>CM064326.1:253533139-256033139 GCA_032595735.1 Pelochelys cantorii | reverse complement strand
GATCAGGATCCTCTGTGCCTGCCGTGCACAATGGGCGTAAATCTGGTTTGGAGGGGAGTCAATTTACATGCACACAGAGGGTGAATCAAAACAAAAATTCTGCAGTCAGCAGCAGTGACCCATACGGTGTACAATTCACTGTCAGGCCAGAATTCAGGAGGCACGTTTTTGGTGTGGTAGCAACAGAGATATCCAAGTAAACTGTCCCCATCTGCCACTAGAGCGGGGGCATGGAGGGGGTACACAACTATCCCACCGATGTGCTGACTCACAGGCTGGAGCACGATACAAAGGGTTGCAAGAACACACAAAAGACCAAATTCTGCTCTCCATTACAGCTGTCTAGCCTCACTGGCTCTAGTTTTCAAGCAAAAACTTGACTCACTTAAGGTGGCTTTATTCCCAATTCATACCACCACTGTGCTGTTTAAATGATATGCATTCAGGAGGAGGAAAGCACGGTTCCATTTGCCTTCCATGAGATCGTGCCGATGTACTCACGGACAGGCTCCGGTTGAATGAAGAGAGCGTACACAGGATATCAACCAGGGCAATGTAGAGGGAAAGACGACAAGGCTGGCACACTGACAGAACAAGCTCACAGCTATCCACAGACATAACAGGGCTTGGGGCACTGATGGCTCCATTTTAGATTAGGCAGGGGAAGCTGTCAAATTGATTGCCTGCTCCCATAAGGCCCAAGCTATATTAAAATTAAACAGCTGAACCATCCAGTCGAGGATCTTATTCCTGACCTAAAAACTGTCATGGACTTGTAACCAAGTGAGCAGATCCACTTGTAGGTGTTGGTCTTTTCAAAACTCACCAAAGTCCTAGGCTAGAGCTGGGGAGACCTTCAGTAAGCATTTAGCAAGTGTGTAAATTTTAGATTTTTTTCTGCAACGCTTTTACCCTAAGAAGAAAAGCTGTTTGCTATATGATGGCTGGTTGGTAACTATTGTACATTGCTAGAGCCCCTGGAGACGGGTTACCCAAAGGTACTGGATGGGACCCCATCAAATCTGCTGGGGAAACCATGGTGAGGAGCAGAGGGACTGTAAGGCCTAAACCTCTGGTCTGAAGGGAGAGAGACGAGGACATCTAACTGAGAGAGATGAAGTCTGGGAGATGGAAAGCTTAAGAGGGAGCCCTCGAGGACGATCCAGAGCTGGGTTACAGATACAATTAACCTGAAACTGCAACATGCACCAGTAAAAACCTTAAGAGCAAAAGAGCATTAGAATCATTCCCCACTCCCATGATTAAAATGGACAGCAAAGAGATGTGATTATGAAGTTTCAGTCAATGAGCAAAGTAAGGCCGGGGGCGGGGCAACTAACAGGAATCATTCAACTAAAATACCACCCATTCCCCTGTGTCGCTTATAATGTACAGTCCCAGTTTCATTTTTGCCATCACACTGGATCATGAAATCTGTCATGTGAGGGTGGGAATAGAGGACTGGTCAGTTATTTCCAATCTGATCAGCCACCAGCAGGGTTGGAATTTTCGATCCACAGTACAGGCCTCTGCTCCATGACTGACTGGAGTAACTGACAGCAGTAGTAAGTTGTCACCTGCTATCTGGACCAGTGCTAGAGGGAGATTAGATGTACACTCTACCAGTGCATTTTACAAATGTTCGTGGACAGCAGAGGAATGATGAAACTCAGGAAATCTTGGGTTTGATTCCAGATTGTATAGTGGAGTGTGCTCTAGTGGGCACAGACTCTTCTGCCCCATTCCCCCCAGGCCTGACTCCTTTTGTCCATATCCCCTCAGCTTGTCCCTGTATCAGCCTTATCTCCCCCCACCTTAGCCCAGGCATCTTGTCTCTTCTAAGGCTCTGTTCTTTCTAGGTTCCAAGCCAAGTCATCTTGCCCAGCCAGTCCCGGTCTCTTCCTCACAGCTCTTTATCACAGAAGAGCCAAGAGACCTCAGGAGGTCATCTAGTCTAACGCCCTGCTCGAAGCAGGACCAACCCCAACTAAATCATCCCAGCCAAGGCTTTGTCAACCCCTGCCTTAAAAACCTCTCGGGATGGAGATTTCACTCCATGTACTCTCAGTCCTCCCCTTCCCAACACGTTAGCTCCCAGTCTCTCATCCACCTGCCTACCCATGTTTTCCCACCCAGCTCCTAGTTCCAATCTCCTTGCCCAGCCAGTCTTAGTTTTCCCCTCACCCTCCAGTCTAAATCTCCTATGAAGCTCTTCCCCTAACCTACTCCTTCCATTGGTCCCACACCTCAGAACAGTCTCTTGGTCCTCTGTATTCCATTCAGGCTTCATCTCCCCTCCTCACTGGCTGGACATCAGCAGGGGTCGTACTCAGAGCACAGCAGCCAGCTTCCCTGCTCTCTCTTCCTGTACCCAATGCCATAGTGAGTTATAGCAGCCAAAAGAAGCAATTGCAGGGACCGGCCTGCTTAGCGCCCCCCCGCCCCGGATCCCCAATCACTCAACCCTGGATTGGTACATGTTTGGTGTGAATGGATTCTTCACAGAATTCAGCCGCCAATTTGCTGAACTTCAACAAGCCTCTACTGAGAATGTGCAAACTAAGATTTCTGAATGTCCTATAAACTTGCTCAAATTTGGGCAGATGGCAAAAGACACACCCCTGACAGCAGGACTCCTCCGCCCAACAAATTTCAAATCGCCTGCTGCACAGCATGGAGCATTTCTAGCAGGGCAACAAAAGGGAATTTTTTAACAGAGAAAAAAAAAACCAAATATATATTTCCTTAATCTTGTTCTTGGAAACAGATGAACCAGTTCTGCTGAAACTTTCCAAAAAACCCTTCAGCCTGAGGCAGGTGTCCAGAATGGAAATTTTCAGCCCCAACAGTTAAAGATCAGAAAAGTTACAAGCAGTTAAAAACAGGTTCTGACAATGAGAAGTGTCAAGCAACCTTAACTAACAGCTTAGCCTGTAATAATTTGCAGTAATTGTTGTAACTCCTATCCAGAGGGAGCCTTGGCAAACTTCTCAATGTGATATGTGAGCAAGAGGATGCAGCCAGAAGTGACACGGGCATCCAAGTTGCTAGACCTCCTTAGACCAGGCAGTGAAATGTATATGCCCTATTTGCCATACAATCAGAAAAGAGACAATGTGCATAAACTAGAGGTCATCTCTGTTTTAGAACTGGAGATGGGTTCACTCCCACCATTGCGATCAGATGATTGCTTCCTTTAGGCTGTTGTGGGACCTATTTTCACTCCTGGACTTATTGCAATACCTCCCCCAGATACGGTTGTGGAGCTCCATCCCTCCCCAATGGACTCTGCTGCCCAACCATTAGCACTTTATGGATGGCTAGCAGGGCATTATACTCATTTGCCCTTCACAACCAATATAGTAGAACCTGGAAATCTTCTCGCCCACTGTCCTTGTCGTACAGATAGCCTGTGACATCTGGTCATATAAGGCCCAGGGGTGGGGGGAGGGAGATAGAATTTGTCTTTGTATCTGTTCTATCCAGCTACTCTCATCCTTGCAAAAATGGTTCAGAGTCTTGAGACTATACAGGACCCATCACTGTTTCTCTAATTTCAGACAGCAGTGGTGGCTCTAAGCACACTTTTCCATCTGCAAGGTGGCCAAGAAGTTGCAGCCTTTCTTCTCTGATGTGGACCTTGTAAGGATTGTCCAGCCAAAGGCATGACTTACAGCAAGGCATCCTACTGAGGTCTACCCTGTAGGTGTCTCAAAAACATTATTGAAGAATGCTGCTATTCCATTTCCTGAGTGAATCGAGCCCCTGAAAACCAGGGGACCCAGCAGTCCCTGGGCAAGATGGGAGAGAGGGGCAGCGGCTCCAAGGATGGGGATTGGGTGGAAGAGGTGGGGTTGGAACAGTCAGACCCCTGTACTCCCCACTCTGGAACATGGTGGCCCCCCAGTCCTCCGAGAGCACACAATGTGGCATTCCAGTGGTAGTTTAAAGGGCCTAAGGCTCTGGCCATTGCTGCTGCCACAGTAGCAACACTGGTAGCCAGGAGCCCCGGGCCCCTTTGAACTGCTGGGCCCTGGGGCAACTGCCTCCTTTGTCTCCCCTCCCTCCTCCATCAGTGGGCCTGCTGAAAACAACCATCTAAGCTCAGCACCAATTACCCAGCTCTGCCCAGGGCGTCTCTAGGTGTTGGTTTTAATCTATAAAGTCTTGTGTGATCCAGGACCAGGAAACCTGAGAAGGCATCTCCTTCCTCACATGCCTTCCCCACGGCTAAGATCAGCAGAAGCATTCTGACAGCCCAGAGAAGGCGTGGAGAGCCAGTGGCAGGGGGGAGGCCTCTCAGCTTTGAAACTTGTCAGTCAGCCATCACTCTTGTCAACTGACAGTCCAATCACAGTGCAGTGAGACTCGTCTCTTTCCCTAGGCATTCAACCTGATAGGGGGCCAGAATAGTGTGTCTGTAATGGATGAGCACAGTTGAGCTAGTGATTGTTGCTGCCTACAAAAGGCAACAACCTTGGTGTTCTTCCAATTATGTAAATATACCCAGAGGCTGTGGCACTGGGTGTGTAATAAAGTCACCATATAAATAAACAATGGCTTGTGAGAACTCACATTCAGCAACCTTCAGAAGGGAGGGGAGGGCTGGGCCCATCAACCGGTGGCAGTTAATCCTGAACCTGAGCAGAGAAGGTGGCTAATCTAGCAATCCATTTGGGCAAATCCTATATCAGCTTGATTTCATGATAAAGTAAATATACAAGTTTATTTAGATCATAAATTCGTGCAACTTTTCTCTCCCATATTCCTGCATTAACTCAGCACTTAGGCTACACTTAAAAAGTTTGCAGATGACACCAAGCTTGGGGGATGGGTCTGCAAGTACTTTGGAGGATAGGATAATAATTAAAAATGATCCGAATAAACTGGAGAAGTGGTCTAAGGTAAATAGGATAAAATTCAATAAGGACAAATGCAAAGTACTCCACTTAGAAAGGAACAATCAGCTGCACACATACAAAATGGGAAAGTCCTACCTACAAAGGCATACTGCAGAAAGTGATATGTGGGGGGGGGGTCATAGTGCATCAGAAGCTAAATATGAGTCAACAGTGTGGCACTATTGCAAAACAGGCAAACATTCTGGGATGTATTAGCAGAAGTGTTGTAAGTAACAAATAAAAAGTTTCCACTCCACTTTACTCCGCCTTGAATAAGCCTCAAATGAAGTTTTGTGTCCTGTTCTGGGTGCCGCATTTCAGGAAAGAAGTGGACAAACTGAAAACAGTCCAGAGAAGAACAACAAAAATGATTAAAAGTCTAGAAAACATGATCTATGAGGGAAGATTTAAATAACTGGGTTTGTTTAGTCTGGAAAAAGGAGACAGAGAGAGAGAACTTGATAACAGCTTCCAAGTATCTAAAAGGGTGTTACAAAGAGGAGAGAGAAAAATTATTCTCCTTAACCTCTGATGCTCAGACAAGAAGCAATGGGCTCAATATACAGCAAGGGAGGTTTAGGTTGGACATCAGGAAAAACTTCCTAACGGTCACGGTGGTTAAACACTGGAATAAGTTGCCCAGGGAGGTTGTGGAATCTCCATCACTGGAGATATTTAAGAGCAGATTAGACAAGGATGATCTAAGATGTCACTTGGTCCTGCTGTGAGTGCAAGGCTCTTGAGGTTCTTTCCAAGCCTATGAGTCACAGCTGAAATGTCAGAAATGGCAAAAAGTTAAAGGGATACTGACATCAAAATATTACACTCTGGCAGTTAGTATTGGGCTGATTCACCACGTTGGCCAGCCGTGTAAATCAACAGTTACCTGCTGAAGTCAGTGGAACTACACTGAAATAACCAAGAGGAGATTCAGGCTCGTGGTACCTGTGAATTAAAAATGCCTAATGTTGCTGTAACAAGGCGACTGGAGAAAAAAACATGGCTGTATTTTTCAGCTTGCTTGGATGGTGCACGTTGGATATAGTCATTTCCCCTGCTCAGTAGCATTATTTATTATTTGTGGAGGTTAGGGGCTCCAACAGAGATCAGGACTCCATTGCTCCGTAGTAATAGAGAGTGCCTTTCTGAAGAGCTTACAGTCTCAACAGACAAGACAAAGGAACGATTATCCCCATTTTACGGAGGGAGAACTGCAGTGCCAAGAGCTGAAGTGGCTTGCCTATGGTCATAGAGGGAGCCTGTGACAGGCCAAGGAATTAAATCCTGATCTCCCAAGTGCCAGACCAGCACCTTGACCACAACGCTATCCTTCTACCCTGCGTACTTAGGCCCAATCCTGCAAACGCACGTGCATAACATTGTGCACATGAGCCATCTCACTGTCTCCAAATTGGACCATCCAAGTGACTACAGCTGCACATGTTGGTGTTTGCAGGATTTGGGTCCTACTGATTTCCTCTGGTATTTGTGAGAGTTTCTCATGTTGCAAGTAAGAAAAATAGTATCTCAAAACCAGAAAAATGTGATTTTAAAACGTCAAAAATGGGGGAGGGAGGAGCAAGAGGTAAAGGCAGTACCTAAACCTACTTAGAAATCATTGTTGTAAACTGACTAGATTTCAGAACAGACTGTAATCCTTTAAGATTCCAAGAACAACCCTGCTATGGCCATGCTGCACATTCTGTACTGTATGTTTTACGTGATACATTTTACAGAAGAAAACATAATATATTAAGCCACCTGTTAAACTAGAAAAACGGGGTCAGCAAATAGTATTTCCATGTGATTTGGCTGAGTTAACACTGCTGCTGGAACCCTAACTTTTATCGTTCTTGGCTTCTCGTGGCTGTGAGTATGTAACCGTAAACGCTGAATTAACAAGGATTTTACATTTACTTTTTAATACTTATTTATAAGAAACAGAAAAAATAAATACAACTCCAGGGCTAGTCCATTTGCAATGCTAACAAGCTCTACCAGCGAAACACGTAGGTTTCTTGCTATGCAGCTGTTTGGCTTGTAGAGCTTGCCACATCTTGAACCACAGCGTGCTCCCTTTGGGCTGGGTGGCACCATTTAGGCTCAGCTTTTCAGGCATTGTCTGAGAGAGCACAGAGAAGACATTTTGCCTCAGAGAAGAAGAGCTCCACAAGCTGCTCCAGGTACTGCATCCTTCCCAGTGGACGGTGGCTAACTCTCTTGTTGGTGCTGGGGTGCAGCACCGCTGCTGCGCCAATTCTCTGCCTCTTTACGGGCACTGGATCCTGCTGCAGGGAGCAGTGCCTGCACTCCGGGCTGGCTCTGACACTCCTTGTTCCCACCCCTCCCTGCATGCTTGCATAAAGGCTGGGCAGAATCTAGTGCTTGTTTAGCACTTGTTCAGTGAAACCTGTGGGAACTAATTCTCTTCTCATGTTGTTCTGGCAGTCAGCACAACACACACACCCCCAACTGCTCTGGGGTAACATCAGAAGTACAAGGCGGGGGGGAGGTTTAAACAAGCAAAGCCATTTGGCCACAGAAACTCAGAATTTCTGACCCAGCTTCCCACCCACACCTTCAGTGGACTCACTTTGCCTCTTTCAGCCAGTCCTCTTAGACACTTAGCCTGCCCATGGCACGTCCCCCTTGTATGATAGTGCAGTGACGGTGCTACTGACAGAATGGTCAGAAGAGAGCTAATGAACCCTGGCATGTCAAAGGGGAAAACAAGGGAGTTGAGCCTGCTGAGAGACTTGTGTGGTGTACTAGCGGCAGGGGAGAAGGAGCAGGCTATGCCTGGGAAAAGGGAAGGCAACTTTCTTCCTGAAAGATATTTTCTCCCCATGAACTGAAGAAGCTGATTGAAACCACAGCCAAGGGATGACCCGCACTCTGGGATGCAAAGATTCCCTCTGCTTGACATGTGGTGTTCTCTCCTCTGCCCCAACGCTGCAGGTTGAGCCATGGAGCCAGCACAACAGAACCTCCTGAGTGTCATATGATGCTTCCACCATGCTGCCCATTTTCAGCAGTGCATTAGGCCCTTCTGAGCATCACATGATGCATGCAGAACACTGCCCGCCTTCAGCCGTGCATTAGGGTTTGCTGAATATCACATGAGCAATCTGTCTCACTGCCTGCACTCCTTACTTCTCAGAGACCTCCAGGGCTGCCCTACTGGGGGTGGCTGCCATGCTTCCTGCCCTAACTCCCCATAATTGCCTGCAGTCACCAGGCTGGCTGGCTGTCACATGACCTGCTTTCCCCCTTTCCTCCCCAAACCCGCTTTTATTTCATTATAAAAAGGAAATACTTCAGGGACGTACTGTTCCTCATGGGGCTTACAATCAAATCTTGCTCAGATAGAACAAAAGCAAAAACCCTGCCTGTGTTTCATTTTGGTAGTGACCCAAAATAAATAAATCAATCTAGCTTGGCTAGCAAAAAAGAAGCAGAAGAAAGACCGACCTGCTAGGGATTTTATTTTCATTCCACCACCAGGGTTCCTGGAAGGCTTTGGAGAGCCCAGCACAGACACAGTTCTGGCTGGGTCTGTTTTGATTTAGGTTATTTTGAGGAAAGCATCTCTGTATACCTTCTTTGGTAAATGTCAGTGACAGGTGCTCGATCAACGGGTTTGGTTGCTTATCCACCCAGCCAGGTACGGAGCAGGCAGCCAAAAAATCTCTTAGATGCTGCCCTCCCCTCCTGGTGTAGCTGAGCCCTGACCCAGGAGGGTCACTTCTGTGCAGAACAATCCATCTGCTGAGGGTGGGGAGGAGGGGATATGGATAGCAATCCTAGTAGGAACTGAACAAAACCCACCAGCAAATTTTAGCCTATCAGGAATCAGATGGTAACAGCTTTTAGCCACTGCCAATCTGGAGCTGAACTGGAGTGGAGGTGGAAGGCTCCAGAATCCCACATTCTCACAGCCAGTTCCCACCATATGACTTGAAATGATGTTGACTGAGCTTACCCGCTTTGCTATGCTGCGCTGACCTGCTGATCCCTGGTATTCACCCTTTTACATCCTGCCAGAGTCATGCTCAAGAGGTCTCCCCACCGTCATTCTGTTCCTCCCCAAATTCCTTCTTGGCGACCCAATCCAGCTTTCACTGAAGTGGTCCTCCTCCACTCGACAACAGAGACAGAAAAGATCTACATGACTGAGGCTTGGTCAGGGCAGGAGTGTTTCCTATACCACATTTCTAGTGCTTTGCACAGGCCATCTTCTCTGTCCCGATCTCTGGGGCTTTTACCTTTTCTCCTTCACAGAGGAAGGATGAGATTTTAAAGGCTGCCCAAGGGATCTGGATGCCCAAGTCCTATTAAAATGAAAGGGCATTGTTCACCCAGAGCTCTCTCTAGACAGCTCAGAGAAGCCTAATTCAACCAATCCCACTGTCAAATGTTTTTCCTGATCTTTTGGCTAAACAATCTTCTTAATTTCATTCTATTACTCCTAATACCACCCTAAAACATCCCTCTATAACCTTGGTGTCAATACCCTTCACATGCTTCCACATGGCTAGTCTATTCCCACTGGTTGTTGTTCAGCCTAACAACTAACCATTTATTTAAATAATTTAAAGAATTACAGGTTCAACCGCTCCAGTATGGCACTCTCTAGTCCAGAAACATCCATGGTTTGGTGTGAGTTAGTGGGATGTCCACTTATCATGGGCGTAGCCAAGTTTCCTGTGATCCCATAAAGTTTGTTTACAGCCACCAGTCCTGGCTCCCAGTGCTCTGTGCTGTTGTTTAGCTCTAATTTACCTTCAGTGTCTTCTTAGAGCCCAGGAAGCAGAGGAAGTGTTGGTTATGCTACTAGACAATATTGACTACCTATGGTCCAGAAAATTCTCTGGTTCGGAACAGGTCAGGTCCCAAGGGTGCTGGATTAGAGAGGTTCAACCTGTAGAGTGCTTAACGATTTCTGTGATTTCCTTTCTCACCATACTTGCTAATTCAGGGGAGGGCAAACTATGGCTTGTGGACTGTATCTGGCCCATCAGCCATTTTAATCCAGCCATTGATCTCCCACTGAGGAGCAGGTCTGGGGCTTACCCAGATCTGTGTGCACCAAGGCTGTGCATGGCTCCCAGAAACAGCAGCATGTACCCCCCGCTTCTGGCTCCTCTGCACAGGGGCACCAGAGGGCTCTATGCAGTACCCCACTGTCAACAGGCAACACTCCTGCATTTCCCACCTGGCCATGCCTCCATGAAGGAGCTGGCTGGAAGGGGAACATGCTGCTGTTTGAGGAGGTAAGTGCAGCATGGCACCAGCACCCCTGAGTCCATCCTTCATGCCACAACCCCCCACTCCAACCCTGATCCCCTTCCTGCCTTCGGAACCCGTGGGTCCAAACCCAGAGCCCCCTTCTGCACCCCACACCTTTCATCCCCAGCCCAGAATCTGCACCCCCAGCTAGAGTCCTCACCCGCCCTGCACTCCAAACCCTGCCCCAGCTCAGAGCCCCCTGCTGCACCCCAAACTTCTCATTCCCAGACACCCCAGAGCCCTCACCCCTGCGCTCCAACCACCTGCCCCAGCATGGAGCCCCTTCCTCTACCCTGAATGCCTCATTTCTAGCATCACCCCAGCAATGTTCCCTCTACATTTTTCCATCCATGTGCAGAATAAATTGAATGTACGCTGAGGCATGTGCAGACGTGCACCAGCAGTAGAAACACACGCTGCTGGCTGTGGGCACTCTGCCAATCAGCTGGGCAGCACTGGAATCTGTCATGGGCGGTTGCCCAAGCGCTCAGCTTATAGGGAACATTACACCCCAGAGCCTGCATCTTCAGCCAGAATCCTCACCCCTTCCTGTACCCCAATTTCATGAGCATTCATGGCCCACCATACAATTGTCATACTCTGAAGTGGTCCTTGGGCCAAAAGGTTTGCCTACACCTCCTCTAATTATTACTAGAGAGATATTGATGAAAGTTCTCACTGAATACAGTAAGCCAGTTGCAGCAGCACAGTCTTTGTAGAGAACTATCATTGCTGGACTCCATGACGTAATGTTGCCTCTGCATACATGCCTAAAAATCACACTGGCCCCATCTGCTGCCATCTCCTATTGTGGGTTCTTGTCTAATTTACAGTCCACTGTCATCCCTAGCTCCCTCTGCATTATTGCTTCCCCATGGTCTCCCTCCCATTTTTGGATTATTTTTCGCCATCAGCCTGTATTTTTCCAAGGTTACATCTAATTTTATTACTTTTTGATCATGTTTCTAACTGCTCTTGTCTTACCCATTGCAAAGATAGCTTCCCCAATTATCACCCCTAATATCATTATCTCATAGACACTATCCTCCCCCCCTCATCCCTCTCTGTTCTAAAATCTGATTTGTCAATTTTGTGTGTGTTCATTTTTTTGATTGTATCCCTTTGGTATATATGGTCATGCCAATTTTCTTCCACAATTTGATCTGAGGAAGTGGGTCTGGCCCACGAAAGCTCATCACCTAATAAACCATCCTGTTAAGTCTTTAAAGTTCTGCATAGTCCTGTCTTTTGTTTCAGCAAGACCAGACTAACACGGCTACATCTCTATTGCTCAGTTATTGTGTTACTTCTCTGTCCTCACAGGGGTTTGCAACTCTGCCCAATTTAGTATCATCTACAGACGTCAGGTAACATGAGGCATACTGCCACTTCCAGATCATTATAGAAATATTAAACAAAACTCAACTGCCTGCTGTAATCCAGCCGGCATCTCACCTAAAGCAATCCAGTGCTCTTTGATTCTTGTGGTCTGTCAGCCAGTTCTCAGATCACATGACGGTGTCCCTGCCCAAGCTCATTTGCATTATAGTTGTGAATAAGTCTCCACAACACACTATATTCACTGCTTTAATCAACTCCAAAAACATTATAAGCACCGCTGTGCTCCCTTCAGCAGCCTGTCCACTCAGAGCTAGTGGAACTGGAGATAGCCTACTATTTACCTGGGACTGGATTTGCACTCCAAAAACCAAACCAGTGTAAATTTCACTGCTTTACTATTTACACCCATTATTTGACTCACATGCACTCCGAGTGCAGCTTACCCCCTCATTTAAGTGTCCACTGAAGGTGGCCCCAACATTTAGCAGCCCCGCAAGGGCAGGACTTGGAGAGAACATGATGTAGTGCAGAGGCAGGGCTACAAATTCACGCTGATGAAAAACATGTCATGGACTGTGAAATCTGGTCTCTCACCATGAAATCTGGGCTTGCGTACTTTTACTCTGTACCATACAGATTTCAGGGGAAGACCAATGTTTCTCACATTGGGAAAGAGGGCTCCTGGCCCAAAAGAGGGTGGTAGCGGTGTGGCAAGGATATTTAGGAGGGGGGGACCCTTACATCTGCACTGACTTCAGAGGTGGGGCCCAGAAAGTGGCAGCTGCTCACCAAGTGTCCAGCTGTGAAGGCAGCAGAGCAGAAGTAAGGGTGGCAATATCATACCATGCTCCCGGCCAGCAGCTGCCTCTCTCTAGCAGCCCACATCTGAAGGCAGCACCACTGCTAGCAGCAGCGCAGAAGGGTAACAGAACTGCAATTCCCCCCTACAATAATCTTATGACCCTCCTACAACTCCTTTTGAGTCAGCCAAAATTACAATACCGTGACATTTTCAGATTAAAAAAGCTGAAAACATTAAACTTACTATTTTTAAAATTCTATGACTATGAGATTGATCAAAATGGACCGTGAATTAGGTAGAGCCCATAGGGCATGCAGTTAGGCATAGGTGTGCACAGGGGGTGTGCCGGGTGTGCCCAGGCACACCCTAATGTCTCAAAAAAAAGTAGCTTTGCGTTTTAATTTAATCACGATACGCTCTTTTAGTTTTAAAGTATGGATTGTTGTATTATGCAACAAGCGCCGAATTGCGTAATATAGATGTTGTAGAAATGTATAGAAAGCCCACGTTCGCTCGCAGCATGTCCTTTATGATTGAGTATTCAATAAATGTTCGCCTTTAAAAAAATAAAAAATAAAATTCCCTGGGTGCACACCCTAATGAAATGTGCTGCGCACACCTATGCAGTTAGGTACCTGAAGATGTAGGTTTTATCCCAGCTCTACCATTGGCCTGCTACAGCAACTTATTTCCCTTCTCTGGACTAATGTTGCTGTCTGTTGTGTATATTTAGGCTGTAAGCTCTTGCAGCAGGGACGCTCCCTCACTCTGTGTTTGTAGCAGGCCTAGCACAATGTGGCCCTGATCTCAGTTTAAACAGAACCTCAAGGAGGTACTGTAATTTAAAGAAACAAATGACAACAGCAACATGGAGTGGAAGAAGAGAGGACATGGCAGGGGGCTGCTTTTATTATTCCTATCTGACTGATTCTCTAGCTCACATATGGTTGAAGGAAGCTTTGCTTTTTTGGTCATGTGGCAACATTTTATTCAAAGCTTTCTCTGAGTAGCTGCCATATAAAATGCACAGAACCAAGTCACCTAACTGAACCCCCATTTCTAAAAAAAGAGACACCCCCAAGCTGTTTTATGTTTTTTTAAACTGAATGAGGCTTTGGTCTCTGGAATTAACAGCTCCCAGCAATTGAGAAACCCTGTACAATAGGCAACAAGCCTTTTCTCAATTAACACGTTATTTGTGTGTGGAATCAAAGCTAGATTCAGAGTGGCCACATCACATCCTGCCCTAGCAACTTACACCAGCCCCAAATCCACCATATGTAAGTGGTGGGGCAGAAGATGGGAATAGCTTCTTATCTGAAACATGGAGCAGGGGCTGGCTTGCTCAGTGTAGCAGGCAATGGTACAAAGAGGAACACTGATTTCATTGCAAATCACAGATCAGGGTAAAAGTGTGACTGGATGATTCAGAGCTACACAGGGTTTCTGTAAAGCTTTCCAGTGCTGCTAACATTTATGGGAGCTCTAGAGTAGAATCACTGGCATTTCATCCACTGGGTCATCTAAGGCTAGAACTTGAACAGCTGCCCTGCTGTTGCAGTTTAAGCAAAGAAGCTGCCTACTCCAACAGAAGGGATTCTCCCACTGCCATAGTTAATCCACCATTTACACTTAGGTTGGTTTAACTATGACACTCAGGGGTGTGGATTTTCCGTTCCTGAGTCGACCTAACTTTTTAGCATTGACCTAGCCTGCCTGTTAAGAACAAGTCTACATGACATGGTGGTAAAAGCCTGATTCCCACCAGGGCTCCTACGGTCGCTTCCACAAGTGAAACTGCAGCAGTAGTGGCAAAAATGGGAGGTTTTTTAGTTTTTGAGCAAAAAGCCAGGGTCTGCGCAAATGGGAGACAAAGTCTTTTACCTCTAAAGTAAAATACAAACAACTCCTGTCAACGTGACCTAGGACTGAGATGCAGAATCCGCATGTTCTATTCTTAGCCCTGCCTGATCACTGGGTGATGCTGGACACATTGCTTAACTTCTCTGTGCCCCAGTTTCCCTGTGTGTAGCATGGGCTGGGTGAATAGAGTTGGCATTCTCAGTCTGGTTGTCAGTGGACAAGTCTTCACAGCTCCACTGGCCCCCTTAGGCAGGGAAGGGGAGTCTACGCGGGGAGGACAGGGATGGAAGGGGCTATGTAGAATCAATTCCTCTGTGCTCCTCTATGCTCTAATTAGGTGCTGAGCTGTTTTTTCCAGGCTGAAGCATTTTGATGGGGAGCAGCATGTGAGAGCTTTGAGTGGTTACTGCCCAATGGTAAGCAGATTTGGGGAAATGGACTCTGTTCTCCAGGACTGTTGAGACAACACCTTTTGCCAGCACCAAATTAGTTTCATTTTTTTTCTCTAGGTATAAAGAAAGAAACAGATCTGCCCATGTGCTACAACAAGCGTCCTTATGTGTGGACTAGGAGCCGCTGCTTCCTCTCACCAGCAGCAGTCTGGAAGCATGAGCCTCCTCCCACCCAGATCCTGGCAGTACTTGGAGGGGCACTCTAGTGATGCCAACATCTCTACACTGGCCTAAGCCTCCTTCCTATGTGTCAGACCCTATCACCTGGCCTCGCCTTCTTCTCAATGTCATACAATGTTCACCATCTTCTATAACCCACCAGAGTACTTGTGCCACCTCCTTTAAAGGCATGGACTGCACACATTGAAATTAGACTGTGCGCTCTATGGGGGAGGGACTAGCAGAGATGTTGGAATAATTTGTTCAGTGGAGGTGCTGAGAGCCATTGAACAAAACTGTAAACCCTGAATATAACGGAAACTACTTCAAGCAAGGAGTGAAGCAGCACCCCTCAGAGCACCTAGTTCTAGCACCTACCGGGCCAGGTGTTATCTCTGGTGCTTCACAATAAACACTATCATTACAAACAACAAATGGTCTGGTAGCACTTTATAGACTAACAAAACATATAGATGGTATCATGAGCTTTCGTGGGCACAGCCCACTTCTTCAGATGACCATCTACATGTTTTGTTAGTCTATAAAGTGCTACCAGACCATTTGTTGTTTTCTTTTTCTGTAACAGACTAACTTGGCTATCCCCTGAAGCTACTATCATTACAGATGCTTTGGGTTAGCTTGTGAGCTCAAGACTCTGGCTTGGCAGCAGCACAGGGGGAGAGGTGCTAAAGAGGGGGTAAAATAGGAAAAGGTGAGAGAGTACACACCCCCATGCAACAATGACTAACAAGCTGGATGTCCTCCTTCGGATGCTGACCCAGGGCACTGCCTTTGTTCCACAAAAGAACATTTGTTTCTATAGCTCAGTGAAGGTCTGCACAGACCCATTCTGTCCTCTATGAAGGTCATGCAGACAGCTGGTGGTTATGGGGAACCAAGGCATCCAAGGGAGCCTGGGGAATCATGACGGGACAAGTGTGGGGGAGTTCATGGGAAAGCCACTCTATACAAGCAGCAAGAAGTGCACAGCAGGGACCAACTCTCATTTTCTCTCCCTTGCGGCTTTGGAAAACCAGAACCCCGCCTGCAGTAGCAGAGTGAAGTTGTTGCAAATTACAAAAAAGACAGAGGACAAAGTCCTTTTCAGTTACATTGCGCCCGCCATTCATGGCTGAACACTCTCTGATGCTTTTCCCAAGCTAGGCAATGGGAGGGAAGTGCACCCATCACTTCACAATGGATTTCCATAGCAGCTGGACACTAGGAGATTTACTGAATTCCCCTCCCTTGGGTAACGACCATGCTGTACTGTACATAGGCCCCGATTGACCATATTAATCATGTCCTCAGCTCACTTCAGGGCACAGCTAGTGCTACCCTCCAAGTCTCATGCAGTCAGGCCAAAGGGGCATCTTCTGGGACAGAAGTGGACTGTGCAGCTTTGGCTGCCCCAGCAGAACAAATGCCTCCTTTGCACCAGCACAGAGCTTGGTCTTGCAAAGGATGTTAGTGCCAGCATTAGGCTGACCAAGTGTATCAATCCCTCACACACACGCACCCCCCCCCCCCAACACCACTGCCATGCCCCATCTGCCCTTCCCTTTCCCAACAGGGAGTGGCTTTGGGGCATCTCAGACTCCTGCTTGTCCATATTGCTGTATGTGTCTCTCTCTTCGTGCTTGCTTCCTCCTCTCACTGCCCCGCACCCCCTTCTTAATGCAATCTCTCTAGCTGTTTGCTGCAAGCTCCCTTAATCCCTATGACCTTCCCGCACACACACTGCAACCACCGAGGCAGCAGCCATGGGATCAGTGTCATAAGATGAGAGACCCTCCTTCCCCCACCGTAGCGAGAGAAAGGCTGGAGACCCCTCCCCTATTGCTCCCACCCCGCCTGCCAACACCCTCCAGCACAGAACCACAACATACTGCGAGGTGGGGGGAGAAGCTGAAACGCAAGGGAGCCGGGCGGGCGAGAAAGGACAAACCAGACCCCCCCCCCCATAATCTCACCCAGTTTTCCCTCCCTCCGCTGCTCCCGGCAGCTCCCCAGCAACAAGCGGGGAGAGTTAGAGCATAGGCGCTGCCAGACAGAACCATCCCTGTCATTTGCATCCCCTCCCCCCAATGTTTCCAAGTCCCCCCTTTGAACAAGCCCCCCTGGAAATGTCCCCCCTCCACTGGCTGCCGGGGGAGCCCCCCTTGCACCGGATCCTTCCCCGGGAGGGGGCCGGTCGGGGATGTATGTTTTCCAGCCGGATTCACCCCGCGGGATTGCTTGGATCACGTCCCATTTTCCATCCTCCCCCACCCCCCAACGCGCTGCAGAAACTCCCCAGCTGCGGGCAGCCGAGACACGCGCGACCGACTCCGGAGCTGGGAGCTCAGGCGGGGCAGCCGCCTCCCGCTGGGGCGGGGTGTCTTGCTGGGGGCCCCCCCCCCGGCCCGGCAGGGCCCTCCGAGCGCAGGGCACGCGGCTCGGGGCCGAGCCTGACTCCAGCCCCACACCCAGCGCGGCCAGGGAGGTATCCCCCCTCCACCCACAGCCGGTGGCAGGCAGGCTCCCCCACCCCCCGCGACTGCTACTGGGCGCCCCCAGGAAGCGGCCCCCGCCTCGGGCCCTTACCCAGGAGAGTATCCGCAGGAGGGTGTGAGGCTGCCGGAAGAAGGTCTGGGGGTCGAAGGCCCCCCCGGCTTTGCCAGCTCCGTACGCGCCCCCTTCCATCCTTGGGGCGCCGCGTGGCCCGCCGCTGAGCCCTGCCTCCCGCGTGTGTGTGCGAGGCACGCCGAGCAGCCGGGCCGGGGGGCGAGCGGGCAGCTGTGCGAGCGGCGGGCGGGGGCTAGCTGTGCATGGCCGCGCTGGCGCTCCCCGGCTGGAGAGAGCAGCAGCAGCAGCAGCAGCAGCTCCCCACCAGGGCAGGCGACGCGCGCTCCCTCCCAGCAGCAGCTGAGTGTCGGGGACGTGCCAGACCAGGGGCGGGAGCGCGCCCCTAGCAAAGTGTGGGAGGAAGCGCGCGCCCCTGTAAAGGCAAGCTGTGCAGGCCACACTTACCAGCTGGTATGTGTTTTAAATGCGGCGCTCCAGGCAAGGAAGAATGCTGCTTGCTTTATTTTTTGCAGGGTCTATAAAACGTATTGCTCACAAGTGCCTGTGCCCGCAGCCTGAGTCCAGCTCAATGGTTACTTTGCTTCAGTCCTGCTGATACAACATTTCACCTTTGCTGCAGCCCCAAGGGCGATTTGGAAACCGATTGCAGGTTGGATCCCTGTGTGTCAAAACAACCTCATTCTGGCTTTGAGGAAGGATGCTTTAGGATCCCACCGCCTAACCTGAGCTGGCAGACTGCAGGCCTGATCTGACGATATGGGCCAGAGAGTGAACCTCCGGCTTCATCTTCAGTTTGCTTGCAAGACAGCAAATAACATGGTTTATGGTTTGACAGTGCTGGAGTGCCCACCGGGGGCTTCACAGGAGACAGAGCCAGAGCCAGCTTCTGGCCTCCATTATGGCTCCATTATTATTATTGTTACTACTAATTATTTATTTGTATTCTCATAGCATGTAGGAGCCCCAGTCACAGATCAGGTGGTCTTGTGCCACTCCAACAGTGTAAAGGAGTCAGAAAGGGGGTAGAAGGACTCCCAAGAGAATCCCAGTGTACAGTATCTGTCCTCATGCTGGGCAACGGACAGGATGGGAGTGGCTGGAGCTTTCTGCGCTTGGGCAATTCTGGCTACAGATTTGGCTGGTGGCAGCTGCAGGGAATCCATTTAAATTTGGTTGTAGACAAGACTCCAGATCTAACACGCTTTGGCAGCCAGTGAGGTGGGAACAAGCTCTCAAAGAACAGGATTCACAATGGATGGTAGTTTGCACAACTACCTGAGCTAAAGTGAAGAGGAGTCCTGTGGCACCTTATAGACTAACAGATTTATTGGAGCATAAGCTTTCATTGCTTTTGCAGATTCAGACTAACATGGCTACCCCGCTGATACTTGATACCTGAGCTAAACTACTTTCTTGTAACAGTCACATCCACACTATTCAGCCACACTGTGTTGGCATATGATTCAGATATAAGCTTTGATTGTGTACCCTAGACATTGATACTTAAAATGTCATCTGTACTCTAGTACAGTGTTTCTCAACCTTTTTTTATAAAGTACCCCTTTAAAAAAATTATAAGTACCCCCAGTACCTACAGTTTTCAGACACACAAAATTTTTTTCTACCATTGCAACACATTTGTTTAAACAACTTAATCGTAGCCGGGTGGGCGATTTTTGAGTGTAAAAAGTACAAAAAGAATAAAGCGCTGTAAAACTTAAAACAAAAATTCAGTTTTCTCCAAATTTCAGTTGTGTTGAGGTACCCCCTCGACTTCTCTCGAGTATCCCTGAGGGTACTTGTACCACTGGTTGAGAAACACAGCTCTAGTGCAGACGTGGTGCCACCAATTTTTTTGCCACCATGTTTTCTGGACCTCCTCTGAGCAGGTTCAGATGACATGGTGAGTAAAGTGTAGGACTGTAGGGTGACCCTCCATCCTGTTTTTCCTGGGACAGTCCCATATTTAAGGTCTGTTCCCGGTGTCCTGACTTTTTAAAAAAAATGGTCACATTGTTCTGTATTTCCACTGTAGCAAGGGGCAGGGAGGAGCTGCCTGTGCTCAGGGCTTCAACTGCTGAAACCCCAAGCACCGATGGCTCCCCTGCCCTCCCTGCATGCTGCAGGGCTGAACGTCATCGCTGCAGTGGCACAGGGTGGGCAGGGAGCTGCTGGTACTCAGCGCTTCAGCTGCTGGAGCCTCAAGCACCGGCAGTTCACCTGTCCTCCCTGCATGCTGCAGGGCTGAACTTCATCCCTGCAGCGGTGCAGGGAACCGCCAACACTTGGCGCTTCAGCCGCTGGAGCCCCAAGCGCCAGTTGCTCCTTTTCCCCCCTGGGACTGGAACCCTGAGTGCCCCCAAGCCCTGGCAGCTCCTTCCCCTCCACTCTGGGGCAGGAGCTCCAAGCACTCTCAAGTGCTGGCGGCTCCTCCCCCTGCCCTACTGTGGGAGGTTGGAGCACCAAGTGTTGGCAGCTCCCCTCTGCTGTCCCCCTCAGGGCTGGAGCTTTGAGTGCTGGCGGCTCCCCTGCTCCCATAGGGCTGAAACCCCAAGCGCCACCCCTCCCCTCCACAGGGCTGAAGCCTCAAGCACCAGTAGCCCCTCCCCCTTTTGGGCTAAAGCCCCAAACACCAGCAGCCCCCCCTTGGTGTCCCGTATTTGGCATGGGGAGATGGTCACCCTTGTAAAGTGCCACTAGTTCAGCATTCAAAAATCATGAGATAGTTTTTAAACCCTTATTTTAAAGTCAAATACATATTGGACTCCTTTTATTTTCCTTCTTTCTGACTGCTTAGGTGCACTCGCTTCATATTTTCAAGTATTTCTCTAAGGGCTAAAAAACACTTAAGAAATGAAAGCTGAGGTTCTTATGTGATCACCTGATTCCAAGAGCTGGGGCTTTAAAAAACAACAATTATTGAGACTCATGGTAAAATCATGAGAAATGGCAAAACTGCTGGTCTGAGGTAAGATTCTAACCTTACTGCCACCAGCGGAACTGCCTCTGTGGGAAACTGTGAAGAAAAATGTAGTGGAGACATGGCTTAAGACACTGAGTTTGATTTTTCTTGTTTCATACAATGGTTTTATGCCAATCTGCCATTGGCTTCCATAGAGTTATTTCTGATTTACACTGGTGAACTGAAATCAGAAGCAGGTTCACTGGGTTTTTAAATTTTTTAAAAACCATTGTGCAGAAAAAGCCAAAGCTATTGTGAGTATGAGCAACATTGAGGCTTCTTCTCAGCAGAGCTCTGAATCTCTTTTTTTTCTCCCTCTAGACAAATTTGCTGGAAAATGTGAGCTTTTTATTTAATAATATCTAGTTATCCATCAGTAGATCTCAAAGTGCAACCTTTAATGTACTTATTCTCTCACCATCCCTCTTGGGTAGGAAAATACCATCATTCCCATTTTGCAGAGGGGGAACTGAGGGACAAAGTGGCTAAGTGACTTCGTCGAGCTCATACAGGAAGACTGTGGCAGAGCAGAAAATTTAAGTCAGGTCTCCTAAGAGTTGGGTGAGGCTAGTGCTCTAACTGTTGAATCCTCCTTCCATTTCTGTGGACCTGTCTGATGTATGGGCATGCAGTTATCTAGACCTCTAGGTGCAACCAAATCTATCACAAAGAATTTAGGCTGACCCATTGCCAACAAGAAAAAACATTGCATACCAAGAGTTAAGCCCTCTTCTCTCAACATAGTTAATGAACTCCCTCAAGAAAAGTCTGGAGAAACATATGTCGCAACATGCTCGAAGGTGAACAAACTAGGCTTGTTTAATTTAGCATCTTTGGATATGTGGGCTGTGTCTAGACTGGCCAGTTTTTCCGGAAAATCAGCCGCTTTTCCGGAAAAACTTGCCAGCTGTCTACACTGGCCGCTTGAATTTCCGCAAGAACACTGACGATCTCATGTATGATCATCAGTGTTCTTGCGGAAATACTATACTGCTCCCGTTTGGGCAAAAGCCCTCTTGCGCAAATGCTTTTGCCCGAACGGGAGCAGCATAGTATTTCCGCAAGAACACTGACGATCATATGCTTTTGCACAAGAGGGCCAGTGTAGACAACATGGTATTGTTTTGTGCAAAAAAGCCCCGATGGCTAAAATGGCGATTGGGGCTTTCTTGCGCAAAAGTGCGTCTAGATTGGCATGGACGCTTTTCCGCAAAAAGTGCTTTTGCGGAAAAGCGTCCGTGCCAATCTAGACACTCTTTTCCGCAAATGCTTTTAACAGAAAACTTTTCCGTTAAAAGCATTTGCAGAAAATCATGCCAGTCTAGACGTAGCCGTGGGGTTTGCCTCTTCAAATCTGAGCAGCGCTGGGGGGAGAGAGACGCTGTGGAGAGGAGCCACAGATGAAGAATAAAATGGCAACTGTATAGACTCTCTTCCCTTTTTAATCAATGTCTATATCTGCTTCACCAAAGGATTCAGCCCATATTGGCCTATTACTTGTTACAAGAACATATTCTGGACCTTTAATTGGGTCTGTGACTTCTTCAAGCATGTGGATGCTGCATCCCCTTTAAAAAACATGACATCTTCAAGCCTGTTCATGCTTCCAAAGAAGTCCATGGCAGAGCTTCCAATAACTTCAGTAGGAATATCATTGGACTGCAGTTGCACCCATAATTAAGCAGAGTAGAGATACTCAACTACAAAGATGTCTGCATGGGAAACCATGGAAAATCCACGCATCCAAGGGTGCCATTTATGGGGGGCTAAATTTGAACCCCTAGATTTCATGCTTGAGGTCTGCTTAAAGCTGCATGCTGACTCCAGAGGCAGTTCTTAAATGCAACAGCTTCACAGGGGTAGCCAAGTTAGTCTGTAACTGGAAAAACTTTAAAAAAACAACAAATAGTCTAGCAGCACCTTAAAGACTAACAAAACATGTAGATGGTATCATGAGCTTTCACCCACTTCTCAGATGACTGGAGTATTAGAAGTCCAGATTGAACGCAACAGTTTGAACTGCTTGCAGCTTTGCCTTTGGGGCAGGGAGTTTGTTATAAAAAGAGGGAGGGGCAGGGTGATTAAGAATAACAAAAGGCTGGTTATTCAGGTAATTGAAGGATCATTAGATCATCATGAAAATATCGCTGGGTACTCCACATAAAAGATAGGGGGGAAGTGTAGGAATAACTGTTGTGTTGCACAGATCTACATTTGGACCACAGCTGTTAAACTTCTGCAAAGAGTTACAAAGGGATCTTACAAAACTGGGTGACTGAGCAACACAAAGGCAGATGGAATTCAGTGTTGATAAGTGCAAAGAAATGCACATGGGAAAATATAATCCTAAATATAGATACAAAAATGATGGGGTCTAAAATAACTATTACCACTCATAGGGTTGCCAGGTGTCTGGTTTTGAACCAGACAGTCCGGTATTTGAGCTTTCTGTCCAGGAAACAAATTAAGAAAATACTGGACATATAAATGTCCGGTATTTTCTAATTAAGTAAATTTTATTATTATCATGAGTATCAGTACGCAACTACACAGTAGAGAGTAGGGGGGCAGGGCCGGGGTGGGATGGAATCCCCGGGGCAGGACTCGCCTGTGCACCCCGCCAGGACCGTGTGCGGGACAGGCAGCACCCCGGGACCTGTGTGTGCCCGGGCCAGCCCTGCTCCCCAGTTCCCCCACTCCCCCCAACCCCCTCCCAGCCATCCCTGCTTCCCGCTGGCCAGTCCTGCCCCCCAATCTCCCACAGCCAGCCCTGCTCCCCCCAACCTCCCCCCCCCCCCCGGCCAGCCCCACTCCCCCCCAACCCCCTCCTGGCCAGCCCTGCTTCCTGCCGGCCAGTTTTCCCCTCCAATTTCCCTCGGCCAGCCCCGCACCCCTCAACCTCCTCCCAGCCAGCCCCGCTCCCTGCCGGCCAGTCCCCCCCGCCCAGCCCCACTCCCCCCTACCAGCCAGCCCTGCTTCCTGCCAGCTGGTCCCCCTCCCCCCCCCGCCCGATCTCCCCTGGCCAGCCACACTCTCCCTGACCTCCTTCCAGCCAGCCCTGCTCCCCTCCCAGCCTGTCTGAGATCAAGTGTGTCCGGTATTTTTTTGAAACAATCTGATAACCCTAACCACTCATGAAAGAGATCTTGGAATCCTCCTTTTGGATAGTTTCCTGAAAACATCTGTTCAACGTGCAGTGGCAGTCTAAAAACTAAAAAGCTAACAGAATATTGGAAATCATTAGGAAAGGAATAGATAAGACAAAATACCATATTGCCTCTATATAAAATAATTGTATGCCCACATCTTGAATACTGTATACAGCTCTGGTCACTCCATCTAAAAAAAGATATATTGGATTTGGAAAAGGTTCAGAAAGGGCAACAGAAATGATTAGTGGGTAAGGAACAGCTTCCAGGTCAGAAGAGATTAACAAGACTGGGACTTTTCATCTTAGAAATGATTAAAGAGTAGGGGATATTTTAGAGGTCTAGAAAGTCATGAATGGTGGGGAAAAATAGAATAAGGAAATGTTATTCATGCCTTCACTAACATAACACAAGAAACTGACCCAATTAAATGTATAGGTAGCAGATTTAAAACAAACAAAATAAATTATTTTTTTCACAGTCAACTTGTGGAACTCTTTGCCAGAAGATGGTGGAAAGGCCCAAACTATAACAGGGTTCCAATAAGAACAAAATAAGTTCAAGGAGGATAGGTCCATCAATGACTACTAGCTGGAATGGGTAGGGATGGTGTCTCTAGCTCCATGGTCACCAACCGGTCGATCGCGATCGACAGGTCGATCGCAAGGCCTTGACCAGTCGATCGTGAGGTGCTCAGGCCCCCTTTCACCCCCCATTTTCCCCCCACCTCCGAGAAGCCCCACTACCTACCTCCAGCGTAGTGCCGGCCTCCCGTGGGGTGGACGGAAGTCCTGCCTGCAGCTTCGTGCTACTTCCGGGGGTTCCGGAAGTGCGCAGGCTGCTCCCCTCCCTCAGCTCTGTGGCGTACTGGGCGTGCTGTGGGTGGGGCGTCGGCCCCGGAGGAGGAGTGCAGCGGCTTCCCTGCGCCGCAGGAGGGGTGAGTCGATCACAGGGGTTTCCCTGTGCTGCAGGAGTGGGGGTTGGCCCCGGGGTTTGGCTGGCACCCGCGGGGGTTTGGCTATGCCATGGGAGGGGGGTTTGGCCCCGGGGCAGGCGCCTGCGGGGGTCTGGCTGCGCCGTGGGAGGCACGCGCCAGCCCCAGAGGAGGCACGCGCCGGCTTCCCTGGGGGGGGGGGGAGAATCCTGGGAGGAGGCAGGTGCAGGGGACTCTCAGCCCCCCTGTTCCCTCTCCCCAGCCCCCTGTTCCCTCTCCCCACCCTCAGAAACCTGTCCCCCACTGGCACCCTGTCCCCTGCCCTCCCAGCACCCTCTCCCCAGTCCCCACTCCCCAACTCCCTCTCCCCACTTCCCAGTCTCAGAAACCTGTCCCCACTGGCACCCTGTCCCCTGCCCTCCCGGCACCCTGTCCCTTCTCCCCTGTCCCCAGCCACAGAACTCTGTCCCCACTGGCACCCTGTCCCCTGCCGAAGCACCCACTAGCACCCTTCCCCAGTACTGTGTCCCCTGCTCCCACCAACACAGTTGGGGCCACATTAGTGAAGCTTGGAGGGGGCAGTGGGGTTGGAGGAGGTTTTTTTTGCATCTTACTTGTGTGGCCCCAACTGACTTTTCTGTGGGTCAGTGACCCCGACTCAAAACAGGTTCCCTGCCCTTCTCAGAAATAAAGACAATGCAGAAACTTTTTGTGTTTGACATAGTATTTTATTTGAAAATGAAGCCTGGCCAACAAACCCCCAGTTGGGGCCAAGCCCCCATCTGGTCACATCATCATAACACTCCTGCATTCCCCTTTCCCCCAAACCCTACATCTGAGCCTATCATACACTGGAACCTACTGCCCTGAGCCCTTCACATACCCCAACCCAAATTCCTGAATCCTCACATCCAGAAGTCTGTGGCTTGCTTAGTACCCTAATCCTACATCTGACCCCAACACTGCCCGGCCTGGAGCCCCCTCCCCGAGCCAGCGTCCCCTTCTCCACCTCCTCCTGCATCCAGATTTCCTCCTAGAGCTTGCACCTCTCACCCCTTCCCACACCCAAATCCCTCATTCCCACCCCGGAGCCTACACATCCTGTCTCAACCCAGCGAGGGTACGGCTAGACTGCAGGAGTTTTTCAGGATTCCGGAGATATCCCAGAAAAACTCTTCTGCATCCAGGGATGCATTTGTTCTTCCACTTCTTTTAGTGGAAGAGCAAACATGATCTTTTGGTCACCCCTATATTCCTCTTTCCATGAGGAATAAGGGGGCTTCCAAAAGAAGGGGTTTTTCTGACATTTGGTCCAGTCTAGACAGGCCAAATGTTGGAAAAACTTCTTCCTACAGAAGAATTGGGGGGAAAAAGCAGCAGTATAAGGGTTGGGGATAGCAAGTGATGGAGAGGAAGAGAACAGAGAGAGCAGGGCTTCAAGGAAGGGGTGGGGTGGTAGATCTTGGCTTGTTCTGTCATTTAAAAAGTGATCTTGGGTGAAAAAAGGTTGGAGACCACTGCTCTAGCTTCTATTTTCCAGAAGCTGGGAATGGGCAACGGGGTGGATCATGATGATTGCCTCTACTGTTTATTCCTTCTGAAATACCTGGCATTGGCCACAGTTTGAAGACAGGATACAGGGCTAGAAGGACCTTTGATTTGACCCAGTGTGGCCATTCTGATGTTCTTATACAGAGCTGAAATGTATATTCCCCCTTGCTGTAACCCCTTCGACCTCACTCCCCTTCCAGAGCTGAGGGAGAGACCAGGAGTACTGACTGGGTCTCTCTCTTCTCAGACTTAGTAACAAAGTAAGAACATATATTAAAATTTTAAGGCTAATTAGTGTCCCTTAAGTGACTTGCCACAAGATGTCAGAATATGTTAGTGTTAGAGCTGAGTGAATCTAATATTTATTTAATTTTCCTTCTTTTATATAGGATTTAGATACAGTGCTCTGGTCAGCTAACTGCTAAGTTGTCTGCCAAAAAAGCAGTTTTCCTCCTCATTTGGTGCTTGGTTTGTGCTGAGCATGCTCAGTAACACTGCTGAAGCTGCTGTCCTCAGTCTGCTTCCCATGCTCTCACTCTCCCCCCCATCATGGTATGCACAGGTTGCCCCCCCCTCACCAAAATCTGAAATGGCACCCCGTGCATCTTGGTGAGAGAGTTACTGAACTTGAAGCTCAATTTGGGTTACTAGAAGCAGCCATGTAAACACCTAAGACAGCTGATGATGGCACTTTCAAAGACTTTAAAGGTTACAAGCACTGGAAAATCATCTGGGAGTCTGGAACATGAGACCCACAGAATTTAAAGGTAAGTCCCCCAGATGAAAAAAGGGAGTTGATGCCAAATGGAGGTTTGAAACATAGCATTTTGGATTAATAGCTCTGCTTGTTGTGGAATTGGTCAAATTTACACTGTGTGAGACTACAGCTTTGGATCAGAGGAAGGATAGCACTTAATCCTGGTTCTATGTTGCAGAATGCAACAGGGTTAAAAAAGCAGACTGTATTTCAAAACTCACCCTCAGACTAGACCTATGCATGGACTCAAATTTGGTGTTACTAAAATTATAAAAGAGACCTCCTTTTGGAGCACACTTAACTCACTTACTCCTGCTAGAGCTTGGACTCATTTCTGTGGACAGAGGCTGCCTTCTATGCATGAGTCTGGACTGGGTCTCTCAGCTGCTTCTGAGGCTCTCTCCACTTCCTCAGGACTCTGCGGAGCAGTGTTTCTTAAACTGTGTTCCGCAGCACACGGGAGTGCTGCGAGGCAGTTGGAGGTGTGCCGTGGAAAACAACAGAATTCAAAATGGCTGCCCTTAAAGGGGCAGGTGACCTTTTTTTTTTTGCTCGATAACTTTCCCCTGACCCTTTTTTTCCTCAATAACTCCTCCCCCCTTTTTTTTCCCTCAACAAAAAATCCTTGGTGTTCCTCATAAAAAACAGTTATTGTTTGGTGTTCCTTGGTCTTAAAAAGTTTAAGAAACACTGCTATGGAGGCTGTTCTGTAGGTCTGGGCTCTACTGCGGGACAGGGTGGAAGACAGGTGATCTGTGGCAGAAATGAACAGACTGGGTTGGGACTGGCAACTGCACATTGCCCCTGCCAGTTCTGTAGAGCTCACCCAAGAAAGATAATATGGTCTGTGACTACATTGTTTTTTTCCTGGGTGCCTTCTCTGTCCGGTCCTGGGGACAGCCACAGTTAAGGGGAATGCTTGGTAGCAGATTATGGTAAAGGTTCAGGGCTTCTACACAGAAGGAGCTGAACTCTTGCAGATGCCTTGGGCTCTGCCAATTTGTGGTATAGGTCCTGAGGCTTTCTCCCTGTGGAGCAAATCCCAGTCCATGCTGTGGGACATATCTTTAAGAATCTTCATGCAGATTTCTTCCCATAAAGGTTTCTTCTATGGGTGTCACTGAACCAGGAGAAGAAATGGAAGCTCTCCGAGTTTATTAAGCTTCTCTAAATATTTTATATGTTACGTGCATTCTTTAGGTATCCTTTATACTGTACAGTAGAAGTTCAACTATCTCTGCACAGTGTTATACAATTCTGCTCTCAGTTACATCAGTGCGGCTGACAGCAGAATTTGGCTTTATATGTATTTTTACTTTAACTATTAATTGAATTATCAATATAATAAGAATACAGAGCCCACTTCACAGAATTCCCTGGGCTGAATCTAATGTGTAATTCTGTTGCATGTAGAATAGTGATAGAGATGCAGCCGTGTTAGTCTGGTGTAGCTGAAACAAAAGACAGAACTATGTAGCACTTTAAAGACTAACAAGATGGTTTATTAGGTGATGAGCTTTCGTGGGCCAGACCCACTTCCTCAGATCAATATGTGGAAGAAAATCGGCACAACCATATATACCTAAGTGATACAATCGCATCTGCTCTAATCCCACTGACAGAGACCAGAAACTTCAGGATCTCTACCAAGCATTTTTAAACCTCAATTACCCACCCGGAGAAATAAAAAAACAAATTGAAAGAGCCGGACGAATACCCAGAAACCATCTACTTCAAGACAGACCCAGGAAAACCAACAATAGAACACCACTTGTCATCACCTATAGCCCCCAACTTAAACCCGTCCAACGCATTATCAATAAACTACAGCCTATACTAGAACAGGATACTACACTCCTAGAGGCTCTGGGACACAGACCCATAGTCTCCTATAGACAACCACCTAACCTCAGGATGATTCTTACCAACAACCACAGGACATACCACACTAATACCAACCCTGGAACTTTCCCTTGCAACAAACCCCGGTGCCAGCTTTGTCCACATATTTACTCTGCTGACACCATTGTTGGACCTAACCATGCCAGTTACAAGATCAAGAACACATATTCCTGTTCATCCAGAAATATAATTTATGCCATCATGTGCCTAAAGTGTCCGTCTGCTATACACATTGGACAAACGTCTCAGACACTTCGCCAAAGAATCAATGCACACAAAACAGACATAAGACTCTCTCACAGAGAGAAAGCTGTTGCTTGCCATTTCAGCCAGACTGGTCATTCCCTTAATGACCTTAAAACATGCATATTGCTTCAAAAAGACTTTAACTCCAGACTTCAACTAGAAGCTTCAGAATTGTCATTCATGCTTAAATTTGACACTTTATGTATGGGTTTAAACAAAGACTCTAATTATCTCACCCATTACAAAGATAGCTTCCCCAATTATCACCCCTAATGTCATTACCTCACAGAAACTTCTCCTATTATCACCCCTATGTCATTACCTCACAGAAACTAACCTTCCCCCCTTACCCTCACTCTGTTCTAAAATTTGATTTGTCAATTTCACATGCGTTTTTTTTTTTATTGTTTCACTTTGGTATATACTGTTGTGCCGATTTTCTTCCACATGTTGATCTGAGGAAGTGGGTCTGGCCCACAAAAGCTCATCACCTAATAAACCATCTTGTTAGTCTTTAAAGTGCTACATAGTTCTGTCTTTTAATTCTGTTGCAATGAGTGTACATAGACTTCCCAGAGACTTTGAAGGAGATAGGGGGTGTCTTCTACCACAGGGAGGAGGGGTTCCTTGTCCAGGCTCCTGGGGTGGTGCATGATGATTCTTTGTTACTGTGTGACTAGTGTGCTCCTATAACAGTGTTTCTTGAAGCAGTCTGCAGGCCCACTCTGAGAGAGATTATAATGGGCCACTCCAATTTGTCTATATACTGGCTCCGCAGCCACGGAGCCTCACGGCTCCGATTCACTGTTTGCAGCCAAGGGGAGCCACGGGAGTGGCATGGCCTGGGCAGCTGCTTCCTGCGGCTTCCCTTGGCTGCAAATGGCGAACCAGAGCCAATGGGAGCTATGAGGCTCCATGGCTGCAGAGCCGGTAAATAAACAAACCAGAGCAGCCCGTTAGCAGCTTTCTCAGAGTGCGTCCGCGGACTACTTTGAGAAACACTGACCTATTGGTAGTTGTTTCATTGCTGATTGGTTGCCAACAAGTTTTTTTTATGTGTATCACTATTTAAAAAATTAAAGTTAAAAATGTGTTGTTCTTTTAAATGTTCACTTCATTAATTTGTTTGTAAATATTGAGAACTTACAACTTTGAAAGTTATTGCCTTATTTATGTATTGTTGCCCCCACACTTCTTCTGACACCAGTGTTCCCATTATGACATGAGTGTTGCCCCATTTGCCTAATGGTGACAGACACTGGCTTCCTGCAGTCTAGCTTCTTCATGGAAGAGAAATCAGTGTTGCAGAATCTTAGTGTAAACTGTTTTATTTACATAGATACATCAGATCTGGTATGAGATGACAAAAAGCCCACAGGGCAAATCCAGCTTCCAGGAATCTCAGCCCAACACAAAGACCTGGTTCCTGGACAGTGACTCTGCTTCAAGAATTGACTCCTCAGATCCCAGACTAGGCAGACAGAAAACTCTCCTGCCACTCGCACAGCTCCCTCTAGCTGGAACTGTGAGTAACCAAAATCTAATACAAGCATTTCTTCCAAGACTCAAAGCTTGTTTACATGCTAAGGAAAATAATTCAATTTGGGAGACTCTTGGAGGTAACGGTGCTACCTGTAAACACCTGCCATAACAATTATATATATACATTGGATAAGTCATTTTAATCTGATAGTTTATAGCAAATTTAATAACATTTTTTGTCTTTCTGTACTGTTTTTCTTGCTCTTCTACTTCAGTTTCCCTTCTTTCACTCTACTTTTCTTCTGCTGTATGAGGGGCAAATCCTGCCCCCTTCCACTTATTGGACATGCCCCACTGGAAAGGCAACAGAATGGGTGTGACTCCAGTTCTGGGGGAGGTGAGGTGGATGGAATGGTGCTGTGGGTGTCAGGTTCCACCAGGCCATTGAGTGAGAAGGATTTGCAGAATAGGCGGGGAATAAATCCCTGACAACACATGGATGTGGGTCTGCTGACCAAACACTTGTGTATGAACTTGGAGGTCGCACTGGTAGAGCAGTTCTTGCTGAGGGGGAGATTTGTTCTCCTTCCACTCGCCCTGTTTACTTGGGCTTGGTGTAGGACAGAGTACCCCATTCTAACGTATCCATTCCTTCCGTCACACTTTTTAATATTTGTTTATCTCTGAAGTTAATATTTCCATCTTTTCTTTTCCTTCTTTCTCCTTCTTCCCTTTCTTCTCAGAGCACATTAACTGGATACACTGCTAAAAAAACCCTGATGGCTGCTAATCCCCTGTTTACCCGTCCCCAGAACTCCTGTCATTGCTCACTGGATGAGTAGCACCAATGTTAGGTGCAGTGGGAAAGTCCTCTCTCCCAAACACACCAGTGTAGACAAGGCCCAGTAGTGAGCATTTTGCAGGAATCAGAGCCTGGGCAAAAAAGCATTTTTTCTTCCCACCGCATTCTCTACAGAAGAACTGGTTGGTGTTTCTATCCTCACCCCTAAACTGACAGGCCAGCGAAGGGGACTGGGGGAAAGTATCAGTTGGCTGATGACTCAGACACTACAGGGTTACCGTCTTTCTGATTACAGTAAACCAAACACCCTTACCCTGCCTCTTGTCTGGGGCTCTACTGTGAGCTCACTCCATCCCCTCTCCCTCTGTCGCTCACTCTCCCCACCATCACTCACTTTCACCAGGCTGGGGCAGGTGGTTGGGGTGTGGGAGGAGTGAGGGCTCTGGCTGAGAGTGTAGCCTCTGGAGTGGAGCCAGAAACGAGCTGTTCGGGGTGCATGAGGAAACTTCAGGTTGGGGCAAAGGGTCTGTGAAGGGGCTGAGGGCTCTTGGGGGGGGGAGGAATGAGGGTTTTGGGGTACGGGGGGGCACCAGGCTAGAGCTGAGGGTTTCAGAGTGCAAGAGGGAGGTGCAGGAGGGTAGAGGTGCAGGCAGGGGGATAGAGGTGTGAGAGAAGATTCAGAAGGTGGGCTCCAGGTGGCTCCCAGAAGCAGATGGTATGTCCCTATTGTCCGTATGTGCACGAGCAGCCAGGGAGCTTCATATGCTGCCTCACGTGCAGGCACTGTTCCCACAACTCCCATTGGCTGCAGTTCCTGGCCAATGGGAGCTCTGGAGCCACTGCACAGAACATCACTGGCCACCACGTCACCTATGGGCCACAAGGACATACTTGGACCCTGCCTTAGCTCTGCTGCGCTGCTGATTGGACTTCTAGCAGCCACAACCCCTTTTTGACCGAACACCTGGCAATCCTGGGTTGTTGGCAGCGTAAACCAGGAATTCTGATCTGCATTCCTCTTCTTCTGCCTGCTGCGATCTTGGACTTGGGGCCAGATTAGCTCTGAGCCCTGCTATGATGCAGGTTTGAGGGAAAGGAGCCTGTACTGAAGAACTGTATTGACTTGGCATGAGCTGTGTCAGAAAACAGCTAGTTAAACAGGTGCTAGCACAATTTCAAATCTAGACCTACCTTAGAGAGCTTCTTAACTCCAGTAATATCTGATTTCCCTTTGCCAAAGGAGGAGTTAATAATTTATCTCATCCTCCAGTTCTCAGTTAATATCTGTCCAGGCTGCAACAAAGTCCAGTGTAGCTAGCAAAATGAAGAGATGCCATATCGGAAACCCATATATAGAGAAGTTATTGACATGACGTTAGTCAGCATATTCTGCTATCCAGCAATATGACTTGATTTTGATGATGCTGATTTGTGTGCTAGAAATCCCAGTCAATAAACTGAGAGTGATTAATATTGGTGGTCCATGCATTACACTCTCTTATGAAAGGATGATAATCTCCATCATTAAGTCTTTGCAGACAAGTTCCATGATAAGGCTCATTGTTAGTTCTGCCTTCCCTGCATAATGTTAACTCCAAAGCATTGTTCTGTATTCTTTGAGATAGTCGCACCTCAAGGCCTTAATTACAGTTAGGATGAGTTGTACAAGGCACTTTAAAATACATAGGAGCACATGGTTCTTCCCATGAAGAGCTCACAGTCAGCTAGATAGCATGTCCAGGAATGTTTTTATGCCTTTTTAAAAATCTTGAGGCACTCAGATGCTAAAATAGTGGATTCTAAAATAAGAAACTAGATCTATTTTATCAGATCAATTGTTATCTAATCTAAGGGTGGTTTGTTTGGATGTTTGCGGTGTCTAAGTACTATATGTTGTACCTTTTTGCAAAGTAAGAAGGAATTAGTCAGGCTGTTTTTATGTTACAAGTCATTATAAATTACCATGAACATGGAGCTATTCTGTAGCAGTTCCAATAATTAAATGTTGCAACACTGTCCCATTATAGGTCCTATATTCACTTCTCTTATAACTGGAGAAGAAGATATTTGTTATGATTATAAAAAAATAAAATATTTAGTGTATCCTGAAAGTGTGAAGGGAATTGATCAAACCTTTTAAAACTTGACTCTAACCCCATCTCACTGTGCCATTTTCAGTGTCATTCTGGTAGCTCTGAAATATATAATACAGGTTGAACCTCTCTAGTCTGGCACTCTCTGGTCCGGCAACATCTGTAGTTTGACATGATTTTAGTTGGCTGGATGTCCACTTATAATGAGTGTGACCAAGTTTCCTGCAGCCCCATAAAGTTTGTTTATAGGTACCAGTCCAGGTTCTCAGTGTTCTATGCTCTTCTTTAGTTCTAATTTATCCCTAAATGTCTTCTAAGAGCCCAGTAAGCAGTGGAAGTGTTGGTGATGCTGCCAGACAATATTGACTGCCCATGGTTCAACATATTCTCTGGTTTGGCACCAGTCAGGTCCTGAGGGTGCCAGACTAGTGAGGTTCAACCTGTATAATGATTATACATGTACATTTATTTAGAAGATATATTATGAATATATTTGAAAATCTACATTCCTCTAATTGTTCAACATTGATATTTTAAATGTTTAGTACTTTTAATAGAAAATATCTTTTGACCTTAACTTAAAGTAAGGCCTTTGATTAATCACTGTTAATTCATATGATTAACTCAAAAAATTAACCATGATTAATTTTACCATAAACAAATCATGATTTATCACAGTTAAACAATAGATTATCAATTGAAATTATTAAATATATTGGATGTTGTCTACATTTTCAAATATATTGATTTCAATTACAAAACAGAAGAGAGTGTAAAGTGCTCACTTTCTGTTTTTTAATTACAAATATTTGCACTGTAAAAATAATAAACAAAAGAAATAATATTTTTCAATTCACCTCCTACAAGTACTATAGTATGATCTCTTTATTGTGAAAGTGTAGCTTAAAAATGTAGATTTTTTGTTACATAACTTCATTTATAAACAAAACAATTTAAAATGCAGTGCTTAAAAATCCACTCAGTCCTACTTCTTGTTCAGAGAAATAAGAGATAATGCAGCTTGCTTCTTATTTACAATGTCTCCTGAAAGTGAGAACAGGCTTTTGCATGGCACTTTTGTAGCTGGCATTGAAGGGTATTTACATGCCATATGCTCAACATTCATATGCTGCTTCATGCTTCTTCGGTTACCATTCCAGAGGACATGAGTCCATGTTGATGACTCATTTTAAAAAAATGCATTAATTAAATGTATGACTGAACTTATTGGGGGAAAATTATATGTTTCCTGCTGTTTTATCCAGTCTGACATATATTTTATGTTGTAGCAGTCTTAGATGATGACCAACACATGTTCATTTTAAGAACACTTTTACTACAGATTTTAACAAAAGGCAAAGAAGGCACCAGTGTGAAATTTCTAACAGCACTAGACCAAAGTTTAAGAATCTAAACCACCTTCCAGAATCTGAGAGGCATGAAGTGTGGAGCATGCTTTCAGATGTCTTAAAAGCGCAACACTCTGATGTGGAAACTATAGAACCTAAACCATCAAAAAGGAAAATCAACTTTCTATTGGTAGCAGTTGATTCAGATGACGAAAACGAACATGTGTTGCTCCATATTGCTTTGAATTCTTATCTAGCAGAACCCATTATAAGCATGGACATGTGTTCTCTAGAATGGAGTTTGAAGCATGAAGGGACATATGAATCTTTAGCGCATCTGGTACATAAATATTTTGCAATGACAGTTGTCACAATGCCTTACGAATGCCTGTTCTAACTTTCAGGTGACATTGTAAACAAGAAGTAAGTAGTAATATTTCCTGCAAAAGTAAACAAATTTGTTTGACCGAGTGATTGGCTGTACAAGAAGTAGGACTGAGTGGACTTTCTAGGTTCTAAAGTTTTACATTGGTTTATTTTGGAATGCAGTTTATTTTTTGTACCTAATTCTACATTTGTAAATTCAACTTTCACGATAAAAAGATTGCACTACAGTACTTGTATTAGGTGAATTAAAATACTATTTCTTTTGATTTTTACAATGCAAATATTTTTAATAAAAACAAATATAAAGTGAGCACTATACATGTATTCTCCATTGTAAATGAAATCAAAATATTTGAAAATGTACAAAACATCCAAAATATTTAAATAAATGGTTTTATTGTGTAATAGTGCAATTAATCATGCAATTAATTATGATTATTTTTAATAACTCGACAGCCCTAATTTAAGCTTCAGAAAGTATTTTGTGTGTTAATTGTCTTAAGTCATATTTCAAAGACCTTACCTAAGCAAATGCTAATTGGCTTTGAGATTTTTCTTATATAAGGAATTCAGGATTTGGCCTCGTGATATTTTTCCAGCAGCGGAAAACCTGTATTTTTAAGTGTCCTGGTGGAAGGAAAACACATAAATCTGAATCTTCACATTCAGATGATGGATTACCAATTAGCAGCAGCAGTTCACCTGATTAATTACCCATTAGCTGATCATGTCATGAGCACACTGCATTTTTTATAACCACTTGAGTTTTGGAAGGGTTCGTCCAAAGGCATGACCAAACCCAACCCTTTCCCGTGAGAGGGTTCCGATCTTTAAACTTGCAAGATAAATTCATTTACATCATGACATCATAGGATGACCTTGCATAAAAGTGCTATCACAATGCAACGCCACTGTAATTGCATCTGCCTCATCCTCCCCTCTAAGTGGGACACAACTCACCAGCCAGCCATGTCAGTGAAGTTCTCACCAGTAACAGTAGTCCCTTTTCCCAGTGATGCATTTATTGTTCAGGCATAAACACAGTTCAACATCAGCCAAAATAGGTTCAGCTGTCAGCTGCCTGGTTCCTTCAAAGGCCCAGGTCTTTCACCTAGCTAGTGTGACAAGCCCCCTTCTGAGACAGGGCAAAGAGAAAGAATAAGGGAGAGAGAACTGAAAAAAGTCATCACTGCTCAGATGCCCATTAATTATATTATCCAAAAGGGAAGATGCCAAGATGCTTAGGGGTCTTAAACAGTCCCTACCTTTCAGATCTCCCTCTGCAAAAAACACTTCAGATATTCTAGAGGCTCCAGTTGCTCCTTACTCCTCACCTCACCATGCAAACTGCACTCTATAAAATGGGAAATAACCTTCCCCGCACAGCCTGTCTATACAGTCTGGACAGCCCTCCAGCAATTAATGCAGAATCATACCATTAGATATGGGAAAGAAATAGAGGCAGTCAAGTATGGCCAAACTTTGCAATGCCAAGGGCCACAATGACAACTTGCACACAAAAAGACCTCTGGAGAGTGTATCTAACTTGTATCTGTTTTAACTTGTAGCAAAAATAAATACCATCCAATACAAACTGGCTTGGAATAGTGCAGTTTTTGCTTCGTGTTTTCGAATAAAATTAATTAGATATTGGGATTCTTCTTGCTCCATTATCTCCTTCTTCTCTCCTCATATGCTAATTACTGAGACCTAATTCTTTTGACCTTTGAAGGCCTTTTCTCTCCATTCATGGGGTGGGTTGGGGTTGGGATTTTTGTGGCATTTTTATTTTTTTTGTTCTGATGTTGCTCCCATTCCCTACCGCCTACTTTGAGAAACACTTGGTAGAGCACTGAACAACCTTTGCCAAAAGAACCCATGCCCATTTGGTACACATTGCTTCCCATGCTGGCATTCTCAGGAGAGACACCAGTGACTGGGATGACCACAGACATTCAATTGCCCTGCATTCTCTCTCTGTACCTTGTTTTCTTCCTGCTTATTCTCTCCTTTTGTCACTCTTCTGTACCTTCTCAGTTTTCCTTACTTCTCTTCTCAGCCTGCCCCTCCCTCCATTCCTTCTTACTCTCCCCTCCTTACTCTCTTGCTTCCTCTACTCTCACTGTGTCCTCCTTGGTCTCTTGCCTCTCTCTTTGCTCCTATTCTTCCATCCCCAACCCCTCATCATCTTCCTTTTCTACATCTCTTCTCTCTGGCTCCCTTTCACACTGTATCCCACTTCTTGCTCTTAATACCTCACTCTACATGTTCTTCATTCCTTGATAGAGTTTTTACAATCCATTAAGAAATATGATGAGGCCTCCACATTCTTAGCACTTGTCATCTAAATCAGGATTGGTACCCAAATCCTCAGAGGTGGACCTCCTTGTGCTTAAACCACACTTCATCACTGGGTCTCTTCCCACTGCCTTTACACACCTTGTGCTGTTAGGCCCCTCCCCTCAAAAACAGGGTTTAAATGTCAGTGCAAGGACATATTTCATAAATACAATACTACAGGCATGAGAGCTGGTCCTTTATGTGACTCACTGGACAATGATAGAAAGTAGAAGGGAGATGTAGAGCACAATGAAGACCATGCAGGCTGTCTTGAGCTGTCTCACTGTAGTGCTTCTGGGTTGCACAGAAAATGGCTCTCTCATTTTCATGTAGCTTTGGAATCGTACATGCAGGGGGAGATTGGTGCCCTCCAAACTATACTTATCAGCACCCTTGCCTAAACTTTCACTGAGAACCACAAACTTAAGCTTGTCAGTGAATGAGGAGACGTCTTTGTGGATTGGGGTTGTAGGGCCTTTGAAGCGGTTGCTCAAGGGAACCCGGGAAGGGGGCAGGACAGAAGTGATGATTACTAAGCTGTTGTCCTCTGAAGCAAGATCCCATGTGGGCCTGGCATGGCTGAAGATGTGAGCGATTCCGTATCTTACTGCTAGCACTGACATGTGAAAAACTTCTAGCACCCCATCGAGGAATCCAAAGAAGAGTGAGATGCTTGCCTGCCGCATGCCTCCTCGCAGCACTGTCTTATACTCCTTGCTCTTCTCCAGGAAACAGGCAACCAGATGATGGTGGGTCCCCTGGACCCCGGATGACAAGGTAGCCCAAACCACTTGTTTCAGGTGCCCAAGCAGCTGCACAGCACATGTTCTACCACAGTGCAGCAGGATGGTGATTAAGTGAAGGCAGAAGACTTTGCCTGCTGCCAGAGACTGCCAGAGGGCCTTATTTACTAGCATCTCAGCCCAGAGCTTCCTGCACAGAATTAGGAGTAAAGCAGTTGCCATCTTGAGGCTGCCGCGCCACAGGATGAAGAGTCTCATCACCTGGGCAATGACGCATTGGGACACAAGGCCTGTTAGAGCAGTGAGGGGATGGAACAATGGCTTGTAGATGATCTCAAAGATAGAATGGGTCAAGAAGCAGAGTAGTACCAGGTGGACTTGATGTAGCTGCCGGTCCATTCTGCTCTGCGTCTAGTAGTTTCCTTCACTGGCAGATGGAGATCCAACCTTTCTGGCCCTGCTCTTCACTATCCTAGAACCCCAGCTCCTCAGTGGTGGGACTGTGCTCATCCCAACAGTAGTGTCTTATCCTGTCATCTGTCCCCTATATTTGGTTCTGGATAACCCTCTCAGATGACAGGGTGATGACACCACAGTCAATTGCATCAGAAAGAGAGGAGGGGCAATGGGTGGTGCTAGAAGACACCAGTAGCTTGAAGACACAGGACCAACATAAAGACAGTGGAAACTGGTGGTAGAAGGAAGTGAATAGGCAAAAGTGAAAGAAAAGTGCTTGCAGGGGCCTTGGATAGTGGTGCATGTTGGTCCCTCCCTCTGTTCTCTGGCTGTGGCACACGATAGTTTAGTTTCCTAACACCTGTGATCCTTAGATCTGGTTGTTAGGCTTGATGTGAGTGTGACTGGGTGTTTCATGGCCTGTGATATACAGGGTGATCAAAGTAGATCCCGTCCCTTAAATCTGAGGACTATGACTAATGATACAAAGATTATACTGTATTTGGCTCACATCAGGGAAGGCAAAACCAATCCTGCACAGTTGCTATTGTTACTAGAAGATTTTTTTTACTTGCCAAGGTTCTATACTAATTCTTGTATTTATCCTGTGACTATCTAGAGCAACATGCATGTCTAAAGCAGAGCAGAACTCTTTACAATGCTTTAACCCTCAATATAGTGTCCCCATCAAGTATGTAAGAGGGAAACCCAGAAATATGAATGTGGATCTCTGTCTGTAAGTGAAGAAAGAAATGATATAAAACGTTATAATGCACGTATTTGTAATTTGCAGTGGTGTCAAAAAGGGATTTATTTTGGTACTGACACTCTTCAGTATATTCTTCTCTCAGTTCCTTCATCATGGTTTCTCAGACCACACAGTGTGCACTAAGGATGTTAAGTAACAGTTAATTTACTAGTCGAGTAGTTGATGGAATTTCCATCGAGTACTTGACTAGACGATAGGTACCTCTGCATTCCTCCTTTGAAATGTACAAGAGACCCCGCTTGGGCTCTTGTACATTTCAAAGGAGGAATGCGGAACTCCACCTGCAGCCCGGGGCCAGCGGGAAGTCCTGCTGACTCCGGGCTGCACGCAGTATGCCAGCTCTGAAATGTACAACAGTCCCCAGCTGACCCTAGGTTCTGGGGAAATGCTGTGTGGAACCCACAGTCAGCTGGGTAGTCCCCCGCTGACCCCAGGCTCCCTGCTGCACTGCCGATTTGAAATGCCATGCAGAGCTGAGGACTCCCCAGCTGATCCCGGGTTCCATGGAAATTCCACACAGGAGCTGCGGATCCGCTGGGGAGTCCCCAGCTGACCCTGGGCTCCATGCGCGGCAGCACCACACAGCTGATCCCCGGCTCAGCTGTGCAACACTGCTGCTTTGAAGTACCCCTTCTTCCTCCCCACTTTGCTGCCTCTATCTGATAGAGGCAGCAAGGGGGAAGGGGAGAGAATTGACTAGTCCTTAACATCCCTAGTGTGTACATCTCCATACAAGATCGGCGGGGAAAACTCTTCAACTGTGCATGTCTAAGAGTGAAAAGTAAAGTCAAATACTTGTTGATAAGATAACTTCTTTTCAATAATGATACAGTCAGTGCTCATCACACACAGTGAAGAGGAGCTCCAGCAGTTTTGCAGTAGACTTGTGCTAGCTTCAGAAAAATTTGGACTAACCATCAGTCTGAGCCCCCTTCCCCCCAAACCAATGCCAGGGGGTTCAGACAGAGTTGTCAGGCCACTGGACAAGATGGGGGCCTCTCTGTGCTCCCAGAAGGGATGGGTCCTCAGGAGGAAGGGGCGGGGCTGGAGCTAGCCTCCCCCAACCAGCTTTTCAGTGCCACCAGGAGTGCACAGTCAGGGACTCCACCAGCAATTTAAAGGGCCTGAGGCTACTACCCCCTTTGCCCTGCCTCCCCCTATTGGTGGGCCTGACCAGTGCTTAGTGCAAAAGGTGTGTTGACTACACCAGAAGTTCTAATAGCTCGCATCATGCTGTAAGTTGTGCACAAGTCCTGCTGTCTAGGATCAATTGTGTCAGATAGCTTATATCCAGCTTTGGAGTTTAATTTTCATAACAGACAAGTAGCCAGCACATTTGCACAGCTGCCCAAGCACATGTGGGATAGCTGGAAATTGACACCATGCAACAAGATAGGGCTCTACTAGATGTGTTTTCAGCGTGCTGCTATATGGTGGTGACACCTGGACCAGCTACAGCAGACACGAGCTGGCTAATTTCCACACTCACCCTCTCTGCTTTATTCTGAATATCAAGTGGGACACCAAAGTTCCTGTGACTGAAATATTTGAGAAAGCAAAATAGTACTCTTATCACTGTTCCCAAACACAGACATCTGTGTTGGCATCATCATGTGCACCACACATGGATGGTACATTTCAGAGTCTCCTGTATGGAGAACTTATGGATGTTCCAAGGACACTGGGTTGACCTAGGCTCAGGTGCATGGCCTTTTGCAAAAGAGGCCTGAAAACTTTTGACATTGACACAGCAAACTGGGAAGATGCAGTTAGCAACTGACTGTGCTGGAAGGATTCAAAAAAGATGATGGACAGGGGGTTGAGAGAGGAGAAAGTGAAAAGAGTGGAGAAGAAAGCACAGCAGAGTAGGCCTCAGATGCACTGGCTTCATCTTCCAGCCCTGCACTTTACGCCTGTGCTATCAGTGGCAAGGACTGTCATTGAGAATTGGACTTTTAACCACTTGCAGTGCTGTAGCACAGCACATAGCAACTGATCTGCTTTGGCACTTCCACCATTGTCTTTTTGGACAGATGGTTGCCATTAATTTCTAATTTTTAAGTGCACTTGTGTACTTACACTCCAACATAGAATGTATGTATATCTTTAAACCAAAGGAGAGGTTAACCTGCCTTTAAAACAGTGAGAGGATGGCTCTGCTACCCTGTCCCAGGAATAGAGGCCCAGAGGACTGTGAGCAGTTAAGAATAGTTGGCTTGCACTGCACTCTGTCCACTCCTTACCACACTCCCCACAGCAGGCTCAGAAGAAGGGCTGGCACAGAGCATCTCTAACAGTTTTGTGCGTCTGGCGATCCCCTTTTGGTGAGAGAGAATGCATTGTAGGCTGTTATTTTGGCACTAATGTAAAGGCACAGTAATGCTCCAGATAAGCAGGTCTGAGGAGTTAATTATGCAGGTCTAACCACTCCCCCCAGCTCCTGGGACAAGAGCAAGCTGGACAATGTATTGTGGAACTGGAAAAATTCTCTTGTTGATTCTGTTTTTTCCACCTGCTGTTGGAACATAGGCTTATAATCCCAGCCATGTTGTTGAGGCAAATAAATTAACATTGAGTGACTGAACATTTATATGGAGAAAGATAATATTCTGTTATAATAGAAGCAAACTTAGATCTGTGAGCAATTCTTGTGAAGGCAAGTGAGGTCCTAAAAGACTGGTGAAGGGCAGACCCAGTACTTATCTTGAAAATGAAAAACAAAATGAACACAGGCAGTTATAGACCAGTCAGTCTAACTTTATCAGGAAAGATACTGAAGCACATTATTAATAATTTTGTAAGCATCTGGATCAGTGGTTCACAACCCATTTACCATTATGGGCCAAATTTGCAGCTCTCTATGTGTTATGTGAGTCAAATCCACACAATATATATACTAACTGTATGGTCTTAAGGATGTCACATGGGCCACTGCTACATGCTGATTAGGTTGGAAGTGGCCTGTGGGCCACAGGTTGAGAACCACTGATCTGAAGGATAATTGGGTTATAAGAAATAACCAGCATGGATCTGACAAAAACAAATCATACTAAACCAACCTAATTTCCTTCTTTGACAGGGTTACTGACCTAGTGGACAGGAGAATCAATAGATGTGATATCTTGATTTTTAGGAGGGCTTTACACAGTCCCATGTGACATTCTAATCAGCAAACTAGGGAAATGTGGTCTAGATGAAATTACAATAAGATAGAGCCACAGCTGGCTGAAAGCCATACAAAAAGAATATTTATCAATGGTTATCAAGTGGGAACACATATCTAGTAATGTTCCCCTGGGTCAGTCCTATATCTAGTACTAGTCAATATTTTCATTGATGTCTTGGAATGGAGTGGAACGTATGCTTATAAAATCTGCAGATGACACCAAACTAGAAATCATTGCAAACATTACAGAGGACGGGATTAGATTTCAAAATGACCTTGCCAAATTGGAGAACTGGTCTGAATTCAACAAGATGACAGTCAGTACAAACAAGGATGAAGTACTTCAGTTAGGAAGGAAAAATCAAACATACTGCTATAAAATGAGGAATAACTGGCTAGGTGGTAATACTGCTGAAAAGGATTTGCAACTATAGAGGCTCACAAATTGCATAGGAAGCAACAATGTGATGCAGATATGAAAAAGGCTAATGTCATTCTGGAGTGTATGAACAGAAGTAGCATATGCCTAACATAGGGAATGCTAGTGGGAAGGGGGTAGGTTTAGAAGATAAAATAAAAAAAGAACAAGTTAAAAATCACCTAGAAAAGTTAGATGCCTGCAAGTCACCAGGGCCTGACGAAATGCATCCTAGAATACTCAAGGAGCTGATAGAGGAGGTATCTGAGCCTCTAGCTATCATCTTTGGAAAATCATGGGAGACAGGAGAGATTCCAGAAGACTGGAAAAGGGCAAATATAGTGCCCATTTATAAAAAGGGAAATAAGAACAACCCAGGAAACTACAGACCAGTTAGTTTAACTTCTGTGCCAGGGAAGATAATGGAGCAGGTAATTAAGGAAATCATCTGTAAACACCTGGAAGGTGGCAAGGTGATAGGGAACAGCCAGCATGGATTTGTAAAGAACAAATCGTGTCAAACCAATCCGATAGCTTTCTTTGATAGGATAACGAGTCTTGTGGATAAGGGAGAAGCGGTGGATGTAGTATACCTAGACTTTAGTAAGGCGTTTGATACGGTCTCACATGATATTCTTATCAATAAACTAGGCAAATACAACTTAGAAAGGGCTACTATAAGGTGGGTGCATAACTGGTTGGATAACCGTACTCAGAGAGTAGTTATCAATGGTTCACAATCCTGCTGGAAAGGTATAACAAGTGGGGTTCCACAGGGGTCTGTTTTGGGACCGGCTCTGTTCAATATCTTCATCAACGATTTAAATATTGGCATAGAAAGTACGCTTATTAAGTTTGCAGACGATACCAAGCTGGGAGGGGTTGCGACTAATCTGGAGGATAGGGTCATAATTCAAAATGATCTGGACAAATTGGAGAAATGGTCTGAGGTAAACAGGCTGAAGTTTAATAAAGACAAATGCAAAGTGCTCCACTTAGGAAGGAACAATCAGTTTCACACATACAGAATGGGAAGCGACTGTCTAGGAAGGAGTAAGGCAGAAAGGGATCTAGGGGTTATAGTGGACCACAAGCTGAATATGAGTCAGCAATGTGATGCTGTTGCAAAAAAAGCAAACATGATTCTGGGATGCATTAACAGGTGTGTTGTGAGCAAGACACGAGAAGTCATTCTTCCGCTCTACTCTGCGCTAGTTAGGCCTCAGTTGGAGTACTGTGTCCAGTTCTGGGCACCGCATTTCAAGAAGGATGTGGAGAAATTGGAGAGGGTCCAGAGAAGAGCAACAGGAATGATTAAAGGTCTAGAGAACATGACCTATGAAGGAAGGCTGAAAGAATTGGGTTTGTTTAGTTTAGAAAAGAGAAGATTGAGGGGGGACATGATAGCAGTTTTCAGGTATCTAAAAGGGTGTCATAAGGAGGAGGGAGGAAACTTGTTCATCTTGGCCTCTGAGGATAGAGCAAGAAGCAATGGGCTTAAACTGCAACAAGGGAGGTTTAGGTTGGACATTAGGAAAAAGTTCCTAACTGTCAGGGTAGTCAAACACTGGAATAAATTGCCCAGGGAGGTTGTGGAATCTCCATCTCTGGAGATATTTAAGAGTAGGTTAGATAAATGTCTATCAGGGATGGTCTAGACAGTATTTGGTCCTGCCGTGAGGGCAGGGGACTGGACTCGATGACCTCTCGAGGTCCCTTCCTGTCCTAGTATTCTATGATTCTATATATAACACATGGAAGGAAATTGTCTCGCACTACTCAGCATGGTCTCAGCAGGAGTACTATGTCTAGTTCTGGGCACCATTATTTAGAAAAGTTGTGGAGAGAGTCCAGAGAAGAACAATAAAAATGATAAAAGATTTAGAAAAATATGACCTTTGAAGAAAGATTTTAAAACTGTATGTTTAGTATTGAGAAAGAGGATTGAGGAGGTCTGATAAGTAAGGCCTTACCAAATTCATGGCCTATTTTGGTAAATTTCATGGTCATCAGATATAAAATAAATCTCAAACTTCGTGGTTTCAGATATTTAAATCTGAAATGTCATGATATTATAATCGTGGAGGTCCTAACCCAAAAGGAGGTTGTGTATGGGTTGCAAGGCTATTGTAAGGGGGTTGTGGTATTGCTATCTTTACTTCTGTGCTGCTGCTATCTTCAGAGTTGGGCAGCCAGAGAGTAGTGTCTGCTAGCGGGGTGCATAGCTCTAAAGGCAGCAGTGCACAAGTAAGGATGGAAGTACCGTATCATGCCATCCCTACATTTGGACTGCTGTTTATGGCAGCACTGCCTCCAGAGCTGAGCTGCAGGCCAACAGCCAGAGAGCTTCCTGCAGCTGAAGGAAGTTCCCTAGGTTGGTCTGTCCAGGCCCCTGGAATGGGCCATGGACAAGAAGAGGAAGTCCCATCTCTCCTCAGCTGGCCAGAACTAACAGCTGGAGCCTGGCATACATTAGGAACCCCCAGCTGTGTGGCACCCTCACCCTTGCCACTCCCAGGCTGCAGGCCCAGCATGCAGGAGTTAAAGAGCCTTTAGGCTGACTGTGAGGGTATGGGGTGCCGACAGAACTCTAATGATCATCGCACCCCGGGCAGTTGGCCATGGTGCCCATCTTGTAGGGCCAGTTTTGTCTCCCCAAAAGTGGCAACTATCACTTATGCTATGCCATCCTCAATTCTGCACTGCTGCCAACAACAAATCTGCCTTCAGAGCTGGCCACCCAGCTCTGAAGGCAGTGCAAAAATAAAGGTGGCAACATTGGGACCCCACAACAATTGGTATAATAAGCAATTAACTCCAAAAGCTTGTGTAAACATTACTTTACTACCTGCCTTACTAAAACAAAGTGTTCAGCAGAGGAAAGCAATACACCTTTTCTCATAGAAGATTGTAAGCATCTATTTTAGCCCTTAAGCATTGCACTTAATATAAAATAAATGTCTATACAATAATTGGAAAAGTATAGCTTGATAATAAAAGACTCAATCTGTATTTAATTATAAACTCATGAAGTTACTGTAATCTGTGTACTAAAAACAAGAGAAATGTGAAACAAACAAAAGCTTTAACTAACTAGCTGTATTTCACAAACAAAAGACACCAAAATATCACACCACAAAAACACCAGAAGATATCAGTATACTGTAAAAACACACACACACAAACAACCCAAGCACCAAAAAAAAAAAGAAAAATGAAGTGCTTTATAAATAAGAGACTGGCCTAACAATCTACCATATGTGGTGTCACAGAGTTGTCAGGGCACTGCTCTGGAACTGCTCTGTATGAAGCCCGTCAGGATTCTGGGGTAGTGTGCCTCCTCTCTCTAAGCACACTATCCCCAGGACAAGAAGCTTACACAGCTTTGATCTTCCTGGGTCTGACCTCAGAGCATTCAGCATCCCTTCCCATACCATGTGCTTCCTGCAGCAAGTCCACTCAGGTAGGCTCCTGGGAAAGCCAGAGCAGCCTTGTAGTGGAGAAGCTGCCCCACTCTGGCAACAGAAGGGTAAAAAGCAGTCTGGAGGGAGCCTGCACAAACCCAGTCTATCAGGGTGCAGCTAGAAATGGCCAATCCATGCCAGGCTGGGACCTATAAAGGCTGCAGGGAGAAAGATGCTCACTCTCTGTTTGATCAGTAAGGGAGAAGGAGCTGGGTCTGAGTAGGGGAGGGAACCAGCAGCACCTTGGACAGAGCAGTGCTGTGCAGGCTTGAAGGGATAGAGAAGGGGCAAGGGCTATGACAGGGGTGGGGACTTTTTTTTGGGTTGGGGCTGCAGGGAGGTGGCTGGAGTGCCCGTGCCAGCTCCCTAATGCTAGGGGAGGCCCTAAGCCTTGGGAGCCAAATTCAGGCAACCCAAGGGCTGCATCCAGCCCCTGGGCCTTAGGTTCCACACCCCTGGGCTATGGGAACACAGGCAGTGGAAGGGAGTGAAGGATGACAATCTTAGACTGCCATAGAGGGTCCCTGGGTGGGGGCCCAGAGTAGTGGGTAGGCCTGGGTGCCCCCTCCTCCTTGCAGTGCATCTGGTCAAATGGGAGTGTGACCAATACTGATTGCTGCTTGCCCTTGACATAAGGAGTTAAACTTTGGGCTGCAGTTGGCTGCAGAGGCAGGTGCCAGCCTGAGGACTGCTGATGGCCCTGAAAGGGAATGGGGAGAATGGAGTGGTGGGTACTGCCAGAGGGCAGTGTCCTGAAATGGATGCTAAGGTCCAAAGGAGCAATATGGGTCCAGAGATGCATGGTGGAGACAGCAGAATAGACAATGGTCGTGACACCAGCCAAAGGCAATGCACTCAGCTGCAGAGCTAATTCCCAGCAGGCAGCGCCAAGTGGTGAGTACAATCTGCTACAGGCCTGCACTCCAACTCTGCAGTCAGCAATGACTCAACTAGCTTTGTAAAAGGGAAGGTTTATTGCCTGATAAGTTAGGACACAGAGTAGAACAGATCTCTTTAGGACAGAAAAGAGGAATATTTAGCGCAGTCCATGTGGGGGGGGGGAGCCCAGAGTGAGGGCTCTGGCTCTCCCTCTGACCCCCCAGTGCCCTTGCCCAGACTGATCTGCTTCCAACTGCCTGGCCCCTGCCCTCCCCATTGTTCCACCTCCAGCCTTTGTCCTGCTTCCCAGGCAAAAGGTGTCATCTAGCTGCATCCCATCCTGGGTCTCAGGTTAGGAAGGGCATGAAATATAGAAAACGTGCACACAACTGCGCAGCCTCACACACCCAATTCCCATCACCATCGAGGCACTGATGTGGTACTCAGGGAAACTGAGGTACAAACAGTATTAGTATAGGACAGTAAGACATTCACATACAACATAAGGTGAATTTAATCCCACTTTGTCACTTCTGGACAACTAGGTTCACAATGAGCTACAAACCACTGCCAATTAATTTAAACTTGGCTAATATGTAAAAGCAACTATATTATTGTATATTTACTATGTACATAACATTGCTAACCTGTTTAACCATCAGACAGAAATGAATGGCAGCAAACAAAAAAACGTGGAAAAAACAAAGTGGTAAAAAGAGATGTTACACAATAACTACAAATTTCCCAGTTCTTACTAGTCATAAGCTGGGTTAGTGACACTGCATACTAACAAAAGCACATTTTATTCAAAAGTCTCTTATTCAGTATCTGGGTACCAATACTACTTTGTAAAACAGCAATATTTTAAAAATTGGGTACTGTTCACTCAGTAGGTTATCTGGAAGTCAATATCCATAAAAATCTAAATCAACATCAGCTATTGGTGTATCACTGCAACCAATAAAACACCAAAGCTAGCAGTTCCAATTTCTTGCCCCGGGAATGGGGCTGGCAGGGCCTGGTGACCTTGCTCCTGGGAAGGTGACTCTGCTGCCGGGCTCTGCAGGATAAAGCTTATTTAAACTTTATACTGCAGAGCCTGCAATGTATGTGACTGCTAAGACTTTTAATGGTTATCTTTTTAACTGGCTTTTTACATCCCTTATAGTGACTCTGTCTGCCAGCTTTCTAATAGCACAAAACTGAACACCCTTGCCTCACACTCTGCTTACTCCATCTCCTCCTCTGTCACTCACTCTCCCTACCCTCACTTGCTCATTTTCACTGATCTAAGACACAGAGAACGAGGGCTCCGGTGTGCAGCCAAAAATGAGTGAATCAGGGTGCAAGAGAGAGCTCTGGGGTAGGGGGTTGGGATGTAGGCTCTGGGAGTGTGGATGGGGACAAGGAGTTTGAGGTAGAGGAGGGGTTCCAGGTGGGGGAGGGTGAGAGATACAGAGTGTGGGGAGTTTCCTGGCTGAGGCAAGGGGCTGGGGGTGCAGGTTCTAGGATGGGGCCAGAAACAAGGGGGTTAAGGTGCAGGAGGGGACTCAGAAGTATAGGAGAATGTGGGGTGTAGGCTCCAGGAAGGAGTTTGGGTTCAGGAGGGGGCTGGAGTAGGGAGTTGGGTGCAGGCCCCAGGAGGGGGCTTGGGGCCTCTAGGAAGGAATTTGGGTGCAAGGGAGTGGGATCCAGGCAGTGCTTATCTTGGAGGGCTCACCAGAAGTGGTGACATGACCCTCTGCTCTTAGGTACAGGGGCAGCTGGGCAACTCTGTGTATGTGCTGTCCCCACTTGTTGCAGTTCCTGGCCAGTGGGAACTGTAGAGCTGGTGTATGGGGCAGGGCCAGCATACGTGGAGCCATCCTGACAGTCTATCTGCCTTGAAGCCAGGGGGACATGCTGTCGCTTCCAGGATCTGCACGGAGCCAGGCAGGGAGTGTGCCAGCCTCAACAACTGGACTTTTAACAGTTCAGTCACCAATGCTGCCACAGATCCTCTTTGACTCAACATTCTAGTGGAAAACCAGGCACCTGGCAATCCTAGTAGTAACTAATTACAAGATATTTATATATAAAAGCCTCATTTGTAATGTCACTCCTACAAATTTCTGTTTTCCTTCTCTCTCATTTATATATATATATATAAAATAATCACTGTGAAACACTGGGATAGGCATTGTTATAGTGTATTTAAAAACTCAGCCTACTACTTATACAAGTAATAACTGCAATTACCCTAATAGCAGTGTGTTGCTATCTGCGACACCAAAATAAAAGGGCCACACAACACCAAATTAAAAACAACATCGTACTTACCTATAAGGTGGTGTCATCGTGTACACATCCATACTATACATACATACCACTGCAAATATTTATACCATATCCATATTACTCAGATGTATTCTGTGGGAGTGCCCCAAGGCTTGGTCATAAAACTATATTCATCAATCAAATCACAGAGCTAACATTTCTAGGCCCATCATAAGGAACTTGACACAATTGGGAAATAAAATCTGGCCATCAGTTGAACAAGGAAATGGGCAAATAAAAAAACAAACAAACAAAACTGTATAAATGTATGAATGGCAAATGAAGGTAACAAGTGTTAGCCCACTGGGTCATTTTTAGTTCATGCATTATATCTTTTTCAAAACATTGGGTAAATATCCTCCCCATAAAGACAAAATGGGAGAGTGTAGTAGGAAGAAGGCTTGAAACATAAGCCCTTGTACAGAGGCCTGGGATTAAGCAAAGTTAACTTGTAAGTGAGAGGCAAACCCTACTCACAGAAGCTGGCAAGAATGGGATTCATACTGCAGAAACACACATTTCTAAGACGTGCTAAAACACACAAGCAAACCCATTCCATTCGGGTAGTTTAAGCTCCTCATTTTAGGAAGTGTCATGTGGCACACTAACTCCTGCCACTATGTGGTGCTTTTCTTTCCTAGTTCAACATCTCCAAGTCTGCCAAACACCCAAGTCCTCCTTACGCTTCCTGTCATGATTGAACATCCTCTTGTCGCTGTCCCCGTATTAAAGGGCTGCTCACAGAATATTAATGTGGTGCATGGGGATTACGGACGGTTTGCTGGGAGCACCTACTTTCTGTCCTGCTCTGGTTGTAACAAGGCCCTTTTTGAGAGTGATGTCAGCTCTCTGCCCTCCTTTAGGTCTGATTTCAGGCTGTGGTGGCCAACTCCCTAATAACTGGACTGCCCCTTCCCTGCATCTTTCCCTGAGGCCACACACCCTGTCCTGCTTCTTCCCCCAAAGCCTGATTATGCCTCAGCTCTTTCCTTGAAGCCTTGCACCCCACTCACCCTTCTCCCCCACCTTCACTTCTCTCCTCCAACTCCAGCATGGCAGGGTTGCCAAAGCTCCCAGTTTTGCTGGGAGTCTCCTAGAATCTGGCTTGATTTCTCAGAGGCTATTGAAGCCAATCCTGGAGACTTTAGACAAAGTCTGATGGCACAGAGGGGCTGAGGCAGGCAGGGCCGGCTTTAGGAAGTACGGGGCCCAATTCGAACAGTTTTGGCAGGGCCCCCCCACCCAGGATTTTTTGTTGAGAAAAAAAAAAAAGAAAGACACCCACACAAGAAACCCACACACAAATATCACATCAGAAGTAGATCTGATCAAAATGTATATCAATATAGTTGAACATTTTCAAAAAAATGTCATCCTTTATTATGCAAAATTTACACAAAATTAAATCAGTTGCCTTAAGTGTAGGTCAAATATTTCCAGTTGCAAACTATCTAATTTTTTCAATAAAGTTTAAAGTTTGATTTTTAAAAAGTTACCAGAAAGCGTTGCAGTTTTCTGTTACATTGATTTACTTTTTAAATAGCAAAAATGGAGTCTTTGTTAAGAAAGTGTCAGTTCTGTGGTCAAATTCCAATCCTTAGTGATTTCAGCACCACTGATTTCACTAGGTAATATGGTACCTCACCACCATTGCCTCCTTTGCACTGCCCTTCAACACATATTGCCTGCATGTTGAGTCCAAGGTCAGTCTACACAAGATTTTATCAATTATTTTTGCTCAAGCGATCACTGAGACAAGACAAGGACTCTCAATTGAGTCTAGTCAGCTCTGCCTTTAAACACTGGATGTAAAGTGTCAGATATAATTGAGGACTCCCAAATAGACTCTACACCACCAGAAATAAAACCTGTTTCCATCTTCTGTGACTTTCAGTTAGATGTGACTCACTATCCTCTGCTTAGTGTTCAAGTTATGGTAGACCCTAAGCCAGATCATATTAAGTTCAGGTCTTTTACCTTTTAATCATACAGTATGGATAACAACATTTCATTCTCCCAGCTCCAAGTCTTAATTGATTTTCAACCCAAAAGAGCCAGAATTGATTGCCTTGACACAGCAAGTGTGTCTACTGATCTCTGTGGCAAAGTAGGTTGTCTATATAAATAAGGTCTGCTCGTGAAGCCTTTTCTTACAGTTGATTAACAGATGGCAGTAGATAGCTCATTCAGACCACTGGCTGATAATAGTTAGTCACCCTGACCAGTCATTAACCATAGTCATGGACTCACCCTACTCTCCATTGTCTCTATGATTCTCTGATGACCTGTGACAAAAAAGGAGAGTGGAAAGGGAAACTGAAGGGAGAGACCTCTCTAAATTCACCAATCAAAGAGCAGTATTGCCAACCCAAAAATCACAAGGAATGCCTACACAAAGTTGAGAATGGTCTACAAATCATATGATTTTTTAAAAATAAAACATGTTGGATTTTTATTGGCCTTTTGTTTCTTGAGTATTTAGGGTTCATGTTTTAAAGCTTTCCTCCTTAGCTGTAAGGCTCAGAAATTTTTTTAAATGAACTTTTTTTAAATGAAAGCTGAGATTCCTACATAATCAATTGACTCCAGGCCTTTAGAAAAACACCAAATGTTTTGAGACTCATGGTAAAACAATGGAGGAATTCTTGTGAGCCCATGCTTTGCGCACACTATAAATAAAAAAAACCCCCAATATCTTCTCCACTAAACATCCTAATGAGAAACTGCAAATGGTGAACTGAATTCAACAGCTCCTGATATGAACAGGTATCAACCTAGTTTTTCATATTTGAGATGGGTTACCAGGAATTATACATGACAATATGAAATCTTTCCACTCTCAAGTCAGCATATTCACAAAGCACCTATAATTTTGATCCATGCATTTATTGGATAGTGAAAGAGAAAGGACGGGAATTAGTGTAGATAAATGTTCAAATTTAAAAAAAAAAAGCCTGAAGGAATTAGGACTGGGCTCCTACATCTCACGTTCAGAACTGACTAGGACACTTATGACCAGATTTTCAAAGGTGTGTAAAGATCAGATAGATATCTTTGAAGATCTGAGTTGGCAACTGTCTCTTTAGGAGCTTAATTACCTTTGAAAATCTGAGCTTAGATTTCCAAGTCCAATTTTCAAAAATGACTTTAGTCACTCAAGTGCTTTTGAAAATTTTAACTGGGGGCCTAAAGAGACAAAAATAGACAAAAGGCAGGAAATCTGGTATTCCTTTTAAAAACGTATGACATCTATTTTTAACTAAATTTTATATTATTTTTCTCCCAGGGGCAACTGACCCCTCCGGCCCCCTCACTACGCCACTGCCCCCCTCCTGCAGATTTATCATCTTATGCATGTGCAAGATCTGTGAGAGCCGTCCCATGAATCTGCAGTTAGTGTCTGTGGCGCCTGCTTCCGGGTGGTGTCTCAATGCTGCCACACTCACCACCAAAGAGGGGGCTTCCCAAAGCAGGCCCTTCCTGCTGACCCCCAAGGCATCCACAGATCCAGTCTCCTTTCAATGGGCCCACTTCCCAGGGCTCATTGATCTTGGATCTGGCTTCCATCCCCTCTCCAACTTTTGCAACTGCACAGAGGTGCTCACCTTCCGCCTTATACATTCCCACCTCATTCACCCCACAGGGACAGTCTCTGCCTCACTTGTCCCAGGGACTATTCTACCAAGATGTAATACAAAGTTTCCATGAAAAAGGACTCACTACAAAGCTAAAAACTTCAATGAGAGAATGATTAATACAGAGACGTGTCTACATCTGCTGCAGGGAGACACCTCTGCCTGCCTCCACCCCTCTCCCCCAGAGTCTACAGCCCCATTGCAAAGCAGGGGAGTGGAAGGAAAGAGGCTGAGGCCCATCAATGGGACTGAAGCAGTCATAAGCAAGCCATGCCTGGGAGCCATTCTCCTGTCCATTGCTGGTGCAGTGTTGCTTCAGGCACGCTGAAATGCAGTCACCTCTAGGGTGGGCTGGACAGCTGTTTAACACCTGCACAAGGTTTCAGGCAGGGGGCAGTGCGGGCTGCCTTCCTGCAGAGCCCCCATCAGAACTACTATTCTTAGGAAAAGAATAAACAGGAGGATTGGAAATTAACCTGCCCAGTCTCACGTCCCCTAGGCAGGGAATGAGCCATCTACATTAGGCCCTAGCTGGAGTATCATGTCCAGTTCTGGGCACCACATTTCAGGAAACGTGGAGAAACTGGAGAAAGTCCAGAGAAGATCAACACAAATGATGAAAGGTCTAGAGAACATGAGATATGAGGCAAGGCTGAAGAAATTGGCCTTGTTTACCTTGGAAAAGAGAAGACCGAAAAGGGACATGAGAGCAGCTTTCAAGTATCTAAAAGAGTATCATAAGCAGGTGGAAAAAAAATTGTTCTGCTTGGCCTCTGAGGTTAGGATGAGAAGCAATGGGCTTAAATTGCAGCAAGGGAGGTTTAGGTTGGACATTAGGAAAAACTTCCTGCCTGTCAGGGTGGTTAAACACTGGAATAAATTGCCTAGTGAGATTGCGGAATCTCCATCACTGGAGATATTTAAGACCAGGTTAGACAGATACCTGTCAGGGATGAGCTAGGGCAACTCAACTTTGGAAGCCCCAGGGGCCACACTGATACTTACAGAACATGCTGAGGGCCTCAACTTAAGTGTGGTTGCATATGTAAGCAAATATATGCAAATAGCTTTTCTCACACTGACAGGCATGAATACAAAGATTAAGGCAAGACTACACAACACACAGGCCCCATTTAAGTCAGTTCTGCTGATATTAATAAAATGCAATATTTACCCGATTTCTACCCATGTGACAGCACTTTTCATGAGCAATGACAGTCCAAGAATTTAACTACTAAAACACATATCAACAGAAGATCATTACACTGACTACTTTTTTGTTTTGGCTCCCACTCGCCGGCCACATGTTGATCCCCACATAAACCCAAACTGCACCGCGGGGCGCAAACAAACTGGCTGTGGGCAGCATACCAAGTTATTAATAAATATTTTATAAACCTTTACCTTTTCTCTCTGCAGCCATGTCTCCTCTCCTTGCTCCATCATCTCCCCTGGTGCCTGCTGCCCCCCAACTCCTCACCCTCCTCTGCTGTCCTGACTTCTGCCCATCTCACTGCCCTCAGCCCTCCTGTGACCTGCCCCCCTCCACCAGCCCTTCTCTCCCCCCTGTGCCCACTCCTCCAGTAGCCCCACTCTAATCATGTGAGCTACCCCTCTTCTAACACCTCCCTCTACACACTTGCCCTGCCTCTCTCCTCTGGTGCTGGTCCCTCCCCTGCAGGTGTCTGCCCTTCTGCTTCACCCCAGAATCCCCGGCACCTGCACCTTCCCTTACCTCTGCACCCTCCTAGTGCCTCCCCCTTCCCTTACTGCCCCTGCCCCCTTTTTCCCTGATGCCCACCCCCTCACCACTCTCTGCCCCCATTCCCCTCCTGCCCCTCTGTGCCCTCACACATGACTTGCTCCATCCCCACCTTTCTCATGCCCACCCCTTCTTTCAAGCCTTCTCCCAGTACCTCCCCCTCTAGCCCCCAATGCCCTTCCCCTCTCCTCTCCCAGCATCACCCTGTCCCCCCTCCCACTGACACCTCCCCTCCTGCCCTTTTCCTCATTGTCTGCACTTGGCCCCCTGCCATTTGTCTCTCCTCCACCCTGTCTCTTGGTGCCTTCACCTCCCCCCCATCCAAGCCCCTTCTCCTTCCACCCCTCCCCCTCCTCCCCTCTGCCTCCGCCCAAGCCCCTTCTCCCCTCTGCCGCCGCCTCCACCCCCCTCCAAGCCCCTTCCCCGCTGTCGCCCCTTCCCCCCGCCGCCTCCACCCCCCTCCAAGCCCCCCACCGCCTCCGCCTCCACCTTCCTCCAAGCCCCTTCCCCCCCCGCCACCTCCGCCTCCACCCCCCACCAAGCCCCCCCCCGCTGCTGCGGCCGCCGCACAAGCCGGTTCCCTACCTTCTGCCTTCCACGTTGCGGGGCTGGAGTCCGCGCTCAGGCCCCGGAGGCTGAACCCGGAGCCAGCCAGGCCCCGCAACGTGCCTCCCAGGAGTTTCAAAAACCCGGGCCGTGATGTCACGTCACGCCTGGGCGTCCTCCCCGCCCACCAGCAACACTGTGCAAGGAGGCAGCAGCAGCCAGCGAGAGGGAGCTGCACTGAGCCGCGCACGGCAGGGACTGTCCGGGGCCGAGGAGGACGTTCTGGGGGTGGGGTGGAAGGGGACGCGTGGGGGTGGCGGCGGGGGGGGGGGGCGCTCCAGGCAGAGCCGGGGAGAGACCCAGCTCCACATACTGGTGGAGCAGGGCCCCGGCTCTGTAACTCGCCGGCACGTCCGGGTTCAGGGGCACGGGGCCCCCTTAGGCGTATGGCCCGATTCGACTGAATCGGTTGAATCAGCCTAAGGCCAGCCCTGGAGGCAGGCTCTGCTCCTCCCCAACTGGCATGACCCTGCGGCCCCTGGGAAGTGCAGAGAACCACGCTGCCCACACTGGCTTTGTCTACACTGGCAGCTTCTTGCGCAAGAACATCTTGCGCAAGGGCTCTTGTGCAAGAAGTCTTGCGCAAGAACACGTCCACACTGCCATGTGTGAGATGTGCTTTTGCGCAAGAGTGCCCATGGCAGTGTGGACGCTCTCTTGTGCAAGAAAGCTCTGATGGCCATTTTAGCCATAGGGCTTTCTTGCACAAGAAACCCCTGCTGCGCATCCACACTGCTCTCTTGCGCAAGAGAGCTTACACTTGTAAGAAAAGAGCATAGCTCTTGTGCAAGAAGCCCTCACGATGCCGTACTGTAAATCTTCTTGCGCAAGAGCAGGTGAGCAATGTGGATGTTCTGCGGGTTCTTGCACATGGCAGTGTGGACGTGTTCTTGCGCAAGACTTCTTGCACAAGAACCCCTGCACAAGAACCCGCCAGTGTAGACATAGCCTCTGAATGCCAGCTCTCCACTCCCATAAGCCAGGAACCGTGGTCAGTGGCAGTGCCTGGAAGTAAGGGCTGTGCATAGAGCCCCGTCCACGGGCTGCAGGGGTGTGCTGGCCATTTCCAAGAGCTGGGTAGGGCCAGGGTAGACAGGAAGCTTGTTTTAGTCCTGCGGCACCACTGACTGGAAGTAGGGTTGCCAGGTGTCTGGTATTCAACCGGACAGTTCAGTTTTTGGGCCCTCTGTCCGGTAAAAAAAAATTCAGAAAATACCAGACATGTGCAATGTCCGGTATTTTCTGGTTTTCCAGCTGGGCACCCGACGGAAGCCTGGCGGGAGCAGGGGAGTGGCTCGGAGGCTGGGAGCCTCTGGTTGCATGTGACATAGGAGTGACGCCTTGGGGAGGAGAAGAAGCCCCGTCCACGCTCCTGAGTGCTGTTCAAGCGTGTTGTGGAGCCGTAGCTGGATTCGCTCGTGCTTCGCCGGGACCGTGCGCGGGACAGGCAGCTCCCTGGCATCTGCATGTACCCGGGTCAGTCCCTGTCCCCGCCTTCCGATTCTCTCTCCCCTTCCCCCCCGCCAGCCCTGCTCCCCTCCTGGCCGGTCCCTTCTCCCGCCCATCCCAATCAAGTGTGTCTGGTATTTTTTCTGAAGCTACCTGGTACCCCTAACTGGAAGCCACGTAAGGGAAGCACCGCCCAGCACCTCTCAGCCTGCACCCCTCATCCTCTCCTGCACCCCAACCTCTTGCCCAGACCTGCGCCTCCCTCTACCCCCTTTCACTGCTTGCTCCCCATGCCCACTTCAGCACCCCCACCCCTGACCTACCCCCCTGAAAGGGCGGGAGTGGGGCGGGGCGGGGCGCAGAGCAGACCCAAGCTACTCAGAGCTGCCAGCTGCTGCCCAGCAACCCCCTTTCCCCGCCCTGGAGCTGCCTGAGCCGGCGGCCGGACCAACCCCGCATCAGGGCCGGGTCACAGGCTGCCCCTCCCCGGCCTGCCACGGCGAGCTACGGGTCCCGTCAGGGCCTCCACCCGTACACAGAGCTGGGCGGGGGGGCCTGCTGTGTCTTTAAGAGGTTCCCGCCCAGCCCCAGTTTGGCTTCCGATACCGCCCAGCTGCTCTCCCCTCCCCCACCCGCCTCTGTGAATGGTCATAGGCCGAATCGCACTTCGCATTCTCAAACAATGTGTCCCTAGCCAGGAGCCATAGCTCCTCGCGCACCGCTCTCCTGTCTGGGGAAGGGTGGAGGAAGAAGCCTTTGGTGGGGGAGGGAGGTGATGACGTGTACGCGCATGCGGAACGTTGATCGTACGCCCGAACGTAAGCAGACGTGGGAGCGTCTATAAATAGCGCTTGCGCGGCCTACTCGCCCCTTTCTGCTCGGCTCGGCTGCAGAGTGGCGGGACCATGGTAGGTGGCTTTTAGTGGGAGCGGAGCTCGGTTGCGCCATCCCCTGGCATCGGTGCCATTCTGGCCTCGGCCGCCTCCGGGCCTGTCCCGCGCGGATATTGGGGCCCTGCTGGAGGCAACGCGGGGCCCATTTCTTGGGTTAGCGAGGCGGCGAGGGAAAGATGGGGGCGGGCGAGCTGCCCCCCTCTCCCCTCCCCGGCGTGCGCGGGCCTAGGGAGCGCGGGCGGGCGGAGCAATCGCTAGCTGGGCTTGGGGAACCCAGAGGGGATTGTGCCGGGCCTGGGCTGGGAGGGATGCGGGGAGCTGCAGGGCCCCTGGGTTAGAGTTGTTTGTCGGTTGCTCTCACACGTGTTAGTAGCTCAAAGGGGTAGAGTAATGACTGGGGGAGAACCCGCCTTGCGCCGTGGGCTTTACAGAGCAGTCCCATAGAAGCTTGTTCTCTTTTCTGGAGGCCTGCCCTACATCAGTAGTGGGGTACTGCCTCTAGCATCTTATTTCTCTTCAAGAGATTTGGGGGTACAGATGGGCAGCAGGTTTCAGCTATAATTGACTCTTCTTTAAAATGTGGTTTCCCTTTGAAAAGGAACAGGTGTCAGGCAGTGGCAGATCTGCGCCTCTGTTCTCTTCCCCCCCCCCCCCCAAAAAAAAATATGCCATGGTCCAATATGCTCACATTAGAGCTAAAATGAGCACTGATAGATTTACTCTTGCTAGCCTGGCATGGCAGTGCAGTCAAGTGAAAGGGGAAGTTTTGTCTAGAATATATTGCTGATATTGCTAATGACATTTTAGGACAGATTTTGTCACTGTAATACAGCCCAAAGCTGTTGTGAGGTGAATGGGAGGGAAGTATGCTCAGGTGTGACAGTACTTGGTCTTGCAAAACCTGTTATTGCTGTTACTTACATGCAAGAAACTGAGGACAGCTAATGAACCTTAAGTAAATAATTGATAAAAATACTTTCTGCCCATTGTGGTATAGCAGCTGCTACAACATAAAGCTTAAAAGTTTATTAGAATTGAAGGCAGTTTGGCCTTTGGAAAATGAAGGCACTGTAGTTGCATTTCATAGATCAAAATCAATAGGCCTTTTGGCACTGTTAAGACTAAAAATGTGTTAGGGTGCGTAAGCTTTTGTGGGTTGTAGCCCTCATAAATTTGTCAGTCTTTAAGATGCAACAAGACTCACTGTTTTTGCTGAGACAAACTAACATGGCTACTTCTCTGAAACTTATCCTACATAAAACAGGTTTGCCCATAATTTTTTATTATAGGGCTTGCACATTCCTTGGGCATGTAGAATTTGCCATCATTCCAGTGTGGATACCAGATTGGCCTGCCCATTAGCCTGAGTTGGCCTTCTAATTCTATCCTATGTACCCCATCTTGGCTCTTAGATCTTAGGGTGAGTGTGTAGAGCTGTCAGTTAAGAATACTTTTTTTTGTAAGCTAATTGCATTTAATTTAAAAGTGACTCCAACAAAGTTGGACCCCATGGAGCCGTTCCTGTTACATTACTTCTCAGAGTAGAATCACATTTTGAAATTTTCTGTAATCTAAGAATTCTCGTGTGTCCATTCCCATGCACACGAGGAAAGGTTTTCTTTGTGGCCTGCCCTAACAAAACATCTGTGACATTTTAAACTCCAAATATAGAAGAGCTGGTGTGGAGGAGAGGAATTTGTAGGAAGCAGGACATACTGGCATGGCTGTGTAATTCACCTCCCCCTATAGGAACAACAAATACAGCAACTGGCATGTCATTGGGGCAAATTAGCCATGTGAGCAACATGAATGTTAAAAGTATGTTCTTTATTTATAGTCGCACCGGAAGTTCTCAGCTCCCAGACATGGATCCCTTGGCTTTCTGCCCCGCAAACGCAGCCGTCGACATCGGGGCAAGGTGAAGAGCTTTCCCAAGGATGACCCAAGCAAACCTATCCACCTCACTGCCTTTCTTGGGTACAAGGCTGGCATGACCCACATCGTTCGGGAAGTGGACAGGCCTGGATCCAGTATGTATTTCTCTGCTGCTCTTGTTTTAGGGAATCACTGTACAGTTATTTTTCCTACACTGAGGCAGTGGGAGGGGACTGTCAGGTTCAAATGGATCCCTCAATTTGAGTCCCAGTCTGATTTCTGTAGAGTCCTTGCTGTTTACATTGGCTCCCAGTGGCTAGTAGATGTCCTCTCACCAGTTCCAGACGTCAGCTGGTGGTGGGTGTCTTAATTTTATGTAACTGCTGTTCTTGGAAGGAGTTGGGTGACTTGCAGGGATGGTAATACTGTGCTGTAGCAGGCTACTTATGATGATCTTTTCTCGACGGGCGGACATAAAGAAATCGCCTCTGGCGCTTTTTGATGACTGTCGAGTCCTGAATGTAGTTCTGTTATCAGCCACCAACCAGCTTGGTTATGAAATGGAAATCATACCGAAAGGCTAGCCATGCCAACCTTGGGTTTTAGTATAGCACCATTATACACTTAACATGTTTCATAGCTTTGGTGGCTAAGCGGGACCCTTGGAGCTCACAGGTTTTTGCTGTGTAAAAACCTTTTAGGGCAGGGGTGGGGAATCTTTTTGGGTCAGGGGCTGCTGACCCACAGAATAATCAGTCTGGGGCTGCACATGTAAGAAGGGGGGAACCCCAAACCCTCACTGAGAAGGAGAAAGACACTCCTTGCATTCCTTTTCACAGTAGAGTGTGGGGGGGCCCTGGCTAGTAGATTGTGTGCTCCAGCTCTGCGGTGGGATGGCAGGGAGGCTGGAGTGCCAGTATGGGCTCCCCAAATGCTCTGAGCTTTGGGGGCTGAATCAGGCCCCCAGGCCTGAGGTTCCCCACCTCTGTTTTAGGGGGTCACTGGACACTCCTGATATTTGTGGGGAGTTCATCTGCTGTAGTGCTAACTGGCACAATGTGATTTTCTTTTTCCCAGAGGTGAACAAGAAAGAAGTGGTAGAGGCAGTCACTGTAGTAGACACTCCTCCCATGGTCATTGTGGGCATCGTGGGCTATGTGCAGACTCCCCGTGGCCTTCGCACCTTCAAGACCATCTTTGCTGAGCACATCAGTGATGAGTGCAAGAGACGCTTCTACAAGAACTGGTAAGAAACATGGAGGAGGGACCTCACTTAATCGAGCTTCCAGAGCCTGTTTCTTGCACTGCTGGCTTTGTTGAATGAGCATAGTGGTACACTCATATCACAGCCCCAATGATTACCCTTGGGATATAGGTGCCAGGCTGAAGTTTTAGTCACATATAATGATATAAAACTGCAGCTGGCTGGAATAGTGATTGCTTAGTGCTTGTCAACTGCTCTTTTATAGTGGGGCCTGGAGTCTCTATCTGAGCACGCTATACATGATATCTTTTATACGTGATATTTCTGAGCACGCTATACATGATATCTTTTATACGTGATATTTCTGAGCACACTATACATGATATTTGCTCTGTCTGAGCACACTATACATGATATTTTTTCTAGTGATGTATAAAAAGGTTGCTGATTTAAAAAGGACTATGCTCAAGATTTTGGGGGTGGGGACTTTTTTCTTCTGATTCTTCCATGCACTGCTGTTATGTTTTCACAAAAGTAACACACAATAGGGTTGCAGTGTGTTTGCCAGGTTCTCATTTGCCTATGGGATTAGGAAGGATTTCTCCTAGATGCTCTTCATTAACTTTTCACACTGCCAGGGAAAAGAGGCATCCAAATGAATGCCTGAATGGTGCTTTGGCTAATGCACTGGTGTCCTTAATTCAGCTGTAGGTCAGAGTTGAAAGATGGCAGACTTTATAGATATAGAAGCAAGGAAAGAGCATTTATAATAGTATTTTAAGGTAGCAAATAATCGGTTGATAGGCACTGTATTGTTGCAGAGCATTGTTCTATGACATTTTTGTGAATGTTCTATACTGTCTATATTAATATGCTTTGGATGAATTCATGGCAGCTCCGCTCAGCTCTGGCAACTCAGCCTGTCTGATGAGCTCCAGGCTCCTCTTGCTGGTGGAAAAGATTCCTTGGAAGCTGGCAATGAGCCAAAACCAACTCAGGTGGCAGCTCCTTCCGCTCACCCCCCTTTCCTTGGGGGACTGATGAAGGGCTAAGCCATACCCTCTCTGTGCTCTGCTCCTGAAGGCACAAATCCAAGAAGAAGGCCTTCACCAAGTATTGCAAGAAGTGGCAGGATGAGGAGGGCAAAAAGCAGCTAGAGAAGGATTTCAATAGCATGAAGAAGTACTGCCAGGTTATCCGGGTCATAGCTCACACTCAGGTGAGTGTTCTTTCATCTTTGTAAAGAGGGCTTGGATACAGAGAATCCATAAAGATTAGGATTGTGCTGCCATTGGCCACAGAAACTCTCTACTGCTCTTCTCAGATTCCTGTCCCCTACATCTGGTGTTCAGTGTTTATGCCTAATATTTATAGAGGCAGTGTGACCTTACTGGATAGCTCACTGGACTGGGACTTCAAAGACCTGGGTTCTACTTCAGCTCAGCTACTAGTCTAAGTGAACCTGGGCAAGTCACTTCCCCTCTTGTTCCTGTTTCACATCTGTACACGGGGATAATGGTATTGATTTCCATCGTAAAGCACTTTGTGATTTACTGATTAAGAGCACAATATAAAAGCTAGGTATGGTATTGTGCTTTGAAGCCTTATGCAAACAGCTCATAAACCCTTGCAGTACCTCTGAGGTAAGGCTCCCCACCCCCATTTTATGGGTGTGGAAACTGAGTTTGGATTGTTTACAGCTATGTGGTGTGTATGTGTGTGCATGTTTGTGTCTCAGGGCTAACAGTGGGACTTGAGTTCTTGAACCCTATCCTATCGAGACCCCCTAGACCTTGTTTATCTGATTATAACTACAGCTAGAAATAGGATTTAGTGTTTTATCCTTGTCTTTGGGATCCTCTGGCCTCCTGGGAAATCTCCTTTATTTCACTTGCTTTTTAAAAATGGATGGCAACTATAGCTTCAGACCAAGAAATATGCTGGCATGGCTCTCCTGTGGAGACCATGAGTAGCCTTTATTAATCCTCTAGATTCATCTGCTCAGTGCTGAGCAATGTGAAGATTTCCCCTCCTTCCCCCAGCCTGTGTGAGTGCAAAATACTTCCAGACTAAAAAGTGCAACAGGATCTCCTGTGTGGCAATAAGTGGAGTAAGCTGTCTGGTTGCAAGACTTTACTATATTAGAGATGGTGTGTTGTGGCAAGCAGCAAAGGGGAGGTACGTACAGCTGCTGTCGGCATTTTAATGTCAGTCCCCTTTCCCTAAATATAGTATAGAACACTGGGTAAGTGATGTGACCTTGTTATCCAGTCCCAGAGGCTTTATCTTCAGGCCTCTTTAAAAATCCTCCGCCTGACAGCCAGCTTTAATGGTGGTATGAGGCATGTATTCTTGCTGCTCTGTAAGTGCAAAGCTCACTTTCACCAACAGAAGGTTTTTTTAATAAACTACCTCACCTACCATTTCTGTACTGCATCTCATTCCCTTGGATGGTCTGGCTGTGAGACTTATTTATGCCATTATACAGCCTTGATAACTCCTGCCCTTATCTCCAGAGCTTCAGTCTTCTAAACACTGTGTATATTGGGATACAGCAGAGGTAGAAAAATCCATCAGACCCTGGAAGTGAACCCCTGATAGATTGCACTAGAAATCTCAGCACTTTGTTTGGGTTATAATAGCTACTGTTGGGTCTGTCTTCCAGATGCGTTTGCTTCCACTGCGGCAGAAGAAGTCTCACCTGATGGAGATCCAAGTGAATGGCGGCACCATTGCTGAGAAAGTGGACTGGGCCCGGGAGAAGTTGGAACAACAGGTACCTGTGTCAACTGTCTTTGGCCAGGATGAGATGATAGATGTCATTGGAGTCACCAAGGGCAAGGGATACAAAGGTAAGTGGTGTGGCTGGGGCTTTAGTGTGACTTAAACCCAGAGTTTAGCAAGGAGTTCGGAATTCCCATATGCTTGAGGCTCCAGTATATAGTCAGAGAGGTATCTTCAGTGTTGCTCTCACATCAGAAGTGGACTGTTCAGTGATGAAGCCATGGAATACGTGCTGGGCACAGCATCTGACATCCGTGAGGAATTATTCCATGCTGCCTTCCTTCTGAGAACAGCACCCAGGGACCAATTTGGGAAAACACGAGCCCTATGGATGGGTCTTCTATAGAGACACCCATGCCTAATTGGCATGCTGATCTGAATTTACTTGGGATGTAAGCAAGTATTCGACTACCTGATTAACTTAAACTTATCGGGTAATTGAGTGAGTACTCAGTTACTCACCCCTCACTTGTATGAGAGGCAGCCGGCAGGAGCCGGTGCTAGGGGGAGCCAGCTTAAAAGGCAGTTGCCCCCAGCACCATCTCTGTGGTGTCCCCCCGCTGCTGTCTCTTGGAAGCAGCAGTGGGGGAGGGTGATAGGGGAGGCAGCTCTGGCAGCAGCCTCTGGCCACAGCTAGCCCTGACTGCTATGAATGGGCTGGTGTGAGCCAGGACCAAGCATTCCCAGCTTGCGCCAGTCCAGGACCACTGCATCTCTGTGTGTTAAGTGTTGTAAGAGCTGCTGGGCTCTTAGTACATTTAAAATGCAGCGGCGCAGCGGTCCCAGAGTGAGCTTCTCATCGACTAATCATGTAGTTGATACAATTTGTATTAACTAGTAAAATAACCCATTCCTTAACATCCCGCTGTTGCACTGGATACATATTCTCCTTATGCAACAGCCACAAACTGTGTGCATAGTTTTTCTTGTCCCAGGTGAATTATAAATACCTCTAGTGAAAGTGCATGCCATGAGCAGTTATGACAGTCCTACAATGCTGTAACATTTTATTTTCAGGGGTCACCAGTCGCTGGCATACCAAAAAGCTGCCTCGCAAGACCCACAGGGGTCTGCGCAAGGTAGCCTGCATTGGAGCGTGGCATCCTGCTCGTGTGGCTTTCTCTGTGGCCCGAGCTGGTCAGAAGGGGTACCACCACCGCACAGAAATCAACAAGAAGGTAAGAGTCTGAGATGTGTATTGAAGAATCCTGGACAAACTATATTCCTGGTTCCATCAGGTCATTGGGCAGAATCAAGTAGACTGAAGCTTTCAGACTACAGCTCAGGTTTTATTTGACTAGAATTGGGGGCCAGCAACCTTGCAATGAAATATGTAGACTCCAGTAACTAATCTGAATGGTCAGTGGCCTACAGTGTGGGCTCAGGCTCTGCCTAGGACCAGCACTTAACGCTGCTTTGTATTTGTTGTTCAGGAAAAAGCTGAATAGTCACTACAGTTCGGGTAGGAAACTCAGTTTTGTTCTCAGCTCTGTCTATATGACAGACTTTGGGCAAGTCACTGAAGATGTCTATACAGCAAAGAAAAACCTATGGATGGCTCTTTCCCAGTGCAAGAGCCCTGGGCCTATTTCAATCCTGTGTAGACCTCTGGGCTCAGGCTCTGGGACCTTCCCACCTCACAGGGTCCTGGAGCCCAGACTTTAGCCTGAACCCCGAAGTCTACACACAGCAATGAAACAGCTCTGCAGCCTGAGGCCACACTGGGTGGCACAGGCCAGATGTGGATTCTCTCCTACATAGACACTTTTTTCTTTCCTCGTCCATAAAAATGGGGATAAGGCTACTTTATCCCATTGGCATGGAACGTGCTGTGGTAATATTAAAATGGTAGGTATTGTTGCAGTTAGTAACGAACAGTTGAAATCAAAAGAAATTCAGCATAATTAAAATTAAGGCTTTTTGTGAACCGGGTAAGTGTCCCAAAAATATCTGTGTACACAGAATCTCTCAGCTTTGCTTTGTTTCTGTTAATAAGGTACCCTAGTGACAAGTTAAAATGTAGTGACAAGGCATTGGCTTCATAGTAGACGCAATCTTTGAGACTCTAAATTTGCTGCACTAAAGCACCAGCCACATTTGTTTTTCACATTTCTCTGTGCACAACAGATTTTGTACAGGGTATTAGGTTGGTTGCTGCTAACAAACCATTTCTCCCAGTGCTTGTGAAATAGCATTCTCCTTTTGTCATTTTAGGTCTATAAGATTGGCCAAGGTTACCAAATCAAGGATGGAAAGCTGATAAAAAACAATGCATCAACTGACTACGATCTGTCGGACAAGAGCATTAATCCTCTAGTGAGTAGCTTTCCAGCTGTTCAAGGTGTGGTGTGTGGGAAGGGTATGAGAATTTAATCTTGGACTGGGATCTCAAAAACCAAACAACTTATTCTAGTCTAGTCAGTAAAGAAAGTTCATGTACTGCAGGAAATGACATTGCAGCCTTAGGTTGCATTCTTCTTTCTCTGTTAAGTGGACCAATATAGTAGTGTGGGTTGCTGAGCTGTTGCATCATTTGATTGCAACTTAATGCTGTCAACTTAAAGTTTTGCCTCTTTAAGCTTTTTTTTTTTTAATTCCTGTCTGAAGAGAGAATCAGTGGTAGCTGGGGGATTTCATTTAGGGTAAAGTGGCTAGCCAGGCTGTAGGAAGCTGAGTAGTTAAGCATCCATAAATCATGCTGTCTGCTTAGGGGATATGAGCCAGTGCAGTGCGCCTGAAAGCAATATATGGCCAGGCAGGACAAGTGGAAAGGGGTAGGAGGGAGAGCTAAGAAAAGTAGCTTGTGGCTTGTTAGGAAAACACAATCCTTTTGTTAGAGCCAATGATACAGCAGTGTGAAAGGATTAAAAGCTCTAGATACTGCTTTAGTGTATGCTGTGCTGTCACTGCTCCCAATGGAGCCATCCAGCAGCACAAAATTGCTGCAGCTCTGGCCACACCTTATCTCTTCTAGTCTGCCTCTGTCTGGAACAACACAGGGTTGTTCCTATGCTTCCAGGCTCTCTCCCTTACACTGGAAACGTTTCCTGACAGCTGTGACATCTGTACAGCCAGCATGTGTGTTGTGCAGGAACCCCAGCACTGACAGAATCAGAGCCATGTTCAGTTGAGGTCAGTACTTGGCTAGTTTTACAGTGTGCTTAATCATCCCCTCTACTCAGGGCGGCTTTGTCCACTATGGTGAAGTGACCAATGACTTTATCATGTTGAAAGGCTGCGTTGTTGGGACCAAGAAGAGAGTTCTAACCCTGCGCAAGGTGAGCAGTGAAAGAATATTGGTTCTGCCCATCTATGGGAGGGAGTTATGGCACATAGCAGGGAAAGCCGGTCCTGTGCTTAGAACTGTGACAGACCGAGTCAATTTTAATGTCTCTTCCCCACAGTCCCTGCTGGTACAGACAAAGCGTCGGGCCCTAGAAAAGATTGACTTGAAGTTTATTGACACAACATCCAAATTTGGACATGGCCGCTTCCAGACTGTGGAGGAGAAGAAGGCTTTCATGGTAAGGACATTGATATCTTGGAGCCCAGCTTGGTACTGCATACCTTTGTATTGTCTGGCTGCACAGGCATGCTTCTGTGTGAACTTGGACAGATGTGGGTGACCATGCAGTGTGGTTCCACAGTGAGGATTGCACTTACTAATGACCATTGAGTCACCTTTTGATGAGACACGTTTAGTCATGAAGTACAGCCCGTGATTTCAAAAACTGAACAAATCCAGATGAAAAATGAACCTCCCACGGGATTCTAAACTTTGAAATGCATCTGATTGTGAATCCACTTTGTTTACATAGTCCTTGTTATCTAGAGCTGGGGGAGGCTTAGTTGCTATCACCACCCCTGTATATGGGCTGCTCGGTGATGAGGCCATGGAACTAACACTGTACAGTGTCTGACAGGCATAAGGAGATGCACCATTTCAGCTGTGTTCCTGTTGAGAACTGTCCCTGGGTACAGTGCTCAGGTTGCTGCAGGAAGTGGAGCAAGCACACTCTGTTCTTGGCACATTGAGTATCTGATCCGTCCCCAGTGAGAAGCAGCAGATCTCTCTTGAACCTTGAAAGTTTGTAATGTGGGAAACTAGTTTTGAGTAAGATTTCATCAACCATGCAACACTGGTTTCAAAGGGGAGAGCTACGTATAAGCTGTTCAGAGCTTTCTCGAAGAGGAGATGGCTCTAAAGTTAGCTTTGCCACTAGGTGGTGCAAGATTTTTATATTTAAATTGTTAATTTGAGATGGTGCATAGCAATGTAGCTTCACCAGCCTCTATTCTTATTTCTGCTGCTTGCTTCAAAGTTCAGTTACACAATTAAAGCTAAGATCTGCACCACAGGTAGGCCTGTGACTATTGTCTTTGGTAATTTTAAAGCAAAAATAACCTTCCACAATGAGCTATTGAGGATGGTGGAATCTACAGCACTGATCAGTTCTGCTAGGTAACTGCTTGTTTTCTTTGTTTTTTTGCAGGGACCACTCAAGAAAGATCGTATCGCTAAAGAAGAGACAGCTTAACATCTGGTACAGCTCTGTGGTCTGCCTCTAACAAATAAAACTACAAATATTTCAGAAATACCAACCCTCTTGCCTCTTACTTTGTGACTATCTGGGTAAAATCTGAAAAAGCTCTTGTGGGTCTTATTCCTGTTTAGCTTTGGTTAGGTCACTGTGATAATTTTGGGCTTCCTATCTTACCTTCAGCCCCAGGCTTTCTCTGCCATAAGCAGGGCTCGACAAATCAGTGAATCTACTCGCCTGTGGCAAGTAGATTTCAGCCGGTCGCCCCATTCACCGGCAGCGCACACATGCGCAATGCGGGTCTTGCACATGCGCAGTGTGGGGCTGAAGAGTAGATTTTGCTGCCGTTTGTCAAGCCCTGGCAATAAGGGTTCCTGTAGCACAATGAAAACTCACCTTCATGACTCAAATCCCTTCTTGAGAATAAATAGGGACACTGGGATACCAAAAACAAGAGCCCTCATGCTCCAATGCACATGTCTTAAGAATATTCCATGATAACCCCCTTCAGGATTTCTGTACCTGCAACTGTACTCTTCTAGAGACAAAAAACTGGACTAAATGTTACCGTGTTGTGATTTGGTATGGCAACTCTTGTAAATGTGCTTGAAGAAAGTACCGAGACAGACCCGGACATTCAGTGTCTGCACTGTCTATGCAGAGCAAGCTCCCCTCACACCCAGTCCCCTCCACCTCATGTGTTATAGGGACCATAACTAATAAGTGTAGTCTCCATGGCACTTGGACCCCTCAGGCTGCTTAATAGACGAGTAAAGTGGTGGAGGGTTGGCCTTGGAACTAGATTGACCCCCACATTCTTCACACAGGTCCCACTCCCTGTTATACTTTAGGTTGCTTTAGTGGGGCCACAGCCAAAGTAGTCTGGCTTCCCAGCAGTAATTGGTATGTGAGGGGAGAAACCGAACAAGCTGCTTTCTACCAGTCTCTTTAACTGAGGAGGGGAACCATGCTCCCCTGCATTGTAGAACAGGTAAGGAGATGCAAAACTTTTTTGAATTGCAGATTAAAGCACTTGCTCATGTTGATTCCATGCTGGGTGTGCGCGCCACATAGAGTTCCTGGAGATTTTTTCCCCTCTGATATCCATAGGGCCAACCCTAGCACCTCTTGGTGTTCCATGCATGTGTACTAATATGAGTAGGGCTCGACAAACTGCGGTGAAATCCACTCGCCAGACCTGCACCGTGCATGCGCACGCTGCCGGTGAACAAGGCGACCAGCTGAAATCTACTTGCCACAGGCGAGTAGATACACGGATTTGTTGAGCCCTGAATATGAGGGATGCCAGCAGTTCCACGTGGTCTGTTTTCTTCTTACCGCCAGTTTCTTGGAAAGACCTTGCTTTTGCAAGACTTTGCTAACAGTGGTTTAGATCCAGATTGCCAAGAATCTTGTCCTAGATAATCATCTGATCTTGTTCCAAGCAGGCTGAGATTCCACCTCTGGCCATTTTGAGTCACCTAGCATGGGATGTACATGAGTAAGCACTCATGGAAAAAATGGCTACTGGCCTTTCATAATAGTTCAAAATATGTTGCTCATGTCCATTTCATGACCTGCCTTCCAACCCTCTGTCTAGAGTAGGGATGTAAGTGAGTAGTTAACTAACCGATAAGCCTAGATTTATTGGTTAATTGACTAGACTACTTGCATTTTCCGCCCCCCCCCCTCTTGCTGCCTCTGTATCAGAAGCAGCAAGGAGGGGGGAAAGCTGGAGCCAGCTTAAAAGCCAAGGCAGTGGAGGGAGGGCAGGAGAGGCTGCCGCAAAGCAGCATCTTCCTGTGGTGGGTCCAGCTACAGGACTTAATTTCATTTACAAATTTGATTCTTACAACAGAAGTCTAAACAAAGACATTGGCTGGATGGCCCACTATGTTCCACATCCTAATGAGACAAAACCAAACACAGGGTACTTAAGGTGGGTACTAAGTATCAGCTTCATTTAGCATGGACACTTGACAATTTCTTTCCCCTTTTTTCCTCCTCTTCCCCCATCCTCTGTGCTATTTATTTGAAAACTAGACTGACCCCTTAAACTCCATCTGAAGAAGTGTTGTGCCCATGAAAGCTCATGATACCACCTATATTTTTTGCTAGTCTCTAAGGTGCTGCAAGACTTTTTTTAAAGTACTTCATGTTAGTCTGACTTCCTGGTAAATGTATAACTGCGGGAATGTGGAAGGGAGGGAGACACTAAGCTTTGGATCATTCTGACCCTCATGTAAAAACCAGCTGGTATTACTGTACTGCTAAACATAACTCTTCTGCTCTTGCATAGACTCTTCAGCCAGAGTTCCAGACAGAAACCTCTGCCTCTCTCCTGCCCCTCTTCCCTGCCCCATTTTCTTTAAAGTCTGGTAAAAGTACCAGACTTGATATGGAAGCACTTGGAACCAATCCAGATTTGTCACCTGCTATTGCACCTGAAGTAAGCACTGTTTATGGCATCCTAGTGACACTGGCTAGGAAAGTGCTAGAGCTTACAGTGATGATGGCTGTACAAGTACTCAGTGTCTGAGATCAATTCTCAGGCTTCAGAGCGTAAACTGATCACCATCAAAGGTCAGGACAAAATTTTCCTCCCTGCTTGTAGCCCATATAGAAGAAATAAAAGGTTACTACTACCTCCAAAGCATCCAACAGTGGCCACACCCAAAGTGGATGAATCATTGGTTTAATCCTGTATTGCAGGGTGGTGAAATTTATTGACCCTCAGCCACATATGATAATCATGAAGTTCGACAGCCAGGGTGCAGTTGCTGGGGCTTGCGGTTTCAGCTTTGCGGGAGGTGCTTCTTGGGACTTGAACATGGGGGGGAGACATGAGGGAGAGCAGAAAACCTGGTCTGTGGCTAAAAACTTGCCACAGTTTGGGTAAGGTAACCAGTGAAAGCATAATAAAATGAGCTTTTTTCTTTAAAAGAAAGACTCCTGCAAGGTTGTTACAAAATTCTATTTCAGGCTCTGGTGTCTGGAGAACAAATGAATGAAATTGACATCTCCTGGGATTCAGTGAGAGCTCTGCAATTCAGGGAGAAGGGATTTCAAGTCAAACTTTTAACACCTATTTAATTTGACTAAAACAGTTTTGAACGAATGTCTCAAAGATTTAGCACCTACAGGGATGTACATGGGTGAGAGGCCAGTATATATTTGAGAGCTCAGTTCTACCAAAGTCAGGGAAGACTGGAGTTGACATCAAATTTCTATACATTCATGCTGCCTCAAGCAAAAAGCCCTAAGCCCATTTTGAAACTCCCTTGTAAGCCTGTTCCTCGACCTGCAGAGCACTTTATGGACAAAAGTGTAATGGACAGATATGCCACGAGATGGTGCTCTTCCCTCTGGACCTGAATGATTGTGCCTCATGATGGCATTTGTTAGAGGAGTTTGATGGTGGGGGAGGCTGTGGAGTGAACGTTCAATCTGGGTGCACGTGTTCCTTACTGTAGCCTGGAGCAATGGGGGTGTTAGGGCTGGAAGGAAGCAGGCTGCAGGTTCACTAAACCTCTCTGTGCCTGATTCTCCCTCCACAAAATGGGGAGAAGATACTTTGATGCTTGTCATGCTTTGAAGCAGTGGTTTTCCAAGGTGAGTTATTTTTTCTTGCAGCCCAGTTAAAGAATATGTTGATGCCCATGACCTGGCATAATTATCTTTTTACTAGTGTGTGGGCTCCAAAATCAGGTGTTTGGGGTGTAAAGGGGGCTTTGGGTTGAGGGGGCTGGTGAAAGTTGCTGGTACACAAGGTTTGGATGCTGGCTTAGCTCCAGCAGCTCCCAATCAATGGCATAGCAGGAGTACTGAGGGCAAGCTCCCTGCCTATCCAGGCACCAAGGACTGCGCTGAGCCCCAGAAGCAGACAGCAGCAGGTCTGGTTCCTAGGTGGAGGCACATAAGGGACTGTGCTGCTCCTGCCTATAGGCATCTGCCCTCCCAGCTTTGATTGACCTCGAATTGGCCAATGGGAGTATGGAACCGGTGCTTGAGATGGGCAGAGCCCTCTCCTAGAAGCGGGACCTAGTGCTAGCTGCATCCAGGGTGCAGCGCAGTGCCAAGGACAGGCAGGAAACGTGCTTTAGCACCCTGGCTGGTCACCCTACAGCAAGGTGACCCAGTGCCTGATACTCCATGACCCAAGATTGGTTCTCAACCCAAACTCTGAGAGCCACTGCTTTAAAGCTCTTTGGGATGCTCAGATGGGAGCTGCCTTAGAAGAGAGGGGTGATATACAGGGAGAAGTTGCTGAGGTAAACTAGAATGTGCTACTTGAGAATTAAGTGGGCCAGCGGGCAGTCAGCTGTGTGTGCACAGGCTTGTCTAGCAGAGCGCCCTCCCTTAGCTCTTCCTCCTCCTGCAGTAGTCTGCATCCTGTGTTTAGAACACAGTCTCCATAGCAACAGGCAGCAATCAATTGAGGTCACAGACCAGGGCTTCTCTGGGCTCAGACTGGAGGAGACTTGGCTGTGAAGACAATAAATGGTTTCTAAAACCTAGAGCTCAGAGTTGGCAAGCAGGGCAGAAACCAGATTGGTTTTTATTGTGTATGGGCTACTCATGTGAAATGCTCTGTTATGCAAGTCCCTCTTAACAGAAATGATCACTTGGGCCTTCTGCAGCTCTCCAAGTACTTTACAGTCACTAAACCTCTCCCCTGTGAAACAGGCAGGGGTTATCTCTATTTAATAGGGGCAGGAGGAGCTGAGAGAGCACTTCCTCCTACATAAATGACTTGCAAAAATTTGGAAAAACTTAAACAACGAATAGTCTAGCAGCACCTTAAAGACTAACAAAACATGTAACTGGTATGAGCTTTCATGGGTATGACCCACTTCTTCTGAAGTACCCACGAAAGCTCATGATACCAGCTACATGTTTCGTTAGTCTTTAAGGTGCTGTTGGACTATTTGTTGTTTTTTAAGTTTTTCTAGTTACAGACTAACTCAGCCACCCCTCAGAAGCTTTTGCAAAAATTTGACAGTCTAGGAGAACAACTTGGCCTCATAACTGCCTGCCCTTTTCTTCAGTCCCTGGATATTGCTTCCCTCTGTTCAGGGGCTGTGGGAATCCAGACCCCAGGGCACAAGGCCTGGAATTTATGCTTCTCCTCTGAGGCTGGTGGAATCTGTAGTTCCAGAACACAAGTATTGGAATTTGTGCTACCTGCCTGCAGGCAGAATTCAGTGCAGAGCTTCTTGGGCCACTCCAGGCAGGGGCTGCTGGTGCATTTTTATCATCTTGCTGTGGCACATTTGGTCAGGAGCTGCTTTTTTTTTCTTAAGCTCTTCCTCGTAGAGATGAATCAGAAAGCACCTGCAAATCACTAAAGAAGACATTAAAAGCATCTGAGGATGCCTCAAGGGCAAGAGAGGGGTTCAGGTTTGAGGTCTTGGCTTCCACAATTAGCTTCACAAGTGGCCCAGCTGATGTTCTTGCCTCTGCCTTTGATCACAGAGACAGGTGAAGAGCTTCAAATATGCTTGATGTGAGAGAGGCGCTTATTAATATGCCCAAGGGGAATGAAGCTGGGTTCATGCATGTGGCTGTTTTCTAGCACTGGTTTAACCCAAAATGTCTGTTTAACAGAGTCCTTTTTGTAATTTGTTTGGGAAGTCCTCTTCCTCTGTCCCCTTCACTGTTATATATAGTATGGCAGTCCCTAATGAGCTCAGGACCCCCATTATCACATTCACTGTTTCCCATCAGACCCTAAATCCCTCCCCCAGCTGCTTTTTAGCATGGTCTGCAGACTGGGCTCCACCCAGTCCTTTCTGAGTTGGTCTCCATCTGCTTTGTTCTTCCTATTTGAATGCCATTTTTAGTTGTGCTGTCACTGTCTGCAAACGTCCTCCTGCAAAGTCCTTGCTCCGTCTCTTTAAATCTCCCACAAATTTCTCTTTAATTCATGAGCATGATTTCTTTTTTTAAATGGAGGCAACTAAATCAGTAGGGTACAAAAATAGGACTACACATTGCCATCTGCAAGTGTGCTAGGATAAAATAGTCTAAAGGATGTCAACCCATGCACATTAGATTGCTGGCAATCTACAAACTACTGTCTCCCTGGCATGAGCTCCCATCATGAGTGTAACTTACATGTCCTACAGTTTTACAACCTTACCTCTCAAATGGCAACTGCTTCTGGCCATTCCTGGAGCTGGGATACTGATTTAGCCAGCCCACTGGTTTGATCCCACATAGCAATAGCTATAAATTCTGTGACACGTTTTGGGACTAGCATGTGCATGTGCAAGCGATATACCAAGGACTGTGAGGCACGATTGGCTAGGTCTAGTCCTGTTCTTGTGGAAACATCCGCCCTGCTGTGCTAATAGTTCTGTGGGATGTGGACCCCGATGCACGGGTCTTGTATTCATTAGCATGGTAACGACAATGCCTGGGAAAATGTTGGCACATGGACATTCTCTGGTAAGGCATGGTCACTGGCTAGCTCTTAGAGTGAAACTGAGGCCCCCCAGAGAAGGAGCACAGAGCACAGACTATCTGTACTGGCTCTTGTGACTGCTCAGTTGGGAGTCCCTGGGAGTCCCTTAGTTGCCTAGTCCATCTTGATCAGAGGGTAGGTTGTATATGTGAGTAGCTGAGACACCCTCCCTGGGAGGAACTGCCACAAAGCTTCAATGACTCAGCAATGTTGGCTCTGAGTTGGCTTGTTCTGACACAGCAGTTGGTTGGCTCAATGGGCAGCCCTTTCATTGACTTAGAAGGTTTATATTCTTGTTCACTTCAGGGACTATGGAGTCAAAGCCATGCGTATGACAGCGGTTGGCTAGAGCAAAATAGGGATGGGTACTGGAAATTACACATGGCGCTCTGCTAAACACACTGCAGTACTGCCCTGCTATTCCATTTCTGAACACACCTTTTCTCGCTGTGTCAACGCACCTCGCTCCAACTCTGCAGGGTCTTGTGGGGACCTACTTGAGCTCTGTTTCAGCTTGAAATCACAGGGGGGTAGGCAAGTATCTCCCTCTCTTAAGTGAGGGGTTGTCTACCAATCACAAAGGAAGTGACTCTTGTGTATGTGTGCATGCTTGACTCCCACTGGCATGCCTGTTATGGACCTTGCTATGGGATTGGGAAGCCCCTTGTTTCATTGAAAGGCGCCTAGTTCACAGTAGTTCCCGTGACTTTTGGGGAAGTCTTTCCTCATGGCGCTGTTGAATCATGTGTTTTTTTGCAGCAGTCATCAGCAAACTGCGGTGAGCATTTAATATAGCTTGTGCTATACTCATAACTTCCTCAAAATGCCATCATGACGTTGCCTGCCTGAGCTGAGCTTTTGGGATCAGCAGGGGCTTCCTCTGGCTTTGAATTTGGAAGGAGTGTTCTAGAGATGGAAACCCCACATTTTCTTTCCTCATGCCCATGCTGAAGGCAGCCACAGGACAGGACTCTAGGCCCTCTGCAGCAAGCTGGATCTCAGCTCTGTGCAAGTCCCAGGGTTCCTGCCGTGCTAGCACCCAGTGTATCACATGGTCTGTGGCAGATTCAGCTGATTTCAAAACCAGAGGATTTTACTCGTCAGTTTCGAAATGAGCACCAGGCTCAGTGCAGCAGCTCCATGTTCTTTGCAGTGTGTTGCAGTATCTTGCACCAACGTGAAACTGCACTGTGGAAGCTGCCGGGGCAGGAGGAGTTGGAGGTTTTGATATCTAGAAAGGTTGTGGTACTGTGATACAGGGGTTTGGCACCTGGGAGGAAGTTAAAGCTTTTTTTGTACTAAGCGTGAGGATGTATCTCCCCATTTCTTATCATGTACAGGCAGTTTCAGAAGTCACTGCACATTTTGAGAAGGTTTGAACTCTTTCTTTCCCAGTAAAACCCAACAGCCATCAGTGGTCCCAATAGCTACCACATCCAGTAATGATAAGAAAATTAATTGGAAAGAAATTGAGATTCTGTGGAACAAGTCTGTCAGCTGTGGATCAGATTGACAGAGCCAGACAAGTACCCAGGCATCAACTTCTTCAAGATAGGCCCTACAAACAATAAGGCTATGTCTACATTGCAGAGCTATTTTGGGATACTGGAAGTATCCCAAAATAGCTATTCCGCATCTTTTGGGCATGCCCATTATTTCGAAATATAAGGGGCTTGCTATTCTGATGTCCCTGTAAACACCGTTCCACGAGGATTAAGGGCTGTTTTGGAATAGCGCTCTATTTTGAAATTTGATGCTGTGCAGACAGCGCCAAATATCGAAATAAGCTATTTCAAAATTAACTCATAATAAGCTGCGCAATTTGCATAGCTCACATTGTGTAGCTTATTTTGAGATAAGAGTGTAAGTGTAGACACACCCTAACAGAACACCACTGGTCATCACCTACAGCCCCCAACTTAAACCCCTCCAGTGCATCACTGACAATCTATAACCTATTCTGGAAAATGATCCCTCACTCTTACAGGCCTTTGGGGACAGCCCCATCCTCACCTACAGACACCTCCCTAACCTGAAACAAATTCTTTCCAGCAACCATACATCACACCTCAAACATACTCACCCAGGAACCTACCCCTGCAATAAACTCCAGTGACAACTCTGTCCGCACATCTACACAAGTGACATCATCACAGGACCTAATCACATAAGCCACCACATCCGAGACTCATACAACTTCACATCCACTAATGTGATCTATGCCATTAAGTGTCAGCAATGCCCCTCTGCCATGTATATTGGCCAAACTGGACAGTCTCTATTACAAAGGATTAATGGACACAAATCAGATATTCGAAATGGTAACACACAGAAACCTGTTGGGGAACAGTTTAACTTGCTTGGGCACTCACTAATGGATTTTAAAGGTGGCTATTCTCTTACAAAGCAATGTCAGGAATCAACTAGAGACAGAGTCTGCGGAACTGGCCGTCATATGTAAATTTGATACTATCTTGCACTGCTTGAATAAAGATGTGAACACCCAAATGATATCAGAAGCGAAGTATCAGGCATTTACAGCCCACTCTTAGCCTCATTTAGCACAGACAGTTTAATTGACGGGGTTTTTTTTTCTCCTCCTCTTCCCTCTTTTTCTGCTTTATAATTCAACCTCTGTGCCTCTTGCTCCATATTTATCAACTGAAGAAGTGGGTTGTGCCCACCAAAGCTCATGATACTATCTATACATATTTTTGGTTAGTCTCTAAGGTGCTACAGGACCATTGTTGTTTTTTAAGCTATGGAAGAGTAACTCACTCCCAAATACTAAAGAGGTAGTTTTCCACATGGGGATCATCACTGTCTCCGTTGGCCAGTTAAGTGGAACTGCTGTCTGATACAGCAGTTTAATGTGGCTTGCCATGTGTATGTCTCTTGCCTGTTCCTGAAGCTGTAAACAGCCCAGCACCCTGACATCAATGAGGCCCAGAGCATTGATATGTCTTTCTAGGGCTTGGGGGCAGGAAGGGGGTTACCTCTGTCCAAGAAGGGAATTTCCCAACCTTGTTCTCTCCCTTTTCTAGGTTTCATATTATATCATCAGTGGGTGAGGGGAAACATGAAGTTGATGGGAAATGACAGAAGGGGAATACAAGAAGGCATGTTACATCCAACTTCCTCAGAGGGACTTAAATATTAAAAGTGAAGCAAAAAATCCACAGCCACAAAAACTGCCTTTCATGCTAAAACAGCCACAAAGTAACCCTTTGCTTTCTTTTTAAAGGAGGGAGAGTAAACCAGTTTGAGCAGCAGGACTATCCACCTTTAAGCTGCCTGCCTTGGCCTTTTGTAAAAATTAACACTTTATATGGGCCACTTGGGGTTCTCAAAGTCCTTTACAAATATTAGTACATGTGAAGTCTCAAGAGCCTTTTGAGCATCATTTCACAAATGCATAAACTGAGGCACTGAATAGTTAGAATTCCACTGATTTGGGTGCTGCAGTATTTGGGCGTCTGACTTGACACAGGCAGTGTGCTTTTTCAGGGGTGCTAAGGACGCTCAAGCTATGTCTACACTGCACTGTTCTTCCAGAAAAAGCGACGCAAATTGCAACTCACAATTTGCATAGCTTTTTCTGCTTCTTTTTTTGGAAGAGGCTTTTCCGACATTTGGCCCATCTACACTGGGCCAAATGTCAGAACCCCCGCCCTTTTTTTGGAACATCCCTTCTTCCTCATAAAATGAGGTTTACAGGGATGCCGAAAAAGCACGTCTGCTCTTCCGAAAAACATTTTGGAAGAGCAGACTCATTCCCTGGACGCGACAGAGTTTTTCCGGGATAACTCCAGGAACCTGGAAAAACTCTGCAGTGTTGACATAGCCTCAGTTGGAGAAGAAGCTGGTCAGTACCTTTGTGAAATCAGGCCCTATGTGTCTTTTGACAGCCATGCTACTTTGGGCTGTAATCTTATCAGCTCTTTTCATGTGTTAGGTAAGCTCAGATCAAGCCTCTACCTGGATAGGAGAACCCAGGGCTGATTCCAAACAGAAGCTGCTGCTGTTTCTGAAATCAGTGCTCCAGTCTGGTGCGAGGGGGTGCTGGAATGCCATAAAACTCTCAGCACTTGAACACTCACGATGAAATCTCCCATGGCAAGATGTGGCTTTAGCCCTGGCCAAATTCCAGTGTGGGGGGCTTTCATTTTGCCAGCCTCAAATTCCCCCTGCAGTGTAAGCTGGATACAATATTTACACACCCCATTCTGTGATGCTCTTGTGCAGCATTATGGGTTCAATGGATTTGTTCCAGCGATGGGTTTGTGATCCTGGGCTGTGTCTACACTGGTGCGTTCTTGCACGAAAATGGCTGCTCTTGAGCAAAAACTTGCCGCCTGTTTACACTGGCTGCTTGTTCTTGCGCAAGTAAACTGACGTTGTACTGTAGAAAATCAGGGCTTCTTGCGCGAGAACTCTGACGCTCCCTCTCAGGAATAAGCCCTCTTGCGCAAGAGCTCTTCCACAAGAGGCCAGTGTAGACAGGCAACATGAATTTCTTGCTCAAGAAGCCCCTATGGTTAAAATGGCCATCAGAGCTTTCTTGCACAAGAGAGCGTCTACACTGCCACGGATGGTCTTGCACAAAAGCACATCTCTTGCACAAAAGCACATGGCAGTGTCGACGCTCTCTTGTGGAAGAGTTTTTGCACAAGAACTTTTCCGCAAAAGAGTTCTTGTGCAACAAGCTGCCAGTGTAGACGTGGCCCTGTTGTTTGGCAAAAGTGCTTTAAGAATCCTCTGGGATGAAAAGTGCAGTAAGAACTGTTCTGGTTGTCTCCAGTGGGCTTTGGTAAACTGGTCTCTAATCTGTTTGCCTTCTTTGTGGCCTCTCACTTTACCTTCCAGCCTGCGCTCTGTGAAAAAAAGGCATTGCCTCCTTTCTGTTATTGTTGGCACTCCTCGGATGATGAAAAGTGATCCAGAAGGGGGAACGAGAGGGCCTCTCCCAACTCCCTTGACTGCCCCCCCCCTCCGGAATGTGGCATGGGCAATCCAGGTGCTGCGTGGATGTTGAAACCTTTCTCCCATATTGACAGTGATTCATGGGGATACTCGCCTGAACCCATCGCATCTGTCTGTGCAATGGGAGGAGAAGTGGGAGGACTGGTGGGCAGTGAGACCCTATTGAAGGCTCTGAAACAATCTTTTGACTTCTTTGTTTCTGGCCAGTTCAAAAATATTGTCTTTTTTGTTGTTTTCAATAATCTATAAGTGGGCACCTGCAGTAGGGTGACCAGATAGCAAATGTGAAAAATTAGGACAGGGATGGAAGCTAGTAAGTGCCTATATAAGAGAAAGTCCTGAATATCAGGACTGTCCCTGTAAAACTGGGACATCTGATCACCCTAACCTCCCAGTAATATCACTCTTAATACTAACCATACTAAAACAACTCTTAGCGAGCTTAAACCAGTGCCCTCTGGCCAGCGGCATCTAGATGTTCACAGCACAATCAAGAACTGAGTTTTAATGTTTCCTATTCCAGATGTGCATTGAACATTCAACAATTGCTTGTTAGGGCTGCCTGTTCCCGATGTGCAGGTAGCATTTGAGAACTGACTTTTAGTGACTTCTGGACCAGTTGTGCACAGAGCCCTCAAGAACTGCCTTATAGCATCTCACATTCCAGAAGGGACACAGCATGCAAGGACTGTTCTTTGGTAACTCCCCTTCCAGATGCACCCAGTGCAGGTGAGTGATGCTTATATAAGCACATCCTGTCTGAGAAGTGAAGTGTGCATCCAAGCATTGCCTGCTAAGCTTTCACCGCTCCAGATATGTGGACCATCTGAGAACTGCCCGAGTTTAGTGCTCTCCATTCCAGATGTGCAAGGAACAAACGAGAAATACTCTTCTGACATTCCTTGTGTCAGACATCACCAGAGTCTGGTTGGATTTGTTCATCTTATGTGGTTCATGGTCCATAGGACCACAGAACATCCCTGACCTCTTCATTCAGTACCTGTCCTGCAATCCAGATGTACAGACAGCAACCTGGCCACATTAAATTCCTCCCTCTCCTGGTCCTGCTGATCATGATATGCCATTTGTAATGTGCCCTTTCTGGTCCTCCCCAACAAAAAAGAACCTTCAGTTCCTATTTAGCATGGTCCATTTTTTTATCTCTCCCCATTCCTCTTCAATACAGTTCACCCTTTAATCCTCATCGTTAAGAGCAGAAGAATGTACGTATCATGCTGAGGTGGCAGATGGCTGGGAGCCCCCTTCCCCCCCCCCCCAGTTATTCCTCTCCAGCCCTATTTGGCTGTGGTTCTGTTTCTGCCTTTGGGAGCTGGAATTTGTAGCAGCGCTGACGTGTATGTGCTGCTGCCTGTACAGGCTTCTCCTCTGAAGCTGGGCCAGGAATTCCTCATGGCTGTTCCCGGTAGGCCCCAAAGGAGGGGAGGAAAGGAGGTGGGAAAGAGCAGCCTTGACCTGGGACATGGGAATCGGAACTTGCGGGTGCTGTGGAGAAGAGAGCACCAAACATCCAAACTCTAAATCAGGGCTACTCAACATGCGGCCTATGGCCTGTTTGTTTGAGGCCCATGGGTGGGAGCCAAACCAAAAAAGCAGTCAATATAATGGTCTTCTGTTGATGTGTGTTTTAGTAGTTAAATTCCTGGACTGTCATTGCTCATTAAAAGTGCTGTCATATGGGTGGAAATGGGGTAAATATTGCATTTTATTAATATCAGCAGAACTGACTTAAATGGGGCCTGTGTGTTGTGTAGTCTTGCCTTAATCTTTGTATTCATGCCCGTCAGTGTGAAAGAAGCTATTGGCATATATATTTGCATGTATATGCAACCACACTTAAGTTGTTCCCTCAGCATGTGCTGTGAGCATCATTATGGCCCCCGGGGCTTCCAAAGTTGAGTAGCCCTGCTCTAAATAAAACCCTCCTTTCCCCTAGCCCAGAAGTGGGAAAAAGGGCCAATTGTAGGAAAAAGGGCCAAAACTGGATGGAAATCCTGGGCACTGGGCCACAGTAGTGCCCTTCAGAGTGCCCATAGGGGAAAGGAAAGTACCTCCCCCTTGTGAATCCCAGATCCCAGCTTTCACTGGAAAATAACCTGGTGGAATGATTAGAAAAGGCAAACAACAAGCAGGCCTCAAGCCACAAGTCTGGGGATTTTATCTCCAAACACAATTGTCAAGAGGGGCTTTTTGTTCCCCTCAGAGATATGTAACCTCCTAGTGAACAGCAGAGTACTGGAACGTCGCTCTTAGGTTCAGTAGGACCTCCTTGCTGAGCTGGAGGACAGTCTGTCCTGCATCTTCTCCAGATAGAACCCCAGGGAAGATCACAGGAATTTACTCACAGAGAAATTCAGCTGCTAGAACTGAGGGTGGTCAGAGTCATGGAATCTGAACTCTCATCCCAAGAACTGTCTCTGTCACACGCAAGGGCAGAACAGAAAAGGAAAGAAAGGGAGGCTGGGGTATTTTCCTCCAGCATTTTCTAGAGGGAAATAGGAATCTCAATGCACTGTAAAAAAAGTTAATGAATAAATCTGTACCATACCCCTATTACATTTACTGCCTTTTTACCAATGGAGAAACTGAGGCCAAATGACATACCCAATGGCACAAAGCAAGTCTGTGAGAATGAAAACCCTGGCTTCCTGGCTCCCAGCCTTGGGCTTGAGCCACCAGGTCACACTTCCTTTGTCCCTGTTCCTAAGCGGGGTGGGGTGCAGATTAGCAATTGAGAGGAGAGGTGATGAGACAACTAGCTGAAAAGAAGGCAAGAGAAAGACATAAAAGACAGAGGGGTGCAGAGGACAAACAGTGATAGGGGAGGGATCTGGTGGCTGTCGGACTGAACAGGTCAGGACACATAGATGTTGGTCTCCCGCCTGCCCCTGTGCTCTCTCTCATTCTCTTGCCATGCTGCAGTAGGGACTGGACACTGATGGATGCCTTTCCCAGGTGTCTCTGTTGCCATGGGAGCCTGCTGGAACAGATGAGGGACACGGTGAATGCACCCCAAGCAGGAGTTGGCGGTTTCTTTTCATGTCTCCCTCTCACTCACACTCTCTCTTTCACCAGGTTGCCATGATGTCACTGGGTAATTAACAGTGTCAGGTTTGGAGTAGCCAAGAGGGGAATTGGCTGTAGAACAAAGCAAAGCACTGGGGGGGAAGGCCTCACTGAGTAAGAGGTATAGGGAGAAGGGCCATGGGGAAGGAGGGATCCCACAGCGAGAGAGGCTGAGGGAACAGCTCTAGGTGGAAGGGGGAGCCATGACGATAGGAGGAGCCCAGTGTGAAGGGTCTGATGGAGTAGAAAGCTGAGGCATAAAGGCCTTGAGGGGATTTTTATGACATAGTCTTAATTCAGAGAAGAGGAGAGAGACGGGGTGTGTCTGTGCATGAGGTTGTGTGTATATGTGTGTATAAAGTGTGTGTGTGTGTGTGTGTGTGTGAAGTGTGTGCGCAGTGAGTATGTGTGTTGGGGGGGGGTGTGAGTGACGCTGTGTGTCCGTAAGTGTGTGTGTGTGTGTGCATGTGTGTATATGTGTAGTCCCCTCAGCAATGAGCTCTGTAAGTGCCCCTATTCCTACATGGCACTGTGCATGTATCTCTGGGCATGCTCCTTTCCTGATAGCCTATGTTCATTTGCTCCTGACCCCACCCTAAAAGGACCCCACAGCTCACTGTGGCACATGTAACCCGATCTCTTAGAACCCTACATCCAATTTGGGGTGCACAAGGGAACCATAACACTAGGCAACTAATCTGAGGGGAGATTTAGGCTACCACTTACTGTGAATTTGATAGCAAACCTCCTTTCATTCTCCTAATCGTAGGGCAGGGAAGAGCTCCTAGCTCTGAAACCCATCACAGAAAAGGAGGGAGGCAAGCTGACCTCATGAAACACAGTGTGTGTGTGTGTGTGTGTGTGTGCGCGCGCGCACGTGCACACCTTGCAGAGACGATGAGGGAAATTCATAGTTATGTGGTGCTCACTTTACATCGGCAGCTGAAGTGGGGTCTCCCCAGCAGGCACACGGCCAGTTTAGCTGGCTCCGGGCCACCTACTTTCATAGTGGCTCTTGGCACAGCTGTTTGCTGCGGACAGGAGAAGGTCATGCAAAGTGTTCCTACGGCCCAGCTGTTCTCTGGTAGCACAATGGTCCACAGAGTCTGCTGAAGCCAGGATGCAAGATAGGGCAGCCGCAGGGTCTGTTCCAGTCCATGCTGAGGGTGTGAACTAGCCCCAGCATCCTCAGGCTAGGGCAGGTCCAAGCTGCTTTCCCCCTTTGTTATCAGTCCCCATGCCAGGGTCGGCACTAGTGCAGGGAGATGTTCCCTTCCATGTGTTCACCCCTCTGGGGACAGGTGAGGCTGCACATCTGTCATGGTGGTGCAACGTCCCTTGCTTGGAAATCTAAGAGCTCTGCTGTGCCCAGGTGGACAGAAGCTCGCTACATTTTTGGGCCTGGTGGATATGCATGTGGAAGGACTGAAGGGTCTGAGGAACGCCTCCGGAAATGTGAAGGGCAGAAATCCTCCTCCTTTCAAATCTCCCAGTGGTGTGAGGTTAAGAAGCAACTCCCTGCAGGGAGAAGAGAGGAGACATGCCCAGAAGGAGAGAACTCACATTCCCCGACATCTCTCTACATTCCTCCGGATGAGTGGCAGGGAGCATAGCCAACAATAGAAAAGGACATTCCCTTCATCCATCATACAAATCCCATTATAGTCTGACTCAACATTCTACAGCTTTTCCCTTCCTCCGTATGGCTGGCGGTGGGTTCTGGTTTTGGAATATTAGAAACCTCTCCCCTCCCCTGCCACCATGCCTTGTAGGCTGCTTGATATGATTCAGGATTCGCTAATGCCCAGATGAGTCCTCTGTCCCCTCTCGTGCCTCTGGCTGGCAGAGGCTGAGACTGGTGGAGCCAGTACGCCAGTGTTTCCCAATTTTATTTGGCCATGGAACCCTTTTAAACTCGAAAGAATTTTGTGGAACCCGTAATAACAGTCTTATATACGGAGCTGATCACAAATAAGTAAGGATAATAATAAACAAATGCTCAACAAAGTCATGAGATCAACATTTAGTTTAATTGCACATATTTACGGTGATAAATAACAGGCGATCGCAGCACTGACTGTGTACGCAGCGCAAACACAAATGAAAATAGTTTTCAATACAATTCATAAATGCTTAAATATTAATTATTATTTTAAAAAATAATAAAATGTTATTATAATGGAATTTTCTCGCGGAACCCTTATTTTCACTTCGCGGAACCCCGGGGCTCTGTGGAACACCATTTGGGAAACAGTGCAGTCTGCGCTCAATAGCCAGCACGCCTGCAGCATTCCCCATAGTGCCCTCTGCTGGGGGAGACTGGGAATGGAGTAGTGAGTTCCCCACAGGCAGTGCTCCAGAATGGCTTCTGATCAACTGTGCTTCTTCTTGAAAGGGGCAGGAGCACCTCACAGCCAATATTTCTGAACCCTTCTCCCTGTGCTCCCTGCTGAGAGCAGCTGAGCAGGAGTAACTGGTTCAAGGACAATGGGGACTGGTCTGAGACTGATGAATGTTGTAGGAGGTTGTGTGGGCCTGTACTCCTCCCCGCTCATCTCCCTCTCTTGCCTTCATGCCCTCCATTGACAGTGTGGGACTTGCTGAGTGACATCATTGCTACAGTCCAACCTATTTTGCTGCCTGCAGCTGTTCCGCATTCACACATGGAGCAGACAAGCCTGGACCCAGTCCCATACCACTAAAAATACACACACTCCCATGGAAGGGGGGGTGGGGCAGTCTGGGCTCACTCCTGCACTCCTAAAAATACAAACAGAACTAAGTACACAGACAGCCAAGAGGCCAAAGTGGGCTCAGTCCCGACTGACTGACACTAAAACACCCACATGTAGGAATTTGGCCAGGCTACGGAAGTTGACACCCCTAGTCCAGTGAAAAGTGCTCTGGGAGAGTCCGTGACTGTACATGGTCATGGCCTAGGTTTTAGGTCTCATCTGTCAGCAGAACGTCCTCTAGCACCATGCTCAACACAGATTCAGAGGAGCAGACACCCCCTTCTAAATCACTTGTACTTCTTGGAGCTCCTGAGTTTTCCTGGGGTGTGTGTGTAATCTATTCCAAGAACTAACCAAATCAAACCCCGCTTCATAGGTGTTGGAAGCAGCGGCACGGAGGGTGCTGCTGCACCCCCGGCTTGAAGTGGTTTCCATCATATCCAGGTTTTACAGTGTGGTTCAATGGTTCTCAGTACGCACACTGTACAAATTGTTCTAGCACCTCTGCCCTGCTTTGTACAGTAGCTCACTCAAGTGTCTCTCATCAGCCTAGAGAAACACTGGGTGTAAGGATGGGGGAGTAAACTAGGCTTGGCTAAGCCACAAAAGGAAGTGAAAGAGACAGTTTTTGTTTCAAGGTGTCTGTGTGAGCCTCCCTCGCTCTCTTGCTGCTCTTCAGGTGCAAGTCAGCCCAGGTAACGAAGTCCTGACTCATCTGATGGAGAAAGTGTGGTGTGTGTCAGAACACTGCAGCCTGAGAGTGATCAATCAGTAAACAACACAAACACAGCACCCAGTCCAGGACAGCCTCAGCAGCAATCCTAGTTAAAGTAACAGTCACAAGGGCTATTGCTCCTCATGCTTCAGGACATAGTTTGGTTGCCAGCCAGGGCCAGGAAGAAATACATGCACCTTATGTCACCACTGCTATAATTCTCCCCAGTGAGGTGAACACTACAGTATTCAGGACTGACTACAGTGGGCGCTCCTAATCAGAGTGCCCATCATGCCATTCTAATATATAACTGTCTATGTTCCTAAGTGGGGGGGGAATTTTGACACCACCTTCCCTCTCCATGGTGGGTGGAGAGTAACAGTTTCTCCTTTTCTTTCTTTTCCCTTTCCCACAAAGAGTTAAGACCATGCTGCACTCTAGCACCTCCCCGCTCTCTCCCCCTAGTGCCTCAGGTTAATGTTTAAACAAGCCCTGTTGCTAATTAAATATTGATTACCTCCAGCAGGTTTTGTTATCAACTCTGAACACCTGTGGCATGTGTCACACCAAGATTATTTCTCTGCACACTGCAAACTGTACCTGGACTAGACATGGGGTGTCCATTGAGGGAGAATGAACAACTCACAGAAAGACAGACAGTGATCAATGGCAAATGGAGGCTCCAGATGGTGATGTTTGCAGATGCTTCAGCCCCAAGCTTTTCCCTGCAGGGAGCAGTGTAGGAGCACTGTGTGGGGCAGCTCACACTTGCTCCAATCCCAACCCTAACCTTAACCCCTCGCCCCTCCCAGAGCAAGGGGGATGGCACAGAATCACTGGCTGTAGGGAACAGGGAACTACTTCAGTCCTGCCTCACAGCAGGAGGCACTGCAGGGAAGGCTATGAGACTTGAGAGTCTGTCTCTTTAAGCCTGGTGACATCACCTAATTCCTCCCATCCTGTCTGCTGACCAAACATTGACTAAACAACTTAACCTGCCTCACTAGGGTTGCCAGATGGCTTAACCAAAAATACCGTACACGCCCCCCCCCGCCCCAAAAAAAAGCCCACCGGGGAAAAAATTCTGTTGGGGGGGGGGCAGGACTCAGAGTTATTAAGCAAAAAATAAAAAAAAATAAAACAGCATTAAAACAGCATGGCCCCTTTCAGAGTGTGTGCAGAGTCAGAATAGGGATAGGAACAGGGGAATGGTTGAGCACTAAGACCCAGGAATGGCATTGCTTCCCCTTGGTCTTTAGGCTTTTTGTTGGTGGCCATTTTGTTTTCTTGATCAAGCCAGAACGCGGCTTCCCTGTGGAACCAGGTAAGCAGGGAGTCCGGGGGCGGGGCTGGGGGTGTTGGGAGGCCGGGGGCTGGGCCCAGTTGCCGAGTGTGTCGTAAGGTTGCCAGGTGTCTGGTATTTTTGCCTCCTGGCTGGGAAAAAAAATCAGAAAATACTGGATATTTTAGGTGTCCGGTATTTTCTGAATTTTTTTACCAGACAGGAGGCAAAAATACCGGATTGTCCAGGTCAATACCGGACACCTGGCAACCCTATGCCTGACCTTCTGCTCAGAGGCTTGGCCTCTGACGTCCCACCCACAAACACTGAAACAAGGAAGTGCTTCTTTGACGCACAAGGCCAACTATCTTGAAGGTCACTTCCCAAATGATGGGAATCTTCCCCAGAATTGGGCTTTCCTCTTTCTGCTCATTGCTACCGGCATCTCTGAATGCTCATTCAGCTGAATTGTAGCTGCCAGGCCCCCTGACCCTGCTGGCAGGGTCATGCCAGGATGCTATACTTTGTAGTTTTCAACAGAGAAATTCTTAGGCAGGGTGGGCAAGTAATGGCCTCCGGGTCAGATGTAATTTGCCAGGGTTAGCCCTTGGTGGGCCACCAGTGCTTTATTTACCTGCACATCCCTGGGTATAGCTGCTTGCAGCTCCTGTTGGCCACAGATCGCTGTTCCCAGCCAATGGGAGCTGTGGGAAGTAGTGTCCCAGTCCCTGCTGCTTCCTGCAGCTCCCATTGGCTGGGAACAGCGATCCGTGGCTAATGGGAGATGCAAGTGGAGGTACCCACAGATGCACAGGTAAATAAAGTTTGGGACCCCTCCAGGGGCTAACCCTGGCAAACCACATCCAGCCCATGGCCCACTTATTGCCCAACCCTGCCTTAGGCAGTAGCCTGAAGCCCAGGTAGGTTTGATGCCGCTTCAGTCTTGAGATTGAAGAGCAGGGGGTGCTACAGGCCAAGCCACAGGTGCCTTGGTAGAGCTGTGGGAGTGACTTAGGCCTGAGGGATACACACAGGCACACACCCATTGGAGAAATAAATGAACCTTGTTAGAACAGGCAGAGCAGAGGCAGTGGGGCCAGTTGCAAAGAGCTGGATCCTGCAGTCATACCAAGGGCCCTGACACGAACTCCCCATCACCTCACTGTCCAGCCATCCAAGCCTCAGCCCTATTGTTTAAATGTCAACGTATGTTTCAATCTTTCATCCAGCCAACAATGGTGTTTTCTTGCAGGCACCCTCCCTCATCCTCCCTACTCCAAAACCTGACCTAGCTGACCTTTAGGGGGTGCAGGCTGCCAGGGGCTGGTTCAAGTAGCTGCTTCAAGGAGATGGAATTTATTCCAAAGTAGCTCTGCCAGTGAAAAGAAAGAGGATGATAGCAGAGGCAGGAGAAAAAGAGATAAAGGGATAGAGAGGGGGGAAAGAGAAAGGCAGAAAGGAAGAGAAAACTGGATGGGAGAAAGAAAGATACAAAAGTTCAGGTAGTCTTTGTGAAGTCTGAAGAAGTGGGCTGTGCCCATGAAAGCTCATGATAGCATCTACATGTTTTGTTAGTCTACAAAGTGCTACCCGACTATTTGTTGTTTTTTAAGTTCATCCTTACAGACTAACTCGGTACCCCGTGAAGTTTATGAAGTTTGTCAGAGGTATGAGGGACTTCACAAAGTTCTCCCAGAGGAATGGATTAAAGTGGGAAAACCTGAAGTACTCAATGCTTTTTTTGCCTCTGTCTTCACGGACAAGGTCAGCTCCCAGACAAATGCACTAAGCAATGCAGTATGGGATGGAGGCGGACAGCCCTTGGTGGGGAAAGAACAAGTTTGGAACTATTTAGAAAAGCTAAACATACACAAATCCATGGGCCCGGATTTAATGCATCCAAGGGTACTGAGGGAGTTGGCAAATGTCATTGCAGAGCCTTTGGCCATTATCTTTGAAAACTCGTGGAGATTGGGGGAGATCCCAGATGATTGGAAAAAGGCAAATGTAGTGCCCATCTTTAAAAAAGGGAAGAAGGATGATCCAGGGAACTACAGACCAGTCAGCCTTACCTCAGTCTCTGGAAAAATCATGGAGGGGATCCTCAAGAAATCCATTTTGAAGCACTTGGAAGAGGGGAAAGTGATCAGGAATAGTCAACATGGATTCACGAAGGGCAAGTCATGCCTGACCAGTCTGATTAGCTTCTGTGATGAGGTAGCTGGCTCTGTGGATATGGGAAAGTCAGAGAATGTGATATACCTTGACTTCAGCAAAGCTTTTGATACGGTCTCCCACAATATTCTTGCCAGCAAGTTAAGGGAATATGGATTGGATAAATGGACTGTAAGATGGATAGAAAGCTGGCTAGACTGTCGGGCCCAATGGGTAGTGATCAATGGCTCGATGTCAGGTTGGCAGTCAGTTTCTAGTGGAGTACCCCAAGGATCTGTTCTAGGACTGGTTTTGTTCAACATCTTTATTAATGACCTGGATGAGGGGATGGATTTCATCCTCAGCAAGTTTGCAGATGACACTAAGCTAGGGGGAGAGGTAGATATGCTGGAGGACAGGGATAGGGTCCAGAGTGACCTGGACAGATTAGAGGATTGGGCCAAAAGAAATCTGATGAGGTTCAACAAGGACAAGTGCAGAGTCCTGCACTTGGGACGGAAGAATCCCAAGCACTGTTACAGGATGGGGACCGAATGGCTAAGTAGCAGTTCTGCAGAAAAGGACCTGGGGATTACAGTGGATGAGAAGCTGGATATGAGTCAACAGTGTGCCCTTGTAGCCAAGAAGGCTAATGGCATATTAGGGTGCATTAGGAGGAGCATTGCCAGCAGATTCAGAGAAGTGATTATTCCCCTTTATTTGGCTCTGGTGAGGCCACATCTGGAATACTGTGTCCAGTTCTGGGCCCCCCACTATAGAAAGGATGTGGATGCACTGGAGAGGGTCCAGCGAAGGGCGACCAAAATGATTAGGGGGCTGGAGCACATGACCTATGAGGAGAGGCTGAGGGATTTGGGTTTGTTTAGTCTGCAGAAGGGAAGAGTGAGGGAGGATCTGACAGCAGCCTTCAACTTCCTGAAGGGAGGTTCCAAAGAGGATGGAGGAAGGCTGTTCTCAGTAGTGACGGATGGCAGAACAAGGAGCAATGGTCTCAAGTTACAGTGGGAGAGGTCTAGGTTGGATATTAGGAAAAAACTATTTCACTAGGAGGGTGGTGAAGCACTGGAAGGGGTTACCTAGGGAGGTGGTGGAATCTCCATCCCTAGAGGTTTTTAAGTCTCAGCTTGACAAAGCCTTGGCTGGGTTGATTTAGTTGGGATTGGTCCTGCCTTGGGCAGGGGGCTAGACTTGATAACTTCCTGAGGTCTCTTCCAGCTCTATGATTTTGATGAGATACATTCAAGGGCCACACATGAACTGCAGGGATTCTCCAGGAATTTCAAAGTAACTCGGGGATTCCTGCAAATGTTACCAACATAATGAGATTCTTGCAAAGTTTATAAAATTCTCAGGGACTGCTATGATGTTTCTAAGCCCCACAGAAGGCTCGGTGCTGATTTTCCTAGCAGTAAGTGGTAGAGATTTAATTGACATAATTTTTATACACAGGGTTATAAAAAGTTGTTTTAAAAAACAAAGGTAGTTCCCCAACAAGGCCACTTAGGGTAGAGTTCAGGGGTAAATACACCATTTATTTACAAGCAATTTATTAGAACACTGTAGCTGTTATCTCCCAGTATTGGATCCCGCACTTCAGATAAAAGCCAGAGGTCCACTTTTCCACATCCATTCTGAACCTATTGGTCAGAGACCCCCAATAACCTACACACCCCAACAAGACAGGCCTGATATTTCCCAGTATTGGCCCCAATCCTGCAAGTTGTTCCATTAGCTGAGATCTATGCACAGGTCTGTAGCCATATTCATTGGGGCTCAGGAGTCTGCCTGCACAGAGTGGCTTGTAGGACTAGGTCTACCAACTCATCGTATAACTAGGCTTGCCAACTTTCTGACTGAACAAAAAGAACACCTTTGCTCTACCCCTTCTCTGAGGCCCCCCTCCCTCCGCCACTCACTCTTCCCCACTCTCACTCCCTCACTCATTTTCACCAGCCTGGGAAAGGCTAAGAAGGGTCCCTTTTTGACCAGGCGTTTGGCTGAAAACCAGCCACCCTAGGTGTAACCCACACTCACCCACCCATACAAGAGACTTGTGATGGGGGCCCTCCCTAATTCCACAGTTTTGGGACAGAATTCTTTCTGGGATAAAGCAAGGCTCCGTTTTGTTACCTCTCCTGGCTTTTTTCTGATAGGATCTCCTCCGTCCTGCAAATTGCAGCATCTTCTGATTCTTTTATGTTTCTCCTCTTAAATCAAGGCATTGGGCACCCTGTTATCCTTTCTCAGAGGCCAGAGGTAGCTTAGGTGAGCTCCATAAGAAAATGGAGCAAGTGCCCTTTAAAAGTGAGACATGATGAAAACCATTTCTGGACTATAAAGTCCAATGGTACAGAGCTCACTGTGATGATGGCTTTAACAGAGAAAGGGCCTGGTGATGTACTTGGTGAGTGTGTGTCATATGGACTCCTTAGAGAAGCCAGACATGAGAATCTAGGGGACATAGAAGTTCAGACTCTGTTTGGAGCGCCACACTTTTCTGATTCTCCCTCCTGCATGTATGCTGAAGGAGAGTTATAGGTACACTTTATGTCAGGAGTTCTGGGGACCTCACACGGTCATGTTTCTGAAATTCAGATAGGGAAGACGCAATTGTTTTCATATGGCTGCCAGTAGGGGGACTTGGTTTCCACGTGCCATGAATCACTAAGACCCTAGGACCGCGTTTCTCAAACTGTGGGTCCCGACCCCCAGGGGGGTTGTGAGCAACTTAGAGGGGGTTTGTGGTATCACAAAGTTTGAGAACCCCTGCCCTAGGAAATGGAGCTGTGTTTGAAGGAGACGAAATAGATTTGAGGAACACAGTTTGGTCCTGTGATAGTCTGTACAAGCTGGCTTACTGACTTTTGGTTTTGGACTGTGGTGGGAGGAAGTCATGTTTGGAAATGTTTTTCCAATATAGCTTCGTTTTCTAGTGTAGCCAGGGCTTAAGGAATATATTTATGTGCAAATAGCACCTAAGTCTCTTGAGAATTCAGCTACTCATTCTCTTGCCCAAAATTCTCATCTTCTGAAGGTGCCATCTGCACTGACTGGCTGATATGGAGGTAATTGGGATGTCAGCAACAATGGAGATCTTGGGCAGGAGAATTAATAGCTGGTGCGTTCTCAAGAAACTCAGATCCTGTTTTTGTGCTAATATTGCCTGAGTTCTAAGAATAAGAGGGAGAAAGAAACATAGGAAATTGCAGCACAGAAGCAGAATCACCTCCCAGACAGAATGAAAAGCTGCTGACGCCTCTCTGTGAAAAAATAAAAGATTTAGAAGGGCCACTTTCATGGGTTGGAACCACATACAGCTCCGCCAATGCACTGTACTCCCTGCTAATCTTGTCAAGGGTTCCCTGAATATACAGCCCTACCCATGCACCTCAGTCCCGACATTAGCATCCTCCACTATTCCAGTCCAGGGCTCCCCATGCATTGTCTCTGACTCCAGGGGAATGAAATCATGGGAATGCTGAAGTGAATGGGAGCTTTGCTATTGACTTCAGTGGGCTCGGGATTTCACCTAGGGCAGCAATGGGCTGCATGAGTGGCCCTCTTTCATCTCAGTAGGGCTCAAGATTGTCATAGCTCAGTCTCCCAGGATAGGTTAGTTTTGCTAACTGTGCTTGCTTATGTACAGGGGAGCTGACAGTCATGCTGAGCCCCTGGGCAAGGTGGGGAAGAGGGGGGGCAGCCAGCCCTCAGTATTGCCCAGAGTGCACCATTCCACCCTCCCCCCCCACCAGCCCTTAGAGCCACCAGCGAATTAAAAGGCCCAAGGCTCCAAGTGCCACCTTTGCTGTAGCAGCAACAGTGGCAGCCAGGAGCCCCCGGCACCTTAGAATTGCCAGGCCACGGGGCAGTTGCCCCCTTTGTCCCTCTCATCAGTGGGCCTCCGTATCTAGAATCTGCGGGGTGTGCTGACTGAACAGTAGCTGCACTTTGACTGGATGCAGAGGGAGCGCATGACTCTCACAGTCAGTGTTGTGAGCAATCAGCACACGTGGCTTCACGTGCCCTTGCTTTACAAGCATGTCACGTTAGTACTACTGGTAGGAAGAAAGCAGTGCGGACGGAAACCAGTGGAATCTGACAATTCTGTGCATGGGCAACAATAAACAAAATGTTTCACAGGCCACACATAGAGCCTGGATGGGCCACATGTCATGGGCCTCAGGCCGCAGGTAGCCCACCACTGACCTAGAGTGTCTGAGATACGAGCGGCTGCAGTACCACTGTGGATCAGTTCTCTTTATCCCAAAGACTGAGAGGACAGCTTGGAGACTTCATAAGAGCCGAGCAATTTCTTGAGGGTGGGAAAGAAAAGGAATAATGCTGACATTTTTGGAATGGAATCAGCTCTGGCCAGGACATGGGGCGGGGAGGGGGAGGGAAAGCCCTGGGACTTCCTTCTAACCTGGATCCAGCTGCTTTGAAAGCTTGGCTGGCTTTGGATGTCAAAGGGGGTGGAGGGATGTGAACACAGTACTGCTTCTCTGTGGCGTGGGCGCAGGTCTTTCTGCCATTTCAAACCGTTCACTTTCCACTCCAAAATGCCAGGGCAGCTGTCTCTCTGTTTCTCACACACAACAGACCCTCTGTCCCCAATTCACAGAAGGAAATTTTGAGCAAAAAGGCCCCAAGGCCTGTCTGACTTTCTCACAGAAAGTCAGGAGGAAAACGTCAGCATGTCATTCTTAGGGATGTTAAACATTGGTTAATTGAATAGTCAATTAACCTCATGAATTCTTATCAGTTACTCAAATATACTAGTACGCTCCTGGCCCCACTCCCAGGGAGCCCCCCTGCCACTCCACGCTGCTCTCTCTGTATCAGAGGCAGCAGTGTGGGGTGCCAGACGGGAGCTGGTCCATGAGGGGAGCCAGTTTAAAAACCAGCTCCCCTTGCTGACAAGCTGCCTGTTGCCCCATGCTGCTGCCTCTGATACAGAGGCAGTAGCGTGGGATGGCAGCAGCCCCTGTCTGGGGGGGTCTGAGCTCCAGGACCCAGTGTGAGCCAGAAGTGAGCCAGGCTGCCTGCTTGCCTGGCTCCTAATACACTTTAAATGCAGAGCTGCAGTAAGGATAGGTTCTGGACCGGGCGCAAGCCAGGACTGAGCGAGGCTGCTGGCCAGCCTGCTAAAAAAATGTACTGGCGGGGGTGGGGGGAAATGCATTTAGTCTATAGCATTAAGCAATAAACTTTTGCTAATCATTTAATCGACTATACTATTACATGCCTAGTCATTCTGTGAGCCCATCTCTTTCAGAGTTACGGCCACCCCTATTCAGAGCCAATTTGATGGGAACGGAGACTGGTGGGGGGCAGGGAGAAGACAACGTATCAGACAATGTAACTTCCTCTACATTTGATCACCCTGCCTGTTCTTGACTCCTTCGATTGATAGATTACACACAACAGCACTTCCTGTCACCAGTGATGTTACTTTCTGTATGCCAGTTACTCATTTTTTTACCCCCGTCTCCTCCACCTCCTCACAGACTCTGAGGGCTTGGCACAGGGAAGGGAAACCACATTTCCAACCCAATGCCTAAATATCTCTAGCCTCTTGGCATCCGCAGTAAGTTTTGACCAGAGAGTATGGGGAAGACCTCCACTGACCAATCAAGTTTGGGCCTGACATCTGAGTGCCAGATTTAACAATGATCAGCGTCAGACCCCTCCCATGCAGATCAAAATCACCCATGCAGCAAGGAAGTTCCAAGAAACCAGCCTTTGTGTGCAATGTTCTATGAATCAGACAATAAAAACAGCTGCCTGTCAGGATGATGGGAACTGTCCTGACCTCTCAACACCTTCTAAATTAAAGGGGTTAATGGTACAGACTTCTTGGCCTTGTTCTTGGCCTCGGGGTTGCCCTAAACTGCAACAGAGACCAAACCTGCACCCACAGCCACAGAACTAGGAAGGCACATGCCCCTGTCCCTCAGGCCAGGCACCGTCCCAAGAGCTGGCATACTAATTAGAGTTGCCATCAACCCCCAGGCACCCTCTGCCTGGCCTCTCCATCCAAGGCCTCGCCCCTGTTTTTCCCTCTTCTCCCAAGGCACCACTCCTTCCCCACCTCTTCCACCCCCATTTCTTGCTCTTCTTCCTTCCTACCCCGTCACTTGCTGGATCATTTCAAGGAGTCTGCCTGCAAGCAGGAGGTGGCCCTGGCTGGTGCAGGTTAAGCTTCCCCTTGTTCTCCAGGTAATCAGATTTTTGGTTCAGGTGTCATTTAGAGTTGCCAGAGCCTTGGACTGGCTTTTCCAGTAAAAAACTGAGCACCTGGCAACCTTAAATGGCACAGAAGCCAAGTACTGACCTGAATATAACCCATACAGGTGGCAACTCTAACATGGATGAATTTACCATGGACATGGGAAGAAAAATGCCAGCTGGGCACTGCTGTGGCACCAGCTGATCTCCTGCCAGGCACTATGCTGAGTAAGCTCACACCGTGGATGGTTTGAGAGAGTATAAGTGTTAGGAAGCTCATGGAGCCTGCACCCCGGCTGGAGCAGAAGCTCACGGTGAGGAAGCCGTGAGGCAGGTCACAGTGCTTGCATCCTGGCTGGCACTATGTGCCAGGGCTCACTCACACTCAGAGCACTGCCTTGGGTCAGTGCAGCATGTTGCTGCTATCTTTGGCTCCAGCCCTGACTACTGGCTGCCAGCCTCTGTCCCCAGGTCCTCTGTGACTCAGCCCTCTGGACAAGTCACCTGTCTTCAGACCCCTTCCAGGTTATCATAAAGAAGTCTACACAAAAGCTGAGTGATACCAAATCCATTTCCTTTTCTGCAAGGGGTCTATTCTTGGCTTCAAGAGCCTGGGGCACCTTCATCACAGGTTTCCCTGGTTTGAAGTGCAGCCAGCTCCTACTCAAGTTTTTGCCAACAATTCTTTTCATATGTCAGGTCTAGTCTTGTCCAAATCAGTTCTTGCTGTTTTTCTGTGGCCTCCTCTATTATTTTCTGTTGTGCAGCTTCCACCTCCTCCAGCTCTTGTTTCACCCTGTGTAAAGCCCGTAGCTGACTTGGCATCTCATGTTGAACTCTCTCAACTAATTTCCCCCATTCCATTGAGTCCCTGCCCTGGGCTGCTTGGCCCAACAGCCCACGTCTAGGTGAGGGCCATCTTACAGATACCTCATTTACATGGTCCTCTTTCTTGTAACAGAGCTGGAAACCAAGGCCAGTCCCTGCCTACAAGTATTATACCAAGTCCAACCCTCAGCTTGTTCCTCTTACCTCACATTTCTATCTCCACCCCTACTGTGTGCGTGCACGGAGAGACACGAGTCTACTCAAGATGTACATCAGCAGATGCTGATCTATTTTCACAGTGGGGAGACTATTCTCTTGAACCAATATCAGCACCTGGAAGCAATTAGTCCTCTCATTTCACATCCAGCCACATTCACAGTTATCTGGTAAGCTGTATTGTGCCCCTTACCGAAGAACATCCCAAGCCACAGACTTGGCTACAGGAACAATCCAAATAGCCAACTCCATGAGTGGGCAGTCCTTTCTTAAATGATCCTGCTGACCAGTCTGGAAACACACTCTGGTATTCTCCTGGACAGTTCCCAGGTGCCTGTCCTGCGTGCCATGTATGACCGAGGCACCACTCAGATGGTCAGGTACCAAACTGCCTAAGAACTCCCCCAGCATGTCCCTCTTGCTGCTCCAGGTCAGGATTCTCTGTCACCTGGTTTCTCTTGACAAAGTCCCTTTGAACTAAGCCCTTGTTCCGGTGGTTCAGGATTATCCTCTTCCATATGGACCTCTTTTCTCTCCATGGTCTCAGTACACATTGTTCAGAATCTCCAGCCCCAACTTTGGGCTCCATCAGACAAGACTCTAGGAATTGTTCTAATATTACAAGATCCACCAGTTTGTCTAAGGAGCTCATGTTGGGCCGTAGCCATTGTGTGGCTAAGTCCTATAAATGCTGAGCTGCCAGTCTAGGGTACAGCTCTGGGGGAAAGGCTCTTTCCTAAACAGGTGTCAATGTACTTACAGAATCAGCCCCAGTCTATCCAGAATTGCTTCTTCTACAATTGTGCAGAACTGCGCCTGCTCATCGGAGAAAGTTTGGTAGGCTGCTTGAGCTTTTCCTGAGAAGAACAGGGCCACTCAAGTTGTCCAACAAGATTTGGCTCACTCTATTGAGATTGCTATTCTTTCAAAAATATGCAGGAATGCTCCTAGGCCATCAGTTGACCCCAATTTTGCCTCTCCAGGTACTGGACTGGCAGAATCTTTTTCTCCAGAAACTACCAAGGGCCCTGGGATCCATGTCTCTAGGCATTGCAGGACATGTTTTTGCTGAACTAGTTGAACTTCTTGCTGTTGTTGCTGCCCTTGTAACAAAATCAACCAAAAAGCACGAGTCTGCTCCTGTTGGACTGCAGACTACCTCCTCCATATTCCTGGAAGGGGAAAAAGGGGGGATAATGTGTCCATCCACCCCTCACCTTTCAGGTGGTACCAATCCCACTGCTGACACCAACAGGTGGTGGAGCTCACTAACCCTTGGAACACCTTCCTGTGTTAGTCTGGAATAATGTCTCTATCTTCAGCATTTCCTGAAGGCCACCTGCTTGTCCCCAGACCTTTTGTGGCTCAGTCCTCCATCCAAGTCATCTAAGTTCAGATCCCTTTCAGGGTATCAGAAACAAGTCCAGCAAGACTGAATGCTTCTTAGGCCCTCTTGGGTTACTGAAATCTTTTCCTGTCTACTTACAAATTGTATCTCAGGGCTTCCCTATATTGCTTTCCCTGTCGTCCACTGCTCCTGTTGTCTCTGTGTACCCCAATCCTGAGACACCTGTCTCCGACAATCGCTCCCCCAGTGGAGTGCCTTCAGCCTACTTATTGCCACTTAGCTCCAGCCAGGAGCCAATTATGTACTCCCCTCTCCAGGCACAAAGCACGACTAGTTTGGATCCTTTGCTAACCTTTAAGGTGATCGGGGTTAAGCCCCATCATACACTGACCAGGCACTGCTGTGAGGAAGATCCTGAAAAATATTGACTGAATTAGTTCTCAGTGTCTCTGTGTCTGTGAATATGTCTGTAATGGGACATTGGTATGAAAATGTCCGGGTCCTGTTAATACCCATTCAGCCTCTAAAAATAAACAGAGCACAGCAAAGAATGTGTCACCAAAATAGAGCTGACGCAGGGCCCGTCAGTGCTGAAGTTGATACTGGGAAGGGTTCCCGCTGTGGTTCTGCAGTGACATTCTGCTCTATTATTGTTCACATTCACACTTCAAAAACACAGCAGTGACCTTACTGCCCATGAGACCCAGGGACAAGGAGAGGCAGTGAAACCTTCCCATGGGCACACAGCAGGGCTCTGCCAAGGCACCATTCCAGCCCGGCAGCAACATCTGCTCCTCCAGCTTTTGGGCCCGAGACACAGCTCGCCCACAGTAAGTTGCTGCACCGCTACCCACAGGCCCTGTTTCTTAGATCTGCACCTCAGCTCAGCAGCACACAGTGCTGCCCTTGCACCTGCAGGCTGACCTCCAGCTCCGCTGCCTCTGGCGCCAGCGCTTCCAAGGAAGTGTGAAAATCGGGGCACAGAAACAGTCAGGTGAGCCACTGTCCAAACATAATGGACAATGGGGGAGGAGCTGCTTGTGACTGCACTTTTCCCATATCCCAAAAAGGAATGAGCAGCAGAGGAGGAAGATGGGGGAAGAAAAGCCCTTGTTTGTCCATTCCCAGGAAAGGGCAGGAATTGCCATATGAGTAATCACCTGGCCTTCAAGCCAGCTCCGGATATTCTATACTTACCCCACCTCATCCCAATCCCTTAGAAGTTTCTTTCTTAGGTGGTGGGATGCTCCACTTCCTTCAAGAAATCTCTTCTCCTGCACTGCCTCTGACTCCAGGCTAGCAATTAGCAGCAGCTGGTTTCCTCTAGGCTGTGGATCCACTTCCCACTGCTTAAACTCCAGCTTTTCTGCACCTGCTATGCCTCTTGGTGCTCCCACCCTCCCTCACCTTACAGAGAGTTACGCTCCTGTACAGCTGCATGGTCTAGTGGTTTGCTCTTGGCCTTGGGAAGTAGGAAATCCTGAGTTCTAATTCTATCGCTGACACACTCTGTGACCTTGGACAAGGCCCTTCAGTGCCATGTCCCTCAGCTCCTCATCTGTGCAGAAAATGCAGTGCCTAGCTCACAGGGGAGTGTGGGGTTTAATTCACTGATGCTTGGGAAGTCCTGTTTTATTATTAGGACCAAACTCTGGAACACAAACATCTTTCTATGCTATGACCTTCTTTATTGCCCTGCCCTCAAAGAGAGCGAGGCCAAGACAGATTTGCAAGATATTCAAGGCCGTAGGGATGCCCGAGGAGTGGGCATTGGGATAAACGGCGAATGAAGCTAAGAGCAAGATCTGAGTCGCACTGTATAGAAACTGGAGCCAGTAGGGAGGATGTTCATACAGAACAGTATTCAATAGGAGAGGGAGGGAGAACTGGTGTGTCCAGGGGCAATGAGAGAGGAGAGCAGCAGTGGATATAGGGCAGGGCGAGCGGAGTGGCTGCCCTGGGCCCCGCACTTCAATAGGCCCCGCACATGTGCTACTTCCTGTCGGCTGTGGCCGTGGTGCATGCGCAAAATTGTGCTGCCCCGGGCCCCGGGCTTCAATAGGCCCCGTGCCCTGGGCCCCGCAAAACTCTCATCTGCCCCTGGAGGAGAGTCAATGGGAAGGGGAGTGTGGGGTAATGCTGGGATGTACAGAGGAGTCAGAGTGGCATTATGCATGTCCTGAGCTCAGATTCAGGGATGGGAACAGAAGAGTGAGACTTAGCTGAGGAACAGGGCTCTGGAGGCTGGGATTCCCTTGAAAATGGACACAGGAGTGGGGCTGGGAGGCACTGGAAATTGGAACCTGGCATGAGAAGCTACAGGGATGAAACTCAAGGAGTGAGTGCACTAGCCGTACATGGGGAGTGGAAGAAGGAAGGGGCGGAACGGTGCTGGAATATTGGGAATTGGAACTGGAGCTGGGTTGTAACAGAAACGGGCACTCCAAGTGAGGGAGCACTGCGTGGAAACGGAAATGGGAAGTGGGGATGTACCCAAAGAATGGAAATGTGGGATGGAATGCACTGGCTGTGAAACAGGAGTGGAGCAGGAAAACACCAAGAGCAGGGAACGGGGTGTCGTGAGATACTGACCTTACAGTCACTACAGCTGTGACACTTTGTCAACTGCTCCGCTGGGGGGTGTTTGTATTTTGTATTGAGGTTGCAGATAGAGATGCTAGTCAGGATTGGGGCTCTCTTACAGTAGGTACAGCATTAAAAACATATAAAAAGACACAGTCCCAAAGGGGACATAATTCAAACCAGAGAGGAGACTAACCTCATGAATGGGAAAGATCCACTGAAGTAACAGGTTATTTTAGACTAGGAAATGGCATGAAGTGGCATGATGGCCCAGAAGGAGCATGGGGAGATCTGAGATCACCAAGCTTCTGAAGTCATTGAGGGAGGTTAGATCACCACTCACATTCCAGAGTATAGGAACTGGGGGAGGAGGAAGAGGGACCGGATGCCAGGCCAGAATACTTAAAGAAGTGATGTTAAGGATATCCCCTCTCCTCCTCCGCCTGAGCCAAGATGTTAGGATTGCTCCCTGAGCCCCTGCAACAGCAGGGGAAGTCACAGCAGGTGTTCCAAAGAGCGGGAGTCATGAATTCCTTCCCACGTTCCTCCTACACTGCTCTGGTAGCTCCCACCACTTCTCTCAGGCTCCCTCTCTTCACTTGGCTTTGCATTTTTTTTCTGGGTCACATTTGGAAATGAAAACTGCACTTATTCAGGTGGGATCAGAGACAGAGAACATAAACCCACCCAAAGCAAACAGGGACCTGCTGTTAGGTCAGGACCGAGAGGCTGGCAAAGTTGTGGCAGAAGAGCAAGACTGTTGCAGCAGCTGATGCTGCAGGGCAGACAGGCATGCCTGGACAAAGAGACAGAACGAGAGCAGAAAGATGCCTGAGGGCAGAGTTGAGGTGGCTTGGCAGAGCTGGATCGAGGCCAGGGATACTGTAGATCAATAATAATAGCTGTTACAAATCATTATTATTTGTTTGTATTATTGTAGCATTTAGTAGGAGCCCTCCTGCAGGGGCTGGGCCTCAAAGTGCAAGGTGCTGTACAAAACAGAACAAGAAGCCAGTCCGTGCTCCAAAGAGCGGACAGTGTATGAGACAAGAGACAGCAGATTCTTACAGCTAGATGGGGGAGCATAAGGAAACAATGAGACAATACTGATCAGTTCATTTTCAAAGGACTTAATAAACATGAACCACATAACTTCTGCTCTGTCCCTATAAGAGAGGTCAGCATCATTATTCCCATTATTCCACAGGTTAAATGACTTGCCCACAGTCAGTGACACAGTCAGGGTTAGAACTCTATAGCTTCTGGGCCCAGGCTCAGATCACTGGACCCTGCCTTTCTCTCTCCCAATCCCCCCTTCTCCCAGCTCAGTGCTCAACTCATAACCCACCAGCCTGCTCTGAGCCAGTCCCTCTTTAGTGAATCCCTCTCTCACCTCTTACTCCACCTGCCACCAGAGGCGGATTAAGGTTCCCCGAGGCCCTGAGCCAAAGCAAGCCGGGGGGGGGGGAGGAGTTCCCCACCCTTTCTACCTGCAGCCCTGCCCGCCGCCTCCCCCATTCTGTCCCTTCCCTGGGGCCACCACTGTTCCACTCAGGGCCCCCCATGCAGCCCCACAATCCCTTTGCTCCTTTCTGCCCCCCTACTGCAGCCCCAAAAACTAGAGAAGCTCTGTCCCTGCATCACAGCCTCAGGGACGCCTCAGGGAGTGAGAGCTCCAGCAGTCCCAGGGACATAGCCCAGGTCCAGGTGTTGGGGCTTCCCCAGCCGTACTCCATGCTCCTGCAGGGCACCAGAGTCAGGCACTGGGGCTTCTCCCGCCCCGCCCATTTGGTGCTTCTGCCGCAGAGCAGGTCGGGCATGGGGACTTGCCTTGTTGCCCTGCAGCTTGTGCTGGGGACAGGGGCCGCTGCAGCGGGGAGGGAGCTTCCCCCATCCTGTTCACCTGGTACTGCAGCTGGGGAGCAGAGCTGGAGTATGGGGATGTCACCCGCCTAGTGCTGCGAAGTAGGGTCAGGATGTGGCAGCTTCCCATGACCTGCCTGCCCAGTGGCTGGGGCTCTGGGCTTCCACTGCCCACGGGTGTATTTTTCCAGGGCCCCGCAGTTGTCCAAAGCCTGTGGGCAGGGGTCACTGCTGCCACCCCCTAAAAGCCCGCAGTCACAATTACCAGGCTATCGGCTGCTCCCACCCATCCTGCTCGCTTAGCGAGCAGAGAAGCTTCCTTGGCCTCAGCATACAGCCTTTCTCGCTGGGTGCAATCCCGTGATTCTCCCACTCACAGACCAGGCTCTGGCTCCAGTGCCTTGTGATCCTCAGCAGGCTGACTCGTCCTCAGTTCCAGCAGTTCTGTGCCCTCTGTGACCAGTTACGGTGCTATCCACTCTCCAAACACACTTCCTAGCACAGAGCATTATTATTGAGAAGCAAGGCTTTCAAGACCAAACAGAGCTTAAAACAATAAACTAGTCAATATACACACCTGGCTCTGGGTTGCCTAAGGTTCACCATTCCCAGGATCTGGGGAAGTCCCTCCACAGAGCCTCTCTCTGTGTCAGCCTGTCTTCCAGACATCCCCTGCAGGGCTGCCAAGTGTCTGATTTTCGACTGGAGCACCTGGTCGACAAGGGACCCTTGCAACACCAGTCAGCACCATTGACTGGGCCATTAAAGGTGCAGCAGGGCTAAGGCAGGCTCCCTTCCTGCCATGGCTCCATGCAGTTCCCAGAAGCAGCAGCATGTCCCCTTCTGGCTCCTAAGTGTAGGGGCAAGCAGGTGGCTCCGCACGCTGCCCCATGCCAAGTGCTGGTTCTGCAGCTTCCATTGGCTGGGAACCATGGCCAATGGGAGCTGAGGAGGCAGTGCCTGCAGACAGTGCAATGTGCAGAGCTGCCTGCCTGGCTGCGCTTCCATGTAGGAGCCAGAAGGGGAACATGCTACTGTTTCCAGGAGCTGCTTGAGATAAGCACTGCCTGGCGCCTGCACCCCTGAGTCACCACCACAGCCTAAATACCTGCCCCAGTCCTGATCCCCTCCTGCCTTCCAAGCCCCTCAATCCCAGCCCAGAGCACCCTCTTCCTGCACCCCAAATCCTTCATCCCCAGTCCCACCCCAGAATCTGCACCCCCCAGGTGAAGCCCTCACACCCTTGGCACCCCAACCTCCTGTCCCAACTAGGGATGTAATAGTGTAGTCGATTAACCAATTAACTGGTCAGCAAAAGCGTATAGGTTAATGCTATAGACTACATGCATTCCACCCCACTCCCATTGCCAATAAATTTTTAAGCGGGCTGGCCAGCAGCCTGGTTCAGTCCTGGCTCACATTGTGTCTGGGACCTATTCTCATCCTATTCTCACTGTGCTCTGCATTTAAAATGTATTAGGAGACAGGCAGGCAGGCAGGCAGGCTTAGTTCCGGCTTGTGCTAGGTCCAGGAGCTCAGCCACGCTCCCCCCCTCTGGACAGGGGCTGCTGCCACCTCACACTGCTGCCTCTGATATAGAGGCAGCAGTGTGGGACAACAGGCAGCTGGTCAGCAAAGGGAGCTCGTTTTTAAATTGTCTCCCCTCACAGACCAGCTCCCACCTGGCACCCCACGCTGCTGTCTCTGATACAGAGGCAGCAGCGCAGAGTGGCCATGGGCTCCTCAGGAGTGGGGCCGGAGCACATTGGCTGCCAGCCTCACCCCCGGGGCCTATAGAATAGTCGACTAACCAATAAGAATTCATGAGGTTAACCAACAATTCAATTGGTTAACTATTCAATTAACTGATATTTAATATCCCTAGTCCCAGCCCTGATTCCCTTCCTCCCTCTGAACTTCTCAATCTCAGCCCAGGGCACCCTCCTACACTCCAAAATCTTCATGCCCCACCACCAGGTCTGCACCCCCAGCCAGAGTCCTCACTCCCCACCCCCTCTTGCACTCTGAACCCCTCATTCCTGACCCGACTTCAGAACCCACACTCTCAGCCTAGAGCCTGTACCCCCTCCCACACCCAATCCCCAGCCTCAAGCCCCCCCTACTCTGATCTGGTGCCACTCCCCAGCCCAGAGCCCCCTTCTTGTACCCTAACCCCTTGTCCCTGGCTTCACCCCAGAGGCTGCACCCCCAGCTGGAGCCTTCACCTCTCCCACACTCCAGACCTCTGCGTGAAAATGAGCGAGTGAATGGGGTTTTTATGAGAGCGAGCGACAGGTGCGGGGGATGGAGTGAATGAGGTGGGGCCTCAGAGAAGGGGCAGGACCTGAGAGAAGAGGTGGTGCAAAAGAGATGCAAGGGTATTTTGTGTGAGTAGAAAGTTGGCAGTGCTAATCCCCTACCCCTTCCTCTCCTGAAGGTCTACAAAACACAGCTAGGTCGATGTAAGCTACCTTGCATTGATCTAGCTGTGTGGGGGTATGTCTAGACTGCATTCGTCTGTCGGCAGAGGAATGCAGATTAGGTAGGTCGACACTGCAAATGAGGCAGGGATTTAAATATGCCGTGCCTAATTTGCATAAAAATGTCCGCCGTGTTTTGCCGACTCAGCCCTTTGTTGGCAAAAAGCAGCAGTCTAGAGGTGGATCTGTCGAGAAAGAAAGCCTTTTTTGACAGATCCCGTAAACCTCCTTGCAGGGAGAACGCGGCAGACATTTTTATGCAAATTAGGCACGGCATATTTAAATCCCTGCCTCATTTGCAATGTCGACCTGCCTAATCTGCATCCCTCTGCCAACAGAGGGATGCAGCCTAGACATACCCTGTGTGTCTACACTTTTGTCTACCACCAATGTAAGTGCCCTGTTACAGCGATGCAGGGACACCACACGCCTGGGCAGTGTTGAGCCATGGTTGGCATATGGAGGTGAATGCAGTGCACGTATAGACTCTGCATTACTTATGTAGAACCCTAAAAAATCCTCCAGCTGCTGTCCCACAATGCCTGACCCTGACAGTTATGTACTTCACTGCCCCGGGTCATAGATACAAGAAGCTGCCCCCCCCCCCCATTTCCCTTTAAAGCCCCACACATTTTTGAAATGCCTTTTCCTGATTACCCCACTTGGAGAGCACCCCTACCCGCTCTCCCTTGTGTGCAACTTCCTAGCTGACCATGCTGGCTGCATGCTCCAGACATGCTCTGACTTGGTATAGACAGGAGATAATGGGTCTCCTGGGTTTGTGGAGCGAAGAGGCTGTGCAGGCACAGCTATGGACCAAACATAGAAACATGGATATCTATGAGCAGATTGCAGAAGAAGGGGTACAACAAGGACCAGCAGCAGTGACACATGAAAGTAAAGGGACTGCGGCAGGCATACCAGAGGGCCAGAGAGGCCAACAGTTGACCCAGTACCAAGCCACAGGCCTGCCACTTTTACAAAGAGCTGCATGCCATACTTGACAGAGACCCCATTACAGCCACAAAGACCTGTGGGGATACGTCTGAGGAGCCCAAGTCACAGGCTGCTGGCCTGAACAGAGAGGAGCAGGAGAAGGAGGAGGAAAAGGAGGATGGGGAACATGCAGTTGGAGGTTCTAGCTATGTGGGAAGTCAGGACCAGTTTGATACTCCTCCCTAGCCCACTCAGTCCAGGCCATCGAGCATGGGAGAGACTGATGAAAGGGAAGAATCCTTGGGTAAGTGTGTACATTTATTGCCCCTTACAGTGAGCTACCCCCAACTTAACAGGACACAGACACCATTGAAGAACTCAGGCTAGCAGCATATGGGCTAGGGATATCACCAGCAGCTTTACTCACTCTGCCTTTTGTTACCTTCCGGGGTGAGACAGAACCTAAAATCATCACCATTTGTAGAAAATGGTGCCAGTGTTCAGTGCCAAGGCCCTATGCTCTTAGTTTTATTCAACAAAGCAATTCCCTCTGCATTTCCCTCACTCCTGGCGGGCCACGCTCACCATGGCCATGTGGTGAGTGCTGTTATGCACAAGCACTCCAAGCTTGCAGTGTGAATAAGCATGTCATGTTTGAAACTTTAGGGGAGCAAGAGAAGGGAGTTCTGAATCTTAACTTTCACCTTCTGTTATGACTATACCAACAATGGTACCTCCATGTGTCCCCAACAACTGCTGCCATTGTAGCCTTGGTCTCCTCCACACCTGCGGAATGCCTGAGCCAGATAAGGAGGAAAAAGAAGAGGGCTCAGGTTGCCATGTTCATGGAGATCCTGCAAGCCTGTGCTGCACCAGATCATGAGCAAATGGCCTAAAGGGTGGACACTGCAGACAGCCTGGAGAAGGAAGGAGTGTCCAGGAGAGAGGTCCAGGAGCCCTAACAGGAAGAGGAGAGGGAGCTGCACCAGGCCACAATGGGGCTTTTCTAGGAGCAAACACAAATGCTGCAGATTCTTGTGGATCACACACTCAACAATCACGGACTCTCCTCTTGTTGCAGTCCATGAAGAGCTCAAGTACAGCACCTTCCTACACCCCTCCCTCAACATTTCATGTGGCAACAGGGGCTGCATCTCTCCCTGTACCACTTCACCGGGGAGGGGGACCATCACAGCTTCATGTAGCCTGACCTGTGAAAGTTGTGGCTGCTATGTGTGTAGGTAAAATAGACATGAATGTTCTCTTTCTTTGTTAAGTTCTGTTCCATTAATTTATTACATTTTAATGTATTTGCTTGTAACTTGCGCAGAATTTTCTTTGCCCGGGTTTTGTTACTGAATACACTTCTATTCCTTGGAAAACAATTCATCTCTATTAGTTCACAACAATATGCTGCCCAAAGCCTAGCAATTCAGAAAGCAGCAACTGACCTGTTCCGGTACACAACTCATAGAATCAGTAACTGTAATAATCATACTGTACAGCAAGCATTTTTCAGAGGGTTAGTCATGTTAGTCTGCTTCAGCAAAAACATACATTTTTTTGGAAAGGAGTCCACTTTGTCACATGCATGATATACACATGTCAGGGATATATATACACATGCAAAGATAGGAATGTTACATTACTATGCAGAGCACCAGTGCTAACAAGGCCAATTCAATCAAGGTGCATGTACTTCCAACAGTTGATGAGAATACCAAAAGAGGGGAAATTATGCCCAAATAAATTTGTTAGTCTTTAAGGTGCCACAGGACTCCTAATTGTTAATATACATGTGGCCACCATGGACATAGAATCTCTTTACACCAACATTCCACATGAAGACAGATTACGGGCTATCAGGAACACCATCCTGGATGACAGCACTGCACACCTGGTTACAGAGCTCTGCGACTTTGTCCTCACCCACAACTACTCCCGATTCGGAGACAATTTATATCTTCAAGTCAGTGGCACAGCCATGGGCACCCACATAGCCCCACAATATGCCAATGTCTTTATGGCTGACCTTGAACAACATTTCCTCAGCTCTTGTCCTCTAACACTCCTACTCTACTAATGCTACATTGATGAAATCTTCATCATGTGGACCCATGGGAAAGAGACTCTTGAAGAATTTCACAGTGCTTTCAAAAACTTCTATCCCACCATCAACCTCAGCCTGGATCAGTCCACACGAGAGATCCACTTCCTTGACATTACAGTACATTTAAATGATGGACACATTTCCACCACCCTATACTGGAAACCTCAACTGCTACACTTACCTTCATGCCTCTAGCTTCCATCCCAGACACATTTCTCAATCTACTGTATACGACCAAGCCCTAAGATACAACTGGATTTGCTCCAATCCCACAGAGACAAACACCTACAGGATCTATATAGAGAATTCTTAAAACTGAAATACCCACCCGAAGAAGTGAAAAAAACAGATCGACAGAGCCAAAAGAGTACCCAGACATGAACAACTTCAAGACAGGCCCAAAAGAGAAGACAACAGAAACCTACAGTCCACAACTTAAATCCCTCCAACGCATTATCAACAACCTATCCTGGAAAATGACCCCTCACTCTCAGAGGCCTTGAGGGAAAGGCCAATTCTCACCTACAGACAACCCCCTAATCTCAAACAAATTCTTTCCAGTAACCACGCAACACACCTCCATCATAATCATCCAGGAACCCACCCTGGTGCCAGCTCTGCCCACACATCTACACTAGTGATTTCATCACTGGACTCAACCACATCAGCCACCAAATCAGAGGCTCATTTAACTGCACATCCACTAATGTGATCTATGCCATCAAATGCCAGCAATGCCCCAGTGCAATGTATATTGGCCAAACTAGACAGTCTCTATGGGAAAGAAAGAATGAATGGACACAAATCAGATATCTCAAAAGGCAATACACAAAAACCTGTTGGAGAACACTTTAATCTGCCCGGACACTCATTAATGGATCTCCAAGTCACAGTTTTGTTTCAGGCCAATTCCACAAGCCAAATGCACAGAGAAGGGTTGGAGCTTAACTTCATTCACAAGTTTAATTCTTATGCTAATGGTATGAATAGGGACATCAGCTAGCTCGCACACTACCTTGCACATCTTAATGACTTAACCAACCAATGGAGATGTTAATTGTTCTTTTCAGCCTCTTGTAACTATTTGAACCATCTACTCACTGTCTCTTTTTTTCCTCCCCTCCTTTTTTTTTCTCTTTTTTTCTCCTTCCCCTTCCCCCTTCCCTTATTTATTCTTGGATATGGAGTTCTAATACTCTGGTCATCTGAAGAAGTGGGTTGTACCCACGAAAGCTCATGATACCATCTATATGTTTTGTTAGTCTTTAAGGTGCTACTAGACTATTTGTTGTTTTTTAAATTTTTCCAATATATGTATTGTTAGTGTTATATTCATAGATGTACATCAAGCACCATACAATTCCTAACAGGCCCTGAAACAGCAGGCTCCGATAAAGCACTATACATCACAATGCATCACTATGGCTCACTGTTAAAATGGTCTTTCAAAGCCTTCCCAAGCCACTGAGCTCTTCTAATAGACCTTGTGTCTGACTGCAGCAGGCAGCTGCACCAATTCCACTTCAGTAGCAACTTCCCCCCTTTGCTTTACAGATGTTATGTAAGACACAGCACGCACCACTGGGATTGTTTTCACTCAGATCTAATCTTGTGAGTAAATAACATCAGCGTTCCTTTAACATACCAGAAGCATGTTCAACGGTTGTTCTCCACCTGCTGAGCCTGTAGTTGAATCTTCCCTTGGTGCCATCAAGGTGACCAATGTACTGCTTCATGAGCCAGAGGAGCAAAGGATAGGCTGGGTCTCCCAGGATCATTATTGGCATTTCAACATCATAAATGGTAATGCACCAGTTGGGAAAGAAACTCCCTGCCTATCACTTTCTGAACAGTCCTATGTTCTTAAAAATGTAAGTATCGTGCACCCTCCCTGACCAGCCAATGCTGATGTAAGTGAAGCATCCCTGGTCATCCGCCAATGCTTGCATAACCATATAAGCCTTTCCTTTTGAGGTACTCTGTGGCAAGGTGCCCATGTGCAAAAATAGGAATATGAGTAGTGCTTATTGCTCCACCAAATTGTTGTCAATTCATCTACTATGTCCTGTGCCCCCATCAGGGACATTAAGGATCATCACAGCATCCCTCAGGGGAGGGGGTGAAATGGGAGGAGTGGGTGGGGCAGGGGTGGGAACAGGAGTGGTAGGAGTGGAGCAAGGGCAGAGCTTGGGGAAAGGGGTGGAGTGGGGCAGTGGTGGAGGAGAGGCAGAAAGATGTGAGGCAGGGCCTGGAGCAGGGGGGGAATTGCCCCGAGTCCTGCATCCCTCTAGAGATAGCCCTGGATGTGGAGGCTCCATGCTTCTGTCACAGATAGCAGACAGCCAGGATGGCCATATGGGTTTGTCGGATTTGGAAAAAAAGGCATGAATATTATGAGAAATAGATGGGATGGAGACACTCATACGTTGGGAAGATGACACCTTGCTCATAGTCACCCTGCTATGAGCCATTTCTGCCCCACAATGCATTCTCAAATCTTCCCAAAAGACAGTGTGCTGGATGGTGGCAGGCGCAGGCCATCACACTGTGCACTGATACAAGCACTTCTGGTAAGTACGTGCCGCGCTGACGCAAACAGCCAAGTATGAACACACACAAGTGATAGACTGCCCACACAGTTTTATGCTGACGTAACTTACATTGGCCAGTTTGTAATGTGGACTGAGCCTAAATGCTCTTTTGATCTCAAGGCTCCCAGCCTGGCAAAACAGGACACGGGAGACAGGATATCGGATTCTTGAAGATAATAGCTATTCCCATTGTCTTTCAAGTATGTGGTGAGACATTCTCATCTGCGGACACATTGTGTTGCTTTCCTGCTTGTTGTTCTTCCAACAGCCTCCATTGAATTAAAGTATAATAAACATTCCACTAACCCTAATGTAGTCATACAGTCTGTCTCAATAACAAGATCACATTCAATATTCATAACATCATTGAGTAGTAGCTCCACAATCACCTCACTCAATTCCCCCTTTACCCAACCCATCCTTCCTTCGTGTCATGTCAGTCTCATGCAAACCTTCTCAGCTTTCACTCTGTTGCTGCCTGTTCTCTTGTCTTTTTCTACATCCTCTCCTTCCTTCTTTCATCCCCCCCACTCCTACTCCTGTCTTCCTGCCCTCTCTCTCTCTGCTTTCCTCAATTTCTCTCTCCACCTTTTCTGCCCTCTGCTAGCCATTCAGTCTCGGTTCTCTCTGGTTGCCTTGATCCTGACATTGTGCGGCTCTTGTGCGGATGCTGCTCCCAGCGTGGTAACAATGGTAGGAACACGAGAGGGCTCGTATGGTGCCATACGCCATGTCTCCTCTTACCACACCAGAGATCGATCTTCTGGTGTTTGATTTAGTAGGTCTAGTAAAAACCCGCTAAATCAAATGCTGAGGGCACCCCCAGTCGGCACCAGTACTCCTCTCAGTTGCAAGGAGTAAGGGAAGCCAAAGGGAGCATTTGCTCCTGTCAACCTTGCACTGTGAAGATGACGCTAAGCTCAGCTTAAGGTATGTCGACTCCAGCTACATTATCTACATAGCTGAAGTTGCATATCTTAAGCCAACCTTCCAGGTCTAGTGTACACCTGACCTAACCTGGTAGTACAAAGTACCTACAGCAGGGCTACCCTAAGTGCTGCTCCCTTTGCTAGCAACATTGTAGCTGCCCTAACACTAGTACAGTTGGAGAATTTCAGTAAATCCTTTGTAGAAACAAGGCTTCTGAATCTGTCCTCCCTCCCTGTCTATGAGCTCACTCAAAGGCATTTGCTTGATTACATTCCCAAATGTACAGGCACACAATAAGGCAAGGAAACCCTTGTTATTCTGAAGTTCCAGCCTTATTCCCCTGGGTGCATTTACCCTTCCAATCGCTTTCCTGCCTCTCCACGGCTGCTCGGGTGTCCCTCAGCTAGAACTGCCACCTGGGCTCAGGACTGACTCATCCCCTCTTCCTGTGGTCCCCACCTCCCAGATCCCTCATATCAAATGGAGTTGCAACAAACAACAAAAAATGAATCACACACCTCCAGAAATCAAAGGGACCTTGATGAAAAGACTGAACAGTTGCAAACCATCTAAGGTCTAGCGGGGTTGGCATGTACATTCCATTGTCACCACCACCACAGCTATTTAAGCCCAGCTTTCCGTGCTAAACACTGTACACACTTTAGTTCACTCAGGGCGGAAACAATCTAGTGAGGTACGCCTATTCCCAGGGTCTGTACCCAGTGTTCATTCCAGGAAGCACAAAAATCCACTCCTAGTAATAGTTCTATCATAGCCGGCACTTAAAGTTCTCCCCATCTCTCCATCTCCAGAGGGCCGCACCCAGAACCCACTACTGCACTTAGGGACAGAACACCAGCTCAGCTTTTTGTCTTGTTATTTCATCTGCTATCATTTTTTTCACTTGAAGTAATCATAGGTAAAGCCCGGTCTGGATTTCTGTGCCCATTTAAAACAGGTTTCATATCATTCCCTAGAGCTGGCAGAAGAAATGACCATGCTTAGAATTCCAAAGTGGGTCTGAGCAGCCCAGACTGGAGAGAAGTTAAGTCCCCATCTGCTGTACAGCAGGGTGGGAAGCAATTCAGACTCACAAGCCTGTTTGTTGTTACACGTCTTCTAAGGAGTCAATCAGCAGGGATGCACAAGCTCAACCACACGATGATGCAAGAAAATACTGGGTGAATTCTCCGGCCTGTTTTATGCGGGAAGGTCTGTCTTGGTGATCACAATAGTTCCTTCTGGTCTTAGATCTAGGAAAGGCATGCTGGGAATCATCACCCCATTCCGGAGGTGAAGCGGATGGCTTCAGAATGGTCTTGTGATTTTGGTAGGTTTTCCCCCAGGCTTTTCTTTCCAAAGATCTTCTCCTTCTGCACCTATGGAAGCAGGAGATATATTTGGCACTTAGTGGGAAAGGCTCAGGCCTAACCCATTATGAGCCCCTTCTCATTAGGCAGAAGCCACTGGACTTTCAGAAGTGTGTGCTGGCTGCTCTAGTCAGCAGCAGCACACTCGCTGCATAATGCGATGGGGGGGATTGGGTGAGTTACTATGGAGGCACAAATCTGGCCACACTGCAGTGCCCCCTCTGGCTGGTTGTGAGAGAGACAATGACAAGGTCAGAAGGAAGAGGACTGTGGGCAGAAAGTCACTAACTAAGATGTGCCCCTGGGACTCTCCTTAGGCGTCCTAGATTCTGAGGCCAGAAGGGACCATTCTAATCTAGCCTGACCTCCTGCACCACACAGGCCATAGGGCTTTAGAGAGCTGTTCAGGCGTCCCTCCATTCCCATGCCCCCAGCACAGGGTGGTGATGAAACACGATTCAAATGTTCTCCCATCTTTACCAATCTTGGCTTTAACAACCTCCTTGTTTCATGACCTGAAATCTTGTTTCTCTTTTCCGAAGCACCCCTCGAATTACACAGCCTGATAACCAGATGGGCCTCCTGCATGGAGCCAAGGGGACATGGCGAGGGGCTTCTCGCCAGCACTCCCTCAAGACCCCTTCAGTGCTATTCCCCGGTTGGCAGAAGAAGGAGTGAGGGTGAGAGGGAAGAAACAATCACAGCTGCTCTGTCGCTTGTTGGCAGCTCTGGAGCAGGTAGATTGTGAGACCTGGCCTTATCTCTGGAGAAAGACAAACAGAAAGGGGAAAGTGAGAAGAAATTGCTGATCCAAAAGGGCCCTTATCTCCCTTCCGTTTCCCTTGCCCCAGAGAGATATGGCAGACTGAATGCACTGTTGTTCCTTAGGGGGCCCTCCCTTCTCCCTTCTCTCCCCTGTCACCTGCCAGCGGTTGTGGCTATGCGGTATTGGATTCTGACCCACAGCAAGCCCAGCTCCTCCATTTCCCACAACACATGCGCACATGCAGAGAGATGTTGCCAGCATTCTGACCTGCAGCACACACTGCTAATCCAGCATCGAGACCCTTCTCACTTAGCGCTTGTTGCCCACCCCAAAATTCACAGGAGACGACTGAATTTCCCAGCTTCCCATGGCTCCCCTTGGCTGGAAACGACGAACTGGGGTCAATGGGAGCAGGCCCACGACCCACTTTGAGAAACACTGAGCTAGACAAAGTCATTGCAAAATGTCAAGGTGACTTTGATTGATGTAAGAACAACACGTGGGAAAGACATATCAGCTACCAGCCAGGTAAGGCTGTTGATTGCTATGTGACAGGCTTAGGAAATAAAAAGCAAGACAAATCAGAACGATTACTGGAAGGCTGGCCTGAGTAGAGACAAAAGCGTATGTGGTATAACTGATAACCAGGTCAAAACAACGTTATGACAAGAAAAGGACTGGATTTGGCAAAGACAAGTGGATATTTGCAAGGCTAGTGAAAACTGTCCTTATTCTGAACCAATGAACAATCTACTGGGTGAGAGGGTCTCATTTTGGCAGCTCATCTGGGTGGAGTTTATTTTGTGGCTGGAGTTGAGAAGGGTACTCTGCACTTTCCCCTGCCTCCCACCCAGTTTAAATTCTAGTTATGCAGGAGTCTATTCAGTGACAAAGGAATTTGATCAGACTGAAGAAAAGTGGAGACAATAGTACAGATGGAAAGATCCCCAAACAAGGTGTCCTTATGCAGATATATAGCTATGTTAACCTCACTAAAAAAATGCATTCCTAATTTGTCACAATTAAGTTATCCACTCAATGCTTTTGGCGGCAGGTACAGAATGGCACTGGGATGACTGGCCTGAGAAAACTTTTGGAAATTAAAAATACTGGTTATAGAAGCACCAATACTGAAATACCGAGACTCAAATTTGCAGAGATTATCAACTGTCTGAATGCATGGCGATCACACAGTGGTATTAAAACACCACAGAACTATGATAAGATGGGGGGGAGAGAATCTGGCAATTGTTTTAGTTTATGAGTAGTTTCATGGATATATTTATGGGCATAAACTGGTGGAGTTAGAACTGGACTTTAGGCTCTTGGAAGCCAGATTACACAAAATATTGTCCAAAACACTGCCTAGACCTCAGAAAATGATAAAGAAATTGCAGAACTTTTTGTTAAATATGAAATTCAGGCACGCTATCAAGAGCGCCTACAGACAACAAAAGGAAAGAGATACAGCAAGTGGCATTTGATGTAAGTATGACTCAAATGCGACCTCTTTTCTGAAGCAAAATTTGATCGATGCTGAACACAAAATGACTCAACATTAAGAAACTGAAGATAATAATGCTAAAAGAATGGTCAACATAAATATCCAAGGCACTTCTAACTATAAACACTTATTTGACTAAAGAGATTAAAGTATTGCATATAAGATTCTGTGCACAGAATCTAACCACCTAACATGTGCATCATACCACCTAACACGAGGTCAGAAATACCAAGCAAAAATTACAGTGATCACCTGGGTATTGGAAAATATAATAACAAATCCAGACATGTCCTATCCTAGCCATTATTTGTGGTGCAAATAAAATTAAAGCCCCTCATACTCTGTAGGGGGACCTCAGATAAAAATAAAAACAGTTATGAGAAAAGCAGACTTCTAAAGAGATCTCCGACTTCATGGGATAAGAATTTTTCCAGTGAAAGCCAAATTCTGCTCTGAATTATACCAGTGTAAATCCAGTATAACTCCTCTGAAGTCAGCTGAGTCATCACTGAGGTCCCCATTGATAGTAGACTCTGACACAAGTCTCCAGTATGCAAGAGGAAGTCAAAGACACACTGAATCTTCCACTATTTCTCATCTATTCCATCACCACAGTTGTCTTTGCCCTCTCCTCCCACTTAACTTCCCCATGTTGAATCATTCCAATAGATTCATATATTAATATATTTCAAGGTAAGAAGGGACCTTTCTGATCAGCTAGTTTAAGCTCCTGTGTAACTAGGCTTGGCAGAATTCAATTTTTAGTTTTTTATAATTTCAACAGACAATATCAATGTTTATTTTCAGCATTTTTATAGATGTTATTGATTTAAACTTTGATGGTTGCATGATACTATGGGAAGGTCAGAGAACCATTTAATGACAGTAGATGTTGAGATTAAAAAAGTGAAAGCTTTATATGCTGTTAAAACGCAACTTGTCAATATCACATGTCAAAATATAGAAAGTATATATCCTTAAATCAACAAATCTTACCTGTTTTTACTATTCATTCACTAGTACATTTGTAATGAGCTTAATTCAAGAATCTAAATCGCCGGATTTTGACACTAATAATTTCCCAAGGAGCATTTTTTTCTTTTCCGATCTGTATATTTCAAATATTATTGATAGAAATATTATTTTCATAGGGTTGCGTGTGTATGGTGAGTTCAGTGTTTACTGACCTTTACTGATAAAAATCGAACCCTTCCAAACCTATGTATAACACAACCCACAGAACATCTCCAAAATAAATCCTAGAACATAGGTTTTAGAAAAAAAATCCAACATTGCTTTAAAAATTGCCAGGAATGGAGAATCCACCATGACCATTGGTAACTGCTCCAGTAGTTAATTACCCTTACTGTTAAAAATGCAAACCTTAATTCCAGTCTAAATTTGTCTAGCTTCAACCTCTCACCATTGGGCCATATTTTATCTTTTGCTACTAGGCTGAAGATTCAATTATCAAATACATTCCTTGTGTTGATCCTTATAAATATAGATGGTAATCAAGTCACCCCTTAACCTTCTCTTTTAAGCAAAATAAATTAAGCTCCTCGAGCCTATCACCATAAGGTATGTTTTCTAATCCTGTGATCACTCTCATGGCTCTTCTCTGAACTCACTACATTATGAACATCCTTCTTTAATGATAAACACTAGAACTGGTCACAGTATTCCAGCAGTGCTCATGAAAGTGTCAAATACAGAGTGGGCAAATGTATATGTCCAGGATCAAAGAATGTAGACCATATTTACATAATGCGGGACTCTAGCCTGGGAAACAGTGACCTTGAAAAAGATTTAGAGGTCATGGTGGATAACAAAATAACCTCTCTACCAATGTTCCCTCTAATTTTTTCCATCCATGTGCAAAATAAATTGTGGATGTACACCACCAACACAAACACTTGCTGCCAGCTTTGGGTGCTCTGCTAATCAGATGGATTGCATTTGAATTAGGGATGTTAAGTAATGGTTAATTATCTACTCAAGTAGTTGATGGAATTTCCATCGACTACTTGATTAGTTGATAAGGAGGGGCACTGGTATCGCCACTATGGCTCTGCATTTTAAATGTAAGAGCCACCAGGCTCTTACTACATTTAAAATACAGAGCAGCAGAGAGGTTCCCAGGGGTGGCGCAAGCCGGGACTGAGCAGTCCTGGCTCACGCTGGCTCCAGGACCACTGTGGCTCTGCACTTTAAATGCATCCTCTGCCTCTGCCCCTGCACACCATGGAGAAGGTACTGGGGGGATGGGCTTTTAAGCCAGCTTCCCACAACACAAGCTCCTGCTTCCCCCGCCTCCCTGCTGCCTCTGATGCAGAGGCAGCAAGTGGGGGAAGCGAGTAGTTGAATAGTCACTCAAATAGTTGCTTACATCCCTAATTTGAATCACTCCTGGGTGGCCACCCAAGGGCACAGGTTACAGGGAATACTGCTCTCTACTATTACTACTACTTGAGATTCTACTGTTTATGCATCCAACAATCACATTAGCTCTTTTGGTCACAGCATAGCACTGGAAACTCCTGTTTGCTGATTATCCACCATGACTTCCAAATCTTTTTCAGACTCACTGCTTCCCAGGACAGAGTCCCCATCACGTAAGTATGGCCTGCATTCTTTGTTCCTACCTGTGTGCATTGACACAGAGCTGTATTAAAACACACATTGTTTACCTGTGCTCAGTTTACCAAGCAATCCAGATCGTTCTATTTGTCTTCTTCATTATTTACCATTCCCCACACAATTTTTGTGTCATCTCAGACATTATCAGTGATTATTTTATATTTTCTTCCAGGTGATTGACAAAAATGTTAACCAACATAGAGCAAGAATTGATCCCTGAGGGATCCTACTAGAAACACACCCCATTTACAGTTACATTGTGAGACCTACCAGTTAGCCAGTTTTTAATCTAATATGTGTCATGTTAGCTTTATATTTTTCTAGTTTTCTAATCAAAATGTCAAATGGTACTAAATCAAATGCCTTATAAAAGTCCAACTATATTATATTAACCTTATCTTTATCAACCAAGCTTGTAATCTTATTAAAAAAGCCATTGTTAATTTAATATGATCTATTTTCCATAAAGCCATGCTAAAGGATATTAATTATATACCATCCTTTAATTCTTTATTAATCGAGTTCTGTATCAACCACTCCATTATTTTGCTCAGGACTGATGTTAGGCTGACAGTCCTATAATTTCCCGGGTCATCCTGTTTACCCTTTTTAATAACATAATCCATATTCACTGCTGCCGCAGATCAGAGCTTACCAGAGTGTCTGGCTTCGGTGACCTTTCCCTAGGACAATGGCTGTATTGAAATCTGTCAGGAATGCTGATTATGACTTGTAACAGCAAAGGCGTTGCTCTCATCCATATAAAGAGGGCTCCACTTAGCATCAGCACAGCTGGGTGCGGGGGAGGTTGTCCTGGAAAAAGATTTAAACTGTGAGCCTGCCTTTCATTTGCACCTGATTTCTCATGTTTCTTCCCATGGTGTGTCAGCTCTCTGGGGTCTCACAGATGCTTACATGCTTAGCTATGCTTTTTAGTAAATTTAGTAACAGTGCAAGGTGCCAGATCATCCGCTTTGGAGACTGAATTCCTGTTTATCCAATGCATGACCTGACCGCATGGTTATGAGCCTCTTACCTACCTATACCACTAATGTACCTCAGCCCTGCTCTAGAGGGACCACCTCTAGAGTTCACCCGGAAAGTTCAATCTCCATGGCTCGCTGAGTCCCTGATCCCTTTACTGAGACTGCCAACAAGCAGCAAATTAGTGTCTGGCAACTGTGACAGTATTTTTCTTTTATGCAGACATCTGGCTTCCTTGGAAGGAGGGTGGCAGTGGTGATGAATTGTCTGAACATGACAGAAACTCCTGATTTATAATCTAGTTTCTGACATGAAATCTGTGTCAGCTTTAGACCTTTGTTCCTCTGTGTATATATTGGGGATAATGATGCTTCCCTACCTAATCAGGTAAAGATGAGTTAGTCAATGTATATGCAGAGTTTTGAAGAAGGAAAGTGCCATATAGATTTTATTATTATTGTTATTATTATGAGACCACATGATCATTTTATTATAGCACAGTGTAAATAAATCTCTCCAAATCTGAACACACTTGAATTTTGGGATCCAGTTCTAAACTTTTAATATAGGGGATGGGCCCGAATTACAGCTGACTTGCCTCACACTTGGGGAAAGAATTTTGTGACTCCAATATATCACTTCAGCCCACCCTCTGAACATCCCTTTGATTATGACCAAACTGAGTTAGGATGAGAAATACACAGAAAGTTCCCAGAGGTGAAAGTTTCTGCATCTTGCCACAATCCTTTGAAATTCAGTGCCCATGGAGAATGGTGTCAGCAAAGCTTTGGATTTTAGATGCCTTGCAGGGGAAAGTGATATTAAGGTGCCATTTATTTAATGCTTCTGATGAAACCTGCTCCCCTGGAATGCTAGTGAGAAGACAACAGGCAGAGGGAAAGCAACTCCATGCTATTGAAAACCAAGTTGAAAACCCTCAGCTCAAAAACAAAATCAGCAAAGCAAGTAAATGGCATTGATGTAATGAGTTCTTTAGATCAGTAATTCCCTTCATCCCTTAGATGAAAGAGCAGTGGCAGGACCCAGATGTTTCTTGCAGGGTCATAGGAGATCTCAGAGCTCGTCTATACTGAGAAAATAAGTATGCTGGAAAATTAACTAGCACATGTTAACTAATAAAGCTTAAGCATGCTTTTGCCTTATTGTGGACAAAAACAGTCATGTTTTAAAACATCTTCAATTGTTGTGGTTAATCCTAGGGTAACTACACCGCTATATTATTTTTTCTATGTATCGATGAGCCCTAAGAGGGAGGGAGAAAGCACTCTCCAGAATTCAAGGGCTACTACAGAGAGAGAGACACAGAGACAGACAGAAAGACCACCCCACGGAACATTAGTGAACCATAAAGCATGGACAGTCTGAGGTCACAAAGCCTTGGAATGCTGGGAATGCATTTCTGATGTAATGTGCAAAACCTGTCACCAATTAACAGGTCATTGCTCTGCCTCTTATCTGCTCTGTCCCTGAGGGGTCCATTCCTACATGCTGGGTAAGAGAAATACCTCTCACGCAAACTATCCCTTCCCAATGGCCCAGAAAATGTGTGTGTGTATGCATACCCGGGTATGTGTGTGAGAGAAAGAGAGCACACAGGCATGTTTGCTCACACCCTAGTGAGGTTCAAAGATCCTTTATCATCATACCCTTTCCTTACATGTATTACAATTCATGCTCCCACACATGACTTTGGCTGTGAGCCCACCCTGACAGCAAAGAAGAGACACACAGAACTCTGTCTCCTGGGAAGTAGGGGGAGTTTCATCCAGGGGTTTGGCTGGCAGCTGATCACAACAGAAAGCTGTCCATTCTCCAGGATAGGAATTTGTGTTGGTAGCTGAGCCGAATGTGAGGAAAGGCAGGAGGTTATCTGCAAAGCTGCTGCTTCTTTTAATTTCTCCCCATTCAATACATGTACAGAAGAAGAAAAATGATTTCCAGCTCTGAGCTGGAAAGAAGAGGTTCATGTGACTTAGCGACTTGTGAAGCATCAGCTCCCTGAGGACAAGGTTAATGGCAAAGGTATATATACTGGTACATAGGCACCTATGTTTATGCATCTATGCAGAAGCACACATGAACTCAGACACCTATGTGTAGAGACATATATACATGTATAGCCACACATACTGTGCATGCAGACACATACATACATATATATATACTAGCACACTTACCGAGCATTGCCTAGGTCCTTCAGGGCAGGGGGCTGGCAGTGTGATGGGTGCAGGAATCAGGGCAGGGCCTGAGGCAGGTGGGGGAGTGCAGGAGATTGGGGAGGTGAGGAGGGACTCAGAGTAGAGGATCCCATTCCACATTGGCCTTTTCTCTCTCCCCAGCTCCCTCCAGCTGCCAGGGGTGTTGTCTCCCCCTCCCCCAGATTCCCCCAGCCACCAAAGGGCATTTTCTCTCCCCTCATACATACACCCCCGGCCAACAGGGCCTTTTCCCCCTCTGGTGCTGCAGCCAAGGGCCAGGAAGGAGAGCAAGGGTTTAGGGCAGGGTACTACTTACTAGTGTGCTGCCAGGCAAGATGGCAGAGCCCCAGCCCTGCTGGCCACCCCCTTGGTGGTGCGGCTGCTCCCAGTGGACACTCTGCAGGATAGCTCTCCCCTGCAGGCTTGCTGCCTTCAGTGGCCACTCTCATAACATGTCCCTCCAAACAGAAGCCCCTCCCTTTGCATGTAATGGGAAACAGTCCTTTTCCTGGGGTTTCCGGCTGTCCTGGCACAACCAAACCTTGACCTTGTTTTATGTTAGGAGAGGAGGAAGCTGCATACCAAATTTGGTAGCCCTGGATCTTAACATTTAGGAGGAGTTCTTGAACAAACAGACTCACAGACGCACATGTATATTACACACACACACAAACACACTTAGACTTGCCTATGTCTAGAATCTGAGTACATTTCCCAAACCTAATAAAGTGCTTTGTGTAAAATGGAAAGCTTGTCTCACTGCCAGAAATGGGTGCATTAAAAGCTATTACTTTACCCATCTTATGTCTATAATTTCACATGCACACAGACACGCTAATATGCAGGAGGGCCAACAGAATTGCCAGGCCCCTGGTCAAGGTGAGGGCAGGCCCAGCTCTGTGCTCCTGGAAGAGGTGGGGCCTCAGGTGTAAGGGGCGGGGCTAGGGGCTAGCCTCCTCCTGCCAGCCCTTCAGTGCTGCCAGGAGCATGCTGACGGGTTTCTCTGGTGGCTATTTAAAAGGCTTGGGGCTCTGGCCACTGCTGCAGTAGCAGTGGCGGTGGCTAGGAGCACTGGGCCCCTTTGTCTCATCCGGTCTAGGGATGTTAAATATCGGTTAATTGAATAGTCAATTAACCTCATGAATTCTTAATGGCTACTTGACTATTCTATAGTCTCCGGGGCGGTGGGGCTGGCAGCTAGTGCACTCCGGCCCCACTTCCAAGGAGCCCCTTGCCAGTCTGCACTGCTGCCTCTGTATCAGAGGCAGCAGCATGGGGTGCCAGACAGGAACTTGTTCGTGAGGGGAGCCAGTTTAAAAATGAGCTCCCCTTGCAGACTGGCTGCCTGTCATCCTGCACTGTTGCCTCTGAAAGAGGCAGCAGCGCCGGTTGGCAGCAGTCCCTGTGCAGGCAAGGGCCTGAGCTCCCAGACCCGGTACGAGCTGGAACTGAGCTGGATTACCTGCCCACCTGTCTCCTAATACACTTTAAATGCAGAGCCACAGCGGGGATAGGTCCAGCTGGGACTGAGCTGTGCTGCTGGCCAGCCTGCTAAAAAATTTACTGGCAGGGTGGGGAGGGAAATGTGTGTTGTCTATAGCATTAACCTATAAGCTTTTGCTTACTGGTAATTGGTTAATCAACTACACTATTACATCCCTAATCCGGTCCCAGGGCAATTGCCCCCTTTGCCCTTCTGTTGGTGGGTCTGCTTATATGATCATACACATATGTATACATATTCGTTTGCATTCACGTGTGGACCCATATAAAGGCATAAAGACACATATGTAGGGATTCACTCATGCTTACTAACACGTGAAAACAAAGCGACAAACTCCATCACAGACAGACAGACATATACAATCATAAGTGTGCATGCATACACATGCTCACACTCACACACCCACACACCCTACCTGACCAGCCACTCAGTAGAGACCTTGTGCCAAGAAGCCACCTGGGGGGTGACAGAGGAATTTTGCTCAGGGCATTTTGGAACCAAACCTAACCTCAGTTCCTGAGTGGCAGGCCCCAGACTCAGTGAGAGCAGCAGAAGTGAAGGAAGGGGGGCCTGTTGTCACCAGAAAGTTATTTGTCCTGCTGGCATTGCTGACATTCCAATCGCCTTGACAGTGCCGCTGGTGCTCCTGCAGGGCAGAGTGACCTGAGGAGACTCTAGTGGGGGGTGAAGGGAAAGGAAGGCTGGACAGGTTGGCAACATGATTCAGGGCTCTTACTGTGACTGGAACTGTGTTTTCTTGAGATAAGTGTGACCTATTCACACTTGCCCATAGCTGAGGCAGGAGTTAGGGCTTTACGTATAACTTGACCTTCTATTGTGGTTCCCAAACATTGGAGAAGATAAACAAGGTAATCAAGCAATTCTCAAACTATCACACCACCACCAACACACACACACTGAGGCTGGGGCAATGCTACAGGGAACCCTTAACACTGGAGTGAAGTTCAAATTCCGAAGGTAAATGAGTCTGTGAAGAATGATCATTATTTTCTGGTAGAAAGCATGTCCAGTTCATTGATGCTCAGAAACCAGGAGGGACACTAAAGGCAAAAGGACAAAAAGGTTGTTCTGATGTCTTTCTTCCTCTCCCCTCCATCACTACAGGTGGTCCCTCTGGGTTATAAGGGAGGCAAAATGTGATACACAAGGGGCTTGAGGGCAGGATTTTCAAAAGTGCCAAATAATCTAGGAACAGAAGAGCCAATGAAAGACAAGGAAACTTGTGTTTAGTCACTTTTGAAAAGCTCATCCTTAAGGCCCAGGACTATCAGTCAGGCACCTTCTACCCACATCTAGTTCACTTTGAATTAAAAAGAATGGTTAGGAAAAGTAAGCTATTGCTACTGGGGAGTCAGCACAATTAAAAAAAGGAGAAAACAAAAGCTGTTGCGGTTGCAGCGCTTTGTATTTGACCCATCATTAACAGAGGATGTATGCCACACGCAATCTGCTCATTTTAGGTAGCTGTGCGTATGTCTAAAAGGCAAAGTAAAGAGGTTGGGCCCTGATCAATTGACTCTGGCTCAGTGCTAAAAACAGCCCTATAGACTGCTTGGGATGGAGCCTGGGCTTTGAAACCCAACGAGGGAGGAGGGTCTCGGAGTCTGGGCCTCAGACCATGTGGGGATATCTACACTGCTAATTTTAGCCCTGAAGCCCACATCCTATGAGCCCAAGTCAACTGACCTAGGCTCTGAGACTCACTGTCATGGGTTTTTCTTTGCAGCATAGACATAGCTTGTATGGCCTTGGGCCATAATCACGCATGGTGATGACATCAGAGTTACACCAGAGATACATTTGATCCAATATGCATGAAAGCTCTAGTCTCTGGAAAACGTGTGTAAGCTTCTTAAGGAGGAGACTGTGCACCAAATCCTGGTCCTGATGAAGGCTTGATCTGGTTGAAAATTCTTGGCAAACTTTTTGAAGATTTATTGGTGTAAGTTTGTTGTTGCTTTTTACTAGCATATAGAGTGGTTGCTTTTTCTTAATTCCAAACTTTGCAAAAAGAATCTAAACTTTCTTTGTGAATTATTTTTTCCTGCACATTTTGATTGGCTTAATTGAAAACAACATGAATTTCACTACAGTCTTCAATGATTACAGCACTTGTCCCCTTATGGTCTCATTTTGCATCTGTAAATGGCCAAGCACACTGGCATTATACATGTAATAATAAATAATAGTGTTTTAAATCTATTACCAAATATACATTATGCAAATAATGAGGAGGGAGAGAACAAGGTGAAGGAATAGGAAAATTGAACCTCTGAAATCGTCTAGTTGCTGGTTGGTGATGAGGAAAAGGGATCAAGGTAATTTTGGCATCTGTCCTTAATGTTGAATGGTGGGAAGGGACATTTAGCTCAAATGAGCTAATTAATATATAAATATAATTTCCACCCAATTATAGAAAAGCCTGTCTCAGAGCAGCGGCTAGGTCATTGTTTGTGAATTTAAAAATAAAGATTACTTGGCACAGGCTGCAGGGGTGGAAGCAGCAACTCTCTCTCTCTCTCTCTCTCTCTTCTAGGGCGAAAGAGGTAGATGGGGTTGGGAAAAGTTAGCTAATCCAACTGCTTGTTGCTCAGGTGTGTCTTGACTTTCAAGTCTCTCTCCTGTCTGGCTGCTCCAGGCATGAGCGTGGTGTACACCATTAATGTGAGAAGGAGGGTCTTACACTCTGGAGAGGGGGAGATGTCCTGCCATGGAATTTTCTAACTGTGTGAATCTAATTTATTTTAGGAGGCTTTATCTCTGGTAGCCTGGTCTATTCTCCTTTCCACCATACACTTAGTGATCTGATGCCTTTTGGCAGCCATGAACAGATTCAGAGACACAGGTGAACATTTCCATTCCCTATCTCTGATTTCCTAAGCCATCCAGTCCTCCCAGCATAGGATGGGAATAGAACTCGTAACCTAAGAATAAAAGGTTCCAGGCTGCCACTCCAATCTGGTAAGCATCAGTCCCCCATGTCTAGGGTTGCCAGATGGTTTCAACAAAAATACCGGACACACTTGACATTACATCGCAATCTACATTACATCTTATTTAGAAAACACCGGACATTTATATTTTCTCATATTTTCTTAGTTTGTTTCCCAAACAGAAAGCTCAAATACTGGACTGTATTGTTCAAAACCGGACACCTGGCAACCCTACCCATGTCCCATCTATTATTAACAACCCCCTATATCAGTATTTCTCAACCTTTTTTTATAAAGTACCCCTTTTTAAAAAAATTATAAGTACCCCCCTTTACAAAAAGTATAAGTACCCCAGTACCTACAGTTTTCAGACACACAATTTTTTTTTCTACCATTGCAACACATTTGTTTAAATAACTTAATCATAGCCAGGCAGGCAATGAAATTTTTGGGTGTAAAAAGTACAAAAGAATAAAGCGCTGTAAAACTTAAAACAAAAATTCAGTTTTCTCCAAATTTCAGTTGTGTTGATGTACCCCCCAGACTTCTCTCGAGTACCCCTAAAGGTACTCGTACCACTGGTTGAGAAACACTGCCCTATACAACCCAATTAGGTTATTTTCCCCTTGTGACACACTGTAGCTGCTACTGTCCTGCTCTCTTTTCTGCTGCTCTTTGTGGGGATCTGGTGCTTCTCCCAATGCCTCTGCTGCATTGGCATACCAGCCTGGGCAAATGAAAGCAACATTCCAAAGAGCTGCCCCCAGGTTCTTGGCAAAAAGAAAAAACAAGACCACCCCTTGACAAATTACACAGCCACAGAAAGAGCATGAAGCGTAGGAGGGTCTAGCTATCTTCAAAGCCCTTGTCCACTTGCTCACTCACCATATTAGAAATGAAATCGGGTAAGAGGACAAAACCCAGAATAAGTCTACACAGCAGTTATATAACTGAAGTTATTCCGAAATAACATAGTTTGCGTCTACAATACAAGCAGTTATTTTGACATAATGTCAAAATAATGTCGATCTGGAGGACTTCTTACTCTGACTCCTGTAACTCTCATTTTACGAGGAGTTAGGGAAGTCGGAGGGAAAGTGCTCTTTCTCAGACTTCCTGCTGTGTAGACAGCACCAAAAGCCAAAATAAGCTATTTCAACTTAAGCTACACAATTGACGAAGCTCAAGTTGTGAAGCTTAGTTCGGCTTTAGCCCTGCTGTGTAGATGTGCCCCCAGTGACATGCTGTGGGGTGGGGGCAGGGGCTTGTTAAATTTGGCCAAATTAAAGAGGGAGCTGAGGAGATTGCCCTGCAGTTGATAGAGCTCACCCTCTCCCTGGATATTGGCTGCCAGAGTTGGATTTTGTCCCGGGGCTTACACAAACACTTCAGCAGAACAAATTCACTTGCATGCTCCAGACTGCTTCACGCATCAGGTACGTTCAAAAACATTTCCTGGGAAGTATGAATGTAGCTGATTCTTCCCCATCCCCATTTCAAAGAGCACCCAGTGATGCTATCAATGCACTTCCTCTTTTTTTTCAGAACCAGATATTAACATTTCCTGCATGTACACTTCAGACCAGTTTGTTTGCAAAGAGGTATTGGCTCCTTCTTGGGGTAATGGTTATGAGAAAGCATTTTTATATACAAATGAATAGATTCCACGGACACTAACATACATGCTGGTTATCACAAGATAATGGAGAAAATGTTGATGGGAGTTGCAGGTTAAAACATGGGCAGCAAATCACTCAATACCCCGCTTCCATTTTTTTGCAACCACTTGCTTGCTTTAAAAATGAGTAGTGTGTGGCACCTCAGGGTATGTCTAGACTGCGGGTTTTTTCTGGGATACTTCCAGCATCCTGAAAAAATTCCGCCACGTCCAGGGGACGCGTCTGCTCTTCTGCTTTTTTTTGCGGAAGAGCAGACGCATTCTTTTGGAAGCCCTGTCTTCCTCATGCCACGAGGAAGACGGGATCTTCCAAAAGAGGAGGCTTTTCCGAAATTTGTCCCAGTGTAGACAGGCCACATTTCGGAAAAGCCTCTTCTGACAAAACTATCAGAAAAAGGTACGCAAACTGCGGAGCGCAATTTGCATACCTGTATCCGAAAACCATTGTAGGGTAGATATAGCCTTAGAGACTAACAAATATACAGAGATATAAATATAATATAGTATATACTTGCTTGCTTGTTCTGAGATACTCTATGTTCTTCTCATAACAGTCAGTGGGAGAACAGAGGGAGTGGGAGAACTAAAACTGACTGTATAGGGCTCCTCGACTTAAGACAGCAGGCACTGCTGCAGGTAAGTACACATAGCTATAGGGGCACCTGGGGCTGGAGTGGAAGAGAGTGCTGCATGCAGGGTGAGGAACTCTGGCAGAGCTGTGCGGGTGGCCCATACCAGAATAGTAGGGAGTGGAGGAGGAAATAGTAACGTTGAAGAGAACGGCTGTCTGTCTCCCATACATACTTAACAGAATTATTTTTGAGGGCCAATAGGGGTGGCTCCTGACATTTACCTCACCCTCTTCCTCGGAAACAAGAGGTGACAGAGTCAACCTTGGAAATCCCCTCTGTCTCATCACTGAGGAAAGGGGGTCTTTGTAGTGATCTCAACCAATCTAAAACCTTCTGTGCTGGTGTGTGAGATTAGCATGAGTGAGCGAGAAACAGCGAGGAGGGAGGCGGGGGAGGAGGGGACGGGAGGGGAGTCATGGGCAGGAAACCAAGAACACATCAGACACTCTATATTTAGATCTTTTTATTCAGCTGAGGACAATATTCCTTGATTTCTCATTGTTTGGGAGAGGGCAGAGGGCAGGCAATCTATTGAAAAAGCTTTGTCCTAAGAGATGCCACTTTGTCTGGGCACACCAGGGGTGGAGGAGGGGAATATTAGGCTAGTCAAGTGTGTTTTCTGGGGTATTTTGTTACTCAAAGAGTCCTAGGTTGGGTAGGTGGGAGTCTTTGTATCAGTGATGCTGTCACAGGGTAACCATGACTGGGGGAGGTTTGGACCTGGAACACTTCTTTGCTTTGTCCTTGGATAGTGACTCACACCATGCAGAGTGAGTGATAGAGGGGTGGGTGCAGCTTATTGCTCCCTTCTGGGGGCAGGGGATAAGAGCAGGGGGATTCAGTTTGCAGAATGATGTATGGAAGTTACCAGAGTGGATGGAAGGGGAGGGAATCAAGGGCTGCCCATTTATTCCAGATCCTAAGAGTGAGACAGAAATGCAAATTACATAATATATTCAACCTTGAATGGACTCTGGGTGCAGCCCCTGGAGGGACGGGAGAACATGAGCTGGGTTCCTGTTCCCTGGAACGGACTCTAGATACAGCCCTAACTGCTGCTGTATAAAGCTTGCTGTTTCATTGACATTCTTGCTTCTTATCGTGCTCTTGAGGTAAAAGGTCTGATTGTATCATGCTGATGAGTTGCCTACTCACTGTGGGCCTGCTTCTCCAATGCCTTGTACTTTGCCTGGTGCAAGTGAGAGGAGAAATCTGAGCTGGTAGCATTCTACACCCACTTCGCATAGGTGCAAATAATTATACAAAGTGTAAGACACTGGAGAATCCGACCATAGATACGCAGGACACATATACCCATCTCTCAATATAACCGCCTCTCTATTTCCTGCATTTCAGCTCCGAGTCTATTTTTAAACTCATGACATACCCTACAAGATATCAAGTGCCCCCTCTAGCCTGTATTGTGCCATATCCCGCTCTCTCACACACTGTAGCCCTCCTGGGATCTCAGTACAGGTTATGTGTGTCTAGAACTTGTGGTGTTTGCAGCGTTGTTGCAGCCCCATTAGGCCCAAAATATGAGGCAAGGAAAGTGACTGGAACAGCTTCTGTTGGCAGAAGAGACAAGCTTTAAAGCTCTGTGGAGCTCCACTTCAGGCTGGGGAAGGCAGCAGAGTGTACACAATTCAGAGTAAAGCATTCTGTGGGAATAGAGGGCAGCAGGCACAGAATCTACCCCCAAGCCAGCTGATGCTAACTTGTGGGCAGTCTCAGCAGACAGGCCAAAGATTAACTTACTGCCCTCTCTGTGCTAGAGGTGTTTCCTTGAGAGCAGATTCAAGGCACATAGGCAGGGAACAATGCGCAGGCACAGCTAGCACTGTTGCTTCTGCTGCTGGTAAACAGGGCTACAGGGTGGTATCCTGACCACAGCTAGACCTTTGTAAAGCTGAAGGCAGGACCAAATCCTGGTCCCCATAAAGTCACAGGGAGCATCTTTCATTATTTTAAATGGGATCAAGATTTGACCCTCGCTCTTTTGGAGTCAGCGGAGTTACTGCAGATTTAAATGGATGCAAATGAGGTCTGTCAGCAGAGCTAGTTACACAGGTGTAAAATCTGAGTGCAAGCAGGATCTGACTCTCTGGGTCACACTCATCTCTGGCATAACCTGAGTGGTTTCACGGAGTTACACTGTAGATATTGGCCCTCAACTTGCAGGACTGTTAAGCAGGCCTCTCTACCGACATAAAAGGGACGCAACTGATATTTAGTTTTCTCTTTAGTTATGAGAAATAATAATGCAGGAGGGAAGCAGGGGGAGAGGAGACGATCACTTTTGTTTTTCGCCCCTCATCTTTACTGCACATCATGAGTCATGTTATGTTCTCAGGAGATGAATAACTGCTGGGGCTATTTTTACTCTTGCTCTTGTTCAGCAGGCTTCCTTCTCTCTACCGCTGCTGCTGGATGGATGAAGGACATGAGGACGGTGAGTGGAGGGGAAGGTGAACAGAGGGTGGGTTGCTGGGGGAGGAGGGAGGAGTGAGCCTCACCCAATTTGGAAACAAAAGCAATATATTAATATCCAAAAACAACAGGATGAGCTCTGATGTATGTCCCATATATACATTATTATTATTTATTATACTGGGGGAGAGAAATTCCTTTCCAGTGCTAGTCACCAGTCTGGAAAAATAAAGAAGGAAAGCAGAACATTTTGTTTCTTCCATCAAAACAGGAAAGAGATGGGGAATGGGGTTGAGAGGAGATACATACACATAGTAAAATGTTGCCAGAGTAAGGAGATGGCTACCCTTTGCCCTAAATTTGGGGGGAGAGCAGGGTATGTACGTACTGGGAGAGGTGCATTGTCTCTCCCTCCTTCACTCATAAAAATACATGCACACAGGTAAGTTTGAGGCATAAATCAATCTTTTCATTCTGCATGAGCTTATTGTCTCTTTGTTTCTCTTTCTCATTCACTGATCCACGGAGGCACAAAGGGGTTGCCTGTTGCCCCTCTCCCCCTTGATGTGGGGGGTGGGTGGGTAGTGCCAGTTACCATTGTAAGAGCCCCTTCCCCAATCCTGTGTAAGGTTCCATGGGTCTGGCCTGTGATGTCTCTTTCCCCAATCTCTCTTCTTTCATTCAGTCTCTGTCAGGGATCCCTAAAGAAAAGTGAGAGAGCTTACAAGCCCACCACAGGGGGCAGAGGAAACCCTGGCTCAGGTGAGTGGCAATAGAAATGGGGACTCTCTGGGAGATACTGGCAGTTCACAGGTGCCCAGGTGGCATCTTTCTCTGCCATGGAGTTGCTCTGCCAGGCTTTTATTTAACACCTGAAATGTAATTAGAAGGGTAATGGAGCCCCTGGGCTCTAATACAATGCAAAGACAGAATATGCAACCCCTGCATGGCAGCTTTTTCTTCCTCTAGTCTAAGCAATGCTCCTCACCCTGTCTCTGCCTCCTTCCTTCATTCCCTCTTTCCCTTGCCTCCTTTCTGACTCCTTTAGGGCTAAGTTTGACCTTCAGGAAGTGGATACAACTCTAGGATTACCATATTTGAACTTTCAAAAAAGAGGACACACGCTGGCCAGCAACATCCTCCCTTCTGCAGCCTGTTGCTCGGGTGCGCGGGAAGCCCGAGTTTTCGTGTCAGAACCAGAGGTTGGGAACAAACCCAGCTCCTGGGCCAGGGATTCAGGTAACCATGTGCAATGCATCATGGGTACGCAAACGAGCACCCCTGGGTACGCCTGAACACACGGAGGAGCCTGGATTTCCCAGCTGTGGCTGCAGCCCCTAGAGTGTGGCTCCGGGCCGGGCTGGGCTGGGCTGGGCTGGGCTCTGTGCTTCCCTCGGGCAGGGCAGGCAGGCTGCTCCAAGGCTCTATATAAACATATCTAAATGTGTTTGAAAAAGAATGAGCAGGGCAAAATCCCAGACATTTTTAGATATTTAAAAAACCCGGCTGCATGGAAATTTAAGGACCGAAAAGAAGGACATGTCTGGGAAAAACCGGATGTATGGTAACCCTATTCAACGCCCATGGAAGGTTCTTGGGCAAATGACCAATGATAGTGTAGTGACACAATGAGGGCCTGATTCTGACCACATTTATACAGGGGTGAACCTGGAGTGACTCCACTGAAGCCAACAGAGTGCCACTGAGGTGAAAACAAAACTGTGAAAACAGAACTGGTCCCTGGTGCATGCTAGTCACAAAGCAAGATTTAGGCTGGCTGAATTCATCTTTAGCTGTGACTTCACTGAAGTCTTTGGAGTTACACAAGAGATGAACTTATCTGGATGCAATCATGGTAAAGTATCTCCTCTTATTTCTGTCCCAGGGAACCCCACCCAAGCTTAGCTAATGGATCTCCATCTTTGCTCTTCCACCCATGGGTCTGCCCTCCCTCCACAGTTCTGCCAACGGGCTAACCTGCAGTACCCTCTGCAAATAATACCCCTAATCCTCACCAGCTGCACCCTGTATTTCCCTGTTCTGGGCTCCCATACCATTCAGCCAATGAATCTCAGTCCTGCTCTGCAGCAGCAGGCTGCGTCTAGATTGGCATGATTTTCCGGAAATGCTTTTAACGGAAAACTTTTCCGTTAAAAGCATTTTCGGAACAGAGAGTCTAGATTGGCACGGACGCTTTTCCGCAAAAGCACTTTTTGCAGAAAAGTGTCCCTGGCCAATCTAGACGCGCTTCTGCGCAAGAAAGCCCCAATCGCCATTTTAGCCATCGGGGCTTTTTTGCGCAAAACAATACCACGTTGTCTACACTGGCCCTCTTGCGCAAAAGCATTTGCGCAAGAGGGCTTTTGCCCGAACGGGAGCAGCATAGTATTTCCGCAAGAACACTGACGATCATACATGAGATCGTCAGTGTTCTTGCGGAAATTCAAGTGGCCAGTGTAGACAGCTAGCAAGTTATTCCGGAAAAGCGGCTGATTTTCCGGAAAAACTGGCCAGTCTAGACACAGCCGCATAGTCCTAGGACTCTCACTCAGTTATATGGAGGAGTTTAGACCCTGACTTTCAGACCTCTTATTTTTCTCTTGATTAATTTTAAATGGAGTAGCTGAGACCTGTCCACAATTCAGATTGCAACATGCTTCCCACTATAAACCCAGTTTTGCTTCCTGTCCCTACAAAAGCCTCAGAAAAGGTTAACAACACTCACATGTTGCATGTGTGATCTGTGGCCAGCTAAGATTTTTTTGCAGACAGTTGAGGTGATGGGGAAGAAGCTGTTTATGTGCTAGGGAACCTACACTGCTTTAGGACTTTTATGTGCATGTGAAAGCAGTTCCCAATAACTAGTAAATGATTGGGGAATGATGAACACAGCTGTTTGTTGTGTAAAGGGGGAATTTATAAAAAAAAAAGTAATTATTAAAACTGCAGGCTATCAAATGTGGAGGGATCTTGTAGGGCTGTCCTATATGTGGCTTTTTTGATGGAATCAACTCAGCCATCACTAGGTTGTGATATTGCTTCATCAAATCATGATGACATTTTGGTGCTATAACATCCCACTACTGCCAGACCTCAACCCACTGCAATACGCAAATGACAATGCAGTTTCCAACTCTTGTGATGTGACATAGCCACATAACGACATTGCTACTTGCCTCAGAAGTGTTTTGGAATCCCACAAAAGTCTCAGAAGTAGTCTTTATAGAAGGTGTGATTGCCTCATTAGACAGGTGACCATTTTAGAAAGAACAAGGTGAGCAGCAATCCCATTTCATGAAAATTATTGAAATAAAGAAAACAGAGAACTAGCCAAGTTCAGAGCTAGGGTAAGCAGGTGCAGCTCCAATGAATTGGTATTTAGCTCAGTGGAATTGCATCTGCCCAAATCTGAATTTGGCTCAGTACCTTTATGATTTTTCACAAGTGAAAAATCTGTCCTTCTGTTAAAAACAGACAAGATAAATAAATAGCCTTTGAAATCCAAGCAACTCTGACTATTATTTAGTTCTATTTTCAGCCAGGGTTACAGGTGGATGATTAGTCAACTTCCAAACATCCTCTTCCTTGTCCTTTAAAGATTAAATTAGGATGAGCTTTTTGCTGTTGCTGAGCTTCTAAAAATTCCCCAGCATCATCCGTATCAAAATAAATAGCTTTATTTACATCCAACCTCACATGTAATTTAGCTGGATACAGAAAAGCCAGTCCTCTCAGAACAGACCCTAAAATCATACATCATTTCCTGATGTCTTTTGTCTCAGAGAAAAGATGCAGCACTTCCTGCTAGCTTCGTCCTTAGCCCCACTCACTTTGACTGATGCATCTCAAGACCTGACCAGCACTTATGCACACACTGGTCTAGTCTTGAGTGAGTAGAGACAGCCAGTGGGGTTCATGGGCCATAAACTCAGCAGATGTAAATCATAGTAGCTTTGCTAAAATCAGTGCAAATATGCCCATTTACACTAGCTGGGGAGCTGACCCTGTATGTTCATATGTGTGATGACTGAAGTGACGGAGACAAGGCTAGGATGGTCAATGGACCATGTTTAGAAAATTAAAAGAGCAGTACCACTAATGATGTTTCTGTATGGTTAGGGTAGTGTGATTAAAGGGACTGGAAGATCAAAGAGAAAGCGCCTTTAAAAGATCTGTGATATACTGGGGAGATGGCAGGATGCCAGAGAGGTTTATCAAATCCTGCCATCCCATGCTTCAGTTCTGGAATTAGGCTCAGGTCTGGTTCAACACCATTCCATGCCAAGTCTTTCCTCCTATACCTGTGTGTCATGGGCTGGATCCTCAGCTAGTGAAAATTGGCATAGCACTGGCGACTTGACACCAGCAGAGAACCTAGCCTCTTACTTCCAGTTGCAGAATGAAAGTGGCCCAGGTACTTTGCTAACTCCGAGCACTCAGCTTTGCCCAGCCTTTCTACAGGAATGTTATGCTTTTGTGAGGTAGGTTACATTTGTCTTGGAAATAGGGAGCAGAGGGGGTTGCTGTGCTGTTATGAGAGACCTGGATACAATGGATCTGATTCTGCTCTCACATATGCCATAGATGCTTGATTTACACCAAAGTATATGAGCTCAAAGTTGGGCCCTTCAGGTATACATAGCTAAGGTGGGGGGAGTTGTGATGTCCAGGGGACATTACACTGGACACCCTTTTGCCCATTGCTGGTGGTTGCTGATCATGAAGAAGTTAAAGATCACAAGGCACTTCTAGAAGTGCATCACCAGCATCCCTTCCCTCAGTGAATAAAGTTCTAATAGCTGCCTCTATGTGCATTCCATTGCTGAGCTGAGAATAGCTGGGGTCTTTGCTAGGCTGTCACTGAGCCAACAGGATCTCTCTCTGCTGTATAGAGTGCTTTGAGACCCCGGGGTATGAACCTGAAATTCTCTGTCAGAGACATCCCAAGGGCAAGCACCTTAGCTCAAAATGGGTGTGTCAAGCATGAGAGCCTTAGAGAAGGAGCATGTAGCACATGTGTGTGTATAAGGCTATGAGTGCAGGAGAGCACATGGGTGTCTTTTAAAGAGAGAGTACATGAGTATGCGAGACAGCATGATTTGTGCATATGTGTTGGTAAGTGTGTAATTTTGTTCATGAAGAGAGCACATGAGTGTACAAGAAGGCATATGTTTATGATTAATAGGATATGATGACATTATGTAGAATGCACCTGTTAACTAACCCTCTTGCTTCCTTCAGCAAATACCTACTTACTTAATTTCCCCTCGGATGTTTATTACAAGTGGAGATAATCATGCAGCAAAATTCCTTTTAGCGCCAAGAGCAACACAAATTCTGTTGTAAGAATGTTTGACTCTTTTGGCTTTCTTCTGCACTCAGAGACCAAAGATATATCTCCCTCCAGAGCCAGTGGGATGGCATGGCAGGGCAGGGCAGGGCAGGGGAAAAAAATGCTGAAAGTTGCAACAGTGAAAGTCTTAGTCTTGGGGGGGGAGGGCAGGAAAACTCAACTGCTCTGCTGGGAATGCCTTTCTCCTTATCTCTCTCCTCCTGTAGGAATTTCTCTCCCCACTTCTATGTGAGTGTAGGGACATCACCAATATTAATTATGTTTAGCACTGAGGGTTTTTAAAATATCTGTTGAATACTGAATTGTCAGTGCCTTATTAGATTTTTTCCCCTGTCTTTGATACACAGCCAAGAAAGGAGTTGCTGCTAGCTGTCTCCACCCCTTTCTCTTCTCCTTTAAAAAAGCACTGAAAGGGTGGCACCTTATTCTCTTTCTTGCAGACTAAAATAAAGATCCACCAGCTCTCTCCCTGCTACTCTTTCTCCTCCCACTTGATTTTTACCCTTTTTCTTGTTGCAACAGAGCATAAGAGGCAGCGGCAGCAGCGCAGCTGAGACTTATCAAGACTCAACACACACAGAATCCAGCAAAGACATTTGCTCACCTGTCTGCAAAACCAAATCAAACAAATCAGACCTCATATACAATCAAACTACCAGCAACATTTTGAAAGAAAAGATGCTGAAACCAAAAAATATTTTAGGGGGAAAATTCAACTTTTTCTTTTAAGAAAATTATGCCAGAGGAAGAAAAACATCATTAAAAATAATTAAGCCAAAAAAAATGAAGAAAGGTTTATTTTCTGATTTTGCATAAGCATTTAGGAAAACTTGATTTCAGACTTTTGGGGTTTTGCAAATCTTTTTTACATTCTTGTGTAGGACTTTTTTCTTCAAAAGAACAAAAATTAAGAAGAAAAAAATAATTTGTGTGCAGCATCTGATAAAAGGAAATACTGAAAGATTTCTTGCAGCAAGGCGGAAAGAGACTTTGGATGCACACATTTTTTGGGGGGACTGCCTTTATTTTTTATTTATACTCCTCTCCTATATTCCTGCTGGCTGATGAGGCAGAGAAAGGGAAGACAAATAACCAAGAATTACTTTTTTTAAAAATAAAGTGTCTGTTTTTAACCCTTTCTTCCCCACTCCATGATTGTGGGAGGCGAGAGAAAATAACTTGAAGGGAAAAGTGAAGAAGTGCAGAGTCCTCTGTGCAGAAGACAAGGCTGGAGCCAAACTAGAAGCAGAGACTGCTTCTCTCACCTCTTTGCTTAAGTGTGGGAATTTAAAAGAAATAATAAAGTTCCTCTTTCAATGTGTCTGGAACTTTTGGGGCTCAGAATCGATATGGATTTCAGATTGATCTTCATGTCTCTCTGGTACCTGCCTCTCATCAGCACTGAGGTGAGTGTCAAACCATTTTATTTTACAACTGAGAACAATCAATATGTAGTGAACTTTAGACCCAGGATATAATAATATACAGAGCAGAGCCAGAGAAAAAATAACTCTTTACAGGTGTTTCTTTAGCAAGTTTAATTCTGTCTGTGGGAACAGCTGTATGTTTGTGGATTATTTGTAATGTTACTTTTAGTTTTAAAAAAGCAAGGAAATGAATGAGGGGAAAAAATACTCTCGAATAAACAACACTCAAGCTGCTGAACTGACAGGTAAAAGGGAGTTGGAGAGAAGGGTGCAATTTTGACTCTGCGATTATAGATGTAGATTGACTTCTATATTGGGAGGAGGAGAGCTCCAGTCAGGCCAATAGAGCTACACACGGGAGGGGGAAAAAATTTTTGTATCTGCCAAAGGCTTGCAATTTGGGGACGACGACAAACTGAACCCCAAACTATCCCCATGTCTGGGGTGCATTCCCCGTCCCCACCCATCCTGGCCAACTGCAGCAATTGCAGCTTCTCAATCCCTCAGGCATGTATGAATTTTGCTCTTTAAAATAAACAAACCTTATTTAGGCAACTGTTTCTGCAGCGCACCATTGCCCTGGTGGCTAGCTGTTTGCAGGAGGAACCCCTTCTCCCATCATTCCTCAGATAAAACATGCAATCCAAGGGCATCTCAGATCTCCGGGTGGGGTGGGAATCTTTCAAAATGGGGTCTGCTGCAATTAAACAGGGATGAGCCTGTCTGGCAGTTCAAGAGGACGTCTGGGGTACCTGCTTCGACGGGAGGGGGGGGGCAGACTGAATGAGAGCCCCCGGCGCAGTAAAAGAAGGCGCCTGCGGTCCATCGCAGGGCGCTGATGGGGTCTCCCGGAACGGAAGAGCCCCAGTAGGTCAGGACTGATGTCTCTCAGGCTGGGAGGCCAGGCTGAGTGGAAGCGGGGACGGCGCTCCCCGCGCCCTGGCAGCCCAGCTCCAGCCCTGGGTTGCTGGCTGCAGCAACGTGTTCCCCAGCTAATCGGGGCCGGGAGCTGCAGCAGGGATCCTCCTATCAGTTCTGAGCAAATGCCCAAGAGGAAGGGAAGATTGCAACGATTTGCAGAGAGATTTGTGGGGGAGGGGGAGCTTCTTAAAGGGACCCAGGTCCTCTCCTTTGCTTTCCTGCTTTAATTTTTCATAAGAGCTTTGGTCAAACGCACTGTTCCCGTCCCAAGGGATCCCGCCGCTATCCCTTACACCGCTTTTACACCGGTGTCACTTAATCGGGTCCCACCCTCAGCTGGATCGCTCTTGACTTCTGTGTAGCCGCTTTACCTCAGCTGAGGATCTGGCCTATTGGCTTCCGTGGTTCTGGGTTTATGCCTGCTCCAGTGGTGAACCAGGCCGTCTGCATGTTGCAGGGTGTGTGTCCCACGTCTCTGTGTCCGTCTGAGTAAGAGAGAGAGCACCCCCCGGGGCTCAGGGCAACTGCAGCAGGCTGGCTGAAAACCCACAGCTGCAGGGGAGAATAATGAGAAAAAAGGGCTGAAGAAATCAAGTTGGATGAGTTTGCTCCTCCTTGCAGTGAGCTGGCACCAGCAAGGAATTCAGTCTGGGAGAGACGGAGGAACAGCCCCAGGAAACAGGAATGGTGGCACTTCTGCAGCAGAGTTATTCATAGAGCGCTGGGGCTGGACCCAGCACAGGGTAAACAAACACCCCAGGAGAAACCCGAGCCTTGTGAAAAGGCACAAAGGGCGGAGTGGGGAGTGCCGCGGGGAGCGAGGCAGGAGAGGGTTAACGCGGAGGTGAGCCTGGCAGAGCTGGAAAGCTGGGACCTGGGAGGCCGCCAATGCAGGTTGTTTTGACCACCAGCTCGTGGAAAGAATTCATCTTTTGTTCTCCGGGCTCCTGGGAGTCGTCATGCAGATTTCACCCACCTCCGCTCGCTCCTGCCTCGCCGTGCCAGCGGGGGACGCCCCCCCCATTCTGCCCATGCCTTCCAGCCGCCAGTGCCTCACCTTTTTGGGGGAGGGGCAGGTGCACTTCGGGCCCCACCCTTTCTACCGCTGCAGACGCTCCCGGGTGTCAGAAGCTCGCTCTCGTTCCCCAGAGTAAAACCGCGGGGGGGAGGAAGGGCTTCCCCACCGCGGGGGATCATCCTGAGAAAACACAGCCTAGATCCATTCCAGGATTTCGGCCCAAAGCTGCCTGTCCGCCTTCTCGCCCTCCTAACCCAGGAGTTCCCCTGCCACCAGCACTTCTTCCCTTTTAGTGATGGCAAATCAACACACACTTCTGGTAACCCCTCCACGGGCTTGCTGCAGCTCTAGCTGGCACAGCTCTTGGGGAAATAATAATCACCCTACTTAGCAGCTAGATAGCACTTTATATTATTTAAAGAACTGTGCATGTGTTAATCAAATTAATACTCAAGCTCCTCTTAGGTACTGTAAGTGCAATTAAAAATAAACAGCAAGAGGACCAAGAAAATGCCACTATGGCTAAACCACAGAGTAAAAGAGGCAGTTGAGACACAAAGCTTTTGATGGGTCTCCCAGAATATTCTTGCCAGCAAGTTAAGGAAATATGGATTGGATAAATGGACCGTAAGGTGGATAGAAAGCTGGCTAGATTGTTGGGCCCAATGGATAGTGATCAATGGCTTGATCTCAGGTTGGCAGTCGGTTTCAAGCAGAGTGCCCCAAGGATCGGTTCTACGGTCGGTTTTGATCAACATCTTTATTAATGACCTGGATGAGATGATAGATTGCACCCTCAGCAAATTTGCAGATAACACTAAGCTAGGGGGAGAGGTAGATTTGTTGGAGGGGAGGGATAAAGTCCAGTGTGACCCAGACAGATTAGAGGATTGGGCCAAAAGAAATCTGATGAGGTTCAACAAGGACAAGTGCAGAGTCCTGCAGTTGGGATGGAAGAATCCCAAGCACTGTTACACGCTAGGGACCGACTGGCTAAGTAGCAGTTCAGCAGAAAAGGACCTGGGGATAATAGTGGATGAGAAGCTGGATATGAGTCAACAGTGTCCCCTTGTAGCCAAGAAGGCTAATGGCATATTAAGGTGCATTAGAAGGAACATTGCCAGCAGATCTGGAGAAGTGATTATTCCCCGTTATTTTGCACTGGTGAGGCCACATCTGGAGTACTGTGCCCACTATAGAAAGGATGTGGATGCATTGGAGAGGATCCAGCGGAGGGCAACCAAAATGATTAGGGGACTGGAGTGCATGACCTAAGAGGATAGGCTGAGGGATCTGGGCTTATTTAGTCTACAGAAGAGACAAGTGAGGGGGGATTTAATAGCAGCCTTCAACTTCCTGAAGGGAGGTTCCAAAGAGGATGGAGAGAGGCTGTTCTCAGTAGTGACCGATGACAGAACAAGGAGCAATAGTCTCAAGATATAGTGGGGGAGGTCTAAGTTGGTCATTTGGAAAAACTATTTCATTAGGAGGGTGATGAAGCACTGGAATGGGTTACTGAGGGAGGTGGTGGGATCTCTATTCCTAGAGGTTTTTAAGTTTCAGCTTGACAAAGCCCTGGCTGGGATGATTTAGTTGGGTTTGGTCCTGCTTTGGGCAGGGGCCTGGACTCGATGACCTCCTGAGGTTTCTTCTAGCCCTATGATTCTATGATTTTTTTTAAAAAATTGAAAGTCAAATCCCATCGAGGAAAATAGCAAGAAATATTAACTCTGGGGAGTCACCTGTGAAACTATAAATAGGAAAAAAAAAAAAAAAAAAAAAAAAGGATTTGAAGAGGAACTAACAAAAGACGCACAAAATTAGCAAAATGTTTTAAAGCACACCACACAGGAAGCCTGCCAAACATCCAGGGTACGTCTACACAGCACCGTTATTTCGGAATAACTGATGTTATTTCAAAATAACAAAGTGCGTGTCTAGCACTAGCAGTTATTTTGACGTAACATCGAAATAATGTCTAGCTGGAGGACTTCTTACTTCGACTCCTGTAACCCTCATTTTACAAGGATTAAGGGAAGTCAGAGAAAGAGTGCTCTAGTTTGAAATAAGTGCTGTGTAGACATGCCCAAATTCGAAATAAGCTATTTCAACTTAAGCTACGCAATTAGCGTAGCTCAAGTTGCATAGCTTATTTCTAGTTTATCCCTGCTGTGTAGACGTACCCTCAGAGGGGCCACTGGATGATACAGGTGTTCACTCAAAGGAGACAATGCCATTGCAGAGAAGCTAAATGGATTATTTGCATTAGTTTTCACAGCAGAGAATGTGAGAGATTCCCATGTCTGAACCTTTTATTTTTTAGATAACGAATCTGAGGAATGGTTTTGGAACAAGCTGATAACCATTGATAGGTCACTAGGACCAGAGGGTATTCACCTGAGAATTCTGAAGGAATTAAAATATGAAACTGCAGAGCTACTATTTGGGTTATGTAGTAACCTATCACTTAAATTGGCCTCTGTATGAGATAACTGGCAGATATCTAGGTATGACCAATTTTTTTAAAGGCTCCAGAGGCAACCGTGGCAATTACAAGCCTATAAACTTCTAGGCAAACTGGTTGAGACTATAGTGAAGAACAGAATTATTAGACACATAGATGAACACAATGTCTTGGGGAAGAGTCAACTTGGCTTTTGTAACCAGGAAATCTCACCAACCTATGATAATTCTTTGAGGAGGATCAACAAATATATAAATGAAGGGGATCCAGTTGATAGAGTGTACTTGGACTCTCAGAAAGTCTTTGATAAGATAAGATTCCTCACCAAAGGCTCTTAAGCAAAGTAGGCAGTCATCAGATAAGAGGGAAGATTCTCTCATTGATCAGTAACTGGTTAAAAGATAGGAAACATAGGAATAAATGCTCAGTTTTCACAGTGGAAAGAGGTATGGTGAGGTCCCCCAAGGATCTATACTGGAACCAGTGCTTTTCAACATACTCATAAATCAAAAAAGAGTTAAACAGTGAGGTGGCAAAGTTTGCAGATGAAATTACTCAAGATAGTTATGTCCAAAGCAGACTTTAAAGAATTACAAAGGGGTCTCACAAAACTGGGTGACTGGGCAATAAAATCCCAAATGAAATTCAATGTAAATGCTTTGGAAAACCTAATCCCAACTATATGTATAAAATGATGGGGTCTAAATTAGCTATTACCACCCAAGTAAGAGATCTTTGAATCACTGTGAATAGTTCTCTGAGAACATCTGCTCAATGTGCAGCAGCAGTCAAAAGAGCTAACAATGTTAGGGGCCATTAGGAAAGGGATAGAAAATATCATAATGCCTCTGTATTAGCTCAGGGTATGCCCATACCTTGAATATTCTGTGCAGTTCTGGTCACTCCATTTAAATAAAAAGATGTATCAGAATTTGGGAAAGTACAGAGAAAGGCAAAAACAATTATTAGGGATATGGAACAGCTTCCATATAAAGAGGGATTGAAAAGGTTTGAACTGTTCATGGTAAAAAACAGATTACTGAAGGGGAAATTGATAGAGGTCTATAAAATCATGAATGGTGTGGAGAAAGTGAACAAGGAAGGGTTATTTACTCCTTTACATAACACAAGAACCAGGGGCCACCCAATTAAATTAATAGGTAGCAGGTTTAAAACAAACAAAAGGAAGTGCTAATTCATGCAATGCACAGCCAGCTTGTAAAACTCACTGCCAGGGGATGCTGTGAAGGCCAAAATTATAACTGGGTTAAAAAAGAATTAAATACATTCATTGAGGATAGGTCAATAAGTGGCAATTAGCCAAGATCATTAGAGACGCAACATCACACTCTCTGGCTGTCCCTAAACTTCTACCTGCCAGATTATGGAACTGGCAACAGGATGGATCACTTGAAAATTGCTCTGTTCTGTTCATTTCCCCTGAAGCACCTGGCATCAGCCACTGCTGGAAGACAAGATACTGGGACAGATGGACCACTGGTCTGACCTGGTATGGCTGTTCTTATGTTCCTCATTTTAGAGAGGGGAAATTGAGGCATGGAAAGATGAAAGGACAGACCCTTGGACATTCATAATTAAGCATTTATTTGGGCACTGAACTAGAAGTGGCCTGATATTCAGCCACAAGTACTAGAGACATTAACGGGAGCTGTGGGTATGCCACACCACTGAGAACCACATCTCATTTTATGTAATATTTTAGGTGCCTAACTTCACAAACCCCAGCTTGAAATTTTTGGCCTACATTATTTAGCTAAGGCTTCAAGGTAGTTAAAGTAAGGAACAGAACTTATATGCTCAGATCACTAAGTGACACCTTTCTCTAGTCTATAGCATTGCCCGATAGGCATGGAAATGGGAAAGAAAGAAGACATTTTATGGGTGAAATGGGGCATTAGAGTCAGGAGAACTCCTATTTCCCTGGAAAGTCACAAAGAGGCTGCATCTTTGGGTTAGGGAGGAACAAACATTGTAGTTCTTTTCTCTCATCTGAACTCCCTAAACCTCTGAACTGGAATAAATTGGCAGAAGTGGAGACTTGGCTAAAGCTGTCTTGGTTAATGCATGAAAAGGTAGAGTTTCCCCCATCACTGTGCTAGAATGCCCTGGGAACTAATAAGCCCTCCAAAGTGTGCTCCCTTCTCCCCCCAAACCTCATGCAGAGACACACATCCATGGACACGTTAAATACCCCCTCTTCTATGCAAGTCCCCACACAACCAAGCATGCATCATACAAATGCACCCCTATGCAAATCTGCATGTAAGTACACACATGCACACGTCATACATACATTATTATATTTTATTTTGAGCACCCCCAAAGCATGCAAGGCACTTTGCAGAAACAAGTAAAGGCAAAGACCCTGCCCTGAGAAACCTACAGTCTCAATTCAGACCTGACACAACAAGTCAAAGCTGGTTCTATTACATTAGGTTAGAGATACCCATCCGTGCATCAGAGACACTAATGCAAACACCTCATCCTATTCCTACAGCATACATCCACCCACACATACATGCACCATGCAGTTACCCCCTCACCTATACTCACCCACCCATTCACCCATAGGCTTCTTAGGAGAAACATGCCAGGGGGAACAATGGTCAGGTGACAAGATTGATCCACTGAATACATGTGACAAGGGCAGCTTTTGTATTTCCCCAAATGGAAACCAGGCTCTCTTTTCCATTCCAACCCTGGAGCTGTTTTTCCTGCAAAGGAAGACATGGTCAAGGGGAAGGGACTCTCCCTGATCCTCAGGCCTCTGCAGTGTGATATATCAATATCTGATTCCACAAAGGTAGGGAGGAGGAATTCTAGCCCCCAGAAGTAGGGGTTTTGGAGAGACTGTGATGGCATTTCTCACCTCCCTCACCAGGCTGACGATGGCACCTGCCCAAGAGGACACACCCCGTCTCCATTCAGCACCTTGATGGAGTTTCCCCACCCAGACCAAAATTCACAGCCCTGTCACTCACTGTCCCCTCCCCCCCCACCAATTGGCAGAAGCTCCTGAAATTCCAAACTGGCTGCTTCATGGCAGGCACTGTTCAAGCAGCATGCATGATGATTCCTCACTGCCTGTCCAGGGAGGAACTACTTGTTCCTGAACTCACATCTGTCTCCACACTGTCTGGGGAAGGGTCGCTAGAAACACTGGGATTGCATCTGATTCAGAAACATCTGAGCTGTAAGGTGGAGTCCTTTTGGTCCCTCCACTTCTCCTGAGAGCCCTTCTCAGGGGGATATGGAAGTGGGAAGGTATTTGCCAGTAGGGAAGCAAGCCTACGTCTACACTGCAGAGTTTTTGCGCAAAAACAGCTGTTTTTGTGCAAAAACTCCCAGAGCATCCACACTACAAGCGCGTTTTTGCGCAAGAAAAAGTACAGTAGATCATCAGAAGACAGGGCTTTTTGTGCAAGAGTTATTCCTCTTTCAACGAGGAATAAATCTTTTTGCACAAGAGCTCTTGCACAAAAAGGCATGTGTGGACGGACAACAGGGGTTTCTTGCACAAGAAACCCCTACTGGAAAAAGCACAGGTGCTCTGAGGGCCATTCTGCAAATGCCAATCAGAGCTTTCTTGCGCAAGCGCATCCATGGCAGTGTGGATGCTCTCTTGCGCAAAAGCACATCTCTTGCGCAAAAGCACATGGCAGTGTGGACACGCTCTTGCGCAAGAACTTTTTGCAGAAGATCTCTTCCACAAAAGTTCTTGAGCAAGAAGCCTGCAGTGTAGACGTAACCCTAGGGCATGTCTACACTACGTTCCTCTTTCGAGAGAGGAATGCAAATGCAGCCAAGCGAAATTGCAAATGAAGCGTGGATTTGAATTTCCCACGCTTCATTTGCATAATCTCATCCAGCCGCTATTTTGAAATACCCTATTTTGAGATAAAAAACGCCATGTAGAAGCGGTTATTTTGAAAGAAACCCCTTCTTTCAAACTACTTATATTGCATATTTGCCGGACGCAATTATGCAAATGAAGCGTGGGAAATTCAAATCCGCGCTTCATTTGCAATTTTGCTCAGCTACATTTGCATTCCTCTCTCGAAAGAGGAATGCAGTGTAGACATATCCATACTGTCCTGCAAACATGAGGCTCTTGCAGTGAATTTTGGTATGGGTCACATATCTAGGGTAAGCCTGTAGAAACAACAAGGAAATTGGTGTGGGTTTATCTCTCCCCATCAGCTGATATGTGGGCTGGGAGAGAATGACTCTATCTCTTATGTTATTTCCGACACTATTTATACATGTTGTGCTGATGGGCAAATTCTTCCATCACTTTGCCCAGAGGCTGATGTTACTTGAGGACTGGGGACTTTGTGTCAGAGGTGGGTGGGTGAGACCGGCACTAGTTCATGGTTAGAACACAGAGGGCAAGACTGTGTAACTGGAATCAATTTAGCAAAGATTGAATAGGATGTTTCAAGGAGCAGAACCTCCTAAACTATATTTCTGTGCCCATGTGAGAGGGAGAGATGGTGGGGTTTTCCCTGATTTGTGAGAGAGCAGAATTGGTCCCTTGGAGATGGGAAGAAGGATTCCTGAGGGGTTACCCATAGCTGGGCGTGGTGCTGGAAGGGTTAAATGCATCTGCCCTAACAAGGAACCAACAGCCCCTGGGGATAAGTCAGAATGAGTCTCTTGCCAGGCTCTGCTGGGACTTGCCCATCTTACTCCATGCTGAGGAATGTCACAGTGTCTCTCCTCATTATCCCCAATCTGAGCTTGAGAGTTAAGAGGAAACCTCTTTTCGTACCTTGCTGTCTTCATCCTTCATGCACCCACCTTGGTAGTGACACAGTGGCTATCCACTCCTCCCCGACATACTGATGTCCTGATCCCCAGTAATCAGGAGTTTCATAACCTATCCCCTTTCCTCAAGAGAAAAGCAGAGAGCTCAGACTTTCTGCATTTTCCTCCCTCCTATCAAAGGGTCTCTCCTTCCATCCTTTCTCCTGTGGCACTACTGGGATGTGAAGAATCACAGCTCAAAGAGACGGGGAAGAATCTTCACCATGGGAGTGTCCTCAGTTCCTTTCTCCAAGCCCCAAGGGTCTTTTTCAATCCCACTCTCCCTCCTTTCCTCCCAGTTTCACAATTGTTGCTCCCTCGGGGCCATGCATTCACTGTGCTCTTAAATGAGGAATGAGCTAGACTGTGTTGGAACCCATGACTAGACATCCAGATCACTGCAGAATGGCAGCGCATGCTCCATTCACTGTCCTTGCAGAGACTGATCATAACACTTTGCAGCATCCCCAGTTCCTGATGGCTCAGGGAACTGGACCTGGAAGCTAACCTGAGTTTTTCACACAGCCCAACTTACATATTTCTAACCCCAGGGCAGTGAACAGGCCTCTGCAGCACTCCCTCTCCACCCCACCATGGGTTGGTTCCATGCTAGACTGCCCTATTCAGTGTACATGGTTACATGTGCAGGGGAGAGAGAGAGCCACAGTGAGTTAATGCATCTTGGGCTTTGACGTTGGCATCTTGGGGCTCAAATCTTACTGCAGCAGAGGGCCAGGGACTGAAAGAGATATGGGCTGCTGAGTGGTGTGGGCAGAGCTGTGAGGGGGCTTCCGACTGGAATAACTGAGGGGAATGCAGGACAGAGCTGCATGGAGAACATTAGCAGAGCTGCATGTGGATTCATCTGCATCAGCCAAGGCTGCTGACATCTGACAGTAGGGAGGAAAATCTGACATATACTAGAGACACGCTTAGAACTTACCCGCACATACAGATCACAGGGTTCTTATTTATTATAGGGCAGGCAAAGCCACCACTGAGGAGACCCCACTGGCTTGCACAGCACCTGCCCAGTCCTTCATATCCCTGGCTTTCATGAGCACCAAAATCATGTGACAATGTTAAACAATCAAAGACGCAAGCTTGCGGGCGTGCACCCACCTGTGTCTATCTGCCTGCATGTTTCTAGTGTGGTGGCTGGGCATGCAAGTACAGCCCAGGAGGAAGCTAGGAGCGGGGTGGCAGCAGACGGAGGAGCAAAGTCACTGTGGTAGGAATTCCAAGGCCCTGCGGCAGCACAAGGCCAGACCTCAGGCACTTGATACCCAGCCAGGAACTCCATCAAAACAAGAGACTTCTTTGATCTGCCGCCGAGTTAAAAGGAGATCATTAACTTGTGCTGGACTAATAACCTTACCTCAGCTCCTGCTACAGAACAGGAAAAGCCCTGGCTGCTCTGGTTGGCCCCTGGAGAGGCTCCACCCCTCCATTGCCGTTCCACCCTGCTCCCAGCCTTATCGCAGCATCAGGTGGATGTATTTGCTGGTTGTTGCTGCGCTGTGTGCCTTCCCTTTTAAGGGTCCATCTGGAGCCTGGGGGTGTGGTTTCCCACTCAGCCCAGGCTCTGTGATGTGGGGATGCTAGGACAGCTCAGGTGAGCAGTTCCCTCAGAGAGGTGGGGAGAGCACACCAAGCCTCATACCCCAGGTCCAGTCTCTCACAGGTCCTTCTGGCTTTGTGACAGGGAAGAAAGTCAGAAACTTCCCAGCCTAAGCATGCAGTCCCCACTCCCAGAGCTGCCTCAGAGATAGAGAGAGAGAATAATGAGGCCTGCAGCCTGGGCGTGCTGACATGCTTTAGTCAAACTGATAGCATCTGCGACAAGAAAAAGTTGGCACCTAAAATTCCTTCTGTGATCAGGGAGTGGAGCTAATTCCTATAATCCGGTCTCCAGTGAGTGGGCCTGCGTTTGCAATCCCTCTGTAAAGCACTGATCCATAAATGCTTCTCCAGTTTTCTCTCCTCCTCCTCCCTAGCTAGCAAGGTCGCATCTTTCTTCTTCCCACTAATTCCACCAAAGTCGTGCAGTCGTGTAGCACCCTCCTGCTGACCCCTGGAAGTGCCGGAGTTTAAAATAAAGGCTAATTCCCTGCATATATTAAATATCAGAAATGGACCAGAGTCATCTGCACGGTGCGATGTTCATCCACAGATGCATTTCTTAAAAATCAATTTTGATCTCAGGTTTCAGATATTTGGACTCATAAACAATCCATTTTCCAATATCAAAGCTCGTGTGTGTGTGATACAAAAATAGTACAGGAGGGATACAAAGCCTTTCATGTCTATATTACTGGTAGCAACTCAGGTGATCACCTGCCCTGAACTGCAATCCTGAAATGCCGGGTTCATGTCACAGTGGTGGGTCGAATGACTCTGAGACAGAATTTGTCCTGGATTCCCTGCAACACTGCTCTGTGCTTGCCTTGTCTCGGAGCCAGCACCAGCCTCTTCCTGATGTGTGTGTGGGAAGGGGGAGGGAGTCTGAGGGGGGCCTTAGCCCTCCCTTCACACATGGTCCTGCCCCCTGTCATGGCCACTGCCTGGGATGTGGGGGGTGGGAAGATGGAAGCTTCCCTGTGGCTCCATGATTTAAAAGGGCCCAGGGCTCCAGATAGTTACCATGGCTGCGACAGCGGCCAGAGCCCCAGGCCCTTAAATGGCCTCCAGACTCCCATGCAGCAGGGTCCGGGCAGCATTGAGGGCTGGGTGGGAGAGGCTAGCAATCTAGCAGCACCCCTTCTGCCTAAGAGCCGAGCCCCAATCACTTCCAAGCCTCCCCAGAGCTGAGCCCCCCCACACCTTACCCAGGACCTGGCAATCTGTGGCCAAGCCTGCTTCCTGCTCCTCTCCCCCCCCCGAAGCCTTGGTAAGAGCTGCCCAGGGAGCCCAGGCCACTCTTCCACTTGCCCTGGGCAGCGCACCCTAGAGGACAGGGACATGGGCTGGGGACTGCTCGCAGACACCCTGGTGCCCTCTAAAGGGTAGGTGTAGAGTCTGGGACTCCACACAGAAGCTTGGACTCCTTGAGCAGCTCTTACCACTGCCCAGTTCTGGCTTCTGGCCTGGCCTGGGCCTTGGGCAGGAAGAGGAGGAGCAGGTGGTAGGGGTTCAGGGGAAGAGGAGGGATTGGGTGGGCCACAGAAGGGGTGGGGCTCCTGCATGCATCCTGCTTTTGCCTTTTGAAAAGACAGCCACCCTAGTTCCGCTCCTGATCCAGCATGTAGTTATTGGAAGTCATCATCATATGACAGGTGACCCCGAATGACATGAGCTTGTGTTCTCTCAGCTGTGTGTCTTGTGGGAAGATGCCTACATCACAAAAAACCCCATCATGCAACCTGGCACTAGCTGCCCCCCGTATTGGCAGCCTCAGCAGAGAGTCCAAGGATTTAGAGGTCTGGGAAGTTGCACTTCTCATCTCTAAAATGGACCCTAGCCATCAGATCTGAGGCCTATTGGTATCAGGGAAGGGGACATCAGCATGTGGGGGGTGAAACTTGTATCGCCATTGCCTATTTGGTACCTGCTCTGTGGACAGAGAATTCATTGTTTCTAGAGCCATCAATCTGGCACTTTCCACCCACACTAAACTGAAATGAAATGTTACACTCTGAAAGCAGTTGAGCAAAGAATAACCTTGCTAAGAGAGCATTTACCAGAGACCAGGCACATGCATCTCCCTGACTAAGCATAACACATTAAAAACCTACATTTAATAAACACATGTGGCCAAATTCTACTCTCAGGCTACGTCTAGACTGCAGGTTTCTTTCAGAAGAAGCTTTTTTCGGAAGAGATCTTCCAGAAAAACTTCCAAAAGAGAGCGTCCACACTGCCAAAGTGCATCGAAAAAGCCATCTGCTTTTTCGAAAGAGAGCATCCAGACTGAATGGACACTCTCTCGCATGTAAGCTGTGATTGCTATGAATGAAATGGCCACTAGGGCACCTGCGCTTTTTCCTCTTTCCTCTTCTTCTGAAAGAGCTCCCTCTTCCCCATCCACACACACCTTTTTGTGAAAGAGCTCTTTTGCAAAAAAGGCTTCTTCCTCGTAGAATGAGGATTACCAATGCCGGAAAAACCCCTGTTTTTCCATTTTCTTGTGGAAGAATGCAATTGCAGTGTGGATATTCTTCAAGTTTTGTTGGAAAAACAGTTCGTTTTTCTGACAAAACTCTGTAGTGTAGACATACCCTCAGTTACAACAGGGTGGCCAATGGATGTGCCACCAGGCAGGGGCTCAGCTACCATCCACTGCACAGTGACCCAGTTAGGCAAGCAGCTGAAAGGCCAATTTTTCCACACATGAGTACTCCAGAATAAAGAGAGCATGGAGCTAACCAAACAGTTGGGCAGCACTTTTCTCTGTTTCTATTATTTTGGAAATGTGTTTTAATAAGCACTTGCCTTTCCATGCTTCTCCTCTGTAGTCCTGCAGGGCAGCCACAGGGACCAATTCACAGCTGCTGTTAAGTTGGTAAGATTTCATAGAACTCAATGGATTTTCATTCACTTACACTGGTCTTGAATTTGACCTGTAATCTGATGTTTGTAATGTCAGCATTCAAGGTTTATGACATTGAGCTCCAATGTTTATGACATCACAGCCCATGGAAATAATTGTGATGTCATACTGCAGAGTTTGTGACTTTACTGTCGGGTCAAATAGGAGTAGCAAATTGGTCTGTGATACAGGAGTCATCCACACCTTTTTCTAACAATGCCCAAATGTGCACATAATTGGCCAATGGGATTTAAAAAACAAACCCACAGAACATGTGACAGATCACATGCGTGAGTTCAGAACAGAGGGAAATATTGGATAGGTTGTGTCCCTAATAGTTGTAAAATTCTGGTACTATATGCACCAGGTCTGCCACCCACCTGGTGCAGTCACACAGTATATCTCTTTATAATGAAACTTCCCTGACTGTTGGCAAAGTATTTAGAGTTCCTCAGTGTGTAATGCCGTTGCTCAGCACGTCTCAGCCTTCATGCCGCAGATCAGTTTGTAAGAGGCAGAGATTCTCTCACTTCCCTCCTCTCAGATTTCCCATCCTACGCTTTCATGGCAGCATTTCTCTCTCCATTTGGCTGGTTCCTTTCCTTTCCCTGCCACCTTCCCCTTCCTCATCATAATTAGAGCTGTTTGTGCAGGATTGGCATTCAGTGCCTGTGTAACACTTGTTTCCTACTTTGTTATTGTCTGGTAGGGGGACCCCATCCCAGAAGACTTTTACAAGATAATGAGTGACAGCTTGGTGCACTCCCTGAGTGACCTCCAGCGTGCCCTGCAGATAGACTCCGTAGGTAAATCTCCTCCACACCAAACACTCCTCTTCCTTCCTTAATTCTCATGGTGGGAACACATTTCTTTTTCCAGCAGGTACACAGGCAGGACTTACTCTAAATATAGAAACATGTTAGTTTCTAGGTGCCGGTCTATCAAGCTACACTGCAAAACTCGGTTATATTTGGGCTGGGTGCTGAGGAGATTTAAATAGCCTCGTGCATGGAATGAGGAGCTGGAGAAAAACCTAAGCAAGCTCCTAAGAACATAAGAACGGCCATACTGGGTCAGATCAAAGGTCCATCTAGCTCAGTGTCCTGTCTTCTGACAGTGGCCAATGCAGGGTGCCCCAGAGGGAATGAACAGAACAGATAACCATCAAGTGATCCCTCCCCTGTTACCCGTTCCCAGCTTCTGGCACTCAGCTCCTGAGTGGTTGGAGGGGAATGTGAGCAGATTAGGAGGTGCATAAATTGGTGAGTGAACTAGCCAAGGGGCATATGCAAAGGCACAACGGTGAATGGATGAAGTAGGTTTTGGGGTGATGCACAGGTGGATGGATAGGCAGATCCATGGGTAGAAAAAAATGCACTGGTGGGTGATTAGTTGCTGGCCAGGTGAGTTGATAGCGCTTATCTAGGAGTAGGTGGGAATATGTGGTGGGGGGGGGGGGAATGAGAGATCTGGTCCCCAAGTACAATTGATAGGGAAGGGCACAGGCAGGTGGGTGGACTGGTTCACAGCTAGGCCCTTCTATGAGATGACAGAAAGGGGAAGAAGGATGTCGGACTGTGTCAAGCTGACTAAGGGAGTGGTGGGGATGGAATTCCTTTGTCATTTTCTGTAGGTAATAGCTCAGAGTTTGCAGTGCCTGAAAACACCTGGCTAGGACTGAAATCACAGAGCAGCAGCAGCAGTTCAGGGAGCAAAGTGTGGAGAGACTGGCACGTGTGGGAATGGGACCACGTGTCACGGTCGCCAGGCTGGATCAGGAATTTATTTATAAACGGTCTCTTCAGAGTGAATTCCATTCTATTCTAACCTCTGCTCCCGCCCGTCCCCCTCCACCCCCCTCGCCTTCTCTCTTGTGTTTTGTCTGTTTGTAGCTTTGTAATCCTTGCCGAGACACTATCTACGGGGGAACAGAATTTCCTGCTTTTGTTTCCTATGCCAGTTGGACCACTGGCACATTCTCAAAAGCATTCCCGCTCCCTTTCAAAATGGTCTGGGAGGGGACAGGGAGGGGGGAAAGAGGGAGGGCACCAGCTGTGGGCTGCTATTGTTTCCCTTAAAAAGAGGCGACGAGGTTTCCCCCCCCCCCCCCCAGTTCTTCTTCGGAGTCCATGAGCCACACAATGGGGCAGTTTCCAAAATTAGCAGCACTGCCTTTTGCAAGCCTGGGTCCCCACCCCTGTCAGCAGCAGCAGAAATGGCCTATCAAAAAGAAAGACACACTGTGGGGAGGGGAAGGGGGACCTCAGTTTTCAATAGAAGATTTGTTTCCAGTTAACAGTGTTGCTATTTTTTTCTCATCAACTCAACCCTTACGCAAAAGGCATCCCCCGCCCTGGCCTGATAAAATTCCAGAGAATGTAAGAAGGGGGGGTGGGGGTGGGAGAAGATGCATGCAGCCTGTCGTGTCCTATAGCTTACATAAGGGATACATTTCTGTTCCAGTGACTAACCCCTCATATGCTTAAGAAATGAAACAGGATTCTTTTGGGAGCAAGGATGTAAAATCCTGGTTAATCAGTTAACCGGTTAAACAATGTTGGGCAGCTGGACCACTCCAGCCTGGCTGGGCTGGAGCAGGACCCCCTGCCTGCTGTGGACGGGCTGGAGCAGCCCCTCCACTGCACACGAGAGCCTTTCCAGTCCTGGTCACTGGTTCCACACTAAACCCAGATCAGGAAAGACTGGGTGACACAGCGCATCACATATGGGAGTGAGAGCTTTCATACCCAAGTTACAGATTCCAGTCAGTCCTCAAGTAGTTAGTGACTGCATGTCATTACTGTTCGCTGGCCTATGTGAAATCAGCTTGGTGCGGTCACAGCAGGCTGGTGGCCAGGTGTTCACATCACAATATCCACTAGTGATGACTTATTAACTTGAGGGCTATCTCACTAGAGAGGCGATGGACTGACCAGAGACCAAATGCCCTTCGTACTCTTACAAAGCGGCTTTCTCCACGGCAGACGACATGGTGAAGTGCCTTACGGGGAGCAATAGGTGCGGGACTCTTGCTCTGCTGTTGTGCCTGATAAACCAGCACCCATGTCCCGGTCCTGAATTCAGTTTAATACAATAACTCCCTGGAGGTCAATGTCCATTCTGCCTCCCGCTGCAGCTACATCAGGCCACAGAAGGAGAGAGCTGCTGCCTGAGGATTACTGTTGCCTGGAGGGGCTACTTGCCAAAGTGCCCCAGGAGGACAATGAGAATTTCTTTGTTCAGCACTTCCTATGGGAAAGCAATGGGACTGGGGTACTGGGAACTGGGCTGTCCTCTCCCTCCTCCCTCCCCCGGCCAGACTACTCCCAGGACCGGATGCTGAGCTGACAGTAGTAGCGGGGAAGAGTTATTCTAAATGTATATTTCTATTCTCCTGTCAAAAAAAGTTGACTACCTCAAATGAGCTTGGGGGGTTGGGAGCGAGAATGCCAGTAACCCACCCCCACCTCATTTAATGTACCTGACCTGACCTCCAGCACCCCCACTATTCCAATCTGGGTCCTTCACTCAGTTCTGCCAGTGCCCCTCAGACCTGGCCTGTAGCATCCTCTGATATACCAGTCGTTGGACAAACACACCTTCTACCACTGCACTTCAGTTCTCACCAATAGCACCTCCTGCTAATCCTGCCCTGCTCCTTCCCTGCACCCCCGCTCAGCTGATTCACCTGCATCTTGACATGCAACTCCCTCTGCTTCACCAGTCATACCCCAAACAGCTCGGCTAACGTACATCTCACTCTTGCCCTAGAGTATTTTCTGCAAGTCCAGCCCTGGGCCTCTCTTTAACAAGATATGCCAGTTACTTGGAAGGGAGCAATGTGATGAGGTGAATAAATGTAGAGATGCCTCACGCTCATTGCACTTGTGATCTGAGCTGGAACTTGAATCTAAAACTCTGGATGTGAGATGGTAGTGCATGAACTAAAATGATGAATTACCCAAATGTTGCCTCCTCTGTCACTTGATTCTCATGCCATTGCCTTAGTTTTTTGTCTCTACATTGTCTTATTTGGCTATGACCTTCTCTTGCAGAAGAGGATGGCTCCAATTTGGACCTGAACTCAACCCAAGCCCATCTTGGTCAAAACTTGTCTCGAGGGAAACGAAGTCTAAGTAAGTATTAGGCTCAGACCTAACTTTGGTGCCAACATTTCGGTGTAAGTAAGAGATTAGATACACAAAATACACATGAACAACGAGGAGTCTTGTGGTACTAACAGATTTATTTATATATTATGCATGGCCATGCATTTGATGAAGTGGGTTTTGGCCACGAAAGCTTATGCCCAAATAAATCTGTTAGTCTTTAAGGTGCGACAAGACTCCTCGTTTTTGAAGATACAGACTAACACAGCTACCCCTCTAAAAAATATACATGGATATGTACAGTCTGCATCTGTGAAATGTGCATGTTTGTGAAATGTGCCTGTGATGGTATGTGTTTAAGTGTGTGTGTGTCACTGTCACGTGCATTTAGCCTACAGACATAACCGGTTAAGGATGATGCTTACCAGTTACTGGGTGGTGCTTACCAGTAACCGGTTAACTGGTGGCCTGGTTACTGATAAGCATCACTCAGTAAGGGCGATGAACACTGGTTAACCAGTTACATCCCTAGGCTGGGCTGTGCCACAGGCGGGGAGTGCTCCAGCCCGGCTGGGCCTGCCCTGCCCGCAGGATCTGGTTAACTGGTTAACCATAATATTTAACTGGTTAAATGGTATTTTACATCCTTAATGTAATCATGTAAGGGTGTTTGTGTAAGGGAGTCTGGGTCTGCATTCCCAGCGCTGTACCCTGATGCCCTCTTCTGGCTGGGGCTTCAGACTTGGTGTTGGAAATGCCGGTGCCCTGGCTGCATTAGCATTCACTTCATAGCTCGTATCAGTGCTGGAAAACAAGCACGAGGCAGGTCACTGGAGTTGGCACCTGGTGTCAGCCAGTGACTAACTCTGTGTTTCTGCTGAGTGTGATGCTGCCCTAAGCAAATGCAGAGATTGTTACTAATTGTTAAGTACTGAAGTTAGCTGAAATAATTCTATAGAGCAAAACGATAATGGACCAAGACTGGTGACCTAGCGATTATTTGCATTTTTTGATTCCCACTCCTCCGGCTCCAGCTGGGGCCAGCAGGCCCTGAATGTGTTGCAGAGGCCAAGCGTTCAGCCCCTGAAGTGGAGGTGGTGGTGTTTGGAAGCAGGAGATGTCATTCTGCAGCAAATCACTCTGTCTCGTTAGGCGGCAACACTGACAAGCCCCGGTCCTTTCCTGCCCAGAATGTTAGCTATCCTTATCATTATTCTTTCTGTGTCATCACGATGGTTGGCCCTTTGAAAGAGACAGTGAGGGGCACGGAATGGGGTGGAGAAAGAATAGATATCTGTAGCTCCAGGGGGGTGCAAGCCTAGGTTAGATTACCTCGTGGGATTGTACCAGGTTTCCAAGAGTAGCCTATGAAGCCTACTTTGCCATTTTCCCCTCTACATTCAGTGGCAGATGCTGAGCCAGCTGTACTCGCAGAGTGCAAGACACGGACAGAGGTCTTTGAAATCACCCGGAGCATGGTAGATTCCACCAATGCCAACTTTGTGGTGTGGCCACCCTGCGTGGAGGTGCAGCGGTGTTCAGGGTGCTGCAACAATCGCAATGTCCAGTGTCGTCCCACGCTGGTCCGTGTGCGGCACGTTCAGGTACACAAAAATCCTCTCTCCTCTCCCTCCTCCTTGTTTCCTTCTTTCAGTGCCCCTCCACTAAAAATAAAAAGCAAGGTGGTGGGGGGGAGGGGCGGGGCGGCGGCAGGGGATTGCCTGTGGCCACACAAGTGAAGGGCGAACAGTGCTGGCCTCTCCATCACAGCCCTGACAATGCACCTCAGCCCAAACACGTGCCTGGGGACAGCATCCCCTCCTCCTTTCCTTGCCCTTCTGTGATCTTCCTGCTTACGCCTGCTGCAAACAGGCACCTGACGGCTGACCTCTTTCTTTGATCATGCTAGCGCTTCAGTTACTAGTAAGCTCCACGCTTTCTCCCAGAGAGCTCATTTAAATATATAATCGTCACCTGCAAATTTTCTGCCTGATCTGTGAGAGACCTTATGCCCTGGGCAGGCCGGTGCAGAGCAGGGTGCACAATCATACCATCTGCTTTATCAGGAAATACCTTTCTCAGAAAAGCCACTCGGAATGAGGGAAAGTAGGGGGAGAAATGGGAGCTGTTTTTGTGGAAAAAGCAAAGGAGAGACTAGCAAAAGTCAGCCAGGAATGGTGACCCGGAAATTACTTCTCTGAGGACAGAGGTCTCTCTATATTGTGCGGTTGGAAATGTTTGTCTAGCGAGCAGTGTGTGGTCTGAAGCGTGTAGATTGGGGCTTTCAAGGAAAGATAAACAGCCAGTAGGTTTGATCACTGGTTGAGTGATGATGCCAGGGACGGCACATTGGGAGGATTTCAGTCCCAGACTCAAAGCAGTGATAGTATTTATAGCCTGCAGACCTCCTCGGGGAATGTGGTTTTGTTAGATAAGCTAAACTGGGTCAGGGCTGGTCAGTATTTGAATGGGAAACCGCCCACACAAAGGCAGGGACTGCAGGATAAGGGTAAGGCTACACTGTAGCTGGGAGGTGCAAGTCCCAGTGCAGGTAGACAGTCAACCTCTCGCTCTGACTCTGAGGTTGACTGTCTACCTGCACTGGGTAGGGCTTCGGCTGCTCAAGTATAATCCCATCCAAGATCCTACATACACACGCTGGCAGCTAGCCTCTGCTACCACAACGGCACAGCTCTTTTTAGCACACTAGCTCAGTCAGAGCTAGCATATATCCATCTGCTTGAGCTGGAAATTAGACCCTTCAAGCTGCATGCTGAATCAGTGCTGAACAAGGGCTGCAGAATGGTCCTCAGGAGTGTTGTGCTGGCAGAAATGCTTCCTTTCATATAAGCCATAAGCCCTTTGCCACTGTTAGTCGTTAAAAATCCCAAGAGCAATTCAGACCTGGCTCCACTGAAGTCAGTAGAGTTGCACTTGTTTACCACAGGTCTGAATTTCTTCTCTCTGCCATGTTGTTGTTTGCAACAGTTTTTACTCCAGGATCTAAATTCTTCCTACCCCAAAACTTCCTGTGTCAAATCTATCAGGCTGTTCTGTGCTTTTGTTGCGTAGTGTTTCTGGGCACTGTTCACCAGCTGTCACGTTTCATGCGAGAAGCAGCTGGAAGTCATGAGTTAGGTGAAATGATTCTCTATGTACAAGGCTAAACTCAGACCTGCCTGGCTGTGTGCTACTCCACTGAAATCAGTGAAAGTTGCACCAAAGTGACCCAGGCTTGGATTTGATCCATGCTTTTGGACCCTTTAGAAAGAAGGGCACCAGAGAAATGTCAGGTGGTATTCATGCTGATGCAGTGGTAGTAGCAACAGTATTTATATTTTAGATGGGTTTGTTTTTATTCTCGTCCAATAGGTAAACAAGATTGGATTTGTCCAGAAGAAGGCCACCTTTAAAAAAGCCATCGTGCCCTTGGAGGATCACTTGGAGTGCCGATGTGAGGCACTGGCATCTCAGCCCTCCCGTCGCAGTTCACGTGAGCACAGAGGTAAGGCTGCTGGTGCGAGAGGAAGAGATAGGAAATGCCGAAGATGAAAAAGAAGGCCAAAGCCTGAGCTGCTGTAAATCAGCACAGTGCCAGTGAAGTCTGTGGAGCTTTGCTGATTTCCAGTGGCTGAAGTTTTTGCCTAGAGAGTTGCTTGTGAGAAAGGGGCAAAAATGGGAGGACATGGAGGAGGGAAAGGGGGACAGAAAGACAGAAGAGAGTATGGAATGGGGAAGAGGGAAAGAGAAGAGAGGAAAAGAAGAGTGGAGAAATGAGGAGACTACATGAAGCAGAGGAAGAACAGTGGGGAAGGAAGAAGAGGGCCTCCTGCTCTCTTGCCGTAAGGCTACTGTTGGTGAGGAGGGAGCGGTATTGCCAGTTGTCTCAGCTGCTGCTCATGGCATGATACACTCTCACCTCTGTTTTGGCAGGTGCATCACCATCGATCACTGCGGCTCCTGTTTCGAGGAAACAACGAGTGCACCGGCTGCCAGCTCAAAAGAGAAAACATCGGAAGTTCAAGCATGTCCATGATAAGAAAGCGCTGAAGGAAATCCTCACAACATAGAGGTGCAAGGCAGGTAACTGCAATAACTACCACTGGAGGGGAAGGGGCACTTTGGGAAGTGAGCAGGCTACTCTTCCAGTCATGGGGGAATTCTCTTCCTACACACATGCCCATGCATCTCACTTGCTACCCACAGTACCCGCTGCTACTTCAGCATTGGGTCTCACATACAGTTGTGCCCAGGGATCTCAGTTCTGCAGCTCTTGCTATTCCACAGTGTAGAGCCAAGATGCTCAACAGTGCTGAATTGTGTGATCTAATGAAATAACAGGACAAGGCTGGTACTCAGCAAATTCATCCCACTACGATGTATCACACTTGAACTCATTCTTGCAAAGGTGAAAGGCTTATGCACTAATTCCTTTGCCATGGAGCCCCATGCTATCACCCCCCTGAAAGCTGAACAAGCCCACTCCCTAATATCTAAGAACCACCGAGCTCACTCTGATCACCCTTCAGGTACTGAGTTTCCACTGAAAAGGAAGAATTAATTTCCATTTTATGTTCTCTATTACGGGATTGCTTTTTGAGATTCTTGGTTAAAGTGGTAGAAGGACACGAAAGGAGCATTATTTGAATGAGTCCTAACAGGAAGTCAGAGAGCATAACAAAGTTTTAAAAAAGCAAAAGGAGAAGTGGGGTCTCCGGGAATTAAATCTTTCATTTCTACAAGGCCTGATTCTTCTCTCACTTACAGTGGTCTAAATCAGGAGCAATTCCATGGACTCCAGTGGAATTTCACTGGTGTAAAACCAGTGTGAGTTAAAGGAAAATCGGGCCTTTTGAGAGAGAGAGAGAGAGAGAGAGAGAGAGAGAGAGAGAGAGAGCTATGGTCTGAGGACAGAAACTTGGAGCCAGGAGTCTCCTAATCCCATCTTTAGTGCTAGGGCTGCTCTGGGTTTTGTGTTCTTTTTTTAACCAAAAAATACCCCTCTGGTCCTAGGCCAGTGCAAGGATCCACATGCAAAGGTAATGTATTGCTATTTTTCTGCTCCTGTGCCAAGCTTAGTTGAGTCTGGTCTTGGAGATAAACAGAAGACTTCAGTGACTTGGTCTCCAGGGTTATTAATATGGCACTTTAAAACAAACATTATCATAGAAGCAACAGAAAAGGAAGGGGAAGAGCAGAGTGAGATGGCTTCTTATTCTAATTCAGTGTCTATGTTGCTTCACTTTCAGGTATATTTAATATACAGTAAAACCTGCATTAGAGATCACCTCTGAAGAGAGACAACCTGTCACGAACAACTACTTGCAGAGGCCCTGGAACACCACTGCTCTCTGTTGTGTGAACCTTTGAAGAGAGACCACCTCTTACTAAGTGACCACTTTTGCTAGCTCCCATGAATGGTCATTCTTGGCAGGTTTTATTGTATTTGCTGTATTGCCCCCATGGGGTCCTTAGAGTGATAACTCTTCCTCTCTGTCGGTCCGTCTCAATGCCTGAGTCGGGCGGCAAATGGTGCTTCCCTTTCCATGGCTGGACTTTCTCCCTCCATTTCCCTCTCTTCATTTATGAACAGCATTTTAAAGTTTTCCAGAAAGAGAGAGAAAAAAACCCCAAAACCCGACATGCAACTGGAACAGGACAATGCCTTTTCTGCTGTAGAGAATAGAATGGCAAATGGGAAAAAGAAACATGGGTCCATTTTCCTTTGAGGGGGAAAAAGTGAGGAATGGGAGCAATTTTCTTCCTTTCCCTTCTTCTTGGTGAGGGGCAGGGGACCCTGGCTGAGATCAATGATTTGATGGCCATGTTTTCAAGCCAGCAGATTTCAGACTGAGAGAGGAAACCAATGATGCAAAATGCACTATGGACTTGTATTGTCACATCCGGACAGATTTGTGTGTGTGTGTGTATATATATATATATATTATTTTAAAAACCACTAAAATGTACAACATCTCGGGGAACAGAAAAAACTGAAAGCAAAATACATTTATCTCATTCAACCTTGGCACAGACTGGAAAACTTTCGGAGCAGTGGGAAGGAGTGGACAGCTGGCAGAATCATTCTCCGCTTTCCTGGCCCCCTGACACAGGATGCTGTCTTTGCACATGGCTGTAGAGGGTTCGACTTACCAGTCTGGAACTTGGGTTATTGGTTAATTCACTTTGTATGTATATATGTCTTTGGTTTTTAAATGGATTTATTCCATGATGGAAGGAATCGGCAGGCAAGTTCATGCATCACCTCAGGTGGGCTAAAAGAAAAGCAAACTTTCCATGTCTTTACCCAGTGTGTGCAGGGTGCACAGAACAATGTCCCTCACTCTCTTTCCCCTGCTCACAACTTCCACACTCAATCAACGAAATACAGGCTTAGAAACATTACTTCATCAGAACAAACTATAATTGGCTGACCCGTGCTCCTGAGGGCAGGATAATATTACCCAGAAATATCTGAGAGCAGAATACCCTTTCATGGATATTTCTCATCTCACTCTCTCAGTTGCTCTCCCCATCTCTATTTCCCTGGCTCTCCCATTTGCCTCCCCCATTTTTAGGGTTGCCAGATGGTTTAACCAAAAATACCAAACACCCCTCTCCCCCGCAAAAAATAAAACAACGGGGGAAAAATTCTGTTGAGGAAAAAAAAGGGGGAGACCAAAACTGTTGCGCAAAAAAAAAAAAAACCCCAAAAAACCACCCAGCATGGCCCCTTTAAGAAATGCCTTTGAGGCTTTTTAGCCCTAACAGGCTGCCGGCAGCCATCCACCATCTTGACTTCCTGCTCTGGGCTCCCCTGCGGAACCACATAAGCACCCAGGATTTTCACCTCCTGGCCGGGACAAAATCAGAAAGTATCGGACATTTTAGGGGTCTGGTCTTTTCTGAATTTTTTTACCGGACAGGAGGCAAAAATAGCAGACTGTACAGGTCAATACCGGACACCTGGCAATCCTACCCATTTTCTCAAGCACACTAGGATTTCCTTAACTTACATTATAGCCCTTCTCAGTTTCAAAAGAACTACAGATCCAACAAACTTCTTGGACAGTTTGTGGGAGGCAGAGGGTGGATTGAGTCAGGGCAAGAGGAGAAAGTGAACCTCTTACTTCACAACAAGCAATTAAAAATAGAAATAACCCCTTTTGGCGAAAGAGCATTGCCATCTTCACAGACATCTTAGGGCAAGTCTACACTAGGAAATTATTCCAAAATAACTTATTTTGAAATAATAACTCCTGAAATAACTGTTTTCAAATAGCGTGTGCATGTTCACACTACAGGGAAGCCTTGAAATTAGTTCATGGCAGGTTCCCTTAATGTGGACGCGCTACCTCGACTTAGAGCTCCTGGAAGCACTGGAGAGTTAATTACTTTGAATGACTCTGGGGAATAATGATTTTGAAATAGTAGCAGTGGAGCGCCCACACTACTGCTATTTCGAAACAACTAGTTCAAAATAAGTGTTATTCCTCAGCAGGAGTTGCTATTTTGAAATAACCAGCCCCTTATTTTGAAATAATGGGCTTGGTAGTGTGGACGCTCTGCTTGTTATTTCGAAATAAGGGGAGTTATTTCAAAATAACTCCCTAGTGTAGACCAGGGCTTAGAGAGCCATGGAAGTCTAGGTGGTGGAGGGCAGAATGACTCTTTAGATAGGGACCATCTGTATAAATACCCACACCTGTATTAAAGACATTGTTATTTCTCATATGTATTGAAGGACTAGACCCAGTCATGGACCCACTGTGCTGAGCACTGTATAACACACAATAACAAAAAGCTCCCTGTCCCAAGGAGTTTTCAGTGTAAGCCAGAGCTACAACTATCCTTTCCCAGCTGCCTCTCCTTATTCCAGTTCCTTTACTGCAATAGCTCTCTCCCCTGGGAGAATGAGGCAGAAGAGGAGGAAAATATGCAGTATTGTCTCCAAGGGGGACTAACCCTTCCCATGGTCACTCAGTACAGCTTACACATTGGGGCAGAGAAAACAAGGAGTAGGATGGAGGTAATTCCACCCTCATATTTGTGCCCCATTGGCAAATCTGATGGTCCCACCCACCAAATTCAGGTCTCAAGGCATGCAGATGTACCACAGGGAGACCACCAGCAGGAGAAAGGTGATGATACAGTAGGATGGGGAGCATTGTCTATCAGACAGGTGCTTAGATCTCCCCTCACCTCAAACCCAGAGCTCCTCTCCTGCTGACTTCTACCAACATCTTTCTCTGCCACTTGCACTCTGCTCCCTTCACTCCACCCCACCTCACAAATTCTCAAGTCTTAAGACAGTTTGTTTCCCTACTCTAAGATCTCCTTCCTATGGTCTGTAAAGTTGGCGAGGTTTTTTGCTTTTTTTATTTTAATGTAAGATTAATTTATACTCCGTACTGTATTTAAAGTTATAAAAAAATACAAAACCAACAAAAAAAACACCCAAAACTCTCAACAAAGTGTTAAGATTCTTCTGTTTGCAAAACTAACAAAGCAAAAAATGATCAGAGTCAGATAGAGAATCCCAGCTCCTGCTCTTTCATTTCTGGGACACTTTAACTGAGATTATAAAACCAGAGCAAATGTGGACTGAACATTCACATCAGTTTTTTTAGTCCACCCCAGCTGCCAGCCCAGGGCTGGTTATTTTCCTATGGTGTGTTCCTGTGTACTTTGTCCAGTCTAGTTTTCAATGACTCAAGCACTGGGGATTTCTCATTCTAATAGGTCTCCCCTTTAGCAATGTTTTCTGATGCCCAGCCAGAATTTACCATTGCTCACTTTCGTCCTATTATTACAGGTTCTACTCCTTTGAACAACTCAAAACAATTCCTCTTCCTCTCTGGTGTTTACATTCTTCATAGGCTGGTAAATCATTGACATATTCCCTTCTTAGTCATCGTCTAGACAGCTACAGCTCTTCTTGCTCTTTCCTCATAAGGGTTCAGAAGGCCAATGTGTTTCCCCTTCCACTGGATAAGGGAGGTGTTGAACATTCTGGCACGCTTGTGTCATAGTGATGCCCCATGGTACAATGCAGTTAGCACACATGTGGGCACAAACAGATGCCTCAATCTGGGCTGTTCCACAGACAATTGTTGGAATCTCCCACTGAACTGGTAAATTACTCCCATATCCCCACTCCTCAGCCCCCTGTTCTGCTTCTCATTCCCAAAACATCTTTTTACCAAAAGAAGAGTGTCTTTGAGAAGCAGCAGTCAAAATTCTCTTGCAACACTGCTACCCACACTCTGCTACCCACAACCCCCTGGCAGTTTAGAGAAGTTATTCTTCCTTTTCCTTCCTAAAATACTCTTGTGTTGCCTGTTGTGATTTATGACTAAAGGCAGCACAGGAGCACCACAATTTAACACCCCTCTTCTTACAGTCTAACCGCAGGTACAGGAAGCAAGCTGGCAGTTCTTAAACTCCATGCTTCTTGAGCTGAACTTACTATCAATACTAAAGCCTTGTCTATACTACCGCGGGCCATTCAGCGACATGAATAATGTAGCTTAAGTTGACGCAATTACGTCTGCTTACCGTGGTGTCTTCACAGCAGTAAGTCGATAGCTTACACTCTCCCGTCAACTTTGCTTACTCTTCACGTTTTGGTGAAGTACTAGAGTTGATAGGGGACCTTTTGGTGGTCCGATAAATCAACCCCTGCTGGATCGATTGCTGCTCATTGATCCTGCTCATAGTGAAGACATGCCTTCCATTCTCTTGACCTGCTCTCTGGTAGAGGGAGACAAGCAACAATCAATATATTCGTCACTGAGGTATATAGAGGCAAGTGGGAGCTGTTCATTCCACACCCTAAATGGCAGATCCAAAAAGCTCAATGTCCTGTATAGTCCCCAATTCAGAGGCTACCTCCAACTATAGGATCTGGATTCCAATGTTCCAAAGGTCAGCTCTTATTCAGGCCCTGTTCGTTAAAGGTGCAGGACAATTGCTATACTTCTCACACAGGTAGCTGTACTTTAGTGGTAGATGAATGGCTTCTAGCTACATTCTCTACAGCACAATGGGATTGGCAGGATGGAAAATACTAGAGAAATCTAAGAGATGACGCTGAAGTGTTGGTCTAGAAATTGAGACTAGAATTCCCATAAGAACAAGCATTTCCTCATGAGACTTCTCCAGGATACTCTTACAATTTGAGTATTGTATTCTCACTTGTGGGAGAAGGGGCGATTGTGTTCCCACTCCATGAGCCCAGTATGGGACATGTTCTCTCTTTCTGTCCTCTATACACACATGCAAGAGAGCCAACAGATTTGTCAGCCCCCCGGGAAGGTGGGGAGGGGGGGAGATAGCTCTGTGCTCCCAGAAGGGCTGGGGTCTTGGGTGGAAGGGGTGGGGTGGGACTGTACCACAACACACCCCACCCTCCAGCCCTTACAGTTGCCCAGATTGTGCTGCTAAGGGCTCTGGTGGTGATTTGAAGGGCCAGATGCTACAACTGCACTTTTGTACCACCAGGCCCTGGCAGCTGCTCCCTTTCTTGCCTGCTGGTGGCCCTGCCCACATGCCACTGCTACAGAATTCAAAGAGACAGGTATAAAATCATCTGGAAGATGGACAGCAAGCAAACATTTATCTATAGCTGTAGCTTCTCATAAATGAATAAGTGAAAGAAACCATTGCTCAGAATGCTTTGAGATTACAACACTTGTTCAGTGCCTGGCATCCATAAATAACAGCTGTCCTCAAACTGATTATAATGTTTGAGTGCAGAACCTGGGATAAATCTTTACTTCAGGACTAACTGAAAGCAGTCTACAATGCTTTCTCTCCAAGGAAGAGAGAAAACCATAGCTCTGCAGCTGCACTGGTGTAGCCAGGCATCCAAACTCCATCCCAGAAAGTAGAAATTAGCTCTCAGAAATTGTGCTGGGCATAGTGAGCAATTCAAAAATTCCAGGATTTACGGGTACAAGTTGTAAGGAGTGCTGTATAGGAATGTGTCAAAATAGCTGTGGTGGAGTTGCTGCGTGGATGCACAAAAGGCAATGTTGCCAGCTCTCATGATTTTATCAGGAGTCTTATGACAGCTGATGTTTTACTTAAAGCCTCAGCTCCTGGCAATTTGTGATACACAAGAACACAGATGAATAAACACATAAATGCACAAATAATCTTTCATTTTAAAAGTTTCTATAAGGCAAATAAAAAGGCAGCCAAATGTATTAATTTTTAAAACTCACGATTTTTCAGACAACTTTGTGATTTTTCCATGTGAAATACTGAAGTCATTGCAAGGGCAAGGGATGCAACGAATTGTTATCCCCGATCACTCTTCCCGCAACAGCTGCCTCACACTGACCCCAGTTCAGGAAAACACTTAATTAAGGGCTTCAATTTGTCCCTCTTTAGAAATGGGCCTCAAATGGCGTAGCTTATTTCGAGCGACGGGTGCAGTGTAGATGCACCCTAACTCTTAGTATAGAAACACCTGCTGAGTTCTATGTATGTTTATACACCACATATACTTGTTCATTAGCCCATAAGCTGACTTCCCCTGCCCCCTCAAGATGGATAGGTAAAAATGGCAAAAACTGTATGACCAACCATATGTTTCAGGGGTCGGCAAACTTTGGCTCCTGACCCGTAAGGGTAAGCCTCCCTTGGCTCATGCTGCTTCCTGTAGCTCCCATTGGCTGGGAATGGCGAACCACAGCCACTGGAAGCTGACATGCTCCATGCCTGAGGATGCTCCAGGTAAACAAAACATCCTGGTCCACCAGCAACTTACCCTGATGGGCCAGAAGCCAAAGTTTGCTGCCCCCCGTTGTAGATCAGCAATGATGGCACATCAACCCTGGACTCACTTCTTTAAAAACAATTACTAAAAGTTTATTTCTACTTAAATTGTACATTTGTATAACAGAGATAAAAGACGTATTAATATAAAATGTGTGAATATGGATTATATATTTTTTCAGTTCATGTCCATGCAAACAAAGCACTTAAAAACACATGCTTCACTAAAGTTCAATTTTCCTGCATGTCCTACTTAAATTGTACATTTGTATAACAGAGATAAAAGAAGTATTAATATAAAATGTGTGAATATGGATTATGCATATATAAAATCTCTTTGCTTTTCCTAGTATTGTTCTACCACAGGACTAGATTATAATTATTTTTACAGCACGTATTTATGTTGATCATCAAATAATTTATTGATGTCAATATTTCAGCCATTTAAAGTTGCAAAGGCTTTGTTTAGTGGATTAGATTGGATTGAAATGAATGCTAAAAGAGCAGTGCTGCAGGGCTGCATGAAATTTGATGCAGGCATTTCACAAAATGCTAGACCTTCCAAGCCAATCAGAAAAATACAATGAATGATAGTATTATGGCGCTGGTATTCTACTAGTAGTATTCTGCTACTGTGTAATTTGATCTCTTCATGCATCTACCACTGGAACTCATAAGTCTCAAACTAATCTGAAAATATAACATGCAGAACTGATGGAATCAGTAATAAAATTTAAATAGCCTGTTATTGCCACAGACATGCCAGTCTAAAGGGCTGCTTCGAGGAAAACAAAGAACAAAAATAATTTGACTGATAGAGCAGGTGACATTTCTATATAAGACCCATAAAATCTATAACTAAATTATTATTTTCTAAGATTTTCATGCTAGTATTTAAAATGAACAATGGTGAAAGCAGAAGAAAACGGGGCCTGCTTATGACACAGCATTCAAACTTAAAGTTGTCAAATAGGCGAAGCAAACGATAATTGCAATATGGCTCATGAACTCGATATCAATGAGAAGCAAGTAAGAGAATGGGCAGAAAAATAAAACAACACTAAAAGACATACCAACAAGCAAGAAAAAATATCAACGAGGTGCACTTCATTTCTTGAGCAGCAGAAAGAGCTCAATGACCGAGTTGCTGAATATTGACAAAACGATTACCTCGTCACTAGAACTGGAATTCATCCGTATGCTCTGCAAATGTCAAAAGATGGCAAATACAAGTCAGTAAAGTTGTCAATATTTGTCATGTCAGCAGGTTGGTGTACTCGCTTCATGAACTATCATGGTCTCAGTCTTCGTCAGCAAACAAAGATAGCACAAAAGCTGCCGTGAGATCAAGAAGAAAAAAAAATTGAATCTTTACAAAGGTTTATTATAAAATCTTAAAAGAAATATGCATTTGAGCTGCCACAAATAGGAAATATGGACAAAACATCTAAGGCATTCGATCCTCTGAGCAACAGAATGGTAACTGGTTTTGGTGAAAAAACAGTTTTAATTAAAATCACCTGTCATGAAAAAAATTCATTTTACAATGTTTTTATCATGTTTGGCCAAAGTTCCCCATTATTATTTATAAAAGAGAAATCTTGCCTAACATCTATGAAATTTTCTGCTGGTATGATTGTATGCACACATGAAAAGGGATGGATGAATGAATTGGGACTACCGAATGGCTGTAAAAAATGTGGAATAAGAGACCAGGAGCATTTCTTAAGAAACCTGCTATGTTTGTCAGGGACATGTTCAGCACACACAAGATGTATGAGGTGAAAAATGTAGCCAAAAAAATGAAAACTACTTTGGCTATAATACATGTAGGTTTAACTTCTGTTCTACAGAACCAAACCCTTGGTTTGAACTAACGTGTCCCATCGCACACTTTCACTTTCGAAACAGCTGTTGATCGGAGTAACGCGCTGGTGAGATCATGCTAATGAAGCGCGGGATATTTAAATCCCTGTTTCATTGAATATTTCAAATGCCTACATTTGCATCCCTAGTTCGAACTAGGGTGCAAGTGTAGACATACCCTTAGTTTTGGTTTTGACTGGTCTATGCATTTCATAATTTTCATTTCTCTCATACTTAAATTTAATTCTTTGAGGAGTGACTTCTAAAATGCCTAGCCTGTCGTGGCTGGAGTAATTATCCCTGTGGTAACTGCTGCTCCTGGAAGTGGCTGGCATGTTCCTGCAACCTCTGAGAAAGGCAGAGCAGGGGGTCTCCACATGCTGTCCTTGCCTGCAGACACCACTCCTGCAGCTCCCATTGATCAATAACAGGGAACAGTGGCAAGTATAAGCTGTGGGCTCAGTGCCTGCAGAGGAGGGCAGCACATGGCGCCACAGAGCCACTGCTGTACATGCCAGCTGCTTTCAGGAGTGGTGCAGGGCCAGGGAAGGAGTAAGCTGCCTTAACCCCACTGCTCCACCACCCAGAAGCCGTCTCAGTTAAATGGTGCCCAGCCAGAACCTGCTTCCTGAACCCCTGTCCCAGCCCTGAACCTCCTCCTACACCCAACCTCCTGTCCCGGACGTGAGTCCCCCCCCCGCATCCAAACTCCTTCCCAGAGCTTGCACCCTGAATCCCCTCCTGGACCCCAATCCCCTGCCATAAGCTAAGCCCAGAGCCCCTCCCACACTCCAAACCCTTTGGCTCAAGACCAGAACCTGCACCCCAACCCCCGTACCCCAGTCTGGTGAAAGTGAGTGAGGATGCAGGAGGAAGGGGGATGGAGTGAGCAGGGTGAGGCCTTGGAGAAGGGGTTGAACAGGGGTAGGGCCTCAAAGAAGGTGCGGGAGGGAAGTGGGGTAAGAACATTTGGGTTTGAGGTAGATCTTACATTGCACTTAAATAGAAAGTGATCTTGTGGTTAAAAGGGTTGGAGACCACTGCTTTAAAGACAGCTTATGCAGAATGTGGGCTAAATAGATGTGCTCAAGCATGATGAAATTACAAATGGTGGGACTCTTATGAAGCCCAAAGTCAATCTGGTCGCCCAGTGGGTCAAGGATGCATGGGAGTCCATTCCCTTGGAAATGACAGAAAAAAGCATTTTGGAAGTGCTGTATCAGCAGTGTGCTTGGCGTGTCAGAAGATGATGCCATATTTATTTGATGATGACACAATAGAGACTGATGCTAAGAAGGAATCTGAAGATGCTGCTGCTGACACCTACAATGACAATACAGGTGCAGCTCTGACTGAAGCTGAGTTTAATGAGCTGTTTGGTAAATCTAGATTGATTCAGACTTTGAAGGATTTTAAGACTTTTTTAAAAAAAAGTACATTAGAACAATGTGGGACTTTAAAATCAGTAAATGGATATTTAAAACGTAATTTTGAAGGTATGTGAATGCATATTTGTTCAGTTATTATAACAACAATAGTTTTTTGTTAGATTACATTAAAATAATTCTAACAAATCTTCTGTGTGTTCCTTGTGATGCCAAGTTTTAAAATATAACAGAGGTCTGCAAACTTTGGCTCCTCAGGTTAAGCCACTTAAAATTAGTAACTTTTGGTCTAGATCTATTTAGGAGCCTACCCCTGTTCTTCGATGCTTCATTTTGTTTACAAAAAAAAAAATTAGCTTATGAACAAGCATATATGTTTGGAAATATGTCCATGTCTCTCTTTCCCTGTGAATGTGGGTGTAGGGGGAGGAGAGAAGAGAAAAACAGAAGGAAAAGAAGGAAAATATGAGAAAAAACTAAAAACGCCAAAAACCCAGCCACACAGCTGTTCATCACTTAATTTCACACAACCCGTGACCACATTCTATTGCTCCCTTGACTGCTGTAATCTCCCCATGACCAACTGAGCATGGCAAAGCCCTTGACATGTCTCATCTTAAAAGGCTTTGTATATCAATTGTTACAGACTTGTAACACACACACACGCGCGGTGTGTTAGAGCCTCATCTGGGTATCTCTCATTGCCAGCTGCAGAACTTACTTAAGTGGGGGGATCAAAGGGTGAGGCTTTGGAGTTCCCAGAGGTCAGCACAGCAGTCCCAATGATGGCTCAGAGAGGTGCAGAGGGGAATGAACCAAGCCTTGTGCCTCAAGATAAGTAATAATAATACCAAGCTCTTTTTACCTGTAGATCTCCAAGTGATTTGCAAAGAAGATCAGTATCATCATCCCCAAGTTTAGAGGTACTGAAACATAGAGAGGGGAAGTACTTTGCCCAAGGTCATTGGCAAACTCTGCTCAGAACCTAGGTCTTCTGAGTCCTAATCCAGTGCTCAGTCCACACTATCTCCCCCAATGTGGTAGTTTAGGAACCTTGTCCTCCATCAGCAGGACTGATACCAAATTCAATGTTTCAGCGACTCCACAGCCTCAGTTTCACACACAGGCAAACAACAGTGCTCAGAGAAGAACAGACCCAACAAAAAGAAAGAAAAAAGAAAAGAAGTTCTAACTACAAACTCAGTTAGGCTACATCTAGACTGCAGAGTTTTTCCGGGATACCGGAGATATCCCAGAAAAACTCTGCCGCTTCCAAGGAACGTGTCTGCTTTTCCAAAAAAAATTTCGGAATAGCAGACACTTTTTTTGGCATCCCTGTAAACCTCATTTTATGAGGAAGAAGGGATGTTCCGAAAAAGGCGGTTTTCCGACATTTGGCCCAGTGTAGATGGGCCATATGTCGGAAAAGCCTCTTCCGAAAAAAGAATTGGAAAAAATCTTTTTCCAATAGAACTGTGTAATCTAGACACAGCCTCAGTGAAACAGTTTGAAAGCAAGTAAGCAGAAGTGCAAAGGTTGTGGGGAACCTGGCAGCATGTAGATTTCGGATTTGACAGTCAACACTTACTTTTAAATGTTTGTTGAGATTTTTCTGGATGCTTGTCAAAGTGAAGGGCCAACAGCAATGGGCAGAGGCTGGAGAGTATGTATTTGTTGAGGTGCTGGGTGAACCTATCTAATGCAGCTCTGCCAACCATTTTGGCTGTGGAAGCAATTCTTGCTATTCTAGTCCTTGACTCAAGGGGGAGTTCTGCCAATGCAGCTCCACCCTGACAGGCTGCAGCACCCTCTGTGTTTTCAGGCTTCACAGAGGTTGCTTCACAACCTTCCCCCCTCACCCCCACTCTGTTCTAAAATTTGATATGTCCATTTCACATGCGTTCATTTTTTTGATTGTATCACTTTGGTATATATGGTTGTGCCGATTTTCTTCCACATATTGATCTGAGGAAGTGGGTCTGGCCCACAAAAGCTCATCACCTAATAAACCATCTTGTTAGTCTTTAAAGTGCTACATAGTTCTGTCTTTTGTTTCTTCTGCATAGGACACTTCTTACTCATTTTTCAGGAGTGCAGCTGCTGTACTGGTGCTACCAATGATGCAGACACAGAACAGAATTGAATGAGTTGGTGTAAAAATGCCTGAATTTAGTTTGCATTGCAGTTTACACCAGTGGCAGCACTGAGGCAACTGCCTGATTGCTGAAATACAGGCCTGAAATTTCCCTGTGCAAATGTATCCATATAGCTTTGCCAATGCACCTCCAGTCCCCTTTAATCCTGCAGCCAAGCCACAATACTGAATTAGTGACTGTGTACAGTTATGACCTCTGGCTGCAAACTGTGATGTCACAAACACAAGATGATGAGATCAGCTCAGGCTCAAGTGGTGAACTGGAATGTGCTTAGCGAGAAAATCTCTCATTTGGACACGTATTTACAGTCACAGCAAGAACCTGGGTTAGGCACTAGGATTTCAAGGGGCATATCCCATGGTTCTTAGCACTGCACTAAGCTGAGCTGCTCTAGGAATTGTTTTGTTATCTATCCTTCATAGCCCTGGCTCATGAAGCCCGCCCTAACATCAGATCACCTGGCAAAAAGGCAGCAGTTGCACATTGGTGGTGGAATATGCTTTTAGCTCACTAAGGGTAAAATAGCGCTGCCTCCAAACCACCTTGTGTGCTAGTGTGCCTAACACCATTAGTATCATTAGGGTATGCTGCACATTGCACAACATATACAGCAATAAGGGAACAGCCCCCATCTCCCCCCGAAGTGAGTTCAGATTCTGCTAAGATACAGGCCCACACAAGCAATGTGAAAGGGCATTTCTGATCACTGTGGCTGGGTCTAGGAGACTCAGGAAACTAAGGAATGCCCTGTGTGCCCATAAGCTTTATCACATGGGAAAATGGATGGGGAAATGAAATACTGTACTAGGGGACTGTGATGCTAGGTAGTCTTGCATTTTATATGTGTGTGTATTTATTTATTTGCTATTGGCTTTATATCATTTTCTGAGAATTTATGAGACTCGATTAAAAGTTTTGGATAAAAACTTCCTGCTCTGGCCTTTTCCCCCAAGCACTCACACACTGGCTTAGTGTACAACCACATACTTCATTAAAAAGTCTTTATTAAAACAAACACAGGCAGCTCAGCTGCCACGACACAGTGTACAAATGTTAGTAAGAGTGAAAATGCAGTTTGTGATGAAAGTGACCTTATGTCCCAATTTTCTAGGGACAGTCCTGATATGCGGTGGACTTTGTCTTGTGTAAGCACCTATTACTCCCCACCCCTTGTCTGGCTTTTTCACTCTTACTATCTGATCACCCTAGATGAAAGCCAACAGAAAGGCCAAACAGAGCAATGTCCCTGGCAATGGAAATGTGTATTACCAGTGTCCCTGTTCTCCTTCTTAGGTTGCATGGGGCAAGAGTGAACAGGGCATATCAACCTATGCACACTTCCATTTTCTGAACTCACCCCATCTGAGATGTAATTCTGCAAAGATTTTTTAGGGGGTAGGGGGAGGTGGAAAAGTACCCTGCCCCTTTAAAGGCTGTGGAGGTACTATTTAAGTGGAAAAAGTGTTTCATGGTCATGATGGAATGTGTTTGTGTTTCACTAATTGATTCAGGGGAGAGAAAGGGAGAGCAAAAAGACCTTCCTTCCCCATGACAGATTCAGGAATTTTTCCGCTAATCAAGAAGGAAAACAAAACGCTGTGCTATGAGCGGGAGGATAGGAAGAGGGGGATTCCCAGATGTCCCATCGACCTGATGGCTGTGGACAAAACATTTCAATCTAAGTGGACCCTGTACTGGAAAGTCTGAGGCAGTGCTGGTGAAAGCTAACGAATTAGGAGCATGCCTCTTGATAGCGAAGAATACTCTGCTGCCAATTTCTCTTTCACACACAGAGTAAAGAGGCAATAAACTCAAAGGCTATGTCTAGACTACATCCCTCTGTCCGCAGAGGGATGTAAATGAAGCACTTCGAAAGTGCAAATGAAGAGGGGATTTAAATATCCCATGCTTCATTTGCATAATCACGTAATGGCGCTCTTTCAAAAAAGCGCCATTTCGAAAGTAAAATCACGATCTAGATGCGATTCTTTCAAAAACGGGGCCCTTTTTCAAAAGATCCTGTAAACCCTTGAGTGGTAGCCATAGTGGTGGAAGTTATTCTGGAGCAGTGGTCCCCAAACTTTTTCAGTCATACCCCCACTTAGCCATAAGAGAACTTGTCTGCAGCTTCCTACCCATTGGGAATTGTGCTTGGAAGCTGCAGCCAGGAGCTAGTGCTACAAGTCAGGCCCATACGTAGGAGGTGTGCGCGAAGGGTGCAAACGTACCCCCATGGTCCCCCAAATCAGCGTGAGGGGTCTCTGTGGCTGCCTTCCTGGAGGTCCATGGCTCAAGCTCAGCTCCCCTCCTTCACCCCGCAGCGGGAAACCCATTCTGGTGTTGCAGCCTCACCCTCCCTCGCCCACCCCCACTGTGTGGTGGGAGTGCAGGCACACTGCTCATCCCCCAGCTGGGGGAGGGGAAAGGGGGGGAGGAACACTTCTTCCCCACAAGCTGGATCGCGCAGCAAGGCTTTCTCTCCTCCCTCCCCCTGCCAACGGGAAGCCAGCGCTGGTGCTCCAATGGAATCTGGCCAATGGGAGCAGTGGGAGGCGGTCCCTGGGACGGGAAGGCAATTTAGTGCCCCACACCCCCGCATGCCCAGACCCTGCACCTCCAGCCCCTTCATGCACCACCACCACGCTGAGACCCCACACCACTAGCCTGCTCCTGCACCCTCTCTCCTGGCCAGACACCCTTTCCCCAGCCTGCTCCTGAACCCACTCTTGCTCCTGCACCCTCTCTCTTGGCCACACACTGCACCTTCTCTTGCTCTTGCCTCCTCTTCTTGGCCAGACACCTTATTCCCAGCTTGCTCCTGCACCTTCTTCCCACCCAGACCTTCCACCCTCACTCCCTCTTGCACCCCACCACCCACCCAGTTCCTGCACCCCTATTCCTCTTGCTGGCAGCCCTGTCCCACAAACTGACCACCCCATTTTTGTCCCAAACCCAGAGACTAGGAGGGTACACAAAATCCACTCATCCTGGAACCCCAGAACAGTAAATCTGGCCTGTGGGAAGCCCTGAACCTCAGTCCTCCCTGTTCTTCTCCCTCCCCTGATGGGACTGGAAGTGTCTCAGGGGCCATATCAGTGAGGTTTAGGGGTTTGGGAGGGATTTTTTTTTTTTTTTTTTTTTTTTGCTTCTCACTTGTGTGGTCACCAATTGATTTTTCTGTGGTCAGTGGCCCCTCCACCCAAAAATGTTCCTCACCCCTGCCATAAATAAAGAAAACATAGGAACCTTTTGTGTTGGACATACATTAATATTTTACTTTATTTAAAATGAAGTTTGATAAACTAACATGAGAAAGTTAAAGTGCTTAATCTGTTTAATAATTTAAATTATTATTTCTTTTCTTACTGGTTAAATAAACAGTTCTCCCTAGCTGCAGCAGTAGCAAAATGGCGTGAGCATAAATATGTAATTGATGGTGAGTTTCCATTAGCAGCTGGTGGTTCGTGGAAAGGTTTGCATTGAACGCAGTGGTCCATGAGCCAAAAAGTTTGAGAACCACTGTGTTAGGACAGTAGTTCTCAAAGTGTGGTCTGTGGACCACTAGTGGTCTGCAGCCACCTCCCAGGTGGTCCATGACTCGAGTTCAGCCCCTCCCACCCCCACGCAGCAGGGAGGCTTGGAGCACCAGCTCCTGCTTTTGACTGGGAGGGCGCATGGGGGGAGGGGGAGGTAAAGAAAGCCCCAACCTTCCCCACAAGACCCAGCTCCCCACTCAAGTCTGCCCCTTCACCACCCCCGGTGCCCCTGAGAGCTGCCCTGGCTCCCAGCCCACTGCCACTGGGTAGTATGGGGACCTCACGCAGAGCTGGGACCCCCCCCAAGGGATTGAAGCCCCACTCCCGCATGTGCTGCTGCCCCTCCATCCACCGGCATATGGAGGGGACCACCCCTGAGCAGTAGCCACTGTGCAAGATGGGCAGGGGGGATCTGGGGTGTTGGGGACCGAGGGATGATGAGGGTGCTGGGTCCAAGGAAACAATAGAATGAGGGAGACAATTGTGGAGCCAGGTTGAGGGAGCAATGAGGCAGTGGAGGGGCTGGGGGGAGGAGAAAGCTACAGGGTGGGTGAGTGGGGGCCAGAAAAAGCAGGGGCCAGGGTGAAGAGGCAATGGGAGAATTGGGACTGGGGTGTGATGGGGTCAGGCTCAGAGATCGTAGGACCTGGGGGCACATGGTAAAGCGTGACCCCCTCCCCACAGGTAAGACTGTGCAAGGAGCAGACCATGGAGACTGCCCACAGCTTGACCCATACCAGGGAGCGGGGCACAGACAGACAGAGCACAAGCCCTGGACTGGTGCAAGGGGGAGGCAGGGAGCAAGGCCTGGCCTGCTCTCACGGAGGACAAGGATGCCCAGGTCAGTCCCTGCTCTAACAAACTAGATCCACCCGCCCCCAGCTGGGGACAGAACATCCGCCAGGTTAGCATCACATCAGGGAACTGAGGTCAGCGTCAACCAACAGTTCTTCCTGAAACCCACTGAACGACTGTGCAGTGCTGCTTTTAGATGGCTCCACCCCAGAGGTGGCTGCATCTCAGCACTGAACAGGGGATCCCTCCCTAAACAAATCCCCTACCGTAGCCCAGGGCCAGCTGCTTCTCTGCACCACATGAGAGATCCCTGTATAACCAGCCCTAGTGTCAATGCGGCACAGTCCCTGGCTGTCTCGTAGCCTGTGAAGCATCCCTGAGAGTCCTGCTGTGGGGGATGCGGGGAGACAACATCTCTGTCAGGGTAAATGAACTGGACAGTCATGGGAATCAGAAGCCTGGGTGCTTGCTGGCTAGGAGGGAGCTAAGTTCTCCCCCCCTCCCCACTCCACTGGGGGAATGGCAGCACAGTGACGCACTGTCCAGAGGCTTTCCCTGCTGCAATGGAGCGTGAAGCCAGGTAAGCATTTCCCCTCATGCCCAGACCCCGGCACTCCAGTCCCCCTCATCCACTCCCCCCGCCAAGACTCCATGCCCCCAGCTTGCTTGTACAATTTCCCCTTGCTCCTGCACCCTCCCTCCTGGCCAGACTCTGCACCCTCCCTTGCCCCTGCACTTCCCTCTGGCCAGACACCTTAATCCAGCCCTGCTCCTGCATCCACCGTTGCTCCTGCACCCTTCCTTCTGGCCAGACACTACATCGTCCCTTGCTCTTGCTCCCTCCTACCCTGGCCAGACACCTACTCCCAGCCTGCTTCTGCACCCCACCTCCCAATCAGATCCTGCACACTTGTCCCTATCCTGCTCGCTGGCAGCCCTGCCCTGCACACTGAACCCCTCATTTTTGTCCCCACCCCAGAGCCTAAGGGGGTCCCAAAATCCACTAACTCTGGAACCCCAGAAAAGTAAATCTGGCCTATGGGAAGCCCTGAATCTTAGTCCTCCCTGTTCCTTCCCTTCTTTCTGTGGGGCTGGAGCACCAGAGGACTGAAGTGTCTCAGTTGGGGGCCACCTCAGTGAGGGTTGGGGGTTTTTGGAAGATTTTTTTTCTTCTCATTTGTGTGGTCCCCAACTGATTTTTCTGTGGGTCAGTGACCCCCGACCCAAAAAAGTTTTCCCACCCCTCCATAAAGAAAACATTGAAACCTTTTGTGTTGGACATAAATTAATGTTTTACTTTATTTAAAATGAAGTTTGATAAACTAACATGAGACAGTTAAAATGCTTAATCTGTTTAAAAATTTAAATTAAACCACTAGCAACATAGCTCGGGCATAATTATGTAATTAACACTGAGTTTCCATTGCAACTGGTGGTCCACGGAAAGGTTTGCATTGAGCCAGGTGGTCTAACAAGCCAAAAAAGTTTGAGAACCACTGTGTTAGGGGGATGGGAGAGGGATTAGTGGGCGGGGCTGGTGGCAGCACGGCAGGTCCAGGGGAACGGCGCCCCCCACCTGTGAGGAGCAACCTAAGCCCAGCCCCACTTGTTGGAAGCCCTGCTCTCACTCACCCAGCGCTGGCCTCACCAAGCAGGGAGAGCAGCTGCAGGCAGAGGCGGCCAAAGGAGCGGGTGGGTGGGGGAGGGAGAGCGATGACAGCCATGTTGCCTGCCATGATCCCAGAAGGTAATTTCTATAAAACTTTTATTACTGTGTATATTTTTAGTATAACAAAATCACTTTACCAATTATTTTTTCCATTCAAATTTTTCATTAACCTCTCTTATGCACACTCATTGCACAACTATTTTGAACTCCTCTATATTTAAAAAAATTGTGATCCACATTTACGAAAAAAGCACACACACAAACACACACACACACACACACACAGAGAAATTGCTGCGTACGGGCCTGCCTGTGGGGCTGGGACTGGCAGCTGAGGCTTGAGCTGTGGCTTTGGCCACAAGCAACAGCAGAGCCACAGATGGGTCTGTGGCAGGCACTACAGTTGGCAGTGAAGCTACAGTCAGAGCTGGGGACTGAATCTGAGCCCAAGTCGCAGCTGGGATGGAGCAGGAGCAGAACTGGGGGCAGAGCAGGGCTGGGTGGCATTCCTGCCTGGCCCCCTGTGGGCCTCACTGTGACCCCCAAAATGTTCTTCTATGTCCCACAGACTGGGGGGCCACTGTTCTAGAATGCATACTAATGGGCAGAAAAATTCCTGGGTAGTCTTCCCCTTATAGGAGCTTTACCCTCAGTCCATTCCAGAGGGAATGAAAATCCAGTTTAGATTCTTCTCCATTCAGGGGCTGCACCTTAGTCGCCTTCAAGGAGCACAGGAATACAGTGGAGCATCGCCCCTTCTTTCTGGGAGACTGTATCTGTCTGGTCATACCTCAAGCCAGTCCTTTTCACTTGGGAGATGGTTACAGGAAAATCATGGACTGAGCCTGAAATTAGAAATAATTCTGATTTTTCAGTTTTGGCAAAGAATGTTTCTCTCCTGGCTCTGCAAGGGCTGGTGTGAGCTGCATAGTAACCGAATAAAGCATTTTCTCAGTTAAGCTGTCTTCAATTGCATTAGATGAAATAGAAGGGAACAGCTGAACAGGATCTACAGTTTTTCCTTTCCATGGATAATTCCATTGGGTGGGATGCAGCATATTGTGTTGCCTATTTATTTAGGTTTCATACATAAATTCAAAACTTGTGATAGTGAAAGATATATTGAAGACAGCTATAGCACAAGCACCATGCAAGCTTCCCCTCCAAATAGAATTGCCAATTTTCATTGGACGTATTCCTGGAATGGTGGTCGAGCATGAAGGGACATACATAGTTTAGCATATCTGGTACATAAAATACTTTGCAATGCTGGCTAAAACAGTGCCAGGCGAAAGCCTGTTCTGACTTTCAGATGTAAATATTGTAAATAAAAAGTGTGCAGCATTATTGCCTATAAACAGGCTTGTTTGTCTTAGCAACTGACTGAACAAGACGTAGGACTGATTGGACTTATAGGCTCTAAAGTTTTACACTGTTTTATCTTTGAGTGCAGTTATGTATAAAAAGTCCACATTTGCAAGTTGCACTTTCATGATAAAGAGATTGCACTACAGTACTTGTATGAGGAAAATCTTTTATCTTTTTGCAGCATAAATATTTGTAAGAAAAACAATAATAAAAAGTGAGCACAGTACATTTTGTATTGTGTTGTAATTGAAATCAATATATTTGAAAATGTAGAAAACATCCAAAATATTGTAATACTGGTATTAATACTGGTATTCTATTATTGTTTAAAAATGCAATTAAAACTGTGATTAATCACACTTTTTAAAATCTCATGATTAATCACAATTATTTTGTTTAATCCTTTGACAGCCCTGGGTAAAAGCATACTTGCCATCTGGCTCCAACATGTACCAGTCAAGGAAACAATTGTGCAAATGAAAGAGGAAATCTCTATCCAGGCTATTTCCATCCTCTATTGTTTGTTACTCAACACATTCGTTAGAGAGACAAATATGTAAATCTGGGGGATTGCAACACTACATTGTGCCATGTGCCTTTTAACATTTAATTTTAGCACCAAGAGAGGGATATGCAATACAGAGAAAACACAGTTCAGATGAAAGAGGAAATGAGACTATGATTTTACCATAAATGGAAATAGATCAGTTCAATGACATTATACATTTGTGTTCTGCTGTGTGGGAGATCCATTTAGATTCTTGCTCCTGACTCTTATTTCTCAGTCAGGAATCCCAGGCTTGGTTCCTAGACTTCGGGCCTTTGTTGCATGGGCGTGCAGGAGTCACATTTTCCTATTCTAAAGGAATCGTAGATTTGAGTTTGGGACATTCTCTGCCAATGAGCAGCTGCATATTGATAAAGTTCCCTTCTTGAACCCCAGATCATTAAATTTATTTATGTAGCATCTTTTAAACTGAGATTCAATGGTTCAGCTACAGAGATCTTCCTGTAACGTAATATTCTTTCCACTGCACTGTGTGAAAGTGTATTTGGAAACAGGTAAAGTTAAGTCATTATAAATAAAATAACTCAAACAGGGAAGACACCAATGCTGAGGCCTGGTCCACATTAGTTGAGGTTGAACTTAACCGCATTTGGTCAATTTTCTAAATAACAGATCCACACCACCAAGCCTGTTCCACTGACTTTAAAGGCCATTAAAGTCGATTTTAGTACCCCTGCTTTCATGAGGAGTAACAATAAATTTGACCTTGCACGCTCAACTTTATGGTAGTGTAGACACTGTGAAAGTTGATGTTCTTGGCTTCCGGGAGGCGTCCCATAGTGTCTTAATGTGACCTCTTTGGCCAGGACTTTCAACTCTGCTGCTCTCCAGGTGCACAGGAAAAGCCATAAGAAAATGTGGATTTCATTTCCTATGTAGCCAACGTGGCAAGCAGACTGCAGAGCAGGCAGCACACCTCAGCAGCACGCCTGGCCATGAATGCCCAGGGTTTCAAATGAGCATCAGCCAGCATGGAGTGTTCAGGAGATCCTGCACCTCATTGCTGCATGGGGAAAGGAATCTGTTCAGGAATCATTGTAGGGATGACCTATTCAATGAGCAAATGCAATCTGCCCCCTTGGACAGGGACTGATTAAGCAAGTGGAGGAAAATGATGCTGCAGGAGAGGTGAGCAGAGTGTGAGGATAGAAAAGTGAGCAGGGAACTCAAAGTGACGATACAGGAGAGAGTCTTTATGGCCATGGCAGATCTGATGACATGCATGGCAGTCTCACACCACAGCCAGATGCACAGGCACCCCTCCTGACCCACGCTAACCCACATTCCCACTTCACCAATATCCATAGTGTCCTCCTCCAGGGGCCCTAGAACATGGCAGGTGAGGGGGGAGAGGGAAGGGAGTCAAGGGCAGCCTCACACTTGACCCCCAGGGATATATCCCGGAACAAAAGGTTGTCACTCTCACATTTGTGAGATTGCACAATACGAGGATTGTAATGTGCCTCTTTCCCTTCTCTCCTGATCCCAAGCTCCAGCCCTAAACTCCTTTTCTGTCCCTTATTCCTTCTGTTCCCTAAACAAACATGCACAATTTCTCAACAACAGTATCTTTATTGCTTGTGTTGCGTGGGGGGACATATTCAGGGTTTACAGGCAAGCGCACTTACTGCAGGGGGCAGCTCATTAAGAGCACCACACATGACTGCCACGTCGCTGTCTGGCCATTCACAAAGCTGTTTTTCAAAGCTTCTCTGATTTGCAGTGCCCCTTGATGTGCTCTCCTTATTTCCCTGGCATCTGGCTGCTCATAATTACTGGCTAAGCGCTCTGCTTCAGCCCCCCAACCTGGCATAAAACTTTTCTCCTTACATTCACAGATATTACAGAGCACACAGCAGGCTGCCACAACAATGGAAATGTTCTTTCACCAAATCAATACACTGAAAATCTTCCCTTTAAACATCCAAAGCACATTTTACCACCATTCTGCACTTGCTCAGCCTGGAGTTGAACTGCTCCTTACTGAGGTCCAAGCTGTCTGTGTAAGACTTTATGAGCCATAGGCACAAGTGGTAGGCTGGGTCGCCAAGGATCACTTTTGGCATTTCAACACCTCTGATGTTAATTTTCTGGTCTGGGAAGAAAGAGCCAGTTTGCAGCTTTCTGAAGAGACCAGAGTCCCTAAAGATGAGCACGTCATGCACCTTTCCTGACCATCGAGAAGTACACCTTGCGGTTCATGTACTCTTTGGCAAGGTGGTGGGGGGGCCAAGATAGGAGTGTGCATTCCATCTACTGGGCTACCACAGTTAGGGAACCCCATCATGGCAAAGCCAGCCACTATGTCCTGCACATTTCCCAAAGTCACTACCATTTGTAGCAAAAGGGTATTAATTGCCTTGGGTATTTGTGTAAGTGGGGTCTGAATCGATGCTTTCATTACAGCCAGCTGGAATGGGAAAGAAATCCTGGGTGTGTTTATGTAAATACAGTTCACTCAGTTTGCTTAGGCCTGCTAAATATTCAACTGCTAAAATGATGTTCTGCCCACTGTAACCAATTTGGCTGTTGTGGAGTCACAAACTGTGTTAACACTAAATGCAGGAATTGTGAGACATGATCACCAGTGCTTGCAGTTATTGGGGGAATGCAGAAAGTCAGACTATGTTTAACTCAGTTCAAAGGAGAGAAACTGTCAGAGTGAAGGACCTCGGATGAACAAGGCTTCCTCTGTCAAAACTCTGTGAAGTCAACTAGGGGAAGGGCAGAACTCTGACTCAGCAAGCTGCATGCTCTCCAGGTGTGAGCTGATTCAACCTGTTTCTCCTCCATTGTTCCATTGATAAAACTAGAACAGACGTCATAAGGAGTCTCTTTTATTATTTTAAAATTTATTCCAGTGACACTGGAATTTTTTTTGGTTGGACTGTGCTTTGGGCCAAAAGCTGAAATCACTGAAAAGCTGAAATCACTGAGAGCTGAAATCATTAAGTTTGGCCCAGAGCCAAATCCACCACAAGGTCGGCTGGCAGGAGCAGCAGCAGTGGCAGGCAGCTGGTGAGAGCGGCCAGCAGGAGCAGCGGCAGGTGGCCGGCAGGAGCAGCAAGTAGGTGGCATTGCCCTATGTTCAACGAGATAATGTACCTATGAACTCTGGATCTGCACTAACTGAACAGAGCCATGAGTGGGGTGTTTGAATTTGGAGGAAGGCACACTATATGAGTTGGGGGCTGGACTAAAGATCTTGATGCAAAAGACTGCCCTGCGGACTCTGGGGATGGTGTCTTGCTTTGGGTTTTCTTTTATGTGTGTTTCTTTAAATTAATGTTACTGTTGTTAGACTGTTTCTATCTCCGACTCAGTGCTTGCAAGAGGGAAAGAATTGCCTCTAAAAGTGCCCAGTGGATAGGTTGAAATTTTTCTAGTTTATTGGGTGGGAGCTTGAGCCAGTGTGGTTACATTATTGAAAGAACCCCCTAGATTAGGGGTAGGCAATACTTTTTGATTTGGAAAGTGGTCAAGAGCCACACTCTTCCATGCCATTAATAGAGGAAGTGCAGGGTCTGGGATGGAGGTTAGGTGCAGAAGGGAGCTTGGGGTAAGTGATTGGGGTGCAGGAGGGAATGTGGGGTCTGGGAGGGAGTTTGGGTGAAGAAGGCAGTTGTGACCCGGGGTACTGGACTAGGGTTTAGGGGGTTGGGTTGTGACCTAGGGCAGGGAATTGGGTTCCAGGAAGGGGTGCAAGGTATTGGGGTGCAGGAGTCTAGGTTGTGATCTGGGGCAGGGCATTGGGGTGCAGGAGTCTGGGAGTGGATATGAGTGCAGGAGGGGGCAAAGGGTTTGGTTATGAGGAGTAGGGGGCAGAGGGTTGGGGAAGGGAGCGGCTGGAGTGCCAGAGGCAGGCTCAGGCTCTGGCTAGGAGACTTACGTGGGTGACCAGCAGCCCAGCACGTTCTTGAAGCAGCCTCACTAGTTGCCCTGCCCCTCACACAGGCTACACGGCCATGTGCATGCGTGGTGTTTCATGGCTGCCTGTTATTCAAACAGGCAGCTCCCATTGGCCAGTTTCTGGCCAGAAATTGGCCAGTGGGATTGTGCTGAGGGTGGGGGCAGCACCTGAAGCCTTTCTCCCTCTCTTCTGGGCTCACAGTTTTTAAAAAGAAATGGCCCAGTAGCCGCTTTTCTGAGTGGCATGAGAGTGGGGCAAGGCAAGCAGGGAGCCTGCCTCAGGCTCCCTGCTGCCTTTGTAGGCTGGATCCAGTGGCTTGGCCAGCCGGATCCGGCCCACAGGCTGTATTTTGCCCAGGCCTCGTCTAGATACTGAACCCGGACCTTCTGGCTGCCAACTGCTACCAGCAGAAGAGTTACACTTGGATCACAACAGCCCCCACTGTAGATTTATCCACTCCAAACTGATTCCCAAGAGACCTGGCATTGCAAACTTCCATAGGGCTATTGCCACTTGTTTCTGAACTATCAGAGCAGGTCTCATGCTGAGCTTCAGGGTGCAGGAAAGCAATTCGCAAACTTCCACAGAAGTGGCCTTACTTATACAAAGGCTGCCGCTGCTGATCATCCCATAGCTACATAACTATGCAGTCCCAGCAGTCTAGGCTTGTCTCATGGCACCAGAACCAGCTTTCCACTGTGTCAAGAGGATTGAATGCCACCATTATCTGCCAATTGCTTATCTCAAGAGCTTCACAGAAGACTCTGTTCATGGCTTCCTGAGATTCTTCCTCATTCCAGTGGTCCCTGGAGAGGCTCTGGACTAGGGATGTGAAAGGGTTAACCAATTAACCAGAAAGCATCACCCTTAACAGGTGATGATTACCAGTTCTGGTTAACCAGTGGGGGCTGGAGCATCTTCTCACCCACCACAGTCAGGGGGCTGTTCCAGTCCCATAGGGCCTGCCATGGACAGGGATGCTCCTGCCCAGTAGGAACAACCCCTCCTACCCACCCATCCTTTAATCAGTTAGCTGGTTAAACATCACATTTAACCAGTTAACCAATCAAACAGGATTTTTCATCTGTACTCTGGACATACTGCAGTATAACACACAAGATGTTTGCTGTGATTGCCATAGAACTTTGCTGCTGAATGGGTTCCAGGCTTACCCTGCTATGGCATCTGCTACCCTTCAAAATCTTTTTTGTTACTTATTACCATTTTTTTGTTTGTTTTTAATATTTTCTCTGGAGTCTGGTTCTTGATTACATCTTGATCAAGAAATCTGGATCTCTGACAGTCGCCCAAAGTGGTACATGGCTCCACTCTTATTGGGAGTAAGGCGTGTGGTTGGATGGGTAGGATCCAGATCAAAGCTTGCAGCACTGCTTGTCAGTTATCAAAAAGCTATTGATAAAGTTCCCTCAAGAACCTCAAAACAAGACATTCTTTGCTAGCCAACAATGATGTATTAATACATTTATTCCTTAAAACATGGAAATAAGAACATTTTGTTTGCTGAAATCTTGCAGATACACCACACTTTCAATTCCTCAAACACAGAGTTTTCCACATGACTGAAAGCATCCCCTGCTTTCATCCCTGTCTCTTTCCTCCCGAATACACTCACATGTGAAACTAGTGTTCAGACAGAGAGTGCCTATGCTGTAAAAATATGACGTGTGCATGCTTTACTGAGAAAGTTACCAAACCACAGGAGATTGTGAAAGGGGAAAGCCAAGATCCGGAATATATGCAGAAGAAAGGATCATTAAAAAAATGTTTCACAGTGTCTTCATCAAGAACACTCCTTAGTAAGACTTTAGGGATCCTAATCACTTGCATTCACCATAGCTTCACCTACACTTAAAAAGTTTAAAGCGCAGCTCTGGCAGCACTTCAAAGTGTGGCCACAGCATGAGCACTGGGTGAAAGCTCTCCCAGAGCTCTATGTAAACCACCTCCATGAGGGCAGAAGCTAACAGTGCTGTAACCTAGTTAACATTGGTCCTTTACAGTGCTTTAGCTTGCTGCGCTGGGGTGTGTGTGTGTTTTTTACACACCCCTCAGCCAAAAAATTATAGTGCTGTAAAGTGTCAGTGCAGACTTAGCCCATGCTAGACAAAGTGATCATGTCAGAAGAGTGGTGATCTTTGTTGAGAGGTTGGCCTCTTCACATCATCCTCTCTTACCAGTATGCAAAAAGATGCTGCAATTGCTATGTTTTAAATTAGGAGCTGGAACCTATTCTGGCTCACATGCACAACTCCACTGTGTAAAGGGGCAGTAAACTGATCTACTCAGCCAGCTGAGAATTTCTCTGCCCTGGGGGAATTTCTGTGGGATATACCTCACCCACACCTTTGTAGCCCTTCGCACAGAGGATAAAGTTGGAATTCTGGCCAAAGCATTCCTGCACTCCAGCCATCCCTGGTTGCTGAAACAGCCCCATGAGAGTTGCTACCAACTGGTGCAAGTTAGAGGAGCTCTGTGGTTACCCTAACTTGCACTGGAAAGTGAAATGGCCCAGGACTATGGGAGCAGAAAGGTGATGTAGTCACTGCACTAAGCACAGCTTGACCTGAAAATCAGAGCCTGTGACTCCAGACACAAAGTAGAAAAAAGTGTGTTTATCATGAGTGCTAAACTCACACCCACATAAGCAAATGGTATTCTCGTTTTTTCTGGTGCTCAGTCCACACCAGCATAGATAGTGATGCCATTCTCAGCCAATGAAACTCAAGAGCATAAGATCTAACATTGTAACAGCAGACAAATTTGTTTCTTAGCAACAACCAAAACCCTTTAACCCTTTGAAGGGTGTTACCATCACATGAATTCATGTCGCAATGCAGTGCAGCATAAATAATAAATGTGTGGATCTTCAAGTGTCATGCAAAGCTATAGGGCAGAGCTACTCAACATGCAGCCTGTGGGCCGCATGTTTGCAACCCGCGGTGCAGTTTGGGTATACGGTGCGGTTTGGGTTGATACATATCTTAGTAGTTAAAGTCCTGGACTATTATGAAGCTAAAACAAAAAAGTAGTCAATATAATGGTCTTCTGTTGATGTGCGTTTTAATAGCTAAATTCCTGGACTGTCATTGCTCATTAAAAGTGCTGTCATATGGGTGAAAATTGGGTAAATATTGCATTTTATCAGCAGAACTGACTTAAATGGGGCCTGTGTGTTGTGTAGTCTTGCCTTAATCATATTCATGCCCATTAGTGTGAAAGAAGCTATTTGCATATATTTGCATGTATATGCAACCACACTTAAGTTGCGGCCCTCAGCATGTGCTGTGAGTATCATTGTGGCCCCCGGGGCTTTCAAAGTTGAGTAGCCTTGCTATAGGGTCACAGAACACATCATGCAAAGTTGGGAATACTCTGTGAATTTAGGGACAGATGACTGTAGAGCAGGCATGTCAAACTGGCATCTGGAGGGCTGCATGTGGCCCCATTGAAGTTTTTTGTGGCCCGTCAGTACATTTTGAGAAAGACTGAAGTGCAGCCCGCTGGCCGCTCGGAGCACATGGCCGAGTGCAGGTCATGCCGGCTGGCCGCTCTTTGCAGGGTGCTGCAGCGACTACTCAAGGCCAGCTGGCTGGGCAGCTCTGCTTTGAGTTTGACATGCCTGCTGTAGAGGATAGCTGAAGGAAAAGGGACATAACCAGGGATAGGAGACTTTTAAGGTGGCAGATTTGATAATTGTTTAAAGCAAATCAGGTACAAATAAAATGTGTCAGATCAAGTGCTCCTGGAGGCAAATCTCTTTTATTTATCCTCATAGGAGGGACAGCCAGGACAGTGACAGAGCAAGACTCTCCCTATGCCACCAATGTGCCTCAAACCTTGTGCTGGATAAATCACCGGTATGGACAAATGAGGAGCTCATTTCCTTTGTCCCATTCAATCTTTGGCCTCTCTGCTACGACTATCACCGAGATTGACAAACTGCTACTTACTGTGGCAATGATTTTTGTTCCTTATACTAAGCACTGGGCTGAGATTGCCTCTTTGTTTCCCATTCCCACTAAAAAGCCAGCAGATGGTGATAATTTTCAGCAGTATGAGACAAAACTGGACCCTGAGATCTTTATCATGCAGTCAAATCAAGGGAAAGGGGCAAACGAGCATCCCAGGTGCATTTGGGTAATGTTACAGGTTGCCGTGGCTGTTCTGTGCCCCTACACAGCCACTTTGTAGCAGTTGTGTCCCTGAAGGCTGCCAGGAATTCCAGGAATGTGCAGTCACCCTGTGCTTTCCCCTCCTGCTCCAGCCTGTCGCAAGAACAGGATATTCACCATAGAGAGAGAGAGACATGTCTTGTTATCAGGAAAAAACACTCAGTCAGCGTCTGCAATATGTTCTGATTGACCAGATGGCCACCAGGGCTTCATCCTCAGGAAGCCACGGCAGGTTAGCTTGGGGAAAAAGGGTATCAGGGAGACACTGGGCTACAGAAATTTGCTCAGCTGGTACTGAGATTACCATACAGCCCTGGAAAAGAATATACAAGGAATCATGGTCACCCATTGTGACATTGTAAGGTCAGCAAGAAGTTTTACTTACATCAGAATCCGCCAGTCCCCAGAATCAGCTGAGGTGAGATTACAGAGTTACAGAGAGAATAGCAGATGGAAAATATACTGAGATACAGGGGAAAATTCCCATCTAAGTGGTTCAGGGAAAAATAAACTACATGAGTGGAACATGAGCCATCTAAGGCTATGTCTAGACGGCAGAGTTTTTCCTGGATACTGGAGGTATCCCAGAAAAACTCTGCCGCATCCAGCGAATGCGTCCGCTTTTTCGGAACAGTTTCCGAAAAAGCGGGCGCGTTCTTTCGGCATCCCTGTATTCTTCATTTTATGAGGAATAAGGGATGTTCCGAAAGGGGAGATTTTTCTGACATTTGGCCCTGTGTAGATGGGCCAAATGTCGGAAAAGCCTCTTCCGAAAAAACAAGCAGAAAAAGATACGCATATTGCGGTTTGGAATTTGCGTATCTTTTTCCGAACCCCCCCGCAAAACAGCAGTGTAGATATAGCCTAAGTCTCCCCACTATCCACCCATAAAAGGTAGGACTGCTTCCCTAATTTAGGAACAATCTGAGGCTTCAGTCATTAATAATGTAATAGCGGTAGATGAATCTTCTCCCCCATTCTCTGCTTCTTGTCCTCTTCCTTGATGTAGCATCCCACTAGAAATGGATGGATGGGGATCTTCTTGTAACACTTCACCAGAGATAGGCAGATGGCCGGGATGTTGGTGTAAATGTTGACTGGAAACAGTGCTGATGTTGGGTCTAAATCTGTAGAGGATTTGAATCCCCAACATCTTGTCTCATCAGTGAATGACCTTAGACTGCTGCAGTAATGCCCTAGACCAGGGATGGCCATGCTTACGGACCCTCCAGGCCCCCTGCGATAGCTGCAAGACATGTACAACCTGCCCTGTGAGGGTGCAGGGCTAAGGCCCAGAGAATCCTCTCCCCACGGGGCAGAAGCTCTGAGCCCCACCATGCCGCCACAGAGGCTCCAACGTCCCCCACCACCCCTGACTGTATTAGGTAGAGAACGGGGGGTGGGCATTAGAGGGCTCCACAAGCCACATTTTAATTGTAAAAGAGCAGTGTATGGGCCTGGCTCATGAGCCATGGATTGGCCACACCTGCCCTAGACTAAAGGGCAGTACCTATTGGTGCCCTCTCCCATTTCCCTGATGGGAGGGGCACTGATGGGAGGGGGGAAGGGCAAAAAGGATAATTGCCCTGGGGAGGGGGACAACTACCTCAGTGTGGATGGTGCTGAGGGCTGGCTGCCGGGGCCCCACCCCTTCTGCCAGAGGCTCTGCCACTTTCCGGAACATGAAGCTGCCTTCCCCCATCTTGCCCAGGGTCCTTTTCAGGCTGTCAGCAACCCTGCATAAACACCTCTCATTTCCAGGATACTCTCTGCAAATATGTTCTACTCTCTCAGGTAAACAGGATTTTGCTGTACTGACTGACCTTCTTTACCTCCCCGAAAAAAAACTCATTGGAATTTTTCTAGGAGCTGGTGAGTCACCTCTTAGAAATGTGCTGGCCTTTCCATACTGAGTCATTCCTATTATACTCCCCCAGCTCGTTGTCCTGCAACGGAGAGTCAAGGCCGAACAAGAACCCCCTGCTATCCCAATGATGTAACGTGCTCTCTGTCAGCACAGCAGTGGCGGCCCTTGTTATTGCTGTGGCAATTGTCTCTGCAAAAGGAAGTGAGGCGTACTGACCAGGCATTCTCCATGCCAAAACACAGGAAGCGTGCTGAAAAATTAACCATGGGCATTGTCAACTGCAAAACCACAACACAAAACAAACCAAAAGAAAAAAAAAAAAAGAGACTTCACGAGAACAATTACCAAAAGAAAAGAAAAGAAAAAAGGCCAGCTAAACTGGAGAAAGGCCAAGGACCCAGTGTTTTCATTTCACAACACAATACACATTAAATAATATTTCCTTCTTGCAAGAAGGCCCTTCCGAGGTTGTTGTTTGTTTTGTTTTTCTTCATTCCTGGAAGGGAATCCATCAATATCAGTCACTCTCTCGGCCCCACCACGAGGTCAGGATGAAGGTCTCTTTAGCACTGATCCTCTGCTCCAGGCATATCAGCTATTCTCAGCTCCTCTATGGAGCAAAGGCTGCTCCTGTCTGACTACCAGTCGTTCCCACTGCAATACAATGATCTTTAGAGTTGCTTTTGCCCATCTGCCATCTTCAGCTCTTCTGTGGGGTAAAGGTTTCTCTGGCCCTTCTCTTGTCCGTCAATCCATCCATCTCTCTGTCCAGCCGTCCATCTCAACTGGTGTCAGCTCCACTGCAGAGCCAAGCTCTCTTCAGCATAGCTACTATCCATCCATAGGAGTTATGGAGACTATCCATGGCCTAGGAGCAATGTGGACTAAGCCTTCTCAGAGCTGCTCCTCTCCATCCAGCAATATTGGTAGTTCTCACTGTACTGCAAGCCTCTTCCACACTGTTTCACCTATGCATTTTCACCTATGCTACTTCATGCATAACTAGGTGCTTCTGTCTGAATCTCACACTCTCATCACCACTCCAAGGAAAAGATTTCTTCCTCCCTGCAACTATCCATCCTATTGAAGAGTAGATTCCAGAACCTCACCACGCTTGGTCACTGTGGCTCAGCAACACCATGACACTGGTTAAAACCAAGTCCTGTGTCTCCCACTGGCCTCATCTGGTGGGGATGACTGCATATGTACTGGTGGTGCTGCTAGTGCCCTCTAACATCAGAGTTGCTGTCTGACACTTTCTATGATAAGACTGTTTCCAATTGCTTTTAACTTTGCCAGACTTGAACAGTTTAGGATAAAAACTTCCCATGCTGAGTGTCTGTCTCAGACTGAAATTTTTGAAGCGCTTAGGCTAAAGTGGTCCAGCTCTTTCTAAGACTGAGACTAGAGGAAAATATGATATTTTATCAATTTAAAAATATTCTTACAACTTTAATTGAGAAGCTCTTGCACCTCCATGAAGAAAGGAGGCACAAGAAGAAACGTGCAGAAGAAACTTGACATTTGGTTGGGGCGTCACCCTGGTGATAGCGATGTGCCTTTTGCCATCTCTGGATATGTCTACACTATGGGATAAGATCGAATTAAGATACGCAACTTCAGTTAGGTTAATTGCGTAGCTGAACTCGAAGTAGCTTAACTCAACTATTGGCACTGTCCGCACTGCCTTTGACTCTCCCTTACTTTTCATAGAAGCAGGACTACCGGCATCAACCAGAGTGCCCCCTCTCAGTTCAAATTAGCTGTCTTCACTAGACTCACTAATTTGAACCCTGGAAGATTGACAGCAGCAGCTTTGATTGTCTCTGTAGTATAGGCATACCCTTTGTGCTCAAACTGAACACAATTATAAGTCTTGAAAAAATCTCAGTTCTTGTGTGGGCAGTAGAGATTTGCTGGAGTTTGGCAGCTAAATTCCCCAAAGATTCCATCTGTGCTGGGCATGCACCTTCCCAGGATTGCAGAGGCTGGCTGAGTAGGACTCTCCTTGCAAATAATATTCCTGGCTTCTTGTGGCTGCTTTGATGCCAGCCACAGGAACTAAGAGCGGGGGTTGTCTCTTTTGTGCTGTTGGCACCCAAGTGCACGGAGGAGGAGGAGGACTGAGGCCACGTCTATGCTCCCCACTGATCGATGCTCTGAAGGTCAATCTTATGGCATTTGATTTTGTGGGTCTAGTAAGGATGGGCAGGGAGGCAGGAGCCAGGGCATAGGGGGGAATAGGGAAGACAGCATGAGAGGGTGGCAGGAGCCAAGATGTGAGAACTGAGTAGGAGCTGGGGATGGGCAGGAGATGGAGGGTGGGAGGTAGGGTTGCCACATGGTTTAACCAAAAATACCAAACACCCCCCCCCCCCAAAAAAAACACCAACCACTGGGGAAAAAATTCTGTTGAGGGAAAAAAAAGGGGGGGAGACCAAAGTTGTAGAGAAAAAAAAGGGGGGACCCCAAGAGCTATTAAGCAAAAAAAATAAATAAATACGTAAATAAAATAAAACATCATTAAAACAGCATGGCCCCTTTAAGTGCGTGCAGAGTCAGAATAGGGATAGGAAGAGGAGCAGTTGAGCACTAAGACCCAGGGAAGGCATTGCTTCCCCTTGCTCAGGTCTTTACGCTTTTTGCGGGTAGCCATCTTGTTCTCTTGGTCGAGTCAGAAGTTAGCTTCCCTGTGGAACCAGGTAAGCAGGGGGTCTGGGGGTGGGGTCCTGGGGACAGGGCCCAGTTGCTGAGTGTGTCGTAGGGTTGCCAGGTGTCCGGTATTTTTGCCTCCTGGCAGGGAAAAAAAATAAGAAAATACCGGACATTTTAGGTGTCCGGTATTTTCTGAATTTTTTTTACAAGACAGGAGGCAAAAATACCAGATACCTGGCAACCCTAGTGGGAGGGTTTGGTTAGGAGCAAGAGAAGAGTGGGAAGGAGTTGGGGTTTTGGGAGATGGACAGAAACAGAGTGGGAGAAAGCAAGAGCAGTAGGGTAGAGCAGTGGTTCCCAACTGCTGGGCCTTGGACCTCTAGATGCCGGGCCATGGTGGCCAGGGCTGGGGTACACCCACCACAGCTGTTGGGAGAGGTGTGTCCTGCCTCACCTCTCAGCCAACCTGCGCTAGGCAAGGGCGGGGTCTCTTCCCGGACATGGAAGAGTGCTTTGCTGCATGGTGGGAGGGCTATGCAGAGCCCAGCACGGCAGCCTTAGAGCAACCACAACCTGGGCAGCAATGCTCAGCTGGCAGCTGGGAGGCAGTGCAGAACTAGGTGAAGGGAGCGGGTCAGGTACCGGGGGAACTCTGGGGATCAGGGGTCTCTAAGAGGCAGGGGGCTGGCACTGGGGGCAAAGCTAATACTGAGGGGTTCTGAGGGCGGGGCTAGTACTATGGGGTTCTAAGGAAGTGTTTCCCAAATGGTTCCGCGAAGTGAAAATAAGGGTTCCGCAAGAAAATTCCATTACAATAACATTTTATGATTAAAAAAATAATTAATATTATGTGATTTTTGTTTTTAAATATGTGCAATTAAACTAAATGTTGATCTCATGACCTTGTTTAGCATCTGTTTGTTATTATCCTTACTTATTTGTGGTCTACGTTTTCAGCTCCATATATTAGACTAGGGTGGGCAATAATTTTTGCCCGGGGGCCACTTCAAAAATTTTTGAAGTAGCCCCAGGCCACCGTGGAAGGGGCAGGGCCTAAACAGGAAGGGGCGGGGCTGTCTGCCCCCAGGTCATGATTGACCTGGGGGCAGGGGAGCGTGCAAAGCCTCCTCTGCTCTCCCCCCGACCCTGCCAGTAGCGCGCGGTGCTTCAAAGCAGTGCTTTGAGCACTCCCCCACCCCGAGGCCAATTAAGGCCTGAGGGCGGAGGAGCGCCTGAAGCCTTCTCCGGTCTGTCCCCGCCCTGCCCTGGAAGATGCCTGGCACGCTCTCCCACCCCCAGGCCAATCAGGGCCTGGGGGAGGGAGAACGCAGGAAGCCTCCTCCCCCCCTGCCAGGAGCACATGGCACTTTGAAGTGCCATGGGCTCCTCACAGGACCAGGGCAGGGCAAAGGAAGCTTCTTGCCGTTCTCCTGCCCCCAGGCCTCCTCCGCTCTCTGCCCCCCCTTCCTGTGAGCAGTGCACAGTGCTTCAAAGCACCATGTGCTCCTGGCAGGGCTGTAGGAGGCTTTTGCGCACTCCCCTAGCCCCAGGCCAATTAAGGCCTGTGGCGGGGCGGGGAGGGAGAGAGTGCCTGAAGCCTTCTCCACTCTGCCAGGCAGAGTGGAAAAGGCTTCAGGCACTCCCCCGCCCCCAGACCCTAATTGGCCTGAGGGCAGGGGAGCAGCAAGGCCTCCGTGGGCCGGATCCACCAGATCCGGCCCGCAGAGGCCCTTTTGCCCACTCCTGTATTAGACTGTTATTAGGGGTTCCGCAAAATTCTTTCGAGTTGAAAAGGCTTCCATGGCCAAATAAAATTGGGAAACACTGCTCTAAGGGGTAGGGGGCTCTAAGAGGTGGGGGGCTTATATTGGGAGGCACTGGGACATCCGGAGTGGGGAGCTGGCACTGGGGGACTCTGGGGGTGGGGCTAGTAGTGAGGGAGCTACGGGGGTAGGGCTGGCACTGGGGGCTCTGGGAGGGTTGGATGCAGGGGACTCTGGGGTCAGTGGCTGGTGCTGGGCGTAGTGGAGGGCTGTAGGGCTCTAGGGGTTAGGGCTGGCACTGCGGGGCTCTCAGGGCCAGGGTTTTTGGTGGACTGGTAACATTGTATTTGAATGTTTGCAGATTCATAATTTGCATAACGAAATATGCAAATAAAATAAATACCAGTCTGCCTAAAGTTTGTGATTGGGTTTGCTGGTCCCCAGTATAAAAAAGGTCAGGAACCACTGGAATAGATTGTGGAGAAAAGAAGAGAGAGACGGATAGGAAACAGGGCATGGGGAGTGGGTAGGAGCAGAAGAAGGAACCAGAGGGAAAGTGAATAGGTACAGACAGGGAAGTGAATAGGAGTTAAAGTGCAGCTAACAGGAGTAGAGAGGAACAGAAATAGGCTCCATAACCACTGGAGAACACTTCCCTACAGAACCTGGAATTGAATCCAGAAGTGCTCAGTTGCATCATTCCTCTGCTGTGGAACCCATTGGCGAAGTATGTATCACATTCTCTAGTGACTGGTCCATCCAGAGGAAGACACCTACTGCTGTTATCCCTTACTCCATCAACTCTAGTGGTGGAGATCCATTCTGTAGACTAGAGCAAAAGGTCCAAATCCTGCTGATAAGACAATCTGGTGGTCTGTAGGATTCCCTGTGACAAAATTCCTGTTTTTTAAAAAAATTTGATCGGGAAATTACTTTATAAAACTGTGTTAAAAGAATACAAAAAGTTGCAAAGCGAAGCAGTACAAAGCTAGAGAACATCAAAATTAAAGTTGACTCTGTAACTTTAATCATCCCTCTTGTGTGTATGCATTACAATACAGTCTTTAATATATGGTCAGATACTATTTATTCCACAGAACCACTGGCTCATTCAGTGTAAGAGTAGTTATCGAGTATTTCTTTTTACCTCCCACATTCAGTAACAATCCCATGCCTTATTCAATACTCTCAAATTTCTCTTCTGCACACTCCCCTTTATCAAACTACCCATTCCAAATACTATTAGTTGTGGATGTTTGGAGAGTAGTCAGTTATTTTGGAAGGAAGTTGTTTGGTAAAGAAGAGGAGGAAAAACTAACATTCCTAGAGAGTAGAGTTAAGTTTGTGGTGTGTGATCTGTGGTGTAAAGTAATGAGAGTGGTAAAATGTTTGATGGGATGGAAGTTAAGAGGGTATGTACTCTTGGGTGGCTTAACTTTCCATATGTTTGCTTTTGTGGTTTTGTGTGATGCATGTTATTTGTGTAGCAACTATAGCTGTTCAGTGACAACATTTTTTGTATTAGTTTCCTAGTTTTTCTAATATTTAAGCGATGAAGTGTAATCCGTTCAACAGAGAACATGAATCCACTGGTTATTTTGTTATAATTGAAATTTTGTGTACGACAAGGGCAAAAAAATGACCCTAATACCTAATTGTTGTTGAACTACCTATTTCACCAGATTCACCCAAGAGTTGTCTCACTGCTAAACTTTGTATAGGCAGACAATATTTTTTTAAAGTCACACTCCAGTCGACAAACAAGAACCACTGCCTTATTTCAAACATGTCCTATTTAAACTTTGAGAATAAATGAAACAATAACCACATAGAACATTCAAAGGGCACAAAAACTAACATTGTATGGAAAGACCACTTACATGTAAAAAGAAAAAAAAAAAAGAATGTATACCCTGCTTTAGCCCATTTTAGAAAGCAACCTTGACTGTCAAGTCAAGAAGCATCTCCATAATATCCTTGAGATTGTATTTACTAGATTGTATCTAGCATAATTCTAGTTAAACCAAAAGGAAGGGGAAAGGAATCTCCCCAGTTTTGGGCTGAGATTCTGTTGCACAGCACCATTTGGCACGGAGAAGAGTACCTTATGCTGTGAGAATTCCTCCACCCTGCTCATGTCCTAACCCTGACTCTTTTCTATAGCCTCCACCTCTTCCCCTCTCCACCAGACAGCTGCAGTGGTGGTTTGGAGGAGAGAAGCTGCAGTGAGATCTTTCCCAGAGACCTGTTGGGATGCAAAGGGAAGAGCAGAGAGGTGGGTTCTACTTGTCAACTCTTGATAAAATATCGTGATAAAACCAAAAAAGTTCCAATTCTGTGGGGTTTTTTTTTTAAATAACTTGGCTAAGCCTCTAGACCAGCTGTTTCTTAAATGAATAAGAAGCATGTATGGTGCACAAAAAGGAATATCTGACAACCCCAATCAATTAGACAAGGGGAAAACAGCTCATTTTCCTTCTCAAAATATAATTATTGTAGTTACCAACGATTGCAAGGACATTTGGTGTTTTGACAAAATTGTGGACTGATGACCGAGGGCTAGAATAGCAGGAAAATGGCCAAGTTACCAGTCAGGCTTGAAGTGCACTGACACAACGGCATGTAGAAGTGTGTCAGAGGAGAAAGAGCAGGGGATGCTGCCGATCAGGACAGGTGTGCCTTAGAAAATCAGTGAATACATGTCTGTTTGTGTGAGTTGAAGCAGAGCTAGAGCTGTTTTGAGACAGGATTCAGGTTAGGAATATAAAATCCTGGTTAACCTCTTAACCAGGTAAATGTTACATTAACTGGTTAACCACTTAATCAGGATTTCGTGGGCAGGCCTGGCCGAGATGGAGCATGCCCCAACCTGTGGCACAGTAGGCCTGGCTGGGCTGGAACATCCCTGCCTGTGTTGGGCTGGGGGGCTGCTCCAGCTTGGCTAGGCCACCAATTAACCCATTACCAGTAAGCATCACCTGCTAAAAGGGATGCTTATCATTTATCTGGTGAAACGGTTACATCCCTAATTCAGGTGCATCACTAAAACTGCACAACTCCTGCTCATGCTATAGCTGGCTTTGGAAACTTATAAAAATGTACTCATGGGAATAAAGAAGAAATATACAGGGGCCTAGATGTCTCAGGGACTGTAAGAGAACACAGAGTCCTATTAGAATTAATTTCAGGACATTTCGATAAGGACCAAGAGTTGGTACAATCTGTTGTCTGTTTCGTGCCCTTATAAACTGTCTAGAGAGGCTGTGGAATCTCCATCATTGGTGATATTTAAGAGCAGGTTAGATAGACATTATCAGGGGTAATCTAGATGGTGCTTGGTCCTGCTGTGAGGGCAGGGGACTGGACTTGATGACCTTTGGAGGTCCCTTCCAGTTCTAGTATTCTATGAGTCTATGAAATGGGCTTGGGCTCTCATTCCAGTTGCCAGAGATTAACTACACACCTCACAAAACTTATCACAATTAACACTGATGGCATTCTAATGTGACAGTTCACTAGAGGCCTGGTGTTGCATGGAGTGCAGATGCTGTGTTACCCTGTCGCTCCACAGAGAGGACCCTTCCAGGTAAGGATTTATACACAGTAAGTCAAATTCTTGCCCTCCTGTGGCCCTATTGTGCCATTCTAGCAATCAAAGGGGTTGGCAAGGTGCCCTAAGGTGGCAGCTGAGAAATCCTGAGGAGGAGGAGAATCCTATACCACCTCCTTTTAGTTTCCTTCATATAGTGGATGGGGCGAGGAGGGGGCATGCTGTCCTCTGGAGATCCCTAGTGAGCTTAAGAGCTCCTGGGGATCCATTACAGAAACTGAGAGAAGTTCTGAGGCTACTCCAAGTTACGCTAGGGACCAAAGTCCAGGGTTCAGGAGAGTGCCAAGATGGCTCAATAACATCTTTGCTCAACTGCCCCTATTTTCTTCATCTGCACTGGGCACAGCTCTAATGCAGATGAAGCATGGGCAGACATAGGAGCCTGATACATCACCCATTTATAATTGGTGTGACTGTATTGCCTTCAGTGCTATCACTCCGATTTACCTCAAGAGAGCTGGAGGCACTGGGTGGGGAAGCCTGACTGCTGCTGTCCATGTATATGCTGTTCTGTGGCACAAAATGGAGGATTCCTGCCCTAGGCTACATGACAAACTTATGTCAGTAAAAGTATGTCACTCAGGGTGTGGAAAATCCTTACTCTAGTGTAACACAGACCTACCAACCGAACTGGGGTAGGCAATGCTATGTCAATTGGAGGGCTTCTCCCGTGGATACAGCTACTATCTTTTGGGGAGGTGGAGTATCTACCTGCCGATGGGCAAAGCTCTTCTGTCGGTGTAAGTACCATCTTCAGTCGGCACTACAAAGCTACCGCGCTACACTGCTAAGTGTAGACAAGTCCTATTAATCTCCAATGCTGCCAAGACAACACCTTTCAACAGCAGTGCATTCACCCACTCAAAAAAGAGGGCTGGGGTGAGCAAGAGGCCAGGGAGTTACAGAGATTACAAATCCCAACACAGATCAAAAGGAGCCTCAAGATATGGCACTCTTCCTAACTTACAGGTGCATAGCGCCATCTAACGAGCAATTGCCATTCAGACTTGAGTGAAGCCCAAAGTGAATGTAAACTAATGGTAGCATTTTATATCCCCTTTCCTTTTGCAGTGGTATAAATGGCTACATGAGATGCAAAGCGATGGAGAATCTGGCCGTATGTCCTCACAGCTCTACCTGTCCAGACCCTGCACTCAATGTCTATGGACCAATCAGAGACAGGGTGAGGTTGAGGAGCTGGCTCATAGTTCTGCTCTCCTTTTCTTTGTTTAAAAAACAAATAATAGTCTGGTAGCACTTTAAAGTCTAACAAAACATGTAGATGGTATCATGAGCTTTCATGGGCACAGCACACTTCTTTGGATGACCCGAGTGTTGGATATCCAGAACCAAACACTCTGGTCATCTGAAGAAGTGGATTGTGCCCACGAAAGCTCATGATACCATCTACATGTTTTGTTAGACTTAAAGTGCTACCAGACTATTTGTTGTTTTTTAAGTTATCCTGCACAGACTAACTCGGCCACCCCTCTGAAACTTTTCTTTGTTGACAGTTTCAGAGCCATCATGGAAGATCATGGAGCACCAATGCAAACTTCAGCTAGGAAAAATGATGGAATGCTGTTCCAACCCTGTTCTCCCACTACAAGTCCAAGTTGTGCTTCAAAGTATGTCTCAGTCACTATCATGTCACAGTAATAAATAGCAACTTAATCATAGGCCAAAGTGCCAAAAACAATATATGTTACAATAAAAATTAAAACTATCAAAACACATGTAAATACAGATTAAAAATATCATAATACTAAATTAAATTGTATATAATCACCACTAGGGATGTAAAATCCCATTTAATTGCCTGAGGAGTCCCTGGGCCTATTGCGGATAGAGGCTGCTCCAGCTGGGAGCAGCCCCTGTCTGCGGCAGGCCCCTCACAGGGCTGGAGCATCCTCCTGCCCACAGCAGGCAGGAAGATCTTCAAAAAGATCTCACCAAACTAAGAGATTGGGCAACAAAATGGCAAATGAAATTTAATGAAAGTAATGCACACTAGAAAAAAAAAATCCCAACTATACATACAATATGATGGGGAATAATTTCGCTACAACTACTCAGGAAAGAGATCTTGGAGTCATTGTGGATAGTTCTCTGAAAACATCCACTCAGTGTGCAGCAGCAGTCAAAAAAGCAAATAGAATGTTAGGAGTCATTAAGAAAGGGATAGAGAATAAGATAGAAAATATCTTATTGCCTTATACAAAACCATGGTACGCCCACATCTTGAATAATGCATCTAGATGTGGTCGCCTCATCTCAAAAAAGATATATTGGCATTGAAAAAGGTTCAGAAAAGGTCAACAAAAATTATTAGGGGTTTGGAATGGGTACCATATGAAGAGAGATTAAAAAGACTTGGACTTACGAGCTTAGAAAAGAGGAGACTAAGGGGTGATATGATAGAGAGGTCACTAAATGAAATTAACAGGCAGCAGGTTTAAAACAAACAAAAGGAAGTTTTTCTTCACTCAGCACACAGTCAACCTGTGGAACTCCTTGCCAGAGGATGCGGTGAAAGCTAGAATTTTAACAGGGTTCAAAAAAGAGCTAGATAGATTCATGGAGGTTAAGGCCATCAATGGGTATAAGCCAGGATAGGTAGGAATGGTATCCCTAGCCTCTGTTTGTCTGGAGGTGAGTGACAAGAGAGGGATCACGTGAAGATTACATGTTGTGATCCCTCCCTCTGGGGCATCTGGTATTGGCCACTGTCAGCAGACAGGATACTGGGCTAGATGGACCTTTGGTCTGACCCAGTATGGCCATTCTTATGCTCCAACCCCCCTACAGTTAACCTTAACTGATAACCTCACCCATTAAGGGTGAGGCTTGCTGGTTAACCAGTTAAACATTCACATCCTTAATCACTGTGCCATTTGCCTTTTCCTTATTTTAACAGCTGGCCATAAAAATCTGACAACCTATTGAATCACAGTTACACTGTCAGTTATGAATAAATATTCTGTTTTCTGAGAGGTCACAGTTGTATGAGGGAGACTGCACAGAGAGTGGATTAGAACCAAATGTGACACCTGTGCACCCAACTGCCACCCTCACAAATTAACACAAAACTTCTGACATACACCCTCAGTACAACTACCCATGCAACAACACAACCACAATAAACAATAGCCCCAAACATCATTCTGAGGCCTAGAATGCCAGTTGAGTCTGTGTGGAGCAAAGGAAAGAGCTATAAGCATGGTTGGGAGCTCTTTTTCTTTACAAATATCACCAGGTTCAATCATTACTGGGAGTTGAGGTTTGTAACTGTCCAATGTATAAGTTCTCAGCCATTTTCAGCTTTTTATAACACATGACAAATTACCTCTATGCAACAGCATGGGCTGGCAGTTGCTTAACTGTATAACAGCCCTTCATACTTCCTAGTGCCTTCCAGCCACACATCTCAAGATGCTTCACAAACATGATTTAAATGTTCCTCACAACATGTCTGTTAGCCATGGAAATAACATTATTCTTGTTTAACACACAGGGAAACGACAGAATAAAGAGGTTGATTCACTTGCCCAAAGTCAGATAGCTAGTTAATGGTGGAACTGGTACTAGAACAGCTCCTTCATCTACTCTATCAGATTCCACTGTTTTCCAAGGAACAATGAGGAAACCTGTCACCATATGGGGTTACTAGAGTCCTCATCTTTGTCCTGGGCTCAGCTTGAATGTTACTCATTGGGCAGTCTCTATAGCAGGATGTGACAGGGTGGCAGGGGCTGAAGGGGTAAGCCCTGTACCTGAGCGGCGTTTGGCCCTGGTGCCGCGGCGCGCAAGCGGCTCTGCAGAGCCTGTTCGGCTGCAGCCGCTTGCGTCGGCACAGGGATTCCCCCGGCTGATGCGCCGGAGGGACGAGGAGCGTATGCGCCAGCGTCCCGGGAAGAAGGTGCCGGCTTTAAAAAGGAGGGCACCCGCCCTTGGTGGGGAGGAAGGGCAGGAGTAGGGGAGGCTGCAAGAGCCCGCGAGGCAGGCAAGCAGGAGGGAGGTCCTGAGGAGCAGCGAGACCCCGAGAAGCTGAGGCCAGAGAGACACCAGGTGACCAGGGGAAGGAAGGTGACCGGAGCGGCCAAGACAGAGCACGGCCAGAGGGAAGGAAGGAGCCCAGGATGGGGCCAGGGAGGCCCGTGGGCCGGTGAGTTGCAGCATTGCCCCCCTGGCCGAACAGAACGTAAGTCACGCCTGTTCTTAGGGTTCTGGGCTGGGACCTGGAGAGAGGGAGGGTCCAGGTCCCCCTTCCCTCCCGGCGGATACGAGGGCTCCTCAGGCAATAAGGAGTGTTATCGCCAGACTAAAAGGAAGCTGGGGTGAAGAGGGGGCTGCAACGACTGGGAAGGGGGTCGACCCCCAAAAGGGGGGCAAACCTCTAACCGGGGCGAACCCCTAACACAGGAGTAGGCAATACAACCATGGCGGTTTGCTAGGGTTAGCCCCTGGCGGTCCTCTACCACTATATTTACCTGTGCCTCTGCAGTTACGGGCAATTGCAGCTCCCGCTGGCCATGGATCACTGTTCCTAATAGGGATGTAAAAAGCAGTGTAACTGCTGAAAATCTTAGCCTTAATATGGTTACACGTGCTGTAGGCTCTGTAGTATAAAGCTTAAATACACTTTATACTCCGGAGCTCACAGTAAAGTATCCCCGGGAGCCCGGCTGGCAGGGGCTGCCGGCCCCGCTCCTGGGGAAGAGGCTTCACTGCTGCAGAGAAGCCGCCTCCCTGGGAGCCAGTCTGGCAGGGGCAGCCCCTGCTGCAGTGGACCTTGTGGGGCTGGAGCAGCCCCTACGGTTAATCTGAACTGGTAAGCATTACCCATTTAGGGTTGGTTCCCAGTTGATTAGGAGCTGAGCAATGCAGTTGCAATAGTAGTAGTAAGATAATACTCATAACATTCATAAAGAATGAACTAGACCTACCATTTAACTACTATGTAGTTACCAGATGAAACCCAGCATTTTATATGATAAAACATCTAACAGAAACGGATCAAACTTTTCATGTTGGTGTGAATTTGGTGCTTGTGGAAATAGCTGATTTGACAGACCCAGTGATCAAAATCCTCAATGTATCAACAGAATAGGGATAGCATGTTTCCTCAGACTGCTCCAGCAACATGTCTCAAACTGGAGAGACCATTATAGAAATGAGAGGGTAATTCACTTAAATGCTCATTCAGTCCTTAGACTTCAGGGATGCCTAACAAGAGGGCCAACGTGGTGTTCTGAGCACATATACACTAGGAGCTGGACTGGAACCACCACATTTATGTCAGCTATGATCCTAACAGCAAACCACAGACAACAACTTTCAATCACTCCAAAGATGGGCAGGCGTTCACCCACCAATCTACTAGGGTATGTCTACACTTGCACCCTCTTTCGAGAGAGGGATGCAAATGAAGACATTTGAAATTGCAAATGAAGCTGGGATTTAAATATCCTGTGTTTCATTTGCATATTTGCAGATGGGCGCTATTTTGAAATACCTTATTTCAAAATAAAAAGCGCTGTTTAGACGCGGTTATTTCGAAAGAAAACCCTTCTTTCGAAATAAACCTCATTTTATGAGGAATAAGGGTTAACAGTTATTTCGAAAGAAGGGTTTTCTTTCGAAATAACCGCATCTAAACAGAGCTTTTTATTTCGAAATAAGGTATTTTGAAATAGCGCCCGTCTGCGAATATGCAAATGAAACACAGGATATTTAAATCCCGGCTTCATTTGCAATTTTGAATGTCTACATTTGCATCCCTATCTTGAAAAAGGGTGCAAGTGTAGACATACCCCTAGTGAAAGATGCCATAGCCCTATAACAATTCCCCTACACCACCCAGTCCTCGTAATACACTTCGAGTGTTGTCTGCACAGAATACCCAATTGTCTTATCACCGATCCCTTTGCAATGGAGGAACAGGAAATTTATATATTCCAGCCATTTCAAGAACTAACAAGAGAAATTAGTGCTGGCTAAAACCACTTTTCTGTTGTGCTTTCTGTAGCGTGCACTTTGAAAGCGTATGTTCTACTCTAAGGTGTGAATGCTATGAAACAGAAAAAAAAATTAACTCTGTCATCAGAGAGGGATAAAATATTGAATTGGAACAATGTTATTTATCCCTTGTGGTGGATGCAGAAGCCCCATGCTGGGACTCAACAGAAAGGGGTTAATGATCTAGCCTGGTAACTGAGACTTAAGTCAGTCCAGTCATCACAGCACCTGCCAAAAACATCAAGCGATGCTAAGTTCTTCCAGCTGCAGTTGATAATTAGGAGGAAAGATGATGTAAAAGGGAGGAGATATAATCTATAGTTAGCTATGCTGATCGTGGAAACACACATCCCCAGAAGGAGATGGACCTAGGGATTAAAATCCATAAGCAACCTTCTCTGAACTAGGTAATATACAACCAGCACAATGTTTGAACATCCAGAAAATACTGTAAAGGGAATGCCTGCATTTGGACTAGTTGTTTTTCTTTCTTCTGGATCTGACCTCAACCCATTCACAACTTGGGCTATGGTACTTTTATGGTTGTTTTGCTTATTGGTTTTGAGTAATGTTGATTGTTGTTTCCAGTACTTCTTACAGGTTTCACATTCTTTTTGGTCAGTCCTGTGGCTAGCTGACACTCCACTGGTGTGAAACCCCACTACAGAAACCATGCCAGAATAATAAGAGACAGCTCAGTGAAGGCTTGGATTTGAACATAAAATCACTCTCTGGGTAAGCTCATGTTGCAAGGGTTCTGGATTAGTCTAAATTGACACCAATTTGGCAGGCATTTCCTACTGCATTCTTTCCATGTGCTTTTATGAGCAATAAAATTAAAAATACAAAACAAAAAGTCCACACCATACAGGGTAGTTTCTCTGATTCTCTACCGCTTCCTGCCTTGGCTTCTAGTCAGCACATCCCCTGCTGGCCTCTTCCTTTTTAAAGCTGTTGAGCCTCTTAGCCCTGGCTGGGAACTCATTCCTGAAACTCCAAACTGTGACTCACTCATGGGGCCTTCTCCTAGGGACTGTATTGGCATAAGACATGGCCGGGCTTTGGGGCTAACCCTCTGCCATGAGATCTAGATCAGCGTTTCTTAACTTTTTTTTATAAAAAAGTACCCCCCTTTTTAAAAATAAACCCCATAAGTACCCTCAGTACCTACAGTTTTCAAACACACACAACATTTTTTTCTACCTTTGCAATGCATTCGTTTAAACAACTTAATCATAGCCAGGCTGGCGATTGAATTTTTGGGTGTAAAAAGTACAAAAATAATAAAGCGTTGTAAAACTTAACAAAAATTCAGTTTTCTCCAAATTTCAGTTGTATTGACTTACCCCCCCAGACTTCTCTCTAGTACCCCTAAGGGTATCATACCACTGGTTGAGAAACAGTGAGGTGGTGTTAGCTAATCTGTCTAGGAGTGTGGCTTCCTAAACTAATGTGGTATTAACCTTAGTTGTGGTGTTCAGAAGGCAACTGGCTTTGATGTCAATGAACTGTTTTACTGTGTGATCCCTCCAGATCTTGTGAGGACATGTATCTCCCTGAATTGCTGTGACGAGAATTCCATATAAAATACACCTGTTTAGGCAGGCACATATAAATAGTGTCCCCTACTGATAAGAATATAGCATCGATCATAACAATGTAAGTTCAATAAAGTTGCCGATATGCATTGTAAATGGCATCCTGAGTGCAGTACTTAATGCTTGCCAACTCTTTAGACTTTAGGGGACAATGGCAGCACAGTGCTATCAGGTTGCCAAACTTTGCTTCTGTTGCAAGGGTATACTATCTGGAGCTCTATTAAACAGCATTTGTTCAGGGATGCTACTCATTTCTGCTGAGGCTACCTATGCTGATCATTGCTGCAGACTACTTCTCCAAAACTTGGCAAGATTAGGTTCTGTAGAGTGCAATTGACTGCTAACAGATGTTACTTAATGTTGTGTCTGCATCAGCTACAAGTTATATCACTTCATCAAAGAATAGTAGCTATTTAAAATGGCAATCACTATCCCGCCTGCAGTCCTTGTTCTTGTCTTACTCAAGCAAAACTTTCCCAAAAGTTAGCTGGAATTTTGATTAAGCGATTCTGGATCTGGCTTATGAATTTGAATGAGATACTAATTCTAAGGAAATGAAGGAGTGAGAATAGCAGAATAAGGACAATGGATTTCAAAAAGGTAGACTTTTAACAGATTCAGAGGACTGGAAGGTAAGGTGTCTTGGGGAAAAAAAATCTAAGGGAAAAAAGAGTTCAGGAAATCTGGCAATTTCTTAAGGAGATAATGTTAAAGGCACAACTGCATACTATCTCCATGCAACAGAAGAATAGGAAGAATAGTAAAAGGTCAATATGACAGGAGCTCTTTAATTACCCGAGAGTCAAAAAGAAATTCTACAAAAAGTGGAGACACATTTAAATTGCTAACAAGCAGTATAAAAGAACAGCACCAGCATATAGGAAAAATTCAAAAGGGCGAAGGCATAAAATGAATGACACTTAGCATTATCAAAGAACATGAAAGACATTAAAAAGGTTATTTAAATTAATTAGAAACAAGAGAAAGATGAAGAAAAGTCTAGGTCCTGTAGTTAGCAGGGAAGGATAACTAAACTGATGATTTCAAGAAATCTGAGGTGTTTAATGTCTAGTTTTCTTCAGTCTTAACTAAAAAAAGGTGACCAGATACTCAAAAAAGTTAATATTAACAATAAGGGGTAAGGAAAGCAAGCCAGAATAGGAAAGCAATGGGTTAAAGACTAGATTAGATAGGTTGGATGTATTCAGGCATACAGAGTACTTAAGGAACCAGCTGAAGCAATATTGGAACCTGAGCAATTATCTTTAAGAACTCTTCCAGGACAGATCAGGTCCCAGTAGACTGGAGAAGGACAAACATAATACCACTCTTTTAAAAAGGGAAAAGAGAAGGACCCTGGGCATTACAGACCAGTCAGCCTAACTTCAGTACTTGGAAGGATACTGCGTAACTGCAGCAAATTAATAAACAATCAGTTTGCAAGTGCACGGAGTTTAATATGGTATATGGAATAACCAGCATGGACTTGTTAAGAACAAATTATTCTAAATCAGTCTAATTTTTTTTCTTTGATGGGACTGTTGGCCCAGTGGATGAGGGAAAGCAGTAGATGTGAAATATCTTGATATTTAGTAAGATTTAACATTGTCCCACTGCCACATTCTCAAGCAAATCAGGGAAATGTGGTCCACATGAAATCACAACAAGGTGGGTGTCAAACAGATTGAAATATCTTAAAGAGTAGTTATCAATAGTTTGTCAGACTGAGAGGATATATGTATCTAGCTGGGTTCTACAGGGTCAGTCCTGAGTTCAGTAGTATTCATGATTTGGATAATAAAATTAAGAGTATGTTTACAACATTTGTGGATGACACGCAGCAGGGCAGGGAGGTTTATAAGCTCTTTGGAGGATAGGATTACTATTCAAAACAACCCTGACAAATTGGAGAATTGGTCCACATTCAACAAGATGAAACTGAATAACGACAAGTGCAAAATACTACACTTAGGAAGAAAAAAATCAAATACACAACTACAAAACAGGGAATAACTAGCTAGGTGGTAGTACTGCTAAAAAGGATTTGGGGGTTTTAGTAGATCATAAATTGCAAATGAGACAACAATGTGGTGTTGTATGTAAGACATGGGAGGAATTTGTTCTGCTCTACTCAGCACTGGTAAGGCCTCAGCTGGAGTTATATATCCAGTTCTGGGCACCATACTGCAATAAAGATGTAGCTAAATTGGAAAGTCCAAAAGAAAGCAGTAAAAACGTTGAAAACCTGACCGACGAGGAAGGGTTACAAAAGGGGATGGGGTTCTTATAACAGTCCTCAAATATGTTAAGGGGTCTTATAAAGAAGATTGTGGTTGATTGTTCTCCATGTCCACTGAAGGTAGGAGAAGAAGTAATAGATTTAATCTGTGGCAAGGAAAATTTAGGTTAGATATTAGGAAAAGCTTTCTAATTATAAGGGTAGTTAAGCTCTGGAATAGGCTTCCCAGGAAGGCTGTGGAATCCACATCGTTAGAAGTTTTTAAAAATGGACAAACATCTGTCAGGAACAGTCCAGGATTCCTTGGTCCTGACACAGCACAGAGGGCTGGACTTAATGACTTCACAAGGCTGCCCTCCCTCCAACTCTACATTTCTATGATTCTATGATAATATTTGCTTTGGATTGTTCTTATACTTAGTAACTTAATACCCCTTACATATTGGGATCCTACACCACCATATATTTTACAGTGACAGCACTTTAATCATGTGCTATTTTGGCACACTTACTGTCATAACAGGCAAGTTTTAAAACAAGATCTTTATCGTAAAATTGCTCTTCAAGCACTGCCAAAGTAGACTGCAGGATCTGAACAGATTGTCTTTAATTATCCCTGGTCGCTATTAAATTATTTGTACTAGCCATTACTGGTGTTCAAGTTGTAAAAGCCATTATTATCCTTCCCCTTTTCTCTTTAATTTTCCTCTAGATAGATGACCTGAAGTAGAAAAAAGTGGAATGCTACTTCTACTTACATTACAATGAATAGCAACTCCAGTGACATTGAATACAAACTAGGGCTGTCAAGCGATTTTAAAAAAGTAATCATGATTAATCGTGCGATTAAAAAATTTAATCGCACAATTAATCACGTGCACTGCTTCTTTGAAACACTGCCGCAGCGTTTCAAAGGAGCAGCGCTGCGGAAGCCCGGGATCAGCTGGAATCCTCAGCAGACTCCAGGCTCAGTGCAGCTGCCCCTTTGAAACGCAGCAACGGCGTTTAAAGGGGAAGCACCGCAGGAGCCCACGATCAGCTGGAGTCCCCAGCTGACCCTGGGCTCTATGCAACTCTGCCCCTTTGAAGAGCTGTGGCAGCGCTTCAAAGGGGCAGCACATTAGGAGCATGGGATCACCTGGGGACTCCAGCTGATCCCCGGCTCCGCGTTGCAAAGCCCCTTTGAAGTGCTGTTTTGGCGCTTCAAAGGGGTAGCGCAGCATTAACGCCTGCAATTAACGCATTAAAAGGATTAATGCGTTAATCCTGTCCTGCATTAATCGCAGGCGTTAACACAGATCAATTGATATCCCTAATATAAACCTAATGTAAATTTTCTCTGAAAGATAATATAAGATCATACAAAAAAAATCTTTAGACACTTTATCTCTATAGTTCAAAAAGATACAGCATAAATGACATCTGTTCAATGTTTTATATAAGGATTATGAACCCTATCAACAATTCTTACCGTAATGCAAGTAGTCTAACTCGGTGATTTTCAACCTCTTTTTCATTTGAGGACTTCTAAAAAATTTCAAACCGAGGTGCAGACCTTTTTAGAAATTCAACCTGTGGCCTGTGGACTCCTACCATAGCAGTCTTAGACTGAAAACTGACTGAACAGAGTTAAACTATAAATGCTGCCATGTGCTTGGCATGCATTTGACACAGTGTGAGAGAGGGTGCTAAACTGTTGGTTTCATGGCAACACCTCTGGGTTTTGACCTGTAGGTGGGGGTATTCACATACTTTTGATTGATCAGAAAAATCGAATGCCTTTTCTGGGATCTGTAACTTTTATTTTCATAGTCTCCTTTCACAGACTCCTTAGACATAGTCTGCAAACCCCCTGGGATCCACAAACCATAGACTGAACACAACGGGCCTCACTGAAATCAATAGAATTACTCATGTAAATAAAGGAAACTTGTCTGTGCAAGGGTGGTAGGATCAGGCTCTTTCGTATCATAAGCATCTCACAGAGAATAGCCTACTTACCCATTTTGTGTTGTTGGGGTGGGCAATAAAAAAAAAAAGCCAGCAGTCTGCAGGGTTAGTCCCTTGTGGGCTGCCACCGCTATGTTTACCTGCACTTCCACTGGTATCGGAGAATCACAGCTCTGGTTGGCCGTGAATTGCCATTCGCGGGCAATGTGAGTGGCGGGAAGAGTTGCAGACTGGGATACCGCTTCCTGCTGCTCACACTGGCCAAGAATGGCAATTTGAAGCCAACCAGAGCTGTGATCCTCCGATACCTGAGGAGTCGCAGGTAAACATGGAGGTGGGGACCCCCAGGAACTAACCCTGCGGACTGGATCCAGCCTGCGGGCCAGAATTTGCCCATCCCTGTCTTAGAATCAAACCAGACCTTTCCTGCAGACTGATGTCATCTGGTTCCAAGAATAAATTTGCAGTCATTCCAGGCAAGAGATGTGCTATTTCAATACCTGTAATACCTGTGATATAATAAGTGACACTCATTAAACTTAAAATTTTAGGTAACTGTTAATTTGGGGGGGTATAATTTATATAATTAATAAATAAGTTATACTAATTAGGTTTAGTATTATTAGGGACACTTTCTATTGGATTACTCTAATTTATAGTGACACTGCCAGACTGGTCAGGTCCCAAATGCCTGTTTAAAAAAGAAAAAAAAATAGAAAACTTAGTATTAAAAGTGTTCACAAAATATTTATGAAATGTCAATTGAAAATGGTGTGTTTTCAAAATTCAAGGAATATTATCTACTAAAAATCATACTGTAAATCTTTTATGTTAATGTCTTAGGGTATGTCTACACTAAACAACACAGTCTTGCTGCTAAAAGTCAGCTTGTGTAAATGCTGTTTGTCTGCACTTTTGCTGAAAAAATACTTCCATTCCCTACGAGGGGTTTCGCTTTGTTGCGCACAGAGTAATACAGGGTAAACCTCTCTTGTCCAGCACCCTTGGGACCTGATTAGTGTCAAACCAGAGAATTTGCCAAACCATAGGAGGTAAATATTGTCTAGCAGCATTACAACACTTCCACTGCTCACTGGGCTTTTAGAAGGCATTTAGGGGTAAATTAGAGCTAAATAACAGCACAGAACATTTCAAGTCAGGACTGGTGGCTATATACAAAATTTATGGGGCCGCAGAAAACTTTGCCACACACATGATGAGTGGACACCCGGCTAACTAAACTCACACCAGACCATGGATATTGTCAGATCAGAAAGTGCTGGACTAGAGAGGTTCAACCTGTAGTCACACTTTCACTTGCTGTGGCAAAACTTTATCATTCATGAGATATTTTTTAAGCACCTATGAACAACAAAGCTTTTGTCAATCAATGTCAAGTGTAGGCATACCCTTGGATTACTAACACCGACATTTTAAAAATTCATTTTGCTTAATACTCAACAAAAGTGATACAACTTCTAGATGCTATGCTGTTTGTGCCCAGTTTTTGAACAAGCTAGTAGATGCAGTGAATAAAAAACTAATCAGCAAGTTCAAATGAAATAGACGAAATGCAACATATTTAAAGAAGATAGTTACATAGAACTCCCCTCTCTCTCAACATTTTGGAGTTCAAATGTACCTACAACTGACTCAACTCTGTATATTAGTCTGCTCCTCATAAAGACTTCCTTTTCTCTAACATTTCAGTTTACATAGCAGAATTCATACCACAGTCCTCTAAAACAGCAGTGCGCAACCCGTGAGTCACGGCTGTCTTCCTGGGGGGGTCGCAGCGGCCGGCCGGCATTTTCTTTTCCCAGCTTGGCATACACACGGCAGGGGCAGCAGGGGAATGGACCGGTGCTTTAAATTAAAGGGGCTGCAACAAAATGTTTCCGGTGTTTTGGTTTTTTTGCGTGCAACAAAAAATGTTCTGGCTCTGGGGGTCACGAATGAAAAAACATTGAGCACCACTGCTCTACAATTTACATATATACACCATCACAGAAGTACAGTCCTAGCTAAGCAGCAATCAAGCAGTGTGCTGCATAACAGTGGGAGGAAAGGTAGCTATAGATGATGACATAAGTGCTTACTCTTATGAAAAATGCCTCATGAGACTTAGGGCATTCTACACAGCAGCATTATTTCAAAATAACTCACGTTATTTTGAAATAACAGAGTGTGCATCTACACAGCAAGCCCCTTATTTCAAAATAATTTCAAAATAATGGGCTTCTTACTCCAACTTCTGTAACCCTCATTTCATGAGGAGTAAAGGAAGCTGAAGGAAGAATCTTCTTTCTTCGACCTCCTGCAGTGTAGACAGCGCCAAAAGCCGAATTAAGCTATTTTGACTTCAGCTAAACAATTAACGAGGCTGAAGTTACATATCTTAATTTGACTTTAGCCCACAGCGTAGCTGTACCCTTAAAGAGAAAATTTTAAATGTACAGGCCTTTAAATAAAAATGCAGTTACCTTTGTGTACTGCAACAGTATGTGCAAATGGAATATTTGCAGACAGCTAAATAACAAACTTGTGCAGTAATTGTGCTCTCATCTTCGTGCATATTGTATCTCCTGAAAATGAGGCATACACCTAGGACAGGAAGGTTCTCATTATCTAGGTATTATATAATGCTTTTCATCCATAATTCTTGAAACTCTTTAAGTAACAGGTAAGTACCAAAGTATCATTATAGCTGTTTTACAGATGAGGAAATTGTGGAGTTCCTGGTCCTCCACAATTACTAAAGAGAACGTATTGCAGCAGGGATCTTAATAAATGTGGGAATCTCTTGGTTAGGAGTTCTGTATTTGCCTCTTAAAGCATTGCTTTCTATGTTCATATCCTCACATTTCATGGAGTCACAAGCTTGTGAATCCTTCTCTTTAAAGGAGTGAAAGAATGTCACCCTCGCTAATCACCACCCCTGACTGCCAGAGTGATGAGCCTGTGGTGAAGGTGGAAAATCAGGGAGGAGACTTAAGAAAGGTGAAGCCGGAAGGAGGCAGAGCTCTAGTTCAGCATAGCAATGGAACCCATAGCACAAATGGCTGTGTTAGAGAAATCTGATTTTGGAAACTCACTCAGACAGCTGGCTTTGCTAGATCAGTAGATTTAAGCAACTCCAGATGGCTTCTGATTTAACAGAGAAAGCACAAAACAGGGCATTGATCTGGTATTCATTTGCCATGGACACTTATACTATCCTATAGACCAGGCCTGGGCAAAATACGGCCCATGGGCCAAATCTGATCCACCAAGCCACTGGATCCGGCCCACAGATGCAGTTGGGAGCCCCTGACAGGCTCCCCACTTGCCTCACTCCACCCCTCACCCCACCCACATGCTGCTCAGAAATGTGGCTAGCGTACGGCTTCACTTTAAAATCTGTGAACCTAGAGGGGAGGGGGGAAGGCTTTAGGAGCTGCTCCCGCCCTCAACACAATCCCACTGGCCAGTTTTTGGACAGAAACTGGCCCGTGGGAGCTGCCTTTTTCAATAACAGGCAGCTAAGAAGCACCACGCCCCCTCCCCTCCAGGTCTCGTAGTTATTCACAGAGCACATGGCTGCAGCCTGTGCGGGGACAGGGCAGGCAGAGAGGCTGCTTCAGGAAAGTACTGGGCTGCTGTCTGGTAAGTCTCCTGGCCAGAGCCTGCCTCTGGCACCCCAGCCCCTCCCTCCCCAACCCTCTGCCCCTCATGCCACATACCCAAATCCTCTGCCCCTTCCTGCACCCATATCCCCTCCCAGATCTGGCACCCCAATCCCCTGCCCCTGCCGACAGTCCCCTCCTGCCCTAGCTCACAACCCAAAGCCCTGCACCTCAATCCCCTGCACCCCCTCCTGTACACAATTACCTGCCCTAGGATACAATCCAACCCCCTGCACCCCAGTCCAGTGCCCCAGATCACAACCACCTTCTTCACCCAAATTCCCTCCCTTGCCCAAACTCCCTTCTGTACCCAACCTTCATCCCATACCCTGCATCTCCTCCATTAACTTCATGGAAGAGTGCAGTCTTCAACCACTTTCCAAATTCTTGGAGTGGCCACCCATGAACAATTATTGCCCACCCCTGGTATAGGCCCTACTCCTCATTGATGAGTAAAAGAATACTTTGAAATGTGAGAGGCTATTTCATAAATTGACGGAATATTATACATAATATTCCAGGGACAGTTTAAAAGGAGATGCCTAGGAACAATGGGAAACAGCTGAGACTTTTATTACTGCAGGTCATAAGCTTGTTCAATGTCAGAAGTAAAATAAGAGACAGGCTAGTTCTTGGTACAAGAAACACCAGTTTATCAGCACAACTTCAGTCAGACCAGCTCTCATGCTAGCACAAGCTATATGTAAGAGGACTCTTGATCCCTTACTAGAACTCAGTGGGGGGGGAGGGGGGGAGAGATTTGGTTGGCTAACTCCAAGTATCAAAAGGAAGAGGAAGGGTCAATGAGAAATCAGGACCCAGAAACTGACAATCCCTAGGAGCATTGCTGAGAGGTGGATGCTCCAGATCAGCCTGAATGACAGGGCGGGCAGGCTAATGGGGGAGGTCAGGAGGCCACAGGGATGCCGACCTTAGTGCGAAGTGGGACACACAGAGCAGGGCTGAGCAAAGGAGAGAGCAGGAGCCTGAGCTAAGCTAGTGAGCAGAGCTGTGCCCAGCTACAGAGAACCAGAGAAACAACTCAGGGAGCAGATCTGTGCTGGGAGCAAAGTCGCAGTAGTACGAGCCAGAGACACAACCCAGAGAGCGGACCTGAGCTGGGAGCAGAGCTGCAGCAACCAGAGTGAGAGGGAGCAGAAAAGTAACCCAGATTGCTTGAGGCAGAGCAGCAACAGTGCTGGGGCTGCAGTTGGGGCTGGAGCTGGAGGAGCCTGGAGTAAGGATGTAAAGTAATGGTTATTTTACTAGTCGAGTAGTCGATGGAATTTCCATCGACAACTCAACTAGTCGATAGGCATTTCCGCATTCCTCCTTTGAAATGTACAAAAGCCCCTGCTGGGGCTCTTGTACATTTCAAAGGAGGAATGCGGAACTCCACATGCAGCCCGGGACCAGCGGGAAGTCCTGCTGACTCCGGGCTGCACATGGCGTGCCAGCTTTGAAATGTACAAGAGTCCCCGGGGGGGGCTCTTGTGCATTTCAAAGTGGCAGTGCAGCATGGAGCCCAGGGGTCAGCAGGGGACTCCCCAGATGATCCTGGGTTCCACGGAAATGCCGTGCTGGAGCCTGGGATCAGCTGGGGAGTCCCCATCTGACCCCGGGCTCCACGTGCGGCAGCACCATACAGCTGATCCTGGGCTCAGCTGTGCAGCGCTGCTCCTTTGAAGTACCCTCTCTTTCCCCTTCCTCTTCCCGCTGCCTTTATCTGATAGAGTCAGCAGGGGGAGGGGAAGAATGACTAGTCAACTGACTATCCGATAAGCATTTGCTTATCGGATAGTCGACTAGTCCTTAACATCCCTAGTCTGGAGTTACATGCAGTGAGCAGCCAGGGAGAATGAGGGCAACCCTAAGCAGTGGGCCCAGCGCAGAGAAAGGCCCCCAGCCCAGAGGCCTTGCAGGCCAGACTTGGAGAGGGATCGTAATCCCAACAAGGGGTGGCTGACGCTTAAGAGAAGGGTCTTCCCACCTTAGAACCTTAAAGCATGGGGCCACTGCCAGAGTGAGAGTCCAACACACCACATTCCAGCAGCAGAAACTTGGGCTAAGAAGGCGGCCTGGGACCTGTGAGAAACAGACTGTGAACTTCCCTTACATCCCAGAGACTGCTGTTTACGATGTCCTTGTGAGTGAGGTTGCGTGTTTTCCTTTAACCTTTCCCATTTTTCCTTATTTTGTAAAAAATTGATTGCATTGTATTTGGTCAAACTACCTGTAATGATCAGTGGGTCGAGAAAGCATCCAGAGCAGAGAGAACACCCCAGAGGGGGATACTTTAGACTGTGTCCTAAGTGACCACAACAAGGTTGGGGGTTGAGCTCCCCAGGAATCCTGGGCCCAGCCTTGTTAGACTTACAAGAACTCTGTCACACAGGAAAGTGGAAGGGAAGCCCTCAAGGTCAGGTAGGCCTCTGGAAACAAGGACTCAGCTCCTTTTGCTAGCTCACTTCACCAGGGTAATTTATGAGCCAGGAAAGGTCCCCATAATAGTGAAACCATTCCCACGCTTCCATAAAGCAAAAATGAAAATACAAGAAACCATAATGCAGCAGTAAAGTGACTTACATGGTCGCAGCACAAGAGAGACTGCATCAGACCATTAATGCCATAAAGAAAAAAAGACACCAGTATGAAAGCAGCAGTCAGACCACATTAAAACGTAAGCACAATGCACAATTAGAAGGGGAGACCAAAAAACCTTAATAGGAGGGAAAACTGGAAAAGCTGTGGAAGATGTGGCAAGACAACAAGACACAACAGCAACAATGAGAGATTCCATAAAATTGGTCTGTTTGCAATGGTATGCAGGTCACCAGTAGCAGTGGAACAATCCAAGAAGGAGTGTTGCTATCAGATGACAATGAGTCCATACTTCTAGGTACTATATCCTCAACAAAAGATTCAAACATTGTTATGCAAGTATGAATCCAAACAGCTGAAACTTTAAATTTAAAATTGATACTGGGGTATCAGTCATTGCAGTTCCAAAACAATATTATAATTGATTCAGGGATGGAGATCTGAAAAGACAAAATAAGATTCTCAGTGGGGGTACTAGCACTGCATTTAGGGTTGCCAGATGGTTTCAACAAAAATACTGAACACCCCTCTCCACCCCCCCAAAAAAAACACCCGGGAAAAAATTCTGTCGGGGGGGGGGGGAAGGGGGAGAGACCAAAGTTGTTGAGCCAAAAAAAAAAAAAAAAAAAGGACCCCAAGAGTTATTAAGCAAATAAATAAATAAATAAATACAGCATTAAAACAGTATGGCCCCTTTAATTGTGTGCAGAGTCAGAATAGGGATTGGAATAGGAGAGGTTGAGCACTAAGACCCAGGGAAGGCATTGCTTCCCCTTACTCAGGTCTTGAGGTTTTTTGCCAGCGGCCATATTTTTTTTTGGTTGAGCCAGAAGAGAGCTTCCCTGTGGAACCAGGTAAGCAGGGGGGCTGGGGACGGAGGTCTGGGGCCTGGGGGGTGTCCGGGGGCTGGGCCCAGTTGCTGAGCGTTTCGTAAGTTTGCCAGGTGTCTGGTATTTTTTGCCTCCTGGCCAGGAAAAAAACAGAAAATACCGGACATTTCAGGTGTCTGGTATTTTCTGAATTTTTTTACTGGACAGGAGGCGAAAATACTGGACTGTCCGGGTCAATACCGGACACCTGGTAACCCTTACTGCATTAGGTGTCTGTGAACCTAGAGAAAGAACAGAAAGTTCTTCAACAAATATAGGTAATACTTGAACTAACAACTCCCCTACTAGGATTGCCAGCAATCTAGGGACTACACCTAATAAAGAAACTGGAATGCATGAACGTCAGAAAGCAAACTATATAAGAAATGTATCCACACATCTTCACAAGGCTAGGAAAGCTGTCAGAGGAGTACAAAATAAAATTGGTGCCATCAGCAACTCCCTTTGCTCTCACAGTCCCAGGTTGCATCCCTAAACTCTTGTTAGGGAAAGTTAAAGGAGAATTAAAGAGAATGGAACATATAAGGTGTATTTCACAGAGAGAAGAACCCACTGTTTAGAAGTCCAGAGATGATTGTAGTACCAAAGCCCACTGACAAAATCCAGAGTTGTGTGGAACGTAAACAACTTAGTAAAAGCATGTGCAGATATATACTTCCTGCACTTAGCTGACCTGAAATTAGCTCAGTTAGCAGCCAAAGTCTTCTGAAAGTTAGATGCTACAGCAAATCCCCCTTGCTTAAGAATTAATACAGTCATCATCCCATTTGAAAGGTACTGTTTTAGTCATCTTCCTTTTGTCATATCTTGAGCGCTAGAACATTTCCAGAAGAAAATCTCTCAGATCATTTCAGGTTTTCCTGGCACCTTTTGCCATGCACATGATGGGTTAGTATATGGCAGAGATAAAAATGAACATGATGAATAACTACATGCAGTTATGAGATGCTTCCATTAAGCTGGCCTCATTTTGAAATGAGAAATGTGAACATGGAAAGGAGAAAATACAATTGGTACGACACTGTGATGAGGTGTGCATACCCTGCACTGAACCGGAGGGGTTAAAATCTTGTGGGCAGAGGAAGTCCCGCCCCTCCACCCAGACTGGGCATGCTCCAAATGCTGGAGCAGTATAAAAGGGAGTAGCTCAGTTCATTCTGGGCTGGCTGCTGGAGGAGAAGGACCTCCAGCAGGAGCACCAGGGACGCTCCAGTCAGAGACCCGGGAGACTGCCTTGAGCTACCAGTGCCGGAGGAGTCCCAGGGAGAGGCAGTTGCAGTGGAACTGGAGGACCGAGAGACCACATGGAATGTCCCGCACCAACTCTGGTAGGAAGTGACCCAGGGAAGGTGCTGGAGTGGTATCCCCCACCCAAGTGAGGTTGGTGTGTTGCAATCAGATTCCTTGCTGAGTGACTGGTGGAGTACTCTGCCACTCACAGGACCCTAGATTGGTGCTTGGTGGAGTAGGGTGTGCATGGGTCTTCCTACCAGAGCTGTTGCCCCAAACTATTGATTCTAGCAATTCGGCTGTGCTGCCCCAAACTAGAGGGCTACCCTATTGACTCTGGCTGTTAAGCTGTGTGGCACTGAACTGAGGTCTACCCCTTACTGACTCTAGCCATTAGACTATACAATCTTGGATGGAGGGTTATTGTTACAGGCTGATGAGGTGGCATCCACCCCCTGGACAGGGTATATATATTGCGACAGGGTCGGTCCCACTCCTGGGCCCCTGACCCCTGTTCAGCCCACTGTCCCACAGTCTAGGAGTCACAGTATATGGCTCACTCGCCTTGGTTTGAGATTTGTTGTCTCCCTGTCATCTTTAACAAGGTCGATGCTCCTCTCTTGGCTCCTCCGGTGTCTTTCTCTCTCCAAAACTCCTTCACAGCTCCCCAAACTCCTTCTCAATTCTCTCCACACTCTTTCACAGCTCTCCAAACTCCTTCTCAGCCCTCTCTCCCCTCACCCACAGGGAGAGTTCTTAAATAGGCCTCCAGGCAGCCCCAATTAGTTTCACCCAGGCCTTAATTGATTTTGCAGCCGCCCTGTCTCAGCTGCCCCTAATTAGTCATGATTGCTGACTCTCTCAGCAAGAGCTGCCTCTTTCCCCTTCCACCAAGCTCTTTCATGTGCTGTAGCACCCCGGCTCTGTCTTGTGACCTGGAGGTGGAGAGAGAACCACTCTTCCACTGAGCACAGCAGGCTGCTGGTCTGGGCTTGTTGTGCTTTTTTTCCCCCTGCACCCCTCCCCTGCCCTCCCATTTTTGGGAGGGGTGTGGGGGGGGCTGCTGGGGTTGAGGCAGGCAGGCCCTGGTTACATTCTGGGTCAGGTCCCCTTTTCTCTCTGCCTGCTCCGTTTGCAGGCAGCCTCTTACCCCCTGCCCCGCCAGCTGGCTGCAGGAGCTATTGGGGGTGTAGGGGTGGATAAGGGGACCTTTGCTGCCCTCACTCTAGTGGGGGGAGCGGGACACCCCATTTTCCATCTTTTTGGGGACTGCCTGGCCCCTTTCTTCACTGCTGCAGGCCTGGACTTCACCATTCCTACAGCTGCTACTCCCTCTGGAGTGGAGTAGGTAAGGGGGCTGCTTTACAGCAGCTCCTGGGGTTCTTCCTTCCCCTCCACAAGTTTGTGGGGGGGGGGGGAGTGAGTGTTTGTGAGGGGCCTCCTGCCATCTGGGCCCCTAGGTGGCAGCTGGCACAGCTTTTGTGGGGTGCTGGGGCTGGGGGGGTGGTTCCCTCTGGTCCCCGCTGTCTTCCCTGCATTTCTGCTGCTGCTGCTGTTGCTGCTTCCTCCCCAGCCCCAGGTGCTGCAGGGGCCATCTCCATCCTTGGCCCCACTGCTTGCCTCCCCGCCCCTCCCTTGCTCTGGTGGGTCCTGCAGCAGGTGCAGTGAGCCTGCCACTCAGGCGCCCATGGGCACACTAGCTTCCTCTTCCCCCCCCCCCGCAGTGTCTTGCTGCCCCCTGCTTTCTTGAGCAGGCCACTCCTCACAGCCTGCATTCCCCTCTCCTCTACTCGTGTGCCCATGCCCCCCTCTGTCATCTTGTTTGGCGCCTGAGCCTTCCACTCTTCTTTAGTTACCCTCCCCCTACGCACCGTTTCACTTCCCACATGTCTTTCAAATAATTGACCCCCTCACATTCCCAGTGCAGCCGGAGGAGCCACTCTTTCTATCCCGTGCTGGGAGCTGTATTCCTTACTCCTTTCCTTTTCCCCTGTCTGAATTGTCACCCTCCACCCCACTTCCAGCCTAGTGGGGGGGAGCGGTGAACCTCCTTCCTCCCCTCCCTCTCCTGCCTTGTTCCCTCCCCTGGTATTTTTTTTTTTTTTTTTTTTTTTGGTTCTCCCCTAATGGTTTGGTTTTTTTGTCTTTCCTTCCCACCTATGCCCACAAAGGAGGGGTTGTCCAGCGACACCCCTGCCAAATCTTCCCCACCCCACCCTAAAAACAACAACCCCTCTGAGGCTGCCAGGCCCCCGTCACTACGGCAAAAGGGGCGGACATGGACGAGGACACCGGGGCCTCGACAGCCTCTGCCGCGGCACCTCCCGTCACCTCCAAAGAACTTCCCCTGAAGGGTAGGAAGGGCCGGGGGACCAAGAAGGGCAAGAGCCCTGCCCCGAAGGCAAAACCTCCTGAGGCAAGAGCTCACTCCCCAGCCGCGACCCATCTGCTGGCCGCGGCCCCCCCTCCTTCCCGCTCCCCTGTTCCTTCCACCAGCTCTGGGGGCAACGGTGTCCTGGGCCCCAAGGCGTACGCCCAGGTAGCCGCCACCCCCCCACCTGCCACCTCCCAAGCCGCCTCCCGGAATACCATCCCCGGCGGCCGTGGCCCCTTTCCCACCCTGACCAGGAAGCACGGGGTCCATTGTCTCCTGGTGGCGGCCTCGCCCCACGTGGAGACCTACGTGTGGGCTTTGGCACACGTGGTGGGGCCCGCAGCATGGTGGCGGCCTCTAAGATGTTCGGGAGGGTGGTATGCTTCCTGGTATCCGAGGCTGCCGCCCAGGAGGCGGTAGAAAGGGGTTTGGCGGTGGGGGGAGTCCACGTTCCCCTTGAGCCTTTGGAGGACCTGGGCGTAAGGGTGGTTTTGTCCTCCGTTCCTCCCTTCCTTCCCAATGCTGCCCTACTGCCTTTCCTCTCCACCCTGGGGAGGCCTCTGTCAGTCCTGAGTCCCCTTCCTCTGGGCTGCAAAGATCCTACCCTCTGCCACGTCCTTTCCTTTCACCGGCAGGTACAAATCCAACTACTGCCGGCAGGACATGGCGGAGAAGCCCTCGAAGGGTCATTTCTGGTGCCCCATCAAGGGGCCTGGTACCGGGTGTACTACACCATGGGGGAGGCCCGGTGTTTTCTCTGTCGGGCGACGGGGCACATCCGAAGGGACTGTCCCCTGGCCCAGTTTGGAGAGGCACCCGGGACCCCCGACGCCCGGGAGGGCACCGGCCCTACCATCACCGGTGGCCCTGATGGTCTGGACCCTGGGGTCGCCCCTCCTCCAACCGTGACCATCGTCAATCCCGCTCGGGTTCTGCAGGGCCCAGACGAGCGTGCGGGTGCTGTTGCTGCCACCGCTAAAAGTGGCAAGGCTGGGCCCGCGGAGGAGAGGGCGGTGGGGTCAGTGACGGGACTCGGGCAGAACCTACCTCAGGGGCAGGTGTCCTTTTCCCCTGCTGCCCAGCCCCCATCTACCCTTGCCGTCCCAGCGCTGCCCTTGTCCCCTGGCTCTTCCTCCATTCAGGCCCAGCCCTCTTCCTCCGAGGGATGGGAGCTTGTAATGGGGCCGAAAGCGTGTTCGGCGTTCCACCCCACCCACTCAGGGGGAGGACAACCTCCCTGCACCTATGGGGATGGATGCTGGAACCATCCCACCCTCTGAGCCCTCGAACGATTCGCAGCACCATGAAGCGGTTGAGGTGAGCGCGGCGGTCACGGGAGAGGTGAACACCTCCCTCCCGGGGTCCCTGCAAGAGGGGGTGTCCATGGAGGATGCTCCCACTGTTCCCACCTCCGCTGAGGGGACGGCTGCTGACCTTGCCATCAACAAAGATCACCATCTGGCGGCAGGCAGCAAGCTCGCCTTCCTCTCTCAGGAGGTGGAGGCTTTGGGGCTGACCCCGGCTGCCTTAGAGGGGGATCATCAGGTCCTGGAGGGACAACAACCAACCTCTCCTTCCCCTTCCGGCCCGCTGTTATCCCTTCTCCCTGCCTCTGAGTTGCCCCAGGGTGCGACCATCTGTCCGGCCATCGGCAGCATTTCGGCCGCGGCCACCGAAACCCTTGAGGCTCTCAGCAGATGGGAGCACCCATTAATATCCATCACCCCCGGTGCTGAGGCCTCTGGTGCGGCACTCTCTGTGGTACTGGAGCCCAGCACAGGGGAGATTATTACTACCCCTACTGCTGCCACCGATTCTCTGCCCTGTGAGGCAGCACCGCATCCCGATGCCTCCTCCGCTGAGGCTTCTTGCCCTCCTCCTTCTCCTGCTCCCTGTTCAAACGCCCTCCCAGTTGAGCTTTCCACCCCTTTTCCTCCTCCCCCCCATCCTTGTCTCTTCCCCAATCCCTCACCTCTTCCTCCCCCTACTCCCCTTCCTCGTCTCCCTCCTTTTCCTGATCCCCTGCCGGAACTCTTTTCCTCCCCTTACTCTGTTACTGCCGCCCCTGGGGATGCCACGTTTAGTCCAGACATTGGCCCCGGGGAGGCGGTTTTCATTTCTCCTGCTCCCGGCACATCTGGGGCTGGTCTCCCTCCACCACTGTCCTCCCAGCAAGGACCTCAGATGCCCTGCATCCCGGTGTCGATGGGTCGCGGGGCTCACGGAGGGGTCTGGCCCCAAGGCATTCGAGGGCCCGAGGCCCCGACGCCAGATGCGCTGAAGGGAGAGATGCGTGCTTTCTTGGAAGACATCCGTGGCTCCAAGAACAAGGTTGCTCTCGCCCTTCAGCGCTGGGGAGATTTTCATCTCATCTTACAAACAGTAAGGGCCCTCTTGGGGGAGGGTAAAGGGACCGGGCGGCAGGAGGCCACGGCTTACCAGCGGGTCCGCAGTTTCCGTGATACCCTGCTCGCTTTTGGGCACGGTCACCGTTTGCTGCGAGGCCCAATGGGGGCCGCTGGCACTCCTGCCGGCGAGGATCTTCCCCAGCCCTCTCGATGCCGCCGCTCATCTTTACCACTCTGAACACCCGGGGCTGCGGGTCGGGTCTCCGTAGGTGTCAGGTACTCTCCTTCCTTTGAAAGGGGAGGTACTCTGTCGTATTCCTCCAGGAGACCCACACAGCTCCGGCCGCCGAGGCTAGCTGGCGGCTGGAGTGGGGGGACAGAGTTTATTTCAGCCACCTGTTGGCCCGTCAAGCCGGGGTGGCTACCCTGTTCTCCCCGAACCTGCAGCCCGAGGTGCTGGGGACCGCCGAGGTCGTGCAGGGTCGCCTGCTGCATCTCCGGGTTTGGATGGAGGGGCTGACACTAAATCTTGTCAACATCTATGCCCTGTCGTCTGTCTAGGAAAGGCTCCACTTCTACCAGTGGGTGTCTGCGTTCCTCGGCTCTCTGGATCCTCGCGAGTGCCTGGTCCTAGGCAGGGACTTCAATTGCACCCTCGAGGACCAGGACCATACAGGGCTCAAGCAGTGCCCAGCCGCCGCGGACGTCCTCAGAGAGATAATAGACCATCACTCCATGGTGGACATCTGGCGAGACCTCCACCTGGGTGAGGAAACGGTATTTACCTACGTCCAGGTGGTGGGTCGTCGATCTTTCCACTCCTGGTTGGACCGCATTTATCTGTCTCGTCATCATCTCTTCCGGGCCCACTCTTCCAGCATTCGGCCAGTCCCATTCTCGGACCACCATTTAGTGGCCGTGAAGGCCTCTCTTTCTTCGGAGAGGCCGGGGCCGGCCCCCTGGCATTTCAATAACAGCCTGCTGGAGGATGTGGGCTTTGTAGCATCCTTCCGGGAGTTCTGGCTGGCCTGGCGCGGGTGGCGGTGCGCCTTTCCCTTGGCACAGCGGTGGTGGGATGTGGGGAAGGTGCACACGCGGCTCTTCTGCTGGGACTACACCCGGGGGGCCAGCTGGCGGAGGGATGCGGCGATAGAGCAGTTGGAACGGGAGGTTTTAGAGCTAGAGAGGCGGCTGGCCACCGGCCCTGAGGATCCGCCCCTCTGTGGAGCATACCAGGAGAAGCGGGAGGAACTCCGGGCCCTCGAGGACCTTCGAGCCTGGGGTGCCTTTGTTCGTTCTCGCATCCATCTCCTTCGGGAGATGGATCCAGGCTCCCGCTTCTTCTATGCCCTGGAGAAAAAGAGGGGGGCTAAAAGGCACATCATCTGCCTTCTGGCAGAGGACGGCACCCCCCTCACGGATCCGGTGGAGATGCGCGAGAGGGCTCGTGCCTTCTATGCCTCTCTCTTCTCCCCGGATCTGACTGATGCTGACGCCCGCAGGGTTCTCTGGAACGAACTCCCAACGGTCAGCACGGGCGACCGGGACCGGCTAGAGCTGCCTCTCTCCCTGGCCGAGTTCTCGGAAGCCCTCCGTCTCGTGCCCACCAATAAATCCCCGGGCATGGACGGGCTGACCATGGAGTTCTACCGTGTGTTCTGGGACGTCCTTGGCCCGGACCTTGCTAGCGTCTGGTCCGAGTCCTTGGAGAGCGGGGTCCTCCCTTTATCGTGCAGGCGAGCAGTCCTTGCCTTGCTGCCCAAGAAGGGGGACCTCCACGATCTGAGGAACTGGTGTCCCGTCTCACTCCTCAGCACGGACTATAAAATCGTTGCCAAAGCCATCTCCCTAAGGATGAAGTCCGTGCTGGCGGACGTGGTCCATCCAGACCAGACCTATGCCATCCCGGGCCGAACCATCTTCGACAACCTTTTTCTGGTCTGGGATCTCTTAGAGCTCAGGTGTAGGCACGGTCTGTCGTTCGCCCTCCTGTCCTTGGATCAGGAGAAAGCGTTCGACCGGATGGATCACGGGTACCTTCTGGGCACCCTACAGGCCTTCGGCTTCGGGTCCCATTTTGTGGGGTTTCTCCAGGTGCTGTATGCCTCCGCAGAGTGCTTGGTCAAGCTCAACTGGACCCTGACCTCATTGGTCAGCTTTGGGCGGGGAGTACGTCAAGCCTGTCCGCTGTCAGGCCAGCTGTACGCTCTGGCCATAGAGCCCTTCCTCCGTCTCCTTCAAAAGAGGTTGACGGGGTTGGTGCTCCGTGAGCCGGAGACGAGGCTGGTCCTGTTGGCGCATGCCGACGACGTGCTCCTCGTGGTCCAGGACCCGGGAGACCTGGCGCGGGTGGAGGCTTGCCAAGCCATTGACTCGGTGGCCTCCTCCGCCTGGGTCAACTGGGTCAAGAGCTCTGGCCTGGTGGTAGGGGCCAGGTGGCAGGCGGGCTCCCTCCCACCCGCGCTTCAGGCCATCAGGTGGAGCACGGGTCCACTGCTCTATCTCGGCGTTTTTTCTCTCTGCCACGCATCCCTCTTCTCCGGAGAATTGGCAAGGTTTAGAGTCCAGGGTGGTTGAGCGGTTGGAGAGGTGGACGGGACTGCTCCGGTGCCTCTCCCTGCATGGGAGGGCACTGGTACTTAACCAATTGGTCCTGTCCATGCTCTGGCACTGTCTTGACGCCCTGGTCCCGCCCCCAGGTTTCCTGGCCCGTATCCAGCAGCTAATGCTGCGGTTCTTCTGGCCAGGACTGCATTGGGTCTCTGCAGGGGTTCTCCATCTCCCCCTGGAGGAGGGAGGGCAGGGCCTGACGTGTTTGCACACACAGGGTCACGTCCTCCGCCTCCGGGCCCTGCAGAGACTCCTATTTGATGCAGGTAGTCCGGCGTGGAGCACGCTTGCACACGCTTTCCTTCGCTGCTTCCGAGGGCTCCGATATGACCGGCAGCTCCTTTATTTGAGAGGTCTTCCGCGAGACCTCTCCGGGCTGCCGGCCTTCTACCAGGACCTCCTCCGGACCTGGAAGCTGTTTGCGGCGACCAGGTCCTTGGGAGCCACCTTGGGGGCAGATCTCCCTCGCAGAGCCCCTGCTACACAACCCCCATCTACGTGTGCAGGCGGCGGAGTCTCCCTTGGTGCGCCAGAGGTTGGTCCTGGCAGAAGCCACCAGAGTTGGAGACCTCCTGGACTACCACCAGGGAGACTGGGTGGATCCTTGGGCACTTGCCCAGCGCATGGGGCTCTCCACCCTACATACTCCCCGGCGCGTACTTCAGGAGGTGAAGGACGCTTTGCCACCCACTGCTTGGGTTTATCTCGAAAAGGTCCTGCAAGAGGGTGCACCCTGCACACCCCTCACCCCCAGCCCTCCCGTTCTCTCCATTGGCCCCCAGCCCTGCGTACCTTCCCGTCCGCCGCCTCATCATCATCCTAGCCGGCTGCACGCGATGTAGCCGGTCCCCTTCTGAACCATGCCAAAGAATCACCTGTACACGCTCGTGCTTCACACGCTCCACTTCCCCACCCTCGTGTCCCACCCAGACACCAAGTGGCAGGACCTCTTACCACCATTGGAGGGTGCGGAGCCCCGGTGGGCCAGCCTCTATTCAGCTTCAGTTCCACAGCCCACCGGGGACATCTGCTGGAGAATCCTGCACGGCGCGGTGAGTACGGGTGTGTACTTGGCGCGGTTCACCCCCACCCCCGAAACGTGCCTCTTCTGTGGCGTGAGGGAGACCCTGGCGCACATCTACATCGAGTGCGCCAGGCTACAGCCCCTCTTTCGGCTCCTTCAGAACCTCCTGTTGAGGTTCTGGCTGCACTTTTCCCCCCACTTGTTAATTTACGCACATCCCATCCGTGGTCCCACAAAGTCCCGGGACCTCCTGGTCAACCTCCTCCTGGCTATGGCCAAATTGGCAATCTATAAAACCAGGGAGAAGAGGTTGGCCGGGGGAGGGGCCTGCGACTGTGGGGCCTATTTCTGTTGCTGTATCCACTCACGTATCCGGGCAGAGTTCCAATGGGCAGCGTCCGCTGGCTCTCTCGAGACCTTCACGGGGCAGTGGGCGCTGTCCGGGGTTCTCTGCTCAGTATCCCCATCCGGTTCCCTTGTTTTAGCCCTTTGACCCTCACACCCATCCCTATTTTCTCATCATTTGTCCCCAGTAATTAGTTGGTTCTTCTGGGTTCTGTGGACCCTCCCTGCAGGCTGGGGGGAGGTCCTTTAGATGTGGGCAGGCATTAGCCCGCCCACCTCCCGGACACCAAATAGTTGAGGTGGAGAGAGGAACCACTCTTCCACTGAGCACCCCTCCATCCATCAACATAATGGAGGAGCAGTTGTGCGATGCCCCTGCCACCCCTTGCCCACCTCCCCTCACTGCCTCTATGAACCCTGAACCATCTGAGGCTGCTGGGCCACCCACTCATGCAGCGGAGGTGGTGGACATGGACGGAGATCCCAGGACCCCGACCGCTCCTGCCGCGGCACCTTCTGCCACCAGTGTCACCACCAAGAAAGCCTCTCTGAAAGGCAGGAAGGGCCAGGGGACCAAGAAGGGCAAAAGCCCCGCCCGGAAGGCAAGACCTCCTGTGGCGAAGGCTCACCCCTGTGCCGTGGTCTCGGCTGCGGCTTCCCCTCTTTCCTGTCCCCCTGTTCCTTCCACCAGCTCTGGGGACAACAGTGTCCCGGCCCCCAGGGCGTAAGCCCAGGTAGCCGCCACCCCCCCACCTGCTGCCTCCCAATCCACCGAAGCCGCTTACCGGAATTCCATCCCCGGTGGTCGCAGCCCCTTCCCCACCCTGACCAGGAGGCACGGGGTCCGTTGCCTCCTGGTGTCAGCCTCTTCCCACGTGGAGACCTACGTGCGGGCATTGGCATGCATGGTGGGGCCCGCGGCCGTGGTGGCGGTTTCCAAGATGTTCGGGAAGGTGGTATTCTTCCTGGTGCCGGAGGCCGCCGCCCAGGAAGCAGTGGAGAAGGGTTTGGCGGTGGGGGGAGTCCATGTCCCACTCGAGCCTTTGGAGGATCTGGGCGTATGGGTGGCTTTTTCCTCCATTCCTCCCTTCCTCCCCAATGCCGCCCTATTGCCTTTCCTCTCCACCCTGGGGAGGCCCTTGTCAGTCCTTAGTCCCCTTCCTTTGGGCTGCAAGGACCCTACCCTCCGCCATGTTCTCTCCTTCCACAGGCAGGTGCAAATCCAACTCCTGCCAGCGGGGCGTGGTGGAGAAGCCCTAGAAGGGTCATTTCTGGTGCCCTATCAAGGTGCCCAGTACCGGGTATATTACACCTTGGGGGAGGCCCGGTGTTTTCTCTGTCGGGCGACGGGGCACATCCAAAGGGACTGCCCTCTGGCCCGGCTTGGAGATGCACTTGGGACCCCCAACACCCGGGAGGGCACCGGCCCTACCATCGCCGGTGGCCCTGACGGTCTAGACCCTGGGGTCGCCCCTCCTCCAACCATGACTGTCGTCAATCCCGCTCGGGCTCCGCAGGGCCCAGACAAGCGTGCGGGCGCCACTGCCACCACCAAAAGTGGCAAGTCCGGGCCTGCGGAGGAGAGGGCGGCAGGGTCAGAGACGGGACTCGGACAGGGCCTACCTCAGGGGGAGGTTTCCCCTTCCCCAGCTGCCCAGCCCCCGTCTTCCCTCGCCCTCCCACCGCTGCCCTTGCCCCCTGGCTCTTCCCCTAATCGGGCCCAAGTCTCCTCCTCTGAAGGCTGGGAGGTTGCCATGAGGAGGTGCCGCAAATGAGCCCGACGTTCCACTCCACCTACTGAAGGGGAAGATACCCTCCTCGTGCCTCTAGGGGTGGGCGTCGGAGCCATCCGTCCCTCCGAGCCCCCGGATGCTTCACAGCACCGTGAGGCAGCTGAGGAGGCCGTGGTGGTTGTGGAAGGGGTAAATGCCTCCCTCCCAGAGTCCCTGCAAGAAGGAGTGTCCACAGGGGATGCTCCTACCATCCCCACCTCCGCTGTGAGGGTGACCACTGACCCTGCCACCAACAAAGGCGACGACATGGCGGCGGGCAGCGGGCTCGCCTTCCTCTCCCAAGAGGTGGAGGCCTAAGGGTTAACCCCGGCTGCCTCAGAGGGGGATCAACATGCCTTGGAGGGACAACAGTTGGCCTCTCTTTCCCCTTCTAGCCCGCCGCTCTCCCTTTGCCCTGCCTCCGGCTTGTCCCAGGGTGTAACCAATTGCCCAGCCATCGGCAGCACTTCGGCCACCGAACCCCTGGGGGATCCTAGTGGGCGGGAGTTCCCGTCATTCCCCATTACCCCTGGTGCTGGAGCCCCCGGTGTTGTACTCCTAGTGGTGCCGGAGCCTGGCGCTGGGGAGACACTAAGGGTATGTCTACACTAGCCCCCTAGTTCGAACTAGGGAGGCTAATGTAGGCATTTGAACTTGCAAATGAAGCCCAGGATTTAAATATCCCGGGCTTCATTTGCATGTTCCCGGGCGGGCGCCATTTTTAAATCCCCCTAGTCCGAACTAACTGCCCGCGGCTACACGCGGCAGTTAAAAGTTAATTCGAACTAAGTCCTTAGTTCGAATTAACTGTTACACCTCATTCCACTTAGTTCAAATTAACTTTTAACTGCCGCGTGTAGCCGCAGGCAGTTAGTTCGGACTAGGGGGATTTAAAAATGGCGCCCGCCCGGGAACATGCAAATGAAGCCCGGGATATTTAAATCCCGGGCTTCATTTGCAAGTTCGAATGCCTACATTAGCCTCCCTAGTTCGAACTAGGGGGGCTCGTGTAGACATACCCTAACTTCCCCCACCACTGCCACCGATCCCCCATCCTGCAAGGAGACACCACAACCCGGTGCCTCTACCGCTGAGGCTTCAGACCCTACTCCTGCTCCCCATTCAGCCCCTCTCCCAACCAAATTTCCCACTTCTCTTCCTGCTCCCCCTCCTCCTTGTCTTTTTCCTAATCCCCCACCTCTTTCTCCCCCTACTCCCCTTCCTCCTTTCCCCGATCCCTTCCCTGACCTCTTTTCCTCCCCTTACACTGTTACTGCCACCCCCGGGGCTGCCACGTTCAGCTCAGACGTTGGCCCCTGGGAGGCAGTTCTTGTTTCTCCCGCTCCCACCACATTTGGGGCTGTTCTCCCTCCACCACTACCCCTGTCGTCATCCCAGTCGGTCGCATCAGTCAGTCGCAGGGCAAGTGGAAGGGTCTGGTCCGAGGCCCCGACACCCGACGCGCTGAGGGGCGAGATGCGCAGCTTCTTGGAGGACATTCATGGCTCCAAGAACAAAGTGGCTCTCACCCTTCAGTGCTGGGGGGATTTCCATCTCATCCTCCAGACCATAAGGGCCATTTTGGGGGAGGGTAAAGGGACTGGGCAGCGGGAGGCTGCAGCCTACCAGGGGGCCCATGGCTTCCGTGATGCCCTGCTTATGTTTGGGTATGGTCACGGTTTGCTGCAGGGCCCAATGGGGACTGTCAGCACTCCTGCCAGCGAGGATCTTCCACAGCCCTCTCGATGCCGCCGTTCGTCACTGCCACTCTGAACACCAGGGGCTGCAGGCTGGGTCTCCGCAGGTGTCGGGTACTCTCCTTCCTTCGGGAGGGGGGGTGCTCTGTCATCTTCCTGCAGAAAGATGGCGGCTGGAGTGGGGAGACAGGGTGTACTTCAGCCACCTGTCGGCCAATCAAGCCGGGGTGGCGACCCTGTTCTCCCCGAACCTGCAGCCTGAGGTGCTGGGGACTGCCGAGGTTGTGCAAGGCCGCCTGCTGCACCTTTCGGTCCGGGTAGAGGGGCTAACAATAAATCTCATTAACATCTACACCCCGACATCCAGCCCGGAGAGGCTTCGCTTCTATCAGTGGGCGGCTGCCTTCCTCGGCTCTTTGGATCCTTATGAGTGCCTGGTCCTGGGCGGGGATTTCAACTGCACCCTCGAGGAACGGGACCGCACGGGGACCCAAGTAGTGCCCGGCCGCCATGGACGTCCTCAGGGAGATTGTAGACCAACACTCCCTGGTGGACGTCTGGCGTGACCTCCACCCGGGCGAGGATGCAGCGTTTACCTTCGTCCAGGTGGAGGGTCAACGGTTGTTTCACTCCCGGTTGGACTGCATTTATCTCTCACATCATCATCTTTCGAGCCCACTCCTCCAGCATTCGGCCGGCCCTGTTCTCGGACCATCACTTGGTGGCCGTGACGGCCTCTCTCTCCTCAGAGAGGCTGGGGCCGGCCTACTGGCATTTTAACAACAGCCTGCTGGAGGACGTGGGCTTTGTAGCTTCCTTCGGGGAGCTCTGGCTGGCATGGCGTGGGTGGCAGTGCGCCTTTCCCTTGGCGCAGCGGTGGTGGGATGTGGGGAAGGTGCGCACAAGGCTCTTTTGCCGCGACTACAGCCGGGGGGCCAGCCAGCGGAGGGATGCAGTGATAGAGCAGTTGGAACGGGAGGTTTTAGATCTAGAGAGACAGCTGGCCAACAGCCCCAGAGATCCAACCCTTCTACGGAATGTACCGGGAGAAGCGGGAGGAACTTCAGGCCCTCGACAACCTTCGGGCCCGGGGTGCCTTTGTTTGTTCCCGCATCCACCTCCTTAAGGAGATGGATTGCGGCTCCCACTTCTTCTACGCCCTGGAGAAAAAGAGGGGGGCGAAAAAGCACATCTTCTGGCGGAGGATGGTGCCCCCCTCTCGGATCTGGTGGAGATGTGCGAGAGGGCTCATGCCTTCTACACCTCCCTTTTCTTGCCGGATCTGACCAACGCCGACGCCCGCAGAGTCCTCTGGAACGAACTCCCAACGGTCAGCGTGGGCGACCAAGACCGGCTAGAGCTGCCTCTCTCTCTGGCCAAGTTCACGGAAGCCCTCCGTCTCATGTCCACCAATAAATCCCTGGGCATGGACGGGCTGAGCGTGGAGTTCTACTGCGTGTTCTGGGACGTCCTCGGCCCGGACCTTGCCAAGGTCTGGGCCGAGTCCCTGGAGAGCAGGGTCCTCCCTTTATCGTGCAGGCAAGCCGTGCTCACTTTGCTGCCCAAGAAGGGAGACCTCCACGATCTGAGGAACTGGCGTCCCGTCTCGCTCCTCAGCACGGACTATAAAATCGTCACCAAAGCCATCTCACTGAGACTCAAATCCGTGCTGGCGGACGTGGTCCATCCAGACCAGACCTACACCATCCCGGGCCATACCATCTTCGACAACCTTTATTTGGTCCAGGATCTCCTAGAGCTAGGGTGTAGGAATGGTCTGTCATTCGCCCTCCTGTCCTTGGATCAGGAGAAGGCATTCGACCGGATGGACCACGGGTACCTTCTGGGCACTCTGCGGGCCTTCAGCTTTGGGCCCCGCTTTGTGAGCTTTCTCCAGGTGCTTTACGCTTCCGCAGAGTGTTTGGTCAAGCTCAACTGGACCCTGACCGCACCGGTCAGCTTCAGGCATGGAGTACGTCAAGGCTGCCCACTGTCAGGCCAGCTGTATACTGTGGCCATCGAGCCCTTCCTCTGTTGTCTTCACAAGAGGTTGATGGGGTTGGTACTCCATGAGCCAGAGATGAGGCTGGTCTTGTCGGCTTACGCCGACGACGTGCTCCTTGTGGTCCAGGAGCCGGGAGACCTGGCGCGGGTGGAGGCCTGCCAAGCTGTCTACTCGGCGGCCTCCTCCGCCCAGGTCAACTGGATTAAGAGCTCTGGCCTGGTGGTAGGGGCCGGGTGGCAGGCGAGCTCCCTCCCACCCGCGCTTCAGGCTATCTCGGCATTTTTCTCTCTGCCACGCATCCCTCTTCGCCAGAGAACTGGCAAGGTTTAGAGTCCAGGGTGGCTGAGCGGTTGTGGAGATGGACAGGACTGCTCCGGTGCCTCTCCCTGCTTGGGAGGGTACTGGTGCTTAACCAGCTAGTCCTGTCCATGCTCTGGCACCGTCTCAGCACCCTGGTCCCGCCCCCCAGTTTCCTGGATCAGATCCGGCAGCTGCTGCTACGGTTCTTCTGGCCAGGACTGCATTGGGTGTCTGCAGGGGTTCTCCATCTTCCCCTGGAGGAGGGAGGGCAGGGCCTGACGTGTTTGTGCACGCAGGTTCACGTCCTCTGCCTCCAGGCCCTGCAGAGGCTCCTATTTGATGCAGGTAGTCCGGCGTGGAGCACGCTGGCGCACACTTTCCTTTGCCGCTTCCGAGGGCTCCAATATGACCGGCAGCTCCTTTATTTGAGAGGTCTTCCGCGAGACCTCTCTGAGCTGCCGCCTTCTACCAGGACCTCCTCCGGGCCTGGAAGCTGCTAGAGGCGACCAGGTCCTTGGGAGCCACCGTGGGGGCAGACCTCCTCGCGGAGCCCCTGCTACACAATCCTCATCTACGTGTGCAGGCGGCGGAGTCCCCCTCGCTGCGCCAGAGGCTGGTCCTGGCAGAAGTCACAAGGATCGGAGACCTCCTGGACTACGACTGGGGAGACTGGGTGGATCCTCGGGCACTCGCCCAGCACATGGGGCTCTCCACCCTACATACTCCCCGGCGCGTACTTCAGGAGGTGAAGAACGCTTTGCCACCCACTGCTCGGGTTTATCTCGACAAGGTCCTGTGAGAGGGTGCACCCCGCCTGCCCCTCACCCCCGGCCCGCCCAATCTATCCATCGGTCCTAAGCCCCGCGTACCTCCCCAACCGCCTCCCCCTCGTCACCCGAACCAGCTACATGCGTTGCAGCCAGTCCCCTTCCGAACTGCACCAAAGAGTCACCTGTACACGCTCAGGCTTCACACGCTCCACTTCCCCACCCTTCTGTCCCGCCCAGACACCAAGTGGCGGGACCTCCTACCACCTATAGAGGGTGGGTAGCCCCGGTGGGATAGTCTCTATTCCACCTTAGTTCCACGGCTCACTGGACCCATCAGCTGGAGAACCCTGCATGGAGCTGTGAGCACAGGCGTGTATTTGGCGCGGTTCACCCCATTCCGAACACTTGCCCCTTCTGTGGCGAGAAACCTGGCGCACGTGTACCTCGAGCGTGCCAGGTTACAGCCCCTCCTTTGGCTCCTCCAGAACATTTTGTTGAGGTTCTGGCTGCACTTCTCCCCTCACCTGTTAATTTACGCACACCCCATCCGAGGCCCCACAAAGTCACGGGACCTCCTGGTCAACCTCCTCCTGGCTATTGCCAAGATGGTAATTTATAAGACCAGGGAGCAGAGGCTGGCCAAGGGAGGGGCCTGTGACTGTGGGGCCTATTTCCATTCCTGCATCCGCTCAAGTAGCCAGGCAGAGTTCCACTGGGTGGCGTCCGCTGGCTTTCTCGAGAACTTCGAGGGGCAGTGGGCGCTGTCCAGGGTTCTCTGCTCGGTGTCCCCATCCCGTTCCCTTGTTTTAGCCCTTTGACCCTCACACCCCTCCCTGTTTTCTTTTTTATTTGCCCCAAGTAATTACTTGGTTTCCTGGGCTCAGTGGACTCTCCCCATAGGCTGAGGGGAGGTCCTTTAGATGTGGACAGGCTAACGCCCGCCCACCTCCCGGACTCCAATAGGCACCCCTGCTCTGTCACAATATATATATGCCACAACAGACATATCATAAGTAAATGGAATTTATCTGAATTCAGATAAACCAAAGGCATTATTTGTCTTACCTGAACCCAAAGATGTTTTTACTAAGAGAGGGTTCCTGGGCATTATTAGTCATTAGATGAGCTAAATCTGGTAAGAATTTCCCCTAACAAAATCCTTAAAAGGTCTCCTTAATGGTCAAAATATCTGGGTGTAGGGTAGCCATCACAAAATCCATGTAGTAAAATAAAAACTATAGGTATCTCCACCTGTTTTGGCAAAATATTCAGTAAACTATCCAATACTTGCAATACTCCATATGGATTAATAGCAATGCTGACATAAAAGCAGGCAAAAGGTGACCAAGACTGGCTGCCTTCATGTCAAGAAGCCTCACAGAAACCAAGCAACAGCAGATAAACATGAAAAAGAAAGCTTTAACAGCCATGTGAAACTATGAACAGCTCAGTGCATATCTCTTCCACATGAATTTTAACACAGAAACAGACCACAAGCCCTTAGTAGCACTACTGTGTTCAGAACAATTGGATGACCTTTCGCCTAGGATTCAATGATTCTGACTGTGGCTAATGTGATTTTTCTTGCTACATACCAGGGAAAGCACTCATAGCAGTAGACCCTCTATCTACAGTCCCCATTGTGTAGCCACCAACAGAAAAGCCTTGAGAGAAAGATGTCAAAGTTTACATAGACGTTGTTCTGGCAGCAATTCCAGCATCTGCCAGCTGACTTCAGCAAACTAGAGATGAACAACTAAAGAATCAGACTTGCCAGAAAATGACTCAGTATTGCCAAAAAGAGTAGAGTTAAAGGAGTCAACTTTCAATAGAGCGATTATACTGACAGGACTGAAATGACCATCATGTGGTCAAGGGCCTGATTCTCAAAGGATAATTCATTCTTTTCCCTACAGTATTTCAGAAAAAGGTACTCTACGCTATCCACGAAGGATGCCAAGATACAAACAAGTGTAGGGCACAAGCATAGCAATCTGTACGGTGGCCCAGCCTGAGTAGGCAAATTCAGACCACAGAAGAGGACTGCAACATATGTAACAAAATGGAGGGTGGGGGCAGTTGCTAGGACCATTACTTTCTATAAATCTACCTGACAGAGCTTCACAGTGGGTAGTCACAGATGTTTTTCTGGATATAATACATTATTGTAGTTGATTACTTCTCCAGATACAGTAGACTTGGCTATACATATGCAGAGGTCACCAGTAAAGATGTTCCAGACCCTGAAGTCAATATTTAAGTCACGGGGTTCCTGAGCTCCTCATATCTGATAATGACCCTCAGTTTTCCTCTGAAACATTCCCAGAATTTTATAGGACTTTGATTTTGAACATGATACAAGAGTCTGCCCTACCCCCAGAGCCAACAGGTAGGTGGAGGGAGCAGTGCAGACAGAGGTGGATTAAGGTCTGGGGCTCTGGCCCAGAGCAAGTGGGGGGGGGCAACTCTCGAACTATGACCCTGCACCACCCCTTCTGCCTGCAGCTCCACCCACAGCACCCCCCTGTTCTGCCCTTTCCCCTGCAGCTCCACCTGTTCCATCCCTTCCACCACAGGTCTGGCCCTGTTTCACCCACAGTCAGGCCCCATTCACACACATCTCGCTCTCTCCTTCAGTACCAGGCAAACTGGTTGAAACTATAGTAAAGAACAGAATACCAGACACATAGATGAATATAATTTGTGGGGGAAGACTCAACATGGGTTTTGTAAAGGGAAATCATCCTCACCAATCTACTAGAATTCTCTGAACATGTGAAGAAGGGGGATCCAGTGAATATGGTGTATTTAGATTTCCAGAAAGCCTTTGATAAGGTCTCTCACCAAAGTCTCTTTAGGCAAAGTAAACTGTCAAGGGATAAGAGTGAAGGTCCTCTCATGGATTGGTATCTGGTTAAAAGATAGGAAACAAAAGGTAAGAATAAATGGTCAGTTTTCAGAATAGAGGGAGCTAACTAGTGGTGTCTCCCAGGGGTCTGTACCGGACCAATCCTATTCAACATATTCATAAATGATCTGGAGAAAGAGGTAATCAGTGAAATGGCAAAATTTGCAGATGATACAAAATCGCTCAATATAGTTTAGTCCAAAGCAGATTATGAAGAGCTAAAAAAGATCTCACAAACCTGGGTCAACATACTGGTAGGCAAAATTTGATGTTGATAAATGCAAAGAAATGCGTATTGGGAAAACATAATCCCAAGTAAGGATATTAAATGGTGTTTAATCAGCTAATCAACTAGTCAATGGAATTTCCATCAACTAGTTGATTAGTTGATAAGGGGGGAAACTGCAGAGCCGCAATGGGGTTAGCTCCTGGGGCCAGCCACAAGGCTCTTAATACATTTAAAAAGCACAAGCTCAGTGAGGGGACCAGATACGAACCAGGAATCAGTTGATTCCTGACACACGCACAGTCCCCAGCTACACCTCTGCCCCCCCTCCCAAGGAACCGGCTTTTAAGCCAACTCTCCTGAGCACCGGCTCCTTCTCCCCACCCCCTTGCTGCCTCTCTCTGACAGAAGCAATAGGGGGTAGGTGGAAGCGACTAGTCAACTATCCGATAAGCATATGCTTATTAGAGAGTCGACTAGTCACATCTGTACTCTCAACTTAAATTAGCTGTTACCACTCAAGAGAGATTCACTCAATGTGCAGCAGCAGTCAAAAAAGCAATAGAATGTTGGGAATCATTCAGAAAGGGATACGTAATAAGATAGAAAATATCATATTGCCTCTATATAAATCCATGGTACGTCTGCCTCTTGAATACCACGTGCAGATATGGTCTCCTCATCTCAAAAAGAGATATTGAAAAAGGTTCAGTAAAGGGCAACAAATGATTAAGGGTATGGAACAGCTGCCATGAGGAGAATTAGTAAAACTGATTTTTTTTTTTTTGGCTTGGAAAAGAGATGACTAAGGGGGGACATGATAAAAGTATATTAAAATCATGACTGGTATGCAGAAAGTAAATAAGGAAAAATTAACTCCTTCCTATAATGAAAACAAATGAAATTAGTAGGTAGCAGGTTTAAAACAAACAAAAAGAAGTATTTCTTCACACAATTCACAGTCAACAGCATACAGGCCCTGTAGGCCTGTTGAATAATCTGCCACTCAGTGCAAACTACAAAAAGTTCTGTACAAATAAGTGGGCCCATATAGAGCATTCCTGACATATCCATCAACAACACTAGACTATTTCCAACAGAATTTCTCATGGGAAGATGACTAAGGATAAAGGTTCCCTCTAAGCTGAGTGGCAGCACAGCCCCACAGCTGCTTAATTGGCCCCTCCCAGTCAAGCAGGGAGCCTTGAGCCCCTGACTGGGCAATGCTGATTAAGCAGCTGCAGGGCTGTGCAACTTAGAGGGAACCTTGCTAAGGATGCCTTTATTTATGACACCAAAGCAATTTAAATCTAAGTGGACCAACCTGCAGGAATTTTGAAAACAGGGTGCCAAAATAAAAACTTGACAGCAACAAAATGTCAATGTTCAGCACCGAACAAAAGCATTACCTTTTGAAACAGTTAACCCAGTTTTGCTCAGAAGTTCCTGGACATCTGAACTGTTCTGAACTCATCAAACTCCCACATCCTAACTAATGGAAACTCCAAAAGGAATTCCCTGGGGGAATTTGATTAATTTTCAATATTTTGCAACCCAGTGTAGAGGGAATCTGGGACTTGCTGGTACTCTGTCAAGAAGTGTGTCCCCTTCACAGGGAACTCCATGCACAAACTCAACAGAAATAGAAACACATCTGGGGGACTGATCAAACCCCCTCAAAGACCTGATCTTTAGAATACTATTAAAATGCAATTGATAAGAGAGACCTAGAAGTACAAATAGTTTTAAAGAACTTAAGTTTATTTTGAATTGCTGTGTGTATACACATTGGTTTATAATTTAAGATTTAATCTTATAGAGTTCCTGGTCTTCCACAGAGAGGACCAGAATATGTAGCAGCAGGGATCCTAATAAGCAGGGGAACTTCCTGGTTAGGGAATTCTCCATTTGCTGCTCAGAGCATGACTCTCTCTCTGTTTATATCTGGTAGCACTTTATAGACTAACAAACCATGTTGTTTTTTCAGTTTACCTGTACAGACTAACTGGGCTGCTCCTTGAAGCTTCTGTTTATATCCTCATACTACAGGAATAGCACCACAAAGAGGTGAAGTGATTTGCCTAAAATCAGACAGCAGGTCTGTTCTATTCTACAAAGATGTTTATACTGCACTTATCACTGTAGTATCTGAATGCCTTCCAGTCGCACATTACTAGGATTAGTCATGTGGTGTTTTTCTCTCATCCTTTCCGCAGGGGAAAAGTATGTCCCACTGAATGTTCTGGAAGGGTTTTATAATAGCCCCCCTCAGCTATATATTTCAGGCACATAAACAGAAATTTCTGTGAGGGGGTGTGCTTTTTTTGTAAATGTGGACCGCAATTTTTTTAAATGTAAAGGAGTTCTAAAATAGTTATGCAATGAGTGTGCATAAGAGAGGTTAATGAAAACTTTGAGTGGAAACAGTGACTGGTAAAATGATTTTGTTATAACATACTAAAAATGTATACAGTAATAAAGGTTTTATAGAAATTACCTTCTCGGATCATGGTGGGCAGCACAGCTGCCATGCTCCCCCCCACTCCCTTGGGTGTTTCTGCCTGCTGCTGTTCTCCCTGCTTGGTGAGGCCAGCGCTGGGTGAGTGTGGGCAGGGCTTCCAGACAGCGGGGCCGGGCCTGGGCTGCTCCTTGTGGGTGGGGAGCGCCATTCTCCCAGCCCTGCTGTGCTGCCACCAGCCCCACTTGTCCCCACAATACTGCACTCTCCTATCCCCCTAACAAACTGGTTCTCAAATTTTTTGGCCCGTGGTCCATCTGGCTCAATGGAACCTTTCCATGGACCACCAGTTGTTAATGGAAACTCGCTGCAGCTGGGGAGAATGGTTTAATTTAACCAGTAAGAAAGGAAATATTAATTTAAATTATTAAACAGATTAACTGCTTCAACTTTCTTATATTAGTCTATCAAACTTCATTTTAAATAAAGTGAAATATTAATTGATGTCCAACACAAAAGGTCCCCATGTTTTCTTTATTTATGGCTGGGGTGGGAGAACCTTTTTTTGATCTGTGGCTACTAACCCACAGAAAAATCAGTTGGGGACCACACAAATGAGAAGCAAAAAAAAAAAAAAATCACTCCAAAACCCCCCAATCCTCACTGATGTTGCCCCCAACTGAGACACCCACTCCTCTGGCACTCCAACCCGACCGGGGAGGTACAGGAACAGGGAGGACTGAGGTTCAGGGCTTCCCATAGGCCAGATTTAATCTTCTGGGGTTATAGAGTTAGTGGATTTTGTGGACACCCTAGGCTATAGGTTTGGGACAGAAATGGGGGGGAGGGGCTTAGTGTGCAGGACAGGGCTGCCAGCGAGAGGAATGGGGATGCAGGATTTGGGTGGGAGGTAGAGTGCAGGAGGGGATGAGGGTGAAAGGTCGGGATGGGAGGTAGGGTGCAGAAGCAGGCTGGGAGTAGGATGTCTGGCCAGGAGGATGGGGCAAGAGCAAGGGAGGGTACAGGAGGGAGGGTACACGAGCAAGGGAGGATGCAGGAGTGGGCTGGGGGTAGGGTGTCTGGCCAAGGGGAGGGTGTAGGAGCAGACTCGGGGTAGGGTGTCTTCAGGAGCGGACTAGGGATAGGTATCTAGTTGGGGGTAGGGTGTCTGGCTGGGGGAAGAGTGCAGAAGCAGGCTGTGGGCAGGTGTCTGGACAGGGGGGAGGGTGTTTGGCCAAGGGGGAAGGTGCAGGAGCAGGGTGTGGGTAGGCATCTGGCCATACGGGAGATGGCAGGAGTAGGAGAGGGTGCAGGAGCAGGCTGGAGGTAGGGTGTCTGGCCACTGGGGAGGGGCAGAAGCAAAGTGTGGGTAGGTATGTGGCCAGGGGAGAGGGAGCCAAGAGCAGGCTGGGGGTGTGGAGTCTTGGTGGGGCGGTGCATGAGGGGCTGGGAATGCGGGGGCTGGACATGAGGCGGGAGGGAGCACTTACTTGCCTTCATGCCCTGCACTGCTCCTAGGCGCCACCTCCTACTGTTTCCATTGGCCAGATTCTGGCCAATGGCAGCAGCGGGGAAAGCCAAGCGGGAAGCTGGTGCTGACACTCCAACCTCACTGGAGGGAGGGAGGGCCAGGCTGGAGCAGCAGCATGGGCTCTCCACTGCAGGGGTAAGAAGGGGGGCTGAGCTCAAGCCGCAGACCCACTGCCCTAACAGAGCCCCCTCATGCTTATTTGGGAGACCTTTGCACCCTTTGCACACCCCCCCCCCAGTGTACGGGCCTGTATATATATTAGAGAATGCAAGGTCAAAGAAATGCACCCTTGTCCTTTGAGCAGGTGATGAGGTTTGTGATGGCCCTCAGAGTTCATTCCATGGGCTGATCCCTAGAAAAGCTGTCTATTGCACAGACAAACTATGAAGAAAGTGTGTGATACTATATACTTTTGTTAGTCTGAGGTGCCACAGGACAACTTGTCGTTTTTAACTTAGTTGTAGAAATTCCACCGTGCAAAGTTGAAAACACTGGTGTCTGAATCATCCTGAACCTTTAGACAGTCCTTTTGACATCTTGGCATATCTTGGAGCATACTGAAGATCTGAGACCTTAAACTTGATTGTCTGTGAAAAGCCAGGGTAGAGAGCTGGAGACAGATGTGATGTGCTCACAGTTGCCTGTGTTGCTGAGATGATGCACTGTAATGTTCTATACTAGTGGGAGTTTCCTAAGAGCTGGAGGCTTCATACCCAGATACATCACATCACTGTGGCCCAGCTGAGAGGTGACAAAATCATGAACAGTCAAGGTTAGGCCATTGTGTGCCAGGATGGAATTAGTCTTCTGGCCCAATGGAGATTGTGGAAACCATTACATGCTCTTCATGGGCAGAACTGGGAACAGATCCCTGGTCTCCTAGCTCCCAGGCACAGTATTTCTTCATGTAAGGTCTGTCCTTAAAAAAAAAAAAAAAAAGGCTACCCTGCTCTAAAGCCTCCAGAGCGCAGCAATGCTGCTCCTGGGCTTGCAGGAAGGAAAAAACGGGGGGAGGCCACCTGCTCCCCATCCGCCTGATCCCCCTTCCATCCTCTCGCACTTGTGACAGGAAACCAACCAGCGCATGGGCCCTCAGGCTGCTACAGACAAGGGTTCCTAGAAAGGGGGACTGCTGAGCTGGGCACCAACGGGAGAGAGGCAGCAGCCCGTGCACAGAGCAGACGGGCGCGGAGGGGCTCAGGGCAGCCCAGTCCCTTCAGCCTCAAGGGTCTAGTCAGCGCCAAATAGAGACCCGTAGGGAACAGCGAGCGAAGGCCGGGGATATATCTCACGCTCACGAGCCACTTGGCGGCAGGAGGGACCCAGCTAGGCGCGCGCGCGCCCGCCCCGCGGAAGGGGAGGCCGCGCGCGCGCGCCTGGGAAAATGTTGCGCAGATTCTAAAATGGAACGTTGGCGGCGGCGAGATTGAGCGCGAGGGGGTGTGTGAGCGTGAGTAAGAACCGGGACCAGCAGCCGCCGCCACCGCTGCCGCCTTCTTGCAGCCGGTTCCCTCCCGCAGCGGTACGGGGAGTAGCCGCCTCCACCTTCCCCCTGCATGGAGCTCTCTGCTATCGGGGAGCAGGTGTTTGCGGTGGAGAGTATCAGGAAGAAGCGCATAAGGAAGGTGAGGATATGGGGGGGGGGGAACCAGCATCTATTCCTCCACCTCGCCCTCCAGAGCCTACCCCTCTCTTTCCCATTCGTGTACCATGCGGAAAGGGGCGCAGAAGCCCCTGCTCCCTTGTGCCCTTTCCAGCATATTCCAGCTGTAGGGGGTGTGGCGGACACGGGCATAATTCCGCACCCCATGCTGCAGGCATCTGTATGGGGGGGGGGCATCAGTATGTACCTCACCCATGTCGAATGCGGGGGGGGGGTGGCGTGGTGATGGGCACTCGCACCATGCTGCGGGCAGGGGTCGTGAAGGAGAATCATTGTCAAGCCCCTGTGCTGCAGGGTATGGGAATGTTTTTTCAGTTACCATGTTACAAATAGAGCTGTATGGTGGGTGGGAGTCACCAGCACCGCCTACTCCAACCTCCCAGAGACAGGACAGGTACCATTTTCGTGTATGCTGTTCCTTGAGGGAATGGAGAGAAGCACTGGATACCAGGTTTATAGGGGAAGAGGGTTCCTGCCTGCTCTTCTTCCCTGTTCCACCTTTGCAATTAGGTCCTCTTTTCCTTTCACCACTTCCCCTTTATGAGTAATGACCTATTCAAGAATTGTCCACCTTACCAAATTTCCTGAGCTCCTCCTCCCATCCTTTGTGCTTGTGGATGTAAGTTTCTTAAGTGTGACTCATATCTCCAATTGGTTGATGATCTTAATTTGAAGTAAGGGTTCATTCATTTCTTTTTGGAAAAATGTGGGTGTGGAGAGAGAAGCACTGATGGAAATGGGAGAGATGCCTGCATATTAACCTCTAACCTCTGCTGCCTTAGACGCTTATTTTTGACCATTTCTTGATTCTAGGGTGCTAAGATATATTTGTGGTTTGAATGGGCACTTCTGTAGATGATGAGGTGATTGGAAAGGACATAGTGCAATGAATGCAAAATTGGTTTTGAAATGTTGATATGGGACTCTGGAGAGATGATCAAATAGGAAAGCATGGCTTTGTGCTTAAATGATAGACATGGGAGTTGAAGTAGCTGACTTCCTGCTTCTGACACTGACTTTCAGTAACCTTGGGCAAGTTAATTTGTCCCAATTTTTTAAATTATTACTAATTTTGTGTACCGTATTTGGAGGCTTTGGCTTTTTTATTTCTCACCAGGGGTGTTGAATTCCCATTGATTTGAATTGAAATGATTGGTGCTCAGCATTTCTGAAATTCATGCCGAGGTGTGTCAACTTGGGGACCCCAAATCAGTGGACACTCTTGCATGATCTCCTTTCCCCCTGCAAATCATTGTGTGTGTTAAATTTATCTTAATTTTTACATGTCCTGTCCCTGTAAGTATGTGTGTACCTGTATACACCACACTTGAGGAAAAGTTGTAAGAGCAAAGTGGTGCTGCTGTTGTTCAAAGATCATATCAATTGTACACACACTCCTCAGGACTCTGGAACTGATTTCCATACTTTACCATTTCTTCTCTCTCCCCACCCCCAATAGTAAGTAAGTGGGTACCTTTTAAATTCAGCTTTGAATTGCTGTTCAGGTCAAATGGTTGAGTGGCTTGGATGGTTGAGACTGTGTTTGGGCAAAGCATGCAGCAACTGGAAGGGGACATGCCAGAGAAGCATTTCATACCTTCTATAATCTTGTATTTCTTCAGATTTCTGATTGCTAACCCTCTTGATGCTTGTTCCGTTCCTGATATGAGGTTTTTCTCCCATCATGTTTAGGCTGGCAGACTTCTTGTAGTGTTGCTCATGAGTTGTGTAGCTGCGCACATGCGGGCTGCTTGTTGGAGGGTTGCTAGGGCTCCGCCTTCTAGTATATTAGTCACTTTCGAAGCACTTGCAAAACTGTGCTTCCCTGATTGATAGTTGAGTCATTTGAGAATACTTGGAGTATGCACATGTTTGCTTGAGGAATCTATGGATTATTTAGTTTAATGAAGAAGAGTTTATCTTTTTTAAGGCTGTGGAGGGGAACAAGCTCTTCAGTTGTGCTATTGCCAGTGCAGACCAAAGGGCATTCTGTTGACATGGTTTTCCTCTTCCTGTAGTACCCATTTTGGGTTGCAGGGCTTACCTCTTTTTTTTTTTTTTTCTTTCCCCTCTCTCTCTAGGGTAAAGTAGAATACCTAGTGAAGTGGAAAGGATGGCCCCCAAAGTAAGTATCTCTGTTTTTTCTGCTTGTCAGTAATGGCTTTGGCTGTATTTCTGTTCCCTGTGTTATTAATATATATTCTCTTGTGCCTTTGTCCAAAAAGGAGAGCCCCAAACAAATTCTATGTACCCATAAATACTAGTGAAGCTGAAATATGGGCCCATAATCCCTCAGTTGCCTATCTCTTTTTGTTCCATTACCCTCTTAAGCTGTCTACTTGAATGGAGTAGAAATAATCAGCAATTTAAATAGGAAAACTCAAAAGGAAATCCAGGTGCTAGGGTTTAAGTGTTACATTCAGTAGGAGGTGTTCTTCCTTCCAGGTCAGTACTGAGAAGACCCCAGCATATTATTAGGAGGTGGGTTGGTAGATTACCTCTAGAAGTGCTTCCCTTTGGAGAAGACACACATTGTGAGCACTGCCGCTTATCATTAAAGATCCCTCTTCATGGGAGAAGGGGCACTGACTCAGATTTACTGGTTATAGTCCAATTCAAGGGAATCTGTTGCCTTTTGAGGATTCTCACTATTTTCCTTTGGTTATAGCATATTTCTGTTCCTGTCCTAAATTATTTTAGTTTACAGTTACTTGAGTCTTCCCCAGAAGACTATGCATTTCAATTGGGAGTGACTTTTCAGACAGGGAACAATCTGTAAAATGCTGTGAGATGAAAGAAATTAGGTAAAATTATTACTATGTAAACTGCCTGCCTAATAGAACTAGCTCCTTCTTAGTCCATATGGACATCTGTCTTCACTCTTCTATATACGGACCAGTGTTCAGATGAAAATATACTGCAAGTGCACATGCAGTCACGTTAGAAAAGATGGAAAAAATAGATGTCCAGTAATACTAACAAATTCCTGCAATTGCAGGAAAATGACCGGCTAGGACAGGCCATCCTAATATAATGGGCTATCTGGATTCAGTGCTCCAAAAGTAGTTGAAACGTCCCCAAATGCCCTCCACCCTCTCCCCCCACTCCTGCACTTCCTGAGTGTGTGGGCACCCACGTGTGTATAGTTCCTATCTTTCTCTTTGGTGTGGTTAAGGGCGAGATTTTCTTCTTGGCTATAAATTCTGTGATCAGTTTAACTCTGTGCTGTTCATTACCAGTCTCTGTATAATGCAGTTTAGCATCCTGGCCATTTTTCTGTGGGCCTGTTGACTTTCGAGTTAACTTTAGCTTTGTGTATTCAGGCAGTCAGGTTGGGAATTACGTGTGCATTGCTAGAATCACAGAACACTGGTGTTTGTCCCATGTTACTTTCCACAAGTACAGTCACTGCAGTGGTGCCTATTTAACTTCTGCTTGGTTGTTAGCCTGAAGGATGGGTGGACTGAAGCTTGGTATAATATCTCTTCTGAAGGACAGTGCAGTACTTAACCTCCGTTTGCCTTCTTTCTTCCTTTCCCTCAGACCTTGAGATCCCCAGTGAAACAAAATCCTAGCACAAGCAATCAAGCCTCCTGGCTCAGAGGCAAGAGAGCTCCTTGTTTTGAGAGATCATGTCAGCAAAACAATATCAAGCCCTGTTGATTGAAATCTCATTTTTGAAACCTGTTTTCACCACGGCTGCCGTTACTGAAAACCTAAATGTGTCAATTGTTAACTCTCTTCCTTCCTTTCACCGTGCCCTGTCCTTGATCTCTGAAAGCTCTGTACATCTAGAGATGTGCAGCAGATACTCGTTTGCATCTTAACCTTCCTGAACATCCCTTTACCCATCCTGGTTTTGCCTATGACCTTTTGGCCCTTTCTGATTTCCTTACCAGTTACTTAATTACTCCACTCTGGCTTTGATGGAAAAGGGTAAAGCGGTTCTCAAATTTTTGTATTAAGTGACCCTATTGACACAGCAAGCCACTACATGTGACCACCCCTATACATTAAAAACACCTGACAATATCTAACACTATTATAAAGGCTGGAGGCAAAGCAGAGTTTGGGGTGGAGGCTCACAGCTCGCAACCCATGTTCCCTCTAATCTTTTCTGTCCATGTGCAGAATATATTTTTATGTGCACCCAGGCATGTGTGAATGTGCACCCCCAATAGAAACATACAACTTAGCTGAGGGTGAGGTTGTGATGGAAAAATAGTCACCTAAGCAGCTGGGCAGCATTTAAATTTCTCCTGTGTGGTTTACGGTGAACCCTGCTCATGACCCCCATGTAATAAACTCATGATCCCTGTTTGAGAATCTCTGGGTAAAAGGTCAGTATAAGTAGTGCATTTGCATCGTTCCTGTGCCTTATCAAATTTCCCTCATTAATTTGCCACGCCTATCAAATCTCTGGGTTGCGCTGCTGCAGGCAGGGGCGCGAAGGGTTACAGATCTGACTCAGCCATACGCTTGTTTACAACTTGTGTTTGAGGTAGGAGGAGGGGGAGTGGGGACGGAAGATCATGTGATCTGTGTTTTCCAGAGTGTGTGCTCTCTCTGCAGTTCTGCTGCTGCAGCCTGGACTGTGTGTGTGTGTATGTGTGTGTGGTGCAAATTGCACCATGTTTTTTTTTATATATGCAGTGTTTTGCCACTGCAGTGAGCTGGGAGCTGAGCTGCAGAGGAAAAGGAAACACCCACCAGGTTTTTTGTAACAAATCTCTCTCCTTCTCTGCCTCCAGAAAAGGAATCCTCTGCCTGATTTCCCCCTCCCTCCCTTCTGCAAAAAAACAAATGCCCAATCTCTGGAAAGGAGGAAAAGAAACCATCCTCTGCTCAGATAATATCTTGACTCTGCCAGCTTGCAGATACGGAGATTGCTGCAGGAGGCTTGGGTGAAAAAATGAGGGAGAGTTGGTTGGGGGGTATGAGAAGAGAGGGAAGGATCAGTTACCAGGTAATGGTGAAGACCTGTCCTTAGCCTTGTGATCTGTCCGTAATCTTCTTGGAACCCCTGTGTTTCTCCCTTGGTGAAGAATCTACATTAGGGTTTCTAGAATCATCATCAGGAACCTCCTGTATCTTTAGGTACTTTTCTCTTCCTCAGGAGTGAATGTTCCAGAACCACATGCACAATCTACACCTGTTCATCCACAGACCAGACTGTTCTGTAATAATTTGACTTGCTGCTTCCTGAGAAGGAGAGAGATGTTTGTACAAGTACTGCTGCCCTGCTAGTGGTTTTGGGTACCACTTCTCTCTTCCCCTCAGGAATCTGAGCGTGTGCCCTGCTGCATGAGCAATAAACCTTTCTAGTCTAGAAAATAAATCATCATGGAACATTTTGTTCTAGAGCTGTATTCTCCTCTGGGCTAGGAGAGGCATTCTAGACAAATACCAATCCCAGTCAAGCATGACCTTTGAGTAGTAACCCTTCCAGAATTGTTTCTCTTGCTTTTTTTTTTAACCCATCCATGCCCTAGCTCTTATCAGAAAGCAGCTTTTAAAACTCTTCCCCATCGTTAAAGTGTTTCATTGATACCACAGATACCTCGCCTAACCCCCAGTTCCTGTCTCAGCTGTGTAAGTCAGGAACAAAGCTGAAGACAGACTGATGACCTTTCTGCTCTGCAAGGCTAGCTTTGTTTTCTGGGTGCCGAGTTCAGAAGTACTATTTCCAGACCTCTCCCATAACACCTGGCTTATGTTAAACAGCTTCTGTGCTGCTGAAAACAATGTGCATGCATCCTTTTGTTCTTATCCCAAACTAGAACTGGTGTAAAAGCTAGTGTTGTCATCTCTAGGAAGAGTTAGGAGAATAAGAAATAGCAAAAAGGTTTGAAGGTTCTCAGTCAATCTACTTTAGGCTCCAATCTAGGTGTCTTTAAAAAAAAAATCTGTAGTAAAAAATCTATTCAGGTGTTTTAATCCTTTCAACATCAATAATCTGAGAGATGTTAAAAAACATAGGTGAAGAAACATACTTCTTCTTAGGACACTTGAGATTAATAGAGTCCTGTTTTCTTGAAAATCCCATCAGACCAGCCTATTGCCTTAGTGGTTAGTGCTCTGCCATGCTGGATTTGCTCCCCAAGTTGAGAATATCATGGCAGAGCAGATTTGCACAATCCTCAGTCGTGGGAGTAGTTTGATGCTTCTGCTGACATTAAGACAGGTGGACTAGTAGTGGTGAGCCCTTCCTATTATTTAGAGTGGGTGATGGAGGGTTTGATTCAGGGGGTGTATGGGAAGTCCCCAAAGCTCTAAAAGTAGTGGGGCTGGTTCCCTGACTCTCCACTCGTGAGAGGTTTGTTCCAGGGCCTCAGCAATGCCTGAAGCATCACTTACAGAGAAGTTTCACTGAAAGAATTTTAAAATATATTCACTTTTATTTCTTTAGATACAGCACATGGGAGCCAGAAGATCACATCCTGGACCCTCGCCTGGTAGTGGCTTATGAAGAGAAGTAAGAGGGCTTGCTCTTCCCAACCCCCTCAGGCAAACTTAAAATTAAAAAAGTTCTGTATGTATAAAATGCATGCAACATGGGCAGCAACAGCATAAGTGTCTCTGCTCTCCTGCCAATAGGCCTCAGTCACCACCAAGAGTGGCCACCTCTGCGAATGTCTGGTTCATTCTCTATCGTCCATTCAGCCCTGAGACTCTGCTGAGATAGGCAAGAAAAAAAGTCAATGCCAGTCATTGCTCAAACGCTGCTGGAGAGCTATTGTGAATAACTTCCAGTTACTGACCTAGAGGCCCAATGTCCCACCCTAGATCAACAGAGCTGTGAAGCTTCCCTTCTAAAAAGATTGTGTTTTACTCCCAAGAGAAGCTCCTTTGGGATTTTCTTCTCATTTATATGGTGGCCAGTGAAGTCTGGTGAAGGAATTAAGGGAACTAGCTAGGTACAGAGAGCAAAAGACCTAGTTGGACATTGTGCTGTGTTCTGTATTGTGGTTTTGTTATCTTGTGTGTGTGTCTCTTTTTTTCCCTTGCAGAGAAGAGAGAGACCGTGCATCAGGATACAGGAAGAGAGGCCCGAAACCAAAGCGCCTCTTATTACAGGTAACCTTTCACTCTTCCTGGTGTGTCCTCTCCCATCCTTAGCCCTTCTGTTGTTGCGCTGTCTATAGATCTGCCAGGGTGGAGTTAGCTTTCTGTTTGCAATAGTCTGTGCTAGGAAGAAAGGGTGGTGGATTTTAAACATAATTGCTAACACACATTTTGAAATCCTATGTGGAGAAGCAAGCTGCAGTTCTAACCCAGCTAGCAGACTGGTGCTCCCATTGAGGGAGCTCCCAAGGTGCTCCCATTGGGGGCGTGCCTGCCCGCCATGCCGGGGTAGGCAGCTTTGTGTGGGGCGGGACTCGCAATAACATGCTAATAGGTACCAGTGTGGATGTTGCAGCAGTGGCAGAGAGTGGCTAGCCACCTATTAGAGCTACAGTGTGCTGTGTGTACGCCAGGATTTTACAAAGTGTCAGATATCATGGTGTTAAACGCCTTTTGTTCTGATGTGCACGAGTCCCCTTTCTTTGCGGCTTTAGGCTCTGAGAGGGGCACTAAGAGCATCCCCCTATTGGAGATTATCCCTATGTGAACGATAGGGGAAGTTTGGGCAGAACTCAGATATTCTGTTTTGTAAACAGCTCTCCAGTGAGGCTGGTGCCTCCATGTTAATGTTTATTTTCAGCAAAACTTAAGCTGTGCTGTGGCCCAGGTGGAGCTGGTCTGTTTGTAGCAGTGAAGGAATTAGAGGAGAGCAAGTGGGCTCCACAAGGCAGAAGTAGGGCAATTAGAGTTCTGCCATTAAAGAGATGCTGCTTTATTGTGTGCTCACTCGATTCAAAGCAGGCCTTGGCCCTATGAAATGCCAAAACCGTTAATCACATGGAAGCAAAGTTCTAGCACAAATAACCGTAATGTATCTGCCCACTGCTGTGCCATGGAGATGATTCTAGGAATTAGAGATAGGAAAGACTTATTGGATCAACTAGCCTACCCTTTTTGTAAACTTCTCTGTGGTCGTCTTCTCCAGGGCATCTTCTCCATTTTAAACATCCCAAGCACTGAAGCTTCCAACTTGTATTTATTTTTATTATGGTAGAGCCAAGAGGCTCCAGTCAAGATCAGGCCCTGTTATGCTGGGCACTGGACAATCACATAGCAAGGGACCACTCTTTCCCTGGAGTCCTTATAGGACAGACAAAAGATAGGAGGGGAAATGAAGACACAGGGAGTAAATTGACAAGTCCAAGGTCAATTAGAAGATAAGTGGGAGACACAAGACTAGAACCCATGTTGGCTGACTCCTAGACCAATGCCCAGCAATGAACCAAGCTGTCTCAAGAGGAGACTATTCTGTACACTAATAGCTCTTGCTGTTGGGATAGCTGACTTAAGACATTCATCTCAAGCTTTCCCTCTGCTGAGTGACCTCACTGTACAACTCTTCCCCTCCCTACGTGTTTATACACTTGTAAATTCTCATCCCCCTTCCTCTTAGCATGATTCTGTTCCTGCAAAGGCACTTAAACACAAAGGTGCATTTGTTCTGTTACTCTGGGATGATTAGCCTTTCTCTTCCACTGCTCTTCACAGAGACTGTATGGTATGGACCTGAGGAGTGCCCACAAGGGAAAGGAGAAGCTCTGTTTCTCTCTATCTCGGCGATTTGGAGGAGGAGGAAGCAATCTGGCGGGGGCCAAACCAGGGCAGACAGAGCTATCGGAGAAGAGTGCGGGAGGCGTCCTACCATTCCCACTCCGGAAGCAGCGCAAGAACCAGAAATATCTCCGGCTCTCGCGGAAGAAGTTTCCACGCATGTCAAGCCTCGAGAGCCGTAACCACAGGCGTGAGTTCTTCTTGAAGGACTCAGTGGCACTAGAGGCTAGGCAGACTCCCAGTGACTGGGATGCTACGCAGCATACTAGCAAAGAAGGTAAGGCTGGGGAAACCCCATTTGACTATGAATTCAGAGGCATTGGCATGATGCTCTGATTTTGTTTACCAGATACGCACGCACTCTTCCCCCTTGCCTACTGCATCCTGGGAGCGTGGATTTGTGTTAGCGCGTTACAGTGTCTGCAAAACTGTCATTGGCCAAGTTGTCCCCAAACACCTCTGCAAGTTGTCTAGATGAATGACTCAGTTAATCTATCAGTTTGCTTCTGTGGTGTTGACACCTGTGTGTTTTTATATTGGTGACCATCATCATCATATTGGAGTGCATGTGAAAGCTGGTGCTGCTTTCCCAGAGAGCTGACACGCTATCTGTTGCAGTGAGAAGCTCTGTGTCTTGCCATATTCCTCCCCCTCCCCCGATAAAGGGAACATAAAGGATAATCCTCTATCAGTGCCACTTTGAGGCATGTGTGCAAATGTCATTAAGAACCCTCTCCCACCCAAATCCCTTTAATGTGTTCCATCACCAGATTTGAGGGTGGAATTCAAAGGTCATTGGAACTTCATCAAATATCACAGGTTAAGTAGGCTCAAGAAGTGGACAGCAGAGCTCCAGGAAAACTCCAGGAGCTGCAGGGAGGGCTTGTGGCATCTTAGGAGTCACATCCCTTGGAGTCAGTAGCAAACCACTAGCCCTGCAAAGCTGAAGCGTCTGAAGGTGGGGCCTTCGTGATGAGATGTAAAATGAAGTTTCTTGTCACTTGTGGTTGCTAAGAAAATGGTGGCACTCCTGGTAGGTGTTACCCACGTTAGAATTAGATGGGGCCCAGGGGCTAATTGGGGTCTGGCAATCTAAATTTTCCCTTCTGGTTTCAATTGGAGAAAGTATTCACCTTCCCCTCTGTGATTGTGTAGTGTTACTAATGCAGAATGGTAGTCTTCCTGCATATTGATGGTGGGTGATGATCCTTAGCTGTGTCGTCTGTAAAGCAGTTTGGGATCTGAAGGATGAATGGTGCTAGAGAAATGTAAAACTATTTTTCTATTCTCCCCTCGACGTGTGCACATTCGGAATTCCGGTTAGTGTCTGGGTGAATGGACTCTTTCCGAGGTGAGAGTAGAGACACCTCAGGTATCTGAGACAGAAGCCAGGAAATGCCCAGTTAAGGGGTCCACATTCCATACCCAGGTGGGACAACAGGGTGCAGTACAGGTAAAGTAATAGAGAGGGGATGTTTTCCTCCCCTCTCCATATATTTTTGTGGCTCTCTTTGGGTGCGGGAATTTGTTCAATCTGTTCTTAAATTTCTTATGATGTGGGGAAGTGGAAGTGGGGGGTATTTGGGTCCCTCACTTTGAATGGCAGAGGTTAGGTGCTCCAGGGGAGCGTGGATGTTTTCAGCTTCCTTCCCTCGGTGGGGAGGGAGCGAAGAGGGAAACTTTTGTACCCTTTGGACCCCAAAGGAGCGGCATTGGTGGGCTTTGGAGAGAGTCACATCCAGCCCTTCCCTTGGCTGGATTGGTGGTACAATGGAGGAAAATCCTCAGTTTTAGTGCCCTCCTTAGACCCCAGGGAGTATGAAGTATCTGGGACAAGCTTGGAAAATGAGTTGTGAGTGTTGTGGTTTTTGGTTGGTTTGGTTGTTTGATGGGGTGGGGGTTGACTTTACATTACAGTGAACACGTGCATGAGCTAGGACACCTGTGGGCTGAGATCCAGTTGCCAGATATTCCCCCTAAAGTGGAATATTGACTCCCATTTGGCAAGAGGGTGGGGAATGTATAATGAAAATTCTGATGGACCTGTAAGCATGGTGGTGCTGTTGTCAGCCTGCAAAGTTGATTGTGTGTTTGTCAGTCGCTCTTCTTGCCACTTCCCCTTCTTTACCTCGCCCTTCCCAGTCCCATTATCTTCCTATCTCTTCCCTCTACCCCTTAATTTCTGTGGTGGGTGTATGTTAGACACCTATAGTGCCTTGGAGCATGTGCAAGCTTGGCACAGATTGATGTCACCCACCCGTAGCCAGCAAGGATGCTCCTCTTCTGTTTGCCCCTTATTCTTTTCGTAATGTGTTCTTATCCGCCTCTCCCTTTGCAGTAGGCGTGGATGCAGTTGATGGCAACCTCCCCTGGATCCCCACGCTGTCCCCCAGTGAAGTGACAGTGACAGACATCACGGCGAACTCCATCACCGTGACCTTCAGAGAAGCACAAGTGGCCGAGGGATTCTTCCGAGACCGAAGTGTGCAGCTCTGAATCTCCATTTTTAATGTTGCTAATCAAATTCTTTTGGGGTGGGGTAATTATTTCACTCTTTTAAAAAATCCAAAATGTTTCTTTGAAAACTGTTTACAAAGGGTTTTTTTTTAAACTGAAGTCTCATAGATTTTTCTTTTTCCCCCTTCAGATACGCAAAAACAAAAGGCAATGTAGGGGTGCCTGTGTTTTTGTTTGTTACTATATATAACACACACTCTTGTCTGTTATTGCTTTGTCTGTCTGAGAAACTGATACCCCTTTCCTTGGCAAAGACTCCCCTTTTAGGGAATATTAAGAAAAATTTTTTTCTATGTATTCCCTTCGCTGTATTAGTTCTGGCAGCTGAATTCAGGGTGAGAGAAGACACAAGGATGGAGAAGGGGTTGGACCTTTTGCTTGCTTCCCTGTTTTGCAGTTGTTCTTTGAGTGAAGATACTTTCTTGGGAAATCATCCTCCCCTTCTTCCTCCTCCCATCCAATTTCAGCAATGAGATGTAACAGACCCAATCACTTTGAGTGACTCAAGTCTGTTATAAGCTTTCTCCCTTCCTAATTTTTTTTTTCCTGTGGCCTGGCACTGTGGTGCTTGTGGCAGTATTGCAGGTAATCCGCTTGCCGTGGAAGGTAGGAAGCTCCATTGAAAATTATAGTGGTTAGTGTAATTCTGTGAAGACTGAAAGGATGTCTTCCCTCTCTGTGTGATCCACTGATACCGTACACATCTCTTTGTAACCTCCTAGCTGTGGCATATTAGCTATACATGCTCACTTTGGATTTCTGGGCCTTTAATAAAGGCAGCACTGTAACTTAGTTGTACCCCCTAAAGGTTAGTATATACTAACAAAGAAGTACTCATTCTTTCTTATCCAGAGACCTTCCTAGAAGTCTTCTGTCTAACCAGAGACCTTCTCTGATCTAGAAATATGGCAAGGGGAAGGTATTATTGTGTAACCCTGCAGTGAGGAATGAGGATCCCCCTTGCTGAAAACCAAACCTAGAATGGATATCAATAGTGTCCTGAAAATGCTTTAGTAAAAAGGGATGGCTCTCTTCTTGGGGGTCACCAAAGGATTGAAACACTGACTGGCAGTGCTAGAAATCCACAGACAACAGCAGTAGCCTAGTGCATGAGAATCAGGCAGTGAAACTGGACATGAGCTGGTCAGTTTCTGCTTCTAGATAGTGTGGAGTTTTCTTCCCCCCTCCTATCAAATTTAAAGAGCAAAATGGCTGAGAGGAGCCTCCTAGACTAACATTTTTAAACTTTTTAAATGTATCTTCTAAAGTGATAAGGATTCTTGGATTGAGTATCCTATTTATATTTTCCCTTTTCAACTTCAATCTCCTTACAGTATCTGTGACACCCCCTTCCTTATTTTTGTCCTTTTACCCAGTGACCATACCTTTGAAGCATTTAAAAAGCTTTGCTGAGGAAAGCCATTTGTCATTCAACAGACTCTTCCTAATGTTGCACTTACAAATATCTGGAGATTTGTGCTGGATTCTACCTGTAATGTCTTGGGTTTTCTAAGAATTGCCATATTTTCAAAGTTGATAGTTCAGCATCTGTTCATGCATACTCTCTTCCTTCTTTAAATTAAACTTATTTAAAGAAGTTAAATCTCTCTCTCCCTATGGAAAGCAAGAAGGGAGAGCTAGAACCTCAAGGGGGAATTGTGGGGCTATGTGCTGCGGTACAACTCTGACTCTCTTTTCTTCTACCCTCCAAAAAAAATGACTGGTGGCTTTATGCTATCTGAACCCACTTTCCTACAGAGCTGAAGCTAAGTGTCAATGGAAAAAGCTCTTATCCTGGAGATCTTAGCTTCAGGCCTGCAGAATTTAGGAGTTCTGCAACACTGATGCACTGGGTCCTCCAAACATTTGCTTTTTATAAAGCTTTTGAATTGCCCCTAAACTTTCTTCAAAAGCATATTTTACCTTTAATAGGTGGTAGCTGCTAATAGGATGAGACTGCCTTCCACCATGTCATGGCGCTTGCAGGGTGGATTGACACACCCTGAATTTTGGGTGTCTCACTGCAAATATTTTTCTCCCTCAAAATAAACAAAATGGAGGATGCAGCAGACTGCCCCAGCTCCAAGATTTTATAAGTGAGGAATATTGAGAGGGAGGTGGAATCTGAGTTGACTATTTTTAATGGTGAGAGTAGGCATCAGAGGAGAAGCGCTGAATCCTTAAAAAAACAAACAAAACAAAATGGGTGCAACCCGTGAGATAAACATAGACTCAGGACAAAGTTTGTCAGATGTGGTTGCCTAGAGTTAGGTTCCTTAATGCATATATAGTCACCTACATGGAAATAATCTCTTTTCCCCATTACTTTATTCAAAAAAAGAGCACTGAGCGCCAGGGATATGAAAGACTAGTCAACAGGCTAGTCGACTAATTGCTCCCCCCTCCTCCCTGCTGCCTCTATCAGAAAGAGGCAGCGAGGAAGGGGTGCTTCAAAGTGGCAGCGCTGTGTGGAGCCTGGGGCCAGACCCCGGGTTCCATGCGGTGCTGCCCTTTGAAATGCCACATGCAGCCCGGGGCCAGCTGGTCCAGGGGGCCCGGGCTGCATGCTGCATTGTCAAAGCGGCAGCGCCACGTGAAGCCCGGGGTCAGCTGGGGACTCTCCCACTGACCCTGCGCTCCATGCAGTGCTGATGCTTTGAAACATCGTGTGGAGCCTGATGCCGGGCTACCCGCGATGTTTCAAAGCAGCAGCAGTGCATGGAGCTCGGGGTCAGTGGGGCACTCAAGCAGTCTGCCACAGGGAGCATGGGGCCAGAAGGGGACTGCTTGAGTCTCCTGCTGGCCCCGTGCTCCCCGGCATGCTTTTGCTTTTGAAGTACACTTCAAAGGCAGAAGCGCCCTTATTGACTAATCGAAATTTTATATCCCTACTGATCATCTGTATCTCCCAATGACTACCTTGAGAGTTGCAGGTGCACAGCGGGTCTGAAATCAGGGTGTCTTTGATCCAGGTGACTACAGATTTTGAAGATTAATCATAGGCACTTGAGTTTAAAGGACTTGCATCACAATTTATCACTCCAAACCTAGAAGAATGGTTGTAACTTTTTCTGTTCTATGTGGGTATGGCTGCCTATGCACTTTCTCCAGTTTTAGTCCAGAAATATTGCAAGCAGAACTCGTGTGTGGATGTTTCTCACCCTGGCCAAAATCTGGAAAGCTGCAGAAATTTGTAAAGGCAAGCAAAAGGCTTCTCTCACAAGACTTCTGTTCCGCTTTTCTCTTTCCTTGTTACCTTCTATGCACCCACTAAGATTTTCCAGACCAAAGAATTCTGTCTTGACATTAATTTTCTTTGAATAACACTGTTTTTGCAAATTTATCTGTAAGTGGAAGCTTTGGAGCTGTTGCAAACAGGATTCACCCACTGCTTCATTTTTAACCCTTTTGTAGATGTTTACTTGTATTGCTTCTGATGACTAACTTCCTCTCCTGACCTAAAATGATTAAGGAGATGTCTTAGCCATAGTACTTTATGCCCAAGTCAGAGGGGGTGGGGTGGGGGGCTGTTAATCCATTTCCTGTTGAGATGCAGAACCTTGCTGATATGTGGATTGACTTTCTCTTGGGCGTGAAGAGAACAAGGGGGAGAGGATGTTTTGTGGTAGGAAACTAAGCATGTATCTTATCCATTATGACACATCCTTAGCAAGGTTTGCCTATTTTAAAAATCAATCTTACTCTCTTCACAGAATGGTTTTATTGTTTTTAATCTTGTTAAAGTGCAGTTCTCTTCTCAAAAGGGGCTGGAGAAATCTTGGCGTGGGCTCCAAGGTGGTGGAATGTTAATGATTTTCAAATCAGATGTTCTCAGTTTACAAGTGCAAAGTTTCTTACTGCAAACTCAGCTTGTAATCTGAAAGTCATATGGGGGCATTGTTGGCTATTGTCCCAAAAATCAAAGATTCTGTGATGGGAGCTTCACTAGCTATTATGGCTGATGCAAAAACCAAAACAGGGTCCAGTTGGAGTTTAATATAATGATTCTATTTGAAAGATGAGCCAGAATAGAATCCAACTATCTCCCCTATAGTTCTGTTGATTGCAAGGCAGAAACTTCAGCCAGCAGAATTACTCAAGGGACCTGCATTTTGTGTAAGAACAGAACTGCATTGTAAGAACTTGCTGGCAGTTCTTAGGGCAGGCAATGCTTGTTTCATGCATCTGTTCATAATGGTCTTTTATGTTTGGTTTGTATCATGGCCACACTTAGGGGTCCCAGTCTCATTGGGACTCTTTTTTGTGCTAAGCTCTGTACAAACACTTGTTCAAAACAGCTTTTTCCTCTTACCCCCCCCCCCCCCCCCCAGTTCCTTTTATCCCCACCCCCAATATATTTATTGATTCCACAGAGTACCAATCATAAGTGAGTAGTGGTATCTTTAAAGTACATCTACACTGCAAAAAAACAATCTCCCAGAATCACGTCTCAGATCCCAGGTCAACTAGCTTGATAGGGCTAAAAATACCCGTGTAGAAGTTCCCATGCCTAGCCAAGCAGGAATATTTACCTAGCTATTTTTAGCCCCTTTGCGTGATCCCAAGTCCGTTGACCCAGTCTCTGAAACTTCTTGCTCCAGATCTTTGTTTCACAGTGTAGACCTGCCATTAGTAGACCTGTGTCTTCAGCACACCCCTTATTCTCCTGAAACGGCTTGAGCCCTGGATGTGTCCAGTCCGATTTTGTTTTCAAGGGCAGACAGGATATTGTGGGAACACCCAAATGCAGTTCCTTTTGCCAAAATAAACCCAAGTCTGCCAGGAAAGTGACCCTGACTAAGTCAGAGCCTCAGACAGAAACGAGCATGTGATTAACATATCAGAACAGGGTGTTTTTTGTTTTGTAGTTAATGTTGTGAAACTGTCCGGAAAGATTCTTCTGGTGTGTTTGATTGAATGTGTGAACTTGGTTTTGACCTCATGGGGCCCCTGGCCCCAGTAAGCTTCCTGCTCTACCCTAGCCCCATGCTTTGTAGTGAGTTTGACAGTTTAACTGGAATAGAGAGAGTGGCCTCATGTTGGCTAAAAAATAGGCAGTCTGCTAATAGGAGATAATGCAAACACCACAACAAAGATTGGGGTGAAGAAACAGTGCTGATGGCTGCAAGCAGTAGCCTACAGTTGAAGGTTAAAGCAGGCCCCTTTGCTGAACTATAACTTCATGCTTTTGAACCAGGAATGAAGCAAACCTCCTTTCTAAAAAGTGTGACACTTTTTTCCTTCTGCTCCTATTTCATGTACTTGTTCCTACAGCATAGGATGGAGGATGGCAAGTTCCAGTGAATGGCACGACTACCTTGTAAGGTCTGGCATTGCTTGGGCTCCAGAGTTGTGCTGGATCTGTGTTACCGTATCCCCATTGTCAATAAGAACCTTGTTAGACTGTTCAGGATGGACCATTGGGGGACAGTGCCAGTTGTTTCAGGAAGAGGAGTGCAATGCGATGCAGGGAGTATTCACTGACTTATGAGGCCCTCCCAGGGTTTGCATCATGCTGATCCTTCCCATGAATAAAATCAGATGCCAAAGTGACAAATTTATTTTGTTGTTGGAGGCTAAATTCTGCTCCCATCCTTTGTAAATCCCAATTCTGAGTCTTGACAGTCACTAGTGGCTTCATTCAACTGGCCAGTTTCCTCTGTGCACTCCACACTGGCCTGTCGCAGCTGTTGGTTTTACCACAGATGTGTTCTCTTACTTCCTCTTGAGTGAAAAGATAAGAATATTATATGCATGGGGGGGGGGGAGTAATTTGGAGATGGAATATGTCTCTGTGCATTTGAATACACTGGCTGCACTGAATAATCTTCCTCTCTCTTCACTTCCTTCTCCCCCTTAGGACTTCATGGCCCTGCATCAATCAGCATTTTAGAAGAATTAACTGGCACTCCTCTGTGTGCTCTGAATGGTTATTGAGTAGGTGAGCATGTGTAGAGAGAGCCATTTGCTTCTGTGTTCAGTAGCTGGATGAGGGAAAGCAGAGATTTCTGAATATGCAATGGTTTCTGGATGATCAGAAGTAGCACAGAGCAACTGAGCCCAGTAATGGAAGCTGCTAGTGGCTAGCAAGTGAATGGGAGACACAATTACTGTGTTTGCCAAATGGGATGGATAGACATCTTATGCTCAGAGGGTTGGCTGCTTTTATTAATTGTGGGCCACTTGTTAACCTGCCTGTCTTTTTAAAGATGATGCATTCTCTCCTCTCACAACTATGTGGGTGTTGGAGGTGCCTGATTGACATTTTGGGCTGGAAGGGGGACACTGAGTATTTCTCAAAAACCTGACCTCTTAAAATCTATCTGTTCTGTATCATTTTATTGCCAACAGTAGGAGAGGGATGACTGGGATTAGAGAGTTCGGGGGAAGGAGGTGTTAACCAGAAAGGTGGAAGTAGCACCAAAAATTCTTTGAAATCTGTAAAAATGTTAGTCTGCTTTTCTTAAGTCAAGGCCTAAGTATGTTTGAAGCACTTTGAAGATGCAAAGACAGCACTAAGAGCGCTGAGTACTCTTATTGCCTCTTTTTTGAAAAGTGGCATGGGAAAAGGGAAAGATGTATCCATTTCAGGCCACGGGCTATTCCTTATCTCCTTTCCTCATCTGCCATTGAGCCCTTTGCATCCCTTCGATGATTTGTAGGGTGGGTTTGCCATTCCGGGCATGCCAGGTGAACAAAGGCTCGATGAAGACAAGGAGGAGACTTTAAAACTCCGCATCCACCTTCAAAAAAAAAAAAAAAAAAACCCTCCACACACACTCTCACATTTTTCCCCTGTCACTTGCTGGACATAGGGGAATAATTAGACTCTGTTCCTGTGTTAGGGGATTGTTTGTTTTGTTCAACAGAAGTAGTTCCAGTGTTTAGAGATAGCTGAGATGTGATCCAATAAGTTTCTTCCATCTCTTGTTTTGGAGACATCTTTTTATTTCCTTTTTCCTGACAAATTGCACTTTAATAGCTTATTGGGGATGGGAAGCATACGTAATTCTTTGGGATAGGGGCAACCCCAACAGCTGTTTTCAGTGGCTGCTGGACTCTTCCAGTGGGTTATTGTCTCATCTCATGTCCAACAGCACAGGCACAAAGGAACTTTTTTTTTTAAATCAGTTTAGGCTTAAAGAAAAAACTGAGTATTTTAGCTAGCTATGTGTAGGGAGTTTTACTTAGTAACAGGCATCTCTGTTTGGAGGAACCCCAATCCTCCTGCTGTCATTTCAGCACTGATCTTCTCTCCCATGCTCCTCCACTGCTTGATTTGGGTTCTTCTAAGACTGCAGTATGACTTTTCTGCATATTTTTATGTTTGTTTTCCACCAGGAGTGAGGTTGGGGAAGGCTATTTTATTTTTAATTCTTTGCATGATAGAGCACCTGAGTCTTTGCACAAGAAAGCTTCCTTTGCACAGAATGAGCTTCTAGCTTTTGTACAGACTAATTGAATGTATTTGGGCCGAGGGGGCTGAGGGAACGAATCAATTCCAAACAAACAAAAAAAACACCCCCGAAGTATAATGCCTTTTTCTGAGTGAGTGCTTGTTGTAAATGGAGATTGTAATACAAATAGGAGGACAGGTCTAGTTACAATTTGATGCAAAGTGTGGTTTTATTTTTGTACTGATATGGATAAGAGACTGTACAGCATCTATTTATTTAGATGATTTATGTGGTAAATGTTGCAAACAAAATTATTAAAAATATTAAATATGAGAACTGACATTTAACTAATGGCCTGTTTCTGTGTTGTCATTTTCTCCCTAAATCCTACAACTCCTTTCTTTCTCTGCTGATCTCTTGGCTAGGGTTGCCAGGTGTCCGGTATTGATCTGGACAGTCCAGTATTTTCACCTCCTGGCTGGGGAAAAAAAAATCAGAAAATACCGGACATCTGGCAACCCTACAACACACTCGGCAACTGGGCCCGGCCCCCGACAACCCCAGCCTTCCAACCCCGGACCCACTGGTTCCACAGGGAAGCTGCATTCTGGCTTGATCAAGAAAACAAAATGGCCACTGGCAAAAAGCCTAAAGACCAAGGTGCCTTCCCTGGGTCTTAGCGCTCAACCCTGTTCCTAGCCCTATTCTGACTCTGCACACACTCTGAAAGGGGCCATGCTGGGTTTTTTTTCATCAACAACTTTGGTCTCTTTTCCCCCCCCCCCCCATAATTTTTTCCCCGGTGTGGGTTTTTTTTGGGGGGGGGGGTGTTCAGTATTTTTGGTTAAACCATCTGGCAACCCTACTCTTGGCCTATGGGATGAATGTGCAGTAGTTCTATTGGCTTAGGAGGATGGAAATCATGTATGTACGATGAACAGAGATGTTTAATAAGGGCAATAAGGACACTTTCTGACAAGTTCCCTTATTGGACCATCTCAAGCAGATTAGGTGTTTTTATTAATTTTAAATATGGAAAGTTAGTTTTAGCTGTATACAGAAAAAACCTTAACACAAGTGGATGAGTATAAAAGGCAAAGCCATCCTATGTTTGCCTGAATATTTTCAAAAACTTCCATAAATAGCAGCAGAGTTCTAGCTAAAATGGCATTGTTGCCACATAGTGGCAATGCAGGGTTGAACTGATCTATTTAACCAGGGGAGCTGACAGCCTCTGGGAGACCGTGGGCAAGGTGTGTAGGTGGGTGTGGGTGGAGGGGGGAAGGACTGTCTCTGTGCTCTAAAAGGGTTGAGGCCTTGAGTAGAAGGGGAGGGTCTGGGATAGCCAGCCCTCCACACGGCCCAGACCGCAGCTTGTCCTCAGTGTGGCTGTGACTTAAATGGCCTGGGGCTCCAGCCACCATTGTTTCTGCAGTAGTGACGGTGGCCAGGAGCCCTGGGCCCCTTTGAATTGCCAGGCCCTGGGACAAATGTCCCCTTCTCCTCCCCACCCCCACTGGTGGGCATGTATTTAACCACTTGCTTGCTGTCATCACTGCCATAAAGCAAAAAGATGATGTGGAATTATAGACCAGTTAGCTTAACTTCAATACTTGGAAAGAAAATGGAACAAATGGTTACAATACATAAGCACATAAACAAAGGGATAAGTAATATCCTGCATGGATTTGTCAAGAACTAATCATATCAAACTAATCTAATTTCCTTCTTTGACACAGTAATCAACCTAGTGCAGCATTTCTCAGACTGTGGGTCCCGACCTCCCAGGGGGTTGCGAGCAACTTAGAGGGGGATCGCAAACAAATTAGAGGGGGGGGGGGTCGCGAGCAACTGAGAGGCTGGTTGCAGCAATGGGGAGGGGGGTCGTATCACAAGTTTGAGAACCCCTGGCCTAGTGGACAACAAAGAAGTGGTAGGTGTCACGTACTGATATTTAGTAAGCCTTTTGATGCAGTTATTCTGAGAGACAAACTAGTAAAATATGGTCTAAATTACATTATTGTAATGTGAGTAAACAACTGCTTGAAAGACTGTATTCAGAGCAGTTCTCAATAGTATTGTTGTCAAACAATGACCTTATCAAGAGTAATCCTGTATGAGTATATGAAAATAGTGAGTAGTACCTGACCTTGGATAAACAATATGGAGGACTGTGCAAAGAGTACATTTTAAAACTTGTGGTGACAAACAAGCTAAGAGAGGTTACAAGCACTTTGGAGGACAGAATTAGAATTCAAAATTATTTTGATATATTAATGATATATTAAATAAGTGGTCTGAAATCAAGATGAAATTCAGTAAAGGTTAAGTGCAAAGAAAAATATCAAAAGCACCAAAAAAAGGGGGGGACTAACTGGCTAAGGCAGTTGTGGGAAAGGATTTGGAAGTTTATAAGGAGTAAAGTGACTGAGTCAATAATGTGATGCTGTTGTGGAAAGACTAATTCTGGGGTGTATTCGTAAAAGTGTTGTATATATGTCACTGGAGTGTTCCACTTGGTGCTAGTGAGGCTTCAGCTGGAGAATTGTCTTGTTTTGGCAACCACACTTGAAGAAAAGGTGAACAACATTGAAGTACTAGACAAGAGCAATAAAAGTGAGAGGTTTTGAAAACATAAGGAAAGGCTGAAAGAATTGACCATGTTTCATCAAGAGAAGTCTTCAGCTGCATGTAAAAGATTATTAGAGAACAGTAATTAATTGTTCTCCGGGTCCACTGAAGGTACAACAAAAAGCCATGGGCTTAACATGCTGCAGTGGGGGTTTAGGTTAAATACTAGGAAAAACTTTTAGCTATAATGATAGCTGACCAATGAAACAAGTTATCAAGGGAAGCTGTGCAATCCCTTTCCATGGAGATTTAAGAACAGGTTAGACAAACATTTGTTGGATGGTCTAGGTGTAAATAATCCTGCCCCAGCATGGAGGGGAGGAGGAAGAAGAATGGACTAGATCCCTTTCAGTCCTCTGTTTCTGTTCTATACAAAATGGAATGCACCTGCTGGGCATGCAAAAGTAAGTCCATGGAATTGACATCTTGACTGCCAAATGTTCTGTGCACATGCTGCTTTAAGACTGAATGGATTCCAGATTGCTGGGATAGAGAGGGAGACTGATTTTCCTTCCTGTATGGGAATAAGTTATAGGAGTGTGTAAGCACACTCAGATATCACCACATCCAGTATAGGTAAAGCAGCCACTAATGTGGAATAGTTACAGTGGTACAACTGTGTGTAGATATTTAACACTCTGTTGATTTCAAATAAAAGTGTAACAATGGATGGGACCTAACTGAACTAGAACCTTAGTTAGTTCAAGGGAACACGGGTAGGTCTCACCTGCTTGGCTATGGGAAAAAACTGTGAGAAAGGGACATAGGGATTGCCAAGGTGGGTCAGACCCGTGGTCCATGTAGCATTGCATTCTATCCCTGGCAGCAGCCAGGACTGGCTGTTGCTCCAGGAAAAAGGGCATGAAACCTTGCAGAAGAAGTTATGGGATAACCTGCATCAAGGAAACTTTCCTCCTAACCCCCAGTCTTCAAGAGGGCAGTTTATTCTCAGAAGTATGAAGGTTTCTGTCCCTTTCCAAACAGGTTTTGGTTCTTTAATGCCTTACTTATAATATGGGCTAGTCTTGTTACTTTGATCTGTGTCCAGACCTCTTCTGACTGTGCTGCTGGTGTAACACCAAAACCAGCAGCTGCCCCATTTTCCTACCAGTGGCAGTTTTAGCCATGTACATATGGCCCGTTTTGCTTACCAGTCCTGCACTGACATGTAAAGACTATTAATATTTTCAATATATTTTATTACATTAATATTTCAGTTGGTTTATTATGGCAGAAAGTAAGCAATTTGCCAGTAAAGCTGTGCCTATGCTACCTTTGCATTTTCAAATCTCATTTTGTAAGCAAATCTAAAGTGAGGTGAAAGTCGGGGGTACAGAAGACAAATCAGACGCCTGCAGGGGAGGAGTACCACTTTTGCGGCAGGTCCCGCCACCTGCACTGAAGGGATGGCCAGGGACTAGCACAGACCTGCCCCCTTGACCCTGGGATCTCTCGGGGGGGGGGAAGGCAGCCTCATTGGCAAGCAGTTCACAGCAGCCGGAAGGGGCTGTATATCTAGCACTGTCCCCCTTTCCGCGCGTTTACGTCCCCATCCCTTTGCTTTGTGCCCACTCTTCCCCCTCCCCCCCCGCATCACAACCCCCGCCCCGCCCCGCCCCGCAGGCCGCTTCCCGACCCCGCGTTTTGCCGCCCAAGCAGCGCCTCAGCACGCGCCTCGCTCCCTGCAGCCCGCGCGCGAGCGTGGTGACATGAGGAGCCCGCGCGCCTGCGCCCTCCTCCTCTTTCCCTAGCAACCGCCGGGGAGACCCTGGTAACGAGGAGGGGGCGAAAGAGCGAGGAGGGCGGTCACGTGCTGCCGCGCGGCCGCAGAGCGAGCGAGCGTGAGCGTGCGCGAGCCGGTGCAGCCCAGTAGCTGCGGCGGCGGCGGCGGCAGGCAGGCAGGGAGGCAGGCTGAGCGGGGAGGGAGGGCAGAGGGGAGAAACGGGCGGGCTTATTATGGGCTGTGGGTGCCGCTGCTGCTGCTGAGCAAGATGGAGCTGTCTGCAGTGGGGGAGCGAGTCTTCGCGGCCGAATCCATCATCAAGCGGCGGATCCGAAAGGTGAGCAGCCGCCAGCCTGGCTACGGCTCCGGCTCCGGCTCCGGCCCCGGCCGCGGGGTGCCGTGGGCTTGCTGCAATGGCCATTTCTCTAATCCTCCCTCTTTCCCCCTCCTCATCGGTGTTTTGCAGGGGCGCATCGAGTACCTGGTGAAATGGAAAGGCTGGGCCATCAAGTGAGTTGTTTCAGTATTTCCCCGCGCGTGTGCGTGTGCGTGTGCGCACATGTGTGTGTGCGTGCAAAAGTCTTCACCGAGCTAATATTACGCATCCTTTCTGTGTGCGCGCAAATTATGCTGGGGGGGGGGTTGCCCTCTTTGGTGCCCCACATTAACCTTTTTTACGCGGGTGCCCGTGTTTTTGTGTTTGCCTTGTCAGGTACAGCACTTGGGAACCCGAAGAGAACATCCTGGACTCCCGACTTATTGCAGCCTTTGAACAGAAGTGAGTTGAATCGGGGGGGCGGAAGGTAGCAGCTTATTTGTTTGTTTGACATTTGAGCTACCAAAAAAAAGTGTATCTGTGTTTTCTTAAGAAAAAGTTTAACTTCCTAAAATTTGAATTCCTAAAGGGAACGAGAGCGTGAGCTGTATGGGCCCAAGAAGAGAGGACCCAAGCCTAAAACTTTCCTCCTGAAGGTAACTCTTGATTTAAATAACTTAGGCCCAGTTAGATGTATCCAAAAGCCTGCTGCCTAGCTACTTTAGAAGGTATTTAATACTGAACTGACTTGGGGTTGCCTTAGTCTGGGGGTTTGGTGCAACTAAATAAAAGGGGGGAAATAAAAGTAAGTGCATGAGATGCTGTTTGGGATAAGGAGGGATCACCCATGGGCTAGTAAAAATTGGGGGGATGTGCATGTGTGGGAATGACCCCTTGTCAATCTTCTGCCCATCCCCTGATGTTTGTTTCTGTGGTGATTGCACCTACTTGCGCTCTTTTCCCACCACACTAATGGTGTTTTCATTCCCCTCCCCCCCCACACCTTTTTGTTCTGTATGTCAGCATAACACAGCAGCATACAGATATAAGGGTCATGCTTCTGCCTCCTTTCCTCTTCATATGTCAATATACTAGATGCCCCCAAATTCTGTATTGGTGGTTACTTGAGTTTTACTACTGGTTCTGGTGTTCATGGAACAATTCTGCCTCTTCATGGTAGAGCTAAAGACTCCACTTCATCCCTGATGACTGTCATTCTCATGATATCTGTGTCTTTATGCACAGTCATGTTTTGCCTCGCAGACATTTTAAAAAAAGAAAAAGTGGGGGAGTCCCCAGTTTCCTTCTTTAAAAATCTGGTGCTGGTGACCTTTGTAGCAGAAGTTACATATTTTTCCTGTAAGAGTATCTGTCATATTCTGCTCTGACAACCTGCAGACAAATGTATTGCATTATCGTTCCCCTAACAATCCTAATCCTGGATTATAAACGAATGGAAGTGCCAGAATATCATCATGATTGGCAGTGTCTTTAAGACAAATTTGAATGGGGAGTCAGAAATTTCTCAATTCTTGTCTAATCTGATAACCAGATGCTATGGAGATGTGGTGCTTTAACAATACCGCTAATACGCCTGTCTCAGGCATTATTAACTCATTCTGTGGCTTTGGGCAAATCACTTTACGCTTTTGTCTGTTTTGCCAATCTGTAAAAAAAAGTATTTTGCTTTCCTGCTTTATGGGGCTGTTGAGAGGCTGTACTTCTTTGAAGTGCTAAGCAGAAGTGAAGCGCTAAGTGCCAGCCCTCAAAGTTTTGTGCAGTAGGACAGTGGTTCTCGACCAAGGGTACGCATATCCCTGAGGATATTCAGAGGTGTATATCAACTCATGTAGATCAATGTGGGTTGCGACCCTGTTTTTAATGGGATCACCAGGACTGTCTTAGATTTGCCGAGGCTAAGGCCTAAGCCCTACCACCTGGGGCCAAAGGTGAAGCTCAAGGGCTTCAGCCCAGGGCTCAGGTTACAGGCCCTCCCTTGCCTGAAGCCCTTGGGCTTTAGCTTTGTCTCTCCTTCCCACCTATAGTGGTGGGGCTTTGGGGCTGAACTGGGCTCAGGCTTTAATCCCACCTCCTGGGGTTGTCAGAAGGTAGTCCCAGTGCAATGAAGTTTGAGAATCTCTGATCTAGGAAGTTGCCTACTTTTATAACAGACTACATTAAAAAAGGACTAACAAAGTTAGTGCACACAGACAATGTCTTGTTTATACTGTGCTGTCTCCTGTACATGTAGTACAATATTTATGTTCCAATTGATTTATTTGATAAGTGTATGGTAAAAATGATAACATAAGCAATTTTTCAGTAATAGTGTGCTGTGACACTTTTGTATTTTTATGTTTAGTTTTGTAAGCAAGTAGTTTTTAAGTGAGGTGAAACTTCAGGGTATGCAAGTCAAATCAGATTCCTCCAAGATGTTACAGTAGTTTGGAAAAGTTGGGAATCACTGTAATAGGATGCCCCATGTTACCTGCTTTGGAAGGATATGGTATATAGAAGTTTAAAAATTGGGGTGAGGATCTTCCTGGGGTTTTCTGGGTGCCCTGGTAAAAGTTGGGGAGCATTAGAAGAAATTTTTAGGAAGCACTGGTGGTAATGGAACATTTCGCCCCCCCCCCCATTGTTACTCTTGCCTTAATGAAAAACAAAAAATGATAAAAATTGGTTTGCTTTCCCCAATCATGAGTGTGTTTCTTTTTACTTCTTACTCTGTAGTCAGTTTCTGTTTCTGACACTTACGCTTTAGATCTTCTTGTGTTTGGGAGTCCAATGATGCAGAGGAAAGATTAAGGCAGCAGCATTAACTTAAAAATAACACTTCTCTTTGAATTATTTAACTTATTATTTGTAACACTTGAAATTTGAATATAAAAAGTTCTAATTGTTGCTTATTTATTTATATTGCTTCTATAACAGCACTCTAAATGGTTACACTGAACGATCAGTTGATTTCCTTTTCTGTCTGTGTGGGCCACAGCAACACAGGAGGGAGGTGTTTCATTACAAAATTTAACGTAATGTATATACAGTGTAATGCTGAATATAGTAAAATGTGATTATAAAGTCACAAAAAGCTGACGGAGCACCTCAAGAAACAGATACAGATTCTGAATCTACCTTGCTTCTCACTCACTGTTTAAAATTACTAGATTTCTGTTAGGGATGGGGGACACATCATTGACAATTCAAGAAATAAGCATTCCTGTTTAACTTCTTAAAAACATCACCCCAGCTAAGAATATTCCTTTGTTGGGTGTCCTGACTTGCTTAATTCTTTTTCCTCCCAACTCTTGAAATCTACTTGTCTGTTATTGAAAACCTCATACTTGTGCTTATAGCTAACTTGGTATGCTGAAGAGAAGGGTTAAGTGTGGAAGAAAAAAATCACAAATTTAGGTTCGTGCCTCGCTGTGGGGAGTACTAGGAGCTGCTGGTGCCTGCCTCCAGGATCTGAGGACGTGAGGTTATATTGGGGACTTGTCTTTGTTGCTGGTTTCTGTGACTCTGATCCATCCTTAAAAATAACACCCCAGACTAGACGGCAAGAAATAATTTTGATTTGGTTTAGTACCCTCTGAACTTGACTTGACTCTTTTTGAGAAAACTGTTGTGATTTCAGTTATAAAATCAGCTAAAAGTTGCCCGTTAGTACTTTGTATTGAAATACTCAGTCTGTCTACCAAAGTCAAGTTTTTGACTCCTGTTAATCCTGCAGAACTGATGCCAGTAGAGGAGGAGGTGCAGGATTCTGTTCTATCTTGTGTTTTAACTATGTTGTCAGTTCTTTTGACTGCAGAATCTCTTGCCGATGAGGACTTCTCAAGGGGAGGGAGAGAAACTTGACTATTAGGTCCCTGGGGGGAGTTTGCAGAGCTGGCAGTTAGAACAATATTCCCTTTGACGTGCAAACTCAACCGATTAGAACTGGAAGGCATGGAGACTAAATACGGAACCAAACCACGACTGATTTTAAGAGGCTAGCGTGCATTCATAATGAATGGCTTCATATACAATGTTTCTGACCAAGATTTTCAAATGTGTTTAAAGTTGGGCTTCTAAATCCATATTATGGCATCTAAATAAGTGTCCTGATTTGAAATTCTGCTCACTTATTTATTTAGTTACCTTAATGTTGATTTGAGGCCAGATTTACGAAGAAATTACTCTTTGATTTGAATTTTGTGCCTAATCTGCTTGAGCGTTTTAAAAAATCCCACTAGATGCCCATCTGCATTTTTAGGCACTTGACTTGTAAATCCATTGGTGCCTAAAGTTAGGCTTCTAATGCTTAGCTTTTTATCAGATCACTAAGGGATATCACATCAGTGTTTGTGATATCACTAACAAGCTTTTGCATCATAGACGGCAGGATTGTAAGCATGGGCTTCATTTGCAGAGTTTTCGGAAGGAGGTTTGGCTTTATTCCCTGGAAAACATAAGTTGTTGCTTTGGGAGAGAAATTTAGAGTGCCTGATGTAAGGCAGTCCTTTCCAACCTTTATTAAACTGGCATCCCTGGTAGGTCTTGTCTGTAGCAGGTTCCTTCAGGGTTTAGAAATATATAAATAAGAAATAACAATGGAAGCTCATGCAGAGTAATAGACACATTAAGTCTCCCACACATACACTTCACATGCAACTTTTGTCTTCCTTTCCCATCCTCCCTGGCACACTGCTTTCCTCACAACTTCGTTGGCTTACGAAGTGGAGGGGTCACATGCAACTCCTTAAGGTCATGCATGCGTGCTGTTGGAGGATATGTCCCTGACCATCCTACTCAACTTGCAGAGATCTCTATTCTCAGCCTTTTTCTAAATAATAAGGTAAAGATTGTAGGGTATAAATGGAGGAAGAAGTAGTAATTGAGAGCACACACTAATGGACACACTTGCCCTGCCCAATAGGGGATTTCCCTCTTGCTGCTTGCAAGACCTTCTTTAGTATGTAAAGTGAAATGGAGGAAGGTGTGCAACAGGGTGTTAAAGAACTTTTTCCCTCAAACTCCATTTTTGATCTCCCTCTTCATAAATTACCCCTCCACAGTTTGAAATTGAAATCTGTTCTTATAGATTTCATTTCCCCTCCAATGGGGACACACGTTAGTTTGTGGTAGGGTTGCTTAGGAGCACTGCTTGCTCTGTTGCTTTGTTAGCTAATGGTTACAAAATAGGCAGTAAAACAAGGCAGAATGCTAGCCAAATAGATGAAAGAGGAAATAAGGGCTCTTATAAATGTATTATTTGGGGGGGGGGAGCACAAGACGAAGCAGATGCACTAATAAACAAGAAGGGATTGTGTAAATACAGCAGAGCTACTGAAATGTTTTATTTTGAATCAAAACAAGAGCTGTATCCAAGATCTTTATTGCTTCCTATTTGTATGGTAGTTGACAAATTAGATAAAGCAAAATTTATAGGGAACTTGAATATGTACTTGTTGCCCTGTCTTCAATATGTATGTTCTAGAATGTGAAGGGAATGGACATATATCATTTGTTGGAGCACTGGCAATTATTATTTAAAAAAGAACAGGCCTAGGGAGACGCTAGTGGATGAGAATTCATTACGGGGCTGAGGAAACGTGATCCAGATCTCCAAAAGCAGGAAAAAAAGTGATCCTAACAATTGCTGTGCTGTCAGTCAACCTTCATTCTCTGTTAAATAAGAACAAATAAATAAGAACAAAATTTATAGATGTTTGTATACTGTTTCATCTTAGTGAAAACTGAATCATTTACTATATATTTTAGAGAGTTCGTCTATTTGAGCAAGAACTCTTAAATAGTGAAAGCTAGGACCATCAAATTCAGTATGCAGCTTCCTCTTACCATAATTTAAAGCAAGGTGAGGGTATGGTTGTGCCAGGAAAATGGGGTGTACCTGGAATGCAATTACTTCTCATAAAATCACACAGAAAAGGGACAATCACCAAATCCCTCACAATTGACATAAGTGAGGGAATGTTGAAAGAGACTGAACCAAGGTGAGCCAGAAAAGTAGGATGAAACTGAAATAGGATTGCTTCTGAATAAAGCTTACAGAAAAGAGAAAATGGAGAAATTTGGTGTAGTACTCTGTTTAGGCACAGCTAAATCAATACAGAAGGCTTGAAAACTAAATGTTATTGGAAACAAAATTGACTATAGCCCTTTTTAAGTTGAAACATTAGTGAATAATAAGATTTGATAGGAATGAAGGAAAAAATACACTTAATGGAATTCCCATTTTTAAAAAAATACTAAAAAAAATTAACGGAAAAATTTTAATCTCTTTTTTTAAAGAAATCATAAATAAAAATTAACTTCATAAAAATAACACTATTTTTGAAAAATATAAACAATGTACTTTTCCCTTTTATTAAAAAAAAACGTAATTGAGTTATGGGAAATCTTTTGCAGAGTTGAATGAGAAGACTTTGTAAGCTGAGTTTGGAAGATAGATCCAGGTATAAAGGGAAGCAGGCACATAGGCAGCGTGGGAGGAGAAAATGAATGGGTCAGCAAAACTATCAACTTTCAGGGGGAAGAAAGGAGTGTTTGTAAATGATAGCTGACAAAATCACGTTTTTGGTAGAATTACTAGACTAGTGGCCAGAAAGAAAATGGTAGCTGGAATATCTGGACTTTTGCTATAGCATTTCATACTGTTTCTTGAAACTTTACTTGAAAAATGAATTCTAGCTGACTTGAATATGTGTATTCTAACATGAATTGCAGAGCCTCACAAAGAATGTAAACTAAGCAATGATTAACAGCAGCATATTGAGTTGGAGGGAGTGGTAGCTTCCATTTTAGCCTGTTCCTTGTAAATCTGTCAGAGGAGAAAACCAGCATGTTAATTCCATTCATGGGATACTAAAGTACAAGATGTCATGGGGATAGGGAAATAAAATATGGGCAGGAAATAAGAAATGGATTCAACCAGTAATAGTGAAAAGTAAATTAGACGTCAAAGTAGTGTGATATAGTGGCAAAAAGCCAAGGGGATTTATAAGTTAGGGAGTTGTTAATCCCTCATTGCATAACTTCAGTTTACTTGGAATAAGACATGTCATTCCTGTCACTATACCACACCACTATATAATCCCAAACTGGAGGGAGTTCAGAGAAGAGCCATAAAAATGCTTGAAGAGCTGTGAGAATGATGCGAGAGACAAAATTAAAAGAAAAAATATGGACCAGAATAGCTTGGTTAGAAGATGTCTGAAGAGAACCATAACTCATCTGTATGTATTTAAATGCTGGGGGAAAGAGGAATTATTTGGGTTCTGTTGAAACATAGTAGACTGTAGGCTCTTTAGGGTAGGAATCTTGTCCGGTTATCTGTGTTGTAAGGCACACAGGCCATGGGATGCTGGATGAGTCTGAGCCAAGAGAAACTCTGGATGCATATTAGGATGCCATGCTTGACAGTGAAGCCTGTTAGGTTTATCCTTGGCAAAAGTTAAACATTTCTATTTGGGAAGTGTCCACACTTGTTTTACAAACATGTTAACCACTTTGAGTTATTTGACAATTGTTTAATTCCATGTATGAAACAGCTAGCATGGATGACCCTTTTAGACTGTGGAATTATTTCCCTGATAAAGCAGTTGGCATCCCCATCCATCACTGGAGCCACTTACAGGTAGACTAGACAAAGTACTGGAGAGCCTACTTCAGGGGACCAGCCCTTGTGTTAGCCAGAGATAAGCTAAATGCCCTCAAGTTTCCATTCCCAACCTCTCCCATTCTGTGTCAGGGTTTGGGTCTTCATGCAGTTTCCTGCAGCTTGTGCTGTTGTTGTAACTTGGGATTGGATTGGGCAGGGTGGGGACAATCAGCAGGTGTGGAATCTTTTCGGATCAGATATAAGGAGCTGAGGTGGATTAATAGAACCTGTCTTGTTTCCTCGTTTCAATTACTTTTAAAATACTGCTGCTAAATTTCTGTGTGCTCTCTCTCCATTCATTTCCATGATGAGAGCTATGTGGCAGTGTGATGGCACAGGAGATAATAGTGCAGCTTTAAACCTTAACTACCCAGAATTTGTCCTGAGCTGTGTGTGTGTGTGTGTGTGTGTGTGTGTGTGTGTGTGTGTCAGGAAGATGAGGTGAGAAACTAGATGTTGTTGTATCTTGGGGATTGCAGTTTTCACAGTGGTCACTAGAGGGTACAAGAATCATTTGATTCTAAGTTGGCAAGGCAGTGATGGGAGTGGTGCCAGAAGGTCAGGTTACTTCTGGCCAGAGCTGGGTTTTAAGGAAAAGGGAATTTATAAAGTGACTGTTTAGGATGAGGAGTCTGTTTCATCTTACCCTTGCGGGGTGCCATTTAAAGCATGGCTGTGCTCTGAAAAACGAGTTAAAATTTCACTGTGGGGTTCTGTGTTTGTTTTGTCTCCAGATCACATTATCTCAGTTTACACATGAAAATGTAATTAACTGCCTGCAGACAATCCTGTTGCTGATGCATGAGCCAGAACAAATTCCAGCTCACTCTCCCAGAACTGTCATGGCTCTACCGGCCTAAGAAGAACTAAAATCTTTTGTCTCAAATGTTAGCAGATTTGACTCCTGATACATTTATTGGGGACTTCAGATGGGTAGCCGAGTTAGTCTGTAACTGAAAAAACTTAAACAACGAATAGTCTAGTAGCACCTTAAAGATTAACACAACATGTAGATGGTGGTATGAGCAGTCAAGCTCATGATATCATCTAAATGTTTTGTTAGTCTTTAAGGTGCTACTAGACTATTCATTGTTTTTTAAGTTTTTCCATTTATTAGGGAGTGAGGGGAGCAGCTTTCACTTTTCTCTGAGGAAAAACAGGTGCCTTTTCTATACTTTTATTATTTAATCTATAACATTAAATGAATATCTCCTCTGAAAGGACAAGACAAATCTGGCTTTATGGGGGAGAATAAGAACATAGAAACCTAGGGATGGAATAGGAACATAAGAATTGCATAGGAAACTATGATACAACCTATTCAGGGGTAGTAAATTACTTTTTTTTGTCAACGTCCAGATTTCTTCATCAATGTATAGCAATGGCCCAGGTTTCAGAAAAACATTTTTCAGACCGCGATGATGATGATGATGATAAGTAAATACAGATTTTATGGTCTGTTAAAAAGCATCTCATGGTCCAGATTTGGTCTGTTGTGTGCCTATTTGACTATCTCTGCCCTAGGTCCAGTATTCTGTCTGGGACAGTGGCCAGTGCCAGATATTTCAGAGGAAGAGGTAAGACCTGCACAACAGGCACATGTGAGGGAATCTCTGCCCTTCTCTCTGATGCACACACTAGGTTAAAATCCTAAAACATGGGGTTTAATATCCCTTCCAAAATTTGCATTATGATTAATCTGGATTTTCTTGATCTCCATGCAGACAACTCAAGGAATTACAGACCAATCAGTTTAACTTCAGTACTGGAAAGATAATTAAACAATCAGTTTGCTGACAATACAGTGATGAGTAACAGCATGGATGTGTCAAGTATGAATCATGTCAAACCAACCTAATAGCTTTCTATGATAGGGTAACAAGCCTTGTGGATATGGAGAAAGCCGTAGATGTTGTACGTCTTTATTTTAATAAGGCTTTTATACTGTCGTGCATGACCATCTCATAAACAAATTAGGGAAATACAACCTAGATAGAACTACTATAAGGCAGATGCAGAACTGATTGGATAGCCATTCCCAGAGAGTAGTTAACAGCAATTCAGAGTTAAGATGGAAGGGCATATCAAGCAGGGTCCTTCAGGGATCGGGTCTGAGTCTGTTAAAAAACTTTCTAACTGTCAGGGTGGTTAAACACTGGAATAAGTTGCCTAGGGAGGTTGTGGAATCTCCATCACTGGAGATATTTAAGAGCAGGTTAGATAGACATCTATCAGGGATGGTCTAGACAGTACGGGGTCCTGCCGTTAGGGCAGGGGACTGGACTCGATGACCTCTCAAGGTCCCTTTCAGTTCTAGTGTTCTATGATTCTAATATTTCCATCAATGATTTAGAAAATAACACAGCACCTTTATAAAGTTTCTGGATAACACCAATCTGGGAGGGATTGAAAATGCTTTGGAGAATAGGATTAAAATTCAAAATGATCTGGAGAAATGGTCTGAAGCAAATAGGATGAAATTCAATAAGGGCAAATACAAAGTACTCCATTTAAGAAGGAACGGTCAGTTGCCCCCATACAAAATGGGAAATGACTGCCTGGAAAGGGATCTGGGGGTCTCAGTGGATCACAAACATAAGTCAGTGTAACACTGTTGCAAAAAAAGCAAATATTCTGGGATGTATTAGCAGGAGTGTTGTAAGCAAGAAACAAGAAGTAATTCCGCTCTGCACTAGATTAGGCCTCAAGTGGTGTATTGTGTCCAGTTCTTGGCACATTTCAGAAAAAATGTGGACAAATTGGAGAAAGAAGAGCAACAAAAATGATTAAAGGTCTAGAAACCATGATCGGTGAAGAAAGATTGGGGGAAAAAAAGTATGTGTTTAATCTGGAAAAGAGAAGACTGAGGGGACATTAGTTTAAGTATATAAAAGATTGTTACAAGGACAAGGGAGGTAAGTTTATTCTCGTTAATCTCTGAGGGTAGAATAAGAAGTAATGGGCTTAAATTGTAGCAAAGGAGGTTTAAGGTAGGACATTTGGAGAAAACTTTTTAACTGTCAGGGTGGTTAAGGTCTAGAATAAATTACCTAGGAAGGTTATGAGACAAATATCAGACACACATAGCAGGGATGTTAAATTTAGATGAATTGGCTAATTGAATAGTTGATGCAATTTTCCATCAGGGGACTCAACCAGTTGCCCACTGGCCGCAGCGTTTCAAAGCGGCAGGGCTGCGTGGAGTCTGGGGTCAGCTGGAGACTTAAGAGTCCCCAGCTGACCTCAGGCTCCATGTGGTGCTGCCACTTTGAGATGCCACAGGGTGCCCAGGGTCAGCAGGGGAATCCTGGGCTGCATGGAGCATTTCAAAGTGGCAGTGTCGCGTGGAGCCCAGAGTCTGGCCCTGGGTTCCTCACGGTGCTGCTGCTTTGAAGCACCCCCTTCCCTTCCCCCCCTTCTTGCTTCCTCTTTCTGATACAGGTAGCAAGGGAGAGAAGCGACTAGTCAACTAGCCTGTCGACTCTCCAATAAGTTTTTGCTTGTCAGATAGTCGACGAGTCATTCACGTCCCTAATACATAGTCCTGCTTTGAGTGCAAGGGATGGGACCAGAAGACCTCTCAGGGTCCCTTCCATGCCTGTGATTTTATGTCCAATATCTTTTGACCCTTGAGCTAAGATTTTTCTTCAGAGAATCCATCAGACCACTACCTTCTCCGTCAGCCTTTCCTAAAGATTAATTTCTCCTATGACATCTACAAGAAATTAACTGACTGATAGTCTGGATGGGACTTGGACTGTATGTTTTATTCCTTTCCCCTATTCTTTGTCTTGTTTATCTCTTAGATTGAGATCTTATGGACAGTCCCTGCTCCTTACATTCAGACAGTGCTTAGCACACTTTGTGGTGCTTACCCACCACAAATAAAATTATTGGTTTCTGAGCCCCATCAGTAACCTTCAGATGCTTATTAGGATGATTGGCCCTTTCTCCCAGTGACAGAGAGTGGAGGCAATTGAGTATAGCGTTAGAATTTCTGGTCCCTTTCCTTTGTGCTCCTCTTTCAAGGGAGCATGTCAAGGAAATGCTCAGGGCTTGTCTACGCATCCAGCTCTGCTGTAATGCTTGGGGAGAATGCTTCTTATGACTGAAGCACTTCTCCTGTCATTGTAGGTATTCCACCTCCCCAACAGATGCTGGCTGTGACTATAGGAGAAGTTCTCCCGTAGATGTAACACTGTCTACACTAGGGATGTGAAAATGTAACCGTGTACATGTTTAACCAATGAGCCTGCGCTCATTGATTATCCTTCACGGTTACACACAGGCTCCCAGTACGTGCGGGGAGCACATCAGCTCCTGGGGAGCTGCCTGCTTCCCCTCCCTTGCATTGCTGCCTTTGTATCAGAGGCAGCAGTGTGGAGGGGAGATGGGGGGGGAGGCGGGAGCTGCCTGCCCTCCCTACCCCCTATGTATAACCGCTGACATTTTCAGTGGTTACACATTTACTTGGTTAAATGCATTTTAACATTCCTTAGGTCAGTTTGTGTCGCTTGGGGGGTGGGGGGAGGATTTTCCACATCCCTGAGCTACGTAGTTCTGCTGACAGAAATCCATAGTGTAAACCAAGTCTCACACTCCCCCAAAGTACAGTCTTTGGTAAGTCCTAGAACATGACCAGCTGCCCTGTGCTAACTTCCCTTGTTTGTGGAGGAGCCATTCATGGTGATTGACAGTATCGCTCTACAAACACTCTGCTGTTCCTTTCCTATGACTCTGAATTCCTTGGTTTGCAGCTTTCATTGCTGCTGAATGCAAACCGGCAGCTTGTATCTCTCTCTATCAAAGATGATGCAAGTGTCATGGCTGCCATCTTGCCTCATGCATTAGAGCGTGGGTTCCCAAACTGCAGGGTGTGAAGAAATTCCGGCCGGGGGCGGGGCGGCACGAGGCAATCTAGCCCAGCCCACCCCCTTTTCCCCGGTCAATAAGTTTTGCTGGGGGGGGGGGGGTGAGGGTTTCTCAAAATTCAAAAAGGGGGCATGATGCCAAAAAGTTTGGGAACCACTGCATTAGAGATTGAACCGGGGACCTCCACAGCTAAAGCAGGAGCTGCTACAACTTGAAATAAATAGTATGGGGCTGTAATAGGTATGGAGGGAAACTTCTGGCAGCTGTCCACCACTGGGTTACCTAAGTATGAGGGTCCTATGTATTTATTTTTTCATGTAAATATTAACTTGTGTACAAACGAGGTGTAGCCCTCTGGCTCCTGACAGGGTGCCTCTAATGTGGCTTTGTCACCCTATGCTGAGGTGCCCCCAATTCAAGGCTTGGCATATCTCATGTCATCTCTGACTCCATTCTTCTCTCTCCCCCCACCACCGCAGGCTCGGGCCCAAGCGGAGGCCCTACATATTGGGGATGTACACTTCTCTGTCAAGCCTGGCTCTAGCACTTCATCACCCAAGCTGCACTCCAGCGCTGCAGTGCATCGGCTCAAGAAAGACATCCGTCGATGCCATCGCATGTCCCGGCGCCCCCTTCCCCGCCCAGACCCCCAGAATGGTGGGGGTGTGGGTGGGGGGGCTGGCATACGTCCTCCAGTGTCACCTTTCTCGGAGACCGTCCGCATCATCAACCGCAAGGTGAAGCCTCGTGAGCCCAAACGCAGCCGCATCATCCTCAACCTGAAGGTCATTGACAAGGGTGGAAAGGCTGCGAGTGGGGGAGGGGGCCTGGCCCGGCCGAAGGTCCCCTCACGAAACCGCGTCATCGGCAAGAGTAAGAAGTTCAGCGAGAGCATCCTCCGTACCCAGATCCGCCACATGAAGTTCGGCAACTTCTCGCTGTACAATAAGCCATCCACTGCACCAGCCACGTCTCTGGAGGGCAAGATGGAGGCAGGGGGCTCACAAGGTGCCTCCTGTGGGTTGATCATGGGCTCCACCCCCTACGATGCCCACAGCTCCAGCTCCTCTGGCTGCCCCTCCCCTACCCCTCACTCCTCCTCCGACCCAGACGATTCTCCCCCAAAGCTGCTCCCCGAGACCCTAAGCCCCACCATTCCTGACTGGCGTGAGTCGGAGGTCCTTGACCTGTCGATCCCACCAGAATCAGCAGCCACCAGCAAGCGCTCTCCCCCCGGGGGATGTGCTGGGGGCCAGACGCCCTCATCATCCCTCTCCTCTTCTGACCCGGAGCAGGAGGCTGGCGACTGGCGCCCTGAGATGTCCCCCTGCTCCAATGTGGTGGTCACTGATGTCACTAGCAACCTCCTGACTGTCACCATCAAGGAGTTCTGCAATGCAGAGGATTTCGAGAAGGTGGCAGTGGGAGGGGGAGGGGGAGGAGGAGGAGGTGGTGGCAGCAGCAAGTGAGAAGCTGGATCCCTGCTTCGGGGGGTGGGGGAGGCTCTGCTGCAAGAAGTCATGGTGTGAATGGCTGTTGTTAGTTTTCTCCTGCTCTCCCCCCTTCCCCGGTTCTTTTTCTTTCTGCTCAGAGACGGGGGTGGGAGTTGGAGGGCAGAGGTGTCTGAAGTTCACAGATGTCAGAGCTGTGAGGGGTTGAGCTGGAGGGTGCTCGTTTGTCTTCAAAGAACAGAGTTTCAAGTCGGGGGGGGGGGGGACAGAGGTGTGTATGTTGGGGCTGGGTAAGGAAGGATTCCTCCCCCTCTCCATCATTTGTGTAGGGGAGCTCCTGCTATTGGAGAGATGCATAAGGCATTTAAAAGGGGCTGTGCCCCCTCCACCTTCCCCCTCTGCTGTGCACTGTGTACACACTCTCTTCCACTTCTCCAGTTCTTCACCTCGCCTTCTTCCAGGGCAGCTTTGATCCTTTCCTCTCTCCGTGGCATGGATTGGCTGTCTCTTACGATCCAGCTTCAGTAGCTCTGGCTGTATCTTTGGGAAAGGGACACTATCGAGGCAGGGAGAGATCAGAAGGTAAAGCATCAGGGCTAAAATGAGACTGCAATGGAGCCAGAGTGGGGGGTCACACCCCTACAACACATGCCCCAGGCTCACTTCCTTCTTGCTTTTACTATTGGTGCTAACTTGGCAGTTGTATGGGCACTTTGAGACCACCTGAGCCCTTCCTTCTCCCTTCTGCACCTTCCCTTGCAGATCTTCCAGTCTGCGTAGTTTTGTTGGGCGTGTCACTTCCAGCCTAGATCTTCCTCCTTGTGTTCATCACATGCACTTGATTGGGTCTGAGGGCATGCCATACCCTTCCTAACCCTTTTCTTAGTGGCAGTGGGAAAGCCACCCATAAGTAAGTCAATTCAGGAGGAGCAGTGGTGTGGCATGACACTACCTCAGCAGGATGAGGTCAGCAGGTCTTACTTACCTCCTAGGGAAAATAGAAGTCTTGGCTCCACTAAATCACTTCACAAGCCTTGTGTGTGGGAAGGAAGATCTGCTACTCTTCCTGCTCAGTTTGATCTCTTTCTGGTGGGTGGGTTGGAGAGGGTTCTCCTCAGCTATTTCCAGGATCTGAAATTGCCTCTACAATTGTCAACCAAAGGTGCTAAGAACCTGTTGTAAGAATTACTGTGTCTTCTATGGTGTGTGTGTGTGTGTGTGTGTGTGCGCACGCGCGCGCGCATGCGCGCACGCGATTGCCTCTCCCTCCTCCCTCTCCCCCCCCCCCCCCCCCCGCCCAACTCCTTGTTTTTACATGTTCGGTGTGAAATTGGATCTGGAATCACCTCCATCCTCTAATTGGAAGCGGGCAATGATGTGGCTTCCTCTGCTTCCCTGAGACATGCTTTTAATGTCTCAGATGCAAAAGCACTCTCCTTTGCCATCCATGGCTTGTTTGATTCTATGTCAGTGCTGAGCTTTGTGGCTCTTTGTGTCCCTACTCCTCTGTTGCCTAATTTATGAAACACTGAGGGGTAGGGAAGCGGGGGTGATAAAATCAGTCTAAATTAGTGTTGCAATGAGTGTCTGCCTTGATTCCATTACCTTGGGATAGAGGGGTGTGTGAGAGGTATTATCTGTTGTGGGATCCATAATTATATGCTTAGTATTGTGCGCGAACTGGAGAGAGGCGCTCTCAGCTCTAAGGACTCTTCTTCTCACATGTGCGTACACACTACCACTAAAATAACTAAATTGTGTGGAATTCAAACCTTTTGCAGTTTTTGCTTGCAAGCGCCCAGTATTTTAAGGGTATGTCTACATTACAAGTGCTACAGCTGCTGCTATGCCCTGTAACATAGACACTTGCTAGAGTGATAGGTGTTTTTCTGTCAGTGTAATAAAATCACCCTTCAAGAGGCGGTGCTTGGTCAACAGAATTCTTCTACTGACCTAGCTTCGCCCACAGTAGGTGTTAAATTGACGTGGTAGAGGGCACAAGATTTTTCACAGCCCTTAACAATGTCACTAATTTGATTTAATATTTAGGCATAGACTAGCTTTAAAACTCACCTATTGCAAAATAAATATCCACAGAGATTGGCATCAAAATTTTAAAAAGATGCAATTTCAAACTAGTTTGGTTCCAGTATTGGTGTGTAGCCAATCTGAGAGATGATCCCACAACACACACTCCCACAGGCTGCCCGTCTTTTGTGGCTTTTTTTCAACAGAACTTTTGAATCCAGCAGAATATTACAAAACCAGTTACACTGACAGGGGTGGGAGGGAGGGGTCTTCCCTATTCATTCACCAGTCCAAGGCTTCCTGTAATTTGTTAGAGACGTACGCGTGTATGTGAATTAATACCTGCCTGTTGTCTTTGCTTTGTTTTGCATCTTTCCTTCCTTGCGCATGCAGGGTTCTCTTATTTCATGGTAACTTATTCAAATGGCTGCAGCTTCAAAAGTAAGCAGATTGAGGAGAGATGGGAGCTCTGGGTTGGTGGAATAATGAGGAGACTTGTGTTAGAAGGACATTTTGAAAAAGGAATTAATGTATAAAGCTGCGAGATAAGAGGAACTGTTTTACAGAGTAGATGCATGCCGGCCAGTCACTTTATTTTGGTTGCTTGGTTACTCTTGGCGTGTATGTGATGGCGTTCTTGTTTTGTGGTAATAAGTTCAGAAACATTTGAAAAGTTTAAGTGGGAGATAAAAGGGAACTTTAATAGGAAACTCTTGACATGTTTTAGCCAAGAAGTGTTCACTTGGCAGAGTTGTTTTCCTCCCCCCCTACCCCTCCGATATCTGTTTAGTGTTCCTGGATTTTTCATAAATGAGGGGGTTTCGCCTTCCTCTGGAGCACTGAGCAAGAGGATTGCTTATGGGCTTGGTGACCCTTCTTCCTGGGATTATAAAGATAGGAGAGGGGCACGGGGCTTTGGAGGAACTCATTGATCATAGATCATCTCTCTGTAGGAAAGAAGTCAGGGGAAGTAGCTTGACTGCTTGTCACAACTCCTCTGGGTGGGTCTCCAGTGGGGAATGAACCATGAACCTCTGGATCTAAAACCGAGTCTCTCTTGCTTGATCTTAAAGACCAGGCAGTAGCAGCCTCATAAATCTCTTTGTGTGGTCCAGCCACTAGAGGCTGACAAAACCCCACACTGGTGTGAATGTGGGTTATTCTCCCCTTCCATCTCAGATTTTTTTTCCCTCCCTCCCTACTGGAAAGTAAAAGGGAGGTCCCGTCCATGATAGGATTGGGGGGAGTATTCAGAAGCATTCCCCCCAACCAGGGAAATAGTCTGTGTCTGTGCCATGTTTATTCTCTTGTAGTTGTGTTTTTAGAGGAGATTTTATGATGGAAAGTGGAAAAAGTGAAATGAATAGTTTTGCAAAAAAAAGAAAAGAAAAAAGATAAGTTTTTAAAAAATGAAATTTCTATAGGGGGAGAGAGTTTTAAAAATGAATAATAAATGCAGTGATTGCACAAACTGTAGTGGTATTAGATGGTTCTTAGAGAAGAGAGTATTTTGTAGTGTTGAAGTGTCTGTCTAGGATGGTATTTGGCTCACTTGAATTGGAGGAGGGTGTCCATGGGGTAACCAGCAATTTCTGATATGAAGAGGCAAGTACTGTTTTGGAGAAAAACCCATATATTTACCCTTCTCTTCCCCAAATTAGGTGGAGGCTCTGTAAATTTCTCCCCTTCACAGGTGTGATGGTGCCATAGTTGTTGCAGAATGGTAGATCCTGACATGATGGGGTCTCTGGGCTGGGCAGATAAAATGGAAAAGGCATTTGAGTGGAGCTGCTGAGATCTGATGGGTTTGCACTTTTCTTGGCCATCCCAAGAGCAGAATAAACGCCCCACTCAGAACCAGGCAAAGCTCCTTTCCTTGTCTTATCAGCTCACTGACTTCAGTGTTTAGTGGAAATGGCATTTTAAATACTGAATTTGCCACAGCGGAACTCAGTGTAGCCCAGTCTAAATTGGTTTCCCACCTCTGACAAAAGCCACTACTTCGTCTTCAGAGGAAGGTGGAAACTCCCATGTGTATCTGAAATTTTGGGCAAATAGGGAGCATCATCTCCTTGGGAAGACTGGGATGTATTGAATGCACCCAGAAGTAAGAGTCAGGGTGGCATGGGTGGGTATTTACTAGAGGGGGATTGTATTCTTCTACAGAGTGGGTAGAGGGAGCTTTCCCAGACAAGACTGCACCTTTTGTCTTTGCTGCATATTGTTAATCTGCTGTGTTGGGGTGACTGTAAGAAAGGAGGGAACCGGACGTTGGCGTCTGAATGTAATAGAAGCTACTAGATATGGGACTCTAAGATGTCTGGCTTGTCAAGGTCTCCTCTTTGCATTCTGGGTTAAAAAAAAACCAAAACCCTGTATCTCCCATTCTCTGGGCAGTTCTTGGGAACTCATTTTCTCCACTCTTCACCCTGAGCTCTGCTAGTGCTCCTTGGTTCTGACCTACAACTCCAGTCTTGAGCAGCCATATATACTAATCTCTCACCTTTTCCCAGCACTCTGTTCTGGCCTTACTGAATGGAGCTGGCATATAGGTGCGGCGCTGATAATTATACAAAGACTTTGCAGGGATGGGAGGATATATATAGGCCCAGTGGACTCTCATAGGAGTCCTGCCTTCCAATCTGGGGTGAGCCACTGACTTGCTGTGTATTTTCAGGGGATGGCAGAGTATCTCCACATCCCCTATACTTCAGTCCACCTCTCCTCCCATCCCAGCTGGGGTGGAGGTAAGCAGCTTTTCCTCCTTTAGGCAAATGGGTGCTGTCAGCGCTGCATGTTCCTGAAGGCTTAAATTCCCTACCCTGGCCTGTGCTGTTAAGGGAAGTTTCAGGCAATTTGCAGTGTTCCCAACAGTCAGTCTAACTTCCTTCGTGGACTGGACAGTACTGGGAATGGAAGGGGGGGACTCCCTCTGGATATCTGAACTACAGCACAGGTTGGGGTGGGGAGCAGCAGGTCTATCCGGGAGTCATTTCTCCACACTCCCACTCTCCATGCCGCCCTTTGGTGTCTGGATGTGGTGGGTGGGAGGAGGTGGCGGCGAAGCGGGGTGTGGAATTCCAGTTCCATAGCCAGGGCTTGGGCAGGAAGGTGTAACAAACCAAGAATGGGTGTCTGGCTAAGTGCTCCATGTCCGTCTGGAGGAGGGTGTGTCCTTTCCCCACCCCGACCCCTCTAACTCTGAGGCCTTGCACTATTTGGCCTGATGCATCCTTTGCTCCAGTGTTGCTTGCTTTGCTGCTTTCTGGATTGCCCAATAATCATGCAAGAGCTGGGATCGTATATACTTTTTATATGAATATATATCTAGATATTTTTTAAAAATCCCCCCCCCCACTTAACCCATCCCAATCCTTGTATCAAATGCAGCATAGTTCAGAGGGTTGATCTTGGGGCCGGGAGCTAGGCATTCCTGGGTTCTTTTGATTTTCTATGACCTTGTGCAAATTGCTTCACTGCCCTTTGCCTCCATTTCTCTGTCTGTATGGTGGGGGCAATACCCTGTAGAGGATGGTAGGAGGTGAATTTAGTAACATGTGGATTAAGCTATAGAAGGGCTGAGTATTGCTTCAGAACCCACTTGTTTCTTCCCAGGTATTTTATAAGTTCATTGCATTGTCACTCTGGCTTTACATGAGGAAGCATTTTGGCTCTCCTCCAAATGTGCATTGTGTACATTTCTGAGGAGAAGAATCTCTTATTTCCCCCCTCCCCTATTTTTCCATTTGCTACTTAACCTCCCCACATCAGTTATCCAACATCAGATCTAGATGTCCCTTCCCCCACAATGAGGCAGGTGTGCTAACACAGTCTACCCTGCTGTGTGGGATATATGCTATACGCATCTAGGGTTGAGAAAGCCATCACTGGTTTACAAGAAGTGGAGGCTTCCTGGTTTCCTCTCTTCCTCTCCCCCTCCCCAAACGTCTCAGGCCATATCTTCACTCAGCGGAATATCAGTGCTGCCGTGATCAATCTTCCAGAGTTTGATTTAGTAGGTCTAGTAAAGACCTGCTAAATGGTATTCAGAGGTGCCCCCATTGGCAGCTGGTACTCCTACTGCGAGCAGTAAGGGAAGCTGATGGGAGCACTTGCTCCCGTTGGTCTCCCGCTGTGGGGATGGTGGGGAAACTCCTATCAAGGTATGTCAACTACAGCTACGTAATTAATGTAGCTGGAGTTGCGTATCTTGATTCGACCTTCCCCTTTAGTGTAGACCTGGTCTCAGTCAAGTAACAAAGGAAGAGGCCAGTTTTTCCAACCCTAGGAGGGACAGAACTGCTACCTTCTGCTGCCTAGCACAAGATTAAATCTACAGGACTATCCAAAGTGCTGTGCTTGATGCAGAACTGCATGCTTTCCACCCTAACAGTATATATCCATTTCCTAGGGATGTTCCACTCATCCCTCAAGGGGGTGATATCTGGGGTCTAATGCAGAGACAGCATGTTCAGTCTGGGGTGTGTGTGTGGAGTACCCCACTTTTGCACTCTGGTCAATGCAAGACTGGCACGAGGAAGAGGGTATTGAGAGATGTCTGGAAATGGGAATTAGTGTGAAGGAGGCAGAGGAAAGAGACAGGGTGATACCCTAAAGGAGAATATCAGTGAAAGAAATCAGAGTAATGCAATATTGGCAGTCGTGGGTGATTCAAGATTAATTTGATGCAAAGCAGTGGTGGGTCAAGTAGTTTAAGCTTTAATCCCTGTGTTAACTAAAACCCCATGATGCCCCAATTCAGCAAATTATTGAAGCACATTCTTAAATCCATCCTGGTTCAGCAAAGCACTTAAAGCATGCAAAAACTTCCACATGGATGGTTATGGATCAAGGAGTTTTGCTGAATTGGGGCCTCCTACAGGAAACATCTTTTAAATCCAAGTACGTTCTCTCCATTATTGCCGTTTCCTTCTTTGCACTTCCGCTAGGACAGTGAAAGTAGCTTGGTCAGTATCACTTCCTGGTTCCCCAGGAGCAGCCCTGACTCTTCCAGTGCAGCAGGGGCAGTTGTTTCCTTGTTATGTGTGTAGGGGTGGAGGGAACTTCATTCAAGTTCTTTAAATAAATAAAATCTATCATTTTATATATATATTTACTTTTGGAGCTAAACTACTTGCCATACTCCCTCCCCCCCTTCCCATCTTAACAGTACAGGATTTTTTTAATTTTGGCTGGAAAATTGCAATGTGGGTGGGGGGGGGAATCAGGACCTGCCCATCTTCCTCTTCCCTCCACCTCCCCAGGTGCCAAGCTGAGGCCCACCTCCTGCATTCTTATGCAAGTACTTTAAGCAGGCGAGTAGTCGTACTGAGATATGAAGGCACTTCCATGCTTCAAGCTAAGCATGTGCATAAGTCTTTGCAGGATCAGGGCCGTACTCTTTATCCCAGAGAGAGATTTAGATGTAATTTCTATCATGGTGATGGTCCTGATGCAACCCATGCACCCCCTTACCCTCCCCATACTTGGAATACAGGATATGTCTACCGTTGAAGCTGGTTGTGTGATTCCCAGCTGAAGGAGACATTTGCACTGCTTATTGAGCAGCACGCTAACAGAGTGTAACTGCAGCCATGTGAGCTACAGGACGGGGTAGCCACCTTAGGGTCTCATAGAGGCATGTACTCAGTAACCCATCCTACAGCTTGTGCCATCATGGCTGTACCTGATTTTTAGTGTGCACGCTCAGTGAGAGCGAGGGCAAGTAAGTCTTCTCAGGCTGGGAGTCACGTTCCCAGAGCAAACTGTAGACATACCCACAGAGTGGAGGGGGTGACTTTTTTTATAATTTAAGGTAAACCTAAATCTTGTAATTTTTTATTTTGAAAAATGCATTTAATTAAAGAATCATGCACGAATGAATTGTATATCTATATATTTTTCGTCTTGTAATTTTCATTTTTGAATATAGTGTTTGCATTTGTTTAATCCAGTTCCCAGCTGGCTAAACTCTGTCTAGAGTGGATGGATGGGACGCAGGGTGGGGTGATAGGATCTCCCTCCCATTGGCGTTTCCAGCGGAAAAATGGTTTGCTCTGGGTTTGGGGGCGGTTTGTGCTAATTACTCTTGTATTCTTGTACATTTTGTTCTTTCTGCTGCTCTTGAGTATTGTATCAATGCCAGAAATGGGGAGTTAAAAATATTAACCCCAATAAATTGTTACATTCCAAAGTCTGTTGCCTACCTTATCTGTGACTCACTGTGATTTTTTTCAAATGTGAGTGGTGATGTTTTAACCTTGCAAGGGAAGCAGTGTTAGATCCATCACTTCAGTTATTTGTAGCAAGCTTGACCAAAGCATGGGAGAATATGCTGCAAGTAACAGTCTTATCTAACAAGGAGCATTGTAGAATGCAATAGATGTCTTAACAGGATGTTGGCCCTTTAATTTTTAAATAATTGGGGAAAGACTAGCAGAGCTCTTAATTTAGTTAAGTCATTTCTGTATTGAAAAGACAGCTAGAGCCAAGCCTCTGAATAAATCACCAGGAGCTGGGTTGTTGCTCTGAGGCAGGGGACAGAGATGGACACGCAGATGTTTTCCTCTGGAGCCATCAGTTCACTTGGGATCCCAATGTTACTGTGGCAACAACTGTCTTGCTAACTGTCTGGTCAAATGATGACTGTTTTTTCTTGACACTGGCTCACAGGCAGCCCTGGACTTCAAAATCAATTGACTAGAAGACAAGATGGGAAGCTTGTCTCACTTTTTCTGCAAAAAGCAGAATCTCAGGTTGATTATGTGGAAATGCCCATCTCCTGCCTTCTATTTAAATGACTTCATGAGAGATGTATTGAAAAACCCACCTCTGTAGGGCAAGACAAGTCTAGCCTCATCATCTTTTTCCCCTACCTTTGTTTTCAGTGCTTGCTGCAGTTTGGCCCAGAAGAACCTGTGGGCACTTCATCTGACTATACTACCTGGTTAGGTCAACAAAGGCACTACTATAAAGATACTACTATCTTTATACTACCTGGTTAGGTCAACAAAGGCAGCATGTGTCGGCTTGGAAGTGGGGTACCACTAAGACCTCTAACCCACTAGCCTAGGCTCCCTCTCTCACTGTCCTGCTGTGACAAGCTGCAGATACACTCCCAGTTTTAAACTTCCACCAGCATACACTCAAGTTAGGGGGACATGCAACTGCTGTTACATGCAGGCTCTGCCTAGCCACTGCAGAAACCAACAATAGAAAGGTTACAGTCAAAATAACTATCAGCTTCCCAGCCTAGGACCACAGAGCTGTACTGTCCTGACCTAGTCCAATTCCCAACCAATATGAATTTGTTCATCCCATTTGCCTTCCCCTGCCCCCCAACATTGTGGCGAGGAAATGCAACAGCCTCTCAGAGCCAAGATTCTTATGTACGACATTCCAACCTCCCTTGTATAGATGGAAACAAATGTATTAACCTAGGGCAGGGGAACCCTTTGTTTCAAAACTTGGTTCCCAGACTGGTTTGTGGAAAAAGCCTGACATCCCAAGATGGAGTCCTGAGACATGATCAGGTCCCATTCCCTCGCAGTGTGATAGCAGCGATTGCTTATGGGCTAGCCAAAATGCTCACAGTCCATTAGCCCCATCTCGCTGCTTCATTGCTGTGCCAGAAAGGCTGGAACTTTTCCAAAGAGACTTTGCATGATCTGTCTTGTACAAAATGCATCATAATTAGGCCAGAATCATAAATATCACTGAAGAATATGGGGACAGCATCATGGTATCTACACTTAGGTTCCTGCTGATGTAACTGCCCCGCTATGGCTACTTAAGACCATCACCTCTCTGAGTGGCATAGAGTCAAGATCAATATTATTAGGCTGACACGGTGTCAATGTAAATACTGCATTATTTATGTCAACTGTTACTAGTCTCCAAGAGCTGTCCTACAACAGTGTTTCTCAACCAGTGGTACGAGTACCCTTAGAGGTACTTGAGAGAAGTCTGGGGGGGTACATCAACGCAACTGAAATTTGGAGAAAACTGAATTTTTGTGTTAAGTTTTACAGTGCTTTATTATTTTTGTACTTTTTATACCCAAAAATTTCATCGCCCGCCTCGCTACGATTAAGTTGTTTAAACAAATGTGTTGCAATGGTAGAAAAAAATTTGTCTGAAAACTGTAGGTACTGGGGGTACTTCTACCCCTTTTTCAAAAAAATATTTTATAAACAAAAAAGGTTGAGAAACACTGTCCTACAATACCCCAGAGTGACCACTCTGGTCATCATAGTCAACTCCACTTTCTGGGAGCCAGGTGGACAAGAAGCTATTCCTCCCCTTTCAAGATTCACATATTTTTTTTTAAATTCCTTTTCCTGCTTGCCTGGCTTGGCAAACATATCTAGCAGCTCTCCGTTATGTGCCACTGTCCATGCTGGCAACATGCTGTAGACAGGAGGTTTTGTATCTCGGGTTTGTGGAGAGAAGAGGCTGTGCAGGCACAGCTCTGATCCAGCCATAGAAATGTTGACATCTATGAGCAGATTTCTCAGGGGATGCAGAAGGGCTACAAAAGAACCATCGGCAGTGCCACATGAAAGCCAAGGAGCTGTGGCAGGCATACCAGAAGGCAAAGGAGGTCAACAATCAATCTGATGCAGAGCTGCAGACCTGCTGCTTTTACAATGAGCTCCATGTCATCCTTGGCAGAGAGCCCACACCCAAGAGCTCAGTGACTACTATGGAGGAGCCAGAGTCACAGGCCCCTGCCACGAACAGCAAGCAGGAGTATGGGGGACAAGCAACCGGGATATCCAGCTGCACAGTGAGAGAGGACTTGTTTCTGACTCCAGCACAGTCCAGCCAGTTCTGACAGTCTAACGTGAGGGAGCCTGAGACAAGGGAAGGACCCTCTGGTAAGGATGCAGTTTGCTTTGAAATTAGAGATGGAACGCACAAAGGAGCAGGACACATCTGTTGATTTACTCTGTTTTTATGCTAAAAGAGCTAGTGAAACAACCAAGAGATGTAGAGTTGCTGTCTGCTTTTCATTCCCCTCTAGAGTAAGGAAGAGGCAGCCATGCAGAAAAGTTGGTTTATACTCTTCAAGACATCCTGTGAATCTCCATAGAGTTCATGATGGAACTCTGTTGGAGATACTCTTCAACCTCTGCCGAAGGCTCCTTATTTCTTCTGCCACAGTAGAAAACACTTCCGTGCCATTCAGGCACTATTGCAGTGTACAGGCTAGCAACGTACAGGCCCAGGTGGCACTGAGATGCTGGCAGAAGCTTTTGCCTCTTCTTTTCTGTTATTCTCAGGAATGAGAGATCCACTAAAATCACCGCTGCTGATAGAAATCGAAGCCACTATTCAGTTCCATTGCCCTATACAACTCTATTACCTGTGAGCTATCCTCATCCATGCCCCTACTCCAAGGACCACACTCACCATATCTGTTGCTGTGCCTGGCTTTCCAAGAAGTGAGAATTTAGTGCTTACAACTTTTGGGGATGCAGGAGAGTGAGTTCAATATCCTTAGTTTTTATTTCTGTTGTGAATACACAGACAAAGGTACCTCTGAGTTGTGTCTGCAGGTGCTGCTGTTGCCTTCCTGGTCTCCCCTCCATATAGACATAAGGTTTGTGCCAGATAAAGGAGTAGAAATAAGAGGACTCAGGACGACATGTTCCAGAAGATCTTGCAAGCTTGTACTCCATGAGAGAATAAGAACAAGGCCTGGAGGATGACCCTTGTGGACAGTTTGGAGAGGAGAAAGGCCCAGAAGTCCAACAAGGAAAAGGAGATGCACCAGGGCATAATGGTGCTTCTCAGATAGGAAACATCTGCTTCAGATGCTGGTAGACCTGAAGGTCCAAAAATCCCATGCTCACCTCTCTCTGCAGCCCATAGATAACTCAGTGTTGGAACCTCCTTACATCACCCCTCCACATTCCACCTGGCATCAGAGACTACTGCGTTACTCCTACTAATCCAATCCAGGGCTGCTGTAGGCAATCACAGCTGCGCATACGCTGACCTCTGAAAGACATGGTGTGTGCGCATCTAAAATCGAACTGACCATTCTTTTCCCTTCAAAAGTTGTTATATTAAGCTATCAAATTTTATAAATATCTAAATGTTTATTTGCTTGGTTTATGTTATGGAATAAAATTCTATTTTTTAAACATAATTCATCTTTATTCATTCACAATATATGCTGGCTGCTGTTGTGCATATCTGACACCAATTTCCTGTTAGTTCATTTTGTCACAGAACCCATAACATCATGCACCTATTATTATAGATGCAGTAGTAATGTTATATTCCTACATATACACAGCAGTTACTACAAGATGCATATCAGGCTGCAAAAGAGCCAGGCCAGATAGAGCACACTACAGCAACACACGCTACTCTGACCCCTATTAAAATGACCTGTCATGGCCTCCCTGAGCCATATCGCTCAGTGTTGAGCTCTTATAGCCCTTGTATCTGCTATTCAAATTCAGCAGCAACTGCTCCACCTCTACTCCCTAGTCTGGCAGAAACTTTTCCTCCTTTGCTTCACAGATATTATGCAGGACACAGCTGGAGTTTTTTCTTCACTGAGGTCCAATCTCATAAATAGACAATGCTAGTGACCCTTCAAATGACCAAAGGCACCGTAAACTGTTTTTCTACACCTGCAAGTCTAATTTACTCGGTGTACAGCTTCATGATCCATGGGTGCAAGGGTGTAGGCTGGGTCTCCTAGCGTCACTATTGGCATTCCATCATTCCTAATGATAATCTGCCTGTAGGGAAAGAAAAGTCCCACAATGTAGCTTTCTGAACAGTCTTGTGTTCTTAACGATGTGTACATCATGCACCTTCCCTAACCAGCCCACAGTGATGTCAGTAAAGCATCCCTGGTGATTCACCAGCACTTGCATTGCCTTAGAAAACCCCTCTCTGTTAACATACTCTGGAAAATAGGGATACAAGTACCATATGTTGCCCCACCACAGTTTGGGAAGCCCATTGCTGCAAAACCATTCATCATGTCCTACATGTTTCCCAGAATCAACAGTCCTGTGTAGTAGGAGGCAATTAAGGGCCCTTCATATGTGCCTGACAATTTCCCCTGCCATGGAATTCCTGAGTGACGTGTAGCAATGGGCATTGCAAATTTCTACAGTCCAGTCACCATCACTTCTCAACTGACAGTGCAGCTCTCATTTTGGTGTCCCTGTGCTGGCAGGTTGGGGTGACTTTGGTACCTAGATACAGGAATATGGTCTTGCACACCCAAAAATTCTGCAGCCACGGCTCACCATCCCAAACTTATTCTACAATCTGATCCCACCAGTCAATGAGCCCAAAACCATTGCTCCATCATCTCGCTGTTCTGTGAATGTCGCCAACAACCTTGATGGTTTCTTTCTATGTCCCACAGCACTCTAGCCTCCAAGGAATCATCATGTTTTCTGCAGATCCTCTGGCAGCTCTGCAAACACCATAGGATCAAGCATTCCACGAGCCCAGTACTCATGACAGTAGTACAGAGCTGTGCAGGCTACATGCTTCTGTCAGAGATGGCGGCCAGTGAGGAGAAACGCACAAGTTTGCAAAGATTTTGGAAAGAAGTGTGAAATATTATGGAGAACACTGCATTAAGGGAAGTTGAACCCATGATCCTAGTCACTCCTGCATCAGTCACTCTGGTCCCATGAGGCATTGCAAAAACCTTTCCAGAACACCTTGCACTGGATGGCAGTGAATTGTGCAGTAGGATACCTATCCATGGTGCATTGCACTCTGCATCAATACAAGGATTATCATTGTGCATGTGCACAAGTGATGTAATAACTGCAGCAGCTGTATGCTAGTGTAATTTAGGCAAACATAATTGTGTAGTGATGACTTAATCTGTGTCTTTTCAAAGATTATCTTGCACACCCAGGTATAAGAGGATAGATCCTGGTTGGGTAAATCCTCCTGGATGATTAGATGCAAGATTTATGTAAGAGAGCTGCTTTGCCAGCCATCTAGATTTTGGAGCACCACTCAAGAGTGGGATAATGCTGGGAGATGTCAGCTTGTATTGCAGGAGATGGCTTTGATGGTACTAATCATAATGGCCTTGCCTCTTTCAATTTCCCAGTTGTGAAGGCAGAATTTGATCCATGGCCCAGGCTTCATCCTGGGTTAGACATAGATATCAGCCCTGTTTGAGATTAAATGCGCACACATGGGACTCAAGGGAGAGAAACACCTCTGGCTGGCTGTTGCCTGGTCCCCCAGCCTATAGCTTAGCCAATCCTCTTCAAAGTCAAATTGCATCTTCACCTTGGAGTGGTACTTGAATCAGTGTATACATAACCCAGCTCCTGGGACACAGGCCATCTGCTTTGATGGTATTTAAGTAGTGGTTGCTAGCCTTGTGCAAGAGCTAAGTACCCTTTTTGTATAGGGCTGTGGGGAAGGCTTATTAAGGAAAATGGGATTTTTTTTGTGTGTGTGGGTGAAATGTGGGTGGGAGGGGAACTTGGTGGGTTTGTTAGAATACGCTACCTGTGATATTAACTTTACATTTTCACAGGTCCTGAATCCACTTTAGCCTGTGGAGACGTAACAGCATTCAGCCATCAACAGGAGTCAATTCAGGGGAAACACAGCAGCCTTCCTGCAGCAGCAATCCTACCCATACTCTTCCCCCTTTTATTCATGAGGACATTGTGCCAAAAAATTGAAAAATTCTGCACTAAAAAAAATTCTGCACATTTTATTTTGTCAAATGTGGTGATGCATCCAGCAGGGCACTGAGGCGCACAGGGCACTGTTTGCACAGAGGTGGGAGGCACTGTGCAGCCCCCGAATCTCCCTAGGACTCAGCAGTGAGACTGTTCCCAGTCTTGACACAGCATAGGTGCCAGGCCTGCCACAGAAATGTCCCAGGGCCATGCCCCTTCTTGCCAGATACACCAGGTTTGCACAGGCAGGTTCAGCAAGGCAGCATCCAAGGGTGGAGTGGCTTACTGTGGGGGGGGATCCAGGTGTGGTATGAGAGGATTCACTGTGGGATAGTCTGGTTGCAGGTGGCTCTGGAGGGATCCAGGTGCGAGGGAGGATGTGGATACAGAGGGGTTTGTTAAGGTGTTCTGGGTGCAACAATAATGGGATTCTGCAGGAGGGTCTAGCTGAAGGTGATTGGGGCTCAGTGGGGGGTTCAGATTCTGGGAGAGTGGGGTTTAGTGGAATGGGTATCCAGCTGCACCTGGCTGGAACTTTGTGGGGGTGGGGATCTAGGTGTGGGTGGCTTGTCAGGGTGGTTCAGGTGGGGCTCATTGGAGGATGCGGGAGTAGGGGTGGTGAGACTTGGTTGGGAGGATCTGGCTATAAGGAGATCTGGATACATGGGGGTAGGACAGAAGGGGGACAGCTCCCTGTATAGCAGCAGTTCCCAACCTTTTCTGGATGGGGACCCATTCTGACAGTTCAGGAAGATGTGGTGACCCAAGGCAATTCAAAAACAGGGGGAGGAGGGAGGACAGAGCCACCTCGGGAGACACTTGGCAACCCTTTTGAAATGTAATGGCGATCCATATTTGGGTCTCGACCCATAGGTTGGGAAACCCTGCTGTATAGGGATCCCTTTCACTGCAGCTGAAGCGTGATAGGTGCTGAAAACAGGAGGGTGGGAATGGAGTTTGCAGAGCTTGCTGCAGCTGGTGAGAAATCTTGGGGTAGGTCTGACCCAGTCCCAGAAACCATGCAGGGGAAGAGGAAATCCTGTTCTCCCCAGCCCAGACTAGCCGCTGAACCTAGCGGAGGGCAGGAGCCATCAGTCTAGTCTTCCTCAGTCCTGCCCACTGCCCCACAGTAATTTTCCTTCATGGCGGCTGCCCTGTGCAACCAAAACATACTGCTGAGGAGGGTCACATGAATGTTCTTGTGGCTTCCCTTTGCTTCCCTGTCAGAAAATCATTCTGTGGAGAAGCAAAGAAATCTCCAGGGGACATAAATTCTGCATATGCACAGCGGCACAGAATTCCCCTAGGAGTACCATTTGAAACAGCAAGGTTCATTTTAGGAAGGAGGAAGCTGCTCAAATCAGAATTGGGCCGGGACAAATATATTTTACTCCTGGGGGAATTCTGTGCCCACTGTGCTTGTGCAGAATTCATTTCCCCTGCCGATTTTCTCAACAGAAAATACTTTCTCACAGAGAGGCACTGCAGTTATGTCTTTCACCCACCAGACACTGCTGTAGTGTCAAAAGAGAGCAGCTGGCTTACCATGTATAATAGCTAGCTGTGGTCCTCCCTGTGCCTTGCCTATAGGGCCATATTAGGAGATATGGTATATGGTGGGATGAAAGACAATGGGGTGCATGAGGACTGCTGGGGGGGGGTGTCTTAGACTGAGGTTCAGTAGGGTTAGTGAGGGGGAATAGATGGTCAGGGGGCTGAATGGGAATGCAGTGCAGGACTACATGGGGATAAGGTAGGGAGTGTCTGTGTGCCGGGGATAACTGAGGATAGAGGAGAGGATGCAGGGACACGTGGGTGTGGGGGGGTATAGGAATATATGGGGCAGGGGCAGATGTCCCTGAGTAGATGGGAGAGGCTAGGAATTAGTCAAGATCTGCATGGTGGAGGCTCCCTAACCACCAAACAAACAAACAAAAAAAGAATCCCTGTGCGTGTTGTATGTTTTTCTCCCTCCTGCCCCATTACTTGCCTCTCCCTTACCCCCAAATCAGCCAAGCTTTTGTATTGGTTCTGAGGGATGAGTGAAATATGTTTCTGTTGTGCAATTTAAATGAATTATTATTCAGAACTGTATTAATATGGCTAATAAGGAATCTATTTGTCAAAAAAAAATTTCCTAAACCTTGTGTTGTCAGTATAGTTAAGCCTTAATTGCTGGCAGGTATTTTGAAATCAGTTACCAAAATAATTGAAACTGGCATGATTATATTGTGTTATTTTAACAAATGAAATATGCAGAATTTTAAAATAGCCATTCAAAGATAACACACTTAGTAAAGCCATTCAAACAACCAAAATGGTTTACAGGCAGTCCACAATGTAGATTCACAAGTTTCAAAGACAGAAAAGGATAATAACATTAGTAATTCACATGTTTCATCTAAATGCAAACGCATCCCTTTTGATCTAGAAACAATTGAATACAGTAATATAGCATTAAAAGACACAAAAAGGATTTAGCAACTACAAGCTACTGTGGTTGCATCGATACACTTCTAACAAGATGCACATGAATACAGACAAATACAATCAGCATTTACTCTTGATTATCAACACAAGCGAATGGGCCTGTGCAAGGGCATCAGAACACGGAGGAGGGGAGCACCTGGGGCCGTGACCTTCCCACTTTTTAAAAGTGGAGAGGCCTGGACCGCTACTTTTTGCCACAGGCTTCCCTAGCCAGGCCAGCAGCTGGAGCCTGGTTGGAGAGCTCAGGCAGCATAGGGCCCCATGTCACATACCCTCTACCTGCCCACGGGAGGAGGCAAAAGCAGCCCAACCACTAGGCCCCCTCACCCAGGGTAGATAGCTGTCCATGCTACAGCTTCTCATCGCTGCTCAGCTGCACGGCTCTTACCACAGCCAGGCTGCGGATCCAAGGCCCCATCCCCTGGCCAGACCCCATGTCGGGGAGAACCACATAGGCAGCCGTAGGAAGCCACAATCCATCCACTTACCATAGTCAGCGAGTCACAAGGCAGGGACGCAAGCTAAGGGCTGTTATGCCCCCCACCTCCTGCACCTGAGGTAAGTGGAGGTTCTCCAGCTCCCTGCTCACTGGCTTCTAGGTTGGCCAGGATTTGGGGCCTTGAACATAAGGGGCAGGATGGGATCTTGGGAGGATGAGGCGGGGTGGGACCACAGAAGTAGGGTTGCCAGGTGCCCAGTTTTGAACTGGACAGTCCAGTATTTGAGATTTCTGTTTGGGAAACAAATTGAGAAAATATGAGAAAATGTAAGTGTCCGGTATTTTCTAAATAAAATGTAATGTAGATTGTGATGTAATGTCACGTGTGTCCGGTAGTTTTGCTGAAACCATCTGGCAATCCTACACAGAATGGGTAGAGGGCTCCTGACTCCCCCGCTTTTCAGAAGGCTCAGCCAACATTTTTCATCACAGATAATTTTAGTAAAATCATGGACGGGTCACAAAGAAAAACAGAAGCCCATGACCTACGTCTGACTTTTACTAAAAATATCACTAACAGAATAGGGAGCCCAGGCATGGGGTCCCCAGAATGTATTTGCAGGGCTGCTCTGAGCTCTGCTGCCCCTACCCACAGATGAGGCTTGGACTGCCAAGGAACCCCTGGTTCAGAGCTTGGAGGAACCCTTGCCACCTGTGGCAGCTGGGAGCTTTGAAGGACCCCTGGCACCTGTGATGTCTGCTCGGAACTCCAAGGGCCCCACCATCTTCATCTACTAGGAGCTTCACAGGACACCACCACTGCCAGGAACTATAGTGCACCACCTGTGGCAGCTGGTAAATCCAGTGACCCCCAGCACCCATGGCCATGTTGTGAAAAAAATCATAGCCTTACTCATATACGAGACAATTGGTCTGACTATATTGCAATGTCTCCTGATGTGCTTTTAAGGCTCATAGGTTATTTGGCCTAAGACTTTTAACCTGACCTGGTTTGCCAGTATCATATCCTCAAACATAAAATTGGTGCAGAAAGGGATATCCCAAACACTGCTGGATAATTTTTAGGAGTCCCCATTCTTGACAATGCATCAACCACTACATTTTCTTTCCCTTTAATATGAATTATGTTCCAATAAAGCAACCTGGAATTGGTTCCCTTTGTTCTATGTAGCCATATGAGAAGTGACTGGTCTCTTAATATGGTAAATCTTCTGTTGTGCAAATTAGGTATAAGTTAACAGCCCACCCACTTGTATAGCATTCTCTCTGTTGTTGCATGATTTTGCTCAGCCACTGTTAGCTTTTTGTTTAAGTTTGCAGTGGTTGTTTCTCACCACTCATCTCCTTGCATTAGCACTTCCCCTAAATCCGATACTGGAAACATCCAAGCCCAGCAAGAATGGTTTCTCAAAATCAGGGCTGGCTAAGACATGTTATCTGGATAAAGCTTTGTTTATGCTCTATTTACAGGCCTGTGTCCACATCACCTTGTCTGGTTTTCCTTTCTTTGTAAGGTCTGTCATGGGAGCAACAATGTCACTGAATCCCTTAAACTTCCTTTAGTAGTTGGCCATACCATTAAAGGATTGGACCTTTGTTTTAAGAGCAGGCCAGCTTTTAATGGCTTCTATTTTCAAGGGTTTGGGGTGAACCAGCCCATTGCCTACCCTGTGTACCAAATATAATACCTCTCAGGCTCTCATTTTGCCTTTAGAAACTTAAACAGTCAGATTAGCTTCCCTGGACCTTTGTAATGCAATCCCCATATGATTTATGTGATCTCACCAACAGCTGCTGAAGATGGCTAGATTGCAAGGGTTTATATAGACAAAGTTGCAAAAGATTCCAATCCCTATTAGGCTGCATTTCTGAGCGTCATGGACATGGCTCTCAAATGGTAAAACCTTAAATACATATGAAAGTGGATTTTTTTTCTCATGCACCAGCATCTAAGAGAATTTGCTTGTACCCTTGAGTTAAATACAGTGGGCTTGTGAATTTTGCTCCTCCCAGTATATCAGATCCTCTATTCTGGGCATGGGGCTAGGATCAGGTTGAGTAATCACATTCAGCTTTCTGTAATCCTCACAAAACCTCATGGTTTTATTCTTTTGGGGTACCATCACAATAGGAGACACCCATGGACTTTTTGACCTAGTAACTATTCTCATTGTGAACATGCTCTCCACCATTTCCTGAATCTGTTTCTACATTTCTCCCTTGGCTCAGTAAACACTGCTAGCAGCTGGGCAGGGAACATGTGGTTTGAATGGAGTGCATCATCTTGCTAGTTAACCCTGGCCAATGTAAGAAAGTCTGCCTATGATTCTTCAACAGAGCTAACATTTTTAACTCCTTTTGAGCTGGAGTTAAACCCTTCCCCAGCTCAGTGCTTTCAACCTATGTCTTCTCTTTGGTCTCTCTAACCACCATGTCAATTAAAAGGGATATAGTCTCTTCATCAGCACAGCAAATCACATAAACTTCCATCTAGCTACCAATCTTCCACTGAATCTTTCCACGTGATTATTGGCGTCCGAGCAGTAAGGAGCCACTTTTAAGTGCTTAACTTCACATATCTCCCATAACTGCTTAAAAACAAGAGACATAAAATGAGTACCACAGTCTGACAAGTTTCTCTGGGAAAACCCACTCTGCTAAAATTTGTAAACAGTGCTGTAGCCACTGTCTCTGCCTCAATATTAGACAATGCTGCAGCCTTGGGGTAGCTGGTAGCAAAATCTACCAAGAGAAGACTATATCATTTTCCATTCCTGAAAGGCTGAGAGGTGGTCCCACAATATCCACAGACACTTTTGCAGATGCCTCCCTGACAATGGTTAGCAGCAGTAGAGGCACCTTACTATGTCCCTTTAGCAGCTTTTGCATTTCTAATACAAGTCACAGCTTCTACAATAATCCCTCACTGTTTCAAAACTATGAGGCCAGTAGAAATTTTGCTGTAAACTGTCATACATTCTTTCCACTATCAGGTGCCTGCAAATGTATCATCATGAGCTAACTTTAGCAAGTCACTTCTATATCCCTCTGTTACCACAAGCTGTTTGCAAACACTAACAGGAGGACCAACTTGCATGAAAAAATCTGCCTCACCCTTCTCCTGTTGGGGCTTTGATTCTGAGCTTCAGCTCTGCACTATCTAATGGGCCATCTTTTTTTCCTCTATCATAATAATTTCCTTCTATGTTGCATTCAATTTCAGAGCTATCTCTGACACATCAAACAAATTTTCAGCTGGCCCAAGCTGACACACTCTCTGCCTGTTCACAATTTCCTTCACTGACATCATGCAGTGTATCTGCATCAAGCAGCCATACTTTCCCTGCAACCTATTCATGATACTAACCAAATTAATCAAAGTTAAAGTATCATTACCAATAAAGATATCAGCAGGTAACAAATATCTAACAGCCACCATATCAGCTTCAAAACTTTACCACTCAATGTTGAATTCTGGCCAACAGCACTTTTACAGAAACCTCAAAAGGAGCCAATATGTTCACACTCTTATCTGGTGCAACAAATTTTCCTCTCTGACTTGGCACTCCGGGAATTCTTCATTATCCTTTCACATCTCAGTCCTAATATAATTTGCAAGGTGATTTTCCTCTTCCACCACCTCATTTGAAATTTAAGTGATAACATTAACACCTGCAAGGTTGCCCTTTGTACTCAAAGTGGCAGTGTTGATGCTTGTACATCTCAGAGAGGTAGCCATGTTAATTTGTAACTGGTTAATTACAAACCAGTTCTACAAGCCAAATCCACAGGGAAGCATTGGAATTAGAGTTCATCTGCAAATTCAATTCACATGCTAATGAACTCAGTCGTGATGAAAATTGGTTGGGACACTACCAATTTAACAACCATTGAAGGTGCAAACAGCTCTCTGTGTTGTATCCTTCCTGACATGGGAGTCTATCTCTTGACTTTGATTTTTATCTGCTTCGGTTTAACTATCCAGTCTTCAGATACTTACTGATGCTCTGTCTCCCACCCCCTTCCTCTTCCCCTCTCCTATTTATTTCGGGTGTACACATCCTAAACTCATAACTCCAGTCATCTGAAGAAGTGGGCTGTGTCCACGAAAGCTCATGATACCATCTGCATGTTTTGTTAGTCTATAAAGTGCTACCAGACCATGTGTTGTTTTTTTAAAAACAATGTTAACTTTTTAAGTTTATCCTGTACAAACTAACTCGACTACCCCTCTGAAGCTTTTAAAAACAATGAGCAGTCTTGTGGCACCTCAGAGATTAACAAATAAAGTGGGCTTTACCAACGAAAGCTCATGACATGTATCTGACGAAGTGGGTCTTCGCCCACGAAAGCTTATGCTCCAATAAATCTGTTAGTCTATAAGGTGCCATAGGACTCCTCATCGCTTTTGCATGATATATTTGTTAATCTCTAAGGTGCCACAAGACTGCTTGGTGCTTATAAGCTTACCCTTTGTATTTAGTGTAACAGCACTGGAATTTATTATGGAAGCAGAAGGGTGTTTTTAAGGTTTAGGCAAGTCAGTTGTATATGATGGGTGCCCCATTGGTAGCAGATAAAACCTTTCACCCTATGGGGAAATAAGTTATGTTTTAGGTTCTCAGGAATCTTTCTAAAAAAAAAGTGGAATTAAACTCTTTATCTCTTTTAAACTGAGGTGCATAGAAATTACCTTTCCCAGGGCTTATGCCTATCATGAACCCTGTTTTTTATATATTCATCAGCAATTATTGCTCCTTGTAAGACTGAATTAGGTTTCTTGTCATAGATTGCTGCTCTGAATTCTCCAGGAGTCATCTTTAGATATTATTGTCATGAAATTAACAGTTGATCAAAGTCACCCTAAGCTCCTGTAAGCCACTTTTTAATGAGCTTGATTTTTGTTAAGTATATACCACATAAATAACGTTAACAGACATTCTCAAATGTCTAAATTTGAATCTATAATACTTAGGAGTAATCAAATCATTTCAGCACAGTTTAACTTTCTGTAATCCAAAACTTCCTACACCTGTTCCCTTGAACACTTGCATAGCTTTACTAGTAGTCAGTTTGGTTAGGAGAAACATCATTTTTCAATCACACAAACATTCAGAGGTGGATACAAATTCTTCAGTACATTCAGAATTTTTATACATTGGACAGACTTTATCACAGTCTCTGCTGCTGAGAGGGAATGGAATTTTAGGCCATGGCAGCCTCTTTTGCTTTCCCAGAATTGGAGGGTAACAACTTCCACCTGTTTTTGAAATGCTTTTCTCTCAACTTACAGATGTTCCATTCTTCTTCAAGTGCTTGCTCATGTCCATTCAACAGCGGAGACCGGGCCGCCGTCTTCCATCTGGCCAGCAGTTAACCAGCCAGGTGAAACCCTAGGGCAAGCGTTCCTTTTGAGCAAGAGTGAGGAACCTGCAGCCCGTGACTTGCCTGGATCTGGCCCCTGAGGCTTGGGGCTCCTCCCCTCAGCATCTGGGACCCTGCACTGGCACTCTAGTCCATCTCCCCCCCCCCCCCCCAGCCTGTTATCCCAACATGGGGCTGGACCACACAAAATCTACTAGCCTGGGAGTCAGCAGCCCCCAACCCAAAAAAGGTTCCCCACCCCTGCTTTTGAGGGTGTGCCCAGGGACAACATACTAGACTCCCAAGATCCTGCCCGCCTGGTCTCCTTTAGGCTCCGTCCCTTCCTTCCATCATGGAGGGACATTACATCAGACTGCTGGGTCCTAGCTACTGCCCAGCATGGCTGTACCCTCCAGCTCTCCTCCACACTGCCCTCCAACCCTTTACTCCCATCCCTCTTTAGGGACCCGTCTCATGAGCATCTTCTCAAGTAGGAGCTATTGCAGTTGCTCCAGGAGGGAGCAATGGAGAGGGTACCACTGGAGTTCGAGAACAAAGATTTCTACTGCCGCTACTTTCTGATTCTCAAGATGAAGTGTTTGTGTGTGTGTGTGGGGGGGGGTCTACAGCCTATATTGACTTGCATGGCCTCAACAAATTTTTGGTCCACCTCAAGTTTCACATGGTCTCCCTGGCCTCCATCATTCCTGGCCTAGATCCCAGGGACTGGTATGCTGCCATCATCTTCAAGGATGTGTACAGTCGTCCATGCTATAAGTCCAAGATACATGCCAAAAAACATGGACGTGCAACGAAACAACTTAAAGCAGGGAATTTTTTTCCCGTGGCTAACTTCCATTTACACAAATGGGGGGGGTTGGTTGCGCGACTTAAGAGCAGGAAACGGGAGGACTTATAATGCATCAGTTCCTACAAACATCAGTGACTTTAGTACGGAACGGATGTATACCTGGGTGACTTAGAGGGGGGGATGCCCTGTGCTTCCATATCACGATCTTCAAGGGTCACAAGCACTTCCTGAAAGTTGTAGTAGGAAAGAACTACTACCAAGGGTGAAGTAGAGTTGTGAAGGTGCATCTTTTATAGGTACAGGGGAAGCAAGATGTGTTTTATGACCTACATGTTAATGCTAAAAGGATTATATTAGATTGAATCAGTCCAAACAACCAAAGGTCCAGTCTTGTTGCATGAATCTCTAGAGTGTGGAAGCTTGTAGGAATGAGGACTGTCAGCTTTTGCTCTAAGGAGGGGAAAGAAGCAAATTGGCTTCACTGGCACTGTCCAAAGAAGCATCACCATCTGGTCCATGAATGTGGAAAGAGGGGCACAGAAGAGGAGAGAGGGGTTTTTGGAAGGGAACAGTTTAAATGTTAGGATACTTCCCACAACTTCTCCAGTCTCAGTCTGGTGCTCAAAGGCTCCAGAAACGAGATACTTTGGCCTACCTGTGAAGGTGAACAGCCTAGGAATGAGTCACCCACAGAAGCAGCAAATGGCTGGAGGATTCACGTGAATGGCATAATTAGATCTACCCTATTGCACACTCAACAGTCCCAAAATTACAACCCCACCACAATGTGCTTGAAAATACCAACATACTTCATTTTAGTCAGCTGTTTATTTCCCATCCCACCCCTCTCCTTTACTGTTTTTCCACTCAAAACCAATAAGTTACTCAACTGAACAGGAATGCAGGGAGTTAGAACCTCTCAGATGGCTGTGTGCTGGATCCAGCGGAGCTCTGGGGAGGCCTGTGTTGTCACAGCAGATGTGTCGAGTCTCTTGTTCTTGGTGTCTTTGGTGTAATATTCTTATTCTGAAGATGGTAGAGTCTGTGCTCAGTCCAGCGCTGGAGCACCTGCTGCCTCCACTTTGTATGGGTAGGGTCAGTAAGTTGAGGCTGCAGACAGCTGCACTGAAGATTCCACTCTTCACTTCTCCCGTTCTTTTTCCTTTTACCTGGTTCTGGCTGTGCTCCTTGCCTGTAAGTTCCTTCCCACAGAGGGCATCAAAGCCCTCATTACCTTCCTCACTGGTCCAGGCTTTGCTCCGTGGCATGCCATGACTTGAGCTGCAGCTGTGACCTGCACCCCTTTTCCTTGTCTCCTGGCAGTGTGCCACAGAAAGCAGGGAGCAAAAATAGCTTTCTTGCCTTCGGGGCAGCTCAAAGACCAGCTTTGCACACACACACACACACCCCCCAAGCTCCATGTATGGAATTCATTGCCCTCAGCCTGCAGCGAGTGATCCAGCAGTGAAGTGCTCCATCTCTCACACACACCCCCGTGTCCTGAGCTAGTCAGAATCCCTGCTTGTGGGCTGGATTGGAAACAATGGCTAAACTGAAGGCCTCTGGATATGGTCCCTAGTCCTTTGAATCATCCAGGCCCCATGGCACAAAGCTATACTGGAATTCATGCTCTAGATCAGAGAAATGCTCCAACTCCTGTTACCAATTTCAGGCAAGCAGGCTCCTTGTTAGGGGGAGGAGATGGACAATAGTCACTTCCCCGGCTGCCTCTTGTCACTGCACCTAGACTATAGCTCTGGTCCTACAACCATCAGCTCCGCCTCATCCTATGCACAGAACTTACCATTCTTGCTCACTCCTCCATTGCCACTGCCTTTTCTCAGTGTTGGCCATCAACTAGACAACCCATCTTCATCCCTTCTCCCACTCCCCTCCAGAGAGGCTGGAAATCAGACACACTCTTTTGAGCCAAGGCACCAGAAATATTTGCATTGTAGGAGTGCCGAGAGCCACTGAACCAAACTGTATGGCCTGTATATGATGGAAACTACTGCAAACAAAGGGGTGTGGCAGCACCCCCCTCACCCTGGATTCCAGCCCCTATGCTTGTGAGTCTAGGAAGGGGCAACACCTTCCCTGTTGCTGTGGTGCAGAACATAATAGGACAACCCAAACTCTGAAGATAACCTGTCTAGCCAGGAAGGCTGAGGTTGTAGCCACCAGCGGTAAGCAGGAGGAGACAGAACAGAGGTAAGGGGACACCACAGCTGAATTATGTGGAGGGGCTGGAATGGAGTACTATAGAAGGAGGGATGTGCGTGCACAGGGGTGTCTAGTGAATAGAAGGGGGAGAGTCACAGAATTAATGGGAGGGGCGAAGGAGAGGGGATATTTGGTGGGGAACAGTTCAGTGTGTGAGCAAGAGAAATGAGGACAAAAGACCAGATCAGGTAGGAAAATGGGGCAAGAATGCAATTGGGGGAAAATGGTGAGCAGATTTCAGAAGGATGGAGAGGGAGAGAGGTCAAGTCGGGGGGGGGGGGGGTCGAGGACATTCTGGGGATCCTCTGCACAGGGTCAGATTAACTCTTTGGGGACCTGGGGCTATTGGATTTTGTGGGGGCCCTAGGCTCCAGGGTAGGGCCAAAATGAGGGGTTCAGATTACAGGAAGGGGATACGGGTTGAGGCAAAGGGTTGGGTATAGGAGGGGGTGAGGGCTCCAACTGAAGGTAAGGGGTAGAGGAGGGGACTCCAGGGAAGGAGGTTGGGGCAGGGATGCGGAGTCTGGGAGGGGGTTAGGTTGCAGGAGGGGGCAGGGCTGGAGCAGAGGTTTGGGCTTCAGAGCACTTACCTGAGGTAGCTCCCATTTGCTGGCATGAGCTCCAAGGAGCAAGTGGGTAGGTGGCTCTGCATGCTGCCCTGTTGACACTAACCCCCCCCCCCCCCCTCCAGCTTCCACTGGCTGCAATTCCTGGTCGACAGGAGCTGCAGGGCTGTGAAACCTGCAGGCAAGGGAAGTGCAGAGCTTCAACACTTGCAGCTCCAGCCCAGCGGAGGATGAGGGGGAGAAACAACAGCATGTAGAGCCATGTGCTTCCTCCCCTCCCCTCCATCAGGGCCAGAACACAGGAGCTTTAGGGGCTGCAGCCCAGGGCCCTCTGGTCTACAAGGGCCCCACCAAAAGATGTCCAGTTTTGGCAGCCCTGAGATTTTTTTGCAGGGCCCAAGCTGCAGCCCCTGAAACCTCTTTCTGGATCTGCCCCTGCCTCTGAAATCACATGGTTGGGTCCAGCTGCAAGGGCCAAGACTCAGCATGCAGCTTGTGCGCTATAGCAATCGTATGTCCTGCCAGCTGGCAGGGGGATCCAACCTCACCAGGGCAGCAAGAATAAGAACCATGTCTGGCCCTAGAGGCGGCAGGCGCATGTTGTTTGTGAAGGGTGTTACTGGAAAAGCAGATGAAGGCTTCCTGTCAAGCAGGGGGAGGCGGGAAGAGCTCTGTGCCCCAGCCAGGGCTGCAATAATGGGAAGATAATCTCTTCCCCAGGGGCTCTTGCTGGAGCTCTTTCAGCAGGTGCATAGCAGCCCTTTCTCCTCACCCCACACAGCACTGGGACATGCATGTTTCACACTAGAACAGGAGGCTGGCCGGGGTGGAAGGATCCCCACATGAGCTGTGGCAGCATGTGCATGAACTGCCTCTTGGGAGTATCAGAAGGGAAGAAAGGGAGAATGGAATTTCCCAAAGGAAAGGGGAGCCCCCGGGATGGAAGAGGAACAGGAATAGTTGTTAATGTTGCCAGACACAAGGGCGCTTGGGCCCCTGTGGTTCTGTTTGCTGAAAAGTTCACAGCATGATTTGGCCCTGAAGAGCTACTGTAGTAAAACAGTCTTTGTAAGCCCCAGGTAGATGTGCTTAGATACACTCAGGTTTGTTTTGCAAGGCTTCAGAATCCTCAGTGTGTGAACTTGCACCCAGCATCTCACAATGTATATTTTGGGAGTGAGAGGAGGGCAAAAGCCCCTAGGCTAGGAACCCACCTGCTTCAGGGGAACACAAACAGTTCATCTTCCTCTATATACTTTCCGCCCCTCGCCCTAGCTCCTCCAAGCTCCCCTCCCTTCTGTTTGGCCAGTTCATGAGCAGTCTGGTCTTCTGCAGGATTATTCCATCGCACAGGGTCGATGGGCCTGCGTGGCAGGAAGACCAGCTTTGCTCGTTTCCATTCCCTTTGTGCCAGTGGTCTTGAGCCCAGTTTCTCTCATCTGCACCTCTTAATATGAAGGACACAGTGGAGCTGGTACCCTTGACAGCTTTGCCCTGGCAGCTTTTCTGGAGGAGCTGACCCCGGCAGGAGGAGACACTGATTGGCCATTAATTACAGATGGACTTCAAAAAGAAATCCCTTAATCTTCCTCTCTAGATTGATACTAAAAGCTGCTATTAAAACAGCTTCTGTCACCAAGCCTGCTTGTCACTGCCCCTTCTTTTCTACACAGGGGCTGTCTCCTGCTGGCTTCACCCCACTCCACCCCAACAGAAAGGCCAAAAGGGCTCAGACTAAACCCAAGGCCCTACCCATGGAGCTTATTGCTAATAAAGATCTTATGGCATTATTCCCAAGGCCCAGAGGCTGGCCCTGACAGCCTGGCTAAATTCCAGTCTGAATCAGTACTGTCTGCCAAATGCCCGTTTTGGCTTGTGGTTTCAATGGGAAGAGTTGTTATAACTATTACAGTAACACCTAGAGGCTCCAAGTGAGATTAGGGCCCCCTATAAGCTGTGCTGCGCACCCAGAGAAACAAGTGTAGGGCTGGAAAGAACCTTGAGAGATCATAAAGTCCAGCTGCCTGCGCTGAGGCAGGACCAAGGAATTCTAGACCATCCCCAGCAAGTGTTTTATTAACCCTGTCTTAAAAAACCTGCAAAGCTGGGGTTTCCACAACATCCCTTGGTAATCTGTTCTGCTGCTAACTACCCTTATAAAGTTTTTCTTTAAACTTTTAAGTGTAGACAAACCATTAAGTATGGCCACAACATGAGCGCTGGGTGAGAGATCTCCCAGCACTCTATGGCCTGGTCTACACTTGGAGTTCAGGTCAAACTTAGCTGCATTAGGTCGATTTTTCGAGTCCACACCACCACCCCCATTCCACCAACTTTAAGGGTGTTAAAATCTATTTCAGTACTCCTGCTTTTCACAAAAAGTATCAGTAAATTCGACCTTGCATGATCCACTGTAGAGTAGTACAGATACACCATGGCAAAAGTAGATATTCTTGGCCTCCAGAAGGTGTCCCATAGTGCCCCAATATGACCGCTCTGGCCAGCACTTTCAACTCTTCTGCTCTCCAGGTGCACAGAAAAAGCCCCAGGTAAATTTGAATTTCATTTCCTGAGTGGCCAGCATGGCGAACATACCTCAGAGCAGGCAGCGCACCTGACCATCAATGCCCATGGCCACAAACGAGCTCCAGCCAGGAGCATGCCGGAGATACTAACCCTCATTGCTGTGTGGGGAGAGGAATCTGTTCAGGCAGAACTACAAAGCAGCAAAAGAAATGCTGAAATCTGTACCAAGATCACAAAGGCATGATAGAAAAAGGGTATGCCAGGGATGCCCAGCAGTGCTGCATGATGATAAAGGAGCTCAGGCAGGTATATCAAAGGACAAAGGAGGCAATCGGATGGTCTGGATCATTGTTGCAAACATGTTGCTTCTACAAGCAGCTGCATGCAATCCTTGGAGAGGGCCTGACCAGTGTCCCAACCCAGGGCATCAATTTCTCCCAAGAGACTCTTCAGGCAACAGCAGAGAGGACACTGTGGATGAGGAGGAGAATGGTCAGCAGGTGAGTGGAGCATCCAGTCTCACCAACAGCTAGGACCTTTTTATAACTTTGGAGCAAATCTCCTCCTCCTCCCTGGATATCTCACTGCTGGCCCCTAATGGCAGGGAGGGCACCTCTGGTAAATTCACATTTTTAATCATGCTGCAAGTGGATTAAGGCAATTGGGTGTGATCTGTGGTGGCCACTGTGCCGGTTTTGGGGGTCTCTGGAACAGTTTGTTAACGTGTCTGGAAACAGAGTGGGAATCCTCCCTGCACATCTCCATAAAGCTCTCTCAGAGGTACGCTTCCATCCTTCTTATAAGCTTTCTGAGGAGACCTGTCTTATTCTGTCCTCCATGGTAGAACTCCTTTCTGTGCCAAGCCAGCACTAAGTGATCTTGTAGCGCAAGAGTAGGGTAAGGTCCAGGTTTCTGGCAACATTTACTCAGCATCCACTCCCTGTCATTCTGTGAGATTCAGAGATGCCTTATACCTTGCATGGCAACCTGGATGAAATAGGGGAAGCTGTATATGTAACTGGTACCTCTAGTAGTACACCCCCATTTGCTCATCCCCAACAAAACATTGTTTGAGCCCCTTCCCTGCCACCACACCCAGACCCTCTCCCCCTGTATCTCCTGTGAAGTCTGCCTGTAACAGGGTGACCTAGCCACACTCCACCCCAGAGAAACCACATAGAAGTCCTCCAAGCAGGCAAGAGAGACAGTGGAGCAACTGGCCAATCAGAAGCCAGGAAGGCCTACAAAGGGAGCTGCAAAGCAGGGCGGAGCAGACTGAGGCTGGCTGATAAAGTTGTCTCCAGGAGGGGAAGCACTGGAGGCACCATTGAGTGGGGAACAGATTAGGAGACATTAGCGGAGGGCACTGGGATAGGCCCCTGTTAAGTGTGAGTCAGCCAGAGGGCTAAGTAGTCAAAAAGGCTTTTTTAAGGAGACAGTGCAGTCACCCGCACTTTCCTAAACAGGGCACTCGTGGGTGGTGAGTGCCATCCTGTTACACTGTCATAAGAACATAAGAACGGCCGTACCGGGTCAGACCAAAGGTCCATCTAGCCCAGTATCCTGTCTGCCGACAGTGGCCAGCACCAGGTGCCCCAGAGGGGGTGGACCGAAGACAATGATCAAGCGCTTTGTCTCCTGCCATCCCTCTCCAGCCTCTGACAAACAGAGGCCAAGGACACCATTTTATCCCCTGGCTAATAGCCTTTTATGGACCTAACCTCCATGAAATTATCTAGCTTCTCTTTAAACTCTATTACAGTCCTAGCCTTCACAGCCTCCTCTGGCAAGGAGTTCCACAGGCTGACTACACGCTGTGTGAAGAAGAACTTTCTTTTATTAGTTTTAAACCTGCTACCCATTAAGCTGTCCTTTGCTTTTTGTTACAGCAGGTGCAACAGCGAGCCTGTTACCCACTCTCCTGGCTCCTTCAGCTGTTTGGATAGCGTAGATCCAAAGGCAAAAATATAATAGGGATGATTTGTTCAATGAGCAAACACAATTTGCCCGAATGGACAGAGCAGCCTTACACTCAGCCCCAGGGATGTGTCCCAGAACAAAAGCCTGTCATTCTCACACCTCAAACCTATGCGATTGCTGTGCTCTCACTGGCAGGGCAGCAGCACTGGGATGAGGAGAGGTGCGGGGGGAGCAGAGTCTCTTCCCTGCCAGGCCCAGCCTAGCCCTATGCCTGGAGCCTCGTGGCAAAGGGCTGCATGGCTGCGGAGCTGGTAAGTAAACAAACAGGAGTATCCCAGTAGCAGCTCTCAAGCTATGTCTACACTGGCAGCTTCTTGCGCAAAAACAGCTTGTCTTGCGCAAAAACTTGCCAGCTGTCTACACTGCACGCGCGTTCTTGCGCAAGTAAATTTACAGTACAGCGTTGTAAAACAGGGCTTCTTCCGGCAGAGTTATTCCTCTCCCCACGAGGAATAAGCCCTCTTGCGCAAGAGCTCTTCCACAAGAGGGCAGTGTAGACAGGCAACATGAATTTCTTGCGCAAGAAGCCCGTATGGTTAAAATGGCCATCAGAGCTTTCTTGCGCAAGAGAGCGTCCACACTGCCACGGATGCTCTTGCCCAAAAGCACATCTCTTGTGCAAAAGCACACGGCAGTGTAGACGCTCTCTTGTGGAAGACTTTTTGCGCAAGAACTCTTCTGCAAAACAGTTCTTGTGCAAGAAGCTGCCAGTGTAGATGTAGCCTGAGAGTGGGTCCGTGAATCACTTTGAGAAACACTGCACTAAGGCAAAAGTCTCCCCCAGTTGTACAGGTGGGCACATATACGCCTAAAATGGAATGGACATGAGCACCACATTTCAAAGAACATCTTTTTTCCCTCTAAATATTTCGTCATTTTTGTTGCTTGCCTCTGGACTCTGATTTGTCCACATTTCACCTAATACATGGTACCTAGAACTGGACCCAGTAGTCTAGCTGAAGCCTCACCAGTGCAGAGTAGAGCTGAACAATTACCCCCCGCCCCATGTCTCCTTGTTCGTATACCACCCCCCATGACATTAGCCTTTTTTGCAACAGCATCACATTGTTGGCTCATATTCAATTTGTGATCCACTATAACTACCAGATGTTTTTCAACAGTGCTACCACCTACCCAGTTATTCCCCATTTTGTAGTTGTGCATTTGATTTGCTTTTACTTAGTGAAGTACTCTGCACTTGTCTTTATTGCTTTTCATCCTGTTGAATTCAGAGCAATTCTCCAATGTGTTAAGGTTGTTTTGAATCCCAACCTTGTCCTTCAAAGTGCCTGCAGCACTTCCAAGTCGGTGACATCTGCACATTTTATAAGATAAAACATATTTCCTATTCCTTTATCCAAGTCACTAACGAGACTATTGAACAGTATCCAGCCCAAGACTGCAGCACCCTTCTAGATAACCCATTGACAGGTCATTAAAGAGCTCTTGATGGAGTCACGTTGACCTCTTACTATTCTTCCTATGTTCCTTCAATGGGGATAGTTTTCAATTGTCCCTTTAATGTTGTCTCCTTGAGAAGCTGTCAGCTCTCCAGAATTCCTTTATCTCTTAGATTTTTCTTCCCTTGAGACCTTACCCAACAGTTTTCTGAAATTGTTAAAGTCTGTTGTCCTCATTCTGCGATCTTGGGGAGCCTTATCTGAATAGACAAAATAGATAATAGGGAAGTATTTCCATTGTGTGTGTGGAAACACTCCCCACCCTCAGTGAGCTAAGGACCCAGATAAAGTTAGGCTCCTAATGCCCATTGATTTCAGTGGAATGCCTTTGAGGATCTAATCCAAAATGACACGGAGTCGATGTCTGACCCAGAAATTGAACCTAAATCTCAGTGTCTCATTCACTGTTTCAAGAGGAAAGTCCATCTTTCCTCTTTATTAAACTATCCCTCATTTTCCTCCTACTCAATGCTTGTGTAGTATCACTAGGGGGGAGAAGGAGATGCACCTATTTACACATTATACACACTCTTATATAGAGATATGTAAAACACTTAAGGTTTCTTCAGAAGGAAAGGCATTCAAACACTGGTACCCAGGCTTTACCACAGTGGTGGGTAACCTGCAGCCTGAGGACCACACACTGCCCATCAAAGCTGTGTGTGTGATCCAAACGACACTTTGTTTACTGTTGCCTACACGCAGGGTTGCCATATTCTGCTGGCTTCCATCCATGTAGTTTTTTCCTACTGGTATTACTAAAGTAACACACATGTAAAGCAAGGGCAGATGAAGTGAGGTGTATGTTGATTGCACATATTGACTGAGAGCCATGTGCTCCCTCTGCATCTAATCAAAGTGCTGCTACAGTTTAATCAGCACACCCCACAAATTCTAGGTACTCAAGTGCAGTTAGCAAAGCTACCCTATCCCAGGTAATGTCTTGGTCACACAATCTTGTGGCCCATTGAGATGAAGGGCGGCCACTCATGTGGCCCTCTCCCTAGCCTAGGTTACCTATTACTGCTTTAATAGGTGGACAATCAATTCAATAGCCTTGCAAAAGGACAGTGCACACAGTCATCCCAATATAAAATAAGAGCCACTGCATCTTCAGACTAATTATGAATTATTGTAGTGCCTTGGAGCCCTGTCTGTAGACATGAACCCCATTCTATGCAAACAGGTGGTTCCCACACCCAATCTGCAGTGATGTTCTGTTGAAATCGCTCAGTGTTATACAGCATTGAAACAGTACAGTGCTGTAACAGCACCTTTCATCCCATGGCTTTCCAAAGGTAGGGAAGATGTTTCATCCCCATTTTACTGACAGGAAAACTGAGGCACCAAGACATGAAGTAATTTGCCCTGGCAGAGTTTTAAATAGATCCTGGACCTAAGTCACCTAACTCCTAGGCCCCAGATCTAGTGATGAGATTGTAGAGGAAGAGTGTCAAGGCTTTTCCCCCCACTCTGGCATGATAAATGCAGAAGTGGGGGCCCACAAAAGTACCCCAAAACCTTATCTTTCCAGGCTTTGGTATAAAACTTCCCCCCAAAAGCTTAAAACCCTAGATTTTGGGGATAAAAAATATGCTGCCACCACCCGAGTAATAATAAAGAAACCAGGGAGAGACTACTTGGGAAATCTCAACTCCCAAAAGATAAACCAGGACACACAAATTAACCAATACCAGGTTAATAAAAAGAAAAGAGAAAGAACTTTTATTATCACCACAATATTTCTGTTGCAAGCATAATGACTAGATGGAAGAGTCACAAATTAATATACTCATGGGGGAAACCCCCATGAGCCAAGAACTTAGTTACAAAGTAGAGGAAAACCCATTTTTAAATGCACAGACATCGGATTCCCATTCCCAAACCATAAAACACTAAAACCTAATGGATTTATCTAAACTTTACCCTACTTACAGATAGTGAAGAGTCTTTTCTTGGAGGGAGACAGTGTCTGTCCCCCTCAGTAGCTGGAGAGAAACTGCCCAGGAACAAAGGAGGGAAAACCCCCAAAATTCCTTTGTCCCAGTTTGAAATTCCTACCTACATTCCTATTGGCCTACTCTACCTGGCTTAGGTATAGTTAACCCCTTGGTCCTCAGGCTGCTGGCCACCTCTCATGGTCATGACAGAGCATCACGGTTAGCAATATCTTTATATGCAACATGCACCATTGTGATCCTCACCACTGACTTGATAGAGCAAAATGAGCATTTGAACATTTGTGAGGATTGCAAATGGTAGTTGATTTGGCTAGGTCAGTGGTCTCCAACCTTTTTAAGCACAAGATCACTTTTTGAATTTAAGTGCAATCCAAGATCTACCTCAGACCCAAATACCCTTGCCCTGGCTCCTTTGTGCCCCTTCTCCAAGGCCCTACCCCTGCTCACTCTGTCCTCCCTCCCCAATCCTCCATCACTTTCACCAGGCTGGGGCAGCAGGTTGGGGTGCAGGTTCTGGTCTTGGATTAAGGGATTTGGAGTGTGAGAGGAGCTCTGAGCTGAGCTTGGGGCAGGCAGTTGGGGTACCAGAGGGGGTTCTAATTGCAGGCTCTAAGAGGGCATTTGGATACAGGGGTACTCAGGGCTAGGGCAGGGGCTTGGGGTGCAGTAGGGCGTTCATGACTGGGGTAGGAGTTCAGGATGTGGGCTCCAGCTGGGCACTGCTGGTGGTTCCTGGGTGGGGCTAAGGCAGGCTCACCCCTACCCTGGCCCTGCACCACTCCCAAAAGAAGCCAGCAAACTCCCTCCATCCCAAGCCCTGTTGTGCCCCATCTCCAGCAAAGGGCTGGAGATGTGCAGCAGTGTGGGGGAGGAGCAGCTGAAGTGCCAGCCGTTGGTAGCCTCTTGGCCAAACCAGTTAGGGTCACCTTTCAGAGGTCCAAGATCTACCAGTAGAGATACTGGTTGGTGACCACGGGCTAGGTCCATGCCCCTTCTTATTAAATGCATATTTAAGAGGTTCCTGTCTAGGGGATAGCAACTAGGAGCAGAGGCATTCATCTGCACAAACATGAGGATTTATGCACAAACAAGGATTTTCCATTTTAAAAGTTTCCATCAGTCAGGCAGAAACAATACCATGGAGATTTAGCTGACTAATCAGACAACATGAGCAGCAAGCAGAAGCGAACAATCCCAGAGCTGAAAGTGAAATACCCCTGGACACCAAATACTCATAGGAGCCAGGATCACTTTGTGCTCAGAAAGGTGGGCCAAATTCAGAACATAATTTGTTTACAATGAGTAGATCAGCAAAATTACCCATGCAATATCACTGTTAATGCTCTATTTGCCCTTTCCATGGCTGAGAGGCACAGCAGGGTGCACCTCCTTTCTCTTCCATTCTCAAGGCTGCTGGGAATGAAGACCTGTCTATACTTAACAGACTGGCTGCTTTAACTACACTGGTGCAGTTAAAGCAGCTAAAGTGGCAAATAAAAATACACAGCTGTATCAGTGTAAGTGTGCTTAGACCAGTTTAGCTCATTCCAGTCCGGGAATCAGCCAGGTATCTTTGTAACAGTATGGCTACATCTACATTGGCATGATCTTACGCAAATACTCTTTAACGCAAGAGTTCTTGCATTAAAGTATTTGTGCAAGAGAGCGTCTACACTGGCATGTGCTTTTGCGTAAGAGTATCCGTGCCAGTGTAGACGCTCTCTTGCGCAAGAAAGCGCCGATGGCCATTTTAACCATTGGGCTTTCTTGCGCAAGAAATTCATGTTGCCTGTCTACACTGGCCTCTTGCACAAGAACAGTTGCGCAAGAGGGCTTATTCCTGAGCGGGAGCATCATAGTTCTTGCGCAAGAAGCCCTGATTTCACACATTAGAACGTCAGTGTTCTTGCGCAAGAACTCCCCACCAGCGTAGACAGGCAGCATGTTTTTGCGCGAAAGCGGCCGCTTTGGCGCAAGATCGCGCCAATGTAGACACAGCCTACCTGTATCTATATTAGAGTCTCATACTTATATTAGCCAAACACACACACACACACTGCATCCCTAACAGTTATATTAAAAAACAACAAATAGCCTGGTAGCACTTTCAAGACTAACAAAACATGTAGATGCAAGTTATATTCAAGTACAGAGGGCAGAATGAGCCACTGACTTCTTTGCTCCCTCCTGTTACTTTAAAGGTAGAGCTGAGTAAATGTAAGGGGCCAACTTCCCAGCAGATGTGTATCAGCTAAGCTGCATGGGAGCTTCACTGACTCACACCAGCGGAGGAGCTGGCCTAGTGATTTAGAGCAAACTCAAATTTGCATTAAGTAAGGTCTCCCCTGACTATGCATTTATTGTTTATTCTCTTCCCACATTTATTTTGGGATTTTAAAAATGCACCTTAGGGTCACTTGAGACAATTAAAAGGGGACAGCTTTAAAACAAGGATTTTTTTATATCAAGCATAGAATTAGCATGCAGTACTCACTGCTACATGAAACTGAGGCAAACAATACTTACACGTACAAAAAGGATCAGACATCTCTCAGACTAAAAGCAGCATCACTAGCTAGGATCAGATGACAAAGGCCGTTAACCCTCCTACACCAGACCTTCACACACTGATCATCAGCTGAAGTTACCTACCCCAGTGTTTTAAAATGGAAAACATTGGAATTCTGGCATCCTTCCTGTCAGGAGTGCTCTCTCAGCTATCCAGTATGCAGGACTAGATAGCCCAGTTCTGTCAGCTCACAGTCAAACACACCCCAGCTCTTCTCCATCCACCATGTATACCTTTTATTCCTCTACTTAAAAAAAACACCCACCTAGACTCTATCAGTGGCACCTTCTCACCAGACCCAGCACAACTCATCTTCTAAGTTACCTCCTTGCTTCCTGTTCCTTCTATTTATATCTTCCCATTGACACCATTAGCCCAGGAGTTACAGCTCAGGGGCTGATAATCTCCCAACAGAAAGTGTTTTAATTGCTCACAACAGAGCCCTGGTTGCAGCAATGTCAATGGTAGGGATGCTGCTGCTAACACTCTATCACATTTCCCTGAGGCCCCAGGGCTGTAGCTGAGGATTCCACCCACACCCATCAGCTGCAACCAGTGCCCCTCTTACTTCTCAGCTCCCCTGTTCTGCCAAGAACACACCTTTTGTAGAAATGAATGTTCACATTCGGTGACTGTTTCAGTCTTTCATTTGGGTGCTTCTTCCCTTTGGCTTTCTCCTCACACTTCCACAGTTCCAGCTAACCTTCATCCTTTATCTATACTTCCATGTCTCTTTTCTCTCCTGAAGTTTTCTTTGTGTCTCTCCCTTCTCTCTAGCTTTTAACCCCCTCATCTTTCCCCCCTCTTCTCTTCTGCTCACCACATTCCCACCCTGCTTCCCACCTCTGTGGTGCTATGCATTGCTCTTCCTCTTACTTTGTCTGCTTTTCCATTGTCCGCATCTCTCTATCCTTTTTCCTGTCTGGCTCTTCCTTTGGCAATCTCACCTCTCTAGCCTTCCCCTCAGGATCACAACCACGCCATCTCTTCTTTGAAAATTGAGGACTGCAGCCTTTGCTCCTTCCATTGCATGAGTGCACCTCCCAGAAGGATTTCCTCCAGGAAGGATGGATTTCCAGAAGCAGCGGGAATGCCCAAAACCTTGGGTAATTATGACTAACTCTCCAAAAACATAACTGAAGGGTGAGAGTCCTAAAGTCTGAAAGAGATTCTGTGTGGCAAGACCAAAGGAGATGTGGCAGTAGTGGAACAGAACAAATGTGTCATAAAGGGTAGCAGGAAACTGCTCTCAATAGTGAAAGTTCATTCTGCATTTTGGTAAGTCAGGGCCTGGGCTAGGATTTGTGAATCCATCCATGACTCACCACTGGCAAACAGAATCCCTGCCAGATGTGTCTCAAGTGCATAAACCTTCACAAATCAGGTTTAAATGAGTGTAAATGATGGATTCTCTGTAACTTGAAATCTTTCAACCATGATTTGAGGAGGTCACTAAGAGGTTAGGGATGTATGTGGGGGGGGTGAGGGTCTGTGGCTGACAATGTGCAGAAGGTCAGACTAGATGAGAATGATGGTTCCTTATGGCCTTAAAGTGTGTGATTCCATAATTGTCCGCCCTAGGATGTCTTGCCGCTGGAGCCTGTGATCCTAGAAGTGATATTGGCCTAGAAAGACCCCTGGTTTGGACTGGACTGGCAGTACCTGTGTTCCTATGGGTATGTACAATTCAAGAAGCAATCACAGTGATGGCGGGGGTAGGAGGGGGGGAGAGTTCTTACAGTAGCTGGAAAGAATTTACTTGTTCTGTAGGGAACAATTCTGCATTAGCCTGAGTTCAATACTCTGTTTCCATCTCTTGGTTCTATGAGCACTGACCCTATGTCATGTTGGCCCTAGGGAGTATTTGTGCCTCATTCTGCTCATATCTGATAAAACAAGCCTGGCCACTCACTGCCTGTAGTACTAGGAGATGAAGACTTTGATATTCATGTCCACTGCTAGGCTGTTTTCACCCTTTCTGCCAACTGGAAGAATATTTCCTCTGGTTACCAAGCGGAGCTTAAAATCAATTTCATTTGGTTTCCATCCATCTCTTCCCTCAGCTTTAGTTCTTCATTTGTGTACCAGAATATTGGTGATATCAGCCTATTTAGAGAGGAAGTGTGTGTTTTCCCTGCTTAAAACAGGATTGGTTATTAATGTTCACTGCTACACAAGAAGCTATCAAGGAGAAAGAAACCACAGGTACAGAGTTTGTTGTTTAGGTCTTCTATAAAGTGATGGTGGTTGTTTTTTATTTCTCAAATACAGGAAAAACATCTCACTCCTTCTCTGGGTAGTGTAAGTTGTGAGCACAAAAGCAGAGTGGTAGCCCTCCAAACCCACAATAGGGTCTTTTGCTTAAAAAAAACAACTCTTGGCTAAATTGTCTGGAAGCTTTGCACCTACTGCTTATATTGTACTTGCAAAGCACGCAGAATAGAAATAGGAAGTACAGGGACAGAAAAAGCATGTGTAGCTTTGCATAAGTCAAACACTACAGTGCAAAGGACTTTTAAGGTCACATTTAATGTAAAGGACACTTATAAAAGGAACATTAACGCAAGGGTATTGCTCTCAAGTTATTGCTCTCAAGTTATTGCAGCAGATTTCCTTGTACTTCTGAATAAAGACTTGTCTGTCTGATATTCTCTGTTAAGTTGTCTTGAAATCTTTCCTCTAAGGAAGAGAGTTCTACATCTGATCACTATGTTCTCTCTCTTCCACAGGAGTTAGAGAAAATGGTTACTCATGTAGGTCACGTCTTGTCTGTACTCCCCCTCCTCTGGCTAATGCAGGTCTGTTCCCTATAATATATTCTCCAGTGCTCCCTTCAATCCATTTTTAGATGAGTCTAGTCACCGGTGGTGGGATCCACAAAGTTACTTACATCTGGGATTTAAGTGTCATAGTCACAGTTTTAGACTCCGCTGTGTCCACAAAATCCTGCCAAACACAGTAGGCACATAAAGTCACTCGCTGCCTAAGTGTCCAGGATAAAAGTTCTCTACGTGTTTAAGTTTCTGCCTTACACTAGCTGTCTGGGTGCTTATCTCCTCCCTTAACCCCAGCGCGACATAAACAGAGGGAAGACTGATATTCAGCCACTAACTTGCAAGTAGAAAATAGGATGAAATTCAATAAGGACAAATGCAAAGTATTCCAGTTTGGAGGGAGCAATCAATTGCCCACTGTGACGGGGCAGAGACGCCCCGCACTCCGGTCCTGCCGGCGGCCGCGCTGATGGCAGCGCGGGGGGCGGAAACGGGTGCTGCAGTGCCGTGCGCGCCCCAACCCGAGGTCCGAGGGGCCCCGCAGGCGACGTACCGGTGGTGCGCCGGATGCTTCCGGGCAGCCGCCACGGCGGGGCACCCGGACGTGCCGGGGGAGGCATCTGACGTCACGGCGGCGGTGACGTCACCACGCGGCCCCGCCGGCCAGCCGGGAGCACACCCACGCTGGGAGGGGCGGAGGCCCCTTTGCTGGAGAATGGTGCGGGGCTTTAAAAGCCCGGGCGCGGGCAGAGAAGGGGGGGACTCGGAGAGGGCCCCTCCGCAGCGGAGAACAGCCACGGATGGGCCCTAAGACTCAAAGGTAAGCCTGCCAGCTCAGACGCTGTGGTGACGGCAGGGAGAGGAAGCAGCTCAGGGTGGGCAAAGAGAGCCTGTGGGCTGGCGAGTTACGGCAGACGCCCCGTCAGCCGGACCGGACGGCACGCACGTTCGAGTCCTTAGGGCCCTGGGCTGGGGTCCGTGAGAGGGGGCGGGCCCGGACCCCCCTCTCCCCGCCACGGGCAGCTAGTCGACTCTCGCACGAGGCGAGCCCCTACGAGCCGGTGGTGGGACAGACTGGGACGCCAGAGGGCGATTCATGAAGGTGACGGGAGCACAAAACTGGGGGAGAGACTAACATGCCCACGGGGCATCCAATAGACTCATTTACACCCACATATAAAATGGGAAATGACAGTCTAGGAAAGAGCTCTGCAGAAAGGGATCTGGGAGTTCTAGCTAATCACAAGCTAAATATGAATCAACAGTGCAATGCTGTTGCAAAAAATTGCAGGCATTGTTCTGGGATGATGTGGACCAAAGAGTCTCATAAGCAAGACACAAGAAGTAATTCTTCTGTTCTGCTCTGCACCAATTAGGCCTCAACTGGAATACTGTGTCAAGTTCTGGTTGCCACATTTCAGGAAAGATGTGGACGAATTGGAGAAAGTCCAGAGAAGAGTAACAAAAATGATTAAGGTCAGAAATCCTGATCTATGAAGGAAGACTGAAAGAATTGAGTTTGTTTAATCCAGAAAAAAGAAGATGGGGCAGGGGGGAACATAACTGTTTTCAAGTACGTATAAGTTTGTTGCAAGGAGAAGGGAGAAGAGTTGTTCTTCTTTACCTCTGATGATAGGACAAGAAGCAATAAACTGCAGAAAGGGAGATTTAGGTTGGACATTAGGAAAAACTTCCTAATTATCAGGGTAGTTAAGCACTGGAAAAAATTGCCTAGGGAGATTGTGGAATTTCCGTCAGTGGAGATTTTTAAGAGCAGGTAATACCTGTCAGGGATGAAGTACACAGGATAGGACTAGATGATCTCTCAAGGTCCCTTCCAGTCCTCTGATTCTATGTGGGCTCTGTGTGGTAGATGTGCTGTCTACCAACTACAGTCTGATTCAAGATGAGGAAGAGTAGCAAGAGGTTGTGTTACTCATTTAATAACTTGTAGCAAAGTGATTATAGTATTCACCTGGGATGTGGGAGACCTGGGTTCAATTCCCTGCTGTCTTTCAGAGGAGTAGGGAGACCTCTGATTCAAATCCTGTCTCTTAGCAGAGTGCTCTAACCACTCTGCTAGAGGTATTCTGATGTGAGGTTCCCTAATTCTCTCCTGTTGGAAGTCATTCAGCTCTGGAAAAAGAGATGATTGGAGCAGGGTGACTGGACTCTGGGTCTCCTTCCTCCCTGATCATTAGACTACAGAGCCATTCTCTCTCTAGCCCAGTGACTATTTAAGTATGTATCCACAGTGGATCAGTCAATGGCTCTGTAGTCCAGGGGCTAGTGCATCCACCCCCAAGAGGTGGGAGACCCGGGAGCAGGTTCACCCCTCCAGACACTTTTTCATTATTTATCCACAGTGGAACAGCTTCAACAGGGAGGATAAGGCAGTTCCCAACTCAAATGCTATCTCTGCCTCTAACCACTGAACTAAAGGGCAGACTGATGTGCTGTAACCCCTGGGCTAAAGTTATAAGGTGAGCGATGCTTACCTCCTACCCCAGACATATCGTGTGGAGCATAGGCATGCACAGCACATTTCATTAGGGTGTGCACCCAGGGAATTTTTTTTAAAGGCGAACATTTATGGAATACTCAATCATAAAGGACATTATTTTTATTCATCAAACAAACTAAAGAAACTAAAACTTAACTAAACTTAACTTTTTTATATTAACAACTAAACTTTACTTAAAAGAGTGTATCATGCGATTAAATTAAAACGCAAAGCTACTTTTTTTTGAGAGACATGAGGGTGTGCCTGGGCACACCCGGCACACCCCCTGCGCACACCAATGGTGTGGAGCAAGGCAGGTGCTAAAGCCATTGCCACAAGAAATGCCTTGGATGCTGGCACCACCTGACTCCCAGCAGTTCATGGATCACTAAGCAGAGATAGACATCTGCTTGCAGCCTGCACTTTGGCCCCTAGCTCAGAGAGGAAGAGGGACTTAGCATCCCCCATTAGCTAGCTTAGGTGGCTCCCTATTTAGCATATTGGCTTTTATGACCAAAGGCATCCATTTCTCCCTATATATATTGCATACGAACCTAGACCCTTACCTCTGGCTTTCTGGGTCAGCTGAGACCAGGAAGAATGAGCACTCACACCAGAAAGGGGAAACATTGCATCTCACAATATCTTCAGTCCCTGTCACTTGTGGACCAAAGAACAACATTCTGAACAATTCTTTCTGCCTCCTTGGTGTTTATACCTTTTGCTATCTTCATTGGGATCCCCCTTCAGGAAAGCACTAACTTCTGGAAAATCTCGACGTATTTAGGTAGTTTAGTCATTTCTCATATGTCAAATCCTTCCAAAATCAAACTCACAAATAAAATCTGCTCTGTTTCTTTTGTGGAACCTTTTACCCCTCCTCTAATTAAGCTCAGAGCTATTGACGCATCTGATGTTTTGTTTTATTACTGCCCAGACAAGGGAAATTGTTCATATGTTAAAGGAAGAGATTGAGAACATATTAACTTTTATATTAAGGATAATTGGTTTCACAAGTTTTCACTGAGACTTTTGATCACTTTTGTTCTTCTGAAATGTGGGTGTTTTATTTATATTTGACCTACTTAAGAATGTACTTCCTTGGTAACTAGTGACCAGTTTGGGAAGAATATAGAGAAATGTGTATTTAGAATATCCCATTGGAGGCTAATTCTTTATAGATTTGTGGCTTCTTGCTCTCCGTTTGTCTCTGTTAATATTGACTGTGGCTTTTATACCTAAAATCTCTCATCATTCTAATAGGCCAAATTCAGAGGTGACATAAGTGGTGTGGTGGGTTACATGTTGGTTAGTTGGTGCAAACTGGTTGAAGCAGGTGGACTTATACTCTAAAAGAACAAAAAGGATAAAACAAGAAAAGCAAAGAGCAGGCAAGTATAGGTGTAACAAGATTGGCTTCCTCTGTAAAAATCAGGGGGCCTGGGGCCAGCCAATCTTATTCTGTTCTCACAGCCAGCTGAGAAGGGAGAAGGAGATCCCCAGAGAGGAAAGCTCAGGGAGAGCTTTGGGATGGGGGTTAGCTCCCGTGAGTGGACCTGGAGCAGAGAGAGGCATGTAGAGTGAAGGGCCTCTGGGCCCCTATGGAAAACTGTTGATTAGAAAAATAGCTTCCCCTTGTGTTTCTTTGTGAGTTTTTTGTTGCATTAATAAACCAAGCTCTGATGGAAGGGCCTGGAAGGGATCTGGACATGGTGCTGATTCCTTCCTGTGTGGTGGAGACAAGCCAACAGTTTACAGTAAGGTAAAGCAAGGAGAGACATCCAACTACTGACCTCCAAAAGCTAGACCCCAGCACACTTCTGCATAAGTTCCAATACCCAAGCCTGCCTACACACATACAGTGACAATCCCTCCTGCATCTGTGTGATAACAAGATGCCATCATGGGACATCTACAGTCATGCTGACACATACCCACCAAAAGGACATGCACACCCTGTGGTACCCACCGATGGGGCTGGATCCACAGCCCATTGCTGCCTATGGGAGTCTTTCCTCTGACATCCCTGGGTTCTGGGACAGATACGTAGACAGACATGGTAGTCTGATTTTTGACAATTTAATTTTGACTGATAACATCAAGGTTTATGTTAAAGGATTTTTAATTGTTATCAATTTAAATGTTCACAGTTGCAGGACATTGCAGAGGTAAGACCATTATATAATGACAGCTGATGCTACAGTTCAAAAAGTTAAAGTTTTTAATAAATGATTAAAACACAACTTGTCAACACTGGGGGTCAAATATGCAAAGCAGGTATCCTCAACAAACTAGACCTGTTTCTATTGTCCATCTGCTAATCCCTTAATTAACAGGCACAATTCAAAGTCTAAATCACTCCTTTTTTTCTAATAAGGTCTCAAGCAGCATTTCCTTACTTTGCCCATCTCTACATTTTGATTATTATTGGCGGAAGCATGTCCTCATTGGTTTCTGCATATACAGTGAAATTGAAATTTACTCATACAAATCTAATCCTTCCCAATGCTACCAATAGAAAAATTCCCAGACTCCTGCACACACATCAATCTGAGAAGCCTTCTTGTGGGTTACTATTATTTTGTTTAATTGTCTTTAGGCTACCAGTACGCATGACACTTCAGTAATGTTGGAGACAGCAGGAACAATGTGTACTTCTGCTGTATATTCTAGGTGTAGTTATTTATCCTTTAACACATTTTTTAAAGCAAGAAAGCAATTAGTTTTAGCCTTGGATATACATAACAATCTCATTGTTTTGTCTAATATTTTGAAACACTCAACATCTCCCCAAAGACAAATTTAATATGACAGTTTCCTATTTGACAAGGAAAATAAAGCAAATAAGAGGGAACATAACAAATGAGTTCTGATGGGTTCTTAGTAGCTCTTAGCCACAGCTTTAAAATTATTCTGATAGTATTATTTCTCTCCCCCCGCCCCAATTCATCCATAGGTGCCAGATTTGTATAATTTTGGTGGCAACCAGAATGGGTCCAAGCAAACTGGAACCCATTCATAGTATGGATGGGACAACCACCTCTGGCCCCACCCTTTGGGGGCCCCACGCTTCAGGGAGATGTTCCAGGGCAGCCTGTGGGGATGGGTGGAGGACCTGACCCCAGCCCACCCTGCTCTGCAGGGCTCCCGGTGTTGCTGGGGGCCAAGCGGAGCCTGGAAAGAGGCGGGGTAGGGGCAGGGGTTTCGAGGAAAGGGTGGAATGGGTATGGGGATAGGGAGGGGGTGGAGCAGGGGTGGGAAGGAGTAGGGGCAGGGCAGGCTGGAGCTTTGAAAATAAAAGCCCAAACACCTGTGGAGCCGGGCCCGCAGTCCTGAATATTGGTGGAGCAGGGGCACCATATAGGCCCATATGACTAGCCGCCTATGCCTCCATCCCCTTGTAGGGTCCCGACTCTCCAGGATTGTCCTGGAGCTCCAGGAATTAAAGATGACTCTGGGCCGTGTGAGGACATTTCTAGGACTACCTCCAACCCACATTAGCAACTCTACCCCCTTGCTCACAGAAATGTGTTGACAGCCCAGGCGAGGTAGGAGGCAGGGGGTGCTGGGCCTGGGGCCCCAATCTAGCAAGTGGCCCTTCCTGTTTGCCGAGGGAGAGGAAGGGGAGGGGGCCGGGCCAGCTCCCAGCTGGCCGGGGGGGGGGGGGGTTTCCAAGGCTTGGCTTTGGTCAGCGGCGCAGGCCGGGCTGTCGGGCTCCGCAGCGCTTCGCTCCGAGAGGCGGGGCTCGTCTCTGTCCCCCTGCCTGAGAGCTGGCGGGCGCGGCGAGGCGGGCAGCAGGCTGCGCTCCCCGAAGGGCTGGAAGGAAAGAGCGGGGCGGGGGCGGAGCCACTGACGCGCCCGCCCCCTCCCTGGCGCTCCCGCCGGAGACACTCGGCAGCGCTTGGTCCAGGCGGCACAAGGCGGCGGCCTCTCCCTCCAGCTCTCGCCAGCTCCCGGGGCGCCCCAGCCCGCCCGCTCGCCCGCCGCGTTTTCTCCTGGCCGGGCCCCCTCGCAGCTGCCACCCTGAAGTTTCTGGCCGTGCTGCTGGCCGCGGGGATGCTCGCGTTCCTGGGGGCCATCATCTGCATCATCGCGAGCGTGCACCCCGCGGCCAGCCCCGCCGGCGCTCTCCAGGGTGCTGACAATGAGTCCAGCGCCGCCGCCGCCCTGCTGCCCGCAGCAGCCGCCGCCGCCGACAAGGGCCCGGGCGCTCTGCACAGGGCTGGGCAGAGCTTCTCGGGCGGCGCCCCGGACACCCTGCTGGAGCTGCTCTCCAGCGCCCGGCCCCGCCAGCAGCAGCAGCTGCACCACCCGCAGCTCTTCAGCCGCTTCCTCTGCACGCCGCTGCCGGCCGAGTGCCCCTCCGACAGTCCCCCGCCGGGGGACGGCCCCGCGCCCCCCGAGGACCTCTTCTTCCTGCACACCACTGCCGAGCAGCTGAGGCAGACGGCGCTGCAGCAGAGGGACCAGATCCTCAGTGACCAGGAGACCATCCGCGAGCTGACGGGCAAGCTGAGCCAGTGCGAGAACGGGCTGGAGCTGAGCTTCCAGGACAGCGCCTCTCTCTGGGGCGGGCCGCGGAAAGACACCATGGGGGACCTGCCCTGGGACTCGCCTGCCATGGTCCAGGAGCTGGAGGATGCTGTCAGGTCGCTGAAAGACAGGATCGACAAGATTGAGGCAAGGCATGAACCCCCCTCCCCTCCCACCGCCCCCCAGCTCTACGGGATCACCCGCCTTGCGTCCCCTGCCCATCTTCCCTCGCTCCCCTTCTCCTCTCCTTCCTCCCCCCTCTCTATGCCCCTCAGCCTTTCTGAGCCTTCTCTCCACTCTCTTGGCACGGCTCTCTCCAGGGCTTTCTTAGAAAATAGCCTGTGAGGTGGGGGTGGGGTTAGTGTATTTGAATACTTCATGTAATTAAATCAGAGATAAGAGCGCTCTGGTAAATCAGAGACAGCCTGGCAAGCTCTCAGTGTTGTGTGTGTGGTGGAAAAGGGGCCCATAATGCATACAATATATATGTGTGTATGTATGATTCCTCACTGTCTTTTCTCTGGCTTCCATCTACTCTTTGATGTGAGATTTCCTGTGATAAATATCCTTCACTGAAATAAGTTCCGTAGCTTTCATAGAAATCAGAAAAGGAATGTGTGTGTGTGTGTGTGTGTGTGTGTGTACACATACAGAAATAGAAAAGGATATTTCATGTCCTCCTTCCCATCCTTCCAGATGCCCCACCGATGTAGGATTGTTCCCTACAGAATAGTCACAGCCTAGTTTTAATTGACTCTCAGGAGATGGGGCTTTCATCTCTTCCCTTCAAAGTCTATTATTTTTGTAAAAGACTTCAGGACATTTTTTAGATATCCATTCAAACATTCTGTAGGCATCTCTTCTTCATCAATGGGGGCATGTATCCCTTTCAGCTACACACTTCAGCTAGTTTGTTTTGAAACCATTTTCTCCATTCCCAACATATCTATAGTTCTTGGCTAGTGTTAGAGCAGGCCACCAGTGCTCCCACAAAGTAGTACTTTATTCTGCCCATTGTCCTATTGGTGTGGATGAGGGTAGCAGCATGGAGTTAGCAGGGCTAGATTCTGCTGCCTTCAGACATAACTTGATAAGTAAGAAACTTCTCATTATGTCACTGATTGCAATGGGACTGCTTGCAGAGTAAGGCTGTCGACTATTCATTAGGAGCAAAGGTGACAGAATATGCCCCTAATTATTACACTAATATCAATAATTAATATATGACTATTGCTTATATAAGAAATAATGGGAATCATGAAAGTGAGGCCATGAAAATATTTGTTTACACTCAAGAAATGGTCTTATATCATTTTCTGCTTCTCTGCAGTGCTATTCCTCTTCCCGTCCCTCCTTTGGGGGTCACTGCCTATGTTTCAGTCTCCAGATTGGGTACAAGTGGAGGAAAGCAAGCCTTACATAAAGATGTACAACAGCTGTTCTCCTTGGTGGGTGGGGGTGGGAGGGTCTGTGTGTGGAAACTGACTTTTCATGTTGTCAGCGACTAGTGGCAATCTGAGGGAAGATACACCCCTTTGCAAAGCGAGCTAAATCTCTTTTCTTTCTGGAATGTCCTCTGGATAGATCTCAAACTGGGGGACACTGATGACTTTGTGTACATTAAAGGGGTGAATTGCTGACCCCATTGAAGTCCATGACTTGGTGGGGTCAGGATTTTATGAAGGTGTGGAGCATTTCATCAGGGAACTTTATGAGGAGACATGTTTCTTATAATAAATAAAAGGTTGCCCTTTCCCTGTGGAATGAGCATAGGTTTGCCACTCAGAACCAAAGGACCCCTCCCAAGATCTGTATGGATCTTAGGAGATGCCAGAGGCCAGGGCCATCTGTATAGAAATCGGGGTATTGGGAATGAATCACAGGCCCACTGATCACCCATCCAGGGCCGGTCCTAACCAATTGGCGGCCCCAGGTGACTGCCCGGCTCGCCCGTAGGGTTGCCAGATGGTTTAAAAAAAATACCGGACAAAAATTTGTCAAGGAAAAAAAGGGGGGGGAATCGGGGAGTAACCAGGGAAACCTGGGGATTCAGGAGGTCAGGCAGGAATGTGGTCATGGCCCACTCCTAAGACCGGCTCTGTCGGCAGTCCCTTGAAAACAGTGGCCCCGGGTGACCGCCCGGCTCACCCACACCTAAGACTGGCTCTGCACCCATCTGTCTCCCTGTCAGGAGATCCCCCACTCATTTCTGTCTATGAATGAAAAGGAAGCTTCCAGCATGGGAGAGTGAGGTGGGGAGAGAGAAAAGTTTATTCAGGCTCATGTCTCCTCCGACTCATCTCTCCACACCAAGTTCTCTCAACCATTGGAAGGCTCTCAGTGGATTTTTTGGGGTGGGGGGAGGAGAGGAGAGGATGCCATGAAGACAGCTCATCTCTTCCACACAGGAAGGGGCAGAGCTATATATTGTGGGAATCCCAAAGGCATGGAATCTAGAGATGGATGGATGGAATGATCGCTCTCTCAGAGACACCATCATCTAGGATAACTCTCTGCATGCAAGAAGGAGAGAAACTCCTGTAGGCACATACAGTGAAAGAGAGGCTGATACATACACAGAGAGAGCTAACGTAATACATCTAGCCACACAGATTATCCATGCAACAGATGGGCAGAAAAGTACAAGAAGAGACAGATAAAAACAAAGACACAGGGAGAAACAGATATGCATGCTGTTGGATGGAGAGATAAATGCATGCAGGTAGGAACAGAGTATGAGACACTCACAGAATTATAGATTCATCCAGATATGTGGAGTAAGGAGAACTAGTGAGCTACTAGGGCATGTCTATACTTAATGCAAGAGCGACACTCAAGGTCGATCTTAGTGTTTGATTTAGAGGGTCTAGTATAGACTCGTAAATCAAACACTGAGAGTAGCTCCTATTGGCTTCCGCTACTCCTGCTCTTCCCAGGAATAAGGGAAGCCAACAGGAGCATTTGCTCCTATCGGCCTCCTGCTGTGTGGATGCCACCACAGCTCTGCTTAAGGTAAGCTGACTCCAGCTATGCATTTTTCATAGCTGGAGTTGGGTACCTTAAGCTGACTTTCCCGGTTTAGTACAGACCAGAGGCTAGAGAACAACGTGCACACAAAGGTGAGAAGAGGCACATGCAGGAACAGAGGGAAAGGCTGTCTCACACATATAGTGTGAGACACACATGCAATGGGACAAAGACCCATCTAGAGGGAGAGACAGACACAGCATATCCAAAGAAACTCCCCTAGAATGAAGAGACACATGGGCAGAGGGTCAGAAAGATGCAAAGACTGAGTGAGAAAAACACACAAACTCAACAGGACACACACGGGGGTAGAGAGACATACACACATAGGTTGAAAGGAATCTGTGTGTGTGTCACACACACATGCACAGAAACCTGGGCGGGGGAGGTATACATGATGACAGGTGTACATTACATTTCATCTAATTGAGTATCATGAGATGACAAGGTAGGGAAGTTAGATAGCGAGTAATGGAATAATCGGCTAACCGCATTAATTCTCAGCAGTTACTTGACTATTCTGTAGTCCCTGGGAGCAGGGCTGGAAGCCAGTGCAATCCAACCCCACTCCCTGGGAGCCCCCCTGCCACCCTGTGCTGCTGCCTCTGTATCAGAGGCAGCAGCACGGGGTGCCAGGTGGGAGCCGGTCAGCAAGGAGAGCCAGTTTAAAAACCAGCTCCCCTCACGGACTCACTGCCTGCCACCCTGGGCTGATGTTCTTGTGGAGTAGAGGTAGCAGCCTCTGTTGTTGTGGTCTGGGCTGACTGATGACAGAGATTGCTCTGGCAGCAGCCTCCCCTAACTCCACCCCCCACCACCATCCTTCTGCCTCTGAGGCAGCAGCACAGTGCGGAGAGGTGGCACCATGGAGCCAGTGCTGGGGGAACCAGCTTTTAAGCCAGCTCCCCCAAGCACTGACTCCTGCTTCCCTCCCCCTTGCTGCCTCTGATACAGAAGCAGCAAGGGGGGGATGCGAGTAATCAACTAGATTAACTGTTACGCATACGCTGATCGGTTAATTGTCTAGTCGACTAGTCGTTCACATCCCTATGACAAGGTGGATAATGTGATGCCTTTTAGCTGTACCATTATGTGCCAAGAATTGTGTGGCCACAATTCTTTGCCTTCCAAAAGCAGCTCCCTATTTCAGGAGCTGGTGAGATGGTTTATAATATAAAAACTATTTTGACCTGTTTTCTGTCATTTCAAATGGCAGTTGCAGGACTGTCCAGGGTGAGATGATGAGGTGAGGGAAGATACTATCATTGGTGGACCTTCCTACTTCTGTTTCTTTATTTCTGTTTGTACTGACACAGAATAGAGAGGGAGACAGATATGCATGCAGAGGGCCAAATTCTTCTCTCAGTTGCACCAGGGAAACCTGGCGGTTACAAGAGCACACATGTAAAAGTAGCCATTTGATGTGAGGCTAATATCAACGCCTCAAAAGATGGTAGCAAGTGGGCCAAGAGCATACTCTGTATTGTATCTTCTGGGAGACAAGCATGTTTATACTTTGCAGTCAGTTTTCAGTTCCTCACAGACCCAGGCCAAGGGATCAAGCAATTAAGTAAATAGGGCACTATGTCACAGACAGGTGGGGATAAGGCTTCCCTGGCTTAAGCCTGAAAAACAGGTCTGTTAGAATGTACTGCATGTGGTGGCCCAATACAGTATCAAACCCTAGAAGCCAGAGATGAAGACTGTCTATTAGATTACATCTAGTCTCTATGCTGTACAGCTGCTGCCTGCAGTGTACTGTCCAGTTGTTTGTCTGGTGCAGTTCAAAATGTCGGAATCTATTGAACTTCTCCACTTCCCCTGGGAGGCTAGTCCACAGTCTGAGATATCATACTTCTAGGGAGCCCACACAATGAGTTTGCACTTGGTCACACCTAATACAAGACAGAACATCCCATTATGAAGCAGGAAAGTGGTAGTCCCTCTTGATTAGGCGGCCTCTCAAATACTGCATTCAATTTTGGGAAAGAAGAGAGCAGAGGAAGACATCAGCAACTTTGCGGAAGCAACCCAAATGACTGGGGATGGGAGCGATTGACTAAGGAAGGCAGATTAAAAAAGCTGAGCACGTAACAGATGTTGCTTTTAAGAAGGGGAGGAATTGTTTATCATGGGTGTCACTAAGGGAGTGTCTAAACTACACCCCTCTGCCGACAGAGGGATGTAGATTAGGCACATCGCTATTGCAAATGAAGCGGGGATTTAAATATCCCGCACTTCATTTGAATAGAAATGACTGCTGCTTTTTGCCGACGCGGCACTTTGCCAGCAAAAAGCGGCAGTCTAGACGGGGATCCGTCGACAAGGAAAGCCTTTTCCGACCGATCCCTTATGCCTCGTGCAATGAGGTTTACAGAATCGGTCGGAAAAGGCTTTCCTTGTCAACCAATCCCCGTCTAGACTGCTGCTTTTTGCCGGCAAAGTGCCGCGTCGGCAAGAAGCGGCGGCCATTTCTATTCAAATGAAGCGCGGGATATTTAAATCCCCGCTTCATTTGCAATAGCAATGTGCCTAATCTACATCCCTCTGTCGGCAGAGGGGTGTAGTTTAGACACACTCTAGGAGCAATAAGAAGAAATTGAGCAAAGGGTAAACTTCACCTGAATTTTAAGAAACATTCCCTCAGGGTAAGATTTCTTAGGCCTGTGGAACAGTCTCACAAGGGAAGTAGTGGAAGCCCAAGCAAATTGGCATTTTAGATAGGATTGGACAAAGCCGAGATTGAACTGCATGGGGAATATTCGGCAGTATTTGGAAATGAAGGGATTGGACAAAATATGACCTAATATGTCTCTTCTAAATTGTGATTTCTATGCCTTTCCATCCAGATTGTGGTGCCGGGTTGCATCTCTGCACCTCAGCTTGCAGTTTTATTTGCTCTCTGCTAAGAATCTTTTTAAGGGATAAGAATTGTTTGGGGGGGGAGGGGTGATAAGTGGGGGAAAGGGTCAATTGGTGGGCGGATCACATCAGGAGTCTTTCTTTGGGACTGACAGGTTTCTTGGCTCTGAATAAGGCATAGAAAAAGAGCTCTTCCCTGCCCTCAGGAGCTTAATGTCAATACTCAGACAAAACCAAATGCACTGGGAGACTCTTAGAAAGGTTCTGTCTTAGAGCATAATATCTGGTAACAAGCACATAAAGCGACAGTCTTTTTATTGACATGGGTTAACATTTGCAAGTCTATCAGGAGAAGTGAGTTTGGGGAGGGATTTGACAGAAGATTACTAATATAATCTGGATGCTGTTAGTGTGGCTGTCAGACATAACAGGATTTGTTGGCGCTTTAAAAAACACCCCTATTAAGTAGTTTCATTCTTAATTTTTTTTAAGCGATTTAGCTCTGGTGAAACAGGCTGGCTTGAGAATCCTGGAGGCTGGAATGCCCTAGCCCCAGAGAACATGGGCATAACAAACAGAAGCAGTAACATTCATCAGGCACACCATCCCTCAGCAACTGTGCACCCAGCTCACTCTGCAGAGGCCCCTACCCGGAGATGGCAGCCTTCCTGCTGAGACTGCAGATGGAGAGACGAAGAAACACATAGTATAAGTTGTGTGGTGTGCAGAATGTGGACACCTGTCCATTAGGGACTGGAATGGGCTACCTAACTCATTTCACATAGGCCATCGGACAGCTGTCATCAGATGGGAACAACTTTTTCAGCACTACCAACCTCAGGCTAAATTCAAACTGGGGCCTAGAAGTAAAAGCTTCTGTAACCAATCCCTAATCCCTCCAGCTGTGCAGTCTGCCAGGCGAGTCTGTCTTTCTTGTTCATTCTCTCACGTTCTCTCCATGTCTCTGTGTACCCTCATACATATGCTAAGCTTGGCCACATGCTCTTGGCCTGCACAGCCAGTGATGCAAGCGACACCAGTTAAATTATTTTAATTTCAGCCCCAAATTTGAGAGAACAGTTAATCTTAACCAAGTCTATAGTCCCTTCTCCACTACCACACCCATGTGAGATAGGTAAAGAAAGAAGGGAAGCGGACAGGCTATGAAGCCAATCCAGAGTTTTATAAAGGAACTAATATTCATTAAATCACAACACTGTTCTACACTAATCACTCAGTCACTTTCATGTCATTGTTGCCAACTGTTATGTTTTGGCCCATTGCACCAATTACTAGAGTACTTTTGTCTATGGCAATCTGCTGTGGTGAGAAACAGGCACACCCATCCCATTTCAGTTCCTGACAAAGCAGAGACATTGGGCCTCTAATTAGAAAAAAAAAAGATACTAGATGAAAAAAAAAGGCTGTTATGACACATCTGGTCCACTGTTCACCCCCCACCTCCATTGTATCCCTCAAGGTTTTGTCTTGAGTTTTAAGTGACTTCAGCAGTAGAGCTGTCTACCTCTTCCCCTGGGAGAACGGCCCATAGTCTAACAAGTCTCTCTGGTTTCTTGTCGTTCATATGGAGTGAGTGTACTGAGGCAGTGCCCAGCCCCAGGCTGCAGAGTTGCTGTAGAAAGGCTGTGCTCAGACTCTTGGGCTATGTCTACACTCGCGGCTTCTTGCGTCAGAAATATGCAAATGAGACTAAGCGTGGAATATTGCCGAGCCCCCTCTTGAACAATGCCGTTACGCCAATTATTTTCAGGAATAACGGCATTGTGCAAGAGGGTTTTTCTTGGGCAAGAAGGGGCAGTGTAGACAGCTCCTTCTGGCGCAAGAGCCTCTTCTGCAAAAATGGTGGCTCATTAGGTATGCAAATGAGGCTCGGTGATATTCCACGCTTAGCCTCATTTACATATTTCTGACGCCAGAAGCCGTGAGTGTAGACATAGCCTTGCAGTCCTAAAGCTGCAGCTGCTCCTGTGGCCATCTCGGGGGGGTAAGGGGGAGAAAGGGAGGGCTGGGGAAGAACCCACCTAGGAGCTGAATCCCTCTGTCTCTATGTGTATTTACAGTGCCGTGCACAATGGAGTCTTAGTCTCAGCTGGAGCATCTAGGTCTTAGTCTGCTATATCCCCTTGTGCAGATAGTGGAACCATATTGATGTGGCTTCCTGGAGAGTCTGCAAAAGCAGGAGGAAGATTGATCCCATGGCTCCCAAGCTTGTTGCTATAGAGACTGAGAAGTGTGTGGGGCATTGGTCCCTGGTCCTGTCCTTTTCAGCTTAGCAATTAAGGTGAACATATTGGAGGAGGGGCGGAGGGGCATTCAGAACAAAAGCAGTGAGAACAGATTTTGTAATGCATGAGTTAAATGAGGGGGGTTGATCTCCTTAAATAAATGAAAGTGCATTTGCTTGACAATGAATAAAAACCAACCAAGTCCCAGCAGACGCACAGTTTGTCAAGGTGTTGGCTCCCCCTTCCTCCCGACTCCAGACGCTGACATTTAACGTGACTAATATTAACTGGCAAATTCCAATCTTTTTGCTGGGTTTGGCAGCCCCAAAGCATAACGAAGCCCCCGCTGCCCACCCCCTCGCTGCTCTTGCTTTGGCAGATGGGAAGTCCAGAGCTCAACGAACAGCTTTTCCGAGTTCGTTCTGTACATTCCTTCCTCCTGAAAGGCCAGTGGTAAATAACAGCAGTGCAGCACTTATGGCTTTGGAGTAATTTGGTTTGGAGGGGAAAGTGCTAGATTGGGAACTAAAATCTCCAGCACAGGTGCAGCTCAGCTGTCAGCAGTGAAAATTTCCCACACAGCAATGTACCTCACTGCTGGCTCTAGGGAAACGAACCTCTGTAGGTCTGACAGGAAAGCTCAGTCTCCATGGCCCTGTCAATCCTGGGCCCCTCTGGTGAGCTGGGCAATTAGCCCATGCTGGGATGATGATTTGTGCTATGAAAATCTGACCCACTAAGAGCGGGCCTGAAACACCCTCCAGCTAATTCTATGCAAGCCACTGAACACGTGTCAGGAGGTATTTGGTTCTTGCCCCCACAGGCCTGGGACCAGACTGGAGCAGCCGACCTGGAGGCAGAAGGCTCCATGAACCATTCAGCATCCCGTCGTTTGGCCAATACATTTACGTCTCTCCCCTGCCCCAAAGAGTGAGGCTAAAATGATAGTTCCAGTGAGAGCTGTAAATGGTGTGCTCATACTCCATAAGCCTCTTGTCTTGCTTCCCACCTGAGCCAAGCAAAGTCCTTCTAGGAATGGCCAAACAGATCCCACTATTCATTCCCAGCTGCGACTCACTCTCTCCTAGGGGATGAGCTAGCCCTAAGGAGCCTGTCCAAAAATTGTGCTCCTTGCTGCCAACCCAAGGCACTGGCCAAGTTTTGAGGTGCAGGGGTCTTTGCTGGCACCCCAACTCATCTGCATGACACCCACCTCCATGTGAAAGGTGATTGTAACAGGGCATCCCAGCCCCGCACTATAAATCAACCTGTGGGCAGGGCCCAGCTGGCTGAGAGGGTCCAGCTGGTTGAGAGTGCCCTTCCCCCATGGCCTTGCTGGGCATGCTCCTTGGTGAGCTGCCCTATAAAAGGCCCTGAGCCATCTTGCTCGGGGCTGATGGCCGAAGGGGAAGGATCTGCAGAGCCAGCGCCTGACTCAGAGGAGTCCATGCAGCCGGAACCAATGCCACAGCCACTACAACCACAGCAGCAACTGCTGCAGCCCCAGCCACCGTGACAACCCCAGCCCCGGAGACAGGGGAGAGGTATGACTGCAGGAGAACTGCGGGGAGGTAGGAAGCAGCCCAGGGCAGGGAGTGATAGTTCCTGGAGTGCTCGGCCGGTTGCAGGGAAAAGCCCCTTGCTGAGCAAGCAATGGAGCGCTCCACTGTCAACAGGGCCCTGGGCTGGGACCTGGTGGAGTGGGAGGGCCTGGGTCCCCCTATCCTCCCCTCCCCTGCTGCGGCACTCTAAAGCCGGGGAAGGCCCACAGCCAGAGGACTAGGCCGCAAGCCCATATTTACCCCAAGAGTGGAGCCTATAAAGCAGTGTTTCTTAAAGTGTGTTCTGTGGGACATCGTCAGAGATGTGCTGCGGAGAGAACAGAATTCAAAATGGCTGTCCCTTTTTTTTTTTTTCCAACAACTTTCCCTGGGTGTTCCCCATTAAAAAAAATTATTGTTTGGTGTTCCAAAAGGGGAGCCTACAAAGACTGTGCCACAAGGCCATATTTACCCCAAGAGGGGAGCCTATAGAGACTGTGCCACAAGGCCGGAGTGACCCCCAAGTGGGGGAACCGTGTAAAGACTAAGCTGCAGGGCCAGAATGAGGGAGATCCCGACCGAGGGGCTGCACCCCTCGACAGTGATCTAGAGCTGAACTGCCTCTAAATACTCCCAGGGACAAGCACCTTCATCCCAAGCCCCTGCCAGCTTCTGAAGCTCTGTCTCCTTGCAGCCCCAAACTGATCCCCTGACAGCTTCTGAAATCATCCTTCCCTGGCCTCCAGAAACAAATCCCTCCCAGCTGCCAGACCCTTACTCTCTGCTCCACGGTGGCAGTTACCATTCTCTGTTGCTTTCTGAAGTCATCTGAGACTCTGCACATTTGATTTTGTACCGGCCCCTGCTAAGGTTGTTTGTTTGGGAACCTTAGGGAAATAGGACAACATTCTTTTGGGTCACCACCCAGGGAAAATGGTAACAAGTGAATGCTGACAGTGCCAAAGCCAATACTGCAGTCTGGTTCTCCTCAGCTCCGAGGGTTACAAGAGCATCTTTGTGGCCCATCCAGGAACCAGTAGAGTCAGGGAAGGGAGGGAGAGGAACAGATAAACTGAGCTAGAGAGATCAATACAGACAGAAAGAAAAGGTAAGGGAGAGAGACAAAAATAATTGGAGAGAGAATGTACAATGAAGGGAGCTAGAGAAAGAAAAGTTTCAGTGAGAGAGAAATGGAGGGAGCTGCCAGAAGAACGAAAAGACGTTACAAAGAAAAGGAAGAAAAGGCAGGCAGTAAGAGAGAACAAGGGAGAGAAACAAACCTTTATTAATCAATGTAGGACAGATTGTTATGATGCTAACAGTGCTGACAAGAGCTACAGTTCTTTTTTTCTATTAACAGATAGAACTGAACATGAAAACAGGGCCATGGCATTTAAATCCAGAGCTAGAGCAATCCAAGGGTGTAGCAGGCAGTATCTCAGTAGCCTTTGTCATATCCAAGCAGCCTAAATGGATTAGAAAAGCCCTCAAAATCCTCAGCAATAGTTTTAGTTTTTATTTTATTTACTGGACCTGACATGGAGCACAAGTAAATAACCCCACCGAAACAAAGCAGGGCCCCCCACACATTCACCTAATCATAAATTCTTCCTCTCATGGACATGTAAACGACTCATTCAGCTTTCCCTCATCTCCGTCCATCCTCCTTGCCTGCTGTTCCTCTCCTCGGCTTTCTCTTTTCCTTTCTGTGTCTTTATCAATGTGTCATTTTGCCCCCACAAAAAGCACCATGTGCCCAATGGGGAGTAACTAGAAGTAAGGACACAAAATTGAGCAAAGGGAAAATGTGACTGGAGATCAGGAAATGTGTTCCCAGCAGTGAGAACGTCAAAGGCTGTAGAATAGTCTCCCAGGGAAAGTGGTGGGAGCCCTGTTGTTTGGGACAATGAAAGCTGGAATGGAAATACCCCCAAGGAATAGATTTTAGAAGACAATCCTGCATTGGATGGTGACGGGATGGAACTAGATGGCATAATAGGTCTTTCATCTCTAAAGCTTACTATTCTATGACAGTAATTGCAATTAAAGCATCTTTTGCCCTGAAGGAGACCAGGATAGAGAAGTATTCAGCAGGGAATTGACCAAGGAGAGGATTCATCCCTTTCTAACCATCTCCTCTTTGCTGATGGAGTATTTTCTTGTTAACTCCCCAGTATTTTAAAAGTCAGTTCGGTGCCTCATTTTACCCACAGTGAGGATGTTTTCTCCCCCTTGACAGAACAACTGGAGAAGTGATGTTGTTTGATGTTTCTTAGAATGATTATTGTTCAGAAAGAGGTCCCATTATCACTGGCTGAGCTAGAGAAGCCTGGCAGTGGCAGCAGATTTTCTCCCACCCGCCAGGTTGCCAGGAAGTCTCTCTCTTTTGCGTGCGTCTTTGCCTGACAGTCCTGGAATTGTTGCTCTATTATTAATGCTATTATTGTTAATGCAAAGAAGATGAGAAAAACAGATGTTCACCAGCAGCCCTCCTTGCCTTTTCTCAGGAAATTGATTGTGTGGAGTATGTCTTCCTGATCCTCGACCAATAGGCAACCTAAGCTAGTGAATGGGCTGCATGAATGGCCCTCCTGCATCTCAGTGGGCCGCAGGACTGTCACAACCAAGATGGTCTCACAGGATAGGGTGTTTTGCTAACTGTGCTTGCGTACCTAGAATTTGCAGGGTGTGTGGATTGAACTGCAGCAGCACTTTGATTGGCTATAGGGGAGCACATGGCTCTCACAGTCAGGGTATGTCTAGACTACAGAGTTTTGTCAGAAAAAGGCCGTTTTTCTGACAAAACCTGAGTTGCATCCACACTGCAAGCACGTTCTTTCGACAGAAAACTGAAAGAACAGAGGGGTTTTGCGCAATTGGTATTCTTCATTCTACGTGGAAGACGCCTTTTTGCAAAAGAGCTCTTTTGCAAAAAGGCATGTGTGGATGGGGAAGAGGGAGTCTTTTTGGAAGAAGAGGGAAGAGGAAAAAAGCACAGGTGCCCTGGTGGCCAGTCTGTCCATAGTAATCACCGCTTACTTGCGCATCGCTTTTTCGATACACTTTTGCAGTGTGGATGCTCTCTTTTGCAAGAAGTTTTTTTGGAAGAGCTCTTCCGAAAAAAGCTTCTAGCACAAAAAGCCTGTAGTCTAGATGTAGCCTCAGTGTTGTGTGCAATCAGCACGCACCTTACGTCACATGTCCTTACTTTATGTGCGTGTCACTTTAGTAATACCAGTAAGAAAAAAATCCAACACAGACAGAAACCAGCAGAATCTGGCAACCCTGCACATGAGCAACAGTAAACAAAGTGTCTTGCGGGCCACACATAGAACCCTGATAGGTTGCATACAGCCCCTGGGCCTCAGGTTGTCCACACCACTGCCCTAGATCATGCCAGTTCACCCAAAGAAAGTGAACCCACTGAAGGGCAAGACTCTACCCTGATTTCTAATCTGAAAGGAAACAGAACAAGGCGGAGCAAGTCCCAGTAGTTGTAGAATGAAGTTAGACAAACTTTTAACAGTGATGGTAATTAACCAGTGGAATAACTTACTAATGAATACAGTGGATTCTCCATTACTTGAAATCTTTAAATCAAAACTGGATAGCTCTCTCTCAATGGATGGTATGAGCTCAAGTCTGGAATTACTGGGTGAGGTTCTCTGGCTTGTGTTTTGCAGGAGGACAAACTATTTGACCTAAAGGTTCCTCCTGGCCTTAAACTTGATGACTCAAGTGATCAGCTAAGGTGAACTGCAAAACTTAATATGCCCTTTCTTTGCTTCTTTTGGACCAGAACTGGTTGGCAAATTTCTGACCCAGTGTTTCATCAGAATTTGCCGATTCACCAAGACAATGTTTTCAGGTAGGTTTAGAAACTGCCTTGTTGCCTGTCAGATTGCCCTCTCTTGGCACCTCAGCAGCCTGCCTGCTGGACTGCCAGGGCTGGAGACCTGAGTCAGCACCATCCTTACAAATCATGGTGCCCTACGCAACGCGAGTACATGCACCACCTCTCCTGGGGAGGGCACTCTGCAGGGGAGCCAGCCCCTCCATGGGGGAAATCTGTTCTTCAGTGCTGTTGGGCCATGGGAACAGGAGCTGTGGGGGCCAGAGCCAGGGCTGCAGAAGGCAGGAGATGGGCAGGAAGGCTGTTGGAGGAGCAGGCAGAAGGTGCAGACACCAGGCTGCAAGTGGCACAACTTGAGTTGTGGGCCAGAGACAGAGCATGGGGTGGCCATGGTGACTAGGAGAAGCCGGTGAGCGGTGGGAGGGGATGGGCCTGGCTGTTGGAGCCGGCGCCACTGAATATGCAACACACTGCTGTATGGGGCACCAGAAAAATGTCAGGACTTCCTGGGTCTGCAGCTCCAGGGTAGCTCAGCAGACTGCATTGAGGCTGCCAGAGCTCATGGCTTCATTGCAGCACACAAGGCAGACAAAGGGGAGAAGGGGGCAAAGAATCTCAAAATGTTTGGTTTTCATTCCCAATTGGAATGAAACCAGATTTTAAAGTATCAGAATCCTGTGTGAAACAGGGTTACCTTTCTCCACCCAGCTCTACTGATGATGAATAAAGAAGGCCTGAAAATGTGTGTGAGAGGTTTCTATTTATTTGTTTACATTAAACATTCAGGTCTTGTCTGCCCTGGAAAACTCTTGAACTAGTGACTTCACACAGCCAGGGGAGCAGCAAAGGAGATTTTTAGTCAGACTGTTTAAAACCCCTTTAGACTAGACCAGTGGTTCTCAAACTTTTTGGCCCATGGCCCACTTGGCTCAATGCAAACCTTTCCACGGACCACCAGTTGCTCATGGAAACTCGCCGTTAATTACATAATTACACCCAAGCCATTTTGCTAGTGCTGCAGCTAGTGAGAACAAAAACATTAAATTATTAAACATGAGAAAGTTAAAACATTTAATGGTAGTTTATCAAACTTTATTTAAAATAAAGTAAAATATTAATTTATGTCCACCCAAAAGGTTTCAATGTTTTCTTTATTTATGGCAGGGGTATGGAACCTTTTTGGATTGGGGGCCACTGACCCACAGAAAAATCAGTTGGAGCACACGTGAGAAGCAAAAAAACTCCTCTAAAAACATCCAACCCTCACTGATGTGGCCTCCAACTGAGATTCCCTCACTACTCTGCTGCTCCAGCCGCATGGGGCGAGGCGGAGAAACAAGGAGGACTGAGGTTCAGGGCTTCCCATGGGCCAGATTTACTCTTCTGGGGTTTCAGGGTTAGTGGATTTTGTGGACCCCCCAGGCTCTGGGTGGGGACAAAAATGAGGGGTTCGGTGTTCAGAACAGAACTGCCAGTGAGTGGGATGGGGTGAGAGCGCAGGAGGTGGGGGGAGGAGGAGGGGGTGAGGGTGCAAGGTGTGGGCAGGAGGTGGGGTGCAGGAGCAGGCTGTGAGTAAGGTGTCTGTCCAGGGGGTAAGAGCAAGGGAAGGTGTAGGTGCCAGGTGGTGGTAGGGTGTCTGGCCAGGAGGGATGGTGCAGGAGTGGGCTGGGGGAAGGATGTCTGACTGGGGGGGGAGGGTGCAGGAGCAAGGGAGGATGCAGAAACAGGCTGGGGGTGCAGGATCTCAGTTGGGGGCGGTGCAGGAGCAGGGTAGGGGTGCAGGATCTGGGCATGAAGGAGCAGCAGGGGCACTCACTTGCTTTTGTGCCCCATGCCAGTCACAGGCATTGTGTCTCAGGCAAGGGTTCCTGCTGCTCCCATTGGCTGGATTGTGGCCAATAGGAGCAGCAGGGAAAGCCTCCCAGCAGCATATCAGTGTGCTGTTGTTTCCCCAGCCAGTGGAGGGGGAAGGGAAGCCGCAGCACACGGAGCCCTTTTGGCTCCACTTCATTCAGTTTCTTCTCCACGAGGTGGATCTGGTGGGGGGAGGGGGCTCAGGGCTCCCTCCCCCCTAGGGAAGCCAGTGCTAGTGCTCCAACCTCACAGAGTGGGGGTGAGGCTGGAGCGCCAGTGTGGGCTCCCTGTTGTGGGGATAGTGAGGTAGGGTGGAAGGGGGGGAGCTGAGTTTGAGCCGTAGACCACCTGGAAGGTCCACGGACCACAATTTGAGAACCACTGGACTAGACCATCAGGTGAAGAGTTGGCTCTATATGCTTGTAGTTTGTTTATCTGGGCACCTACATCACTCCAATGACTAAGGTTTTGATGAAGTAACATCCTTGTTAAATTTTCAAAATCATGCAACAATTCAGTCTTCAGTCAAGGTCTGAGAGCTCACAACATATGTGACACTCAAGAGTTCCTGCACCGACACTGGGGAGGAGCACGGAGAATGCCAAACCCTGATCTCCCCTTGAGGGGAAAAAGCCCCTCTGTAGATTAACTACAATTAGTGGTGGCCAGATTGGCTCTTACTGAAGAGAACAGGAGTGAGGAAATGCAATCTGTGCCTGCGGACGCTAGAGAGAGCTTCTGGAAGAGCTGGTAGGAAAAGAAGGAAGGAGGTGGAGGGGTTGTTCCATTTGTGTAGGTTTGCTTGAATGGAATCCACTTCAATCCTGCTTATTTCAGTCAAATTATACAGGGCTGCTTTGTTTTAAATTTCTGGGCATGTCAATGAGTTCTCTTGTCACTGCCTTGCTTGAATAGTCCCGATTCTAAGTCTGCAAAATCAACAAGGAGTCCTGTGGCGCATTACAGACTAACAGATTTATTTGGGCATAAGGTTTCATGGGTAAAACCCACTTTGTCAGCACCATGAAAGCCTCTGCCAAATAAATCTGTTAGTCTTTAAGGCGCCACAGGACTCCTCATTGTTTTTACAGATACAGACTAACACAGCTACCCGTCTGAGGCTATTCCAAGTCGGCAAGTCCATCGGTAGGTACTTTTGTTGCCAGCAGTGGGAAGGCTGCATGCAAGACATTCCCAGACAGGGTCTCCTACCAGTTTAAAACTTCTGGTTAGACTGCCAGACAGAGAGCTTGACTCTTCCCCTCACTCACACCGGCTTTATACCAGTGTGACTCCACCGAGCTCAGCGGCAAGACTCCTGATTTGTACCAATGCAGGGGAGTTCAGAACCAGGCTTGGAATCTTCCATGTCTCTCAGAACCCTGGGAGCGCTGTTCTCATGTTAGCTAAAGGGGCCACGACAGGGGTGCAGGAACTCCTTTCCCTTTCCCTGAGCCAGAGGTCTAGGTCAGGAATCCAGCTGGGATCTCTCTCTGCCCCACTATTGCAATGGAAGGTGGACAGAATGGAGCTCACCTGGGTGGAGCTCGCTCTGTGTGGGAGTAGATATGCCTGGCTTGGAAGGCATTGCTGGAGATCCCTGTTGGATTCGGAACAATACCGATTGTTCCCAGTGAAGGAACTGGAAATGCTGCTGGCAGTGATAAGTCAGTCAGAAATCCAATTCCTCAGGTCTTTGCAGGAGCTTTGGCTGTGAAAGCACAGTTAGTCGCTGTCCTGGGACAGCTTCCAGTGAAGCAAAGCAGGAAATGGAGAATTTTCTCTAGATCCCTTTCCTAACCCACGTGGTGGCAAGGACCCGTTGGCAGTGCAGTCTGGGCTCAGAACAAGTCGGTAGAGCAACCTGAAGGCCCTTCAGTTTCCTTAACATCTAAGTAGGGTGGGAGGAAAATAGCTTGTTAAAAGCAGGGAGAGGGGGTTGTGTGTGTTGATGAAAACTGGATTTTTTTGAACAGTGTGAGAAATGTCTTGGGTTTGTTTGAAATGTTTCCAGTTTTTCCACTAAAGAGTTTAAAGGGGGAGAAAAATCATTCTGAGTCATTAGATTGATGGACTGGAAAATTCCACACACACGCCCAACATTAAAACAAATTAATTTCATTTAATTTATGGAAAATAATTTCAACCAGCTCTATTGAAACTCTCATTGAACATTACCATTCAGTTTCTAGCCAGCAGGGCTGTGGAAGAGACCTTCAGAATATACACCAATGCAGTCTGGAGTAAAATGATATTGCTATTTATAGGGAGGTGGTGTGGTCTAATGGTTAGAACACTGAGCATGGACTCAAGAGAGCTGGTTCTGTTCCCAGCTCTGCGGCTGGCCTGCTGGGTGACTTGGGCAAGTCACCTCACTGCTCTATGCCTCAGTTTCCCTAACTGTAAAATAGGGACAGACATGTAAAGTGCTTTGAGATCTACTGATGAAGAGTGCTAGACATTGCTGCTGCTACATGCCAAATACTGCTCCAATCATGTCAGCACTGGTGCTTTTAAGTACAGTGAAGCTAACTGCTGTGGGTTCCTCTGTGTGTTTGGGGGGAACCGAGGCAGGTCATGCATGGTGACCCTATGTCAAGGTATGGATGGGTGGAGGTGCAGTGAAATGGCCAGTGCATTCACAGGAGCATAGGAATTGGCAGACCATCTACCCTAGTAGCTTGTCTCTGACAGCAGCAGTAGATGCTTCAGAGGAAGGTTCAAGAACCCCACAGATTCACTGCTGCATGTCCAGAAGTGCCACTGTGTCCCAGCCCACCACATGTGTGTACCAAGACTCCTTTTCCCTTCCCTTCTGCTCATTGATCCTATCTACAAAGCAGACTTTATGGTCTTGAGAGTGGCATTAAGAGCTCCTGTTCCTGTCACTGGGGGGGGGGGGTGATTTTTAAGCCAATTGCAGTTATAAACTATTTCACAGCTAGTCCTTTTATCAGATCTCTAGCTACTCTGGGATTGTGAGTGGATCTGGGGATTTTTGGTGGAGCATGGGTAGGACATCACCACTCCCTTTGCTGTACCCTATCCCAAGTCATAACTCTGAGCACAGCAACTGAAAGAGCTAGCACATGGCCCTGCATAATGGAGTCTGTTATTGTGAAAAGACTTGCTTGGACATCAGAGTTATCCCCCACATTTTTCCAAAAGAGCCAGAGGATTCCCTGACTCCCAACTGGACAAAACACTGGAGAGGGGCAGAAGCAACATTGGTGAAGTGTCTCACTAGTGATGGAAAGAAGAAATGTGTGATGTGATGCTTCATTGGAGGTGGTGGAAGGTGTTCAGTTTAATATCCCAGCTGGTCAGTTGCTAGTGTTTTGTGGCCTTCCTCTCTCTGTGGCATGAATGGAGGGATGTCTCAAAATAGGATCATGAGAGAAGGTTTTTCCCAAATCTATGCTTCTTGCAAATCCAACTCCAAAAGAGTCAGGGGGCTTAGATGGAAAAGCAGGACAGATGTACATGTGTATAAAAACGGACACACGCACCAGGGGCAGAGCAGGGCAGGCAAGTAGGGATGGATTGGTTACATGTAAACACACAAAGTAGGTGGGCGAGGAAACTATGCTACAGATGCCTGGAAAGAGAGCAAGAGACAGAGACAGGGTTTGAGCTTTCAGGTCAGTTCCTCTGCCACCAACACGTTTTTCCTTCCTCGCCTGCCACTTAGAGCTGATTTCAGTGCTTACCTGAATTGGTTGCACTCCCAAATGCCCTCTTCCCAAGTAATTAACTAAGCAGTGATTAGCCAGAAGCCTTGAATGCCATGACCTCATCTCAGGCCAGCTCTGGGGGGCAAAGGCTGAGCATCCCAGCTGTTCTTTCCCACCCAACTCCACTTTTTCTCCAGAGCCTAAGTGCAATGTAACAGGAGGAGTCCATGGGGAGGAGGAGGAATTAAAAAGGTATTTCTATGGGAGAAGAGAATGGGAGATAGCATGAGGCAGCCCCTCAATTCTGCAGGGGCAGGAGGAGAGCTGGAACGGGAGGAGGGTGCTAGGTGACCATAGTTAGACACTCGTTCACATACACACAACCAGGCCCTGGCGTAAGTAGCCTTGAGACGATTTGTGAAGCCCAGCTCAAAGGGAGGCAGAGAGTGAGCTAGGCAAGGGATGAGCTGATATTTGAGGGGAAATGCATCCCGGTGGCAGCAGCAGCCACCTCGCCTTGCCCACACTGGCATCACAAGCAGGAGGCATGTGGGATGGTGTCAAGCACGGACTCCCACAGTGCCATCTGCCACCACCAAACTGACTATGTAGTGGAGGCAGCAAATGTGAGGCTGAGACAATGCACTGCCCTTGCAAACATCATCAGCTGGGGATGGGTTTGAATTGGAGATTTTCTCTGGCTGAGCTGACCCCTTCCGCCATAGACGAGCTCACAGAGAAACACTCTCAGCACGGCTCCCAAAGGGCAACACACTTTAGTTCAGCTCTCCCCTCTCACCCCAGCTTCCACCACCAGTGGGGAACACCAGACCTTCTCCCATCTGGCCTGCTGTCTGCAAGGGAGCCTGCGGGATGGTGATAGGGTCTTTTCAAAGAACTCCACCATCCTGGGGCATCTCCTCAATGTTCCTGACCAGGATTTTGCAATAACCAAAGCAGAGCCTGCCTCAATTTGAATCCAGTCCAGGTTTTACTCTCAGCCTGGTGAGGGAGGACTTTGGGACAAGGAGCAGGACAGGCATGATCTGTAAATCTCAGCATTGTGATTTAAACTCCCTGTAACTGGAGACGTTGCAGGAGTGGCCACTATACCCCATTTTCTTTTATACAAGTTAATACATACCCTAGTGGAGAGCTTTACGGGCTGGGGCTTATCTCATTTTGTGGGTCCTCCCCCCTTTGCTATGTACACAGGGAGAGGGCGCAGGGAGGGAGCTGAGCTAAGAGGATTACAGCACTGCTATGTGATGGTAAAATGACAGTCGCCTGAAAGTCAGAGATGAGCAGCAGGGAGGGGACCACTGATCTTTTGTTGCCCAGTCTCAGCCACTATTATGGATTCCTGGCCTTACGGTCAGAAGGGAAAATTCCTTTCTGACTCCAAATATGGCAGTCAGTTGGACTCTGACATATGGGCAAGACCCACCAGCCAGCACCTGGGAGAGAATTTTCTGTAGTAATTCAAAGATCTCCCGTCACCAGCCATTGGGGAAATCCTCACAAAATGTTCAGTCACAGCCCCGTGGGCTCCTGAGAAAGTTTGTCCTGGGAGAGAAGTGAATTTCATGGAAGTCCCTTTCTCTCTTCAACCACTAAGTAACAGGGAAGAATCATGCAGGGTAACCAGTTGACATGCTTAATGTCAGAAGAGATATTGTGTAATGAAATTAATGCAGTCTCTTACATGTGTGGTTCAAATTCCGATGGAGGCTCCTGAAGTGGAGGGTCACATTAAGACTGAGGCCCTTACACACCATCTTGTTTGATTTGGAAGTCTGGCGCTTTGTCCACAAGTATCCCTGATGTGTTGGTGCTGGGTAATTTGTTTTCATCATGTTTATCCCTGATTTTTGTCTTTCTTCCTTTCCCACTCCTCTCCCCATTCTTCACCTCTCTTCCCGAGTACAGCAGGAGCTCCCCACACGCGTCAACACCTCCACCTCCTCCTCCCCTGTCCTGGCCCGAGATGTGCTCCACACCAAGATGGAGGAGCTAGAGGAGCAGCTCCTCTCCAAGTTGCTTTCTCTGGAGAAAGAACGCTCCTCCGTTACCAGCCACAATGACCAGCAGCAACAGGACGTAGAGAAGGAGCTGAGCGTTCTCCAGAGCCGGGTTGCCGAGTTGGAACAGGGTCAGTATTGGCAGAGGAGAGTCTGATTAAACCAGGAACCACTCCTGGCTGATTCAAAAGCTCCTACCCCTCATCTACCATTGATGCACATGAAGGCACTTCACTGTTCTTAATCAGGAGATGGGGTAGATGCTTTGGGCTAGTGATGAAATTCTGTGTCACTCTAACAATCATTTATCAGTGGGTCTGACTCTGTACAAATAAGTGGAAACACAGCCTATGGCCTAAGGAGATTACAGTCTAACTTGGACTCGGACCAGGTTCCAGTAGGTCACAGAGTCTGAAGGGCCAGCTCTTGAGCCATGAGGGTTTTCTTTCAAATCTCTCCCATGCACTGTGTTCACAGACAGAGCTATTGCTGTTGCTTCTTTCTGATTACACCAGGCCCTTTCAGTGAGGCCTTGTCTACAGTGTTCCCTTTAATATTTTCCACCCAGGTGTGGAATAAATTTTGCTATGTACACTGATACCTATGTGGATGTGTACCATCAGGAGAAATACACACTATTGGCTTTGGGCGCTCTGCTAATCAGCTGGAGGCATTTGAATCTCTCCTGGGTGGCTGCCAAGTACACAGCTTACAAGGAACACTGCTTCTCTATGCTGCTGATATTGTACTTAAAGCACTGCATGGGATCTTTCGCAGGGGGATAAGGCAAAATGCTACATTTATTGGTAATACATAACTGCACTGGCCAGGGGAGTTAGGTGGGGGAGGGGTGATGTGCTGATATTTATAAGACGAAACCCAGGATCCTCCTGCAAGATACCTTAGATTTATAGTAGCTTCCCTCTCGTGCAAATCTGTACCAGTTAGTCATCATATGCATATGCAAAATCTGTGCCATCATATGCATATGCAGTTAGTCATCTGTGGCACCTTCTTCTGGATGTTGTCTTAATGCTGCCATACTCATCTTCAAAAAGGGTGCTTTCAAAGGGAGGTGCTTGCTTCTGAAGCTACGTCTAGACTGCAGGCTTCTTTCGGAAGAAGTTTTTCTGGAAGAGAGCTTCTGGAAAAGCTTATTTCAAAAGACAGCGTCCACACTGCAAAAGTGCAATGAAAAAGCAATGTGCTTTTTCGAAAGAGAGCATCCACATTCATTGGATATGCTCTCGCATTTAAGTTGTGATTAGTCTGGACTGAGTGGCCACCAGGACACCTGTGTTATTTCTTGGAGGCCTCTTCTTTCGAAAGAACTCCCTCTTCTGCATCCACACGTCTTTTTCCGAAAAAGCTTTTTCAGAAAAAGGCTTCTTCCTCATATAATGAGGTTTACCCCTGTTGGAAAACCCCCTCCATTCTTTTCACTTTCTGTTGAAAGAACTCAATGGCAGTGTGGTATCGTTTTTCCAGGAAAATTGCCGTTAGACATACCCTCACTCCCAAGACCATTAATATGTCTGATCTTCAATGAGTCCACTTGACAGGTCTTATTGTCCTCGGATCTGGCTTCCATCCCCTCTCCAACTGTTGTAACTGCTCTGAGGTGCTTGCCTTCCATGCCTTATCCATTCACACCTCATTCATTCAACAGGGCACTCAATTCGGTAAAAGGGAAGAGATCTATTCTGGTACAAAGACATGACCTATAATATTATACTAAAACTTAATACAAAGTTGCTATATAAAAAGACAATACAAAAGTTTTGTATTATTTAATACAAAGTTCTACATGGAAAGGCTTAATACAAAGTCTTATGAAACTGATACAAAGTTATATGAAGTGGTTTAATACAGAGATTCATCTACTTTGTCAATGATAGTTAACACTTGCAGCTGAGCTGGCGCTGTACATGGAGGCAGGATGGTGCTGAGCTGCAGGTGCTGTCAGTGGCTGTTGGTTCTATTCCGTGGGGTTGACTCTAGGGTTGGATTGGTGTAACTCCTGTGTTTCCACATGGGACAGGCCCTCTTCAACGCCCGTTGTTACTCACCTGTAACCCTGTTTCTTTCCTCCCTCTCCTTTGTCCACCCAAGAGCATACGGCAGCACCAGACTTCAGCCCTCCAGATGCCTACAAGGTGACCATCCCCGTACGGACCAACTACATGTACGCACGCATGAAGAAGAGCCTGCCAGAGCTTTTTGCCTTCACAGTCTGCATGTGGCTGAAGTCGAAGGCCTCCTCAGGGCTGGGCACTCCTTTCTCCTATTCTGCCCCGGGGCAAGCCAACGAGATTGTGCTGATGGAGTGGGGGCACAACCCCATGGAGCTGCTCATCAATGACAAGGTCAGGAGGGGCTAGAGCCTCTGCGCTGGGAGCATAGGTGGCAGTAACCCTGTCTGCCACCCTTTCCTGTGCAGGGGGTAGGAGACTCCTATCCGACTCCCATTAATGGGGACTACCTCCATGCTTCCCCGTGTCCTGGAGAGGAGAGAGGCATATCTATCAGATCCAGGCTACATAGCTCTGTCTGCTCCCTGCTACCTCCCCTTTTTCCCCCCCTCCCCGGCTGCATGAAACAAGGGAAGTGAAGGGGATTTTCATGAGCTGGCCCATGGGTGTCACCCAGACCCTGTTGTTTCTGTATCAGTCTCATTATCCACTGCCCCGCTCTATCCCCCTCCCTGCTCCTTTCCCCTGCCCCTTTCCTATGTCTCCCTTCCTCTCTTTATTTGCCTCCTTTCTTTTTAGTCCCCTCTTTTCACCCCCTTCCGCCTGCAGGGATCCTCATCTTTCCAGGCAAAGTCCTGAGGATCTATCCCCTGCTCCCTCCCTCTCCTAACTCCCATCAGCAGTATCCCTGGATGTCAGGCTGTTGCATGTCACAGCCAGTGGGGGCAGGTCTGTGCCGGATTCCTGCTGCTGCAAATGAGGCTGGGAAAGACTGTCCCACCACATGCCAAGGATGCTTTAAGGCAGCTCCAGGACATGCCTGGCTTCTTGTTGTTTGTTGTTGTTTTTTAAAGGTTGCCCAGCTGCCCCTGAATTTGAAGGATGGGACATGGCACCACATCTGCATTGCCTGGACCACCCGGGATGGCGTGTGGTGGGCGTATGAGGACGGTGAGCAGCATGGGTCTAGTGAGAACCTGGCTGCTTGGCATCCCATCAAACCCCACGGGGTGATAATCCTGGGCCAGGAGCAGGTGCGTTGTGGTTGCTGCATCATCTTGGGAACAGTTAACTGGGTGTTGTGGGGAATATGCACAGCCTCACAAGCAGAAAACGCGTGTCCCCCCTAGCACCTTCCCCAGGCTACAGCTGTTACCCTGTTGAATCTGGTCAGGACAGCTCCTCAGCTGACCCCACAGTTGACTGATGTGGTGTCTACTCTCCACAGCCTCTTCTCAGTGGTGGTGGGGGCTGAGCATATTGCCTGCCTCAGCCCTGGACAGCAAGAGCCTGGGCTCTCTTTGGAATCCCCTCTCTGATTGCTCCCAGGTCAGAGCTCAGTTATAGCCCCTGAGGGTATGTCTACAGTAGCCCCCTAGTTCGAACTAGGGAGGCTAATGTAGGCATTCGAACTTGCAAATGAAGCCTGGGATTTAAATATCCCGGGCTTCATTTGCATGTTCCCGGGCGGGCGCCATTTTTAAATCCCCCTAGTCCGAACTAACTGCCCGCGGCTACACGCGGCAGTTAAAAGTTAATTCGAACTAAATCCTTAGTTCGAATTAACTGTTACACCTCGTGGAATGAGGACTTAGTTCGAATTAACTTTTAACTGCCGCGTGTAGCCGCGGGCAGTTAGTTCGGACTAGGGGGATTTAAAAATGGCGCCCGCCCGGGAACATGCAAATGAAGCCCAGGATAATTAAATCCCGGGCTTCATTTGCAAGTTTGAATGCCTACATTAGCCTCCCTAGTTCGAACTAGGGGGCTAGTGTATACATACCCTGATAGCTCTAGAGCCCTTGGGAGTTTGGGTGGGAGTTTGCTTGGCAATGCCATATCCAGCTTTCAGTGACAGCCCCCCTGTAGATCGTACACACAGAGCCTGGGAAAGGGGACCCCCCCGAAGAGAAACGTGAGGTAGGCAGGAATAGTGCAGCGGCCACATTCATTCATTGTATTTGCTCTACCCTTGTCTCTCTCTCTCTTCCACTTTCACTCCACATCCCTCTCTTTCATTCATTTACTCTTGCCATTTAATTTCCTTTTTCTCCATTTGTCTATTTCTTCTTTTTTCCCTCTTTCTGTATTTCATCTTTTCTTTCTTCTCACTTTTCCCCTCTCTATTTCTCTCCCCCCCTCCCGTTTCCTTTGTATGTGTCTCATTCACTGTCATCCCCTGTCACTTTCTACTTATTCCCTGTTAATGGGCTGATACCCTCCCGGCACACACACACACTCCCAATGTGCTGCTGCAGGATACGCTGGGCGGGCGATTTGACGCAACCCAGGCCTTCGTCGGTGAGATCGCTCAGTTCAACATGTGGGACCACGTCCTGACACCCACGGAGATCCTGGGCCTGGCCAACTGCACCTCTCACCTGCAAGGCAACGTGATCCAGTGGGACGACAACCTTGTGGAGGTCCTTGGGGGCGCCACCAAGTGGAGCTTTGAGAAGTGTGAACAGAGGATGAAGGCATGAGAGGTCCCCACCCCCAACCTATGGAAAGGAGCATGACAGCAACTTCCCCTCCCTCCTTGCTACCTAAGGAACAAGGCGTCCGGGATCCCCTTTTTCCCCAATAGAAACATCTTGAGTTCTGAGTCCATGTGGGGAGGTGGGTGGGAGGGGCGAGAAAACCATCTGAACTCAAAACAATGTGATGCTGTTTGTTTTATTGTGCCAGTTAAGTAATACAAGTGAGTGGCAAGGCCTTCCACCAACCATCCAGATCCTGCGTAAACGTACCACCAGGCAGGGGCCCTGGCGTGGGGGTGAGGGAGCCGTTAGTACATGGGGAACTCCCGAGCCAACATTTCTCCTCTCTGCACATCCTGTTGTTACCATTGCCAGCCCAGCGTGGGTACAGGGTGGAACAGCAAAGGTTGCAGAGCCTCACTGGGGTGACGCTGGTCGTGGGGAAGCCATTGGCCGACTGGGAATACCCAAGATAATATTTCTCTGCTCTCTGCATGTTCCACTTGCAGTATCACAGTGGTGCATCTTCCTCCAGGTATCAGTTCCATGGTTTGCTCAGCTGGGATTCCCCTTGGGTTTCCCCACCCCCATCTCCTGCAGCTATGAACCGCCTGAGTTTCACAGAGGATGCAAGAGGTTTTGTTCATTTCCTCTTGCCTCAGATAAGCCAAACTCACCCTGGGTAGGACTAAATGTTTTAAGGATGAGCTTCTCACAGCCGCCTGCAGGAACATGGATGCTCAAATCCCTTTTAGTTTGGGCTTCTCCACCCTGTAGGCAGATTTGAGAAGCTCAGACTTACTATTACATGAAAATGTCTTGTAGCCCCTGAACAACTGGGGACAAAACAAGCCTCTGGTCGATTCTCAAACGCTATCCCAGTCCTCAGTTTCCTTTTTTAAAATAAGATTGTTCATTTCCTCCACTTCTCCCACATCCCCTTTAGATAGGGAGACTGTCGATGCAAAACTCACAGGGCCAGATTCATTCCATTGGCCCATGCCCTGATGGAGAGCTCACAGTGAGAGGAAGTTAGCCTGAGATAGGAGTGCCTTGCATCACCCTCCCTCCTAACCTGCTCCCTGCCTGGGAGCAATCCAGTCTCAGAAGTGAGTGGTGCTGGCTAGGGGAAGGGTGAAAGCAGGACAGGGTAACAACTAGGGCAGCCTCAGTGTGCTAGGGGGCTAGTGTAGACATACCCTTACTGCTTTAGTGAGTGTCACTTCCTAATTCCCATACTCTAGCCTGATGCTGTTGTGTTTAGGTTTCCAATCGTCTGATCATCCTTGAAAAGCCTGCACTGTTTTTTTCCAATGCCATGAAATTTGTCATATTAGCTTTTCTTAGGTTACACTTTTACCAAACCTAAATGTTGGGCCTAAAGCTAATTGACAGCTTTGCCGTCACTTCTCCAGTCCCAGCCTATCAAATATATCTTGCACCCTCTTGGAAGGCAGATGGTTACAGTAAATTGGATGGGTGACAAACTTAATGCCAGCTTTACTGATACATTTTTTATGTATGTCTATATATAAAATGAATCAAACTCCAGCTCATCAGCAAATGCTGTTTATTCATAAAAATACAGTAAATGCAAACACACACACACGTACATACACACATTTATACTATATAGGGAGTGGTGATAGCCACACGAAAGATCCATTTATCAGGCACTGTTTGCTTCCACCTCTGCACTCAGCCCACTAAGCCATCTCCACTAGGAATACTTCTAACATTCCAAACCTCTGGGGCGATTTAAATTGTTGCCTTTAAAAACCAGTCAACCTGCCAAGAAATGTTCTCTACTTCTCCCTGCTCTAGAGATGGAATTTTCCTCTCACTACGGATAAGGTCCACTATCAAGTGAAAAATCAGGAGCTTTTACCATTGACTAGGAGTTTTGTTTCCAGCTTCTACTAGATGAGGGGGTATGGCTAGTTTGTTATAGCAGTAGTGACTACTATAGTTACAGTGGTCACTACTTTAGTAAAGTAGCCACACTCAACCGGCCAAATAGCCACCTTGTTCATGCCAGCACTATAGTGGCTTCACTGCTTCAGAACTGGTTGGACACCACTGATGCGGTGGGGGGATCCGAGTGTTCTGATACTGAATTAGGATGACCCAGATAACTCGCCTTTTTGTATCTACTGTACATAATGAGAGATTGCGCCAGATTCAACCCTGGTTTAAGTTAAAGCAGCTCCATTGTAGACAATTGAGTTATGTTTGCACCACGTCCAAATGTGCCCTTTTATGAATACATTGATCACTGATTGGCTGTAGCATAGAGAACTTGTGTTCTCTCTTTTCACACGTGGGACTGCAGCTGGGTAGTATGTTCCTTTGCTCAACTTTCTTTACCTCTCCCCCCCCAGCCATGCAGGGATTTGGGGTGGCTCGTCCCATTTGCAGCCAGGACTTGAACTCATGCAGACAGGAAGCACACAGGGATCCCAAATATTTCCCCCCAAAACAAGTGCTGGGTCTGATTCTTCTCTGTCTGGCACCAGCCTGATGTAACTCCATTGACTTGACTGGAGTTGCTTTGGATCGTCACTGGTATGGCGAGAGATGAATCAGACCCTTTGGGGCTTGAAGGCTTCTTCTTGTAATTTATCTGATGCCAAACATATCCTAAGTCAGTTACCAGCTCTCTCCTCTCCCCTCCCCACTGCTGGAACAGCCTCAGTAGGAAAAAGCGAAGCAAACCATTACACCCTTGTCTCAGGGCTGCAACTCGAGTCAATTCTGAAACAGCAAACAGGTTTCCTCTTTCCATTTGCCCAACAACCTACATTTCCCCCTCTTGATTGACTCCCTTTGGTAGGATGGGGGCAGAGGGTATTTTTTCTTGCTGGGCATGCTCATGGTTGGCTATTGCACGTGCTTTGTGAGACTTGTGTTGCCCTTTGGTGGCAGATCTTTGGGGCAGACAGGGTTCTGCATATAAAGTTCAGAAGCAGTTGGGAGTGGGGAAACGGCACGAGCAGGCTGTACCCCACAATCTTACATGTTAACATGGTTGAATTCGTTAGTGTGCCACTTTCCCACACTGCCCACCAAGTGGTGGGTGCCAGCTCTGTAGTGAGCAAAGCAGAAGAAGTGGGGGAAATGGTGCTCCTTTGGCCAGGCTTCCCAGATCATGGTCAACAGAGTGTTGGAAGAGGACATTAGAGAGCAAGAAGGAGGGTGGGGGGGACTCCAAGATGAATTCCCAGGGTCCAGAATACAGAAATTAAGGGAAAACAATACCCCTAGGGCAGAAAGTCCAGGCCTGAGCTAGGTAGTCATGCTGCTCCATAACCCCTCCACCTGTTCATCACATGCGGAGATAGCCTACCTGTGTTTCTCCTTGAGGCTGTTCTTAGATGCTCAGCATGCCACAGTAGGCATGGTGGGGAGGGGGGGAGGAGTATTGATGATGGATTTTTACCAGAGTGCAGGGAAAGAGCCAGAGGGGAAGAGGCTCGGGGTTGGGAGGGTGGAAAGATGCTGGACTTTAAGCTGCAGGTGAGGGAGGTAATTTTCCTTTGGCGTGCCTGATTAACCCTGTGTTTCTGAGCTGTGTGAAGCCACTGATGTCTGCATACACGATTGTGGGGGTGGGACTTTTGGGTTTTGTGGTTGTTCGTGTCGTGTTTTGCTGTCCCCTCCCCAAAACCTTCCACTTTCCATGTCTGGTGGTTCCATAGGCTGGATTGTTTCCTTGTTCTCTCTCAGCTAAACAAGGTGGGGAAGTGGGGGGGTACAGGGGAGAAAGACAAATGCATTGTTGCTTCCTGGATTATTCTAGCGTCGGTTCTTACTGGATCCCCTGCCTCTCCTCTAGCTTCCCTATGCTGGCACTGAGATGTAGCTAACCCCTGCTGGGGAGGAAGCACTTGGGGAGGGTGGAGGGGCTCAAACACAATCATGTTCAAATTGTAAAACACTGTGATTTTAGTGCACCATGATGGGGGGGGGGAACAACTACGCCAAGCCGCTCTCTCTCTCTCTCTCTCTTTTGTACATCTGTGATATGAGATTCCACGTGCGCGCGTGTGTATATGTATTATATATTTTTTTCTTTTGTAAAGCTGATTATGAACAATAAACTTGATGTTTACATTTGATTCCCATCTCTGGAAGCTTAAGAACCATCCTGTGATGTGCCTACTTGGGGCACAGGTGGTGGATCTGCCGAGACACCTAGACAGACAGCTAGAGGCTGCTGTGTTCATGGTATGGACCGGTACCAATGGAATAGGGAAGTGCAAGAGAGAGAGAGGTCCTGCAACAGGGGTGGCAATAATTTTTGATGGGTGGGGGGGGACTCCAAGAATTTGGAAAGTGGTCAAGGGCTGCACGCTCCCATATTAATGGAGGAGGTGCAGGGTCAGGGATGGAGGTTGGGTGCAGAAGGGAGCTTGGAGTAAGGGACCGGGGTGCAGGAGAGAGTGTGGAGTCTGGGAGGGAGTTTGGGTGAAGGAGGCAGTTGTGACCTGGGTTAGGGGACTAGGGTGCAGGGGTTTGGGTTGTGACCTTAGGCAAGAGGGGGTTGTGACCTTCGGAAGCAGAACTAGGGTGCAGGATGGGGTGAAGGGAGGGTTTGGGCTGTGACCTAGGGTAGGAGGTGGTTATGACTTGGGGCAGGGGACTGGGGTGTAGGAGGGGGGGCAGAGGGTTTGGGATGTGACCTGGGGCAGGGGATTGGGATGCAGGATCTGGGAGAGGATCTGGGGGCAGGAGGGGATAGGGAGTTTGGGTTATGTAGGGTAAGGGGACAAAGGCTTGGGATGCCAGAGGCAGGCTCTGGCTGGGAGACTTGCCTGTTTCACTCCCAACCAGCAGCCTTTTCAAGCCATGGGGTTTTTGAACAGTTACAAGCCTGAGGAGAGGGTGCTTCGAAGGCTGCTTGTTGACAACAGGCAGCTCCCATTGGTCAGAAACTAGGGCTGCTTTTCTCAGCAGCATGTTGAGGGCAGGCAGGGAGTCTGCCTGAGGCTCCCTGCTGTGTCCACAGGCCAGACCTGGTGGCTTTGTGGGCCAGATCAGGCCTGCAGAGGGTCTTTTGCCCAGGCCTATCTTGGAAGATAAACAGGTTACTGGGATGAAGACTTAAAACTAGGACTTTTCTGGTAGCTTTCTTGGTAATGCTTATAGTCCTTCACAAAGAAAGCTGGACAGAAGGACCTCCAGGGACTCAGCATTTGGATGAGAAACAGTTTAAAGAAGAAGGGGCTAATATATATTATTTATTATTTGGAAGGGCATAGCGCCTAGAAGCCCTAGTCATGGGCCAGGGAACCTTTTGTGCTAGGCATTGTGCAAATACAGCATAAAGAGAGGGTCCCTGCCCAAAGACCTCACAGGGTAAATGTAAGGGCACATCTAAACTACATTCCTCTTTCGAAAGAGGAATGTAAATTAGGCAAATCGAAAGTGCAAATGAAGCGCAGATTTAAATATCCTGCACTTCATTTGCATATTCGTGTCTGAGTGCTTTTTCGAAAAAGGGTTTTTCAAAAGTGAAAGCGCAGTTTAGACACGGTTCTTTCGGGGGGAAAAAATCCCTTTTTTGAAAGAACCCATACTCCTCATTTTTTCAGGAGTACGGGTTTTTTTGGAAAAGGTGTTTTTTTTTTCTGAAAGAACCCTTTTTCAAAATATGCAAATGAGCGTGGGATATTTAAATCCGCACTTCATTTGCACTTTCAATTTGCTTCATTTACATTCCTTTTTTGACAGAGGAACGTAGCCTAGACATAGCCTAAGTGACCAGGGCACTTTTGAGGGGGGAGAGAGTCTTGATAAAAGGAATGGGCCAATCTTAACCAAAATGGAACCAGGCTGCTGGTGTAGCGAAGTGCCAAGATTTATTTAACTTACAAACAGAGAGAAAGCTGAGAGGAATCCAGGCACATTCAAGTTGGAGCAAGGTGCCTGTCTGTTTGATATAAGAACTGAAATTTCAAATGCCACAGGGAAGATGCAAAGCTGGATCAAAGACTTTCTAGAAAAATAACAAGGTGCCACATACAGGGGCTTATTAAAAAGCGATGCCTGGTCACAAATAAAAGCTGTAAATATCTATAGACCAGGGATGAGGAACATTTTTGTGTTGGGGGCCATTGTCTTTCAGAAAAATCAGTCAGGGGCCACACAAAAGTGACAAGCAAAAAACCAAACCCAGTCACTCACTGACGTGGCTCCTCACACACCAGAGCCCAGGAGGTGGGGGGGGCTCAGCCTAATTGATTGTGTGTGCTCCAGCCCCGTGGTAAGGCAGTGGGGGGGGGGAGTAGGGGACATGAGCCTTGGGGGCCAGATCCAGGCAGGCCAGGGGCTGCATCCAGCCCTTTCAGACCTGAGGTTCCACACCCCAGTACAGACCAATGTGGAAAGCATAAAGGCAAAACAGAAATGAACTAGGATGCCTAGACATTGGAGAATAAGCAAAATCAATGAGACACTGTTGTGCTTGGCTATAAACTACAGTGGTAGAACCAACTAGGGGCCGAGGTGGAAGAGTAAAAGAGCCTAAAGGATCTAATGAGAACACTTTGGCACAGAGAAGACTATATGATGAAAGCAGCAGGAAACTAAATGCTGATGCTTAAGAATATAAATCTACAAGAAGGGTTGTGCCCCAGCCTATCAATCAGAAAACAGCATTGAGTATGTGTGGTGCCCATGTGCTCCCATGCTGAGGGAGCTCAGCAGAGCAATAAATCTAATCAACAATAATGGGTGTTTTCAGCTTGGTTTACAGACAAAGTTTACAAGAGAAACTTCTTGGAAGCGCTGATTCTAGAGCAAACAATGGCTGGGTCTACACTACATTTTTTCCTTCATATTTCTCACCATTGGTGTTGCTGGCACAGCTCCGCCTGAGGTAACAACAGTGGGGCTGTGTCTAGACTGGCCAGTTTTTCTGGAAAATCAGCCGCTTTTCCGGAAAAACTTGCCAGCTGTCTACACTGGCCGCTTGAATTTCTGCAAGAACACTGACGATCTAATGTATGATCGTCAGTGTTCTTGCACAAATACTATGACGCTCCCGTTCGGGCAAAAGCCCTCTTGCGCAAATGCTTTTGCGCAAGAGGGCCAGTGTAGACAACGTGGTATTGTTTTGTGCAAAAAAGCCCCAATGGCTAAAATGGCGATCGGGGCTTTCTTGCGCAAAAGCGCGTCTAGATTGGCACGGACGCTTTTCCGCAAAAAGTGCTTTTGCGGAAAAGCGTCTGTGCCAATCTAGATGCTCTTTTCCGCAAATGCTTTTAACGGAAAAACTTTAAAGTGCTGGCAGCCTGTCTATACACACTCTCCCGCTGTTGATTCTGCTAATGACGCTGTATCTAGTGCTAATTCAAGTGAGAATTTTAAAAATATGTCTGTGGCAGCCATAGCCAAGGAGAGGTTCTTTGCAGCTTAGACACCTGAGTCAGCAAAGCACTTAGGCCCAGATGCTCAAAGGTGTTTAGGCCCCTAATTCCTATTGAAATCCATGAGAGTTAGGTGCCCAAATGCCTCTGAGGGCCTGATCTGTAAGCATGTGCTTAGGTGCTTTGCAGAATTGGAATCTTAACTCCTCAGTAATCCACAGGCGCGAGTTCAAGACTTAACTGAGCCACTAAGGCTACGTCTAGACGGCAAGCCTCTTTCGAAAGAGACTTTTTCTACAGATACTTTCGAAAAAGCCTCTTTCGAAAAAGAGCATCTAGACTACAACCCGTATTTTCGAAAAAGCAAGCCACTTTTTCGAAAGAGAGCACCTAGGCAGTCTGGATGCTCTCTTTCAAAAAAGCACAGTTTGCATTACTTAGCACCTTTTTTCAAAAGAGCACTTTTGAAAAAAGGCGTTCTTCCTCGTAAAACGAGGTTTTCTGCGGTCAAAAAACCCGCCGCATTCTCTCGGTTTACTTTCAAAAGAACGCAGCAGCAGTCTAGGTGCAGGGAAGTTTTTTCGAAAAAACCCTGTAGTCTAGAAAAAACCCTAAGTAATAAGGATCTCCATATTACTAGCTTCTGGGAAGACGTCATTCACAAGTGATCTTTGAGATGCTAAACATCAGAAAAGGGGGTTTGAAGAAATAAAAAGGAAACCCATCAAAAAGACAGAAAAACCCAGCCACTACAATCCTTAGACATCCTGGAGGCTTCTGGAGTAGCATCCTGGATTCACTGAAGTCAATGGCTTGCTACCCATCAACATGACAGAAGACATGCATGCTCCTGTGCTGGGATCCCTGAGTGGGTTAATGTGGGCAAGAAGAGGGCAATTCACTTTAGAAGCTGCACCTGGAGGGGAGCCAGAATCTGACAGGACCTAATAGTAGATGAAGCCCAGCTGAGGGAGGAGCTGGGCTAGCCTTATAAGCCAGGAACAAAGAACAGGAAGAAGCTGCAGGAAAGAGGTTTGTAGTCACTTCCTAGAGTCTAGAGCAAATGGGAGCTGACTAAGTACAAGAGGGAGACCCAGGGGGAAAGTAAGACTCAGAGTCCTGTGCTAGACTGGGAAGTCTTGCAAAAGGCTGAGAAGGATGGAATAGCCATAGGGAACATAGGAATCTCTGGTGATAAACAAGGGATAGGCTAGGTGGAACAGGGTGGACCAGGCCCCAAAACTCCCTGCTGGAGGCTTGTGGCCTAGCACACCTGCCCAGGAAACCATAGAGAAGTCCTCCAGGAAAGACAAAGTGGCACAAAGGATGTGACCAATCAGGGCCCAGTGAGCCAGTTAAAAGGAAGCTGTTGGGCTGGCCTTGGGGCAATTCCTCTATGGAGATCAAAAGGCTCAGTCAGGGCTAGAGAGCTGGATTGCAGGAGGACTGCCACAGCAAGGAGTGCAGGCACTTGGCCAAAAGGAGGCCACTCATGTGAGGTAAGTGACATCCCATTACACTAGACAATAGGCAGGGAAGTTGCCCAGCAAACAGCAACAGGGCCTGAGTCTGCTGGTCCTAGGGTCTTGGATTGCATCCCAGAATAGTGGGCAGCCCCAGGTTTCCTTAGTAGCCACTAGCAAAGAGACCTGGGGCCTGGAGATGTGGACTGGAAAGCTGTGTCTGAGGCAGTATCTGGGGCAGTTTGTCCAATGGGCCTACATCATGACCAGGCTGGAGGGCTGTATCATAAAGAGGGAGCACCTGAGTTGTATTGAGGGCCACAGAATCAGCACCTAATAGGAGGGGTCAGCAGACAGTCTGAGAACTAATTCTAGAACCAGCCACAAAGCGGTGCCCCTGATGTGAGTGGAGTCCTTCACAGCTCCTTTAAAACATGCCAGAAGGCAAGAAGCAAAGTAGCCTGGTTAACTGGATAGGTTTGGAGGGGTATTGAAGCCAAATAGGCTGGATTGCCAGGACTTAAGGGATACCTAAGTAAAACCAAATAGAAAAGAATGCAAACTACCACAAGTAAAATGTGAGGTGGAAATTAGAAATGTTAGAAGCAACTGAAACAGCAAATGCCTAAAGACATAAAAATCAATAAGAAATTGCTTAAGTATGTTAAGAACATGAAGTCTGCAGAAGATCTGGAGCACTTCTTGTATTCCCAAAGAGTAAAGGGAGCAATTAAGGAAGAGCAGGCCTTTCCTTGCCAGCAGTCTTCCCTGCAGACTGTGTAGGAGAGAGATTTCACCCAGCCCTTTATTCAGGGGATAGCCGAGTTAGTCTGTTACAGGAAAAAAAAAAAAAAACAGATGGTCTGGTAGCACTCTATAGACTAACAAAACATGTAGATGGTATCATGAGCTTTTGACAGACCTGCAGGTGGCTGTCTTGTCACAGGCCAGCTCCACAAGCCAGAAACATAGGGAAGGACTGGAATCACAGTTCATCCACAAATTCAATTCTCATGCTAATGGACTCAATTGTGATATGGGCTGCTAGAACACTACCTACTTAATTACCACTGAAGGTGCTAACAGCTCTGAGTGGTATCCTTCCTGTCTTAGCAATCTCTCTATTGACTTTGATTTTTATCTGCTTAGGTTTAAGTACCCATTCTCCAGTTACTTAATGATGCTCTGTCTCACACCCCCCTTCCTTTTTTCTTTTTCTCCCCCCTCCCCTTCCACTCTCCTATTTATTTTGAGTTTTCATATCCCCTACTCATAAGTCCAGTCATCTGAAGAAGTGGGCTGTGCCCACAAAAGCTCATGATACCATCTACATGTTTTGTTAGTCTATAAAGTGCTACCAGATCATTTGTTGTTTTCTTCTTTATTCAGGTAACCAAGATAAGGTAAAATCAGACTGCGGTGTTAGATAATGAGATGTTGGGGCAAACAATCAACTAAAGAAGAGCAAGTCACCTGCACCCAATCATACTTCACTGAGTACTGAAGGAATTTAAAAGCGAAAAAGTTGAGTTGCTATCAAATATGTCCTCTCATTGAAATCAGCCATTGTACAAGAGGACTGGAGAGTTGCAAATGTAAGTCTCTTTAACAACATGCTATCAGTGATCCTGGGAAAATTACACTTCTATCACGAGCAGGTAGAGTTATAAGAAGAACCTGTTATGCTAGGGACAAACCAGCACAGATTGTGTAAAGCAGGGGTTCTCTAACTTCATTGCGTTGCAACCTTCTTTTGACAACAAGGGGGGCCAACAGAACTGTCAGGCCCCTGGGCAAAGTAGGGGGTGGCTCTGTGCTCCTGGAAGAGGTGAGGCCCTGGATAAAGGGCCAGGGCTGGGGCAGCCAGTTCTCTGTGTTGCCTGGATACACTGTCACAAGTCCCTGCCCCCCACCAGTCCTTAGTGCCACCTGGAGCGCCCAGTGGTGATTTGAAGGGCCTGAGTGGTGGCAGCCAGTAGTCCTCTTGAATTACCAGGCCCCAGGGCAACTGTCGCTTTCCCTTTCCCCCCGCATCAGCAGGCCTGCTGACAACAAAAATTACTACATGTCCGCCGGGGGTGGGGGGGGAACCAAAGCTTGGGCCCACCTGAGCCCTGCCATCCGGGGGGGGGGGGGGGGGGGGAGAGAGCAAAGCCTCAGTCTCACCCCTGCAGCCAGGGGGCCAAAGCCCAAGGCTTCAGACCCAGACAGGGGGCTCATAATCTGAGCCCAGATTCCTTCCATTTTGTCCCCAAGAAATGGGGCTTCGGCTTCAGCCCCAGACCCTAACAAGTCTAAGCCAGTCCTGGTGACTGGGGTTGTGACCCACTTTAGTGTCCCCACCCACAGTTTGAGAACCACCGGTGTAAAGGATGTTAACAAAATAGTGGATTAAAGAAATCTGGTTGATAGAAATCATCTAGCCATTTGAAAAAGCCTTTGATAAAGTCCTCTATACACAGCTCTGAGCCTGGGACAGCAACATGGCCACTCACTGACCTGGAAGAGGAAGTGCCCTCTATGACCCCTTGGTAGGCAGGCCCAGCCACACCTAGCCCTGCCCACAAGAAGTCAGAGGGCGGGTCTGGGACTATAAGGGTATGTCTACACTAGCCCCCTAGTTCGAACTAGGGTGGTTAATGTAGGCATTCGAACTTGAAAATGAAGCCTGGGATTTAAATATCCCAGGCTTCATTTGCATGTTCCCGGGCGGGCGCCATTTTTAAATGCCCCGTAGTTCGAACTCCCTGCCCGCGGCTACACGCGGCAGTCAGAAATTAATCCGAACTAAGGACCTCTCAAACTTTTGAACATCTTGTTTTCAGTAGCTTGACTAACCAACAGCAATTCTAGAGGGACCCAAAAGGTTAGTCAACTGGGCAGCATGATGGCAGATAAGTGCAAGGTAATGCTCATTGGGAGGTAGAATTGGAACCACTTATACACATTGCTGTCTTCTAAATGAAATGTGGCCACTCAAGAAAAAGATCTGAGTATCATTGTGGGCCTCTCAAATGAAAACCTCTGCTCTTTGTGTGGCAGCAGCAAAAAATAAAATAAAAAGCAAGTAAAAAAGATGCATGGAGGGAATAAAAAGGTTGAAATGAAATTGTGACAGTTATATAAATTTGTGGCACATTCTCACCTTTGAATACTGAGTTCAGTTGTAGTTGCCCCAGGTCAAAAGCTATTGGAGAAATAAAAGAACCCAGATCTGCAACAATGATCAGAGCTGGTGGTAACAGTTGTATTTGAAGAGTGATGGAAAAGATTGGCACTATTCAGCTTAGAGGAGAGGTGATTAAAAGAGGACTTGACAGAGAAAGAGAGAACAATGAATGGTGTAGAGCAGATAAAAGTGAAATCTCTTCTTTACTCTCTCTCAGCAAGAGTCATTCAATGAGCATGAGGCAACACTATTACTAGTGATCAAAAGAAACATTTTTTTGTATACTATAATATAGCTAACTAACCATCACAAATATCACGAAGGCCAAGATCTTGGAAGGATTAGATCAAACAAAGAATTAGACCTGATAAGACAGGTCATAGGGGGACAAAAATTTGATAATGGGCTCTTCAGTCTAGCAGACAAAGATATAATAAAAGCTGGAATTTGAAACTAGACAATTTCAGACTAACACATTTTTAAGAGGAAGATGAACCATTGGAACAATATACTGAGGGTCATGGTAGAGTCTCCATCACGGGCTGTTTTTTTAAAAGATCTGATCTATCTTGATTTAAAAATTGCCAATTTCAAACAGGAGTTAATTCTGGGAAGTCCTATGGCCTTGTTATGCAGGAAGTCAAAACATTTACAAATAAAAGGGATGGAAACCCTCAGGCTGTGGAGCACAAGCCAACCATTAAGCAGTGGGGGGGCCGGGGGGGGGGCGGATAGAAGAAATATCCCTATTGATCAGTATTGCCATGGACCCTAGAGGCCTGAGCTGTAGCTAGGGCCCCATTGTGCTAAGCTCCACACAGGCACATAGTAGGCTGTCCTTGGCCTGTAGAGCCCCTGGGGTCATATATTCATTACAAACTTTCTTGGACTTCTGAAGAATCAGCTACTGACCACTACTGTTGCCAGGAAACAGGACTAGATAACCACTAGTCTAATATGAATTGAAGTTACAGTATCCCGTCTGCTCTGGTGTGGTGTCAGTTTGTCTCTATGGGGCTAGTTAGAGGCAAAGAGGGAGCATACAGCACTGGGAGCAGACGATTTTCCATATATCTAGGCAGCATGCTTTTGGTGTCCTGAGCTGCAGGAGAACACACGGTGCCTCCCTAACCACCTGATTCAGAGCTCACACTGTTCCAAGTGAAACTTAACTATGGCATCCATGCTGGCTAGTCAAAGCTCCTCTCCACATGAACTGAGATCACAGCTCCTGCCATCAGCGGCAGATATAGGGCAGGGCGAGCGGGGCGGCTGCCCCGGGCCCCATGCTTCAATAGGCCCTGGGCCCTGCAAAACTCTCATCTGCCCCTGTCTACCATGCCCTGGCTGGCAAAATCTTGCTGCCCTATTCATGACTGAATCACAGCACCTCCCACTGGCCAAATGGAAAGTTTGTGGTGTGGAAATCAATAGGTCACACTGCCCTATAGCAGCTAACTGGAGAGCTCTTGCTGCTTGAAGAAAAAGGTGTTTCTAGCACAGAAAGCATGCCCCTGTGAAATGATGCTCCCTAAGTGAGAAGAGAGGACAGGGCCTTTTCAAGCCAGACAGGGTATCCAGTACCCCAAACTCAACACAGTTAGAAAGGCCCTTGTGAAGCTTACAGAATCAAAGATTCTAAGGTCAGAAGGGACTACTTTGATCATCTGACTTCCTGCATAGCTTAGGCGACAAGCGGGGCCACATTCAGGGAGAGGCAAGAACCTGAGGATTTCCCTGTTCACTGGAGCAGAGACAACACAAATCTATCCTTTTTCATAGCCATTGATCGGTAGGGTAACTGAACATCTAAAGAAAATTCCAATTAGCTGGAGGAGCCAAAATTAAATCCCCTGCTGGGCTAACAATTTAGGTGCTGACAAGCAGGCAGTGCCAAAAGGCAATGACTATTTTTCAACAGATGCAATTCATTTTTTAAAATCCACATTTACTGCAATTAATGGTTAAATCTCCCAGTCCAAAAAAACAAACAAACCACCCCTTCCCCCCCCCCCCCAAACACCATGGTACATTCACATACCATGATGCAGCAAATGCTTATTTGTTTTTAATGGACATTGCTTTATAGCCAAAAGCAGAGAAATAAGAGACTTTGGTCTGAACTAAGGCTGGGTGGAATAAGGAGCTGATCTAGGCTCTGAGCTTCAGAGAGACACCCCCCCTCCCCTAATTTCCCTCCCCCAACCCAACATTTTAGAAAAGGCATCTCCATATGTGTCCACTTCACCATGCCAACTGGAAACATACACATGTGAGTACACACATTCCTAAAGAAGCACCTACGTTTTGTGGTCACTGACCATGGTAAGTAGACCCCAAGATACCCTGCAAAGCATCCCCTCTGGCCACTTTCTCTGAATGCCCAAGGAGCCTAGTCCCATCTGTCATCTCTTGAACCTCTCCATCGTGTGATCTATTCACTCAGCAGTGTCAAAGAGTGAAAATGGAAAAAAAAGAAGAAATCCTTGCTAATATGCTGCTTAATGATGGGGGCTGGCAAACTACACAGGGATTTAAAATAACAATTGACTCTACTGTTTGTTGCATCATTGGAGAGATAAGAGCAGCTGCCAGGAAACACAATTGCAATGGAAAGATCCTCTTCCTCCCAGAGATCCTGTTCCTAATTATCTGTCCATTGCAAAAGAGATGATCTTCAGCTTTTACCCATTGCTGGATAGCCCTGGAGCTGCTACAGCCTCATTCCAAAAGAACAGTTCCATTAAAAAAGGGAAAAAAGATGTGTAAAGCATTAACCAGTAAAAGGAATTGAAGTGATTGTGAATGAGCAAAGGACTAGAGGCAGCATTAGGTTTATATCTTTTATGGTCACAGAAAAAGTTTCCAAATGTTGGAGCTTGCTGGTGGGGACTCCCTTCATTTATTGACTTTGGGCTTTAGCCCAAAGACCCTATTAAATTGTTCAAACTGTAATTTAGAAGGGAGTCAGTGCTTTGCTAACTGAGCAGTAGAACTACTCAACATTTTCTAAAGGAATAGGTTTCCATCTGAACATGCGGATTCTACATAATCCAAACTTTTCACAGGAATATTGATTTTTTTTTGTCCAAATTTTCAATGGGAAATCATTAAATCAGTTTGTTTTGATTATATTATAGTCAAATTAAATTTTTCAACCTTATTGAAATGAAACATTTTCAGAATAGTTCAGGTTGCAAGAAATGTTGAGCTCAACTATTTATCCCAATTGAGGACAAAATGAAAATTTGAAATCTCAGAATTTCCCACAGGATGGAAATTCTTAATTTTTTTTTTTAAACCAGAACTACTGGATAAAGAGAAATGCATCATTTTGGTGCCATAGAGCAGTGGTTCCCAACCTTTTCCCTTTTCAATCTGTTTAAAGTTTTACAGACCCCTCCCCCAGTGGGAAATGGTGGCCAGTACATCCCTTGGCCAGCACTGCTTCCTCAGCTCCCACCCCCTCCATCCATGGAGGATACGGCAAGGGGGCTCTTGTGGCCAAAGGCAGCTCCTGCCCCAGCACACCACTCTTGGCCAGGCACAGAGCCCTAGGGGAGGAAAAAAAAAAAGAAAAGGAAAAGAAAAGTAAGGATTGGGCCCACTGTGGAATTGGGAGGAGGAAGAGGGCTGGAGGATGGATGGTGCCTCCTGGGGTATCAAGATCCCATCCTGAGGGCGGGAGGCAGCGTGCATGCAGCTGGTTGCAAACAGCAAGCCCCGGGCGAGAGTCACCTGATGAAAAATCAGACCCACCGAGGGACTAGGACTTTTCCTTTTCCTTTTCTTTCTTTTTTTTTTTTTTTTTTTTTTTTTTCCTCCCCCAGGGCTCTGCCTGGCCAAGGGCAGCGTGCAGGGACAGGAGCTGCCTTTGGCCACTTTCCTTTCTTCAACTTTCTGTGGACGCCCTACAGTACCATCATGGACCCCCCAGGGGTCTGCAGACCCCAGGTTGGGAACCACTGCCATAGAGGATTTTGTAGACACAGGTATAGAAAACCTTCAAAGCAAGCAGAAATTAAATGTATAAAGGCCTTTGCCAAGCAGGGACAGTTAGTCCCTCCTTGCTGAAAACTAACATCCCCCTTCTACCTTTCCTCAGCTGCCAGGGTGTCTCAGGCATTTTTGCCCTCTCAAGGCAGCAACATGACTTAGCCTTTTCCTACATAAGTTTACAATGAGAAAACACAAGCTTGAGATTTTCCAGACCCTTCACATCCTCATTGTCTGCTATTTAAAGGGGGTAATGGCCCAATATCAAAAGTGTGTTTTTTAAACTAGAAAAATATTATATTCCATTTTTTAAGTGGGTTCTTGATGGGCTCATGATCTGTTGTCTTTGTGGGTCTGTTGGATCAAAATGCACAACTGAGGGTCTTTAGGTTTTGATGGCTGGTTAAAAGAGTCTCCTAGAAGCCTGCTTCTCAAGCCAAAAGCATGAGTCTAGATAGAAATGGTCCTTTCCCCTACAGATCTGTTGTCCAGGGGCATCCCTCTCTCACAGCCATCCTTAATAATGGGTAAAAGTGTGTTAAAGCTAAACAGGAACAAAGCACTCTTATACCAAAAAAAGAGTGTCCACACACAGAGTTATTCAGGAACAGCTGCTATTGGTCTTGAAATTCACACTTTGCTGTAATCTCAATCAACTTTTTTAAGTGTAGACAAGCCCTAAAATATTCATTCACAACCTTTTGCGGCCCAAACCTTGATGGCCTGTGGCAACCCAGTAAATAGTTTTATTGCAAAAAATTGTCTTTTCTTACCCACAATATATAATATACACTTTCAAGTAATAAATATTAAATAAGCACACCACAGCAGCAATTCTGTCCTATAAAGCTGGTTGGGCTTGGCTCCCTCTGTGTGTAGTGACCTCTGGGATCATAGTGGTGCTCAGATATGGCCTGGCTCCCTGAAGGGAGGGGTGGGGATAGCTGCCAGGACCAAATTTATGAAAGTGGCATTTGGGACCTGGCACACAGAGTTGCACTACCATTCACTCAAATTTGGCCTGGGACCATCATGGTGGAGAGGTGGCTGGACCAAACCTGAGCAGCACCATGACACCATGGATGAAGTCACAATGCCCAGAGCGGGGAGTGAAGCCCAGCTAGGTCTGCAGGTATGAAAATGTTGGACCCACTACTGTAAGGTGAGTGGGAAGCACACTGTTTAGCAAGGCCTCCCTGTCCCTGGGACAGGGCCCTCTGACCTCCCATGCAACCTTGTGACACATTCTTGTGACTTAATTTTGGGTCATGACTCATGAGTTCAGAAACCCCATCCTAAAGGACCATGATGCAACACTTGTGCCATTATAACTTTCATCCTATCAGACGGGCATGAGAGGGAGGCGAGAGCTACAGGGAGTGTCTACATTTTTCATGTTCTTCTCCCATGCCCACCTATGTGTGCTCTTCCGTGTGGCCCCTTATGTCTGGAAACCACTCCTTCACGCTATCTGCACTCTTCCACCTTATCCTCCTGTATGTCCTTTCTCAAATCCCATTTCAAGATGTATACAACATCAGAGTCTCATATATATCACTTAAGGATACTAAGTAGCCTTCAAACTCATGCAAGGGTCAGCAAAGAGTCTGAGGCTATGTCTACACTGGCGCGATCTTGTGCCAGAGATATGCAAATGAGGCTAAGCGTGGAATATTGCCGAGCCTCATTTGTATACCTAATGAGCCACCATTTTTGCGGAAGAGGCTCTTGCGCTAGAAGGAGCTGTCTACACTGCCCCTTCTTGCACAAGAAAAACCCTCTTGAGCAATGCCGTTATTCCTGAAAATAATCAGCGTAACAGCATTGCGCAAGAGGGTTTTTCTTGCGCAAGAAGGGGCAGTGTAGACAGCTCCTCCTAGCACAAGAGCCTCTTCCGCAAAAATGGCAGCTCATTAGATATGCAAATGTAGTAAAAACTAAGTGTGCTTCTTCTCCATTGCTTAGGCTCAAAACAGCACGTATCATTTAGCTGAGTGTGCATGTTTTAGAAGCTGCTAAACTCTCTGCCAGCTCTTTCTAGATAAGGGAACTAAGCAAACTTGCAGTAACAGCAACCAATCATGTTGCGATACGCTGGCCAGAAGGAATGTAGAATCCATAAAAGTTTCAGCTCAAGCATCGCCCAAGGTCGACTCTGCTTTGAGCAACAGAGCTCCTTTGTCGAAATTGTTTGCAAACAATAAAATGGTGTTGGACCCAGCCTGAAAGTGTGACTCTCTTCTTGGGGCAAATTGGACTAGCCTCCAGGGGACGAAACTAGCAATTTATGCAACACAAATGAGGCTTGGTGATATTCCACGCTTAGCCTCATTTGCATATCTCTGGTGCAAGATCACGCCAGTGTAGACATAGCCTGAATGATCTATAGCAGGGGTCTCAACTCCCGGACCAGAAGTCATCTGTGGCTCAAGCACATCCCCAATCCAGGCTGAGGAATATTTTGAAAAAATTATTTAATCAGGCCCACATGGCTGACCCGGCTCCAGGAGGGGTGGGCTGCACATAGAGACTCACCCGTGCACAGGACTCCCAGCAGCACCCAGCACCCACATAGTCCCGGCCCTAGAGGGTGCCACTTGATCTAGGAAGCTATGCTAACTGCCTCCAGTGTGATGCAAACTGTGCTAGCCAAGGAGCTGCCCCCAAGCTGATGCACTTCTGCAACCAGCAGGGTGGGGCTGGTGGGTTTTGCTTTTGGTTACCCCAGGATTGGGCAGGGGATTCCAGCATGAAGACGTGGATGTTAGCAGAGGGGAGAAGACTAGGTGGGATTCTAGGTACAGGTGACATAGGGGTGTCAGGGTGAGGATTTAGTTTCATGTCTTTAGTAGGCTCCTGGTCTATGTCTGGGCTCCTGAACACAGGAGGTGACACTATCAACTTGCATGTACTGTATTACCAATCCCAACAGTTCCAAACTCATGAATCAGCCACCCCCCCCCCCCCAAAAGAGATTGGCTTCTTGAAATCACAGATAAAAATATACTTGGGAATCTTTTTATTTGGCATCTGGTATTTGAGGTCTTTAGTTGAACTTGGGGCATGTTTTCTAGCTTTTCTCCACAAATCATGAAACTTAAAGTCTTCCTTTAAATATAAAAGGAAAAAAGAAAGAGACAGCTGGGATTCTTTTCTGAGACCATGCACCAACAAACAAGTATAATCTACTAAATTAGAGCGATCACAGTTGAGAGAGGTGCATGAGGCATCAGTTAGTGAAGTTCCCAGAACTGGCTTAATTCTAATAACATAGTGGGGGCTTTCCAGGGAAAATAAGCCCCAATTATCAGGAAGCTTGTGATCAAATCAGGAGAGTTGGCATCAATAATATCTAGTCAGTTTCACAAAATGAGTTAATAGTGTCACAGTTTACACCTATGGACAGGATGGCTCTGCACACACCTCCACTGTGCCACAAGGATCTACTGGAAGCAGCATGGAGCTAGCAGTGCCAGTGGGGAGGGGCATGGCAGGTTTTAAATAACCCAGGGGCAGCAGGTAGGGTGGGAATGCTTATGGGAGGGGGAGTGTATAGGCCAGCAGGAGGGGCCAGGAGATACGTGGGAGGAACACAGAGAGACCCCTAGCCCTTAGAGCCCTGCTGGAGGAGATGCCCGTTCGGAGGATTTGAGGACTAGCACTGGCCCTAAGGTAAATTGAGTGTGAGACCCCTGCTCTATAGCAACCATGCAAACAATTTTGTGAAGAGAAGTTCTAAAAACTCAGTGCTGCTGAAGGCTTGCTCACAAATTTTAGGCTATTTCTTTTTTAGATTAGAAGAAAAGCCAACAAAAATAATCTGCAATTTCTTCGGAATGCTCATAAAGCTGTCAAGTAGCCCCAGAACTGTGATGATCTATTTGAAGAATTGTCTCTTGAAAGTATTACGCTTCCAGTCTCCAATGGGGAAGGAAGGGTCTTTGGAGCAGTGCTACTAATGCAATCATTATGAATTGCCAGTATCAGTACCATGGCATGGATAGCTTTGTGGTATAAAGGACTCATAGTGTCATGGTGTAGATTAGACCATGCCTTGGCAATGTTATGGTGTGCAGGTCTCACAGTGCCATGCAAAGACTGCTCTAGCTATATGCAAGTTAGGCAGCTGCCAAGGGTGGCAAATCCCTTCCATCATAACAGATATGGAGGGGTGGCACATCAAAGTGTTGTCTAAAGCTGTAGACTTTGTTGACTGACTTCTTGTGTCCTACTGTCATGGCATGCGTGATGTGGTGTCATATAAGTGCATGGTGTAGCAGGCTTGAAGCACCCTGCTGCCATGGGATGGAAGTCATGGTGCAGTGGTCTCGCAGCACCATGGGTGATGCTGTGGCACACCACTAGCATGGCATAGCCTTATGTTCTTGCAGGCAGTGCTTTGATATGAAGATGGCACTGTGTTGGCAGGGTACTGCGCTATAGCCTGAGATGCTGAGGGACTAGTGCCTGCTGTAGGCTCTGAACACTTCCCTATCGATAACCTGAACCACTACTAGAGGGTCCCTTTCCTAACACATTGGGCTCACGTGCGAATCAGGCAGCAGTACGACACCTCTCACCCCAGCCCTGAGGAGATTGAAGGACCCTTTCACGACATCGACAAACCTTGGAACCAATAAGAGGTTTCGAACTTCCCACTCCAGCCAATGAGGAAGGGGAGGCGGGACTTCCGGCGCTGGTTGCTAAGACAAGCACGTTTCTCTCCTTAACAACCGGGCGAAGCTGATATTTTTGGACTCAGAACCGGAGGCGGCGCAGGTGAGACCGTGTCGCTCCCCGCCCCCGCCCCCGCCCCTGCCCCTGCCCCTGCCCCGTAGCCAGAGACCCCACCCAGCCGGGGCTCTCGTCAGGAAGGCTCCCGCCGCAGCCAGGCTCCAGCCCGCCCGGAATAGAGACCCCCGCCTCCGTCCCTTCTAGGCGCTTTTATAGCCCCTCCCCCCGGCCCGTGCGATCTGCAGGGCCCTCCATGATTGCGGGGGAGGGGCTCCTGGCTGATTCCCTTCTCCGGCTTGTTGGCCCCAGCCACCCCAGGGAGGTCTCCCCTTGTGCGCGTGGGGGGCTCTAGTAACTCAGCCCTTGCCAGTGAGGATCACCACATAAAACACCGAGGCCAAAAACGTTGAAGAAGGGGGGTTGATTATTTTTTCTCCTTCCCTAGGCGATATTTTCCCTCTTTTTACCCCCACCATCAGCCCCTCTGCATCAGGTGGGTCTGGTACCTGTAAGCAGGTGACGGGGCGGTGTTCAGAAGAGAGTCTGATGCTGCAAAACAGAAGCGGGTTGCCAGTGAATCTTCCATGAGGTTGTTATAAACCAGCTCTTTTTAAAATTAAAAGACTTTTTATGGGTGAAATGCCTCATGACAGTATTTCTCCCCAACCTGCCTGTGTGTTTAAACTGTGCACTGTATATGAATGACTCTAAGATGGATTGTGTGTATACCATGGGGCCTGGGGTTGTGGCTGAGAAGTGTGGGAGAGAAACCCAAAATACTGCACAGCTTGAAGGAATTGCCTTGTTTCAGCCATCCAGTTTACTCTCCTGGCTTACACAGTCTGTGACTAGTGCTGACTGCACAGCTGAGTACTTCAGAGGTTTGTGTAAAAACACTCACAATCCCATCTGGGAGAACCAGTAGCCCTAGTACTTGTTACTTCAGCTAGTATGTCTCCAGATGGCATTACTATGACTCATTTCAAAATGTATTTCTGATGTTCCTGCTTTCTCTGTGGGTGTAGGGAAGTGTCTTAAGCCACAATAGAAGGACCAAAGAAGATCAAGATGAAATGTTCTGAATTTGCCCATCAGAGAGCGCTGTGGGACTGCATCACCTTTTGAGCAACTGGCCAGGAATTGACCAGGAGAAGTGAGGTAACAGACTCTGGTGTGGCATTGCATTTGTTGGCAAACCCAGGAGTTAAAAAATAAGTTGTAAAACAAACTAAAACAACCCATTAACTATTTCTGTCCTGAAATCCATGCTAAATCTGTTCCTGTTGCGTGCACATTTTGGCCCCATTGCAAACAATATTGTATCCTGAAAAGAATGGGACAGCTACTTAAAGCAGAGGATGATTGATGCTATGCTCTCTGGTTATTGGAAAGCTCTGCTATAACTTCATTGTGGCCTGCTCCATTGCCAGCAACTAAGCTGCCATCAAGTCAGAGCTCTATGCCTCTTTATGGAATTATGACCGTGGGAGGTGCAGCACATTCAAAGTCTTGACTCTGGGAAGTGACTACTTTTTGTAAGCGCTTTGCCTTGAAACTCTTGCAACAGAGTTCTCTAGGTTAATTATACGCTGTGGAGTATTGAGAAGCAGTAAGCAACGGAAGAGATGGCAGGACTCACACCTTGCATCTCAGAGTGATCAAACTGGGCCTTCTTAAAATTAACTTATTTTTTTCCCCTTCTCTTTTAAGCAATGTCCTTTGGGCAGAGAACCTCTTGCTTCTGCTGAAACTGTATTCTGCCTGATTCTTGAGCGTTCCATCCCTCTTGCCAATCTGCACAGCGGCATCTGACTGGTCTTAAGTAAGCACCTCTACCCTTCCCAGGGTCACAGTGGAAGGACCATGGCAGACACTGGGGAGGGGAAAAAAGAGGAAGCAGATTATAAAAGACTTCACAGCTTCCCGCTGATCAGGGTAAGAACAAGGGTGGCTTGTATGATCGTAAGAATGTTAGGGTACAAGAATGGGAGATTAATGTGTTCCATTCCTACTTGCCCTCCAAACTCGGGATGTGAATAGTTAACTGGTGGCCTGGCCAGGCTGGAGCAGCTCCCCATCTGCCTGTGGCATGGTGTGATGGGTCCAGCTTGGCTGGAACAGCCCCCGCCCATGGTGGGCCCAGCCTGGCCAGAGCAGCCTGCCATACCACCAGCAGGGTGTGCTCCAGCCCAGCTGGGCTCGCCCTCTGCCAGCTCCCTTTTAAGCGGTTAACTGGTTAAACATTATGCGTACGGGATGTACAGAGGATTTTACATCCCTACTCCATAACAGTAAATTTTCAACTTTGAGTTGCTACAAGAATATGTTTGTATCATACCACTTCTATCTGATGGCTGCATCATCCTACCATTTTCCCATGTTCCACTCTACTATGAGGCAACTTAGAAGAAGCCTACTCCAAAGTTAATCAATGTTGTCTCCAAGCCAGCCGGAACTAGCTAAGGCTATGGAAAGCAATCCCTTTTTGACCCCACTCCTTCAGCACTGAGCATGCTGCCTTTACAGCACTCCCACCACATTCAGGATCATCTGTGCAGCTTGGTATTTTTCAAAGGTGCATGAGAAAGAGACATCTCTAGGCAATGAAATAAAAGAAAAGAGAACAATGGGTGCCTTAAGTTTCTTTGTAGGACTTATTGCAATAATATCTCAGAGCTGCCTGCCTATTCTTACCATAAAATGAGCATAAAATATAATGATCTATAAGGAAAGGGTAAGATAAGTCAATTTTAAATTCAGCTTGGAATAAATAGGTGCAATTCCCATAGGAGAGGCAGAGCTATAATTTGCAGTGTTGTAAATAGTGGTATAAATTGTTCAGAAATTAGGTATAAGTAGTAAATTCAGTATAACTTTTACATATTTGACGTTGAATGATTGTGCAGAAATGAGTGCAGCTGAAATCTTGAGGTTGTACAGGAGAGGATGTACAAAATAAATATAGGAAAAAGAAATTGAAAGGAGAGCAACTAACACATCTTCCCTTTATCTTAGCTTTTCTATTAGTTACTTTTTCTCTTATACCTATCTCTTCTCATCCCTTTATTCTGTTCTTACTTACTCCGGTCTTCCATTGACTACACTGATGCAACTGAGAGCAGATCCTGACTCCACTGGATGTATCATGCTTGTCTTAGAACAGGGATGGGCGATAATTTTTGATGGAGGGGCCACTCCAAGAATTTGGAAGGTGGTCGAGGGCCACACTCTTCCATGATATTAACAGAGGAGGTGCAGGGTCTGGGTTGGAGGTTGGGTTCAGAAGGGAGCTTGGGGTAAAGGAGGGAGTTTGGGTGAAGGAGGTTGTGACCTGGGCCACTGGACTGGGGTGGAGGAGGTTGGATTGACCTAGGGCAGGGAATTGGGGTACAGGAGCAGGTACAGGGATTTGGGTTGTGAGCTAGGACAGGAGGGGACTGTGATCTGGGGCAGAGGATTGGGGTGCTGAATCTGGGAGAGGATATGGGTACAGGAGGGGGGCAGAGAATTTGGGTATGTGGAGTGGGGGGCAGATGGTTGGGGAAGGGAAGGACTGGGGTGCCAGGGACAGGATCTGGCCAGGGGACTTGTCAGCCAGCAGCTGTTCCTGAATCAGCCTCCCTGCCTGCCCTGCTCCCGCACAGGCTGCAGTCATGTGCTCTGGAGCCCCTTGTGCTTTTTGACTGCCTATTATTGAAACAGGCAGCTCCCATTGGCCAATTTCTGGCCAGAAACCAGCCAATGGGATTGTGCTGGGGTGAGAGCAGCTCCTAAAGCTTTCCCTCTTCCTCTCCCCTCCAGACTCACAAATTTTAAAGAAATACTGCCCTGCAGCTGAGTTTCTGAGCAGCATGTGCGTGGGGTGAGGCAGGCAGGGAGCCTGCCTGGGGCTCCCTGTGGGCCTTATTTTGCCCAAGTCTGTCTTAGAAACACAAGCGATGCCAAATTGGTACAAGTCTCATTGCTTTGTCACTTACATCCATTTTCTTCTCCAACTCTCCACATTGCTCACAACACTCCTGAATTTGGCCCTAAATATCTTTAACTTTGCTATGTGACAATGAAGCGCACCAAGAAGGGAAAAGAATTTCTTAGGGGGGTCCCAGAGTTACAGGTAAGAATGAAAGAATGCAAATGAGTGAAGGGAAAGTCTCAGATGGCTATCATGCAAGGTATATTAGACTGTGAAATACTCTCCTAAAGGAAAAGTTAGAAACTTCATCACTTAATTTAAATCACTGAATCATTGGAATACAAGAAGGGAGCAATTCTGCATTGGCTGGGAGGGAGGAATGACCAAAATGTGACCCAATAAGCTTTTTCCATGTTAAGCATCTGCATTTCTCCAAAGGCAAAGCTGTGTTTTATATCAAGCCCTTGGCATTTAAGCTTTCTTCTGGGTGATGCTCTTGCATCCTCCAGGGCACAGAGCAGAGAAGCTAGCATGTCTGGTTTCTTCTGTTTTGTATCCAAGAATGTAGGATACAGCCATGGCATGATAGAGGGAACAGATAACACCAGCTTTTCTGCTCTTTGGGTTTGTGCCCAGCTCTTTGAGTTGCTGAGCTCCCTTTTGTTTGTTTTAACCAGCACACAGACATGCCAGAGGAGATGCGTGTGGAGGCCATGGAGCTGTGTGTCACTGCCTGTGAGAAATATGCCACCAACAATGAGGTAATGGTCCATGCTAAGAAGGTTACTTCGTCTGTCAGGACATGCTGGTCTTCATATTTGGGGAATCTTCTGAGCAAGAGTAAAGGGGAGCGGCAGAAAGGAGGCCAGACATCCTGGTCCTGATTGTCTGTTGCTTTGTTCCTGTACTGAACACCTGGAAAAAAGGGATGGGGAAGGAAAGGTGATTGGAATCTCAGACAAGGCTTCCAGCATTGATCAGAGAACCTTCAGGTCTATTCTGATTTACAGGCAGCATCTCATGGTCTCTTGTAAGCCAGCTTTCTGTATTCTGAGTAAAGTGGAAGAGAGGTCTCTGATCCAAATGTCACAAGGGGGCATTGCACTGGTAAAGGGATTAGGGCTTCCTCCTAAATTAGCACACTTGGCCTAGTACATCCCTTTATCCCTGGTGCTCAGATGATTTCCGACTGAGCAAAGGGGACACTCTGGTGTTACAGTGGATTTTCAATGCTGGGAATGAGCAAGAACTAGATAGTGAGGGAGCTTTTCATATCTTCTGTTTGCCCAAGGTTTGGGAAAGTGCCTTGTGCCACTGTCCAGCATCTCCCCACTTCTCCCACCCCTTCTTTAACTAATGCATAGTGTGATGTGCTGTTGGGGAAAAAGGCATTCACAGCCTGGCGCAGTCCCAAAAGTTGTTTTGCTGATTTGCAGTGAGGAAAAAGGAATTCCCTCAAAAACAATAAAGAATAGTTATCTGATTTTCCCCCCTCACATTCATCTTATCCTTATGAGACCTAAGTGGGCCAAGTCCCTAATTCAGACCAATGTGAGTGAGAGGAGAATCAGATTCCAGATACAAACCTCGAATGCAGAGGTGGGCAATAATTTTTTGCTGGGGGCCATTTCACAAAATTCTGAAGTGGACCTGGGCTTCTGTAGTGGGGCCGGGATACTTCCGGGTTCCCACTCCCAGACCATGGTTAGGGGTGGGAGAGAGCCTTTGCCCGCCCTCCGCTCCTCCCCCATTCCTCCGAGGTGCCCATGCCCCTGGCTGGGAGGAGACTTCCCACGCTCCCCCGCCCCCAGACCAATCAGGGCCTGGGGGTGGTGGAGCGTGTGAAGTTTCCTCCTGCCCTTCCAGGAGTGCGTGGCACTTTTAAGCGCTGCATGCTGCTCGCAGGGTAGGGACGGAGCGGAGGAAACTTTGCGCTCCTCCCGCCATGCCAGGAGCACCTGGCCCTTCCAAGTGCCGCCTGGTAGGGCAGAGAAAACTTTGCATGCTCCCCCTGCCCCCAGGTCATAATTGGCCTGGGGGTGGGGGAGTGGAAAGGCCTCCACGGGCCGGATCCACCTGCTTGGCGGGCTGGATCCGGCCCGCAGAGGCCTTTTTGCCCACCCCTGTTCTAATGTCTCAGACTGGGTAGTCTGGGTGCTCTTCAGTGTAGCTGTGCTGTACTGTAATCTCACCCTAGTTCTCACCCTCCTCTTGAGTCACATTGAAAGGAGAGGAAGAGTGGGGAATTTTATACACAAACACACCTCTCCCATCTCTCTGACCTGCTGCTCCCTCTGCATGCTCCTGGACTCTTTCTCTTTATTTCTCAGAGTGCCGCTAAGATGATCAAAGAGACGATGGACAAGAAGTTTGGCTCCTCCTGGCATGTAGTGATTGGTGAGGGCTTTGGCTTTGAGATCACCCATGAGGTGAAGAACCTGCTGTACATGTTCTTTGGCGGCAGCCTGGCTGTTTGTGTCTGGAAGTGCTCTTGACAAATCTCATGTCCCTGGCTCACCACATACAAGGGATTTCTCTTTCTTGGGTTTTTGTACAATCTTGAGGCAGGGCTTTATTTTAATAGGAAATTTTGGGTGGGTTTTTTTCATACTTACATACTAGTTTCCTGAGATACTCTGTGCGTGTGTAAAATCTACTGAACTATCTAATACAAGTTTGAGGAGTATCTCACTTTGATCTTGTGTGTCTCTTTGCTTAAATGATAAGGGTAGGAAGGATCTGGTGGGCAGGTAAACCCATGGAATGATGTTTATGTAGCCATTCATCAGAGCTAGGAGTGTGTGCAAAAAGGAAAAAAGGTGCTAATCAAGCTATACCATCTTTTTTTCTCATATTTCCACACTGGTTTCTCTCTTCTTTGAAGTCCCTCCTACACCATAGAAAGGTTCTGGAGACCAATGTCTGTCCCATTCTGATCCATCAGTGTTTTCTTTCTTGTTTTCTTTCTGTCTCCATCTTGGATGACCTCTTGGAACAGGTCATAACAAGAATCCTCTCACACTGTCCCATACAGTGCTTGGGGCTAAGTCTGCTTTCCTGCACTTCTCTCCCACTCTCTGGGCCAAGAACATGACAACTGAGTTGCCTGGGTGTGAGAAGAAATAGATAAATTAAAAATCCAAACCCGGTGGGTAGTTGCTATGCAAACTGACCCCTCCTTCTCACACCTACTAAGCAGCAGCATAGCTCTAAAATGTTTGCAGTTGCTGGCACATTGGGGAGTGGGTGAGAACTCAATACAGCATTTTAATGTATTCTTAAGGGAAGCAAAAGATCTGGGCACAGCATGGATGCCAGTATTGTGCACAATCAATACCTTATTTAGAGGTTTGTAGTGGGAGGGAGCTCCATGTGAGCTGCCAGTTTGTCAGTCATCTTAGGTTTAATATACATTTGTTCGTTGGTCTGCTTTATCTTTTTTAAAGCTGTGGGGAAGGTGTTAAGAGAGAGAATGAACCTACTTGTATTTTACATAAGTGGTTTATTTATATGAATATGGGGATTTTTTTAACAATAAAAAGTTTATTACAATGAAGGCTTTTGTGTTTTGGGTTTTTTCTTTAGAACCCATCGAGGTGGGGGCACAAAGGGAAGGCAGCCAACTGTGATTTACTTCAGACATCATGCTTGGGACATGTCTTCACTCCCTTTGCTGTTGGTTGGGTAACTTGTGGTGGGAGGAAGGAGTTCTGTCCTCTTTAATTTTGGTTTTGTGCTGATGGGAGGTTTCAGTGCTGAAGGAAAGTTGCCAGATCAGCAATGCTGGAGACCAAAGTCTTCTGTTTATCCCTAAAGCAGGTTCAATAAAAGCAGCAGCAGGGCAAGCTACACCCCTTGTACCATCTGCCAATCCATGTCAGTCCTGTTCTAAAGGGACAACCTCTAAAGAGGATTTGAGTCTCTGTGGCTCATTTAATCATTGACATTTTCAGAAGAGAGCCCAACAAGTGCTACAATCCATGCCGGTTGTTGTCTATCTTCAAGGTCCCTAGCTTTTGTACATTTTAGTCGATATGACCCATTTCTATAGTACTGCCTACAGTGGAACTAATTGACTTGCATTAAAAAAATCTCCATTTGTTAGCCTTGTTCCCTAATCTCTGTTTTGCATAAATATATGAGCTCTAAAGGGATCCTTTTTAGAACATCTGAAAAATGCTTGGCTGTACTGTAAACCCATAATCTAATAATGCCAGTGCCATCAGAATTTATTTTTCAATGAGATCATGTCATGTGCAGTAGGAGCAAAGGCCTGTGTCCTTTCATGTAGACCTCACCTGTTAGATAGGAAATGGAATTCTACCTTCTTGCCAACGTGGAACTGGTGACTTAAGAGTAGAAAATACCTGTATCCCCAGAGCCACCTACTCCCCTTCTCTTACCTCATAGGAACTAGCATGCTGCAGCCCACCAACAAACCAGTTCCTCCTTTTTAAAAACTAACTCAGCATTACTGGAAAGGGCTCCAGGGTAATCTGGACACTTGGCCAGTGAAAATCTTGGTCCTTGTGTTCTAAGTCTTCCATCCTCCTCACACTACATTTACATTCTCTAGAGCCTGAAGGGTAAATCAGACAAGAGACCCTGAGTCCTGCCTCTTTTGGGTTTGCAGTCTGTTATGGCTTTTCTGAAACACTTTAGTTTCTTTAATTTTATTTCTTTCATAGTAATGAATAGTTAATAGCTGGGCATGCACACATACACATGCATCCTGGTCATGGGTGCTCATGTTAGGGGTCAGGCTGACCTGTAGAGATCAGATTGAGAGGGAAGGGGTTACCTCAGCAAACAATCTCTTGACCCCACTGTCCATCTGTTATCTGTCCCATGGTCATGTGGCTTCAGCCATGTCTCTGTGACCTGCACAAAACAAGCACTATCTGCTGAAGTTGGATGGTCCCCAGCAATTAACCCCATGACTGAAAGATAAAACTCTTGAGTTTTCTAAAGCAAGTGCAACTGGGGCAGCTGGAGATACACATGTTCTCCTACGCCATCCCCTATAACCATTTCACGCTGTAGCCAACAGTCATGGGTCTTTTTGGGGCCTACTCCTTCCTTTCATCACTGGCTGGAGTGTATGCCTTACAAACTTGTTCCAAGAGTGTGTCAGCAAAGCAATTTCAAGTAGAAGACCATTGGGCTGACAGCAATTGTGTTTCTCCTATGTTGAGGGTGAGGAGAGGAGAGGTTTGTCTCAGTGTGACATTTCTTGCACCTAGTCCATGTGCTGTTACCATCATCCTACCAAAGAACAGTGCTTGAGTCACAGATGGAGAGGGAAGTGGAAAACTGCAGGGTGGCATGTGTTGGCGTCAACCAACGTGACCCTTCCTGTCTGCTACTTGGGAAGGACCATAATGCTTCAATACCCAAATATTAGCAGCACATCATTTGTGATTTACTTTGCTGGGAAGGGAGTGAAGGACCACAGTGTTCTGCTATTGTACTGCATGGTAGGAAGTCCTGAATCCATAAAAGCACTGGAAAGGTCATCACAGGAGTGACCATCATGGAGTCCCTGCCCCAAGGGTGACTCAACTCCAGCAAGCAGGTGAGGAATGGGAGGCAGGAATCTGATCACTTCTCTGCAACGATGTCATGGCAACAGTGCTCTGACACACAGCCAGATGAGAAGTGTTGGCTTTGAAGCTCTCCATCTCTCCTTTCACTGCAGGCTCAGACCTGACTCCATGAAAAATCTTTCAGTTAATATTTAATGCTGGCATTGAAGTGATTCAGAGCCTGAGGGTTGCAAGCACCCCACCCAGCATACTTTCTACATCCTGCTGTGACACTAAATCACTGCTGCCACTAGGGACGAGGATTTTGAATGCTCCTGGTGTAAAGCTGGGATCTCTGTTAACAGGCAGGCTCCAACACATGAATAGGAGTTGAATATGAGGTCACAAGCTGCGTATAGGATCCCCACCCACGGAGTGATCTCAGACCAACTCTGTGCCCTGGGGAGGCGTGGGATCCTCACATACAGGTCCAGCTCAGTCCTAGACCTGTGACACAGGAAATGAAAACCCCACTGCTCAATTGTGGGGTCCTCATTGGGACCAACTCATTTGACATAAGCCTCTAAATAGCTACCAGGTGGTTAAAAAGCCTCTGGGAAGCACTAACCTAATGGGTCTGTATTCCATCCACAATCCCAACTTGGAACCAATGACTGCCCTGTGAAATAATGATAGAGATGCAGCCGTGTTAGTCTGGTCTAGCTAAAACAAAAGACAGAACTATGTAGCACTTTAAAGACTAACAAGATGATTTATTAGGTGATGAGCTTTCGTGGGCCAGACCCACTTCCTCAGATCAATTTGTGGAAGAATATTGGCACGATCATATATACCAAAGTGATACAATCAAAAGGCTTTGTATTATCCATCCCCTGCTGCCTGGCTAGGTCAGCAGGACTTGAGGTCAGTCATTTTGCTGTAAAGCTCTGCTCATGTGAGCCCCAGAACATGGATGCAATTAAGAGTTAATATCTTTAACACAGACTAAAAGGGGAAATAAGACCCATTCATTTACTGTCAGCCATGTTATTACTGCAGTGCAAAGGAATGAAATATAGTATTGTCAGAATCTGGGGCGGCAGAAAGTGTCAGCTGGAGATGGTTACTAGGCAACCATCGCACCACGGGACATGAACAAGCAGAGAACTCATCATTCTCACCACAGCAGCTGTGAGTGTATGTGTGTCCTATGGAACATATACATATGCCTGCGTGTCAGAATCCTGTGGAAGGGTTGGGAGTGATACCGAGTCAGGAATGTGTGAAAAGAATCTCCGGTCATCCAGCCCCCAGGACGTAGGCCCAGGTTTGATCTGCTGACATGGCCATGAAGGATTTCACGTCTTAGCCCCAGCCCCCTGAATTATCCATTCTCCTTTCCCGAGACCTCTTAGGTGAAAGGAAAGTTTTAAAAGGAAAGCTGGCATCTTTGACTCCTGTACCCCAGTGCTGGCCTTTCACTTTCAAGACATTCTGGCCCTTAGTGGTTGTTACAATAAGTTTGTGATTGATTGCCAGCTTTGCAGGGCTGTGTTAAATCCGGGAAGCTTTCCCTTCTGTTTACTTCCTTGGCCTGCATGATGGACTTTGCATGACTGTACGTCAGTGGAAAGAAGCAGGAAGGTTTCCTAGGGCTAAGGAGCTCTTCAAAATGATTGAAATCATCCAAATCAATTTGGCTCAGAAAGTAGCTAGCAAGCTAATTTGAAATTTATTGAAGATGCAGCTTTCTCTCTCATACTTCTGGTTCTTGCTTGTCCTAGTCCAAAAAGTGCAGTATCAGCAAAAGCAAGGTAGTACAACCAGCAGGTGTCATATAGTGCAGGTACTTGCATAACTCTTCCATGGCACCTTGAGCATGACATCAGCACCCCTTGCTATTCCACTGCTGGAACCCTACCCTGGATTTGATGATGCAGCTAAATTCTGACCCAAAACATGCTCTATTATTCCAGTTCTAGGACCCCCCCCAATGTAGTTGTACTATCCCTCTTGCTCCTGACCCACAGCACCCTCTGCTGTTCCAAGCCTGGGACCCCGGAAGCAGCTTTGCCAGCTCATCTCACTCCTGATTTGCAGCCACCCTTGATGTGCCAGTCCTGTCTCTCCCCTAGTTCTGCCAATAGTTAAATTGTTGGTATATCTAGCTTGAGTGTTTCTGTGTGTACCAGTGAAGAGGTTGGTATATTTTAGGGGCCTTGTAGATATGAGGGGGGATGTGAGTGTACATGTGGTTGACTTGAGTGTATATTTATTTATGTGTGAGTGTGATATCTGTGAGTGTTCCTTTGTGAAGAGGTGGTGGGAGCAAATTCTTTCTATGTGAATAAATATGTGGCTGTAGGTGCACGCACATAGACACAAATGCAAATGTGTGGGGGATATATTAGTGGATATGTCAAGGTGACTAAGGGAGGTATGTGAGTCGGTAGGATTAGGTGAGTGGGTACTGTATGTAGGAGTGCGTGGATAGTGTGAATGGATAATGGGGGCATGTGTGTGAATATGTGGGGAGCAATTGGGAAGAGAAGCTGCAGAGTGGATTAGGTGAGAGGATTGTCTGAAGTCACTTCTGTCATTGAACAGTCTCCTACTATTGATCTGGAACTTGCCCTGTTCACTCTAACCCTTGGCACTGCCCGTGCTTCCCTTATCAACACTGATAAACCAAGCTGCAACCTCCCTTCCTCTCTCTGCCCTGCTGACAGCTGCCACATTCAGGGGGTCCTCTCCACCTCCACAAGGGACCTTGGAGCTGCTCTGGACTTACTGCTGGGGACAAATGCAGTCACCTTTTGTACTGAGACGGCAACAGTGGCAGAAGAGAAGGTGACACGTGTTGCTAGTTTAGTTTTCATCTGCAAACTCCAGCTTCTGTGTTGCCCTTGTTTTTTAACATTGAATCTCTAAAGCCAGGGGGACTTTCTGCTGCACTGCTTGGGACTTCTCCATCTTTCTTGTTTTGGGCAAGGGGATCGCTCTGCTGTATTAACTCTTTTCTACCCACTTTGGACGTTTGTATCAGCCTGAAGAAGATGTTACGCCGGCTGCAGACTCTGCTCCAAAGGAAGTTTAAAATTTTGCTCTTCTTTCTCCTCCTCCTGGCTTTCCTGATGCACATGGCATTGGACTTAGTTTTCCCAGCTACTCCCAGCTCCTGCCGCTGTACTTCAAAAGCAGCGAACCCCTTGGGCCTCCCACCACCTGGCCCAGTAGTTTCAGTCCAAAAAAAGTTGAGCCTGAGGATCCTTCAGGATTTCAGCGGCAGCAACAGCTCAGTGGAGAAAGGCTCCCGCTTACTAGAAGGGAGGCCGCCAACAGGTGGTGGAACCAAGACAGTTCTCAGAGACCGGGACTTTAAGCACCAGTGGGCAGGTGTGAAACTGGCACAGGCAGGACGATCAAAGATAGCAGCACTCTTTGAGCATCCCCTCTATAAGATGCCAATCCCGGAACTAATGGAGAAAGACAAGCTCTTCACTGTCAATCCCAAAGAGAAGTTTACACTGAAAAGCAGTGGGAGTGATGAATGGTGAGAGACCACCTGAGTCTGTATTCTTCTGGAACACAGTAACCAGACCAGCCTATGGTCCATCTAGTGGGCTGTTGTGTCCAAGGCTGGCTCTAAGTGTATTTGGACCCTGGCTAAATAATTATTTTACCATCCCAACTCATTCCTCCCTGCTCGGTTTGGGGCTAGGTCCCAGTCCCAGAATGTCTTGCAGAGCTTGTGTTCTGGCACAGGGCTGTGGCCATAAATGTGGCATCCTAAGCTGCTGCCCATGTACAGATAAAGCCAACCATGGGTCTTCCTCCATTAGTGGCCACAGTCAGATCCTTTGCAGGAAGGAACAAATTCCCACAATGCACCTAACTGTGCATACTATGCCATATTTTCGTGGGGGTAGGGATTTTTTGAACTGAGCAGGTGACCAGCTTATGCCCTGAAGCATGCAGGGCTGGTCTTGCCATGAGGTGAACTGAAGCAGCCACATCAGGTGCCAGACTATGGGGGGCACCACTAGGACCCACAATGTAGAAAATTGTGTCTGCTGCTGGTGCATATGTATTCTCTCTGCAATACCATGAGAGGAGTGGAACAGGAAGAAGGCAGAATTGAGAACTTTCAAAGTTTTGGCCCAAGCGAAGGGGCATCGGGGCGTCATTTGAGCTCCCTGCCTCAGGTGCCAAAATGTTGTGGGCTGGCCCTGGAAGCATTGCAACTTTATCCTGTCAGAGTCATTATTATTCCATGTCTCATAGAGGGCCTCCTTTTGAACTGTACTAAGGTATTTGCCTCTGCTGTTCTGCAGCAGTAAATTCCACAGGTTATTTAGTGGCTATGGCCTGTGTTTTCAGAAGTGACTGGTGATTTTGAGAGCCCCACTGAAGGTTCCTCAGAGATGCAGGCATACAGCCTTTCTGACAACCAGGCTCCATTAAAGTGGCTCAAATTCGGCAGCCAAAATCAGATGATCTGAGTAAATATTTCCTTTAGTCCATTTTAAATGTACTTCCCTTTAATGCAAGGGCCTCCTTGTGATCAATGAAAAATCAAATGGAAGCTTTTGGGTTGGCCACTTCTGTGCAATTCACTATCTTATATAAGTTATCTTTATTCTATCTTACCTCCTTTCCAAACCCAGTAGCCTTCAATCTCCGAGGGTGTGAGAAGTCTTCTTCCTCCGATCCATAGCGCTAACCATTTGCATTCTCTTTCTCCAGACTGCACCCCACCCCTTGAAATGAGATGAGCAACAGTTAGGTTATTTCCAATCTTAGGGTTACTTCCTGCCTTGCCTTTCATAAGATGCTCTGTGATCTGCACAGGTTTGGTGGTAAATGATCACACTATTGTCATGTCATATAATGGTTATTTGCATTCCTCATATGCCACTGTTGGCAGTCACTGCTATTCCTAGATGAAGAAATAAAAGCCAATTAGTAATTGCTATTGTGAATATGCAGTGGATACTTTAAAGGAACCAAATTTTCAGGACATTGCAGTTATTAAAAATAAAAGTTAGAAAGAATGAAAAATTCATAGCTATTTTCCACAAACAACCTTAACTCTGTTTCTGAAGATCACTCTGTCGTGTGGCCATAATTTAACTTGGAATATAGGTATGTGTTCTTTAAGGTGTAACTATCAGATGGTATCGTTTCAATATACTTTCAGGGGAGGGGAGTAGATTTAGATTATAATAAACTCTTTGAGTGTGGAACTGTCTCTTTATTCCATGTTTGTAAAGTACATGGCAGAATGGGGCCTATTCTGAAATGCCCAGGTCCTTACAGGTATTTAGGGCTTTTAACTCCTATTATTTCAATGGGAGCTGGATACTTAAGTACATTTACAGATCTGGGCCTACATGCTACTTTTAATACAATATAATAATGCAAGTGTGCAGAAAATACACAGTATGATAATTTTAATACAGATAATGTGAACTCATTTCCCCGGGTAAATCAGAGGTGCATAACAAATTAAAGGGAAATGGTGGGTCAGAAGAAAGGATCAGCATTGAGATTATTTCTGAAAAATAACTATGAATCTCCTTTTTCCCCCTAGCATTTTAAAATATATAAATACAGATGACTCCTTTAAAGTAATTGGAATCATGCAACTAACTGTATTCACTGTTGGTAATCCTTATGCTGGAAAGAATTCAGCTAGATTTGGACCCCAGGTAAAAATACAGTCAAAGCAGGGCTGAGCGGTATAAATCTGAGCAGCTGTTGCTTTTCTTAAAGAGATATTTTGGAATCTTTCTCAGCTCGTCAAATAATGCATCCTCTTTCTTCTGTGCCCAGCAGGTACTGTGGGGCAAAGGTCTGGTCTGCCCTAAAATACCTGTGATTGGATAAGACCAGATTCAGGGTACACTGTGGGGGCCCAATCCAGGAAGAACTAGGGATACTATAAGTCAGGATTGAGGTGTGTGTAGGAGCCTTGGCCTGGAATAGCAAGGAGTGAGCTCCCATTCTCTTTGTATTGCCATTCCTCCTAGCTCCTTTCCATAGGTGGTATATGGTTCTTGCCTTTGGGGAGGCTGGGTGTGAGTGATGGAAAGTCCCTAGAAGTGGGGGAAACACTATGGTCTGGACTGTGGCCCCGCCCACCCTTCTCCCTCTGAAGTCCCACACACCCATCACTCTTCTCTGTCTCCTTCTGCCTGAAGGGGAAGCAGTTGGAGGATGAGAGGGGGTGAACATGAGTGAGCTACAGGCTGGGAGGGTTCTCAAGGGGTGAGGGAAGAGGCCAAGCAGTGCCTTAGGACAGAGCATAGGTGGGGCCAGGCCCATGGGCCAGGTGCCAGTGGCGTCCCCACCTTTCAGCAGCCTCTGCTAGCACCATTGCAGAAATGGCGGGCCGGCATGCCTCCAAAGAGGGGTGTGGTGCATCTGGCATTCCTTGCCCCTTATGGGGAGACTTAGCCTCCCCATGCCTCTAATACTCATCACCCATGCTCCTTTCCTCCTTAGCTCTTCCCAGCTTCTTGTTTGCTGGTAGCTGTGTGAGAAGGGGCTGATCTTGTGTTGGTGCGACTATAAGAAGGCTCTTTGGAGATGGAGAGTACACAGTGCATGTCCTAAATCCTGTTGTTGTTATGTGTGGGTGGCTTTTGGGCTGCAGGATCAGTAGCAGTAAGGCAGAGATGGTGCTTCCAACCGGGAAGACTCCATATGATACCTACCCCACATGGCTCAAATTCCACGTTGGCATCAATCGCTATGAGCTGTACCCCCGCCAGGACCCCATCACTCCTACCCTGCTGGAGGAACTGGCTGCGCAGAAAATCATTGGCTCAGGTACCAGTCTTTGCTTGCCTCCTCAAGCATGCCCTGTGTCTGCATTGCTTTCTGTCCCTCTCTCTCTGTATGTCTGTTCCTCTCTTCAGTCCCTTTCCCCTTTTCTCCTGCCCTGACCCTGATTCTTGTCTGTTTCATTTCAGTCCAGAAACCTGGAGGGACCCAGCTGAAGTTGATCATGTCGTTTCCAAATTATGGGGAGGCACTCTTCAAACCTATGAAGTGAGTAAGAGGGGTCAGGGCCCTATCAGTGCCAGAGATGAGCCAGAACCAACATCCTGGATCCAAGCACCCCAGGCTTGGGCTCATCTTAAATCTTTTCATTACCTGGTGAGGACATCCAGCTAGGAGGTGGAGGGAGGCAGGGTCTCTAGCATTATTCCATGGACTCACTTCTCTGAACCCCCATATGGGAAGCTGGGGATTTGAGGTGAATTCCCCCACTGACACCTTCTTCCCCGGGAACAAATGAGACATGCAGTTCAGCTGTCTGTTTGTCATGGTGTGGTGCGACCTCTAGCGGTAGAGGGAAGCAGCATCTTAGAATATATTTTGTATTTTGCTTGCACGGCACGAAGGGCTTATGAGGCATGGGGGGAAGGGAGGACAGTTGTTCTGGGGGGCCCCAAGCTCAGGGTGCCCCCTGAGCCTCTGCAGTGTTTTTGTAAATAAAAAGGGGGCAGCCAACATGATGTACCAGGGCTGCTAGTACATGTATATGTAAAGAATGACAGGGTATGTGTGTCAGGATGGGGGACACTTGTTCTGGGAAGCAGTGACTCTGAAAAAGGTTTGGGGGTCATGGTGGATAATCAGCTAACCATGAGTTCTCCATGTGATGTGGTGGCCAAAAGACCTAATGGAATCCTGGGATATATAAACTGGGTGTATTTGGGATTGATGCAACTGCTGCTGGAATGCTGTATTCAGTTCTGATCACCACACTTCAAGAAGGGTGTTGATAAATTGGAGTGAGGTCAGAGAAAAGACATAACAATGATTAAAAGACTATGAAATATGCCTGACACAATGATGGACACAAATTGCTCAGCCTACTTAGTTTAACATAGAGACAGTTAAGGGGTGACTTGTTTACAGGCTATAAATATCTTTGTGAGAAACAAATATGTAATAGGATTTTCATTTCATAGGCTCTTCAATCTAGCAGAGAAAGGCAGAAAATGACCCAGTGTCTGGACGTGGAAGCTAGACAAATGTAGATTGGAAATAAGGTGTACATTTTTAATGGGGAGAGTAATTAATCATTGGGACAATTTACCAAGGGTTGTGGTGGATTTTCTGGGAACTGGGTTATGCAGGAGGTCAGGCTAGATCTGTGGTTCTCAACCTACTTACCATAGTGAGCCACATGTGCAGCTCTCTGTGTGTTGTGTGGGCCGCAGCTGCATGCTGTATGCCCCTGAGGGTGTCACATGGGCTGCAGCTGTGTGCTGATTGGGCCACAAGGAGCCCCAGGGTTGAGAACCATTGGGCTAGGTGAGCGCGATGGTCCCTTCTGGCTTTGGAATCTATGAAACATGCAGCAAATGATGGCGGGTTGGAAGGTGGTTTGTACAGCTCTGGTGTTCACGGTGAGTTTGGAGGGGGAAGTGACATAGACCTGGATCACAATGTGAACAACTCTAAATTTCGCCCACATGATAAACAGGTTTTAGACTCAGCACTGGAAGCTTCAACTGCCTCTGTCTCATACCCATCTTCCCTTCCATTTCAGGCAGACCCGGGACCAGGAGACCCCAGCAGATTTCTTTTACTTCTCGGACTTTGAACGACACAATGCAGAAATAGCAGCCTTTCACCTGGACAGGTGAGCCCCTCAAAGGCCCTTCCTTTTCCCAACTCTGTTCTTCAGGGCACAGAGAGTACATTTATTAAAGGGAGCTGGCAGCAGTCCTGAGATCTTAGCCACATAATCTGCCATCTGCAGGGAGCCCCATTTCTCCATCTAGTGGGGAAAGAGGAGAATCCTAATTCAGACTGTTAGCACCTTGGAGAAATAATTATCTTTGTATATGTCAGTAACCAAAACATCATGCACATCCATTGTGCTATGCAGATTCAGCTCCATGCTCATTCATTCATAAGATCTCTCTCCCTCCCCCCATTGTTTATTCAGTGGGCCCAAATCTAGCCCCAAAACACATACGCATTTGACAATCAGCCTCAGTCTTGACCTGCAGCATTTCCTACTTCAGCAGTCCTAGGACCTCCTGACACAAGCAGTTGTCAGTACACTTCAAACCTGGCATTAGAGCACCTCTCTCCTTCCCCCAGTTCAGCTCTGCCTGTGTAGTCCTGTCCAGACCCTTCAGATCTCCACTGGTCTGCCTTGGATGGTTCTGGGCTTCCCATGCAGCTCTGCTGATGTATCCTAATGCTAACCCCTGCATTTCCAATACAAGGCTCTCCTAAACACAGGGGCTGTGTCTAGACTGGCCAGTTTTTCCAGAAAATCAGCCGCTTTTCCAGAAAAACTTGCCAGCTGTCTAGACTGGCCACTTGAATTTCCGCAAGAACACTGATGATCTCATGTATGATCGTCAGTGTTCTTGCGGAAATACTATGTTGCTCCCATTCGGGCAAAAGCCCTCTTGCTCAAATGCTTTTGCGCAAGAGGGCCAGTGTAGACAACGTGGTATTGTTTTGTGCAAAAAAGCCCCGATGGCTAAAATGGCGATCGGGGCTTTCTTGCGCAAAAGCGCGTCTAGATTGGCCAGGGACGCTTTTCCGCAAAAAGTGCTTTTGCGGAAAAGCGTCCATGCCAATCTAGACACTCTGTTCCAAAAATGCTTTTAACGGAAAACTTTTCCGTTAAAAGCATTTCTGGAAAATCATGCCAATCTAGACGCAGCCAGATTGTCCTGCCAGATTATAAAGTAATGTTTGATATGAACAAATACCCATTTAGCAACAGACCCAACTGAAATCTACCATCATTGCAATCATGTGTAGGACAGAGCCCCAATGCAACCTGTTCTTTATTTCCCTAATGACAAAGCCAGGGAGTTTCTGGGGGATTCTCAGCCTTCATTAGAACAGGGCTTCTCAGGACAAATTTTTGGTGGCCTCAGACTGCGAAGACAGATTAAGCCCTGGATGGAAGTCGGAGAAGACAGCAGGGGCCCAGGGCAATAGGGGTGGGGTGGGTGGCTGGAGGAGGCATCAGGGAGCCATAGCCTGAAGCCCCATAACTGGGGAATGGAATGCAAAGTCATGTGGCCGGAATCTAGGGCACCTCCACTACACAGCTGAGCCTGGGGCTGGAGACCAAAGACCCATGGCCAGAGCTCGCTGCCTGAGCCCACTGCCAATGGGAAGGTGGGAAACTCACCAGCTGCGGCCCTACCAAGCACTACCAAATCAGTGAATCTAAGCGCACCAGAGAGGGGAGAGGCTGCTGCTTTGCTCCACCTCCAAATCAAAGCTCAGGAGGCTGTGGCTGCAAGAAAAGGCTCTGATGGTTTCATGCTGCTATGGTAGCTGCATTTGAGAGGCTACATTAAAGTATCTTCTCCAGGAACTTAGGCGTTCCTGTATTGGATCAGATCATCTGCACTCAACTTCCACCTGGTCCACCTAGTCCCGTAACATGTGTCCGACATCTGCCAGTAGCTGAAGCTTCAGCGGAAGGTGCAAAATCCCTGTGATTTGCATGCAAATGGGCAATACTATGACAATAGGGTAGTGGAGATTTTCCTTCATGACCCCACCTCTTACACACAGAAGCATGGTGATCAATAGCCCTTGTCATTTATACTCTGGCTACATCACTGCAGATACTATTCTTACTATCGTCCAGCTCTCTGTGAAACAAGCACTCATCTTAGGGAAGAAATGGCTTTGGTCCTGCGTTTTGTTTAGTTTCTTCTGTGCTCTCCTTGTCTCCAAAGGATCCTGGATTTCCGGAGAATTCCCCCAGTGGCTGGCCGGTTAGTGAATATAACCAAGGAGGTTCGTGACATCACAACTGACAAGAAACTGGCTAAAACCTTCTTCATTTCCCCAGGTAAGAGTTCTGTGTGTGTGCACCCATCAGAAGCTCCCTGGCTTGGCTCCTGTGGGATGAACTGCAACCCCAGTGAACACATCTTCCCGCCCCACTTGCCACTGCCCAATCTGGATGTGATTAAGGAATGATCTGCAGTGCCTCGGGGTGCAGATGACCTGCCTGAGTGTTCTGGAGCTGCTCCAGATTATCTGCCTGGGTTCTATGTTTCCTTCCAATCCAGATTATCTGCCTGGTTGCTCCATCTCACTAGGGATTACCTTCCCATGAATCCCATCTTCCCTTGGAATTATCTGCCTGGCTACCTCTTTCCCAAGATACAGGACTTCTCAGCTAATTTATCCAGTGGACATGTCTTCTCCCGCATCCCACTGATCTCCTGCCAACCATGTATTTCAATCTGTGGGTGTGACAGTGGGATCCGAGCTATGTGCTTGCTGCGTCCCAGCCATAATGACACCCATTTAGATTAATTAGAGCAGACCTGCTTTATTTTATGATAGATCTATTCAGTGCTTTTTTTGTTTAAAAAAAAAAAAAAAGGGTGCCGGTACTCCAGGGGAAAAGTTGTTGAGATCTGACTGGAGGTGGTGGTACTGCGTACTGGGCAATAGCGTCACAAAAAAAGCACTGGATCTATTGAGGTATAAAATTACTGTCCATGCAGGTGAGCTCTCCTCAGCCCATGTGCCATCTCACCAGATAGGCTCTGTTACTCCTTGGGTAGGTCAGGACGGCTGCTCTTTGCTGACCTTTGCTCTTTCTTCACTGCGTCTCCGCAGCCAACAATGTCTGCTTCTTCGGTGAATGCTCCTACTATTGCTCCACGGAGCACGCCCTGTGTGGCAAACCCGACCAGCTCGAGGGCTCCATGGCAGCCCTTCTGCCTGACAAGGAGCTAGCCAAACGTCACTCCTGGCGCAGCCCCTGGAGACGCTCATACCACAAGAGCAAGAAGGCAGAGTGAGTATGTTGGGAGGGAAAGTTGGGGGTGCAGGTGGTGTCGGGGCTGCAGGAGTAGTGTGGTGGGAGGACAGCAAGACTGACAGCTGTGTGGGGCAGAGGAAGTGTATGTGGGGGGAAGGTGGTACAGACAGAGGTAAGGCATTGGGTCAGGGATGCAAGCTGAAGGTGGTGGTGTTCCCTACAGCATGACCATGCATGAGAGGGAACATCTACTATGAACTGTTCTTTGAAATCCAGGGATGGGGATAGGGGTTGAGAAGGTCAGAGAAGCCCAAATAATAAAAAGGAGTCATGCAGAGTTTCTGTGTTGCTCCCCTCACCCTCAACCCCCCTGGAACCTAGGAGAACACCCTGTGATTTCCCCCTTTGGCCTCTCTTCTAAGCTGGGAGCTGAATCAGAATTATTGCACCGAGGTGAGAAAGACACCGCCTTACGACAGCGGCTCCCGCCTGCTCGACCTCATAGACATGACTGTGCTTGACTTCCTGATGGGTGAGTGTGTGCCCCTCTCCTGGCAGGAGGAGCCCTCAACCTGCCCCATGCTCTCTTAGGCCTGGGCCTACAGATCTGCCCACTTGTGACACACCTGTACCTGCAAGGAGGTTTGCATAGGTGTTTGGGGTATCTGAGGGTGTGCATAGATATTTGTATTGACAGACAGTGCCTGTAAAAGTCAGGGCAGCTGTCTTCAGCAATGTTACTGAACAAGCTCAGTCTATGGGGGCCATGCTCAGTACAAGCCAAGCAGCAAATCTGAGAGGGCAGATGACCTTGCATGTCATGTCTTCTGTTATTTATAGATCAGTCAAAACTCATTAGGCATTGAAGGGCCCCTCCTGGGGAAATCGCTGCTGCCTCTGCCTGCTTTCCCAAACTATCCCTCCACAGCTGTGGCCTGTCAGTGTTAATGCATGAGTCCCTTGCTCTGCCCCCTCTTGGCTGCACTTCAGTATTGCTCTTCACACCACCTAAGTTATTTCCATCCTTACACTATAATTGTAACTTTTAACTTTCAGAATTGTGTCTTAATTCTGTTTTAAATCAAATGGACTCTGGACTCTACACTCTCCCCCATCCTCATCACTCCTGTTACATATTATGCTTTCTCGACTAGCAACAAAAAGCTGTTTCCTTCTTGATGGTTATAAACACCACTGGCGTCATAATGACCTGCCCTAGATCACTAAGATTTAGGTGATTGTTTTGGAGAATGAAGTCCAGCTTATCAAGGATTCCAGGGTAACTTTCACAACAGTGGGTACAGTATTGCCCTTTAATGTTCTTCCTTGTTGACCAAACTACAGCCTTCTTGGTCTACACTCTGTTGAGAGAGCTACATTCCTTTTAGTAAAGGTGCCTTTTTATCTTCAGCATCCTGCTTTGCTCTATGGGCTAGCATTTTCTATATCTGTTTCTGCATCCTCCTGGCAGGAGTCAATGTCTCACCCTCTCGAACACTGTCAACAAGCCACAATTCCCTTTACAAAGATAATAGAAATAGTAACAACTAATGAAAATAGCTGTGCTGAAATTATCCCATTCTTGAGCTGCTGGGGCCCTGGAAACTCCTTAAATCGAGGCAATAAGGCTTGATAGCATCTATGAGCTTTGTGTTCATCTGCCTTCTCCCATCCCGCAATAGGCACTCAGAGCAGCTAGTGTTATGGTGCCATCTATTGGGAAAGAAGAGGGTAAAAATATGGTTAAATCTGCTGGGATAGTAGGCCCAGAGTGTATGTCTACACAGCAGAGAAAAACCTGTGGTTGGCCCATGCCAGCCAACTTGGGCTCACAGGGCTAGGCTGAGGGCCTGTTTCATTGCTGGAGCCAGGGTTCTAGGACTCTGCAGGGTGGGAGGATCCCAGAGTTCAAACTCTGCCCCAAGTCCAGAAGTCTGAATGAAACAGCCCAGCCCCAAGTTAGCTAGCCCAGGCCAGCCGCAGGGTTTGATTTGCTGTGTAGACATCCAGAGTCATTGCATCCTGACCACTGCCACGTGACAGGGACATGCTCTTTTGTAACCCCACCTTAGATGACTGAAACCAGGAATAAAGGCCAATCGGCTGGCTGTGTTCTGAATGCCTGCCCTAGAATGGGAGAAGAACTTACGTTTACTTCAGTGGGGCCGTGTGGGATGTAAATCTCTGTGGCCTGTATGTCTTGTGCTCCTACACAGGGTGATTGATGATTTTAACTTATCTCCAGGTGGTGGAACAGTAGGATCTACGTTACCTTTGCTGCAGTTTCTCTGCATTTGCTGCACAGGTGCATTCAGCTGAAGGACAATGATGGCTATTGCCCTGTCACTGGCTAATGGTATCGGTGTCCCCCGCACCACTTTCATTTCTGCTCCTCCTGTTTCATACCCTTCTTTGCTATGGACAGATTCCAGTGCCCTGCCTTGGTGCTGTTTACAATGTTCTGCTCGCTTAGGGATCTGAACAGCATGTTTTGATCACTGTTTGTCTGTTGTCTCTGCTGAGTTCCAGTTTCTTTAACTGGTTACATAACTTGGATAGTTTCAGTTTTCCACTATCTTTTGTCACTGATGCAAACAGACTGATTTGATGCTGCTGCCATTGGACTGACTTCTGCTCCATTTATGGCTATTATCCATTAACAGCTTTCAGGTTGCCCTGGATTGTTATACTGTAGTGAGAACAGTTAGAGGCCTTCCATCTCAGTTTCATGCTGGGGACAAACTGATCCTCCAACTCCCCTCCTCCCAACTTAGACTTCTAAATCAATGTCTTAGATTTGCCATCAGTAATCTCTTCTTTTCACCCCTTCTCCATTTTCATTTTACTACTTTTTTGCCTCTTTCTTTCCTGGATTTAGTTCAGGCTGCACCCTATCAAATACCACCAGATGGGTTAACTGGGCATGCTGTAGTACAGCAATAAGACTTATCTAGGTATTGCTGAACATTGCAACTTCACTCACTCTGTAGGAGTTTCCAGTTTCTCTGCAGGCCATTTTCCTGCTTTGACCCTTCCTTTACTATTGTTATCTATGTTTTCAAACACTTCTGTTCTCTGTCCCCAGAATTCAAGGTTGTTCACTGAAGCAGATGTCTGAATGCTGATTTCCCAAATGTTAAGGGGTTTGTAACAGACAGTGCTCCTTTCTCTCCGATTTTCTTCCTCTGAAGTAAATGTAGAACTGTGACCAAGACTTTCAAAAGTGTTGAGTGATTTTAGATGCCCAACTTGATACATCTTAAAGTGATGTGATTGTCAAAAGGTGTTCAGTACTGACCCTCTGCAAATCAAGCCTTGTAAGTTGTCCCAGATCAGGGACCCCAAATCACTAATCATTGCCTTTTTAAATCTTGGCACATGTTACTGTGCTAGCCAGTGTTCACCCTCTGGTGCTGGCCCTTTCCTGAATCTTTCTTTACGTTCTGATGACATACTGGAATAGCAGTCACCATTTTTCTTCTTGACTCTTTTTTCTGTAGTTTGGAATACATGTATGTTCCTGATATCTCCTTGCTTGATACCTCAGCATTGTCTTGCAAGGGACTTTGGAGATCTTACCCATTATTTTACTTGTTACCCCACATAGGCATATTATTGGATAAATTGTCCATGAAGCAAGTGTTATATTTCCCTCTGAAGTGTATTGCATTGGCCACTGCTAAAGGGAGGAGACTGGACTTGATCATCAGTCTGATCCCTATGACTTATCCGCTTATCTCTGTTATCATGGCTAGCTATTTAGTTCTACTGGAGTTTATTTTCCCTTGTTGCTTACAATACCTTACATTTTTAGAGTCCTGCCATAGTAAGTTTTCAGTTAGACTAAATTTTGGTATCCAGAGATAAGCAGATCCAGTGTCTGCTGCTTTTCTGCTTCCAGTATTACCTCTGAATCCATGTTTTCAAGCAATAAATCCCATCAGATCTTGCCTCTCTTGAGGTCACTGCAGGTGAGGTCACAGTTCAATCTGGATGCTGCTGTCGATAAATCTGTCAGCAGGGCATGGAAAAACAGTGTGAGGATGTGATCTGCTTCAAATTGTGTTCTTGAGCAGATGACTCCAGGTGCAAACAAAATTGGATCGTGAGGGTCCTGAGCATGTCCAGCAAAATCTGATCTGCTCTCTTTGGGGCTCTGTCAATCAGTCCAACCCAATGCGGGTACAATTCTGTCAAAATCCTTGCTCAGAGTAATGTCTTACTCTATAGCTTTTGCTTTAATTAGAGTGAAGTCTAAATGTGTCTCATGGCAAATTCCTTGTGTGGGTTCAGGAATCATGGCTGATTTATCCATAGCAGTATAGTTAAAGCAGTACAGTTGTTATGTGTAGACAAGCCCTTAAGTCACTTCTGTTACTTCTCTCTCCTCACTGGGGTTTGCAGCTCCTTCCAGTTTAGCACTAGCTGCAAAAGTCTTTAACATGCTATTTGCTCCTTCTTCCTGGATGTTAAATAAGATGGCTCCAAAACTGATCTCTGCAGCTTCTTTCTTTTGGCTGCTCTTCCCAACTCACAGCATTGCCATTGCTTGTGAGTCTTTCTGAGCTATTTCGTTCAGACTGCAGTCTACTGGATAGTGGCATATCCAAAATGATATTGACATCTATTTTCAGAATCTGTGAGCCAAAGTATCCAAAGCTTTACTAAGATCCAATTGTGACCCATCTCTTAAATCATTAACTTTGTAATTCTATCTAAAAAGCAGGAGAGTTTGGCTGACAGAATCTATTGTTGATAAATCTAGTGCTGATTACTGCTCATGGCTCTGTCATCCTGGGTGGTGATTGTTAGGATCATTCTTCTTTCCTTTTTTAAAGATCAGCATCTCTACTGCTTTACGCTGGTCACTGATGAGCTCCCTTGGTTGTTCAAAAATAATCATCAGGGGGTCAAGCTTTATACTGAAGAGCCCACAGTGAAGCCTCCCCAGGAGTGGGGCTGGCCCCAGGGAGCAAGCTTTGGTGCAGCAGTGAGGCCAGACCTGCTCCTGAGGGAGCCAGTATATAACCTGTGGCGGGAGGGGGTGCCTGGGCTCACCATGGATAGGGAGTGCTCTGGTGGCCCCATAAGGCTGGAACAGCCCCCTGACTGGGGAGGGCAGGGAGCTGCTCCAGCCCCTACCAGTTAACCTTTTACATCCCTAATAGACATATCCTTTAGCTACTCAATCTCTGGAGCTCAGGATGTGCTTGAAGTAGATTGTTTACCTTTGTCCTTCCCTAACTCTGTTCTCCTCTCCCCTCTGCAGGTAACATGGACCGACACCACTATGAGACCTTTGAGAAGTTTGGTAACAACACCTTCCTGCTTCATCTGGACAACGGGCGAGGGTAAGGATGGGAGATTGGCTCCTGCTGACAAGAAATTTGGAGAACACCACACACACGGGGAGGCCATGAGAAGGCTGTGGAGGTGGGGCCAGTCTTTGCACATGCTGGGAACATTGTGGTGGCCCAGACGCTGCTTGTGATGTCATTGACACATTACTGCTGAGATTTCTGGCCCAGGTGGGATGGACAATATTGCAGAGCCCATAAGGGGTACATCAGACCCATCCAGGAAACTGGCACTCTTTTTGTTCCTCTTAGATTTGGGAGACATTCTCATGATGAAATGTCCATCCTGGCCCCTCTCCAGCAGTGCTGCAGGTAATGGCTCTCTTTGGCCCTTCCTTCCTGCCCACTCCACCCCTGACGGGGTAGCTTTCGAAGGAATCAATGGAACCCTGATTTTTCTGGTTCAGGAAGGGCCCTGTCTGGATTTGAATGACTGGATCCATCTCCCCCACCCCCACCCCCCCGCCACACACACACTGCAGGATCTCTGTCAGATGGAGAAGAGTGGCTGCTGCGCCCCACCCAGAGGTGTCTGAGTGTCAGCAGTGGGTGAGCGATCCCTGCATCTGCTGTCTGCAAAGCGCTTTGGGATCACTCAGGATGGAAATCACTCCATGAATCTCAGGGGGTGGCGTGGCTGTCCTTTACATGGTTGATTTTTATTTTCTCCCTTTTCTTTCTTCCTCCAACCCCCACTCTTAGTATCAAGAAATCAACATTCTTGCGCTTGCAGCTGCTTGCTACGGAGCCGTACCGCCTCAGTGACGTCATGCGGGAGTCGATGGCCTCGGACCATCTCTCGCCAGTCCTATCAGAGCCTCACCTGGAGGCGCTGGACCGGCGGCTCCAGCGAGTACTGGAGGTGATGCGGGTGTGCATGGCGAAGGGAGGCCAGGAGGAAGTGCTGGTGGATGACATGGGAAAGCTGCAACAAGGGATGTGGCAGCACCAAGAAAGTAGGAGCAAACAAGCGTGATGGGCTGAGCAGACAGCCCTTCCCACCATGACCCTTGAGGCTGCCTCCGCAATCTGGACTCTTGCTGAATGAGAATCAGCACTGGTGGAGCCACGGCTGGGTGCCCGTGTTGGGAGCTTAGTCCCTGGATTTACTCTTGGTGGGAAGATAGTTCAGAGGGGGAAATGAGTGGGGCAAAGAGAGATAAATGGGAAATCTGGCTGTGATCAAGGGGGGAACCCTCCAAAGTGAGCCCAGGGGAGAGAGGACAGGCTGGGGAGAGAAGTAGGTTTCAGACTCTGGTAAACATTCAGCAGCTGCAGAGTCCTGGAGCCAGCAGGGCTGGTCTGCCCTAGAGACCTGCATTGGCACAGCTGCACTGCTGTAGCACTTCTGGGGAAGATGCTCTGAGAGGTGGTAGCTATGCCAGCTATGCCACTGTGCTGTCTACACAGTGGGTTAGGTCAGTGAAATTATGTTGCTCAGGGAGGTAGGTTTTTCATCACTCCTGAGTGATGCAGTTATACCAAAGTAGGTGGGTCAGGTAGGCCTAGGTTTGCGTAAGGCTGAGGAGCAGGGACTACTTAGGGAGAAAGGTTGGTCTTCTGGAGAAGATGCTTCTGGGGACTCAGGAGATCTGGGCTCATTTTTTGGCTCTGCCATCACCTCTGTGACCTTGAGTAAGTCACCCATCTCTGTGCCTCTGCTCCCATTCTGTAAAAGGGGGATAAATAATCACACCTTTCTCTCACCTGTGTCTGTCTGTCTGTAAGCTCTTTGGCCCAGGGACCGTCGCTCACCATGTGTTTGTACAGCACCTACCACAATGGGGCCCGATCCTGATTAGGGCCTCTACATAACAATGGAATATAAGTAAATAACATCGGGTTATTTTGCAGGGGGAAAACCCCCAATGGGGACTCCCTGTCTGTTCAGAAACAGTCCCATTACAAAAATCACACCTCCTTAGCCCACATGTAAGGTGTCTCTGTGTTTGTGTTACTTAGGTAGATAACAGGCCTGTGATATGTGAGTTAATTACTAACCCTCACCTCGCTGGGAGCTTGCTGCCATGACTGGAAACTCACAGACATAGTAACGGTGGGTGGGTGGAGTGGGGGGTCCTGGAGCGCATCAGGTCAACAAGGCAGCATGGTCAAATGATTAGTGCATGGCTGTTGGAGTGACAAGGACATGGGTTCTGTTTGTGACACCTCTACTATTTTGCTCTGCACAGCTTGGACAATTCAAAGAAGTGTGTGAAGCAAAAGCATTCATGATTATGATGGTGACGGATATCTTGTTGCCACTAGGGATGTTAGATAGCGGGTAATGGAATAGTCAACTAATTGCATAAATTCTTAGTGGTTAGTCGACTGTTCTACAGTCCTAGGGGTGGGGCCAGCAGCCAGTGCGCTTCCAGCCCCACTCCTGGGGAGCCCCTTGCCACCCCGTGCTGCTGCCTCTCTATCACAGGCAGCAGGGTGGGGTGCCAAGCGGGAGCCAGTCCGTGAGGGGAGCTAGTTTAAAAACCAGCTCCCTTCACAGACTGGCTGCCTGCCACCCCGTGCTGTTGCCTCTGATGCAGAGGCAGCAGTTTAGGGTGGCAGCAGCCCCTGTCCATGGGGGGTCCCCACAGACAGAGGCTGCTGGGGGAGGGGAGGGAGTGAGGCTAGGCTGCCGTGAAGCAGCCTCTGTCCGTGGTGGCCCAGGCTTGCTGCGGACAGAAGCTGCTCCCACAGCTGCCTGTCCGTGGGAAGCTCGGTCCCCCCACGGACAGAGACTGCTGCCGTGAAGCAGCCTCTGCCTGCAGTGGGCCCAGGCTCGCTGCAGACAGAGGCTGCTCCATATCCCGCGGCAACCTCCCCTGACCCCCCGCCCTGTGCTGCTGCCTCTGATAGAGGCAGCAGCATGGGGGGGGGCAGACGGCACCATGGAGCTGGTGCTGGAGGGAAATACGCATAGTTGACTAGATTAACCAATAAGCCTAGGCTTATTGATTAATCATCTAATCGACTACTCATTGACATTCCTAGCGGCCACTGCAGACTTTCACTGGCATCTCAGCCTGTCCTGTTGCCATTACACTGCATGTTTTATTGCTCTCAGCCTTGTGTGAAAACTGCTCTAGTCTGGCACTCTGTGGTCCAGCAACATCCATGGCCCGGCATGATTTTAGTTAGCCAGATGCTCACTTATCATGAGTGTGGCCAAGTTTCCCTGCAGTCCCATAAAGTTTGTTTACAGCTAACAGCTGTGGGTCTCAGTGTTCTGTGCTGTTATTTAGCTCTAATTTACCTCAAAGTGAAAGTAAGCCAGTGTGCCCCAGTGCAGTGCTCAGGTTAGACACTGGCTAGCTGGAGGGTGAGGCTCTGGATGCTGCCGGCACTTTGAGCTGTGTGGCCACAGCTCACCCCCGTCTCCCTGGACAACTCATGGGATCTGGCAGCCAGACATGTGCAGTCCCTGCCATACCACCCAATCAGGCTCTTTGGGTGTGGTGAGGAGCCTGGGGTCACTGGCCAAGGGCTTCCAGCGAGGTGCAGGTTGGCCAGCATGAGCCAGGTGGATCCTTTCCTGCTTGCGCCGCACCTGCTCTGTCAGCCCTGGGATCCTGCCAAAGTGGCCTAGCAGGATGGATGGATGGATCATGGGACCTTGTGTGAGCCTTGCAGAAGCAGGCACTGCCGCCTCCCTGGGCTCAGGCCTGGCGGTTCTAAGCCTGGCTATGGAGGAGCTGCTGAGCTGCTTCATGTCCCCTTGGCCTCCATGGGAGACTCAAGAGGAGGCATTGCTGCCGGCTGAGATCTGCAGAGTGGCGTTCATGTGCTTCTACAGGGCCCTGGAGCAGAGCTGCTGGCCCGCCTGGCCTGGGACTTTGGTGTGGCCCGTGGCAGGGTGGGTTCAGCGCCAAGGTGCTGCAGGCACAGGAGCAGTAGAGGGAGCTGGGCACCCTGCTCCAAGCCAAAGATCGGCTCTGCTACCTCAGAAACTGGGGCCTCTTCCAGCACCTGGGTCAGCTGGAGGGCACTTCCTGGTGGAGCTCAGGGTGATCTGCTGGAGGTGCTGGCAGCGCAGCATGAGGAAAGGCTGCACATTAGAGTATGAGGGGGATCTAGCAGTCCCAGCTCTGAGCTTCCCCCCACACTTCCCAAACCCTTCCCCTAAGCCTCCCATCCTCCACAACCTCCGGCCCTGACTCCTGCACATACCTCCCTACCCCTGAGCTGCCCACCCCTGCTTTGACTCCTGCACCTACCCCTCAGCCACTCCAGCTCGACATTATTTCGAAATATTGGCTTTGTGTGTAGATGCACATTTTGTTACTTTGAAATAATGTCAGTTATTCCAAAATATTTCTGCTGTGTAGATGTACCCTAGGGGCCCAGTAAGCAGTGGAAGTGTTGGTTATGCTGCTAGACGATATTAACCTCTTGTGGTTCAGCAAATTCTCTGGTTTGGCACTGGTCCGAAGGGTGCCAGACTAGAGAGGTTCAACCTGTAGTGACTGCTGACATTTTAAACCCCATGATCTCTAGACCGGTTCTGAACAGGATTGGCTGACACAATGGTTAAAAATATTGGCAGATAGCCTACAGCAGAGCTTGTGTCATTGCTACCACCAGTGGAAATGCCCCAATGCTATGAGGGGTGGAAAATTAGTCCAGTAGTAGAAAAGCCCCAATGGAGCTGGACTTATCAAATCCCTGGTACACAGAGCAATGGAGAGAATCTGGAGCTGCTCCAGCCTCCCACACATGGGCAGATGTTTGCACAGTCTCATATAATTGCCTTTCACCACTTCTTAATTCTCCCTGACTAAGGGTGATAGCAACATACAGACTGTTCACACTCACAACACTTTACTGCCCAACCCAAAAAATGATAGTTGGGTTCTCAAGGCATCAGCCTGGGGATGGAGGGAGCTGGGTTAGAATCCCTCCTCTGCTGCAGACTTCCTATGTGTCACTGGCCAAATATTTAGCCTCCCTGTACCTTAGTTCCCCAGTGTAAGCTGGAACAGTGCTTCCTTACTTTTGGGGGGGGGGATTGTGAGAATGACTTAAAAACAGGGGTGCCCAGGTGCTATATTAATGGAGAGTGGGGAGTGCAAATCTACCCTGCCAGGTGGGTAATTCCCATTTACAGATGGGAAACTGAGGGGAATTACAAGTCAGAGCAGGAGCTATTGGCAGAGCCAGAACTAGTTCTCAAGATTTCCCACCCTGTCTCTACACTATTGGATCACGTCTCTCCAGATTTTTTCCCTCCTCCCTCCTTCTTGACAAATCCTTCACAAACGCTGCAGTGGTGACATCACTGCAGCTCCCAGGGGAACAAAAGGCATCAGTCTTTTAATTACCAATATGATCACATAATTTTGCACTTGTAAGAACCAGGATTGTGGTTTGGAGTGGAGGAGACCGGAGTGAGTGAGCCTGCAGTTCCAGCAGAATTATCTAAACTCATAGCAAAGACAAACAGTAACTAGCTAGCCAAGGCTTTGGGAGAGTGGAATCAATAATCTGCCTTTCCTTTTCAAATGCCCCCTGCTTGAATTTTCTCTCACCCCTCCACCCTCACCCATGTGAAAGTTGTTCTTTTAAATGGCACAGATCTATTCAAGGACTAGCACCATATTTGGTACCTGGATTATCCGCTTAATCCCTCTAGGAGTTGGAAACTAATCTGCACTAGGTTTCCATCAACAAAAGCCAGGATGGGGGCAGGGGGAAGGCAGGTGCTGCTAATACTGTTGGTGGCAGTGCTGTAATTTCCCCTCCAGCTCATCTGATGAAGTGGCTTTTACCCACAAAAGCTCATAATATATTTGTTAGTCTCTAAGGGTACATCTATACTGCATGGCTACTTCAGGGTACCTGGGGTATCCCGAAATAGCTACCCTGCGTCTACACAAGCCGCCCGTTATTTCGAAATATCTTTTGAAATAATGGGCACGCTATTTCGGCATCCTGGTAACTCTCATTCCATGAGGGTTAAGGGATGTCTCGAAATAGCATGTTATTTTCAGCAGATCTAGAGAAGTTATTATTCCCCTTTATTTGGCACTGGTGAGGCCACATCTAGAGTATTGCATCCAGTTCTGGGCCCCCAACTATACAAAGGATATGGACACATTGGAGAGGGTCCAGTGGAGGGCAACCAAAATGATTAGGGTGCTGGAGCGCATGACCTACAAGGAGAGGCTGAGGGATTTGGGCTTATTTAGTCTGCAGAAGAGAAGAGTGAGGGGGGATTTGATAGCAGCCTTCAGCTTCCTGAAGGGAGGTTCCAAAGAGGATGGAGAGAGGCTGTTCTCAGTAGTGACGGATGGCAGAACAAGGAGCAATGGTCTCAAGTTACAGTGAGGGAGGTCTAAGTTGGATATTAGGAAAAACTATTTCACTAGGAGCGTAGTGAAGCACTGGAATGGGTTACCTAGGAAGGTGGTGGAGTCTCCATCCCTAGAGGTTTTTAAGTCCTAGCTTGACAACGCCCTGCCTGGGATGATTTAGTTAGGGTTGTTCCTGCTTTGGGTAGGGGGCTGGACTCGATGACCTCCTGGAGTCTCTTTCAGACCTAGGATTCTATGATTTCAAAATTTGGCACTGTGTAGACACGCCAAGTTTCAAAATAAGCTGTTTCGAAATAGATTCAAAATAAGATATGCAATTTGTATAGGGCAAATTGCATATCTTATTTCAAGTTTAGGATGCTGTGTAGGTGCCATAGGACTGCTTGTTGTTTTGAAGTTATAGATTAACACAGCTACCCCTCTGAGACTATTAGGCTGTATTAGTGTCCAGAATGTGTTAGGCACTAGTGTTCCTGTTTCAAGGAAAGAAGAGCTTGAGTTACAATAAAAGAGTTTAAAATTAAGCACATCTCATTTAGTAGATGATGGTAAGGGTCTGAAGGGGAGTTCAGTCTATGAGTAACAGGATTGTAAACTGCAAGGAGAGACGGGCATAGGGTGGGATTTAAAGGAATGTAATTAAGACTTTGGTTACACTAAAGGTATGTCTGCACTCCAATAGAAGATAAGTGGCACAACTGCAGCAAGCCTGGGTCGGTTGATTCAGGTTTGTGGGTCTGTAAAGTTGTGGTGTCAAGATTGGGGCATAGCCTGGAGCCAACGGGCTGAGACCCTGTGTGTGTGGGGGGGAGGGAGTGTCTCAGAGTCGGCTACAGCCCCAGTTTGAACAACTATACTGCAATTCTACAGTCATGCTGCTGCAGTCCTGGCTCAGAGAACACAAATCAGCTGGCCCAGGCTCGTCCGAGACTCAGTGCAGCAGGTTTTTTATCACAGCATGCATATAGCCTGAGTTATCACCAGTCCAGTCCCCCGGGAGAGCTCTAGTGTAGGCTCTCAGCAGGCTTACCTGAATTGTGAGTATAAACACTAAAGCCTTGCTTACACTAGCATTCTCCCCATTGCTACTTTTGGTGGAGCTGCACAAGCAGCTGTGCAATGATGGGGGGAGTTAAGGAAAAGCTCAGTGAGAAACACAGCCCAGAAGTAATGAGATGAAGTAGAGCAGGGCTACTCAACTTTGGAAGCCCCAGGGGCCCCAATGATACTCACAGCACATGCGGAGGGCCGCAACTTAAGTGTGGTTGCATATACATGCAAATATATGCAAATCACTTCTTTCATACTGACGGGCATGAATACAAAGATAAAGGTAAGACTACACAACACACAGGCCCCATTTAAGTCAGTTCTGCTGATATTAATAAAATGCAATATTTACCCGATTTCCACCCATATGACAGCACTTTTAATGAGCAATGACAGTCCAGGAAATTAACTACTAAAATGCATATCAACAGAAGACCCTTATATTGATTCGCCATTGTGGCACGTGTTCCCAGTGGAGGCCATGTTCAAAGGATCCCACCTGCAGGCAGTGTGTTGAGCCCCATGTAAACCCAAACTGCACCGCGGGCCACAAACAAACGGGCCACTGGCTGCATGTGGCCCGCGGGCTGCATGTTGAGTAGCCCTGAAGTAAAGCAAAGAGAATATTCCACAGCTCGATGTCAGGAAACTATTCCTGCCTGGCAAGTCTACTGCACTGTGGCCTAGCCTCCCAACAGAAGGGTTGGGATAAAGCCCTGTGAACATTCTATAGGTCAAGGGGAAAGCAGGGATGCGCAAGGAGTATCCAAATGCCATCTTCAGTGCCTGTGCATCTATATCCTTCATGACTTTTAGAAAGCAGAAAAAAGCACTGACTGTGACCCTTCAATCCTGTGTCACTTGTAGCTCCAGGACTGGCTTGAACCCATGTCTCTAGAGATGAAAGGGCAGCATATTTTCTCCCAGATTTTATGCTTCTGAAATGGCAGAAATTGCCAGTCATTGTCCTAGCTCCAGGAGACAGGAATTTCATATTTCCTGCTTAGCCCTCTGTTGTTAACGGTTACCAGGAGCTTTGTTTGTCTTTGTTTTTGGGGTTTGAGAGGAGTTTTTAAAAATTTTTTGTTTGCTTGTTTGGGGGAACTGGCTTGGTTAAGTCTGGCAGCCCCTGTTCTCTGCCAAAATGGGGGAAACTTGCCCTTATATACACAATGATGGCATATGAGCGAGAACTAGCAAGACAGAGGAGGGCAGGTTAAATGCTTGCTGAGCTAGGAGGAGTGCTCATCAGTTTTTCCAGAAGGCTTGGGAAAAGCAAAAAAGGACTTGGAGGGAAAGAGGAGCACTGTTTGGGCATGATTGATTCCTACAGCTGCAGGAGATGTTGTAACCAACACTGGCTATAAAGGCACCACCTGACTAGTGAGAAGGATTTGGAGTTAGCAAGAATGAGCCCATTTACACCAGGGCTGAATTTGGTTCTGTCTCTTTGATATTCCATTACATATAAACTGTTCCCAGCACAGTCAGATTCCTGAAAGCAGCAGCAGCAGCACAACCACAACCACAACCTTAGGATGTGGGAACTCCTGAAGTGGCCAGGCCATCAGAGGTGCTTAGTGGGAGTGGAATTAACTCATGCACCCTTCTCCAACACCACCTATTAGAGATAGTGCAATATCAGAAGGAGAAACTGTCCAGACACAAAAGTGGAGAACTAGAGATCACCAGCTGTTCCCCTGCCCTGAATATGGGAATTCCTGAAAACAGGGATTCCAAGTCTGGGGCCTCGGGGTTTCCAAAGGAATCTAAGTAGCAGAGTTCTCAAGGATGAATTGTGGCCAGACTGAACTGACTCTGATCCAGCAAAGCACAGAAGCATGCAAGACATTCCACTGTATTTAAATGCTTTGCAGAGTAGGGGCTTATATGAGAGAAGAAAGTAAAATCAGAAAACAAAATGATTAAGAAAGAGAAAGGATCTTAGGGGAGAAATCAATGGAAACATTAGAAAAAGGTGAAAACTATAGAAATCAGTTGGAGGAGAATGGATTCTTCTATGAGCCTGTAGAAAACGGACTGAATCAGAAGAAAGAAAAGAGACTAGAAAGACAAAGCAGATATAGAGTCTATTATTTTTATGATAGAGAAAATTGTTTCATGCTACATTTTGAATCTGTGGTTTAATGGTGAATTGTCTGCTTGTGTCTTGGCTATGAATGAAAGTGATATTCCTTTCCCAAGCCCCTTTGGATGCTGTACAGCCACCTTCATTTTCTTCCTGAAAATTGGCAGCCAAGTCTAAGAGAAAGTGCTATAGCTGACATTACTTCCTGTCATCCTATTTACATATTTCAGGCAGTCTTGAGACTGAAAGGTGAGACGGAAGGTGGAAAAATGGGCTTGTGCCCTATTTTGTGATAAACACAAAAGGCGTTACCCCCATCCCTGCTTGTTTATTAATACTAGTTTAAGCTACTATTACTGTCAAGGCTGTTTCTTCCTATTCTGCTAAAAGATTCATTGGAGGTCTCCAATGTGCATTGTGATTCTTATCTTCCCTCTCAAAGCTTTGTAACACTCTAGAGATCTCTTTTGTCATGTTTGGAAATAATCACTGTGTTGCTTTTTAAACAAATTGTCCTACTTTGTCAATGTTTTTAAAGTCCCCTGTAGGTCTTGCATAGATATGAAAGGTCTCGTTACTCTTTTAAGAGCACATTGTTGCTCCAATGTCTTTGGCCAAAATTTCCTGGTACCACATGCATACAGCATACTGTACGCCCAACTACCATTCCCCACCTCAAGGGGCTATAATTTTTTTTTTTTTTTTGCTACATTGTGACCAAAAAAGTCTTAAGCAATCTGCAAAGAGAGCAGTAAAACTTGTCTGCCTGGTAGAATTGGTTCACTAATAAGAAGTTGAACCAAACTGTATTGGAAAACTTGGGGGGTATCATAAAGTAGTTGCTTACCCAAGGTGTTGCCTTTTGGGAATGGATTGTTTAATGCAGGCTTCACTGTATTTTGTAACGTGCTGTGATTCTTTTAGTGCTATAGGTGCCATAGACTCTCACTTTGGCAAAGCCTTTGTGATCCCTAAGCCCTTGTAAAACTGGGTGTTGGCGAAGTCGGACATGTCTTGTAATAAGGTGTAACGCACAAGTGCTAGGAGCTTAAAAACTTGATCTTTGTTACCTGACGTAGATTAGAATTAGAATTATAAAAAGTTAATACCCTTGTCACATAAATGGGTTGGTATCCACGGACTGCAGCTATTGTTGGATGTAAAGTAGAGCTGAAGTTGTGTTTTACATGGTGGGAAATTATGTGAAAAGTGGAAGCTTCTGCTCTGTGTACACAACTGGGACATCATGGCTAACCCTGCATGTTCAAAAATCATGAGTCAGGTCCCCAAAATCATTACATAACTTAAAAATCATTGGATTAAATATAATTGTGAGTCTTTTTAATTTATTTTATTACTACTTGTATTGCTATAACACCTCCGATCTCTTCCACAGACTTCCTGTGTGACCATGGGAAAGTCACTTAGCCTCTATGTGCCTGTTTCCCATCTGTACAAAGTGGATAATAGTATTTGCTTCAGCACTATCCCTAATGGGGCCTGGCGCGACTCCCCCCCACCCAACTGCAGGCCCTGCCAGTACTCAGCCCCTTCCCCAAGTCCTGCCCCTACCCCCCCGCCGACTCCATTACATCACTTGCCCAAAATCCTCCTCCCCCAAGCAATGTGAGCTGGGAATTACTGGGGGGCCTGGCACAGAGCAGCAGTGGAGCTGGGGCAACCCAGCAACCTGCTCCTCTTCACCGCCTGTCTCCCAGAGTGCAGCGAGCTGGGAGATGCACAGCAGGGAGCAGGCTGCTAGGTCGCTCCAGCTACCACTGCTATGGTGAGTGCAGGGGGCTTACTCCTGCTGCCACTCTGTGCCAGGCTCCCTGGTACTCTCCTGGACCCTCTAGGTCCCATCCATAGGATGGCTGGATCAGCTACCACGGGTAACTTGATGAAACAGAAATTAAAATGACTGTGAGACTTCAGATACTGGTAATGGAGCCATATAAATATCCTAGACAGATATCATGGACCTGCACCCCACAGAGCGAAGTACTGTACAAATAGAAAAACAATGTCCTTACCCCTCCCCCAAAAAACCTTGCACTCTAAGCATCTGCTTGCTTTTGAGCATTTTCACGCTTATCACTCTAACAAAGACCATAAACACACTTTAATGAAAAAAAAAAAGAAAACCGAGTTTCACATCATCACAGGACTCCAGGAGCTGGGGCTTTACAAACCCCCCCCCCCCACACACACACACCTTACAGAGCAAGGCTCACAATGCAACCAGGAGAGCTGGCAAATTCGGGGTATTGTTACTTAGTCTTGGGGAGAGGCAGATGCTGTTCCTTTGCTTTTGCCATTATTTGTATTAGTGGGAGAGCTGGGGTTACATTCCTTTGCGTTCCAGTGCCGCTTGCACAGCAAAACCAAGAAGCCGCTGTCAGGCTGGGATGGGGAACAGCTGGAAATCTTTTGATTCAGAGTCACGGTCATTTGGATTCAAGCCAGGGTGCCGCGGCCTTCCCAGAGTTCCGGGGCCGGTTGGCTGTCGCCTAGACCGCCCGCTCCTGGCGCTGGCGCAGGGCTTTTCCCCTGCGAGCTGTTTGCGCCGCGCTGCGCTGCGCTCCGGCTTGCGCGGAGCTCGCGGGCTAATGGCTCCCCCTCCCCCACCCGGGGCCGAGCGCTGGGGCTTCCCGCCACCCGGGCCAATGGAGCCAGGCGGCGAGAAGGCGGGACCCAGCCGGGGCCTTTGTGTTCGAACCACCCAATGGGGGCGGCCGGCGGCGGGTGAGTGGCAGCCCCAGCCCGGCGGCTACAGCGCGTGGCTGTGACAGCGCCCGGCCCAGGCCGTGTCGCGCGCCGCTCCCCGCGCCAGCCGCTCCCCGCGCGCCCGCCGCCGCCGCCGCTGCTGCTGCGCCCCTGCTGGGCGGGGAGCCGAGGGGACGCGAGCCCGGAGCTGAGCGGGGCTCGGCACCGCCCCGCTTGAGACACAAAAGGCGGAGGAAGGAGCGACGGCCTGGAGGGCGCCGCAGCCAGGTGACATTGCCCCCCGCGCCCCAGCGGGAGCTCGCTGGGAGGCCGGGCATCGGAGCATGGTACCTTGCCAGCCCCTCTGGCAGCCGGGGAGCGCACCGCTGTAGAGGGGGCCGGCCGGAGGGGATGTCCCGGGGCGGGGAGACACTCAGAGCAAACAGCAGCCGGGGGTTCCCTATTTACTCTTCCCTGTTTGCAAGTCCCAGCGCTGAGACTCGCTCTGCCCCCCGCAGCCAGCCCGAGCGGGGCTGCACCTGGCACCCAGCTGGGGAGGCTGCAGCTCTTGCCCCAGCCGGAGCAGAATCCGTCTCCGTCTCCCTTCGCTGGTGCTGGCTGCGCACCCAGGAAGCAGGAGTTAAGCAAGGGCCGTTTCTGCCAAGTGTTGGCTTTGACAAGGGGCCCAGGTGTATCTGTCCCACGCGGGTAAGTCAGCTGGCATCCGTGGCGTTAGCCCAGCGCTGAGTGTGGCTGCCAATGCACCCTGTGCTACTGCTGCTGGGGGGCGGGGGGGGGGATAAGTTCTCTGTCCCCATGTATCTGGAAAGGAGCAGTCTGGGGCAGGCCGTGAAGTGAGGGCAGGAGGAGGCAGGCACAGAAATGTTTGAGCTCTGGCAACGTGTGGAAAGAGTCTGGGCAGGATGGGTCCCTAGAGCAGGAGTTGCCAGGGCGGGGGCGGGAAGGAGCCAGATATGGAAGCATCTTGTGGCATTTTGCCAGGTCACAAGGTGGGAATGAAAGTTGTTACTTTGTTCAGTTTAACCCAGCTTTCCGCTCCGTCTCCCCTAGCAAGCCAGTGGGTAATGTGAGGGACTTGTGCCCTTGGGGGTGGGTTCTTAGAGGGAAGAAATTCAAGGGGAAAATGTGCAGCCCTGAAAAGGGTGGAACGTTGTGGTGGATTTGGGCCAAGTATCTGAGTCTATGGCTGTGTCACGTTTTGGCTGCTGTGCTGTGGGAAGGCAGCTATATAGAGACAGATGCCAGGCAGGCACTTACATGCATAGAGCTTTGCTGAAGTGGGCTTCTTTTTGCAGGACATGTGTTCTTTTTGTATGTCCACGAGACCTCTAGTTCCAGCAAGAGCCAAGTTATTTGGCTCGTGACATGCTGGAAGAAATAGGCTGGTGTCTGCCTGCTAGCTTGTGTAGAAACTGAGCTCATTTGTTGTGGCAGCCTGGGGCACTGGTAATGGAGGGTATGGGGAAGGCTACAGCTGCAGGTGCCGCGTTGGGTCAGGTACTGGTCCGAGTTACAATACTGATGCCCACCTGGCCCCCTAACTCTGCTAGTGCATCTTGGTCCTGACCTATGGCATCCCTTGCTAAGTTAGCTTGGCTTTGGCTGAGCAGAGACTGCTCAGTCATGGTGAACTGTTGGGTGCTGGGGAGAAGTGTCTGGCTAATATCCACTGAACTCTCCTCACGCTTGGCATGAGGCCGAATTTGAAGCCACATCTGCAGGGGGAAAAGCCGATGTAATAATCCTGCTGCAACACTCGCCCTGTTCCACCATCAACCCAGTCTGCTCTGAGGTGCTGCCTTTCAGGCATTGCCCATCCCCATGGCTGTTGGGGGCTCAGGGATTGTGTTGCCCAAATTCCAGTGACATCTGAGGGAGTTAGGTGGGTGAGTAGGAATTGCATCTCTGCATTCTGAGCATCTCCTAGGGCCCTTTCCCTTCTCAGCCCCAATGTCGGCCATCCCTCCCTCTCCCACACAACAGTGTGCACGTTCCTGAGTCTACTATGCAGCCCGTTACCTCCAAGTTCTCATGCTCCTCCTTCTTTTTCTGTTGCTCTCCCAGGTACCTTGGTGGGGGGTGACTGAATCTCCTCCGTCATGTCGAGACGCAGCCAGCGCCTAGGGGCCACCCGCTATTACCAGGGTGATGATGATGGCAGCAGCAGTGGTGGCAGTTTGCTACTGGGTGGTCAGGAGTCCTCCTTTAGGGACAGTCCTAACAGGTAACTAGGTGCAGGGTCGGAGTGGGGGAGCCTGTATACCACACCGGTATCTGCAGTGCGGCTGTGAAATTTGGACATAGCCCACCATGGCATGACTGTTCTCTCCTGGACCCAAGCCATGTCAGGGGTCACTGGGAGTCTGTCCAGAGCTCCTTACCCCATTCGGTAGGAGGTGAGGGTCTCTGCACTTTTCCTTGGCTGGTCAGGGAAGTTCGGCTCCACCCAGGGCACTGCATCCACTCGTGGTGAAAGAAGCATCAGAGAAAAGCTACTGCTACTTTCCTGGTTTCACCAGCCGGATTTCCGTGTTGCACCCTCACGCAGCTGACTCTGTGGAGCACGCCAGGGGGTTACCCAATCATCTTTCACCTTATTCCACCCCTGTAGGAGCACAGTGCTCTTGCTTATTATGCGTTTCCTGGCCACTGTCCTTACTCTTGTACCACCGGGGGGGGGGGGGGGAAGGGGGAAGGGGGAGGGGGAGGGAGGCTGCAGTGATTACAGACTGGAATGTAGGAGCCACCTGTTCACATCATCAGCACTGATAACACCAAAAGTGAAGTTGTCAAGCCTGCGTTGGGAGGCCCCCGCCATATGGGTTATGGGTTGTCAGAGCATCCTCCCCAACCCTGCAACCTCTCCTTGTCACAGACACCTTCCAGGAAAACCACAATAGCTAGAGAGGAAGCAGACCGGAAGGAGAAATGGGGGTAGCAGGCAGGGTGTTCTCTAAATGGTGGCAGAAAAGTGCCTGTGATAGGCCGGGTGTGTGTGTGTAAGGAGGGGGTAGGGGACTGCCCTCAACGAGACTCTTATTTTGCAAGGATAGGTGGCAGCAGTGTTTCACTCCAATGACTTCAGCAGTAGTGTTAGTGTGAGTGAGAGGAGAGCAGGCAGGGCCCTGGGCCATGTAAAACCTGAGCAGAAGGCTGGCTTGCTCTAGCTTGCCCCTCCCCACTTCCCCCACGTCACCCTGCATTCCTGCCTGCAGCATTTGAACTCTCTCTTGTTTCCTTGCTTTGGGCAGGATCCTACGTAGGAAATCAAGCAGCATGAAGCGCCTCTCTCCAGCCTCCCATCTGGGACCTAACCCTGCCACCCAGACCTCCTACTACAGCGAGTCTGTGATCAGTGAATCGTACCTGGGTAGTGGCCGGGGTCTTGCAGCTGGGAGCAGCGCAGCCTTTAATGACCCACTGGACAGTGACTCTTACTGGGGTGAGTGCTGTCTCCCATCGGTGGCAGCTATATCCTGTCGTGTCAGCAGTGGGACCCCGCCCCCTCTCCTTGCAGCGTCTCTGCCTCTCCACCCTCTTGGATGTGGAAGAAGAATAAATTACCTGAATCCTGGGCTTGGTCTCCAAACTGCTTCGCCAGTGGAACCCCAGACCTGCCTTAGCAGGTGCCCTCTTTGCTGGAAACAGGGGTGCATGAACAGGGAATTGAGTCTTCTGAGCTTCTCTCCCCTGGGCTGTGCAGGTTGCTGACTTGAGTCAGTGGTCAGAAAGCCATGCGCACTCCATAAACATCCCTTCCCCCGGCCACGGAGCAGCCCTGAGTGAAGGAACAGCCCCACAGGGGAAGACTGTTGCTCTACTCAGTCAGTCGTGAGAGGGCACCAGGATCAGTCCAGTTGAATTGTCAGGGTAGGAGGTACTGGGATTGCTGAAGACCCCAGTAAATTCATAGCGGTAGGTCCCACTAGTGCTGGGAGGGTAATTGGGCACATCCACACCCAGGGCCATCTTTGTGGTTTATGGTGCCCTATGACGAGGTGGGAGGAAACAGAGGAACAGCCACTCCACGGGGTAGGGGCTGCACTTGGGGCTGTTGGGAGAAGGGCAAGAAGGCATAAGCTCAGGAACTGGAGAATGCTGCAGCACCCCCATATTTTATGTGGGTTCCCAGCTGCCACTGGTCCCATGCTCCGGGTCTCACATATGCAGCTGCCTGGGACTAAGGATGTTAAATTTAGATTAAACAACTAATTGAATAGTCGATGCAATTTACATTGACTGTTCGATTAGTCGATACGGCTCTTGTTACATTTCAAAGGCAGAAGCATGGCTGGGGAGTACAGGGCCAGTGTGGGACAAGGCCCTCTTGTACATTTCAAAATCAGGGAAGTGCAGGGGCAGCGGGGGACTGCTTGAGTCCCCAGCTCGCTCCATGTTCCTGCAGCACTTCTGCTTTTGAAATGTAGCAAAAGACCGACTTTTGCTACATTCAAAAGGTGGAAACACTGCCAGTTCCCTGCTGCACCTCTGCTCCCCTCCCCCCCATGGAGACAGGGCTGGCGGGACTTGGCTTTTAAGCTCCCCCCCCCTTTGCTGCCTGTCTCTGATAGAGGCAGCAAAGTGGGGAGAAGGTGGCTAGTCAAGTCACTAGTTGACTGTCCGATAAGCATATGCTTACGGATAGTCAACCAGTCACATACATCCCTCCTTAGGACACCACTAGATTTGGGGCACCAGGTGCACCTTATGCAACTACACATTCTGTGTGTGACTAAAGATGGCTCTGTCCATACCCTGAATTACTAGCAGTGAATCCTGCTATCCTACAGAATTCTGTCCCCTCCACTGGTCCCTCTGTGTGCCTGGGCAGGAGGCGCATGGGAGGCTGTTGGCTGGTTTCTCAAGGGGGCTGTGTGTTTCCTGGACAGGTGGGGAACTCTCCACGAGGAGGAGAAGAGGCACAGGAGGTACAGACTCCAGTAAAATCAATGGGCTGGCAGAGAGCAAGACTTATGATACCTATGCCTCTTCATCTGGCTACTCCTCTGAGGATGACTATGCTGGTAGGGATTGCTTTGACACCAGTAGCATGAGTCGCGAGGTTGCGGGGGGGAGGGAGGGGTTGGGACCTCCCATCAGAGACGGACTTAGGTCCTCGCTCCATTGCATGGGGTGTGTATAATCTCACAATCAGGGCAGGTGATCATCACTCCAGGCTCACCTCAGGTCTGGCTCTGTGGCTGTGGAGAGAGGGGAGTAGAGTTTTACTCTTCCCTCAGGCCTGGCTCCGTAGCTGGGGGAAGAATATTTAACATTCACTCACTAGGGCTTCAGGCCTTCCTCACTGGATGCCTGAAATCCCACCTGCCGTTCCAAAGCCAGTGAGTGAAGACATGATCTCACTTTTGTGACTCACAGCCTCTCCCTTCCTTCCTTCACTCCAGGCCGCTCTTCCTTGGACCAGAACAGCACTCGTTCAGGGTTCAGGAATGCTGTCTCACGCGCAGGCTCTTTTCTCTGGCTGGTGGTCACTTCTCCAGGTAAGCGTGGAGCTGTCAGTGTTCTCTATAAGCAACGTTCTCTCATGCACACTGACACCCGCCACCCTGCATGTGCACACACATGCCTTGGTCACTCATCAGGAGGGGATTTTCTCATATGCTGTTTAAAAAAAATATAAAACCGTGGATGTAAGAAGCATGTTCATTAAAGGACTGTGAAAATTAATAGAGAGAGGTGTGTGAATGTGGGGGACCTGCAACTGGGGCAGGAATGTGGGCTTTATCACTGGTCCCAGGGCTGGCATAGACACAGTGCTGAGAGCAAGGCTGTACTGTGTGTGTGGGGGGGGGGGGGTGTCTTTGAGTTGGATTAGTCTTTTTTATAATTTGTTTAGCATCATTAGTATGCTTGGTCTGTCCAAACCCTAGCTAGAGAGCACCTCTACATACCTCAAAAATCATTATAAAGACATTTCTTCCATTGGGGTACAGCCCAGAGTCCAATAAATACTATTTATTTGTATTGTGGTTGTGCCTAGAGACCTAAGCCATGGATCTGGGCTTGTTATGTTGTACAAACACATTGCTAACAGATGATCCCTGCTCCAAAGAATCACAGCCCAGGACACTTGGTGCAGGACACTCTAAATTAGATGGTACTTCTGGGATAGCTAATGCATTAGGTGAGCGGGGATGCTCAGAACTCCTAGCAGAGCTGATCTCATTCAGTATAATGGACTTCTTTCTTCAGGGAATAAATGCCTCAGGAAAGAAGTGCTTTTAAGGAAAGATGGGCATTTTTCAGTAGGTTTGACAGCATATAAGCACAGTGAGGTCCTGGTCCATTATCTTGGGCTCCTAACAGGACTACAATAACAGTGGGTCAGTAGCTTTTCAAAAGATCAGGAAGAGGGCAGGAACTCCGGAGAATGGAAACAGGCGTGCTGGCCACAGTGTGAGGAGTGTGTGAAAGAGACATCTGAATGTTCTGATGCCATGTGTGGCTTTTTGCAGGCCGGATGTTTGGACTGTTGTATTGGTGGATCGGAACCGCATGGTACCGCCTCACCACCGCCGCCTCTCTTCTGGATGTCTTTGTCTTAACGAGGTCAGTGTGGATTGGAACCAGAGATGGAGGGAAGCGGGTTGGGGTGGATTTGAACCTGGATCTGAACAGATGAAAGGTGTGGAGGGAGGGGTACCAAGTCCTCACAGGGGAGGAACCCAGTGAGATCTATGTGTGAAGGACCCCGGTAAAGCTGTGAGGACAAGAGTTAGGTTTTTCTTGTGGCCAAAACTGAGCATGGACCCAAGATGGTCTGTTTGGGTTGAGATTCAGGATGTAACTTGCTTCCAGAACTTTCTCTTCTCCACTGCCTTGCACTGTCCAAGTGGAGGCAGAAACTCCCTGGGCGAAAGGGCATGGGTAGCTGAACTAATGTCTCTTCCTCATCCCCTCTGCGTCTAGGCGCTATTGGGCTCTGAAGAAACTCCTTCTGTGCCTGCTGCTGCTACTGCTGCTGGCTTCTATTGCTTATGGTGAGTCATTCCAGGCTCCAAAGCTGTTCTCCCTGTTCCCTACCCCCACTTCTGCTCTGGACAGGGTGGCTCTAGGCTCAGGAAGACATTCTGAGTTCTGTGGCAATGAGATGGTCACAGGAGAGCCCACCTCCATCTGTGCTGTACGTGCATGTGTACCCAAAGGCTTGCTCCCCAAGGCAGGTTCAAGTGGGCGAGGAACGCTTTCACACAGGGTGAGGATGTTGAGAGTTTTGACGGAGCAGTGTTCGGTAACCACTGTGAGATATTCTGACCTCACATCCTGAATCCCAATCCTCTGATGTGAGGGAATCCAGCTCCAAAGGACCTCTCTTCTCTCTGGAATAAGTGAAACCCAACCCTCCCATTTAGCCTCCACTTGTAGCTGTTGGCTTTGTGTGTTCCCAACTTGACGCTTAAAGATAAGAAATAAAGCAAAACTGAATTCTTTTAACGTTTGAGCCTCCAGGGTGCTTAGAGATAATTTAATTTTGTCAAGAACTGTGAATGACACAGTGAGTGATTAAAATTAAAGACTTTTATTTAATATCAAATGGTTAGTTAAAGCAAACGGACAGTACAGTATGAGCATACTCTGCATTTATACTCATGTTCTAAGATGAAATAATGCACCCCAGGGTGGTCAATCCCTGGATGAAAGGAATGGGTGTAATCCTTTCTCAGTACCTGGATGGTAGATAAGTGTACCTATGTGTAAAGGTAGCATGCTAATTTTAGTATCTCCTGTAACAACACTCCATAGTTAATTAGCATTAAGCCTGCCTTTTACCATAGCTGTATTTCCACCATTAAAATACTTTCTGCATCCTCACTGGCTATTTAATATTAGACTGACCTTTAATTGATATCTGCATAAATGCCATATCAGTGATTATTCATATTGATAGCATTTCCCCCTCCCCCCAAAATTATCAACAGTTCTTTGGATTAAAAAAAAACAGGACTAAAACACATTTACAGCATGGTGGGGCGCTATGTCCTAACTCAGTCTGTGGACTACATGTGGAAAGCCACTATGTGTAAGAATTCCAAAGGGGTTAGCCTCTCCAGTTTTTTAAGGGGTCAGCAAATGGAAAAAAGGTTGAAAACCACTGGTGTAACTTATCTCTAATTTGTCTCTGAGTTGCCTCATTTTACTTCACTCAGATCTTGCCAGGTTTTGCTTGGCTATTGTCAAATCTATTTTAGAAGGTAGATATTTGGGCTTACTTATGTTTCAGCACATCTTGGTGGGTTACACCCTATTTTAGCAGTCCCAAACTTTATGTTGTGACTAAAGATGTTAAATTGCAATTAATTGACTAGTCAAGCAGTTGATGGAATTTCCATTGACTACTCCATAGGCACTTGCACATTCCTCCTTTGAAATGTACAAGGTCCCTGCTGGGGCTCTTGTACATTTCAAAGGAGGAATGTGGAACTTGGGGAAGTCCCTGTGACTCTGGGCTGCACACTGTGTACCTGCTTTGAAATGTACAGGAGTCCCCAGTGGGGGCTCTAGTGCATTTCAAAGCCATAGAGCCTGGGGTCAGTGAGGGACTCCCCAGCTGATCTCGGGCTCCGCGCAGCAGCAGCGGAGCCTGGGTTCAGCTGGGGAGTGACCCCGGGTTCTGGGGAAATGCCTCTCAGAACCCGGCGTCAGCAGCCCTTCCCACCACTCGCCCAGCTGACCCCGGGCTCCTTGGCAGCTGCCCCTTTGAAATGCCAGAGGTGGTGTTTTAAAGGGGCAGCCGTGGATCAGCTGTGTGGCGGCTGCCCCTTTGAAACGCTGCCTTGGGGTACTTTGAAGTACCCCTTCTTCCCCCCCCTTTGCTGCCTCTATCTGATAGAGGCAGCAAAGAGGGGGGAATTGACTAGTCTTTAACATCCTTAGTTGTGACCCCCAGGAATGGACCTGGAGCTGGGACTGGAGCAGAGCTGACAACAAAATAGTGCTGGGTGGTGCTCTCTTCCTGCCCATCTTGAGGTCCGGCATGGGCCCTGCCACATCTCCAGGCACACCCCATAGTTTGGGGACAACTGCCCTAGGGCACCAAGGTCAGGAGCTGAATTGCATGACTTTGTCCTGGCTTCAGCATAAACTGCACCGTCAGGGGGCTCTCTGCTGTCTGTTGTGATGGAGATAGTCATTGCTGCAAAGTGCATGAAAAATAAGGGGTAACTGAATGAGAGGAGCCTGTCTGATGGTCCCTGGGGTGAAGTCACAGGTTTGCTGTTTGCTTTCTGGTCACATCTGTGGGTAGAAGCCTGCCTGGACATTTCTCATGCTCCTCCCTTGTGGTCATTTGTGCAACTTCTCCCTCCCCACACACTTTAACCAACCAGGCCCCCTTTTGTGATGCCAGGTGCTTGGTATTTTTACCCTTTTGGATTCCCGATGCTCTACCCTGCCCTGTTTTCTTGGGGAGCAGCAAAGCTTTCACCCCCTGTTGCTGGGAGAGAGGAGGTGCTTGGAGCTAGGGATTCATCTGCATTCTTTCAGGTGAGTGCCAGAGAGATCCGGGGGACAGGGAGCCCCAGCATTTCTAGTCGCCCCTCCTGTTCCTTAAAATCTCCAGCAGATGGGCTAGGCAGACTGAATGTGGCTGAGGGACTTAGTCTGACAACAGCTCTCTCCTGATACCCTGAAAATGAAAGATGGGGGGACAAGGGAGATGTCTTAGTGGCTGGGGCTGGCTCATTTCCAACCTGTGTGCATACAGCCCTCTTTGCTAGCCAATCAGATGGGTAGCCCCTGTAATCTGAGATTGACGTGTGTGCCTGCATCACACTGGTGCCCCCAACTGGGGCATGACAGACGTTTTCCAATGCCTGAGTAGGGGGCTGTCTGTCATACCCTTCAGCAATCCAACCCTGTCAGAATGTGTGCACACACTACTGCCCCCTGGTGGAGAATGGAGGACATGCGTGACATGCAGAGCTGTCCTCTGCAGCCTCTGCTGGTGGGTTGGCAGAGCTGCCAGGACAGGTGGGTAAGGCTGCCAGTCCTACATTTAGCACTGTGCGTGTGTATTTGTTTTTTCTTTTTGCCGCCCTGGCGGTTAAAGGCAGAGCAGCAAATGCTGCCTCGGTTTCAAGCTCTGGAGAAACGCTTCCAGATCCTAGAGGCTGAGGCATCCCGTCTGGAGAAGTTGGAGCTCCAGAGAGGGGTGGCAGCTGGGGGAGGCCTGACACATGAGGCCACCTTGACACTCCTGGAGGGGCTGGTGAGCCGTCGGGAGGCTGTGCTGAGGGAGGACTTGACCCTGCACGTCCAGGTAAGGAAAGTGGAGCCTTCTCCTGGGGAGACCTGGCCTGCTCCACCTACTTCCTTCCCATCCCCCAGGCCTGCTGCTGGGGTGCGGGGAGAGCATAAGGCTGGCGTAGGGCTCGGGGTCAAGGTGGGCGTGTGGTGGGAAGGGCTGCTGGTGGTTAAGTGGTAGGGTTGGAATCAAAGTTAGGTGCTTGAGGGTGGCATAAATGTGGGGGCAAGTTATGGGGGTGGGGTTGGGATGTGAGGGTGTTGGGTACAGGGAGTATGGTCTGGGGTGGGTGCTATGCTGGAGCAGCTGAGGTATGGTTGGTGGGTGGGTGAGCAGCAGGGGTGGGGGGAGAGGATAAATTGTAGGTGTGATGTTATATGTGGTGGGGTGTGTGCTGACCTGTCTCCCTGCAGAGCGAGCTAGATACCATCCAAGGCCAGTTGCAGAAGGATTTAAACAGGCGCCTGGAGAAGATTTCTCAGGCATCCCAGGTAAACTGGCTTCTCTTTGAATTATGCAAGTATCAAAAACTGCTATAGCCCAAGGACCTTGCTCCTATCCAAGAAGAGGTGTCCCGCTTAGGGAAGGAGGTACATTTCACTTTAGTGCCTACAGCTATGGGACTGCAAGCTCATTGATGTCCCATAAGCTAAATGCAATTGGACCAGACCAGTTGTTGAATAAGGAGCCCTCCAAGGAAAACCCAGGTGCTGCAGGAAGTGCTGCTAATGATGTAGCAGCAAGATTTGCTCTTCCCTTAAATTAGCAAGTGTTCTGTGCTGCTGCTGGGAACCTAAAACCCAGGCCCTGACCTCATACCACTTTTCACAAGCAATGAGGCCTAGGCTCTGAAGAGCTATGTTCTTGCAACCACATCCTGCCTACAAGGTGGCAAATGCAAAATATTCAAAAATACTTTTTCATGCCATGTGTAACTAGACTGTGGAACACTCCACCACAAGAAGTTGTTGAAGCCAAGAACGTCACAAGATTCCTAGAGATTGGACATTTATTTTCATAACAAGAACATCCAGAGTTACTGTAATAAGGGACAAAAATGTAGGGGATGCTAACCTCATGTATCAGCGTTTTGGCCAATCTGAGTATTAAAGACCAGGATGAGACCTAATGAGAAGGGCGGATTATCCCACACGTACCTACTCTGGGGTTCTTGCACCTTCCCCAGCAATGTCTGGAGCTGACCATTGCCATAGACAGGATACTGAGCTAGGTGGCCCTGAGGCAGGGCCAGATGAACCTTCTGTGGGCTCCAGTGCCTTGATTGTGTTGCTGCCCCAAAGACCTGCCCTTGCTTAGCCTCTTCTCCCGCACAAGGCCCTGCCACCACTAGGGTTGCCAGATGGTTTCAACAAAACTACCGGACACACTTGACATTACATCACAATCTACATTACATCTTATTTAGAAAACACCGGACATTTATATTTTCTCAATTTGTTTCCCAAACCGAAAGCTCAAATACTGGACTGTCTGGTTCAAAACTGGACACCTGGCAACCCTAGCCACCACACATGTGGGAGGGAGGGTAAAAGGGGTGGACAGGAGCAGGTGGGGGAGGCACAGAGAAATGAGCATGGCCAGGGCCTGAGGGTGAAGTACAACAGGAACAGGTGGGCAATGCCCCTTCTGAATGAGGGCACAGGGCAGTTGGCACCTTTGTAAACTAGGGATGTTAAAAAGCAGGTTTTATTGTAAATGTGTAACCAGTGACATTTTTAGTGGTTATAAAGTTACATGGGGGGGGTGGGGTGGCTCCGTGGGAGGCAGTGCTCTAGGCAGCAGCATGGGAGGGAGGCGGGGGGCTCTCTGGGAGCCTGCTTAAAACCCAACTCCCCGCAAGCACTGGCTCCTGCATGCTCTCCCCTTTCCCCCCACTGCCTCTGATACTGAGGCAGCAGGGTGGGGGGCGGGGCTTGCGTGTAACTTGAAGGTTAACTGAGTCCAGGCTCATTGGTTAACCGTTTAACCATGGATCCTAACACATCCCTATTGTAAACCTGGGGTCTGATCCACTCTGGCAATTCCTGTGTTGCTGCAGTGATGTTGTTAGACTCCCTCCCCTCCCTTCCCCAACACTGTGGTAGTTCTCATCCTGTCACGTCTGTTCCCTTGTGCTGCTGTTTTCACAGGAGGTGGAGGCCCGGATGCTCCAGCTGAATTCGGAATGGCAAAGGTAACCCAGCCCCTCTCCAGGGAACTCTTCCATGTAGCCGGGCAGTTAAACATGTTCTCAACCTGCTTGGGCTGAGAGCAGGCAGCAGGGGTGTCTGTTGGGATCCTACAGGGATCCCTGTTAAGCCTGGTCTGGGACTTGGGGCTCATGGCAGGTCTAAGAGACCAAACTGGGAGGGGTTTCAGATTCTGATGCAGCCTGGAAAATAACAACAAAAGCTGGCAGGAGCCAAAATGAGATGGGACTTAGTGACAAGTTAGATCATATGGGGAGGGGAAAGGATCTAGCACACGGCTAGTCCGTGGGAAAGAGCGAAACTGACTGCAATGATACTGTGAAAGGGAGGTGGCAGGAGGACTCTGCTCTTGTAGGTTTGAGATGGTGGCTGAGAGAGCCAGTGTGATCTTTGGCTGTGTACGCAAAGGCAGTGCCTCCTGGAGCAGGTAGCCTGCAGTCCCTCTCTCTGGGACTCTGCCCAGATGGCACCTAGTATGCTGTGCTCTGGTCTGGCACCGCAACCCCAGGAAGACATCGATACATTGGAGGAGTTGAGAGAAGAGCAGCAAAAATAACGCGGGGGCTGGATTGACTGAGGGCAGATGAGAAGAGAGAAGAACATATCCCCAGACTAAGGACAACATGATAACTCACAAGGACAGGAGTGGCCCGAGGCAGGCTGTGGCAGCTGGCACCCCAGGCGGAACGCGCGATCGGCGCCCCCACCTGCACGGCCGTCAATGGGCTGTCAATGGGGTGACGTCATCATTAGGCATCCCAGGTGCCCCATGATGTCATCATCAGGCGCCGTTGAAGGTGGTGCCCTAGGTGACAGCCGAATCGGCCTATAGCCATGGGCCGCCCCTGCACAAGGATGGGAAGGGTGCTCACACTGGGGAGGAAATTGTGGTTGTTCCTGGGGATATATGCCTAAAAGCAAGGGAGTGGAACTGAGCAAAGAGAATTGTGGCTGGAGATTGAAACCATCTCCTGGGAGTGAGGGCTATTAGGCCTTGGTGTAACCCCCCCAAGGGAAAAAACTTAACGAATAGTCCTGCAGCACTTTAGAGACTAACAAAACATGTAGATGGTATCATGAGCTTTTGTGGGCACAGCCCACTTCTTCAGATTAATGGAGTTGAAGGGGTCCAGAGGTACAACTAAATAGCAAAAAGAGGAGAGATGGGGGGGAACCTGTCAATTAATGTGTCGATGCTAAATGAGGCTAATAAAGTGGGCTGTAAGTGCCTGCTACTTAGCTTCTGATGTCATTTGCCCATCCAGTTCATGTCTTTGTTCAGTCCTTGGTTAAATGTGTCAAATTTGCATATGAAGGCAAGTTCCGCAGTTTCTCTATCTAGCTGTTTTTTTTAACTGCTTTGTAAGAGGATATTTACTTTTAGACCCATTGGGTAGTTCGCTGCCTTCATTACACCTACGCTGCTTTCTGTTTATTCGCCTCCCTCCCTCCCTCCTTCTGTAGCTCGACCCAAGAGGGCCTGCAAGGGAGCTTCCAGCAGGAGATGGGCAGGCTGGAGACACAGCTAGCAGGCCTGAAGAAGGAGCTCATGCTCCTGGCATCTGACCAGCAGGCGTTGGTGAAGCATGTGGAGTCACTCCCAGGACAAATCAAGGGAGTGCGAGAGGACGTGAGTCTCAAACCCTGACCCTGTCCCCTTAACAGAAGTCTCATTTGACCCATTCCCTGCCAATGTTTCCTCTAAGCTTTTCCATCTATGTGCAGAATAAAATGTTCTGTGTGCACTGAGGCATGTATGAATATGCATCACCAGTGGGTGCTCTGCTAATCAGCTGGGTGACATTTGAATCTCCTGAGTAGCTGTACAAGCACCCAGCTTACAGAGCAGAGAACAGTCTTCCAAACGGTGATGTGGCAAAGTCTGGGTGATGCAGGACTGTGTGGTCCCACCATGTGCTAGGCACCTCTGGGTACATGATGCCCCATCTCCCTTCACAAGCTGGACACTTCCAGGAGGGTGACCTTTCTTCTGCCACAACCTGGGCACCCTCAGGGGTGGTTTGTGTGCATTAGGTATATCCTCCAGGGATGGAGGTTTCCCCACACATAGGGGTCTGTAGGCCAGACTGCCAGGGCCCTTGTGCTGCCTTGCTCTGCCCACATGCTCTCCATTCGTCATGCTCTGCTGTGCAGACTCCTTCTTCTGGCCTGAGCGCTTTCCCTTGGCGGTTTCAGGTGGAGGCGCAGTTCCCCCGGTGGATCAGTCAGTTCCTGTTGCAGCCCAGGGAGGATGGAGTGGGCAGTCTGGTTCTCCAGCGTGAGGAGCTACAGGACAAGCTCCGGGAGCTGGAGCACAGAATCCTGGCCAGTGTCTCTGAGGGCCAGAGGCTGTCTGCACGGGATGCCAAGGCCAGCATTGGGGTAGCGCTGCAGCAGGAGGGAGTCACAGGTGTGACTGAAGAGGTGAGGCCATGCCTGCTCAGCCACATCCACCGAGTAACTTACTTGGCTTGGGGGTTGTGGCATGGCACACTCAAGTGTCAGAGCAGCATCAGCCTGTGTGAGTGTGCCAGCCCTGAAGCCCTTATATGTGTGCCTACATGGAGTGTGTCAGGGAGTGTATGTGGCAGGCCCCGGCTCCACATGTGTGTGCTCACTGTTGGGTGTGATACGTGTGGTTGTGCTGAAGCACTCACAGCTGGGAGCATCAGGGATTTAGGATTTCTTCCATTTTCTGTTACCCTGTTTGTTTTTTCTTCCTCCCAGAACCCTGACAGTAAATTGGGCTGGGATTGCCAGGGACTTGGTTTGGTTGTGTGCAAATCATAACCAGCCCTTTGAAGCATGTGATTAAATCCTCATGAAGAAAAGGAGGAGGCAGAGCAAGGAGTCAAGTCACTTACAGCCTGGGTCCTTCTGAATTGCTGAGCTACAGGGACCATTCAGACTCACAACACTAATATCATTATATAGAGGGAAGGATGAGCTTGTGGCTCGGCAGTGGATTGGGACTCATGAGATCTGGATTCAGTCTGCTCCCAGCTCCCCTTGTAACCTTGGGCAAATCTCTTCGTTTCTCTGCGTCCGTTCCCCCTTGCTGATGCCCAGATGATGCTCTCTTTCTCTGTCTTGTCTATTTATGCTGTAAAAAAAGTTTTGGGGGCCGGCACTGCCTTGCTATTTGGATAGCACCTAGCATATCGGAGGGCAGGGTGCAGGCTCAGTTGGGATCAGTAAGTATTAGTGCAATACGAAGAATTACTAACAAATAGAGAAGTAATAAGAGTTTATTTGTAAAAAGTTTTTAAAGGGAAAAGCCCTGGTTTGAAATGTCTTTTTAAAATAGTTTCATATGGCTCTGTTGGGAGAAAAAGTGATTCCGTTTTAGGTGGTAGCTCTCAGGTTGTGTTGTTTTAAAGTTCTAGGCTGTTTCCTAAGACAAGTGCACATAAAAGGAGCGGATAGGAGAATGCAGCCACTGTCACCTCTTGTGCTTTCAGACCAGTTGGTGAAAGAGAACTTGCACAGCAGAGAACTCATTTAGCCACCTCTGGCTCTGCCACATTTTTGTCTAGGTAGCTTTTAGTTCCCTCTTGTCCGTCTGTCTGGAGGCAGCTAATCTCTTGGCAGAGATCGGGTAGCCTAGGAATTTTTTCCAGCTAGTCAACTTGCAAAGGATTGCAAGGTCAGATGTGTGCTGGCTGGCTCATTTAGACAGCTTCAGAAAGAGGTGGAAGGAATATGGTAGGGATGGAAACCAAAATGCTGAGGAGGCCTGTGGGAACCTTTGGGTCAAATCTTTGGACGTGCCCAGGACCCAGCTATGGTTGATGGGAGGGGTCTCGCTTAGAATCTTTTTTTTGGGAGGGGGGAGGGATCTGGTCTGCACATCTTCAGGATCAGGTGAAAGGAAGCCCAGCAGTGTGATGGTAACTACCCAGTTCCCAGCTTATGGTGGCGATCACCACAATGGCTGTGCTGGTAATGTGCTGGTTACTGGGCACCTGCTACTCTGGATGAGCTGTCAGGGTCTCCCCAAAAGACATCTGTCTGAAAGGGATGAGCTTGCTACACTGTCACGATTCTCCAGTTGTAACAAGGCAAGGCTGGCTCCAGATTGGATGCTGCCTCTCATTTTAGGGATGTAAAATCCTATTTAATTGATTAAATTAAATTGATTAAATTACCAGTTAAACATAATGTTTAACCAGTTAACCAATTAAAAGAGTGGGCCAGGTCGGGGGGAGGGGTTGTTCCAGCCCAGCTGGGCTGGAGTGGTCCTACCACAGACAGGCTACATTGGCCCTGACGACAACAGGGGCTGCTCAGGCCGGGCTAGAGTGCCCCCTGCCCACAGCGGGCCCCACTGGGCTGGAGCAGCCTCCTGCCCATGGTGAGTGGGGAGCTGCTCTGTTAGGGGTGAGGTTTGCCAGTAAACTATTCACATCCCTAGTTTTGATCTGTGGCTGTAACAATTCAGAAGCCTGTGATTGCATGTGTGGCGTGGCTGTATAAAATGCATGTGCAGATGCGTGTGCCCTTAGGGACAAATGTATGTGGCAGGGGTTTGCGTGTGATAGGCTGCATGTTTGGTACCTCAGAGGCTGCACATACAGACATGCACATGGAGGTGTGTCAGGATTGTGTGTGATGTGTGTATCTCCAGCCTTTGCATTCAGTTCTGGTGTGTCCTTTTCCCTCTTGTTGCAGCAGGTGCACCTCATTGTGAACCGAGCCCTGCAGCGCTACAGCGAGGATCGCATTGGAATGGTGGATTATGCCCTTGAATCAGGGGGTAGGTGAATCGTGGCCCCCAAGGACAGAAAGGGAGTGTCAGACTGAAGACGCGCTCACTGTTTTAATCAGAGACAAGACTTGCTAGGAGACTTCCAACAGCTTAGCATGTAGCCAGGCACCTGGGCATGTGAAGAGGGAGGGTATTGGGCTGTCTCATGCATGCAGAGCATTACAGTGGGGCTCAGTTGGCTAGCCCAACCTCACTAGAGGAGATTTCATGTATGGCATAGCATGTGGTGTTAGAGGGGGAGCTGAGCTGGAATAGCTCCTCCCTGCCCTGTAGATTACCTCAGTTTGATACCTCCGCCCGCCCAATGCGAGACCATAGTTAGGCCTTGTCTATGCTTACATGAAAGGCTGAATTAAGATTCACAACTCCAGCTACGTTAATTGCACGGCTGGGGTCAACGTACCTTCATTCGACCTTCTGCGCTGTCTCCATGAATCGAGAAGTACCAGCACCAACGGGGGTGTCCTCAGCGTTTGATTAATTGAACTCCGGAAGATTGACGGCCGCAGCATCCATCTTCGGGAAGTGAAGACATGGCCTTAGATACACAGAGAGAGCATAACTTCTGTCACCTGGGGAGGGTGCTATAGTCTCACGTGTCTTTTGTTTTCCTTTCAATCCCAGGGGCCAGTGTTATTAGCACCCGGTGCTCAGAAACCTACGAGACCAAGACGGCACTGCTGAGTCTGTTTGGGATCCCCTTGTGGTACCATTCGCAGTCCCCACGGGTTATCCTGCAGGTAGGGACCCAGCTGTGTGGGGGGGGGGGGTCCCCCGTTATACCCCTACGAGCTGAGCTAGAACTTTCTGCCACTGTCCATGGACTGTTTCTTGCCTATTGCCCCTACGGGGGCCCAGCTAGATAGTTCTCCTAATGCCCCCCATGAGCTTCCGGTTTAGTTAATTCCTCCTTGGTGCTCAGACTGCCATCACGTCACCCTTGAGTCGTCTCTTCCCCTGTTGGTAATCAGGCCTCCCATCCTGGGAAGTCACATTTCCCCCATTTCGTTCCCTTTCTCTGGGTTCTCTCCCATAAAGATCAGATCTGAATGTGGGGACGGGGATGTCTCCCTGGCACCTTGTGCTACACAAAATGCCTGCCCTGGGGTGGGGAGGAGTTAGATGTGCCGTTTGTCACCTTAGCTGTGTTAACAGCTGGGTCCTCAAACTCTAGTCGTTGGCGTATGCAACCTCATTTGTGGTTTTAGTTCAGAACTCAAGCTGCAAATGTTCTAGAAATTCCCATTCTCTTTCCAGCTCCATGTCCTGGCCCTGACAGCATCCAATGCGAGATCTTCCAGAGAAAGAGGTTAAAAGCCCCATGTCTGAATGCAATGCTCTAGCCAGGGGAGACCTTTCTTCCTTCTCCCAGCTAGTGAGCTCTTGGTCACAAAGCCTGAGGGCTCACAGCACTTGTGACTGGTAACAGAACTGGCTTGTGGTACCACAGGGGTTCTGAGCCTCATTCCCTGTGGCAGTCAGGTTCTGGGTCAGCTCCTTTCCGTCATTCTGCCAACTGAGGTTAAGCCAAATCTCCTCCTGCCCCTGATCCAGAACCAGCCCAAGAACCAGGGGCACATCTGTGTCTCTCTTCCTCTCCACGGTCCACAATAACCAGGGACGTAAAATCCCGGTTAATCAGTTAACCAGTTAAACCTTAGGTTTAACCGATTAACCAGGATCTGCTCTCTTCTCCCGCTCCTGCCCCTGCCACTGAGGGTGAGGAGGGGGCGGGAGCAGAAGCTCACTGCCCTATGTGTGGGGGGCGGGACAGGGAGCAGGAACTGGACCCCCTACAGACACAGGTGTGGCTGCTGGCCCCCATGCACAGGGGAGCCGACAGCAGCTGGAAGCCTCACACACGGGGCAGCCAGGAGCAGAAGCCGCCAACCCTCTCCCTCCCCCTGCACTCCCTATGTGAGGGGCTGCTGGCTCCTGCTGCTGGACAGGTCTTTTGCAGCTGTCTCCTTCTGCCTTCCCCTCAAGCAGGCCACAAGCAGGGGGCTGCTCCCAGGTGCCAGTTTATTGGTACCTGGTAAAGGTGGTTCTTACCCGGTAACTGGTTAACTGGTTACCCATTCACATCCGTATTTCATAACAGTCCAGGCTTATGGTGACTCTTTTGCAGCATCTCAAAGGTAACTTTGTGCCACTCCAGCTGGGCAGATTGACAGGAGTGGGGTTTTTGAAGATCAGACCCAACGTTTTCTCCATTTCTTCCACTGCAGTGTGCTGTTAACAGCTGCCATGTTGAGTTCCAGAGGGGACTGCACTTCACTGGAGGGCGAGGGATCCCAGTATAGCAGCTTGTAAAACGCTGTTGGTCGAAAGGGCCTGGAGAGCTGCACAAGCTGATGATTATTGCTGCTATCTGATGCTGGTTTTGTTTTGTGTGTAGCCGGATGTCAACCCCGGGAATTGCTGGGCTTTCCGTGGATCTCAGGGCTTTGCTGTTATCCGTCTGTCCAGCCACATTCGTCCTACTGCTGTGACTCTGGAGCACGTCCCAAAATCCCTCTCGCCCGTGGGCACCATCCCGAGTGCCCCAAAGGACTTTGCTGTCTTTGTGAGTGTCTTTCTCAGCACGGAAATGGGGAATGGAGGAGGAAAAGTCCATGTGTGGAGAAGGGAGCAGGGGTGGTCTCTGGATCCCTTTCTGTTCATAATCACCCTGTAGTATTGGGGACGAGGCTGTTTCCTTGCCTCAGGAATGGGAACTGCTGTCTCACAAGGCGTGCTGCAGAGGGCTGGCCGCAGGGGTGGTGTGTTGGGGAGCAGGGGGAGATGGGGAATGTGGGGCGGGGGAGTCCTGCAGAAGGAGTCATGGTGAGCGGTTGGTTCTGCATGTGGGAGGAGGAACGTGTTGGGCAGAGGAGACAGAGTACCTGAGGGAGAATGGGGTCTGAGGGGAGAGGGAATGGTGTACGTGGGATAGGGGAAAGTGGGGAGGAGGGAAGGGAGGGTTGGCTGGAGGTACATGGGGAGGGACGGGGTGAGTATATAGTTGGGGAGGAGGCTGGGGGTGCTGCTGCACCTCCTGGTATGGAATATTTTCCATCCTATCCAGGATTTTCAGTTGTTCAATGGCTCTGAGCCCTCTGCTCGCAGCATTGTCCTACTGCTCCTGCATGTTCCCTGTCCTTTCACTGTCCTATTTGTTTGTGTGGTGCGGGAAAGCTGGAGTGGAGTTTAATTGCATTTATCTCGGTTTCCTTCTGTTCTTCTGGGCGCTCTGACTACCCCACATCCCTTCTCTCTTTCTGCTTCCTCATCACGCCGTTCTCCCTTTCTTCCCCACCTGTGCTTGGCCTCACAGGGCCTGGAGGAAGAAGACCAGCAAGAGGGCATCCTTCTCGGACAGTTCACCTACGACCAGGATGGGGATCCCATCCAGACGTTCCGCTTGGAGGTACGGAGGAAGATTGTAGGGCCCCAGGGAGTTCCCGCCATACTGAGCCCAGAGAGCAAAACCCAGCACCCCTAGTATTTCAAACCAGTCCAAGTGTCAGGTCATGCACCCATGAATGCCACTACCTCTGCTGTGCAAGGTTCTCTGCCCGGAGCGCTTTAGACAGGCTGGTTTGGACCCAGGTCTTTTGAACTGGACAGGTCTTTTGCAGCTGACTCCTTCTGCCTTCCCCTCAAGCATTAAGCACTGGCCGCTGTTGGGGACACAGGATACAAGGATGGGGGGATCTGATCCTGTGCAGCAGGAGCAGGGAGACTGGATTAGATGGCCACTGGGCTGATCCAGTGCAGCATGCACTTGCATGTGAGCTACAGACTGCTTTGGCAACAGACTCTGGAGGAAGCTCCTGCTGTGATGCTCCCCCGGGTTATGAGGCTCCTTGCCACCACCTGTGTCTTCTGCTCCTGCTGTGCTCCTTGAAACCAAGAGCCCCTGGGCCTGCACGCATGGATTTCTAGGTCCCCACAGACCACACCCTCTGTACAGGCTAGTGCTAGGTAGCTACTCTCTGCAATACCTGGGCACTGTCACTGGATGCTCACCATAATAAACAGTTTTGCCGTCCCCAAAGAGACTGGTAGTCACACAGCCTGATTGGCACGGCCGAGGCCCTTGCTGATAACACAGCACTGTAATCGACTTAGAGTGAAAACAAAGGATTCTCGTGAGCAAGACACGAGAAGTCATTCTTCCGCTCTATTCTGTGCTGATTAGGCCTCGGTTGGAGTATTGTGTCCAGTTCTGGGTACCACGTTTCAAGAAAGATGTGGAGAAATTGGAGACCGCCCAGAGAAGAGCAACAAAAATTATTAACGATCTAGAAAACATGTCCTATGAGAGAACACTGAAGGAATTGGGCTTCTTTAGAAAAAAGACAACTGAGAGGGGACATGATAGCAGTTCAAGTATATAAAAGGGTGTCACAAGGAGGAGGGAGAAAAATTGTTCTCCTTGGCCTCTGATGATAGGTAGGACAAGAAGCAATGGGCTTAAATTGCAGCAAGGGAGGTTTAGGTTGGACATTAGGAAAAACTGCCTACTTGTCAGGGTGGTTTAAACACTGGAATAAATTGCCTAGAGAGGTTGTGGAATCTCCATCCCTAGAGATATTTAAGTGAATGTTGGATAGACATCTATCAGGGATGATCTAGTAGGTGCTTGGTACTACCATGATGGCAGGGGATTGGACTTGATGATGTCTCGAGGTCCCTTCCATTTCTAGTATTCTATGAAAGACAGGTTTACTTACAAAGATTAAGATTTGCAAAATAGTGAGCAAGGATACAGGTTACATGTAAAACAAAAGGTAGAACACGCGTCTTAGTCTTACCTTAAATGCTGATGGGCTAGAATCCTTGTCTTAAAGCAAACCTTGGTGTCACTAGCCCACATGACCAGGATCCAACTTTCCTGAATGCAAAAAGTGCTGTCTTTTTGCTTCCTCAGTGAAAGATGACAAAAATGTGTCATGGTTGGGGTAGGTTGTTTTTTTAGCTTCTCCTTCTCTGTCCTCAAACTCATTGTTTTCTCCCCAAAAATGGGAGGATAACTCCTGTGATTCCCTTCCTGGGGTGCTGGCTAAGGTATCTTCCCATACTCCTGTTTGACATTTCTCTGCCCCCCACAGTCACCTGTGTTCTTGTTGACTTTCACATGGGTAAATAGGGCTTTTGAAATGTATGTGTTACAATGCTTGACTTCCATCAGAGGCAAGGATAGGTGAATAGACATGCTTTGTCTAGCACAGGAATGGCAATAATTTTGGATGGGGAGCCACTCCAAGAATTTGGAAAGTGGTTGAGGGCCGCACTTTTCGATAATATTAATGCAGGAGATGCGGGGTCTGGGATGGAGTGGGGTGGTGCAGAAGCGAGTTTGGGTGAAGGAGGCAGTTGTGACCTGGGTCACTGGACTAGAGTGAAGGGGGTTGGATTGTGATCTGGGGCAGGAGGAGACTGTGATCTGGGGCAGGGGATTGGGGTGCCAAATATGGGAGGGGATATGGGTGCAGGAGGGGGGGCAGAGGATTGGGGAAAGGAGGGGGTGGGGTGCCCGAAGCAAGCTCTGGCCAGGAGACTTACCAGCCAGCAGCCTGTTCCTGAATCAGCCTCCCTGCCTCCGCACAGGCTGCAGCCATGTGCTCTGTGAATAACTACGAGCCCCTTCTGCTTCCTGGCTGCCTGTTAGTGAAACAGGCAGCTCCCATTGGCCAGTTTCTGGCCGGAAGCCGGCCAATGGGATTGTATCTGGGGTGGGAGCAGCTCCTAAATCCTTCCCTCCTTCCCTCCGGGCTGAATTTTTAAAGTGAAGCTGCCACTCAGCCACGTTTCTGAGTGGCATGCAGGTGGGGCAAGGCAAGCAGGGAGCCTGCCTGGGGCTGTCTGCAGTGTCCATGGGCCGGAACTGGTGGCATGGTGTGCCGGATGAGGCCTGCGGGACATATTTTGCCCAGGCCTGGTCTAGCAGAAAACCCATCTAGTTACAAACTGCCGGGTTACAAACTTTAAAACGTAATTTCAGTGTTGTATGTAACTTAAATATCATCCATGCATACATTTCATTGCAATATTAATGACCAGTAACTTGTCAGCTTTCATTTCATACCTTTCAGGACCCTATTTATGGAACAGTAAATATCACAGTGTTAGGGGTAGGGAGTTTGTCAGGCCTATTAGGAATTGCTGTCACAGAACAAAGAACCCTCTGCCAGTTGGCATGGGAGGCTGGGCTGTGGCTTAGCTAGAGAGGTGACCTGCCTTTTGAAAAGGTACTCTGGACTTGACTGGATAAAGCTGAAACCATTTGATACGTTTCTTTCTGTGCTGTCTTGTAGAACTGATTAGCAAATTCTCCACCTACCGTAGAATTCTACAGGAAGGCTCCAAAGCCAACAGAGGGGTTCCCATTCTCTGATCATACCAAGAGCCAGAACTTCCACCCCACTCCAGTCTGTTTGCGGTGCTCTGGGAGCACAAAGCAGCCCTAAAGCTGGTTTAACCAGCCCCTGGGGATTCCCCCTGCACACAGGAACCCTTGGCTGATAGAGAATCACTGATGTGGGTCCTATGCCTCATCCAGTTTTTGATCTCTGGCACAGGGGATGTGGCCTGGAAGAAAATTCCTGGCAGCAGCCACTTCTGTATCTGGCTGACTCATGCGTGGCTCGAGCACCTTTGCATCTAGATGATCCCTGGTTGCTGGGACAGCCTGGGGAGACCACTGGATAGGACTATGCAGAACCAGGGGCCAGAGAGCTGGCTTAAAGCAACTTGTACCTCTACCCTTTCCCCTCTGCTCTTGTGCCAAGAACAGCTTTGTCAGAGTATCTGACCCATTGAAGTTTGTAAAGTACTTTCCATAGGACCCTACTGGGTCTGTTCCTATTAACTGGGAAGGTGATTAGGAACTCTCTGATGTGTCTGAGTGAAGACCCCTCCCCAAATCAGTGAGGAATCTGAGGAGTGGGAGCTGACTTGCAAAGAAATGGTGTTTCTTTCTGCAGAGAATGACCCAGCCTATGAAATGTTTCCTTTCTTCTTTGCCCAGGGTGAAGATATGGGCACGTTCCAGGTGGTGGAGCTACGGATTCTGAGCAACTGGGGCCACCCAGAGTACACCTGCATTTATCGCTTCCGTGTGCATGGGGAACAGGTCCACTAACCCTTCCCTGGCTCTCCTCTGTCCCCAGCTGGCTACCTCAGATTCTTCACCGTCCACACGCAACAACAATGGTGGAGAGAAGCTGTCTCCAGAGAGAATGGCAAACCGGTTAATGAAATTCTTCTTCTTTTTGCTGCTTCTCTCAAGTCCAGGCTGGGAGCGGTGGGAGAATGACTGTCCTTGGCAAATCTAGTCCCCGTATGCTTTTCTGTGCTGCAACTGCCAGAAGAAGAGCTTATATTGAGGGGAGGAAAGGATTTTAGTGTTCAAAAGGTGGTGTGATGGGGAAATGAGGCTCTGATCCAAGTCAGATGGGACTTTTAACTTTTTTTTTAATTTTATTTTTAAATGAGTCTATGCAGTTCAAACCTTTTCCTGCCTCCCTCTTCCCAGCCCCATCCCTTCCAGATGTTAGAGAAGGCTATAAGATAGCATTCCAAGGTTTATTAACATACATGTAATTAGTATTATCATTATACAGTGGTATGGAGGTGTGATATCTTTGGTTGGGAACCCCCATCTGAATGTCAGATGTTGGGAGAGTGGGCACATGACCAAATAATTTTGCACTATTGTCCATTCCCTTCCACTATTTGGATCAGTGGTTTGTTTTCATTGGATCCAATGGCTAGCTTGCCATGGGTTGACTTAGGATCTCATGACCCTGCAAAGTAGCTAGCAAGCATTTTAGCAGGGGGAAATAATGAGGGCACCAAACATGTATTAAAGAGTTAATATATAAGCAAAAGACTTGGAGGGGTTTAGTTCTTTGGGGGAGAAGATAATCTAGTCTCCCCGGGATTGTAAAGCCTGCCCCAACAATGCAAACCTTTGACTCAGGTCAGTGTATTATATAGCTATCAAGATGCATCTTCTCTTCCCTCACAGTTGAGTGCTATTGGATTTCACCAGTATGCCAGGCTGTGGCCCAGAGAGGGAGAAGATCCAGTATAATTCCCACGTGTGTGTCTTCTCACACATGCATCCCCAAATGGGCGCTAAACATTCACAAGGCAAAATGCCTGCCGTGATGCCCTCTAAATCTTTTCCCACCTGACACTGTTGTTTGTAACCATGAAGGACGTATTTTTCCGTGTGATGTGTAATTGACCTGTGGGACTTTGTACCACAAGGACTACAACTGAGGCAAATTGCTTAGATTACTTAAGGGCTAGACACTTAGTAGAAGTTGTAGTAGTACTAACTAGAGTGAAATGGCCAGGGCTGTTAAATCCGCAGGCTTTGTGGTGGGAACTGATCAGTAGCTAAGTTCAGAAGAAAATTTCCCTCCATGACTGCTGCACAATAAGATGCCATGGTCCCGGCTGGAGACAGGATACTGAGCAGGGATCAATGGTAGTGCCTGCCTGCTTTGCTTTTGGAAAATCCTAGTCAAAATTATAACTGGCGGGGGGGTGTAATAAATGGATCCCCCCCCCCAGTACATGTTCATCTGTATATAGACAACTGTACATAGCAAGTAAAGTCTAGACTGTAATTATCCAGACCCATGGGGGTTTGTTGATGGGGATACAAGGGCAGATATGAAGGTATGAGTGTGATCACTGGACTGGCACAAACCCCACAGGGTAATGAGACAACATTATACCAGTTTTGGTGTTAGGGGGATGGCGCCCCTGAAGGCTGTACAATCCAGGCCAGGGGCAGGGAAAGGCAGCAGCCTGAGCCGAGCGGGGGGGGGCACCAAGGCTGACTGAAGAGTGCTGTGATGTGGAGCTCTCTGTGAGTAGGGACGGTGAGACAAGCCAGGGCAGGCTGGCACAGATCTGTGACGAAACAGGGTTTAGATGTGGGAGAACCTTGCTACATATAGGGCCTGCAAGGGCGAGTATTGATGGTGGCAGCAGTGGTTCCAGGAGGAAGCTTGTGGCTGAAGCTGGGACTGGACTTTTCCCTCAGGAGACAGGTGGGCAGGTCTATGTGACAGCCCAGCCCCATTCACAGCTGCTGTCCTTCCCCTGGTGTATGGGGAAGTTTAGACAGGGCACAACAGGCAGGGAGGGGCTGACAGCTGCCTCTTTCCATGGATTTATCTGAGAGCAGGGACACAGCACTAAGGAGGGGCAAGGCTCTTCCCTCCAAGCTCTCAGCCACAAGGGACACTCCCTGGGTTTGTGGTGTTCCCAGCTGGCAAGAGACGGGAGGAACTAGGAACAGTCTGGCTGGGGTGTGATGGGTGGGGGTGGACTCTCATCAGAGGGGCAGAACAGAGTAGGAGCTCACGTCAGAGGCCTTGAGAAGGTAACACCTGGCTGCTCAGAGAAGGGTTGTGTGTGTTTCTCTAAGTTTGGGCCAGCATGCTTTGTTCTTAGTTTAGCATATGTTTTGAATTGGTTCTTATGTATCTATATTTGTCTTAGTTTTCTTTCAGATAAAGAGAAAGGATCACTTTATTCCGTTTGAGGCTAGCACTCCCCAGATCCAGTGTGGAGGGAGTGGTACTTAGCATGTGCCAGGCTGTCTTCAACACCTGTTTGTCCAATAGGGCAGGGATAGTGTGAAGGGGAAGTGAATGGGTGACTCTCTTGCACAGCCAGCAATGGGCTTTTTCTGGGCAGCCTGTCTTGCCTTAAATCATCCAGAGGAGTCAAGCACTGCCCTTCCTATTGGTCAGCTCCTCCATTGCCTCATCAAGAGTGTGGCTCTGATGCTTGTGCTTTGGAATCAATCACCACTACTATGAAACTGGCTGCAGGGGGCATTGACGGAGCAGTAAATGGCTTACACCAGACACTGATTGCCTCAGACACAAGAGAGTGGGAATCAAGCTGTGGTCTCCCATGTGGATGTGCACAGCCCCCTCCCTAGAACTCAAAGTCCCCCCTGCAAGGGACTCGGACTGGCAACTGAAGATGGGGGTGTGAGGCCCTAGCCCATCCCCCAGGAGCAGTTATCCAGCCTTTGATGAGTCTTTACAATCTGACTACTGATCCCACACTGCCCCAACATCTAGGCATGCTGGAACAGTGGGGAAAGGAAAAAAGGTTTGTTAACTTTTCTTGTGCTCTAGCACCAGCTGTCAAACTGTAGGACAGTGTTTATTTAAAAGTGCTGCTTCAACTGCAGTCCCACTTCTTATCAAGATGCCAGGTAATCATGGTACTAAATGCAGGAGAGGAGGAGTGCAGCAAGGTGGTAATGAGTGGGAAACATCTGCTAAAGCAGAGCTTCTCTATTTACTCACCTTGGGCTGCCTCCCTCCTCTTGTGTGTGTACCAGGAAAGTGTTATAAATGAACCTTACACAAACCAAGCTGTATTGAATTCTGTAGCCTATTGCAAATGCTGCACTGTTTTGTGTGTCTTTTTATCTACAGATTGTAATTTATGCCTATGCAAAAAAACCCACAAAAACCCTAAGACAATAAATTGTTAAAACAGCTGAGAGCTGTAGCCATTCCTTTAATGTGTTTGCAGTTGGGAAGAAAGGGGATAGTGTTTGGACAGAAGTCACTTTTCCAGACAGACAGATTCACAGGGGGGACTAAGGCCTTATGCCTTCCTATCTAGGGCTATGTCTACACTCGCGGTTTCTTGCGCAAGAACATCTTGCGCAAGGGTTCTTGTGCAAGAAGTCTTGCGCAAGAAAACGTCCACACTGCCATGTGCGCGCTGTGCTTTTGCGCAAGAGCTCCCATGGCAGTGTGGACACTCTCTTGCGCAAGAAAGCTCTAATGGTCATTTTTGCCATAGGGCTTTCTTGCACAAGAAACCCCTGCCGAGCATCCACACTGCGCAAGAGGGCTTACACCTGTTAAAAAAGAGCGTAGCTCATGCGCAAGGAGCCCTCTCTTACCATGCTGTACTGTAAATTTCGTTGCGCAAGAGCGGGCAGGCAGTATGGACGCTCTGCAGATTCTTGTGCAAGAATGGCTGTACTTGCGCAAGAAACCGTGAGTATAGACATAGCCTAGGTGTCCAAGCTCTCTTTCAAAATTCCAGCAGGATGAGGAGGGAGTTGCCTGAGTTAGTCAGTAGGAAATGCAGGAAAGGAGCATGGCCAAAGGGAGTTAGACACTTACCTCTGCCCAAGATTCACAACTATGAACCCTACCTAGGAGTTGGGCATTTAAGGCCTTCTCCAGAAAACCAGGAAGTGCTACTCATTGTGTACAGTCTAGTGGAACTCACCCAACATGTGACAAGTTCAAGTCCCTGTTCTGCCTAGTGTTAAGGGACTTGAATCAGGTGAATACTCCAATCAGTAGGGCAGGGCTACTCAACTTTGGAAGTCCTGGCAGCCACAATGATACTCACTGCACATGCCGAAGGCTGCAACTTAAGTATGGTTGCATGTACATGCAAATATATATATGCAAATAGCTTCTTTCATGTTGACGGGCATTAATACAAAAGATTAAGGCAAGACTAAAGTCAGTTCTGCTGATATTAATAAAATGCAATATTTACCCGATTTTCACCCATATGACAGCACTTCTAATGAGCAATGACAGTCCAGGAATGTAACTACTAAAGGACATATCAACAGAAGACCATTATATAGACTAATTTTTTGTTTTGACTCCCACCTATGGGCCACATGTTGAGCCCTGCGTAAACCCGCAAACAAACAGGCAGCAGGCCGCAAAATGAGTAGCCCTGCACTAGGGGATTCCAGGTTGTCTCTCAATTGCTTGTTGAAGCTGTGCACTTGTATAAAACACTTGCCAAACCAGTTTGAGCTCATTCTTTGAAAGGGTAACTGATTTGTTGAAGGGGGAATGTGGTGGACATAATACACCTAGACTTCAGCAAAGCTTCTGACACGCTGATAAGTAAAATGCAGAGCGGGCAGAACTACCATTAAGTGGATATATGAACAACCACACAGTGTAACTATTACTAGAATGATGTCTGACTGGAGGGCGGTCTCACCTGCAGCTCCACAGGGATCTGTTCTGGGTCTAATGTTGTTAAACATCTTTATTACTAGCCTAGGTGTAGGGAAAGCGAGCATGCTGATCAAATGTACAGATGAGGCAAAATTAGAGGGGTGTTGCTAATGCTTTGGTGGATAGAGCTAAAATTCAAAGGGGATCTTTATAAATTGTAGAACTGGGCTAGAGATGACAATATGACATTCAGTAAAAACAAATGTAAAGTGCTAAGAAGGGTCTGGGAGTTACGGTAGTTCACAATCTCAACCTGAAAGAGCAATGTGATGCTTCTGCAAAAAGAGAGCAAATGCAATTTTAGGTTGCAGTAAGAGGCCTAGCATGCAAGTCACAGGTGCTGGTACACTCTACTTGGCACTGGTTAGGCCTCAGCTGGAGTAGCATGTCCAGTTTTGAACACCAATATATACACAGGCTGGAGAAAAACTGGAAAGGAGCCACAGGGGAGCAACAAAGATGATCAAAGGGATGGCATACAAGCCCTGTCAGCAAAGGCTGAAGGACTGGGGTAGGAAAAGAGAAGTAGGGGGGGCGGGTGCCATGTTAGCTGTCTTCAATACTTGAAAGGCTGCTATAGAAAGAAAGATGGAGAAAAGTTGTTCTCTTGCCACAGAGAGTAGGACGGGAGGCTGTGGGTTCACGCTACAGCAGCGTTTCCCAAACTATGGGCCGCGGCCCGATACCGGGCTGCGGGAAAAAAATACCGGGCCTGAGCGTGGCTGCCAGGAGGGGAGCAGAGCAGGGTGGGCTGGGAGGAGGGGGGTGTGTGTGTGTGGAAACCGGCCGCGGGGAAGCAGGGTTGGGGGCAGCAGGGCTGTCCCGTGGAGATGGGGGCAGGTGGCCGGTGGAAGCAGGGTTGGGGGGCAGCAGGGCTGTCCGGTGGAAGCAGGCTTAGGGGTAGCGGGGCTGTCTGGCGGAGATCTGGGCAGGCGGGCAGGCAGCGGAAGTAGGGTTAGGGGTAGCGGGGCTGTCCGGCGGAGATCCGGGCAGGCGGCGGAAGCAGGGTTAGGGGTAGCGGGGCTGTCCGGTGGAGATTGGGGAGGGCGGCTGGTGGAACCAGGGCTGAACGGGGGGGAGGAGGGGGCTGGCCAGGGAGATCAGGAGGAGGAGGACTGGAGAACTACCCTCTGGAAGCAGGGCTGGACGGGGGCAGCGGGGGGGTCATCGGGGGGGGGTCATCGGTGGGGGGGGCATGGAGGGGGACCAGCTGCTGGAAACAGGGCTGGATGGGGGCAGCAGGGCTGGACTGGGGAGATCAGGAGGAGAAGGGTAGGGGGAACGAGACTGACCCGGGCACATGCAGACCCAGGCACACGAGTGAGTCCGGCCCCGGGGATTCCATTTCCCCCCCCCCCGGTCCCTCCCCCCATACCCTCCCTCGAGTAGTTGTGAACTGCCTGGCTGATAGACACACACACGCAGCCTAAGCCCATCTACTAGCCAGGCAGTTCGCAGCTAAGGACTGATACACCTAATAATAATAAAACTTACCTAATTAGAAAATACTGGACATTTTATATGTCCGGTATTTTCTCAATTTGTTTCCTGGACAGAAGCCTCAAATACTGGACTGTCCGGTACAAAACTGGACACCTGGCAACCCTACCCCTCCTTGCACCCTCCCACCTAGCCAGATACCCTACCTCCAATCTGCTCCTGCTCCCACCTCCTGGAGTGCCCATGCAGTGCCAGGTCCCCCAAGCCCTGACCCAGGCTGGGCGGAGGAGGTAGCCGGGTGAAACACTGAAATTTATTCATTTTTAAATCTTTTTTTATATGCGTTTATATTTTTGGGCTGCAAAAAACAGTACTGAAAAAAAAACAGGTTCCAACTAAAGTAAAAAGTTTGGGAAACCCTGATCTAGCCAGCTTTCTATCCATCTTACAGTCCATTTATCCAATCCATATTCCCTTAACTTGCTGGCAAGAATATTGTGAGTGTATCAAAAGCTTTGCTAAGGCTGGCACTGGGGGCTTTGGGAGGACCAGAAACAACTTAGCTGAATATTCATCATTTGCTTAATGAATATGCAAATATGCAAATGATTTTTACCAGTCCTCCAAAAGCTCGTGAATGGATTTACTGGTCCCCGTGTCAAAAAGTTTGGGAACCCCTGCGCTACAGCATAGAAGATTTAGATTAAATCTCAGGAAAAATGTAAGTGTAAGAACAGGAGGACAACGGAACAGCTGCCTGTGGAAGCTGTTCCACTGGAGGTTTTCAAAAGGAGTCTAGATAAGTCAATCAACTGGATGGCTAAAAACAGCAAATAGTGCCCCGTGGGAAGAGGTTTGATTAGTTGACATGCTGAATGTTCCACTCTCTGCTTCACATACCAGCTGAGTGCTCAGCAACTTCTCCCCCATCTCTCCAGAATGCCTTGGACATTGCTCTTTCCCCGAGCTTGAATGGTGCAAATGAGCTAAGGCACTGAGGGGGAAGAGGCAGGGTGGCTGCAGAGCCTCACATCTGGGGGCCAGGAGTGCAGCCCCACAGTCACTGGTGGAGCTCTGCAGCCAGCACAGCTTCCCCCAGCCATGGCTCTCCACAGCTGCCCTGCCTCTTCCCTCAAGTGCCTACCTTCATCCCCAGTCCATCAATACCATCCCCGCTGCTGGCACCAGTGCAGAGCCCCACAGCCAGTGACAACAGATGGGCCAGCATTGACTTCCCCTGATCCAGGCCTGAAGTTGCTGAGCAGAGAGGGTCACCATAGTGCTATTTGCTCCAACCCCTGGGGTATTGGAAGCAGGATTCTGAGGAGTTCCCCCATTCCTGGCTGGGGAACAAATGAAATATTTACTAAATGTATGAGTTGGAAGCTGGCACACTGGCGCTTGGGTACTCTTGTTTATTTTCCAGCTAGCGAGAGGAATGCAGACGAGGATCCTGCACACGACCACAGCTGCATGACTCTGGCTAGGACAAATGGAGGCTAGCTGCAGACGCACCCTACAGCAAGTTCCAGTCCACACTTCAATACAGAAGCAGTGCCATCATAGCAGGAAAAAGTAAAACCCTAAAGAGCTCTAAATTACTTGGGCAGGAAAAAAAGGGAAATATTGTTCAGATTCCACACACTGTGGATCCAAGTGTTCAGACAGAAGCTAGGGCTAGCTAGAGAATGTCACTTTTTGTAAGTTGAAAAGGTTCTAAAGACTGGTTAGAAATAGATTAGCGTTAATTCTCCACTGCAAAAGGGACAGATCTATAAGGTTTAACCTAGTGGCTCTCAAGCAGGGATATGCAGAAGTCTTTTAAGGGGGAGCACGTCAACTCATCTAGATATTTGTCTCATTTTACAACAGGATACATAAGCTCTAGTGAAGTCAATACACACTAAAATTTCATATAATGAAATGTTTATACAGCTCTATGCAGTGTATCAGCAGTTCTCAAACTGGGTCATGAGTTTATTTTAATGAGGTTGACAGGGCTGGTGTTAGATTCACTTGGAGCCCAGGCTAGAAAGCCCAAGCCTGAACAGCTTAGCTTAGCTGAGGCCTGCTGTGGCTTGGGGCCCCAGGCAGGGTGTGGAAAGCAGGGAAACTAACACCAGACCTGACAGTAGGAATAATGTGCAGAAAAAACATAGCTGTTACTGTAACTTCACTGCTTCCCAGAATGACAAGGCTCACAAGTGAAAAATAGCCTGTTTACACCCCCTGCCCCAAGTGATTTGTAAATCAGAGGGAAAATGACAACAATGGTCCTGTTGCACATTAGAGACTAACAAAACTATATAAATAGTTATCACGAGCTTTCATGGGCACAACCCACTTCTTCAGATGTGGCTTGTGCCCACAAAAGCTCATGATACTATTTATGTATTTTTGTTAGTCTCTAAGGTGGAACAGGACCATTGTTGTTTTATAAGTTAGGCTAACATGGCTATCCCTCAGAGGAAAAATGAGAAAGTTAGCAATTGTTCAGAAATTGAGAAGTGGCACAGCTACATTATGTCTGATTGCGTAAGCAAGTACGTTTTAAATGGTGATTTTTTGGGGGGGGGGAGGAGTTACAAAACAAAAGTCAGATGCTTAAAGGAGTAAAGTAGTCTGTAAATGCTGAGAGCCACTGGTTTAATCTACCTGTAGTAGAGAAGTAGCACTCAGATTGTGCTGTCAAAGAAGTCCCTTGCTCAGGTATCACCAACCCTTCATACTGAAAGCACATCTTTCACCTACAGCTCGGGTTGCCATGGTTCTCAACACCATCCCCTTATACCCACCCTGCAGCTTCCCTCTTGTATGGGAAAGCAGCCTAACTTCACCAATATGCTTAGGAAACTTACCCCCCTACATAAGTACAAAGGCTGCCCTCACACCTAGCTGAGAGTAGAGTAAGGTGGAGGGTAGATACTCTTGTCATTTTGTGACAGCACAGGGATTCAGGGGTTATTGGCAGCCATTTCCATGACTAATACTTAATGGCACTTAGAGCAAGACGACACTTTAACTTAGAACAAATGTTTTATTTTATACATCACACCAGTCTCAGTGATCTTTGTATGCTGGTCATAACAAAAAGGAGATCATACCACCTCCTTAGTGTGAACTTATGTAAATCCTCTTCAGGCCCAGGCTTCCCTCTTTCAGCTGGGGCACAAGGAATGAAGAAAGAGGAAAACCGGCTGAGGCATGAAGAAAGTCTAAAATTCTCTGCCTCCCTTAAGAGCAGTGAAATTAGATGGACTTTTAATGCTACTATAAGGTCTGGGTGTGAATGAAGCAGGCCTCCATGTTTTGCTAGCAACACTTCATACTCCTTCACAACTGGGATGCTATTAATAGTGTAGTTACTTATGGTTTCTCTGGCAGGTAGGCGACTGGCTCGGGAGGAACCATGCTCTTACTCTCCACTTCCATTCTGTTTATCCTCAAAGATGGGCTTAGGCTTTAAGTTTCTATAGTTAACAGCTTCCAAAGGTGGAGGCCCTCTGAAACAAAGAACAGTGACTGACTTCATTCTAAGTAGAAAGTGATAGCTCTGCCTCCTCCCTCAAGATATTAAGCTTCCCACTAGTCAGGAGGATAATCAATGTCCTTGATGCTCACCTCAGGGATGGGAGAGGAGAAAACAAGTTTGGAGGTGACCAGCTACAAAGTCTGAGGTAAAAGGACATGATACTGATAAAATAAAGTCACTTCAGGAGTGTCCTGGTGGGCTTATCCAAGAAACTAGATTTTTTTTAAAAAATAAAAGATATAAAATCTCCATGGGGTCCCTAGGCTGAAAGTGCTTCCCTAAAGCTTGGTACCATCTAATCACTTCCCCCTTCTGCAAAGTGTAAGACTGACCAATCTTACCACTGCCATGGCAAAGCCTGGCCTGTGAGTTCGAGGAGAGAAAGGAGCACTAGGAGCAGGCCATCAAATGAGGATGGCATTTGTTTTCAATTTCCAACCTCAAGAGGACTATTCCACTTGCGATATTGTCTAGTCACAGAAGAGACATATACTGGTGGCAGGCCACAGTATTTCTGCCCCACTGAGCAGTCTGAAACGAACAAACATTCTCACTATGTTACTCTGCTGCCAGGGCCTCGAGGGTAGGTAAGAACTGTTCGAGCATGCATTGAACAGAGGTGAGAAGAGGAAGGGTGGGATGGGTAAGTAACCTCTGTACTTAGAACCTTTACTCAGAGGTGGGATTAAACAGCTATTGGCCTTAAACTTGGGGAGGAGAGGAGAAGTACTGAGGAAAAAAGTTAAACATACCTACTTAAGGTCAAGGATCTCTCTTGAATTCACCTTCCTCTTTAAGATCCATCTGTTCAGTTTTTTGCATCCCCCTCCAAACTGCAGTCACTGCCACATTAAAATTAATCCATTTAAAAACAGTTTAAGACAGGGTGAGTCCAGAACTCATTTGGCACCTTACTGGAGGGTGAGGAATTGCTGACCCCTAGGACCACCCACTATTCAGTGTATTTGAAACCCTGAAGTTACAGGTCTTCTAATGCCAATGGACTGGAGACAGTGTAGAAGGTTAAGACCAGATGGGAAATGGAAGCAGCCAAATGGCTCTTCTCCAATGTATCTGGATTTTCTGCTCATCTTCATGCACATTAATAAAAAGAATAAAAATTAAGAGCTCGGGTTGTACAAAAGTGTGTTGGGGGTAGAGGGAGGAGGAAGGTGTCAGTCAATCAGTTCCGTGTGTCTTGTCACCTTCATTAGCTTATTGTAAGTTACAACCCCTCTGTCATTCCTTGGGAGGGAAGGTTCTTCTGCAGCAGATCAGCTGGATGGGTTTTGGTTTAAGCTGCTCTGGATCTCTTGGCTACAAAATGGAGGGAGGGGGAGAATTCCTCAGACTGGGGAAAGAAAAAAATTCAGCAGCCACTGGCGGGAGTCACACAAGCCCCCTGAGACTTCACTTTATGGCGCTGGCCCCCACGTCGCCGGCCCCCTCCTCCAGCTTTTGACTGCAAAACAAGAAGGGGAATTTTAGTTTGTGATGACCCCCAAAAAAGTCAAAGTGACAAACACAGGCAAGGCATTCTACCCACACTCATGGTAAGGTCATCAGGAGCACCTCACATGATCAGTTTCCTACTCTTGTAAGCAACTGGTTAACTTTTGTTCTGGTCTTCTGGGAACCCAATTTACAGAAGTTCTGAACACTTAGCTCATATGATGTCAATGAAAGCTGAAGGTGCTCAGAATCAAGGACTTGGATTTCTAATACTGTGAGTGATGGAAGCAGAAAGCCTCCACACAACATGACTGTACCAAGCCCAGTTATCTCAAATCAGCTGCCAGGGTGCAAAAATACCTTATTGCCCTCTCGGTTGTGGGGCTCTTCATCCAGTGCAGTCTGAAGGAAAGCAGCAAGAAGAGAGAAGCAGAGGTGAGCGAAAGCACAGCCACACAAACACCCAAGGGACAGGGCAAAAATACTGAGTAAGCGTAACAGGCTGGAAGTGCAGCCCTTTATCCACAGGGACACCGAAGCACAGAGGAGACAGAAAGGCAAAAAAGAGAGAGATCTGAATCAAGAGAAAAAAAACACTGCCTCTTCCCAAGCCAGGCTCTGTATGATCTGACCAAAGGGAAGTGAGACAGCTGGCCTAATGCCCTTACTTGGACTGTAAGCTCATTGTGGCAGAAGCTGTGTGTTTGCACTGCGCCAAGCAGAATAGGGCCTCAGCCCACCAAGAGAGCTCCTAGGCTCTATCTGAACACAAATATTCCATAGAGAGGACAAGCGCCCATCAATTAGCTGTGAGGATTGTCTGAGTTACCAGAGACTCTAGGTCCTTGCTGGGGTACTGCTGGTTGTACCCATATAACTAGTTATTGCCAAGTTAACAGTCCAAAGAGAGGGGAACAGCGCTGGCATTTTGAGGGGCTGAATCAAGCCAGTTGGCAGGAAGGATGAAGCAAACAGCCAGAAGACACTCAGATGTCTTTTGCTAACCTGTGGTTGCAGGGCACTAGAAGGTATTGATGGTGTTGATCCTGATGAAGCTACTTCATCCCCCACCGGAGGCCCCCCAGCTGCTGTTCCACCTGGGGGCACAGCATCCTCTCGTTTCGTAAGAGGTCCCTTTTTTGTTGACTGCATCTTGATCTGCTGGGGTTTGGAGTTCATTGGAGAGTTGTTGGTGGTCTGGAGTAACTGATGGGTACAAATGGACAAGATGGAAGATTACACAGCATTTAAATGGCAGGGTCAGCCAAGCAAGGTTCATCTTAAGGGTTTGTTGCAAGTTAGGGCTTAGTGAATTACTTCCACTACACATAAGTGAACTACTGAGGCAGTATCAGCCCATGGGTGTCCATGCTGGCCCAACAACATGCCCCAGAGCTGCCCTAGAGAAGCTACATAGGGTTGAGAGGGCAGTTCAGTGTCTATAGCACAGCCAGTCCTTCATGTCAGGGGGATACCTGTCCCTGGAAGACGGACACCCCCAGCCTCCCTACCCACTCATTTTCATACAGGCTAGACAGCCATCAGGCTGCAATATACATGCTGGACACCACTAGCCTGAGTTTTGCTTGAAATTTCCAACTAAGCTTTATCCTCTCATTTCCTGATTCCCCAACTTGCCCCCTCATTGTAGGGAGTTACAGTTTGCTGGGAATGCAAAATGTCAAGGGTATGGCTCCTCAGCCTTTACCTTGGTAATAGTACCCACTGCTTTCGTACGGCCCTCACGGAAGACCAGCCGCTGGTCTATATGTAAGTACTCGGGGGTCTTGATGAAGCGGAAGTGCACGGTAGCCTTGTCCCCTGTCCGTAGACAGTCTTTGTCCATGCTGAGGATAGTGGCTGTCTGGCGGATACTGCCACAATGCACTGTAAACAATAATGTACCAGAAGTTTTCAATTAGTAAATGCCACTAGTGGAACAAGCCTCAGATTAGTGCCCAAGGTCATTATTGCTAATCCATCCACAGCACATTTGAGCTCAGAATGAAAGAAACCTATTGTATTCTAAGCAGCTCACCGTTGTGGTGACAGATGCATTTGTCTGTCGCTCAGAAAAGAGCGTAAGTATTGAATACAGCAGTGGGTCTTAATGTTCTGCACTGGCTTTCCCAGAGATGCATGCAATGAAACATTAAGAACCAAGCAGCGGGGGTCAGTCCATAGTATTGAGAAGAGCAAGGTATGTCTATGCAGACAAGTAAACCCCACAGCAGGCCCGTGCCAATCGACTTGGACTTGCAGGGCTGTTTTATTGCCGTGCAGCCTTCTGGGCACGTGTTGGAGCCCAGAATCTGGGACACTGAAGGATGAGAGGATCCCAGAGCCCTGGCTCCAACCCAAGCCCAGAAGTCTACACAGCTCCTCAACCTGAGCCAGAGTTGATTGGCCCAGGCCAGCTGTATGTTTTTCTTTGCCTTCGGTGTCTCAGACACAGTTTGTTCTGTAAATGATGAAGCTGAAGAACCTCTGAGGTAGAGGCTTGCTGAATTTTGGTGGACACTGGGTAGGCTTTCCTCTTCCTAAGCACACTAGTTCTTACCGGCAGCAATCCTTGTGTTTCTAACTCTGCTCTCACCCATAATGAAATGGGGGAAGTTAATGTGAGCAACTATGCCCTATATCTTGGATAAAGCAGAAGTCACAGGTGGATTAGGCAGACTAAGGCTAAAGCAGCAGTCTACAACTAAGCTGCACCACTGGGGACTAAAGGTCAGAGAAAACTGCTACGCCTACCCATGGCCTGATAGCGTGGACTGATGGTGGTGGGATGATGCAGGACCAGAATCTCTGCTTCAAATTCCCAGGATGCTTGTGGATTCAGCCGGGGAGAAACCATCACCATACCTTTCCGGATGGAGGAACGTTTGATCTAGGGAAAAAATAGGAAAAATATAAGATTTAAGAATCATACTTACTACAGAAAGAATAGATTCATTTCTTTCACTCTTTTCATATAGAGGGATCAAGGCATTTCCCAGATCAACGATTACTCATACCCACTGAAATGCATTCTCCTCTGGGATGCAATGTGATAGCTGCTCAACAGCATATAACAATGTTGTTATGCAGGGGGGTTCTAAAGAATGACTTCAGCTAAAACTTTTGAAGACATTATAGAAAGAAGCCTATGACTGTCCAAAATTCAGTTTAGACAGGACAGGGGGTTTAATAGATCTACACTTGCTAAGAGTGCCATCAGCATCCTTTTTACCTGTCATTCAGAGGCACTCCTTCCAGCAGCACCATGCCTACTAGCACCATGCTAAACCCTTGTTTACACAGTTTTTCTACAGCTTTGAGACCAGTGCAAAACCACTAGTATGGATTAGGGATGTCAATGTGTACTCGACTATAGGATTAACCAATAAGCCTAGCCTTATATGTTAATCTTGTTGACTACACACATCCCTCCCCCCCGCTGCCTCTGTATCAGAGGCAGCAAGAGAGCAGGGAGCAGGAGCTAGCTTAAAAACCAATCCCCCCCCAGAACTGGCTCTGCGGTGCCACCGCCCCCCCCAGGCTGCTGCCTCTGGGGCAGCAGTGTGTGGGGGGAGGGGCAGGTGAGGCTGCTGTGAAGCAGCCTCTGTCTGCAGTGGGCCTGAGCTCCCCGCAGACAGAGGCTGTTCCACCTCCCATGGAGCAGCCTCTGTCCATAGCAAGCCTGAGCCTGCCACAGACAGAGGCTTGTCCTCAGCAGCAGCCCCTATCTGCGGGAGGTCCAAGCTCCCCACGGACTGAGGCTGGAGCAGCATCTGTCCACAGGGAGCTTCTAGCCCCCGTCAGCAGCCCCTGACTGCAGGACCAGCCTCTGACCGTGGCCAGTCCAGGCTTCCTCAGCCTCCCCTGCCCCCTCCCCTGCAGCAGCCTCTGTCTGCGGAGAGCTTGGACCCCTGCAGACAAAGGCTGCTGCCACCTCATGCTATTGCCTCTGTACAAGGCAACAGCACAGGGTGGCAGGCAGCTGGTCTGTGCGGGGAGCTGTTTTTTAAACTGGCTCTCCTCATGGACTGGCTCCTGCCTGGCACCCCATGCTGCTGCCTCTGGGTGGCAGGGGGCTCCCCAGAAGTGGGATCAGAGCACACTAGCTGCAAGCCTCGACCCTGGGAATTACTGAATAGTCATGTAACTGATAAGAATTTGTGTGGTTACAAGACTATTCAATCACTCGATATCTAACATCCCTAATATGGATGCAGTTACACTGCACTGTTTTCCCTATACTAGGGCTTGTACCAAATATAACTCTTCTGGTTTTAAAAAAAAAAACCCAAAACCTAAAGTGAGACTCCTAACTAAAAGTTAAAATTGATTCAAACACTGGATATAAACCTATGACATTAACTCCATTCTGAGAAAAGCGATTCCTTGCAACACTTGTATTTAATAAGCCATCTCCTACAAGCTATACCTACTACCTTAGATCATCTGGTGAGATCATAGCCCAAGATAAGGGCACAGAAATATGTGACTGGTGACAACACCTGAAAATGAAGAGGAATGTGGAATCTGATCCACTAAGTTTGTGAGGCTGATAGATGAACCCTCCCCACCCCCTGCCCTTCAGCCTTGGTGGAAGGGGTCTCACTTTAACCAGGACTGGAAAGTACCCTGAAGGAGCTACGGCTCTTGATATTAGAAACTAGGGTTATCCTCACCTCCTTCACGTACACTCACCTTTTTCAGAGCAAAGGAAGCAGTCTGGCCACCACGCACCTCCTTCACCGGCATGCGTTTGCGGTGGATGGACTTGACAGCAATGGGCAGGAAGTTGCCCAACGGGTCTGGACCCAGAAGCAAGGTGTCATTTAGTTTGATCAGGCCTCTCAATGTTGTCCCAGACACAACTGTTCCCACACCCTGCACCAGAAAGAGAACGACCAGTAACTGGAGTTACTCACCTATGCTGTTAGAGCAGTACTGGAATTCCACCTCCCCACACCTGGTCCAATCTCAAATGTGGCAGAGAGCACTTCCCAGCACCAATCCCCTTACCGGGACAGAATAAGTGTCATCTATCTGAAATTCTGCTGGCTCTTCCTCCCTGTAACTTGTTCGGGGAGACAGGAGATTGAGAAACATCTTAAGCAACTCCAGATTCTCACCAGTAACATTGGAAATCTGGAATATTGGGCACATCCTGTAGGGAAGAGAAACAGATGGAGGCAAGTTAGTCCCCTCACCTTGATTCAAAGTTCTAACACTGGCAGGGGAAAGTTTGGCAGGCAAAGTTATTTGCAGAACATTTCATATTTGAAATTCAGCAACACTGCATCTAATTTTCTTTGTGCAATTCAGAAGAGAGGCTTTAGATTCCTGCACTGAGGTCTGGGCACTGTATTTCCATCTTACATGGATGGCCCAGGACAAGCCCCTCCCTGCTATTTGAGAAAGGAATACATGGAGTTTTCCCTTTATAGAAAGGATGTATTATGCAGCAGATGCAACATTAATACATCTAAACTGTGGGAATTTTGCTCCCTCTCCTCCCACACAGACACACTCCACCCCCATCAGGACTAACCGACCACTCTCACCACTCCTATTACCTCTCTGAGCTGAAGTTGGAGGCTGTTACAATGACATCATCTTTGCTCTGAACCAGCACCGGAATCTTCCTGCACCCTGGGGACTTCAGAAGTCGCTGTAACAGCTTCAGAGTTTCTTAAAGGGTGAAATGAACATAGTTAGGGCAGCATCTCCCCTCTTTAAAAATTGCCTCGGCCAGATTTCCTAAGGGAGACAGGCACATATTCAAAAAATTGAATTGGGGTCTCATCTTCCATAACAGTCAGCCTACTGCTGAGCAAAAACTCTTCCAAAGAAGTATGCATTTGACTCTGTATACATCTATTGCAATTTTAAGGTGCTTATTAGAGTCTGTTGTAAACAGAGTGGATTAATTTAAATTGAGGACATTTAAATCACTAAATGAAAACCCTCAATTTAGATTAGATTTCAAATCAACCTTTCCATTTGTACACCAGGGTTTTTTTCCCCTATCGAAAGATGGCTTCTCACTGTTTTCTATCAGCCAGTCTGATTTACATTAAAACCATGTTGATTTACAAATAAAGCCTTTATATGTGATTTGCAAAAAAGGTGTACCCAAATAAAAAGGTACACTATAACGATACAGATTTAAGCAGTTAGAGCTCAATATTTTTAAATTGTTCTTAATTGTACATTTTCAGTATGTTAGGAAAAAAGGTCAGTAACATATTGCTTATTTATTACAAAATTAACTTTAGCTCATGATTTGTGTCAAACTGCATTAGGATGGCAACTAGAATTTAAAAACAAAACACAGAAAAGTATATACAATTTGTCTGCATTAAAGAAAAAAGGTAAATGTTTTTGATACATAAACTTTTCTTATCAAAACAGGTTTTACATTTACAACTAAATATTTATTACTAGAAGACTTACTTGGTGTTGGTTGAGTCTTTCATGGCAGGGGGCTGGTGGTGTGGGTGGGTGTGCGCGTGCGCACAGGAGTCAGGATGGGGGGGTGAGGAGGGGCTCAGGGTAGGGAGTTGAGGGGGGGGTGAGGAGGGGCTCAGGGTAGGGAGTTGAGGGGGGGTGAGGAGGGGCCTGGGGCTGTGCTGCCCAGCTGCTCCATGGGGCTGGGATACGTGCTGCCCCTGTGTGGTCATTCATGAGTAACTGTCCCCGCTACCACACCCCTCCCTTTCCGTTTGATGAGAAACGATCATATTCCATGCACATCCCATTGTCCTGGCACAACCGAACCCTGACCTTGCTTTAAGTTATAAGAGGAAGCTGCATACCCAAATGTGGTGGTCCCAGCTCTTGCAGTTTAGTAGTTCTTGAACAAATGGATTCAGACTAAATATATAGTAGATTAAAGGAACAGAGGGATTATTGTAGTCAGCGAACTAAACTGATTTCAAATCAGCCTGGGAAACTTTTCAAATGTGTAAGTGAAAGTGACTCGAGTTTAAATTTCTACTCCCTTATGACTTTTGAAAACAAAGACAGTCTAAGTTACTTACTGGGTCCTTCAAACTTAGATCTCATCTCCTCCCTCCTTGATTAGTCCATAGACTGAAAGAGAAAGACAAGTCTTCCTGCTGTTTCAACTTCCAATGATTTAGTCAAAATGAAGAAGATATACTTTGCAGGTCTGCAGAGGCGGCTACTAGTGTGAAAAGCCAGTTGAGCACTTCAACAAACTCTGTCACTAACTAAGCACCAGTTTAGTGGTGAGACTCAGCCAACATGTACTGCTCCAGCCCTGAAATGTATTATGGTTGGCATGGCAGAGGCGTGATTATTAGATGCCTAAGTCATAGCAGCATCTTCTTCAGCATTTGGACATCTACCCTGGCATTTTGGACTGAAAACATTGGCAAGAAAGACCTGGAGTAAGAGCATGATCCATCTACTTCTTTACTTGCTAAAATGTAATGTTGCTGGATATTTCTTTCGCCAATGTCTCTTGATGTTCTTTTCAAATTTCAACTGCCACTGCATGGTTGATGCTATCTTTCTGCAGCTTTCCCAAGGCAAAAAGAAATAGATTTTGGTAATTCAGAATATCTTCAACATTTCTCCTTAGTCCAATGTTGACTACTTTGGCTGTGAGAGTTCCATCTATTTTGTTATGATTTTCTTCACAAAATTGTCATCAACATAGGCCAGTTCTCAATAAATAGCTCAAAACAGCCAACCACTGATTTCCATCACACATCTGGGAGAAAATCAGTTTGCATCCTCCTGCTTCGTTCAGTGAAACTGAAGCAAAAAAGTAGTTACTGTGAAATATTCTGCAATGTCAAAAATGTTTTCCTTTATTACAGATGTTGTACTTAAATCTTTGCAGAAAATGCAAATCAATGAGCACTGCACACCATATGTTATAAGTTTTAGGTTCCCTTCATTATCTTCTAGATTTCTTATCTTTGCTACATTTGCAGCATTGTCTGCAACAAAGCTATGTGCTCAACTGTTTAATTTTGGTTGTTTGTTATAACTTTTATTTCTACTTTAAGTATTCTGCTGTATGGTTATTTCCTGAAGTGCCAATTATTCTATGATTAACACAACATGGGGTTAGGATGGTGTTTTCAGAAAGATTACTGATGTTTTGTAGTTTCCTCGTGAAGTCAGTGGCATCTCGAAGATAGCTAGGAGAGGTGGTAGCATAGGGTCTGAGGAGAGAGTCAATATAGCCAGATAATCCTGTTGTAAGTGTGCCAATGCTTGAGATGATGGGTCGTCCAGGATCTGGCCACCATGGATGTAGAAGCTCTTTACACCAACATTCCACATGAAGATGGATTACAGACTATCAGGAATACAATCCACGATGTCAGCATTGCACACCTGATTAAAGAGCTCTGAGACTTTGTCCTCACCCACAACATGGGGTTGTCATTTGTCACATAAACACAGATTTCTGGATCACTGCTCTACCCATCAAGACTCAGATTACCGAATTTCCCTCAAAGATTCAAAGATTTTGCACACTTCAGATTTCCTTCTTGTATACAGTAACTTTTCAGCGTCTGCTCAGACAGTAGAATGTAACCTGGCCATAATGACCTAAGCAAGCCCATTAAGTGTTTGCTCTGAACAAGCCAAAAGGAAGAATTTGTTGCATGAAATAAACCAAGCAATCTATGTAGGTGTTTCATCTTGCTGGAATTTGCTAGCCCTGCTTTATGAACTCATCCATACAATTACAGCTGATTTACTGTCTGACACGTTTAGTTGAAGTACTGCTGGTGGTTTCAGCAGGTAACTCTGCAGTTGCAGACATTGTAGATGGATGTTCATAAGCCCTTATATCTAAATTGAGCTCTGAAACAAAATGTTAAAAAAAAAAAAAAAAAATCACTCGCTCAATGACTACTCAATGCACTGCTTTAAAAAAAAAAATCGCAAATCAGATTCTGTCTAATCCTATTTAACATCCCTAATACAAAAACAAACAAAAACTTATTATCCATGTAACCCACAGAATATCTATCGGCTACATAGATAATCATGGCTCCCTGCAGGCTTGCCACAGCTCCCTGCAGCCTATGAAGAGTGTAGCTGGTGCTGGTAACTGAAATGGACGCTTATCAGTTAACCGGTTACACAGTTACACTTTTACATCCCTAATTTGTACCACTGTTTACATGAAAGTTTAAAATAAACTAACCCAGTTTTATAAAAAACCCAAAGAATTATCTAAACCTATGTAAACCCTTATTTTTAGCAACACACCAAAGAGTTGGAAAAAAAAAATGTTTTAAGTGCTAAAATTCATAAGTGCCTAAGCTTTAAACAGAAAGTCTTTACTTAGGATGTCTGGTTATACTAAGCAATAAAATATTTCAGAAGTCCCACACCCATACCTGTAAAAGTGTAACTGATAACTACTCCTACAAATTAACATACCAATTATATTATGAACACCATGTGAAATTCAGAACTAATCCATCCAAAATACAATTTAAAGTTATTCACTACAGGTTGAACCTCCCTGATCCAACACCCTTGGGACCTGACAGGCTCCAAACCAAGGAATTTGCCAGCCTAGGGGAGGTCATGTGCTAGAGGCTGCGCTTTTCCTCTTGGCTGCTCCGCTGCCGCCGGGCTCTGCTCTCCCCACAGCAGAGGGAGAGGGCTCTGCTTCCCCCCCGCCCCCCCCCACACACGACTCTGCTGCCACCGGGGGTGCCTCACTCTCCCCATACTTGCTGTGCTGCTGCCCCAGAAGCCCCATGGTGCCACCTGGGGCGCTGCACTCCCCCTCCTCCAGCGAATGCTGCTGCCTTCTGAAGCTCTACCTCTACCTGGGCCTCTGTATCCTGCCCGGTAGCTCCAATGGCTACCAACCTACTTCTTGTGACCAGGGGCTCTGCGTTCCATCTGGGACTCTGCTCTCTCAGTTCTCTAGCCTGGAAACACTCCTGGTCCCAGCCTGCCAGGTTATCCCTGTGAGTGCTCCCACAGGGTCATCCCAATGATGCTGGACCAGGGAACCCCGGATTATAGAGTTTCAACCTGTACCACATTAAGACACGGCATAGAGTGCATTAAAAAAAAAAAGTGGAAACAAGTTTATTAACCAGTTGATCCTGATTGTTCAGATGTGTCCACATCATCATCTTGCAAGTCATTACCTTCTAAGGAGCCTTTTTCACAATGTTTTATTTTGACAGCCAGGCCTCACCTCTCTTTATTGCACTGTTTACAGCAGGGCTACTCAACATATGGGCCGCATGCAGCCCACAGTGCAGTTTGGGTTTACACAGGGCTCAACACACAAACCGCGGGTGGGAGCCAAAATAAAAAAGTCAATATAATGGTCTTTGGTTGATATGTGTTTTAGTAGTTAAATGCCTGGTCTGTCGTTGCTCATTAGAAGTGCTGACATACGGGTGGAAATCGGGTAAATATTGCATTTTATTAATATCTGCAGAACTGACTTAAATGGGGCCTGTGTGTTGTGTAGTTTTGCCTTAATTTTTGTATTCATGCCTGTCAGTGTGAAAGAAGCTATTTGCATGTATATGCAACCACACTTAAGTTGCAGCCCTTGACATGTGCTGTATCACTGTGGCCCCCTGAGTTTCCAAAGTTGAGCAGCCCTGGTTTACAGGATTTGGCATGTTCCCTTTTTACCCAGAGGTTCCGGATTTATTTAAAATATTCCCAGATATGGTTTTATGACCTGTAGCCATGGCAGATGTTTTTCCAGTTCCCAGATGTTGAAATCAACACTAGAAGTTGCACTCTGAAGAACACTGCCCCTTCTTCACAATGTGTGCTTTGACACCACTGTTACTCCTTTCTGATTTCCTGACTGCACTGTTGGCTCCTTCTCCCTTGTTACATAACTTGCCTGCCCTTTCCTACCTCCAGAAAAACAAAAGAACTAACAATCCAACACCTGTGCTCAGGTAACCCACATGCCTTTTGCACTGCAGTATTTTATCTGTTTAGAGAGAGAGGAAAGCAGTTGAAAAGTTAATGGATTTCTGTTTGCATCTTTTCACATGGTCATGATCTGTCTCCTTGCATGTGGCATTTACCTGAAGTACCTGGAAGAACCCAGAAGCAAGGGCTTGCACATAATGGGCATATCAGTGTTTTCCCTTGAGCTGGAGAGTAAATTTGCAAGCGGTGAGTAGAATCAGTCATAATTTGAGACCTGAGCCAATTAGAGTACATGTAGAGGAACAAAAAGTTATAAAACAGAAGCATGAAGCCACATTGGTGGGTGCACTAGATGATCCTGATGAGCAGAGAGTAGCACTCTCTACCTTGAAGCAGCAAACTCGAACTCCCATATTCACCCATCATATAACTGATACATTTCATACAAAGCATGCCACATAAGAGATGATAGATATTCTGAAACCATTGTTCTGTCAGAATATATACACATCATCAGTATGAAGGTGAGAGATTTTGCTGTATGGTTCTTGCTGAAATATGCTGCAAGTTTGCTAGTGACAACAAAGGAGGCTATCTAAACCCAGGAAGGTGTTAAGTGACCATTAAATCACTAGAGGAGTTGTAAACAAAGGATTTACTATGCAGTAAGAGGGCTGCAGCATCACACAATCTTATGCATCATTAAAGCCCATCAGGACATATGCCTGAAAGACATTAGCATGCATATGGCTTGGGGCTCTAAAACAGGGACAGGGGCATCATGCTTTGGCCTATCTCCTCCACCATCTATGCTAGGAGGGGTAAGAACACTGGGAAGACAAAGACTTTGAACTGAAGAGACTGGATCTAGGTTTAAAGGGGATGCCTATATATTAAGAGCTGTAGCATCTAGGAGGACAAGAAAACTGCTTGATCCAAATAAACCTTATTAGATTAGGCAGTAAGATTCAGACTGCATTTATTTTTGGTAATTAGCCTTGACCTTGTGTGCCTACCACTTAATAAATCTGTTTTATATATTACCTATAACTATTCTTGTTGAAGTGCGCGCGCACACACACACACACACACACACACACACACACACACCCCCCTCTCCACATTGGGGGAGGGGCAAACTTGATCTTAAACTTACATGGGTCAGGCTTCTGACCAGAGCAAGATGGTACAGTTCTTGACAAGGCTGGCAGCTTGAGAGATTTACTGGTGCCTTTTTCTGACTTTAGTGTCTCAGGGAGCAGTCCTACAATCTGGCTGGGTGTAGGGCTCCCCATGTGGTTGTACTGAATAGTAACAGTGCTTGCAGACTTGTCACTAGCAAAGCACTGTGAAAGACAGTCCAGGCTGTCAAACTGAGAGGACACAGCAATACCCCATCTCTAGGTTATCCCCCAGGGATACCATCACATGATGATCCTAGAAACCACTTTGCAAATTCTGCATTTTTCCATGGCGTTTTTACAGAGAATCTTTAATTTACTGTGCAAAAACACACCATTAAATTTTACTGAAAGAACCAATGTCACTTACTCAGAGCTTGCAATCTCCCCCTCTTGTGGTTGATTTTTGAATGTGCTTGGAATTTATGTAGCTAAACATATTCAAATAAGCCACTTCCGGTATATAGAGATTACTAACAGCATATAGGAATTTGAGTTTTAATGCATCTCATTTCAGCCTCCAAAAGTGAGAAATTAAGTTATGAAAAGATGCTGAAAAACTTTGAGTGACATGATCATTAGACAGTGACTTAATCTGGCAAGGACAAATTTCACATTATGATCAATGGGCTGTTCTGTACTACATGCAGCAACGGGGTAGATTATGGCTGAAAGCCGACAATGGTAGAACACACGGAAGGTATTAAAACTAAATGAAAAGAAACAAAGCTAGAGGATGAAACAGCAGGGCCAATGATGACACTAAAACCATCCACTGAGACTGGATCATTCTCCTACTTTTATTAAATGATTGGTACAGATAAGCTTCAAATTTACTTTGAAGTTGTAAATATAACAATAAAACGTTTTATTCAATGATGATACCTATATCTTAGCTACAGAAAGTAAAGTTCAACATTTTATTTTAATTGTGGAAAGTGTGGCTTTTTTTAATAGTCTGTGTCATTAGCATGTGTTCTGGTTTTCCACACTACTGTCTCCTGGAGGCAGAGGCCTGGTCCAATGGCTGTGATGACTTTGTCAATCTCTTGCACAGCCTTATATCCCCCACAGGATCAAGCTGAAAGCAGAACATGATTTTTGTGCCACGTTTATAAAACATGTTTTTTCCCCTCAGTCATTTTATATAGAAAGTTTAAAGAGATAAGTCTAGCCCTTTACAGAGTGTGTTTTAAATTCACACTTCATTTTAAAAAGAATATTTAGATATGCATGTTTATTTTTTCAAAGAGATCAATCTTCATCTGCTCAGGTTTTAAACAATTCTCAAAAGAATTTCCTCAGTTCCCCCATCATGAGCTGAATACTAGTTAGTGGTTAGAGCTAGACAGTGTTCAAATTAAGACTTGATTTTGCCATGACAAAGCCTAATGTTTCCCGGCCAGTCTTACTTAGGATTGTGATTGCAATTCCACAGAAGTAAGAGGGGGGGACAGAGATTATCACAAGAGCCAATAGCAAAATAGGGTCCATACAGGCAGACACAGGATTCATGTTTCAGGCAGAGGATTTGACTTTCAGATCTGAATCCTGCCCTCACTGTCAGGATGGAGCCAGCCAGTCCTTTTAATTCAGTATCTTGCTTCCAGCAGTAGTCAATGCCTGATACATTAATGTAAGGTGATCTCCTACAATGTAACTAACTGTACAACCCTATGTGTGTGGGGAAACAAGGGGATGGTAAGGACTTCAGCTGCAATTAAATTTACAGTCCACAACTGTCATCTGATCAGACAGCCAAAACACAGTTGCCTTCTTAGTTTAAGGTTAAGGAGACACTAATATTTAGCCATGTGAACATTAAAGCAGCCAAATCTTCTACCTATTCAAATTAAACATCTACATCCTTTTCTTGGCACTGTTGTGTGGGCTCAGAGGTCAAAATTCTCCTCAAAACGTTTGCTCTTACCCTATACCAAATATGTTCTTTCCTCTCCATTTACTGGCCTTATGACTAGGATTTTGTTAGTTTGCCAAATATCTTTTACACCTTCATTTCCAAGGATTTATATATCATACAGGACTGGGTAAAATACAGCCCATGGGCTGGATCCAGCCCACCAAGCCACCAGATCTGGCCTGCGCACACTGCGGGGAACCCCAAGCAGGCTCCCCTCTTGCTTTGCCCCATCTGCATGCCACTCAAATGTGGCTGCAGGGTGATTTTTCTTTAAAAACTGAGTCCAAGGGGAAGGGGGAAGCTTTAGGAGCTTCTCCTGCCCAAGCACAATCCCACTGGCCCGTTTCAGGCAGCCATGAAGCACAAGGGGCTCCAGGCAGCCCAGCTTCACAGGTGATTAATCAGCCCCTCCCAGTCAGAGGCTCCAGTGCACAGAGCTGATGACTAATCAGCCCCTCCCAGTCAATCACCTGTGAAGCTGTGCTGCCACACAGCTTAAAGGGAACACTGGCAGACAGGGAGGCTGATTCAGGAATGGGCTGCTGGCTGGTAAGTCTCCTGCCCAGACCCTGCCTCTGGCACCCCAGCCCCTCCTTTCCTCAACCTCTGCCCCCCTCCTGCACCCATATCCCCTCTTGGATCTGGCACCCCAATCCCCTGCCCCAGATCACAGTCCACTCCTGCCCTAGGTCACATCCCAAATCCCTGCCCTAGGTCACAACTGCCTCCTTCACCAAAACTCCCCCTTACTCCAAGCTACCTTCTGCACCCAACCTCCATCTGAGACCCTGCACTTCTTCCATTAATATTGTGGAAGAGTGCAGCCTTCAACTACTTTACAAATTCTTGGAGTGCCCCCCCCCCCCCCCCATCAAAAATTGCCAACCCCTGATATAATAGATACTGCTCAGTATCCAGATTACTGAAAGCATTTCCACACAGAATTTGTGTAGACACTAACTGTACAGAACAGGCAGATTACTAGTCTTCCTGGTTCTCAAACTTCTCAAGCACTTCTGACCAAAAACATCCCAGTTCAAAGTAACTAGAGCCAAATCCTTAGGGGCCCCAAGAACAAAACTCAAAGTAGGAACAGAATTCTGGAAGAGAGTGGACCACATCCCTCTGTCTTGATGCACACCACTAGAAGTGCAATAAAAAGGTCACTTTTAATCTTCAGGCATGAAGCAGAGCAAGAGCATTCAAATTAATACCCATCCTGCTCCCCTTTGTTCTACCCCCACCCCACCCAACTGCAGGTTTTACCCTTCAGATGTAGTTACCACTCAGGATATTAGAGTGTAGCTGAATAACAGTTTAACCCATAAGCTGATGCTTATCAGTTAATGGTATCCATTACACTCAGCAGGGAGGCAGCTTTGCTGCAACAGGGCAGTGAAGTCTTTCCCAAGAAGGGCTTATTTAAGCTTATCAAAACTTTGTACTGCAGAGCCTGCAGCATGTAACCGTGCAACCACTGAGCTTTTCAGCACTTACAGTTACCAAATTTTAACATTCCCTAGTTACCACCCCAACTGCAGCCTAGAGCACTTGGCTGCCTCTCCTCAGAAACCTTGTGACACAACTGGACGCGATATCTTCAGGGACCATTTTATATTAGCTTTATGATTTATGTACCACTGTGCACAAGGGATTACATTCAACTCCAAAGGGAAGGGTTAGCACAGCTCTTCCAAGAACTAAAAACTGGATGGGTGATGAAGGTGAATCACCACAACTCACTGGGGAGCCTTACACATTCTGGTTCAAACTGGATTTTCCAGAGACCAGAGAAGGAGCTTTTGGCATAAAAAGGCTGAGTTTAAACTGACATAAGGCTTCCCTTACTGAAGGGAAAGGACAGTACTCTGTCCAATGGATTCTCCAACCCTTATGAAATGTTTTTAGCTTAGTAGGACCCCATAAGTGTGATGGATGACCTCTACCAAGCTTTAAGAAGTTCCAATACATGTTAACGTTTCCTCTGTAATGCTTTTACCCTGTGAATAAATGCATTTTGCTTTATAAAGTTTGGCTGGTAATTAGTGCACACTGTTGTAGCCACTGGAGGAAAGTTAGCCACAAGTATTGGACCCCAGTCAGATCTGCTAGAGAAATCATAATGCAGTGCAAAGTGAAAGCAAGCTTAAATTCCCAGTCTGGGGAAATGAGGTAGGGAGAGAGGCAAGTCTCCCCATAAGAAGAGTATTCAGGACCCCAGCCCTGACCTAACTGGGTGCCATTAAGGAAGACCAGGAGAAGGGCCAAAGGTGTAGTTAACCCGGACACTAAGTCTAATTAGGCAATACCCCACAGCAAAGAGTTTATTGCTGCACAGCTAAGCAATCCAAACAATGATAGTTTGGAAGTGGCAGCTGTAACACAAGTGAGGGTACTGTCTTGGGGCACACACACACACCCACCACTTTCTAGAATGTATCTGGGCAATAGCCAAAACCATGTGAAAGTATGAGATGACTTCTTTCAGCCCTGATTCACCATCCCAGTTGAGTGAACACTGACAAACCAGTGGATACAGGGAGCATTTATTGGCAAAGATCTACATTTACCTTGCAAGATGTTGGCAGGACACATGTCGATTTTTGTCACTACAACGAAGACTGGAACATTGAGTGCTAGTGCTAGGCCCAGGTGCTCCTTGGTCATCCCAACAATCCCAGCATTGCTGCCAACCTACATCAAAAAAGTCATATAACTGCAAGTAGTTGGATCACATAGGATAGTTTGGCTAGAGTGTGCGATAGACTATGATCGGATTATAGAACGGTTGTGTATGGAGGAGGAGAGTAGGGGCAGCAATTCCAGATCCTGTCCCCTCACACATGCACACACCAAGAATTTTGAACATATCAGTGGGAGGAGAGAAAAGTGACAGGAAAAGAAGCCAATCCATAACTAGTGCTTACAACATTCTATTTGAGTTCAGAAATCTTTCAGATGACAAACGAAAACAGGTATCTTGACCACTTATGGCTAGTGAAGATCCGGTGGCACTTCATGGCTGGGTCCCTGCTCTTGAAGTTCTGGCCATACTATCATTTTGGGAATTATAACTAATAGCTTCAGTATGCAGGATGTATGACTACAGTCCCAGGAGCCCCCTCATGGACCAGCTATCCACTGTGTTAGGCACTGTACAAACACAGAATTATTCCTGCCCCAAAGAAAGTCATCCACTTCTCCTCTGTATTGGTATTTTAAGCATTGAACATAACCTAACCCCAGCTATTTTGCACTGCTTTAGGATCACTTACCATAAGCATGCAGAAATCTGGTAGGTGACCAGTCATGCCAAAGACTGTGGTCTTCAGGTACTTCTCATGCCCAGCCAAATCAATGAACGTGATGACTTTGGTGGATTTCTCACATATTTTGGTCCACTCCAGGCTGCCGCCATGGCTGTCAGGCTTGTTTACCACATTGCCCTCACTGTCAAAGCCCAAGATGTCATTGCCCACACTGCTGGTACGACCCGACTCAATCTCATGTTTGTGGCGGAAGAGCTTTTGCCGGGCAAAGCCCCGGCCATTGTCCAGCTCACCATGTGTCAGAACACCCAGCAACGTGCTTTTTCCTGCATCCACATTACCAACCACTGCCACCCTACAGAGAAAAATATGAAGTAATCAGATACCTGGAGAGTAGTTGAATTCTAAGGGAAGACGAAGCTGACATTTAAGTTTTTTGGGTTAGTACAAGCTTGATAGGCATGGGACCCTGAAATCTGTTTAGAGTTTGCACAGTACAAGCAACAAGATATCTACAATTTAGAGGAAATCTTACAGGGAAATTCATTGTCTGAGGCTCATTCATGTATTAATATTAACATCTTTACTGAGATGGCCATTGTGACAATGTGAATGATGCAAAAACCCAAGCCACCTGGAACTGGACTGAGGCTCCCAAGTAATTTTTATACAAGACAGAGACCCATCAAAAGATAACTTTTGGTCACTTACACATTAGGCTGGAATTGAAGTGGTGACTGAGGCAAAATATTTCATATTCCAGTATGGCTTATTTTAAAGCACCCACTCCTTGCAAGGTCCCCAGAATTCACTGCAACCACAGGATACATGAGTCCCCAAACAACCCCTTGATGGATCAGCAAAGAATCCCTGAAGTGCTGTCAGCCCAGAAAGCCCAAAACAGAGACTGTCACTTAGGCCACGCTTTCACTTTTCAGAAGACCAATGCTGCCAGAGTTTGATTTAGGGAGTCTAGTTAAGACTTGCTAAATCAAACTCAGAGGGCACTCCTGCCATCAGCCAGTACTCTGGCTCTCGTGAGGAGTAAGGGAAGACGATGGGAGCATTCACTCCCATCGGCCTCCTGCTGCGGGGACGCCACCAAGCTCAACTTAAGTTAAGCCAACTCCAGCTACGTATTCCACATAACTGAAGTTGTGTACCTAAAGCCGAGCTGTCAGGTTTAGTATGTGAAGCCAGGTTTATACTAAAAACTTCCGAGCTAAGAACAGGAGTACAAGCTAAACATCATTGAAGACAGCTTGTACAAAGAAGAAAGATTTAATTAGCAAGGAGTGGTCAGACAGCTGCCTTTTCTGGCTTCATACATCACCGCTTACTCAGATCAAAGATGTGGCTGTCTAACTCTGCCTCCACCCATCTCCTCACCTGACCTCCAGGAAGTCGTTGTCACCCACACGTTTCCGAACAAGGTAGTCGCGCACCTTGCCCCCTGCCTCCTGGTGCTCCCGCAGGAGTATCACATCTGCCTCAAGCTGCTCTGCCATACTCTTCACTGTGGCATAGGATGCTTCCATATCTGCCTCACTCAGACCATATTCAGTCCCATCTAATGAGAGGTTGTAAGGGGGAAGGGAATAAAAGGTTAGCATCACCTCCCAACAGCCTGGAGTAAATGGTAATTTTATTCTTGCTTCACATGAGCGGTCTGTAGCACTAACTGCACAGGTGGGAAAAGACTTCAGCCGCCTACAGAAAAAACAGGAAACTTTAGACTTAGGTTTTAACACTCAAAGGGTCACCATCAACAACAGCAAATAAATATATTATCTGAAAGTGCTTCACCTATGAGAATTTAAGCAACACTTGAAAAAAAAAAAAAAAGGCACTGAAGGAGTAGCATAAAAATTCACATTTTTCTCATTTTGCTTACTTTGCACTTTTAAAAGCGCTTCTGGTATATAGTCAGTTTCCCATATACAGCCAGATACTCTATTTCCTCTATCAATCTTTCACACTGCCACAGGGGGAAAAAGTTTTAAAAAAAAAGTTACCCTCTCCACTGCATCCCTTGGGTATCTTTTCCAAAATACTATTAACATGTTTTATAAAACTGACTAGATCAACCTATTTTTTCTTTAAATTATTAAAAACTAAAGAAATTCAAAGGAGACTCCCTGGGTTTGGGAGATTGTGGCTGTGACATGAAGTCTTTCCCCTCTAAGTTACTAGTTCCAATACAACCCCAGTTGGTATACAAAGAGGAATATTTCCCTTTTGGAGAGTCTGACCCAGATCTAAGAAAGCAAGTGCTTATCTCTAAACAAATCACAAATTATCCTCCTTATAGCAGTGTCTGTAGAAAGCACAAAGATTGAATTGTGCAACTGACCTTCCTTCCTTAGCTGTGGCTATTCCCTGCATCAGGGATACAGAAAGTTGATGGGAGTGACGTACATGGGCAGCTTGACTGAACACTGTCAATGTTATCACTGTATTGCAGGCATAGCAGTTGTAATGAATGGCTACGTCTAGACTGGCATGATTTTCCACAAATGCTTTTAACGGAAAAGTTTTTCCATTAAAAGCATTTGCGGAAAAGAGCATCTAGATTGGCACGGACGCTTTTCCGCAAAAGCACTTTTTGTGGAAAAGCGTCTGTGCCAATCTAGACGCGGTTTTGCGCAAGAAAGCCCCGATCGCCATTTTTGCGATTGGGGCTTTTTTGCGCAAAACAAATCTGAGCTGTCTACACTGGCCCTTTTGCGCAAAAGCTTCTGCCCGAACGGGAGCGTCAAAGTATTTGCGCAAGAAGCACTGATTTCTTACATTAGAACATCAGTGCTTTTGCGCAAAATCAAGCAGCCAGTGTAAACAGCTGTCAAGTTTTTGCACAAAAGCGGCCGCTTTTGCGCAAAATCATGCCAGTCTAGACGCAGCCAGTCAGACCAGAGGTCCATCTAATCCAGTGTCCTGACAGACAGTGGCCACTTCCAGGTGCTTCAAGAAAATCTACAGTAAGCAGTTATGGGATAACCTTGCAAGGTTTCCTGCTAACTGCTCTAACTTGAGATCAGCTTAGGCACTGAAGTATGAGATTTCTCTCCCAAAAAAGCTTAGTAAATATTTAAAGGCTTATGACTCTGGACATTTTTAACATACACATACAGGTCCAAATTTTTTTGAAATGCATGAAGCTCTTGGCCTTCATGACATCCATGTGCTAGTTGTGCTTTCTGCAAAAGAATTTCAGGCTCTAGGCATGTCAAATTTTGTATTTGTCATTAGCAATACAACATTTAAAAATATGAATTGCCAGGGCTTGACAAATCATTGAATCTACTCGCCTGTGGCAAGTAGATTTCAGCTGGTCGCCCCGTTCACCGGCGGCGCACACATGCACAATGCGGATCTTGCGCATGCGCAGTGCGGGGCTGGCGAGCGGATTTTGCCGCCGTTTGTCAAGCCCTGTGACTTGAAACTAGAATGAATGAACAAACAAGGGGCATTAGGGCATATATAGCAAAGCTTTGCTAAAGTATCAGGTATCTAAACAGCAAGCCACAAATACGCAAAGGCACGTGGCTACTGCCACACCTAGGCTACATCTAGACTACAAGCTTCTTTCGAAAGAGGCTTTTTCGAAAGAATCTTTCTAAACTTCTTTTGAAGGAGAGCGTCTAGACTACAAGCAGATTTTTTGAAAAAAGCAAGCCACTTTTTCAAAAGAAAGTCTAGACGCTCTTTCAAAAAAGCAGTTTGCATTCAATAGCACCTTTTTTCAAAAGAGTACTTTCGAAAAAAGGCGCTATTCCTCATAAATTGAGGTTTACTGTGATCGAAAAAAACTGCCACGTTCTTTCAATTTACTTTCAAAAGAACGCGACTGCAGTCTAGACCCAGGTGAAGTTTTCAAAAAAAGGCTACTTTAACAAACAAACAAACCTGTAGTCTAGACACCCCTAGAATATGACGTTAAAGGCATTACATTTATAAACAACAAAAAGGAAATTGCTTTTGTAATAGAGCCAGCCTTGGCACACTGCTGCCAAGAGGAGTCAGAAGTAGCTATTTTACAAATGGGGGAAAAAAATAGGGCATAGAGGTAAAGCAGACACCTCAAAACACAAAAACAGCATTGGGACAGATATACCTCCAGAGCTCTCATCACCCAGTACTGGGCTCAGATGCCCAGGACCACTCTTCTTTCTAAACACAGGCTAAATTATTTCATCAATAGTATTTATAACTATGCTAGATAAAAGATAAAGGGTAACCAAATTAAGTTTCCAGACATAGCCACTAGCAGGACATCACCTGTATGTGGTACTATATTGGGGTATTAGGTGGATGGAATTATCTACCTTTATTGTTTTATCCAATTTGTTTGAAGCATTGAGCACAGCAATACTTTCTTGCACAGTTAATCTGTGCTTTTTCTTCAAAAGAAAGTTATGCTCACCTGACCCTTGCCCGATTACATAGATTGTCTCCCCACATCCCTCATCAATTCTCTCCCACATCTGCTGAAGCAGGCTGTCATACTGTTCCGATGTGGGACTCACCATCACCAACTAGACAGAAAATCAGATATTCAATTGACACTCTGGCTGGGGCACATTACTGAAACAACGCTCGATAACAGCACAAACAAGGTGCTTTATGTGGGAAGAAGGCTCTTCCCAAGACCCCTTTCAAAGTCATTTCTGACACTTGAGCATTACACTACGGGGGTTTCCTCCCCACAATGCACAAGGGTATCAGAGAGCCATAAGCAGGTTATGAATTTCCAGCCGCTGTTAAAGCCAGAGGAAACACTTGCGAAGTGTGTGTGTGTGGGGTGGGGGGGGTCGCATCAGGGGGTGACCAGAGAAAGATCCCAGCAGGAGCCTGTGTAGGGGCAACAGCAGCAATGTGCGGTACATACGAAAGTTGCCAGCTCACAATCCCTGGAGGGCCCCGTCCAGGAACCACGGCAGGTGCTCTCCCGCCGTAGGGAGCAGGAAGGTGCAGGACCCCTGCCTCCGCCGGCAGTACTGCAGGCCCGCAAGCTCCGCACCCCACCGCCGCCCGCTGTTCCCCATCCCCGCCGCGCCGCGCCGGCCGGACAGGGAGCCCCACTCGGTAGTGAGGGGCCGCCCCGCGCCTGAAGACCCCGGGTCTCTCCCAGCGGGACAGTCCCACAGCCGCCCCACTACCCCCGCCACAACCAGCGGCCCCAGCAGCCAGCCCCCAGCCCAGGCCTACCTTACTGGTGAGGTCGAGCTCGGACTCCCCGTTGAGCGTCTCCCCGTCCTCGCTGCAGTCCGAGCCGAAGGCCGCACGATGGGGGCAGGCCGAGGCTGCAGCCTGGGCCGCCCCGCCGGGGGAGCTGGGCTCCGGGGCGAACATGCAGGCCGGCACCGGGGAGCCCGCAATGGGCGAGCGGCTCCGATCTGCCGCCATCTTCCCTGCCCCAGCCTCCAACTCCCGCCTCATCTGCATAGCCCCGCCCCCTGGCTCCAGCCTAGCCTATACATCGAAAGCCCGCCAACGGGCTTCTGAATTATTAATCAGCCCCTCCAGCCAATCACTAACCTGCGTGATGAATAATTACATACCCCCCTCGGTACAGCCGAGGTCATAAATATTCATCCGCCACCCCCCCCCACGCCAACGCTTCCCGCTGCAGGCCGGAAGACAGAAATAGCGTTGCCAGGTCGACACCTTATATCCTCACAAACGCAGAGCCTGCTCTACGTGTTAACTGCATTGTGACCAATAGAAGAGGAGAACGGCATGACAAGCATCACTTTATACCAATCAAACAACAGATTCAGAAAGAGGGCGGACTTGGAATCGCCACCTATCATTGAACAGAAAAAGGGAGACGGGTCAAAGGTTTCCCCACATAAGTAAACCCGGGCATTTACGTTTTCTAACTAACCAATAAGAATGCGGTCTTTTCTGATAGACACATGGAAGAACCAATCAAAAGGCGGAGACGCTCTGAGCCTGCTGTCGGTGGGGCTGAGTTGACATCGTCTTTGACAGATGCTGATGACAAGGGGCTGAAATAAATCCGCTGGAGCAGCTTTATTCTGATGCAATGACTCTGTCAGAGCGTCACCAGGCTGCTTCCCCAGACTCACCTCCATGATTCTGGAGGCCCTACAAAGGTCATGGCTAATCTTTGTCCCGGACTTTTCATTAGTGTAAAGCCAGTGCTGATAAAACTTCACATTCCCCCTCTGAGCTCGATGAGAGCCGGTGGCAGTAAATCCCTCCCTTTTGGGGATGACATGAATCCCCACATCAACTGATGCATGCAGTGGACAACAGGCTTTATAATCAACCTCTGTGCCTCTTGCTCCATATTTGTCTTCTGAAGAAGTGGGTTGTGCCCACAAAAGCTCATGATGCTATCTATCTATATTTTTGGTTAGTCTCCAAGGGCATGTCTACACTGGCAAAATGTATCTGGCGAGCATCCACACTATCAAGGCTGTTATTTCAAAATAAGGGGCTTGTTATTTCAAAATAACTCCTGCTTGTGAAAAGGAATACGCTTACTTCAAAATAGTTATTTCAGGAGTTATTTCGAAATAACTTATTTCAAAATAACCTGGTAGTGTAGACATAGCCTACTACAGGACCATTGTTGTTTTTTAGGTTTTTTTTAGTTATAGACTAACAGGGCTACCTCTCTGAGTATTTTCTATGTTTCCACTGCAAACTCTTTCCCTATCAGCTGTTCCACTGAGCAGCCAATGCAGTTTCTCCTCACAAAGAAAGCAGTTCAGTGTCACAAGGGTATCTAGATGATTAATCATGGATTGAGAAAAAGGGAGTCCTGTCTAGGCTTTAACAAGTTCATCTGTGAGTGACCTTGTTTAATTCAACTTTATGGTCACTTTCTAAGTAGGGATGTTAAAATGTGTTTATTATGGTAAATGTGTAATCACTGAAAATTTAAGCAGTTACATGCTTACACACTGGGGAGGCAGCTCTCCAGGGGCAGAGGCAGCAGTGCTGGAAGGAGACCTGCATGTAACCGTAAACGTTAATGGATGAGCTCATTGGTTAAACCATTAACACTTTTACACTTTCATATCACTGTTTCTAAGTGCCCATAACTCCTCTTTTTTACTTCCCCTGGTTTGTAGGTATTCAGCAGCTCTCAGGACCAGGATATCAAATTCCCCAGCTGTAAAATGAAGTTGAAATTATGGATGTAAGCAACTAGACGACTACCCTATAAGCAAATGCTTATCAGGTGGTTAAGTAGGAACTCGACTAGTCGCTTCCCCCCCCCCCTTGCTGCCTTTATCAGAGAGAGGCAGCAAGGGGATGAGCACGAGCCAGTGCTGGGGGGAGTCGGTTTAAAAGCCAGTTTCCCCTCCTCAGCACGGTCTCTGCAGGAAGCAGGAGAGGCAGGGGGAAGCAGGGAAACGGCATGAGAAGGGATTGAAACAGTCCCGGTTGCGCTGGTCTCACTATTGTTCCTCTTCATTTGAAATGTACAAGAACCTCCTGCAGGTCTTGTACATTTCAAAGGAAGAGGCACAGAGGGGAACCCATGCCAGTGGGGACTGCTTTGCTCCCTGCTGGTATGAGTTTCCGCTGCCTCTCTCCCTTTGAAATGTACAGGAGCTGCCACGACTCTTGTACATTTCAAAGGGAGAGGCGCAGAGGCATAGCAAGCATTACCTTTATTGATTAATTGAGTAGTGGTTGAAAATTCCATTGACTACTCGATTAGCTGATTAATCGAAATTTAACATCCCTAGTTGAAATACCTGCTTTACAAAGATGTTGTGATAAGTAACTACTGAATGTTCTTAAAGTGCCATATACAAACATTAAAACTTCCCCAGAATGTCCAATAGCAGGAAGCCTAACTCTTCACAACAATTTGGAAAAGTGTCCCTCCCAAACTGAAATATTAGCAACTATGTATGATTGTAGCATAAGCAGTAAAACACCAGCTGGGATGAGGGGACTAATGCTTACACCTCTTTATCTACAGTAGGTTACTTAAGTTTGGGGATGACCCAAAGAGTTGCAGTTCAGGCTGACTCTGCCCACAGCTTCAAACAAGCTGTATATTGTGGTGTGATCACAGTGAACATTAAATGAGTATGTTTGAGGGGAGAGGAAGCTTATGGGATAGGAAAATAGCATACAGGGAACTCTGTTCTTACTCTTGTATTATTTGTATTAATATTACAATAGTGCCCAGATCCCCCAAATTATATTGCAGCCCCATTTTTGCTAGGCACTGTGCAAAAACATAGTAAGGGACTGAATGCACTGTCTTAGGAGACAAGAATGGAGATGGACACAAAGCACAGCGAGGGGGAGTGACTTGCCCAAGCACTTCAGTGGCTGAGCTGGGAATAGGTTTCCTAAGTCCACATTCAGTGTCTTATCCACTGATGCAGTACAGAACACATCTCCTTCTAGTTAGATAGCAGGCATAGCTCAGACAGGTCCATCTCTAGGGGAGCCCAGGCCTAGGACAACTCTTCTGCCCCAGGCCCCAACTCCATCTCTGTCTGCCCATGCTCCATCCCTGCCCCCAGTCCACCACTTCCCCAAGCCCCACTCCTGCTCCATCCCCACCCGTCTCTTCCCACCTCTGCTCTGCCCTCTTCTACAACCATTGCATCCCTTCCCCAAAGCCCTCTCTCTCCAAGCTATGGGACCTTGTAGATTACCTGGGGGCCTGGCATGGAACAGCAGAATGAGTTGTATGGGCAGTGGGTAGTATAAGCAAGGGAAGGCATTGCCTTTCCAAAAATGCCTACACTGCACAGCTGCCTGGGAGGGCAGTAATGGGCCTACCCTGTCCTTGATCTTCTAATGTAGTGATTCTCAAATTTTTTGGGCTCCGGAGCCCTTTACATGCATAAAAATGTATGTGGAGCCCCAGTGGTCCACTGATTGCAAGTATTGTACTTATGCAGAGCTCCAGTGGTCCACTGATTGTATGTGTGGTACCTATCGATGTTTCCAGTTTGTCAACCTCGCGGAGCCCCTGGAGATGTCTCACAGAGCCCTGGGGCTCCGCGGAGCACAGTTTGAGAAACACTGTTCTAATGTATTTGTACAGGTTGAACCTCTCTAGTCCGGCATTCTCTGGTTCAGCGACATCCGTGGTCCGGCATGATTTTAGTTTAGCTGGATGTCCACTTATCATGGATATGGCCAAATCCCATAAAGTGTGTTTACAGCCACCCAGTCCTGGCGCTCAGTGTTCTGTGCTGCTCTTTAGCTCTAATTTACCTCTAAATGTCTTCTGAGAGCTCAGTAAGCAGTGGAAGTGTTGTCAATTCAGCTAAACAATATTGACCTCCCATGTGGGGATGTTAGAGATCATGTATTTTAGTAATCATATAGCTGCAACAATTTTTAGCAATTACACAATTCCTAAAATACTTCCCGGGGGCAGGGGCAGCAGCTAGTGCACTTCTAGCTCTGGCCCCACTCCCGGGGAGCACTCTGCCACCCCATGCTGATCTAGAGGCAGCAGTGGAGGGGGCAGGGGGCTCTACGGAGCCAATGCTCAGGGGAGCCAGCTTAAAAGCCAGATCCCCCTGAGCACTGGCTCCTGCCTGCCCCCCTCCACTGCATCTGTGGCTTGAAAGACAGCCTCCCTCATCCTCCATGCTACTGCCTTGCTATCAGCAGCAGTGTAAGGATACTGAAGGGAGATGTCTCCACGGGATCCAGAGCTTGTGAAAGACAGCTTTTAAGCTGGCTCCCCCCAAACACTGGCTTTCGCCTGCTCCCTGCGATGCTGTCTCTGGCATTTGCCAACCCTAGGTATATACTGTTAGTTTCTACATTTACTGTGTTCATCTACAAGACCTGAGCTTAAAACTTACTTTAAAAAGATTTAATTACTTTGTCGCTGAAGATTATAAAATCACATCTCTAAAAACTCGTCCTTCTACCCTCCCACAGCTGCTGTCAGGCATCGAGGCACCAGTTTAATAGTACTGTGTAGGGCCCCATAAATCCTAAGGATGGACCTGAATGTGTCCCTGCATCCACACTGAGCCACCCACTCTTTTTTGAACCCTCAAACACCCACCTCCCTTCTGTCCCCAAGTGTCCCTGCACTCCCTCTCCCAGTCAGCCCCTGACCGTCACTGCAATAGCTCTTTTACCCCCGCCCCAACCTGTCCCTCCCGCTAGCCTTTCTGAACCACAGAGAATATGACCTTTCAGTGGCCCCATGTGCCCATGCTGTCCAGTTCCCCCTTATCCTACATTTCCTCACCTGGCCCTGCAGGCAAGGCACTGTGAGGAGGCAGGGCAGTGTCCCTTCCCTTCTCTATGCCCGGCTACTCTGACCCTGAACTGGCCGCTTTCTCTTCTGGCACCACAGCAGCCCCTGGTGAGTAAAAGATGTCATTGCAGCTCCTCCCTGGCAGAATTTATTTTCAGGGTAGAAAAAAATTGCGGGGGACATGAATTGTGTGTGTGCGCAGTGGAGCAGAATTCCCCCATCAGTACATTTGTTGCTGTATTAAGTGTAGTGACAGCTTATTTTTAAGTTAGTAGGCATGTTTACTAATACAATTGGGCCTTTGTTGTTAATAAATGAATGTACAAACTGGTGTCTGATACTCTCCCATATTAACAATTTCTAATATTAATAATTCCAACAGCACAGAAGGGAACTAGTGACTTTTTAAAAACCCAGTTTCTTAATGAAATTCCTGTGTATGTTGGGGCCAGACTTTGCAACACCTTTTATTTCACGAGGTACCAGGTAATCAGTACAGAATAGTTGCATAAATCTGAATTTAAAAATCTCATAGGGGTAGCTGTATTAGTCTGTAACTATAAAAATGAGTAGTCCTTTGGCACCACAGAGACTAACAAATTTATTACATCATAAGCTTTCATGGGTAAAACTCCCACTTAACTTAAGTTAGTTTTACCCACAAAAGCTTATGACATAATACATTTGTTAGTCTCTAAGATGCCACGGGACTGCTTGTTGTTTCTGATATAAAAAAAAAATATTTCATTATATCTTCTAGCACTGCAAGGTGCAAATTCCAATTAGCACTCTTGACAGATTGAGATGCAAAGACTCACCCACAGCTGGCACTTGTCCCAGCATCTTCAACTTTTTCCTGGTGTGCAATGTACTTCTTCTCCAGTCTTGTCTAATTCAGTATTTGGGTGAACTAATTACAGCCCTGAACATTGTGCTTAACCAGGTCTTCTAATATGGTATTTTCCAAAGATTCAGCCACTAATCAGTACTCTTTGTTTCTCCACTGATGTCTAAAAATGATCAATACCACAGCAAAAACACAGATTTTGTAATAAATTACTTAGGGATTATCATGTTATGTAATATACATTATATAACTTAGTGCATATCATTTGTGGATGGATTCCAATAACTTTTGGCTGCTTGCTGACATCAGAACCAGTGCCTCATTACAACTCTTTTGGCACAATAAACAGCGTTGATAACAAATACCACAGAAGCTCTTTTTTTTTGGGGGGGGGGGTGGATGGCAGCAAATCAAGTTGAAGCACTCATTCCATGCACACTAATCTGTAACATTAAAAAAATTAATCAGCTATCCTGTTCTGAGCTTTAACTAATAACACAGGAATGTCAGTTGAGGATCACTGTTTAACTGTGTAAGAGCTGCATGTATGGCATACTTGTGTTAAAGTACAATTAAAAAACACTGATTTTTAAGCATTTTCTCAAATATATCCGTGTTCTGGGTTTGTAATATTTGATACCATTGTGTTCATGGAAGAAAGGAGTTTCAAATTAATGTAGAGTGCAGGAGGGGGTGCTGGGGTGGGGGTGGGGTCAAGGGATTCGGAATGAGGCAAGGGCTCTGCACTGAGGCTGGGGGTTGAGGTGTGGGAAGGGATACAGCTTCTGGCTGGGGATGTGGGCCCTAGGGTAGGCCCAGAAATTAGGAGCTCAAGGTGCATTAGGAGGCTCTGGGCTGGGGCAGGAAGTTGGGATTCGGGGTGGAGCTGATGTCTCTGACTAGGGGTGCAGGCTCTGGAGTGGGGACATGGATGAAGAGGTTTTTGAGGTGCAGGAGGGGGCTGTGGGCTGGAGGTTCAGAGTGGAGGGAGCAGGAGCAGGGCTGGGGCAGGTGGTTGGGGTGTGGGATCCAGGAGAGTGTTTGGGTGTGGGAGGGGGTTCTGAGTTGGGGCAGAAGGTTAGGGTGTGGGCAGGGTCGGCTGGTGAAAGGGTACATGGGGGGGGGCCACATGACACACCTTCCTCCAGCCTGGGGAAGGACCGGGACAACTCCCCTCTGCCCCAGGCTCCACCTCTCAACTCCTGCTCCATCCCTTCCTGCCTTTGCTCTGTCCCCTCCTCATCCCCTTCCCCCATGCAATGTGGCCTGGGGGAGATTATTAGAGCCAGGGATCCACTCTCCCTCACATTCACCGGCAGCGACAGGGGAAGCAGAGCAATGGCCCCAGCTGACTGAGCTTCTGTAGCTGCATGGCTCTGCTTCCCATGGATGAGGGTGAGGCGATCCTGCCCCCTCCCCTGAGTCATGTGGCCAGAGGAATGGAGCAAGTTGGGGCTCTTGCTCTGCTTGCCCTGATGTTCCTGGTAAATGTAGAGAGTAGGGGGGCCTGGACTTCTGCTGTGGGCATCAGACCACCCCCTGCTAATTTCCCAGCTAAGCCTACCACTTGCCCTTCCCACCCATGGTGTTTGACGCATATGATCCCTTGTGTCTCTCCCCGTGTGTCACCTATGGCCATGGTTCCTAACCAGTTGGAGCTGAGGAGCCAGTGCTCCTACACCAGGGGTGGCCAATCCGAGGCTCATGAGCCGCATGCAGCTCTTCCCCCCAGGGTGTGGCTCGCAAAGCCCCCCCATGGCTCGAAAACCGCCCCCGCGTCCCTGAAAATGGCCCTCTCCTCCCAGATCCCTGTGCTGACCTGGGCAAGGGAGCTGTCCGGCACGGCCATGAAAGCTGCAGAAATAAAGATGGCGGCAGGTGGCGGGAGCCTGTTATGACCAAAAAGCCTCAAAACGCTTTTAAATCAAAGGGGCAGAGCCTTTTTTTTAGCGTTTTTTTTTTTGGTTGACTAAACGCAACAGGAGGCTTCTTTTAAAGGGGCAAAATGGACAGTCCTTTTTTTTTTTTTTTTGCTCCACAACTTTGCTCCGGCTCTTCGCGCTGGATCCACTGCTATCTTGGCTCTTTGCCCAGAATGGTTTGGCCACCCCTGTCCTACACCCTAGAAGCTGGAAGAATGTTGCACCCACTTCCCAGGAGCCTTGCAGAGCTGTAAAGGGAGCCTGGCTGTCCCATGCCAACCAGACTTTTAATGGCATGGTCAGCAGTGCTGTCCAGCACCTCCAGGGTTTCTTTTTGACTGGGTGTTCCAGTTGAAAACTGAAATTTTGGCAATCCTAATTATACTAGGTGGGAGAGTGGGAGAGTAGTGGTGGGAGAGTGTGGTGGGGGTGCTGCAGAGAGTGACAATATTGAAATAATGATCCTGTAGATTTTTATGAATCAAATGACATCGCCCTTACCTTCTATCATCAACTTGCAAACAGAATTATAATGCTCTCAGACTGTGATGTCATTGACAGGTCACTGAACTAGAAGAATTTGATCCGGGGTGTCCTTATGGAAATTGAACTTCTGTAGCACCTTACATAAGTAACTCCAGGTTAGGGCTGAGCCATATTTGCAGATTGTGTTTGTCATCTTAAAATGTTCCCACAGTAGATCCAGAGGTATCCAAAAAATTAAGCGCGTCGTCCAGGTATAAGTTCCATGCCAGCACTGTGCTCCCAAAATTCCATTAAGTGTAAATAACCGCCCCCCCCCGAAACTAGGCTTGCCAGATGCTTTCACCAAAAATCCCAAACATGGCAGGAAAAAAACTTGGTGAGCAAGTTTCTGGGTTTTTTTTACTGGTAGGGTTACCATATGGGTTTCAAAAAAATACCGGACACACGTGATCTCAGAATGGGGGGGGAGGGGGGAGAGACCGGCCGGGAGGGGAGCGGGGCTGGCTGGGAGGAGGGTCGGGGGAAGTGGGGCTGGCCCGGGGAGATGGCGGGGGAACCAGCCAGCGGGAAGCAGGGCTGGCCAGGAGAGGGTCGGGGGGAGCGGGGCTGGCTGGGGGGGAACCAGCCGGTGGGGAGTGGGGCTGACCCGGGCGCATGCAGATCCCGGGGTGCTGCCCGTCTCACGCATGGTCCCAGCAGGGCGCACGGATGAGTCCAGCCTCAGGGATTCCATCCCACCCCAGCACCACCCCCATTCCCCTCCTCTCTACTGTGTAGTTACATACTGCCTGGCTGGTAGATATGCTCACACAGTATGCAACTACCTACTGATACTCCTCATAATAATAAAGCTTACTTAATTAGAAAATACCGGACATTTATATGTCCGGTATTTTCTCAATTTGTTTCCTGGACAGAAAGCTCAAATACCAGACTGTCTGATTCAAAACCGGACACCTGGCAACCCTATTTACCGGACACGGGCCAGAAATAATGGACCGTCCAGGCGAAAAACTGGACACCTGGCACAGCAACAACAAATTATTCACATTCTTCTTCAAAAAGCATTACTGTTATTATGCATTAGATACATCGCATATGAAGAAAGGAGGAATGTGCAAGAGGACACAAAAAGGATCAGTATTAGAAAGCTGCTATATCTGTGCAATCCATACCCAAGAGCTAAGCAGAAGCAGACTAAGCAGCTCAAGGGGACTCCCTATTGAATTTTTTCTTGTGTGTTTCGTGGGGGCCCCCAATGGATACATTCCCAGAACAGTGTGAAGACAGAAGTAGCTAGAGCAGTGGGGTCTCTGACACATGCATAGGCAGGCTGTGTGCAAACCCAAAACGCCATGCAATGGCTTCAGGAGCTGCTAAATGGTGGTGCTGAAAGAGTCTCCACTTCCGGCTGGAGATGGAGCTCCAACTCTGTGCAACGAGATGCGGTGCGGCAGCAGAAGCCAATGCAGCAGGCACGTAACCCATGGCAGCCTGCAGGGTCCATACCCTGGCAGCGCACGGCACAGGCAGCACAGGCCGGTACCGAGGATGTCTCGCCCGCGGCACGTGCCGCACGAGTGACGCAAGAGGTGCCGAGCCCACAGCCACGCGGCGGCCCTTCCCCTCGCTCGGCTCCAGCCCAGGCGGCTGAACCGTTTGCAGTGACGTCACTCGCCTGGAAGGGCGCCCGGAGCGTTCTGGCGACGTAGGCGTGTGCGGGGCGGGGCCAGAGCACGCGCCTTACGCGGGGCGGGTTGGCCGCGCGCGCGTGCGCGCGCGGGGGCCGCTGGGGCGGCTGTTGAGCCCGGGAGGTCGGGGCTGGCGAGCGGTGAGTAGTCGGCTGCCCGGGCGGGGGGCGGCGGGTACCGCGGCTCCGGCTGCCGCTGTCTCTGTCTCTCCCGGCCGGGCGGGACCAGCCCCCCCCCCCCCGGGGAGCCCCTCGCTCCCGGGCTCTCCTCGGACTTCGCCCTCGTGCGGGGAGTCCCCCCCTCCCCCGGGGGCACGGGCCCTGCCCCGCTGGCAGCCCCGCGGTGGGGGAGGCTCGGGGAGCCCTGGCGCTGGGCGCGCGGGTGGTTCGGGGTAGAAATGCCCCGAGCCAGCCTGGGGTGGGGGGGTCGCCCCCCCGGGAACGTGTCCGGGGCTCGGTCCCTTCGTGCCGCTGCTGTTTCCGATGGGCTGATCGAGGCTTCTCTTCCCTGCTCAGGAGCGCGGCAGGACTTGGCGAGGAGCTCACGCCTTACGAGAGGCCGCTTCGCTCCCCAGCCTTTGGCATCTGCTTTTCAGGACGTGGCCACTCCCAAAAGGATGGAGGAAAGCAACTGAGACGTCCCCGAGGCCCCTGCGCTCCTGCAAACGGCCTCTGAGACTGGCTTCATCGTCTCTAGTTTGGCTTCGTGGGGTGCAGGGTATTTCTTCCCAGCCTGCTCTGGATCCTTTTTAGTGGGGCAGCAGACCAAAGGAGATGGAAGAAAAGGAGCGATGTGATAAATTCCAGCTGGAGTCCTGATGCTATAAGGGGATTTTAAATCTTATTTTGATATTTTTTGAAAGGACACAGAGGAGAGGACATACACCAACAGAAACTTTTTATGGGGTGGAGGAGGAGGAGGGAGGGGGGAAATGTTCCAGATCATTACATGATTTTTGCAATCAGTCAGTTACTAAAAGCACAAGAGGAGTGTTTGTCAGCCGGAAGCAGGATTTGTCAATAACAGAAGGGAATAGTGAGCTCTTGTTTTGATTGTGGAGGGGAGAGAAACTTAAGACTCCTCTGTTTCTCACCACCTTCCCCTCAACTGTCCTATGAAAAAATGAGTTGCGTGCCATGGAAAGGTGACAAAATCAAATTGGAATCTCCTGAGCCACCACAGCTGGCACCACTCCGTATTTACCATGAGAAACAGCGTAGGGAATTGTGTGCTCTCCATGCCCTCAATAATGTCTTCCAGGACAGCAACGCATTCACCCGGGAAACACTTCAAGAGATTTTCCAGAGGTAGGGAGCACCTGCACTGGCATTGTTAGTTCCTGTTTTTGCATTTTATTGCTGGAATGAGTATCTGAAATACCCTTTGGGAGTTGCAAGGGAAAAAGGGAGTTCAGAATCTGTGCTGTTGAAAGCTGGGCATGGCATCTTCTTTATCCTGTCATATCTTCTATATTAATGATGTAAAAGCTCTTCTCTCTCTTTTTCCTGGTGCTCAAAACTGTTCAGGCTGCTGCTTTGAGGTGCAGATGATGTTTGTCAGGGGTGGGGAACCCAAGACCCGGGGGCCAGATGTGGCTTGTCTGGATCCAGCCCCTGAGGCTCAGAAGCACTCCATGGCATTGGGGAGCCTGCGCTGGTGCTCCAGTCTCCTGCTACCTCTCTGCAGGGCTGGAGCACACAAAGTCTAGTAGCTTGGCCCTCACTAGGCTCTGGTGTGCATAAGGAATGTGGGGAGTGTCTTTCTCCTCATTTGGGGGTCACAGCACTGAGGGTTTGTTGGTTTTTGTTTTTGTGGGGGTTTTTTTGCTTCTCACTTGTGTGTGGCCTCCGACTGATTTTTTTTATTCTGTGGGACAGTAGCCCTCAACCCAAAAAAGATTCTCCACCCCTGCTTTATGTGATAGGCCAGCCTTAATAATCCCCTCTTCCAATGCTCTATCTGGTTCCCAAATTTCTCCATTCTCTTATTTTGGTAAGGTAAATTACTCCCATTAAACATATTTTGCCTTGTGTTTGCGTGGTTGGCTTGAGAATGGGGAGGGTAGATGTCTAAAAAATGGGACAAATTAAATTCTTCAAATATTATTACCGATTATGTATTTTCACACAGGCCTGGCACACTGGATCTAAATTCTACAGTGAGGTTTCTGTGATCTGACACACTGGTGCAAATCCTGCAGCAGCTTTGAATAACTTTTAAATATGGATATTTTGTTTAACTTAGTATGAAAAGGAATAATCCAGTCAATAGTCTCTATTTTACTATACAAATTTAAAATATTTTATGCTTTTTCATGGCAGCACTTCTCAATACTAATCTGAAAGTCACCTTAGCTTCAGTAATATACTAAAGGAAATCTCCTCTGATTCTCCATCTCTATCCATAGAAGTCATTGTAGATTCATCTAATTTGGGTTTGAGGTTCATTACCAGAATCTGACAGTCTGGAATATGTGAAAAGCCAAGTTTCATGAAAATATTCTGGAACTCCATGCCAGGGGAATGTGATCAAAAGTTATTTCTGCAATCGATCAAGGTTTATGTAATGCCCCAGAGCTGACAGACCACATAATAGCAGTGGTATTTCTTCTTCTGAGAAGCAGTGGTCTCATGAGAATAGTACCTGGATCACCCATGTATATTTCCTTGATTGGAAAAGAAAATGTATTTAAATTATAGACTACAGCAGGGGTTCTCAAACTTTGTGATACTGCAACCCCCTTCTAAGTTGCTTGCGACCCCCGGGAGGTCGGGACCCACAGTTTGAGAAACAATGGACTGCAGTACTACCCTAAGTAGTCTTCAAAATGGGCCATAATGAACATACTGTCCAAGAAGTGGAGTTGTCTATGAGTAGTCAGCTATGAAAAATGCTGATGCTTTTGTTTCAGCACGCAAACAGAAATTGAACCACTGAAACTTAGCCACGGATTTATTTCTACTCAACTGGAGCAAAAGCCTTCTGATATTGCTATTCTTTCTGATCCTAATAAATATGATTGCCTTGGCTTTGATTGAACATAGATCTCTGGAATATGTGAGAAGCCACATATTTGTTTGGTACATATATCTCTCTCAGAAGTCTCATTCTATCTGCATTGTCTGATCTCAACTCAAAGATGGCCTTGTCCTAGATCTCAATCCATAACCACTCCATCATGAAGCTTGAATAATGATACACTGGGGCTACACTGCAGGCTTCTTGTGCAAGAACTGTTTTGCACAAGAGTGTGTCCACACTGCCATGTGGTTTTGCGCAAGAGCCACCATGGCAGTGTGGATGCTCTCTTGCGCAAGAAAGCTCTGATGGCCATTTTAGCCATAGAAACCCCTCTTGCCCGTCCACACTGCCTTCTTGAGCATTAGCTCTTGCACAAGAGGGCTTATTCCTCGTGGGGAGAGGAATAACTCTTGCGCAAGAAGCCCTCTGTTCTGACGCTTTACTGTAAATTTACTTGCACAAGAACATGTGTGCAGTGTAGATATAGAGCAAGAACACCCGTTCTTGTGCAAGAAGCCTGCAGTGTAGACATAGCCTGGTAGTTACACAACTTTCTGCTCTTCTGTAGGTCTGAGTCAATCTATGAAAGGTCTTTCAACAAAGCAGGTTTTCTCAGAAATGAAGGGGGTTTTAAGTATGGGCAGTGGAAAATAACCTCTGTCCATGCTTTACCTTGATTGTATCTGGAAAAACTTAAAAAAAAAATAGTCTGGTAGCACTTTAAAGACTAACAAAACATGTAGATGGTCTCATGAGTTTGATTACTTGCTGAACTTAATTGAAGGCAAGGAGAGGTTGAAGGACTACATGCCATCTTTAGCACACTGTGTGCTTCATTTGACAGTTCCACTGTTTTCAATCATCTCACTGCATATTATAAGATACCACAGAGGTTTGGTGAACATATCCCCACCAATCAGTGAACTTATTGAATGTGGGATCTAAGCCTGGTGCGGACAAAAATAATAGACTTGCCCCTTGAGTCCTTATCAGTCACTAAGGAAAGCATTTGTAACTGTAATCACATCTGTAAGAAGTTACTGAATTGCAGACTTTAAGGCTATGTCTCCACTGCCCCCATTTTGTGCAAAAAATATGCAAATGAGGAGAAGTGTGGAATATTGCTGTGCTTCATTTGCATAATTAATGAGGCTCCGTTTTTGCGCAAGAGGCTTTTGCACAAAAAGGAGCCGTCTACATGGCTCCTTTTTGCACAAAAACCCCCTCTTGCGCAAGAGCTGTTCTTCCTGAAAAAAATGCGGAAGAACAGCTCTTGCGCAAGAGGGGTTTTGCACAAAAATGGAGCCTCATTAATTATGCAAATGAAGTGCAGCAGTATTCCATGCTTCTCCTCATTTGCATATTTTTTGCTCAAAATGGGGGCAGTGTAGACATAGCCTAATAGTTCATCCTCCCTTTTCTGTATTCCACAAGGACAAAATGCGTCCCATCTATAGGAAAGGTTGGGTTCAGGTTTCCATCTGAATTAGACTACTCATGTAGTGTTTTGTTTGCTTGGGCTTTTATTTGCAATCTGCAGACTGCATTTGACAAAGAGGACTAGTTTGTGTTTCAGTACCTGACCAGCCAGTATGATGGTACCTTAGAATCTTGAGGCTCACTCCATTAAGGCTATTGCACATCACTGACATACTTCCATAATGTTTCAGTTTTCTAAATCTGTAGGACAGCTAACTGGAATTCTACACATACACAGCTTCACTTGTACAACTTGGAATCTAGATTGCATACTCTGTTTTGGGAGTATGGTTTTGCATTCCTAATGTAATTAAACTCAGCTGATTTTTCTCTGGGTTTTGCCCCTTAGGTGCATGCCTGAGTAGGAATCCATAGAGGCAGTTCTCAAAGAGAAAATTGTACTCACAAGTAACAGTTCATATGTTGCCTTCACATATTTATATAAACTGCCTACTTTCCCTTTCTCCTCTGAATTTTGCTTCTCTAAATTGACTGGAAAGAATAAAAATGGTTGTACCCTTACAGTTCTTTTATAAATGTGTTTCTGGACTCTTAGGTTTATCAGACATATGCTCTCTGGGGCAAGTTCAGTCTCTTTTTCTGTTTGTACAGTGCCTAACACAGTGGTATTCAAACTTTTTGTATTGATTTCACACAGCAAGTCTCTGAATGTGATCCCCCTCTTACAAATTAAAAACAGGAAGAGGTCCAATTTAATGGGGGGGCTTAGGGCTGTCTGCCCCATGGACCTTACAGCTCGTGAGTCCCATGTAACCACCTTATGACCCCGTTGGAGGCCACAAACCCCAGTCTGAAATCCCTAGTGCAATAGAGTCTTGTTTTGTGATTGGGGCTCCTTGGTGTCACGCTAATAGACATAATGGTGCCTAGCATCTGCCTGCATGTTCTATAAATATAAATATGCAGACACAATATTCTTGAAGTACAATAGTATCTAAATGTTAGAAACACCTTGGAAATGGAGATTGTTTGTAACTCTGAAATGTTCATAACTCTGAACAAAATGATATGGTTCTTTCAAAAGTGTACAACTGAACATTGATTTAATGCAGCTTTGAAACATTCCTTTACAGAAGAAAAATGCTGCTTTCTCTTTATTTTTAGTAGTTTAACACAGTACTGCACTGTATTTTTTCTCTCTCTGCTACTGCTGCCTGATTGTGTACTTCCAGTTCCTAATGAGGTGTGTGGTTTACTGGTTGGCTCATAATTCTGAGGTTTTATTGTAGAGTTAGTGTTGGAAGTGGATGTGCTGGCCAGCTATCTGTTATATGAAGCTTTAGTGTGACCAGGAAAAGCTAGTTGAAGTTTTGGGGCCATAATTACTTATAACCATTATTGTGCTAAAGAGAGGCAATAATAGGTTGACTATGTTGAAAGAAGCAGTGATTTGACCTTTGCTCAAAAAATAACCCAAGGCTGTGATATTAATAGCCTCTCATATTAACACCTTGTTTAAAGTTTTCTCTCCCTTTTATTGGCCCATCACTTTTGAACTAAATTACTCCAATGTACACTATTTTGGCTGCCTTGAAGACCACCTAGATTCCTAGAACTACCTTAAATGAGTGCAAAATGGTGTCCACTTATACCACAATGGCTGGTGACTTGGTTACTTGAAAAGCTGCTTCTCCTCTTCTGTGGTCAAAGGCTTTATGGTGGAATGGTCTAGGATTAGGGTATTTTCAGTAGACAGCCATAGCTTGCAGAACTTGTTCCATCTAACTGTCCACCAAAGTTTTGACAGCCTTCAGGGCATAGTGTAAGAACCAAGCAGGCATCTCTGCCCCACCCTTCCCTCCCCAGCCATGTTGGAGGAAGAGCAGGATCTCCTGGGGATGGAGCTAATGTGGGTGATTTTCCCAGCTGGAGCCAGGTACAGATTGCCTTCAGACACTAGTGATGTCCTCAAACTAAATTTCTTCAGTTTGACCGCTACTGATTTGGCTGCCTGCTTCCTCTTACCTCTTTTCCTTATGCACTTGCTGCAGCTACTTAAGCTTCTAGCTATTGGCTCTTCTCAGTGGCTCCTCCTCTCTCCTTTTCCCTACCTTCCTTCCCCTCACTACAAAACGTATTTAAAAAAATATAGAACAATAACAAAATGTAATTAATTGGAGACTTGCCAACCATCAGTCTAATTGGTCTACTTGTATGATGTAGGCCTTTCCCTCCCCTCCTATGCTTTCTCTACTTAGATGGTAAGCTCTTTGGAGAGACTGTCTTTGTATATATTTGCACAGTGCACAATACGATGGAATCCTGATTGGAGCTGTTGAGGTGTTGTCTTAATACAAATAAATAATATGTATTGGCAAGCCTCTGCATGAATGTTTAAATTGCAGTGAAAAGAGATTTAGCCATGAGCAAGCTTAGCTCTTGACCTTATTATTGTAATAGCATTGACAGTTGGTCCATCTAGTGGTGGTATTGCTTTTTCTAAATAAGTTCCCTGATGCTTCAGTGATGCATTTTATATACATAAGTTCTTATTCCTTGGCAAATTTGAAAACCTACCTGCAGCCAAAGCACTTTGAGGTGCTGTGAGTTTATCCATTATGAGTTTAGTAAGGTCAGATCCAGTCAATATATTGGTATTTTTTGGAGGTTGCCCATCTAAGTGGCATTACTCTTTTCCTTTTGAGTCAGAGCTGAACCAATACCATATGCCAATTGCTCTGCCTGCTGGGTAACAGAGAGAGCAGAATAGTTCAGGTTGAAGATGCCAAACTTTGCCAGTTGTCTGATTGGAATTTTGAACAGTGAGGATGAATAATAAATGGGAGGGTTGTGTGTTCCTGTTGAGTCATCACCTTTCAGCATTGGGCTGACCTTGTAATAAAAGTGCATGGGATACAAGCACAACCATTGACAATTCTCCATAGGGAGTATGAATGTGTGAGCCTGGGAGATGGGTATAAGAAACTCTTGCAACAACATTCTTTCACTTTGTGTTTGCAGACTGTCTCCCAACACCATGGTGACACCACACAAGAAGAGCATGCTGGGAAACGGGAACTATGATGTGAATGTCATCATGGCAGCGCTTCAGACCAAAGGCTATGAAGCAGTTTGGTGGGATAAGCGCAGGTACTGAGAACCAGGGTCAAGTGTATGAAGAAAGCTTAATTGCTATAGTTTGGGAGAGAACTGCCTCTGCTAGAGTTTATAATACAGAAAGTAGGAGAAATAACTGAATGCCATTTCTGCTCTCTCTGCTTACCCAGGGATGTTAATGTTATTGCCCTCTCTAATGTGATGGGTTTCATCATGAATCTGCCCTCGAGTCTCTGCTGGGGTCCCCTGAAGCTCCCCCTTAAACGACAGCACTGGATCTGTGTCCGGGAGGTGGGTGGCACCTACTACAATCTTGACTCCAAACTCAAGGTGCCTGAGTGGATTGGAGGTGAAAGCGAGCTCAGGTGGGTCTCCTTCCATCCTAATCCCCTGTTTCTAGCCCCTGTTACAGATTGGGTATCTGCCTTTAACATCTAGCATCTGGTTACAATACAGTTTATGCTTTAGTACCACTGTAGAGTGGCATGAATTGTAATAGCAAAAATTGAAGAATGTGAGTGAAAATGAAATTGGTATGCCCCCTCTGGATCATACACCATATGTATCATTTCTGTGCCATTTGTTTTCCATGCTTCACAGAGATGATGCATCTTAGCTAACAGGAGACTTGACTGTTCAGGAAAGCCTGGGTTTTTTTCCTAAGGCAGCTGCCTTTGTCACTGTGATGAGTGTAGATTTTCCTGTGGTTAATCTGTGGTGACATCTGAAATTAACTAACCCACCATGCTCTATTATGTTTCTTTAGATGGGAGATTCCTAATAGGGTTCTACTGATGCTCTATTGTGTCCAACAGAGAGGTTTTAATTTGAAAAATATACTATTTTCCTTAAGTTTCCACAGTAACTAGCAAGCCTCTTTCCATTTTCCTGTTCTGAGATCCAGGTGGCATTTGTGTGCTTGTGCTAATTTTTCCATGTCTTTCACATTAGTGTAAAACAGTGGTTCTCAGTGAGCTCTGTTCTTACCATTCATGGTCATTAAAGACTTGTGGCATTCTCCCCTTATATCCCCAAAACTGTATTGATTAGCCTTGATGACCCAAATTGATTCCAGTTCAGAAAATTGTACTCTTATGATTCCTGCATAATACTACTGGTTTGGACTGGTAGTTGGTTTCAGTCTCAAGGCTATTTCATTTCAGCATTAAATGAATGATTCATGTGTTTTACATTTTGGGAACTTTTTTGGCAAAATATACTAGGGAAATTTAAAATTGTTTTCATATTATTTAAGCCACTTTCTACCTTTGAAATCACCCAGTCAAAGAGAGACTGAAAAAATGCATCATGTCCCAGTTCGTAAGCTGTCAGTAATCATTCTGTGCCACTAGGTTTACCACGGCAGCCTTCTGTTTCCTCCCAGTCACTTGATCTTGTGGGGGCAGTGCTTTGAAATTGATAAGACTGCTCATCTCTGAAACCCAAAGAAATAAGTTTTTCAGTCCTGCTAAAGTCTTTACTCAAAGGGCTTTGCAGTGCTGCTACTACTAAATTTTGGATTTTGTTATTATTTTACCTCACTTTTGCCCTTCTCCTTTCCACAGGAAATTTTTGAAATATCAGCTGAGGGGAAAGAACTGTGAACTTCTGCTGGTGGTGCCAGAGGAAGTGGAAGCACATCAGAGCTGGAGAGCTGACATGTGACCAAGACTTGTCTTATCCTTTCTCACTACAGCTCCAGTCCTCCCTCCCCCTAAACACTTGATGTCCTCTAACCTGGATAATGAGTGTCCTGACTCTCCTCCTCTGGAACTTCCTTTCATTGGTCTCTTTTCTTTCTATATGGATGGTGCAATAGCGGGAGTGGTATAGGGTATTGTGGGGGGACAGAATGGATGAGGATGGAAGCCAGTCACTTTTTAATGAGAGAATGAGTTCTGTGCTTTTAACTTGATTACCTTGCATAGTGCTCTTTAAAATAGGCTTTGGGAAGAGGTGTTTGGAACACTCTGCTGATTCTCCTCCATGCCCCAATATCTTAAAGATTGCTTATGGTTGGACACTATTCCCTCCAGACTTGACTTAAAACTTTACCTGGAAAGTGTCAAGCATGCTGCCGCCTCTCTAAAACAATCTCTCCATCCAAAGCAAACTATTTAAGATACATTTGCAAATCATAGGGGACTGTCAGGAAACTCTTGAACACTAGCAATGGTATGGTGCTCTGTAGAATCTCCTGCTTGGTGAGGGTTTGTGCCAAGGGTTAAGGACAACCTATCTACAAAAAGAGGGGCTATCTTTAAAAAAAAAAAAAAAAAAAAAAAAAAAAAAAAACTCATGGGGGAGTCTTCTCTTGATGTCTTTAGGGATTTTAGTTCAGCAGATGGTCTAGATGCTTCTTTAGATAGGGCAGGCTGATTAGGGAATAGAAGTGATAACAGGTTTAGACTGGTTCAGAAGCACTAAGTATCTGGAATGGAAGAAGCCCCTTGGGGCCTATAGAGGGTTTCCTTTGGCAAGTGTATATCCTCTTGTTCCTGTATGTGTGCTTATTAGTCCAGGAGCTGATTGCAGAGAAGCGTATAAAACTGAAGGTGTTTAAGAAGATGGCAGCAGTTGTTCCCTCTTATTTCCCTCCTCTGTGGAACACTAGTTATGGCCATGATAGAGAGATGGAATCATGCAAAGCAAAATCAAAGAAAGGCTCTGCAAGTGGAGGTTTCTGTGCCTCCTGCCACCGCTAGCAATTATTGTGGGAGATGCATACAGGGTTCAGGAGAGAGTCTTCCTGATGGTAAGAGCAAACTGTCTAGCATGGCAGCTGAACCAAGGTCTTTGGTTTTGGCTAACATTCCTGACTGCTGAATCATCTCACCCTCTGTTCCCTCTTGCAGAGAAAAGTGACTAAGACAGGGACACTCTAGTAGGAATCTTTCACTCAATTTTTTTCTATGCCACCAGGTGCTGGGTGTAGTTTAATCATTCCTTCTGCAGAAAGAGGAAAGGATGAGTTTGGAATAGATTTCACACTACTAGTGACTCTTCCTGGTCAAGCTATGTTACAACTGTCTGTCTCATTTCCTAATGCACAAGCTGTCCTCCTAGTTGTAACAGCAAGTGCAGAGCATTGATGGAAACCACCCTGGGTAATCTAGTGTCTGAAGCTGAACTTACAAAACCACCAAAGCCTTCCGTTTTCAACAGACAGTAGAGGCCATGTGGCAACAGAACAAGAGTGGTGTGTGTGGTCAACTCTGGACATCTTACAAGCACCATGCTTGCAATCTCTTGACGACATGTTGGCAGTGGCTCTTCTGCATGTTCTACAGTCCAAGCCCAATGTTTCTACAAGACCCCTACTTCCTTCTTAACACCACATTCCAATGACCAAAACCAGCTGGCAGAATTTTTAAACACATCACAAGCAGGAATTCTGCTTATGACTTGAAGCCATTTTCTAAAAGGGAAGGAAGAATAAAAATCAACAGCAAAAGAATTTTCTATGCTGATTAAAATCGCACTTTGGAGAGACCCTGTTTGCATGGAAGCCGCTAGCCAATGGATCAGTGCACAATATGCAAAGATGTGTTAAAAAATATTGTGGGGCTGCCTCCCTATATTTGTATCTAATGTCACTGCTTAAGCCCCAGGGAAAGGGTGTGATCCAGCTGCTCAGGAAAAGGGAAACTGTATGATCACATCCCTGGGGAATAGTGTTGTGGTGACAAAGGGAGGGGAAACATTATCCCACTGCTTGGGAGTGGGAAAGCCCATGTTAGTTTTTCTTGCTTGTTTGGTTTTGTTATAGCCTTGTCTTGGATTTGTTTACAGAGATGTATTTTGTTTAACCAAATATTAAAAATGGAAAAATCTCCATATAAAGTGTCCCAGTCACTTCTGTGTGTTCAGCTGAATTGTTCTGTAACATGGTATGTAAAGGAAAAATAAATTGTTCTTTGTTATGATGTTGTGACCTTCTTGGGAGTAATTCCCTTCATCAAACTCTACAACTGAACCCCCTAGTTGATTATGGGCAGCCCTAGGACATCACTCCTGAAACACTGCTAAGTTATCCAAAACTTCATTATCTAAGATATTTTAGGAAGCAGCCATCTCATCTCTCCCTCCACCACAGATAACACTGTACATAAAATTGGAGGATAACCACTCATCTGTGTACAAAGCTGTAAATCTTCCCTTAGTACCTGGGGCTATGAAAATTGAGCCCTCAAGATGTAAATCCACAGGGGGATATCTACTAAACACACAATGTTTGGGTTGAATTTATTTAATACTTGATACAAAAAAAAAAAAAAGTATGCAGCCGATTTCCAGTGTAGTAATTTTATGATGCAAACCAAATCAGCACAGACACAATCTTTAACAAAATGTGCTCCTCCGCCAAAAGAAATAGCATGGAAATACCTGAAAATAAGTTTTCCTCACAGGGCTCAGATGAAATTTTCTACCTTTTATGGTCACTCCTTCCTATCACTGATCTCTTCGGGCCTTGATTTAGTCAGGAAAAACAAAAGATTTTCTTTTGATTGCAGAATTTACTGAACAAACTGGCCAGAGCCTAACTTGTGTTCTGAGGTGGTTTCCCTGGAGTAAGAGGCCCATAGCAGGAGCTCCTCAATTTAAAGTCTTTGTAACTGCTCACTGCATGGACTGATTGGATAAAAGGAAAAACTTGTGATCTCTGGAGAAGCCCATCAAAAAAAGGTCCAGGAGAATGAATTTTGCCTCTTTATGGATAGGTCAATGTCCCAAGTTTTAAAAAAAATGCCCAGCCTGAAAAAACAGTTCAAATGAATCAATTTTGAGGTCTGCCCCTGTGATATGGATCTGAAGCAACGTTCCTAAGTTAGATCTTTCCAGAAAGTGGAGGCAGGGCCCCTGGCATACTGCCAGACAGCCCTGTAGTGGGTCCTAAGAGAATCTGCAAGAGATGATACTGGGTTAAAAAAAAAAAACTATTAAAATAAATAACAATACAAATTCAAAACAGCACTTCACCCCGCCTCCCTTCATATTTCCGGAAAATGAATAAGGAAATGTTATTTACCATTTCATAAATCTCAAGAACTAGTGGTCCCTCAATGCACTTAATAGACAGCAGGTTTAAAACAAAAGGAAATACTTCTTCACACACAAACACATAGCCAGTTGATGTCATGAAGGCCAACAATAACTGGGTTAAAAACAGAATTAGGTAAGTTCAAGGAGAATAGGTCCTACAGTGGCTATTAGGATGGAATGGATGCAACTGTACACTAGGGCTATGTCTACACTCATGGCTTCTTGCGCAAGTAATATGCAAATGAGGCTAAGCGTGGAATATCACCGAGCTTCATTTGCATACCTAATGAGCCACCATTTTTTTCAGAAGAGGCTCTTGCGCAAGGAGGAGCATCTACACTGCCCCCTCTTGCGCAATGCCGTTACACCTATTACTTTTCAGAAAGAACGGCATTGCGCGAGAGGGTTTTTCTTGCTGGACAAGGGAGGTTCAACCTGTAGATGGAATAGGGTAATGGGTCTGAGTGCAGTCCTGGGAAGAGAGAGTTGGTAGGAATATAAGAATTAATAAAAAGTTTAATTACTACATAAAGGCTGTATTGTCCCTTTAATCCCTGTGTAAACCTCTCACTGACATCAGTGGGATTTCTGCTGTGGATTGAGGACAACATGTCATCCTGAATTTATGGCCTGGTCCACAAACTAGGGATGTCAATGTGTAGATGACTACACAATTAACCGATAAACCTGGGCTTATCAGTAATCCTGTCAAATACACACACATCTCCCCTTGCTGCCTTTGTATCAGAGGCAGTGGAGGGAAAAGTGGGGATGGGAGCCAGTGCCCGTGAGGAGGACTGGCTCCTGCCTGCCTCCCCATGTTGCTGCCCCTGTATCAGAGGCAGCAGTGCGGGGTAGCAGGGGGCTCCCTGGGAGTGGGGCCAGGAGAGCACTGGCTGCCAGCCCTGCCCCTGGGGACCATCAAATATCCATGTAACCATTAAAATTTGATGGTTACATGCTTATTCAATTACATGCTCTCTAATATTCCTACCGCAGACCATAATTAAACATGAATCATGCCCTCTTCTCTCTGCTAATTGAGTTTGAAACCGCTGGTATTAGAAAAACAAGGGCAGTATGGTGAGGGGGGGGTCCTTGTGATAAAACAAGGTAAGGTTATGATGTCCCTAAAACACCATCAAAAACTGCTAATCTTTATGTTGCAAGGCAACCAATATCAGCCCACGTGTATAGACTGCAGTGGGAAAAGACTTTGAGGTTTCAGCCTCACCTGTCGCTGCTGCAGTTGCTGCTGTTGCTCCATCTGCAGTTTCTCAGTTTCAAATACAACTGGAAGAACCAGGATCATAAAGGAGGTAGTCCCAATCCACAGAGCTGCCCTGGAGAATCTAAAGAAAAAATAATCATGATAAAAAAAGGCTTGATTTACCTTCCCTTTTATATGTAACAACAGCAGTCTCTCTGTCCACACCACTTCCTGTAGCTCCCATGGACTAGGAACAGCAATCTGCAGCCAACAGGAGCTTCAAGCAGCCGTACCTGCAGACACGCAGGTAAAAAAAGCACCGGCAGCCCACCGGGGGCTAACAGTGGTAAACTATGTCCAGCCCACGAGCCAGTTATTGCCCACAGCTATTTTAGCAGGATGTGCAGTGTTACCACATACACCTTCAGCACAATCTACAGTGGCTACTGACGCTCACCCCATCCCCACCAACAAACAAAGTAGCAGGGACAGAGAACGTAACCGGGCGAAATCTCAGAAGCAGGACATCCCATAGGACAACAAATCAACCCTGACCTGAGACAAGGCCACGCGGCTCTACCAACGCGCCCACCCGGGACAGCCAGAGCCAGCCACGCCCCCGCCTGCTCACCGGTACATTCTCTGCGCCACAGAAAGAGACAAGTCGAAGGTAGCTCCCGCCGCGGCCCGCACGCCTTCCGGGAACATCTCGGTCAAGCCCCACAGCCGCTCGCTCAGGGTCTCGTCCAGCTGCGGGGAGAGGAGAGGTTCCCTGTCAGGCCGGTGAGATGCCCCTGGAACGGCCCCTGCCCAGCAGCTCCCCATGCTCCGGGGTCACCCCGGCCTCGCACATGGAGCCGCGGGCGGCCACGCTCACCCTCCCTCCTTCCCCCCGCAAGCCGGCACCTCGTCGTCGTCCTCCAGCTCCTCCTCCAGCTCCTCGGCCTTGCCAGGGCCGCCCTTGGGCAGCAGCAACTCCTCGGGGGACAGGGGCGACGCGGCGGCCATAGCTGCAACCCGAAGGGGGGGAGGGGAGACGCCGGAACCGGAAGAGAGCAGACGAAACGGGGTCCCGGCAGCGGACAGAGAGGTACCGGAAGGCCGGCGAGGGACCGTTACGCGGGGGAGGCTGAGAGATGGGGGCAAGCGCGACCTCTATCGGTCATCCCCCTCCAGCGGCCTCCGGCGCCCACTTCTGCAAATCCCTCCGTAGTCAGGGCAAGCAGCCCTAGGGCTCTCGTCACCCACAGCCGCCTGCGCTCCAGTCTAGCCGCTCTCCTCACCGCTGCCCAGCGTCTACCCTTGCCTATCCTCGCCCCATCCTTCAGTAACTCCTAGATGCGTTTTCCATTGCCCATGGCGTGCAAAGGCTCATAACCTTAGCTTACCTCCCACCACAGCTTCTTGCCCTGACACCTTGAAAAGTGGGTATGCAGGGGGAAAATCGGACCTCAGCCCTCCTCCCCTTGCTGGACTACTCTGCTGCAGCAGGAAATGGACAATAGTAGTACCATGGCCCATGGAGGAAGGGCCATGGTGCTACTATGTTACCATGGTTTAGTAGTGTATAGGGCACTGAGCTGGGAGATACACTTTCTATTTCCAAATCTGCCACCCACCTGTTGTGAAACCTTGGATGAATCATTCCACCTCCCTGAGCCTCCATTTCCCTGCCCTTTGTCTGTCCTATGTAATCAGACTGAAAGCTCTTCAGGGTAAGGATTGTTTCTCACTGCATGCCTGTACATTTTCCAGCACTCTGGGGCCCTGCCATCAGTTAGAGCCTCTCAGTACTACTGTTTATACACACACACACAGTGCTTGTAATTGGATCCCAATCTTAGCAAGAATGTAACCGACTCACAAACGTGATTTGTTTTAATTTAACTTCATAAAAATGTATGAAATACTCAGGAGAACAAACAATTCCAAGAAACCCGCCTGCCAACAGCAGGAAGCAGAGTTAATGCTTTGTACAAAAATAATAAATATTTGAAAAGGGAAAGATTATTTTAGTTTAGACTGCTATTTGTTTAAGAACAGAAGTTAGGGGAGGGGCCAACCTGGAGCTTGTGAGATCGAAGAGACTAGCAAGGAGACCCATACAGAAGCTGTAAACCAGAGACACAAAGATCATGCACATATACAAAAACATTTTCCCTACCATCCACTCACATATTCTCCTCTGTTTACAGTGTAGACTTTCACCCAGGACTTCATGAGAGAACACATTATCAACATATATCTCCACCAACAGCTCTCTGTCTTGAGTGCCAGATCTACAGAGGAAAAAGTAAGTAAGGAGTGGTCTGGGCAGAAACAGATGTTCATCGCCACAGAGCATGTCCTAGGATAACTTATCAAGAGCATCAAGATAATGGTTATGCAGCAGCTGTATGAATTAGTACAGCAGATACCTTCTGATAGTACTGGAGGCCCTGTTAACATTTCAAGCATTGGGAAGTTGCCTTCCAGCTGTCTGGAGTATCACCATATGCAATTAAGACAATGACCCAGCCAGGTTTGGATTCAGCTTTTGGAACCCTGCTTGCCTGCGTGATGAAGATTTCAAATCAAATTTCCTTGCTTGCCCATCCCCTAACCCCATCTCTTGCTGCTGTTCACTTCCTCCTCCAACTGTGACTTTTCAGGTCCTCCAACTCCTTCTCCATCAGATGGGACTCAGCTGTGGTTTCAGAGAGCTACAAGCAAGAGAGTAAGAATAATCACTCACATATCCAAAGAGTATTGTTTTTATAAGGTTAATGCCAAAACAAGGAAAGTACTATCTAACTTATATCTCTACAGTCCCATTCAAGCACTTTACAGACATGTGGGCCCCTTTGGGATGGGACTTGGTAGGTTCTGACTCTGTAACACATTGTACAACAGCTTTTAGAAGAAGTAAAAAGGAGCATCCCCTGTTAAGATTTTGGATTTCACAGCACACTCCATCCAGAGACCTTGCAGAGATTTACAAACATGAATGAATTAGCTGTCACCTAGGTAAGGTAGAGTAATAGCATTCATTTTATAGATAGAGAAACTGAGGCACATATGTTCAATAAGTTGCACAAGGCCACCCAGAAACGCTGTAGAGAGCATAGATCTCCTGACTCAGGTCCTGTGCTTTAACCACAAGAACATTTTTCCATCTGAAACGGCAGAAATAATTTAGGGGAGGAGAATGTAATTACCCAAACAGCTATTTTATTAGGATGACATAGTACAGGGGTAGCCAAACTGCAATTAAAATGCAGCTTGTGGAGCCTCCATGGCCTCTACATTCTCCACCTATCACACGGTGGGTGGAGAGCTCGGGGCTTAGCCCTTCCACCCTGCCAGAATTCTAAGGGCTTCTGCCAGAGACAGTTGGGACTTCCTGAGTGTGTGTGAGGGGAAGGGAAGGGTATTCACAGTCTCTCCCCAACAGCCTGAGTCAAACCCTCCCCCTTAATGGTTCTCCCTGCAGCTCCCAGCTGTTTGCCAATGCCTCAGCTCCCAGCTTGCTGGCTCCAGCAGCTGTAGTGCAGGAAGGGGTCTGGTGGCACCATGTGACTAAGCAGACCAGCAAATCTTGGCAAAAAACCAGGGGTGGGGGAGGTGAATGCGACCCCACGTACACCCCTTAGCATGTGTCACCTCTGGCTTCTACCCAGCAGAGAGAAGGATCTTGGGGCTGGAACCCCATGGAACACGCCTACTGGGCCTTCAGCAGGAGCAGGGCTGAAGCACTGAGCGCCCCCTCTCCACAGGGCAGAAGCCCCTAACCCCATCACCCTGTCATAGGACTGAAGCCCCAGTCCAATAGGTACAACTTGGCTTTAGAACTTCTGAAGAATGTTTATGCGGCTTAGAGACTCAATAAGTTTAGCCACTGCTGATAGCAGTTAATATTCTTACTTTGTTAAGCAGTTATGTTTCACTCCAGGAGTGGATGCATTTTATCATTGAAGTTGTGATCTCCATTATATGACTGTATTTCACTTTATAAAGCTCTTTGGAGTGAAAGACTATATGGAGATGAGAGATCTTTTTCATTACTCTCACAAAAAATAAGCTCTTTTGGACCCTAAGCTCTCAAATGAGCATGAATGGTCAAGGTCTTCATTTCACTGACTGTGCAGAAGCTCCAACAGTGGCAAGAAGATGTTAGAAGAGAGACAAGAAGGCATTAATATACAAACAGAAAATGGAAAGCATGAAAGGTGTGGGGGAGTCTTCCCATATCATTCAGATGTTCAAGGCCCTTCTCTCAAATATGGTGCTCACTGCAATCCAACTCTTCTGCAGAAAGGACTTTTCCTCTTGTAGAGGAAGTGGATGAGGTTAGTCTTTACTTCTAGCAAATCACACAGTGTTAAATGTGTCTAACAGCAGGGAAGGGCTCAATCAGAATGGGAGTGGGGACACAGGCTGGCATTAGATGAACCAGAGCTCTTCACTTTGTCACAGGGGTATTTCTGGTCATTTAAAAAAGGTGAATCTCCCCATCCTCACCATGTCCAGCAGGATATCCACTTTCAGACGCAGGAGATTGTTCTCTTCCTCCAGCTGCTGGTTGCGCTTGCGCAGGCGCTGCGTCTCCCTGCGATCCCCACTGCTGCTCCCTGACTCTAACAGAGACAGGCCAAAGTTATAATCATCAGGTAACTCCAAAACTTTCCGGCTGTGTCTAGACTGGCAAGTTTTTCCGCAAAAGCAGCTGCTTTTGCGGAAAACTTGCCAGCTGTCTAGACTGGCCGCTTGAATTTGCGCAAGAACACTGACGATCTAATGTATTATCGTCAGTGTTCTTGCGCAAATACAATGACTCTCCCGTTCGGGAAAAAGCCCTCTTGCGCAAATGCTTTTGCGCAAGAGGGCCAGTGTAGACAGCTGAGAACCATTTTGCGCAAAAAAGCCCCGATGGCAAAAATGGCGATCGGGGCTTTCTTGCACAAAACCGCGTCTAGAGTGGCACGGACGCTTTTCCGCAAAAAGTGCTTTTGCGCAAAAGCATCCGTGCCACTCTAGACGCTCTTTTCTGCAAATGCTTTTAACGGAAAAACTTTTCCGTTAAAAGCATTTGCGGAAAATCATGCCAGTCTAGACGCAGCCTCCCAGACTAAGGCTATGGCTACACTGCCGGTTTTTTGTGGAAGAGGATATGCAAATTATGCTCTCATTTGCATATCTTCTTCTGATTCTTTTTGCAGAAGAGGTTTTACCGCTAAAAAGCCCCGTGTAGATGGGGCCATTTGTCGGAAAAAAACTCTTTTTCGCAAGATCCCTTAAGTAAACCTTGATTTTTGAAGAATAAGGGATCTTGCGAAAAAGGGTTTTTTTCCGACAAATGGCTCTGCCTACACAGGACTTTTTAGCGGCAAAACCTCTTCCGCAAAAAGAATTGGAAGATATGCAAATGGAGCATGATTTGCATATCCTCTTCCGCAAAAAAATGGCAGTGTAGCTGTAGCCCGAGGTAGCAGAAGTAGCACCTTACCTGTTATCCACTGGCCATTCTCAAACTTCAGACTTTGTCCAGCGAGGTTCATGTTGGGAGTGCCATAATCCAGACCAAGCTCAATTTCACGGGTCGATCTGTCCAGCTGGAGAAAAAAAATCAATTTTTCTAGACTTTTCTTTTTCTCGCTCCATACTTCCCTTCACACCCACTTTTCTTCATGTGACTGGCATTTTTGTGAAAGGTGCTATAACACTGGCCCTAGAATCTGATGTCCTGCTATTAACATTGCACATGCTGGTGCAGTACAAAGACTCCTTCCAATATATGTCACCTGTGAACTAAAAGGGCTATCTCTAGGGACATGAGGGAAGTTCATTCTCCAGGTCAGAATGTATCTTTGGTGCTAGTTATAAGGAAAGCCTCTGTCCTGCTGGGATCTGCATTAGATGTTTCAGATACAATGAATTTGGCTTCTGAATGAAGGAGGAGTGAAGTATGCCACTAACAAATCATTCTACTTCTGGTCTCACTGTCCAACCATCAGTAAGCAGTCATGACTCAGGACCAGAAAAGGAAGGAGAAACAGTTGAGACTATGAGAGGGGAAGGATGAAGTGTCTAATACTTTGTTATGATAGTTATTACAATAAAATTTCTAAGGCAGATCGCCTGCCCTTTGTTATAAAGGATTGATAGAAGATCCCTATAGACCAGCACTTACCGAGTGCAGGTTGGAGAGAGAGGCTGATTTCCTAGGTGGTGTTTTCTTGGGACTGAATGTGTTCCCAAAGAGAGGCATGGCTTTCCAAACTCCAAGCCTGCTCACCTCTGCTGCCTTGCCCTGTTTTCTGTATGCAATAAAGAAACATAGAAAGAAAAGCTCAGACATTTCAAAACTTATTTATCACACCTTACACTACAGCAGAGCTACTCAACTTTGGAAGCTCCAGGGGCCACAATGATACTCCCTGCACATGCTGAGGGCCACAACTTAAGTGTGGTTGCATATACATGCAAATATATATGCAAATATATGCAAATAGCTTCTTTCACACTGGCAGGCATGAATACAAAGATTAAGGCAAGACTACACAACATGCAGGCCCCATTTAAGTCAGTTCTGCTGATATTAATAAAATGCAATATTTACCTGATTTCCATCCAGGAATTTAACTACTAAAACCCATAGCAACAGAAGACCATTATATTGACGCGCCGTTGTGGAGCATGTTACCAGTGGAAGCCGTGTTCCAAGGATTCCACCTGCGGGCCCGCATGTTGAGCCCCATGTAAACCCAAACTGCTCCGCAGGCCGCAAACAAACTGGCCATGGGCTGCGTGTTGAGTAGCCCTGCACTACAGGATGACTCTCTATGGAATATTCAGGATTTTCAGTTTCTGGTGTTTGTTGGTTCCAATTATCAGTATTTATGGTTAGATAAATTATGGCTTTTTAAAAAGTAAAATGATAGGATATGTTTAAAATCACTGTTTTAAAAAATTATTCTGAGACTTTTCTTAATACCTAAGGATGAGTCCTCAATGAAGTTCTTTTTGAAAAGAGTCTGAGTGTACATATTGTAATTTTAGAGTATTTTCAGTTACTTTTTTATAGAAACCCACTAGTTTCCTCCAATATTTGATCTGCTGGGAACTTTATTGATTTTATTCAGTTGTATACTAAAACCAGGAACCCCAAGTATATTTTCAGAGCTTAGTATAATCCAGTTTTAAAAAGAACAAAGCTTCTATATGAAGCATTCTCCCTGAAGTAGTCTCATCTGTGTGGAGTAAATTGTCCCTTTCAAGGGAGGTCTTCACTGCTGATTTACCCAGCCTTCACTGCTGATTTACCCAGCTGATTATACAGGGTGAGAGATTGCTCCCCATGCTCTTCCCATGCTCCCCCTGCTCAATCAGAGGCAACATGGGTGAGGCATGGAGTCACATACCCCCACTCCTCAGATTTCTGCCTTCCATTTAGCACATCCACCTACCCCAAAGTTTGAAAACCACCACCTGCCACCAGGAATTGGCAGATCAGAAGCTGATGGGAGCTGCACAGCCTGCTCAGGCACCTGGCTTTCCATGCTAGGGAAAATGAGGTGTTAGCTGGCTGCCCTACTCCCTGAGCTGGTTTGCCTTTGCACAGCCAAGTGCTCACCAGGCAAGACAGGCAGCACAGCTCTGTGCTGTGCCTTGAGGTTCTCTTGCCTCTCCCCTCAAAGAGCCCCCTGAGGTGCTTTCTTGTGACTGCCCTGGCTCCTCAGGAACAGCAAAAGATCCAAGAGTCCAAGATCAGCAGCAGCAAGCACCTCAGGGAGCAAATTGTGGCAGCCAGGTTCCATGGACAGGGACCAACTCCAGGGGGTTTCACTGGCCAGTGTGTCAGCAGGCTCTTTACAACAGAAGCAAGAGCATGTCAAGGCACAGTTTGAAGTGCTGCCCACTCTGCCTGAGGAGCACCCTGCTGTTCAGAGGCAGCCCAGTTTGGAGAGCAGGACAGGGATGGCTGCTGGACATCCAGCCAGCACCCTGGCTCCTTCAATGTGGAGATAACAGGCTAATGCAGCTTCCAATCTGCCAGTTACTGGCAGGAGGTGACAGTTTTCAAACTGTGGGGTATGGGAACATGCTAAATGGAAAGCAAAATCGGGGGAGGGTAGCATGCCACAGAGTTTGAAAATATCTGTGCTAAATGGGAGACAGAAATTGGGGGGGGGGGTACACATGGCCCCACAAGTTCCCTCACATGCCGGTTCTGCTTCCCTGAAGCACATTATCTTGCATGTCCCCTCGCCACGTCATCTCTGGTGCGCATGTGACCCCGAGAGCTACCCCCCCCCCTCCCGCGGCCTCTACCCTCCCCTCCCCAATGTAAAAGTCAAACTGCGTCTGTGCTTGTACGCGCGCTCTTCTCCTGCACCACAGCTCAGCTACCAGCGGGGGTGCACTGGCAGCCCGCCCGTGCGGTGCGGTGCGGTGCGGCGCGGCCAGCAGAGAGCCGAGCTGGAAGCGCTTTCTCGCTGGGCAGGCCGGAGACGGGGGGGCTGGGAAGGGCAGACGGGATCTTCCGCAACACGACACCCCACAGAACAGCCCTCCTGCCCGCAGCAGCCCCGCTCACTGCGGAGCAGAAAGCCTCGCCCCTAAGCCTGGCGAAGCAGGTTTTATTTACCCCGCCCCCCCCCGAGCCAATGCCCAGATGCACCAGAGGCGCGGGGCGCCCAGCTGGGTCTGCAGCGCCAGAGCGCGCTTGCCCGGCGGGGGCAGGGCCGAGGGGAGGGGTAGAGGGGGCCCTCGCTCCCCCCCGCACGACAGGAGACGACAGACGTTGCCCCTTTAAATAAAAAACGAGGCTGAAACATCCGCCCCTCCCCTTCGAATACCCGCGAGGCTCATTCTCCCCTCACCTGTGCCAAGCGTCCTAACCTGTCTGGGTGCCAAACGCCAACCCTCCCTCCCCTCCCGCGCAGGCGCACTCATATCCGACACTTTCGATGTCCACAGGGATGGTCCGTACCATCTCGAAGGAAGAGGTTGGGATTCTACCACTAGGGAGAGGGGAAGGCAGGGAACCAGTAGCACGCCAGTCTGTATGAGGGCATACGTTAAAATATGCTGGATCCAGGGCTCTGCTTGTGAATGGGACGATCCGTATTCAGCGCCCCTCACAGAGTTTCGAGCTATGAGCCGGTATCCGGTGATGGACGCGCCCCTTCTCCAGCCCGGAATGGTGGAGTCGGGTTCGCGAACGATCTCGCGCGGGGAGAGTTGAATCTGAAGCTAGTCTGTACCATGGAAAGGGCGGGGGTGTGAGTGCGAACCAACGGCCTTATTTCGCTCGCTTCTTCTTCCTTTCCAAATCTAGTGCCTCCCCCTCCAGTTCCCTGTTTCCCCCAGCGCCGCCCAGTGAGAGCGGCCGCTCCCTTCCGAGTGCCGAAGAGAATGGTTCGCGCTGCAGTGTTGCCATGGTGACAAAAGGACGCCCCGCGAGGCAAGGTGTGAACTCTCTCGCTGGAGACTTCTCCCCGCATAGCGCCGCCTGGGGGCTCGGGCTCGCGCTCAGGTGAGCCGTGCGCACGCAGCCAGCCGGTCCTCCCCCAAAGGCTCTTGGAGAGGGGGGGTGGGCTGTTTCAGTGCCAGTTGTTATGCGGGGACTCATCCTCCAATGAGCTTCGCTCGCTCACCTGAGCTTCACTGACCATCTGGCCATCGTGCCACAGGAGGAGCCGGGCCAAGCCCCTGGCAATGAGGATTTGCAAAAAGGGATTCCCGTAGGCGCCCGCTGAAAGCAACATCCAGCAGCGTTTGCCAAGGGGCTTTCAGTTTGAGGGCAAGTGTGACAGAGGAAGGGAAAAAAGCTCTAAAATCTCTATATCAGGGCTACCCAACTGAGGTAGCCCCCAGGGGCCACAATCATACTCACAACACATGCTGAGGGCTGCAACTTAAGTGTGGTTGCATATATATGCAAATAGCTTCTTTCACACTGATGGGCATGAATACAAAGATTAAGGCAAGAGTACACAACACGCAGGCCCCATTTAAGTCAGTTCTGCTGATATTAATAAAATGCAATATTTACCCAATTTCCACCCATATATCAGCACTTTTAATGAGCAATGACAATCCAGGAATTTAACTACTAAAACACATATCAACAGAAGACCATTATATTGACTGCTTTTTTTGGTTTAGCTCCCCACGGGCCACAAACAAACAAGCTGTGGGCCACGTGTTGAGTAGCCCTGCTCTATATAAAAAAAGTTCCTGCAGAATGACAGAGTGATGTCAATGTCAATAGACTAGGGGTGCGGGTAGGCGGAGCCAAAGCAGAACAAGCCCCATGGGCAGCATGGGCCACAATGGTGGGACGCAGTGAGCTCCACACTCACCCTACTGGTGGCTTCCTTGCTCCTGTCCCTCCACCCATCCCCCCCACTCACCAGCTCCAGCTCAGCCATCCCTTTTTCCCCTTCCCACAGCAGGGAGCTCATGCTGGTGCTCCAGCCTCACCCCCTTCCCTCCCCCAGTGAGGTTGACAAGGCCCAGCCTCCTACAGGGGAGGAAGCCCGTCAGGCCTCCTTACCAGATTCAGCTTGTCAGCTCCACGCACTGCCATTTACATTTCCCCTCTACCAGCTGGGGGGACAGAGCAGAGGGAAAGCCTGCAGTGCCTGGGAGTGGTGTGTGGTGTGAAAACAAGTGCATCCCCAGCCCTCATGCCCAGGCCCTGGTCCCCCAGCACCTCCTGCACCCTCCCTCCTGGCCAGACTCTGTGCCCTTACGCCGTACTGCACAGATCCTGCACCCCCATTCCTATTGCACTCACTGGCAGAGACAAGAGGGGGAGGGCGTGCATGGGAGGGAGGAGGCTGCATGGCTCCTGCCTTCCTGGAGCACTGGGGAGGGAAGAGGCCACGTGGCAGGGAGGGCGGACGCTGGAGGTGGCAACACTCCACCCCCAGAACACCTACAGCAGGCATTCTGGGGGCATAGTGTGGACGAGGCCGTGCTGCTTCTCCTTCTCACTTGGCCAATGCCGATGATGATGGGATGTCATTCTGTTGTCCAGTAGGAAAGACTTTTTTATGTATAGAGATTAGTCATTATGTCAGTTATCAATATTAACTTGTATATTTTCATTCATGCAATAGGCATTCTTATATGGCTGTTTGTTGACCACTTGTTCTGAATTTTGATGTGGTTTGGCTGTTTGGTTTGAAAAGTTTGCCACCTCCTGCCCCAGAAAAAGAGATTGGCGAGCGTAGAAAGCAGGGGGTGCAGCCCCCTAGTATTTTTATAATGGAAATGTTTTGTCTCCACTTTGCTAGGAGTTTATATCTTTTGCTGGAAACGTGGCAGTCTTAAATAATACTTCATTGATTACCCCATTCCAAGAATTTATGTGGGTATTGCCCCTGAAACAAGCAAAGGAGACTGAGAACATGCAGTGGAACCTAGATGCAAAACCTTCATGTATCTTTTGCCAGTGAACAGTCAACACTAGAAGGTCACATATTTTGTTGCTTATTTATGCCAAGCTTTATGCCTAGATGGGCACCTGTACTTCCACTCCAGCCAGGCCTCTTGTTTCCATCCCCTACTATGGACAGAACTGTTGATTTTGGTAACATTAGTGGAAATTTGGGGTTTCTAAAAATGTTTTGGTTTCTGATTTTCATCAACATCAATACAGTTCTGATAAGTGAGTGGTGGGTGCAGCTAAGGGCTCCACTAATCCTAACTGGACTCTAATGATTAGGTCACTCACTCACCCTATAGCCTGAATGACTAATTGGGGACTTTAATGGAAATCAGACTTTTCTAACTTTCTCACTTTTTTCACCAAAATCAATAGAGTTCTGCCCATTGATACCTACAAGATTCACTGTGATTCTGGAACTGATCAGGTGTGATTTTTTTTTAACAATGATAATGTTACAGACTAACAAAGAAATGCCATTGAGTTGAGTGTGGGATGTTGCTTTACTGGGCCAGCTAAACATAACCTGCCACAGTTTGGGCAGGTCTGATAAGGGCATGATGTGGACATTTCAGCAGTGAAGACCTGCTCAGATGCTGGAGAAGAGAGAGCGAGCTAAGATTTAATTCGTTTCATCCACACTTTGTCTGCAAACTTGTTGACTGTCAGTAGATGGCTGGGGAGATTTTGCTATGTTGTATTTCTTGATGACAAACTGATGAGTTGCGGTGTAGATGTTATATGACCTTACCCAGGTACAATCTAGACTGAACAGCTATGTACTCTAAATTCTCCAATCAGAGGTGCCTTCTCACTTCTTTGCTGTGAGAACAACCATTCCTGGGCAGTTCATATACAGCATCTAGCATGCAAAAATCACTCCTAGCTGAAATACTGTACATTAATGCTCTGGCTGGGAATTCATGAATTACATACACTGCAATACCAGAAAATTCCCAGTCCTGGACCTTCCTCCGGAAATGTGTCTTACACTGCCCAACTCTCTACTGGGTGACACAAGTTCCTATGAAGTCTGCCATTTCATCAGTGGAAAATGATATGCACAAACCTTGTTATCCCAAGTGACAGTTCCCAACACTTTAATCCAAACATACCAGTTTAGACAAAATAAAACAAGTTTATTAACTACAGAAAGATAGATTTTAAGTGATTAGAAATAGAGGCATAAGAATCAAATGGTTATAGGGAAAATAAAGATAAAATTCAAACTAGCTACCTAACTTAGCAATCTAAGTGGATTCAAAGCAAAGGTTTTTGTCTTTGTAGTCTTTAATGGCTGGAAGCTTCTAGGCTAGTATCCTTTCCTCAGTTCAGTGTCTCTTATGGCACTGTTGCTACCATGAGCAGAGTAGTAGAGGTAATTTCTGTTGTGTGCTGTGCTCCCTGTGAGCTGAGTGCTTGGAAGGCCACCCAGGAGAGATTCAAGTGCCACCAAGCTGATAGGGTTGCCAGATGATTTCAGAAAAAATACCAAAGAACAACAAAAAACCACACCAGGAAAAAGTTTGTTGAGCAAAAAAACCCACCGTGGCCCCTTTAAAAACCACGTGGTGATGCTTTTTGGCCCTAACAGGCTGCCGGCAGCCGCCTGCCATCTTGCCTCCCTGCACGGGGCTGGACAGCTCCCCTGTGGAAACCAGTAAGTACTAGGGTTGCCAGGCTGCTCCTGTATTGAGCCGGACAGCCTGGGATTTTTGCCTCCTGACCAGGAAAAAATCAGAAAGTACCGGACATTTTAGGTTGCGAAAATACTGAACTGTCCAGTTCAATACTGGACACCTGGCAACCCTACCAGCTGATTAACAGAGAGCCCACAGCTGGCACCATGTGTTTCTACTGGCAGTGCACATCTGCATGTGCCTTAGTGCACATAACAAAATTTACTGTGCACATTAGTGGAAAAAATTAGTGGGAACATTGGTTGTGGATGTTCTCTATTCTTAAATCACTCCCTCCTCTTTGAGGATTATTTCTAGCTGGAGTTCAGGTAACAACCAGTCTGTTTACATAGGAACTCCCAGTTGTTATATTGTCAATATGTAAGTTCTTGCTTATACCTTTCTTCCTACCAAAGAATGGCTATTTAACAAGGTGATGGTCCACTTGACTTTGTTGACACCAGGCTAAGATGTTGGTTTGTCTTTTCTTTCTGAGGAACTGGTTTGTGCCTGCTTTTCTAAACTTGGCGCATATTACAACAATATTATACAATAGAATCTTTTAACTTCACAACTTTGCCACACATTTTACCGAGCTAATAGCGTTCAGCAAATTACAAGTTTTCAAATGATATCTGACAAGGCATATTTAGTACAACATTTATCATAGCCTTGTATAAAGAGTGAATATCATGTACAGATTGTCATAAATATGGATATATTTTAATATCAGGGTACCTAGAGCCTACAAGAAGCACCTTTTGTGAGGCAAAATCAAAATTAGTATCCATTCACTTTTTCAATGCCTCCCCAATTTGCCAAACATTTTGTTGATTGTCCAAAGTCTGCTGCTCTACTATATGGATACCAGTTGTGATGGGTTTCGAGGCTTTTCTGAAAGATTTGGACTGTGCTCTTACCAAGATGAGTGAGGTGTGTAAAGGCAAGAGAAAACATGGATGCGAATTAGCAGTAAAGAAAGTATCAGAAAGAGTAGCAGCATGATTTTTATCTGGTTTGTTACATTTATTAATACTTGTCAAAGGGATTCCTTAACATAACTACCAGTGTGCCTAATTGGAAGTATGCCAAAAGTAAACAAGAAAATTGCACGTTTGGAACTGGAGCTGAAAAAATTCCACACTAGTGACCTGGTGAGTAAAGACAGTTTGCTGCTGCATATTCAAGGAGAAGCAGAGAATTAGGAGCATCTCCTAAGAGGATACATTTGGGCAATGCATCTTTCCAGAAGGGGAGGTGTTGCAAAACAGTGGCCTCCTGACACTTCAGAAGAGAGTGTAGATGCTGGAAATTACTGAGTCCTTGAAAGGTGGAAAAAGTATGGAAAGGACACCCCAAAACTAGAATAGAAGCTTGCAATTTTGATTAGGGATTTTGCAAATTAACTGTGGATTGTGTACAAGCACACCTGAGCATGTAGTAGGGAGAAAAAAGGGAATGGAAGTACAATGGCAAGAAAGGGAATAACAGAAAAAGGAAGCAAGAGAAAGAGTTAATGGATTGTAGAATTGTATTTCAGAACTGAAAATACTTAAGCTCAAATAGCAGCTTTAGGCGTCTGTGGTCCTTTTGTTCCCCAGCCCCCAAATTTAGCATGGCATTAATTCCTATCATCAATTGCTGTTTTTGTTATTGTTGAAGGTGATTGAGGACTTGGAATCAGAGAGATACTTTGGACAGAAGAGCTTCAGAAGAGAGAAAAAGCACTTCAGAACACCCAGGGACAAAGGCACACCTGCTCTCTAACTACATAGCTTTGGTGTTGTTACTGGGGAGATGAGTACAGATTAAGGAGTTCCAGATCAGGACATTTCCTAACCATTAATAATGGGGTATTAATGATCCCCCTTCCCTTCCAATGGAGTCCCATATTAGGACATTTCCTGCAAGTTCCAGCTTAACGCCTCTGGCATCTCAAGCACCTCACACCCTCTTTGTGTATTTGCCCTAGCAAAAAATGTAACTTCTTCTGTGTAACTTTTGGAATTCTGAATGTACAAACTCTGCAACCCCTCTGTCCTTGAGACAGCTTTAGATTTCTCACCAGGTCTTTGAAACAACCAAAGACACTTCTTGCAGAGAATCGATCAGTTTTGAGCCCAGTGAATAACAAGATTTGGGGAGTTTAGACCCTGATTCTGTGAATACTTAAGCCGATGCTGAACTTTATGCATGTGGATAGTTCGGTTGAGTTCAATGAGACTAGTCACATACATAAAGATTTGCAGCATTAGGACCAAAATGAGGGGTGTGAGGATAATCCTGTAGTATAGATATGAAAAGTAATATTCCATGTCACATACATCGTTAGCAAATCTCATTGTTTTGATTAAAGAAACCCCCAGTAACAGATTGTGCATCAGCTCCTCATAAACTACTAAGAGCTTAATGTTTTGGCATATTTATTTTTCACTTGGCATGTGTATGGAAGTCATGCATACAGTATTTAAGAATCTCATAAAAAAACTAATGAATAAAGCCTTATATTACTACTGTGAAGTGATTTGGTTGGTACCAGTGTTCCTGGCTGCTCAGGAGAGATTAGCAGAGCGCCCACAGCTAGGTTTTCTTTCTACTAATGATGCACATTAGCACATGCATTGGTATATGTAAAAAATTATTCCACACATCGATGAAAAAGATTAGTGGGAACATTGGTTGGTAGACCTGATATTTTGATTTAAAAATTTGAACAATAAAAAACTAACACCGAACACACTAAATGAATTAAAAACTGCCAATGGGTAGGTTTCAAAATGGAATCCTACAGGGGAATCTCATTGGAAACATCTGTTCAATGATGTTCCATGGAGAAAGTTCTTGATTCTATGATCTTTAAAATTCTTATCAATTAGCTGGAAAAAAACATAAAATCATTTTCAGCTGACCCAATAATTAAGGGAGTCCTAAATAATGAAGAAGACATGTAACTGTTTCAGAGCAATCTGCATTGCTTGATAAATTGAAAAAATTTAAAAAACAACAAATAGTCTAGCAGCACCTTAAAGACTAACAAAACACGTAGATGGTATCATGAGCTTTGATAAATTGAGTGCAAGCAAACAATGTGGGTGTACTGTTAACCTAGCTAAATGTATAATCTAGGAACAAAGAATGCAGGCCACACTTGCGGGATGGGGAGGGAGAGGGCTCTATTTTGTGAACCAGCGATTAAAAAGATTTGAGCATGATAGTGGGTAAGCAACTGAACATGAGCTCTGGTATGACAGTGGCCAAAAGTGCTAATGGAATCTAGGGATATAACAGTGTAATTGATTTAACCAATAAGCAAAACCTAATAGGTTAATGCTATAGACTACATGCATTTCCCCTGCCCCCACCAGTAAATTTTTTAGCAGGCTGGTCAGCAGCCTGGCTCAGTCCTGGCTCATGCCAGGTCCAGGACCTACTCCCACTGCGGGTCTGCATTTAAAGTGTATTAGGAGCCAGGTGGGCAGGCAGTCCAGCTTAGTTCTAACTTGTGCTGGGTCCAGGAACTCAGACTCCTCCTGGACAGGGGCTGCCACCACCCCATGCAGCTGCCCCGTATCACAGGCAGCAGCACAGGGCGACAAGCAGCCGGTCTGCAAGGGGATCTGGTTTTTAAACTGGCTCCTCTCGTGGACCAGCTCCTGCCTGACACCCCATGCTTCTGCCTCTGATACAGAGGTAGCAGCACAGGGGGGTAGGGGCTCTTTGGAAGTGGGGCTGGAGCACACTGGCTGCCCCAGGGACTATAGAATAGTTGGCAAACGAAAAGGAATACATGAGGTTACTCGACTATTCAGTTTACCAATATTTAACATCCCTAATGGAATCCTGGGATGCATAAACAGGGGAATTTTTAGTAGCAGATACTTTGTTACCTCTATAATTGGCACGTGAACTACCACTGCTGGAATACTGTGTCCAGTTCTGATGCCCACAATTCAAAAAGGACATTGATAAATTGGAGAATGTTCAGAGAAAGCCACAGATAATGATTAAAGGATTAGAAAACATGCCTTATATTGATTGAGCTCCTTGAGTCTATTTATCTTAACAAAGAGAAGGTTAAGAGGTGATCAGAAACAATCTGTAAGTACCTAGGGAATATTTGGTAATGGGCTCTTCACTCTAACAGAGAAAAATACAGTATGATCCAATGACTGGAAGTTAAAAGTTAGATAAATTCAGACTGGAAATAAGGCATACATTTGTAATGATGAGATTAATCAACCTTTGGAACAATTTACCAAGGGTCATGGTGGAGTCTTCATCACTGACAATTTTTTAAAATCAAGATTGGATATTTTTCCTGCTCTAGGAATAATTTGGGGGAACTTCTATGGCCTGTACTATACAGGAGGCCAGAGTAGATTATCACATTATTATTACCCTTCTGGATCTGGAATCTGAGAGTCAGTATAGAAATAAGAAAACATTTTGAAGCTGGAGGAATTGAGGCAGGGACAGGTTAACTTACTTGTTCCAGGCCATGTAGGACTTATGTGGCTGGGCCAGATATAGAACCAACATCTCCTGGTTCTGTGCCTTAACTACAAGGTTGTCTTCCCCCATATATCATTGGAAAGATAACTGTCCCTAGATCTATAATAATGTTTCTCATTTGATATATAACCTGGATGTCACCATAATGTTGCCATTTTACTTCCCTGAGCCAATACCTAATTCCTTAATAGTGAGATAGCGGGGAAGGATCTGTCCATTCTTCTTATTCATCCTCACTCTTATTCACTGGAATGGAGTTGGGTAGAGGATATCATGCTGCATCAGCTGAAACCCTTTTGGCTTGTGTCACTGTGGCATCAGCCATGCTTTTCAGCTCCTCAGTATTCTCATTCTTCTCTCTTCTCGCTGCAGACAGAGATAGGAAAGAGATTAGCAGCTTTGCACAGAAATATGAACGCTCTGTGTGTGCGTCCAGCTTTGACTCACTATGTCAGATCAAGCTCACCAACAAGAAGGTAAGATCACTTATGAGAAGGGCAGAATTCCTTCCCTCTCTTACACATATGCAGTATCTCTTGGGAAGAGACACAGTCCATTCTCTAGGTTGCTGGAAGAAATAATTGATCTGTACATTTTATTTTCGGGAGGGATGGATAAAAACATAGGAATTGCCTTGTTGCAGCAGATCACAAGTCTGCCTAGTCCATTATCCCACTTCCTAACAAATTGGCTCATATCCAGTTGGTCCATCCATTCCTGTATCCTCCTTCTCCATTCCATGCTACTTCTATAGATTAATGGATTATATTGTATGCTCTGTAAAGGATTATTTCCTTTTATTGATTGTAAATTTTACGCCCTTCAATTTCACACAAGTCTTGCTTGTGTTCTGTTGCGGAACAGGTAAGGATAAGAAGGGGAGTCTGATCAGTTATCACTACGGACATGTCTACACTACAAACTACTTCCCTCCTTTTGCAGGCAATGCCTGTCTCCATTTCAGCAGTTTCCTGCAACCCCTCAACATTCCATGTAGCAACTTGGGCTATATCCCTACTGCTACCAGTCCTTGCTTGAGGACCATCAGAACAGCCACAGATTTAAAAGAGTCCAGGGCTACTGCCATTACCACTGCTGTAGCAGCCTGCCCCTTCCAGGGGCCTGGAGCCAGCCCTCCCCATCTTGCCCAGGAGCCCAGCAATTCTGTTGGAAGCTCTGGGAGCCACCATGAGAATCAGGACAACACTTAAAGCTTGATCCTGCTGTTGTTTTAAGTCAATGGCAAAACTCGCATAGACTCCAGTGGAATAGGCCCAAAATCCTTATAGGGCACACCTGTTATCTGGACCAGTTATAAGTACCTGAGTAAATCCACTTCAGTGGGAGCAAGGAGTAGGCATGGGCTACTGAAAAACCCCCACCTTAAATACTCCCCAGTGAAGTCTCATAATCTAGAGGTTGAGAACCTCAGATAAATGAAGTCTTGAACTAGCTATTCCCTGTCCTTGAGACATAAAGCACCAAGCTGAGGGATTGTCATTGGCACATCCACTAATGCATCCTTTTCCTCCTCCTTTGTCATCCTAGCCTCAGGATACGTTAGAAAAGAACAAGCTGGTTGAACTGTATCAATACCCAGGGTTCAATGAGCATGAGCAAACACCACTGCCTAATGGGATGGAGCTGGCTGACATCATAGAGAAGGTGGTGCATGCCCAGAGAAAGTCAGCAAGTGGGAAGGTACTCTGCATACTTACAAAGAGCAGCAAAATGTGTGCTTTCATGCATGTGCCTACATATGAGTGGATGTGCATGATTGCCATGCACATGTATATGAATATGCATGTGAGTGTCTGTGAGACTGCATGCATTTGTTTCTCAGAAGTGGCATGCTGCTTGTAAGGCTCTGTGAATGAGAGACTTGAAGATTCTTAAGGACAGGTTCGTGGTAGAGTTGAGAAGAGGAGAGAGAGCGTGAGTACATGCAGATCAGAGTGTTTTGCCTTGTGAGTGTATCTTCTGACTGCACGGCATGATGTTATAAAATTTCATTTCTTTGCCAGACTCCTTTTCCTTCCAAGATGCTGCAGAAGTTTCTCACAGCTCCAGTTTCCCATGCTATCCTGTTGGACAGCTTCTGGTGGTTTTTTCTCCACTTATATCAGGTAAAAAAAAAAAAAAAAGACCATTACAAAAGCTGGATCTTGATGTTTTTCACACTGTTCCACTGAATATAGAGTTTAGGCCAGAGGAAATATTTGATAATTGTCTTAAAATAACACTGAAAACAAAAGTTCAAAATTGTACCGTGTGGTCCACTCCTCCTCCATCTGTCCAGCCAAGCCCTATAATGCAGTACAGACTAGAGAAGGCACTCTCACTACCACTGTGGTGGCATTTAGGGTCTGTACAAATCTCTTGACTACCCAGGGAGGAATTTGCCTGGGACAAGCACCATATAATACACATGTATTATGCAGGGTGCCTTGGAAACGCTGGTGTAATGGTGCACCACCAGCATGGCTGGGAATGGTATTGTCATGCAGAGTGCAATGGACATGCTGGAGCAGCTCCAGATTGCAGAGGTATAGGTTGTAGCATCAGAGCAGCTGCAATAACTTAGAACAGCGTTGGGGCTTTTTTGGCTTCTGATGAGCTCAGAATCAGGACCGTTCAAAGGTGTCTTAAAGCCACCTTTCCCCCAACTCTCCTTCTGGGATGTTCTTGTGGAGTTACCATATACAATTGTCCTAGTTGTCTTCACACATTCTGAGACAAATATTTATGCTCTGATTCCGTCGATTTCAGTATCAATGGAGTTATTTTAGATATATTCTGGTAATGTAACTGAGAGCAGAGTTTGGCCTGCTATGTATGTTTCCATTGTTGTTGCTTGCAATTCCTTAAAATTACTGATAGGCTAAATGAGGAACAATTTTAAAGCTATAGTAGGAATATTTATTTTCCTTTGTAAAATTTTCTCATTGTCAGATGAATTTATTCATCCAAAAACACTTCATGTGTGACCTCCTTGTGACCAAAATAAAAATAGGTGATTAACACACACACCCTCCATTTTCATTTTAAATATAAATCTATTTAAAATTAAATGTTGTGAGGAGAGAGAGAGATTGCGTGTGCGCAAGTCAAGGAAAAAAGTTTAGAAAAAATTAGAAATGATTACCACCTAAGTTGAGACCTACACTTAACTGTAATCTATTAAAATAATTTAAATTACATTTTAAAAATAATATTCCAGCAAGTATATCTTTGCTTTTGAAGTTTTTAAATAGAGTCCAAACATTGAACTGGCTAAGCACTTGGAACCAAAGTTGAAGTTCTATCCAGCTTTTGACTGCCTCTTCTTCATTTCAGTTTATTCAGCTAGTTCAGTTGAATGATTAGCTCGTTCAAAGTTGAGAAGCTGATTGAAAGTTGATGAACAGAAACAATCAGTTTAAAATTCACTGACTACAGATAACACTTGAATAATTCAACCAGTTTTAAAGGCCAGTATGTTTTGATAAACTTACATTTTCTCTTATATATCCCATCACAGTTAAGGTAGTGTTATTTAACTAATAAAAGATTTAAATTCTGTTTTGTACATTTTTAATTGAATTCTGGATTTCATCCAAATGTTCTTTGACACAAATCATGAGTAAAAAATTAACCATCAGGTGCCAAATAAGAAATGCATCGTTCATCATTTTTAACTTAATGTATGTTAAGCTATATGATTGCTTAAATAAATGTGCATAAATATAGTGTATCCTCCTGGTTAGCAAAATAAAATATAGTAATTAAAATAATGCCTAGATCTCATAGCATTTTTATCCATAGATCTCAAAATGTTTTACAAAGGAGGCCAGATGCACCAAATTTGGTGTGAAGTCTCTTTTCAGTTACAAATAAACCTGTTTTAATGGTTACCAGCCACTGAGAATCAAACTTTCTTTAGGAAAATAGCTAAAGAGTACAAATAGAGAGCAAGATTAAAACAGATTATTTAAATCAAGATTTCCTGCTTGCTGATTTAAATCATTATTAAATTGGCGCTTTAAATCACTTTGATTTAAATCAGTCCACTCTGCTCATGTCATAGTAAAACACAAACCTTCGGACAGACCTGAGGATCTCCATGCTTCTAGGTCGGTGAATGCCTCTCTGGTTATTCATTCCTTTCTTTCTTTCTTGGTAGCCAGATAAAAAGATCCAGGGACGGCTGTTTGATCGCATTGCAAAGAATTATGCTGCTCTCCTGTTTGACTGTCACAAGTTCTCCTACCACAAAGCTCTTATTAAAGTGAGTGTAAAAAAAAAAGGTTTAGAAAAAGCACTAGAGTTTACACTTAAGCAATGAAATGACCTGGGAATATCCACAATTATCTGTCCCTTTACCTCTGGCCACTGGGATAATTGGACGCTAATAACAGTTACCCCATATGTAGCATTGTGTATTTTTAGAATGCTGAACAGACACTTACTGATTAATTCTTCCAGGGTTTGTGATGTGCACTGCTCATTTGGGCTTGAGCTCTTGTTGAATCTCAGACGATCTTATCTGATACCCCACTGTTTGGGATATTCCATGATGACCAATATGGTTCATGCTCTTATCTTGTGAGTGTCCTTTTAATAATATAAAATCATGGGTGCAGGCAGTGATAGCTGAGGAGCTGCTCTGTCTCTCCTCATCATGGTCCATACTTCATACCCTCACCGCTTGTTCATCCCCACACCTTCATTCCTATCCTGCAAGCTCTTCTCCTTCATCTTTGCTCATCCTCTGAATACCCTATTCCCTTTTGTTTTTTCTGTAATTTCGGGCTCATTTCCAAGAAATTAACCCTGATCCCCAACCTTTTAAGTCAGACTTTCTCCATCTGACTCAGCATCTGTGACTGCCTTTTCTTTCTCCAGTTCCCTCCACTTAGTAGGTTGAAGCATTGGTACCCACGTCTCACATATTATTACTATGATGTATTTTATTGTGTTTGCTATGGTAATGAGTGCCTAAGGGACAAATAAGAATGGGACCTCATTGTGTGAGGCGCTATACAAACATAGAATAGTAGCTGGCCCCTGCCTAGAAGAATTTGCAATATAAGCAGACAAGACAGACTCAGGAAGGGGGAAGGAGTCAAACACACAAGTAGAATGAAGTTAGCCAACAAGTTAGTGCCATGACAGCTTTTATTTTTATGGGGATATTTGCTTCTCTCCTTCTCTACTACTTTGCCTCAATTGAGATGCACTCCATCCAACTCTTTCTGCTCTCTTTACTTGTGTCATTTCTTTACTGCTCATGCTTCCTTTCTTCATAGGGTTGCCAGATGGTTTCAACAAAAATACTGGACATACTTGACATTACATCACAATCTACATTACATCTTATTTAGAAAATACCGGACATTTATATTTTCTCAATTTGTTTCCCGAACAGAAAGCTCAAATACTGGACTGTCTGGTTCAAAACCAGACACCTGGCAACCCTATTTCTTCATTCTCCCTTGACTTTGTTATCTGGCTTCAGGTCTGCCAACAGGAGGAAGGGGGGAACAAAAGGGAACATTTCCCTGGGACCCAACGACTCAAAGGGGCTTGGGGCTCCCAGCCTCCACCACTTGCTACTGCAGTAGCACCGACAGCCAAAGCCTTGGGCCCTTTAAATCACCACCGGAGTGCTGTGCAACACACTCTGTGTGGCTCTGAAGGCTGGGGAAGGAGGGCATGCCGCTGTCTGGGTGGAGCAAAGGGCTGGCTGCCCCCGCCCCTTCCACCTGAGGCCCTGCCCCTTCTAGAAGGGCTTGGAACTGCCACCCCAACCTTGCCCAGGGGCCCACAGAGGCTGTCAGCTCCCCTGTCTGGCTCTCTTCCCCTCTCTTCAGTCTTTTATCCTCATCTTAGAGATATTATATTTTCACACTGAGGGGAAATTCTGTGCCCTCTTCTTCCTTTTGGTAAACAGGAAAAAAAGAGGAGGGGAGGGTTGTGTTCTCCTTTGCTTCCAACAGTGCAAGTATTTTTCTGCTTACTTCTTAGATTTAGAAATTCATTGTCTGCCCCATGACACTATAATGACTGAAAAGCTAGAGCCATCACCAGGGACTAAAAGTTGAGCAACTATGAAGGGAAAAAATTTATATTCAAACTGTTTGAAACTTAGGTTTTGATTCGTATGTCTGAACACCCGTGTAACGGAAGCGTTTAGCAAATACTTTGGAGGTAGGATGAGTGTACACTAAGAAGTCTTCCAACAAAGCCAGACTTAACATTCCTGATGTTTTTAAGATTAAAAAAAAGCAGGAAAGATGGCACAAAAAACAAAATGACAGTATTGTCTAAATAATAGTTTATATTCATATGGAGGATATTCCTTTATGACCGAATCTGTGTGGATTGGAGTTTTGGATGGTCCTTGTATATGGAAGAAAGGAATACATGTCTGTCCCCAATGTCTCTCATCTAACATGTCTGGTGGAGTTTTGATTTTTCTTTGCTTGACCCTTAGGTTTTCCCTTCATTGCTGAGCCAAACTTTGTACACCTGCTTCTGCTCCAGCTTCCCAAGATCTTGGTTCAATACACATGAGTTTAAGTCCCAGCTCTGCAATGTGCTGTCGGAGTGGATGGCAGGTGAGAAGATCTTTCCTTCCTGCTTAACAGGCAATCTGTGCAGATCATATTCGCCACATGGGAGAGAATACCTTCCAACCTTTCAAACTGCCTTCTTTCCTTGGCCTTAATAAAATGTCTTTACCCCACCTCCCTCCATCCTGCTGTGGTACTCAGGAGCATAAAGAGTAGAGAGGAACATAAGGATAGAACTGAGTGAATATTTTGGTTTGGACAGCAGACCAAAAAATCAGACAAAATACTCTGTTCAGTTCAGAAAATGTTCAGAATTTGTCAGACCAGTAAACTGCATGTCCACATATGAAACTTTTAGCCCAGGGTTAGAATATAGGAGACCCAGGTTGAATCCCCACTCTGGAGCAGGGATTTGAACTCAGATTTCCCCCCCTTCTAGGTGAGCATTGTAACCAACAAGCTGTTTAAGCTGGGTTGTTCTCAATCTCTCCTGTGGAAGCTGTTTCACTTTCTATAAATACTTAAATATTCATTGGGTTAATTTACTCCTAGCCCCCCTCTGAAGGCCCCTAAATAGAAGTAGCACTGTAGTTTGATGTGCGGGGTCACAGCACCACTCAGGTTCGGTCTAGCAGCCCTTCTGTCATGAGGCTGAAGTGGCCAGACTGAATGGTGCTGTGACCCTGTGCACCATGTCACCAGCACTTACTCTTCCAACCACCCCCCTGTACTGCTGAGGCCTCCACTTAGTGGTAATGTTTTTGGAAGGATGTGGTTTTGGATTTTGCCCTGGATCTCCCAAAACTTCTCTGTGGCCCTGGTGAGGAACAACTCTCCAACCTGGTAATTAAAGCTTTTACTTGGGAGGTACGAGATGTGGATTCATATCTACTCTGTCTTATTCAGAGGAGAGATTTGAATCCATATCACCTGTGTGCTGGCCTGGAAAAAGTTTTTTCTCTGTCAAAACTGAGTCAAATTCATTAATAGTTTCAGGACAACCAAAACTGCATTTTTTGGTGAATAAACAGTTAATCTAAAAAAATTCATCCAGCTCTAAATATAGGATTTTGGTACACAATTTTTTTCCTGATCTCTGAGAGAAATTTTTAGTCGTCCTTTCTCCATCAACCCGCTCACTTTGGCAGCATGTAAAATGTCTGGTATTTTCTGAATTTTTTTACAATGGAAGGTACAAATATCAGGCTGTCCAGTTCAATACCGGACACCTGGCAACCCTAGGGGAGCAGCTGTTATTGTGGAATGTTTTCTTCCAAGAGTTTATCCCTCTTTGATAGACAGGAAATAAAAGCCCAAAAGCTGGACATTTTCAGCCTGTGAAGCAATGAATACTCCCTGCAAACTGGGCTTTCACTCTCTTCTTACCAACCCCTCCTTCCTCAATTTATCCCACTTTTATTTGTCTCTTCATTCTGTTCTCCGTCTCATTCTCACTTTCACAATCACTAACATTCTGTTTCTATTTCTTTGATTCTCTCTTATGTTCTCTCCCCACGTGAAATGATAACCATATTATTAGTCTTAATCATGGTATGAACATAGGATTGGGATCAAGCAACTCCTGAATTCTATACCCAGTCCTGGAGAAGACTTCCTCTAATGTCTTGGGCAATTACCAGCTTTCTGCCTTTGTATCTCCATCTATGGATGATACAGAAGCTTCTAAGGCATTGTGAGGCTTAGTTAATGTTTGTTGCAACTTCGAAAATTAAAAGTGCTACACTCTATTCTCTTTGTTACTACTTCTTTTGCTATTTCTCTCTCCTTCATTTCCAATCTCTCACTATTTTTCATTTCCCCTCACTTAGGCACATTGCCTGTCCCAGGGGGCTACAGTAGCTGGGACTACTCCCTGCTGGAACCAGAGAGATGTAGAAGGGAAGACTTGCTGTCAACAAAAGGAAAGCAGAGGAAAGGTGAGAACATTGATGAAATAGCTTCCCCCATGTCCCAGATGAGCTAAACAAGAGGTTGGTGTTCAAACCAGGGATCCACTGTTCCATACAAGATGCCTTATCTTTGCAGAACCAACAAACAGCCGTGCTGTGGCACTAGAAAAATGGCATAGCATGAGTTAGAAGTCTGGCTTCATGCTGATTTATTGAATCTGAATGATGTATTTATAAGCAGCCCTTTTGTCAGAGGGAGAACTGATAAATGAATGCTCAACTGCAACCAAAGCATCCTGGCTAAAGAACTTGTGAATGATCAGTGGTGGGATACGTGCTCTTTGCCAGCATGCAGATTTGCATTCAGTTCTCTGTCTCTTATTTCTAATTCAGTGTTTCAGAAAGTGTTTTATGGGAACACTTTGGCTACGTCTAGATTGCAAGCCTCTTTCAAAAAAGAGTGTCTAGACTACAACCAGTACTTTCAAAAAAGCAAGCCGCTTTTTCGAAAAAGAGCACCCAGGCAGTCTGGATGCTCTCTTTTGAAAAAGCACAGTTTGCATTACATAGCGCCTTTTTTCAAAAGAGCACTTCCAAAAAAAGGCATTCTTCCTCGTAAAACGAGGTTTTCCGCAGTCGAAAAAACTGCTGCCTTCTTTCAATTTACTTTCGAAAGAACGCAGCAGCAGTCTAGATGCAGGGGAAGTTTTTTCGCAAAAAGTCCACTTTTTTCGAAAAAAAAACCCCTGTAGTCTAGACAGACCCTTTGAGAAACACATTAACTGGCTACCCCGGTTTGTTTATTTACTGGTGCCGCGGCCACGGAGCCTCGTGACTCTCATGGGCTCGGTTTCATCCTTTACAGCCAAGGAGAGCTGTGGGAAGTGATGTGGGAATGCTATAGACTACATGCCCCCCCCCCCGCTTTGCCAATAAGTTTTTGAGCAGGCTGGCCAGCAGCCCGACTCAGTCCTGTTTTGCGCCAGATCCAGGGCCTATCCCTGCTGTGGCTCTGCATTTAAAGTGAATTAAGAGCCAGGTGGGCAGGCAGCTTGGCTCAGTTCTGGCTCGCGCAGGGTCTAGGAGCTCAGCCCCGCCCCTGCCCCCAAACAGGGACTACTGCTACCCCACGCTGTGCAGCAGTGTGGGATGACAGGCAGCTGGTCGGTGAGGGGAGCTGGTTTTTAAACTGGCTCCCCTTGTGAAGCAGTTCCCACCTGGCACCCCATGCTGCTGCCTCTGATAGGGAGGCAGCAGCAGCATGGAGTGGCAGAGGGCTCCTCGGGAGTGGGACTGGAGTGCACTGACTGCAGGCCTCATCCCTGTAGACTATAGAATAGTTGACTGACTGATAAAAATTCATGCGGTTAATTGACTATTCAATTAACCAATACTTAACATTCCTACCTGCACTGCCCTGTGAGAGATGGGGCTTCATTCCCTGTCCTAGCTTCTCATTCCGCTCTGGGTCAGTGAGGGATGCAAGTGCTGGAGTGAAGCAGGGAGCACATTATGTTACTCATCTATGCTGGCCAGAGTGGGTGCTGAAGTGCTTTTGACAGATCCCAAAGGGAATTGCATCTAAGATCATATGATGTGGGATTGCAACATGGGTGGTGCATTTAATAGGAATGGGGGAGAATATCCATCACACAAAGGACCTTAACAAACACAGATTATAAATACGGGAATAGAACCCCAGTCTCATTCAGTGACTGCACTGCGTCTGGCCCACGAAAGCTTATCACCTAATAAACCATCTTGTTAGTCTTTAACGTGCTGCATAGTCCTGTCTTTTGTTTCAGCAAGACCAGACTAACACGGCTACATCTCAATTACAAGTAAACAACAGTTTGGTATAAAGTGTTCGGTCTACCCAGACTGGATTCTTGATCACAGATTTAAAAATGATGAGTAATCGATGTCACTGTTTCTCCCCAGAATCCTCTGTCCCCTTTGCTTCGTCAAAGGCTTCTGGCAGCTCAGAAAAAACTCCTCAACTACCCACCTCAACCATATAAGGTAAAGAGCATCTTGTTCATGAAGATGTGCAACAAGACAAGGGAGAATGTCATAGAACCCATGACATTTGAGACTGAAAGATTCAATTTTATATTTTCATCTTTCCCCTTTCTCTCCTGCTAGTGCAGATTTGTTCCCTCTTCTTCTATCTAATTGGTTATCAAAGGACTTGGGAGAAGGGACATTCCTCTCACCATTAGGAAAGGTTTCCTAATATTCATCTGTTTTCTCTTTTGCTCATCTTTATCCCATGACTCTGAGTTATGTTTTTGTAAACATCTTGTACAATTCCTCTGCTGTCTTGAGATTTACACTCAGAGGCCATATTTAATGGATAATCTTAGATCTTGATAATCATTGCCAATTGTCTTACTGCCTGACCCAAGGAAGAGCCTCCCCAAAAAAACAAGTGAGAAAGTCAGAGAGGACAGACAGGATGTTCAGATGTTCAGTTTAGACGTTGTTTCAAGTGTTTGAGATTCACAAAATAAATACAGTAGAGCCTCTATTTTATGAATAATTGGGGACTGAAGAGTTCATAAAATTGAAGATCTCAAAATTACAGTAGGTATGGTGGATAAGTTGCAGTGTACTGCATCCTCTTGTCCTTCAAATCACTGCAAAGTGATTTCCAATGCAATGAAGGAATTGGAACATGAAGGGATGTTGATTTATTCTTTACTGATACTTCTTTTGTGATTCTTTTTCCAATTAAAAAAAATGGCTCCTAACTAATTGTTCATCAGACCAGTGTTCATAAAATTGAGGTTCCTCTGTATTACAGGTGCAAGTTTACCATGATTAGAGACTTGCTGAAATATGGAAGTCTTCAATGAAAAGATGTAGTGCAAGTGCAATGTGGTTTTGAATATCTGGTTATATAAGATAGATATTGGTTTTGCATTGCAGCAAATAATTTTTCTTGGTGCTTAAAAGTGTTCTAAAAAATGTTTTAAATGGGCACTGTTGGTTCTCGGTTCAGTAAAATGGCGGGAGTCCCAAAGGCTTAATGCCAAATACCCAGTGAAAACACCTAATGATGGCAAGACAACAAGTTTTAACAAAGAAGGAATGATTTATTAAACTGAACAACTTAAACTGAGCAATTACCCAATATTTGCCACAAACAATTGAACCACCACAATTTTTAAAACTCTATCTAAGTTACAGCTAAGTCAAATATATACACATTTCAAAAACTGTTTTGTTTTTTTTAACACTGACAATAGCGAAGGTAAAAGTTACAACTGAGCAATATATTTTCTAACCTGTCTCTTTTAAACCACTTAAATAGTGAGGGTAAATTAAATACTTACGAACTCAGCAACCACAACACAAAGACATACAGGGAATTGGGGCATGCTCCAGATTGGTACACCCCTTTTTGGGTTTGGTGGGTGGGAAGCAGTCTTGGAGTGATCAGTCCTAAGCCAGACTCAGATTCTGTCTTCCAATATTCGGGAGCCCTCCTTGAGCTTAGGACTCAGGGGTTTTTTATGTTATTGCCTATTACCATATTTGGTATTGTTTGTGCTCTGGGCGTGGCATGGGTGTGGTCTGGGTGTGGTGTGACGCCCATATATGGTGTTGAGTGCTGGACTCTGACAAGCTCCATTTTATTGGTAGATAAGCCTTGTTGCTATCCATGTGACCTGGTGAGGTTGCTGAGGTAGATCTGGGCTATGCTAGGGAGGCCTGGCCAAGAGAACCCATACTTGACAGGCACAATGATAGGCATTGACACAAGCGGTTTGGCTGTACTCATCTTAAAAGTAGAAACAGACTGAGATCACAGTATCTGCAGATTTAACTATTGTAAAACCAAAAGGAAGATGATGCAGCATGAATTATTTTTATGGACAAACACTTCTCAGTATTTGTTGGTTCACTAGTAACGCACACATTACTCATGTTCCAAGTTTAACAGGCTAGCTACAGTATCCTATTAATTATGGAGCATGTCAGCATGCTCTTTCTTTTTCTGTTTTGCACAAGGCTCAGTCAAGGAGCCTGCATTCTAAGTTAGAAGAATATTTGAGAATTCCACATGCAAAGAACATAGATCAGATTCATAAAACACAAGGATCAAGCTTTTCAAAATTGAGAGCCTATAGTTAATAGTCTCCTAAATCTGTATTTTCATCAGATTTTCAAAAGTGCTGCACACCTAGCATATCCATTGATACTAATGGGAACTTGTCAGGTGCTCCGACTTTGAAAATCTTGCTTCTTATTCTTTATTCTAATGTGAGGCTTCTGTATTTGAAAATCTTGCCCCAAGTATCCAGATGATGGACCTGTGCAAAAGCAATAATGTTGGTACTTAGATAAAATGTGACAAGTATCTTAGAAGTACCATAGATAAAACAGACTAGGTATCAGCGCAGGTATCTTGCTTCTACATTTCTTTCTTGGGTAGATTAAAAAATATAGGACTATCTAGTCCGTCTCCTGTTATTGCAGAACTGCTGTCATATAATCCCATTCATAAATTTGCCAAGCTCCATTTTAAAATTAGTTAGATTTTTTGCACCCACACCTATTATTACCTGGAGACTGTTCCAGATCCTCAGTCCTCTGAGGGTCACAAACCTTCTAATTTCCAGCCTGTGTTAACATGGATGAAAGCTGCAGAATAGCAATGTTTTAGGAGGAAGGAAAAGGTGGCCATATGGTGCACAAGAAGCAGGGAAGGTGTTCAGTGTATAGCGCTTCAACATACACATAGGTGGTTGGATGAATTCTTAGTTTGAATTAGAATAGTCTGTACTGGGGGTTAGATTGGCTTACCTATATCTCTCAGAGGTATGGATTTTTCAGAGAGGATGAAGGTAAGAGTAGGAACAAAATACAAAAGAGGTATTGAGAAGTGTGACGTGCAAAGAGCACAGGCGGTGGGAGGCCAATATTAAGTGAGATCGGGCTGGGCCTGAATTTTTGTAGAACCCTTGAATGAAAGGTTGAGAAAATGGAACTTGATATGGAAGCCAGTAATTGTGAAGGGATGCAGAGTGGGAAGTGACATGATTTCATCAGCATATTTTGCTCATGTATAGTAGGAGTAAATTGGATTTCAGCTGACCTTACTGTATTGCAAAGAAAGCATTGGCAGCGAGGGATGAGATCAGTATTCAGGTCGGCCTGTTCCTTATTAAATGGTGTTCTTAGAAAAATAAGCATAATCAGAAGAAAAGTAGATTTTTTTTTGTCCTTGAAATCCACCATATGGGATATGCTAACCAAACATTGCTTTAGGGAAGAATGCACTCCTCCCATGCTCAACAAAGGCTTTTGTTCCCCTCTATAAAACTTGTACATAGGCTCTGGGTCTTGCTCATTTCTATAATTTTTTTAATGAGTGCCTGCTTCCAAATGTTTGTAAGTAGTTATGTTGAACACCCTCATCTACCTAGATCGGGGTGAGCAAATACTAGCCCATGGGCTGGATGTGGTTCCCCAGGGTTAGTCCCTGGCAGGCCGGCACCTCTATTTATCTGCACTTCTGTAGGTATGGGCAATTGCAGCTCCCATTGGCTATAGATTGCCATTCCTGGCCAATGGGAACTGCAGGAAGCAGTGTCCTGGTCTATGTCTCTTCCCACAACTCCCATTGGCTGGGATCGGTGATCCATGGCCAAAGAGAGCAATTGCCCATACCTGCAGAGGCACACGTAAATATAGAAGTGGCAGCCCGCTGGGGGCTTAACCCTAGTGAACCCCCACCATTTTATTGCTCACCCTTGCCCTAGATTAATTTAAATACATCCTACTGTATGTTGCTTTTCTAATCTCTCTTAGTAAAGTAGTCCTTCCAGTCCTCAGATCACTTTTATTGTTCTTTAGATCAATGTGTGAGCTGGAAGAAGGTTTGTGTACACCATGATATCCATTTTATCCAAGTGGGTTGCATATTCATAGATCCATAGATTCCAAGGCCAGAAAGGATCACTGTGATCTTCTACTCTGACCCCCTGCATAGCATTGGCCACAGAACTTCCCCAAAATAACTCTAAGAACTAATCTTTTAGAAAAACTTCCAATCTTGATTTAAAATTGCCAGTGATGGAGAATCCACCATAGCCCACGGTAAATTGTTCCAGTGGTTAAGTTTGCCTTATTGTTAGTCTGAATTTGTCTAGCCCAAGCATCCCAGCTTAGGGTCTTGTGTCTGGAGAAAGAGGAAAAAGTAGTTCCCTTTCCCATATTGCTCTGTTGCTGGAAGATGGTAAAAGGATATCCTGATTTACAGAGGAGCTATGAGGTAAAGGGATTTCTTGAGATTTACTAAATTACAAAATCTAGTTGCCTCTAGATCTGACTCAGATCTCCAGGCCAGCAGGCTGGAAGCTGGGAAAGAATGCCAGTTTGTTGCTCTTCAGCAAACTTGAGTTCATGGCCTTTGAAGGAAGCCATTTCCAGACATTCTCCAGCCAGAGGCAGATGGCTTCAGAAGGGTAGGGCATTTTAGGGAATGTTCCCATCAGCCACTTTTCAGTACACAGAGGATTAGGCAGGTGTAGTAGCTATCTATCAACTCACATAGTTACATTCTATTGATCTAAATTTCTCCTGTAATTTCAGTTGAAGAAGTTATTTTTATTTCCTTGCTTATGACTCTACTATGTAGCATTGATTGTAGAAACAGTATTTCTCCTCAAAGGCAACTGTGTATTAGTGGGAGGCAAACAATGCTTTTTTGGCAGAGAGAGAAGGACTAATCCTAATAACATCATGTAGGAGTCCAAACTTTTTCCTTCTTTCTTAGTCCCTGAAATCCATGCCTTTGGGCCAAACTGTCAACAAGTACCAACCTGATCAAACAAGTATGGATCTCAGCTCCAAGGAAGCCGAATATGCATCTACAGCTACATCCTTGAAAGGTAAAGGATTGGGAAGAAAGGTGAAACCTCCTTTGATTTAAAAGCTTTGGGGGTAGCTGAGTTAGTCTGTACAGGATAAACTTAAAAAACAACAAATGGTCTGGTAGCACTTTATAGACTAACAAAACAAGTAGATGGTATCGTGAGCTTTCGTGGGCGCAGCCTACTTTTTCAGATGACCGGAGGTTGATTTAGTCAGATTTTCTAAGGACTCACTTTCATGAGCTCCTTACAGTGTAATGGGTGTGTGTTCCCTATATGACAAATAGGAATATGTGTGTTCACCCCAATAACTGCCACTGATCAGAATATATTAGAGCTGCTTGTATGTATATGAGTTTTCTTTCTTTTTGTGGTTAAATTGATGCAGTTGCTTCTTTGGGATAGATTTATAGTATGCATGTGTGTATCACGGCCTCTTCCTACTTTTACTGAATCAGTCACATCTTTATTTCTCTACTGCATTGATTAAGAGAAGTATGATAGCAACTGAATGGTGAGAAAAATTCTAGCAGCTGATGTTTCTTGCCCCAGGCATCAATCCTCATACCATGCCACATGATATGCAGCCTGAGGAGGATGACCTGAAAAGTGCTTGGAAGCAGCCCCAACACACATTTGAAACAAAGCAGTTTAAGATCGCGCCTCTTCACAGAGAGGTAATGCTGTGTGTAGAGAGAAGATGGGAGAATTTGTGACCAACTAAGTGAGGTTTTCCTCTCTTGTAATTATCAAGGGTTCACTGATCCCAGGCTCCATGCAGCGCTGCCCCGTTGAAATGCCGCCACGGTGTTTCAAAGGGGAGTTGCACGCGATTAATCACGCGATTAAAATTTTTAATCGCTGGACAGCCCTATTCCATATGTGACCTGCAAGACATTTTGTTTTCCTACAAGTTTTACTAAAGTGACACACATGTGAATTGAAGTGTGTGCTGATTGATTGGATGTTGAAGGAGCGCACGGCTCTCACAGTCAATGTTGTGTGAAAATGCTGCTATGGTTTCATAGGCACACCCCACACATTCTAGATACACAAGCTCAATTAACAAAACTACCTCCTCTGAGGAAACCGTCTTGGTTATGACAATTTTGCAGTCTGCTGAGATGAAAAAAGGCCACTTGGGCGGCCCACTCACTAGCCTGGGTTGCCCATTACTGGGTTTGAAAGATAAGCTGCTGCTAACTGAAAGTGCTATACAACCTTGAATATTCTAAATGCACCAGTTACCTAGAGACACAATTACAATGCTTGGATGACATCTACCATAAAGTGATTAATTAGTTTAATACTTCAAACAGTAAAACTCCAAAAGTGCTTATTTATGAGCAGTATCACTAGTAATGTTTGACAGTCATCTTTCATGTGAATTTAAAAAGGATTCCAATTGACTGCCCTTTGTCTACAATCAGTGAAATAGTTTAAAATCTCTACAAGCTGCATTTAATGACCACTCTAATATTTAAAGTGGACTCCATTGAAGTGCCAGATTTGCTTACAAATCAAATTATCCTATCTGATGTCATTAATCAGTCTACTTAATTACAGGAGCACTGGACATCTGGGAGTTGGAATATGTTGAAGACAAAAATATTTCATGAAATATGATTTGTTCCATTTGACAACACATCTAGATGATGATGGTGAAACTGCAGTGCCTCATCTTGAAATAGTCACATTCCTGCTGTAGGTTATAGGAAAGCTTGAGGATGATAGTGAAGAAAGTTAGAATAATGTTATCCCTTTGGCATGAGCAGTTAGCCAATATTCAGGGATGGGTTATTTCTGTCTGAAAAAGAAACTGATGATACAAGTCAGGTATTTCTATGAAGCAGTCCTGTTTATTTACAAATTGCGTACACAAAGTCTATTTTCCTGAACATGGCAGAAACAAATAGGAAACAGTTTCCTTGTTTACAAATTGAGATCTGCCTTTCCAACAAGAAATATGTACAGAAGGAGTTTTGTATCTCAGCTTTCTCCCATGGTGTGGCGCGCGTTGGGGTCCCCCGACTCCTGCACCCCCGTAATAGCATGGACAGACTCCACCAGCCAGTAGAATAGAGGGAGTTTATTGCTTCTCCAGGATACAGCACAGCACAGATGTCATCTGGTTACAGGAACTGGGCCTACGATGCCTCAGCCCCCCTTGAGATGGGGGATGCTGGGCCCCTAAATTCCAGCCCCTCTGGGCCTAGGCTGTCTCCTCCATGATCCCAGACAGAAAACTAACTCTTCCTTCCAGCCCTGACCCCCAGCCAGGGCTGGCCTTGCCCCCTTCCTTTCCATTGTTCCGCTCCATGGGAGATACCTATCTGACGAGTTTCGAAGCCCCCTTGCATAATGACTCATCCCCTGCCCTGCTGGGCCGTGCTGCAGCCTGCAGCCAGCAGCCAGTGGAGGTCACTGACAACCCACTGCCCAGCATAGCAACCAGCAAGGTACCCCCACTACCTCACACATGGTCATGCTCACCACTGCATCTCTTGCTTTTTCCTGTCACAGTCACAGACATACACAACTGCAACCAATCAAACCCCTAGCCCCTGTTTTTGCAATCAACCCCAGAGAAACACTTTATTTTACATAGTTTAGCTTATGATCTGATTTGCCAGGCAGTTTATTGCCTTAACCTTAATTTATAGCCCAAGGCTTAGATGGTGCCTTCCAGTTTTACCTTTCTGTGATTCTTATTGGTTAATTGACCATTCCATTTAGCCTGAGTGGCAGGTGGTTTGTTCACCCTCTGTACTTTAACCAAGTCTGTGATTGATCAAAGATGCACTTGGTGGCAGCCAGTAACATCTTGCAGCATAACAGCAGATTTTGGAGACAGAGGAAAATTCAGTAGAAGGAATAAATGAGAGAGAAAACTATACTATACCTCAGTTTACCTACTCCACGAGATTAAAACCTCCTGTACTGCTGTAATCAATATCCTGCAATAGAGATTTCTGTGCAAAACACAATTTAAGTGATTTGTTGTTAGGTTGTTAGATTACAAAATGTGAGCTTCCTTGCTTCAGTAGGATCCATTATTTTTGTCAAAAGTGAAGAAAGCTGGTGTTTTGTGCACTCTTATAAATATGTTTTTTAATGTATTCACAGAGGTTAAAATTCATTGTGCCACAAACTTTGACTGTGGCCAAGGAGTGCATGAGCAGCTCAGGGAGCTGTGTGTGAGCATACCAGTGGGTGCAATTGACTCACCTTTTGACTTCACTGGTACTGGCCTGCTTGTACTCTGAACTGTTCCCTGAGGACTGTTCTAAATTATGCTAGTTGCCAGTGACCCCAAGGAACTAATATGGTAGCCAGAGATTATTAGGGCTTGTCCTCTATACATTGGTTACAGCAGGGTTTTTTTTGTTTAAAAAAAAATGTGCTGGTACTAGGGTTACCAGATGGTTTTGTCAGGCAAAAACCAAAAACGCTGAGGAAAATATGTCAAGCAAAAAAAAAGGGGTCTGGGAGGTCAGGTATGAAATGCGGGGATTATTTATCATTCTCTTAGGGCAGGCCTACACTAAAAGGACAGGTTGGTTTAGGCTACGCAATTTGTTTTGTTATTAGCGTAATTCAAATTGATGGAGCATAGATCTTTAGCACAGGACCAACTACTCTGGCTCGATAGAAAAAATTCTTCTGTCAACTCCCCTTGCACATCTGCTGCAGTATCGAAGTCGACAGGAGAGTGATCAGTGATTGATTTAGTGGGTCTTTACTAGACTTGCTAAATTAACCACTAGTGGATCGATTGCTGCAGTGTCCATCCACTCTTTAGTGGAGATAACAAGCCCTCAGAATATGAATCATCAGAGGCATTACATGATTTATTTTTTGACTCAGTTTTGATATAATTGATAACCTATTTTCTTTTGTTTCTTCCCCTGTCCAGTCACACCCAGCGTGTCAGGGTCCTGACTTCACTTGGCATCTCTTTAACATAAATGGACACAGCCCATTAATTCAACACTTCCTCCAGAACTATAAAGTTGAACCACAGTCTGGACAAGACATCTTTATTCATAGGAGGGAGATCTGCAAACCTATACCATATCCTTATGGTCAACTCAAAGAATTTAGAGATAAAAAATATTGTTAGGTTACATTTTATCCATTTCCCATGAATGAAGGATTATTCCTTGAAGCATATTATTGAATGTTTTACTGGGTTCAGTAGTAAATGTCTCAAGCTTTAGGGCTTTCCCCCCTTCCACTGGGGAGCTACTCCACACACTAACAGACCTCATACTTTGTGTTTCCCAAAAACCAGCCTGAATTAATCATTGTTCTTTTTCATCCAATTACTTCTAGTTCTGTCTTCTGACCACTTTACAAAATTATCTCCTCCTTTGTATTTGCACCCTTCATATAATTGTAGATGAGGCTGACGTCCCTTTCTGACATCCCCAGACATTTCTTAATCAAGTTATACATATTTATTTTAATCTCGCTTCATAAACCAGTCCTAGCCCCTTTACCACATTTATAACACCCTCTTATACACTTCAGTCAGGAAAAAAGGGGAAGGTCAGAGTCTGCTTACCCTTCTTTCCTAGTTGATGAATTGCTGGCTTAGTCTGTGTGGTTGCAGAACTTCATTTAGTTGCAGTACCAGACCCTAAGTTGAGAATGTCTTCAGACTGCCAGAGACCAGATTGAAGAAGAGGCGGTTTTGTGTCTTGAAGCTTGACTAAAAAGAACACATTTATAGATTGGCTCCATACCAGCTGGCTGAAGTACAACCATGCTGGTGGCAACCTTCAATGGGGTTGCTTGGCACTGAGCAGTTAGGATGGCAAGCTCTCAGTAACAGGATAGGAAGGTTATGAAAACAAATGTGAGGAGGAAGCAGCTGAATAAAATGGGAGATGAAATGCTGTCTAATTGAAAAATGAATGGAATAAATTAGATTGGTCTTAAAACACAAATATTTTTCTACTAGATAATGTGAGTACTTGGGGAGCAATGCCAGGAGGGAGGTTCAGCCTTTTCCATCTCTGTTCCCACAAATGAAGATTCTCTGCTATTTTAATTCTAACTTCCCTGACATAAAGCTGACCTTAAATATCCTATGCTATTATAGTCCTGAGCCTTCATCTCCCGCCCATCCACCCACAGCTTTACCAGTTCATCTCAGTCCTAACTTATCTATGATGTCTTTGTTGCTTTACCAAAAGACAAGATTTTTTTTCTTTTACATTTCAAACTACTGAGTCTACTCCAACCTATGCAGATGTGATCCAACAAGGTTTTAATCATATCCGCCAGTTGGAGAAAGCTTTCAAAACAGTGTACCAGAGACACAGCAGAGAAATAAAGGATTTTGACCAGCACCAGTTGAAAGAGAAGCAAGAATTCCTCAGGTACAAAAAATGTGTGTGGTTTCAATTTAACATATTCTGTAATAATCTGAACACATCTGGTGATTTACTGGTGTCTGCCAAAGGTGAAACCTATTGGCTGACATTGATTTTAGAGGGTTTTGGGGCATAAGGAAATATGGGGATATTTCCATGGTATAACATTACCTAATTATTCCAGAGGGATACAGAGATGCAATGTGGTGTTTTACTGATGCTGCTTTAGGTGGAATCTGTGAGCTTATGGTCATCCAAAGGAGTTTGAGAGTATTGTTTTGTTTTGGAAGGGTGATCTTGAATTTTGTTGAGGGTAACAGGGTGATTAAGGGCACGTCTACATTGCAGGGCAAAAGCTGAATTAAGATATGCGACTTCAGCTACGTCAATTGCGTAGCTGAAGTCAAAATAGCTTAATTCGGCTTTTGGCGCTATCTACACAGCAGGAAGTTGAAGGAAGAACACTCTTCTTTCAACTTCCCTTATTCCTCATGAAATGAGGGTTACAGAAGTCAGAGTAAGAAGTCCACCATCTTGAAATTATTTCAAAATAACGGCTTGCTGTGTAGACATGCACTTTATTTCAAAATAACGCCTGTTGTTTCAAAATAATGCTGCAGTGTAGACATGCCCTAAGAAAGTTGGCTTGGAGGGGTTGTTATATGTTTATGGATTTGGGGATACTAGGGTTAATTAACATCAATTCCAAAGTGGTGGAGAAATTCACTCTTAAAATTTCTTTGATTGCTTAGGTGATTTAAGAAATCTTAGTCGGAGATAGCTTTCAACAAGTTATATTGCTTTTTTCTCTCTCATTGGCCTCCCCATACTACAGAAAAGAGAAGCAATTGCTGTCAGAGAAAGGAGAGATGAAGAAGCTGAATCAAATGCTGACCCCTCTTCAGTTTATGCAGAAACAGCCATAAATCAAGCAGCACTCTGAGCAAACCAGAATTCAAGATTCCCCCACCATAAATTGGCATAAATGTCCATTCAGACTTTCATTTGCATCTGAAGGGTGTATTTTAGGCAGCCCACTCCAAAGCTTTCTCCACCAATTAGAACAGACAAACCTGAAAAAATGGGAAGAACTGAGTTCAAAAGTCTGACTGATTTCTAACCTCTTTGATCTGTAAAACTGGGCTGGAAAAATCTCACAAGATTTCAACAATAGAAGTAATATGAGGATTAAAAAAAGTCACTGGAATATTTTTAATGGTTTCATAGTTTGGTTCTGTGTCAAAGATTTGAGCTGTTCTTTATTTTGTCTGAACTGCCTTGGTCCCAAGCTGAAAGGCAGTGTAGTTCAGACTCAGTGCATCGCCTCTTGCCAACAATATGTGGTAGTGGAGTTGTGCTGGCTAGCTGCAGACCTTCCCAGAAAGGAGGAAAGTTGCAGAAGGCTCCTCTGTGCTGGTGAACCCTGCAATGAATCCAATCCTGTGTCTAGTTTCCAATGTATAAAATAGAATCCCACTCATTAGTGGTATGAGATTGTATAGCACTTTACATCTTCAAAGTTTAAGTTCTATAGATCAACATTATCATTTTAGCAGCACTTTTGGATGAATGGTAGCTTTTCCAGCTTGGTCAACTCATCTGCCTCCTAGAAGAGCCTGTCTATAAACAGGAAAAACAGGGCAAGGTTTGTTTTTTGGGTTTTTTTTGTTTTGTTTTGTTTTTTGTTTTTAAATGGGAGGCTAAAGCTAAGCCTTGTCTACACAGGAAAAATATCATCTTTATTGGTATAATTTAGCTATTCCAGAATAATTCCTCCCCACACTATTGCAGAATAAAAGTGAACTTTTATTCTGGAATAATGTCTAGATGGGGAATATCTTATTCCATCTGGAAACAACAAACTGCAGCCAATGGGTGCTGCAAGATTCCATGGCTATGGACCTGTTAAGTAAACAAAGCTGTGCAGTCCTGCCTCCCAAGTTTAGAAAATGCTGTCTTATTCCATAAAAGCTATGTAGGTCAATTCCCTCTCGCCTCCACCCCCAGGGCCTTAGGCTCCTAAATCCACATTCAGGTACCTAAATACATGGCTTGATTTTTCAAAAGTGCTGAGCATTCACACACTCCCACTTAGGAAGATTACAATTTGCTTTTCCATGTTTCATTTTCTGACATAGCAAATAACAGACATGCTTAAATATACCTCTGCACTATTGGGGACTAAGTTTAGGATTTTTCAAAAGTGCCTTGAAAGTTATTAGGATTTGTCCTCCTTCCACTCAGGTGGCTTCAAAAATCTTATCATACCTAAAGTCAGCAGCTTTGTTATACAGCCATTCCTTTCCTGTAGGGGTAGGGATATATGTTATGAAAATACTAGAAGGCTGACCTGGCATTTCTTGGGTCCTTAACTCAATTAATTTTTGTTTTTTGAAAAATAATATGGTGGGACGACGGATGAGGGGTTCGATATGCAGGTTGCCCTGGGGAGAGAGGACTACCCCAGTCTTCTCTCAGCACAGTAGCTTGGGGTCAGACAAGAAGCGCCTCTCTATGGCTGCTGCAGCTCCAGCAGGCACAGCCGAGGGATGGGTGCATTTCCCCTGGCTGAGACAGGTCCAGGTTCGTCTGCCTCTTGTGCTTCCTAGCCAGAGTGAAGAGAGCAGCAAACTGTACACTTTCCCTGGAGGAAAAGCAAGCAATGTTCCTGTACAAATTGGGGGGGGGGGAATAAAGATCCCACCCACACTAAAGGGTGGCTTGGGGATGGGGGGTGGGTGGCTGGGGTGTGTGTGCCCCCAGCTAACCAGCCACTTTCACCTGCCTGGTGATTCTCCTTCCTTTCCTCCCTACACAACACTTGGGAGATGGGAGGCTCAGGGTTGGGACAGTCCAGGACAGAGTGTAGGGAGTGGAATTCTGTCTCTCTTCTGAATGGTTTTATGAGAAGCAGTCCCACTCCAGGCAATCCCATTTTCCTGGCACAATCAACCCCTTACCCTGATTTAAGTTATGATAAAAGGAATCTGTATACCAAACTTGGTGGTCCTAGCTCTTACTATTTAGGAGGAGTTCTTGAACAGACACACATACTTACGCAGAGATATACAAACTCTCTTAAATAGATAGCAGATAGTGAACCAATATCAACAGCAGTATTGATGCCGAACTTGAACAATTAATTTGTTCATTTATCAAGGCAGGTAAGAATGCATCCTCTCCAAACTGCAAGCCTTAAGCAGGTGTAAAATTTACTTTCCTATTGGTTTACTGGAGTCTCTCCCCAGCGCCTCTCAATATAGAAGTCAAACTATGCCACTGGGTCTAAATATCTCAAGTTGAGAGCCAAACATTTAATAACTCAGAAACTGGCTTTATTTTTTTTTTCTATTTACTGATCTATAAAATGAAGATAATACCCATTTGCTTCACGAGAGTATTAAATATTAATTAATGTTTATTGAAATGTTTTGAAGACAAAAAGCAATTTAATTGTACTATGTATGTTACATATAAGTATTAGGGCTTTATGCAATTTAATAGAAATATATGTGCCAATGCAAGACACCTGGGCCTCCTGGAAGCAAATGGGAGTGCTGAAAGTTTCTGTGAGAAAATATCAATCAAGATTATTCCCATTGGAGAATCTAAGAAAGCAGCTGGTTAGAAGGGAGAGAAGTGGCCCTTTGTCCTGATGGAAATGAATTTCCTTACAAGGGGGATAAGGTGATATAGTGTCTTTTATGGGTCATTTTTGTTGTGAAAGAGGAAAGGAGCTTTAGATCTACACCCATCAGAGCTGATGGTCTCAGTAGATGATACAACACATTCCCTCACCCACCTTCCTTCTCTCACATTGCGGGGCCAGAGCTAAACCACAGGGATGTGAAAGGTTAACCAGCTAACTGGTAAGCATCACCATAAACAGATAATGCTTACCGGTTCCAGTTAACCGCAGGGGCTGGAGCAGCTCCTCACCTGCCCTGCTCCAGCCGGCCAGCTAGAACAACCCCAGTCCCCCCACTGCAGGATACATGACTCCCTGGGAGTGGGGCTGGCAGGGGATGCCGGCCTCACTTCTGGGGAGCTGGGTGCAGAGTCCACAGCGAAAGCTTTCAGCTCTGCTTGCAGGGAAGTGGCTTTGCTGTGGCAGCGAAGCCTCCCTGGGAGCGGAGCCGGCAAGAAAGTTTATACTTAAGCTTTATACTGCAGAACCCTTAATGTGTGTAAATGTAACCCTTGCAATGTTGAGCAGTTACACAGTTACCTTTTTACATCCCTAGACACAACCAACACCAGTGACAGCCCTGCCCCAGCTGCTGCCTCCTGGGTGTAGATGGGGCTGTTTTTTGTGTGCAGTGTCGCTGCAGCTGGCACAGTGGAGCACCTCCCTGAGTGCAGGGGGCACTGGGGTGGCGTCTCCCTGCTGCCAAAGCCTGCATAGGCCCTGGAGCAGCTTGGAGGATAAAAGGCAGCCTAAGGTCCCTGGCGTCCCTCTCAGGGGTGCTCCGCACTGCAGCTACCCCAGCCATGCTGGGCTCCAAGCCCCTCTGTTCCTACTGCTGCTGTTTGGGGGCGCAGCATCACTCCCACCTTTGCACGGGCAGGGCTTCAGAGAGACAGAGAATGCCTGGCTCTTGCCCCCCCCCCCACACACTTCCATGGTACAGTCTAGCTCAGTGGTCACCAACCAGTCAATGTGATCAACTAGTCGGCTGTGGAGACACTGCTAGTCAATCTTGATGCAGTGTTCCCAGCCCCCTCTTACTCTCCTCCACTCGCAAAGTGGAGCCCGTGCTGGCGCTACAGTTTCCCACCCCTCGTGCGCTTTCTTATCTTGCCTTCCCCGTGCACCAGGAGGCAAGGTGTGTGTGTGGGGGGGTGTTTAAGATGGCAGCGGAGGATGCGGAGTAGCTGGATTTCTTAAAGGAGCTGTACATGCACTTCTTCCAGCGCTGCCTGCAGATCTTCCCAAGAGATATTCATCTCTGGAGACCGCCAGGCACCGGTGGAGCTGCCCCTGCCCCCTCTCCGCTGGCCAGACACTCACCAGCACCTCTTCTTGCCCAGTCCCTCCTGGCCAGACACCTACCCCCAGCGTGCTCCTGTACCCTACTTCCCATCTAGATTCTGCACCCCTATCCCTGTCACTGGCAACTCTGTCCCGCACACTGGATCCCTCATTTTTGGGCCCACAAAATCCACTAACCCTGGAACGGTAGAAGAGTTAATCTGGCCTGAGGCCTTGAACCTCAGTCCTACCTACCCTCCCCCGCATGGGGCTCAAGTGCCAGGGGAGTGAAGCGTCTCAGTTGGGGCCAAATCCCTCCTTCCCACCCCAGAGCCTGCACCTGCTCTCTCAACCCAGTGAGAGCCAGTCAGGGCTGGGGACAGCAAGTGATGGAGAGGGCGGGGCCTCGAGGCAGGGGTGGGGTAGAGCTGGGCTTGCCCTGACAGTTAAATGTGATCTTGGGTGTAAAGAGGTTAGAGACCACTGAGCCCGCTTCAGTCAGTCTCTCGCTGTCCTCCCCCCCCCCCCCCCCGCTCGACTCTACCATTCTGGGCTGTGGAAGGGGGGGGAGGTCCGACACTGGATACCGATTCATAGCTCGAAACTTTTTCAGGGCCGCTGTATACGGATCGTTCCATTCGTGAGCAGCATCCTGCGGGGCGGGTGTACTTTATCCCAGGCCCTCATACAGACCAGCGTTCTACCGGCTCCCTGCCTTCCCCTCTCCCCAGTGGTAGAATCCCAACCTCTTCCTTCGAGGTGGTAGGGACCCTTCGTAAACACCTGTGGACATCTCCGCTGTCGGGGATCACCGCGCGTGCCGTAGGCAGCGTCGTCGCGTCAGAGACTTAACTCCGGGTGCGCGCGCTCCCGGGCAACCGCAGCCTTCGCCTCAGCCACTTTTGGCGGGAGCTTTGAGGCGGGAAAGGGAGACACGTTTATCCCCGGCCCGTCTGCAACGAACCGCCAGTAACGGCCGGGCGGGGGCAGGTGATCTGAGACTGCGGGGCCTGCGAGGCAGAAGGCGGCCAGTTCAGCGAGCGTCGGATCCAGCCCGACCTCGCTGCGCTTGGCCAGAGCCCGTGTGCCCCGCACAGGCAAATAGCGCTACGGCCCCTGGGCTTGAACAGGAGAGCGGCCTAGCAAAGGGGTGCCTGGTCTAGTTAGGTTAACCTAACCCCCGCTAATTAATTCTTCCATCCACCTAGCGACTGCCTCCTGGAGAGGTGGATTAAATACAGCAATGGGGAAACCCGCTCCTAACAAGTAGGAAGGGGCTGTATTTCACCATCACTGTAATGGCGCGGTTGCTGTGCTGCTGTAATGTAGGTGTTCCCTGACAACACATGTAGGATTTATTATGCTGGAGGTGTGGAAGTAAATATAAAGGGGCAATTACTCTGGTTAAGGTTGGAGCACAAGAGAAAAGATTCACACTTTTTCCTTGTCAAGACACTCCCCTCCCCACACACAACCCCACGTTCTCTCTCAACCTTCATTTGCCATCCTCACACCTTGTTCCATGTTACTCTGTGTGCTTGGAGCCCTTATCTCAGTGTGCCAGGGAACAATAATGCATGCCACACTTGTAAAGACAAAACATTCTTCAAGATCAATTCGTCTTCTGGGTGCCTTTGTGCCTGATTTTTGGAGCTGGTCTATGTAAGATTTTGGGTATAACTCCTAGGTGGTTGGGGGCAGAACCACATTACTACAGCAGAAGCACTGAAAGAAAAGGGCAGTGTTTCTACTGCTTCACTTATGAACAGGGTGCATTATAATTCCCGCTACGTTCCTTGCTGGCCAGCAGGAAGGTACAGTTATGGCTCTTCTTACTCTGCCAATTTTGCATTGCTATATATCCAAAGGGGAGCAGTCCCCTTGCCCTTTTGAATGAAAGAAATGCAGTGCATTTCAAAAACAAGTAGACCTGTGGTACCTTAGGATATGTCCACACAGTAACGTGTACCTTGAAATAAGCTACACAATTTGAGCTATGCAAATTGTGTAGCTTATTTCAAAATAGCTTATTTCGAAATTTGATGCTGTCTACACAGCACTAATTTCAAAATAAATTGCTATGCCTGTGTCTTCCTTAATCCTCGTGCAATAAGGTTTTTCGGAAGCCAGAATAAGAAACCCATTATTTCAAATGTATTTCCAGATAGCAGGCATGCTGTTAAGACATGCAGAATGCTATTTTGGGATAATGGACATTATTCCAAAATAGCACCGTTGTGTAGATGTACCCTTAGAGACTAACAAAAATATATAGAATCATGAGCTTTTGTGGGAAAAACCCACTTCTTCAGATGAGCTGGAGTAGAAATAACATAAATCAAGATATATATAACCAAAAAAAAGTACCAGTCAATTGTAGGACTGGTGCTAATTAGGCTAATGAAATGGGCTGGAAGTGTCCCATTCTTAGCCTTTGATGTAAAAATGCAGTTGTTAAAGGCAGAGGAGACTGGGTTTAACATGCAATGCATTTCAAGACGGAAGGGATGATTTATTTTTAGAAAGTGCAGAGAGGGGATTTTAACATGTCCTTTACCTTTTACATTATTTTTTTCTTCATCTAGTATCTGGAGACAAAGGTCTAATTAATGTTACTTCAGGAAACACTTTACCGTTTGTTAGTAATATAATAAAGGAAAATGTATACAGATGACTAAATTTTCATCCCTGTTCAGGTGTGATGAGAGGATAGTTTCATTCAGTAACTGGCAGGAATTCCATCCATTTGTCCACAGGAAAGAAGTGCATTGTGGTACCATATGGAGATGTTTTGGGAAAAATTAATTTACAACTTATTTTAATATTTTATTAGAAAGTAAGATAAGTTACTCCGTTTTATTTTTACTTCCAAAGAACTACCTCTAAAATTACACCAGGTTTTTTTCCCCTTATTTTTTCCCATCTTCTCTAACAAGCAAGACTCACCGGGTCACATCACTCCTCCCTCCAGAAAGGGAAACAGAAAGGGAAATTTGGGCCTAGCGGGTCTTCTGAGAGCAAAACAAGATTCTTCCTCCTCCTTTAGTGGGGAGCTAAGCACCTCTACAACACACCTAGCCCCTGCTGACACCTGTAGTGAAGGACAAACTTTAGAATCTGAATTTGGGTTCTTAAGTGGCAGCATGTTAAGATGCCACTACACTACTGGGCCCTATTAAGAATACTTAATAATTATTTCCACCCTGATGGTATGTTTGCTTACCTTTTTCAGTACTAACACCTCATTGCCTGCTCTTTCACAATGAAAGCCATGGAGGATCAAGTGGTGCAAGAAGAACTAGGGTATCAGGATGATGAGGTATTTATGGATTGTGCAATTTTTTTTATAGAAGAACTGTGTTTCTTTAGTTGGGGCTCATGAAAGACAATTGGAGGGTTGCAGGTTGGTAAATTTGATTACAGTCTAAAGCAAAGAAAATCTTACTCCCCTGCTTCTCCTTATCCTTCAAGACCAAACTTTTGAAACACACAAGTGCATTATGTAGGCTTTAAGGATGTTAAATTGTAGTTATCTGGTTAATCGGGTAGTCGATACAATTTGTATCAAACACACGATTAGTTGATAAGGACCACTCTGCAGAGCTATAGTGGGAGTAGCTCCTGGAGCCGTCAGGCTCTTACTACATTTAAAATACAGAGGTGCAGCGTCCCAGACCAGCACAAGCCAGCAATGCTTGGTCCTGGCTCGTGCCAAGTCCAGCAGTCTGTTCACCACGGCCTGCCAAGGGTTGCTGTCAGAGCAGCCCCTGTGTGTGTGGCCAGCCTGGCCCACTGGGAACAGTGAGCGTAGCAGCAACAGCCGCTGTCCATGGGGATGGCCCAGTGACCCCACAGCTAGGGGCTGCTGCTGGAGCAGTCTCCCCTATCCCTACCCCGCTGCCTGCAGACTGCACCGCAGAGACAGTGCTGGGGGGAAACGGGTTTTTAAGACAGCTCCCCCCAGCACCATCTCCTCTTCCCCCTCTTGCTGCCTTTCATATAGAGGCAGCAGGGGCGGAGAGGGGGAAGCAAGTAGTCCGGTACTCCACTCGATTACCCAATAAGCTTATGCTTATTGGGTAGTCGAGTAGTTGACTACTCATTAACATTCCTAGACTAAGCTTATTGTTATAATTAATACAAGTTTTACTTTTAAAGTAAAAGTAGGGAGATCACAAAAATTGACTTTGAATAAGGGGTTTCCAATATGAAAAATTTGAGAAGCACTATAGTAGAGAGTCAGAAGAAAAAGAATCATGATAATGCTTTGTTAGAGTTTTTATATGATTGCTGGCTGTGTTTTTCCAGATGGTTACAGAGTATGACAAGAAGAAATGCTGAAATCCTTTGGATCTTTCTTTGTTGTGCCTATATTTGTACGTAGTAGTAGGACATGTACTGTTATGAAAAGCAATCCAGGTTTAAGGATTTAACACTGATGCATATTAAATTAGATGGGTAACAAAGGGAGATACAAGTGGGGGAAAAATGACCAAGAACCTGTCTTTCCCCTTGTCTCCTTTAGGAATCCTTATTTCAGGATATTGACTTGTTACAGAAACATGGAATTGTAAGTATAAGTAATAAATATCTAGACAGGTCTGCATGGGATGTTATTTAGGAATGTTTCCAAAAACTGCTGATCCATTGTGATGTACATAAGAAAATTTCTCCCCATAACTTCGAAGTAAGAATATGTCTATATTATGGGCACTATGGCAGCACAGTTACAACACTGCAGTAATCTTGCTGTACCATTGTCGTGTACATGCTTTCTGCAGTGACAGAAGGGGTTATTCCATTAATGTAGCCTCTCCATCTCCATGAGTGCTGGTAGCTACATGAACGGACGGATTTTCCTGTCAACACAGCTGCATTAATACTGGCCATTATGTTGGGTCAACTATGATGCTTGGGTGTGAATTTTTCATACCCTGAGTGAGTGCCATAATTATGTCAACCTAACTTTTAAGTATAGACAAGGCCTAAGAGACATAGCAGGACTGGGCAAGTTTTGTCTTTTGATAGTTTACATATTAAGAGCCAAATTTTCAAAAGTGCTTACCAGCCAGCAACTCTTGAAAATGTGGCCACTTATTTAAGTGCTTAACAGAGAGCAATTGGGTGGTGAGGTTTTGTTTTCATCTTTGGATTTTTTAAAAAAAATCTGGCATAGATTGTTTCTGCACCAGCCAATACCTATCTATAATTACTCCGATGTCTTCTGTAACCCCTACATATACTACACGTGGCTTTGTCATGCTGTTCTCAGAATGTTGGTGAAATGGGAGAAGTTCTGGCTGGCTGGTGAAATTGGAAGCAGTTTTCTTACTCGTTAAAATTCCTGAGTAAACTACACCAGTAGGCTTCTCTCAAACTGGAAAAAATAATTTGATTTATATATGAGTGTTTAGTATACCCCTTCATGGCTGGCTTTTCTTCACTCATTCTTTCACCATACTATGCACAAGCTAAGCCCAAAGAGAAGACAGAAGCTTCTCAATGGAAGCAATTAGGTTATCCATTATTCTCCCTAGTGTCATCTGCAGACAGCTCCTGTGCATAATTGGATGACACATCCAAGTTCATAGTTTTTACCCAAAGAAGGGATTTGTCTTGAGGTGATAGTTTGAAGCAGTGTCCAGTAAAGCTTCTGCTAATATTTTCATATAAGAAACGTGCTGCATTGCCTCTGTTTCAATACATTTCCCTTGAAATCATGGAACACCCATTATATTCAGAAACACAGTGAATGCATTCCCACTCAGGAGACTCTCTAACCTTTGACAACATGCAAGTATATTCTTATCTGGACATACATAGAACATTCAGAAACAACAAAGCAGTCAAAACTATTTCTTAGTAAAAAGAAAGATAGAGGTGAATGTACAATATAATGGGCTTCAAAAGCTTTCTTCACCTTCCAGTCATAGCATTTCATGAACTAGTGATCACAGAATGTGAATTTTCTTCACAGAATGTGGCTGATATTAAAAAGCTGAAGTCTGTAGGAATTTGTACTGTCAAAGGGATCCAGATGACAACAAGGCGTGCACTGTGCAATGTGAAAGGGCTTTCTGAAGCCAAAGTGGACAAGATCAAAGAAGCAGCCAATAAGCTAATTGTAAGGAAATCACATTTTCAGTTTATAAGCGCCCCCTCCCAAGATACTTTGCAGCCTTTCCCACTGCAAGCATTAGAACAATCACGGTTACAAATGATTGTGTTGATTAGTCTGAAGTCAAAAATATTACTTTATAATCAATAGCAGCAGACTGACAAGTATGATGGCCCTTGACAGATGAGACATCAATGAGGAGAAATGGATTTTGGCTAAGGATATCGCATTCTCCCGAAGCATCAGACCTAACTGAATATTTTCTTTTGGTGTTCCTCTAGGAGCCGGGATTTTTGACTGCTTTTGAGTACAGCGAGAAACGGAAGATGGTGTTCCATATCACCACTGGAAGCCAGGAATTTGAGTAAGTTTATCTCTGTTTAACTTTTGCCTTCCCTGGATTTTTAGAGTAATCATAGTCCTTTTCTCCAACTGGCCACAAAGCACTATTAGAGACAAATGTACAGTTAGAACACAGTGGGTGCACTCAGAAAAAAGCAAGTGGAAATGAGTCATTTAACCCTGCTCAGAGTAGTGTTGGGTGACACTGGTAAAAAGACTGATTCCTGCTTACACTACAGTCTCCACCAGTGGTACTGCAATGATGGTGAATTGTAGGAGCTAAATTTACCTGTGTAGACTCAACCTTTTTGTATGCTAATCAAGCTCACATGCGATAGTTTCATGTCAATAACATGCCCCTCGAATCTAATTTCAGATAATAAAAGTACTAGCTTACCCTGTTTATTTTGCTTGAGGTTTATGCAGGAAAACCTGAAATAATTCCCCAAGTTCATTCACTTTCCTGGAAGAGACACGGTATATGTGCAATATGGTGAAATGATTCAGCAGCAAAATCCTTATCTGAATTAGAAAGGACTCTTTGACTCTTCTTCAAAATGTAGGAGCAAACTGTTTGGTTCTTGGATGCACGTGCACAAGGAGGCTTTCCTCCTTTGTGTGTGCTGCACGGTTGCTAGGCATAGTTACATTGCAGGTATTGTCTTAGTTACAGATGACTGCTTCTTCAGGTACCCCCAGTTTGTAAACTATCCTCTGAGCGACAAAGAGAAGATGAGTGTCTTTACACTCTGTTTCATAGCACATAGTAGAATAACTGGCTGCACACGGCAGCACTCCTTACACCCTTCTAGGAGTTAGTGCAACAAGTTCACTCCCCAACCATGGTGTCTAAAAGAGTGTTTCTCAAATGGGGCCACCAGCAGATTTTTTTGCAGTCACAACAGCCTCCAAAGCATGGGTAGAGATTGTGACAGAGGGAAAAGAAGCAACCTCTCCCTGCAGTTCCCAGTTGTTGCTCATGAATAGCTGTTACCAAGGGCAGCAAGAAGCACTGTCTTAGTGCATGCACTGGTGCCACACAGTCTCCTTGGGGGCTCCAGGCAGCACCTCTAGAGATACATGGGGCTGGTGTCTGTGGTACCAGAGGCAGCTCTTATCAATGGAGGTGGCTGTGGCATTCGATAGCCAGGATGCTCCTCTGAGCAGCTTCCTCGTTCCTGACCAGCCAGAGCATGATGAGGAACCTGGATCTCTACAGGTAACTGGTGAATTCCTAACCAGTCCTCCCTGGGGTGGGCTCTTGCTGAAGGGCTGCAGGAGGCAGGGACAGAAAAATGGGTTTGTCAGACTGGCCACTAGCAAGAGTTGGTGGCAGCATTCTAAGGTCACTAAAACTTTTGTTGTGAGCCTCTAATAGAGTTCTTTCTGAGCTGTGCAGCTCCACACTATTCTTAATGGACTCCTGCTTTAAAGATACATTCTGGATCTTTTTTCATGATGGGTAGCGGGTGATGTATGTAAAAGCAAGTAAAAATGGATAAACATATGTAGAAAATGAATAAATAAAAATGTGGGTAAATTAACAGATTAGGGTTTATATCAATCCCATGACCAGTAGTTGGTGTAGAGTGTAGACGTATTTTTCCCCAAAAGATTTTCTCTCTTCTATCTCCCAAATGGCCACGCTTGTAGATTTTCTCATGAGCACCTATGAAAGGGGAAGCTGATACAGATTTAACGACCCATATACCAGGAATCATCTTATGTCCCTGCACCATATCACATTGTGAGTTAAGTGCAGGGCCTTTTGAATGAGAAGAGCTTTTCTTACAGTGGCAAAGATTCCCCTTTTGACATTACTCTTTTGATTGGGCATTTCAATATTTTTAATTCTTTTTCTCCCTTTAGTAAACTATTAGGTGGTGGGATTGAGAGCATGGCAATCACAGAGGCCTTTGGAGGTGAGTGAACCATATTATATGGATTTTATTGAGTGGATTACCAATAGAGAGCTGCAGCAGATATTTAGGTTTTAAAGCAAGCTACATTTTTTTCTATCAAATCTTTGAAAGGAAACCCATGAAAGCTTATGCCCAAATAAATGTTAGCCTTTAAGGTGCCACAGGGATCCTTGTTGCTTTTGCTGAAACAGACTAACATAGCTACCCCTCTGACTAATAAAGATGAGATTATTTTCATAGACTCACAGAAACAGATGCTGAGCAGGAGAGAAAAGCTAGGGCCACAGGATATGTTGGCCCTGCAATCAGAAGTGTGACTACAGCAAATGTAGACATATACAAGCTTGTTTGATCTAGCTAGCTAGCTTGAATAAAAATAAAAGCTGGCCTGAGACCTTGACTATGTACTTGAGGGGCTAGTTGGTGAAGCTTAAAATCTCTGACTGCAGTGTCAGAACAAGAACAGGGAACATGGCCCTGAGGAAAAATGAGAAAACTGTTGGGCTAAGTGCTGACTGGAAAACGGACTTTGAACTGTGAGTAAAGACGCTGTCTCTTATTGTTTGATTCCGGCTGTGTTCAAGAAAACAGGACTTTGTACGGCCTTTGAAAATACACAGGATTTCATCAAAAGAAACACCTGACTCCTGGCATCTACCACAACTCACATGATCCTGAACTTTGGCTACATGGTTAGGTAAAAAAAATGGTAATAGTATATTTAACTTCCAACTGAATGCAGTTACCATGGACAAGTGGAAGTGAACTCATTTTAACATTGTCAAGCATGACACCTCTCACAGTGCAGCACTTCTGAGCCCTGCAGTTCATAAATACAGTTTGCACTGTACAACATATTTATGATTGGGGTGTTGAAAGATAGATAGCAGTACAGGTGATTGAGGTTTTATAAATGAGAATGTATTCTTATTGAAACAACACATGTGTTTGACAAACTGCAAAAACTTTTCCCTTGTTTTTTCTCTCTAAAAGAATTCAGAACCGGTAAAACCCAGCTTGCCCACACCCTTTGTGGTAGGTACACAGTCTTAATATTGACAGTTATGTCCCTCTTTAATCTGATTAATAAAGAGTTCTATGGCATTGTCAGTGTTTGCTCTCTAAAAGAAACACTTTCCCAAGCTAACAAACAGCATTTAAGAGCTAAGATCGGCCCGCACATAGCTTAGTTACACATACGTAAAGATAAGCTCTTTTCTTGGCTACATGAGAAAGAAATATATTGCCTTAGGGAAGTGGAAATATGCCATGTTCTGTTACCTCTATAAATGTTGTGAAGTAGACTTCAGTGAGTATTGTTTCTATTAATTCAGATGTGTATGAATTGAAAGTGTCTTTGTTTATATCTGTTTCTTTGCCATTATTCTATATTTCAGAACTTTATTGATAGTATTTACATCCTCTTTGAATTCATTCAGAAAAGGGATGTAAAATCCCAGTTAATCAGTTAAGGGGTTAAACTTTAGGTCTACCTAATGTTTAACTGATTAAGTGGGATCCGGGCAGGGGTTCGCTCCAGCCTAGTTGGAGCAGCCCCCACCCCGTGAGGCTCCCACTTCCAGCCACATGCAGGGGCTGGCTGCTGGCTCTTAGCCCCTGCGCAGAGGCTGAGGCTGCTGCCAGCTCCTGGTCTCCAGCCCCTGCTGGAGCAGCCCTTGTTGCCAATGAACTGGGCTCCCCACAGACACCAGTGCAGCCCCTGTCTGTGGGGTGCCCGGGCCCACTGTGGACAACTGGAGGTGCGCTGTAAAAGCCTCTATAGCAGGGGTGGGCAATAATTTTTGGCCGGGGGCCACTTCAAAAATTTGTGAAGTGGTCCCGGGGCCACCCTGGAAGGGGCGGGGCCTTAACCAGAAGGGGCGGGGCCAGGATGCTTCTGGGCTATTCCACCCCGGGGGAGCCCCTTTGCCCGCCCTTCCCACTAGGCACCCATGCCTAACAGGGCAGGAAAAGGCTTTGCATGCTCCCCCACCCCCAGGCCAATCAGGGCCTGGGGGCTGGGGAGCATGGGAAGCCTCCTCCTGCCCTGCAAGGAACACGTGGCTCTTCAAAGTGCTACGCGTGCCTCGCAGGGCAGGAGGAGACATCACATGCTCCCCTGCCCCAAGCCTTGATTGGCCTGGGGGCGGGGAAGCTGCGCGAAATTTCCTCCTCCCTTCCTCCCCCCCCCCCCCCGTCCTGTGAGGAATGCATGGCACTTCAAAGTGCCGTGCGAAGGAAGCTTCACACAGCTCCCCCGCTCCCCAGGTCCTGATTGGCCTGGGGGCGGGGGGAGCACGTGAAGCCTCCTCCTGCCCTGCAAGGCACACATAACACTTTGATGCGCTGTGTGCTCCTCGCAGGGTGGGGGAGATGGCAGAGGAAACTTTGCGCATCTCCTCCACCCCCAGGCCAATAAGGGCTTGGGGGCAGGGCAGGGCGGGAGGAAGTTTCGTGAGCTCCCCTGCCCCCAGGCACTAATTGGCCTGCGGATGGGGAAGCGGCAGGGCCTCTGCGGGCCAGATCAACCTGCTTGGCAGGCCGAATCCAGCCCGCGGAGGCCCTTTTGCTCATCCCTGCTCTAGAGAAATTCAGTCAGTGATGACTGCTGCAGGGGAAGGAGGCACTGAGGGAGCTCCGGGGGGGAAGCACAGCCAGACCAGGCAGCGGTAGCCGGGCTGAGAGGTGCTATCAGAAAAGCTTCGGGACTGAAGTGAGAGTACATAGAGGACATCTGTCAGGATCTGGTAGGAAGTAGTCCAGGGCTGCGAATTGCTCCCCAAGTGCTCAGTGTGTTGCACAGATTCCCTGCTGAGCGAGCAGTGAATCGTGCCACTGCCAACAGGGTCCAGGGCTGGGACCCAGTGGAGAGGGAGGGCCCGGATCCCCCTACCACCTCCTTAGATACCTTCACGTGGGGGAGCTTTTCCTGTGATATAGTAATTGAGGCCGCTGGGCTGTAATACCCTGAATATAGAGGCAGATTTATTGACTGAGGCCACTGAGCTGTAATACCCTGAATACAGGGGTAGACTTATGGAATGAGGACTCTGGGTTGTAATATCCTGAATATAGAGGGCGGACATTGTTATTGAGGCCGCTGGGCTATAATACCCTGAAGAGAGAGTCTAGCACAGTGGTCCCCAACGCGGTGCCCACGGGCGCCATGGCGACCGCCGGGCCATTTCTGTGCGCCCGCCGAGTGATCGGGGCTGGCCCCGCCCCCCGGGTGCATGGCGCAAAGGCTGTGCCAGCCCCGGGTGCGGGGTGTATGGGTGGCGCCGGCCCGGGCATGCGGCGTATGGGCGGCGCCAGCCCCGGGCGCACGGCACAAGGGCAGCCTGGTGCGCGGCGCATGGGCTCTGCCAGCCCCAGCGTGCGGCGTATGGACGTCCCCACCCCTGGGTGCATGGCACAGGAGCGGCGCCAGCCCCGGGCGCGCGGCGCATGAGCACTGTCGGCTCCTGGGCACGCGGCACAGGGGTGGCGCTGGCCCTGGGCATGCAGCGCATGGGTGGTGGCGGCCCTGCCCCCAGGCGCGCGGCACATGGGCTGTTCCGGCCCCGGGTGCGCGGCGTATGGGCGGCCCCGCCTCTGGGGGTGTGGCACAGGAGCGGCGGTGGCCCCAGGAATGCGGCACATGGGTGGCGCCAGCACCGGGCGCACGGCGTATGGGTGGCCTCGCCCCCGGGCGCATGTGTGGCCCTGCCCCCAGGTGCCCGGCACGTGAGCGGCCCCGCCCTTGGGCGCCCGGCAGCCCCAAAAGGTTGGGGACCACTGGTCTAGCATATTAACTGAGGCCGTTGAGCCATTCTGTAAATAGACTGGGTAGCTGCTAGGTCACTCACTTGAAGAGAATAAGTTTGAGGGGCCTCCAAGAGCCTGCCACCCCTCGACACTGATAAACAGTAGCCCTCTGTTCATCTGCCTAAAAAAATATATTTCCAATTAAGGCATGGTAAAAGCGTAGTCATTAGATCGAAAAGCCCTATTATATCATGATCGTTAGCCAGAAGGCCAAGATGTTTTTCTTTAATTATTGCTAGTTGTTATCATTAAGTATTTATTTTTAATACAAAATTATGCAAATTTAGATGCAAAATAAGTGTCGGTGTTCAATAGCATAAAGTTTTGATTAAGTCTGACCTGACATCCCACAGAGAAAAGTTACTTTGGTTCCTTAAGCTAGCTGGGAAGGCAAGTCAGCCTTGCTATAAAAGCAACTCTGGTTATTGTAGTGGATTGTTTGTGTGTTGTGTGCAAACAGGTGGATCTGTCATTTCTTAAAAGTGGTAGCAGAGAATGTTGTAGGGAAGGAAGAGGCTTTTTCCCCTTTCCTCATTTTGAGCCTCTCTTTATGATGCATTCCAGTGACAGCACAGCTTCCTGGAGCAGATCGGTACACAGGAGGAAAAACTATCTTCATTGATACCGAAAATACTTTGTATCTTTTTTACTCAAGCAAGTTTCTTAAGTCCCTTGATAGAAAGGGACATTGATGCATCTTATAAAATGAGTACACACCCTCATAAACTTCTGGTGGAGTGCATTTTGTTGCAGAAAGCAGAAAAGATGCTCTAAATGGCTCCATACACGGATAAAAGTAAAGCACTGTCTATCAAATGTGGCCCATGGCCATCATGAAGAAAAACAAAGTCAGTGCTGTCCACAACAGTTTATTCTTATAATAAATGACTAAAGCAAGATGATTTACACATTGGAGTTTGGACATGGTGTTTTTTATCCCTAGATAATTTGTTATAATCCAACCCAAATGTAGGGAGGTAGAAAGTGGGGTCAAGATACAGATGTTATTTTATATTTCTATTTGTGTAGTTTTAATCCGCTCATCTTTTTAATATCTAGGTGATAGAAACTTTTCATGTCCAGTTTACTGTTTCAACGGTGATTCCACCGTTACCATCTCACAGCTTTCTGATGGGCTGCATAAAATAAGTTTGCTTTCTGTGTTCCAGTTAGTCTGTATCACAAAAACAAAACACATCACCAAGTCCATAAGCACTAATTGTTCCTTTTGTAGGCAATATCAGCAGAGGCCAAGGCCTTGTCTGGAAGCTGTGGCTTTGGACTTGAATTTTGCAGGTTTTCATTAATTTGTGTGATGTATATAAAGAGAATCCTTAACTCTAACATATCGCAGCCGTCCAGATCGTCTTCGTGACATTGCTGATCGCTTCAGTGTAGACCATGATGCAGTGCTTGATAATGTGCTTTATGCACGTGCATATACCAGTAAGATTATCATTGAATGGGCACAAACAACATACTCCCCCCAACCCCACCCAATTCTGCTGTTTTAGCAGTTCTCAAGTTTATTGGCTGAGACCTTCTTCTAGGTGTCACTATCACATTTTTCTGGGTAGAGGGAGTCACAAGCCTGCTAGTTGCTTCAGTTTTCTGTTGTGGTCCTCTGCTGCTGTAGTTGTGCTCAGTATAAGTGGTGCTACTCAGCCTCATTCTGTAAACTATGTAGCAAATTCCAGAAATATTAAGGACTTGTCTGTACAGGGATTTAAACCAGATTAAGTTAATGCAGTTTCAAAATGCATACATACAGCATAATTCCTTATGGCACATTAACTTTCTTTTAAACCACCTTGCAGGAGGCATAAGGGATCTGTCGAAAAAGGCTTTCTTTCTTGACAGATCCCCCTCTAGACTGCTGCTTTTTGTGGACAAAGTGCTGAGTTGGCAAAAATGTGGCGGCCATTTTTATGCAAATTAGGCACGGGATATTTAAATCCCTGCCTCATTTGCAATGTCGAGCTGCCTAATTTGCATCCCTCTGCCGACAGAGGGATTCAGTCTAGACATACCCACAGATAGACAGATGCACAAACTCTCTCATATCTATCTATCTATCTATATAGAGATATAGATATAGATATATATTATGCTGCACTGCTGTTAGTCTCTGTTCCAGGTGTTCCATGGCAACAGTCATTTTTGTCATATGTTTATCCTGCCCCCAACCTCCTCCAGCTCACCCTGCCTGACCTCTCTCAATGCACTTTTTCAGAAAGGGGAAACTGAAAGAATTGGGCTTGTTTAGTTTAGAAAAGAGACGACTGAGGGGGGACATGATAGCAGCTTTCAAGTATCTAAAAGGATGTTACAAGGAGGAGAGAGAAATTATTCTCCTTGGCCCCTGATGATAGGACAAGAAGCAATGGGTTTAAATTGCAGCAAGGGAGGTTTAGGTTGGACATTGGGAAAAACTTCCTAACAGTCAGGATGGTTAAACACTGGAATAAATTGCTTAGAGAGGTTGTGGAATCTCCATCACTGGAGATATTTAAGAGCAAGTTGGATAGGCATCTATCAGGGACAATCTAGACAGTGCCGTGAAGGGAGGGGACTGGACTCAGTGACTTCTCAAGGTCCCTTCCAGTTCTAGGATTCTATGAAAATGGAAGCTGCTCCAGCTGGGCAATAAGCCTTTGTGTCATGCTGAAGCCCTGACCATCAGCCACTTTGAAGCCCACACTATGGAGGACAGAAGCAAAAGCCTTTCCTCCCCATAGTCTCATTCACCAGCTCAGCATGACCTCAGGCAGTATGATGCAATCCCAGCCTACACTCAAACTCCCTAACACAGCAGATCAAATCATTAAAACATTCATTTTTGTGAAAATCATCAGTTTATTGAGAGACTGGTTGCAGGGAAAGAAGTTTGGTTAGTATCCTCACTTTACATGAGGTAGATGTGGACATTGCATGCTGGTAAAAGTACAAAGACTACAGCCAGGGCCGGATTAAGGGGGGGGCTAGCTGGGCAGCTGCCCGGGGTGCCAACCTATGGGGGGGTGTCTGATGGCAGCTGTAAGGGGTGCCGCGAGGCCGGGGGCCGCATGGCGCCCCTTAGAGCTGCAATCAGGCACCGCGCGCTTGATTGCAGCTGTAAGGTGCGCAGTGCGCCGGGGGGTGGAGCCATGCATGCGTCGCGCGCCCGCTGCTTGGGGCACAGTAATGGCTCGAGCCGGCCCTGACTACAGCTCCCACTCAGGTATGAATGTCCGATTGCACACAATCTTACAGAGATAGAGCTTTTCCTTAGGGACAGTATAGTTCTTAGTGACTTTTCACAGTCTTAAATGCAGAAAGACTGGCAATAATCAATGCTTCAAATAATCATTGCTGAACTAGGTTTTTCTCTCAACTTTCACAATGTTTGTAGGAGCAAGAAAGCAAAATCAGAAGTTTCTCAGTTTTAGTCCAGACATGAAGGATAGCTACATGGTTGTTTCCCCAAGTATAGTTTGCAACAATGCCCTTCCCCTCATGTAGCACTTCAGAGGGGGACTTCCTTGGTGAATAACTTAACAGTGTATCTGGCAGGTCTGCCCTTTGCCTTTTTACGCAAGGCCATGAGGGCAGGGGACTGGTCTTGTTACCTGACACTAGATATTATCAGGGCACATCCGCAAGGGATGGCATATAAGTTCGACCCCAACCGTATCTAATCCCCAGTCAGTCAGAGATTTGACGCAATGAAATGAAAACTTAACAATTTAGATAAAGTTCAACAACTAGACTATATTGTTTACAACCAAATTACAAAAACAATTATACCTCGAGTAAACATAGGAGGGCAGTCCCCCTATGTTACTACTATACCAGAGTCGTCGGCGCACGGACGATGGTGGTGGTGCTGGCGACCTCAAGTCTTTGGCTGATTTAGAGCCGCGGACGAGGAACAACCAGGAGTCCCTCGGTGGATGGAGACGCCGAGGCTGGCGACCTCAATCCCTTGGCTCTTCCAAGCCGCAGGAGAGGAACTACCAGGAGTCCCACGAAGAGCTGAGATGAATCAGTGACGTTGCCTTCCGCGATGTATGATTCCTCTTCCTGCTCTTCGGTGCAGCTGGAACAGGCGATGGACGCTAAACTCTGGCCTAACTGTCCTAAACTTAACCTAAAATAAAACCCTACAGCTATTCCCCGACGCGCCCGACAGACAGTCACGATGACGGCTGATAAGCGGACCCCCGACATAACCTGCCGAACAGACTCGACGACGAAAGCTAAACTATCTAATACTAAACTACCTAAACTAACTAAACCTAACCTAAGATAAGATTATAGAATGAGCAAAAAGCCTTCCGCCCTGCTATGCCCTAGATGCCCTTAACTCACATACACATTAGACCTAGGACAAGACTGGACCTCAGTCACTCTAGCCTAGCTCGCAACAGGTGCCCGACGCGACGCGACCGCTCCGCCCCTAACTGTGCGTGCCACAAGTTTTTATACCCTGGACTCATGAATATTCATTAATATTATACTTTGAACTGATTGGTTCTACTATGATGCCATTTTACATACTTTCAAATTGATTGGTCACAAGATCATAACATCTGCATCTAATTAATTTTCAAATCTTAACAGATATGTTGTTCTATGTGGACTATGTGCAAACTACCTTATACAGTAATGGTTTCCTTTTGATCGACAGAACATTGACTGACAGTTGTTAGCCTGATCTAATACATCAAGTACACTAGTTCTAGTACATAGGCATTTCATAGTTCTTACATTTAGACTCATTTATGTACAGATATTATATCTAATCTTTTATGCCCTTAATGCAATTCTGCTTACAGTCTCGATGACCTCTCGAGGTCCCTTCCAGTTCTAGTGTGCTATGATTCTCAGATTCTTAGTCACCCACCTGAGTGTAAAGTAATAAAGAATCAGGATAGCCTAAAGAGGATGTAGAGAAGATTACTATCCTATACCCCCAGACTCCCCGCTAACCTCAACACCATATGGTCCAAGAACAAGAAGATGCAGAACTGCGGCATATGCTCAGCTGTGACTTGAATCTCCCCCATCCTTGTTGTGTTCTGCCATCCATGGCACTGTATAACTTTGGATTTTGATTTTATTATGTTTTAATTAAAGGTTTGGTTTTGATTGCTATGTAATAGATTATAAATAATTATTGTTATTATTATACAAAGAGTTATCAATGCATTTTAAACAGAAAATGCCTAAAAAAATAGGGTTTTACAAAAGTAATGAGTCACAGATCCAAGATGAAATAAGGATTGCCACAGTGGTCAACTTTCATTATCCATAAACAAGATTGTATTGCCCACAATTCATCCCAGCCATTCCTATCTGCAGTAAGAATAGTAGGCATCCCTGATAGTACTGTCCTTTCAGTTTCCATTTCTGTTGGAGTCCTTGTTAGCTGTTAAAACTGCTGAGCAAGTCTCTGCATCTCAGTCCTCCCATCCATCATTCAGGCTTTCTCCCTTACTCTCACAGATTATTATGCACATACAACACGAAGCCTATCATCTTTCTGCAGCTTCCAGCTTACTCCACAAACAACACCTTCCAAATGGCCTAATGCACGCTCCACTGCCATTCTGAAGCTACCAAAGTAATAAAGTTACCTCCAAGTGAGCTGTGAATGGTTTCATTAACCAGGATACCACAGGATAAACCTGATCTCCCCAGATAACAGGAGCAGTCTCCATATTTCATGTCCATAATGATCCTGGGGACAAACAATCCTTTATTCATGAAGATAAACAGAGCTGAGTTCCAAAAGATATTCCAAAAGGAATATCCTTTTTTATTTATTTGTAAATTCTGAGCCTTGGAGAGTGGGGGGGAGGAGGAGAGAGACAAACAGTATATACATGGGACTAATCAGTTGCCCCGATATAGTGTGGGAACCCCATAAGTAAAGACATCAATAGTCTCATGAGCACTGGCAAGCTTTATAACTTGGTGCAACAGTACCTTATTCAGAGCATCATATATCTGCATGACAACGGCCCCAGTAGTAGGCCTCCCTACATCAAATTGGCTGGTTATAGATGGCAACATTGGGGGTGGCCAGCTACAAGAAGCGACCTGCTTCTTTGTGAGAATGGGGTGCTGCATGTTGGTTAGCTGCGACTGCAGCTCCAGGACTAGTTCACGTGTTTTTTAAAAAGGTTGCCTTCTTTCCCACCCTGAAATTCTCTTGTCAATGCAGATCATCCCAGGTCTGTCAAACAATTCTTTCCCACCAATTGATGCTGGTTTTCTGAGCCCAGAAACAATGTTCCATGTTGTAAAGCTGCTCCAGGAACAGCTTCTGTAGTAGCAGTGTGATGTCATCCTCTTCTTCCTTGTCCTGCTTCCTCAGCTGCCACCAAAGGTCCTACCGCTGCTGCTGGAGAACTGGCTGCTACTGCCACATCATCTATTCTGAGAGTTGAATACAGCCCAAGCAGCCTCTGTGGGTTCCCACTTGCCATCACAGATTACTGTTGTTGTCTGTACTGGCCAACAGCAAATTGAAAATTGCACTAATGTTCCCAGAAAAAATGACGAGGAGTCCTGTGTCACCTTAGAGAATCCTCATTGTTTTTACAGATATAGACTAACATGGCTACTCCTCTGAGTCATTCCCAGAAAAGAAAGATGGGACATTGAAAATGGAAACATTGGTTTATTTTAAAATTTGAACCTACGTGGGTTCCCCCATGAATCCCATGATGTACAGTGAGATACAGCTATTAGTGCAGCTTGCATATTGTGCATTATATAGCACCTATCAAATCAATCTGATTTAACCCTACTGTGTAGACAAACCCTAAGTGAACTCCATGTTTTATAATATTTGTGTACAAACGTGGTATCTGAATTTGGCAACGTCATGTACATTTTTAAATTGAGTTTTTCATTGAGTTAAATATGAAAATGAATCATGCAATTAGTATAATATTTCTTGTGTTAATGAATTTCAGAGTAAATTCATTTCACATTGTCTCTCCATTTACACTGTTCTGCAGAATGGTGTCCTGAAACATAGTAGAAATTGTCTTGGGGAATGTGAACATTTTGGTTGTTGAATAGAAAGCAGTTGGAACCTGTGGATGCATGAGAGGCAGTTGTAGATTGTGGGGTAAACACATTAGTCAGAAATGATACTAAAACTATTAGTAGTGAAATTATAAACAATTTTGACATTTACACTATCATCTTATGTTTAATTTCATATGAATGAAGCAATTCACGTCTCTCAAGTGCACTAATTTACATTTTGAAATTGTATTTTTTAACCATAAACACCAGGAACTTAATGTTTCAAGAATGAAAACTAATATTCTTCTTCGAGGAGTCCCCGTAGATGCTCCACTGTAGGTGCTGGGCTTGCCCCGGCGCCTCAGGATGGAGATTTTTGCAGCAGTAGTCCGGCCGGACCGCGCATGCGCAGGGAGCATCTCGCGGCTTTCGCGCCCTTTTGTGCTGCTTGGTCCGGTCTGAGCCAGTTCCTCTTAACTGCCTCACGCTGCAGACAGAGCAACGCTCTTCTCCCTGGACCTCTTCAGTCGCGAGGAATTCAGGCTTGTTCATTGTTAAAAATTAGTTTCTACTTACCTTTTCCCCTCTTCGGAGTTTCACCTGTTACTATTTAAAAAAAAACAAAAACGGAGTTTTTCCTCACAAGTTTAAAGTTCCCAGTTGGTTCTTTTTACTATCTTAAAGTTGTTTACCTTCAATATAAGTTGATGTTTCTTCTCCCAGTTCATTCCTTCCCTGTTTAAAAAAAAAAAAGAGAGAGATTTTATTCTTACACGGTCAGCTAGTCACTGACTGCAACAATGCCCGGCTCCCTGGGATTCAAAAAATGCGACGTATGCCGAGAGGTCATGCCTGCCTCAGATGGCCGCTCCTCCTGTATTCACTGTTTAGGAGAGGGCCATGTCCCACAAAAATGCCCTCATTGCTCCAAGCTCACATCCAGAGCAAGATGTGATAGGGAAATGAGGCTCAGGATGATTCTCTTTGATAAGGCCCTACAGCCTCAGGGATCCGCCTCCACTGCACGGCCCTCCCCGGAGCCACAGAAGTGCAGAGCCTCCTCTCCCACCACCGCGCCTCCCAGAAAGACTAAGCCGTTTCCGACCTGCTCTCTGCCTGCCACTTCGCACGGCAGATTGAGCATTGGCTCCAAACCTGGCACTTCTGGCCTGTCCAAACCGCGGCCGGCACCGTCTAAAGCGGCGAAATCCGGACCCTCAGTGCTGATAGTGAGTCATCCTCCGGCACCAAGGCCCACAGCACCGGCAACGTCCGCACCAGCGAGTTCAGCTCGACCTGTGCCGACACCGCTGGTGCCGACCCCAAGACCAGCACCGACCGCCTCTGACCCCCAAGCGGCACCGAGGCACTCGGAAGACCCTGCACTGACTGCGGCACCGATGTCGCCGGCACCGCGGACGGCACCGGTCTCCACACCTCCTCTCGATAGACCAGACGATCCGGTACCGATATCGGCACCGACATGGGCACAGCCCAGAAAGGCTACAGCCAAAACGCGGCAGCAATGGAGCCCGTCCCCGCGCTCCACTTCCCTGGTGTTTTCTCCAGAACCCTCCTCACCTCCTCCACCCCACTCGCTGAGGAGGTCACCACCTAGGAGGTTCCCCTCCACGGAGCGCCTGCCATCGCCTTTCTTAACACCGCCAAGGGAGCACCAGTACCAATCGGGTCAGTACCCCCGTCACCATCGCTTTTCCGTCTCTCCCTCTCCCTTGAGCCGAAGGTCCTACTCACTTCCATTGTCTCCTCGATCTCCTAGCTACTCCTACAGGAGATCCTACAGCAGGTCTCATCATTACGACTGCTCACCATCCCGCTCCTCATACTATTATAGGGACCCATATGACAGACAGACCTACTGTAAAACCCATTTACCATAGCAAGAGGAACAGCTGGCCAAAAACTCAAAAAGCAATAGCAAAATGTTTTTTAAGTATATTAGAAGCAGGAAGCCTGCTAAAAAACCAGTGGGTCCCCTAGACGATCGAGATACAAAAGGCGCAATCAAGGACGATAAAGCCATTGCGGAGAAACTAAATGATTTCTTTGCTTCAGTCTTCACGGCTGAGGATGTTAAGGAGATTCCCAAATCTGCACCATCTTTTGTGGGTGATGAATCTGAGGAACTGTCCTGGATTGAAGTGTCATTAGAGGAGGTTTTGGAACAAATAGAAAAACTTAACGTTAACAAATCACTAGGACCGGATGGCATTCATCCAAGGGTTCTAAAAGAACTCAAATGGGAAATTGCAGAACTATTATCTGTGGTTTGTAACCTATCCTTTAAATCGGCTTCTGTACCTAATGACTGGAAGATAGCTAATGTGACACCAATATTTAAAAAGGGCTCTAGAGGCGATCCTGGCAATTACAGACCGGTAAGTCTAACTTCAGTACTGGGCAAATTAGTCAAAACAATAGTAAAGAATAAAATTGTCGGTCACGTAAAAGAACATAATTTGTTTGACAAAAGTCAACATGGTTTCTGTAAAGGGAAATCATGTCTTACTAATCTGTTAGAGTTCTTTGAAGGGGTTAACAAACATGCAGACAAGGGGGATCCAGTAGATATAGTTTACTTAGATTTTCAGAAAGCCTTTGACAAGGTCCCTCACCAAAGGCTCCTGTGTAAATTACATTGTCATGGGATAAGAGGGAAGGTCCTTTCATGGATTGAGAACTGGTTAAAAGACAGGAAACAAAGGGTAAGAATAAATGGTAAATTTTCAGAATGGAGAGGGGTCACTAGTGGTGTCTCCCAAGGGTCAGTCCTGGGACCAGTCCTGTTCAACTTATTCATAAATGATCTGGAGAAACTGGTTAGCAGTGAGGTGGTAAAGTTTGTGGATGATACTAAACTGTTTAAGATAGTCAAGACAGAAGCAGACTGTGAAGAACTTCAAAAAGATCTCACCAAACTGAGTGATTGGGCAACAAAATGGCAAATGAAATTTAATGTGGATAAGTGTAAAGTAATGCACATTGGAAAAAATAACCCCAACTATACGTACAGTATGATGGGGGCTAATATGGCTACGACAAATCAGGAAAGAGATCTTGGAGTTATCGTGGATAGTTCTCTGAAAACTTCCACACAGTGTGCAGCGGCGGTCAAAAAGGCAAATAGGATGTTAGGAATTATTAAGAAAGGGATAGAAAATAAGACACAGAATATCTTACTGCCCCTGTATAAAACTATGGTACGCCCACATCTTGAATACTGTGTACAGATGTGGTCTCCTCACCTGAAAAAAGATATTTTGGCCTTGGAAAGGGTTCAGAAAAGGGCACCTAAAATGATTAGGGGTTTGGAACGGGTCCCATATGAAGAGAGGCTAAAGCAACTGGGACTTTTCAGTTCAGAAAAGAGGAGACTGAGGGGGGATATGATAGAGTTATATAAAATCATGAATGGTGTGGAGAGGGTGAATAAAGAAAAGTTATTTATTAGTTCCCATAATCGAAGAACTAGAGGACACCAAATGAAATTAATGGGTAGCAGGTTTAAAAATAATAAAAGAAAGTTCTTCTTCACACAGAGCATATTCAACCTGTGGAACTTCTTGCCAGAGGAGGCTGTGAAGGCTAGGACTATAACAGAGTTTAAAGAGAAGCTAGATAATTTCATGGAGGTTAGGTCCATGAAAGGCTATTAGCCAGGGGACAGAAACAGTGTCCATGGCCTCTGTTTGTCAGAGGCTGGAGATGGATTGCATGAGACAAATCGCTTGATCTTTGTCTTCGGTCCACCCCCTCTGGGGCACCTGGTGCTGGCCACTGTTGGCAGACAGGCTACTGGGCTAGATGGACCTTTGGTCTGATCCATTATGGCCATACTTATGTTCTTATATCACTGTGCCTATCACCGATCCTCCAGATCACCGATCAGGCCCAGGTCGCATGACTCATCTTTACGTTACTCACCGGCTATCGACCCACCTCCATCGGTGCATAGTCCACGTTTGCCACCGCCTCTCCCCTCCCACGCTGAGGAGGAGCAACGCTTCGAACAACCCCATCAACCTCAGGAGTCTCCTGCAGACCCTTCATCATCCTCACCGGATGAGGCGATGATACCAGGCGACATCTCGCCCCCGGATGATATCAGACAATTCCAGGAGCTTTTTAAAAGGGTCACTCTCTTGCAGGAGATCCAGCTCACTGAGATTCAGAGTAAACCCCACCGTCTCTTCAAAAACCTAGAGACGTCCCAACCTCCTAAACTGGCTATTCCCCTTGATGAGGCCATTTTGGAGGTCGCCAATGAACTGTGGGCAATCCCAGCATCGGTCCCACCTACAAATAAAAAGGCCGACAAGAAATACTTTGTGCCACCCAAGGGGTCAGAATTCCTGTTTACGCATCCGCTCCCCAACTCCTTGGTGGTTGATGCAGTGCAACAATGAGCACATGCTCCACAGTAAAGGAGCCAGGCCTCGGATAAGGACTCTATGGGTGTGTCTAGACTACATGGCTCCGTCGATGGAGCCATGTAGATGAGTGTACTCGACAAAGGGAAATGAAGCGGTGATTTAAATAATCGCCGCTTCATTTACATCAAAATGGCTGCCGCGCTGTGCCGATCAGCTGATTGTCGGCATAGCACGGTAGTCTAGACGGGGATCAGCTGACCCCAGATCCCTTTGTTGTCAGATCCTTTATACGCTTACAGGATCTGATGACAAAGGGATCTGGGGTTGGCTGATTCCCATCTAGACTACCGCGTTGTGCTGACAACGCTGGTCTACAATTTTTTAGAAGTCGTCTGCTTCAGAGATAAAATGTGCTATTTATTATGTATTTTGATGTGCTGAATTCAAATATGACAAAACAACTGATTGGCTACTGTTTCCAAGATATTTAAGTTTTTACATTTTACGTCTATGTATATTGTGTAGATAGTAGAGTTTTAATCATAAATTGTAAACCTAGGTCTTTTCATGTGTTTATGGTTGCTTTACATGATAATATTTCACCTGTCCTGTTTATGTAACACTTTAAAAATCAGCAAAAGGGTTATATAAATAAAATTTATTTTGAAACAAAAGGCAAAAAACTATTATGTACATAGTTTAGTCCTATTCAGTGTCTACTTGGCGCTTCTTGGCTTGTCTCTTGTATTCACTAAATGGAGCATCTCTTGTCACTGTCCAGCAATAGTCTGCAAGCACTGATGGGCTCCATTTGCCCTGATAGCGTTTCTCCATTGTTGCAATGTCCTGGTGAAATCGCTCGTCGTGCTCGTCGCTCACTGCTCCGCAGTTCGGTGGAAAAAAATCTAGATGAGAGTGCAAAAAATGTATCTTTAGTGACATGTTGCAACCAAGGCTTTTGTATGCCTTGAGGAGGTTTTCCACCAACAACCTGTAGTTGTCTGCCTTGTTGTTTCCGAGAAAATTTATTGCCACTAACTGGAAGGCTTTCCATGCCGTCTTTTCCTTGCCACGCAGTGCATGGTCAAATGCATCATCTCAAAGAAGTTCACGAATCTGAGGACCAACAAAGACACCTTCCTTTATCTTAGCTTCACTTAACCTTGGAAATTTTCCATGGAGGTACTTGAAAGCTGCTTGTGTTTTGTCCATGGCCTTGACAAAGTTCTTCATCAGACCCAGCTTGATGTGTAAGGGTGGTAACAAAATCTTCCTTGATTCAACAAGTGGTGGATGCTGAACACTTTTCCTCCCAGGCTCCAATGACTGTCGGAGTGGCCAGTCTATCTTGATGTAGTGGGAATCTCTTGCACGACTATCCCATTCGCAGAGAAAACAGCAGTACTTTGTGATTCTGGTGCATCAGGAACCAGCAGTCCTTCTCCGTGGGGTACTGGGCATATAGCTGATGGAATGTTTAGATAATGCACAGTCCACTTTTTCTTCTTTGACACACCTTTCCCAACTGGAGGCACTATGCAGAAGTAACAATTGCTGGTATGATCTGTTGGCTCTCTCCAAATCATTGGCACTGCAGAAGGCATAGATTTCCTTTTCCTGTTCAACCACTGGCGAAGATTTGTTGCACAAGTGTTGCAGCTTATGTGTGGGGCCCACCTCTTGTCCTCATCTCCAATTTTGCAGCCAAAATAATAGGTGATAGGCTTTCTTAACCATAGTGGTTATACTGCGCTTTTGTGATGCAAAAGTCACTTCACCACAAACATAGCAGAAGTTATCTGCACTGTTCACACAAGTACGAGGCATCTCTGCTCACTTTGGCTAAACAGAAATGTGTCCCTTTGCAAAATCAAACAATGACAAATAAGAGAGCACGACACTGTATGATTTTTAGAGCTGATATAGGGCAATTTGTTCAGCAGAGTGATGTAAGCTTCGTTATGATTGCATCATCCATGACTTCTAGGAATAACATGATGCAATTCATATCATGTATGACGCAATACCAGCTTCAGATTGCATCATTCATTGTTTTGCCTAAAAAGCAAGTACTGTCCAAACCCAGTCATAGATTTATTCATAGATCCAGTCAAAGATGTATTTTAGTCATTTCTGGTTTAAATTGAGATCCCTTCCCTTTATAACTCACTTATCCTCCGCCATTCCCAAGTCAAGGGTTGTATATACTGACCCAATAGCATATCTTGAAAACTAGAGCCAATTAACAATTTTAAGCATCATTTTCATTCTCAGTGACCCAGAATTAGTAAAGTTTGACTACATTTATTTCAGAAGCATTTCGGCTGTAGAGCAGTGCAATCAGCTGATTGGCACAGCGCGGCAGCCATTTTGATGTAAATGAAGCGGCGATTATTTAAATCACCGCTTCGTTTCCCTTTGCCGAGTACACTCATCTACATGGCTCTGTCGACGGAACCATGTAGTCTAGACACACCCTAAGAGACTAGATCTCTTTGGAAGGAAAGTGTATACATCCGCAACACTCCTCCTTCAGATAGCCAACTATTTAGCTCACCTATCCGACCACAATTTCGACAACTATTCGAAATTCACAACTCTTATGGAGTCTCTGCCTGAGTCTAAGAGGCCCATCCTGAAGGCGCTGGTGCAGGAAGGATATGCCTCCACTAGAACCAGCTTACAAATAGCGGCGGATGTGGTGGACACTGCAGCTAGGGCCACTGCTACGGCAGTAGTCATGAGAAGAGCCTCATTCCTCCAGGCAGCAGCAGTTCCTAGGGACCTGCAATCAAAGGTAGAGGACTTGCCCTTTGAAAAAGAAAACCTGTTCGCAGAGAAAACCGACACCTTGTTGCATTCCAGTAAAAACACCAGGTCCACACTACGGACTCTTGGGATGTATACTCCGCCATATAAAAGACGCTGGTACATGCCATTCCAGAGGCGTTATGACTACTATCACCAGAGGCAACCATGGCAGCAGCAGCAACAACAAAGGCCATTAGATAACCCTTGCCAACGTCAGCGGCCTCCGAGACGTCGCAACCAAAACAGCCGTCCGCAAACCCACCCCAACACTATACAGCAGGTTTGACTCCTTGGTTGGGAGCATTCAACTAGTCCCATCCCTTACCATCCCGCTGTTCCACCATCGCCTACGCCCGTTTTACAACCACTGGGCAGACATCACCAGTGACAGATGGGTGCTAGAAATAATAAGAACCGGCTACTCTATCCCCTTCCTGTCCATCCCTCCTACAACCCCCCCACCCCAAACCCGTCCATTTTCAGGGACCCCTCTCGTGAACATCTGCTCAGATCAGAAATTCAACATCTGCAGATCGGTGCGGTTGAAACAGTACCACGCAAATTCAGGGGGAAAGGGTTCTATTTCCTAGTTCAAAAGAAAACAGGTGGTTGGAGGCCGATCTTGGACCTCAGGCGACTAAACAAATTCCTGCGGAAACAACGTTTCAAGATGGTAACCCTCGCATCAATTATTCCAGCTTTAGATCAGAATGACTGGTTTGTGGCTCTCGACCTACAGGACGCTTACTTTCACATCACAATTCACCCTTCACACACGATTCCTCAGATTTGTGGTAGGCGACAGTCACTATCAATACAGGGTCCTTCCATTCAGACTCTCAGCAGCTCCCAGAGTGTTCACAAAAGTGCTCTCTGTGGTTGCAGCTCATCTCCGGCGCAACGGAGTAAACATATTCCCCTACCTTGACGACTGCCTCATAAAGGGCCGATTGTCTATACAGGCCGCCAGGATGTTGACCATCACCGAGCGGACCTTCCACTCTCTAGGCCTATTAGTAAACAAAGACAAATCAACATTATCCCCAACTCAAAACCTAGAGTTCATTGGGGCGAGGTTGGATTCAACAGTGGTGAGGGCATTCCTCCCCCTAGCCAGATTCCAAGCCATACAGTCTCTAATAGATACCTGTCGATCCAACCACAGGATTCAGGTTCTTTTGGCTCCCAAGCTTATGGGCCATATGGCTGCAACTACCTTCGTGGTCACGAACGCAAGACTACACTTTCGCGCCCTTCAGCATTGGCTGGCCACCGTGCAGAATCACACCGCCCCAGATGTACACAGAATGGTAACAATCCCCCCCAACGTCATCACGTCCCTTCGTTGGTGGACCGTGGAAAAGCATTTGCTATCCGGAGTGCCTTTCCAACAGCAACTACCAAGTCATCAGATTACAACAGATACTTCCCTCCTGGGCTGGAGCACACACATGAGCGACATGTCAGTGCAGGGCCGCTGGACACCCCAAGAGACGCTGCTCCATATAAATCTGCTGGAGCTCAGGGCCGTCTTCAGTGCCTGCAAGCATTTTCGCGATCACATTCACAACTCCATGGTAAAAATCCTGACAGACAATGTGGCCACAATGTTCTACATCAATCGTCCAGGCGGAGCACGCTCATGATCCCTATGTGCAGAGGTGATCCGACTGTGGAATTGGTGCATCATACTTACCTGGCATAAACAACGCAACAGCGGATTCACTCAAGCAGGAACTTTGCGCCAGACCACGAATGGGAGCTTTACCACAAACCCCTCTGCTTCCTCTTTCACAAATGGGGCACGCCACTTATAGACCTATTCACAACATACAACCACAGGAAGTGCCCCCAGTATTGCTCCAGGGCAGGTCTCGGTCGCCACTCCCTGGCCGATGCGTTTCTCATCTGTTGGAGCGGCCCCTTGATGTATGCCTTCCCCGCCATACCTCTAATTCCAAGAGTATTGCAAAAGATCAATGCCGACCGGGCCACAGTAATATTGATAGCTCCTTCATGGGCCAGGCAACACTGGTTTCCTCAACTGTTGCAACTATCCCGTTATCCACACTACCAGCTGCCACTATTTCCAGCACTACCAACCCAGAACCACGGCCTCCTGCTCCACCCACAGCTTCACACAATGCACCTCTCAGCGTGGTACCTAGCTGGCTGAGCACTAGTGAAACCTTATGTTCCGACGACATCAGAAACGTCCTTATACATAGCAGACGAAGTAGCACGAGAACTGCGTACTTAGCAAAATGGTCAAGATTTACAATCTGGTGCTCAGGCCGTCACACTGACCCAATAATCACTCCTATCCATACCATCCTTGATTACATAATGGACCTCCACCAAGTGGGACTTGCTATGCCATCTTTAAAAGTACATCTCGCGACAATAGCAGCTTTCCATCAACCGATAGAAGGGTTTTCCTTATTTGCACATCCCTTCACTAAGAGATTCATCAAGGGCCTAACAAATTTGTACCCGCCCTTACGCATGCCGCCTCTGCTTTGGGACTTTGACTTGGTACTGCGAACCCTTACGGCCCCACCATTTGAACCACTGGTTATTATACTTCTACAGCTCCTGACCCGGAAACTGGTATTCTTGCTTGCAATCACCTTGGCGCGTAGGGTCAGTGAGCTCTCGGCGTTGATGGCTGTACCCCCATACACCATCTTCCAGAGGGACTGTGTCATCCTCAGACACCATCCAGCCTGTATATCTAAGATCTGTTCGGAGTATCATGTCAACGAACCTATAGTATTGCCTGTGTTCTCCCCTAAGCCACATGCTTCAGCTAAGGAAGCCACTCTCCACGTTAGATGTGCGTAGAGTGGTAGCCTTTTACATTGACCACACTAAGCCCTTTAGAAAAACAGACAGACTTCTCCTGTCCCTAACTGAACGCTTCAAAGGGAAGCCCATTTCTGCCCAAAGAGTTGCTAACTTAATTGTGTATGCATATCTCAATGTTACTCTACTCCAGGGATACCTCTCCCCGAACGCCCTAGAGCACACTCCACTAGGGCCATTTCAACTTCCACCACCTTTCTTAGAGGCGTTCCCCTTGCAGACATCTGTAGGTCAACCACATGGGCCTCCTACTGCACCTTCGTAGAGCATTATGCTGTACAGCACAGATGGCTGCCGGACAAATCCGTTACAGCCGCAGTTCTTTCATCGGCCAGTCGATAAGCTCCGAGTCCCACCTGCCTTGTCATATATGGGAAGTGGGACACTGCTGTGCAGACACCTACAATGGAGCACCCACGGGGACTCCTTGAAGAAGAAAGTGAAGTTACTCACCTTGGTGCAGTAATTGTCGTTCTTCGAGATGGTCCCCGTGGGTGCTCCACTACCCGCCCACCTTTCTGCTTTGGAGTCTGTGTCCATTTTGTGTTACAGATACTGAGGCGGGTATGAGGAACTGGCTCAGACCAGACCAAGCAGCGTGAAAGGGCGCGAAAGCCGCAAGATGCTCCCCGCATATGCATGATTTGGCAGGACTACTGCTACAAAAATCTCCGTCCTGTGGTGCCAGGGCAAGCCCAGCACCTACAGTGGAGCACCCATGGGGACCATCTCGAAAAACGACAGTTACTGCACCAACGTGAGTAACTTCGCTTTCTGATGCACAGTTCTATGTATGTGGCAGGTTCTGTGGAAAATTCTGCAACCATGGAATATATGGGCTTAAGTTATGAACACCCTCAAGTTTACTGTCCTTTGCCTCCATCTTCGGAGTTAGGCCACATCTACACTAGGGGACTGTGACAGCATAACTATGCTGGTATACTATATTATATAAAAACCTGCTTCTGCCAGTATAGTTTACGCTGGTTCTGTGAATGAAATAATGTAATGCTGGTATAACTGTGTCCACATTAGGATTATTGCTGGCACAGAAATGTTGCCAAAACTTCCACCCTCCTAATTGATATCAGGAGTTTCTAGTGTAAACCTGGCCTTAAAACTACCTCACATGTTGGCTCCTTCTGATCTTAATTTCATTCTCCAACTACTACCCACCAGGTGAACATCAGATGGAGTTGCTTGATTATGTAGCAGCCAAATTCCATGAGGAAGCTGGCATCTTCAAGCTATTGGTATGAGCCTTTAGGCCAATTTACATTTCTGCTTACCAGACAATGTCCTCGCTTTTCTTCCTTTTCTTTCCTTACGTTTATTTGTTTTGTGTCATTACCGTTCAGATTATCGACTCCATAATGGCACTCTTCCGTGTAGATTTCAGTGGACGTGGGGAGCTGGCTGAGCGGCAACAGAAACTTGCTCAGATGCTATCGAGGCTCCAGAAAATTTCAGAAGGTAAGGGTGACCTTGCAGGAAAAGTGAAAAATGGCTTGGCAATACTGTGAAAAGGCAGTTCTTGGTAGCTCGCATCACTGCATGGAAACCCCAATGAATTTAGTGGTAGGCATTGGCCATTTGCCCTCCACAGCACCCTCCAAACAAAAATGTGATATTTAGTTAGAAATCAGGTCAAATTGACCAGTTAGACTCCAGGATTCTTCAATATTCTGAGGTGTCTCAGAATTGTTCTTATTTGTATTTCAGTAGCACACAGAAGTACCCATTTAGGGAATTGCAGCTCTGTTCAAACCAATAGTAAGACAGTTTCTGCTCCTGAAAAATGTAATCTAAATAGACAAGAAAAACAAATGATGGGATGAAAAACAGAGGTTCAAAGGGGTAAAGTAACAGTCTGACAGCAATATTAGAATGTTGTCATGGTTTATTATTGGTTGAGGAGGAAGTTACATTTTCCCCCATTTTTTGGAATGTTTCACAACTGGTGAAAGGAGTGGAAGAGGTTCTTTCCATATAATGAACAAAGGACTGGTTTTCCAAAGGTGCTCAGTGTTGGCCTAACTCTACTTCCACTGAATTCAAATGGAAGAAGAATTAAGCCAGCTCTGATCACTTTTGAAAATTCCATTTCTAATTAGTCCAGGCCATCAGAACGATGGGCAGGAGTGTTCTGTTGTTTGTTGTTCGGGTGCTTTACAGTCAGAAACTGTCTCCCATATGCCACTGGTGGGATAATATGCATGAATTCCATGTTGATAGCTTCTTCTTTCCTTAGTTCTTTATATTGTTCTTTGTTAAAGAATATAATGTGGCTGTGTTTGTGACCAATCAGATGACTGCTGATCCAGGAGCAACTATGACGTAAGCCACTTGCTCTTCTTTTATTTCTTTTAAACTTCTCTTACATTAAACATTTAACAGCTGCAGGAAATGGAGTTTTCTCAGAAAGGGCAAGCTCAGATGTAAAAATGCATCGTGCATCTTTACACAGGCTTAGTACTAGATGATATAAGTGAGTAGTTGAGTAGTCGACTACTCCATAAGCCTAAGCCTTAACTTATCGGGTAGTCAAGTCGACTACTCGCTCCCCCCTCCCTTGCTGCCTCTGCATCAGAAGCAGCAAGGGGGGGACAGGAACTGGTGCTAGGGGGGAGCAGCTTAAAAGCTGGTTCCCCCCAGCATCGTCTCCTCAGTTCCACCTCCCTCCGCCCCGTGCTGCTGCCTTTATCAAGGCAGTAGCAAGGAGGGCGGAGTGCAGGGGTAGAGGAGGCTGCTGCAAAGCAGCCGCTGTCCACAGCAGCTTGGGCTGGCCACAAACAGAGGCTGCTCTGGCAACAACCCTTGTTCGTGGCCAGCCCTGGCTGCCACAGACAGAGGCTGCTTCGCAGCAGCAGCCTCTGCCCGCAGCCAGCCTGGGCCACTGTGAACGGGACTGCTGATGGAGCAGCCTCTGACCACGGCCAGCCTGGGCCACCGTGAACAGGGGTTGCTGCTGGAGCAGCCCCTGTTCACAGTGGCCAGGGCTGGCTGCAGGCCGGGGTTGCTGGACCCAGCGCGAGCCGGGACTGAGCAAGCCCAGCTCAGTCCCGGCCTGCACCAGTCCAGGACTGCTGTGGCTCTGCATTTTAAATGTAGTAAGAGCTGCATGGCTCTTTAAAATGCAGAGCCGCAGCGGTCCCTGCTCTGTACCAGCTCGCGCCAGTCCTGGACCTACCCCCGCTGCAGCTCTGCAGTTTAAATGTAGTAGGAGCCAGTCTGCCTGCATGCCTGACTCCTACTACATTTAAATCACAGAGCCACAGCAGGGGTAGCTCCTTTTGAGCACCCTTCCTTATCGACTGTATCTTGTAGTTGATACAAATTGTATCAACTACACGATTAATCAGTTACCTGCCTCTTAACATCTTACATTAGTATTGGGCTGTGATTTGCTAAGGCTATATCTATACTAGCAGGCTTACGGTGGCACAGCTGTATCAATGCAGTTATGCTGCTATTAGATCACTTGTGACGCTGCTCTGTGCCAGTGGGAGAGAGCTCTCCTGTCGACGTAATAAAATCACCTCAGTGAGCACCAGTAGGAATGTCCATAGGTGAAGCTACAGAGCATCATGCATAGTTAGGCCAGTGAAATGTATGTCACTCAGGGCTGTTTTTTTCACACCCCAGAGCAACATAATGTTTTGTCAACATAAGAGGTAGTATAGATATGGCAGAGAGGTATTGGATACATGGATCTCAAGCCACTTTAAGACTGAGTGTGAACACACCCTTCAATTAACATAACTATTAGGTGAGTTAATAAGAAGCACCTCACATAAGACAAAAGGTGGATGTGGAACATTTCCAGGAGCCTGGCCTGAGACTTTGTCTACACTGCCAGTTGAATGACATTTACAGGTGCTTAAAAAGCCCTACTTCTGAAAGACAAAAGTTTTGCCACAGCAAGTGGCAGTATTTTGTTGGTCTTATCTCTAAAAGTTGTGTCAACAAAGAGCCAGTGTGGACTCTGCTGTTTGTTTTGTCGATAGAATTGGCTTCCTCCGGTATCCCATCATGCCTTCCCTGATGGTTGTACTCAGTGTTTTGTAATCTCTGCTGCCCTGCAGGTATGCACCCCTCCCCTTTCAAAGCTCCAGGAAGTATCTGACAGCTGAGTGAGCTGCTCCCTTTGCGGAACAAACAAAGAATAAATCATTGGACTGCTCCTGTTCTGCTGCTGCAGGGGGAGGGCTAGAGAGACTGCTGTGCTGCTTTGACATTCCTCAGCACGAAAAGCTCACAAAGCTACGAGGGAATCCCAAGAAGCGCAGGGATCAGCTCTGCCTTACCCCACAACACTGCACTGCGGGATGCTTGCTCACATTGCTTTGCTCTATCTGTTGACAGGGTGCTAGTAATATGGCCATGCAGGGCCGGCCTTAGGCCGATTTGGCCGAATCAGGCCCCGCACCTAAGGGGGGCCCCATGCCCCTGAACCTGGAAGTGTGCCGGGCCATGGGCGGCGAGTTACTATTCAGAGCCGGGGGCCCTGCTCCAGCAATATGTGGAGCTGGGTCTCTCCCCCAGCTCTGCCTGGAGTGGGCCCTGGCCCCCCTCCCGCTGGCCCCCCCCGTGCATCCTCCCACCCCGCCCCCAGAGCGTCCCCCTCGGCCCTGGACCGTCCCTGCTGTGCGTGGCTTTCAGCGCGGCTCCCCCTCGCCGGCTGCTGCTGCCATTCGCAGCGTTGCAGATGGGCGGGGAGACGCCAGGGTGTGACGTGACATCACGGCCCGGGATTTTAAAACTCTTCAGAGCCACGTTGCGGGGTGTGGTCTGGCTCTGGGTTCAGACTCCGGGGCCTGAGTGCAGATTCCGGCCCCACGAAGTGGAAGGCAGAAGGTAGGGAAGGGGCTTGTGCGGAGGGGGAGGAGGAAGAAAGGGGAAGGCACCAAGAGACAGGGTGGAGGAGAGACAAATGGCAGGGGGCCAAGTGCAGACAATGAGGGAAAGGGCAGGAGGGGAGGTGTCAGTGGGAGGAGGGACAGGGTGATGCTGGGAGAGGAGAGAAGAGGGGAAGGGCATTGGTGGCTAAAGGGGGAGGTGCTGGGAGAAGGCTTGAAAGAAGGGGTGGGCATGAGAAAGGTGCGGATGGAGCAAGTCATGTGTGAGGGCACAGAGGGGCACGAGGGGAATGGGGGCAGAGAGTGGTGAGGGGATGGGCATCAGGGAAAAAGGGGGCAGAGGCAGTAAGGGAAGGGGGAGGTACCAGGAGGGTGCAGGGCTAAGGGAAGGTGCAGGTGCCAGGGGATTCTGGGGTGAAGCAGAGGGGCAGACACCTGCAGGGGAGGGACTAGCACCAGAGGAGAGAGGCAGGGCAGGTGTGTAGACGGAGGTGTTGGAAGAGGGGATGAGGAGGGGTAGCTCACTTGATCAGAGTGGGGCTACTGGAGGAGTGGGCACAGGGGGGAGTAAAGGGCTGGTGGAGGGGGGCAGGTCGCAGGAGGGCTGAGGGCAGTGAGAAGGGCAGGAGTCAGGACAGCAGAGGAGGGTGAGGAGTTGGGGGGCAGCAGGCACCAGGGGAGATGATGGAGCAGGGAGAGGAGACATGGCAGCAGAGAGAAAAGGTAAAGGTTTAAAAATATTTATTAATAACTTGGTATGCTGCCCACTGCCAGTTTGTTTGCACCCCGCGGTGCAGTTTGGGTTTATGTGGGGATCAACACGTGGCCGGCAAGTGGGAGCCAAAACAAAAAAGTAGTCAGTGTAATGATCTTCTGTTGATATGCATTTTAGTAGTTAAATTCTTGGACTGTCATTGCTCATGAAAAGTGCTGTCACATGGGTAGAAATCGGGTAAATATTGCATTTTATTAATATCAGCAGAACTGACTTAAATGGGGCCTGTGTGTTGTGTAGTCTTGCCTTAATCTTTGTATTCATGCCTGTCAGTGTGAGAGAAGCTATTTGTATATATTTGCTTTCATATGCAACCACACTTAAGTTGAGGCCCTCAGCATGTTCTGTAAGTATCAGTGTGGTCCTTGGGGCTTCCAAAGTTGAGTTCCCTAGGTCATCCCTGACAGGTATCTGTCTAACCTGGTCTTAAATATCTCCAGTGATGGAGATTCCACAATCTCCCTAGGCAATTTATTCCAGTGTTTAACCACCCTGACAGGCAGGAAGTTTTTCCTAATGTCCAACCTAAACCTCTCTTGCTGCAATTTAAGCCCATTGCTTCTCATCCTAACCTCAGAGGCCAAGGAGAACAATTTTTCTTCCTCCTCCTTATGATACTCTTTTATATACTTGAAAGCTGCTCTCATGTCCCTTTTTGGTCTTCTCTATTCCAAGGTAAACTAGGCCAATTCCTTCAGCCTTGCCTCATACCTCATGTTCTCTAGACCTTTCATCATTTGTGTTGATCTTTTCTGGACTTTCTCCAGTTTCTCCACGTTTCCTGAAATGTGGCGCCCAGAACTGGACATGATACTCCAGCTGGGGCCTAATGTAGATGGCTCATTCCCTGCCTAGGGGACGTGAGACTGGGCAGGTTAATTTCCAGTGCTCCTGTTTATTCTTTTCCTAAGCCAGGAGGGCACGGTAGTTCTGATGGGGGCTCTGCAGGAAGACAGCCCGCACTGCCCCCTGCCTGAAACCTTGTGCAGGTGTTAAACAGCTGTCCAGCCCACTCTAGAGGTGACTGCATTTCAGCGTGCCTGAAGCAACACTGCACCAGCAATGGACAGGAGAATGGCTCCCAGGCATGGCTTGCTCATGACTGCTTCAGTCCCGTTGGATGGGCCTCTGCCTCTTTTCTTCCCCTCCCCTGCTCTGCAATGGGGCTGTAGACTCTGGGGGGAGAGGGATGGAGGCAGGCAGAGGTGTCTCCCTGCAGCAGATGTAGATACGTCTCTATATAAATCATTCTCTCATTGAAGTTTTTAGCTTTGTATTGAGTCCTTTTACATGGAAACTTTGTATTACGTCTTGGTAGAATAGTCCCTGGGACAAGTGAGGCAGAGACTGTCCCTGTGGGATGAATGAGGTGGGAATGTATAAGGCGGAAGGTGAGCACCTCTGGGTAGTTGCAAAGGTTAGAGAGGGGATGGAAGCCAGATCCAAGATCAATGAGCCCTGGGAAGTGGGCCCATTGAAAGGAGACTGGACCTGTGGATGCCTTGGGGGTCAGCAGCAAGGGCCTGCTTTGGGAAGCCCCCTCTTTGGAGGTGAATGTGGCAGCATTGAGACACCACCCAGAAGCCGGCAGACACTAACTGCAGATTCATGGGATGGCTCTCACAGATCTTGCACATGCATAAGATGATAGATCTGCCGGGGGGGGGGTCAGTTGCCCCTGGGCACCATGCTAGGGAGCCTCCAATTTAATCCCGTTCTGCTCCCCCTGTTATCCCTTCAGCTCATGTGCTCCTACTCCGCCTGCCACTGGTAGCTGGAGCCTCCTCCCTGCCTCTCTCCTCCAAGCCCGACCCTGCTCCAAGCCCAACCCTCCTCCATCTCCACTGGAGGGTTAGTGCATGTGGGAGCCCAGCCCCAAACTGTAAGGGGTGGGCGAAGATGCGGTACAAGTTCCCCTCAGCTGTGCACCAGGTTTGGGGCCACGCCACATGGGGGCGGGGGGCGCAAATTTTTCCTTTACCCCCGGGCGCATAACACCCTTGCTATGCCTCTGGTGGCAGATCCAAACAAGCCACATGAACTCAGTACAGGTGCACAACACAAAATCCATTCTGCTCATGGGAGGAAACTTTTAGGCTATGTCTACACTGTGGCATCTTGCGCAAGGGTTCTTGTGCAAGAAGTCTTGCACAAGAACACGTCCACACTGCCATGTGTGAGCTGTGCTTTTGCGCAAGAGCATCCATGGCAGTGTGGACGCTCTCTTGAGCAAGAAAGCTCCAATGGCCATTTTAGCCATAGGGGTTTCTTGCGCAAGAAATCCCTGCTGAGCATCCACACTGCCCTCTTGTGCAAGAGAGCTTACACCTGTTAGAAAAGAGCGTAGCTCTTGCGCAAGACACCCTCTCTTACCATGCCATACTGTAAATTTCCTTGCACAAGAGCAGGCGGGCAGTGTGGCTGCTCTGTGGGTTCTTGCGCAAGAACGGCTGTACTTGCGTAAGAAGCCGCGAGTGTAGACATAGCCTTAGAGGGAACACTTCCCCCACTCTCTCTGCCCCGAGTTAATGTCACACACATTGGGTTAATGCAACTGCAGGATAGTTGCATGAGGTGCGTTTGGTGGGGGCCAAACTAATCCCTGTTGGTAGGAGGATGGTGGGAAAAGTCCTTCGAGAGGGGTGACATGACATCTTTTACTTCTGGTCATGTGTCCATCTTGCCCCAAGCGTGTTGCCTCCAGAGGCCTGGCTAATGGGGATCAGGGGGTGTGGCTAATGGGGGTCTGGGGGTGTGGCTAATGGGGCACCACCAAAAATTATACAAATCTGCCGGCCCCGGAGGAGGAGTGCATCGGCTGCCTGCGCCACAGGCGGTGTGAGTTTAGCGCAGGGTGTATGTGTGTGTTGGCGGGGGATTTTTTTGTGCTGTGGGTTTTTTTTGTTTTGTTCAACCAAAATTGCTATGGGGCCCCGTTAAAATTGTTCGAATTGGGCCCCGCACTTCCTAAAGCCGGCCCTGTGGCCATGAAATGTCAACAATGGGAGGCAGAAAAACTGGTTTGACCGTTTTTCACTTTTGCATGTCAATAGCACTTTTGTCTTCAAACCAGTGTAGACATAGCCTTTGTCGACAATAAAGGGAGGGGAAAAGAAAAAAGCCTCTTGTAAGGGAGGAAGTTTTTTTGTCACCAAAACTACTTTTTTTGGCAGACAGCTTCGCATTTAGCTGACAGATGCACTGTATCTAACTCCTATATTAAAAGGAAAAATAAGTATTAGACTCACTCAGCTCTAACACTATCATATTCTGACATCTTGTGGCAAGTCACTTAAGGGACACTAATTAGCCTTAAAATTTTACTGTATGGTCTTACTTTGTTACTAAGTCTGGGAAGAGAGAGACCCTGTCAGGACTCCTGGGCTCTCTCTTAGCTCTGGAAGGGGAGTGAGGTCTAGGGGGTTACAGCAAGGGGGCACATACATTTCAGCTCTATATGAGAACATCAGAATGGCCATACCGGGTCAGACCAAAGGTCCTCCTAGCCCAGTATCTTGTCTTCCAACAGTGGCCAATGCCAGGTATTTCAGAAGGAATAAATATGAAGAGGCAGTCATCATGATCCATCCCATCACCCATTCCCAGCTTCTGGAAAACAGAAGCTAAGGTCACCATCACTGCCCATTCTGGCTAGTAGCCATTGATGGACTATCCTCCCTGAACTTATTTTGTTCTTATTGGAACCCTGTTGTAGTTTGGGCCTTTCCACCATCTCCTGGCAAAGAGTTCCACAAGTTGACCGTAAAAGAATAATTTATTTTGTTTGTTTTAAATCTGCTGCCTATAAATTTAATTGGGTCAGTTTCTTGTGTTATGTTAGTGAAGGAATGAATAACATTTCCTTATTCTATTTTTCCACATCATTCATGATTTTCTAGGCCTCTAACATATCCCCCCACCTTTAATTATTTCTCTTCCAAGCTGAAAAGTCCCAGTCTTGTTCATCTCTCCTCATATGGAAGCTGTTCCTTACCCCAATCATTTCTTTGCCCTTTCTGTAACTTTTCCAAATCCAATATATCTGCATACAATATTCAAGATGTGGGCATACAATGATTTTATATAGAGGCAATATGGTATTTTGTCTTATCTATTCCTTTCCTAATGATTCCCAATATTCTGTTAGTTTTTAGACTGCCATTGCACAGTGAGCAAATATTTTCAGGAAACTAGCCACAAGGATTCCAAGATCTCTTTCTTAAGTGGTAACACTTATTTTTGACCCCCATCATTTTTGTATTTATAGTTAGGATTATATTTTCCCGTGTACATTACTTTGCACTTATCAACACTGAATTCCATCTACCTTTGTGTTGCTCAATCACCCAGTTTTGTGAGATCCCTTTGTAACTCTTTGCAGTCAGCTTTGGATTAGTCAATGTTTACCCCTTTTTCAAGAACATTTAAGAGAAGTTTAACAGAAGTCCAAATGCAGATAGATCCCTGCAGCACAACAGTCATTTCTATATTCCCCCTTTTCTTTTAAGTGGAATACCTGGCAATGTTTTCATGATGATCTGGGGCATCTGGTATTGGCCACTGTGGGTAGACAGGATAGTGGGCTAGATGGACCTTTGGTCTGACCCAATATGGCCCTTCTTATGTTCTTATCTAATGATCCTTCAATTACCTGAATAACCATCCTTTTGTTATTCTTTATTACCCTGCCCCTCCTTTTTATAACAAACTCCCTGTCCCAAAGACAAAGCTGCAAGCAGCCCGAACTATTGCATTTAAGAATTGCCTCTGGAGTCAGGGCATGCAGCTTTAAGCAGATCTCAAGCATGAAATCCAGGGGTTCAAATCTGGGTGGGGGGCTGCTGCCCCCCAACAAATGTCACCCCAGCTACAGGCTTATCTACACTTAAAACAGTGCAGTGATGCAGCTGAACTGCTGCAGTTGCTCCACTGTAGGACTTCAGTGAAGATACTTCCTATGCCAACAGAAGAAGTTCCCCTGTTGGCATAAGGTACTCTATTTCCCAGAGAAGCCGTAGTTAAGCTGATAGAATTCTTCCATCAGTCTAGCACTGTCTCCACCAAGGTTAGATCAATTTCACTTCATTGCTCAGGGATCTGAATTTTTCACAGCCCTGGATAATGTAGTGATATCAACCTCATTTTCTAGTATGGACCAGACCTGTGTTTTTGATACACATATGTGATTTTTAAAAGTGCTCAGTATTGGCCAAACTCTGCTCACATGGACTTCAACAGGACCAAAGTTAGGCCAGCACTGAATGTTTTGAGAAATTCTACCCTTAATCTTTGCACCTAAACTGGTTCCACAATAATTCTGCTCGAAATTTCCAACATTTCTTGTGATACATTATTTAAGTTCAACTCATGGTGAAAGGGGCCATCATAACAGACAAGGCATGGCCAGTGAAAGGAAAAGAATGTAAAGACTCAAAGAAACCCATACATGTAATTTGTGAATAATCTCTTGCCCTTTTTTGACCTGAGTAGTTAATCAAAGTTCAGGCTCTGGGTGGCATCTGGTATTTTCTCTGATGCAATCTTATTTACTTACAAGGAATGTACAAAAATCTTGCTTCTTCAAATGCTAGACAAACCAAGAACAAATGGAGCACTTCATTAGCTTATAGCCACAAGCCTCCTTAGCCAACACCAAACCTAAAGGTTGTCTCTAGCTTTTTTTCCAGGTTCATATACAGTGCTTACAGGCTACTGCTTCAATTTTTTTTCTTTTTGCCTTTGCCGTTCTCTCTGTTCTCATCCAATTCTGAATGTTCTGCCTTCCCTCACATAGCTGCCTGACTGGAATATTTACAAGACAATGTAAACACCAGATATCCACTCAGATATCAGATATTCCCCCAAAACATGAAACTCATCCACTACACCCTCATTCAGAACAAATTTACACTCAACAATAAATACTTTGTCAAAACCATGGCACAGCTATGGTTACTAGTATACACCAGCCTCTTCACAGGCCACATTGAAGAAGAATTTCTGGACAAATGCACCACAAAACTAAGGATACATTGGAGATACATTTATGATATTTTCATTCTCTGAACAGACCATTTAAACTCCCTCACAGATTTCCATGACAATTTCAGCAACCACCACCTATTAAACTCTCTCTGGAACACTTTCCACTAGCATCAACATGCTGGGCACCACGATTAGCTTTTGCAATGGAACCCTACAGACAGCTATATTCAAGAAAGCCATGGATCATTATACTTATCTTCATAGATCCTGCAACCACCCCAGACATACCAAGAAATCTATTAACTGGTTAACTAATTAAATGGGATTTAACATCCCTACTCCAACCACACACCCCTACTTGTCATTTACTGCCTCATACTGGAAACCATACAGGGTATCATCCAACTAAACAAAAGCCATGATATGGACCTCATCCTGAAATAAATCTTTACTGAACCCCATTTTAGCCTCCAAACAACCCCCCTAACCTCTCCAAGCTCATCCTCAGAAGCAACCTCCCCACAGACCAGGAAACACCAACGTAAAGTGGCACGAGACCCTACCAGAACAACAGATGAAAAACCTCCACACATATCTCCAATGGCTACAATGATCAACACCCCCCACAAAACAGCTTTCAAGATCCATGTGTCCTATAGATGCTTATCACAATATATGGTGTACCTCATCCAATGCACTAACTGCCTTAATAATAATTTTGTGGATGAAACAGAGAATCACTATGTTGTTGAATGAACTCAGAGAGAGGAATGTTAAAAAACAAAAATAGCCTATCACCTGTGGAGAACACTTTTCACAAAGCGATCACTCCATATCTGATCCTCATTCTAAAAGGAAACCTGAATAACACGTTCAAAAGATGAGCTTGGGAACTTAAATTCATAACTTTGCTAGACACTAAAAAACATGGACTTAATAGAGATACTAGATTTATGGTATTTGTCCTTATGTTATTTGTCCTTAGCTGTGATACCCTGAGTATATTTCCCAGACTTGAGAAAGAGCCTTTATGTAAGCTCAAAAGTTTCGGTATGTCTATACTATATGGCTTTTTTTTAATCAACAAGGCTGTGTCAACACAGAAATGTTGCAAAAAGCTGGTGCATGTGAATGTTGTTTGTTGGCACTTTTATGGACAAAATACTTCTAGCCCCCACAAGTGGCTTTTGCTTTGTTGGCAGGAGAGTACTCCTGCTGACAAAACAGCATTCACAGTTGCACTTGCCACAGCAAAACTTTTGTCATTGGAAAGGGGGGTTGTTAAGCACTCAAGTACAACAAAAAATTGGTTGAGCAATTGCAAATATAGACATAGCCTAAGTTTTGTCCACACTATCAAGTTTTGTCATAGCCAAAAACTACCTTTTGTTGACAAAACAGCGAGAGCGTTCACAATGCAACGCAACTTTTGTCCAGGGGAAAAAACTCAGTTTTCCACTGCCTTGATAGCCCCTGTATAGGGATGATGCATGTGGGGGGAAGGCAGATGGGGGTGATTCCCCCCTCCCCATTTGATGTTTGGTTTGTGCTGAGCATGCTCAGTAACACTGCTGAAGCCACTGTCCTCAGCCTGCCTCACTTGCTTTCACTCGCCCCCATCACTGCATGCACAAGTTGCCCCCCTCCCACCAAAATCTGAAATGGTGGCCCTGCCTGTAGCTAAATCCTTTTGTTACTTATTCATCTGAGACTGTCAAGCCCTGTCTGACAGCTTATCACAATTGTTAGTCCATAGAATTCACCAAGATAAACTTAATTATTTTTTGTTAATTTAGTTTTCAGGCAGACCCCAAGAAGCCCATTGGTGGCCACATCCTTGCTCATGCTTCAACCACAAGGATTAGTTTGCGGAAGGGAAGGGGGGAGTTGCGTATTGCCAAGATATACGACAGGTAAATTCCTCTCTTTTATGGGACTGGAGCTCTGTTGGGTGAAGGATCAATGGATGGCATAGCTCATTATTACTGAAGCATGATATAGCATCATAGCTGGTTGCTGAGTTCCAAATGAATCCTGCTTCTGAATGGCATTTTGAGAAAACAGTGCACAAGAAAATTAATTAGGTGACCTAGGATGAAATTCTGTCTTAGGCTGAAATTCTTAGGTGGGTGACCTAAGTCACAAGAATTAGAGGAGTCTCATCAGAATTGCCAGTAGACATTTGTCTCTATTGGAAAGCTACAACAATTTGATACAATTGGCTATCTCTGCCCAGAGGAGGTCTAGAACTAGAACAACAGGGGTTTGGAGAATCAGGATTTAAACCAGATCACTGTGGATGGGGTAGGTCAGGATGGAGGCCATGTCTATATTATATATTTTGTTCAACACAATTCATTTGGTGAACAGCCACCAGAGTTTGTGTACTGGTTAGCACAGGGGCGAGCAAAAGGGCCTCCACGGGCTAGATCCAGCCTGCCAAGAGGGTTGATCCAGCCTGCGGAAGTCCTGATGCCCCCCGCCCCCAGGCCAATCAGGGCCTAGAGACGGGGAAGTGCACAGTGCTTAAGAGTCTACCCTGGCAGTTGACTCTAAGCGCCATGCGCCGGAGGGCAGGGAGTGAGAGACTTCATGCTCCCTCCGCCCCCAGGCCAATCAGGACCTGGGGACAGGGGGAAGCATGCAAAGTCTCCTCCCGCCCTGCCCTGCAAGGAGTGCGCGGCGCTTAGAAGCACTGAACGCTCCTTGCAGGACAGGGGTAGGGGGGACCTCGCCCCCAAGCCCTAAGTGGCCTGGGGGCTGTGGGAGCACGTGAAGTCTAATCCCACCCTGCAAGGTGACTCTAAGCACAGTGCTCCCTTGCAGGGCAGGAGCAGACTTTGCATGCTGCCCCCTCCCCCAGGCTCTGATTGACTTGGGGGCAGAGAGGGGGAGCGCACAAAGTCTCCTCCCACCGCCAGGGGTGCAGGCGGTTCTCTCTGGGGCAGTGGGGGCAAAGACTTCACGCACTCCCCCACCCCCAGACCAATCAGGGTCTGTGGGTGGGGAAGCATGTAAGTGTCCTGGCCACGCCCCTTCCGCCTGAGGCCTCAAAAATTTCTGAAGTGGCTCCTGGTCAAAAATTATTGCCCACCCCGGGTTAGCGTGCCTATACTTGATTGCTTGTGTTGGTGCTGCACATACTCACCAGGAGTGCTTGTCAAAGTCAGAGTGAAGTGCACCATAGGTAGGTATCACAGTGCATCATGTTCTGCCATCTGGTGCAATGCTATTTGGGACATTTTTGCAATGTTTTGTGGATAGTAATGCTTCACCCACAATCTCTGGGAGCTAAGGGTCAAGGTTCCAATATGCAATGTTCCCCATCCCATAATGCCATGCATAGCCACTGGTTTCCTCTGGACCCAGCCAGGTGTGTAACCTCCTCACTCTGCCCCAGGTCCTGGCCCCACCTGACCTCTTCCCCAAGCACCCACTCCTATCCTGACTCTTCCTGACCCCACTCTGTCCCAGGCTCAGTCCCCATCCATGTTCCTTTTCCTCACTTCCAGAGCCTCCTGCATACCGCAGAACAGCTGATTGTAGCAGGCATGAAGTGCTGGGAGGGAGCGAAAGGCACTGGGAGAGAGCTGGCTGCCAGTGGGTGCTAAGCACCTGCTAATTTTTTCCCCATGGATATTCCAGCCCTGTAGGACCTACAAAGTTGGCACCTATGATGCCATCCATATCCCATCATTTTTATGCTGTGTTTTAGAAATTCTTCAGACCACTATGGCACTTGTCAGTCTCTGATCTCTGACAGAAGCATGGTGCCTTCACAACACTGCACTATTCTCATGAATATTGCAAATACAGAATGGCACAATCCTCCTGTATTTACAGACCCTCAGAAAATACTGCAACAACTGGGGACATGAAGATTTCCTATAGGACAGTTTGAGGGATGTAGACAAAGACAATTCAGGGTTGATGATGGTATAATATACAGGACACAATGGATGGATTTGCAGCAGTGGAGTTCCTGAATTGTGGTGGCATGATAGATGGCATGCATATCCCTATTTTGGCCTAACCCCACCTTGCTGCAGAGCTCATCAATAGAAAGCACTACTTTCTGTGGTTATACAGGAGTTGGTATATCCCAGGGAATACTTCATCAGATATTTAAGTGGATTAGTCAGGGAAGGTGCATAATGCTTGCATGTTTAAGAACATGGGACTTTTCAGAAAGCTGCAAGCAGAGACATTCTTTTCCAACTGACTAATTACTCCTGATGATGCAGTGATTCTGGAGGATACAGCCCACTTCTTGTTTTCCTGACTCACGAAGCCATACACTGGTCACCTTGACAGCACCAAGGAAAGATTCAGCTGTCAGTTCAGCAGGTGCAGAAAGAGAATTGATTATGCTTGTGATAGACTAGACTGCGGGATGCTGGCTGTGCTAGATTGGATCTCAGTGAGAAAATATCCCAGGCTACATCTACACTGCAGTCTTTTTGCGCAAGAACAGCTGTTCTTGCGTAAAAACTTGCGGAGTGTCTACAATGCATGGGTGTTCTTGCACAAGTAAATTTACAGTAAAGCATCAGAAGAGAGGGCTTCTTGCACAAGAGTTATTCCTCTCCCTACGAGGAATAAGCCCTCTTGCGCAAGAGTTCTTGCGCAAGAAGGCAGTGTGGACAGGCAACAGAGGTTTCTTGTGCAAGAAACCCCTATGACTGAAACGGCCATCAGAGCTTTCTTGCTCAAGAGAGCGTCCACACTGCCATGGACGCTCTTGCGCAAAAGCACATCTCTTGCGCAAAAGCACATGGCAGTGTGGACGCGCTCTTGCACAAGATCTTTTGCGCAAGAACTCTTGCGCAAAACAGTTCTTGCACAAGAAACCTGCAGTGTAGACATAGCCCCAATGTTTATAACTGCCTGTTGGGTTCTTCACAATATCTGAGAGGCAAAGGCCACTTTTTGGGTGGAGGTGGAAAAGCTGTCTGCTGACTTTGAACAGTCAGTCACAAGAGCTATTACAAGAGTGCAGTCTGGAGCTATGCAACTGGAGGCAGATTTGAAAGAACACTTTAACAGTAAGCCACAACAGTCTTACATGCTGCAATGATGTCTGGGCCTAGAGCTTTGAGTGCTACTAAGAATTGTGTAATCCTTGGTGTACATTTATAAATATGACTAGAGATTTTTTTCTGAAGCTATAAATTCTGTGATGTTTAATGTGCAATTGCAAGTACTGTTTGCTTTGACTGCTGCTATGAATTCTGCAATATTTGTTGTAAACGAATAAAGGTAATTTGATTCTCCAGAAATAGAACTTAGAGTGGGGAAAAAACAGTGCAGAAAATCAATGTGCAAATAAAACCACATGCAATGTTATGCACAATTTTAATATAACTTAATGGGTTTAAAGTTAGAAAGGAGATCAATATTTATGTCCCTTTGAGTAAACAAATGTAGTCCACCGCACTACACATACACCAATCCAGGTTTTCACAAGTCAGTGTATGTGAAGCTGTGGTTTTCCTTGCAGACACCTAGGCCATGTCTGCACTAGGAAAGTATTTTGAAATTACTAAATTCTACTTAATAACTCCCAAGTTAACAAATTTGAACTAGCGTGTCTACGCTATGGGGAAGCCTCAACATTAATCCGAGGCAGGCTCCATTAATCTGGATGCACTATCTTGAATTTAGAGCCCCCAGAAGCACTGGGGAGTAATTAGTTCGAATGACTCTGGGGAGTAATTATTTTGAAATAGTGGTACTGGAGAGTCCACACTACCGTTATTTTGAAATAACTATTTTGGAACTAGTGTTACTCCTGGTGAAAAGCAGGAGTACAGATTTCAAATTCCGGAACCCGTTATTTTGAAATAATGGGTGTGGTAGTGTGGACGATCCACTTATAAATTCGAGCTTGTGGGGGTTATTTTGAAATAAAGGCCTAATGTAGATCAGGGTCTAGTGTGGACTGGTAGAATAATGATGTACCCCATGAAGCCATGTTGTATGTTTGAGAGTACAGGGAGCAGCAACCATGGAATTCTCCAAAAACTGCAAAGGGTGGAGAGGCCAGGATTTTTGGATCTGTAGGTCAGCCAGGGTCAGCAGTGTTTGCCTTTGCTGCCTGAGAAGATCCATTACATATTGGTGCATTACCTCTCCTTGTTCTGAGGGGAATCCTGGGCCTTTTTTCAGTCCCCCATAGTGTTAGTGATAATGTCCTCTGAGCCCCTTCCAGCATTAGCTTTCAGGATCTTGCAGAAGGGTCTTCCTTAGTCATCTTCTTCCTCCTCAGATCAGGTGTTCAGTGGGCCTGGAGGGGGCAAGGTTGCAATATCAGAAGCTGCAGTAAAAAACAGACATGTACCATTGGATTTACAGTCTCATGGAAAAGGGAAAGATAAGTTTTCCAAATTCCCTTCCCTTATTCGGATAAAACACTTAATAAAAAATGCTTATTGACACTTCTGCTTTGGAGTGTCTCGGCACAGCACTGCTCTGCAGCCTCAACCCTGGTAAGTAAGATCTGCTATGGACAAAGAGGGAAGGATTTTCTGCTGCATGAAGGTATACGATTTCTATCCCTATAGGGTAATAGCACTGAAAACTGGCACTATTTTCTACAGGCAGTAGTGATTTCTCATTCTCACAATCCAGCTGCTACCGGTGTCCCAAACTACACAGGCCCATATGCTGCTAACCTGTTTACTCAGTTGTGCCAGCCAAACTCATGACAGAATAGCACCCTGGGAAGCAGCCTACCATGGAGGAAGAAATAAGGCAGCCATCCCTAGAAAATCTTCAAGAGAGGATTGCAGGGATCTCCATGAAAGTTTCATTGAGATGTCTTAGGAAGGTGAAAGGGACATTGACATCCCTATTTATATAAACAAACACTCTACATACTCCCACGACCCAACAGAGGAATGAAATGAAGATGTCAACTTTGTCTTTGTTGTATTTCTGCCTCTTCTCATATGAGTCAAACAATGAAACAGTGTTATCTTAGTCTTGTTAACTAGGGTATGGGTATGGGGCCATCTTTAAATTTAAAAGCTTATTTTGGGCTGTGCCCACGAAAGCTCAAGATACCATCTATATGTTTTGTTAGTTATAAAGTGCTACCAGACCATTTGTTGTTTTTTAAGTTTATTTAAATTTAAAGACTATAAGGATAAAATTAATGCATATGCTTATTTGAGTTCCCTTCCCCTTCATCAGACTCATCCATGGCAAGACTGATTATAGACTATGGCAGAATTTGAAACAGGTCCTTGGCTTACAGCATTACTGGAGTCTCCTGCTGCATCGTCCCCTCTTCTCCTCCTCGTTACACCAAGAGTATCTGTCTTAGGCTTCTCTGGGGTATCCATAATGGTCTGCGAGGTGCTGATAGGGTGTCCTATGGCAAGCAGAAGTGCCAGTTCTGTAGCCCAGTACTAGATCCTTTGTTGCAATATTTGATTTTATGGTCCCTGGTGAAGCTCTTTTGCTTCATCATTGCTAATGATCCCTATCATACCCTTTGCCTGCCTCTCCCATGCAATCTGCCCACAAGTGTCTACCTTTCTCTGGCTGGTCCATAGCTGTGCTTGGGCAGCCTCCTCTTCTCACAGGCCCACGAGATCCAGTGCCTCCTGTCTGTTTCAGGCAGAAGTATGCCTAGTGCATGGAGCTGGCATGGTTGGTTGGGCAGTTGCCCACAAGGAAGAGCTACTAGGTTTACTGTCCACGCTGGGCAATCAGGAAATGGCATTAAAAATGCTGAGGCAGCTTTAAAAAAAATGGGTTTGGTCTCTGTGAACCCTTGGTAGTGGTGCCAGAAGCAGGGGGCCATTCCCCCACCCCATTTTTAACGAGAGGGCCACACCCACTCACTTTTTGACATATGTGTAGTAGCCTCAGGCAGGCCCAGGAGGCGGATGCACTTTGCGGTGGGGGAGGCAAAGATGGGCTTTAGCCCCTCCTGGCAACAGATCCCCACCCCCTGCACCTCCTCTTCCCCCTCATGCCCTGTCTCCAAAACAGACTGGAGGTTTGTGCCAAGCTGTATTAAGAGCAGCCCAGGGGACCCAAAACCTCCATCTGCCCTGGACAGCATGTCTTGGGGAGCAGAGACATGGGCCAGTGGTTGCTTCGGCACTTTGGTTCTTCTTTGAGTGATGTCCCCGTGGGTGCCCCACTAGAGGTGTCGGGCTTGTCCTGGCGCCGCAATCCGGAGAGTTTTCGCCAGCAGTAGCCCCTCCGGCGGACCGCGCATGTGCAGAAGTGCCTCGCGCCATTCACGCCTTTTCTGCGTTGAGCGGTCCAACGCGCCAGTTCCTCCTAACGGTCCACAGCCACAGACGGAGTTGGAACACGCTCCTCCTTGTCTGAGGAGAATTGAGCTTAATATTATTTACTGTTCCTTCCCAGTTAGCCCCTTCCTTATAGTATGTCAGTTTTTCTAGTTAGTTAGTTGTTTAAAAAAAAAAAATTTTTTTTTACTGTTACCGTTACCTATAGGCCGCTCCGTCCGGCCTCTCAAGTTGTTTTTCTCCCCCGAAGACTGGCAGATTAATCATGCCCGGCTCCCCGGGCTTCAAGAAGTGCGCCTCGTGCGCCAACCCCATGCCGGCCTCGGACGGTCACTCCCGCTGCATTCGCTGCCTGGGAGAAAGCCACAACCTCCAAAAATGCGGTCACTGTTCGAAGTTGACCGCGCGGGCGAGACGGGACAGAGAAATGCGCCTGAAGATGTTGCTATTCAATAAGGCGCTCCAACCTCCGTTACCAGACGAACGGGAGGCTTCAGTCCCACGTAAGTCTCGGGACGGAAAAAGCTCCGTTCCGTCTAGGAGCGTAAGTGCAGGAGAGGCACGGAGCTCATCGGGCTTCCCTCCCAGACAGGGAGCGGATAAGACAACTAAAGCCTGCAGCACATCGGCGCCTAGTCCCGTGCTATCCGTAGCATCAGCACCAACAGTGCGTCTGGAGTCGGCACCTTCATCTATGGCACCGAGTCTTCACACAGCACCGCAGGTGGAGAGGGCACCGCCTTCGGCACCGAGACCTCAGCCGGCACCATTGAAAGAGCCACCGGCTAGAGCAGAGTCTGCGCTAACGGCCGACTCTGCACCGAGAGCTGAGCCGACGGCGAGGGCTCAGCCAGCACCGAGGGCCGAGCCGGCGCCGAGGAAGCAATCGGCGCCGAGACCACCCTGGCCCCATTCAAACCTCGCAGAACCAGCTCGACACCACAGCGAAGAGCCAACATCAAGGCACCGGCACAGTGCTCCCGCACCGGCCTCCACGGAGCGACCGATGCACATAACCCGGCCGACACCTATCCCATCGGACCCGGTTCCCGAGGCCCAACAATTCCGTGCTTCAGGAGAGGACACGGCACCTGCATCCCCAACCTTGGTGCCTAGGTTACCGCGCCTATCAAGGGATGTTTCTGACTCTGCCTCTGTCATCTCAGTTCCGGGCAGCCCAGTCCCAATGGCTCCCCCATCCAAGAGAATACCAACTAAGGCACAAAGGAAAACACACCATGTCCGTACACCTTCCTCCAGTCCTGGCAGAGCAGTCTTCTCCCCTGAGATGTCACTCTCACCTCATCAAAGGGGGCGGCATTATTATGGGCATTCTCCCATTCGACAGTACTGGAGATCCCCACGACAATCTATTACACCACCACGTTACCGTCACGCATACTACTCGAGGTCTCCATCTCGTTATTCCCATCGCTCACGATCGCCCTCTCATTTGCATTATCATCATCACAGGAGTGCCACCTCATATTCTCCGGCATACTCGCACCATCATTACCATCATCGGCGGGACACCTCGCACTATCGTGACCGCTCACACTCTTCTACAAGGCTTTCACCACTCTTGTCCCCAGAACATCACCAATCACATTCGCCACAACCAAGAACCCAAGATACCATTCCACCTGCGCAGCATCCTCCGACACCTACCGGCAACGCTTCAATAACATCCGCTCCCCATAGCGACGTCACTCAGTCCCCGGCGACGGACCAACAACCTGCAGGTTCCCTGACGGACCTCTCCTCTTCCTCCCCAGATGATGCGGTTTTTAATGATGAGCCCTCTCTGGTGGATGATTACAAGCAGTTTCACGAACTTTTTAAAAGAGTCGCCTATTCACAGAATTTACGTACCTCGGAAGCACCCCAGAAGCAGCATGCACTCCTCAGGAACCTCCAACAATCCAACAAGTCAAAGCTGGCTCTTCCTTTCAGTGCCGCGATTCTTGAAATCTCTAACGACATCTGGCAGACTCCAGCGTCCGTGCCCCCTACAAATAAGCGCATGGTCAGGAAATACTTTATCGATGCTAAGGATGCGGAATTTCTTTTCACTCATCCCGCCCCCAATTCCATCGTCATTGATGCTGCCCAACAAAAGGCAAAGTCTACACAATCGAGAAATTCAGCGGTGGACAAGGAAGCGAAGCGTCCGGACCTCCTCAGGAGGAAGGTCTATTCATCCTCTACGGCCATTCTGAGAATGGCCAACTATTCTGCCCAACTTGCTAACCACGATTTCGACAATTACTCTAAGTTGGTGCCCTTGATACAGCATTTACCAGATTCCAAGAGAGACGTACTTAAATCTATCGTGCAGGAGGGTTATACAGCAGCCTGCACTGCTCTCCAGATCTCTCTGGATATTGCTGATTCGGCTTCCCGCACCACGGCGACATCTGTCATCATGCGACGTGCCTCTTGGCTACACCTGGCCTCTGTGCCTAAAGATCTACAACCCAAGGTAGAGGACCTCCCGTTCGACCGCGCCTCACTGTTTGCACAGAACACAGATCAAGTGTTCCATTCGGGAAAAGACTCCCGAACTACGTTAAGAACCCTTGGGATGTACACCCCGCCTTTCAGGCGCAAGAGAGCATGGCCATACAACAGACATAGGCCTTCCTCCTATACCGCCCAACGCTTTAGACCATATGACCAGCACAAGCAAAGGCAGCGCCCTCAGCGACGGCGCCAACAGCCTAATAGGGCGCAGAAACAACAACAACCCCGACAGCAGGTTTGACGCCCTTGTCGAGGGACTGCACACCATCCCCCGTTCAGAGCCCTGCCCGCCAGTAACCAAACTGTTCCAGTATCGCCTGAGACCCTATTACTACCGCTGGTTTGCCATCACCACGGACCATTGGGTCAGGGAGATCGTCACCTCTGGTCTCGCCATTCCCTTCTCCACCCTCCCCCCCTCCAACCCTCCATCCCTGTCCCTTTTCAGGGACCCCTCTCACGACCTTCTACTGCGACAGGAGGTCACGTACCTACTTACCACCGGTGCAGTGGAGGAGGTTCCTTCCGAGTTCAGAGGCAAAGGCTTCTATTCCCGGTACTTCCTCACACAGAAGAAGTTCGGCGGGTGGAGACCAATTCTAGATCTTCGTGGGCTCAACCGCCACCTGAGGAAACAGAAATTCAGAATGGTTACTTTGGGCTCCATCATACCAGCACTACATCAGGGGGACTGGTTCGCGTCCCTCGACCTCCAGGACGCGTACTTTCATATCTCCGTCCATCCGGTTCACAGGAGATTTCTACGCTTCACCCTGGGCAACGACCACTACCAATATTCAGTACTTCCTTTCGGTCTTTCTGAGGCTCCAAGGGTATTTTCAAAAACCCTGGCGGTTGTAGCCGCATACCTCCGGCGTGCTGGCATCACCATCTTTCCCTATCTCGACGACTGCCTCCTCAGGGCCCCCTCTATGCGAGAGGCCCAGACCGCAGTTACTGTTACGAGAGGCATTTTCGAAGCTCTAGGATTGGTCATCAACCTACCAAAATCTTCTCTGACCCCGGCCCAGTCCATCGAGTTCATTGGAGCCAGAATGGACTCTATGTCCGCCACGGCGTACTTACCCATAGACAGAGCCCACGCCATCCGAGACCTAGTGAATGTCCTCCGCACCGCTCCGGCAGTTTTGTTCCTCACGTGCCTGAAGTTGTTAGGCCACATGGCGGCTACAACGTACATCGTCGCACATGCGCGTCTTCGCATGCGGTGTCTGCAGCACTGGCTCCTGGTAGTATACAAACCCGGCATGACCGATACCCGCAAACTGATGTCTACCCTTGCTCGCGTCAAAGACTCGCTCACATGGTGGCTCGATCTAACCAATACACTCGCGGGTGTCTCATTCCGCGCTCGAGCTCCATCCATACAGATTACCATGGACGCATCTCTTGTGGGCTGGGGAGCAAATACAGGATACCATCAGGTCCAAGGTTTATGGTCTCACCAAGAATCCCTACTCCACATAAACTTCCTAGAGCTCAGGGCAGTCTTCAATGCCTGTCGACACTTTGTCCACCAGATCCAAGGGACTACAGTACAGATCCTTACGGACAACATCGGTACTGTATACTATATCAATCGCCAAGGCGGAGCCAGATTCAGAACTTTATGTGCAGAATCAATACGCCTCTGGAACTGGGTGATTCACCATGGTGTCACACTCACAGCCGCCTACCTCCCTGGCAAGAGCAATACCATCGTGGATGCACTGAGCAGATCTTTCCACTCCCAACACGAATGGGAGCTCCTCGATGATGTAGTCCGTGGCCTCTTCCAACTTCGGGGCTACCCGGACGTGGACCTCTTCGCGACTCGCAACAACAAGAAATGCCGTTCTTACTGCTCATGAGCTGGCATAGGCAGCGGATCGAAAGGAGATGCCTTTCTGCTCCATTGGGGAACGTATCGTCTTCTATATGCCTTTCCTCTGATTCCCCTGATACCTCGGGTGATAGGGAAGATACTAGCAGATGCAGCGACAGTAATCCTCGTGGCCCCCTTTTGGCCTCGTCAGACTTGGCTGCTGCAACTTATGCACATGTCGTTGTCTCACCCTCGCCGGCTTCCGCAGCTGCGTAACATCCTCTCCCAACAGCGTGGCACCCTTCTCCACCCAAACATCGACCAGCTGCACCTAACAGCCTGGCTCCTGACTGGCTCCAGGGACCAGAATTAGCTTGCTCCCAAGCAGTCAGAGACGTGTTGATACAAAGCAGGCGTCAAGCCACATGGAGGTCTTACCTCTACAAGTGGTGTCGCTTCCAAATCTGGTGCCATTCACAGGGTATGGACCCTCTCATGGCACCCATGCATCCTGGACTATGTGCTCCACTTGTGTTCACGAAGCTTGGCGGTTGCTTCGCTGAAAGTCCATTTGGCTGCGATTTCGGCCTTTCACTCTCCCATAAATGGCTCTTCCATGTTCGCGCATCCACTTGCAAAAAGGTTCATGAAAGGAATTACCAACCTCTACCCACCATACAGGCCCGCCCCGGAGCCGTGGGACCTTACCTTTGTATTGGACACTCTTACTCGTCCACCATTCGAACTGCTCGCAACTTGTGACCTGCAGACCCTTACCACTAAAGTCGCCTTTCTCCTGGCTATCACGTCGGCTCGCCGTGTTTCTGAACTCGCTGCACTTTCCGCCAATCCTCCATACACATTATTCACCCAGCGGGGTGTCACATTAAGATGTTATCCAGCCTTCTTGCCAAAAGTTAATTCGTCATTCCATGTCAATGAGCCCATGGTTTTTCCCACCTTTTTTCCTAAACCACACGCTAACCCTGAGGAGGCACATTTGCATACATTAGACATATGGAGAGCGCTTGCATTCTACTTAGACAGAACGCGCCCCTTTCGGAAGTCTTCACGCCTACTGCTATCGTTGGCAACCCGCTCTAAAGGCCAACAACTGTCGTCGCAGCGCATCTCCTCGCATATTGTGAACTGCATCACTCGTTGCTACACCCTTCGGCACAGGCCCCTGCCCTGCAGACCAAGAGCACACTCAACCAGGAGCATGGCTACTTCCACAGCATTCCTAAAGAACGTCCCGCTGAGAGACATATGCCGCGTCGCTACCTGGTCGTCCTCGTCTACCTTTGCCAGGCATTATGCCCTTGATCGTTTCAGGGCTACGGACGTACCAGTCGCTCAGGCAGTCCTCTCTTCTGTGCACAGATAATTCCGAAGCACAATGTCTCTCTCTGTTTGGGCTACTGCTTCATACTCACCTCTAGTGGAGCACCCACGGGGACATCACTCGAAGAAGAAGAAATTGTTACTCACCTTGTGCAGTAACACCTGTTCTTCAAGATGTGTGTCCCCATGGGTGCTCCACGACCCGCCCTCCTCCCTGCTTCGGAACTCTTATGTTTCTATATTTCAGATGTTCCGGCTAGGAGGAACTGGCGCGTCGGACCGCTCAACGCAGAAAAGGCGCAAACGGTGCGAGGCACTTCTGCGCATGCGCGATCCACCGGAGGGGGCTACTGCTGGCGAAAACTCTCCGGATTGCGGCGCCGGGACAAGCCCGACACCTCTAGTGGAGCACCCACGGGGACACACATCTCGAAGAACAGATGTTACTGCACAAGGTGAGTAACAATTTCCTCCCTGCTCAGGGCAGGTGGAGGGTCTGGGGCTCCCCACACCATCCTGGGCAGTTCTTACCACTGCCTGATTTCAGCTTGCAGCCTGGCCAAGGGCTGGAGTCTCAGGGGAAGAGGAAGAGTGGAGGTGGCCACAGTGCCAGTGCCTCCCCCCACAACTACACAGGTTCCAGTCTTCTGCCCCTTGGGACAGCTGCTGGAGGTTATTAGAGTTGACACAGGTCCTGCCGTGTCTATACTTACATTGCGGTGACCTCAGTAAATCAATCATGGCCCTGTGCTGTTTGGTGAGGTGATTTTACTGCACTGCCGTAACGAGGCGCTTACGTCATCTGGAGATTAATTTAAGTGTAGACATATGCAAATAAGTTGACACACCTACGTTGCAACTTACCTTGATCTAATTTTGTAGTGTAGACCAGGCCTTAGTTGTGTTGGCAGAACCGTGTAGAGATTCAAGGTGGTGAGGTAGCAAATGGAAAGTACAGAGGGAAAGCTTCCATAGCCAGAACTGTTGGGTTCTGCTACATCACTTTAAAATACTGGTAACCACTCCAAACAGGGAATCTAAACAAAAATATACACATTTTTATGTGCTATTCACTCTGGTTTTTATTTCTGAAATGCTTAGAAGAAAATTAAGTAGTGCGCATGGGGTGGATTTCAAACTTTGATAAATCCTGATGTAAATTATAAAAATTGTCCAACTAAGAGTATGAGCTTTGAAGTATTCTAGCTAGTTTATTCTGATAAAATACTGAGTTTTGTATCATGACTACATTTTACACAAAGAACAGCCATTTTGTTGCTTCTTTTTTTTCCCAGCCCTGAAATGCCTGAAAATGAAGCTACATTTGCAATAACTGCTGGAGGGATTGGGGATGCCAAAGAATAGATGGAAAAACTAGTGCAAATCTCCGTTTGAAAACAGCCTGTGAATCTCAGACGAAGCCATGGTATCCAAGGTCTGACTCCTTGGTTACTTGGAATTTTTCCACACACAATTTGGAATGTTTACAGTTAGAGGAATGCTGGGAAGAGCTTTTTATGTATCATATTTCAATAATCTTAACAGTTCCTGGTTCACCTTAGTTCTATTTTAAAAAGATCTTTCAAGCAGCCAGTTGTTTAAAAAGCACAGAAATATGACTTATTCATGGTTCACAAGAATCAAAGCTGTTGTGTCTCATGGGTTTAATATTGCTTTCCTAAGAAACTATAAAAAGTGCACATCTGGAAGAGAATACAATGGCATGGAATGGAACAGCACTGTGAAATACAGGTTTTTTTTAAATAGTGGAGTAACTAGTACATAGAGGGAAAGTGCAGTGAAAGAAATAAAAATAGGTGAACTTGCTAATGTTTCATTGACAGTTGCTTGAGAAGATTTTTTAAAATCTTGATTAGATTGTCTACTTGTTTTTAAAGTGCCCGTATTTCTATTTTGGAACATTTAAAGCTGTTATTTATTTTTTATATCTGAAAAATGATAAATTAAATCATCTTCCTTCTTTATGCTTGTGTGCAATACAGCCACCCTTTAATTTGAGCAAGCCCCTGGCGCTGTGAGTTGTCTCACTGATTTTGTTGTGAGAAGTTGCATGAGTAAATTGAATGGGATATAGCACAATATTATAAAATTTTAAATTTGTAAAAAAAAAACCCCACTGTATTTAACATGGGGGGAAGCGATTCTTCAATTTTTCGTCTTAGTTCAGCTAAGAATGAGGCTACAGAGATCCTCCCTACAACTGAGGAGAGATGATGGGATGGAGCTCACTGGTGCCTGACACATAGTGTTATTAAGATTTGTTCCTTTGACCAAAGCAACAGAGTGCACTCATTCCCTTCTTCTGCACTTGCTCTAAGCTAGAGTTTTCCAGACTTTTTCAGAGTGAAGAGCATTTTAATAAGTAAGAATATCTTGTGGAGCACTTCTTTCCCGTTCACAATCACATAACTTGTGGCAACAACAGCGGTTCCTCTCTTAGAAAATATTAGGAAAGTATATAATGTATTTTTAACCACCTTTAAATACAAGGAAGAGACTCAGTGCCAGGAGATGAGTAGGTGATAACACATCCTGTGAAACACAACATAGAAGACTCCATGGTGGCTATGGGGACACCACATTAAGCACAAAGCTGGGGAGAGTCCACTCCATACATTCTCTCTTAAGATGTGATCCAAAACAGGAAAAAAATTGAGAGCCACTAGATTACAGAATTTGGTGCTATGTCTGGATCAAAGGTTGGCAAAACATAAGTTCTTGAGAGCCACCTGAAACTCTAGATCAGGGTTTCCCAAATTATTTTGGCCACGGATCCCTAACAGTCCTAAAAAATATCATGATTTTTAATTCAATAGGTACCCAAATATACAAGAAATAAAAATAAAATTCTAAAACTTTCTTATAATTTTTTTCAAGTAAACTATCAGAAAATTAGTAACAAAATAACAGGGTCATTACTAGAGATAAAATGTTTGCATATTTTAATGGAAGCGTGAACTTGGGTTTTTTTCTCCTTTGCAAATCCATTTAATATCAGGAATGATGCTGGAAAGCTTGATTCTTATATTAGGTGCAGCATCAAGTATGTTCCTATCTTTTGTTTTTATCGAGGCATAATACGAAAATCCAAGTTCACAAAAATATCTTGTAGCGAAGGAAAGAAGCTCACAAAATGCATGTTTTGCAACACTTGGGTACTCTTGAATCAGATTTCTTCAAAAATTAATTAGTGGAGTGTGACAGGATGTGCATACCCCGCACTAGAACAGGATGGGTGAAAACCCTGTGGGTGGAGGGAGTCATAAGAACATAAGAACGGCCATACTGGGTCAGACCAAAGGTCCATCTAGCCCAGTATCCTGTCTACCAACCGTGGCCAATACCAGATGCCCCAGAGGGAGGGATAACAATACGTAATCCTCATGTGTTCCCTCCTCTGTCACCCACCTCCAGAGAAACAGAGGCTAGGGCTACCATTCCTACCCATCCTGACTAACAGTCATTGATGGACTAACCCCCATGAATCTATCTAGTTCTTTTTTGAATGCTGTTAAAGTCCCGCCCCTTCAACCAGACTGGGCATGCTCCAAGTGCTGGGGCAGCATAAAAGGCAAGAGAGCAGCTCAGTCTGGGTGGTCCAGCGAAAGGGAAGGACCTCCAGCCAGAGCTCCGGACCTGCAATGGCCAGTGATCCAGACAGTGGGAACCGAAGTTCCAGGAGACTGCCGCTACTCAGCCCCAGCAGAGCCCTAGGGAAAAGCCACAAGTAACATTGCAAGCCCTGTCATGTCAACCAGCTGCATTGATTACACATCACAAAATTGCAGTCGAGAAACTAGGTCTTTCTCGATGTCAGCAGCAAGATCTTGAATGTGATACGCAACAGTACTGTTTGACAACAGCACTGCTTTCAGTTTTTTAAATGTATTGCTCATCGAGCATACACATCACAATATCTTTTTGCACAAGGCTTGATGAGTTTTTCTGCAATTGTATGTGCTTCTCCAGCAAGTGCAATATGGTAGCTCACTTTATAGATTGCTTCGGTTGCTTTTTCATTGTCCAAATTAGTGATATTCATCACTGAAAGTTTACTATTTGAAAGTGCATCAAGCTTTCACTTGGAAACGCATGCCTTTGTCTTTGTGTTCAGAATAATTTGTTTCTGAGTGCCTTCATAATTAGTTTAGCAGATATCATGGAACTATTGAAAAGCACTTTGTTGCACATCACACACTGCGCATCAGGAGCATCTTTATTTCCAATGACAAATAATTCTCATCATGCTTGCATTTTTTGTTGCCTGTTGCTAATCCAGTGGATGAGAGTGGTTTCCTCTTCGACAGCTCACTTTCCGATTTTTCAGTCACAAAAGGCTGTGATTGCCCTTTTCCTATCCCGACATTTTGCTCGTTTGTTCCAGAGAAAGTCAGATTGCTAGAAGTCAAAGTTGGTTTTTTTAGCCACTTACCCATGGAGAGTATGTTTGGTAATAAGGGTAGGCAACGATGAATTGTGAAATGCTGAATAAAAACACAGCGCGAAGAGCAATGTATTGCAACGGGATTTTGTCCGAAGAAAGTGTGAAATAAATATTTTAAATTTTTGACGTGAAAAACTAGGTCAGATTGTTCAATTGGATGTTTGAAGCATCTTCTAGCATAAGTTATCATGCCTGCAGTGCTCCTATATTCTGAACACAAAGACAAAGGCATGCGCACAACTTTTTATATGCTACTGCAGTGCTCCTATATCTACGTAAGCTGTAGCTTCAGTGTTTTATCAAGCTACACATAGTTTTATATAGCCCCTACTCCCATTTCTTGTTGCAATGTTGAGCTTATTTATTGAATATCGCCACAATAATTCTCAGTATAATAAAGTGGTGGCAGCATACAAAGTCTCTCCCTTTCCCACCACGTACAGCGCAGAGAGGCACATGGAGGGAGCAGCCAGGCGTTTTGAGCCTGGGGCTGTGGCAGGCGGGGCAGGCCAGATCCAAAGGCTAGGCATGCTGGATCCAGTCTGTAGGCCATATCTTGCCTGCCCCTGTGTTAAAGTCAGAGGTGAAAGTAAGGTAGTGAGCCCAAGTGTGCCACTCTGGTAAGAACCGGCTGTGCTCCACCAAAAGCCAGCTGGGGCATTCAGCTCTTGTAAAGGGGCCAGCTGACAGCACACTGTAGAGGATGCGTGTGCACTCCAAGCCAAGTTAGCGAGAGGGGCTGGTGGCGGCAGCTGCCTCCATCTGGCTGTGGTGGCCCGGCTCTGGCCCCCATCTGACTGCCACGGTCTGTCCCCAGCTTCTGTACTCGTGGAGCAGACCACACAGCTTGGTTTCAGGGGCCCAGGGACTGCCACAGCAGCTTAGCCCCAGCAGCCCAGCTTGGGCTCTGGCCCTGGCTCCTGCCCCAGAGGTCTGGCTGTGGCGGCCCACCTTGGATTTCAGCCATGGTAGCCTGGCTCCAGCCGTGGCAGCCCAGACAACAAGGCCTCAGCTCCCATCTGGCCACAGTGGCCTGTCCCCGGCCCCAATCCTGGGGCAGGCCTCGCAGTCTGGCACCTCATCTGGCTGCAGGAAGGGCTGGCGACAACTCCCCATACTGCTGTGGCAGGGTTAGGAGAGGAGGCCACAATCTGGACACAGTGAATCTGGGCCAGTCCCTTGTCTAGCCACTGCTGCCTGGATGCAGCAGCCTAGTCCCAGGGCCCTCTACATACACTACTTCCCAGCCCCCTGCCCTGCCTCCTGAGCCCCCCATAAACCCCCAAACCCTGTGCCCTAACTCCTGTACCCTTTATACATCCCACCCCTGAGCTCCTCATACATCCCTGAGCTCCTCATACATCCCACCCCTAACTCCTGCACCCCCATATTCTCAGCCCCCTGCCCTAACACTCCTGTACCCCCCACTCTCCAACACAGGAGTGCCCCTCATACACCTGAACCCCCTGCCTTGAGCCCCTCTCAAACTCCAGCCCTGACTCCTGAACTCCCACATCTCCAGCCCCCGTCCTAACTCCTGCCCCCCCCACACCCCAAGCCACTACCTGAGCCCCTTGCATTCCACCCCCACAAAAAGACCTGCCAAGTCTCCTCCACAAGACTCATGACTTTGAGCCTGACTCTCCAGAACAACCACAGAGCAGGGGGAACCCATATCTGAGGAGAACGACAGATTCCCCCCCTCTCCCCCACAGTTCATCTTTATCCCCTGGTGAAGCAATTATCCCTACAACTACACCTCCTACAGGTGACCTAAAGCAGTTCCAGGAGTTATTCAAACATATGGCTAATGTGCAGGAGATAGATCTCCAAGAAGTACACGAGAAACAACACAGGCTTCTCCACATTTTACAACCATCCACATCGTCTAAGATAGCTCTCCCCATGGACGAAGCCATACTTGACCCAGCTGACACTATCTGGCAGACACCCGTCTTAGTTACGCCCACAAACAAAAGGGCAGATAGAAAATATTTTGTCCCTGCCAAGGGTATAGACTTTCCCCTTACACAATTTTCAGTAAGGCCAAGGTCATACTCAGACCTTACCCAAAATTCCTCCTGAAAATCCCCGCACCCTTCCATAATAATGAACCAATCCACTTACCTGCATTCTGTCCAAAGGCGCACAATAATGCGATCAAAGTAGCATTACATACCCTCGATGTCCAACAAGCGATCGCCTTTTACCTCGACAGGACCAAGTCCTGGAGGAAATTCACAAGGCTTTTTATCTCCACCGAACACTCGAAATGGTAAGCTGTCTCCTTGCAACAAATATCAAAATGGATCTCCTCTTGCATCCATACTTGTTATACTATCCATAACAAGCAACTGCCACCTGTTAGCCTTGCTCACTCCACCAGGGCGGAGGCATCATCCACTGCTTTCTTTAATAATGTCTCACTTGGGGACATCGGCAGAGCAGCATCCTGGTCCTCTGAACACACATTTGTCAGACGGCACACTCTAACATCTGGTCTAATCCCAACAACATCAGTGGGACGCACTGTCCTCTCCACTGTCTCCAGAACACAGCTCCAAAACCTGCCTCCACAAGATGGACATTGCTGTTCAAACACCTAAAGTGGAGAACCTCCCTTGTGGACAGCTCTCGAAGAAGAGGAGTTACTCACCTTGTGTGGTAATGAGAGTTCTTTGAGATGTGTGTCCCCTTGGGTGTTCTACTACCCTCCCTCCTCCCCTACTTTGGAGCCTCCTTGGTTTATGTCCAAGGTAGAGAAGGAATGGAGGTGCTACACTGCATGTGCAATCAACGGACACTAACGGCATGAGGGGACACTACTGCACATGCATGGTGTGGCAGGGCACTGCTAGAAAAGATCTCCAATCACTGGCGTGAGAACGCACCAACACCTATAGTGGAACACTCACAGGGACAAACATCTCCAAGAACCCTCATTATCGCACAAGGGGAGTAACTCTCTCTTCTTCTGAACCCCAAAGATCCACCACGTTGCCAGGTCAGTATTGCTGTGTATATTACCCAAATACCATGCTGCCAGACAACCCTTTAGTATCTGATACTAAAGGATTATTAGAGAAGTGGTAAAAAGGAAAGAACAAGAAGAGAGTTGTTAAGTGGTAAAGCGATCATATACATATATAAGCCTTCAGATCCATCAGATTAGGAGTATGGGTGTATTTGACAGCTTGAAAGTCCCTCTGGAACATATCCAAAGCTTGATTGGTGTAGCCAAGAAAGGGCATCCCAGGCCTCATTACTAGGGAGGCGCAGGCCCTTCCATATTATCACTCCCTACAGGAGACCGCACCCCTTTACTACACCTGCTCTGTAAATGATTCTAAGCAGGGAATTAGCAGTCTCTGGCCCAACAGTTTAGCTTGCGGTAGCACAGGGATTTTGAGCACTAACATCTGGCAAGGGGGAATACTGCTACCAATGCTCCCTCTAATCTTTTCTATCCATGTGTGGAACATATTTTATGTGCACTGAAGCATGTGCAAATGTGCACCACCAGCAGAAACAAAAACCTAGTGGTGCGTGCTCTGCTACTCAGCTGGATGACATTTGAATCTCTCCTGAGCAGCCACCCAAGCACACAGCTTACAGGCCACACTAACTGCCACCCCAGTGGTGGGTGGCAGGGGTGGGTGCCAGGCCCACTCAACTCCACCATGCCCCAGCCTCCAGGGCTATCAGCAGCAGAGAAGTCTGCCACTGGGTCAGCAGGGAATCCACTGCAACAAGCCAACCACAACTCAGGGAGACCCATGGTCAGACAGTAGTCTGACTCCCCTTTCTCAACCCCTCTCCCATGATCATACTTGCACCCACTGTTCATCATCAACATCTTCTGGGTAGTTGGTCCTCAGCTTCAGGTGCATCTGGTAATCCAAGATCCCAGGCATCTGCCTCCATATAGTCAAGGTCCTTCTCTGGAGACTTGCAGCTAGCCCGCTATTTCCCCAGGAATGGAGACAGTCTCCCAGGCAGAGCACAGCTGGAAGGCATCTGCTCCCTCCAGTGGCAGGGCCCCAACTGATGCACAGGACCCACTTCTTATACTTCCTGATCCCGTGGTGGCTCTGCCCTTCCACTGCCAGCGTGGTGCCATTGGCTTTTCCATTTCCTGCCAGCAGGGGGCATCAAGCCTGTCCGTTCTGTCATTCATTGCAGAAGGCCATCCCCCTTGGCTACAAATGGGTCATTCAGTCCTTTGTTCAGTGCTTCAGTTTGTAGAGAAATTACTCAAGCTGTAAGAAGCAGGATTGAAGGTCAGAGCTGGTTTGGGGCAACCACACAGGGGCCACATGCTTTGAAGGGCCTCATACAGCCCAGGGTGACCCAGAAGACTAGTGGAGGACCTGGCACTGGCAGAAGGGGTTCAGCCCGCTCCTGCACTTGCCAGCAGCGGCAGGAAACAGAGCAATGCGTAGGGTGACCAGATGTCCCAATTTTATAGGGATAATCCTGATATTTGGGCCTTTTACTTATATAAACACTTATTAACCCTCACCCCAGTCCTGATTTTTCTCTTTTGCTATCTGGTCACCCTAGCAATGTGGCTGGGAGCTGCCAGAACAGAGCAGGCTAGGGCAGGGTTGCTCCTCTTCCTGCCACCATTACTGAGTGTGGGGGCAGACCTGACCCCTGCTGCCCGCACCAGGTTCCCCCGCTAGTCCCTGGACCGCGTCGCTTGAGGGAGGGAGTTTGGGAGAAGGGATGGGGCAGAGCAGCAGCAGGGTCTTGGGGAAAGAGGTGGAGTTGGTGCTGGGCATGGGGCAGAGCAGGGGTGTTGTCTCCGGGCCACACATCCCACTGATAGTCCTGCTTAAGACAGAGTGGGGAATGATGCAGCTGCCTTTTTAATTGTTATTGTGGCTCGTACATCTTTTGTCCTAAACGGAAAAGCCTTAAAGTTCTCTGTTCACAGGCATGCCATTACATGTCTTGCTGATTTATAAGGTGTGTAGAGCCTCTGGCTTCCTTCAGTGGGTTCACCATAACAGCTGATTTCCACTGATGGGTCACTGAACAGATTTAGCGCTGTTGCCTTTCTGCTTTGGGATGTCATTATCCATATACACAGCACACGTTATATACCACACATAGTTATAAATTACAATTAGGACTGTTGATTAATCACAGTTAACTTGCATAATTAACTCAAATGTATAGAATCATAGAGCTGGAAGAGACCTCAGGAGGTCATCAAGTCCAGCCCCCTGCCCAAGACAGGACCAATCCCAACTAAATCAACCTAGCCAAGGCTTTGTCAAGCCAAGACTTAAAAACCTCTAGGGATGGAGATTCCACCACCTCCCTAGGTAACCCATTCCAGTGCTTCACCACCCTCCTAGTGAAATACTTTTTTCCTAATATCCAACCTAGACCTCTCCCACTGTAACTTGAGACCATTGCTCCTTGTTCTGCCATCCGTCACTACTGAGAACAGCCTTCCTCCATCCTCTTTGGAACCTCCCTTCAGGAAGTTGAAGGCTGCTATCAAATCCCCCCTCACTCTTCCCTTCTGCAGACTAAACAAAGCCAAATCCCTCAGTCGCTCCTCATAGGTCATGTGCTCCAGCCCCCTAATCATTTTGGTCGCCCTTCGCTGGACCCTCTCCAATGCATCCATATCCTTTCTATAGTGAGGGGCCCAGAACTAGACACAATACTACAGGTGTGGCCTCACCAGAGCCGAATAAAGGGAAATAATCACTTCTCTGAATCTGCTGGCAATGTTCCTTCTAATGCACCCTAATATGCCCATTAGCCCTCTTGGCTACAAGGGCACACTGTTGACTCATATCCAGCTTCTCATCCACTGTAATCCCTAGGTCCTTTTCTGCAGAACTGCTACTTAGCCATTCGGCCCCCAGCCTGTAACAATGCTTGGGATTCTTCCATCCCAAGTGCAGGATTCTACACTTGTCCTTGTTGAACCTCATCAGATTTCTTTTGGCCCAATCCTCTAATCTGTCCAGGTCACTCTGGACCCTATCCCTGTCCTCCAGCGTATCTACCTCTCCCCCCTAGCTTAGTGTCATCTGCGAACTTGCTGAGGGTGCAATCCATCCCCTCGTCCAGGTCATTAATAAAGATGTTGAACAAAACTGGGGACACTCTGCTAGAAACCAACTGCCAACCTGACATCGAGCCATTGATCACTACCTGTTGGGCTCGACAGTCTAGCCCGCTTTCTATCCATCTTACAATCCATTTATTGAATCCATACTCCCTTAACTTGCTGGCAAGAATATTGTGGGAGACCATATCAAAAGCTTTGCTAAAGTCAAGGTATATCACATCCACTGACTTTCCCATATCCACAGAGCCAGTTATCTCATCATAGAAGCTAATCAGATTGGTCAGGCATGACTTGCCCTTTGTGAATCCATGTTGACTATTCCTGATCACTTTCCCCTCTTCCAAGTGCTTCAAAATGGATTCCTTGAGGATCCCCTCCATGATTTTTCCAGGGACTGAGGTAAGCCTGACAGGTCTGTAGTTTCCTGGATTGTCCTTTTTCCCTTTTTTAAAAATGGGCACTACATTTGCCTTTTTCCAATCATCCAGGATCTCTCCCAATCTCCACGAGTTTTCAAAGATAACGGCCAAAGGCTCCGCGATGACATTTGCCAACTCCCTCAGTACCCTCGGATGCATTAAATCCGGGCCCATGGATTTGTGTATGTTTAGCTTTTCTAAATAGTCCCTAACTTTTTCTTTCCCCACCAAGGGCTGTCCACCTCCTTCCCAATTTGCGTTGCCTAGTGCATTTGTCTGGGAGCTGACCTTGTCCATGAAGACAGAGGTAAAGAAAGCACTGAGTACTTCAGCTTTTCCCACATCATCTGTCACTAGGTTACCTCCCTCATCCAGTAAGGGCCCCACACCCTCTCTGATCACCCTCTTTTTTCTAACATCCCTGTAGAAACCTTTCTTGTTATCCTTCGCGTCCCTTGCTGGCTGCAATTCCAGTTGCGCTTTTGCCTTCCCGATAACTTCCCTGCATTCTTGAGCAATATATTTATACTCCTTCCTAGTCATCTGTCCAAGTTTCCACTTCTTGTAAGCTTCCTTTTTGTGTTTAAGCTCACCAAGGATTTCCCCGGTAAGCCAGTCTGGTCGCCTACCATATTTGCTTCTCTTGCTGCGCATTGGGATGGTTTCTTCCTGTGCCTTTAATGAGGCTTCTTTAAAATAGTGCCAGCTCTCCTGGACTCCTTTCCCCTTCATGTAAGCATTCTAGGGAATCCTGCCCATCAGTTCTCTGAGGGAGTGATAAAAAAAAATTAAGCACAATTAATCGCAGTTTTAGTCGCGCTGATAAACAAGAGAATACCAATTGAAATGTATTAAATATTGTGGACATTTTTCTACATTTTCAATTACAATACATAATGCAAAGTGTACAGTGCTCACTTTTTAAAAAATTACAAATATTTGAACCGTAAAATGATGAAAGAAATAGTACCCCTTTATACTTTAGCCACCATGCCAGAGAACATGGCTCCATGCTGATGATACACATTAAAAAATAATGTTAATTAAATTTGTGACTGAACTCCTGAGGGGAGAATTGTATGTCTCATGCTGTGTATTACCCACATTCTGCCATATATTTAATGTTGCAGCAGTCTAGGATGATGCCCCAGCAAATGCTGTTCATTTTAAGAACACTTTCACTGCACTTTTGACAAAATACAAAGAAGTTCTAAAGCTAACTACAGCACTTGACCCAAGGTTTAAGAATCAGAAGTACCTTTCAAAATCTGAGGGAAAAGGTGTGGAACATGCTTTCAGAATGGGGGCTGAAGTATGAAGGGACATACGAATCTTTAGCACATCAGGCATGTAAATATTTTGTGATGCTGGCTACAACGATATCATGCAAACAACTGTTTTTGCTTTCAGGTGACATTTTAAACAAGGAGCAGGCAGCATTATCCCTTGCAAATGTAAACAAATTTGTTTGAGTGGACAAGAAGTAGGATTCAGTGGACTTGTAGGCTCTAAAGTTTCACATTGTTTTATTTTTGAATGCAGTTATTTTTTGTATATAAGTCTACTTTTTTAATTTCAACTTTCAGAATAAAGAGATTGCATTATAGTACTTGTAATGGGGAATTGAAAAATACTATTTTGTTTTTTACAGTGCAAATATTTGTAAAAAAAATAAAGTGAGCACTGTACACTACATATTCTGTGTTGTAATTGACATAAAATATTGAAAAGATGGAAACATCCAAAATATTCAAATATATGGTATTCTATTATTGTTTAAGAGCACGGTTAGCCACATGATTGTGATTCATTTTTAATCACATGATTAATCATGATCAATTTTTGTAATCATTTGACAGCTTCACTGAAAATGCTTTGCGTGCATGCAACATCCCTTGTCCATTTTCAAAAATGTAATGCTAGTAATCCCAGTGTTCTGGCCATATTCTAATTTAAATTAAGTAGATAGTTGAAGTTCCCCTGTCGTTTCAAGTGGACATATTTTTATCTACCTCCCATCTGTGTTTTTATGCAGTTAAAGAATGTGTAGCTTTTTCACCAGAGGTGACTAATTCGAGGTTTATGAATTGTGATGCCTGGATATCATTTATATAGATCAGATCCTTTTCTCTGTGAGGCAAAAAAGCTTGTGTAAGGCACAAAAATTATGCAAACGTTTCCCTTTGGGGCTTCTTTTTTGCTGCTAACACTTGAGGTGCTGTGGGGTGATGCTCCTGCAAAGCAAATACCTGGCAGCTCTGCACCCTGCCCTCAGTGTTTCCATAGCATTAGAATGACACTGCAGAGCTCCCCAGCATTCAGGTCAGTGGAGTTTTTTGCTTTCCACTTGTGGAAGCATAGAAAATAATAGGGCCATATAAAATACTTTTGTATCCTTCAGAATAAAAAGGACCAGAGGAATACAATATACATAGTCAAATTCATTTCTCATTTACAAATCTATGAATGCCTATTGATTCCAATGGAGTTACACAAATGTAAGAGAAGGAAGTATTTTGCCAATTATTATTACGAAATTATGGAAGGCTTTAAAATATTGTCCTTATTAACACTAAAAAATGTAAACTTTTAAGTTATAACACAATACTTCAAAACACGTAATATATCACCACACAAAATAGCATTGTTTGCCCTGTTTTTGTAGCTGTATTGGTCCGGAGAGAGACAGGGTGAGGTAATACGTTTTATCGAACGAGCTTCTGTGAGTAAAAGAGAAACTTTCAAGCTTCACCTTCTGGGCAGTGGAATAGTGCTTGTCAGTGCTTCTGTACTTTTGTTTTTTGACCAGACCGCAAGGAATCTCCTTCCTATTGAAGGGGCTGTAATTATTTCACGTAAATAATTACATTAATTTAGCTAAATTTCCTTCCCCTTTCTTTTTGCTTTACTGGAAACAAGGAGAGAGTAAATATCATGGCGGCTGCTACTGGCCTCGTCCTGTCTGTGCACTGCGGCAAGATCGCTTTTATGACATGTGTAGGCAAACAAACATGCACTTTTCACGACAACCCCTTCTCTGCCCCAGCAGACACTGAGCTTAAATGTTGTGTCAGCCTGGTGAGTTTCCTGCACAAGAGGCAGCGGGGGCGGGATTTCTTAGGCAGCGGAGCTAAATTGCACCAAGGCCTTTTCAACTCTGCAGCTTGCCACACACAGAATTATTGTCTCTCCAGCTTGCTGCCACCTCCCACTCATGCAGTTGCTGCAAAGGCAAAAAGACCTTATTCTCCAAGCACAATACGCTACGCGAGCCATGCAAGTTTGCACCCTCTCCGCCGGCCAGCTGAGCAAAAGCAATTGAAGAATTTTACGCAAAATGGAAGGCTCTTCCTCCCCTACGCTAAACCCAGCTCAGAACCAGCCACTGCTACGAAACTTCCGTAGAATAATGTACGTAATATGCCGCTTGGTCAGGGTTTTCCTCCCCGTTCGTTAAATGGGTTACTTGAGTGGCATTTTGCGCAATCGAATTTCGGGAATAAGGAAAAACGTTGTCTCCATACGCAAGAAGCCAAGTCAGCCAGTGGGTACTACGCAATTTGCGCATTGTCGTGGTTAGGTTCGGTTTTCCAGCCTCAGACGTACTCGGACTTCGAGAATAGGCGTAGCGACGTTCGTCTTTCCCCCTCCCCCACCCCGGCTATTCAGGGACGGAGCTTGCGCAAAGTTCAAGCCGCCCTTAACGTAAGTGGAGCGGGCTGGGGTGCTGGCAGCCATTTTGTGCCGGGAGCCCAGAGGAGGAGGACGCTGTTCTGTCTCCGCGCCCGACGGGCCCTCAGGCGAACCGAGCCCCTCTCGGCCCCGCGAACCGAGCCCGACCGAGTCGCTCGTCTCCCCGCCCTCTCCCTCGGGAAGTGAGGCGGCCAAAGGCGACTCCGCCGGAACACAACAGCCGCCGCCGGCCGAGCCCCCCCCCACCCCTTCCGCGCCCCCCCGAGCTCGCGCCCCTCTGTGCCCCCTGCCCAGCCCCACGGGAAGATGCGGGGCTTCGGAGACCGGGGCCGGGACCGCGACCGCGGCGGGTAAGAGCGGGGGCGGGGGGAGCGCGGTGTGGGGGAGGGGCGGCGGGGAAGTAGCCAGGCAACGCCCCAAGGCTGGGCCGCGGGGTCACGTCCTAGGGCCGTGGATTGGGAAGGTCTTGGACTCGGCTGGATCCAACGCGAGGCGGGCCCGGGTCTGTGAGGAGCCGGTGACGGCTGGCGGGTGACCCGAGGGGAGGCCGCTGGGGGCTCTTCGCATTGGAAAGTGAGGGGCCCTAGGTAGCCGCCAGGCTTGGAAGGAATCGCCCCCGCGCACCTTTGTTCCTGCTCTTGCAGTGTCTGGCGCGAGAGGCAGGGCCGTTTCCCCTCTGGCTGGCAGGGTACCCCTTACCTGTCACTAGGTTTGAGTTCGCGGCCTTTGACTTTGCTTTTCCTTATTCCACACTGGTCACACTTTGAGCCATAAGGATCCTTCGTCCTCAAGCTGCTAGCCTTGCTTTAGAACTCTGTTCGCCAGGGACAGCACACGTAATTTGTTGAGGGGATTGGTCCTGACCCTTTTTCTGAATGTCATTGCTATTAACGTGGCCAGAAAAATGGTTGTTAAATAACCGTGCCTATTTCTGCAGTATTCCTAGCCCCTGCTGATGGTGATGGTGAAAACAGACATGAAAAGTGAATGTGAGTCTTGTGTAGTAGCAAAGAACCCTTAAGCCTGATGAATGTGCCCAGGGTAAAGGGTGGAAAAATCTGCAATCAAGCTACAATCTCCCATATTGTTGTGCCTATCAAGTTGGTTCCTTGCTCTCTTGATATCACTCATCATGGGGCCTAATAGAGTGTAGGAAAATAGGATTCAGTTGAGCTCTGATTTTGGGGAACAAGTATAAGACATCATTTAATCATAAAATAGAAAATATATGAATAGTCCAGGATTAATATTTGAGTACTTGATTTAGTAGAATGGGGTTAAGAAATGGCAGTACCTCATCTTTTTCCTGAAAAAAACAAATAGTAGGGATTAAAGAGAAGGAATTGGGTCCTGACAGAGAGCAAATAAAATATACTTGCTCCTTGTCTTATTTCTCCTTTGATGACTGATTTTTGAGTCAAGAAATGTGCCTGCTTGCTATATTCAAATTTATTTCCCCTTTTCTCTAGATGAAGTTGAATAATGTTTTGTTAAAATGATCTTTCCCAGTACACTGGAGAATCTAAGAGCTCTATTTCAATTTTATATTCACATCAGACATACATATAAGTAACTCCCATCTGAAATAATAAAGATCCTTTCAGTTACATTGCAGAGAAGAGGGCCTTTTTGTTTTTTCACTATAAGCTTTCTAGTTCAGTGAAAAGCAGATCTTGGGGTAAATGGTTTGGTGAATCTCAGATGACTTAGTCCATAGCTGTTTTTAGAGTTAAGTGAAGAATAATGGTATTCAGAACTATACATACGTATTTAAAGGGACAGTACCCAGATTTTGAGGCATCAGCATTTGACCTGCCTTTACGTATAATCCTATTTTGAGTAAAAATATGGTTTTAAAAACTTTACTTTCAGATTTTATTAAGCCATGTTTTGGGTAGAACCTACAGAAATACAATACTTTGTTCTCTTTAGAATTATGCTGACGTTGATTCACCTTGCATCATCAAAATGTATTATGACAGGGTTTAGAGTGACCACAGGAAAGGTATTTATTATAATCTTATTTCATATCCATGAAAAATGAAGGTGGGAGAAAATATTTTTGTCAAAGAAAAGGACAGAATCAGGAATGGGTAAACTACTTGACAATGGATCTGACAAAAAAAAGTTTTAATTCACAGAAAGCTATAAATTATGGGCTTTGGCCCTGATCTCATTCCAAGTAATATTTGGCTTTGTTGCATAGCTTTATGAATTGCTACAAAAATGTCACAACTTTTTGTAGTATAAACTGGATTGTGCGTGTGTGTGTGTGTGTGTGCGTGCGCACGTGTCACAATAGTGAAACGGTAACAAGTATTTCTAATATTGAAAACTCTATTCCTGAATGGTTCTATACCAAAAATTCAGCACATCGTAACTTTAAAAAAAATCATTTCTGAGATATAAAACAATGTTTTTCTATGATTTGCAGTAATGGACAATTGTATGGTGGGATTTTAAAGATAATTAGATTGTCCAACACAGTAAGTGGACTAACTTCAGTTGGATGTTTACTTTCTAGTTACACTCAATTCCTGTTGCAGAGTCATCTAGATCTGGATTTTTTTTTTCTTTGCTGCTTGTCCTGAATAAGTTGTTGATGACCTTAATAATACTGATATGGTGCAGTTTTACTTTAGCACTTGAATAAGATGCTGTAGCATTAAGTTCTGGAGGTGGCTGCATTTCAGTTATTGGTGATGTGAATCAGTCACCACTGAACAAGGACAAATAACTCCATGCAAATAAACAGAATTACACTGGTGTAAACGTAGAGTAATTTAAATTGTAATCTGTTCCATATCCGTATTAGGGATGTTAAATATCAAGTAATTGACTAATCAAATAGTCGATGCATTTTGCAACGACTACTTGATTAGTCGATTAGTCAACAGCCTTGCACTTCAAAGATGGAGGCACCGCATGGAGCCCAGGGTCAGCTGTTGACTCCTCTGTTGATCCTGGGCTCCATGCAGTACTGCAGCTTTGAAGCACTGTGGGGAGCCCGGTTTCAGGCTCCTTGCAGCATTTCAAAGTGGCAGTGCCCTGTGGAGCCTGGGGACTCCTCCGCTGTCCCCAGGCTCCATGCAGCGCTGTGGCTTTGAAATGCCGTGTGCAGCCTGGGGACACCACAGCTGGCCCTGGGGGCTGCATGAGGCATTTCAAAGCGGCAGCACCATGTGGAGCCCAGGGTGTGGCCCCAGGCTCCACATGGCGCTGCTGCTTTGAAGTACTCCTTTCTTTCCCCCCACCCTCCCGCCTCTTTCTGATAGAGGCAGCAAGGGGAGGGGCGAGTGACTAGTCGACTAGCCTGTCAGCTATCCGATAAGCATTTGCTTATGGGATAGTCATTCACATCCCTAATCGGTATGTGAAATGTGAGGTACCTTGGGATCAAAATATGATACGTGTTCGGGTATTAAATGCTAAAATACTCACTTTTTGGAAAGACAATCTAAAGCTATAATGTGTAAGCAGAGCCACATGGAACTGAAACTCTGGACACTGCATTGTGGTTTTGTGTGTTGATGGCAGTAAAACACTTATTGTCCAAATATCTAAGATCTCAAACTTGCAAACATTAATGCATATATTTTAATTTTTACTCACCTGCTGTAGTGCTGTTGTCCTCAGCACTAAATTATCCAGGTGCATACCTTCAAGCTTTAAACTAGCTTAGTCTGAAGAATGTATTCAATAAACATGACAATGCTTCTGTAACTAGTAACTTTCACTGACAGCCCTAAGAAGTCATAAAATATTCAAATCACTGTTTAATGCAGATGGTTGTAAATTGCTTTGTTTTATATTATTAAATATGCTAAAAATAAGCAGCCATTTTATCTGAAACCGAATAGGACTACATTTATATAAAGGAAAAAAAGGGCTGCTGACTGCAGCTTAATCAACATTTTAACTTACGACTTTGGTGTTTTAAAAAGCATCAGATTAACTGTAAATTTACCTTGCCTTCCAGAAGCGTAATACTTTCTTATTCTGCTTTCTCTGAGTTCTACTTTGTATTGTCACTCTAGCTTGTATTGGGAAATAAATTCCAGAGGACAATTAGTTACATTTAAAAACATTTTTTTTGCCAGTGTTACAAATAACACCGTAGATTATTAAAACAAAAACACACATCTAATTTAGTTTTGACTTGAGTAGATTTTAATTTTTTTTTTCCTCAGGTTAGATAGCTTCTAAATAGTTTCATTTGCTGTTATGCATTAGTATAATATTCCTTTGTTTCAGTGGAAATACTGCAGGAATCTCTAGTCAACTTGAGTTTAAAAGAAATCAAATACTCTTTCTTGTCTGCAGATTTTTCAGAAGCTTCTGTATCATATTAAAGTCAGAATAATGTTTGACCTGACACTATTTAAAGTAGCAGCTTCTACTGAGATCTGGCACAATAGTGAAACAATAATAGGTTTTTCTGAGAACTGTGTAAAAGATGTATTTTAAGTGAACATTTTAAATTGCTAACTATTTCATGCTAATCTGCTTCAGTTTTCAATAGTTTGCAACTGTTGTAGATCAGAAAAAACATTCTCCTTGCTCTTCCTCCCCTCCCCCCCCATTGCCCCTCATTGGATAATGAATCATTACATATGAATCCCTACTTTTAAAAATAATCAAAAATCAAATGCAGGGTGAAATGTATTCCTTGAGATAAGTTGTACTAATTTCTAAGTAGCTCTGCCAGGTGTTAACCTGAAAGATATGAGTTTTTATTCTTTTTCTCAGTAGTGTTTAAGAAATGGGACTCATCCCATCCCTTCATCCAAATATTTCTGCTGTGACTCTGGTAAAAATTGTGGCTTCTTTGTAATTGCTTCAGATCTGCCTAACAAAAGTTCTGATACTGATACCGGTTTTTCCCTATTCTTTATCTGTATGTTGATGAGGTGAAAGAGAGGTGGTGAAATAGATAGATTCTATACTAAAGGTAACATCATTGGAGAGATGAGAATTGGGTGATAGGCTACCGAATGGAGCTAGAGTCCTGAAGACCTTCCCAGCCCTTGTGTCTAGCAGTGTTTTAAGGGCATTTTCAGAGTAATTAAACTATCAGTATTTGTTCTAACTTAAAGATGACTGTGACAGCATCTGAAGAATCTACAAATGACAGAGCTGGAAACTCCTTTTTTAAATTGATTTAAAAAAAATTACGTTGGTATCCCTAGGTTTGGTAGTCCTCTGCCCCCAAAGAAATTTGGTAATCCAGGGGAGCGTCTACGCAAAAAGAAGTGGGACCTGAATGAGCTGCCCAAATTTGAGAAGAACTTTTATGTGGAGCATCCAGAAGTGGCCAGGCTTACTCCTGTAAGTTTCCTTCTGCTGTTCTTTCCATTTTCAGAGCACAAGGGTATCTTTTTTTAAAAGAGGAAATACTTATCTAGAGGTTATGCAAACTGTATTTTAATTATATTCTCCCTTTCCTCATATTGTTTTGCATATACACTCCACAGAAAGATTTCTTTGAATGCTTACTCATGTCCATTCCTATGTAGGTGAGCTCATCAATGGACTTTGATTGTACATGGGTATCTTTATTCATAGTAGTTATGTTTCAGTTGTTAAGATAGCTAGTTAGATTAATGAACTCTGCTCAGTGGAGTTAGTCCCTCTTGACATTTGGGTACATCTTGTGCTTCGTGCCACAAATTGAAGTCTGTCAGTGACCCCCATTCCAGCTGCCTTGTGCTTAGAGCAGCCGTGGCCAATCCGCGGATACAGCTCATGATGATGCAGCCCCTGTCGGTTTCCTCACGGCACTGTTTGCTGGCACTGGTCAGCATTGCTCCACTCTGATTGCCTGGAAGGGAATCCTTGGAGATGGGCTCAGAGGTGGAGTTGTACATCTCCTGCAGAAGCTGGCACCAGCACTCTAACCAGTATCACCCAATGGCAGACCTGTTCCAGTGCATTCCACCAGCAGTTTGGACACCAACACAGTGGCAAGTGCCACTGTAGTGGCCATTTTGGATCACCTGGGCTTTTGTTCTAGTTTTTACTCCATTGTGTTGCTGTCTAACCCCAGCACCCTTCCCAGAGAAGGACCTGGGTTTTGGTATTGAACTCTAGGAATGTTAGAGTATAACTCTTGCCCACACGGCTCCTGGGGAGGAGGCTTCACTGTGGCAGCTCCCACTGGCAATATTGGAGCAGTCCCGTTTTTAGGATCCCAGACATCAGTGTCTTTCATCATAGATGCTTTTGGAATGGGCTTGGGAGTTCACTTTCAAACCTTTGGCCACATGCTCATTCTTTCATCTCTCTGTCAAGATCTCATTACTGGTAGCTATTGTCTCAGCTGTAAGTGGATCTGATGTACACTGCCTTCTATTGTAACAGGATCACAGTATGCTCCCATCTTAATTTCCTGCCAAAGGTCTTGTCATGGTTGAACACCAATCAGGATATCGGTCTGCCAGTGTTCTTTCCCAGATCTCACCCCTTGTAGAAAGAGACTTGCCTCTAGAGAGGTAAAAACCCATTAAAACAATCAATTGGTTAAATAGTTAAAATTATACCACTTAACTGGTTAACCATTGAGAGCTCCTGCCCCTGCCAGTCTGCTGCACTGCAGGTTGGGACTGCTCTGACCAGGCCTGCTGTGGCTGAGGACATGCTGGCTGGGCCTACCATGTCGTGACACGGGTGCTGCTCTGGCCAGGCCAATTCACTGGTTACCAGGTAAGCGTTCTGGTAAGCCTAATGCTTACTGGTTAATCTTTTACATCCCTACTTGCCACCACACATTTAGATGTTTTGGGGTCCCTGGTCTATCTCCGTGGTGGTCAACCAGTTCTGAAGCAATAGCCAACTGCTAAAGTGAACTAGCCACACTCAACTGGCCAAATAGCCACATGTGGCTAGTGGCTAGCACCGGGTTGGGCAAAATAGGATGTGTTGGCCACAGCAGAGAGCCTCAGGCAGACTCCCTGCTTGTCCTGGCCCCTGCCACTCAGAAACCTGCTCATGGGCCATTTGCGTGTCTCACCTGTGAGCTGGGGGGAGGCAGGAGAGGCTTCAGGCACTGCTCCCACTGCTAGCAAAATCCCATTGGTGGTTTCTGGCCAATGGGAGCTGCCTGTTGGAAGAACAGGCAGCCCACAAAGCACCGCTTCCCCCTTCCCTCAGACTCTTATTCACAGATGCACATGGCCCCTGCAGCCCATGCAGGAGTGGGGTAGGCTCCTGCCTGAGAAACATACTGGGCTGCTGGCTGGGAGTCGCCCAGGTAAGTCTCTCAGCCAGAGCCAGCTTCTGGCACCCCACCCCTATGCTCCCCCTCCCTACCTCAGATAAGCCAAACTCTCTGCCCCCACTCCTGAGCCCATACCCACTCCCACATTCTGCACCCCAATCTCCCGCCCCAGATCACAATCCCCTCCTGACCCTAGGTCACAACCCAAACCCCTGCATCCCAATCCTGTGTCCCAGGTCATAACTTTTCCTTCACCCTAACTCCCTCACAGGCTGTCCTGCATCCCCATCCCTTACCTCAGGCTCCCTTCTGGATCCAAGCTCCATCCCCGACCCTGCATCATCTTTATTAATATCATGGAAGAATGCAACCCTCGACCACTTTCCAAAATCTTGGAGTGGCCTCCCCCCATATCAAAAATTGTCTACCCCTGGGCTAGTGTTAGACATCACGAGTCTATCTGGACAGAATGAAAGAACAGTCAGTTGCCACTCAAACTATCAAAATGGGTTTCAGGTTATATCATAGCTTGCTTTGTGGCTTCCAGGGTGCAATCCCCACCTCCATCTTGCAACCCCACTCCAGCAGGATTGTCCACTTTTTTGCCCTTCTCAAGGACATTCATATCCAAGGCTGCAACCTGGTCCTCAGTTCAGATGTTCTCCTAATGTTACTATTTGTCCAAGATGGATGCAGCCTTTGGCTAGTCTTCCAAACTGTCCTGGATTCACCTCCTCAAGCAACAATTCAGCAAATAGGTGGATGCTGTGAGCCTTCTGTGGTGGAGCACCACCCATAAGGATATGTACTTGAAGGAGAGTGGCCCTGTAGCACCTTAGAGACTAATAAAAATATAGATAGATATATAGTATCATGAGCTTTCGTGCGCACAACCCACTTCTTCAGATAACCTTTCAGTAACTTGAGTTCCTTGATGTCGTCTTCTAAGGGTGCTTTACCTCCTGCCCTGCTTGCAGTAGTGTGGAGTATTTGTCTGTGTAGTTAAGGACCTGGAGCATCAGCAAATCTGTGGCTCCATATATACCCCTACTTGGGAGTGAGAGGCTTTGCAGTGCATGGGTGCAGGCTCAGGTACACTGCTGATTCAGATCACCAGTTGAGAACTGAGGGAGTGCACGCATACTATGATGATGCCTCAATGGGGACAAAAAATCTTGAACTCAAGTTACTGAAAGATAAAGTAACCTTTCCTGAATTGCTTTATTTACACAATGCAAAGGAATCGAAAAAGATATGCCATCACATTTTTAGATGGATATCAAAAACTCATCACATGTTTGTGTTTTCAGAATATTCTTCTCTGTGTCTGTGAGGAGTCTCAGAAATGGGAAAGTAACCATAGGTTTAATCCAAAATATACTTTAATGGGAGTTTGTCCATTGACTTCAGTATGTTTTGGATTAGGCCCCATTAGGGATGTTGAATTGACTAGTTGATAAGGGGAAAAACTGCAGAGCCTCAGCAGGGTTAGCTCCCAGTGGCCCTGCCTTTTAAATGTACTAAGAGCCTGGCGGCTCTTAATACATTTAAAAAGCAGAGGTACAGCGTCTGGGACCAGGCTTGAGCTGGGAATCGGCTGATTCTCAGTTCATGCCTGGTCCTCTGCTGCACCTCTGCCTCCCCTGCTTGCCGTGGAGACAGTGCTGCGGCGGGAACTGGCTTTTGAGCCTGCTTCCCTACCTTGCTGCCTCTCTAATAGAGGCAACGGGGGGAGGGGGAAGAGAGACTAGTCAAGTCACTACTCAACTGTCTGATAAGCATAGGCAACTAGTTGCTTACATCCCTGGGCCCCATACTAGGGAAACAGTTGAAACTGACTTTGTGCAAAGTGCAGTTAAATGTGCAAATTAAACAGGAAATAGAGAAATATTTTTTCTAATCCTTCAGTTATGCTAACCTGATATATTATTTATGATAATAAATAGGTACAAATTTATTTCAGAAAATGTCAGTATCCCACTTTAAAAATGTTTGATACGTTATTGTTGCTACATTTGAGTAACGTTTTCCACAAGAAAGGAAATGTTTAGGTGTGGTTCTGAGCAGTGTTTCTGGGTCATGGCTTCTACAGCACAGTACTCTGTATGTAGCTCCCATTAAAGGGCACTGATGGAAAGAGAGGGACCATTCTTCTTCATCCTGCCATCCTTACTGAGTAGAAATCTAGTTTGCTTCTGTATACAATCGGACCTCTCAACCTGTCAGCTAAATCATTTGTGGAATTTATTAATAGTTGACATCAGAAAGGTGCATTTCTCAAACTGGGAACTGTGGGTCTGCGAGGATACTCCACGGGGTCTGGTGGCCCCACTGATCAACATGGGGGAATAAGTGCAGGAGGCACTGGGGAGGAGCAGAGACAGGTATGCGCAGAGGAGGGGGCAGTGGTGAAGAGTAGGCAGGGAAGAGGTGGTGCAGAGAGGAGACCTGGGGGGAAAGGAGTGGAGTGGGGGTGGTGCCTGGGCTGGGTGGGGTGGGGTTTGGGGAGTTTGCAAAAAAATGTTAAATTAAAATGGGGATCCTTAGGTTGCTAATGTTTGAGACCCACTGTGTTAAAATGTTGCTGACAACCAGTTATTTTATGTATGATGTTTTTCCCCACCTAAATAGTATGAAGTTGAAGAACTGCGACAAAAGAAAGAGATTACAGTTAGGGGAACAGATGCCTGCCCCAAACCTGTGTTTGCCTTCCACCATGCTAACTTCCCACGTGAGTATTCTGTTCTTCACGATGCTGTTCAGCTTTGCTGATGGTGTAAGGAAGGAGTGCCGGGAAAACACCTTGTTGATCAGACAAGGTTCTAGAAAGACTTTTTCAGATCTGCTGTAGCTTTAGAGATCTTAATTCGAAAAGTAAATCTTTAAGGAATCCTCCTGCTTGTCATATCTGAGACTTGTAAAATGAGAAACTTGAAATTGCTCCCAGACTAGGTTCTAGGAAGATTTTCCCAATATCTTTGTCTTTGAACTGATAGGTTTTTATTCAGACATACGTGGTTTGTGTGCTTCACTTTTTTTTTTTAAATTTGCAGAGTACGTCATGGATGTCTTGATTGATCAGAATTTCACGGAACCTACTCCAATTCAGTGCCAGGGCTTCCCATTGGCCCTCAGTGGTAGAGACATGGTGGGCATCGCTCAGACAGGCTCTGGGAAGACATTGGCAGTACGTGTTTATGACAGTTTCTTGCTTTGCATCTTTTTTCATTGGGAGGGTGATAGCATTTGAAAGCATGTTCTGCCTGTGTTGTAGGTGAGACTGTTTAGTAATGAGCATGTGGTTTGCTTTGTGTGCCTGATATTGTCTGTTTTCTGTTTCTGTCCTGACTCTGTATTTCTGTATTTAGAGGGAAGCATGTTTTTTGTTTTACATTGACAGCACGTACTAGTTGACTTAAGTTAAATTCATGGAGGATAGTATAGGCGTGTACTTCCAACTGACATAGGCTGCAGTTGTAGGTGCTTATTAATTCAGAAAATCAGGCTGTCTTTTTTTTTTTTTAAATCTATTTAAATGTAGACATCCAAGTTTGTAAGCTTTATTTTACAGCCACTAGAGCATGTGGTACTTGCTGCTACTTGAGGAAGGGACATTAAGCTCAATTCGCCCTTACCAGGATTCAATATAATAGTTATTGGCATGATCTAATATGGAAAACTGTCAATTTTCATTAACTTTCTTCTGTTTCAGTACTTGTTGCCTGCAATTGTTCACATTAACCACCAGCCTTATTTGGAGAGGGGAGATGGTCCAATTGTGAGTGCTGCTCAGTTTTCTTTCTTTCTTATTTCATGTATAGTATGTAATTAACAGAATCGTATAGTAAGGATGTGAATAATTAACCTTAAGAGTGAAGTTTACCAGTTCTGGTTAACCATTGGGGGATGGAGTATGGCTGCTCCAGTCCTGTGGGGCCCGTCGCGGGTGGGGGGGATCACTCCAGCCTAGCTGGAACAGACAGGAGTGGCCCATGCCCAGGGTTCCCCTCCCCCAATTGGTTAACCAGTTAAACACTGCGTTTAACCAGCTAACTGATTAAATGGGATTTTACATCCCTAATGTGTAGGCGACTTTTGTACCACAATGCCATAGAGAGGAAATAGATAACTGTTCATTTTAACAGTGTGGGTAGCCTATTCAATGAGCTTTTATTACATGGATAATTATCAGTATGGTTTAGGGTTGATGTTACAGGTTGAACCTCTATAATCCTGGACTCTCTGGTCTGGCAAGGATCATGGATGTTGCAGGACTAGAGAGCCCCAGAGACAGAGGTTGCCAGCAGCTTGGAGCGGAGCCTGCCGGTGGGGCCAACAGGGCAGTGGATCCCACGGGGCACCAGAGCCCACAGCTGGCGAGCCAGGCAAGCAGGGGTGGGGTCCTGGAGCTCTCTGGGCTGCAGAGCCTGCAGTGAGGCTGTTGCAGGATGGCGGGGCTGCCACAAAGCTCTGGTTGGGATGCTGGCACCCTCCCTCCAGTCCTCTGGTCTGGTCACTTCCTTGTCCAAGACCGGTCAGGCCCGAGAGATGGACCAGGAAGGTCCAACATGTAGCTGTGTTTAGGAAAATAGTGCTGACAATTTAGTCAGCTCTGCCTTAGTTATCTCTATTCGGGTGTCAATTTTAGCTTGAGACAGTTGTCACCACTCAGCTATCCTGGATGGATTTTTTTTTTTTTTCTTCTTTCCTAGTGTTTGGTACTAGCTCCTACTCGAGAGCTGGCCCAGCAAGTCCAGCAGGTGGCTGATGATTATGGAAAATGCTCAAGACTTAAGAGTACCTGCATATATGGAGGTGCACCTAAAGGCCCCCAGATCCGAGACTTGGAGAGAGGTAAATGGTATACTTTGTGTGTTTAAAAATTCACACAGTATTTTTTAAGCCTATTTTGGGTAGGTGCTAAGCAGGATCACACCTCCATCTTCTGCTATAATTGATTCCAATTTTACTTCCAGTCATAGTGATTGTGTGTGTATAAGCATTACAAGAGTTACCAGTTATGTATATTTATCTTACAACTTATTCAGATGGCTGTTTTTTTTCCTCCTCCCTTTTCTCTGTGCACTCTCCCCATATGACAATCTTCACAGTGAGGCATTCCTTTCTCTCTGTGTATTGGCAGGAAACCAGATTTATTGACTGTGCATCAGTGTTTAGGATCTACTGTCCCTCAGATTGAACCTCAGTTTCTTAGTATGTAGCAGAACTTTTTTTTAAAAATACAAGTTTCCTTCAAACTTTTTTGTTCTCAGAGGTTTGCTTTCCTAAACTGTATCTTCCATTGGAACGAGGAGTGGAAGATAATCAGCCTAATTTCTGGAAGATGCTCTACACTAGAAAATTAGGTTTGCATAACTTGTTCGGGGGCATGAAAAATTTTCACCCCCTGAATGGTGTAGTTAAACTGACCTAAGTTCCTGTGTAGTCAGTGTTAGGTCAACAAAAGAATTCTTCCATCAGCCTAGCTACTGCCTCTCAGGGAGGTGTATTACTTAAGCCAGTGGGAGAACCCTTGATGTTGGTGTACGTTTTGTCTACACTGAAACGTTATAGTGGCACAGCTGTGCTTTTGTACCATGTTAAATGTAGACATAATCTAGGGCATTAACTTGTCTACCCTATTTTTCCTCAAAAATAGTTACACCAAGGGAAATAAATGCCCTACTGTTTCTCGTCCTTCTGAAGCCATCCTTGGGTGCAAGAGTGCACAGTCTGCATGGGCCTCTGAAAGGTGTCCTTTGAAGCATTTAGGAAGGCTGAATCCCCTCCACAGCAACCAGGAAGCTTTTCTTCCTGTGCCTGGCTAACATATCCTTTCTAGTTGCCATCATTTCCACAAGGAGGGTTCAGAGTTAAGCATGCTCCCCAGAGAGCAGCACTTCTGTGTGGGTAACCAAGATAAAATAGTACCTCAGTCATCCTGTCTTCCAAAGGCCAAATTCATTGATTCAAGAGTATAGGGTTAATTTCATTCTGCCCCAAACCAAAGAATCATAGTATGGTAGAATGGCATGAGCGCAAGATGGGTGGAGGGCTGCCAAGGTATATCTAAACTGCACAGACTTCTTCAGGAAATCCACATTTCTCTTATACAACCCTGCAGTCAAGAAAAAAACCTGTTCCAAAGCTTCAGTATTCCTGTGGATAAAGGCATGCATAGCAGAAGTCTAAAAGACAAAGGTGCAGTCCCACCACAGACTCTTTACGCAGTCTACTAGAGAAGCAGTGACTTCCTGGGTGGAAAGGTCTGAAGTTGTAAAGAGATCTTGGAACCACAGCTTGGTCCCTTGTCACACTTTTTCCATGTTACTTGCACAGAATTCTCACTCCAGGACCACCCACCCATTCCCATTCCCAGGGCTCAGGTGTAACCGTACCAATATAGGCACTCACCTTTACTCATTCCTAGGGTTCAAGCATAACCATATACTGTGGGTTTGTGGGATCTTTTACCAGTGAAAGAGCCTTACACAGTAATTTTCTACTTAATCTCTATTTATTAATTATCAAAATCAGAATACACACACACACCAGGCATACAGTGCTCACCACTGCCCAATGAGACAGATGAACTTGTCTTGATGGCCAGTCAGGATATGGGTCCATCTGGGGGACTCCAGTTTTAGCACTGTGTCATTGGCACAGGGTTGAGGTCTGGCAACTCTGATCTTAGAGCTGTGTCCTGGAGTTGTGCCTGAAGAACTTCCTTTTGGGCCCAGATTTATATAGTGAAACCTGAATCCTGCTTAGCTATGCTGTAGCCCATTATTTTAGTTACATTTTACTAACCAGTCATAACATACTGTAACAGTTACCTAACCAATCATGCCCCACCACCTTAATAGATTTACACCTAGCAAAATTAATTATACAACAGACAGAAACAGTTAAAAACCAGAGAACATACAAACATAGGAATGTGAGCACCATAATCATAGAATTCCATAACCTCAATTATTAATAAACAGTTTCTTGCCAGACAAAATGCCGTCAAACTGTTTTCTTTACTCATCTTAAGATCTGTTTCTTTAACTGGTGATATTGGTTGCCATTAAGATGGAATCTTCTTAACAGCCTGGTATGACACTATTTTAATGCACTTTAGATGGAATGTGAATGACTCCAAGCTATAGCGCTAATGGCTGCTGCTCTTCAGTGTGGATGCAGAGGAAGGCTTTAGGCTGGGGTGGGGAACCTTGGGCCTGGGGGCCCCCTGGCTTGCCTGGATCCAGCCCTCGAGGCTCAGGACTCCCTCCCTCCCTCCTCTTCCCCCCCCCCCCCCCGAATTGGGGAGCTTGTGGTGGTTCTCCAGCCCCCACTCTCCCCGCCCTCCTCCACTAGACTGGAGCACACAACACTTACTAGCCTGGGCTCCCCTAGGCTCTGTGTCAGGGAAATGTGGGAATTGTCTTTCTCCTTCTCAGTCAGGCCACGTCAGTGAGGGTTTGTTTTCTTGTGTTTTTGCTTCTCTTGTGTGGCTCCTGATGGACTTTTCTGTGGGTTAGCAGCCCCCTACCCAAAAAAGGTTCCCCACCCCTGCTTTAGGCCTTCCAGTATGGCTACAGGACTTCCATTATGGCTACAGAAAAACCATATTGTTAACCACAGCGTGGTCCCTTGTCACACTTTTTCCAGGTGCTACAAAGTAGACATTATCTTCTCTGGGAGCATAGCATTTGATTGGTAGGTGCTGTAGAATGTAGTACTCAGTTTTTCAAATTGCCCTCCTTTTTATGTAAATAGTTGAAAAGTGGATTCTCATCACTGTACAGATTTTCAAATAGAGAGTACAGAGAAGGGAAAAAATTTATTTTTAGCTCTGTTCTCTTTTTGGGATTCTTTTGTGGCCAGCTGTTTACACTGCTATAGAGTAATGAATTAACATCCATCTGTGTTCTTATATGGTGGATCTAAGAGGAGTGAGTCTTTTAAGTCTTTGCTTTGACCTTCGGACTCAAGGCTCTGTTACAAATGTTTATTCTGAATGCTGACCTTAAGCATATTAGTATTTTTTTCTGCAGCTTTGGAAGCTGCTGTTCTCAGAATATGGTCTGAAGTCCTGGTCTAGAATTTTAAAGATTTGGTCTGCCATTAGGAGCTAGGAAGATAGCTAGATATGGAGTTTCTCAGAGGAAAATACACCCTTCCTCCGTCTCTAAAATGTTTACTGGACAGATCTATGAGTTGAAAGGACTTAACTGTGACACTGAAGTAGAAATACTTAAAAAAACAACAAATAGTCTAGTAGCACCTTAAAGACTAAGTAGTTACAAGAGGCTGATAAGAACCAGTAGTTTGCACTTGGAAAGGAAGATACCAACAGAGATTCTACACAGACATCAAGTACGATTAGCACCTTCATTGTTTGGTTGGTTGATGATGTGCGAGCCAACCGATATCGGATTCATACCATTTGCATAACAGTTAAAACTTGTGAATGAAGTTATGTTCCAACCCTTGTCTGTGTATTTGGTTTGTGGAATTGGTCTGAAACAAAACAGCGACTTGGAGATCCATTAATGAGTGTCCAGGAAGATTGAAGTGTTCTCCAACAGGTTTTTGTGTGTTGCCTTTTTGGATATCTGATTTGTGTCCATTAATTCTTTCCTGTAGATACTGTCCAGTTTGGCCAATATACATTGCAGTGGGGCATTGATGGCATAGATCTTAGTGATGAGCCTCTTATTTGGTAGCTGATGTGGTTGGGTCCAGTGATGAAATTGCTTGTGTAGGTGTGTGGGCGGAGTTGGTACCATGGCTGATTGCAGGGGTGGGTTCCTGGATGATTATGATGGAGGTGTGTTGCATGGTTACTGAAAAGAATTTGTTTCAGGTTAGGGGGTTGTCTAAGTGAGAATTGGCCAAGGAAATGGTTCTTATCAGACTCTTGTAACTATTTAGTCTTTAAGGTGCTACTAGACTATTTGTTTAAGTTTTTCTTGTTACAGACTAACTTGACTACCCCTCTGAAGCTTTTGAAGTGGAAATGTCATCTCCTTTTTAGGAACGTAGGAATTTGTCATACTTGATCATTAGTCAGTTTAGGCTTATATCTCTAGTAGCAGATGCTGCAGAGGAAAACAGATGCCTGTCTTCCACAATAATTGCCTAATTTAAACAATATTAGAGGATATATCCTCTTTCTGTATACAAAGCCATCTGAGAAAATGAAAGGTTTGAGCTATCTTGTAGCTGTTGAATGGATGTGGTTTCCTTTACTACGAAAAGACTGGTTAGATAGTGTTGAAAATTTAGCTGGGATTTAAACATTTATTCCTCTACAAACTGAGCTCTCGAGTTAATAGCTTTGGATTCAGGGGATTCAGCTCAACTAGAAGTGCAGGTTAATTTTACCTTTGCTGCTGCTGCTGAGTCTTTACATTTTCTCTTCCATGTAATTTCTAAGAGGAGGCTATCTGCTCCTAGATTGTATTCAAGGTTCTAATGATACTGTAAAGTAACTTCAGAATGGTGGTTAAAAATTAAGGATGCCTAGTGTTCCTAATAAAATAGTAGTGACTTGGTCTCAGGTGTGTGTGTGTGTGTGTGTGTGTGTGTGTGTGTATATATTTAAAAAAAAAAGGGGGAAGTGTTATAACAAATTTACTGTCATATCTGGTTTATTATGACTAGAACTATGTCCCTCCCTCTTGTGTGTTGAAGGTGTTGAGATCTGCATTGCCACCCCAGGTCGCTTGATTGACTTTTTGGAGGCAGGAAAGACCAACCTTCGTCGATGTACATACCTTGTGCTGGATGAAGCAGATAGGATGTTGGATATGGGCTTTGAACCACAAATTCGTAAAATTGTTGACCAGATAAGGGTATGTGAAACTCTGATTTATAGTTTCCTTTAGGGATGTTAAAAATTGTCATAGAGTAACCACTAAAAAAAAAAAAAAAACCTTCTTAGTGGCTAACCCGTTACACACACTGCGGGCTCAGCAGTATAAAACTTAGTATAAAGCTTTGTACTGCAGAGCCTGTATCGAAGCCTAGGGATACGAACATGTACCTAGTACACAGTTAATCGATGAGCCTGGGCTCATCACTTAACCCTCGTGTTTACATGCAGGGACCTCCCTCCCATATCAGAGATGTGGGGAAAGAGGGGCAGGTGGCAGCTGGTGTGCATGGGGATCTGGCTTAAAAGCCAACTTCCTGCAAGCACTGGCTCCCACTTGTTCCACCTGTGTGTATAAAAAAAAAAAAAAAAAAAAAACCGTCAGCAGTTAGCTGTTTACAAAAATACGCACATTTTAACATCCCCACTGAAGCTTCCTTGGGAGTGGAGCTGCCAGCCACTGCTGACCTGGCTCCCAGGAAGGAGGCTTTGCTCCCTGAGAGCAGAGTGGGCAGCCCTTGCCCTCCTGGTGAGGTGGCTTTGCTGCCCTACAGCAGTGAAGTTTTCTGGTCAGGAGCTGGCTGAGTATGATCAATACCATTAACTGATAAGTATCAGCTTATCAGTTAATCAGTTGAAACCAGGGATGTTAGATTACCTTTAAATTCCCACTCAAATATATCGTCTAAATAACATTTTCCCCCCTTTTTTCTTAGCCTGATCGGCAAACCCTGATGTGGAGTGCCACTTGGCCAAAGGAAGTGCGCCAGCTTGCTGAGGATTTTCTGCGTGATTATGTTCAAATCAATGTTGGCAACCTGGAACTGAGTGCAAACCACAACATCCTGCAAATAGTGGACGTATGCATGGAGAGTGAGAAGGACCATAAGTACGGTCGTTGTCCTGCTGTTCTGATTTGGGGGAGGAGTGCTAAAAATCTTCGTTGCAAAGAAGTATTTTTAAGTGATCAGTCCACATAATTTTTCACTACTGAAATTTATGAACCAATTTAATCCCATATAGTTATCTAGTTGCTTATAGGCATTCACTAATTTTATTACATGGTAAGATAATTTTTAACTCTTCATAAATAGTTCTGAACCAGTTTTCTCTAAGTGGTTGCTTGTTACAGGCTTTCTTTTAAAAAGATAATTTGAAAGTCTCTCCTGTATTCTTGTAAATATCCTAATTCTTCCTTTTGTTGTAGACTAATTCAACTGATGGAAGAAATCATGGCAGAGAAAGAGAACAAAACTATTATTTTTGTTGAGACGAAAAGACGATGTGATGACCTTACCCGAAGAATGCGCAGAGATGGGTAAGTATCTCGTTTCCAGTTTGTTTCCCATTAGGAATCCCTAAACTGTAAGAAGTGGGGGAGGAGGAGGAAATGTTTATGTTGCTAGTCTTAGAAATGGTCTTTCCCTTCAGCCTCTTAGCTAGGTACAATATGAGGGCTACTGGAAGATTCTACCACACTGAAGCACTATGTAAGAGGGACAGCATACTGGCCTACTTGGGACATAATGAATGCTGCATTGTGTATGAGATTTCCAGGACACAGGCATTTTATCACTATAGTAGGCCTTATTGGATTAAACAGTAATAGTTAGTACCTGAAAGAATAATAGGTGCTTGCAGCCTGTACAGAAACAGATCCCTCCCAAATAGTTTATATTTTAAATAGGGAAACTGACAAAGGAGGGAATGAGTGCACGAATATTTTTTAATTATTTTAATTCTTTCCTGTTTTCTCAACATTAATGAAGCTTCTTGTTACCTCTCTCAAATCATGTGTTTCCATTTGGCAGCTGGCCTGCTATGTGTATCCATGGAGACAAGAGTCAGCCAGAAAGAGACTGGGTACTTAATGGTGAGTGCAGTGTCTTGGAGAGCTGATCTGGGAGAGCTGATTACTTGAAGTTTTGAAGATCATCTGCTTGGTTTAGGCAAACACATTTCCCTCTGTGTGTGTGTCTCAGATGCATAGTATCAGTCAGTGTTAGTTGCTTTACCTGTAGTCTTACTCTGTTTTCTGTTTAGCCTTTGACTTGTTAATTTCAATACTGAGGTGATTGCCCTCTCCGCTGTGACAAACCTAAGAGGATTTGACAATTCCATGGAGTCTTTGTGTGCATCCCATATTTCACTCAATACATTTCCCATCTTGTTTGGATTCTGCAAAGATACTTTAAGTTAAATTCACTGCCTTTAGCATAGTTTGTGACTCCTAGTCTGTTTTCATAGTGGATTCTTGTCTTGCAGAATTCCGTTCTGGAAAGGCTCCTATACTCATCGCTACGGATGTTGCATCTCGTGGGCTAGGTTTGTACATACAGGCTGCTCTTGCCTGCTGCTCCATATTTTTCTTCTTTGAACTCAAAAAAATATTTTCTTAAATTCAAAGCGTGATTTTCCCCCACATGTGAAATACCTTTTTTAACATTACTCTTTTTTTTTCTTTCATATTCAAAGTCTCTTCCTGCTCCTAACGAACAGGCTTTGGTCTGCAGCAAGGCCTAGGCATGACTAATCGATCGCCAAGAGGGAGAAGAGACGTCCAATTATGCAACCCAATCCTTCCACTGTACCCACTTCCTCCCCAGTTCCAGCTTTTTGCGGCTGGATTGCTCCCAATTTACTGAGGGGATTAGATATAAAAGTTGAAATAAGTCATCTGGGAGAGTAGCTCAGCATAAAATATTTAACAATACATAGATGATTCATACAAAAATCCCTACAATACACACAGTTTACCCATCAAATGTGCTCACATCTGGGAAAACATTGCTCCAGATTTTTTTCACAAATAGTCTTTCCAGCTCTGTTGGCTGTAGGCAGGTTCTGTTACATGCCATCAACTTATACTGTCCAAGTGTGGTGTTGGATCAGAACTATGTAGTGTATTTCACTGCTGTGAAAATGATCTTTTTGGATGCATAAGTTAAAACGCCCCCTTTTAAAAATAAGTTGTTTGTGCTATGGAACACTTTTTGTTTGAATATTAACCTTTTTCTCTTACACTGGGCCAATGTGTAAGTTTAGAAATATTGTAAAGCAATTTTGGCCTTTCTGCTACCTTACACTTTTCAGGCTTGACACAGATCACAACCGAGGGCCATTTCAGAGTAAGTGCCTCAGTGGTCTGACCCATTGTGTAAAATCTTATGTAAAACTAAGTAATCCATGAAGAAGCTAGAAGGGTATTCTGTGATGACAGAAGATTTTTAGTTATTTGAAACAGTTTTTATATTCTGAAAGGGTGGCTATATTATGCATCTCAAGGTCATTTAAATGTTGTCAAACTAGTGTTAGACTGGGTATCCTTCATTCACACAACCTTCACCCTTTCCCACCCCCAAAAATTGTCCAACACTTCCTCTAAGGGGTGATCATATGGACTTCAGTCTCTGCCCTCTAGGGTCATGTCTGGACCTGTGCAGTTAGAACTTGGGCCTGTTGGGAGAAGGGACTGAGGCCTGAAATTAGTTTGTATGAAAGAGAGCTGCTCTCTGTAGCAGTTTTTTTTTAAACAGGCTTGCTATGTGCTGGTAGCTTCTTTGTGCATCTTGCCTAGACATTTAAAATAGCCCCACCCCCTAAAAATGGTTCCCCCAAACAACTCAATTGGATACCTCTTAAGAAAACACTCTCCCTGTTCCCTTCCTCCCCCACTTCATCCACGCTGTGGGGGAAAGGTGCCAGAGTCTGTTTCTTGTTACTAAACAACATCTCTGCTTGTTTTGGGGCCCTGAGTTTGCTGCTTTTTAAAATAAAGTCACTTAACTGGCAAACTTCTAGACGACTTCCTCCAAGATCCTGGGAAGTGAAGGCTACTACGTAATAACTTTAAACAGGGGTGCGCGCTTTTTGGCTGAGTCACCAGGGCTTTCCCTCATCCCAATGGAATATTGGTTTCCAAAAATCTCCTTCCAGGTAAGTTCTGAGTCCCATAATGACTACTTTATGCTAATCTTCAGGAGAGAAGTCCTCCCTCTGCACTGATTTTTTTTGTTACTCTTCACTCTGTTAAACTAAAAACATTGAATTTCTTTTGTTTTGTTTTCTTTAACAGAAGCTTTGATAACAGCTGCAGATCATTCTCAGTGCAGGGTCGGGGGCATATCTACACTGGTGATCGAAGCAGCTCTCTAGACGAGCATGTCTGCTAATTTATATCACTCCTGGTTAACAGTCAGAATCTGTGCCATAGGGTATTTTGGTTATCTGACAAAGGGTATGTGTCCCAGGCAGCTACTGTATCTTCTAAAAGCGCAGGAAGATTGTGACTGTGTGCACAAATACATTGGAGCATTCTAGACTGGAGAAACCAAATCCTGTTCTTGCTCTGATCTTCAGCCAGATATGTGCACATAAAGGACCGCCTTCTTAGTCTGGAGAACATTCCCTACCTTTTCTGGCCTTCCCATCCTCCCCTCAAAAAACTCAAGTCAGTAGTGTCTGTGATATTAGCTACAATTCTGGGTGCTTTCTGCCAGGAAAGCGATTCCCTGTATCCACTTAATTCAACTCTTTGCTGCTCATGGATGTACGGAATGGGATTGGCTAAGGATCATGTAGCCGCCTGCTTGTCAGACTCTAGTTAAACTCTGGCTGTGAAGATGTGATTGTGCCTATCATATTTGCCCCTCCCTTACCTTACACTTTTTCATTAAGCACCCTAGTTGGAGACTCGCGCAGCCCCCTGTGAAATCTGCCTTCTCACTCCCCTTTTTGGTGTGATTCAGGACTTTGGAGTCAGCAAAGACTAAGGAGACCCCTTTGCTGTAATAAGAAACAGACATAAAGTCCCCTCTTGCCACTACACACCCCTTGTTTTTATTTTCTCCATCTCCCCTCTTTGAAATTGATGAAGTCTGGGCAATAGATGCAGTCTGACCCTTTGGATATAATTTTTTTATCTTCATTTTTTTGATATTCGCCCCTATTAACCCCGGGTGGGGCCAAAAAGCGTTGGAGGACCTGAAATTTTTACCTGAACCCAGGTTCTCCGGCACTTCACAACCAAATGGGGCTACAGAGAAGCATCTAAGCCAGTTCACAGAGCGAGCGTGTGTGGGGACTTCTCGCTGCCATGGACCCTTGATGCATGCTCCCCGCGCTCCAGTGGTCCCGTGTCAGAGGGCGGAGTTTTCGAAAGGAGGCCGCCAAAAATAAAAGGCAAAGAGACGGGATCGGCTGCAGCGGTTTCCCACAGGAGGAGGGAGTGTGCATCGGTCTGGTAACAAACAGAGAATGTTTCTCTATTTTAAAAAAAACAAAAAACCAAAAATCTGTGTTTTATCTTGGATATTTTCTGAATATTCTTCTTAAAATGCAGATTTTTTTCATGAACTGTAAGGACATTTTTTTATTGTAATTCCATTCTTTTTTTTAACATTGCTTATGATAGCAAATAGAAATCTTTGCAACTGTAGGTGTTTTTACTGAAACGTTACACTAACATTTACTTACTACTCCATAAATTTACAAAATCTGATATCTCAACAAGAGAAGAAAGTATTCTGATGTTTCTCCTAAGGTTTAATGGCATTTGTGTGTTTGGTACAGCTTTTTGTCTTTTTGAGCACTCAGTTACCCAGTTCAGTCTAACATTTGATGTTTTGACTTGGACAGTCTTAAATTCTATTACTAAAAATCGAGATTGCTAACACTGGGCTTTAGTAGCATGGTGAAATGTTAGTGCAACGCAGTCTCATGATAACTAAGAGGAGAGGTAAAATGTCTTAGCTGTGGTATGCTATATCTATAGATATATTTTAAATAGTAAGTTTGCAGAATTTGAGTACCATGGTGTAACTGGGATGCTTAAATTCTAGGATAGGGGAAAGTCATTCCTTATATTTTATAGCCCTTAAAACTCATAGTGAAGTAAAAGCCTTTCATTTTTAATTTTCATATGCTTGATTGGAAGGTAAGTGATCTCATTAGTTAGTCTTTAATAGACTTCTCCCAACAGAGTAAAAGCCTTCCTGCAGCAGATCTCTCCGTCTTCCACCCCAGCTTGCTGTGTCCACAACAAAGGTGGCATTTTTATTTGTTCCAAATCATGTCTCCCTCTCCTTCGGAGAAACTAAAGTCATGTAACAAATTCAGATGGTATTGTGTAAAGAACCTATCACATTGCACAAAGATGCAACAAGGGAAGGGTGAATTTGAACGGAGAGAACAACTGCTTTAAGACTTACTATTACTTTTCAGGTCATTCACCTTTGACCCCGTGCAAGGCTCAAAATTAAACCTTTTACTCTTTTGGGATGAGTCTGTCTTGTTTTTATTCCATTCAGTTACTAACTTGTTTTTTTCTCTTATTACTGTCACCTGCATTCGTGCTCCCCACCTTTCGTTGGCACGTCCTTCTCTTCCTCTTCCCTTCCCTCCACCTACCCCTTCACTGTGCTTCGCTACCTGCGCACCTCGCAAGATGTGGAAGATGTTAAGTTTGTGATAAACTACGACTACCCGAACAGCTCTGAGGATTATGTGCATCGCATCGGCCGCACTGCTCGTAGCACCAACAAGGGCACTGCCTACACATTCTTCACACCAGGGAACCTGAAACAGGCCAGGGAACTGATCAAAGTGTTGGAGGAAGCCAACCAGGCCATCAATCCAAAATTGATGCAGCTTGTGGACCACAGAGGAGGAGGTGGTGGTGGTGGAGGTAAAGGAAAGCTGGAAGAGGGTAAAAAGATGGGATAGATACTCCCTCTTGAAGGAGGATAGGTGTAAAGAGACAGAATAAAATACCTTCATAATTAAACCATCTCAGCATCAGACTATTGGTGTGTTCTATGTAGACTTAGAGTAATACATGTCTGATACAAAAACCTATGTATGCCCCAAATTAATATTTCCATCTCTGGAGATATTTAAGAGCAGATTAGATAAGATAGCTATCAGGGATGGTCTAGACTGTGCTTTGTCCTGCCATGAGGGCAGGGGACGGGACTCAGTGACCTCCAGTTCTAGTGTTCTGTGATTCTATACATACCCAACTACAAGTCCGTCTAGCTAGCTGAAGGAGGGGCTTCAGTGTTTTAATCATAGTCATAGGATTTCTTTCTTCAGTAACAGTGTTCTGTAGAAAACTGCCCTGTGTGAATTAGTGAAACAGTTGTGGTTCCTTCTGGCATGTCCTGCTTCCGACTTAATTGAACATAGTCAATAGTCTGATATACTCTCCCTTCTGACATGAGTGGTGTGCTGCCTCCCGGCCCACAAAGAAACATGAAATTTGATCCAGTCAGTTTTAAGTTAGTGCTATGTTTCTTCCAGTGTATTTTTCTGTTTCTGTGTGCACACTCATCTTGGGGTAGATCAAGATACCGGATTGGAATATGGTGTCCACAATTTGGATAAAGTTGTTGAAATATTTGTGAATTGAAAATGCTGTTTATGGAGGGAGGGAATAATTAAAACCATTGTTAGAATTCAGTGCCTTTCTTATTTGAGTTTTCCACAGTACTAAACCCTGCTGTATTTATCACCAGGAGGTCGTTCTCGTTACCGTACTGCCAGTTCAGCCAACAACCCTAACCTAATGTACCAAGATGAGTGTGAACGGAGGCTTCGGGGAGTAAAAGATGGCCGGAGAGACCGTGACCGTGGTGACAGTTTTGCCAATGGAGCCAACAAAACCTACGGCAGTGCTTATGGAAGTCCGAATTCCGCCTTTGGGGTGCAGCAGAGCCAATATACCTATGCCCAAGGGAGCTATGGAGCAGCTGCCTACGGCACAGCTGCTTATGGCACTACTGCTGCAGAATACAGTGCTACTGGCTATGCTGCCGCTAGCACTGCCACTGCTGGGAGAACCGCTCAAACTGCCACCCAACAGCAGTATGCAGGCATAGGCCGGGCAGGCCAGCAGCCACAGCCTCTAATGTCACAACAATTTCCTCAGCCTCCAGGCACTAACGTGATAGGCTATATGGGACAGACTGCTACATATCAGTACCCACCTCCACCTCCACCCCCTCCTCCTTCACGCAAATGAGACCACTTGGCTGCTGGTGACCAGTCTAGACCTCTTGCATTTAAAGGAACCTCTTTCTTTCTTTTTTCCCCTCTGTGATGCCTTTCTCATGCAGGTTAGATTTAGAATTCACCTTCCCAATTCCTCCTGCCCACCAAAAATGGCCCCAAGTCCACAATTGCTTATCTTGTGGGTTTTTAACTATATATTATATTATATTATTTATATTTTATATATATATATATATATATATATATATATAATATAAAAATAAAATTGACTGGAATTTTTTAATTTTTTTCTTGCATGTTGAGGAAATTGGGACAAGGTTTTTTTTTTTTTTTTGTTTTTGTTTTTGTTTTCTCTTAAAAGAAAATAGGTCCCAGCCCAATCTTTTTGGTGTCTGAGGTTTGTGTGTGAAAATATACTGCGGGAGGTGGGGAAGCAATGTGCTATAATATGCAAACTTAATTTCAGGAAGTATTGAGGGTTGGGGAATTCTGGGCAATTGAGGCACTCTTCCTTAATGTAATAAATACAAGGGAGCAGTGCTCATTTGTTTTCTAGATTTGAGATTTTTTTCAATAACTGAATATTGATGCTTGTACTTTGGCATAACTAAACTAGTAAGGAAAACTCAGCTCGTTTGGCTCAGTTTGGAGGCATTCTGAATGTTGCTCCAAAGATAGTGTAAAACTGTTCTGGTTGGCACTTTTGCAGCTTCTGGTTGCAGTTTCCTTCCTTCTGAAGTAACTTCTGTGGTGTGTGGTAAGGCATAGGGGAATAAAGTCCCAGTGTCAGAGACCAGAAACCTGTTTCCATTTGGTGTGCCAAACCCCAGATCTAATCAGTGTAAGAACTTATATTGACACAACATCTATTTGAAATATTTACCAATGAAGTTCTTTCCTATGATGGTTTAAATTGCAGGAGTAGGTGGAATCTGGTTATTGACTAACCTATATCAACTTCTGCCCTCAAATTCCCGTTGCTGGGGTCACAGAAAACTATGCAGTAAAAGGCTCAAACACTGACCAGGATTATTATTGCAGTTTCTATATTCTTAATAAGCAAAGCACCTCTTGTCATGGGGCATATTCAGAATGCCACTGTGCTGAGTGAAATGTAGCAAATTTTTCCACTTATACTTATTGAGATGGGGGTAGATGCAAATACAAACCCCTCTTTATGAGGTGAGGAGAGAGATCTGGTTAGTGTATCCTGATTCTAAAGTTGCATTTCCTTCATACCCTGTACTGCCTAGTGCTTTCCTTGGCATTTCCCCAGCAATCCCCTTTGAGCTCAGCTGTTGCAGGTAGGTAGCATTCTAGGAAATGTTAGGAAAAATGCAAATTTAGTAAACATTTTAATTAAATCTTGTTTGTTCTACAGACCTAAGGTAGGTGTGGGGAGTTTCCCTTTAAGTAGTAACGCTTGTCTACTTTGTAACTGCCACGAGCAGACGATAACAGGGACAGTCATAGTGAAAGTTGGCTGCTCTTACGTTTGGATAACTTTGCAGGAAATCAAAGCTATTCAGCGGGTTGCAGGGCAAAATCCTTGCATTACAAGAGTTCATTGTGATAGAAAATAATATCGGGGAAGTCAGTAGTAGTCACCAAAAAAGGCATCTCAGTCTTTCTGAAAGGCAGCCCAACCCTTCTGTAGGAGAGAAGACCATTTGATAGCCCCAGGAGAGAGGGCTTGCTTTAAAAAAGCTTGTTTTAGACATCTTCCCCTTAAGGAGTAGCGTGAGGGGTGGGATGAATATATGATTTGTGCACAGCATACAGGTAGGTTCAGCACAATTTCAGGGGGACAACCTAAGTCCCCTTAATACCCCATCTTTCTTAAGTTGAGGCTACTTTAAAAATTAACTAGTACTTCGGCAAGAAATTTTTGTGCTTGTGTGTTTAAATGGTGGCCACAAACGAACTTTTACTGTCCCAGCACTGACTGACTTGTCTTTTATCTCCCCCACAAGCAAGCGTGGAGCTGTTCTTCATCTGTAAGTTTCTGTGGGCATGGAAGGGCATGGAGTAGGACATACTGCATAGCTGGCTTTAAAAAGCGTCTCTAGAAAGCCAAAACTACCTTGCCGTCTGTTGTAGCTTTCACTTCTTCCTTCAGAGACTTGGGCAGATGTAAAACAGTTACGCTGAGGTCTTGAAATGCTTTATTGTAACTTGATGTCAGCTGCAGTCCAGTCTCTCTCATGTCCTATCTTGAATGTTAACTTGATTGTTGAATGCACAGTAGCATGTGCTGCCCCTGGCTCACCTGGTGCTTGCTGTTCTGTTCCATATACCAGCTGAAGGGCCCTTGTTGATACAGCGTTAACATCTATTAATGTTTGCATTGTTCTCAATCTGTATACATTTGTGGGAGTGTCAAATGAGTCTGGCATCTCTTCCTGTCCCACTTCCTGAAACAACTTACTATGTAGATTTCTCTCAACAACTGAAGGGTTAGTGGCTTTTGTGGGGGATCAGTGCTGTTTCACACCTTTGCTGGTCTCTGGACACATTCCTGTTGTGTTAATGAAGACTTGAATTGAGAGAGTTCATAAAATTGTGATGTTCAGATGCAGGATGCTAAGAGCTATGTTACTATTCTTAGTTTGTAAATTGTCCTTTTGATACCATCTTGTTTTCTTTTGTAGGTATAAATAAAAACACTGTTGTCAATAAAATGTGAACATTTGTTTTTGTTTCCAGAATGTAAATGGCTTTACCCCCAATCCTCTGCTTTCCCCCCTTTTAATAATGCAAAATAATCCAGGAAATAGTCACATCTGTCAGCAACCAAATACATTTTAATAAAAATGCTCGCTATTTAGTAGAACATTAGAAACTGATTGAAAGGGATTGAGTAGAGCAGAATGCTTGAGTATTTACAGTACTGAAGGAACTTCAATGTAACCTTTGCAGTTTTAAACCTGGGATAGACTGGGATATTGGGAATTGCACCTCTTAATTACTAGTTTATATTGGCTTATGTTGGAATAATTACATGGCTGCAAGGGCACTGCAAACAAATGGCAGTAATAGTAAGTGATTTGCCACTGTTTCCCTAGTATGAAATGGACTGGTGGTTTGGGGTTCCTGTTTAAGCACTTAACTGTTTTACATCTGGCTGTCTTTGAAAGAAATAGAATAGACCATGGAAACAGAACTTCACTCCTTGGGGTGATTGATCCCGTAAGGGGTCCGGTTTGAGGCAGTTTTGAAAATGAGGAGAGGAGGGAGAATAAAAGCTTTGACATCTGTATCTATCAGAATAGGATTTCAGTCACTAGCCAGAACCATTCACCAGTACAAAATTCATTTAAACAGAAACACTAGCAGATTTTTAAGGGGAAAGTCCCATGCAGATCAAGAGCTTATTAGCCATTCAAGTCTCACTATCTTCCTGGCGCTGAGTTGAGATGTAGCGGAGCCATTTTTGTCAATGTGGAGCAGAAGAAAGCTGTGTTCTTTGAACTGCATCTGCAGGAACTTCTGTGGTACTGTTTTCAGACTGGCATTGGGAGACTTAGCTTCTTTCCCTTCAGGACTGTACAAGCAAGAGGAAGAAAGCATAGTGAGTGAAACTTGAGGAAATCATTGTATCAATTCCCCAGTAAAGTCCTTGAGCCTGCTTTTTAAAAATATCATTATCCTCATAAAGGGCATCTCACAACTAATTAACATGGGGGTCACCAGGGGATTTGTGGCAGAAGTGTGCCGGAGTTACTTTTATGCCTCACATAAATGCCAATAGAGAATTCTTAACACCACTTTGTTTCTTATATATTAGGACTGCAGTAAGAGTGCTTATCTTCAAGCCAAATGCCTGGTCCTGAGCCAAGTGCCATATGCTAACAGCACCAGAGTATACAATCTATTGCCAAATTCTTGGATGTCACCCTCACTAAGGGTCCTGGAGAGCTGTGCAGGCTTAGTGGGATAATATATGCAAAACTAGTAAGCTTTTGGAAGGGAATAATTCATATTTAGCTCTTGACTGAAAACAGCTGCTGCAATGTGGCCTTTAAGGGATGGCAGGGTGCTCTAAAACAGGTGGGCAAGATGCAGTCAGCAGGCCCACCAAGCCACTGGATCTGGCCTGCTGCCAGGATGCTTGGTGCCCAGAGCAGCTACAGCCACTTTAAAGGCTGGCTGCTCTCAACTCTGAATGTGAGGGAGGGAGGAGGCTTTGTGCGCTGCTCTGGTGCCCCCAGTAAAATCTCTCTGCTCCCATTGGCCAGTTTCTGGCCAATAGGAGCTGAGAAATTGTGTTAGGGGCAGCATGCAAAACCTTTACCCTTCCTCCCCTGCCCTGAGTAGAGCTACATGGAGCAGCCTGCAACTGTTGTAGACAGGCAGGGAGCCTGCCTCAGTTTCCTGCAAGGCTGCTGGCTGGGAGCTGCCTGGGTAAGTGCCTCTGAGCCACAGCCTGCCTCTGGCACCCTGCCCCTTTTGTCCCCCCAACTACCTGCCCCATGTCACCACCAAAACCCTCTGCAGCCCTTTTCTCCACCTCTACCAGGTCACAACTCCCTCCCAGGCCCTGCACCCCCTCCTACATCCCTCCCCAGGCCAGAATCTGCACCCCATTCCCCTGCCCCAGATCACAACCCCTCCATCCAAACTCCAGATCCCACACACTCTCCTGCACCCCAGTCTCCTACCACAAGCTCCCTTCTGCACCCAACCCAGACCCCCTCCATAGAAAAGCAGCCCTTGACCACTTTCCAGAATCTTGGAGTGGCCCCCCCATTACAAATTATTGCTCATCCCTGCTCTAGAAATGGTGGAATACCCTTGGTGAAAATGAGTTTCTGAATTAACCTTATTAACTATGAATTAATTAATCTCATAGTTACCTGGATCATATGTGAACTTATACTCTTAATTTATGAAATCCTTAATTTCAATTAGTGTAAAACCATACAACATGGTCAGAGGTCAAATTGGATCACTGACTGGCACTACTGGGACTGTAGCCTGAACTCTACAAAAAGGCTAACTCGGTTACCCCCTGAAGCTTCTACAAAAAGTGTCTAACAGGACGAAGTATTTCACAATTTACTTCTAAATGTGCAGCATCAGTTTGTATTTTGGTTTGCCACCATATTCTCTAGTTGGTCAATGAAATTGGACTATTGAGGCTGTCCTCCACTCAAGGTACAAGTATGGTGATAGTATATATTAAAGAGGGAACTCGTGCTGACATTTGGTTAACACCTGACACTCTGTAGCATCCTGTTTTCAGAAGTTTACAAAACAAATCATTCAAGCTGGAGGTTCCCATGCCTTATGCTGACTTTTGGAAAGCTTCAGTAAAAACAGTTATTTCTGGAAATGAGATCTAGAGAAAATGCATTGTTTTGCCCATGTTTAAAATAAATTCTTGCAGCTGTTTAATTGACAGTCTATACCATCTCCATGCTTTGGTTCAGGGACTTGAAAATTGGCAAAAGCATTGATTGTTTTTGTATAGGATGGTTTTTTTTGCTATTTCCATGAAAATCCATCCACATTTCACTGCCTTTGGGTGTTTGAAAATCTGTTTGCATATACTCTGTAGAGACATGGTAACAGTTTTACAGTTAAGCTCTCTGCAGATCCGACTACTGGGCATTCCTCAGGAGTTGAGCAGGACCTTCCTTGCAATTAGAAGTTGTGGGAAGTTGTTTCACAGAGACATGGGAGATTCTCTTATAAGGGCAGGATTACTCTTAAAACACTAGCAATGCAGCTGTGCTGCTATGGTGCTTCAATGAAGATGTGTGTGCTAACAGAAGGCCTCCCTATCACCACCTGAGGTTAGGTTGGTATCACAGTGATGCTCAAAGTTGTGGGTTTTTCACACCCAGGAACAACATAATCCCGATGCGCAGTAAGAAAAGCAAATATGGAAGGCAACCAGATTGGCTTACCAGGGAAATCCTTGGCGAGCTTAAACACAAAAAGGAAGCTTATAAGAAGTGGAAACTTGGACAGATGACTAGGGAGAAGTATAAATGTATAGCTTGAGCATGCAGGGGAGTAATCAGGAAGGCGAAAGCACAATTGGAATTGCAGCTAGCAAGGGAAGTGAAGGGTAACAAGAAAGGTTTCTACAGGCATGTTAGCAATAAGAGGCTATGTCTACACTGCAAGTTTTTTCTGGCAGAAAATATGCTAATGAGGGACTCTAGCATATTTTCTACCATTTCTTTTTGCACAAGGGATTTTTGCGCAAAAAGAAGCAGTGTGGACATTTCCTTTTTGCGCAAAAACCCCGTTCCCAGAGAGGCATAAGGATCTTGCGCAAAACCTCCTGAGCTCTCTTCTAGCCCTTGGTTTCTATGATTCTATAATACATACCCATGGAAGTTTATACTATATAGACCTTGCCTTGTGATCTTGTTTCCTCTGCAGATACCTGAGTAATGTGGAGAAGAAGAAACAGCCAGACTGAAATGTAGAGGGTGGAGTAATCAAGTTGAAGGCATAACTGACTGCAGTAGGGAACAGAGAGGCTCTAACAGAAAAGGAGTGGAAGGAGGGGAGACTGTGAAACCCACAGTTGCAGAGTCTCAACATTCCTATGCTATTTTAACAACTAGCTGTGAAACTCACTGACAGTGTTTCATCCCCCTCTAGTGGCTTGTCCTCATAAAATGATGAGGCAGAATTTGCTGTGGATTTAAATGTCTCTCCCTTGCTGATGCCCTGACAGGGTCAGCAAGGTTCCATAAGAAGTTACCCTCCCACAAGCCTAGGAAACCACACTGAGGTTGCAAAGTCAAGCTCTCAAAAGTTAGGAAATTCCTGAATTAAAGCTCTCTCCACAACTTTTAATTTGGCCACCTTGTGTATATGCATTAGGTGACAGTTTTTTAATTATGTGATCACATCCAGGGGTTCTTTTTCCACAGAACCCTTGCTTCATTCAGTGCACAGGATGGAACTACTCCGAGAAGGAACCAGGGTTGTAAAGAAGGCTGTTGCCTGCAGGACCCCTCCCTCGCTGGCTGCAATATGTGGAAGGTATATGTTGAATGAGGCATGAAACTTGAGCAAGAGAGAGTGGTTTTGTGGTTTAAGTGGTTAAGTGATCCCTGTTGGCAGGCCTAAAGGTAGGGCAAAGGGGGCAGTTGGCCCAGGGCCTGGTGATTCAATGAAGCGTGGGGCCCTTTAAATTGCTGCCAGAGTGCTGCACCACATGCTCTGTGTGGTGCTGAGAGCTTGGGGAGAGACACCCCGTGCTCCAGGCAGTGTGAAGGGCTGGCTGCCCCAGCCCTACTTCTGCCAGGAGTCTGGAGCTGCCTCCCCACCTTGTCCAGGGGCCCATGTAGGCTACCTACTGGCCTGGATACCCTGGATAGTTGGATTCTATTGCTGCCTCTGCCTGAATTCCTATATCAGGTAGGCAGGTCACTATGGAGCATTTCAGGTGGCCACCACTTGTGTTTCTCATTGTCAGCTCAGCTTGAGACCTTTAGTTCCAATTTGCAAACATACTCATCATTCAAAACTCCATCTGAAGCCAGTGTGAGCTTTGCTCTGAACACAGCATGCTGTAAAAATGCAGAGTCCTTTGAAAAGTCAAGCCAGAAGCACTGTGGGAACCCATCATTAGTGGACATGTTACAATTTTGGCCTTAAACCTGCATGTGCCTCACTTTCCTCATGTTTGAAATGGAGATAATACTTGCCGCCCTCACAGGCAAGCTGCAGATAAATTGTGAAGCACTTAAATATTGCAGCAATGAATGCCACTGGAAAGTCCATGAGGACATTAATTCTGTATGCAGAGCAGGATTGGGACAATGTACAATAAATAGTGCTTAGAGCCACACACTGTATGAAGAGGAGCAAACAAAATAGAGACTAGCTGCTCTTTCAATGAGCATTTATCCCTTGTTTTGCACGGACTGAGGGAAAGGTCGTCTAGAGGAGGGGTGGGGAGAGAGAAAGCATGTGATCATGTAATAAAGATTGTCACAATGCATTTGCACAAGGGTCAAATTCGGTTGCACAAGCAATCTTTCTTCTGGCATTTCTGAATTTTTCGGTACTTTGCAGCCTTAACGTTTTAAATATTGTTTTGTGTGTAACTGTTGCCATTGAAAGACTTGAAAGTCTGAAGAGGGTTGAAAACAAATGCAGTCTGCTACAATACTACTTGTTTTAAGCACAGTTCTTCAAGTGCTTGTTCATATCAATTCCAATCAGGTGTGTGTGCGCAAGTGTGCACAGCAGCCAGATTTTTTCCCTAGTAGTATCTATCAGTCAGTCTGTTTGCCCTTTGGAATAGCATCTTTATGACTCTAAATACAGGGCCCCCTCAGTTCCTTCTTACTACCAGTGATAGTTAGCTGGAACATCCCTTGCTCTTTCCTTGACAAGTACTTTGGCAGAGTTCTTGCAAGTAATTAGCTTACTGTTAGTTTAATCAGTTAACTTTTCTTTGGGCTGGGGTTCCCCCTCCATTGCTCTCATGGCATGCCGTGGTCTCCAGGTTTCAAAACCTGCTGTGACAAGTGTATGCCCAGAAGTGATCCACACACTTTGTGTTTGAAGTGTTTAGAGGAGAAGCACCAAAAAGATTGTTGTAGGAGCTGTCAGGGGTTCTACCCCAGAATGTTGAAAGACAGAGCACTGCCTGAAGAATCTACTCTTGCATTCTGCCCCTGGGCCAGCAAATCCTGGGCTGAACACCACCACCTTAGTATGGAGCACCCTGTCCCTATGGGCACAGGAATTGGTGGTAAGGAAGAACTCCTCTAAGGACTCCTGGCACCGCCATGACTCCAACTGTGGCTCCCATGCCTCAGGCAGGCACCAGTTGCAATTGCCAGTGCAGCAGAAGAAGAGACCAGGGAGGGCCAATTCCCCAGTCTAAGGAGCCAGCCTGACCTCCTTGGCCTCACGACTTAAACAGGTTGCATTGACTCCTGCCCTGGTTCGGGTGAGGGGGGCTGTTTGAGTCCTGACCTGCTTCACTCTCTGACCCCAAGTCGAGAGCCACACCTCCCATCTACACCAGTGACTTTTGAGGAGGTGCAGGACTTGCTACATCCCGTGGTGCCATTCTTCCTGCCTAGATGGGAGAAATTGGAAGCAATCAGTACCAGCAAGGCACCCTCAAGGGAGAAACTGGCCACAATGGTCCCCATCCCTGGAGCACCATTCCTGGCTTGGGTGCAGGTCCAGGCTCTACATTGCTCCCCTAGTCTGCAACGCAAACTGTTGGTACCATGAAGCTCTGTTCCTCTATGGTCATCCTTCCTGTAGTCGGAGATGGGCCCCTACTCGCCCCACAGCAGCAAGAAGAGGTGGTCATGGTTGAGAATAGACTATCAGCCATACCCAGCACCAGGGCTTGCACAATGGCAGCCCCTGGCACAGTGGCCCTTTTGGATGCCCTTGGACCTTCCTTCAGGGTCAAGAGCGGAGCCAGGGGTCCCACCCCAGAGCTGTATCGATAGTGTTGGCTACCTTCATATTCCCTCCGCACCAGCTTTGGGGGGAGGGGAGACTCTATTGAATAGCCGATGCCAAGATTCCAACATCCGCAGCACAGCCTCTAGCACCAGCGCTGTCTACACTGGCTCCAGTGGTTCTGGCACCCTCAGTGGCAATCACAGTGCCCCAGCAGCTCGGGACGCCGCAAAACCCCCTGGGTGCGGAGGGAAGGGAACATCCACTTTTTGCCTGCCCTTCATTGTCCTCATCTGCAGGTGAGATGGTGACAAGGCAGCTTGGTGGCTCCAACACCAGAGGACAGCAGGGTCTTCCAGCAGTTGCTGTAGCATTTGGCCCAGAATCTGGGGATCCATGCTGAGGAAGTGGTGGAGGATTCAGATCCAGTGGTGGACGTCCTCACACTCTTACTTCGCATCCCCTTGCCCTTTAATTAAAACAGTTTCCGACACTACAAGGATGTTGTGGCAGACCCCAGCTTCATTGCCACCGACAGCCAATCAAAACAAAAGACCCTGCTTTGTGCCTTCAAATGGGTATGAGCATTTGTATATGAGCAACTTCTGGATTCCCTGGTGGTAGGCACAGCTAACCAATGTGAGCACCAGGGCTACCAGGCAGAGCTGTCCCTAGCAGTTCTAGTGTCATGTGCAGTCTGAACACATGCATCCCCTTGTGAGGAGGGATGACTGTCCACAGGGGGAGAGGGAGGGGTTTGCCACAAGAGGGGGCCATATTTAAGGGCTTGCAGAGCCAGGCCAAGGGAGCAGCCCCATAACTGGGGTGCAGTAATAGGGCAGGGAGACAGCAGGGTTTGGACCCCATCTTACTTTCTCATCCCAGCTATCCCCCTTTTACCCTGCCTTTTCCCATATCACATCAAACCGCTGGTGGGTGCGCCGCACCGTAGAAAGGAGATACCTCCTCCAGTTTTCAGCCCTCTTACCCTTCCACCCTCCATCCTGGTCCCTCTTCTGGGACTGTTCTCACAGGAACTCCATGTATAGGAGATGCACTCACTTCTCTTGCTGAGGGCAGTGGAAGAGATTCCTCAGGAGCTGAAGGGTAAGGGTTTCTATTCCCAGTATTTTCTAACACCGAAAGGCAAATGCCCATCCTAGAGCTGTGCAAGCTCAGCAGGTTCCTGAAGAAACTGAAATTTTGATGGTTTCTTTGGCCTCCTCCATCCCCTCCTTGGATCAAGGGGACTGGTATGTTACCCTCGATTTAACGGATTCTTCTTTTTACACAGTCATTACACTGTCTTAAAGCAGATACCTCAGGTTTGTGGTGAACAACCACGACAGCCAGTTCACAGTCCTCCCATTTGTCCTGTCAGCAGCACCTTGAGTGTTTACCTAGTATAGGGCAGTCATGGTTGTGTTCGGTACCTGCTGCTTGTGTAGGATGTTCCTGTAACTCAATGACTGGCTGATGAGGGGCAATTCCAGAGCTCAAGTGGAGGCACAAGGCAGCTTCATAAGAACGAGATTTAACGAACTGGGTCTTCTCCTGAACAGGGTGGGAATCTACGCTGTCCTTGGTTCAGTGCATAGAATTTATTGGGGCAGTAGTGGACTTGACATAGGCCAGGGTATGTATACCTCCCAGAATCAAGGTTCTATGCCCTGGGCAACATTATTCGAACCTTGAGCAGTTCCCTACTCCCGCAGGAAGGAATTGCCTGAAACTCCTTGGTTACATGGCCACTTTTACGTATGTAGTGCAACATGCCATGCTTAGACTCCATCCACTCCAGTTGTGGCTGGCCTCAGTGTATCAGCCAGCCCAGGACAATTTGGACAGGAGTGTGACTCTGTTTCATCCGCAGGTACTGTGTGCAAGGATACCCTTCACCATTCCCTCAGCCATCCATCTTGATAGTGACAGATGTATCAACCTTGGGCTGGGGAGCACATATGACAGACCTCAGGACAGAACTCGCTCTCCACCTCAGTGTCAGACCTGAGAGCAGTTTGCCTAGCATGCCAGACTTTCCGAGCCTGCTTGGCAGGCAGAGGGGTATCAGTTATGTGCTGTATCAGGAAACCAGGGTACATGCTCCTCTACCCTGTGCCTCAAGCTGGGACTTTAGAGCATTCACTACCCCTTCAAGCATCGTATCTCCTGGGAGTACAGAATGAGTCGGCAGACTATCTCAGCAGGTTGTTCCATGGCCACAGGTGGTCCCTACACCCAGATGCCACAAACTCCATCTTCCACCAGTAGGGCTTTTCCCAAATAGACCTGCTCACAGTACATTGCAACAGGAGGTGCAAACAGTTCTGCTCCTTCCTGAATCACAGCCTGGGCTCCAATGCAGACTAATTCCTTCTCCCATGGAGAGGCCGTCTCCAATACATATTTCCACCCCTCCCTCTCATTCACAAGGTGCCCCTAAACACATGGAGGGTACAAGCATTGGTGATATTGATAGCTCAAGCCTGGCCCCACCAACAGTGGTACACATCTCTCCTGGAAATGTCAGTGAAGCCCCAATCACCTTGCCACTCTTCCTAGACCTGATGACTTCAGCACCTGAACCTCGAATTGCTGCACCTCACACTGTGGAAGCTCCGTGGCTGAATCTGTTGGAGCTCCCCTCCTTCCTACCTGGAAGGGATTTTCAATCTGGCACAAGACTGTCTGTCTCCATTTGTGTGTATTGCACTTATATTGGAACACCTTCTCCATCTTCAGCAGCAGGGGCTGTCCATGTTATCCATAGGGGTCCAGTTAGCCACCATTTTGGCCTTCTATCTAGGTGCAGAGTCTTTGCCAGCCCTATGCTCAGCCGTTTCCTGAAAGGTCTCGACAGGCTATACTTGCACATCTGACAGCCAGTTCCCGGCCTGAGACTTCAATCTGGTCTTTTGCAGACAAAAGGGGCTGCCTTTCGAGCCTCTGGCAATTTGCTTCCTGCTCTAGCTCTGGTACAAAGTGGCATTTTTGGAAGTGATAACTACAGCCAGGAGGGTGTCTGAGCTCAAGGCCCTAACAACAGAGCCTCCAGACACAGTGCTTGATTAGGAGACTGTTCAGCTCAGGCCACTCCCAGCTTTCCTCTGGAAGGTTCTCTCCCAATTTCATATCAGCCAGAACATCTTCATCCTGGTGCTCTCTCCTAAGCGGCAAGGGAGCGAAGGCTCCACTCCTCAGACATTTGCAGAGCATTAGCCTTGTACACTGAAAGAACAAAGTCCTTCTGGAAGTCCAGGCAATGGTTTGTGGCTGTGGCAAACAAGATGAAAGGTCTTCCAGTCTTCTCTCAAAAAATGTCATCATGGATCACTGAGTGCCATAACCTGCCAGAGATGTCTGCTCCACCCCACCCCCAGCACATTCCACTAGGGCACAAGTGTCTTCAACAGCGTGCCTGGTGCAGGTTTCCACCCAGGAAATAGGCAGAGTGGTGAGCTGGTCCTCCATGAATACTTTCACTGCACGTTATGCAGTTACCCAGTAGGCCAGAGATGATGCAGCCTGTGGTAGTGCCTTGCTCCAGGCAGTGAACACCTGAACTCCGACCCCACCTCTGAGACTTAGGCTTGGGAGTCACCTGATTGGAACTGACACACACAAGCTCTCAAAGAGGAAAAAACAGTTACTCACCCTCTCATCACTGTTGTTCTTTTGAGATGTTGTTCGTGTCCATTCTAATACCCACCCACCTACCCCTTTGTTGGAGTAGCCAGCAAGAAGGAACTGAGGGGATGACAAGTTGGCAGGACATATATTGAGCACCATTCTTGGGGGCACCAGGACCAACTGATCGGATACTGCTAGGAGAAAAATCTTCCAGCTACTGTGCGCACACATGCTCACACCTGAACTGGAATGGACATGAATGCCACATCTCAAAGAACTAAAGCTACTAGGTGAGTAATGTTTTTATGCAGATGATCACATGGCTAGCTTCCATCTCCATCCTAGCCTGCTTGTAGAGTTGAGCAGCATTTACCCCTTCCTGCTTTCACCCTCAGTTCAACTCCCTACCTACCTTTGGTGACATAGAGATAGAAGAAATCACAGTAGAAGATGGTCTGTACCACCCCAGAAACCACAGCTATCTGGTCATAGAAGTTCTCAGTGTGGTAGCGCCAGATCCAGTTGGCAAGGTAGAGCGCACGATAGAGACCCAGGAAGAAGAGGTAGTGGGTCGTGATGGTCTCTGCCTCTCCTGTCTTACTGATCATGAAGAGCTGAGGAAGGATGGCCACTGATTCCAGGTAGATGGAGAAGGTCCAGAGGATCTGTGGGAAGTGAGAAACAATTCAGAAGAGAATCTTTACTGGCCACTTAATTTCTGTAGCCCTCAAAGGCTTCACTCTGGAATCAGAGCTTGTTGTGCTGTTTGTATGAACTGTCAGTGCCCCAAAGAGCTTATTTTAGGATAAGTAGTAACAAGTAAGCATAGCAAATAATGAGGAAAGAAGGATGAGGGTAACAGTGCTACCCTCTTTGCCTAGGCTGAAAATGCCCAGTTTTATGGTTCTGAATCATTAGATCATCAGGTGGGAGAAGGATGTTTAAATACATAACTCAGCTGTTCCCACTGGCCCTTTACTTATTCAGATATGCCCTGTTGAATACAGGTGCCAATCTCATTTCATTTCCCTGTGAAGGGGGAGGCTCAATCCTGAAAACCACTATCCTCACTGGTTTGGGTTGGTTTCCTTGTTAGTAATATTAGCTGAAAGGCCAAAAATTGAATTGAGTTATGGAGAATGAACCTTTAGGGTTAGTACGTCCAGGTCAAGACAGAAGCATGTGTGAAGTAAGGCTGCAGAAACTTGAACAGGGGTATGTCTTGTCTGTCTCCAAAGAATTCCAATCTAGCCCCTTATCTTCACAAAATTTACTTCCATGCTCTGTTGATCATGCTAACTCCCAATTGATTTCCACTAAGTGGGTATCAACCTTTTTCCTCCTCCTGTCCCTTCAGGTTTCGTACTTCCTTACCTCTAAGGGGGTAAAGCTGTGGTTCTCCAGAAAGGACAAGCCTGTGACAGGGACCAAGAGGAATTCCAGACGAAAGGAGTCATGCTCTCTGTCAAATGTTTTGTGGAACTTCATGTAGATCATATACACTGTGATGTAGGCACACACCAAGAAAATGACCTGTGGGGGTGGGAAGTGTGAAATAGCAAAAAAGTTCTTTTGAAAGACATTTACTTTACCTCCTATTTTCTTCTCCACTTAAAAGGGACTGGCTTACTTTCTGGCCTAGCTCAAGTCCTGCTTTTAAGCTGCTGGTGGTATGGAAGTTAGAGCTCTGGGCTGCCCCTTGGAAGACCCAGGATTGATTCCCATTTCTGTCACTATCCCTCCTGGGGATGCTCCAGTGACTGCGCCACATGACCCTAGGAGTTCTAGCTCCTGTATTGCCATGCAGAAGACCCAGGTCTGTCTTCTGGCTACTTTAGGCCTGAGGACCTCTTGGTGTGATGCCCCAAGGTATTAATGCTCCTGCTGTGCAGGAGACCCAGGTCTGAAACCCAGTTTCCTGCTTCTGGATTTGGTAGGCACTAACAAGGCAATGGAAACAGCTTGTTGGAGCTGGTGTCCATGGTGAGTGGACTGTTGTCATTTGTCTCTGGTCAGTAAAGGAGTGGTGGCTATAAAGGACAGTTTTATCCCTTCCCTGCCAAAGGGATATTGACAGTAATTTTGGGGGCCTTGTAGAAAGTTCTCCCCAACATTTAAAATCCAAAATTGGTGAACGTCTACCGTCACCTCCTCCAACTAACTACACTGAGGAGCCTATGGGGTTGCTTGAAGTGGGGCTTCTGCAATGGCTCCCTGCTGTTACCTTCATCACGGTGTTATAGACTGAGATGAAGATGGTGAACAGGTCAAGATAGCGGGTCGTGAAGACAAGAGCGAAAAGGATCTGGCTCTTCCCGGAGATACCTACACATCAAGGGAAGGAATTGGAGATAAGATGGGTGAGAGAGGAAAAGTTTGGAGATGCATACTATTGTTGAAAACTCCACGCGCACATGCCCCCTCTTCTCTTGTAACAGGTCACAACAACAACAAAAAATCCTTCAGCCTCGTTATCTGGTTCTGTTGTTGTGTTTGTAGGACAATAACTGTTATATGAAGTGGGCAGACAGGCAGTCCTCCAAGACAGAGAGATCCCCACCTGATGCCCAGGAAAGCAGCTACATGTTCAGTCAAATGAATTCACTGAACTAAAATCAAAATTGACTGAGAGAGTAAATAGCTGTTGCCATTACTATCTGACTAGACCCATGTTTTCCCTCTCTGCTTAAAGTCATGCTAAAACTAGTGAGCAGGAGCTCAGCAGAGCCATGCATGGCCCAGTAACTGGTCACTTGGTCCCAACCTACTAGGGAGTACTCAGAGCATCACTAACCTGTGTGAGATCAAAGCAGTGCAAGTGGAGAATGGTGCTGAATTACTACGGAGGAGAGACAGAGCCAATGTGTTTAAAAACATTTATCCGTGTGTTAAGTGAGCTTGGCATGGGTGAAACTTGCCAGATTGACAGAACAGGTCTTATGTGGGCAGTGGCAGTCAGGATTCCCCTAATGCCACCTCTAATAGGGCACGTTTCCTTGCAGGGCCACCATAGCGAGCGGGCTCCGAGGTCAGCTCCCAGATGATAACAGCTTTCAGCCACCAGTGAACTTTGGGGCAAAGCTGAGGAACACTAATGAAGAGGCTGGGCTATGGAGGTGAAAGGATAATGAAGACTCCAGGAAGTAGAACTCTACGTTCTGCCTCTTTCAGCAGCCCAGAACTTGTGAATGCTAAAACTGTTCCCTCTCCTAGTAACCAGTGTCCTCTTTTTGCAGAGAGCAGCTCAGCTGGGAGAAGGGGAGGGCTCCCTGTTAGCTCCCATGGCCTAGCACTTATTGCAGGGGAAAGGACATTACAGCTCAGTTCTGTTCCCAGCTCCGTCATGCACTTGCTTGGTGACCTCAGCCAAGTGGCTTCACCCCTTTCTGCCTGGGTTTCCTCATTTGTAAAATGAAGCTAAAACCCCCTTGCAGGGTTTTGAGGCTACAGGAAGGTTTGTGAAGTGCTTTGAAATGCTGAGAAGGTACAGGGTATTATTACAGTTACTCTGTATCATCTGGCCTGCAGATGCAGCCCAGGGACTAGGGGGGAGGGCCAATCTTTTATTGCCTGTAATGTTACACCCCTGCAATTCGGTTGCCCTTTAGCAGGGTATGTCTCATAGCCTCTCTTTGTTTCTTTTGCCTGGAAAAGGTTTTTACAGCTGCACACACGCAAACCCCTCCTTGCCGTTCTCCACACCCAGTAACAACAGCTCTTACTTATTGCCACCCTAAGATAAGCAGCACTTGTGCTAGGAACGAATGCATTTTGCCGCTCACTGCCACATCACAGCACCCTCCTCTCAATCCACATCCCTGTCCCGCCTTCCAACGGAAATAATACCGAGCTGGGATGGCTTTGCTGGCCTCTCTGTGTGTGTGGAAGGGGCCTAATCTGGGACCCACGTAAGTGGGGAAGGAGGAAGATGGCAGCATGGAAGAGATGGAGAGAGGGAGATTTAATTCTTCCTAGGAACCCGATTATGGAGGGCATAGAGACTGCTTCTAATTCGGGAGCTTTTGAGTCTCCCCACTCACTGCCCTTGCCTCATCTCCCCATTGCCTTCCTTTCAAGAGCCAAAGCCACTTGGCGCCTTCCTCCCCAAGCATGCACCCGCACACATGCACACAATTGTGGGAGAGAAAACTCACCAGCACAGGACTTGGATCTCCAGATCTTGACCAGTAATATGATCATTGCCAGCAAATGGGAGACATCTCCCAGGATCCGGAATATATTCATTGCTCCAAAGAATTTCCCAGGGGCAAACTAATCAGTGTGGTTTTGAATAGCAGGGAAGGTTGGGTTGTTCGCTTGGTTTCTCCCAAGAGAGTCTCTCTGCTACCTGGTAAAACTCTACAGTGAATCTTTTCCTTTTTCTTTCCTGGATCAGTTAAACTCTCCCAATTAAACTTTCTTTCTCGGGGGGTATGGAGTCCCCTGTTCCTGTCGCCTGGTAGCTGAGTTAACTCTTGCTTTCCTAGCATAAAAACTTTCTCCAGTAATATTTTTGTCTCCAGAATGAATTGGACCCCTCACTTCTCCTCCTGGTGTATTTAATCTCAGTTCTATCAGACACAGTTTCTACCTACTCTCTGATCTCCCTGCAGCCCTCTTCCTCCCCTGTGTGTCAGTGCAAAGTAGGGGATTGTTCCCCAGAATGTCCCACCCTGCCCGAATCTGCTTAGCTGTCCTAGTGCAGGCGCGGGGTGACGTGGCTCCTGTCTGCATGGGAAGGGCGGAGGAAGAGGCGGGAGAAACTCAGCTGAGCTCTTTTCTTTCTCTTTTACCACTTGCTCTTCTCAGGTTACAAGCCGAAAATTCCTTAAAGGGGAAAAGGCAGATGGAAATGATCAGCCCTTGTCAGAGGCCTAGAGCCTTTAGAGATGAAAGAGATCCATTAGGTCGCATCATGTTCTTACCCTGGTCTGAACAGAGCAAGATGTTTCCTGCAGTACAGTCCCTAAGGCTTTGTTCTGTCTAATTTTAAAGGCCTGCAGAAGTGGGTTTTGCCTGAGTGCCACTGGCAGGTTATTTCCCCCTCTGACAGAGGTCACTGGTGGGAAAAGTGTCTTGCCATTCATGCAGAATCCCCCTTTGCTCAGTTTTGTCTCTTTAGTCACCTGTCGGCAGAGTGTTTAGAATGTGGCAAGTGGAGTGTTACGTGCCTGCGGTGCTAGTTGTGTGGTGATTGTCTGTTGCTTCTCATTGTAACTTCCTGATTCATTCCCCCTCTTGCCCTGGTGCTGCTTCCCCTCAAGAATCACAGGGTTTAGAAAGGACCGCAAGGGTCATCTCGGCTGTGTCTGCACTACACCCTGACCTCAAAAAAAGCTATACAGTTTGCGTTGCGCAAATTGCGTACCTTATTTCGAGATTATTTCGAAATAAAGCAGTATTCTGACAAGTCCCTTAATCCTCATGGAACGAGGGTTTCAAGGACACCAGAATAACTTGCCTATTATTTTGAAATAAATAATGGGCACATTTAAAGACGTGGAATTGCTATTTCGGGATACTTCCGGTATCCTGAAACAGCCCCTCTGTCTAGACATAGCCCTAGTCTAACGCTATGCAGAGATGCAGGATTTGTTGTGTCTGAACCATCCAAGACAGAGGCCGATCCAGCCTCCTTATGAAAACGGCCAGTGATGGCGCCTCCACAACCTCTCCGGGCATCTGTTCCACTGTCGTACTGTTCTTTTTCGAGTGCTTGCTCATGTCCATCCCAAGAGCTGTGTGCATGCTGTGTTCACAATCATTGGAAGGTGTTTCCTCTAGTGGTCCCTGTCAGGTCAGCTGAGGAGCTCCCTGGAGTGGCACCTTCATGCCAGTGTATATAAGTCCCTGCCAATCCACTGCCAGCTCAGTTCCTCCTTATCACCTGTGATGGTTGTTGGAGCAGCTCAGTCCCTGGCATTCACAGATGGCTACCTAGTGGTTCTCCTTGTAGTTAGTTGTCAATAGTTCTTAGAGTTGTAGTTCTTAGTTAGCTAGGCTTACTTTGGGGGGGTTCCCTCTGTGATGGAGTGGGGTCACAGACAACCCCTTGGGGGTGGTTCCCGGGATGCTAACAAGGTCACCGCCACCCTCCTTTTTGCTCTCTGGGGCTTTTCACTGCCCTGTCTTGCTGGGCCAGCTCCCTGGTCTCCCCCAGCAGAGGCACAGAGCTGAGAATCACACCTTCTTTCCCCCCCCCCCCCCCCCGAAGCAATGCAGACACTGAATCTCTTCAGGTCCAAGGAAAATGTAGTTTGGGGCCCAGCTTCCTGGGATACCACTCCCCAAATAGGATCAAAACCCCAAATGAATTATTTGGGTAAGGCCCCTTTAACAATGAAAGGAAGATGTACACACTGATCCCCCCCCCCCCCCACTCGCCACGATAATTATTTACACTGGGTTTGCAAGAAAATAAAAATGATTTTATTAAGTTCAAGCAGTAAGATTTAAGTGGTAATAACTGAGAACAGGCAGAGCAAAGTAGATTACAAACTCAAAATAACACAAAATGCTTGGCTACTTTTACACTAAATCTTCAGTACAAACTTATTACAAACTCACCATAAAACTGTTTCTTTCCCGGCTAAGTCTTCCAAACCAGGGAAATCTCCTTTTCCTTGGGGTATCTGGTTCCGTCCCTTGGGTATGCCACACCAGCCAGCCAAAAAAGACCCACATTCCTACTTTCCTATTGTTTTTAAAGATTCTCTTTTTGCATAGGAAGTCACCTGGCCAATTGGAGTGGAGATGTGACTTACTCTGACCAACCACTGCTAAAACTTAAAAAACAAAAGTGATTGTTTAATAGTTGGTCATCAAGACGTTGAGGGTAACACCCATGAGGACTTTCATTCACACATTTAAAACCATAAAGCACTCCATATGTCTAATTTTACACACAAGAATGATACATATACACCAGATAAGATAAACAGACCCAGTGGATTATGACATGAAGATTGAAAGGTTACATGAAGCAATTTGTCCCAAGCACTTTTGAGTTATGTGTATTCGTGTCCATACGTCCATTTCATAAAGCATGGGGGGAGGGGAATCCATCTCACACACACCCCCCCTGGTTTTTCCATGACACTTGTTTTTCCCAAGACGTCAGGGGTTTAAGTCATGCGCTTATGAGAAACCTGTGCCCAGGGGTGATATGGATGCTGCTTGTCTTAAATGCCTGGCAGAAGGTCATCAGACAGCGGGCCCTGGGGCCCAGCGATTTAAAGGCACACAGGACTCCTGGCCATTGCTACTGTGGCGGTGGTGATGGTCCCTTTAGAATCACCACCAGAGTGCTGGGCAGCGCACTTGCTCCAGCTAGCTGTGAGGACCGGCTGGGTGGAGCTCCTTCCACCTGAGGCCCTGCTCCTTCTGGGAGCATGGAGCTGTTACCCCAAAATATTCCCACTGGAGACCACCCAGGGTTACACTAGCATGGGTTTATTGTTTGAGGAATTAGCACTCCACTGCATGCACTACAAAAATAGAGCTGCCACCAAAGGTTTAAACTAAAGAGGAACCAGCTATCTATCTCACACACACACAAACAAGCACACCCACCCCTCCATTCATTCACACACATTCATTCCTGCCTTCAGGCACTCTCACACTTACATAGGCATATGGGTTGCAGAAGGAGCCAAGGCATGTAGATCCTGGAGTGTCTGTCTGCTGGTCATGGCTGGGCAGCTGGGCAGGAAAGAGACTTGCTGTAGAGAGGAGCTTCTCAGGAGCAGGGGAAGAAAGAGAGAGTCTCACATGTGCTTCCTCTCTTTTTATATTGTGTCTGTATGGCTCCTGTGACTCATACACCTCATCACCAGGGAGCATGCCCAGACTTCCCTTTATCCAGCAAAGCAACAGTCTCTGATGATGCATCACCATGTGCTCCAGCCTCAGCATTGCAACTTCAAACACACCAGTCTGTTTTGTGCAGAAGGAACCAACAGCAGCAGTGAACTCACATGCTACTATCTGAGCTTGGGCCTTTGGCTCCTAGGAAAAGTCATTGAGAATTCCGGAGATTTTAGACTCTGTCTTTATCTGCCTGCTTCAGATATTATGGATCTTTTCCTGCTAGGTTTTAGGTCTGAATGTGCCATGTCGGCTGCACTCTGAACTGATGGACTAGTGATGGCAATGGTTAGAGAACCGTGTGCAGCTGGAGATTTAGACAGCCTGTGGAAGCCCTCATAGAAAATTAAATGCCACCCCATCTGCAGGACGGGGAGAGTGTAGGTTGTCCCCTTAGACAGACCCCAGAGAGTCATGTTCCAACAGTCGTACTGCTACTACTAATAAATAATCGTAGCAGCTAATCTCTCTTCATTGAACACGAAACCACAAGGGGAAACTGTGGGAACACACTACAAACTGAGATGCCATCAGGGCTCAGCTCTCTGCCTCATGAACAATGTGGTCACCCTGGCTCCCCTCCAGAGGCAGTGCCTGTGAAGAGCTGGGTGACAAGCAATTGGCTAAATGCTGACTCAGGCAAGATGGAAGTGATGTCAGTAAGAAGGGGAAAACACAGTGGGTCTGGCTGAATAGGTGAGCTGATTCCTGCACGGAAAGTGGCTGATCTCTGTTGGTGAAAAAATTATGCAGTTTCAGGGTCATGATACCATCTACATGTTTTGTTAGTCTTTAAAGTGCTACCAGACTATTTGTTGTGTTTTAAGTTTATCCTGTACAGACTAGCTCAGCTACCCCCTGAAGCTTTCAGGGTCCTGTTCATATGCATGCTTCTCCCGGATGCTCAGTAGTGGCCAAAAGTGCCCTGTATTGCTTCTGACTAGCTGTATTGCTCTGCCTATTCCAGTCCAATGCAGACTAACAACAGTGATTCATGCATGTGTCTCCCCAATGTAATGTACTCCATCTTGGGCTGACACTAAAGGCAGACAGGCCTTTCTCCCACCAGACCTTCAGATTCTGGGCCCATTTCAAGATCCTGGTCCTTAGACCCTGTTTTTTTTCAATGACTGCCTCTCCACCTACTCTCCAATACTTCTGCTATATTCTGTGGGTTCATTGTGGCTGACAGAAACCACATTTGAATGTGTTATGGTGGGAATAGGGCATTCTCTGAGGAAGGCCTACATTTATGAGACTCACTTCTATAGGGCATTGTAGTGAGCTTGAATATCTCTACCTTTCAATCCTATCATATCCAGTGGCAGCCCGTCAATACAGGAGAACTAGGGGGTCGCCTAGGGTGCAAAGATAAACGGCCATTGAGGGCTTTGGATGCAGGGGCACTGATCGCATGCCGATCGCACTTTTCGCCTAGGGCGCCAGTTACCGGCATCTCGTCTAGGGCTGCTCCTGATCACATCCACATACCCTTCAGGTTTTCATTGCCAAATCCATTTCATTGCGTTGCCTCCAAAAGCCAAGACACCTCAGACAGAGGGAGTCAACTACCTCTACCCACTTAGAGTGGAAATCAGCTTAATAGGAGAGCTCTTCCTTCAGAGGCACATTTTCCAGCTCTGAATCTTGTAGGGAACTCTCATACTACAGTGAGATGAGTACAGCCTATAAATAAATTACCCAAGCCAAGAGAAATAAATTGTCCCTGACTCAAGACATGCCATTTTTCATCCCAGCCCTCCTCTATCCTTATCTGGCGCTCTGATACCAACTCAGTCTTGCTGTTTTTAAGAGCAGTGGGTGTTCCCGTCCGCCCCCTTTGATACTCCTTGAATACAGCTCTTCCTCCTACCAGGTGTTGTTGTAGTAAGCAGCAGGAAAATGATAACATGATTGTCTGCGGCAGAGTTAACTTCTTACTTCACAAGATCTGGTGGTAGCTTGTGATGGTCCCTCGCCCAAATGATGAATTCTGTCTATCATGGGCACTGAGCACTCTGCTGCGGAGGTGGGGCCAGCATGGAAGGGACAGTCAGAGGGACTCCATGGATGTGGCACTGACTGGGCATCGTGGCCTCTGGAGTTGCGACAAGAACACCCAGAAGCCAGTGAGGAGATGCCTAGAAGGTGACACCACATCCATTCTCCATCTATCCATGTCACTGATTGGGCCTTTCTGCAAAGGAGCAGGCTGGGAAGAGAGCAAGGGAGCTCTGTTTGTCAGCTGTGGGATCTCTGTGCCACCAAGACAGCTGAGGGAGGAGGTGAGGGAGGAGGGGCCTGGAGGAGGGGGAAGAGGCATCCAAACTTGGAACTCTTAAAAAAGAAAATTGGCACATGAAGTGGGAACACTTAAAAATAAACCTCCTCTCCCCCCACCTCCTTCCCTGCCACTAAATAAGCTTGAAAGCCTCACACCAGGTGTCTCCCTGGCTCCCAAAATAATCCAAGACATTGCCACTGTCTTTCACTGTGATGCTCCCTCTCCATGCCTCGCGTTTCCATGGTGACTGCAAGCCATGTCGCCAGGGTGACAAGGAGGAGAGGAAGCTGGGATTTGGCAATGAAAACCTGAAGAGTTTTTGTATTCTCTTTTATTTTCTCCCCATTTGCTAGTTTGGAGACCTCGTTTTCTCCTCCTCCAGGGGTGAGGGCAGTCACTTTTTGGAGAACAGTTTTTCATCACAGGCTCTTTCCTTTTCTCAGCCGTTCTGTGATATGGTAATGAGGGAAGGGGAAGAATTATCCTTTTTCTAAGTGCATGTCCACACTGAAAAAAAAAAGGGTGTTTTTAATTCAGGTTAGTGGATCGAATTAAAGCCCAAAGGGGAGGCTGGAGTTGAAAGCCACATCTACGCCACTGTTTTAAGCCAAGTTATTAATGTGAGTTGAGAGCACACCTTTGTTGCAGTATAAACGTCCCCGCTATGTGGCTCCTTCCTCCCACCAGAGCAAGGCTGCTGGGCCTCTCTTTACCCTACTCATTCACTTCCATTTTCTTTCGGGCTGCACCTGTGCTGAAAGCCAATCCCATCATGCTGGCAGAGCTGGTGCAAAGCCCTGGTAAGCTCTCCTTAGCTAGCCACCACCAGAACCCCCAAGGGCTGAAAGGAGAGGGGAGAGATTTTTAATCCTTGCAACAGTGAAAAATGGGAGCTGCTGCTCACCCTCTTGATCTCCATGGCTGGCACCTCATCCAGCCAAGAGGCTAACTCTAGGGGGTGCCTAGAAATGAGCCTGTCCCAATATGCTGGCCTACCCCCCTTGCCCACTCTGTCCCATCTCTGGGATGTACGTGCTGACAGTCTGATGCCAGAAGGTGGACGAGTTAAGGTGGTTTTGGCCTTATCTGGATTCAGCCCCATGAGCAGATCACCACATCTCATGCTGGCATTATTACTGATATTGGCAGATGTGTGGGGCTGTGTCTACAGTGCAAAGTAATACGGATTGAATCCTGGGTCCCGTCTTGGCTCAGATCCTCTACTCCTGTGGGGTTCTAAGACCCTGGGTCCAAGCCCTGGGTAAGCATGATTTGTGTACAGACAAAAGTGGGGGCTAGGCTTGAACCTGAGTTCAAACCCTGGACTTACAGTGCATGTAGCCATACGCCTAGACAACTCTGTATTTAAACACATCCTCTTGCAGAACTCCAGGCCCCACTCTACGGTCAGAGCCTCCTAGTTCAGGGCATGGCTTTTGGGCTGGAATGTGAAGCATACTTCCCCCATCTTGTGTTCTTTGTCCTTGACTAATCTGACCTCTTCCTTCACTTCTGTTCCTGTGTGACTTTCTATTTGACCCCCACCTTCCAAGTTCTGGATTCCTTTTACACTCTTTTGGGTAACTTTCCACTCCCCCCTCCAACAGGGATAATATAAAACTGCTTTACCAAGAAAGAAGGTACTTTTTAGCATACCTATTGTTGTAAAGTACATTGTTCCAAGTTAAGTACCTTCCTATTGTTCTCAATCTGGGGGAAACATGCTTTTCAGGCTGGGAAGATATGGTGGATGCATGTACAGAGAGACAAGGCAGGTGAAGTAATCTCTCTTATTGGATCAACTGCTGTTGCTCCATGGAGCTCTGCAAAGCTGGGAAAAACATTCAAGATAGAGCAGTTTTGCTAGTAGCATGTCATGATAACTTCATAATGTCAACCAGAAGTCAGAAGCTGTGTAGACAAATCCTCCAGTTGGCACAGCCTGATACGGAGCTGGTATGACTAGGTGTTGGGCAGAGACAATGTGACCTTCCCATCCAGGGGAAAAAGCTAAGACTGGTTGACACTTTTAGCAACTAGTAGCTTCTCTCCTTACCCACTCCCACCACACATGGTATTCCCCCTTTGCAAGGTGCTCTTCCCCCAGGGTATGGGTGGCAAGTATTGCAGGCCAGAGCAGGCTCAGCCTTCCCAAATAGCGAGATGTGACCCTGGCCATGCTTTGCATAAGGCCCTCTCCTGTTTCATGCTCTTCCCCCATGGTCCAAACCCAGGCTGCTCCTCTTCCCTGAAGCTGGGGGGGAGGGCTGGGGATGGCCCGGGGGTTTGGGCAGGCCAGCCTGTGGCCCAGGACTCGAAGTGGTTGGAACCAGTGCTTGGGACACTTGCCTGGTGCTTCAGGGCTGGGGGCACTCAGGTAGGATGGCGGCTGCAGCGGTGTGTGTGCAGGTGATGGTTCAGGGTTCCAGTTGGGATGGGTGCCCACGGGCAGATGGGGTGGGGCTATGGGCTCGCCTTCCTCAATGGGCAGCTCACGTGTCACCCATGCGCCAAGGAATGCAATACTGTAACCCCCCTTTGTTGTTTGCAGTGTTGTAGCCTTGTTGGCCTCAGTATATTAGAGAGACCTGAGGAAGAGCTCTGAGTAAGCACAGAAGTTTCACAGAAGCTGGTCCAGTAAAAGATATTACCTCACTCACCTTGTATGGCTAATACCATCACCCTGTTAGGGAAGAGCACACCCGCCTCATGTAGGGAACAGGGCAAGGCAGGAGAGCAACGCCAGTGATTTGAGTCTTCTTCCTAAAACAGAGTGTGACAGTGGGGTGTCTCGGGTTACTGTTGACTAGACCAAAAAGATGGGTGCTCAACTTAAAACATGTAAGGCCTGATTTTTCTCAGGGATGATGAGCACATGCAGCTCCCATTGACTTCAACTGACATGTAAATCAGAACGGCCGGATGTTAAGTTTGGGCACTGTGACAAAGTCAGCCCTAAGAAAGGCAGGTGTATCCACTCTAGGAGGCTGAAGATCCTTTTTCTTATGAACTGAAAAGAGGTTCCTCCTCTTCTTTTCCCATAGCTCCTATGGGAGCATAGGCTATCAACAATTTCTTTCCAAGCCTCTCTGTCGTGTGCCACCTTGTCTAATTCTCTCCAGCTTTTGCTTGTTTTACCCCGTAAGGTTCCTGGGGCCCTATGGGGAAGTAAGAATTGGACCTTTGTACCCTTCCAAGCATGTCGTAAGAAGTGACTAAGGAGGTTGGGCATGGGACTAGCAACCCCATCCTGTAAAAATAAACATATGCTATAAAAACGAAAAAAGGTTACCTCAGATTAATTAGAGACACCCTAATTCAATTAAGGGCTGCTGGGACCTTTTAAAAATCCCTCTTCCAATGAGAGACAGAGAAGAGGAGGAAGAAGAAACAAGTTGCTGCGTGAAAAAGGCTTTTGCTAGCTGGGGGGCTATGCTCCTTCTTATAGAAGAAACACAGAGTTGATTTCTGTTTGGGGAAGAGCTGGTGAGCAGAAGCCAGCATTAATAAGTCAATGCTCTAGTGGAGCAAGGAGATGTATAAATTTTTCTTAAAAGAATGACTCAGGCTTACCCCGAGGCCCACCTTTAAAAACTGTAAATAAACCTAAGTTAAAAATAGCCTCCAGAGTAGGACTGATTTATTCCAACCCCACTTGTTGGGGTGGGGTGGGGGGGAATTGAGGCTTATAGGGCAAAAGAGGTACGTACCATACACAATGTTAAAGGCGGGATTTAATAGAGCAGAGAACCCTGGGGACAAGGTAGATCATTCCCGAGCATGAGCCATGTGGTTAGGACACTGTGGCATAATAAAAGGTCACCAGAAACCAGACAGCCACTTAGCAGGAGTCTGCACAAACACAAGTGACAAACCAACTGCTGATGAACTCAGTGACACAGTATTGTGCCACCCTACAACAGTGAGAACTCAGGGCCAGATTATCCATTATGCACAGTAGGCACGGTGCCTAGGGCAGTTATGTCAAACACGCGGCCCGATTGAATTTTTTTGCGGCCCGCAACTACATCTTTATAAATTGTCTAAGTGCAGCCCGCCCAGTTACATTGTTCATAACAGGAGTAGCCAACTGGCGGCTCTCAAGTCGCATGTAGCTCTTTGATTAAGGCAGTGTTTCCCAAATGGTGTTCCGCAGAACCCCGGGGTTCCGCAAAGTGAAAATAAGGGTTCCGCGAGAAAATTCCATTACAGTAACATTTTATGATTTAAAAAAAAAAATAATATTTAATGCATATTAGTTTTTGAGCTTTATTTTTTGTACACATTAAATGTGATTTTTGTTTTTAAATATATGCAATTACACTAAATGTTGATCTCATGACCTTGTTTAGCATTTGTATATTATTATCCTTACTTATTTGTGGTCTACTTTTTCAGCTCCATATATTAGACTGTTATTAGGGGTTCCGCAAAATTCTTTTGAGTATAAAAGGGTTCCGTGGCCAAAAAAAATTGGGAAACACTGGATTAAGGAAATGCAGCTCCTGCTGGTTCTGAGCCGCATGCCAGGCCTGCTCACAGCCGGCCGCTCTGTGCACGCACCCCAGCACCTGGAGGGAGAAGTGTGTGGTGGCGGCGGCAGTGGTGGCGGTGGCAGCGGCAGCAGCTTCAGGACCCAAGCATTAGGTTGAAGTGTGTGTGTGGGGGGGGGGAAGCTGGGGGTACCTGGCTCTGGGAAAGGGGAGGGGAATTGGGTTAGAGTGGGGGGGGGTGGGGGGTGCCAAGAGTGCCTGACTCTGGGGGAGCAGAGAGGGATTGGGTTAGAACAGGGGTACGAGGTGCCTGGCTCTGGGGGAGAGGAAGGTTAGAGCAGGGGGCTGGGGGTGCCTGGCTCTGGGGAAGAGGGGGGGATTGGGTTAGAGCAGGGAGGCTGGGGGTGCCTGGCTGTGCGGGAGGGGGAGGGCATTGGGTTAGAGCAGGGGGGGGGCTGAAGCACCTTAAACTCAAAGTCTTCATGGATGCAAATAACAACAATTTTACACATCAAATTATTGTATTATATTCAAACAAGACCTGAAAAAATATGATAAAATATACCTAAAACATAATCTATAATAATAAATAATTACAACTTTCCGATAGAAGTAAATTTTCTTTGGTGGCCCTGAAAGCTCTCAGTTTTCATTTGTGTGGCCCTCAGAAGGCTTTGAGTTTGACATGCCTGGCCTAGAGCCTATGAAAAATTTAGGGCCTAAAAAAATTCATAATTTACTCAAAATAAGAAAAGAAAACTGCTAAATCACACTTAATAATTTGCTATTTTTTATTAGAATACATGTCCAAATGTTGAAGATCAATCCAATGCAGGTGTATTAAATCTTTAGTCAACAAACAACATGCAGGTATAACATACAATTAAATATTTACATTGCGACTCTTCTTGTTAGCAAAATCACAGATGACATCATCAAATGTCATTTTTCTCAAAAGCTCACTGTCAGCTGAAAGAAGTGCAAGGGAAGATAGTCCTTTCTGTCCCATGGTAGACCAAAGACAGTCCTTTATATGGTTTAACTTTGAAAAAGAGTGCTCCCTTTCAGAGTTTGTTCCCAAGATGGCGATAGACACTCTGAAAGCAATACTGACATTTGGAAAACTTGTCACCAACTTGTCTGCTATTTCTGCACTGTTCATTGCTGCCACAGATTTCTTCTCTGCAAACATATGTGAGAACAATAGAAATTCATCTGTAAATGCATGTTTGAGATCTGATGGGTAGATATCTACTAATGCTCTTGCCCTAGAGGCGACTTCAGCACTGGACATTGTTCTATCCACAAGAAAACGGAAGCTTTCATTCGATGTGACATATGCTGCTCATCGTCTGACCATCTCAACAATAAGTTATCCATGATCGGATAGAAGCATGGGGTGTGAAATTTGTCTCTGGCACTCAAATCTGAGACTGTGTTATCCATACAAACTTCATCAAAAAATTGCTTTCTCAGTCGTTTGCGCTGTGTGGTCTCATTGTGATCGGATGGCGTGAGATTTTTTGCAGCTGCTCCAAGCACATGACATTTATCACAGGTATCATGAAAGTGTGCTAAAAGACCATCGTATAAATTCATAACAGTGCACAGCTCAATGCCAGCCTCCTGTAGAGCTTTATTCACAAGATTAGTCTTTTGTAGTATATCATTGCAAATAAGGCACACCGGAGCTGTTTCAAACTGATCCAGCTTCTTAGTCAGTGATTTTGCCTCATGGACAGCTGCTGGTGGTTGTTGATCACTTTAAGCTCTGTCTATCAAAGTCTGGCGAATTTCAGAATAGTTCATATAAAGTGCTCTGGTGGTATCGCTCCATGCTGACCATCTTTTTTCTGATATACTTTGTACAACATAGATCTTTTGTTTCATTTTATTTACTAATTTAGACCATTTCTGGGGTGAAGCTGAGAAGAACGTAAAGAGTGACTGCAAAATCCCCAAAAACTCTGACTGCTGCAGGGCAATACTCAACAGGAGCTGATCCAATCACATTTAGGCTATGGGCAGCACATGGAACCCATTCAGCCAAACTGTTAACTTCATGAAACCTAGCTTGAACCCCTGAATAAATGCCACTCATATTGCTGGCGTTATCATATGACTATGACTTGCAGCTTGCAATATCAATGCCGTGAAATTTGAGAATATCCTGCAAAAGATTGAATACGTATGTTCCATCATGTTCAATGGGAATGAACTGAAGAAATTGCTCAACCACATTTCCATCACTGAATACATAAAGAAACACCACTGTAAGATGACCAGTGTGACTAATATCAGGGGATGAATCGATATTGATTCCATAATACTTTGCCTTCTTGATTTCAGATATTATCTGCACCATAACTTTGGATCCCAATGTATCAATAAATTCATTGCATGTAGTTGACACGAGATAAGACACATATTCCCTCTGCCTGGATTGTCATGTTGTTGCATGTGTTCTGAGAGAAATGGATAAAATTCAGCTAGAAGTTCAATGCAACCAAAGTAGTTTCCATTGTTAGAGCAGCCGTGCACTTCAGTGTCCCCATGACAAGTTAGTCCTTGTTCAGCAAGGAATCTTATTACAGCAACTATTCCCTTTAGGACTTCAGTCCAGTATTTACATGATCTTCCCTTCATCTTCTCCAGTTCTGTGTTAATTCTGGTGGATTTCTGATGCTGGAGCATTGTAGACAGTGCACCAGGATGATCCTCTACTCATGAGTAGTAATTCTAGTGACTTCATTTTTCCAGTCACCAAAACCTGTTATAAATTGATTGGAGTAGTCACAGACACAGAATAGTTTGTATATGTAGAAATACACTTTACCAGTTGAGGGAGAATAAATAAGCCATTCTCTTGGGATAGTTCCCTCATTTGCCAGTCGCCTGAAAAAAATATTCTTTGCATGCATAGATTTTCTTTTTACCAAATTGTCTACCCTGAAATGAGAAATCAGAATCCAAATTCTGGGAAGGTTTATTTTCTGCAAAATATTTTATGAAATATGGAGTGATTGCTTATTACTACAGTGTTTGCATTTCACACTTGTGTTTCAGAAACCCTAGGCTGTTTCTGGTGGAAATGTATGGCCAGCATCAGCCAATGTACTGTTAATTCTTAAATGACTTTGAACGATTTTGAGACACAATGTTGCCAAGTTATCAACTCTGCAGCGCAATGCATTCCTCTGGGGATTTTACAGTTGTAGCAGCAGCAACATCACCTTACTTTTCTCCTTATCAGCCAATTAACTATCAGGTGAATCCTAAGTATAACTGTAGTATACAACAAAATGGCTATTATTTTAGAATGAAGTACCATGAATTTCTTACACGGTGCTCCACTTCCAAGAACGAAAATTAACGTGAGTGATATTAGGTGTATAAGGTGATAGGGCATTTCTCCCGTATATATTTCTATATAGTCTAATTTAAGGGCCTACAATTATGAGAGTGCTTAGGGCCTACAAAGAGCTTAATCCAACTCTGGTGAGAACATTTGAAAGCTCTGACTGCTCTGAGAGGTGGCCACAATGAAACGTGATCCTTAAAGGCCAGCAGTTACCTACAAACGATGATGACAGAGTACATGTTGAGGTTTTATCTCCTTGCATTTGAAAGAACTGCCATAAGTAAGGGCTGGCCCTCAGACCAGTGGGTGAAAGTATTCTCACTTCCTTCCTGTGTGGAGAGGCCCAGGAGGCCTACCACAATATGGCAGTGTAAACTGATAACTACACTCATTTGAAAACTGCGATCCTGGGGAGATCCAGAGGGACTATAGTCATAGGGGCCCAGAGATTCCGTAAGTGACAGTCGCAGGAGAACAAAAGTACCAGGACCACAACTGATCTACCTGATTCATCTAGCACAAAAGTAGCTGAGTCCCGAGACCCACGCTGTGGAAAAGATCATAGAACTCTAGGGTTTGGACAGATTTCTGAGAGAACTGCTGACAGACTTGTGAAGGGAATTCACTGAATTGACTCTTCCTTTTATGACGATTTGGTCACCCTCAAGAGAGATACTTACTGGCCAGGGAGCTTTCTCAGACTACCAGAGAAGAGATGCACCACACTAGGAAAGCAGCCACAGTCCAGAAAGTCTGTGCCTCTGAGAGTTCAGGCAGGAATACATTGGGGAGGAACAATGCTGAAGAGGGCCCTGAAGCTGTGAAGGGACTTAGGGAAATGGGGAAAGAAGGCTATGGGGTAAAGCTCAGTAGCCCAAAGAATAGGGGGATATCCAGGACTATGTGTGTGTCATGCTTATGGGGGAACAAGGGCATATGGCTGTTCAGTGTCCAAATTGTGAGGAGCTCATGCAATGAGACTTGGGGGCTGTGAGAGACTGTGGATTAATCTCTCTTGTGGGTGTAACTATGAATCCACATAGATATACACAGCCAGACAGGATGAATGGTATAATGTTGCTTTAGTGGGATCAGGAAATGCAGCCAAATTGGTCTCTTGAAAACTGGTGGGATGGAAACAATGTCTTAAGTCAAACACACTTGAATAACCTGCATACCGGGGACAATTAGTTATTACTAGCCATTCCTATGCAAATAGAGCTTCAGGGAAGCACAAGGCTGACAGCAGGTGTAATCTCTAAACTTCTACACTCTGTGCTCATAAGATGAGACATCCCGGGGTCTGGAAATCTGTTCTCGGTGGAGTGGTGTCTAGGGTTATGGCTACATTGCATTGTCAGTCCAGGGTTTGAACTCAGGCTCACGCCTAACTCCCTAGCTACCTGAGGATTCAGCGACCTTCTACTGCCTCATCAAAAATGTTAGTTTGCCCACATACCAAGCTGTTTACTTGGATGATGCGATCATTTGCAGCCAAGACTGGGGTATGCACCTGGAAAAGGCCGAAGTAATACTGGATACACTGAGGAAAGCAAGGTGATGTCTAGACTGCATTGCCTATTTGGGATACCAGAAGTATCCCAAAAAAGCAACACCGCGTCCAAGGAACGTGTCCGCTTTTTTGAATTTTTTTTCCGAAAGAATGGACGCGCTTTTTCACCATCCCTGTAAACCTCATTCTACAAAGAATAAGGGATGGCTCAAAAGAACACTTTTTTTTCCTAAATTTGGCTCCATGTAAATGTGCCAAATTTCGAAAAAGCCTCTTTTGAAATTAAATAGAAAAAAGATACACAGTCTAGAGGTAGCCCAGGTCTCACCATTAACCCATCCAAATATGCAATATTGGTAGTGGAAACCAAATACCATCTTGGGGAGAGGTATTGTGAAAATGAACAAGTTAGAGGCAATACAAAGTTGGCCTTGACCATTCAGGAAGAAACAGGTGAGAAAATTTCTGGAAATAATAGGATATTGCAGGTCATTCATTCACCACTTTGCCACCAGGGCATGCTCTCTGACCAATCTGAAAAAGGCTAGAGACTCAGATAGAGTGTACATTAGTAGAAAACTCCTTCCCTGAGAACAAAAGTATGGCATGCTGGAGAAGGCTATCTTAGGATAAAGTGGGTCATGGAAATTCTGTGGAACTACCTGCTCAGATAGATATTTACCCTCATTACAGACCATGCTGCCCTGAAGTGCAGGCGCTAGAACAAATTAAAAAAATGGAAGAGTAACAAGATGGGTCCCGTTGTGACAACCTTCCACATCAAGGTGCAGCAGGACAGGAATCAGGCTGGGCAATGCTGATGGCCTGCCAGAGGTATGCTGTTTCCTGGTCCATGTAGCCCATAATGTTGAGCCAGAGCACAGGGGTAGGGATCAAGATGTAACAAACTCAGGCCAGTTGTAAGTGAACACAGGTGTATCTGTCCTACAATGGTCAAGGCCCTTCCCCCTATGAACTGAAAAGAGGTTACTTCAGGTTAATTAGAGACACCAGACTCCAGTTCAGGGCCACCTTTAATAAACCCTCTTCTGGTGCTAGAGGGAGAGGACGGAGAAAACCCCCCACAAGTGACAAGAGGGATGGAGCAGCAGGGAGAAAAGGCTTCTCCTAGGTGGAGGGCTGTTCCTCTATAGGGAGGAGAAATATACTCCAACCACACACCTCTGCCAGAGGCTGACATGGCCACAGAGGAGCCTGATCACAGCACCCAAAATCAGAGGCCACTTGGGCAAGTGTGGCTGTTAACTTCAGTTTGGGCCAGGCCTTATGTTAACTCACATTCCAGGGAGCTGAGTCCTCCCTCCCTCCCTCCATCCCTTCACTTCACTTCCCCCATCCCCACAGCAGCAGCAGGAAAGGTTGGCGGAGTGGGGCTATTTTTGGGAGCATCTCCCTAGCAACGGCTGCCACCACCGTCTGTGGTGGTTTTTCCATAGGTGCTAAAATATTCTATGCTGCTTATTAAAGAAAGTGGCTGGGGGAGAGCGGCGGGGATGAAGAGAGTTAGCCATCTACTCCCTCACCCAGCAGTTTGCAGCTGGAAATGCGGGGTACAGCTGACCCTGGCTGGAGAGGGTGAGAGGGAAATAGGTGTATTTATATGAAGACGGTCTCCATTGCGGGTCAGTGAAGTTTGCTATAGAAACACACACACACACACACACACAACACCCCCTGCTGGCAATGGTCCACCAGTCCTGCCATGCTATGTCTATAGCAGTCAGCTACTTGTTTGGGAGATGAGGGGGAGGAGTTGGTGCTTCATGTCTTGTCCTTTCTTTACTCACTGTTCCTGACTGTGGCCAAGGTCAGATTGGCAATGACAGCATTTTGGGGGGAGTTGTGCCCAGGGAAGGGGAGAACAACGTATCATAGAGAACTCATCTTTCCCCCCCTTAAAAATAAGAATATTGCTTTCTCAAGCTATTGGAGTTTTTTGTCAAGCCCCCATCACAGTAGGAGCTGAGCACCTCATGAGTGCTAAAAGTTTTATCTTCTTACTCCCTCCCGAGAGTCTGGGAAGAATTGTCTTCATATTAGAAATGGGACGTTGAGGCACAGCGAGGTGAAGTGACTTGCCTGAGGTGACACAGGGAATTTGTGGCAGAGCCAAGAGCTCCTGACTCTTCCTCCAGTTCACGCCCATCCAGCATTCCTGGCTGTGAAAGAAGCATATGTAGAGTTATGAGTGAAGACAGGGTCTCATCATCGAAGTAATTCATGTGTCCAGCGCCTTTAGCTCTGAAGGTTCCCAAAGCACTTTATCCCCTATGCTAGAACCCCTGATGCAGACAGAGCTGCCTCGACAGTGCACCACAAGACAACACTTTTCAGAAGTCAGGAAACAACCATCTATGACTGAAGCTACAGAGGGGCTATTAGGCAGCAAGAGTTCAATTACCCAAACAGGAGCTGGACTATCGTCATCATCATCAACAACAAGCATGGGCTCAATGCCCATTGGTGTCCGATGCATCCCTCACTATTTCCTTCCATCTTTCCCTGTCCAGTGTGGAGTGGCTTCGTTTCTATATGACAGCACCTATAGCTCTTAGGAAAGGGTTATGGGGCATTTATGGCCACAAATAATGGTTTAACAGTATGGCGATGTCTAGACTGCAGGCTTCTTTCAGAAGAAGCTTTTCCAGAAGAGATCTTCCAAAAAAAACTTCTTCTGAAAGAGAGTGTCTACACAGCAAAAGTGCATCAAAAAAGCCATCTGCTTTTTCGAAAGAGAGTGTCCAGACTGAATGGACACTCTCTCACATGTAAGCTGTGATTACGATGGACGGAATGGCCACCAGGGCACCTGTGCTTTTTGCTCTTTCCTCTTCTTCCAAAAGAACTCCCTCTTCCCCGTCCACAGACACCTTTTTCTGAAAGAGCTCTTTTTCAAAAAGGCTTCTTCCTCGTAGAAAGAGGTTTACCAATGTCGGAAAACCCCCTCTGTTCCTTCAATTTTTTTCGAAAGAACGCGTTTGCAGTGTGGACGTAAGTGAAGTTTTTTCGGAAAAACAACTGTTTTTCCGAAAAAACTCTGCAGTGTAGACATAGCCAATGTCTCATTAGAAGGTGGTGGTTACAGCTGCACAGCAGGCACTCAGCCCTCTGCTGGTACGAATTCAGTACTGACTCAGAGGGAAGAGCACCCCGCCTGACTCACAGATGCCAGCTCCTGGAGCACTTGACCTGCCCTGGAGGTCTCCCATGCCAGGGCTAAGCAAACTGTGCTCTGGGGAGCCCTTGCGGGTGGTCTGCCAAGAGCAAGCTGGTTGCAGGGTGCTGGCTCTTCTTGGCAGCTGCGAAACTGCACAGAAAGAAGCTAAAAATACATCTTTCCCTGTATGCTGTGCCATGGAAGTGCTTGCTGTGGCTGCCACTGGGATGGTGTTTGATTGCCAGTGGGAGGAGAGGTGGCCTCAAGGCCATGTTTTATTAGGATGTGAGCCATGTTCTGAAAGGGTCTAGAAACCTGTGGATGAGGAAATCCATTGAGCCCATAACTGCCCAATGACTGGCCCTGGAGCCCAAAGGTCAGGCACCTAAGGAATAGCTGAAGGGAGAGCCCTGTTACCTGTACCTTGTTCTAATTGCACCCCCTGTGCTTTCCTCTGACAAAGAAGCCCCTGTTCCTGCTAAAGGAACAGCCCTGTGAACCATTGCCAGTCAGTGCTGAGAGGTGAGACCCAGAGCGTGTTTTCCTGGCTGAATCTTTCAGCAGGTGAGGAACATGGGCAGCACAGCAGGCCCTGAAATAATGCCACAGGGAACCTCAGAAGGCCCACAGGGAAGGACCCTCTTTGTAAATCTATAGTAGAATCACCCAGTCCTGGGAACTGCTTCAAATCCAGTGACAAGCAAAAACAGCGATGACACACGGCACCGTTGGAGAAAGTTCTGGAAGAGTGCGGTAGAGGGTGAATTAGAGGGAGATCAGATCCCTGGAGTGGATGCTCGGTGCCGCATCTGGGAAGAAGGAAAAAAAGGACCTGGATTTCTATGCTTTCTGGTACAGAATATGTGGCAAGCCTCTGCAGGCCACTGTGCTCCATGCAAACATGCCTGGGGCATCTGAGCGCCAGCTGCATGTGTTCCCGTTCCCATTTCCATTGCTTTGGGTTGCACTTTCAGCTCTCCCCATCTCTGCCTCTGCAGGGTGTATCCAAGGCTCTGAGATCACATGTGAGGATGGGCTAAAGTAGCAGAAAGCTGTTGGATTCTACCAGAGAGTTACTGACTTCTTAGCTACCGACTGCACAGCAATCAGAGAGAGAGCAAGAGAAAGTGAGAGGGAGGAAGGAGAGTGGAGAAAAAGGCGATAGAGGGATGGTAAAATAGAGACAAACTGAGGGGGGGCAGGATGAGGTGGAGAGGCGGGGAAAGAGACAACCAGACAAAAAAAGAGAAAGAGGGAGATAAACAGACAGAACGGAGAAATCGGTCCAATAAGTCATTGCTAAGCTGCAGACAAATAAAGCTCATGAAGGATGGAAATTCCTCAAAGCAAAAAATGCTAAAAAGAAAGAGGGAGATACAAAGTGCAGGAAAGGGAAGGCAATAGAGATGAAGGAAAGTTAGAGCACGGCAGAGGAAATTCTTAGGAGGAAAAAGTAGCTACTTGAAAAACAGACAGAAGAGACAGAAAACAAGACTAAAAGGAGAAAGACCACTGGATTTCTTAAATCCAGGCTCAGGGTTTCATGGTGGGATGGAGAAATCTCCCTCTTTTCCCGTCCCCTGACTTTTGGCTTTCCAGAACTCAAACGGAATAACACAGAACCTGGGTAAGAAATTATTATGGTTATTAGCCTCATTATAATTTTTCCTGGATGTTTGTTATGATGCTCATGCATAATTACATATGAATTATCTATGAAAATAGATATAATACATATAACTATGTGTGTGTATATATACATGTATGTATGGCTGCATATATGTGCATGTGGGTATGTGCATATGTAAATATATATATATATAATAAACTGTGAGTGTGTATATATAAAATAAAGTGTAAATGTGTATGTGTATGTGTATATGTATATAGATATAGATATAGATATAAAGTATATATATTTAAAGATATACATATATACACATGCAAACACATGTGCAAGTATATGTATATATACAGATATATAGTTAAAGCTCCATAACTTTCCCTCCTTTTTTTGACCTGGAATGTCAGCTTTGGTTATGTTTATTTGACTTTTTATTGTTAGACACAAATAATTTGTTGGCTGCTCCCGTTTACAAGGGGATTGTTTTCCCTACATCTCTTGCCCCCCAATTGCTGGCACCCTTCACTTCTTGTATATGCCTTTCCAACCCATTTCCCTAATACAACCTAAAGATGTTGAGGTGCTGGATTCCTTGGGCATGTGCTCAAAGACTCGGGCACATCAGGGTTGAAACAAACATGCTGGTTTGCTCTCTGTGAAGATTGTCCGAATTGATAATCGATATTCCCACAGCCCTCTGTCCAGCCTCTTCTAGGTCACTGATTGTCTGTGTTGCTGATCTGATTGGCAGAAATGAAGCCCCAGAAAGTAGTGTTTAAAGCGGCTTCAAACTCTTGAGTTTCTTTGAAGCTGAGGAAGCAGTGAGCAAAATACTGGGGAAAGTCTCTGCCCAATCTAATCTCTGCCTCTCTTTGTGTGCACCCATCACTACAGTGTGTTTTGTCAGCGAGTGTGGGTGGACCAGACATGTTTCATGTGAACTCCTGCTGTCACCTCCTGCCCTGGGGGTCCCTCCTGTGTACATTGGACATCACATTCTCCGCAGTGGGCAAATTCCAGAGGAGGTCCCTCTGCTAGGGACCAGAATCCATTACCATATTCCATTATACACATTGGAGAGGGTCCAGTGGAGGGCAACCAAAATGATTAGGGGGCTGGAGCGCATGACCTACGAGGCGAGGCTGAGGGATTTGGGCTTATTTAGTCTGCAGAAGAGAAGAGTGAGGGGGGATTTGATAGCAGTCTTCAACTTCTTGAAGGGAGGTTCCAAAAAGGATGGAGAAAGGCTGTTCACAGTAGTGACTGATGGCAGAACAAGGAGCAATGGTCTCAAGTTACAGTGGGGGAGGTCTAGGTTAGATATGAGGAAAAACTATTTCACTAGGAGGGTGGTGAAGCACTAGAATGGGTTACCTAGGGAGCTGGTGGAATCTCCATCCCTAGAGGTTTTTAAGTCTCGGCTTGACAAAGCCCTGGCTGGGATGATTTAGTTGGGGTTGGTCCTGCTTTGGGCAGGGGGCTGGACTTGATGACCTCCTGAGGTCTCTTCCAGCCCTATGAGTCTATGATTACCAGAGTCCACCCTTGCAAATCTGTAGATAGCCGCAACTCATTTTTTACGGATACAGATGCAGATACAAATTTTGTATCCATGCAGGGTTCTGTCCATCCATTCCCACATCACTTGGCGGAAGTAGGAGGTGACAGCCATGGCTTGATGTCCCAGTTAGAGGATTCTATTTTAACATACTCAGGAAGCATTGGTGATGAATGACCCAAATGGCTAGTAGGAGAGACATCTATCTAAGGGCTGGTCCATGCACTGTTTTCGTGCTGCAGTATCTGTGGAGAAACTGATGTAATTAGATCATTGCAACACCCTCCGCCCAGCATGAGTGCAATTATTATGGTATAAAGGTGTTTACATTGGCATAGCTCATTCCTGGCCATTTACCAAAGCAAGACACCTTTATACTGGTGCAGCTGCATCCACACTAGGGTTGTATTGACTGAACAGTCAGATATAGCAGCACAAAAACTGTGCATCTCTTACCCTGATGGAGCCCAGTCACACTGGATTTACTTCGCTGAGCAGCCTCACTGATGTCAATGAGATGATATTGACTTCAGTGTGCACAGAGAGCAGGATTTGGTCCGAAACGTATTTGAATAGGTGACATGTGACAAAGAAAGCCACCCCCTTCCAATCCATAGGGAGCAGTGCTAACATGGGTGCTAAAATGGATGGGCCCCCGATGAAGTGCCCTGGCCTTGCTGGGAGGTTGGAAAGAGAATAGCTTTCCTCTTTACCTGCTATTTTCTAGGGTGTAAAGCAGATGGGACTGGGTATATGAATTTACCTTTGAGGTTTTCTCTTGAAATCCCATTGAGCAATTTTTGTTCACATGATTAAAAGTGGATTATGCTATCACCCTCTCAAATGGGCAGCAGGCTATGAGAGGAAGGTGGCAATCTATGATGAAGTCCCTGTCACTGACTGGAGGTTTTTTCACACCAGGCTGGACAAACACCTGTCAGGGATATTCTAGTTGTCTCAATGCAGGAGGCTGGCCGCAATGACCTCTTCAGCCCCTTCCAGCCCTGCAGCTCTAGGATTCTATGGATGTCAAAACTGGTGTTCCATATGGCCAGGTGAGGAAGGGCCAACAGCTGAAAGAGACCAGACCCAGCAGGGGTGACACCTAACTTGAGTCCTCTTTGTATACATGTATCATCCCCGTGGCTTCCAAGGGTGGAGGAGAGACAGGTAAATCTGACCAATCTATGTCCACACACGTGTACAGTGCTCTTATATTGCAGACACTTGGGCCTGTGTGGTCTCAAAGGCCCCTGCCTTTGGGAGAAGGCTTCCTGGGACACCATGCTCGGAGAGGGGTGGATTTGATTTCCTCTTGTTTGAAGGCTGATGTGGATATTGGGGGAATGGGGGCTCTATTTCACTGCATTACTACCCAAGTAGGGGCCTTGCTGACTGCCCCTCCCCTTCCCTCCTCAAAGGCTGTTTGGGTCCCTGCACTTTTTGTGCACAAGGGACAGAGCTGATTGCGTCAAGTCCATTTGGCGCAAACTGAGTGCAAATATGTTTGCGTGTCTAAACACAAGCCTGGCCTAGATGCTGCCACTCCTTGCCCAGCAAAGCATGCCAAGTTATTGTGTGCCAGCCCAACTCTGAGTAGAAGTTAGTGATGCATGGGTAAGATTAAGCAATGCATACTGACCTCTGTACTATATGAAACCTGTGCGCCATCTGCTTCCCTTGCAGGGGGGCAGAGTGAAAATGGGGCAGGTTGGGTGTGCTATGGGGGTGGCAGAGGAGACATGAATATGATCCTCATCATGCGAATAGAGCTCCTAGCTATCTGCTCCCCTTAGATTTTTCTTCTGAGTAGATCCCTGTTAGGAGCAAGCTCAGGATGCAGAGAAGGGAGATCTCAGCCAAGTTCCTGTTCCCCCCACCCTACTCACACAGGAACCTCCATTCCTCAGGTTCCTGTCTGACATGCTGGCTAGATCCATCTGGACGGGTTCCAGTGCTGAACAAAGAAAGCAACATCCCCATTCTTGCATGTATATTATTTGTATGACCATAGCTCCCAGGGGCCCTAATTATGAATCAGAGCTCCATTGTGCTAGGGGCTGTACAAACACAGAAGTCAACATCCATCCTGTTTCCATGTGTTATGAGGCTTTGTCCATCCTGCCTGTAGGGGGGAGGGGAGAGGTAGAAGAATTGGGTTTAGGGTGAGGGAACTATGATAACATGGCATAAGGGATGGGGGGGATCTTCATCCCTGGAGATCCAATGGAGCACGGGGCTTCAGGCCACATAAAGGAGGGGGTTCCTTAATCCTGGGTTCAGATGTCACAGAAGGAACTGAAATGTGCCTGCTTTAGATTTAATAAGTGGAAATGGCGTCTCCAGAAGGGACGAGTGATCAAAACATGCAACCTACTGCATATAGCTTCTGACAAGGATAATGACTGCATGGGACACGCGCATTCTTTAAAGAGATGGTTATTCTGGTGGGGATAGGAGGGGAAGAGGAAGGAGAGAGAATGGGAGAATGCAGAGAGGAAGGGGACGGAGGAGAAGGGGTGGAGCTGGAGAGGAGGAGTTCTATTTCCTTCTGTCTCTTTGTCCCTCCTAATCGCCTTCTTCTCTTTGGAGGCCAAAACTGAGTGGTGTGATCAGTTGTTTCGATTTGGAGACTAGCAGCAGCACCGAGCCCTACCCATTATGGCATCGTCATGCAATTTGCAAGGAAAAATGACTTCTTAAAAATGAAAAGTGTCTTCTGTGAAATTTGTAAGGTGCTGAGGAAAGCAAGAGTTTAACTGCACAGCCCAAGCCCTTTGCACCCCACTTTGCCAATGCACCTCAGTCTTCCTTCCTTCCCAGCCTACCCTACAGCCTCGTGTGCACCCCTCAGCTTTGCCTCACAACTCCTGTTTGTTTAAAACAAACCAAAGGAAGGATTTCTTCTCACAACACACAGTCAACCCATGGAACTCTTTGCCAGAGGGTGTTGTGAAGACCAAGACTATAACCAGGTTCAAAAAAGAACTAGATGCATTCATAGAAGAATGCATTGCCCAGTGGCTATTGCCCAGGATGGGCAGGGACGGTGTCCCTAGCCTCTTTTGGCCAGAAGCTAGGAATGGGCAACAGGAGATGGATCACTTGATAGTTACCTGTTCTGTTCATTCCCTCTGGGGGTACCTGGCACTGGCCACTGTCAGAAGTCAGGACACTGGACTAAAAAGGCTTTGGTCTGACCTTATATCGCCGTTCTTATTCCAGTCTTTGGGGAACCTTCATGCATGTCTTCCAGCACACCCAGGCTATAACTCTGCACATGCACACCCTGCAGATCCATTCCTTTTTGGCTAATAGCTACTGTAACTCATCCTGCAATTTTACGTGGAGAAATTATTCTTCATTGCTCACCCTACGGCCCTGGCGCACAGGGTGGCTGGGAAGAAGTGCCTGCTGCATGCCATCCCCGAGGCAGCTGCATTTTAGTGGTGAGATCTCTTTGTAGGGCACTGGGAGAAGGGAGAAGGACACAGTATTTGGCACTGTGCTTCCTGGTGCCCAGCGCTCATGGCAGAAAGCCTAGTGCAGACATGTTCTGGGCTGGTTCCTAGCAGCCTGCCCTCAGCAAGTTCCAGTTCTTCAATGTTGTGACGTTATTTAGTTGTATTAGTTTAATTGAACAGAGCAGCCTGTGATCAATACATGGCTGCTTGTGTCTTAGGGATCAGTCCCTTTTTTCTGAAAGTGCAGCTTCCTGATTTTTTATGAAGGGTGAAAATTGAAAGAAGCAATTTCACCATTCCACATCGCACTGCCAAACTATCTGACCCCAGGTTAACCGCAGTAGAGGGTACTGCTGGTGCCTGCCTAAAGGTGGTGGAGGGCTCTTTAATCTCACATGCGAAGGCTGAGCAAGATCCAAAGGCTGGAAGCTGGAACTAGACCAGCGATTCTCAGACTTCATTGCACCGTGACCCCTTTTTGACAACAAAAATTACTACATGACCTCAGGAGGGGCGAACCTTGAGGCCCCGCCACCAGAGGCTGAAGTCTTCAGGCTTGGGCCACAGCAAATCAAAGTCCAGCCCTGGCAACCCCATTAAAAAGGAGTCGCAACCCACTGTTTGAGAACCGCTGAATTAGACAAACTCAGACTGAGAGAAAAGGGGCAGATTTTCACCAGGAAGGGCAATTAACCATGGGAACTGGTCATCAAGGAATGTGGAGACTTCTCCATCACTTGCAGATAGTAAATCAAGAGGGAATGTCTTTTTGAAAGATAGGCACTAGTTCAGAGGTTCCCAAACTTTTTTTTCTAAGCCCCCCCCTTTGGAGATTAATTTCCCATCACATCAACACCACCTCTCTCCAGGGGTGCCCTGTACTCATAGGGGCAATGGTTGCGGGGCAGGAAGGAGTGTCTCATACTTATAGGGTTGTGGGGAGTACTCATGTGTCAATTAAGAGTCTTCACTGCAGAGGGTGGGTCTTGGCTACCAGGACCTGATTCCCTGCCTGCCTTGCCCCCCCTCACCACCCCACCTAATGCAGGAAGCAAGAGGGGCCATGCTGACGGGCCAGGGTCAGGAGGAGAGCAGAAGGCTGTATCCCATCAATTCTGCTCCCCTGTTGCCAGTCACAACCCCCTACTGTCCCCAACCCATCAGCACAGCTACATCCATTTCCCCCACATTGTGTCTGGCAGGGGCTCTGAGCTGTGGGTTGAGCTGAAGGCCCACGGGCAGGAGGGGTCTCTGTCTGGCATGGGAAAGCAGACAGGGATCTGTGCTGTGGGGCTGTGCTGAAGGGCCAGGGTCTGAGGAACGTTCTGTCCAGGGTCAGGGTCAGCACTCCTGAGATTCATCCTTTGGCTTTCTGCTCAGAGTCCCCTCTGGCCTCCCCAGCAGAGGAAGGCAACTGCTGGTTGGTGGGTGTGGCAGACAGGCAGGGAGCCTGGTCCCAGCCACTGAGACCGCCTGTGTTCCCTTCCCACCCCAACTCATGACCTTTTCACACCTCTTCCCCGGGAGCGGGGGAGTGCCCCACATCTTGAAAACATCTGCTCTAGCTCAACCACAAGTTGTTGCATTTGACATAGAAATCACCAGCTGAGATTCTATAGCCTGTGTTCTATGGAAGGTCAGCTCAGAGATGGTCCCAGTGTCTGGCCTTGGAATCTATAACTGTGTGAAAACACAGAGGGGCGAGGAATCCTGCAGCCAAACTAAAAAGTTAAAATGTTTTGAAACCACAATCCAATGCCTTGGCAGCTGGAAATGGGTGATGGGCACCTACTGTGTAGCCACCCCTGTGAACAGTGTTCTCTGTAAGCTGAGCACTTGGGCAGCCACACAGGAGAGATTTCAGTATCATCCAGCTGATTATCAGAGTGCAGATAGCCAGCAGCATGTGTTTCTATTTGTGGTGCACACCCCTCAGTACACCCAACAAAATGTATTCTGCACACACATTAAAAAAATTAGAGGGAACATTGCCTGTGACTCTGCACTGCACTTTTACTTCTGTGGCAACATTTCTCCGGAAACATTTCAGAGATCAAATCATTCTTGTGTAAAAATGAAAAAGGCAACTTCCCCCTCTCCATCCCCTTCTAAAAACTGACCTGTAACCCCTACACCACTGACCAGGGGATGTAGCACAAAAGCAATGGGCAGCCAATCTCATAATGCGCCATCCACTTAATGGATGCTGTGACCTTCCAGCCCTGCTGCAAGAGTGGTCATTACTGATGCAGAGAGGAGTTTAACACAGCAAGCATCCTGTCCCTCTTCCCTCTTCCCTTTCATCCCTGCTCATGCATGTGACAGCCACTCTATCTTTCCATCTCACTTTCACTTGCTTTTTGTCTTTCTGTCTGTCTACCTCTTTCTCTCTCTTCCACTCCCTTCCTGTTTGCAGCTATTGCAAGTGGCCCCATCCTTCCACCGGCCCATGCACAGAGGGGGTAATGAGCGAGGGTTTCGTTCTTTGTTTATCCTTTCCCATTGATAGCGACATTGAAAGCCCACTTTTGAAACTGGGCCTGACAATGACGGAGCAGTTCAGAATTTGGTTATATCACAGGATCTGATGTTAACCACATTTTCAGAGTTGGTCAAACTAACCTCTTCTCCTTCTCCTTCGCCTCCTTCTCCTTCTTCTTTTCTTTTCTTTTTAGCCGTGTTGATCCCAGGATATTAGAGACACAAGGCATGTGAGGTCATCTCTTTTATTGGACCAGCTTCCGTTGGTGAGACGCTAGTTTCTCACTTCACATTCAATGGTCCCTTGCAATATGTGTTAACTCCTTATGTGTAACAATCTGTTCCATCTTGTATTTAGCTGTGCCGTTCTTGATTACTCTGAAGAGCTCTGTGTAGAGCAAAAGCTGGTCTCTTTCACCAACAGAAGTTGGCCCAACAGAAGGCAGTATCTCGCCCACATCTTTTGTTCCGTCACCGCTCCTTGCGTCTTTTTTCTCTAACCTGTAGTTTTAGTTTCCTATCCCCTTGTGTGTTTGACCATCCCATTTGGTGTAAAGGAGAGTGTTTCTGGGAAAGGCATTCAAAAAATTATTCCACAATAGGCAAGTATAATCTGCCCCCATTATCTGCAAGAGTTTCCCACAGAAGCAGCAGCCTGGGGCTGTCATTTCCATGAGGATGTGACATTTGAGGTGAGACAGCATTTGCTTATATATCCTAAAAGCACTCTCTTGTATGGCTTCTGGAGATCCAACACACATCACATTGCCGGCAAAACATAGCAATCAGCTCAAATGTGATGCACAGCACAGAGGTGGTAGGAGGTGATACTATTGGCACAGCTAGGTAGAAAGGCAATAAACATGTAGGAAATAGGAATGCAGTCCAGAATACCAGGAGAGATTATAATAACCCATCCCAGCAGGGGTAAATCATAGGTGTACAAGAAGAATGTGTGCAAACATTGCTGCGACGTGCCATTCCTAACAGGGCAGCATCTACAGCGGCAACGCTGGTTTTACAGTGCATGTCTGTTCCTGATCATGCTGGGACTGTAGGCTCAGTGATCACTGTGCTGTGGGAAACCGGCAGTAGGGCTGGTAATACTCAATCTGCGTGTCTGCTGCATTCCAGCCCAGAGGTGGCTGCATGTCGGTGGCAGAGCAGCAATTTGGAGAGTAGCGGGAAAAGGGACAAGGACACAGCAATGGGCCACGTGCTCTTGCTTCCACAGTGGAGACACTCAGCTACATCAAATGGGTGCAGGGGGACTTAGGGCTAGGGCAGGGGGTTCGGGTTCAGGAGGGGGTTCAGGACTGGGGCCAGAGTTTAGAATGGAGGCTCCAGCTGGGCACCGCTTACCACAGTTGGCTTCTGGGTGGTGGTGCAGGGGGCTAAGGCAGGCTCACCCCTACTCTGGCCCTGCACTACTCCCAAAAACAGCCAGCAAACTTTCTCCATCCCTGCCCCACCTCTACTCTGTGGAAATGGGTACAGGGTGGGGGTAGGTGCACCCTGACATCAGCACCCCCTACTCTTCTTCCTGTGCCCTGCACAGTAAGCAAGAAGCTCCCCGGGGCTGTGGAACAGCTCCAAGGCAGAGGGCAGGAGCAACACAGCAGTGCTTAGAGAGGCAGATGAAGTGCCGGCACTTCACAGCCTCCTGACCAAACCAGTCAGGATCACCTGTCAAAAGGCGCCAAGATCTACCAGTAGATCCCGATTTACTGGTTCGTGACCACTGGTTTAGCTGGACTAGCCAATCTGTCATCATTAGATGCCAGCTTGTCTCTGAATCATCAAGCCCCTAGTTATACATGGGCAGTTCCACTGCCTCCTAGTGACATGGCTTAAGATGATTTTTGAGGTGTGGTGCAAATGGACTGAACTAACTTCCCCATTTCTGACAGCACAGCAGAATGGGGAAGAGGTAAGATTCATATCACAAGAGCAATGGGACTGCTAGGGCCTGCTTAAAAGTCACTTTTCCTACTCTGATGTTTTACGACTTATCAGGCCGTGTGATCTAAAGTAAGGACGTTAAATTGCAGTTATCTGGCTAACTGTATAGTCGATATAATTTGTATCAACTACACGATTAGCTGATGGAACCGCTCGCCAGCGCTGCAGCGGGGGTAGCTGCAGGAGCCAGCTCAAACCAGGACTGAGCAGTCTCGGCTCATGCCAGCTCCAGGAGCCACCCATGCTGTGGCTCTTACTACATTTAAAATGTAGAGGCGCAGTGTCCTGGACCAGCGCGAGGCAGGAATGCTTGATCCCAGCTTGCACTGAGTCCAGCAGCCCCTGTTCACAGCGTCCAGGGCTAGCCGTGGCCAGCGACTGCTACTGGAGCTTAGTGGCAGCCTCCCCTATCCCCCCATGCTGCCTCTGATAGAGGCAGTGGGGAGAGGAGGCCGGCAGCTCTGCAGAGATGGTGCTGGGGGGAACTGGCTTTTAAGCTGGCTCCCCACAGCACCGGCTCCTGTCCCCACCCCTTTGCTGCCTCTCATAGAGGCAGCAAGGGGTGGGGGGACGTGAGTAGTCGATACTCCACTCGACTACCTGATAAACTTACGCTTATCGGGTAGTTGACTAGTCGACTACTCACTAACATCCCTAATCTAAAGCAAGTGCAAACCATGACTGCCCAGGAGAGAAGCCTTTCCTAGCAGCATGGAACAATGAGATGAATGTCCTTTTTGTAAACTTCCCAACCAAGAAATGTATTTATTAGTAATAAATGACCAGTGGTTGGGGTTCTCTTATTCTAAGTGCTCTGTACACACAGAGTGACAATTCCTGTCGCCCCACTCAGAAGTTCACAATCTAAGTAGACAAGACAGACAAAAAGTGGCCCTAATGATTGTTAAGCTTCAAAAGGCTATTTCTACAGGCCCTTGGAATTACTAGGGTCAGCCAGAGAGTAGCCTGTTGTAAGCATCTGAATATCTTTAAGATACAGTGCCCGATCCTTCACTGATGTAAATAGAAAGAGCTTTGTTGAAGTCAATTCTGAGCTCCAACAGCAGTGGTGCTAATCCTTAATATGCTTTCAATATCACTATCACATCACAAATGTGCTTATTTTCCATCTGTCAATGGACTATCCAAGCAATGCTCAGAGTCCCTCAAGAACCAATGAGCCAGCGGCAATCTTAGATTGTAAAGTCTTCAGGATTGGGCCTGTGTCTTTGTAGGTTTGCTCAGTGCCTGAAAGACCATCCCTGGCCTCTAAGCCCTCCCAAAATACAACTAAGAAACAGCAATAACAATTTCTCCTGTGTGTGGCACAGAGAAGGTGTAATTTAAAATTCTCTTGAACTGTTTTAACTTAATTCTATTTTTAAGTTGCTTTTGGAGGGGAAGGTGCCAAATAAAGGAACTGATCTAGGTACGGTCCCCATTTTTCGAAGGCTACGCACACCAATTTCACCCCCACAATGTGAATTCTGTTTCATGCTTTAAAAAGCCATTGAACCATGGCACTACTGGGTCAAATGTGGCTCTTTCTGCATGGATGTTAGCAAGCACAGTGGTGCAGCTGAATGGCATTTGAGCCTGTGCCCCTCACTCATGCTAGGCACACAGAACAGTGCATATCTTGGGTCACTCTTCTAGAGATGACTGGTGGTGACTTGTACCCTTCTAGTCAAGCATTCATTGTGCAATAGGGGTCTGAGACAAAGCACATTATTCTTCCCTTTCCTCCTTCTCTGTTTTCAAAACTTTCTCTCTCTCTCTCTCTCTCTTTTCACTTCTGCTCCTTTCTCCATCTCTTTCTCCCCATCTCACCTGTCTCTCCAGATCCTAGCCTACCTCGATGTTTCGCTTGCTCTCTCTCCCCCAGTTTTGGAAGCCATTAGCATGATAACATCTGCCCCAATACCTGCCATGTTCCCTCTTTCAGCCATGACATATTGCTTCTCCTCTCTGCAGAGAGTCACAGGGAGCACTGGAGTACGTGTCTAGTTGTTCTCAGCGTGATCTTTGCATGACCCATGCAAATGGCACCTCAGTTAACATGGGTTGTGCGTGTCAGGGCGGGGCGGGGTGGGGGGAGGGAAGAGGCGTGGGAGCTGGCAAAAACCAGAGGTGGCTGAGCTGCTTTAACCTTTTTGCATCTTTCCCTCTGACTTTGTGTGCGTCCCTCTCTAGCTGTATTTTCTTCCCCTCTCTCCCTCCCTCCCTTCAGTATGTGGGCTGATCACTGCTCAAACTTTTAATTCAGATGGTAATTGGAATAATAATACGGGCAGAGCCCTTCTGGCTCTGTTGCTGCAGCTGGCTTCAGGGAGCTATGAATAGCTCTGAGTCACACACACACTGCGCTGGTTTCACTTCAAATCATTTTGTTTTGTTTTCATATCCCCCCATCTCCATCCCCAGGGCTTCAAGGAAAAAAGTTCCCCCTCACGCTACCCTGAAATATAAACCAGGCGAAGGCCTGTCAATAAAATCCCATTTTGGGCACCAGAGAATGGGATGCCTAAAGAAATCAGTCAATTAATGAGGGTTTGGAGGGCAGATGGGGTTTGCTGGCATCTATTTATAATTATGGAACGAAAAGGCATACGTGCATGTGCAAAAATAGTGCACAGTTGATTGCAGCTTCCTTCCTCCGCTCACCTTCCACCTGTCATTTTTCTTCTCAGACTGTAAGATGTTTGAGGTAGGGGCTCTGTCTTCATTTGTGTTTGTACAGCATGTAGCACAATGGGACTTCCGCGTGTTGTTGAGATACTTAAGAACAACATAACACAAAAATAGCCACACCAGGTCAGATCAATGATCCAGCTAGCCCAGTATTCTGTCTTCTAACAATGGCCTGTGCTGGTGCTTCAGAAGGAATGAACACAACAGGGCAGTTATTGAGTGAGCTCAGTCATCCCCTGTCGTTCAGTCCCAGCTCCTGGCATTCAGAGGCCTATAGACATCCAAAGCATCCCTGACCATCTTGGCTAATAGCTGTTGATGGACCTGTCCTCCATGAATTTATCTAATTCTTTTTTGAACCCAGTTATAGTTTTGCCCTTCACAGCAGTCCCTAGCAATGAGTTCCACAGGTTGACTATGCAAAAAAGTATTTCCTTTTGTTTTAAATCTACTGCCTATTCATTGTGTTGGGTGCTCTTGCTTCTTGTGTTATGTGAAGGGGTAAGAGTACTTTCACCTTCTCCGTGCCATTCATGATTTTACAGACCTCTAGCATATCTCCCCTTAATTGTCCTTTTCCAAGTCGAACAGTCCCAGACTTTTTAATATCTCCATACCTGGAGGCTGTTCTATACCCTTAATTTTTTTTTTTTTTTTTGCCCTCCTCTGTACCTTTTCTATTTCTAATCTATCTTTTTTGAGATTGGGCAAACCAGACTTGCCTGCATTATACAAAGTGGGAGGTGTACCATGGATTTATAAAGCGGTATTATGATATTTACAAACTTATTTTCTATCCCTTTCCTAATAGTTCCGAACATTCTGTTAGCTATTTGTCTGCCACTGCACACTAAGCAGATGGTTTCAGAGAACTATCCACAATGACTCCAAGATCTCTTTCTGGAGTGGTAGCAGCTAATTTAGATCCCATCATTTTGTATGTATAACTGAGGTTATATTTTCCAGAGTTCATTTTTTTGCATATCAACATTGAATTTCATCTGCCAGTTTGTCGCCCAGTCACTGAGTTTTCTGAGAGCTCTTTGTAATTCTTTGCCCTCTGCTTTGGACTTAATTATCTTGAGTAGTTTTGTATACTACCACACTTCGCCACCTCTTTGTTTACCCCTTTTTCCAGTTCATTTATGAAACAAATAATTAAGACCATGGGATCTGAGTTCTATGTGCAGTTCCAAAGTTCTATGCCCATTGTTTCTGTGATGGTCCAAAGAACCACAGGTCTTTTCCACATGTTCAAATTCTATATCTGTAATTCACCAGCCGCGCAGCTCCAGCAGTAGTAGCACTGGCAGGAGTACTATGGACTGTAGGGTTCAGAGTAGGATTAGACAATGCAGCAGTAAAAATATCTGTGCCTTTTACACACTTGTGCTGTCACCACTGCAGTCACAGAGGGAGGTGCACCAGTGGTGAATTACGGTAAGGAAGTTTCCTTGCACAGGCATAGCTGAAGTGCATAGCAAAATGGCAACCAGGAAATCCTTGCTGGCCACAGATTTGTTACATTATTTGTCACCCCCAAATGCAAGACCTAGGAGGGAGAGAATTAACTAGGGGGGGCTGGAAGAGAGTATGTGAGGGGGGTTTAGGCTGCTGATGAAATCAGTGCAAGAGAGGGTGGCTTAGTGGTTTAAGTGTAACCCACACATGGAGTCTTTGTTTCCCTCTGGTGGATGGCACATGTGTGAGGTTAGTGGGTCAGCTAAATGTGGGGAGTCAGTCCTGTAGCTGCGGCAATCACATGGCAGCAGATCAGGTGTAAAGGTCCTGAAGATCTAGGGTTCATACCCAGCGGATAGCACATATAGGGTGGGTTACAAGAACAATGCGCACTGTGGGGCTTGTACTCCTGTAGCCCTCAGAGGCTTAAGATGATCATCCTCAAGCAGCATAGTCTGTGACCCCTACTAGCAGAACGGAGGTCACTGTTTTTCTCAGAGGCATCAGGTATGTAAATCACCGTTATTTTTCCCTCCAGAACCATTGGTTTGAATCCTAGTGTCAACCCTTCATCCTTCTGAGGTAATTAAACTGGAGCCGGGGGTGTTTTAGATGAGACCTTCCTGTCATAGGCGACTTGTGGTAGCACTTGGGAGGTGCTCTGCCTCCCTTGGCCCCTGTCAAAATCATAATGGGATACCTCCTAATGCCCCCTCCCTGTTCCTCTGCGTGGCCCTCCTTGTACCCCTTCCCCCGCAGGCACCAGTCCCTATGCTTCCTGCTTCCTCTCTCTCCATGGACAGTAAACCCCTTGGCACTTTTTGCATGAGCAGACTTGTGTGCCTGTGCCCTCAGGCCAGTGTTTCCCAATTTTATTCGGCCATGGAACCCTTTTAAACTTGAAAGAATTTTGTGGAACCCCTAATAACAGTCTAATATATGGAGCTGAAAACGTAGACCACAACTAAGTAAGGATAATAATAAACAAATGCTAAACAAGGTCATGAGATCAACATTTAGTTTAATTGCACATATTTAAAAACAAAAATCACATAATATTAATTATTTTTTTAATCATAAAATGTTGTTGTAATGGAATTTTCTCGCGGAACCCTTATTTTCACTTTGCAGAACCTGGGGGTTTCGCGGAACACCATTTGGGAAACACTGTCTCAGGCAGTATGCACTCTCCTTCCCTGTAGTGCAGTGCCTCGTGCCCCAGTTGGCTACCATCCTCCCACCGGCCCTACCAGAGATGACTGCAGTTCGATGGTTGTGTGCAGCTATAAGGCCTTTAGAGATGAAATGCATTTTATTTTGTCCCTGGGGAACCATTTGGCTCCTTCTTCTGCTATTTTCTTCTCCTCCTCATGTGTCATATAGCTGATAAGTGATATTGATAAATGATCATATTATCATATAGCCAAGAATGCCCATTTTGACACAGTGCATGTTTTTATTAAAATCAGCTCCAAATTCTTCCCCTCGCCTCAATCCTCTCCTCCCATGAACCTCCCTCCTCATCTTCGTGGCCTTATTCCTTTACCATGATCATCCTCATCTCATGCCTTACAACCAGTCCTGCTGGCCCAAATCCCCATATTGTGTAGTCTTCAGTCTTATGTTCCTGCCATGAGATCCTTCTGCCTTGATCTCTGGGCTGACCTTTGGTTCTGCCCATTATACATGATCCCCATTGCCTTAAGGCTCCTCCTCTGAATCCTTCCCCAACCTTATTCCCACTGCTCAGATCCCAGATGGCTTCGCTGTTCCTGTCCTGAGCCTGCTTCAGCTCCTGGGTTCTAACACACACGCACACACACAGTCAAGTCTGTTAATGAACAACCCCATGGCATTGAGTCCCAGGGTATGGGATGGGGCTATCACAGGTGACCCGGCTTGTCATTTTCTTGACAGTTATTTGTATAGTTTAGCCTCATTGGCTGAAATGCTGTGAACATTGGTCTGGCTGTTTCTCTTTCCCCTGGCTGCGAAGTCACAACATGAAATGCACTTGTCTGATGACATCACAGACCTAGGTGACTTCTGCTCCCTCCATTATTAAAGCCATAGGCACATGCACACATGGAGATGATTTAAGTACAGATACTTCTGTAACCCACTGCTGCACTTCGAATGGTGCTGAGGCTAAGACAGCTGCTCCAGAGGATGGCACAAAAGTGGGCAGCACAGGCAGTCCTGTCAGAGAAGGGCTCTACCCAGTGCTTGAGCTAATCTGCAGACTGCTATTTCATTTGGAGGCCCACAGCCCCTCAAAAATGCCACGGCCACTTCTCTCAGGGACATTGGAGAGGGCCTGTCCACAGTCCCAAAGCCTAGATAATGAGGAGGAGGAGGAACCCATATGCTGTTACCCCCATCTCCCTCCACCTCCTCCAGCCCATACTAAGAGCCCCATCAGTTCAGGGGACCATCACCTGGAAGATCCAGATGGAGCCATTCCATGTTCCTTAAAGGGATTTGTAAAAACGAAGACTCGTGGCACGGCAAAAGAGGAAGAGTTGAAAAATAGAATGTTTGCAAAGAAACTGGCCAGACACAACCTAGGCCTTGAAGATGATTCCTTATCTCCAGAAGCATTGGGCTTGAGCTTGGAATTTCAGGAGCCATTTTACAAAGACCTACCAATGGCTGGTACCTTATCAGAGGATGAGGATGATGACTGGAGTGGGAGTTATCACCACATTGCTGCTGAAAGAGTCCACAAGTCCAGGTTTGCCACCATGGCACCATGTAGCCCACATGATTCTTTATATCACAACACAGCCCAAGAGTTGGAAATTGAGACATTTGCTCCCTGCTGCCATCCCAGCGACTTGTATGTTTCCTGCACAGCTCATGACAAGGCGCCTGAGAATTGTGCTCTTCGGGAAGATTCCATAGGAGACAGGGAGTATCCATCTCTGCAGCTGAACTACGAAGAGCTCAGAGAGGAGAATTCCATGCTCAGAAGGAAGATCAAAAGTATCCAGAGCTTCTCAGAAAATCAGACACGCTTGGTGAGAAACCTTGAGAGAAGACTGAGAGCCAGCGTGGTCAAAGAGGAGAAGGAGGCTCAGGGTTTAGAATCCATTGTCCAGCAGGCAGAACGGAATCTGCAGTTGATGACCCAGAGGGCCCTGAAGGCAGAAAATAAGATTGCAAAGCTGAAGCAGGAAATGTCCCTTCTCCAGCTTGAGTTGGAGAGTTCCAAGACGGAGAATGACACCCTGCGCACAGGCCAATCTGCCAGCCTGGGGGCAGTGAAACAAAATGTAGATGTTGCCTTGCAGAATCTCTGCCGGGTTATAGCCAACGCGCACTTGTCAATCAAACAGCTGGTCTCGGGAGCGGAAATGCTGCATTTTGTGGCTGACCTCCTCAAATCCATAGACAAGATTTCTGAAATCAAAAAGGAAGATGATGAATGAAAAAGCACTTAGGCGCATCCACCTGTGAGTGTCTGGCCTGAGATCAAACTGTTCCCAGACAGCGGTCAGGACTGAAAATGTTTGCTTTCATATGCTGAAACATTGCGTGTCTTCAAAAAGGTGGCCTTTATCCCTTCCAGAAGTACTTTTATTGTAATTAAATATGAATTCCATGTGCTAATGAGGTGTTGGCCGCAGATGCTCACAAGCTGGGAGAACCAGCTCTTTGTCCTACCCTTGTCGGAGGTCCTGTGTCAAGACGTTTTCCTGGCTTTGGGCTACAGTAAACCAGAGCCCACATTGGGAAGGGGGTTGCACTGGGGCTCTGTATCAGCAGGAGGCCCTGCAGATGTCCTGGCTGACTCAACCAGAGCTCTTTCATGGGAGCTGGGACAGAGTACACCAGAAGGGGTTGTTACCCTTTACCAGATAGACGTTTACACTCCTATGTGGCTGGGCGTCAGTTCTGCATGCATCTCACCTGATCCTCCTCTCCTTCCCATGCCCCACTGGTGGCTTGGGGAATGCGAAGAACCAAGTTCTGGGCACTTTTGCACTGGGTTACAACAAAGGGAAAGCTCATTATATCCCTCTCAGCACTTGAACTCAGGGTCAGTCATAGTCTGGCCCTTTAGATGGAAAGGGTTCTTCTCTCTATGCGGGGGAGGGGGCAACAGAATTGCCAAGGGGGCAACGTGAGGGAGGCTGGCTCCACACTCCTGGAAGGGGTGGTGCAGGGAAGGCTAGCCTTCCCCTGGCCAGCCCTTCAGTGCTGCTCCAAGCATGCCACTCTGCACTCCAGCAGTGATTTAAGCTGCCTGGGGCTCTCGCCACTGCAGCTGCTGCAATAACAGTGACCGGGAGCCCTGGGTCCTTTTGAATCACTGTGCCCTGAGGTAGTTGCCCCCATTGGTGGGCCTGTCTCCCTCAAACCTTTATATCCAGGCACGGAGAAGGATGAGAGGGACTTACTCAGTAACCTTTATGAAGTTGTTAACTATCCAAGCATGAGCGGAGACAATATCCCTTTCTTCCTGCTACTTCGCTTCAGTGCTGCCTGACTGCATGTGAAAATGGTTTGATTTCCAGGCCTCCTTGTCCCTGGGGAGAAAAGGAAAGTGCTGAGATTTAGCTGTCACAGTAGCTGTACTGTCTGAAGAAGGGGATGCTCCTCCTCCCACGGCTAGACCTAGCTGTGTTGAGGTGGCAACCCTGACTCTGAATCTCCTGCCTTTGGTGGTTTGCTAAAGAACATACAGCACATACAGTGGTATAGAAATCTTGTCCTTGCTCTGGTGGGACCATCTCCCAGGATGCGAGGGGACAATCACCATCACTCCTTAGCCTTTCCGTTGAGCTTAGATTATCAACTACAATTCTGCTGCCATTTACGCAACTGCATAATTTCATTTTACACATAGGGACTCCCCTATTTTATTAGAACGTTCTCAACAGTCTTTAATGGTCTCAACCACCAGGAAAGGGTGTCCGGGCTCCAGTCCCTGATGGAGCTGGGTGGGGTGGCTCTCAAGTGACTGTGCTTATTTTTGACTGGGCAGGCTAAAAGGATAATTATGGGCAATTATTTGTCTTCACCTGGAGCCTGACTAGCCGAGCACCCCCCAGGCTCCATTATATCTTCACTGCTGTTCACTCATGGTTCCATTCTGTCCATGTCCTCTGCAAGTGGCCATCTATGGACAGTCTCAGATACCAAACTGCCTGAGCAACATTTTTATCTGGCTGGGAGACAACTGGTTGCAACTCAGCCCAGCCAAGCCAGAAGCAGGAGGAAGTATTCTGAGGCGCTGACTTGTGATTTGTCTTTGTTCATTATTCAGGGAGTGTAGCCACCACTAGTTAGCCAGAAACAGTACCCTTAGTAATGCAGAGACCCATTTTGCAAGAATGATCAGAAGCAGCTATTACTGTCCCTGGCTTATCGGAGAAATCCATATGTTTTCCTCAGATGTGAACCTTGATCAAGTCATCCCCTAAGGTATGCCTTTCTCACATCCAGGCGAGTCACTGTAATGTGCTCCTAATTGGGTCTTCCTTGAATTTGCCCTGGAGTCTGCAACAGCTGTAGAAGATGGTTGCTGACTTGCTCCTCAGGTTGGGAGTGGGCTGGTTATGCCTGCACTCTGCAATGGCAGCCCAGAACCCAGTGGGTACAGTGCAGGATTAGCTTTGGTCCACAAACCCTTCCTCATCTATGAGTCATCACACCTTGCAGTATGTCCCATCTCAACAGCTCCAGTCAGCCAGGACACGGTTCTTGGCCCTTCAGGTTCTTGGTTCTTTAGTTCAATCAAGACCAGGCCAGGTCATAGTTTTTTCAGGCCTCTGCACCTCTGCAGCAGGTTGTCTTGCAGAGTCCCTCCTTGGCTGCTTTGACGAGGTTTTGTAAGGCCTGCTTATTACTGCAGCCTTTTCTCTACTTCTGGACACCTCCTGTGAATCACTCTACTTTTTTGTATCCATTAGCCACTTTTATTCCCTGTTTTTGGGGTGTGTTCATCGGGAAGTGTTCCTTCCGGACCAGGTGGGGGGGTGGGGGGGTGGTTTGCCGCAAGGCTTCTGTGTTTGTCTGAGCTCCTTTAGCTCGTTTTTGGTGTATTCGGACTGGCTGATCTCTAATGCTCATGTAAGCTTTTATGTTATTGTGTCGTGCATGATGCTAGGTGCCTTGCAAATGTGCTAAATCGCAGGTTCTTGACCTGGGATTTGTGATTGACCTTGCCCTTCCCATATTGCTAACTGGGAGGAGGGACTGTGTTAGATATATATTGGAGGGCTTGGGGGCTGTGGTATGGAAAAGGTGAGTCCTGGGAACTGCTGTAGTATTTGTATAATGCAGTTCTGTTAACCTGGTTTTACAACTTGTGGGTCAAGACCAAGTCTTGGCATTATAAGGCCTCTCCTAAGTGGTCACAGAGACCTGCAATTCCATGCTCTATCTGCTTGGCCAGGGACTGCTCTTTTTGCTTACCATGTTGATGGGATTTTCCTTTGTTGTTTGTCTCTAAGGCATGTGCTCAGCACCAATCACAAGTATGGCTGGTGCCACAGAGCATCAGGGGTGAGCCCCAGCCTCACCCCATCTTGTGTGAGCTCCACTGGTTGAGACACCAGGGACAGCTCCCACTGCATCCCATGATAAAGCGAGCCATGGGCAGCGTCCGAGTTAACAGGTAAGTGACCTCTTCTCAACAGCAGTCTTTACCCCTGGGATTCTGGGATTCCTTGCCCACCCCCTTCTTGCTTCAGAGGCATGTGTATCTCTGTAAATCACGCCTAAACTATACTTCATTACTACCCTCCTTTTCAATGGCTGCCAGCCCACACCTGCTCTGCTTCTCCATTCCATGTTTAGGGCCCTTTTCACTTGCTCCCACCTTATTAGGAATGTGCCACACATATGTGAGGAGTTCCCTGTTCTCAGCGAGATCAGTCCCTACAGTGGAAGGGGGAAGCAGATGAGGGGAAGGTGAGGAACTGAGGCAGTGGCCCCAGCAAGATGGGAGATAAATGACAGATTTCTGCCTTGAATTATCAAGAGATAAACACCCACCTTCCTTAATCCTCACTTTGCCTTCTCCAAATGAAGGGAAGAAGGTGAATGATTTGGGAGATGATTATTGACCCTCTGAAGAAACCCCCATGACTCATAAAGAATCTCAGGAACAGTTAGAGATGGGAGTCAAGGAATCCATGTTGGAGAACCATGCAGATGGTTTGCCAAACTTGGCTTTTGGGAGGGAGATCAATAGAGTACAGAGAAGGTCCTTGAGGAGAGGCACTGAAAGCCAGGATGTCCCTGTGGGATCCCTCCTGCTGAAAGTGTATCAACTTAATTCTACCAATGGTCAGAGCATCCACTGTGATTATGTCATCAGGGGACAATTGTGATGTCATAGAGGCCTCATGTGACCTAACAGCAGCAGCTTTTTGCCTGACAGAGAGCCGGGGGAGGGGAGCACGAGAGTGGGGAAGCAGCTCTCCAAAAGAGGGAGTTTCTCACAGGGAATCTGCCAGCACTTTGGCTGTTGTTGATCTCTAAATTACACCTTTGGCTCTGGATACAGGATGCTGGGAGCCATGTTCGTTGCTGTGGCAACTGAATTGTCCTGAACTCAGGAAGTGTATAAACATTGTCACAGATGCACAATTAGATCAGTGAGGAGAAGGCAACAGAAAATAGAAACTTCCAACCTTATATAATTCAGGGCCAAAATGTTACAAGATCCCAGGCTGTATTGAGCTGCCTCTGCAGGCTGCATCTGCATCTCATTGTAAATCAAGACTCTTGGGGATTTGGGGTGTTTTCTCAGAGTTAAGGCAAGTCAAGATTTCAGTGCTGTGAGATTCCTTATACTGTAGCAGAGTCCAGGCAGGAATTTGATAGAATGAGTTGCCTTGCAGCAATGCTTTACAAATGTCCAACCAAGGATCCACCAATCTTATTGCCATGTCTTGGTAGAACCAGCTGGGGAATCCAGAGTTGTGAACTTCCTTGCAACAGCGCCCAATCAAACCTACATGGTGAGTTTATTTGCAGCAGCATCCCAACAGTGCCAAGGAAGACCCAGACAGTACCAAGGAAGACTCTGGCAACAGTGTCATCCTCAGAGCTCTACCTTGGCAGTGCTTGGCCAGCCAAACTCCAGTCATTTGTAATTTTTGACAGTAAGGCTTTGTCTCTGGGAGCATGAACTTCTTCCTAGGGAGCCAATGACTCTCTATATGCTCATTCCCCCCCCCCCCCCGTTTGTTTTTACCCCAGTAATTTGTTTTCTCTTAAAGGTACAGCATTGTCTCAACTGAAGAAGATGGGCACAAGGTCTCTGCCTTAGGCAACATGAATGGGCACAGCTGGAACGGGAAAGGACATGTCCCTAGGCGGAAACGCCGTAGCCGCTTTGTGAAGAAGAATGGCCAGTGCAATGTCTATTTTGCCAACCTGAGCAACAAATCTCAACGCTACATGGCTGACATTTTCACCACATGTGTGGACACTCGTTGGCGCTACATGTTTATGATCTTCTCCGCAGCCTTCCTGGTCTCCTGGCTCTTCTTCGGCTTCCTCTTCTGGTGCATCGCTTTCTTCCATGGTGACCTGGATGCCACTGGAGTGGGTGGTGTGCCCATGACTACAAAGCCCTGCATCATGCACGTCAATGGCTTCCTAGGAGCCTTTCTCTTCTCAGTGGAGACGCAGACCACCATTGGGTATGGGTTCCGTTGTGTGACTGAGGAGTGCCCGCTGGCCATTATGGCTGTAGTGGTACAGTCCATTGTGGGCTGTGTCATTGACTCCTTCATGATTGGCACCATCATGGCTAAGATGGCACGGCCCAAGAAGCGGGCTCAGACCCTCCTTTTCAGCCATCATGCTGTCATCTCTGTGCGCGATGGCAAACTGTGCCTCATGTGGCGGGTGGGAAATTTGCGGAGGAGTCACATTGTGGAGGCCCATGTCCGGGCTCAGCTCATCAAGCCCTACATGACACAGGAAGGTGAGTACCTCCCGCTGGACCAGAGGGACCTCAACGTGGGCTATGACATAGGCCTTGACCGTATATTCCTGGTGTCCCCCATTATCATTGTCCATGAGATTGATGAGGAAAGCCCACTCTACGGAATGGGCAAGGAGGAGCTAGAGATGGAGGACTTTGAGATTGTTGTCATCCTGGAGGGGATGGTGGAGGCCACTGCCATGACCACGCAGGCTCGCAGCTCCTACCTGGCCAGTGAGATCCTCTGGGGCCACCGTTTCGAGCCTGTGGTCTTTGAAGAAAAGAACCGCTATAAAGTGGACTACTCTCACTTCCACAAGACCTATGAGGTGGCCGGCACCCCTTGCTGCTCAGCCCGGGAGCTGCAAGAGAGCAAGATCACCATCCTGTCTTCTCCCCCACCTCCTAGTGCCTTCTGCTATGAGAACGAGTTGGCCCTAGTCAGCCAAGATGAAGATGAGGATGAGGATGAGGTGGAAGTGGGGGCAGGGTTAGGAGGAAGCACCAAGGAGGATGGAGGAGCCATCCAAATGATGGAATTTGGGAGCCACTTGGATCTGGAACGGCTACAGGCTACCATCCCCCTGGACACCATCTCCTACCGCAGAGAGTCGGCCATCTAACTCCTCCTGCCTTTCCATTCCACATCAATTGCACATTGTCTCCTTCTCCCTTTCACTTTAGTGCTTAATTGAAAAATTCCCCACAGAGCTTCCTTTGCCCATCTCCTGAGCATGTACAGTGTGAGACATGCTTGTGTTTCCAGTGGGCACAATCCGTACTGGAACAGACTTCTTGCCACATAATGGGAGAGCAGTATGTGTACTTTGAACCCCTACATGGACAGCTAATGTGAGGGAATGCATCCCCATAAGACTCCCCCCCCACTGTTTGGGGCTGGAACCATGGGAAAATAGTCTTGGACCCAAAGCAACCACCTCAGCATGACTGATGGCCATTAAATGGATCAAGATTGTTACCAGAGAAGAAGTAGGCTATAAATGCCAAACTGGGATGGACAGGATCCAGGGAGCAGGGTGTATTTTGCATGTTTATTGCTTGTTGCACATGATATTATTGTACATAAAAACAGATCAAGAACCAAAATCCATATTTTTCCATTTAAAATTCCAGATCAGGAGTCAAGGACTCAGTAGTCCACTGCTCTCTCTCTCTCTCTGGCCCTTGGTATCCATGACTCTCAGAGGCAGGTTGACTCTACCCTTCCATCCCAAGTCTCCTCTGTTTCTTTTTAAAAACTATTCCTGACTTTTCCCAGAGAAACCCACCAGAGGAGGCAGAACCCTGTATGTGCAGAGGGAATGTTAACTGGGGAAGTACCCAGATGGCAGACAAAATGACCTATTCAGGTCAGTGGTTCCTCCACAAACTCTTTTCACCACCTCCATTCATGTGTGCAGCTGTAAAACTGAATTTGTAACTATTTTTCAAAAAGTATGATACCCCAGGAGAAGTCTGGAAAGAAGAGTGAAAGAGAGAGAGAGAGAGACCCCATGGCTGAGGTGGTGTATAGTGACTGATTAGTGCTAGTATCTGTTTGATATTTATATTGTAGTAATCCCCCGAACTCCAATCAAGGCCACATTGACTTAGTTCCTGGAGATATGTATACAAAGATGGGCCCTGCCTGAGGAGTTTGCAATCTAAGAATACAAGTGGTATATGAAAAGTGTGGGGATGGGTTCCACCCGTTATAAACACACCTCCTTGGTATAGTGCTCTGTCCTCTTCACATGGGGGCTAGGCTGAGGTTGATGAGCTTGCTAGAACCTTGGCTAGAAGAGCTGTGTCTTTTAGCTCAGGCAGGAGAGGCCCTTATGTTAGAACTAGGGACCTGTGAATCTTATCCCATTGCCAATAACCCACACAAGGCCATGGGCATTGTATATAGTCATTATTTAGGTACATACCTTTTCTTAATGAGGATACATGATTGAAGTGTCAGCTCTGCCCACTAGGAGACTAATCCTGTTCTTGTTGAAGCCATTGGGAGTTTTGCCAGTGACTTCAGCAGAAGCACAACTAGAACATTAGGTCCCAGCTGTCTAAGGCAGGGGTCTCAAACTCCCAGCCCAGGGGCCAGTCCCAGCCGGAGCAATCACACAATCTGGCCTGGGACTTCTAGTTGGCTGGGGCGGGAGGCCTGTCCATTACTGGTCACTAAGTCCTGCCTCTTCCCACCCTCTGCTGCCCCATGGCACTGTGACCCTCTAGCATGCAGCTTTGGGGATCACTGGGGGGGGGGAGGTCTGGCACCATTTGGCAGCAGTGTTCGCGCTACCCCACACTCCCTGCAACAGCAGGAGCTACAGGAACTTCTTGCCACCTGATGGGATAGCGGTATGTGTACTTTGAACTCCTACATGGACAGCTGATGTGAGGGAATGCATCCCCATAAGATCCCTTCAGGGGAAGCAGAGTGGACTGGGCGGGAGCACTCGCTTCTTTGCACTCTGCTTCCCCCACAGCTCCTGCTGCAGCAGGGAGTGCGGGAGGCCATGACCACTGCTGCTGTGCAGCACCAGGCCCCCACCCAGTGATCTCCAAAGCCATGTGCCTGGGGGCTAGGGTGCTATGGGAGGGGAGGACGGGCAATAGTGGGAAGGGGCGGGGCTTGGGGACCAGTAACAGACAGGCTCCTGCCAGCCCGCTGGATTGCACAGTCACTCTGGCCAGGACTGGCCCATGGGCTGGGAGATTGAGATACCTGGTCTAAGGCAGTGTTTCTCAACCAGTGGTACGAGAACCCTTAAGGGTACTTGAGAGAAGTCTGGGGGGTACGTCAACACAACTGAAATTTGGAGAAAACGGAATTTTTGTTTTAAGTTTTACAGCGCTTTATTCTTTTTGTACTTTTTACACCCAAAAATTTCATCGCCCGCCCGGCTACGATTAAGTTGTTTAAACAAATGTGTTGCAATGGTAGAAAAAAATTGTGTGTGTCTGAAAACTGTAGGTACTGGGGATACTTTTTTTTTTAAGGGGGTACTTATATATATTTTTTTTAAGAATTAGGTATTTTATAAAAAAAAGGTTGAGAAACACTGGTCTAAGGCCTTGTCTTACTTCAGAGGTGTATTCCTGAGTGAGCTAACTGGAGATATGATCCTAGCAAGCACAAGGCAGTTTATAGTTGTCACAAACATTAGGAAGATGCTTTCCTCCCAGGAAATGCAGTGGAGACAATCCTTCAAAACACCAGACAGAACAAGAGAGGAAAAAACAACCAGATAGAATATCTGCTCTGGGTCCATTCAGCTGAACCCCTTGGGAGAGTGGCAGCTTCTACACAAGAATGCCTCCCAGCATATCTCCTGGGGCATGTACACGAGAAGGAAAAGGGAACAAAATCCACGTGTAGCAGGACAACGTTTTGTGACTGGCACTAGAGGCGAAGGGAAGGAGGGCTGGATGGCACAGGGAGTCAAAGAGCTGAGGAGGGAAGAGAAGGTTAGGGAGGAAGAGTAGGAGAAGGATGATGTGAAAGCAAGGTTGTGGGGGATGAGGTAAGGGGGAGCAGATGAGAAGTGTCAGGAACAAGGAGAATGAGGGTATATGTGTAAATGGTCCTTCACCCACTTCCCTAAATAGGTCATCAGCGATTCATTCATACCTCTCCTGTTTGACGGCACATTTTAGTAAATGTGCGTGGGAACCACGTAGTTTATTGTGCCTCTAATAGGTTTTCCCATTGCTAGCATGACATGCGCCCTCATGTACCACTTGCTGAGCCATGTGTATTCCCTCTCCTCTCCCAGCTGCTAATTAATGAAGGCTTTTTCTCCCTAGAGGGCATAAACAAGGGTCGGTATTGACCTGGCTTTTAATATAGCTTTCAGAGGTTTGTGCCAGCTGCTGGGGCGCTGTACTGGAAACAACTAATGGACCGAGAAGGAAGGACTCCCTGTGTGAGGACACAGGAATCCAGGACACATGTTCACAGACTGGGGATGTGTACACAGGGCGAGAAATCCATACGTCTGTGCACCTGTGTGCCGTGCAGCAGTGTACACCAGAGACAAGGGAGTGACTGTGCAGACACTGGATGTGCACAAGGGTTTCATGTGCAAAAGTGCAATCAGGTGGATATGCTAAAGACTCTGCACATGCACACATAAGGACAAGTACAACCACCTACACATGCAACCATGGCGACATGAGTGTGGAGCCACTGCTCACTGCATGCAGACATGCAGCCTTTGGGGAGATGAACAATGCTCTATGGGGGCAAATACACCAATATGGGGCTCTGTGCTCTTTGTGTAACAAACACACCTGGGCTATGTCTACACTGGCAGCTTCTTGCGCAAGAACATCTTGCGCAAGGGTTCTTGTGCAAGAAGTCTTGCACAAGAAAACGTCCACACTGCCATGTGCGCGCTGTGCTTTTGCGCAAGAGTGCCCATGGCAGTGTGGACGCTCTCTTGCACAAGAAAGCTCTGATGGCCATTTTAGCCATAGGGCTTTCTTGCGCAAGAAATCCCTGCCGAGCGTCCACACTGCCCTCTTGCGCAAGAGCTCCTGCGCAAGAGGGCTTACACCTGTTAAAAAAGAGCGTAGCTCTTGAGCAAGGAGCCCTCTCTTACCACGCCGTACTGTAAATTTCCTTGCGCAAGAGCAGGTGGGCAGTATGGACGCTCTGCAGATTCTTGCGCAAGAATGGCCGTACTTGCGCAAGAAGCCGCGAGTGTAGACACAGCCCTAGTGTGGTTACTGAGCAATGCAAGTTGTACCTAGACCACAGCAACAGATAAGACCAAGAGACCTTTACAGCACAGGTTGGGAGCCAGCTGACTTTTAGCTCACAGGGTAGAGGCTCCTATACTCTGCTTCTGCGGGCCCAGGTTCAAATCTGCCTGGTGGTGGTTACATTTGCACAGGACTCAGCTTGTGCAAACATTGGTTTGGGCATGTGCACACAGCTAGCTGTGCACACTTACAGAATGGGCATGCACACAGGGGTTTATGTACACAAAGGTAGAAATGGGAAAAGTGCACAATACTCAGATGTGTAAAGATGAGGTGTGTACAATGCAATAAATATGCAAGCATGCAGAGGCAGAGGTGTGTACAAGGCTTTGTACATGCAAACCCATAGAGATGGGGGAGGCAACCAAAATGCTACACCAGAATTAACAGCCCTTAGCATGCAGATATTGTGAGTATGGCCTCACAAATCATAAGAGTGGCTACAAATAATGATTGTTTTTAAAAGAGTAGGTTCGGGGCTCATTTTATTTGTCTTCTGGTTTCTATTTTTACATTTCCTCTGTAACCATGAGGACTCAAACCATGCTTTCTTAAAAACCGAATGCGGCGTGTCACACTGAATCACGTGATCCCAGCAGCTGGGGCTTTAAGCAAGAAACACCAAATATTGAGAGAGACACGATCAAACTGTGAGAGCTGGCAACACTGCTTCACATACAGAAAGAACAGAAGTGAAAGCTGAGACAGATGGAAGAAGTGGTGAAGAGAAGACAGAGAAAAGAGATGAAAAGAGAAGAACAAGCTCCAAATTCTTCCTCTCTTTCCCTCTGCATGACACCCTGCCTCGTTCCAGCCCCTCCATTGCCCCATTTGAGGGAGTGCCTCTCTCTCTGGGGAAAGAAGAAAGGAAAAGTGAATGCTGATTGGTGAGGTGAGTGCCCTCTTTTGTGGGGTGAGGTGGAGTTAAGAAAGAAATGAGATCTCTTATCTCTACCTCTTAAACACCACAGACACAAATCAACCCCAACTCTGGGAGTCCAAAGCCAGTGAAAATGGCTTTATTGGAGCCCTGTGGCATGATAAATATATGGAATCCCAGCAGTCTGGCTTATCGCATAGCTATGGAAACCAAAACATTACTCCGTTGTTATTATTATTCCATTGGGGAGCTCTTGGACCAGGGCATAACACCCTTGAGAAGGGCACCCATATGTCCCTGAAAATGAGGAGTGTGTCTGTTTCCAAGCCTTGCCTTGGTTACTCAGGGTTGTAGCCAACTTTCACAGTTTCTTGTATTTCTCAAAGCCCCAACTCCTGGAGTCATGTGAATACATGAGCCTTGCTGCTTTCATTTTAAAAATACAGAATGTTCTCACCCCTCATGGTTGCAGAGAAAAGCATGAAAACTACACACTTAGAAATAAAATGGCAAATAAAAAGATCCCCAATATTTACTATTTTTTCAAATCTCCAGATGTTGTGGAGATGACTTATGTTACTTCAGCACTTGGGGTCAGTGGCACTGCCTGTCCCTGTTGCTTGTACAAAACCTGTCTGGTGGTGATTTGTGTAACCCCTGCATCATGGCTGCCTGAGTGGGTGATATTCAGAACAGGCTGGTGGGGGGAGGGAGTGTGCTTTGGGGAGCATTTATCCCCCAACACACAGGCTATGTCTACACTATGGGTTGGGTTTTTGTTTTTTTTTTGTGGAAGAGTAGAGGCGCTCTTTCAGAAGCCCTGTCTTCCTCCTCCCACGCAGAAGAAGGGCTCTTCCGAAAGAGGAGGCTTTTCCAAAATTTGGCCCAGTGTAGATAGGCCAAATTTCAGAAAAGCCTTTCCAAAAAAACTATTGGAAAAAGGTATGCAAATTATGGAGTGTAATTTGTGTACCTTTTTCCAATAGATCATTGTAGTGTAGGCATAGTCACACTGCTGCCCTCTCCTTTCCCCTCTACAAGTAAGACTCCTTTTGAAACCCTTCTCCGGCTTTCCAGCCAAGTCCTCACACCAGTCTTCACCAAGCACCTAGAATCAAAGCCAGAGATAAAGAAGGAGAGGACAAGCCAAAGTCTGGTAGGAACATACTCTCCCCCATACAAATACAGACCACACACACATAGGGTACGTCTAGACTACAGGCTTTTGTCGACAGAGGCTTTGTTGACAGATACTGTTGACAAAGCTTCCATCGACAAAGAGCGTCTAGACTACATCCAGTTCTGTCAACAAAGCAAGCCGCTTTGTCGACATGAGACTGTAGACACAAAGGACAGTGTAGATGCAATAACGCCTTCTGTTGACAGAACTCTGTCGACAAAAGGCGTTATTCCTCGTAGAATGAGGTTTACCGCCATCGACAAAACTGCCAAGTTCTGTCGACATTATGTCGACAGAACTTGGTGGTAGTGTAGACGCAGGTATAGTTTTGTCAACAAAAGTCTAGTTTTGTCGACAAAACCCTGTAGTCTAGACATACCCAGCGACACAAACACTCCCTACAGTGCATGGGGCTGTTCAGCCCACCTGTCACATGCTCCAGGACTCTTGCTTTCCTGAAGCGGGACCTGCAGGAAGTTGCTTCCTAACTGCCTCTCATCTCTGGTATTCCAGGCTCTAGCCTGTCAGTGTTCCCAGATACTCCTGACTAAGGTTGTTAACTAGCGGCTAATTTATTAGTCAAGTAGTAGACATCAACTACTCAACTAGTCGATAGGCACTTCTGCATGCAGCCCGGGGCCAGCGGGAAATCCCGCTGACTCCGGGCTGCACGTGGGTGCCAGATTTGAAATGTACAAGAGTCCCCAACAGGGGCTCTTGTGCATTTCAAAGAGGAAGCGCCCTCATGGAGCCCTGGGTCAGTGGGGGACTCGGAGTCCCCTGTTGACCGCGGGATCCATGCTGAGCTGCCGATTTGAAATGCCAGATGGAGCCCGGGGTCAGGTGATCTCGGGCTCTGCGTGGGATTTCAGCAGAACCCGTGATCAGCTGGGGACTCCCCAGCTGACTGCGGGTTCCGCGTGGCATTTCCCCGAACTTGGGGTCAGCTGGGGTGGCAGTGTTTCAAAGGGGCAGTGCCACACAGCTGAGCAGAGGATCAGGTGTATGGTGCTCCCGCTTTGAAGTTTCCCCTCTTCCCCATCCTTTGCTGCCTCTATCTGATAGAGGCAGCAAGTGTATGTGTGTGGGGGGAGAATCGACTAGTTGACTTACTAGTCCTTAACATCCTTACTCCTGACATGCCACCTAAGTTGGCATCACAATACCCAGATGGTCCTCCTTTGAACCACAACCGGGAAACATGTGTACACAGTTGCGCTTCATCAACTTCCTTGCCCTTATATTACATTCTGACACCAGCTGATGGGATCTGTCGCCACCTCAGGAGGGCAAGGAACCCAAGTGGCCCACTCTGTTTTTCACTTTGGTCCCACAATCCACTGGTGCTGTTAGTTAGCAGCTCCTTCACAGAGCCATGAGTATGGTGTGGCTCACAAATACTTGTCCCTTTTGTGGTGAGAGAGAAACCTTGGTGCATAGCAGTCTACAGCCCCTCTTACTGATGTTCTGGCTGCACTTCTCCCTGTACCTCCTGCTCGACACATGCCCCATCTGCAGTCCCCACAAAGTTGTGAGACCTCCTTAGTGATCTCTTCCTGGCGCTGACCAACTCGGCTATCCATCATACCAGGAGCCAGGAGGAAGACGCTGGGTGGGGCAGGGTGCCCTGTGATGGTGAGGCCTATTTCTGTTCTGTTCTCACATCACATCTCTGGACAGAATTCCTCTGCATGGTGTCTACTGACTGCATAGACACCTTTGAGGAGCAGCAGCTGTCATCTGAAGCTCTCTGCTCGGTGTCTCCCCTCAGAATCCCTCATTATTAACCTTAGACTCCACTTCTGCTCCTGACTTCTCTTTTGTTGGCCCCAGCATGGGCACCAGGTTTGTATAATTTCAGGTAGTGCCCAGAATGGGTCCAAGCAGAGCAGGACCCATCCATAAAATGGCAACCACGACACACTCTGCACTTTGGGGAGGCCCCACACTTCAGGTGGATGTGGGGGTCCAGGGCAGCCTTTGGGAATGAGCGGGGAACCTGGCACCAGCAGCAGAGAGTAACCCAATCACAGCATGCCCTGCCAGCTTCCAATGTTGAACAGGGGAGGAGCCGAAGTTGGAAAGAGGTGGGAAGGGAGTAGGCGTTTGGGGGAAAAGTATGGGGGCAGGGAGGGGGTGGAACAGGGGTGGGAAGGAGTGGGGGCAGGGCAGGCTGGAACTCTGAAAATATAAGCCCAAACATTGGTGGGACCTGGCTCACATGGTCCACCACCACCTATGGGCCCCAGTCATCACTAGTTTGGGCTCAATGATTCCACTCCCTGCCCCCTTAGCTATGGAGACTGGCACCCGACTCCAGTATTACTAATAGTACACCCTACCTTACTTACGACACCCATTAAATATACCCACAAGAAACACAAGCTACACTTTCATAGCCTCCTAGGGTACACACGCCCACCACAAATAATAAACAATACAGCAAACACACTGTCCCTGTACACACCACAAACTCCTACCATATGCGCACTCCCACCACAGACGTACCCTCACATTACAAAACCCTCTCACACGTAGTCACACATCATAGAGATACTCAGCACCTCATAAACACACATGGGTTTTGACTGCGGTGCTATGTATGTAGCCTTCAGAGCACTACACCTGACTCTGTGTAACAGACTCTGTATATTTTCACTCATGCAAATGGGCATTCTTATACTGGTTCTTTGTTGATCACTGGTTCTGAATTTTGATGTAGTTTGGCTCTTTGTTTTGAAAAGGCTGCTGACCCCTGCTGTACCTTATCCCAGCTTTGACTAAGGCAGATTGGTTCTACTACCTGCTACGGCACATTACTGGACTCCCTCCCTGCTACAGGACCTTTTAAAGCCACAACGCTCTGGAGACCTTTTCCCTATCTTCATTCCCCCTGCCCCAGTACTTCTCCCATCCTCTTTTAACATACTGTTAGGCCCCTCTATATTAGTCCCAGGGAGCAAACTAGGGGACTACATCCTACATTTACCTCAGGATCAAGATTCAGGGCCCAACCACACAGCTGAAAGCAAATTGCTATAACAGTCACACTACCACCTCTGCTTATTTTTGTTGAAAGAGCATTTTTTCATTTGGTCTTTTTCTGCCCCCAAAAATGAAAAAAAACCACCCTATTGTCTTTTTGGGGACATTTAAAAAATTGAAACCATGCAGATTGAAACTATTTTGTAATTTACCAAAAACCCAGCAAACAAAAACTATTAACTATTTTTTTTTGCCTTAGCGTTCTAAATAGTGAAAAAATTGGTCTAATTTGAATCCTGCAAAATGAAAACAAATTTGAAAATTTTCACCCTGCAAAGCAAATGTATTATTTTGTCCATCAGTCCTTGATTGGCTCACGGCTGGGTGAGGGCTGTAACACACTATACAGGGGTAGGCTGCTGCCTTCTATAGCGGGATGTCACGTCTTCAGGAGATTCTGTGGTTTGCAGCTGAGGTCTACAGTTCTCTCATTGCTTTCTGAAGTGAAATATTATGTGGCCATGGTGACAGAGGTCAGCGGAAGAGTGAACCTACTTTCACGAGCTATTAAAGGCTTGCTCTTGCTCCCATTGCATGGGAGTTTTACTGTTGACTTCAGGAAGAGCAGAATGGGGCCCTAATGGACTGCCACTCATAGTGACAGCATTGAAAAAACCCACAGGGCTCCAACTGTGCTTGAAATGGATGAAGTTGGGATGAACTATTCCAGACTATGGGGAGGGGGGTAAACTAGGAAGGACTCTGGCACTGTAAGAGTTGAATTCCTCATTCAGGCAGGGAGGTGACCTGGCTCAGGCTATTACAGCATTGCAATGGGTGCAAATCTGTGTTGCTACTCAGATGGGCAAGGAGAAGGAGAGAAGAAAACCTCTGGTGGGGAGGATGCATTGGGGAAAAGGAATCCCCCTACAGCCAGAGATCTATGCAGTGACTTCCCAGTGCCAATGGGTGTTTTTAAAAATCCCATTAAGGAAAAGGAAACAAGTAGGAGCTAGGAAGAGCCCTGGGCCTAGAGGGATGAGCTCTATCTCTTGGCATTTACTATGGATAACTGCAGCAATCAGCTGCTCATTCAGCCCCTTGCCCTTCCCATTCCACCCTAAATTTCTATCCCCCATCACATAGTGGCAAAATTGCATTAATAAGGCAGAAATCACTAGAGCCCTGAGCAGATATAAAATTTTGTATCTGCATCTGGACCCGCAAAAATGAGCCGTGCATATCTGGATCCACATCTGCAGATGCGGATACCCGTGGATATAATGTGGATATCCACAAATTTGCAGGGCTCTAGAAATCACCCTTACAATTAGATGCTACTTCCAGGACAGAGGATAAATCATACCCTGAGAGGAGAGAAACTACCAAGAGGGCTGATTGGAAGACTTTACTGAAGAAACCTGACTCATTGTCTGTCCTAAGAGCACCACCTAGGGACCAAAGGGCAGCTTGCAGTTCAAAAGGAGAGATCCCCTACTTGTCTGCATGGAGACAGTCGGAATGCTGCAGATCTGGACTGAAGTAGACTGACAGACCTGTTTGTGGGACTCAGGTTTGAAATAACATGGTGGAGAGGGGGCTGCAAGGCAGGATTGAGGTATGCTGGCAGAGCTGTGTGTAGGATCAAGGACTGGCACAGCAGGGAGTATTGTAAGTCAAGACAGAGGTCAGGGATCAGATAGTTTCCTTTCTGGTTACAGGTCCAGGAGCAGTGCTTAGAAAGTTTATTGGCTCTGAAAAGATATTAACTAACCTGCCAGTGTTTTTTCTAGCCAGGACAGCTTATATTAGGGATGTTCGCGTGTAGCTGTTTACATGATTAACTGATAAGCCTGGGCTCATTGGTTAATCCTAACTGTTACACACATCCTCCCCCCCACCCATTTGCTGCCTCTGTGTCCTCTATGGGAGGAGGTGGGAACCGTGCCTGTGGAGAGCTGGTTCCTGCGGAGCTGCCTGTCCCCCTTTGCTACCTCTAACAAAGGCAGCAGTGAGGGAGGCAGGTGGGAGCCGGTGCGTGGGGGAAGCTGGCTTAAAAGCTGCCTCTCCTCCAAGCACTGGCTCCTGCAGAGCCAGCTGTCCCCCCCCACTGCTGTCTCTGATAAAGAGGCAGCAGCGTGGGTGATTGGAGCAGTGGCAGCCCGTCAATACAGGCGAACTAGGCGGTCGCCTAGGGCGCCAAGATAAACGGCCGTTGAGGGCTTTGGAGGCGGGGGCGCCGATTGTGCCCCGATCGTGCATTTTGCCTAGGGCGCCAGTTGCCGGCAGCTCCTCTAGGGCGGCTCCTGGATTGGAGGGGCGCAGACAGGAGCTGGTACACGTAGGGAGCACCAGCTCCCGCCTGCCCTCCCATGTGCAAATGTGCAACCACTGAAGACATTTACAAAAGTAAACGTTTGTTAACATCCCTAGCCTATACAGGACCTTAAAGCCTGAATATCACAGAATTGAGTAATTTGGTTTCAGCATTTTTTCAGAGCTATTGAATACCAACGGAATAAAACCACAAACAAAGTTTCACTACCAAAGTCAAAGTAACTTTTAACAAATTAATATTTGTACTTCCACTTGGTTCCTTCTCTCAGGCAAGTCTGAGAAGCCATTTCAGCCCCATATTTGGATGTTTCCACATTCAAGAGGAGCCCAATGACATTAATGGAGAAACACTGGGTTTAAAGTCAAGTCGTTTTGATTACGGTTTTGCATCATGCCCCATGCTTCAATGTCTACATTAATACAGCAACCAATTGTCTCACTACCCCCCAGAATGTGGTATATTCTGTGAGAAATCAGCTTGCAAGCTTTGAGAAGGTTCAGTTATGACTCTTGATCAAACAGATCTCCAGAAAGCAGCTATTGAAATCTTGTCGGTGCCAAGAAGGAGGCGAAGCAGATTGCTAATTGGAATGATGTGAGTTCAATGTCCTGTACTGATGAAATCCAGGATGGAACTAAATCCTCTACTGGAATAGTTTGTGAAACATTAGTTGCTAAAATAGCCACTGTCCCGTTGAACAAGCAAGACTATTCTGGCACCATTCCAGAACTTAAAATAGCAAGTCTGGGAATGCTATCCTGGTGAAATGTTCTGATTCTGGGGTGTTGGTAGAGCTATGAGAGGTTCCCTGAGCTACAATAGCAGAGATTGCTGGAGATGTGGAGTGAGGTGCATTGGCAGGGCTGTGTGGTGCAAGGGGGGAAATACATGGCTGGTTTTGTCTGCTCTATTTCAGATTCTATTCTGCAGCATTGCCATTGCCACACTGAAGTTCTAAGCACACAGCATTGTTAAAAAAAGAAGGAACAAGCCTGTGACATCTACAAAATTTTCCAGGTTCACATGTTCACTTATTTATTTACACAATTACATATATTATCTTATACGAGAAGATTTACCTGGCATTGCTCAGGTCCTTCAGGGCAGGGCGCTAGAAGGTGTGGAGGGACTCAGGGCAGAGAGTGGGGGTGCAGGAGTCAGGGCATGGGGGAGGTGGGCTCAGGCAGAGGTTGGGTGTGGCTGGCAGCTGTTCCCTGGGACCATCTTGGGGAGGTGGGGGATGTGCTGGCTGCTGCCCTGGGCCAGGCCAGTTAGGCAGGAGCCATGCTGGCAGCTGATCCATGGCTCTCCAGAGCTGTCACAAATGCAAGGGTGCACTTGCTGCTTCCCTGTGATCATTGTCGAGTGTAACTGTCCCTTGTGCTTGCTGCCCCCCTGTGGTCATTCTGAAGTATAACTGTCCCTGCTATCACAGCTCTCCTTTTCTGTCTGATGAGAAACAATCGCATTCCATGCACATCCCATTGTCCTGGCCCAACCAAACTCTTACCCTGCTTTAGGTTATGATAAGAGGAAGCTGCATACCGAATTTTATAGTCTTGGCTCTTACCATTTAGGAAGAATTCTTGAATAGACTCACAGACAGACAGAGGCACAAATTCTCTCAGATATATAGTAGATTATGGTACCATCTAGAGCAGTGTTTCTTAAATTGTGTTCCGTGGTACACAGGTGTGCCGCGAGGCAGTTGGAGGTGCGCCGCAGAGAACAACAGAATTCAAAATGGCTGCCCTTAAAGGGGCAGGTGACTTTTTTTTTTTTTTTTTGCTCAATAACATTCCCCCGACCCCTTTTTTTTCCTCAATAACTTTCCCCCCGACCCTTTCTCCCCCCAACCCTTTTTTTTCCTCAACCAAAAATCCTTGGTGTTCCTCAGAAAAAAAAAGATTGTTTGGTGTTCCTTGGTCTTAAAAAGCTTAAGAAACACTGATCTAGAGGACGCAACCATGACTGGGGCTCCACTGTGCTACATATTGTGCAATCATATAATCAGATGCATTTCCTGCCCCCAAAAGCTTGCACTCTAAATAGACAAGAAAGACTAAGGATGAAGCACCGAGAAGTGAAGTGACTTGCTGCAGGTCAGTGTCAAAGCCAGGAACTGAACCCAGGTCTCCTGAGTTTCAGTCCACTTGAGTTTATCCAACAAAAGCTAAAAACATTGAGAGCTATAAAATAATAATTCATGATTACAGGGGCCACCTCTCTCCCAAATCGTTCTGCCTTCAGTCAAAAGCTGCAATGAAATGATGAGCCTTACATCATAGTATCTTAGACCCTAACTAAATAAGCAAATGTTTTGGTAGACCAAAGGCAAGGGGCATATTACAGAGGCTGAGACCCTCTGTTGAGAATGCCCTGACTATAGACATTCAGATCCAGGGACTGTTCGCTAAAATATCTCAGCTGCTCTTGAGAAAAGGTTTCCATCTGACCATATAGGACTTTACAAATAAAAATCAACACCTTGAATTGAAGTGAATAGGAGGTCTTTGCAGCCTCTAGAGAATAGGTGCTGTGTGTTTTCTGATTGACCACACAAAGCAAGGAGGCAGCTGCAACCTGCACTGGTTTCTGGGTGGCCAAGCACAGGCCTCTGTGAAGAGGACCGCACTAATGCAAGGTTAGTCCTGGCATTGTTTGAGGGCTAGGGCATAACCAGGGAAAGGTCTTCCATGTGTTTCTATTGTGGGAACTGGTAATTGTTAGCTGAGCAAAAAACCTCACCCTCCTAAGCTATTGCAGGAAGTAATTCCTGCCACCTCCCACCCGGTGCTGCGTGGGAAGACTGAGATGCCCTTTGCTAATTGGTGCCCATGGCTGGCATTTGGCCGGACAGGACAAGCTGCCCCTGCTGAAGAAGCCCCTTGCATAAGAATTAAAGGAAAGCTGGGTTAAAATGCTGAACTAATCCACTGGGGCATGCTGGGAAGCTGCATATTAAAGCCGTTTCTCTCCCCACCCCCCTTCTCTCCACGTGTTGTTTATCTCTCCTGCCCCTCCCATGGAGGATGTATGCGAATTATCCTAACTGAGCAAGCTGGTTTCATAACCGCCTGAGCTGCTGCCTCAGGCCGCAAGGGGGCAGCACGCACATTTTTCAGGATTCAGGCAAACCGCATTGGGCCTGGTGGTGCGAAAAACAAGCTCTGGCGAACACAGCACACACCACAGGTGCAGCACAGCAATACCTGCACACAGATTTAGTCGCCTTGCCCACACAACACTCACGCGACACACACATTCGCTGCAAACTCACCATGCACGCTCATCACCAATGGACCGCACATCCATATACAGCAGCACCCACGTGCCACAACCTGCCCAGAGAACACATAATTAGTCACTAGGCCCAGATGCTCACACACAACTCACCCGACACATGTTTACTGCAAACACACCAGGTATACTCATCACCAATATACTGCACATACGCATGATATTAGGGATGTTAAATGGTTAACTGGTTAAACAAGAGCGCTTAATTGGTTAGCTGTTTTGACTCAGATCCTGCTGCCCGGCCCACCACAGCTGTGGGGTCCTGCCATGTGGCCCGCTGTCCCCTCCACAACCAGGGCTACTCCGGCCTGGTGCTGCTGGCCACTGCCAGAGCTCACTGACAAGGGATGATTAACTGGTTAATTGGTAAGCATCCCTGTAAGCATGAGGCTTCCTGATAAACCATTTAACACCCTTAAACAGGATGCACACTTCTCACCAATATACTACATTTTTACACAGTACACACATTCCTTATCAATATACTACACATATACACAGCACACGCACTCCTTACCAATGTACCATACATACATACCACACCGAATGCCTCACCAATATCATAGCACTACAAGTACATGTCTCACCAATATATCACATGTACATATGATCTGCACACTCTTCACAATTATCCCATACATATGCGTATGTGGACTCCTAACAGTGCACCACACATACTCACACACTCCACACGAACATACCACCTATACACATGGCACGCACACTCACTGCAAACTTACTATATCAAACAAGTCCTCACAAATACACCACACATACAGGTAACATACATTCATCACAGACTTACAAGACATATTCCTCACAAGTGTCCCATATGTGTACATGATGAGCACCTTCAGAAGAAAAATTAATCCAGCTTGGTCTGTGAAAAGGCAATCTTCTTCATGTTGAATGCTGAGGTGAGGACTTACTCCCATTCACATAAAAAGGGAGGATCTTTATTTTCTAGTTCAGACCTGAGCCTCTAGATACGAACCTCCAGGGAACAATCCAAAGTGCGTGACACGACCCGAACCGGGTCGCAAGGCGAATGTTACCTATGTGTGTGTCTCTTTCTGATCGACGCAGGGTTCTGAACCTTCCTCCTCCAGCCAACCCAAGCCCTCTATGGGCACCCCAGAGGGGTACCGACCCTGGTATCATACCCAACCCCTACAAGGAGGAGGGGCAAGGCGGACATCTATTTTCTAGTGGCAGAGGAGGCTTTCTTGAAAGGAAGCTTTTAAGGATTGTTTTCTAAGGCAATGGTGCCAACCCTGGTCCACAGTTCACTAATGGTCTGTGGAGCACTTGTGCATACTGGCAGAATGCACGTATGAGTTGTGTGGAGGACTCCACCTTTTATAGGTACCCCTGCAAGCATCCAGGCCACTTCATCAAGGCTTCTAGTTTTGGGTATGTTAGTTGGGTCCCACCTTTGACCTGTGGCTCCACCTGAAATCAACAAGAGCTATGGTGGGCACTCAGGACTGCAGAAAAACAAGCTCAAAGTATCTTAAGCTGAGCACTCAAAATGGAGGCATCCGAAATCTGAGGCTGTTTTTAAAATGTTTACAAAAGAGTTAAGAATGATGAGACCCTGGCAGCCTCCATTAAGAGCTGCCTAGACTACGGCCAGGTCCATGCTCAAACGTTAAGTCAACTCAGTTAGGGCACACAGACAAAAATCCACACCTCGAATGATGTATTTTCAGTCAGTCTAAACCCTGACATAGACAGTGGAAGAATTCCTGCATTGACCTAGTTACTGATGCTCAGGGAGGTGCATTGCCTGTGCTGACAAGAAACGCCCCCCCGCCCCATTGCTATAGTGCAGTGGTTCCCAAACTTTTCAGGATTGCACCATCCCCCTTAAACCTGTTTGCACCCTCTTTCCCCCTGGAGACAGGGCTAGGGTGACCTGGCATTCGGCTTTTAACTGGAACAACAATCCAGGAAGCTCCAGTCAACACTGCTACTGGGCTGTTGACTGGTTGATGGCACTGCACAGCAGAGTTGGCAGGCTCCTTGTTAACCTCTGCACCGCACGGCTCCCAGGAAGCAGCTGGCATGTCTCCCCTCTAACTCTAATGTGCAGGGGCAGCCAGGGGGCTCTGCATGCAACTCCTGCCCCAAGTGTCACCCCCACTGTTCCCATTGGCTGGGAACCACAGCCAATGAGTGCAATAGGGACAACAGCCTGCAGAGCCGCCTGGCTTCTCTGGCGCTAGGAGCCAGCTCAGTGAAAATGAGGGAGTGAGTGAGGGTGGGAGAGTGAGTGACGGGAAGAAGGGATGGAGGGAGTGGGGGTGGGGCCTCGGAGGAGGGGCAGAGCGGGAGGCGGGGCAAGGATGTTCAGTTCTGTGTGAGTAGAAAATTGGCAACCCTATCCCGTGAAGCAGCTAGCATGTCCCCCCTCCAGCTCCTACGCATGAGGCAGCCAGGGGACACTGCACACTGCCCACACCCAAGCACTGCCCCCGTACCTCCCATTGGTCAGGAACCAATAGCAGCTGTGGCCAATAGAAACTGTGGTGGCAGCGCCTGCGGATGGGCTAATGCAGTGGTTCTCAAACTTTTTGGGCTCCGGAGCCCTTTACATGCGTAAAAATTTATGCGGAGCCCCAGCAGTCCACGGATTGTATGTGTTGTACTTATGCAGAGCCCCAGCGGTCCACTGGTTGTATGTGTGGTACCTGTCGATGTTTCCAGTTTGTCAACCTCGTGGAGCCCCTGGAGATGGTCTTTCAGAGCCCCTGGGCTCCGCGTAGCACAGTTTCAGAAACACTGGGCTAACTCACAACATTTGCATTGGAGCCAAATGGGGACATGCTGCTGCTTCTGGAAGCTGCTTGCGATAAGGGCTGCCTGGATCCTGCACTCCTGACCCCCCTTCCAGGCTCCAACCTCCAACCCCACCCTGAAACCCACTCCTGGACCTTAAACTCCTCATCCTCAGCCCCACCCCAGAGCCCGTACCCCCAGCCTCACACCTCTGCATCCCAACTCCCTGTGCCAGCCCTGATCCTCGTCTGCCCTAGGGTTTGGCCCCAGCCTGGAGCATCCTCTTACACCCCAAACCCTCATCTCCAGCCCCACCAAAAAGTCTGCACCTCCAGCCAGAGCCCTCCCCCTTCCCCCCGTAATCCAACCCCCGCCTGTATCGGGAGCCCCCTCCCACATCCTGAATGCCTCATTTCTGGTCCCACCCCAGAACCCACACCCCCAACCCAGAGCTTGTACCCTCCCCCTCCCATACCCGAATTCCCTGCCTCAGCCCACAGTCCCCTCCCATATTCTGAATGCTTCAGCTCCACCCCCTCAGCCCAGAGCCCCTTCTGGGATCCCAAGCCTTTCAGTTCTGGCCCCACATTGGAGACTGCACCCCCAGCCAAAGCCCTCATCCCCACCCTAGATGCCAGCCCCTTAAGCCAGCCTGGTGAAAATGAGTGAATCAGTGAAGGTGGGGAGAGCAAGCGACAGAGCAAGAGGGGATGGAGTGAGGTGGGGCAAGGCCTCGGAGGAAGGGCAGGGCAGGGATGGGGCAAGAGCAGGGCCGGCCCGAGCCATTTTGGCACCCTGGGCCTGGGCGCGCACGGCACCGCCCCTGGGCGCACGGCGCATGCGCGGGCCCACCCTTGGGGCATGGGCCCGCCCCCCCAGGGTGTGCGGGCCCACCCCTGGGGCTCACGGCGCATGCGTGGGCCCGTCCCCCAGGGCGCACGGTGCATGCGCTGCTCAGCCCGGCCCGGCCACCGCTGCTGGAGCACAGCCTGGGGCTGTCCGGGGCGGGCTGCGCCTGGCCGTGCAGGCCCCCGTAGCCGTGGGGGGAAGGGCGCTGCTGGCCAGCGCCGCGGGGATGGGGGGCCAGCGCTGCGGGAGCTGGGCGCGCGGCGCCTGATAGCAGCTAAAAAGGGACGCTGCGCGCCCCTTACAGCTGCCATCAGGCGCCCCCCATCGGTTGGTGCCCTGGGCAGCTGCCCGGCTTGCCCACCCCCTAGTCTGGTCCTGGGCAAGAGGGTTCAGTTTTGTGCAAGTAGAAAGTTGGCAACGCTAGCCAGGGCCAGGAATAGAGCCATAGCTCCTGGGCAGAGGGGGGCGGGGCGGGATGGACAGGGCTAAGGGAACCAAGGTTGGGGCTGCAGCTGTGGGCAGGTATAGGCTGGTAGTGGGGCTAGAAATGGAGCCATGGCCAGAGGCTGAGGTTGGGGGTAGGGCCTAGGCTAGGTGTAGTGCTGTGGCTGGGCCATGCTCAGGGACAGAGGCTGGGGCCAAAGATGGGCTGGGTGGTGCTCCCTCTGATGCAACAGATAAACTCTTTTATATATCCCAGAGAGATCTTTGTCACAGGGCCAGTCATGCAAGGTGTGTCCACACAGCAGCGTTATTTCGGAATAACAATGTGAGCATCTACACAGCAATTCTGTTATTTTGAAATAAATTCAAAATAACGGATGGCTTATTCCAACTTCCATAAACCTCATTCCACAAGGAATAATGCCTATTCGGAAATAGTTATTTCGAAATAGCTGTAGTATGGACACTTCACTTCTGCTACTTCAAAATAGCTTTTCCCCAGGGCCATTCAAAGGAATTACTCCCTAGTGCTTTCTGGGGGCTCTAAATCGAGGTAGTGCGTCCACATTAGGGGAGCCTGCCTCTGACTAATTCTGAGGCTTCCCTGTAGTGTGGACGTGCTATTTCCAAATAAGCTATTCTGGAGTATTTCTTCCAGAATAGCTTATTCCAAAATAAGTGTGAAGTGTAGATGTATCAGTAGTGAACAAGATAATAGGGAGTGTTGCCATCTTTAATATTTTGCAGATGTTATTAGTTTAGTTGAAGAGGATCTTGCTGAAATCTGACAGTGTCTTTCTAAAATGTTAGTGTTGGAATAGTCTTTCACAATACACTAGTCCAATCTTAAATCGGCTTCTGTACCTAATGACTGGAAGGTAGCCAACGTGACACCAATATTTAAAAAGGGCTCTAGAGGCGATCCGGGCAATTACAGACCGGTAAGTCTAACTTCAGTACCGGGCAAATTAGTCGAAACAATAGTAAAGAATAAAATTGTGAAGCATGTAGAAGAACATAATTTGTTGGACAAAAGTCAACATGGTTTCTGTAAAGGGAAATCCTGTCTTACTAATCTATTAGAGTTCTTTGAAGGGGTTAACAAACATGCGGACAAGGGGGATCCAGTAGATATAGTATACTTAGATTTTCAGAAAGCCTTTGACAAGGTCCCTCACCAAAGGCTCTTGTGTAAATTACATGGCCATGGGATAAGAGGGAAGGTCCTTTCTTGGATTGAGAACTGGTTAAAAGACAGGAAACAAAGGGTAGGAATAAATGGTAAATTTTCAGAATGGAGAGGGGTAACTAGTGGTGTCCCCCAAGGGTCAGTCCTAGGACCAATCCTTTTCAACTTATTCATAAATGATCTGGAGAAAGGGGTAAGCAGTGAGGTGGTAAAGTTTGCAGATGATACCAAACTGTTTAGGATAGTCAAGACAGAAGCAGACTGTGAGAGACTCCAAGAAGATCTCACCAAACTGAGTGATTGGGCAACAAAATGGCAAATGAAATTTAATGTGGATAAGTGTAAAGTAATGCACATCAGGAAAAATAACCCCAACTATATGTACAGTATGATGGGGGCTAATTTGGCTACGACAAATCAGGAAAGAGATCTTGGAGTTATCATGGACAGTTCTCTGAAAACTTCCACACAGTGTGCAGCAGCAGTCAAAAAGGCAAATAGGATGCTCGGAATTATTAAGAAAGGGATAGAAAATAAGACCCAGAATATCTTACTGCCCCTGTATAAAACTATGGTACACCCACATCTTGAATACTGTGTACAGATGTGGTCTCCTCACCTCAAAAAAGATATTTTGGCCTTGGAAAGGGTTCAGAAAAGGGCAACTAAAATGATTAGGGGTTTGGAACGGGTCCCATATGAGGAGAGGTTAAAGCGACTGGGACTTTTCAGTTTAGAAAAGAGGAGACTGAGGGGGGATATGATAGAGGTATATAAAATCATGAGTGGTGTGGAGAGGGCCGATAAAGAGAAGTTATTTATTAGTTCCCTAAATAGAAGAACTAGAGGACACCAAATGAAATTAATGGGTAGCAGGTTTAAAACTAATGGACTATAATAGAGTTTAAAGAGAAGCTAGATAATTTCATGGAGGTTAGGTCCATAAAAGGCTATTAGCCAGGGGATAAAATGGTGTCCTTGGCCTCTGTTTGTCAGAGGCTGGAGAGGGATGGCAGGAGACAAATCGCTTGATCATTGTCTTCGGTCCACCCTCTCTGGGGCACCTGGTGCTGGCCACTGTCGGCAGACAGGATACTGGGCTAGATGGACCTTTGGTCTGACCCAATACGGCCATTCTTATGTTCTTATGTTAATCTTCTGGCACAGTAAAACTAAATTTTGCATCCCATTTTTTTCTCTGGATAGTGGTAGGTTCATACATTGTAATTATTGAGCCAAAGGTAGACATTGTAAATGAAATGAAACTGAATGAGTCCCCAGAACTGGCAGCCATGTCTTCTAAAGATAAGCTGATTTCCAAGATTTGATTCTATAAAAGGCTGTAATACTTGACAAATAGAAGATATGAGTCATGGAGCTGATATTTTTGTTCACTTGTGTGAGAGCTCAAGAGTTTGTTTTTTTACAAACATGTCCCATAAGCAAAGTATAGTATGCAGTAATGTAGCTAAGTTAGCAGAGCATCAATTTCCCATGTTATTCTAAGGTGGGTTAGATGAGGAGCTGCGAGACAATTTTGCTTTGGCAAAAATAAGATGAGAATAGATAAGGACGGGATTTGTTTTCCATGGGATTGGTATTTTAAATTAGAAGATGGTAGAGAGATTGCAATAGGCAGCAACAAAGTCTTATTTGATTGCTCATCAGAGAAAATAATAAATTCTCTGGGCATTTATGATCATTTCTGAAAGTCTCTCATGTATTAGAAATGTTCATAAATATTAATAGGTGGTAGAACTGGACCTCCTTTGATCCAAGACTTCTTAAGTATTTTGTGTGACAAAGACTTAGGCAGTACACCAGCCCAGGTAAGTCTTTTGTAGATCTTAAGACAAATGTGTCCCTGATGTAACTCCAATGAAGTTAATTCATTATCCAATGATGAATTTGCATCTCTGCATATTATGGAAAGTTTGAGCTGGAATTTTCATCACAACGATGCTTGCTTAAGGTGTATCACAGAGAGGGGCGGAGCTTTTCATTTTTAGAAGTTTGATGTGAAGGACACTGTCCAGCCGATAAGAGACTCTGTATGGAGTCCCAGGATTTAAAATATATAGAGATGTGTTCTTTGGTAATAAGCTGAGGCTGTTACTGGAAGCAGTTTTACCCAAGCTGGTCTTTTGGGTGGCTGGTTCAGTTGGTAATTCTGAGAGGAACATTCCTTTTGATATTTTTACAGTGAATTTTGTAGTTTTTAAAGATTGTGGCCAGCTCCAGATGATTCAGGGGTTGATTCTGGTAGATTTAAAAGAATTATTTGGATGTCATCAGCAGACTCAGTCCAGTTCTATTAGTCAGTGGGAGTCTTTCCATTGACTTGAATGGGTTGAACTGGATCAGGTCTTATAGGGAGGCCCTCAGCATCTGAGGTTTGTAAATTGGTGTCAGGGGCACATGAACGAGCTCTTATTTTCATTGCTGTGTGTTTTAATACTAGGCTGAAAGGGGAAGAGGGAGAGCCTTGCCTGGTTCCACTCCCACTACTGTATATATAGCTTGGTCTTTCCCAAACTTTTAAAACCTTTTTCCCTCTTCAGGAAAATGAAAGCAGTCACACCCTTCCATGCCTACAACATGCTGTGGATCAGGTTCTCAGGACAAAATGCAAAACACACCTTTCCTTCTGAGGAGTTGGCCTGTGCCCATGTGCATGCACACACACACACTCTCAACTCTGTTCCCTCCCGCATAGATAGTCCATATATTCTCTCCACCCTGTGGGAACAGCAGAGTTAATGGTCTGTTTGCAAAGGACTAGCAACTACCAATTCCTTTGAATTACTTGTTTGTTCCTGTAAGTCTTATTCATGCAGAGTAGCATGTTACTCCACACATAGTCCCTATGGAGTAAGGTGCTATTCAGAATTCAAGGAACATGGTCCTGTATTAGACGTCAAGACACAATGATGAAGGGCATATTAAAAGTTCCTAAAGTAGATAAGCAGAGAGCACTTTGGGAAACACTAGTGTAGTTATCCATGTTACAATATTTCCTCTTCTTTCAGATGTGATTTGCTCAGCAGTGAAATAGTTAGTTATGTGGACCTTCGTGGGATCATCACAGGCATCTGAGTTAAGATCCATTGAAATGACCAGGGCAGTTTACATCTCTGAGCTGTAGTGCCGGGTGTTCTGCAAACTAAGGCAGACTTCTCTGCATTGGTCGATCTTGCTTCATATATGGAAGGTTTCCTACACTACCATACCAGCAAGAGACTTTTTAAAAAGAAAGTTGAGAATTTGGAGAACAATAGAAAGCTTTGTCTGGACTAGGCCACTCCTAGGGTGGCGGGGGGGGGGGGGGGGGGAAGGAGTGGCTTCACTTTGAGAAACAGTGTCTTAGCTGATGATTATGGACTATTGAAACTCATTTGAAAAAGGTCTGACCACAGCTAAACTCCTTTAGTGTAATAAGCAGGCCCAGCCTCTTGACTCTGTGAAATGCCTTCCTGTTGTTAATGTAAGCCCTTCATCTAGTGACAAGTAAATAGTTTTCTAAGGCTTTGGCAATGTCTTTTATGGTCTTTGCTGAGTGAGAAGTAAGTAATCATGGAAAGAGTCTTCTTCCCAGTCCTGTTTGTGTGCTCAGTGGAGTATTTTATTGTATCTTTATTTATAGGGAGCTCACTTTTGGAGGTTAAAAGGGAGTTTAAATCATAGTTTGCTAAGCTGTTTTGGAGGTGGCTATTATCTGTGTCTCTACAGATTTAGTCTCATGACCCAAATCTGTCTGTTGAAGAAGACCAGTTTGCTTATTTCTGGTTCTGTGTGTACTGAACTAATGTACATCCCTCTGATATTGGCTTTGAGGGCTTCCCAGGAGAGCTTTTGATGAATTATGAGTCGTCTGAGATGCAATTTGAAATTGTTTGTATGAATGTTGTGTCGTTCAGCAGGGATAAAATTAAATCTTCCAAAGCTGGATTTTGATGGACAACACTATTTCTACAGAGGTTGTGGAGGGAGTCTGATCCAAGATTGTAATCTGATGTACTGCTGATGCCATTGAGCCAGAGCCTGTGTTGGCATGCACCAGTGAAACTCCACGGGCTTGACTTCAGTCACCTCGTTTCTCATTCCTAAATGTTTCTCCTGCTCTGCACCCCTTGGTGGGAAAGATCTAGGCTGTTGTGCCTCTTTGGGAACCTCTCTTCTTGAATTCAGTCTGGAATGTCTATTTCATCACACTTAACATCCTTGTAATTTAAATCTACTCTTTATCAGTCTCTCACATCACATATTCTGAAGTTTACCCCTCTTATTTCTTGTACTTTCTACACTGAATTATCCTGCACTCAGTCAGGATATCTTGCACGTAGTCAAATTGGGGGGAAAACAGATGCAGCTAGGCTTCCAAGAGAGTGGATAAAATGGGATGCTGCTCACTGTAGATTGTGCAACTGTTCAAAATATTATCTCGCGGCATTGATCTGTACAAACATCAATCTCCTTAAGCTTGGCTTACCCTCACTGGGACTTGAATATATTCATGAGCTCTGGGGCTTGGTTCCTTCTTGCTTGGGGGAAAAAAAGATAGGTGTTATCTTCCAAATGCTGCTCATTTATGGCACTGACAGTAACTTGTGCAGATCCATGAACTTCCCTCTCTTTTCTTACATGAGGAATGACTTGCTGGACATATGAGTTAACATTGTTCCCAGATTAATGGGGCAGCTTGCGCTTCTCAGAGCTATTGTTCCAGGCTTGCTGCTCAGCTAGACACCTCCCCATTGATTCGCATTGTTGAGGTTTTCTTTGCAGCCACAATACCTAGAGTCTGACTCTTTTTAAAAATGAAAGCTGAGATTCTGGAGAACAAGATGGCTGCCATATTCCACACACAGTACTGCCATATACCAGTGCAATCCAAGCCTTTCCTGCATGGTGTCTTTCTCTGGCTCAGTGGCTCTCAATCTGAGGTACATCAGGCTCTTCCGGGGAGGAACATCAGCTCCTCTAGATATTACTCTAGTTTTACAACCGGATACATGAAAAGCACTAACAAAGTCAGTACAAGCTAAAGTTTCATATAATGACTTTTTAATACTGTTCTATGTACTATACGCTGAAATGTAAGTGCAATACTTATATTCCAATTGATTTATTTTACAATTATATGGTAAAAATGAGGATGTCATAAATTGTTCAGTAATAGTGTGCTGCAACACTTTTGTATTTGTGTTAGGGATATAAATGGCTAACTGGTTAACCAGTTATTTCGTAAGCATTTGCCTTACCAGTATGCATACTGGGGTAAACAGTTAACTGGCACCCAACCAGGCTGGAGCAGCCTGTTGCTGCGGCTCAGTGTGGCGGGCCCTGCCTAGCCCAGTCGAAGCAGCCACCCGCCCGTGGAACGTTGCAGCGGGCAAGCCGGGCCTTAGGGCAAGGTGAGCAAAGCGGTTGCCTTGGGCCCTGTGCTTTCAGGGCCCCTTGCTGCTCCGTGCCCCAGGGCAGGTAGCTTCCTTGCAGCAGCAGCTGGGGCTGTGTCTGTTTCTTTCCTGGGCTGCAGATGAGCTGAGCAAGCTTGTCACTGATCCCAGCCAAAGTGGGGGCTGAAACCAACTGCGTCACTGCCCACTGGCACCATGGACACCTCTGGCCCAGCTAGCGTGCTGCTCCTGCTCTGCCTGCCCGGGCTGCCCGGGGCTGGCGGCAGGAGCTTGGCGAGCCCTGCAGGGTGGTGGCAGAGGGGCTGTTCAGTGCTGTGTCAGGGTGAGCAGGACGGGATGCTCCTCAGGGCCAACTACTCTGACTGGGGGCTCCACAGCGGTGTCCACCAACCTTAGCCTCATCACCCCCTACCTGTAAGTGGCTGCTCCCCCCGGGGGGAGGGGATGTAAGGGGGGGGGATGGGCAGCTGGCTCTAGCCCCATACCCGCTGTGAGGGTGGTGAGCCAGGCATCCTGAATAGACACGGGTTGAAATTTTTCTTAAATCTAGAGGTGCTGTGGAATAAATCCAGTGAGCGACTTGTGCTGCCCAGGCTGGACTCTGTAACCCCTCAACTAGGTTCGACTTAAACTAGATCATCCTCCGGCTAGGCACTGTTGTCAGGCTGTCGCCTTGGGCCTCACAAACTCTTTGGCCAGGCCTGGTGGCGGGCTTGGCCAGACCGGGGCAGCGCAGCCCACAGCACAGTGTGCCCAACTGGGCCCACCACTGTATACTACTGGCGGGAGGCTGCTCCAGCGGCCCCTATGGCACACCACAGCGGGCCAGTTAACCGGTTAAACATATAGTTTAACCAACTAACATTTTAAATGGAATTTGACATCCCTAATTTGTATCTGATTTTGTAAGCAAGTGATTTTTAGGTGAGGTGAAAGTTGTGGGTATACAAATCAGACTCTTGAAAGGGGTATAGAAGTCTGGAAAGATTGAGAGCCATTTCTCTAGTTTCTTTTTGTGCAAAATTAAACTGACACAATCTAGTTTGCCTTCTTAATTTCAGTACCTGAGGGATCTCTCTGAATTTGTCTTTTGGAATGTCAGAGGTTTCTCTAACTCATATTATCCCACAAGGAGAAAAATTTAAAAGAAAATTACATGTCCCTGCCCTTCATACATCATTTACTTCCATTCTGAAAGAAGAGGTCTAGCTGTTCTCATTGGTGAGAATGTTCTATTTAAATACATTCTCACCTGGTCCAATCCAGGTAGATTTACCATCATATGTTTAATTTACTACCCTCATTGTATATAAATAATGACATCTTTCTGGGGACAGTCTCATGAAAATAAGAAGCAGATCAACACATCCATCCCACACAGAGCTCTCTTCTCCCATTCTCCTGCTAGCAGCATTCAACAACTGCACTCTGCCTATCAATTTTAGGAACTTTTAATGTGTCCTTAAACATTGTATCTTAGTGCCTAATACAGGACCAAGTTCTTGGAATTCTGAATAACACCTTAATCCACAGGAACCATGTGTGGAGTAACATGCCACTCTCTGCATAAATAAGGCTTACAGGAGTTAAACAATAATTAAAAGGAATTGGTAGTTGCTAGTCTGCAAACATGCCACTAACTCTGCTGTTCCCACAGGGTAGAGAGAATATATGGAACATCTACTGCATCTTGTGAGTGTCAGTAGTTAGAGTGGGGGAACAGAGCTGAGTTTGTGTGTGTGCTGACTCCTCCGGAGAAGGAATGGTATGTCTTGCATTGTGTTCTGGGAGCCTGATATGTAGCATATTATAGGCATTGAGAGGGTTTTTTTTTTTTTTCAATTATTTCAATGGGCTTTGGACCAGGTGTAACAGAGGAGATACATGGGCTCATCCTGATCTTAAGTGGTAGAGTGTTCCATAAATGTCATAGAGTTTAAGGCCAGAAGGGATCACCAGATCCTCTCGACTGACCTGTATATCCCAGATCAGCTGCGAGATGCACTTTGGGTGCCATCTGCCACGGTGTCCTTGGGGATCTAAGTATCCTTGGAGGGTTGTATAGATGGCAAAATACATTTCTGGTCCCCATTAGTCTTTGAGTGCCTTTTTTTAGTGATGGCTGAAATAAGTATCCAAGGCTGAACACCAGTTTGATGACTGGGGGAGAGATGCCTCTGTCAGTTTATTTGAATATTTCCCTTTTCCTATAACTCTTATACCCATCTAGTCTGGGTCCAGCTTGAGACAGCTGCCTTTATTCATGTGCTTCTTTCTTTTAGACATTGGGGCAGCCATTGATTATTATTATCATGTATATGACTGAAGCTGTCAAAGCCCCAAGTAAGATAAGATCTCCCTGTTACTGGGTGTGGTCCAAATACAAGCTAAGGTCCCTGCCCTGAGGAACTAACACTGCAGTTTAAGTCAGGATGCAATAAGTGGCTGTAACAAACGAATACAAAGGAGAGGGCAGGGGCAGGAGAATGAGGGCAGCAGAGATCAGATCATACGGAATTCGTATGCATAGCTTGATTATGATTCAATTAAAGGCTTTGCTTAAAAAATTGAAACACTTATTTTAAGCCTTTAAATCATTTAAGATAAAACCCCACATACAGATTGCATTATCTTTAATGTGAAAGATTATGGGCAAGTTCACTGAACTTGACCCAGGGTAAATTATGCCCCTCTGGTTTACTGTGTTGGAGGGGGCTTCTACTCCTGTGGGCTGCATCTACACTCAGGATTCCTCCATATTCTCCCTCTGTCACTCTTGTAACTCCCCGCTCCATCAGTGCTAGTGACAAGGAAAGCCCTAATGTAGACAGAGTGTAGGCAAGTTATCTGCAACATCCCCCTACCCTGCTCAGAGCACCCATGCAAAAAAACATTGTCTGAACCTGACAGCAACATCAGCGCTCCAACTATCACTGGCATGGATGGAGCTGCCCGGCTGGGAGAATTCCATAATGATATTGACATTGCCTGCTTTTCACCACGGGCAGCTTTAGAATCTAAAGGGGTATGGAATCAGTCTATTCCCTGGTCCCACCCACTTTCTACTCAGTGCCACCCACTTTTTGGGATCTCTGATGGCCTTTATCAAGCTTTTCAGCAAAGGGGCAGTTGTAGCTATTTAAACTGCAGCAGCTTCACTCACAGCTAACTTTATTCTACCAGGAACTTCATTCAAATTAGGGAACATGCTGGGTTAAATAGAGCTCCCAGGCTTTTTCATGGAGCAGTACATTTTATAATTTCTATTTCTATCCATTTCCTGTTACATTAAGTCATAAAACTGTCAAAGTTCAAGAAAGCAATTTAAAAACTACCATCAATATAAAAACAAAACCTGTTTAATGTCTAGGAGTGGAGGGAAAATTCTGAGATTACATTAGCCTGAAAGCAGTAGGCCCCAGCTCAGTCACCCTAAGATCTGACCCTCCCCACAATTACAGTCTGCTGCTTCCCAAGTAGTTCTGCTGATGCAGCTCAACTCTAACTTCAACGGGCTGTTCGAAGGCCCCTCGCCATCTGCACCGGATGCTGCATCTCAAATCTGCTCTGCAGCACTTACTTCTATTCCAGCCTCCCCCACCTTTGCTAATACACCCATGTGTAGACTCACTGCACCTTGCTGCATTTTCACTGATGTGCCTTGGTCCTTTCTTGCAGCACACAATGCTATTCCTTTCCTGGACCTTCTGAACAGTTCTATAAATATACCTCAGTCTGACCTTTTCAAACCAGAACACTGGGCCCTCACACTGTTCGGTCTGTGCACCTGAATTCTTACCTACATCACTTCTTGCCATTCCAGTACTGCTGACTCATGCATTGATAACACACTCCAATCCGACCTGAAAGACTGTCTGTCAGTCCTGGCACAGCCATATAGCTCTAGCGAGCCCCTCGTCAGACAGGTATTTTGCACAATGCTTTAGTCCAAATGCAAGGGTTAAATGAGTTGCAGAGTTCATCTGAGTTGCTATGTTCCTGTTGGTGACAGCGGGTTGGGAGTAGTCAGCAATAACACAGTACAACGTTATAACATATTCTAGTCTGCAGCTGTGTATATAAGTAATTTAGTCGGAGTCTGGGATATAGGCCATGAGCAAAGGTGCAGGAGGTTCTAGGTCAGCGATGGGCAACCTAGAATTGTCAGTTGGCCACGTGACTGGCCCTCCTTCACCTCAATGGGATGCAGCAGCCTGCGTTCCACTGTAATTCCACCTGCAGCCCTGCAATCTCCTGTCTGCCCCCCTTCCCATGCACTTCTCGTGCACTGGGGCACTGGAGCCCTACATTTACCTGCTCCTTCCCCTCCCTCCCAGCACTTTTGGAGTGCCACGAATTGCCTGATTTGCGCTCCATTCCCACTCCTCCGCCTCCCTCTCAGAGCTGGAGCACCACAAATCTGCTGATTCACAGCATTCCAGCTATGGGAGGGAGGGTGAGGAGAGGGACAGAGTGCGAATCAGGCGATTTGCAACTCCTCTGAAAGTGCTGGGAGTGGGGGGGGGGGACGTAGGAAGTGTTCCAGTACCCCATTGTGCCAGAGGCACATGGGAGAAAGGGGCAGCCAGGGCATCTGTGGGCTGCAGGTGGAGCCCCAGTGCCCATGGGCCACAGGTTGCCCATCACTGTTCTAAGTGCTGGTAACAGAGGCTGCTTTTTATTCTTTAAAATTCCTTGGGAGTCTCTCTTGTGTATCATAGAAGTTAGGCCTTGTTAAGAAAATCCAAGTGAGTGCTTTATTGGTATTCAGCACACCTCACCCCTCTGCTGCCGCTCTCATGCTTTTCCATTCATTCAACTCTTAGGTAGCTTTGTCAAAGCCCCTGACTACTCATTTGGCTTAATATTTCTGTCCTCAAATCTTATAGTGCCAGCAAAATATCTCAGTCCTTGTCTAGTCCTGCTTCTCCATATCCATCTACTATTTCACTTTAGTCCTTCCCTGTGGTCATATTCCTTGCCATTTTCTTGTCTTAACCAATGTTCCCTCTAATTTTTTCTATCTGTGCGTGGAATAAATTTTGTCATATGCCCTGAGACATGTACAGATGTGCACCACCAGTAGAAACAGGCTGCCGGCTGTGGGTGCTCTGTTAATCAGCTGGGTGGCACCTGAATCTCTCCTAGGCAGCCACTCAAGTGCTCAGCTTATAGGAAACACTAGTCTTGACCCCCTCCACAACTCCTCTCCCAATGCACCTCAAGTCTTACTAGTATAATCCCTTCTATTCTTGTCCTGGAATAGCCTACGTAGTTAGGGTTGCCAGATGGTTTCAACAAAAATACCAGACACGCTTGACATTACATCACAATCTACATTACATCTTATTTAGAAAATTTATATTTTCTCATTTATATTTTCTCAATTTGTTTCCCAAACAGAAAGCTCAAATACTGGACTGTCTGGTTCAAAACCGGACACCTGGCAACCCTATACGCAGTGCTGCCATTCCAATTCAGCGTTGATCCCATGTACCCCAGTCTTCCACTCCTGGGCCCCTACACAGTAGTTCTGCCAAGCCACTTCAGTAGTCTGCTTCTCTAACTTGTGCTATCATAAACCTGAAATTCATGCTCAGCTCTTCCAAAACTTCAGAGGGGTAGGTGAGTTAGTCTGTAACTGGAAAAACTTAAAAAACAATGAATAGACTAGTAGCACATGATACCATCTACATGTTTTGTTAGTCTTTAAGGTGCTGCTAGACTATTGGTTGTTTTTTAAAGCTTTTTCAGCTCTTCCAGGCACTCTTCAATTCTAGCATGCAGCTCCTCCTGGTATTCCTGTCCTACAGCTACCCTCCACCCTTTGCAGAATACCTCCAGGTTCCCTACTGCAGTAGGAGGAGGTGTTTTGGTTGATTTTTGTGATTACAGGGCATGGCTGCCAAGTAAATAAAGTGAAGCAGGAGAGAAAGATTGCATTTGAATATGTATTGGTTTGTGAAATGTTACTGTGACATCTGTTTGTGGGAATATATTTGTGTGTATTTATATGAGGGCTTTTTGTATGTTTATGGTTAAGAGTAAATATTTGTAACTATCATGAAAATCCATAGCCTGAGCAGGACTTCATGTCACTGCTCTGAATGGTGTGGTGCATTGGAGCTTTGTTGCAGCAAGAATAGGACTTAGATCCTCTGACTCCAAAAAGCACAGTCTACTGCTAGAGTCCTTTTTAGCATCTGTACATGTATGGTTAGTTGAGCTCATATATGCGTTTATTTGTGTACTTGTATTTGGGTTTGTGTTTCTTTGAATGCATATACGCTTGTACATTAGGGATGTTAAAAAGTGGTGAATTAGGTAACCGTTAAAAATCTTAGCAGTTACACGTTTACACACTGCGGGCTCTGCAGTATAAAGCTTATTTATACTGCAGCGCCTACAGTGCAGCTGGCTCCCTGGGAGCAGGGCTGGCAGCCAGTGCGCACTGGGAGCCCTCTCCCAGCTGCTGGCTCTGCTTCCAGGGAGCTGGTTGTACTGTGGGCTCTGCTGTGTAAGCTTTATATTGCAGAGGCCGCAGTGCAGGGCGGCAGCCAGCTCCTCAGGAATGGGACTGGGAGTTGGTGTGTAACTGTTACGATAACCAATAAGCTCATGCTTATTGGTTAATTGCTGAACCAGTTACACTGCTATATCCCTATTGTACATATGTATTTATTTGTATATTTGGGTTAATGATTATGTAGCTTTGTATGTATTTTGGATTTGTTATGAAAGACAGCTGGTACAGGGACCAGGATACAGGGAGTCTGTTTCTTCATTACTCTGTGTGTTGTGCAGTCATGTACACCAGGGCAAGTGCACAGAGTCTGTAAAATGGTGCCATTATATTTGGCAGCTGCTTTCCACTGGGGCAAATGACTCCAGTTTCAGAGCCATGCAGAATCACTTCTAGGGAGCCTGGAGTCAGCCTCAGGCCCAGCTACGTTATTCACTTGCAAATTGCTGGACTTTGCCGTGCCTTAGTTTCCCTTTGTGCTCAATGGGCCTGATAATGCTACTCAGGGGCGGCCCTAGACTAGCTGCCAGCAACTGGCACCCTAGACAAACCATGCAATCGGCGCCCCCACCTCCAAACCCCTCAATGATATTGCGCCACCATTTGGCGCCCCATTTAGCTTGGCGCCCTAGGCGACCGCCTAGTTCACCTATATGGACGGGCCGCCCCTGATGCTACTTACCCACCCCTGCTGAGCCCTCTGCAAAAGCCAGAACTAAATCATCTTTGTGTGGTCTGTTGGTGTAGGTGTGCATATTTATTTGAGTGTGCAGGTCAGTTGTGTTTGTAATAGGGAGCTACAGTATTGTGTGTGCGCTTTTGTCTCTTTGTGTTGACGGTGTGTTTGTGTGTAGAGGAGACTCAGAAACCCAGGCACAGCGGGAAAAACATGGTGTTGCCCCTTTAAATCTCGAAGGGCGGGCCGGAGCTTCGCAGGATGACATCAGTGGGTTTGGCCCTGAGACTCAATGGAAACTCAATGAGAGAAGCGCTCAGTACACAGAGACTGAAGGGGCAGGCGAGAGGGAGGGAGGCAGCAGGCAGAGCAGAGAGACAAGGAGGGAACTCAGGGCTTGGAGCTGGGTACAGCCGTGAGCACCCTGTCCCAATCCTCCTTCATCCTTCCCATCCCAGCCACCTTCCTCCCTGACAGCCACCGGAGCAGCAGCTGGACACAGACCCCTTCCAGACAGGGTAAATATTGCAAGCATCTGCACTTATCTTGGGGTGCAAATCCTGGGGGAAAGGCATCCCCTCTGGCTCTTTGTTTTTTCTGAGAGAGGAGGAGGCTGGGGGAGGGGAGGGAGACAGGGCTGGGGGAATGTGACACAGGCAAATAAGACAAACTGGAAGAAAGGAGGACAAAAGCTTTTTTGCAGAGACAAAGCGAGGGAGGTCACCCAGCAGAGCCCCCCCTGCTCCCCATTTTTGTAAGGATGTTTTAGGGGTTCTTGTCTACCCCTTTCAGAGCTGTGAGGGGTTTTTTTTTTGCTCTCAGCATTTTGAGGTGGCTCTAATTTTTTGTATTATATTGGGTTTTGTTTGTAGGGGGATTAGATCTTAATATCTTACTCAACTGTTGTATTTGGGGAAGGGGCAATGAAATCTGCTCATTTCTGCTTCTCTTAATAACATCTCTCCATAATTTTAAAACATTTTGCCCTGAGTAACTGATACCCCTTTTTGCTTCTCTGGGTGTTGTTTATTTTAGGGGTGGTCATAAACCAGAAAGGCAGCCCCGGCATTATATATTTATAAAGTGTTATGTCTGACAAACAGGGTGTGTGTTTTGAGGTGAGTGAGTGTGTGGTGGGGGGGAGATGGTGTTGAGAATCAGCTGGGAAAATCAGTATTTCCTTTTGTGCATTGAAAAGATTGGTGGGGGAGGGAGGAAAGAGGAACTGTTTATCTGGAATTGTTTCACCTTCTAAAATGAGTATGGATAGCAAATATAACTTCTGTGCCATTTGTAATTGGCTCATGCTATTAAAAAAAATCCTGTTGTTAGAATCTGACTTAATTTAGTATTTTGCTTGTGGAGGACCATGGGGTGACATGGAATTTTTCTGCCTTGCTTATTTCCTTCTCTCTTTATTATTTTATTTTAATGCCTGTATTTGTTGTGTTTTCTATTTCCTCCTTTCTTCTTCCTGTAACTGTGAAAGGGGGGCAGAGGCCAGAGGGACATTAATTTATATTTGACATGTTGTTGTATGTAAAGAAAGTGTTTTTTTTCCTCTTTAAATTCTATATTCTCTCTGTCTCTCTCTTTAGCCTCCCCCCTTCCCTTTTAAGAAAAACCTATGTAAAGCTTTTATGATCTGTGTACTAGGCAGCTCCCCCCCTTCACTTTCCCCTTAATGCCAGATTCAGCCTAGCAGCCTCCATTATGTAGCTGGTCAACTCTCACTGTGTATTTAATATTCTCTGGCCTGTGCTATCCCCTGGGTACGTTCTGATCTCCTAGCTATTCAGGTGGGCCAGGGTAGTATCATTTTTATCTGTTTTATTTGTAAATGTGCTTCCTGGTATAGTCTGCCCTGACATATAAGGGGGGGGGGAGGTCAATAGCTTGTGTGTGCGTATCATGTGTTTACATAATGTCCTGTGTGTATGGACATGTGTATTTACATAATATAAAATAGGATTGGAGCCTATCTGTGTGTGTGCAACACTGATAGAAATATAGTATTTCTAGGGTTGTGTAGTATACTGTAGGTGTATGTGTGTAATGAGGATATTATATTCTACACATTCACTCATGCAGAGTGCATACTTCAAGATTTCATGGGGATGGGGTTGTGAATCCCTTAAGGAGGACTAATTGGTTATCCTGTGGCCCCTGAGAATACTGTTTTGACTGGAGAGCACAGGGTAGGGTGGGGGCAAAAGGATCCTTTTTATGATAGATCTGGAGGCCAGACCCTGAAGGAAATGGAAGTGGAAACTGTAGGGTGGGGCGGGGGGGTGGTGAGCTGGTAAATCTTCTAATCCCTGGAGCATTTCCAGGGGCTGAGTGTATGTTTTGGCCCTTGGCATGAGTTCATCCTGCTACCGTCTGTGTATCCATCTGCAGTGTACCCTCTATGCAAGGCTCTGTTTCCAGTGTTGCAGTTGGAAAGGGTGGATTTACAGGAAGGAATATCCATTATTCTCCTTTCCCTACATCACCCTTAAGCCCCCCTGGGTGCTTCTACTCTCCCTTTTAGAGACCACTGAGCCTGTTCCTAAGTTAGCCAGCAGGCTGTTGTGCAATTATATGGGATAGTCTCTACACTTTGCCCCTGCCTGTCCCAGGAAGTGGGGGGCCAGAACTGGGCCTGGGCACTAACCACTGGGCCCAACCTCTGTAGCATGCTGAACTGCTGGTGTCTGAGCCTGGGAGTGGAACCTACTCCTACCTACTAGTGTGGAGCACTATCTAGCTACCAAGACCTGGGACCCAGCCTCTGCAGTGTTCATAGGCCCTTCTGAGCAGGACTTGGAACAGAACCTGAGCAGAGTACTAATCTTTAGGGCACCATGCCTGGACAAACTCAGTCTCAACCAATACCGAGTGTCATTAATGCAGCTTGTGCCTAGAGCTGCAGGCCTTTGCTCCTATACTGGAGCAGGGGGGTGAGTGAGTCAGGTGTACATACATGTGGCTGTAGTCTCAGAATAGCAGGCAGCGGATAAAACAGAGGCTGGTGCTGTGCCCTTGTGCAGGCACACCTGCCTCCCAGGTCTGTTCCCAAGGTTGTGCCTATTCCTCGTTCTGAAGAAGTTTTCAGTAGCAAGAGTGCTTTGTAGTCTCTCAGCATAAAGAAGCCCAGATACATGGGTAAATATCAGGCAAGGGGATTCCACCTCTTGGTGTTTGTCTGGCTTCTAGTGACTGCAGCTCTGCTTTCAGGGTTTGTGATGCCCCCTGAATGCCTTGGTGGGATTATTTTTCTGTGTGTCTATGCAGCCCATCCATTCCTCTTTTCTGTAATCCCATCTCCCGGGTGGGAGAAATGGCTCTGGGTTGGGGTTTATGGTGTCCCCAGAACCTTTGTTACTAGCATTATTTTTGTCTCCCCAGACAAGGAGACATTCCGCTTTCCAAGATACTTCCCATGCACTGCACCCCAGCAAGGGAAAGTTTCTCTTGCTGTGTTCTGAACATCTGACTCATTTGCTGCCTTTCCAAGGTGCCCATCCCCAGTACACCCGAGTGTGTGTTCTGTACACTAATAATATGGCATTATATCAACTTAACTGTACAGCAGAATCCTCTAAAAGGAGCCACGTTCTCTCCTCCCCTCCTTTAGACAGAGCCACATTACTTGAACAGGGGAAAGCTCGAGGTGGTGGCCATCCAGGGTGACATTGCCGGGGAGCCTCCAGAACTCCATTTGGCGAAGGCCTGCGCAAAGAGATGGGTCCTGCAGTGCACCCTAAAGGTGGTAAGGCTCAGGCTGGATCTCTGGTGAGAATGAGAGCCACGGTTGTGGGCCTTCCACCCAGAGCCAAGTATATAAGGAAAGTGCTTAGGCTGAGTCTGGTGTCCTGCTGACCATTTATAGGGGTTGCAGGTAAGACCTAGACCATGCCAAGATGGGGGGGAGGGCAAGGGGAGCAGACAAGGACACCTGTGGCATACTGTAGTGCAGCTAGAGAAACCCAGTAGGGCAGTGGAGGCTGCAATCTGTTGTAGAAATATAGTGAATAGGAGAGTAGAAATCAGTCTATGCATTAATGGAACGCTTCCTTTTTTTAATCCTCTTTCTCTAGCCCCCTGTGCAGTGTGGAAATGGAACACCTTGCTAGTAACAGTGGGTTGGGCTCTTGGAGCCATAAGTTCCAAAGTACACCTGCCACAGGCGTGCTGATCCCATTCCTTGCTCAGCTTGGACTCCTTGCTATGGAATTTGTACCTAGCCAGCTTGGTCTCTGATGCTGAAGACCAGAACTCTCCCAGGTTCAGGTTACTGTAGGCTGCCATGTGTGAGGCTGGTCCTGGTGCTAATTCTGCTCCTCTGGGGCATCTCTCCACATCATATAACGCTCCAGTGTGTGGTTCCCCCCCCCCCCTTCATCTCTCTGAAGAAATGGCAGAGCAGGGTTTCACTCTGGTTCTTCCACATAACTGTGCAGATCACTAAAGTGAATGGGTTTGGGTCTTGTCCCTGCAGCATTCCTGGCTCTGCTGGATTTGGATGGCCAGTGGGCTGGGGCAAGAAATGAATCCCAGTTTTCCTACATGGCAGTTCTGGAGACTAAACCCTAGGATGCCAAGCCTGACTCCCTGCAGAACTTGCAGCCCTGGGGAAAGGGACCGGCTAGTAAACTCCAAGTCTTTTGTGCAATGTTGTGTGGGGTACTGATTAAGTTCCTGTTTCTGTTCTGACTCTGCATTTCCTTTGCTTCCTCCCTCAGTGCAACTGAACCATGGAGCTCCGAGTTGGGAACAAGTATAGGCTGGGCCGAAAGATTGGCAGTGGTTCCTTTGGAGACATTTACCTGGGTGAGTCTCTTGCTGTTGGCCCTCCTAAACGTTGGGATGTATCTTCTACACTCTGTGATGCTTCTTCCCTGCTAGTGGGGCAAAGCTAGCTTGTGAGGGGAACAATTCGGAGGGCAATCCTTAGTGATTATTCTACTCATGTTGGCTGCATCTCTGGCCTTCCCTGCTGCTGGAGGTTGTCTTAAGTGAGAATACAGAAGTGAGCCAAGAGCTAGCTCAGGCCAGGGAGTGGTGATAGGAATTGGGTCTCTGGCCAAGCTGGTTATGAAGTGATCTGTATAGATTGTGTTGGTCAGACCCCACTCTTCCTTCTTCTCTTCTCCCCCCCCTGCAAACGTGTGTGTGTGTGAGAACCTGTGCAGGTTATTGGTTGTGAGAGTGGTGGTTCAATGAAGGATGGCCTGTTACACCAGGACAGAGAGACTGACCTAGTAAAATCTTTTGAGGAGGTTTGCTGGCTCCATATTGAATCAAAAGTTACTTACACTCCAGCTGGCGATCAGGTTTATATGAGCTCAGAGCTGTTCAGTGTTGTGGGAAAGGCCTCCAAGCATTGGTATGAATTCCTCCTGTTCTTCACTCAGGAACAAAGGCAGGGAAGAGTACCAAAAAGCAAGAGACCACCCTCTAATACTGGTATATGTCCTGTATATCTCTCTCCGAAACTTGTGTGCTGCCTCCAGTCTACTTCCATTTTTAGCATCCCAAACGTTAGGACTTTGTGGGTCTATTCTGCAGTCTAATAGAGCCCCTCTGATAAGAAATAAGTTCTTGAGAACTGCCCTAATTTACCCTTTACAAACCCTCAAGAGACCACCCTGAACAATTCCCCTCCCTCTTGATGCTCTCACCCTTCAGAGACTTGTAGGTAATGATCATATGCTCCCTTGATTGTCAGGTGATAATTGTTTAACTCTTTCCAGCTTTCCTGATATCAGTCCATTGAGCTACTCATTGTTGTTGCTCTTCTGTGAATTCACTCCATTTTGTTGACCTGCTGAGCTGCCCAGGCTAGTGTTCTAGATGTGGTGGAGCAAAGGGCTCTCCTCCTCGGTGCTCTGTAATGTGATGCCTCTGCAGAGAGGGCTTCCTTGGCTTCCCCACCACTACCCTATCACATTGCAAGCTCCTTTCTGACTTGGTGTCAGCTATCACCACAGAATCTCTCTCAGCTTTACTGTTCCTCCCGTGAATATTGCTTTTGGATTCTTTTTCCAAGATGAATCTTTCTTTTTCTTTCCATGTTTCTAGTCACTTATGTTCCTTTTATGATTTCTCTTTCCTCATGTGTTTGCAATAATCCGGTGTTGGTCATCTTCCTTTCCAAGTGCAAACTAATGGTTCTTATCAGCCTCTTGTAACTATTTAGTCTTTAAGGTGCTACTAGACTATATTTGTTGGTTTTTTTTAAGTCTTTCCTCTTACAGACTAACTTGGCTATCCCTCTGAAGCTTATCTGCTCACTGTCTCTTTTTTTCCTCCCCTCCATTTTTTTTTCCTTCTTCTCCTCTCCTCTACCCTCTTCCCCCCCCCCCCCCCCCCGCCTTCCCTTATTTATTCTTGGATCTGGACTTCCAACACTCCTGTCATCTGAAGAAGTGGGCTGTGCCCATGAAAGCTCATGATACCATCTACGTGTTTTGTTAGTCTTTAAGGTGCTACTAGACTAGTTGTTTTTTAAGCCTGTGTATGTCACACATGGCTATTTACTGCCTTTGCCCAGTCACTAATAAAGATGATGGGGTAAAAGCAGAGTGAGGTTCCTTACTGTATCCCTCTAGACACTGCCTCCACCTCCACCTCAATATATGGCTGTATATCATTTGTTTATGGTACTGTAGTTAGCAGCCAACTTGGTTACAAACACAGTCACCTAAGTGAAGCAGGGAACAAGGGTCAGTAATAACTTGCTAAGCCCATTACACAATTTAAACCTTCCTTTTCAGGTAGGAAAGTGTCTCCTGCTTGGTAATGGGTCTGATCCTTCACTCCTTACACAGGTGCAGGTGACTACACAAACTCCTAAAGTGGGTGTAAAACATTCTTGAATTGTTGCACACTCTCTTTGCAAGGTGTAAGTGACTAACATAAGAACAGCCATACTAGGTCAGACTTATGGTCCATCTAGCCCAGTATCCTGCCTTCTGACAGTGACCAGTGCCAGATGCTTCCGAGAGAATAAATAGAACAGGGCAATTACTGAGTGACCCTATCCCAGCTTCTGTCATTTGGGGCTTAAAGACATCCAGAGCATGGGTTTGCATCCCTGACCATCTTGGCTATTAGCCATTGATGGACTGATCCTTTGTTAACTTACCTAATTCTTTTGAGCCCAGGTTATACTTTAGGCTTCACAGTATTCCCACAACAAGCGCCACTGGCTGACTGTGCATTGTGTGAAGTACCGCCTTTTGTTTTAAACCTGCTGCATATTCATTTTATTAGGTGCCTCTTGTGTTATGAAGGGATAAATAATGCTTACTTCACCCCATTCATGACTTTATAGACCTCTATAGTATCCCCCCCGTGGGTATGTCTTTTGCAAGCTGAACGGTCCCAGTCTTTTTAATCTCTGCACGTATGGAAACTGTTTCATACCCCTTATCATTTTTGTATCCCTTCTATGAATCTTTTTCATTTCTAGTATTTTTTTTTTCCTGAGATGAGCTGACCAGAACTGCATGTAGTATTCAAGGTGTGGGAGTACCATGAATTGAAATATTGGCATTATGATACTTTCTCTTTTACCATCTATCCCTTTCCTGAAGGTTCCTAACATTTTGTGTGTGTGTCTTTGTTTTGTTTGTTTGCAGCTGCTGCTGCGCAATGAGCAGATGTGGATAATTTGCTGAAAACAATGACTCTTAAGATCTCTGTCCTGAGTGGTAACAGTAGGCAAAGGACAAGGCAGTGGTGGCTGTGATGCCCTGCCTTGACTAGGGATGATGGGAAATGTGTAATTTGGTAAACACGTAGCAGACAAAAATGTTGTCAGTTACACGATTAACTGCTGGGGCTCTGCATTGAAAAGAGCTTGGGAGCTGTTGCACCATCAGGCTGGCTCAGTCCTGGCTCACACCGGGTCCTGGCAGCTACCCCTGCTGCAGCTCTGCATTTAAAGTATCCTCCAAAATACTTTAAATGCAGAGTCTCAGCAGGGGTAGCTGCTAGGACTCGGCATGAGCTGGGACTGAGCCAATGTGCCTGCGCACAAGCTTCCCAAAATACTTCAGATGCAGAGCTGGGGGGGGGGGGGGGAGGAGGGGCAGTTGTGTAGCCAGTAGCATTAACTGATAAGTATCTGCTTATCAGGTAATCATTCAGCTGGTTACACCATTACATCCCTAGTCTTGATATGCAAAAAGTGTATGGTGTTTAAATATTTTTCACTCAGTCAAGTTACCTTAACCTGAAGCTGTGCTAGCTGGCTATGTTTGAAGCTTAGGTGATTATTCCTCTTCCCCCGCGCCCCCCTCCCCCAAGTTGAGGTCAGATGTTGTAGTGTGGGTGGAGGAAGCACACAGTCCTGTTACCCAGCCCTCCTCCCCTTCCTCCATTGAACAAATCTCTCTGTTCAAGGATCTGTCAGTGCTGCACTAGATACGCCTAATTTTTCTCTTGTGGCCTGGGGATACAGAGGGAATGAAGTGAAGCAAATTAACTTGGTCCTAGCGTGAGATGAGGAACATGGGTTTGTGCAACTAAACTCTTGACCCTTTTCCTTTTACCTAACCACTCCTGCGGCAGTAAGTTTTCTTCTGAGCACTAGGTGCTGTGAGAAATACACTTTGTGGATCATTTTTGGAAGGGGGGGGGGGAATATTACTCTTTTTTTTTTTTTTTTTTCCCCCCACTTACATATGTCTAAAACTGAGTGATGGTGTGTGTTGGGGTTTTTTTTTGGGGGGGGGGGGGGGGGTTGTTGGGTGTGGTTTTTTTTTTTGGTTTTTTTTTTTTTGTTTGTTTTTTTTGAATGGTGGTATCCCTTCCCCCATCTTGAGGACATAGGGAACAGCACCATATTGACTGGAGATGACCCAATGGTCCAGTGTGTCTTAATTATTTTCCACAGTTTTGCAATTCAATAACTGTGTAAAACCATTTGTGCAGAATGTGCCTTTGCTTTATAATGGGCTTGGTGAGGAAGTGGTTTTGATTGGCTGAGTCAGAGAGGTGAGCTGCATTAGCAGAACTGGGGGGGGGAGGCAAGGGCTGGAGGACGGAAGTTATCACAAGTCAGCAGTGAGATGCCTTGTCAGACTCGGGTGGTGAAGGGACTAGATTGCTTCCGAGACAAACCATAGAAAGGAGTATGAGCTGGGCTGGCTGGCAAGCAAAGCATGCTGGTATGCTGGTGGTGTGATTGGCCACTTCCAGGTTGTGTGCCCCTCCCTCACATGGAAGGGAGGGAGTTCCCTTTGTTTCCTGGCCTATTAACTCTCTCGCCCTAGCTGACTTCTCCCATCTGTTCAGTGGCCATCCTTTCTTCTCTCATTAAGCTGGCAAGAGAAAAGGTGGTGGAAGGGGGAGAATGTAGGGAGAGGGAAGAACACTGGCTAATAAACACTGTCTCTAGTGTGCATTGTGTGTTTAGTTTTTCTCATCTGTTACTTCTCTAAAAGGACACTTGGAGAATGCCTTCTTGTTCTGCAGATGATTTTACCTCCCCCTTTCCTGCCCCACTTAAAAAGCTCAAGACATATGAATTCTGAATTCATATGGGCATGGTTATGAGGGGCTGAGTAGTGTTGGATGTTATATAGGATTGTGGATAATTCCTAAATCTCTCTGGCTGAAGCTAGAAAGCTTCATAGTATTTGTGTCTGGAACAGTCTTCTGAGATGCTGAGATTGTAAGAGCAACGAATCTTAAAGGTATTCCCTGTCAGCAACTTCCACAAATCTGTTAGGCTATGTCTACACTACAAGGTTTTTGCACAAAAAGCAGCGGAGCGTCTACACCTCAAGTGCATTTTTGTGCAAGTAAATCAGCAGAACAGAGGGCTTTTGCTGGTAGGGTTAATTCCTCTCCCCACAAAGAATAATTTCTTTTTGTGCTACAGCTTTCTTGCGCAAGAGCATCTGTGCAGTGTGGATGCTCTCTTGCGTAAAAGCACATCGCTTTTGCGATGTGCTTTGAGGTCTGGACATGCTTTTGCGCAAGAAGTTTTTAAGGAAGATCTCTTCCGCAAAAGGCTTCTTGCACAAAAAACCCTGCAGTATAGACAAAGCTTTAGTTAGATAGTAAAAGAGGATTGCGTGGTTAATGCATGCATCAGAGGGCCAGGAACTCCTGAATTCTTCCCCTGGGCCTGTCACTGACTCCCTCTCTAGTGGTGGGCTAGTCATGTGACCTCTCCTTGTCTGTGGATCTCTGAAAGGGATATGCACCTACTTATGATATTTGTCTACCTGGTAAATCCAGGTTTTGCAGAATCCAAACTTAAAAAAAAAAATACAGTACAGTTCTGTGTCTCATGCTTGTGAAGATAATTTTCCACATGTGAACTAGCACATTGGCATCTTCCTAAATCTGCAGAAGCCTGAAACAGTGACTCAGAGATGGGAACTCCTCAGACTAGGGATGTTAAGGGGTAGGTAATTGGCTAATTGTGTAGTCAATTACATGATTAGTCGATAAGGCACTCTGTCCCAGCTCCTGCCCGGTCCAGCAGCTACTCCTGCTGCGACTCTGCAGTTTAAATATAGTAGGAGCTGGGTGCGCAGGAAGCCCTGCTCCTACTACATTTCAACTGCAGAGCCTCAGTGGAGGTAGGTTCCAGACCCGGCACAAGCCAGGATTGAGCAAGCCCAGCTCAGTCCTGGCTTGTGCTGGGTCTGGGAGCTACCCATGCTGTGGCTCTGCTACATTTAAAAGCCTGGCAGCTCTTAGTACATTTAAAATATAGAACTGTAGTGGGAGTAGGTCCTGAACCTGGCTTGAGTCAGGCTTGCACAGTCTCAGCTTGCGCTGGGTCCAGCAGCCCCTGTCTGCGGGTGGGGGGCGGAGAGGGTGTTCCAGCAGAGAGCTGGGACCTCCTCCCTGCACACAGGGGCTGCTGCCGGAGCAGCCTGTGTTGGAGGCTAGCCCAGGCTGTTGCAGATGGGCTGCTGCTGTGAAGCAGCCCCTCTCTGCAGTGGCCTGGGCTGGCTCCCCTCTGGGACACTCCCTTTTCCCTCCCTCCTTCCCCCCCCCCCCCCCCGACAGGGACCACTCTATAAGATGCGAAGCAGCCTTTCCTTGCAGTGAGCCTGGGCCCGCTGTGAGTAGAGGTTGCTTCTTGGCAGCCTCCTCTGCCCCCCTCCTCCCCTGCACTGCTGCCTCTGATAGAGACTGGCTTTTAAGTTAGCTTCCCCCCAGCACTGGCTCATGCTCCACCCCCCCCCCTTTTTTTTGCTGCCTCGCATACAGCAGTAGCAAGGGGGGGGGGGAGAATGCTAGTAGTTGACTCAACTACCAAATAAGCCTAGGCTTATTTGGTAGTCATCTACTTAACTAGTTGCTTATATCCCTATCTCAGACCCCATTAACCTTGTTTGGGTTGGAATTCCAAGTCTAATGATGGCACTTTTAAGTGTTAGCATTAATTTTCATGGTGCCTAGTGGGTGGAGTTGGGAGGGAACTGGGAGTTGCTTCAGGGAATAAAATGAAGAAGAATGAAAGGAAGTGAAGGAGAGAGACAAATTGGAAGTAGCTGTGGGTGTTTTCCCATTAGGTAGTAAGAATCTACCACTGACTGAATAAACAATAAAAACAAGTAGTACTGTGGCATCTTAGAACCTAACAAAATATATATAGTGTCATGAGCTTTCATGGCAACACCTAAGCTTAGGTCTGGTCTGCAGTGGGAAGTTAGGTTGGGAATTAGGACAGCTCTCAGGAGTGTGCAAAAATCCACACTTCCAGCAGTACAGCTGAACCCACCTAGCCCCAGGTGTAGACAGTGCTAGGTTGATAGGAGTATTCTCCTGTTGACCTACCTACTGCCTCTTGGGGAGGTGGAGCATCTATCCTTATGGGATGACTCCCTCCAGCAGTGTAGGTAATATCTTTACTGAAACACTGCAGAGGTACTGCTGCAGTGTTTTAAATGTAGACAAAGCCTTAGTAACTCTGAAAGGGCTCTACAAGCCACCTCCCCTCTGATATTAGTAGGAGGGGTTCTGTTGTGGAGTGAAGGGAGTATGCGCTCCTAAACTTAGACCTGGCCCACAGACCACAATTTAAACAGGGAATTTGTTTGTGTCGAAAAATGACTCTTTGCCAGTGAATCTCGAAGTCCTCTCCTCCAAGCCTCTAACCCCAGATTCCGAGTAAAAAATATTTCCTAATTTCATCCTGTTGATCCTATTTGTTACTCCCTCAGAGTGCAGTAAATAATTCCTTGCTCTCCTTACTGTTTACAGCCTTCATGTTTTTGCAGGCTGTTATGTCTCATGCTTCCTCCCCACCCTGCTTAGTTTTTACTTAGACAAGATATAGAATATAGCCCTTTTTAATAGATCTGTCCCTCCAGGCTTCTAATAACATTTGTGTCTCTCACAAATTCCTACCAACTTGTCTGTCACAGGCCTGGTACTGTAGTATCTCTGTGAGACCTTGGCTGCCTCAAACGGATCAGTGTTCACAAAGTCCCAGGCCTTCCTCACAGGAAATGGACTCTGTAGACATCTGCTTTATCTTGTGGACCTACAATGGGAGAGGAAATCAAGTGGTGCTTTTTTTCCCCTCTTTTTGACCATTTTTCTCCTCCTTAGTCCCAGTTCTGGATGAGGGGTGGAAGTGGTTAGGTGAATAGTGAGAAGGTGCTTTTTTGGTGTTCCCTCACTAGGTACTCTGTATTCCTGGATTGGAAGGCAAGAATTAATTTTACCTACCAAGACTAGATAAGGTCGGTTTTTGTGTGTGGGTTCCCCCCCCCCCCCCCCCTCCCCCCCTGGCCAGCCTTGATCCATTGTCTCATCCCAATCTCTTTGGCTGTGTCTGCACCGTAGTTCAAAATAAGATAAGATACGCAATTTGAGCTATGCAAATTGTGTATCTTATTTCAATCTTATTTTGAAATAGCGCTATTCCAAAACATTCCTTACTCATGGAATGAGATTTACAGGGACGTCAGAATAGCGAGCCTGAAATAACAGGTTTGCTGTGAAGATGCAGGATACTCTGGTGTCCTGAAATAGCGTTGCAGTGTAGATGTAGCCTTTTATACCTATGACTGTTAGTTGGCTAAGTAAATCCCCACCCACCTCTGCCCATCCCTTTCCTCCCTACCCCCATCTTCTGGTTAGTACCTGTGCAACTGTCAGTTTGTGTGATGCTTAGTAGTTCCTAATTCCAGTATGGGCATGGTTTGGGTTTGGAGAAAGGTATGGAGTATCATTCTTGTGGGCAATGCACAGATCTTTCAGTTCTTGCCACTTAAAGGATGGTGTGAAACAAATAGAACCCCTCTCCCCCTTCACCCTGCCGTTAATATGTGGAAGGGGTAGAATGTCCTTCCTCCTCTCTCTTTTTGTCATCCTCCCACAGCCAGCAGAAAATCCATCTTGGCTGATGGCCCTGTGTACTTCGCAGCATGATTACTATATTCTGGGGCAGCTAGTTTTGGTTTAGACATGTAGGATCCTTTTAATCTACTATATATTTGAGACTGTCTGTTTGTTTGTCCAAGAACTCCTGCTAAACCATAAGAGCTTGGACCATTTGGTATGTAGTTTCCTCTTACCATAACTTAAAGCAAGGTCAGGGTTTGGTTGTGCCAGGACAATGGGATGTGCCTGGAATGGGATTGCTTCTCATAAAACGATACAGAAAAGCGACAGTCACGAAGCAGGTGAAATGGGCTGGTTGGAGGTGCCTCCCCAGGCACCCTTTAGGGAGGGTGAAAGCTCCTCCCTCCCCACCCTCATTTTATGTGGGAACGTTGCTGGCTGTTCCCTTCATCAGGGTGAGAGAGGAATGTTCACAGTTTGCTGTATTCCTCACTCTGGCTGGGGTGTGCAGGGGGACAGATGAGCCTGGACCTGCCCCTGCTGAGGGACCTGCATCCCTCCCCTGGCTGTGCCTCCTGCAGTGGCCATGGAGAGGTGTTTCTCACTTGGCCTCAATCTGCTGCAACGAGAAAGGGCTGGTCCCTTCTCCCCAGAGCAGCCTACATACTGAACCCCTCACCTCCAGCCTCACTCCAGATCAATGATTTAAATGAAGCAGGTACATTTTCATTTTATTTTCCAAAAAAACCAAAAATTGAGTTAAGAACCCCAGCAACGCCAGGTAAATCTTCTAGATAATTCCAGAAATATGGAAATACCTTCAGTAAAGGATTCCCTGTGCGGTTTATTCTTCTGTTGCATTCCGTTTACTTCTACATACTTATGAAAGTCTTTGGCATATCCAGAATTGGATTGATGACCCACAGTGACACTGTAGAGTGTGTTTTGTCATCTGGGCTGTAGGGCAGTTTGGAATTATGGTACAGGTTGTACCTCCCTTAGCCGGGACTCTGTGGTCCGGCAACATCCATGGCCCGGCAGGACCACAGATGGTCCTGGACCACAGAGTCCAGGTATAAGGACTGCAGGGGAGGGAGGGGCATGACTCAGCCAGGAGCCCTGTGTTGAGGGAGGGGGGTGCAGCAGGGAGTCCTGGCCCCTGCTGCCAGGTAGTAGTGGGGAGCCGGCAGTGGCTGCAGAGTCCCAGAAGCCGCAGAGCTTTGGTCCCAGCAGCCACAGAGCTCCAGCCTGGGGAGCTATGGCTGAGCAGACAGCAGCAGTGCTTGGCTGGAGTCCTAACTGGGAGCAGCATGGCCCATGTTGGGAGGGAACTCCCCTTGTTCGGGACCAGTCAGGTCCCAGGGGTGCCGGACGAAGGAGGTACAACTTGTATATGCACATTATTGGGATGTTTAACTATTTCACTATGTTTTAACCATGTTGACCTACATGTTGTCACTGTAGACTTAACTTGCTGATCTAGTGAGGCAATTTGCACTTCCCAGAAACTTCTGTTTCGGGTTGTGTTCAGAGTCTGCACTGGCTTCTGTTTGTTTTGCTACCTCAAGATTTTCTTTGCAAACGTAAGAGTTAGAAACTGCATCTATGATTTTAAAATGAAATGTGTGGTGCACGATTCTGCATCAAAGGGTAGATTCCAGGGCAAATTCTGCAGTGGTGGCAGCATGAGATTTGCATAACACTCATCAGAGGTGTCTCACTTAATTCCAAGCATGACTAATCTTCATTTTGCACATCTTCCCCCCCCCCACCCCCCTTTTTCTGTACAGGTGCCAATATTGCCACTGGAGAAGAAGTCGCCATTAAATTGGAATGTGTCAAAACCAAGCACCCCCAGCTCCACATAGAGAGCAAGTTCTACAAGATGATGCAGGGAGGAGGTGAGATCAGTGTGGTTGTTGTCCCCAGTGAGAGTAAAGTAGCAATTTTTCCAGCATTTTGGGGAGGAAGGGGAGAAATGACTGCTGGGTTACCTGAGTGTCAAATATGTCCTTCTCAGCAAGGGATACTGTTGGTGGTAGGGGATCACTGTGGATCTCTCTCTACCTCTGACGCTTGGGATCGGTCTCTCTTTCTGCAGTGGGTATTCCCTCCATTAAGTGGTGTGGAGCAGAGGGTGACTATAATGTGATGGTGATGGAACTCCTGGGACCTAGCCTGGAAGATCTCTTCAATTTCTGCTCCCGCAAGTTCAGTCTCAAGACTGTTTTGCTCCTGGCAGACCAGATGGTGAGTTTCTTCTAAAGATGTCCACACCCCAGCTCCATGCCATACCTTCCTGTTGGCTTTTCCTAACTACTCAAGTGGCTTCCAGGGTGTTTACTCTTGAAGAGGCTGGGGAACAAGGCCACCCACTCATAGGAGCTGTCACGCTGGCTCAAACCCAAGGTCCATTTAGCCAAGTATCCTGCCTCTGAGGGTGGCTAGCACCAGAAGTTCTGGAGGAAGGTGAAAGGCTCTCAAATAGGCAGATGTGGGACAATCTGTGCCCTTTCCCCCACGCAGTTAAGTCTCATGGTGGTCTTGAATAGTTAGATGCTTAATGTCCCTTCCAAACTCTTTCCTTCCCCTCCAGGGGCGATAATGGTGGCTTCCCAGCTGAGGAAGGGGGGAGCGGTGGTAGGAATGGATGCTTCGTGTTCATCTGCTTCTCATCTCGCATGAGTTGGCAAAAAGAGTCCTCTCTTGGGCTGTGACTCTCTTATTGTAGAGCACCAGGAAGCTAGCAGTTCAAGCCTACTCCCATGGCTGATGCTTGCCAGGCCATCTGGCCATGCCCTCTTTTTTAAGGGTGGGGGTTGTAACTCATCCCACCATAACAAGCTTCCTTCTCACTTCTGCTGCATTCACCCTCCTCCTCCAGATCAGCCGTATAGAGTATATTCATTCCAAGAACTTCATCCACCGAGATGTGAAGCCAGACAACTTTCTTATGGGGCTTGGCAAGAAGGGCAACCTAGTGTACATCATCGACTTTGGCCTGGCCAAGAAGTACCGAGACGCCCGGACCCACCAGCACATCCCCTACCGGGAAAACAAGAACCTGACTGGCACTGCTCGTTATGCCTCCATCAACACCCACTTGGGAATTGGTGAGCCTGCTTTTGCCTTTGTCTGTGGAGATTCTGTGTGTCTGTCCGTGTGTACCATCTTGTGTAGAGTGCAGTATATTGGGAGGGGCAGCAGCTGCCATAGTGAAGGTTGCATACTAGTTTCTTTCCTACTTCCTAGATTTCAGCTGCTTTGTAACACTTGAGGCAATGGTGTCCAATGGCTAGAGCACTGGACTGGGAGTTAGAAGACCTGGGTCCTGTTCCCAGTTGTGCCACTGACCTGCTTGGTTATCATGGGCAAGTTGGTTCCTCTCTCTTTGCCTCTGTTCCCTCCCTCCCTCCATTTTTAGATTGCCTTTTCTTTTTGTATTGTAAGTTTCTGGGGGCAGGAACTGTCTCTGCTATGTGTTTGTGCAGTGCCTAGCACACAGGGCCCTGATCTCATTTGGAGCTGCGAGGCAATATTGTAGCAAACGATACTACCATTAGTAATTCTGAAATATATGAATTTCATCTGGAAAAAGCATACAAGTAGATACAAGTGGAAGCAGCATTAGGCATGTACGTGCAATGTAAACCTTACACTTTTTGGCTTCTGAGCACGTAATCTTTAACTTGTAATTACCGTGGGTTTTACTATGTATGAGGATTTGTCCCAGGTGACTGGCCTCTTTGGAATGATGGGTCCAGCCCTGCCTGTGACACCTAGCTCACTTCCTCAGGGAAGAAAATAAGCAGTCACATGACAGGCAACTCATGGGGCTGAAGAGAAGAATGGAAACCTCTGGAGAGCTGAACTGAGAGGAAGAGGAGGAGGATTCCATGCAGCTGGGCTGGGAACCTAGCTACCGATAGACTGATGAGAACCATTGCTCAGCCCCAGGAAGGACAGCTTTGGAGTGCCTTATCCACGGAGAAGAATGTGACTTGAGGGGCTGAAAGCAGACTTCATGTTTACAAAGGCTAACTAATTAACTGGACCCCAGGAAGGGGACTCTGAGGGTGGAGTGCATGCAGGGCCATGCCATGCCACAAAAGAGCAGGCTCCAGGGGTGTCATCCCACTGCAGGAGTATTTGTTGTAGCATCTCAAATCCCTCCACCAGGATCAGGGCCCTATTATGCCGTCCCCACACATACACAAGAAGAGGGGGAATCTCTGCCTTGGGGCATCCAGACTTTGTGACTGTGAGGATTGGCTTTCACAGGGCTTCAGAAATGCGCCCGGCATCTATTAACTGGAAAGCTTACCGGCCAGCCGGAGGGAGATGAAATAAGAGATGGCTGAGGATGTGGGGCTTCACCAGTAAGACCAGTGTTCCATACTTGGGTGACGAGCCCAGTTCCTTCTGCTACCTCAGTTTGAGAAAGGTGCTGGAATTTTCTACCAGGATACTGTACCGTAGCTACCTTGTTGGAGGTCAGTGGACTTCCTACAGGTTTTGTATCTGTAGCTGGCTAATAAGATACCTAATGCAGTTAAAGCTCTTTCTCCTTCCCTCAGAACCTCCTGATGTATTTTGCTAGTGATGGGGGAGAGGTCCTCTGCCTCTTCCTTCCAGGCCTCTGATTGCTGTCACTAGTGGGGAGGCAGATCTGCTAACCATCCAGCTTCTTTTACGGGGTCCCTCTCTTCGATGCAAACTCCTCCTTTCCCTGTCCTCATAACTTTGTCAAGCAATAGCAAAGCAAAACCAGTGTGACTGACAGTTTCACGGCTGCCCATGGAATTCTGAATATCTGCAATAGAAATGATCAGACTCTTGGCACAGCTGTGAGCAATAGAAGCTATCTGTCTGTGGGTTTGGGAAGGCAGTACCATATGCTGTCAGCTACATTTGATTCATATTTGGAAGATTTTTCTCCAGATTTACAAGGACTAAGAATTTAAATCCTACAGAAACTGCAGGCTTGGGTCCTACCCTCAGTCATCCAGGAAAGCTTTCCACTCTTTGCTGGCACTGATGACTTTCTAGAAATCATAAGGTTTGGGCCTATTCTGTGGGGGGGGGGGGAAAGCTGATTCTGATTGTCTTCATCTTTAATAACATGTAGCTGCAGCCTATGAAGACTGTGCATCAAAACAAGGCACACTGCATAGTTGGGAGTTGAAGGATCTCTCCTGTGCTCTGCTCTGTATTAAAAATGTACAGTCTGGAAGAAGCCGATGGACCTTATTTTGATTACTCCTACTCATGCATATATATCAATTGAATTTGGTGTGCTTCACCTACTGTGTCTTGCAGGGTTTGCATTTTTGGGCTGCTCTGTCAGACATGAGTGAGGTTCCAATGTCTGGTTTTTCATGTATAATTATCCACTGTGGTCTTAAATCTCTAGCCTTTGATTCTGGAGTCTAGCTTGCCTATTGCGATGAATGTTTAGATACCATTTGTTCTTCAAAGGGCCAAATGCATATGTTGTGCACTTGTAACTCTCATACAGCACTTAGAACAAAATTTTGAAGCTGAAAAACCTTAATCCTTGCAACATCTCCTAGAATCGCTGTCCATTTTACAAGAGCAGTCACGGAGAGGTTAAGTGACCTGCCCAAGGATAATCAAAACTCTGCACTTCCTGGCTCCCAGCACTGTGCACAGGCCATAAGACCTCTCCACTGAGCAACTGACCAGTGTGAGTTAACAGTTGTTGCCAGGGTACATGAAAACCTTCACTCTGAATTTTGACTCTTTCAGTTACTAAATACTAGTCTTAACATCCCATTCATGTAGTTGAAAGGCAAGGTGTGGAAAAAGTGAATAAGGAGAAGTTATTTACTTATTCCCACAATATAAGAACTAGGGGTCATCAAATGAAATTAATAGGCAGCAGGTTTAAAACAAACAAAAGGCAGTTTTTTCTTCACTCAGCGCACAGTCAACCTGTGGAACTCCTTGCCAGAGGAAGTGGTGAAGGCTAGAACTTTAACAGGGTTCAAAAAAGAAAGCTAGATAGCCATTGATGGACCTAACCTCCATGAATCTATTAGTTAGGATGGGTAGAATGGTGTCCCTAGCCCCTGTTTCTCTGGAGGTGGGTGACAGGGGAGGGATCACGTGAGGATTACCTGTTGTGATTTCCAGCCCCCCCCCCTCCCCCCCCGGGCATCTGGCATTGGCCACTATTGGCAGACAGGATACTGGGCTAGATGGACCTTGGTCTGACCCAGTATGGCCGTTCTTATGTTTAAGGCAGTGGTCACCAACCAGTAAATCGGGATGATCTGGTATATCTTGGCGCCTCTGACAGGTGATCCTGACTGGTTTGGCCAAGAGGCTATCAAGTGCTGGCACTTCAGCTGCCCTTACCCCCTCCCCCCCCCCCACCACACACGCTCTCCCCCAACCCCCACTGCTGTGCATCTCCTGCCCTTTGCCTTGGAGCTGCCCCTCCCTGGGAGCCTCCTGCTTGCAGTACAGAGCAGGGAAGAGAGGAAGGATGCTTATGTCAGGGTGCCCCCTCTCCTCCTGTATTCTCTTTCCACAGAGTAGAGAGGAGGCACAACTGGGCTTGGGATGGAGGGAGTTTGGTGGCTGCTTCTGAGAGTGGTGCAGGGCCAGGGCAGGAGTGAGCCTGCCTTAGCCCTGTTGCACCACCAGCCAGGAGCCACCCTGTGTCCAGCTGGAGCCAGGTCCGATCCCCTGCCTCAGTCATGAACCCCCTCCTGCAGCCCAAGCCCTTCTTGCACTACATATCCCTTAGTCCAAGACCAGAGCCTGCGCCCCAACCCTCTGCCCCTGCCTGGTGAAAGGGAGGGAGAATAGGAGTGGGAGGGAGGGAGGACAGAGTGAGAAGGGGCACGGGTATTTGGGTCTGCGGTAGATCTTGGATTGCACTTAAATTCAAAAAGTGATCTTGTGCTTAAACCAGTGGTCTCCAACCTTTTTAAGGGGAGGAACCACTGAGGGGAACAGCAGTCAAATGAGAGCCTTTATTTCACAGTGCAAGCTAAGGGCTGTACATTCCAGTGTCTGGAAGGGAGTGCATTTTTTTTCTTCATCGAGACTAAGGGAAAAAGTGGGTGGGGAGATCTGGGAGGTTTTCTGCAGTTACCAGGGTAGTCATTTGCCTGCGCAGCCCCCTTGGTTCATGCATTCCAATCAATTTTCACATGCTCTGGGGATGAGACTCCCCTGTGCCAGTCAGAGCGTGTAAAGTCTGAAATAGACACCCAGGGGTGCTCAAGAGGCAGACGCAGAAGGGGCCTAACATATTTTGTCTGAAGAGAGAGTATGGGAAGCATGAGGGGAACAACTATCCTTCCCACCCTAAATGCCTTTTTATAAATGACATCAAAATGGGCCCTCTCTTTCTGCTGGTCCTGCCTCCAGCACTGTTTCCAGTTACACATACTATAAAAAACCCTCATCTTCCTGGGCTGTGCAACTTTGGGAGTTCACAGTCTTATATGAACATGTAACTAGAAGAACACACATTGGCGAGGAATCAATGGGTTGGGGAGAATCTGGCGGCCTTCCCAAGGATTTATCCCAGTCACAAATGCATGGAAATAGCTTGGCTTTTGGAAGGGTGAGGTGGGCAGCAGTGTGCTGGGAATCCGGGAGCTTCCGTGGTTGCAGAGAAGCAGATTCAGATGCAAGTCCTAAATAGCCCCACTCTGTGCAGGCATCTGGTGCCTATGCAGCTTGTCTCCCTACTCTCATTTCCTGACCCAGGCCTTTTGTCTAGGCACCATCTGGGAGGGGAGGAGGAGTGATGAAGGGCCTATGTCTGTGAGGGGGGAGGGAATTGGCGTGGAAGTAGGATACCAATCATAGAAATGGGAAAAGAATACTTCATTGGAAAGCCCCAAGCCAATCTGTACCTTACAGAGACATGGGGAAAAGGTTATTTTATAGCAAGGAGGATCAGTTGGTTGGAGGATAGGGATGTGTTAGTATACATGATTAAACAGTTAACAGATGAGCCTGGGCTCGTATGCACGCGCACGCACCCCCACTCTGCTGCTTCTGTATCACAGGCAGTAGCAGTGGGCGGGCTGGGGGGGGGGGGGAGGTGGGAGCTGTTACCTGCTGGGGAAACTGCTTTTAAGCCGGCTACCCGTGCGCACCATCTCCTGTGGAACCTCCCTCTTCCCCCACCCCCTTCGTGTATAAACATGTAACTGTTGTAATTTTCAGCAGTTAAATGTTTACAAAAACCCCACATTTTAGCATCCTTATTGGAGGATGTGTGGCTGCTGTTCCAAATGTCAAAGGGAAGACTGAGGAGCTGAAGATGAGTAAAACACAGAGGAAGTATGTTGTAATCGGCTAAACACAGGATTGGGAACTCCTGAGTTATAATCCCAGCTCTGACACACTGATTCACTCTGCAACAAGGAATTTAAATCCTTCTCTTCCCCCTATTTCCTGCCTGTAAAATAGAGATGTGATTATTTTTTTCCCTATCTCTCAGGTATGTTAGGCTAAAGTGACTATTGTAAATGCTAAAAATGTGCATGCTAAGAAATGAGTGAACATGGCCTCAGTTCTTAAGAAGAATGTGACTATTGCTAGGGGGTGAAGATCTTATGTTCTCAGATTGATACATACAAGTGATTGATGTATCAATCAGTCTATCACTCTTATATTTTATTCTTTAAATATATATTCCCAGGCAGAAAATGTTAAAATGGAGTTCACACTGAGAATACTTGTGTGTTTAGGGTCTCATACGTTATAAGGCTGTTGTAATTACCCCATAATCAAGAGTTTAAAAACCCAGTAAGTTCACAGTTAAGTTACACTTGATAGAAATCAAGTTAAGTTACTGAAATGCAGTCAGGGCACTCAAATAGCTTTTCGAGCGCTGTCTTGTCGGACTCTTCAAACCTTCTCCTGGGTTTAAAACTCATGAGATATTGTGTCTAGGCTGTGTTTAAAGACATATTGATATAAATGGACTTTTAAGGGTTCCTTCCCCAGTGTTTTTTTTTTTCATAATTAGAAAAGGTGTCCTCCTGCCCTCTGGTGACACCATGGGGGGGGGGGGGGAAATCCTGCTGTGATTAAGGTGGTTTTAGTGTGTATTGATCCAAATTAAACTGATTATTAAAGACACATCCGACTCTCTTTTCATATTCCCCTGCCTCTTCCCCTGATGGTGTCACTTCAGGGCACGGTTGAGTGAGTGAGTGTGTGTGTGCGCATTTTATAATAGATACTACAGGTTTGCACACGGCCTTGCTTTTGTAGGTGTAGCTCACTGCACTCAGTTGGGGGCTCCTTGCTACTTTCTCCTATCCTCCTCCTATTTCAGGCAATCCCTGCATTTCCCTGCCCCTTCCTCTTTGTGCCACATTCTCTGCCCACATGCCAGGGGTTCACAGAGCTCATTTATCCCCTTCTCATTACTATTAAGTACTTTATGATGTCAATATTTTAAACTGCATGGGCATAGCTGGGTTGGTGGAAGGACAATTTACAGAGTTGTTTGAAGCTGCCGGCTCCTCTAACCGTATGTCAGGGGCTCCATGTGTCCTTCATTTCTCCCTTTTTGTTCTCCCCACCAAAGCCAATAAGATTGTGCTGAGCATCACTAGACATTCCCTGAAATTTTGGACTTGAACGCTGCATTTGATCAAAAGTAAAAGGCCATTGAGCTGAGCCTAGGTCTCACTTTCATGACCAGTTTTAAAGCAAAAACAGGTCAAGCACTTGAAAATTGAGATGTTCCAGAATTAAGATTACTTGTGGAACTTAAATTCAGTTCCTGGTGTGCATTCATTATAATTAGGGCCCTACCAAATTCATGGCTGTAAGGTTTTTTGTCATGCTGTGGCTTTATTTACTACACCACCACCAGGCCCCCACTATGCGAGTCCCAAGGTTCAACCCGTGCCATGTCCTTACAATATTAGTCTCTCTTTCCTCAGTTTCAATTTGGGGTTAGTCCACCCCACCTTGGAAGTAGACTGGCAACGCCACCTTGAGTGGTGGGGAAAGATGGGTGCGGGCCTGCCCTCACTCACGGACCCCAGGCCAGGGTCCTAAGGACGTAGACCTGGCTTGGTCCGGTCCAGCTGACGGGGCTTCCTGCCAAAACACACCAGCCCGTGGGCAATCTGCGAATGCCCTGCCCTGGGCTGCTTCCTCTCCCCTTACCTAACTCGCTGGCCTCTCGGGCCGCGCCTGTCTCTCTGCCCCTGTCTGTTCTCTGACTCCCTTTTCAAATCACCTGCATTCGGGTTTGGCTTCCTGCCTCTTCCTCGGCTGACGTCTCCCTCTCCTGTCCTCCACCAGACCCTGCCTTCTTCCCTCCTGTCCCGCGCTCTCCACCCACTTATGTTCCTCCCCGGGGCCCCGCCCCGTACCGCTGTTTGGTAGCGCAGGGGTGCACTGCGCCCACGCTCACCCCGGCTCTCCGCACCCTTCCTCCCTTGCAGAGTTGCTACAGGTGATTTTAAAGCGTGGGGACATAGCGTCCTGTCATGCCCGGGCATCCCCCCTCCCAGCTGTTTGGCGGCGTTCGAGCACGCTGTGCATGCGCTCACCCCAGCTTACTGCGCCCCGTACAGGGCCGGCGCAGGGGCGGGGGGGTGTTTAAAGTGTGGGGTCATCGCACCCCGTCACAGTGGCCATGAAAAATGCATTGAGGACTATGAAATCCGCTCCCTTCCCTCCATTAAATTTGGATTTTTGTGTGCTTTTTATGCTGTATAGACTTCATGTAGGAGACCACTATTTTTGAAATTGGGGGCTCAAAAGGGAGTTGGAGGGAAGTCACAATGCTATTTTAAGTGGCAGCTGGTGGCCCGGTGCCCAGCTCTGAAGGCAGTGCCAGACAGCAGCAGCACAGAAGGGTGGCAATACCATACCATGTCACCCTTACTTTTGCGCTGCTGCTTCAGAGCTGGGCTGGTGGAGAGGGGCAGCAGCTGATTGAAGGCACAGTTCTGTAGGCAGCAGTGCAGAAGGGAAGCAGTACTGCATCCTCCCTACAATAACCTTGTTACCCCTCCCAAACTCCTTTTTAGGTCAGGACCCCTACAACACTGAAATTTCAGATTTTAAATATCCGAAATCATGAAACTTATGGGTTTTTTTTTTTAAATAAATCCAATGACCGTGAAATTGACTAAAATGGACTGTAAATTTGGGTAAGGCTCTTAATTATACTACAGTCTCTCTACTTGTATCATCACATACTCATTTTTCCTGAGGACCTCCCCCATCTCATTCAGTGCACAGGATAGAACTGTTCTGAAGAGGAATCAATGACGAGGGAAAACAATAACAACAAATGTGGAAATGGCAGAGATGCTTACTGACCTTTTGTTTTTGTTTTCATGAAGAAGGTTGGTAGTGACTGGACCTCTAACATAGCGAGTGCCAGTGGGAATGGGGGTAGATTCAGAAGTTAAAATAGGAAAAGAGCAAGTTAAAAATTGCGTAGACAAGTTAAATGTCTTCAAGTCACCAGGGCCTGATGAAATGCATCCTAGACTGCTCGAGGAACTGGCTGAGGAGATATCTAAGCCTTTAGGTATTATGTTTGAAAAGTCATGGAAGACGGGAGGGATTCCAGAAGACTGGAAGGGTACATCTACACAGCAGAGCTAAACTTGAAATAAGCTACGCAACTTGAGCTGTGCTCTTCCTCTGACTTCCCTTAATCCTCGTAAAATGAGGGTTACTGGAGTCAGAGTAAGAAGGCCTCCAGCTCGCCATTATTTTGACATTGTCAAAAAGATGCTCACTTTGTTACTTCGAAATAATGTCAGTTGTTCTGAAATAACGGTGCTGTGTAGACGTACTCAAAATGGCCAAATATAGTACCTGTCTATAAAAAGGGGAATAAGGATAGCTCAGGGAATTACACCTTAGCTTTTATACCAGGAAAGATAATGGAGCAAATAATTAAGGTATTCATATACGAACATCTGGAAGATAAGGTGGTGATAAGTAACATCCAGTATGAATTTGTCAAAAGCAAGTCCTGTCAAACCAACCTGCTAGCTTTCTCTGACAAGATAACAAGCCTTGTGGATAAGGGGGAATTGGTAGCTGTGGTATATCTATACTTCAGTAAGGCATTTGATAGTCTTGTATGACTTTCTCATTAACAAACTAGGGCACTGGTGGGGAACTTTTTAGGGTGGGGGCCCACAGACAAGCAAGGAGGGGGGGAACCCTCTACAGACATGGCCCCCACCTGAGAAGCAGGAAAAAGAAGACATTTACCTCCCTCCCCTCTCATAAGAGGAGAGAAGGGGGATGCTGAGACTCAGGGCTTCCCCCCCTGCCCCCCCCGGGCCAGATTAACATTTCTGGGGGGCTGGGGCTAGTAGATGTTTGTGGGAGGGGGGCCCTAGGTTCTAGGGTGGGACCAAAAATGACAAGTTCAGTGTTTGGGAGGAGGCTGCCAGGGAACAAGGTGGAGGGTCTGGGTGGGAGAGGGATTGTGAAAGGGGGCAGGGGATTGAAATGCCTACCTGGCGCAGCTCCTTGGGGGGCACAAATGGCTCTGCACTGTCTTGCAGTTACTGGCCCCCTCACTGTTCCTATTGGCCATGATTCCTAGCCTATGGGAGTGATGGAGATTGAGCCTGCAAGCGAGTACAGGGACAGAACAGCCATTCCCTTGGCTGGAAATGGGTGAGGAAGGAACTGCAACATGCAGAGCTGTTTCCTTCCCCTTGCCTGGCAGAACCTGGGCTGGATGTAGCCTATGGCTTGCCTTGATCCAGCCTGCAAGACTCAGGGCTCCCTCCTCACACAGCAGTGGGGAGCTGGTATTGGTGCTGCAGCTGCATGGGAGCATGGCTGGAGCACCAGTGCCAGCTCCCTGTTGCAGGGAGCTGGAACCCCCGAGTCGTGTGGGCTGATTTAAGGCAAGCTGCTGTAGGTTCCACATCCCTTAACTGGGGCAATTATTGTAACCCCATCTAAGTTGTAATAAGGTGAGTGCATAACAGGTTGGCTAACCATTCTCAGAGAGTAGTGATCAATGGCTCGTAGTCATGCTGAAAGGACGTGACATAAGTAGGGTTCTGCAGGGATCAGTTCTGGGGCCAGTTCTGTTCACTATCTTCATCAACGATTTTAGATACTGGCATAGAGAGCACTCTTATAAAGTGTGCAGAAGATACCAAGCTGGGAGGGCTTGCAAGTGCATTGGAAGATAAGATTATAATTCAAAATGGTCTTGACAAATTGGAGAAATGGTCTGAGGGAAATAGGATGAAATTCAGCAAGGATAAATGCAAAGTACTCCACTTAGGAAGGAACTATCAGTTTCACACATACAGAATGGGAAATGACTGGGAACGAGTACTGCAGAAAGGGATCTCGGGGACATAGTGGACCAGGCAAACGTCATTCTGGGATGTATTAACAGGAGTTTGTAAGCAAGACACGAGAAGAAATGCTTCCGCTCTACTCTGCACTGCTTAGGCCTCAATTGGAGTATTGTGTCCAGTTCTGGGCACCACACTTCAGGAAGGATATGGACAAAATGGAAAAAGTCCAGAGAAAAGCAACAAAAATGATTAAAAGTTTACAAAATATGACCTATGAGGAAGCATTGAAAAAATTGGGTTTGTTTAGAAAAGAGAAGACTGAGCAGGGACATGAGAACAGCTTTCAAGAACCTAAAAAGGTGTTACAAGGAGGAGGGAGACAAATTATTCTCCTTAAGCTCTGAGGATAGGACAAGAAGCAATGGGCTTATTTCACAGCAAGGGAGGATTAGGTTGGACATTAGGAAAAATATATTTCCTAACTATCAGGGTGGTTAAACACTGGAATAAATTGTTCAACCTGCTCTTTAAAATCTCTGATGGAAATTCCACAGCTTCCCTAGTCAAAACACCTGTCAAGAATTGTCTAGATAAGGGATATTGGAGTTAATCGATTAACTGTTTAAGTGATAAGCTTATGCTTATCGGTTAGTGGTCTTGGTTAAACTTAGCAGGCTCCTGGGGCGGTAGCTTCGCTGCAGCAGGGCAGTGTACCTGCTTCCATGGAAGCTTTGCTGTGGGCTCTGTAGTATACAGCTAAGTTGTATACTGCAGAGCCCACGCATGTGTAAACACTAAGATTTTTAGTGCATGCAGTTACCATTTTTAACACTCCTAGTCTAGATGGTGCTTGGTCCTGCCACGAGTCCAGGGGTCTGGACTTGACCTCTCGTGGTTCCTTCCAGTTATGTGATTCTATGAATGCAGTGAAGGAGGCTTGGTCAATAGTTCACCTGCTTAATTTGTTGCTGAAGTTGGAAAGTGGGGTAATTTCAGGAAGAGAGTGGATGGAATCAAGGGTTAGGCAGTTGAATGCTACCTTGGGAAAATTACTCAGTTTCTGTGAGATACTGGACAAGTCATTGTTAAACCTACTTTTTCACAGGTGACCGCAAATTGCATGTTCCTCATTTTTTGAACACCCAACCCAAGAGAGCTGAGGCCTGATTTCACTTGTAGCCAAGAGCTCTCAGCACTCCTCCAAATCAACGGGAGCTACGTTTTGAACATGCGAAGTACTCTGAAAAAGTTTTGGCCTTAAATCTTTCTCTGCCTCTGTTTCCCACTAAAAATAGACATAATAATACCATATCTCACAGGAGTATTTTCAAGATAAATATATGAATGTTTAAGAAATACTTGGGTACTGTTGGAAAGAGTGCCATACAAATAAATACCTATAAGGAAATTAGTGACTTTATAATGTTTGGGTGGTGGACATTTAAAAAAATTAATACTGAATTAGACCGGGGCCCTGTGCAAAATGTAGTATGTGATCAAGTAATTAAAGATGGTTTCATGATGCATATTCAGAGTGCCAAATTAAAATTGTATAGGCAACCTTCATTCTGAGAGCTTGAATTTGCAACCTTATTGTTCTTTTATTTTGGATCTCTTTAACATGGTGTGGTGGGTGGTGTGTTGTGGGTTTTTTTTTTTTAAACAAACTGGGAAACTAGGAATTCCATCAAATGGAACTGTATTGACTCCCAGCCTTTGGCGCATCCACAACACGGAACTCTACCAATTGAACTGAGAGCAAATGTTAGCAGTAGTAGCTTCTTATCCAGTGTGTGGGTCACCCACCTGTGGCGGATGAGACATTTTGCCAGTGAGTTTCACAGCTACTTCTTGGCAGCAGACAGGCAAATGTAGAGTCTGAGGATTCTAGGTTTCTGTTTCAGGTTCAAAGGGGGAGCGTATTTCAGGGGTTATAGACTCTCCTGCTGCTAGCATGACTCTGTTCCCCATGTCCCTCTCCACCCATCCCTTCTTCCCTCACATCTCCGTGTTCTAGTTGGCCTTCACCTTATCTTCCTCATTGCTCTTGATGTTGGTAGCCACGTGTTGAAAGCCTAGGAGAGAGATGGTCTCTCCACGTTCAGTTCCTGTGCCTGATGCTGCAGTAGTCCCCAGCTACCAAGAGGAGCCATTGAAGGGAAAGTCCTGCACAGCCCCAGGAGCCCAGAGATAGGAGCATGCTGAGTGCATAGAATCTTTGGAGAATGTAGCTGCCAAACTTTACCAGGTCTCTACTGATCATGTATAAACTGCAGATATTCGGAGGCTTAAATCTTGGGGAAACTTGGGCAGATTGTCCAAGGGGATGGCAAGAGGCACATCCTTGACACCAGGGCAAACCCTCCCTCCATCACCAAATGTCAAGTCCCTTCTCTGAATTACAGAGGTTTTAGAGTCTCTCAAAAAAAGTGCTTGGAAGATTTTTTTTTTTTTTTTTTTTTTTTTTGCCCATTTTTTTAAAGTATAAAAATGTGGTGTTTTGTTTTAAGCTCCTTCTCTGTAATGACTGAACCATTTTCGGGTAAACTTTCCAGAAAAATTAGGTCTGAGGCTGGTGGCCAATTGGTTGTGTATTAGAAGTGCAAAAATGGTAGTCTCTCTTGTTTCCTCTTGCTTGCTCCTGACCCCCAGGACCAATTAAGCAACTCCAGTCACGACTCATTCCCTGCCCATGTGTAATTCTGTTCTCCTTCTCCTTCAGAACAAAGTCGCCGTGATGACCTGGAGAGCTTGGGCTACGTGCTCATGTACTTCAATTTGGGTTCGCTGCCCTGGCAGGGCCTCAAGGCTGCCACCAAGCGCCAAAAGTATGAGCGTATCAGTGAGAAGAAGATGTCAACACCCATTGAGGTGCTCTGCAAAGGGTACCCTTGTAAGTGCTGTATGCTCCTGCTGGGTACCTTCATAATACACACAAGCATGCATACTCCATCTCCCCTGCTGGAGTTATACACCGGAGTGGGCAATAATGTTTTGATGGGGGCCACTTCAGAAATTTTTGAAGTGGCCCTGGGCTGCACTGGAATGGGTGGGGCCTCAAGCAGAAGGGGCAGGGCCAGGATACTTCCTTGTTTCCTCACCCACAGACCGTGATTGGTCTGGGGGTGGGGGAGTGCCTTTGCACCCCCCCCCCGCCTCCCCTCCCCTGGAGGTTCCCCCTAGGCACCCATGCCCCTGGCAGTGGGAGGAGACTTTGTGCGCTTCCCCCTTCTGCCCCCAGGCTAATCAGGGCTTGGGGGCTGGGGAGTGCGCAAAGTCTCCCGTCCTGCCAGGAGTGCATGGTGCTTCTATGTGCTGCGCTCTCCTTGCAGGGTGGAGGAAACTTCGTGCGCTCCCCCCACCCCTAGGTCCTGATTGGCCTGGGGGCGGGGGAGTAGCAGGGCCTCTGTGGGCCGGATCAACCTGCTTGGTGGGCTGGATCTGGCCCGTGGAGGCCCTTTTGCCCACCCCTGCTCTACACAGTCTGACCCCAGATTCCAGTGGGAGGAACCTGGCTCATTACTAATAATAATGATTAGAAGAGCTGAGAGGACCTTGGCACTGCAGTCCTGGCACAGAAGGGGAGCCCTTAGAAGTCCCTAGGGAGCTGTTTTTGGGTTGTCTTGGTATTTTTGAGATGGCCCAGTTTAGCGGCAGGCTGTAATGAGAAGAAGGTTCAGGGCTCATGCTGCTGATGTCTAATGATGCTGAGGTGTCTGGTTCTGTGGAGGGTACTAATGCCAGTGTGCAGCCTGTGCTGCTGTGGCCACTTTCTCCTCAGGCAGGACCCTGCTTCCCAAATCCGTTCTGCCTGGTTTGCTAATGATATGTTCTCCCCTCTGGGATCTCATGCTTGAAAAGCAGCAGAAGAGGTGAGGCAAGCAAGGATTTTCCCCCAGATGAATTGGGTAGCTGTCCTCCATGCCCAAAGCAGAGCAGTCTTTAGCCAAGAAGGCGCCTGTTGTGCATCTCTGCAGTGATGCCTCTCTGGTCTGAAGCACTTTTGCGGGGGTCAGGGAGGACTAGTCCTGTGGCTATATCTGAGGCTCGCTACAGGGAGAGTGGAATGGGGGTGTCTTATCAGGTCAGAGTTGTGTTTAATGATCAGTCATTGTCTCTGCCTCTCTTCAGCTGAGTTCTCCACGTACCTCAATTTCTGCCGCTCGCTGCGGTTTGATGACAAACCTGACTACTCGTACCTGCGGCAGCTCTTTCGAAACCTCTTCCACCGCCAGGGCTTCTCCTACGACTATGTCTTCGACTGGAACATGCTGAAATTTGTGAGTAGTGCAGGCCTTTGTGAGGGGTATGGTGCTCTTGGGATAGGGCAGGGAGCAGAAACTGTGACTGCGCTCGCTGAGAGCACATGAGGTGCTGATCCGTAGTGAGCAGAAAGAGGGACAGACAGGGCTGCCCTTAAGATGTATGGGGCCCTACGCAGTACTATTAAACTGGTGCCCTATGTCCCATGGCAGCGGGGGGAGGGGTGATGATTTTTTAGAGATGTGACTTGTTAATCTTCAGCAACACACTAATGAAATATTTTTAAAACACATTTTAAACTAAGGTCCTATAGAATAATACAATAAATTAAAACTGACATTGTATACCTGGGGTTGGCACATGTCTGTTAAATGGCTGTGTTGCCACTCGAATGGCCCTTTCGCAGGTTCTGCTAATAGGTCGGGCAGGCTTTTTCCATTTTAAGTTAACTAGCTCCTCTCCGGAGGAAGCAGAGCCAGAGAACAGGGAATAGGAAGAGGCAGGTGGGTGGACATTAAGATCCAGTGGTGCTCCAAATTTCCAGGTGCCCTACGCCGCTGCGTATAGGGGTGAGGACAGTTCTGGTGACAGACATGTGGCATGAGTAGCCGGCGGAGCACTCAGTGCCTTTAATTGGGAATCACTGGTGCTGTCCTCTACAGCATTGGTCTGACTCTCTCCCATTGCAGCCTTGTACGTTCTTCAGGGCAGGGACTGTGGCTTGGTCTATTGGGCAGGTACCTAGCAGCTACAAGGTGCTACTGCAATCTAAACAATAATGCATGCTTTCCCCTCTCTCGCCTCCTCCAGAAGGAGACTGACGCCTCCTCCTCATGGGATGGAAGGTTCTAGAGCGATGGAATCTCCTGTTTCTGACACTAGTCCCTGAGCAAGGCTTGTTTCTTGGCATGGGGGGGAGGCGCACAGGGGTTTTTGGCTCATACTGTTTGGCTGCCAATTGACAGCTAAGCATGTTGGGTTTGGGGATGGTGTCTGCCTTTCAGGGAGCTGCCCGAAACCCTGAGGACATGGATCGGGAGCGGCGAGAGCACGAGCGAGAAGAGAGAATGGGGCAGCTCCGGGGTTCTGCCACGCGGGCGCTGCCACCTGGACCCCCAGCTGGAGCCACAGCCAACCGCCTTCGCAATGTCACTGAGCCCATGGCCTCCACGCCCACCTCCCGAATCCAGCAGTCCGGTGAGTGGGGCAGGGGAGCTGAGGGGCATGTAAAACTGGGGTGTCTTGGGAGTAACTGGAAGCCAAGGGTGCTCAATGTGTTTCTCTCATTTTCTGCTGCTTTCCCTCGGACAGGAAACACGTCCCCCAGGGCAATCTCACGGGTGGACAGGGAGCGGAAGGTCAGCATGAGGTTACACAGGGGAGCTCCTGCCAACGTCTCGTCCTCCGACCTCACAGGGAGGCAAGAGGTGTCACGGATTTCAGCATCACAGGTGAGTCCCTGCCTGTTGCATGTGGCTGAGGCCTGTCCTGTAGGGCCCTGTAATGCTAAAGTGGCCACAAGAGCTGCTGACTGAACTGTGGAGCTGCCGTTAAGGAGCGTTGTCCTGTTCCCACAAGAATGGCCCTCTTATGCAAGAACCCTGCCATGCCCTCTGCCTTTCCCAGGGCCTAGTATTTGGTGAAATCTTCCTAGCCCAGCTTTCAGGATTCCCTTGCAGCTAGAGTCCTTCAGGCTGGCTCCCTAGCAATGAGGGTTTTGGGGGGGGGGAGCCAACAGATCCATAGAAAGAGAGAAAAATGTATAGAGTGCTTTGTTTTGTCTGCTGCTTTCTCCTCCACCCTCTTTCTGGCTCTGCCCACTCTCACTCTCTTAATCTTTTGCCAGACAAGTGTGCCATTTGATCACCTTGGGAAGTGAGAAGAAGCAGCCCCTGGACCAGTGTTTGCTTAGGTGAGTGCTCTCCCTGGTGCCCCTGGTCTCTTCAGAGAGACTGGTGCCAGCTGTCAGCCTGCGTGCTGCTGTGGTGGAGTGGTGCACTTCTCTCTCCCATCACACAGAGAAGCCTTTTGGTCTTGGAATGGGATGCGTGAGCTTCTTTGGCTGGGGGTGGAGAGGAGCATGGAGGTGCTCCTGTGGGGGAAAATGATCTATGTGAGGTCTCAGCAGCAGCACCTGGTGCTGCGGGGGAGGGGGAAGAGTGTTTGGCAGTTCATTCCACTGCTCCTGAGGGACGGGGATGCTGTAGAAGGCAATTCCTTATTCCGAGGGAGGGGGATATAGGTCCGGAAAGCCATTTTGTTGCTTGTCAGTTCATGTTCACCTTCCAGTTGGTGTGATAGTGCTGAGGACGGGGGGCTGACAGGCTTGCTGGACCCCTGGGAATGCTGGTGGTGAGGGAGCTCCATTCTTGTGAAAGGAACAGGGCCTTGGGCAGAAGGGGTGGGGCTGGGGCAGGGGCAGGCAGCCAGCCCTCAGTGGTGCCTGGGGTGCATGGTGCCACCCAGAGCATGCTACACTAGTGCCCCCTTCCTCCCCGTCCCAGGCAGCCTTGAGAGCCGCTTGGAGCGTGCTGTGTAGCACTCCACTGAAGATTTAAAGAGCTTGGGCTCCGGCCACCGCTGCTCATGTGGTAGGGAGGCCAGGAACTCCAGGACAACTGCGCTCTTTACCCTCCCCTGTCAGTGGGCCTAGCTGAGGAGGAAGATTTGGGTTTGAGTGGGGATGTGGGAGTACACACTGGAAGAGGCAAGATATGTTTGTAGACTTCTTGTTACCAGTGCATTAATCTTTAAATGGAAATAGTTGCTAACCAGGATAGTACTCAGTCCAGAGAGAAGCCCTCAGGAGATAGAAAAAAATAAATGGCTAATTCGGGGTACCAAGCTCTTATTGTCATGGGAGCCCCTCCTTTTTCTAACACACTCTTCCCCTCTTTTTCTTTTAGTGTCTTCACTGTATTTTTCTTTTAAAAAACAAACAAAAAACCCCACAAAACAACAAAAACTTTAAAAAAACCTTTTTTTTTTTGTTTTGTTTTTGTTTTTGTTTTGCCAACACTGTGGAGGTGAGCTGCACCCTGTGCTGGCATGAAATGTTTCTGAGCCCGCCACCTGTGTTCTCCAACATGAGCATCTCCAAGAAGCCGACGACGTGGGAGCCCAACAGAAATGCCTCTGCTACCTTCGTGCGGCGCTCCCCTCCTCTCCCCCCAGCTCCACCCCTGCCCACCATCTTCCCAGCTGGCTGTACCCCGCCCTCCCTTGACTCTGCTCTTTTTTGTTTTATTTTTGAAACAACTTCCTGTTTTTGTGTTTGTGGTTTTTTTTTTTTTTTTTTTTTTTTTTAATTTTGGTTTATTTTTCAGATCAAGCGGTTTCTAATACTATTTGTTTAATTCACTTTTTTTTTAATTGAGGGGGAGTTGCACTTGTTTTGCAGGAATCTCCCGAGCAGGTAGAAAAATCTCTGATTCTAGCCATGACTGGTGGTAGAAATTGGATGTACAAGCATTACAAGGAATGGATTGCAAGCCGTGCGAGGAGTCACAGAAAAGGCCTGCCATGTATTCAAGGCATCCTTTTATCCCAGTGACACCTCTGCACCATGTGGGGAGTAAGCAGAAGCATCAGGCATGTATAAATAAGACTAAAGGTCCTGGCATGCCGAGGGTTTCTTTCCAGAGGAGGCGAGCGGCTGAGTGGAGGAGGTGAAAGTGAAGCTGAAGGACAGGGAGATTGTAACCACTTCCATGCAGGGAGTGGGATCTTTTTCATCAGGCTGCACGTGATGTTAGGTTTTCTATCTTTTTTTTTTTTATCTTGTTTTAATTACTGAGGGGAGAGTGTGGGAACTGTGAAGAAAAGGGTGTGCAGAAACATAGGGGGTGGCTTTCCTCTTCCAGGTCCCCACCCCAAATAAGATCTGACATCCCAGTGTGTTTATGCACAATCCCTGACAGCTCCCTTCCTCCCCCCACTTTAGTTGTTTTAAATGTATTTTAGGAATACTCAAGACCACCCCATGATTCTTGGGTTTTAAAATGCGATAATCACCACTGCGACATGACCTCTAGCTGGCGCACTGACACTGTAGTGTGGAGCTGGTGGGGGTGGGGGTTGGGGGGGATTCGTTTTTGGTTTTATTCCTTTCTATTTAACACTGGTTTTTTTCCCTAATTTATTTACCCCTCTTACTCTTTTTTTTTAATTAAAGAGCAAAACTTTTTATTACTTTGTAATTTAAAAAAACTGAAAAAAAACCTGAAGAACTTTGGGGGTGGGGAGGGATTTTGTACTTTTTTCCTGTGTAAATATTGGACTTTTTTGAGCTTTATCGTGGTTGTTAATTTGAAGTAATAAAGTAGAAAATGATAAAGTGATGCAAGTATCTGTCCTTTCTTCTCTCTTCCCCACTGCTGTTCTGGTGATGTGATATATAAGCAGGAAATGTCATCTTGCTGCTGGTTATGTTCCCAAGTTCCAGGAACAAGTTTGATTAGAATTACTAGGGGGGAAAGCACATGGTCAGAGCACCTAAAAATAAAGCTGATCTGGTCTTTTGGAGTCATGGTGCAGTCAGCACTGTGGCTTTGGTGTGGGGAGAATGGTATGAAATATGATTCGGGGGTCTTCTGATGCTTGGAAGTGTGTGTGTGTGTGTGTGTGTGTGTGTGTGTGTGTGTGTGTGAGAGAGAGACTGACTGACTGAGGTTTCCATCTTGTGAATTTCTGTACACGTTGTTGTCCCTTGCTAAACATGATTTGTCTCTGAGGTTGTGATCAATCATAATAAAATCCCTCTGTTAGTTTTTCCCTCCAGCCTGAAAAATGTTGTCATGAATATAACTATACGGGGAAGGGAAAAGTACATGTAGTTTCAAGCAACTGAAATCAGATTTGTACCTGGTCAGGCTTAACTGCTGTTGAGAGTGATTCTTCCATATCTGCGTCTGGCCCTTGGAGTGCTCTCACTGTCTCGCCTACTTAGTAGTTCATTTTAATATTGAAATATTTCTAATTACTGACTCCTGCAGTTATACCAGTCTAAATAAACAACCAGATGAGAGTTCAGTTTCCTGCTAATCTCAGCTTTTTAAAATTGATTTAAAAAAAAAATACAAGCCCTGGGAATAAATGACTGTCAATGCATGAATCCTTCCAACTCCATCTGTTAGCTGTGTGAAGATGGCTGCACTTTCAACTCAGAGCCTATAATTTGTTGGGCCATGTGGTAGCTTACTGCCACAGAAAGTGTGCATAGTAGCCATGGAGTGTTAGCACTTGTCCCCCAAAACAGGAAACTGTCATGTGTGGGGTGTTTTTGGTACCTCTGTAGCTCCCCTCCCTGCACTTTCCAAGGTAAGAGTGAAACTTGACTCTTTCCTTCTAGCTTCTGTTTCCTGCGGAAGGCACGCTGGTAACTTGGCAGCAGACTGTCGCCTTTCTGCATGTCCTCTGTAAGTTCAGGTTATGTGGGGATGATGATAACTTGCGTGACTCCGTAAAGTCCCCTGATTTATGGATGAAAAGCACTAGTCCTGGGGCACAGCAACACTCCCTAGGGATGGATCAAAATCTGTTTATACTTTATCACTTGGCCTTGGATGGAGGATTCTTTCTTTTTTTTTCTTTTCTTTTCCCCCTACTGTTCTATAACTTAGTCTTTCAGGTTTGCCTGCTCCCATCTGCTCATGGGAGGAATTAATCTGATGAAAATGGGACTTTCTCACTCAGAGGTTGCAGTTCTTAATGTAACTTTAAGCTTAGAGCAGTATAATAAATGCTAGGAAACTTCACAGATTAATGCAATTAAAATTACCTAGATGTACAGTGGGTAAATACTATGGACAAAAGAATTGAGTCTGTGACAGCAGGGGGCTGAGGGCCAGCTGTCAGAGACCTGCTGCGGCACTGAATAGCATAGCAATTTGCAATTTAAAATAAAAAATAAACACAGCCACCGTATTTGCTTAGGGATTGATCATCCTTGTTAGAGAAATAGGTTAGAAATGGGCTTGTTTGCTTTCACTAGCAATAAAGCAGAGTTAATCAGCTTTGGCTTTTGCTCTGGAGTTTGATGGAAAGGAACAGCTGGGCTGGGTTTGGTTCTGTGGCTCCCTGTTAGTGGAACTTGCAGAAAGTATGAAAGGTGAAGTGCAAAGGAGAAAAATGTTCCTCTTACTGTTTCTGTAAAGATGTAGAATTCCGTTGTGGAGTTGTTGTATCCCTCTCTTTGCTCAAAGTACCTTGGTTGGATCTTTGGAGGAGTGTAATAGTGGTTTGGCCCAAGACTAGTCTCCGGAGTGGTGCTGCCACTCTCTTCCTACATGAGGGAGAAGTGGAGGCTGAGTCTTTGGTTGCAATGCAAGAGAGCATGGCTCTCAATGCAGCTGTCTCACAATCTCTCTCCTCCAGTGGTATCCCAATGTTCTCCAACAAACAGGAAGACCTGCTATTTCTAACTAAAAATTCCCTGCACCTGTTAAAATGGGGGTGGGTGAGGAGGGGGGAGAGTTGTGTGGCAGCCTTGATGCATAATAAAGAAAGCATAAAGGCTAAAAATAATTAAAGGGGCTGGGGAAAGTCCAAGATGAAGAGACAGGCAGATTGTCTCCCATTTGTGTAACATTTATTAAATATACAGAGACTACCACATGAGACCAAACCAATGATCTTTCTGGTCCATTGGCCTGTCTCTGACAATGGCAATGCAGACTGCTTCAGAGGAAAACCTTTGTCCAGTCTCAACACACCTAAGGCCAAGTCTACAGAGGGGGCAATACCCAAATACGGGATGCAATTCCAACTATGTGAATAGCAGAGCTGGAGTCAACGTAACCTTAGTTTGAATTACTGAAGCATCCCCACTGGTGGGATACCAGGGTCTGCTAAATCAATCCCCGGTAGGTCAATCCTTGCAGTGGTAAGTGTAGACAATGCCTAAGTGGGCAGTGTAATATTGCTGACATGGAGGAGGTAAGTTTCTTCCTGTTACACTGATGAACAGATGATATGCCATGGAATGGGTAGATTAGCCTTTGTCATCTCTATCCTGACTTGTGTCATTGCCAGTGTAAAGAAACAGCTAACCCTTGTTAGAATCTTACCAAGCTCTTTGCTTCAGTAATTTCATGTGGAGATGAGTTCCACAGGCTACTAAAGAGTTCCATGAAGTAATTCTATCACTTGATTGTATGTGTAAGGAGCATATGAAGATAATTATACACATATGCCACTTATATCCTTTCTATAAAGTTACATCCTTTGTGTGTAAGTGTCTTGATGCCTGTGCTATCCCACATGGCGGCAGGTATCCTGCTGGATAATTGTGGAAGTAAATTTTATCAGTGGGGTGGGGCAGGAAAAGGGAGAATCTGTGCTAAGAGCTTGGGTATGAGGCACTGGAAATGCAATCTCTGGAGAATACTGAAACACTTTACACACTTCCTGGATATTAAAACACATACATCTCAAAAGAATGTGTCATCTAGGTGATGCTAGATTCAGTTGCACATGCTATAACCACTGCTGATTTCAGATCATGGATCTAAATAATCCCTTCCCAAAATTTGCAGGCCTGGCAATTTGTGATCTGCTTGTTCCCTCTGCCTTTGATGCTGTAATGTTTGGGAGACTGCTGCATTCTTTCTCATGGCTGAGTTATTCTTACATATTCCCTGCACATTTCTTCTCTGGTTGGTGAATGTACATAGGTGTGTGCATTGTCTTATTAAAGATCAGCTAGTTATATGGGCACGGAATGGGAGGAGTATTTGGTTAGTGGGGAACCTATTGTCTCTTGAGAGAGCTGGTTTTTTATGTATAAAAACTGTGATGAGTTTGAGTATCTCAAAATATGTTGCGTCAAAAGGAGAGAAATGAATAGAAATGGACAAGGGACCAAACATCTTTTCAGCCAGTGGTGAATGGTAGGTATATCTGGACAAGTTTAGATAAAATAGCTCTAGTGGTATTTCATGTTATAGTTCTGGGAAGGGTATACTATTCTTTTAAGAAGCGCCTGTTTGCAGCTCAATGGATAATGAAGGGTGCCTCTTAAAATAGGAAGGAGTGTTTGCTTTTGCAGGGAGAGAGGTACCAAGGTGTAGTCAAATAATAGTTGGGTTGATTCTGAAGAGAGACTTATTGGGGTAGCTTCATTTTATAGTGAAGCAGCTAGTGCCATCTGGATGCAGGGAGCCACAGGGTGATGCTATCCCTCTTAAACAGTATCTGTGGTCATCTGGATGACCAGGGCACGAGGGGGCACTGCCTCTTTATAGATATAACATACACAAATTGGGCTGGTACTTCATAAAATATAGACCCCAGAAGGGTTTGGTGTTTTGTTTTGTATAAGAGATCCAGGTTCTGTTTAGGCTGGGTGATTTAACTAGACAGAAGTAGTGCAATGATCTCTCAAGAGTTAGAGAGTTAAAACAGCTCTGATGAGAGGCGGGGATTCTTACACTGTTTGGAATTCTTGGCATTTTGTATAAGCATGCATCTAAATTAATTCAGTATTTATTATCTGGATTGTGGTAGTTCAGAGGGCTAGATTATTGCAGGGCCCCATTGTTCTAGGCACTGCGTAAACATAGCAAATGAATGGGCCCCTGCCTGAAAGAGCTCAGACTATATGGCAACACATAAAAGGGACGTGGCACATAAGCAGGCAATGGGGTGGGTGGGATGGAGGCTGAATGTAGTGTGTTGCTCTTACCTATAGCTTTTCATTTTAAATCTTGAGGCATTTAACCAGGCAGGGTAGTATCACAAGCTCCATTTTACAGACGGGGAAAACTGAGGTACAGCATGGCAAAGTGACTTGGTGCCTGAGTCAGGAATAGAACCTAGGTCTCCTAAACCTAGTCCAGTGCCCTACCTAGGGGGTTTTAACACAGACTTGTTGCACGCATAGTTTAATGGCATCAGCCACCTCAGTTCTAATGTTTCCTCTCTCTGACCACTATACAGCTGGACATGCCAAGGCTGAGGAAGGCCTCTCTCCCTTTACAGGCGGAGCATTACATAGTAAGCGCAGTAACACTTTTAAAAACGAATTTAATAGTAGTTAGTGTGAGGAAAGGAAGCTGTGAAAGGCTCAACCCCCTCTAGAATGTAGTGAGGGACCTATGGTACAGTTGGGGGATGCCTACAGGTGCTCCACATAGGTGCTGGAAGTGCTACAGCAGTGTCCATTGTATCCTGGCTTCACAGGTTTGTTCAATGCACTGTACAATGTGTTCCTCTGCCTCAGGCTGGGTTTTTCTGGAGCACCAATCTCCTAACTCACGATTTTCTTAAATGTGTCCCAATGCACTTCTCTACTCACACTCTCCACATCATTGTGATCTTTGTACAAAATATGCCTTGTGAGGTATCAGCTGAAGACTAAAACTTGCTATGCAACACTATGGTGAAATGTATGTAGCAGCCCTATATGTAATGTTACAGACATAAACATGCTTCTGTCATGATTTCGGTTTACCAGACAAGTCCCAGGAAGAGGTAAAGCTGCTTCTCAAAGACAAATTACAAGCTGATACCTCTAGCCAGCTGTCATCAAAGCTGGTATACTATCATCTATCAAATGAACAGTGGTTGGCAAGGAAGGGGGCAGTACCAAACAGATCTGAATCTTAGCAAACAGCAGCATGGAGTATTCTTCACCACCTGACTCTTGGCCTCTGTCCTCATAGTGGGGATGAACACTTATCGAGGAGTAAGCCTCTGAAAAATGTATTTCAGAGGGGTAGCTGTGTTAGCCTGTAACTTTTAAAAATGAGCAGTCCTATGCTACCTTAGAGACTAACAAAAAGTAGATAGTATCATGAGCATTCCTGCGTAAAACCCACTATGGCAGGAATTTAAAAAATGAGAAGTTAAGCACCCCCATTTGTCTCCCTAGCCATCTTTCTTTCCTTTTACACAAGATGAAGTGGACTATGTGAGCTGAAACTTGGCCAGTAATGTTGCTGGCAATCTGTTGTAAAAGTTTTACTTTGGAAAAAATCTAGTTAAAGGTTAGTACTTTCTACAGGTTGGACCTCCCTCGTCTGGCACCCCGGGCACCTAACCGGTCTGCATGAGGGATTTTGATGGACCCAAGAGGTCATTTCTTCCTCCCCCCAGTAAAATTCCCCTCCCCCCTATCATAGCCTAGCTGCCAGTGTCCTAGCCAGCTCCCCCTCTGCTGCTGGCCCTTTGATGCATAGGGCTCCGGGTCCCATCGTAGCAGCCCGCCATCAGACAGCCCTGCTGCTGGGCTCCCGATCCCACCCAGCAGCTCCTGAATGTGCTGCTGGATGGCAGCCCTGCTCCTGGGCTCCCAGACCCACCGCCAGCCAGTGCCACTGCCTCCCAGTACCACCTGGCAGGTGTGCCACTAGGCAGCAGCCCAGCTGTTGGACTCCAGCTGTGTCGCTGGGTGGCAGACCTGCTGCCTCCCAGCCCTGCCGGACAGCTCCACTGCAGCGTAGCAGCAGGGCTCCTAGGCTCTTGGTTATGCTGCCAGGCGCCTCCCCTGCAAAACTCCTGGCCCCGCCACCCCCACTAGGCACTTGTGCTGCTGGGCTCCAGCCGGGCAGTGTTGCCACCAAGGGGCAGCTCCGCTGCTGGCCTCCCAGTTTTGCCACCACAGGGTAGCCCCACTAATGGTCTCCAGCCCTGCTGCAGGGCTCCCAGCCACCAGCCCTCCATTGGGAGACTCTGGTCCTGGACCAGCCAGTTGCTGGACCAGAGTGTCCCGGTTGAGAGAGATTCAGCCTGTACTGCTTTACGTTTTTTTTAAAAGCACTAGCTAGTGTTAAACTTAACTCTCTTTCTTTTGTAATCATTTCTGACTTTAAGACTTTATATTTGTACTCACTGAAATGTATTTTTCTACAAAAATAGATTTATTTTAGTCTTTAAAAATTAATCCAGCGTGTAAGGGAGCACGCTGTTGCATAGTGCCCCGCTGAGGGGTGCCGGACCTATATAGCTGGAACCTAGAGGGCTAAATCACTAACCCACCCAGTAGTGGGAATGTATTGAAATAAGCCTGCAGCTAGTAACCGCGCTGGCCGGAAGTCGGTATGTGACTGGTGGTTGGCAGAGAGGCTGCTGGACTGGGGCTGTGACGGGGTGCGCGGGGTGACCCGCATGCTGTTTGTGAAGAGCCCAGAGGGCGGCACAACATGGTGAGCTCCCCTGGGTGGCAGAGCTGGGATGCCTCAGCCCCGCATGGGTGGGGCTTGCACCCTGGAATAAATACACTGGCTTCCCTGATTCGTCCTGTGAGCCCCGCCTCCGCCCTCCTCCATTAGGCAGCCAGGAGGGGCACGAGCCCTACAGATAAAAGACCTTGGCTGGGCATTCGCAGCCTCGCACCGCCTCTGCTGCTGATTGCTTCGGAGGTGGGGGGGGGGGAAGGGGAGCAGTGCCCCTTTAAGAGCCCCTGGAGGGCGGGGGAAGTAAAGAGGCGCTGCCCTTTTAAGAGCGCGTTGGTGATGTCATTGTTTCGCTCCTCCCCCTCCCCGGGGCGGGGCCGGGCCGGGCCGGGCCGGGCCGCGCGCGCGCGCTCTCTGCGCATGCGCACCGTTGCCTCCCTGAGGCCCGGCTCCTCGCTTCCGCGGGCCGCGGCGCAGATACAGGCGCCGGCTCGGGCCCGGCCCCAGGAGCGGCTGGACACCCAGGGAGCCGCCGGGGGGCGCACGGCCGCGGCATGGGCTCGTGAGGGCCCCTCCCCTCCCCCGAGCGAGCGGGACAGAGCGGCCCCGGGGGGAGCGCACGGTGAGACGGGGCGGGACGCGGCGCGGGCGGGCAGCGGGCAGCGGGCAGCGGGGTGGGGGGGCCCGGCGCGGGCTGGTGCAGGGGGGTGCTGGCTGGCGCGGCACGCCACTGTGCTGCGAGGCGCGGGACAGACATAGCCCTGGCTGGCTGGCGGGGCGCTGGGTGCTGCGGCGGGCGCTGATCGGCACGGTGCTGCGTGTGGCACAATGGGATGCTGGCTGGTGAGCCGCGGGCTGGTACAACGTGGTGTTGCTCGCTACAGCGCAGCGCTGCCGGGTGGTGCTGGATCGCATGGTACAGGACAGTCCATGTGGAGTGGTGCTGGGTGGCATGCTGGGGTGTTGGAAACTAAGGGCTGGGTGGTAGAGGGCACGGTGTGGTGCTGGGATGTACAGCGTGGTACTGGTTGGCATGGCGCAGGGTGCTGAGTGGCAAAATGTGATGCTTGGCTGCTAAAGGTGCTGGGTGGCACAGTGTGTGGTACTGGGTTGATCCTAGCTGGTAGTGATTGGCTCATGGGGTGACCTGGCATGGTGCTGAGTGACACTGAATTATATAGGATGGTGTTGTGCGGTGCAGCTTGGTTCTGAATTGCACTGCATAATGTATAATGGCACAGGGTTCTGTGGCATAACAATGCGGAATGGTCTGTAGCATGCCATGTAAATCGTATTAGAAGCATACACCTGACTAATATGATGAGATATAGATCTAGAAGGCATGTATTTAGAACAAAAGGGGGCTGTGCATATATAGCTTGTTTAATGTACACTGTATATGGTGAATGGTGCTTGTGGCATATGGTGGTGATAAATGCTGTAGACAGCACATACACAATGCATTCTGATAGTATGCACCGAGAGGAACAGTAGTACAAACCTATAGTACTTCTATTGCCTTTAACTTAGCCAGTCTAGTGGAGCACTACTGTTCTCGTAGGACTTCAGTTGCTAGGTAAAACAAAATTCAGTCCTGGCAGATACAAAGAGGTGAACTTTAGAATGTATAATTGGAAAACTTATACCACACTGGGTTCTGATTAACTGTAACTCCAGAAAAAGATCTGAACGCTGCAGAGAGCTCCCTTTAAAAACCTTTAGTGCATGTGCTGTATAACAGGTGTTTGTAGCGGAGCTGGGATAACTAAGGAAAATTATTGAAAATGTAGTGCTGGTATAAATCCATATACATGATCATACGGAATATTTTAATAAAAAAAAAAAAAGGACATAGCAAAAATGGAGGGGACTCGGAGAGGAGCAATGATAATGGTGTGTGTGGAGCTGGTTGGAAAAATCAAAATGATCTGTGGAGATAGGTCATCTGGCAGAGAATTTGGTGAAACTGAACTGTCTGGCTACCCTGCAACCTGCCTAGCAATCTGGAGAGCTTGGGCTTCCAGGGCCTGTGGCATTGGAGCTACCCACCAAGTGTATTTGTACAGAGCCTCTGCTTCATTCCCTTTTGCAAAGAATGTTGAGACTTTTGGTTTTGTTTCCTAATCAGAATAAAACCAATTTTCAACCAGCCCTCTGTGAAATGGAATTACTTTTCTCTGCACAGTTCTATTGGGGTGGTTTTAGTAAAGTGCTTTTCTAGCTATATTAATCTTAAACTGATAGCCTTTTGAGTCCTGTGGTTGGGGGTCTCTTTATTTTTTCATGTGGCCTTATTTAAACGGGTTATATTCACACTAATAGATATTGAGAGAGGACCCTTTCTTTATATGCCTGCTCCAAAGAAGAGATGTCTGTTTCTATTCCCAGCAGTTCAGAGGAAGTCAAAAAGCTCTTGCTAATGACAGAAATGGCTTGTAGAATAAATGAATTTTATTTTGGATTTTTATTTAGCACCAGCTTAGTTTAGGACCCAACTGTGTTTGTGCAGCACATAGCAAGAGAGAGTCCCTGTGCTGAAGAGAATACAGTCTGAATAAACAAGACTGGTGAGAGTGAGTATCCCCATTTTATAGATGAGGAGCTAAACTACAGGAAGATTAAAAGCTTGTCTACAATATGACCTCTAATTTTTCCATCCATGTGCAGAATAAACTTTATTATCTGCACTGAGATGTGCAGATGTGCACCATCAGTAGAAACACATGCTGCTGGCTGTGGGTGCTCTTTTAATCATCATCTGGATGGCATTTGAATCTCTCCCGAGTGGTTGCCCAAGCTCTCAACTTACAGGGAACACTGCTTGTCTATACAACCAGTGAATGGCTAGATGTGTTGTAAGTCTCCCTCATGCTAGCTTGCCTTGCACTGACTGTCCATATGGACCCTGCTGCAACACTAAAAATTCTCTAGTGCACTTTGATCATCTCTGGTTTCCATAAGCAGCTTGTGAAAATATTTTTTGGCTGAGGCTTCCTGCTCTGTGCTCACCCACAGTGGCGGCTCTTGTCCCGCAGGATTGGATTTAGCTCCCCATTCTGGCCCAAGGGCGCTCTCAAACTTGTGAGCAGTGAAAGCCAAACAGTGTCACTTGACATTAGAGATGTAAGAGTGTAACTAGTTAAATAGTTAACGGATAAGCATGAGCTTATTGTTTTCCATTATGGTTAAACTCTTTGCTGGCGTGCCCCAGCTCCTGGCTGCCAGCCCACACTGTGGGCTGTGCAGTATAAAGCTTATACTGCAGCGTCTGCAGTGCAGCTGGCTCCCTGGGAGTGGAGGCAGCTGTTGGAGTGCGTGTGCCTGGGGTGCTCCAGCTCCTGGCCCCACTCCTGGGGAGCCGGCTGCACAGTGGGCTGTGCAGTATAAGCCTTATACTGCATAGCCCGCAGTGTGTGATAACTGTGTAACTGCTAAGGGTGTAAAATTCCGTTTAATCAGTTAACCAGCTAAATGTTACATTTAACAGGTTAACTTGATTAATCCAGCTCCTGGCCAAATGTGGGGGTGGGGCGCTCCCAGTTAACTGGTAACCAGTTAGTATTACCCAGCAAGAGTGATGTTTTCCAGTTAACTGGTTACCCATTCGTGTACCTATTTACTGCTAGTATTTTAATGGTTACATGGTTATTTTTTAAACCATGTTTTGCATCCCTACTTGACATGCAGTCTGTGTGCAGACAGGACCCTCCCCTCACAGTATCTCCGCCCACCTGCCCCCTTCCTTGTCCTGGTGTCATTGGATGGGGGGCATCAGATTTCCTTTCTTCCCTGGGGACTCTTGCTCTGTCCTTGCACACCTCATCCCAATCCTCAACCAGGGGACTCAACCCTCTGCTCCATGGCAACTCCCAGTTTCTTCTCTTTGGAATCCCTCCAGGCCTCATATTTTAATAGGTTTCTTTTGCTCACCTGCTGTGACTCCTTGGACACCATAGTTCCTCTTCCCCTTGGTCTGCTCCAGACACTGCACCTGAGCCTCCCTGCTTGGCAAAGCCTTCTGCAAATGGTGCTCTTGAAACATCTAACTTCCTGGGGAGTCTGCATGCCCTTTTGGGACTGTGGCAGGGCTTTCCTTTCCCAATGCCCCATTCCACACTGCCCCCTTCCTGGCTCTGGCATCACCAGATGTGGGGTCTTGTCTGTCAGAGCTGGGTGGCTCTAAAAATGACAAGGTAGAGAGAGATTGGGGAGGACTGAGCTTCCCTATAGCCTTAGCCACCTTTTGCCTGTGCAGGTTTCAAAGTGGAGTAGAGCAAAGCATGCTCCTGAGCTTTTAGTGTGCAGCAGCAGAGTCCACACTGACAGTGCACAGCAGACTAGTGTGAGAGAGACTTATATCCCAGCTTGTCACATGCTAATTCTTCAAGTTATAGAGAAACTACATGACTTGCCTGGATCACACAGGAAGTCTGTAGCAGAACAGAGGTAAACTCAGGTATATCGGGCTGTGCCTTAACCACAGTGCTATCCTTGTAATGGTAATACTGAAGTCAGGTAAGACAAGCGTTCTCACTTGTCAGTCATGCAGGAGTTTACTGTGGCTGCTTCTCAGATGCCTTTCAAATCATTGAAAGTAGACTGAGCACTGGAGAATGTGCTGCAAGGAACAATCAGGTGTGTGTGTACGGGAGTAAAATGTGGCCTACTGACAATACACCTTTTACTACCTTCCTGTGATCTCTTTTTTTTTTTTTTTTTTTTTTAAAGGAATCTGTATCATTTAAATTAGGACATTTAACTACTGAGTGTGAAGCTGCTGGGATGAGAAATAAGAGGTCTTGCTCTTCTCCTGAAGAAAGTGGGCTGCTCTCTCCAGGTGAGTGGGGAGCAGCTGCCATTAGTGCAGGAGTGTTAAGTATCTAAGGGATCTTGTTCGTGACTGACTGTGAGCAGGAGACTGACTGGTGGATTGGTGCAGTGGCAGCAGTGATGCAAGCGCTGTACCCATCTGTGGTGTTGAAGTGGGATCTCTCCAGTGAAGCTCTCAGTTTACAGGTCAGTCTATTTCTCCATCCTCACCTGTGGTCGTGAATTTTGGGTAATGACTGAAAGGGCAAGATGACAGGTACAAACAGTGGAACTGAGTTTTCTCCACAGGGTGGTGGAGTTTCTCTCAGACAGGGTGAAGGGCATGGCTTTTTGGGAAGGCTTTGGAGTACAGCCTTTACTCCTGGATTGAGAGGAGCCAGATGAGGTGGTTCTGGCACCTGATAAGGAGGCTTTCTTTAAACCTATTAGGGATGTCCGTGGTTAACTGGCTAACCAGTAAGCATCACCCTTACCAGGTAATGCTTACTGGTTATGGTTAATTGGTGGTCCAGCTCAGCTGGACTGTCCCTCACTTGATGCAAGCAGGGGGGGAAAGGGGACTGCTCCAGCCCAACCAGGCCTGCCGCACCACAGGCTGGGGGCACTCCAGCCCAGCCTGGCTGGAGTAGCCCCTGCCTGTGGTGGGCCTGCATGCCAGAGAAGCCCACAGCATAGTGGGCCCACCTGGACTAGAGCAGCTCCCTGCTCACACCACACACTGAGGCACTCCAGCCTAGCTGGAGCAGCCCCCACCTGCACTGTGGGTGGAGGGGCCGCACCAGCTCAGCTGGACACCCCCCACCCCCAGGATCTTGTTTAAGCAATTAAATGTAACATTTAACCGGTTAACTGATTAAATGCTATTTTACATCCTTAATAGCTGCAGACTTGCAGGGCTCTAGTAATTGCTGCTGTGCTATAGAAGAGGGGTTGCCAAACTTACTGACTGTTTGAGTCTCGCACAACAATTTTCAGAAGTTCAAAAGCCAGTACTTATCTATGAGATCTCAGGGCTTCAGCTCTGTGAAAGAGCCCTGAGCCATGGCAGGTGCCTAGCCCTGCTTCTGCTGATGCTCCAAGTCCTGGCAGAAGTTCCTCCCTGGCCACCTTGCTGCAAGACAAAGGTCGCGTCTCCCCCCCCCCCCCCCAATCTGGTAGGTGGAGACTGGAGGAGGTATTTGAGCGTGTTTTGTGAGCCACAATAATGGTAAAAGAATCGCATGTGGCTTGCAAGCTGCAGTTTGGCCACCCCTGCTGTAAAAACTTTCTTATGCATATGAACACCACTGACTGCTCTTGTACTGAAGCTTCTGTGTGTAATTGTACGTGGAGGTTTAGAAATTAAAGCCTCTTGAGGGCTGTAGTAACTGCACTCTGACATCAGCCCATTGAAGATGTGGCTGTTCTAGAAGTAGTGTTCTATTGTTGTTCCAGCCTGTCTGTTTTACCCTTTCTGTTGCCTTTAGGTGCTATAATTTTATCCCTCTTTCTCCTCTTGTGATCCCTGGGTCTCTGCTCTTCTGTGCTGGAAGAGCAGCTTCCTGACAAATACTTGAGACTCATTTAAAGTAGTCTGAATCTGATTATAGTCATAAAATAATTTAAACAAAATATTTAACTAAAATAGTCATAAAACTCAACAGCAGCTGTGACCAAACCCCAGCACTTAGTAAAGCTTTTCTGGTTATAGTCTAAAAATTAAGAGGGAAACATTGGGGCAGGCATCTAGGTGCTGCACGTTTTGTACCCTGAAAGTCATTGCAGCATGAATTTGCTTACGCAGTGTTTAAGAGGATTTCTGACTAGTGAGCGGTGGTTTCCAAACACCTGCTAGTATCCGTACATGCTGACTTCCCTTCTAGCTGGGGTGTTTCACCCTGCCCCACCCCCACCCCTGCTCCGAGCCTGCCTCTTTCTATCCTTTCTTTCCAGTGTGCACCATCTCCTCCTCCCTACCCCCCGCATGTGTCCTGCACACTATAAAACAGCTTTTCACTGTGGGCAGGAGGCACTGGGAGGGGGAGGAGTTAATCAACAGGGTCCTGGATGGGCGAGAGGTTCAGGAGGGTTGGGCGAACTTGGTGCTGGTAGGTGCTGATATGTCAGTATCAGTTGGGATGAGGATTGAGAAGATCTAGTCTATATATAGGTCTCTTGCTATTTAAAAAACAGGGTGTCTTTGTTTGTGTGGTGGTTTTTTGTTCTAGTGCAAGTGGAGTGGCTGAGTAGGCAACCGAGCAACCTGTATCCAGGGACGACGTTTTGTGCAGACAAGTCCCTGAGAACCTTGCTGCAGCTGGGCATGACAATGCCTTTATAACCCCTGAGGTGCATAATTTACCGGAAACTTGAAAGGGGGAATAACTAACATTCTGCCTGCAGCATCCAAGGTTCTTTACGCCACACAATAGGTGGTATTGAATTTTTATCTTCCCACCTATCCTCTCATTCAGGGCAGTCACTGATCAGTGACAGCAGCAATATTTGAGGGATCAGGAGTGTCTTATATAAGACACAGAAGCTAGTTTTCCCACCAGTGAGGCCTCAGAGTACTGGGCCCATTTCTACATGTTACACTTTAGGATAGATGTGAGCAAACTGTAGAGAATGCAGAGGAGAGCAACAAAAACTGAGGTTTAGAAAACCTTACTTATTGGGGAAGATTTTAAAAAACAGACACATTTAGTCTTGAAAAGAAGGCTGAGGGGGGGAAACCTGATAAATCAGTGGTTCCCAAACTTTTCGGCATCATGCTCCCTTTTTGATTTTTGAGGAACCCCCCCCCAAAATAGCAAAACTTGGGGAGGGGGCAGGAACTGACCGGGGACAAGAAACAAAATAGCAGCAAAACTTGGGGGAGGGGGAGAGAGGGGCTGGGTTGCCTCGTGCCTGCCCTCGAATTTCTTCACACTCCCCAGTTTGGGAACCCATGTGATAAATCTTCAACTATGTTAAGGGATATTATAAAAAAGACAGGGGTCAGTTGTTCTTCATGTCCACAGAAGGTATTACTAGAAACAATTGGCTTAATATTCGGCAATCTAGTGTGGATACAATTAAATCTTTTTATTTAAAATAGATTTTTTTTTTTATTATTTAAATGGTAATTCTTCTGTTTTAAAAAGTAATGTGTTTAAAGTGACTAAAACGAGGAGGGAGGGAATGAGAGCTATTAGTTTTAAAAATTTGAAAGATGGTCTTATTTACAAGAGACCTAGGCAGGTAGGAACTTAAATCACAGTTGCTTTTACTTAAATACATATGAAAATTTTCCCATTGTGACTCGAAATAATCAGTTTTAATTCACTGACTACAGTTAATCCCTATATTCTTTTAATAAATCATTTAGTTGTAAATGTGGAATGTTTAGATAAGAGAAGTTTGTATATTCAAAACATGAAAGGTGGTTTCATTTAATAAAAATAAACAAAGTACATAACATAGAAGATTACCTTCCTAATGCTGGTTGTCATAAATCATGAGCAAAAGTTATCTAGTAAATAAGCAATATGTATCATTCACCATTTTCTAACATACTTAAGAATCTAAAAATATTATGCTATATAATTATTCCATGTCTAATGTCAGTGTATCTTCTAGGTAGCAAGAAGGTCTATCATCTCTTGTGCAAAAGCTGTAGATAACTTTTACATTGACATGTTTTAATTGTATCCACTAATGACCATGCATCCTGACAAAAAGGGAGAATTAGGTTAAAATGTTAGGAAAATCTTAAGTACTGGAAGAGATTATCAAGGGAAGCTGTGGAATCTTCATCATTGGAGGATTTTAGGGCCAGGTTAGGCAAATGCCTGTCAGGAATGGTCTAGGGCAGTGGTTCCCAAACTTTTTGGCATCACACCCCCCTTTTTGATTTTTGAAAAACCCTCAGGGCCCCCCCCCCCCAAAATAGCATCAAAACTTGTTGAGCAAAAAAAAAGGAACTGAGCAGGGCAGCAAAACTTGATGGGGGGGGGAGGAGAGGCTGGGTTGCCTCATGCCCCCTGGAATTTCTTCGTGGCGCCCCCCCCCCCCCCAGTTTGGGAACTCATGGTCTAGGGTTCACTTGGTCCTGCCTCCTCATTTGGGGAAGAGGAGGGGGAAGGTAGAGTAGAAAGGGACCCCGAGAGGTCATCTGTGATCAGCCAACTGTATAACGGGGTGACCAAGAGCAGAAAGTGATTGTGTCATTGTCTTGCATTCCTGCTTCCTCGCTAAAGAGACTCTTCCTTCTCCTCAGGATGTTGTCCCCAGCTCGATTTGGTGGAAAAAGGCAATCTCTACAGTTTAGGAACAAATGAATAACTGCAGTGTGGCACATAGAGCAGTAGTAAAGCCTTGAGAATGGGTCTGCCTACATCCTAATGACTGATGCCTCCCCATTCCACTCGTAGGATTTTAAAAACACGAATTTAGCACTATTAGAAGCTGCTGAATTGATTGCTCAAGAGTCTGCGGTAGCTGTTGTCAGTTTATCTGCAGTTCAGGTACAGCGCTGGCAGCAGCAATGTAAGCTGTGTCCACGTTGCCTCTAGATGAACCATCTCGTATAACAGATGAGGCAGGTGTTTCTGGCTCCATGGCTCATCAATTCTTTGTTGCCTCTGTGTGTCTTTGTCAACAAGAGTATCAGTTAATGTTAATTGTGATTGTTGTTTAGGCTGTTGTGGCCACCTGCCCTGTTAGAGTGGATTGAGCCTCCCAGCTATTTTTTCTCAGACTGTTAAATGGCAGTAACTTTTATATAGAATTGGAGACAGAAACTTTCAAATTTGGCTGCCTAAAGTTAGTTGCTTAAATTCCTGTTTAGGTGCATATGTCAAAGGAGTTACTCAGATAGCCATGTCTGAAAATATTGGGCTTAATATCTGCCACCCTCATCCCCTGTCCCAGCATAAAGTTGCTGTGGCTAGCAAATGCAGTATTATTGTGCAGGTGGGGACCACAGGATTGCTTCAGGAGCTATCGCTATATGCCTTCGTGTTGATCAGCTTGACAAACCTTTTACTTTTTCACAGATCTGCAACCTCTCTAGCCTGCCGTGCTGTTGCTAGTAGAAAAGATTAAACTGATTCTAGCCCCCTGGACCGTGCAAGTAGTCCTGGGAAAGTGGGGGTGGGCCTAAGACTTCGTTGAATGTTTGCCTGAGGTGGGCCCACTGATACTGTCTTTTTCTGTTATCCTTGTTGAGATCCGAGAATAGCTTCTGCCTTCAAGCTGATTCTGCTTTTTGAACATCTGAACTTAAGTATTTAAGGGATGTCATCCTAACTAAAGCAATGGCTGATTTTTTTTTTTTTTTAAACTAGCTAAAGTGTGACATGGACACATTTAGCCTTGTAATATCTAAAGGGAAAGAACTCTCCCTCCAAGAGCTCATGGAGTCCTGATTCTGCTATTGGAAATTTGTTGTTCATGATACAATTTGATCTTTTACATTGTTCTTGATCTAGTGAGGGAGAGACAGAGGGTGGGGGAGCAGGACTGAAGAAATTGGTGGGAGCCAGTATTCTTGGGAATTACTGAGGCCATGTACTCCGTTGTCCTTTTCTTGGCATACATGATGACAAATGTTATTACTGATTGTAACAAGAACAAGCATTTGAGGTGGTTGCCTTTGAGGGCTTTAGGACATTTGACTTTATTTGTAGGCATGTTTCTAGTGCATATCACTGTAGTATTTGAGCACCTTTGCATCAGGGAATCTCATGCCACAGAAGTCAGAAGGGGTGGTCTTCCCCCTGCTCTCCTCCATGTACATCACTTCACATTAGACTAAGTGCATAATGAGGTGTCCAGCTTGTTCTGAGGCATTAGAAGCTGTTTGATAAAATGATGGCTTGATCTCATATGGGAGATCTTGGGTAGTAATTGGAGTAAATGCCTGTTTTAATATGAAAAAGTTATTGCCTTGTCATCTTAATGTGTGGCTGTCACTAGCTGTGTACTACTGAACAGTTTCCCTTTTGACTTCACACTGGCCTGTTTAAATGCTATTGACAAATTATAGTCAACCCTCTCCTAGACCTTTCATCTTTTCTCAAAAATGAATGGGAGCTATGTGGAAAGGGGTATGATATTAAGTGAAAGAGAATCTGAGTTAAGTTCCTGTCAGATATTTTGTTTGAGAATTTGGAAAATTGAAGGGAAACCTCCTGTCGTGTTTTGTAAATGTTCATTTCAAACACTATTCTTGAATTGTCTTCTCACCTGCTATCATGGAACCTCTGCCTTGATGGACAAGGCTGGAGTGTATACGTGGGTTGGGGCTGGCTGTGATGTGAGAACTGGACATGCCCCGCCACACACATGCTTTTATCCAATTTTAAGAGGGACTGGAAGGTTGGGGTGGGGGGAAATCCTCCTCCTCCTCTCTCGTTTCCTGTCTCCTTCCAAAAAAGACTGGTTGTGGGATGCTCGCCTGTTATAAAGTGGGTCAATCTACTGAAAAAACAGGGTAGGGAAAGGGACAATAGAAATTAATAGAGCAGAAAAAAACTCTGGGAGGATGAAACTGCGGCTTCTGGTAAAAGGGATTTATTGCCAATCCTGAACTGGTGGGGGACAGGGAGCTCTCTTTCAGGATGATTGTGTGTATTTGGTTAGTAAGGAGTGGGGGGTAAGTAATAGCAGAAAGGGTAATTGGGGTGTGACCAATAGGAAGGGCAAAAAAGGAGGGATGTGGTGTGTTAGGTGGAGGGAGGCATGATTTGCTTGTTCTGAGTTTAAGATTAATTGAAATCAGGAAATTGTCACTCTGTACACAATTTAATCTTCCACAATGTACTCTGCTTATGTGCATAGCCAAGGGATCATCCCCTGAATGTGCACTTACTGGGAATAATCCCACTACCTGAAGTCAGGCTCTCTCACCATTACAGAAAAAATGTTCATGTTCCAGCTTGATTTTTCTGTCTTTTGTTTAACTACATGTACTGATAGCTGTTTAGAAAGGAAATGATGAATGGACAGAATCTTATGAGTATTCAGATTGTTCAGTCCTGCAGAGGGATAACAATGAGAAGCTGCATTTGGACATGTATTTGTTATGCAGCTAGTTGATGTGCAGTTTAGTGGTATCTGATAGGAACCACAGAATTTTAACATGTTGATACAAGTTATGTAGTTAAGTACATATGCTTGGGTGGAGTTCAGTGTGTGCGAATGTTCGGGCACATGTGAATTCCAAAGTATGTGAACTAGTTAGGATGACTTTATTTGTTGTGAGTCGTGAATCCGTGAGTGAGTTACATGGGTCATCCCAATCAAACTTTTGTACCACGTGATGAGGAAGTCTGCATATGCCACATATTTAACTGACATTATCTAAGACCTTCTAAAACATTGAGACTGACTGTCTTGTTTCTCTCCATTTGTAAAGGTAGGTGCCTTTGTGAGTCTAACTATACAGGATGCAGACGGAGAAACTGTGAAATTAGTAATAAGTTTAAAACTCTTGATTTCCTTGATGGTTGCTACCTAGCTAATTCTGGGCTTGTCTACATGGCAAGTTACTGTGCTGCAAGCCTGGGGGATGGTAGGTTGAAACTTGTTATACAATGGCATTTAGCTGATCAGCAGTTGCCAGCAGCCAACATCACCAATGCATGGTGATAGGACACTAGCGGTGAAAGGCTCTGAGTTACAACAGAGAATTCTTTCCCGGGTTTCTGGCTGGTGGGTCTTGCCCATGTGCTCAGTGTTCAACTGCTCTCTATATTTGGGGCTAGAAAGGAATTTTCCCCTGGGTCAGATTGGCAGAGAACCTGGGGTCTGGTGAGGTTTTTTGGTTTTGCTTTCCTCAGCAGAATGGGGTATGCGTTAGGGATGTAAGAGTACTTGACAAGCCTACGCTTATCACAGGGGTGGGCAATAATTTTTGACACTCCAAGATTTTGGAAAATGGTCAAGGGCTGTACTCTTCAGGATATTAATGGAGGAATTCTGAGGTCTGGGATGGAGGCTAAGTGCAGAATAAGGATGTTAAGGACTAGTTGACTATCCGTTAAGCAAATGCTTATCGGATAGTCAAATCAGCAAGTTGATTCCGCGCCCCCCCCCCCTTTTTTGCTGCCTCTGTCAGAGGCAACAAAGGGGTGGGGGGGAAGAGGGTACTTCAAAGTGGCAGCACTGCACGGAGCTCATATCCGGGCTCTCTGCAGCACTGTCCCTTTGAAACGCTGCCTCAAAATTCCATAGACTACTCGACTAGTAAATTAGTTGTTAGTTAACATGCTTAGTGCAGAAGGGAGCTTGGGGTAAGGGATTGGGGTGCAGGAAGGAGAATGGGGTCTGGGAGGGAGTTTGGATGAAGGAGGCAGCTATGACCTAGGGTAGGGGACAGGGATGCAGGATTTTGGGATGTGACCTAGGGATTGTGATCTGGGGCAGGAGATTGGGGTGCCAGATCTGGGAGGGGCTATGAGTGCAGGAGGGGGCAGAGGGTTTGGGTATGTGGAGGGGGGGCAGAAGGTTAGGGAAGGGAGGGGTGCTAGAGGCAGGCTTTGGCTAGGAGGTACTTACCAGCAGAAACCTGAGGCAGACTGCTGCAGGCTGCTCCGCATAGCTCCATTCCAGGCATGAGGGGGAAGGCTTCCTACACTGCCCCTGCACCCAGCAAAAATTCTCCGCTCCTATTGGCCAGAAACTGAGAGATTGGCCAAGGGGAGCTAAGAGATTTTGCTGGAGGGCAGGAACAGCATGAGAAGTCTCTCCTCCCTCCCCAGCTGTCCAGAACGGAGAACAGCTGGGTTTTTAAAAGTGTGAGGTGTTCTCTGTCTAAGAGTTCCAGTGAGGTGCCTGTGGGTCAGTTCCAGTGGCTTTGCAGGGCCAGATTCAGTCCTCTGGCAGCCTCTTGCCAACCCCTGGCTTATTGAATAGTCAGTTGAGTACTCAAGTGCTGTACTCGCATTTCTTCTTCCCTGCTCCGTAAGGGCTCAGGATGAACCAGCTGCTCTGGGGTTAGCTCAGCCGCAGCTCTGCTCTCTGCCTGTTCCATGCGCTGGGCTGACCCCGCTCCTCCAGGTGCCCTGCTTGCACCCGGCAGGTAAGGAAGGGGATGGGGCTGCCCAGCGCTGGGCCAGAAGTCAAGGACCAAAGCCTGGGTGGGCGGAGCGTAGCAGCCAGGCGAACTCAGTGCTCCAAGGCTGGGCTCAGGGAGATGCAGGCTTGCCTCACTGGCCAGACTGGTGGTGCTCCACGTGCAGGTCTCCCACGGCAAGCCAGGCCAATGCCGTTGGCGGCGCCACGCAGAGCCCTGGGCTGGGCAGGCGGGTGTAGTGCCTCAGGCTGGGCTGAGTATTCAGGGAGCCTGGCTATGCCCTGCGGTCACCTGGGAGGAGGCTCCAACAACTCAGCTGGTGTGGCTGGGCTTGCTGTTCAGCTGGAGTGAGTCCGGGCTGAGCACTGCGCACCAGCAGCACCAGCCTGCTGGGCTTGGGGGTAGGGACCAGAGCTCGCTCGTTGCCAGGGCTTCGTCCCAGGTGGGCAGGTGCTGTGTGGCTGGGCTTGGATGTGTGCGGTTGAGCGGGGCTCCTGCGGGTGCGGGCAGCGCTCTGAGTGGAGGCTGAGCCACAACGTCTGCCTGCCTTGGCCCTGTGATTCCTGGCGGGGCTTTGCCCACCCCTAACAGCCTGTATGGTGCATGGGTGCCACTGCTTGGCTCTTACTACATTTAAACTGCAGAGCTTCAGCGGGGGGTAGTTCCTGGAGGCTTCCAACCCTTTAGACTGTCAGCTGTATGATGAGCTGATTTACTTTGGTTCTTAACATCCCTAGCATGGATCACTTGCAGGTTTAAATTATAGTGGAAGTGACAGATTTTCTGTAACATGAAGTCGTCTACATAATAATTTGAGGACCTCAGTAACTCATCCAGAGGTTACAGTCTAGTAAGGGTGACCAAACAGCAAGTGTGAAAACTTGGAATGGGGTGGTGAGCAGTGTTCCCTCTAATTTTTTTAGTCATGTGTGGAATGACTTAGGTGCATCAATATGGAGCTAATGTCTCACATAACAAGTCATTCTGCACATGGACAGATTGTGTTGGGGGGTGAGGGGTCTAAATGGGGGCTCTGGGCTGGGCCAGGTAGCTGGAGTGAGGGCTTTGGGGGTGTGGACTCTGGAGTCGGGCTGTGAATGAGGGGCTTGGGGTGCAGGAAGGAGTTCTCAGCTGGGGAGGTGGAGTCAGGGGAGTCAGTATAGGAAAAGACTGCAGGTTGAGGCAGGGAATTGGGGTGCAGGAGAGGGGTGAGAGCTTTGGGCTGTGGGTTGGGATACAGGAAAAGGTATAGGTTCTTAACTGGGAGTGGGAGCTTTGGGATAGGTCTGAGGATGAGGGATTTTAGAAGTCAGAGTGGGATAGGGAGTTTTGGGGCTTGGGCTTACCTGGGCAACTCCTTGTCATCAGCACTAAGGCAAGCTGCTTAGTGCCTTGGAAGTGGCCAGCAGGTCTGGCTGGGGAGGGGGAGTGTGAGGCTCCACAGTGTACTGTGTGTGCTATTCTCACCCACAGGCACTGCCCCCCCCCAGCTCCCCTGGGCTGGGAACTGGACAATGGGAATTCAGAGCCACTGCTCAGCATGGGGCCAGCACTCAGTGCCCTGTGGCCTCTTACTTAGGACCTGGCCCTGCTGCTGACTGCTTCTCTGCTAGCCCCAGCACAGAGCTGCCCTGGCCGGGCCAGCTTCATACTGGAGCTGGCGGGGAGAGTCCCCTACTGCCATGCCAGTCACTATAGCTTTGGGGCTTGGGGAGAGCACCTTTATGGGGCTTAATAGCCAGTTTGTGGGGCTTAATAGGAAGTTGCATGTAGAGCTTAGAGAGAACTTTGGTGGTGGGTAACAGGCATCTATGGAAGACAAAACCCCAAATATCAGGACTGTCCATATAATAAAATTAGGACATCTGGTCTCCCTAGGTCTATTACAGGAGTGGTGGGCGAGGTTCTGTGACCTTTAGGGTGCTGAAGGCCAGACTAGATGAACATGTGGATCTTCTGGCCTTGAAGTCTGTGAAGGTGTGATGTACCAGTTTGGCTTGCAGTAAACCTTCCTTGGGACACTGCAACAGCACAGTGACAGCGCTGCTATTGTGTGGCAAGCAGGTATTCTACCTTTGCTAGCAACACAGTAACTGTCCATGTAGATAAGGACCCCACCTGTGAAATGTAAACATCCTCATGTTACATTGTTCTCCCTGGTTCTTGTCTGCTTGTTTGTCTGATCCACTGATTATGTCTTGTCTTTTTAAGAGTGTGAGCTGTTTGGGCCAAAGACTATCATTTTGTATGTGTATATGTACATGTCATTTGTACTATTCCTAGCACAGTGAGGCCTTGAGACCAATGAGTTAATTCTAGGCCAGGGCTCAGCAACCTTTCCAGAGTGGTATGCCAAGATTTAACCCTCCTGCCCTGGGTTGTGTCGCTCTCCAGGAGTAAGGAGGGACTCTCTCCAGCGCTTGCCCCATGGACCCTCTGGGTTAATGCAAACCTTTCTCCAGACTACCAGTTGCTAATGGAAACTCACTGTTAATTACATAATTACGCCCAGACCATTTTGCTAGTGCTGCAGCTGGGGAGAACAGTTTTGAGCATTTTAACTTTCTCATGTTAGTTGATCAAACTTCATTTTAAATAAAGTTAAACTTTATGTCCAGCAAAAAAGGTTTCAATGTTTTCTTTATTTATGGCAGGGGTGGGAAACCTTTTTTTGGGTTGGGGGTCACTGACCCACAGAAAAATCAGTTGGGGACCACACAAGTGAGCAGCAAAAAAACCTCCCCCCAAAAAAACCTCTAACCCTCACTTATGAGGCCCCCAAACTGAGACACCTCACTCATCGGGCACGCCAGCCACCATGGGGTGAGGGGAAGGGACAGGGAGGATTGATGTTCAGGGCTTCCCATAGGCCAGATTTACTCTGCTGGGGTTCTAGAGTTAGTGGATTTTGTGAACACCTCCCCCCCCTCCCCCCCCGCCTTAGGCTCTGGGGTGGGAACAAAATGAAGGGTTCAATAGGGTTGCCAGATGGTTTCAACAAAAATAATGGACACACTTGACATTACATCACAATCTACATTACATCTTATTTAGAAAATACCGGACATTTATATTTTCTCAGTTTGTTTCCCTGAACAGAAAGCTCAAATACTGGACTGTCCGGTTGTCAGCCGGTGATCAGGGCAGTGAGTGGTGTGTGTGTATTATACACCCGAGACTTCAACTGCTAGGACTGGGGTCCTTTAGCAGGAGGCAACCTGGAAGAGGTTGATGGGCGCCCAAGAAGTTTTATGTCCGTGTCTTTACCGCTAGGATCGGGATCCCTTCGTGGTGGGCAGCCAACAGGCTGACAGACGCCCCAGAGTTTACAGGGAGAGCTTATTACACCTCAGATTTTGACTGCTAGGATACACGATCCCTTCACAGCGGGCAGCCTGGGGAGGCTGAGAGATGCCCCAACGGATCTGTCCCCTGGAAGCGACATGATCCAACGCTCAAGCTCTCCCTATGTCTGTCCCTTATGACCGGCTGGAGTTCTTTTTAAAATTGTGCTTGGTTCTGTTACAGCAACTGAAGGAGTCAGGTCACAGCTTAAACAGTTACTATTTTATTGTTACAGGGTAAACTTAGCTGTTAAATGCTACTACTGTATTACAGATAACACAGCCACTACAAAGGACAGGACAGAAATTACACTGTCACTTACAGGTACCATGAAACCCTTTTGGTTCTCTGAGCTCTTATTAAATGCCTGCAAAATAGACACCTAGCAGGTATATATTCTCACCCCTGCGTTCCAGACTTGGCATGGCCAGCGTCTTTCTCTCAATCCCTCGGGAAGAAGTAGGGCGAGGTTGGGCGTCCCACAGACCTCGGGAGACAACCAATACCTGCCAGCAGGTGTAGATGATTGGAGCTCAAATGGGGTGGGCTTCTAAAGCCCTCTTTATACCCCTTGGGTCACGTAGGCTTCTTCCTGGTCTCAGGTGGCCAATTAGGAAAAATGGCTTTGAACGCCAAGTTTCCCACGAAGGGTGCAAAGCATAATTCACACCTGGGAAAATGCAGACAATGGGCACCTCTGGTATGTGATGGGCGAAGATTCCTCTCCTGGGACAGTGCAGGCGTGTCAATTACTGGTACTAGCCATCAGGGCGGCGGAAGGCCCCGGGTCGTCAGCTAGCCCATTTACTGTCTGGTTTCTGTTTATGGTAGAGTCAGGGACAGGCAGCACACCTGCGTTCCCAGGGCATCAAAGGTTGACTGCCTTTCTCTTGCTCTCTGGGGGGGGAAACAAGATGGGGTTCATGTCTGGCTACACCGATTCAAAACTGGACACCTGGCAACCCTAGGGTTCAATGTGCAGGACAGGGCTGCCAGCAAGTGGGATAGGGATGCAGGACAGGGTGAGGAGGGCAGGTTCTGGAAGGGAGTTTGGCAGCAGGAGAGGATCTGGGGTAGGGATACGAGAGGGGGTTGGGGGAGTAATACAGAAAAGGTGAGAGGGTGAGAATGCAGCCAAATAGCTAATTGGGGAGGCAAAGAAGCAGAGAGTAAAAGGAAAGTGCATCTTCTGCAAAATAAGTGTGTGTCCCCCTCATGTCTTCCCTCTGCTCTAGGCTTGCTCCCCTCAGCACTATGATGCCCCCCTCCAGCCTGATCCCATGTATTGTCCCATCCACCCTCAGTGCAACACCTGCCCCCTCTCATCCTGGCCCCACATCCTCCTTCATCCCTTCTCCTGCCCACACATTCCTGTGGCCCCAGCACACTCACTGGCAGGGCAGCACAGTCTCTTCCCTGCCCAGCCCAGCCTTTTGCCTGTGAGCTGCGGCTCTGGGGCTGGGGCAGGTAGAGCCTGGGGCTGCTCAGGGCTGGCTGCAGCCCAGCCAGATGCAGAGGGGTGCTGGGGAAGGGGCTCCCCGACTCCACAAACCGCCTGTGGGGAGAAGCCCGGCACACCATGTGTGCCGGCCCCCCAGCCCCAACTGTAGAGCAGGCTCAACCCTGTGCCCTCCTGAAGCAAGAAGCCTGTAGCCCAGGGGGGCGGTTAACACCTTAGCTCCTGGGAGCTGCATGCCCAGGCTGGGCAGGGGCAGCTCCAGGGACACATGCGTGCCTTCCCCCCCCCCCCCCCCCGACCTCACCTTCCAGCAGGAAGCTGGAGCTAGTGCTCCAGCCTGCAGCTGCGTGGCTGAGGCTGGAGCCACAGCATGAGCCCCAACTGCATGGGGTGGAGGGAGGGACAGGGTGGGGTGGGACAGAGCTCCCACCCCGCATGCCATGGGAAATCGGCTCGCATGCCACGGGTTACTGACCCCTGTTCTAGGTACTACTATAGGGGTAGGGAACCTTTTTTGGGTCAGGGGCTGCTGACCCACAGAAAAATCAATCAGGCTGTACATAAGTGAGAAGTGCAAAAAACAAAACAAAACAACCCCCCAAACAAACTCTCACTGATGTGGTCTCCAACTGAGAAGAAGAGACCTTCCCCACCTTCCCCTTGCACACCGGAGTCTAAGGGGACCAGGGCTAGTAGACTGTGTGCTCCAGCCCCACAGAGGGGCAGTGGGACAGGGAGGTAGCAGGGGGTGGGTCTAAACTCGTGGGCTGGATGCAGGCAAGCCAGGGGCTGCAACCTGCCCTGGGCCTTACATTCTTCACCCCTGTACTACTATAACGAAAATAAAAATTATTTTAAGGAATGTTAGTTAAGTCCAAATTTCTGAGGACCACCCAGAGGTAACTGTATCTGTGTGACCCATTGGCAGAGTAGATTTAAAAAAAAAAAGCTTTTATTTTGTGTTTTTCCTTTTTTAGAATAAATCTGAATTTACTATAAAAATACATTAAGACTGAACTTTATAATCTCTTGAAACATAAATAAAAGAACAAACACAGAGAATTCATAAACTTATATGAAAAACTGAGTTAAAGGCCTTTTTTTCCTGTATAAAGAAAGAATTGCGGGGGTGGGGGGAGAAGGCAAACATTTAACTTTTCAGGACAAGCTTTTTAAATTTGGCACAGTATGATGTATATTAAGGGCTTGTTTTGTTTCATAAACATTTTGTATGCTGCTGTGTGTTTAATTAAATTCTAAGTACTCTCTTAATTTTGCTCATGATTTATGTCAAGTTGTATTAAGTATTTAGCAAATGAGCAATTTATCATTTACCATTTTCTGACCTACTAAAATGTGCAATTAATAAATATCTGAAAACATTAAACTATATAAATACTCAAATGTACGGAGTTTCTGAGAGGTAGTAGTACTAGTTTGCAACTGTAAAAACAACATGCAGGTTAACTGGTTGTCACTACAAAGGCAATTTCCCTGCCTTTGATATTCGCATCTCCATAGCAAATACTGTGAACGGGACACATCCACTCTGACTTAATTAGCTTTATTAACACTGGTCCTAAAATTGGCAGGTAACTTGTTTTGCTGTTTATACCCAAAATTCTGTAACTTTCACTGGGGATGTAAGCAACTAGTTACTTCCCCTGCTGCCTCTGTCAGGTGCAGCGGGAGGCGGTGGGGAGCAGAAGTCAGTGCTGTGGAGAGGGAGGCAGAGGTGAAGTGGAGAAACAGTGTGAGCAGGGACTGCAGCAGTCCCTGCTTGCGCCGGATCCTGACTGCTGTACCTCTGCCTTTGAAATGTAGCAAGAGCCCTTCAAGGTGCAGTTGAGATAGCAAGCGTCCCACCCCATTGACTAATCGAGTAGTTGATGGAAATTCCATCGACTACTCAATTAGCTGATTAATTGAAATTTAACATCCCTAATTTTCACTCCAATTCATCTGATGAAGTGGGTTTTATCCATGAAAGCTCATGATCTAATAAAGGTGTTAACCTTTCAGGTGTCACAGGACTGCTCATTGTTCAAATGTATAGAGTGAGTTTATCCTCCTCGGTAACAAGAAGGTATATAATTTCTTGTGGAAAAGCTGATTGTTAATCAACATGTTTAATGGTTCTATCAACTAATGAGAATGCACCTTTTAAGTAGCTGAAGTACAGATGGAAAAGTTGATTTAACATCAATTTATTTAAGTCCGGGCTGTCAACTTGGTAATTTTTAAATCCGTGACTTAAATCACACTGATGCAAATCAATCAACCCTGCCCGTTGGGAAGCTGTAAAGCGCCCTTTTCCAATGCTATAATGCTGTCCGTTTTAGGCGATTTGCAAGAAGTCAGACCTTAGACTGATTCCTGGTGGCAGACTGAGTTTTGTTTTTCCACAGAGTAATTGTAGAGAGAAATCCCACTAGCAGGAGTGGGAAGAAGAGAGGAAAGGAAACCTTTATTTTGTGGCAGGCTAATTTAAAGGAAAAATTAAATATATGGTGATGGTTTGAAGTTGCTTAGAATTTGGATTGTTGGAATGGAGGTGGATTAGTAGGCAGGGGATAGGTATGACAAGTGCATGAGAGAATCTGTTTGTTCTTTGGATATCCGTGTTTGTGTGTAAACACACGTGCCCCAGTTTATAATGTGGATAAGATTGAAATGTGGAATTTGACCCACAAGGAATCCCATATGGAGTTTTCAGGTTAACAATACTGATGGCAAAGAATCACACATAATTTCCTGTTCCCTTTGCTGATTACTTTAGGAGCCAAGATGGTGATCAGGATATAGCTACTTTTGGTTCAGACAGGATAAAATGGGATATAGATGCTTATGAGGACAGTTAAGTTCCATAGGACCTAGGGCTGTCAATTTCCTAATTCCAGAAAACTGAATACCCTTGCCCTGAATACCGTTGTCCCGCCCCTGCTCACTCCATCCCCCCTCCTTCTGTTGCTTGCTTTCCCCCACCCTCTCTCTCGTGTCAAGCAGGTGTGTGTATTGTTGTGACAGATGTATTATGCTAAGTTCAGGTTTTTTATTACAGGATGCTAGAGCTGGAAGCAAAATAGTCAAAAGGGTAATTTAAAAAAAAAGAAATTTCACAAAGATTCTTTCCCTCCTCTGTTCCCATTTTTCATAACCATCTCCATATTTTAACAAACTATTTTAATTTTGTGTGTGGAGTTAGGACTACACATTATCACAGCTGCAATGGGCCCACTTGTGAAGCCCAAATACAAATTCATAAAGCACAGCTGTAGAGATGCATACCTGTCCAGATAGCTATATAAATAAATCTCCAGAAACTGATTCCCATGCCTACATGCAGATACACATGTGCATTCATATATCCTTGTTTAGTATGCACTAACACACATAATTCCACATTTATTTAATACTGCAATTGTTGTTTAGTGCCTGGAGACCCCAATTAAGATCAGGACTTCAGGATGGTAGATGCTGGACACGCACAGAGAGAATCTGCAGCAAAGAGTTTAAAATCTAATTAGACAAAGGAGGGGAGTCTACAGCAGTATATGGAGGTGAATAGGGTGTAGGGCTGTGGGGTGTTAGAGATATGGGGGTGGCAGCTCTGTGAGGTGGAAAGGATGGGTGGGAGAGAGAGCTGTAAGGGATACAGGGATGGGTAGGTGTAGGGGGCAGGACAGGATGGGACCAGGGAGGGATGCAGTGAGGGCGATGGGGGTGCAGTCCCATTCCCAGCACTCTGAGATGTGGGTATACATACCTCAAATGTCTGGGTGCCAGTGAGGGGACAACAGACAGACCACAATTCATCACAGGGCAAGCACCACAGTTCTAGCCCCACTCCATGAGGAGAAGAGAGCAGGGCAGCAGCAGGAGAGGCATGCACCATGTGACCCCTCAACAGCCACCTGTTGAGTGGCGAGTGCTCACAAGTTATGCTAGTTCCTCCCCTGCCTTAGCCAGTGGGAGCTGCACGTGGGGCAGGGGAGCATGTGGCTGCCCCTAAGGCTAGGACCTGGGAGCCTCATGGCATGGTGTCTACCAAAGAGCTTGTCAACCCTGCTGTGTGGTGCAGCAGCGCTGTCAGCAGTGCTGAGTGGAGCCTCCAGGATCCCGTTTTGGTCAGGTGTTTCAGTCCAAAACTGGGCTCCTGGTCACCATACCTAAAGCATGCCTGATTGGCTTGAAGTCTGGTGGGCTGCTGCCCCAGGTGTGTGCTTTGTGTAACAAATGCAGTGGGTGTGGAGTACACATGCATACCATTTTTAGTTTAACTGTTTTGAATTCTAAATTTGCTTTTGGTGAAAGATGCTGGTTTGATGGTGTGAGAGTGAACATTCCCCTCTTCCCAGCAGTGGTACGGGCTTGACCGTAGCAAAGTGTTACTCACTGACATGTTCCTAAGCCCTGTAATGTTATCTTGATGTGAAATCCAAGTGGAGACAGGGACAGGTAGTTTGATCTCTGTATAGCTGGGCAAGCTCAATCCTTGAGCAACAAAAATAAGATTTCAAAAACCAGCCCCGTGTAAAAAAAACTGGGCGTGTTTAGTATTAAGAAAAGATTGTTATCCAGTCCACCTTCAATCTCAAATACATTTTGGGTTGTTTTAAAGAGGCAGGGGATTAATAGTTCTCCATGTTACCTGATGGGATGACAAGAAATTACAGGTTTAATCTGCAGCAAGGGAGATTTAGGTTAAATATTAGGAAAAACTCCCTAATTATAAATGTACATGAGTTCTGGAGTCGGCTTCCAAAGATGGTTGTGGAATTGCCATCACTGTCCAGTCTCTTCCTAAAAATCTCCAAATACCAAACACGAATGGGCTGGGTTTACTTGGTTCTACTTCAGATCAGGGGGCTGGATTTGACTCTCTCAAGGTCCCGTCTATCCCTATATTTCTGTCATTCTGCTTCCCCTCCCCCCACCACACACCCACCTGGGGTTTACTTTGGTTTTCTGCATACAGGTAAAACTACACTGCATTGTTTCCAGCAGGATTTTGCAGTAAGATGTTGGTGCAAACCAACTTTTTGTTTCTGTACTGAAGGCATAGCCAAATACTCCTAAATTGACTTTATGCAAATATTGGATGAGAACTTCAGCCACTACCAGTTTGGTTTGTATCTAAATCAGTGCCTGAGAAGAGAAATGGTTCCTATCCTGTTCTAAAGAATAGTTTAGTGGGCAGAGGGCAGTGGTGTCCAGGAGAGATCATAGGCCTTTCCCCTCTCCATCATGCTGCTTTGAAGATTGCTACATAATTGTATTCTGAGATTCTCAGAAGTTGGCTGAAGAATCCTGTATGAAGGCTATCTATGTATGATGGTTTACATCCCTGTCAGACTGGGGAACACATCTGTAGGCCCCCACACCCACAACACTTATGTAGATAAATTCTTGTTAAAGAAATGGGATTTTTCCATTCACCAAGCAATGTACATATTTTTCTATTGGGTTCTTCACTCATGTTTGCAAAAACACTTTCCAGGGAGAGTGTACAGGTTGAACCTCTCTAGTTCATCACACTCTGGTCCAGCAGCATTCATGGTCTGGCATGATTTTTGGTTAGCTGGTTGTCCACTTATGGGTGTGGCCAAATTTCCCATGGTCCCACAAAGTTTGTTTACAGTCCTGTCTCTCCATGTTCTGTGCTGTTCTTTAGCTCTAATTTACCCCTAAATGTCTTCCAACAGCCGAGTAAGCAGTGACAGTGTGGCTAATGCTGCTAGGCAATATTGACCTCTGATGGTTTGGCAAATTCTCTGGTTCAGTACTGATCAGGTCCCAAGGGTGCTGGACTACAGAGAGGTTCATCCTGTGCTTGTGAATTGAAAACGAAGGTTTTATGTGAGATTTAAAGAGGGGAAGTGCCTCGAAGCAGGAAATATGCGAGAATTCCAGATTGGTGGACCAGAATATATGAGAGCAGATCTGTACCTCTTCACCCTGGAGTTGTAGGGAGTTCCAGAAAAATGAGCAGAAAAGAGAAGGCAAGACTGGGGGTGAAGACTAAGCAGGCTTAGGGACTAGTTCTAAAGTTAAGATTGCATCCTTGTATGTATGCATTACAATTAAATTTTGATAAACAATGAGAAGTCCCGTGGCACCTTATAGACTAACATTTATTGGAGCATGAGCTTTCATGGGCAAAGACCCACTTCGTCAGGTGCCACAGGACGACTTGTTGTTTATGCAGATTGAGACTAACACTGCTACCCCTCTGATAATTAAATTTTTAATTACTCAGTCAACTCCAATTTGTCAAATAACACACTAAAGGCTGCTCAGCTTTGGAAGCCCTGGGGGCCACAATGATACAGCACATGCTGAAGGCTGCAACTTAAGTGTGGTTGCATGCAAATATATATGCAAATAGCTTCATTCACGCTGACAGGCATGAATACAAAGATTAAGGCAAGACTACACAACATACAGGTCCCGTTTAAGTCAGTTCTGCTGATATTAATAAAATGCAATATTTACCCGATTTACATTCATATGACAGAACTTTTAATGTTCAATGACAGCCCAGGAATTTAACTTCTAAAACACACAGCAACAGAAGGCCATTATATTGACTATTTTTTTGTTTTAGCTCCCACCCAGGGGCCGCAAACAAACGGGCCGCAGGGTCTAAGTGGCCTGTGGGCCACGTGTTGAGCAGCCCTGCACTATAATAAACAATCCACAAGCAAGATGTGTCTGACAAAGTGGGTTTTTACCCATGAAAGCTTATGCCCAAATAAATTTGTTAGTCTAAGGTGCTACAGGACTCCTTGTTGTTTTTACTAAGTTATACAAGATAACTTCTCTTTCTCCCCCCTCCCCAAGTTATGCATTCTATTAATTTTGCAGGGTCCATATACTGGTTTCTTTTCTGAACTAGCAGTGCACATTTCCTTTGGTGCATTTCAGTAGAGAAAGTTAGCTATCAAGCTAATGTTCCTGCAAATTTTGGTGACCTATATATGCTATCACCATTGCACTTTTTTTTAGCCTGTAGTTTCCTCTGAAAACTTCCACACAGCGTGCAGCGGTGTTCAAAAAGGCAAATAGGATGTTAGGAATTATTAAGAAAGGGATAGAAAATAAGACACAGAATATCTTGCTGCCCCTATATAAAACTATGGTACGCCCACATCTTGAATTTTAGAAAAATTTTAGTTTAGAAAAGAGGAGACTGAGGGGGGATATGATAGAGGTATATAAAATCATGAGTGGTGTGGAGAGGGCAAATAAAGAAAGTTATTTATTAGTTCCCATAATAGAACTAGAGGATACCAAATGAAGTTAATGGGTAGCAGGTTTAAAACTAATAAAAGAAAGTTCTTCTTCACACAGCGTGTAGTCAACCTGTGGAACTCCTTGCCAGAGGAGGCTGTGAAGGCTAGGACTATAACAGAGTTTAAAGAGCAGCTAGATAATTTCATGGAGGTTAGGTCCATAAAAGGCTATTAGCCAGGGGATAGAAATGGTGTCCCTGGCCTCTGTTTGTCAGAGGTTGGAGATGGATGGCATGAGACACATCACTTGATCATTGTCTTTGGTCCACCCCCTCTAGGGCACTTGGTGCTGGCCACTGTCGGCAGACAGGCTACTGGGCTAGATGGACCTTTGGCCTGCCCCAGTATGGCCATTCTTATGTAGTCAGTTCTCAAACTTACCACACACTTTTCTTATAAATGACTTTCCTGGACTCTGGTATACACAGGAAGCACACACTACTCCAAAATGTTGCATGTGTTTCTAAGGCTGTAGGAAAAAATATTACCAAATACAATTTGAAAAATAGTAGGGAATACAATTATAGCACAATCTAATGCATAATCACAAGAGGGCAGTATTAAGATTGCACATACAGCCTCAGTGTGAGCATTTTCCTGACTCTTGAGTGCTTAACTCCACAACCTTTATCATCTGTTAGATTTTTTTCCTCAAAATTTCCTGTTGATTCTTTTTCTATAAAAACAAAAAATACTTAAAGGAGAATTTTCACTCTCCAGGCCTTTGAACCTCTTCTGGCTTGCAAAAAATTTAAGAAGTGTGTCTGAAGATCAGTTTTTATACAATTTGGTTAGATGACAGTGGAAGCCTTTGCTCCATTCCTGCATGCCTCACACGGACCATAGCCCCTGTGGCATTTTAGGAGCTCTGTAGTTTGGAAAGGTGCTTAGCATCTTCCTCATCTGCAGAGCTCTGAGGTACACTGGAGCAAGGGTCCCTCCTTTGCAGCTTATGAAGTCAACAGACCTCCACTTGACACTTGCATGGCTTTACAAGGTCTGCAGGGGAGGCAGCCTTTCTTATTGTGGGTCTCATTTGTTTTGCTGTAGTCCAGGGGTGGCCAACCTGTTCCAGATGAAGAGCTACAATAGCAGTGCAGACAGGCTCTGCGGTGGGGGAAAATAGGTGGTGGTACATCCGTCCCAGTGCACAGCTTTTTTTTGGTTAACTTTTCCCTGGGTCTTTGCAGCCCTGCCCTTTTTTGGTTCAACAACTTTGCCCCAGCTCTTCACACTGTCTCCACTGCTATTGTGGCTCTTAAAAAAAAAAAAGCACTGGGAAGGGGTGAGAGGTGCAAGCTCTGGGAGGGAATTTGGGTGCAGGAGGAAGAAGAGAAGAGGATGCTGGCTCAGGGAGGGAGCTCCAGGCTGGAGAGTGTTGGGGTCGGGGGAGGATTGGGGTGCTGAGAGAGCCCCAGGCTTGTGGCTGTGAGGGTGCAGGAGTTTGGGCTGGAGTGCATGAGGGGCTCAGGGCAGGGAGGCTGGGAGTATGATGGGCTCAGGACACATTTTCAGTGTGTGGATGGTGCAGGAGTGTTGTGGCAGAAGACTGGGGATACAGGAGTTTGGGGATGTGAGAGGCTCAGGACAGGTGGTTCCAGTGTATGATAGGCTCAGATTTGGAATTGGGGGGTGGTACAGGAGTGTTATGATTCTGTGGCCAGATGGGGGGGCTTGTTGGCCAGGCTTCATTTTTAAATAAAATATTATGTCAAACACAAAATGCTTCAGCATTGTCTTTATTTATGAGAAGGGCAGGGAACCTTTTTTGAGTCAGGGGTCACTGACCCACAGAAAAGTCAGTCAGGGCCACACAAGTGAGATGCACAAAAACAACTGCTCCAAAACCCCCCAAGCCTCACTAATGTAGCCCCAATGTGCTGATGGGGGCAGGCTGCTGGTGGGTGATGGGGCAGGGTACTCGTGGGGGGTTCTGGCCAGGAGGAGGGGACAGACAGCTGGGGCTAGTACCTGGGGATCCCAGGTCTCAGGAAGCGCACTGCCTGCTCTTCCTCCTCTCCTCTCCTCCCCCAGGCACCGCCCCCCGCCCCCCGCTCTAACCCAATCCCCCTCCTCTTCCCCAGAGCCAGGCGCATACCCCCAACCGAATCCCCCTCCCCTTCCCCAGAGCTAGGCACACACTCCCTCCCCCCCCCCCCCCAACCCAGTCGTCCTCCCCTTCCCCAGAGCCAGGCACCCCTAACCCAATTCCCTCCCCCTCGCCCCCCCAATCTAATTCTTGGGTCCCGGAAGTGGAGCCGCCACTACAGCTACACCCTTCTCCCTCCAGGTGCTGGGGCGTGTGTGCTGAACGCCCAGCCTTGAGATGTGCTGGCTGGGATGCCGTGCTCACCCCCACCTCCCGAACCCAATCCCCCTTCCTTCCCTTCCCTCCCATCTCTTCCCCTCCCCTCCCCCAGACTAGAGCCAGGCACCCCCCCTTCCCCGCTCTAACCTAATTCTCGGGTCCCAGAGCCGCCACCGCTACAGTTGCGCGTCTCCCTCCAGGTGTTGGGGTGCGTGCACTGAGCGGCCGTCACGCCGTCTATACCCCCTTCCCCTTCCCCAGAGCCAGACACCTCCCCTCCCCGCTCTAACCCAATCCCCCTCCCCCACTAACCTTATTCCCAGGTCCTGGAGCCACCGCTGGTGCCGTCGCCACACCTGGAGCCGCTGCCACTGCCTGCACTCAGCAGCCAGCTGCTAACACATGCAGGCTGGGATGCTGAGTGTGACCTGGCCTGCATGTGCAGGATATGACACAGTGCGCTGGGGGCTGTGAGCGGAACGGCGCAGGCCGTGAGCACACATGCGCCTCACAGCAGCCCGGCTGTGAGAGCGGCTGACCTGAGTGGTTCTGGGTTCTGTCAGGAGCCGCAATTTTTTTCTTCATGAGCTGCATGTGGCTCGGCCACCCCTGCTATAGTCCTTTTCACATGTGGTGAATGTTTGAACTTCCACACTGCAGCTAACAGAAGCTCAGCTGTGTCAATATTAACAATGCTGGGATCCCTAGTGTGGATGGGGTTAAGGCTGTTGAGGTGACTTTTAACACCATTTTTAGTTGATCCCCCGTAGGAGACATGGGGCTTTAAAAAAAAAAAAAAAAAAAAAAAGGCAATTAAAACTGTATCTGTGCTAGGATTCCCAGTGTTGCTAGTACTGGGGCAGCTAGACCAGCGTTATCTAGGGTAGAATTACTTTGGTACAAATTTGCTAGTGTGTGGACTGTGTGGTGCAGGGTTACTATATTTGAACTTTCAAAAAAGAAGACACACCTGAGAGGAAGTGTATCTGTATCTACCAGCTCATGTTGTATACTATATCAGTGTTTCTCAACCTTTTTATATAAAGTATCCCTTTAAAAAAAAAAAAAAAAAAAAAAACATAAGTACCCTCAGTACCTACAGTTTTCAGACACACATTTTTTTTTCTACCATTGCAACACATTTGTTTAAACAACTTAACTGTAGTTGGGTGGGGGGTGAAATTTTTGGGTGTAAAAAGTACAAAAATAATAAAGTGCTGTAAAACTTAAAAATTCAGTTTTCTCAAATTTCAGTTGTTGACATACCCTACCCTTCCAGACTTCTCTCGAGTACCCATAAGGGTACTCATACCACTGGTTGAGAAACACAGTACTATATAACACATTAATACAACATGAGCTGGTAGATACTGATACAGATACACTTCCTCTCAGGTGTGTCCTCTTTTTTGAAAGTTCATATATGGTAACCCTCAGGAGCCCTCTGTCAACCCCTTCACATTTTAGAAGATATGCAGAAGAACTTCTCCTGAGCTTCCCTTGTTCCTACAGATTTGCAGTATGATAGCTGACTGGACTTTTCACTGAGTTAACCATGACTGCATCTCCTGTGAATCCTTTCTAGATAAGCACCTTATGAGCTCTATAGAAATATCTATTGCCTGTATTAGTATGGGCTTATCAAAGGCTTAGAACACTGTCCAATCATAACCAGTTTCATCCATAATCAGCAAAGGCCCTGCTTCTCAGTGAGGGCAATTTCCATCCAAGTTTGTGTTCAAACCTTCAACCATTTTTTTTTCTGCAGGGATGTTTGAATTGAAAGTCGCAAGAATTTTTTTTTTTTAATAATGGGAAAAGTATAATCTTGTGCTCAGAAATAGTTGAACTGTTTCCCTCGTGTTTTTTTTTTTTTTTAAATCACCCTTGGGCAGACATCAAGCGTAGAAAATTTTAGCCTGAAGGCAGAATGTTTCAGAGAAAGCGCAGCAAACGGAAGAAGAAAAGGGGGTGGAGAACCATAAAAAATGTCCAGTCCTTCTGCAGACCCATGCACTGTTTTCTTTTGTGCCAGTGTTCGGTACACTCAACAGAATGCTTCGTAATTGAAATTCCTGCCAGTTTTGGTGACCAAAATTCATGGATAAACTTGTTAGAAAGAACCCAGCTATTTCCCCCAACTTACTTTTTGTTTTCCTTCTCTTTGCAAAGTGAGAAGAAAGTAGGTAGAATTCTTTCCATCGGTAGAATTATTGGTCACACATGCAAGCCTCTCATTTAGAAGCAACATGGCCCTAGCAGAGTGACCCTAGGAATGTATGCTTTTGGCATGTGTACACACTCCAAGTGGTGGTGGTAATTAATAAAGGACATTTTCCTTTGGAATTGATGCTGAATCAGTTTCCCTCTGTAATATTACATGTTGGGCTGCTTGTGGTGCTGTTTCAAATGAGCTGTAAATCTAAAGTGCTGGCCGTTCAGTGTAGAAGGACTCTGAGACATGTTTCTAAAGGGTAAGGATGTTTACTGGGGTGTCCTGGCCACATTCTAGTTTGGGAAATTTAAATTCTGCAAACCTGAATTCCTATGTAGTGCCAGGTGGATGCAGTATTCTTTACTTCCTGGCTAAACTGTTCTATGGGGAGAGGCTGGTGGTGTTTGTGCTGTTAAATAGCTGTTTCATTTCACCCTAGAGTAAGCCTGTTTAATATCAGTTAATTGACTACTTGAATAATTGATGGAATTTCCATTGACAAGTTGACAGGCACTTCCACATTCCTCAAAGGAGGAATGCAGAACTCAGCATGTAGCCCGGGGCTAGCGGGAAGTCCCGCTGACTCCAGGCTGCATGCAGTGCACCAGCTTTGAAATGTACAAGTGTCCCCAGCAGGGGCTCTTGTGCATTTCAAATTGGCAGCGCAGCATGGAGCCCAGGATCAGTGGGGGGGGGCGAGGGGGGGCTCCATGCTGCGCTGCCGATTAGAAATGCTGCGTGGAGCCGGGGTCAGCTCGGGACTCCCCTGCTGACCCTAGGCTCCACAGCAGAGGCGGAATTCAAAGGGCAGCGCGGTACAGCTGAGCCACCGGGGATCAGCCGTGCGGTGCTGCTCTTTGAATGCTGCCTCAGCGTTTCAAAGGGACAGCCCCGCACAACTGAGCCGGGGCTCAGCTGTGTGGTGCTGCCCCTTTGAAGTACCCTCTCCCCGCCCCCTTTGCTGCCTCTGTCTGATAGAGGCAGCAAGGAGGGGGGGGAATCGACTAGTCCTTAACGTCCTTTACCCTAGATGTGGCTGTGAGTGATCCTTATGTCTTTACCTAACCATCTCAGAGAGTGCTATGAATGCTTAGAAAGCATTCTAACATCACATGTGATAAACATGGTGTGAATGCAGAAAATTCTTACCTTTGCGTCCATACAGTTGAGATTAATCTCTGCCTTTTTTGTATTTTCCCCTTTGGGTTTGACAGGGCTCAGTTTGAAGGTGGCTCTTTAGAAACCCTGGTGGAACCACTTCCCCAAAGGCACAATGATAGTGGTGACTGGAGTCATGTCAGCGCCCGAGTTGGGTTCCACTGCCACTACCCCTGTTGCAGCCCCCAGCTTTTCCTGGATGCCTGATGATGGCAGCCCCACGGCTATGGAGCAGCCAATATTCCTAATGACCACCGCGGCTCAGGCCATCTCAGGTTTCTTTGTGTGGACAGCTTTGCTCATCACCTGCCATCAGGTAAGACTCTCTTGGTGTTTGATCCCTGTAACTCTGTCCACCCAGTTTTTGGGGGGAGAGGGTAAAGATACATGGAGTGAGGGATGTCTCTGCCCTTGTGGCAGGATGGGGGTAGCTCCAGAGTGGTGCCAAATCCCTGTTTTGGGGGTTTGTTAGTGGCCAGAGCAGGAATGATTCTGTTTCAGCTTGACTCTCACCCCTCTACTTTGAGTTACTGTGTGAGATAATCGTTCCCCATCTTTCCCCCTCACCAAGATGAAAAATATTTTAGCCTATAACTCAATAAATGGAACTGGTGCTTAGTACTGTACTAAGCGAATGCTTAAGCGGAGGGAGAATCTTTAGCTCCAGGTGGAGTGGTAGAAGGGCTGTATGAGAGTTGTGGAGGTGCCTACACCTTGTTGCTTAGCGATCTGCTCTGTTCCCTGAGAACATGTTGATGCATAGGGAGGAAGTAGCAGGAGAAACAGAACTCCGTCTTTCTGAAGAGGCGCAATATTTTGTGTGCATATGGGAAAAAAAGAAACATATAAATTTGAGGTTTGGTGACTATGGCACGATTCTGCATAGTATTGCAGTAGCCAGGGAGCTGCCTATGCACAATGTCTCCTATTTCCCTTTGTCTTCAGTCTTGTAATAATTAAACTTGCTCTAGCTATGAATAGAGCTTTGCATGGATATAACATTTGTATCTGCACCCATATCTGCAAAAACGAACCACAGATATTCACATCTGCAGATGCGGATACCTGTGGATTTGCAGGGCTCTAGCTATGAGCCCCAGGGCACGGAGAGGGGGAGGGTATTATAAAGGATGTGGAGGATCAAGGATCTTTCTGTCAGGCTCTCAGTAGCAGCAGCACAAGCGGATTGCCATACTGGGTAAGGCCATTGGCCCATTCAGTCTGGTATCTGGTAGCTGCAGCTAGTGGCTGTTGTCACAGTTACTGCACTAGCTGAAAATCTGTTGCCTTTTTGGTCTCTAAATTCACCCCGTCAGATCTTAGACCTCATGCCTCATCTCTGTCAGGGAGGAATCCTGCAACTCTCCCACTCAGACCAAAGGTTCTCTGTACCATTATTGCCTAGCAGATCTGATCTGAGTTCTGGCATCTGCAGTTCTTCACTTGGGAAGCCTGTGACCAGTCAGCTTGTGAAACCAATCATATGGTTTAAAGTATTTTTTTCTGTTAAAAATAGAGAACAAGGATTTATACCGGAGTAGGGAACCTGAGGCCCGGGGGCCAGATGTGGCCCCCAGTTTGCCTGCATCTGGCCCCAGAGGCTCAGGGCCCCTCCCAGCATTGGAGAGCCTACACTGGTGCTCCACCCCCTGCCGCTGCACCACCAAGGGGCTGGAGCGCATACAGTCTACTAGCCTGGGCCCCCATAGGCTCTGGTGTGTGGAAAAAAATGTGAGGAGTGCCTTTCTCCTTCTCAGTCTGGGCCTTATCAGTAAGGGTGGCTTTTTGTGTGTGTATGGCCCCTGGCTGATTTTTTTTTTTCTGTGGATCAATGGCCCCTGACCCAAAAAGGTTCCCCATCCTTGATTTATACATTAACAGCCTGCATGTATCTCTTATTTACTGACCTGTCACCCCGTGAGAGCCACCCAGGCAGGCCTAGCTTCTTCAGACACGAACAGCAGGATCTCTACCAAGCATTTATAAACCTCAATTACCCACCTGGAGAAATAAAAACACAAATTGAAAGAGCCAGACGAATACCCAGAAACCATCTACTTCAAGACAGACCCAAGAAAACCAACAATAGAACACCACTTGTCATCACCTATAGCCCCCAACTTAAACCCGTCCAACATATTATCAATAAACTACAACCTATACTAGAACAGGATACTACACTCCGAGAGGCTCTGGGAGACAGACCCATAGTCTCCTACAGACAACCACCTAACCTCAGGATGATTCTTACCAACAACCACAGGACATACCACATTAATACCAACCCTGGGACTTTTCCTTGCAACAAACCCCGTTGCCAACTTTGCCCATATTTACTCTGCTGACACCATTATTGGACCTAACCAATTCAGTTATAAGATCAAGAACACATATTCCTGCTCATCCAGAAATATAATCTATATCATCATGTGCCGACAGTGTCCATCTGCTATGTACATTGGACAAACGTCTCAGACGCTTCGCCAAAGAATCAATGCACACAAAACGGATATCAGACAGTATCACAAAGAAAAAACAGTTTCTTGCCATTTCAACCAGAAAGGGCATTGTCTCAATGACTTGATTACCTGCATACTGCTTCAAAGACATTTTCATACCAGGCTTGAAAGAGAAACCTCTGAACTGTCATTCATGCTTAAATTTGACACTTTACGCAGGGGTCTCAACAAAGACTCTAATTACCTTACCCATTATAAAGATAGCTTCCCCAATTATCACCTCTAATATCATTAGCTCACAGACATTTACCTCACCCCCCCCACCCCCCGCCCCTTATCCCCCCTCTGTTCTGAAATTTGATTTGTCCTTTTTTATGTGTGTTCACTTTTTTTGATTGTATCCCTTTGGTATATATGGTCATGCCTATTTTCTTCCACAATTTGATCTGAGGAAGTGGGTCGGGCCCACGAAAGCTCATCACCTAATAAACCGTCTTGTTAGTCTTTAAAGTACTACATAGTCCTGTTTTTTGTTTCAGCTAGACTAGACTAACACGGCTACATCTCTATTACTATTCAGCAGGGTATCAGGCATCTGAGTCTGTTTTCCCTGTACAACTCCATCCTCTCCCAAGAGTGTTCCTTTTTTAAACCTGCCAGAGTCCTGTTAGTCATCTGTGTTAGCAGACCTGTGTTAGCCAAAATCTTCAAAGCTAGTAGCCTTGGCATTGCCCCTCAACAGCGCTTGTGGAGAGATGGCTTATCCCGAACTGCTCTTTGCCTGCCTGCCTGATTTTCCTGATAGCTTCTAGTGTGTGAAACCAATATAGTCATACAGGAAACACCCCAATTGCCAGACCAATGTATAGTACTTGAGTTATGGCAGAGCTGCTCCGAACCCATCACACCTGTTTCAGAGGAATGTGAACTCCCACCTCCCATTCAGTAGTAATACACTTGGCCTTTTGAGTAGTGCTCTAAGTGGGGGTGGGGACATGACAGCACTCTGTTTCGCCTCTGGATGGCGCCACCGCCTGTGAGATCTGAAAACTAGGTTGGTCAGGCTGATGCCCCTTTCAGCAGTTACGCCCCATCATTTTCTCCTCTGTAGCTCCTTTCTCACTCTCAGAAGCCACAGCTGCCCTCTCCCTGGCCCAGCCCCCTAGCCAGCAGGTCACTGTTGCAGTGCCCCTTCCAGAGAAGAATGAGTCAAGGTTCCTGCTCTCCAGCATTCTTCTGCTTCACTGCCTCAGCGCCACAACTACAGAGGCCGGCAGGGAACCCCATCCCGCCCTCTGTTCCCATTTGGGCTCAGAGATCCTTTATGCAGCAGGCAAGGCCCATTCCCTGCACCTTGCTGCCTTTTTGTGAGCCGCTTCCATACCTCCTTGCACCTCCCCACTTCTCTGGGTTTGCCAGTTTCTTCACTCCCCCCTCCCAGGGAGTAACTGTAGGCAACTCATCTCTGTAGCATCTCAAACAAATCTCCCTGGAGTGACCATAGCCTTCTCCCTACTGCCCCTTCTTTTTCCATTTGCCTGTCTTTTATAGAAGCCCTTCCTTTCTCTCGCATGTGAGAATCTCTCTAATTAGCTTCCTCCAGCCTAAAGCTTCCCCCCTTTGCAGCTTCATTAACTGATTGGGCTCGTCTGATCCAGCGCTGCTCTTTCAGGGCCATTGTGGGATGCACACCCCATCACATGGCAGGATATGTAGGTGATTGTGCCATGAGTTAGGAGGCTTAATTACCCTCTTTTCTTATCTGGCCATTTTGTAGTTATGACAGCTATTAGTTCATTAAACAATCAGCTGTTTGTTTTAAATCATCCAGGCTGCAGTGCCTGCCTTGATAGCCTTCCCTGCCAGTGAATTCCACAAGCTGATTTCCGCTACGGAAAGGAGTAGCAGGAAATGTTTGTTTTGCTTTTTCTCTCTTTCTTCTGGGGCAACGCCTGGCCACCCTATGTCATCCCGGGTTCTCTGGGTGCCAGAGCAAGTCCAATCCAACATCCCCTTCTCTAGTGTAGTCATCATGTGGACTGTAACACAAAATGGGAAGCACATGCCCTGAAATTTATCAGGCTGTGTTTAGTACTTGTGTGGTGTTTAGATTCCAGAGAACTGAGTTGGAAAATGACAGCATATTGCAGAGGCAAATAGTCTAGGGAGGTCTGAAAAGAGATTAGTCACTGGTGAATAAGATAACACTTGTAATGCCTCTAGTTTTGGTAAGAATATGTGCTATTGACCTTCCTACTTCAGGGTGCACATTGAACAACTGCTGAGAGTAGAAAAAAGTTCTTCCCCTGGTATAGCACTGCAGGTGTTGGAGGCAGAGGACTGGATAAATGTGCCGTTGATCTGTCAGATGGCATTCCCTACCTGATGTGATCTTGTGCACACAGTGAAGGGCTCCAGTGAGATCCCTCTAACACCGAGAGGGAAACCTGGAGTTGCTTGACTTGGGATGCTTAGTATGATTGAGGGTGGGAAGGTATTCTCATAGCACCAAGGAGCCTCAGCCACGGAGCAGAATCCTCTTGTGCCAAGTACTGTGCAAGCAGAGAACAAACAGATGGGCCCTGCCCCAAGGAGCTTACATTCTAAGTATAAGATGAGATCCAGCAGATGGGTAAAGGCAGGGGAATACAAGAAACCATGAGACCAGATTGGCCAGTATGACAGGCAGTTGTCTCAGCATACCAGCTGCCTCACTGCCAGGATTTTTGCAGACCTCACAGCTGAGGAGAGGGTTTTTTGAGGGGGGATTTGAAGGTGGATAACAAGGCAGCTTCCTCCCAGTGTGTGGGGCAGCATGGGAGAAAGCATGAAGGTGCTTGTTTCAACACTCAACAAGAGGGAATTGGAGACGAGCAGCATGAGCTGGCGAAATGTCAGCTATTGCCTCTAGATAGTGAATAAGAGATCAGGTGCTAAAGAGCCTTGAAAGTGACTACAAATAGCTTATGTTTGATAGGGTGGGAAGGAGGGGGGCAGGAGAGGGATTGAAGGAGAAGGGGAGATGTGGTCCAAATGACACGCTAGAAGAATGATCTTTCCAACAGTGTTCTGAATGACGGAACAGGGGAAGGTATTTGTCAGGTCCGAGGAAAGGATGTTGCAGTCATTGAGACGATGAGAACGGGGAAGAGATTTAGCTATGTGGACAGATAGGAAAGTCTGTATCTGAGATGTGATGCAGAAAGAATCTGCAAGATTTAGATACAGCCTGGCTATGAGGATGTTGACAGAGGCCTGAGTCATAGGCAACAGCTACCCATGTTATAAAGTGATGGGCAGGATGGTGGTGGTGTTCACAGTCATGCAAAAAGGAGGTAGCCAAGAGCTGTCTCCTAGCCATGTTGAGTTTGAATGAGCAGTTAGACATCCATGAGGAGAGGTCGGAGAGACAGGAGAAGACAAGTCTGAGCTAGAAATCTATGAATTGTCGTCAATGATGGGCAACCTGTGATCTGCGGACCCCTCTCTGTCTCCCTCCCACCCGCATCACTGGGGCACTGGAGCCCCACACTTCCTACACCTCCCTCTAGCTCCCAGCCCTTTTGGAGCACCATGAATCCACTGATTTGTGCTCTGTCCCCCACTTCTCCCCCTTCCTCCCTGAGCAAATCAGCTGTTCGCGGCTGTTCAAGCTCTGGGACGGTGGGGGAGGAGCAGGGACAGAGCACAAATCAGTGAGTTCATGGTGCTCCGAAAGTGCTGGGAGGGAGGGGGAATGGTAGGAAGTGCAGGGCTCTGCCCCAGTGTGCAAAAGGTGCGGCGGGGAGGACAGCAGACAGGGAGTCCGCAGGCTGCAGGTGGAACCCCAGTAGGCCACAGGCTGCTGTGACCCACTAAGATGGAGGGCCACTCATGTGGCCTGCTCACTCTTTTTCGTTGCCCATCACTGATCTATGTGGAGAAGGTTCAGTTTGAGTTTGCAGGGAGAAGACATGGGAACCAAGGATGAAATCCTTGAAAACCCCTGCAGAAAGTTGAAAGGGGGATGATGAAGAGGAACCTGTGAACGAGCAGTAAGAAAGGGAGGTGAGCCAGGAGAGGACAGTTGCAGGAGCCAATGGAGGGACAGAATTTCAAGAGAGTGTGGCTGACTGTTAAAGCTGCCTGACAGGTCAAGGAGAATGAGGAAAGAATATGGTTCTGAGCTTTGGCTAGGAAGAGTTTATTAAACACTCTGAGATCAGTTTTAGTTGCATGCAAGGAATGGGAACCAGATTGGAGAGGCTGTAATATGGAATGGGAGAAACGGAATTTGAAGGAGTAAAGCTGGATTGTAAGGAAGAACTACATGCAAAAGACCTTGCTTCTAGAGCAGGGGTGGGCAATAATTTTTATCGGGTGGTTACTTCAGAAATTTTTGAAGTGGCCCTGGGCCACCCTGGAAGCGGGAGGGGCCTCAGGCAGAAAGGCGGTGTCAGGACACTTCCTTGCTTCCCCGCCTGCAGACCCTGATTGTTCTGTGGGTGGGGAAGCGCGTGAAGTCTTTGCCCCTGCCCCAACAGAGAGAACTGCTGTTCTGAACAGATGGCGGTTCCCTCTAGGCACCCATGTCCCTGGTGGTGGGAGGAGACTTCATGTGCTCCCCTCACCCCCAAATCCTGATTAACCTAGGGGTGGGGGAGCGCCTGAAGTCCCCTCCCACCTTGCAAGGGGCTTGGCACTTAGAGTCAACTGCCAGCTGCTGCTCAGCTGGCGGGTGACTAAGTGCGGCACTCCTTTGCAGGGCAGGGGCAGACTTGATTGGCCTGGGGGTGGGAGGAGCACGAAATCTCTCGCTCCCTGCCATCCAGCGTGCAGCACTTACTGTCAACCATCAGGTCCTCCATCCCTAGGCCCTGATTGACCGTCAGTACATGCTGTTACGCTTTTTTTCTTTACCCAGGCCATGTTTCCCTACTAGGTGTGTACATTTTGGTAAAGGTGAACTTGGTTAGAAAACAGAGATGCTGGGGGAGAATTTTTTTAGGCGTGTGACTTAGTTTAATTTTGAAATGACTAATGAACTCCCTGATCGTTGGAGAGAGTGGGTGCGATTGTGACATGGTATCTGTCTAAGCCAATTATTCTGGGTGACTAAAAATTTTCAGTTCCATTGGTTATCAGCTGCACAAGTTTTATGACTTTATGGTTCTGTACAAAGTCCAGTTTCAGAGCTATGAAATGCCAGCCTCTTGCCCACCTACCAGAGCAGTACATATAGTGGCTGCACTGTCAAAGTAGTAATACAACTTACCAGCGTGTAGTGGAGTTTGGCACTTATCCATCTACTTACAACATTTGTGAAGGAACTTTCTGGTGGTTTTTTCATGACAGTCGTGAGAAAGCGTATAAAACTGCTCAGAGATAAAGACGTCACTTTAACAATGGCGACAACCCGATATGCTCATCCTATATGATTGAGCCCTTGAAAACATGATACCGCACTTGGTGGTAATTAGTAAAAAATAATAAATGAATTTTCAGTCCTGTCTCATTAGAAATTGGACTTCAACCCCCAACTCACTTCATACAGGCCACTGTGAGTAGCCATATGAAAGTAACCATTTTTTTTCCTGCCATCTTAAGGCTGCATTAGATCACCTGCTCCAAAGAGGAATTCTGTATTCTGGTCTCAGTCCCCCTTGGCTGTCCAATCCCACACTTTCCTTTGTTCGTCTCTGATCCTGTTCTCCTTCTTCTTCCATTCAGATTTACATGCACCTGCGCTGTTACAGCTGCCCCAATGAGCAGCGCTACATTGTCCGGATCCTCTTCATTGTGCCCATTTATGCCTTCGACTCCTGGCTCAGCCTCCTTTTCTTCACCAATGACCAGTACTATGTTTACTTCGGCACTGTGCGGGACTGTTATGAAGGTATGGAGGGGCCACATAGGGGATGGCAAAGCATGGGGGCTTTCTGTTACAGGCTGGAGCATAGGGAGGGCCTACCTCTGTTCCATAGCTATAATTTGTACTTATATCAAACTAGATCTGTTGTTTGAGGCCTGGCTTAGTAACTAGGGAGCAATGTCTTCTGTCTTCCTGGCTGCTGTGGGAGTAGCAGGCTATATATACTGGACTTCCCCTAGGGTACAACTTAGAAAGACACACAAGCTTCTGAAGAGATTTTGTCACATGACAGGCTTGTGTTCGTTCTTTCTGAGGAGGTGTAAAACTGAAATACTGAATGCTTATCCATGTTAAAGATCCAAAAGAATAGGGTGTTAGCCCCGGGGACCTGAGCAAACTTCAGGCTGGCCATTTGAATTTTGTCCCTCCTCACATGTCTCTAAATCCCCATTGCAGTTTTTGTTGGCAATGTTACTCTCTCTTCCTATCCTGTGACTGTTCGCATGATGTCCCTGGTAGGGATGTGAACAATTAGTTGACTATCTGATAAGCAAATGCTTATTGGATAGTTGACATGCTAGTTGACTAGTTGCTTCCTCCTCACCTTGCTGCCTCTACCAGAAGGAGGCAGCAAGGAGGGGAGAAGGGGCGGTGCTTCAAAGCAGCAGTGCCGTGTGGAGCCCGGGGTCTGTCGCTTTGAAACACTGCATGCAGCCCAGGGCCAGCTGGGGACTCCCCCACTGACCCCTGGCTCCATGCAGCACTGCTGCTTTGAAACGCCACATGGAGCCTGACACTGGGCTCCCTGCAGCGTTTCAAAACAGCAGTACCACATGGAGCCCAGGGTCAGCTGGGGACTGAGAGCCCCCAGCTGACCCTGGGCTCCACGAGGATTGCCGCTTTGAAATGGCTTGGAGAGCACGGGGCCAGTGGGGGCCTGCTTGAGTCCCTTGCTGGCCCTGTGCTCCTCGCAGTGCTATTGCTACACTTCAAAGGCGGAGGCGCCCTTATCGACTAATTGAATAGTCAATGCAATTTGTATCAACTATTCAATTTAGCCAGTTAATTGAAATTTTACATCCCCAAGTCCCTAGCACAGAAACTGCTACATTGCACTGTAGTAGCTACTAAGATTCAGTGGTGCTTTGGGATCCTATGGTCAGAAAGAATCAATATTGATTATTTATTATACTCTTTTAAGGATGTGACCCATCTATCTAGCAAAGGGAAAGATGCCTTGGGGCACATGAAAGTCTCTAAAATAAACAGTTCACCTAAAATCTGTCCCTTCACCCTGTTCAGAAAAGGAGCCTTCTCCCCTCACCAACAGTATCCTAGGAGAGGCTGTACTCTCTGGCAGACAGTCCTGTTGGACTATAGTTATTGTGCTGTTGGTGTGTGCGTGTGCACCCTGACTGACCTGTGTCTTATTTGTAGGGTTTGTTGTTAATGAGATCTGTGTTGCAGGGAGAGAGGCCCAGGGATGTATCAAGAAGTTAATCTGCTCAAGGGACCAGTAACAATGCACTGATGTAAAAAGAGATGGCAAACTCTTGTACAATCCAGAAGCCATTTTTTCTCTCTCCCCCCACCCCCCACTCCGGTTGTGTTTGTGTGCAAAGGCCTAGCAGGAAGCCTGCTGCTCTGAGAAACTCTTCTCCTAGCAACGGCTATTATCCCCTTTGCCTTGCCTAGGGAGGTTTGCGACCATCACAACATCTGCTCCGGGGGTCAGCTTGCTGCATTCAAAAGTTCAGTCATTTGGCTTGCTGCTTGTGTTGTGTGCTGGTATATCACCTGCCCCCTTGTGTTTTCTGAACACTATCAGAACTATGCCTAGTTAAAGGAAGAGATTGGAGATTTCAGGAGGGATCTTTCTCACTTTCAGAGGAGAGTTTTACTTGTGGAATAGATCCACTTGAAAACAATGAAAATAGTGACAAATAAAAAAAAATCCGTCACTAAACTTGAAATCTGTGTTGTACCAGTCATGGGTGGCTCTCTGTGGTGTATCTTTTGGCAGGTGGAGTATATTTTGTTGGCCTTTTCTTTTATCCTGATTCCATACATACGAATTTGTGTTCTTATGTATGGAAAAGTAAAGTGTTTGATACAGTCTCGCATGACCACCTTACCAATAAACTAGGGAAATACAATCTAGATGGGGCTACTGTAAGGTGGGTGCATAACTGGCTGGATAACCTTTCTCAGAGAGTAGTTATTAATGGTTCACAGTCATGTTGGAGGGGCATAACAAGTGGGATTCCGCAGGGGTCTGTTTTGGGACCAGTTCTGTTCAATATCTTGATCAATGATTTAGATATTGGCATAGAGAGTATGCTTATTAAGTTTGCAGATGATACCAAGCTGGGCGGGGTTGCAAGTGCTTTGGAGGGTAGGGTCATAATTCAAAATGATCTGGACGAACTGAAGAAATTGTCTGAGGTAAATAGGATGAAGTGTAATAAGGACAAAAATACTCCACTTAGGAAGGAACAATCAGTTTCACACATACAGAATGGGAAGCGACTGCTTAGGAAGGAGTACTGCAGAAAGGGATCTAGGGGTCATAGTCGACCAGAAGCTAAATATGAGTTAACAGTGTGACACTGTTGCAAAATAAGCAAACATGATTCTGGGATGCATTAACAGGAGTGTGGTGAACAAGACATGAGAAGTCATTCCTCCGCTCTACTCTGCACTGATTAGGTCTCAGTTGGAGTATTGTGTCCAGGCCTGGGTACCACATTTCAAGAAAGATGTGGAGAAATTGGAGAACATCCAGAGAAAAGCAACAAAAATGATTAAAGGTCTAGAAAACACGTCCTATGAGGGAAGACTGAAAGAATTGGGCTTCTTTAGTTTAGAAAAGAGAAGACTGAGGGGGACATAATAGCTGTTTTCAAGTATCCAAAAGAGAGTTACAAGGAAGAGGGAGGAAGATTGTTCTCCTTGGCCTCTGATGGTAGGACAAGAAGCAATGGGCTTAAATTGCAGCAAAGGAGGTTTAGGTTGGACATTAGGAAAAACTTCCTCATAGTCAGGGTGGCTAAACACAGGAATAAATTACCTAGAGAGTTCATGGAATCTCCATCACTGGAGATATTTAAGAGCATGTTGGATAGACATCTATCAGGGATGATCTAGATGGTGCTAGGTCCTGCCATGAAGGCAGGGAACTAGACTCGATGACTTCTTGAGGTCCCTTCCAGTTCTAGTATTCTGTGATTCTATTAATCTTTTGTGGTAATATGATAAACACTCCTACTAACAAAGGCAAATATGGGTTTGGAGGAGAAGTGCTATTCTAGCACAGCAGTCTTTTGATAATTAACACTTGTTTCTTTTAGGGAATATGGAGGAAAAGTGAAGCAAATGTCCCCATTCTCTCTCCCTCTGATTTTCATCTCCTTTTCAGTGCTTTAGGATGGGCAGCTGGGTGTTGCAGTGACCACAGTGTGGAGAGAGGGGGAAAGATTCCACTGGAGAACAGTAAGAGAAGCTTAGCTTCTCATCTCCCAGCAGCTGAGAGCTGCCTTCATAGACCTAAAGTTAAGGAAGATGCAGGAAGTTTGCAGACCAGCTAATTTACCACGGGGTTTTTAATAAATGGTTTCTGTTGTGCCTTTTTGATGAATTATTTCATTGATACCAATTCTCCACATCATTACAGTAATATAGTCAATGGGCCTGTTCTATAACCAGACTTACAGATAGAATGCAACTTTGCCTTATTGTATACATAGAAGCGGGTAGATCATGGCCATTTATACACTGTTCTTTTCTGCTGTGTTAGCAATGTCTGCAAGTGCCTGCGTTGTCTAATTCTGTTAGGTCTTTGTGTGTGTTTGTGGGAGGGGGCCTCATGGGATGTGTATCCCTTTTTGTAAGAGCATATTTGGGTGATTACAAAGGTCCAGAGGAAGTAAAAGTCCACAAGCTGTTTCCGATCATGGATGTCTTTCCAAGTGAGAGAACCTCCTTGATATTTGTCATCTAGCTCCTTGGCCTTATACATTTTGTTTTGTTTCTGCCTTGAAATTCCTGTCCCTCTCCTGAGTTTATTATTTCTTCCAGGCATGTTGATCTTACCTTGTACATTCAGGATTTGGGCCCCATTGTGCTTGGTGCTGTACAAACATAGAGTAGAAGAGACTTTGCCTCAGGGAGCTCAGGGTCTAATTTAAATCAGGTTACCAGAGTGACTATAACAGTAGGAGAGAGGTGGGAGAACTAGAATAAAGGAAACTACAGTGAGAACATGTCAACATAAGCTAGCCATGTGCATTGGTAAATGCTTCTCTAGTTAGTTATTAAATTATATATGATAACTAATTTAAAGTCCCCATCAGCCATTCATGGGACATTGCTGAGAGGGCTTACAGGAACTATAGCCACCCCAAAATTTGTCTTAGCCCCCTGTTGCAGCTGCCACTCTCTGGCTGTCCAGTTCTCTGAGCAGAGCAGAGAGATGGGTAGCTACTGGCTGGGCCTCCAGCAGCAGCAGAGAAGTAAGCCCAGGTGGGGCGCAGAGACGCCCCAGACCAGATCCTGGACCCTGTCCCTGCCTGCTGGGGCATGCCACTCAGAATAGGTGGTGGGTCTGGGGATCCCCAAAGAAGCCCAGAATGACCTGCTCTGGCCCTGGCGAGGGATCTTAAATTTAGATTAATTGGCTAATCAGTTTGCATTGACTCCAGCTCCAGGGCTGTTGCTGCACTTCAATGGCAAAAGCGCTTCAGGGAGCATGAGGCCAGTGGGGGACTCAAGCGCTGCTGCTTTGAAGCACCCCCTCCCCTCCGTTTTGCTGCCTCTTTCTGATAGAGGCAGCAAGGCGGGGGAGACAACTAGTCAACTAGCGTGTTGACTATCCGATAAGCATTTGCTTATTGGATAGTCGACTAGTCGTTCACATCCCTAGCCCTGGCTCTGTGGCACTTGGCACTCTCCCCGCCCCTCCTGCCCCCCTCTCCGCCACACACACACATAGTTGCTGCTTCCCAGTGGCCAGGAGGGCTTTGCCGACCCTGAAGCCACCTGGGAGGCTCTTACTGCTTGCAAATAGCCAGCATGCTACCTGGGTCTGGCTTCTGGCCTGCACCTGGGAGGAGGTAGGAAGAGGGGGCAAGGTCAGAGAGAGGTGGAGTCTTGTGGTGAGGAAGAGGCAGGTGCTGGCCCAGCCACTTGCTTTGCTGTCAGTATGCTGTAGGTGTCAATGGAGGTGAGTCTTGAGCCTTTCTCACAGAATGGGTGGTCTGGAAGAAGGCGCAAATGCCCCTTCAGGCCTGGTGGGTGATGGAAAGCCTTTACTTGGCTGCCAGCTAGCGAAAATGTAACAACTTTCTGGGGAGAATAATAGACTGCAGGTTCTAAAGATTGCCATGAACCATGATCACCGTAAAATGTCAGTAATCAGACCTCCCCTCCATTTCTTTGGGTATCTTGGGGGGAGGTGGGGAGTTGGCACAGTCAGATTGTGTAAGAGAGACTGTTTGCTCATCAGCTGTCCTAAGCTAACCAACGTAGAGCATCATCTGTACTTGGTTTAGACACATCAAAGGGGAACGGAGAATGTGGAAAGAAGAAAGATGGATGATTCATTAGGGATGCATTTCCATCTGAGTGGGTGCTAGGCTAATGGCCCAGAATATTGCTAGGGATTGGTGTGACTCTGGGAGTGGCACCTTACCGATGAGATGTAAAGCAGAGGCCTTGACCAGAGTGCTGGTGGTTAAAGATCCCTTCTAAAGAGGGCCATGGGTAGGGGCATTAGTCTTGATACATGGCCGGGTTTCACCATAGATTGTTTTTACAGGGTGCACTCCCCCACCAGCAGTTAAATGACAATCTGGGAGTCCTCAGAATGAAAGGTGCTGCACAGATTTCCATTGCTGCTGGTTTTGCTTCTCTCCTGTGCCCCAGCTGCTTGTCCCTGTTCAGTGTGGGGGGGGTCATGATTTTAATCAGGTGAATCTGTCTCTGCAGCCTTTGTAATCTACAACTTCCTCAGCCTCTGCTATGAGTACCTTGGTGGGGAGAGCTCTATCATGTCTGAGATCAGAGGGAAATCTATCGAGTGAGTACTCCGTCTTTTTATAGTGCACTCTCTCCCAGCCTTCATTGAGGGCTTCTATATCACAGGATTTATCTTAACCCCTGCCACTGGGAACTGTGTGGTGCAACAAGTGTATCCTGGAACTGGATGATACCACCTCGTTCATTGCACACAGGGCTCAGACTGGATGAGGCCATCCAAATCCTCACATATGAACTGAGCCTATGTATAGCTTTCATGTTCACTTGGCTTCCCTGTGCTTTCTTTCTCTAGCCCATGCTGTGTGTGACTGCCTGCTCTCCTTTTTTGGTGCCATACCATGCTAGCCAACAACTTCCCTCCCAAAAACCAGTTTTGGAGGGCAGCAGTAGGAGTACAAAATCATACCTCTGTTCTTGTCTGCATCTCTGAAGGCTTTTGTCTCTATGGCCATGACTAACTGGGCCTGGGGAAAGCAAGAATCATATTTTTCATTGAGAAGATGTGGGCAGGCAAGAGCCTTCATCTCGCTACTTGCTATATCCTGAGCTCTGCTCTCTGACTCCTTGTTCTTTGACTGTCTTCCTCTGTTGCATTTTCAGATCCAGTTGCATGTATGGGACTTGCTGCCTGTGGGGGAAGACGTATTCCATCGGATTCCTGAGGTTCTGCAAACAGGTATGAGTTGAGGAAACCCAGGCTGTGTGCAAGAAGCAGGAGAAGAGGCAGTAATGCAGTGCCCATGGAGTTTGAGATGAGGGCTCCTCTGGACCATCCTCTGGAGCATCTTTTGGTCAATGTGTTTATTAGATTGAGCTGAGGAAGGTTGGTGAGAGAGACTAAATCTGTTAGTGTTGTAACAGCGCTGAAGCAGGTATACCATGTTGCTCTGCCCACCCAAAAACTAGAAAGTCTTTTAGCAAGAGGAATGACCTGTCTTCTCTGCAGTATCTATTCCAAACCTTGGGGGTCCCTGGAAACTGATGCTTGTTTCCACTTCCCCTCCTGGATGGGTAGCACCTAGATCCCCTATGAGAACTTCATGCCTTCTTGAGTTCCAGAAACCCCCAATAGTTGTGCAAGTGTCTCTTGAGTTCCCCAGCTTTGCCTGTGCGGTTCAGAGTGGGAGTATGGAGTCTGATCTTTGTGACACAGCACTTTGCAGGAGGAACTTCTCCAGCGTATTGCTCACTCCAAGGGTGTGCGTGCTGAAGTGGATATGTCAGGAAGAGAGAGAAATCTGAATGACAACAAATCCATCGTGTGTTCAATCATGGGGTCCTGGAGCTGGCTGCCACTAGGTAGCAATAAAGGTGGAGATTTGCTAAGTTGCTGAAATTGACATACAGGATCCCTCTGGTGATAGTGATGGAATCAGATTTGGTTAGGTGGAGTGTTGCTTCCATTCTCTGAAAAAAAGTTAATTATGGTCTTTAGGTCTCCCTATGAGATTAGGCCCATTTGTAGCCCTTACACCTCACCAGAGCACCATCTGATCTCAATGAAAAGTTTGCATTAAGATCAAGAGTGAAAATAGCCTGATTACTGCATTCAGTATTCCTCCCTGAGAATCGAAGTGACCTTTAAGACCCTGGCACTTTCTCCCTTCCCCATCCTCCTTTATTGGTTTCTCTCCCTCTTTCCTGCCTTTTGTGTATCTCCTTTCTTCCATGTGTATTTCCTTCCATAAAGCACTCCTAATTCCTTACTCACCTGTGCTCCACTCCCACCCCATTCTCCATTCCCTCCATTAAAATTCTGAGCAATGAAATAGCTCATGTTGACAGTTAAAGTGGTGTCGATTGGCTTTCAAGTAACATGAGATTAATGGGGCCTTGGGGTAGTTCACGTGAGATTAATGGGGCCTAGGGATAGTTCACGTGAGTTTAGAGCTGCTGTCTGCAGAGTCATGAGGTGGGTAACACTCAGTTCTTAGTGGGAAGGTTTCCTTCTCAGCCATGAGGACTAGAAACTTTTATTTTTGGCAACGGAAGCTGGAATTCTGCAGACTCAGAGTGTGTTGTGCTGGTCCACAAATCAATCAAGTGAGCTGAGGGTTTGACAACTTTGTCTCAAGTATTTTTGTAGATTCTTTTGCTTTCCTGCATTGTGATGGCTGTTCTTCCAGATGAGTCTGCCCTTTGCAAACTGTTAGCATTGCTTTCTAGCCTGCCAGAGGGATTTGAGGCACTTTCCTCTCACTCCATAAAAGTTGGGCCAACATTCAGCTGCTGTCAGCAATCTGTGGCACCAACTACGGCCTTTGGGACCTCCTTGGGATTCCAGCACTGATGATCAGGAGAACTTCTAGGGCCACCTGATCTCCATGATGACAGCTGAGAAGACTGCTTAAAGGAACACCTTGCCATTCTCAGTCCCACTCTACGCTTATCGGGGGGTGCTGTTACCCTTTTGGTTCTTGTCAGCCTTGTTAGAGCTGAAAGGCCTCTTCAGTGCCACAGCTGTCCTTCTCTTCTCTGCTCATGTACAGGGCTGTTCTCAGGAAGGCGTCTGCTGTATCCGTCTGTATTGGCCATGTGTATCTTGGGCAGGCAGTGTATGTCTACGCTGCAATAAAAGACTTGTGGGATAGGTGCAGCTGGCCCAGGTCAGCTGCCTCTAGTTCGATCCCGGGCTCTCGGACCCTTCCCCTCTTGAGAGATTTCAGAGCCTAGGCTCCAGCCTGAGCCCAGATATTTGCACTGCAATTTTTAGCCCTGCAGCCTGAGTCCCATTAGCCCAAGTCATTTGACCTGGCCTCTGAGTCTTGGTGCTGCGGGTTTTCTGTTGCACTGTAGGCACATCCTCAGAGGCCACGGTGCTGGGTGTGGTCTAAAAGTCTGGGCAGACAGTTGTCTCCACAACAGGGCATCATGCAGAGGTTCTTTCCTGACTTGTGCCCAGTGACCTTTGTGATGTCTGGGTCATGCGCCCACAGTGCGTTTCCCATATCTCTTCATGCTTGCTTCCCCAGGAAATGCCTAAAAACAAAAGTGTGTGGTTTACGTTGCAGGGAAATAGTTAAACAATCCCTGGAGTAGTGGGGAGAGGAAGCTGAGAGTTGTTGTTTACCAATTAGCTTGACCTTTTCCAGTTCTCATCTTGATGACTCACCCGCTGGCTTGTGCTGGGGTTTTTTATCTCCTTGAAGTCTTATGACCACTAGCAAATTGCATGTTATCGAAAGCAACCTTCCCTTGGATTTTTTTGCTTTCCTTCTGTCCCCCCTCTTCCGCTGAGCATGGGTCAGCACCTTGCAGAACTCTTACCTGATCTGATTTAGTGAGACATGCATGAAAGTATTAGGCTCTTTGCTTTTCCTACCCCCTCTGAGCCTTTGGAGTTCAGCTCTGTCTCTCTCTGGAAGTGAAATGTTTCTTTCTGATGTGGTTTGGGGTGGGAGGGAATCTTATGGGGGCGGAGCTTACGAGGCAGCGCTGAGGCACCTGCTGATGGAGCAGACAGAATTGCTCTCAAGTTCTAGAAAGCCTGCTGGGGGATTCTGCCTTCCCAACTGACTCCAATGCACCTGCGAGTGAAAGCAGAGCCGATCTAACCTAGCTAGACATTTAGACAGCACTTGTCATCTTATGCAGTTTCATTGGCCAAGATATCCCTTTCTAAGAAGAGTCCAGAGTGACTTCTTCCTTTCTCTCACCTAAGGCGACCACCTGTATTGCAAGCAGCCCCTTCACCTCCCCCATTCCCCAAGACACAACTCCATAATGTTCTGTTCAGTACACGGAAGTGTGTGTACCAGGTCACAGGGTAGGATTGTGTGTGATTATCACCTGGAAATATGCTTTTTATCTCATCCAGTGTTTCTCAGGAAATCCTCATTGGACTTGATCATGGAACATTAGGCTCAAGTTAAAGACTTTGATTTAAAGTACAGAGTGGATTGTTTTGTCTCCCTACCTCCATAGTAACCTAGCTCCTGAACAGACTATCCGTGTGCAGGCAAGTGAGCTTAGGCTCTTGTGGCAGAGGATGGGAAACCAGATGGCTTCACACAATCTGAATCTCTCTCACCTTCTACTCCAGCAGTACTGCAGGGAAGGAATGGTGGCACCAGTGTCATTGTTAGGGCTGAAACCACGCTCTGCTGTTGAACTGCTCTGAGGGTGACTGTGATGCATGGTATTGGTTGCCTCTGGATCAAAGCCTGGTGTATGTATATTGCACTAGTTCGCTCTCCTTCCCTATCTCTTTCCTCTTCTCTCATTTCCCTTAGGCCACCTTGCAGTTCTGTGTGGTGAAGCCCCTCATGGCGATCAGCACAGTCATCCTCCAGGCCTTTGGCAAGTACCGGGACGGTGACTTCGAGTAAGCAAACTGTTTGTCATGGGTTTTCTCCAGCAAGCAAAGTTTTTCACACGCCTGATACCCCACATGCTTGTGAAGGAAAGGGCCTGGCTGCCCTGGGTTCTGAGTAACAGCACGTGTTCCTGGTGGGGAAAGGGCATGTGTGGAGAAAAGCACACTCCAGGAGTTTCCTGAGAAGAGGGAGGGTGATGTGGAGGGGAAAGAAGACATGTGAGAGCTGTGCCAATGGCTTTCATGGTACCTCAGCTGAGCTGTGGGGATGTCAGAGGGGAGAGAAACATTGTAGCCTTGTATCCAAAAGGCAAGGGGTGAAGGATATTTATGAGCTTCATGGGGTTCACATTTCCTCTCACTTCAGTGTCACCAGTGGCTACCTCTACGTGACGATCATCTACAATATTTCAGTCAGCCTGGCGCTCTACGCCCTCTTCCTTTTCTACTTTGCTACACGCGAGCTGCTCAGCCCCTATAGCCCTGTTCTCAAGTTCTTCATGGTGAAGTCTGTCATCTTCCTGTCCTTCTGGCAAGGTGAGACACCTCCTCTCTCTAGCGTGCAGTAGAAGGGCTCTGGGGACGTAAAAGCTGGTGGAATAAGTGTTGAGTACTCGTGTTTGTTTTGCTTGTCCCAGGAAAAGTGCTCTCCTCAGTCATCTTTGTTCCTCCCCTGGTGTCTTCAACATACACCTGCCTGGCAAACCAACTGCTTGTTTCATAGGTAGCCATGGGTAGCTCTGCCAATGACAAGATGCAACTGGCAGGAGTTTATTTGCATCCTACGGTTGTACTGCTTAAAGTGACAAACCTGAAATCATGTGTGTCTCTTAAAGATTATCAACAACTCTTCAGTCACAGTAGAAGGGCATATGAACTTAAGTGGCACATCAGCTAAAACATGTGGCTGCAAAACCACCACGGGATCAGGGCAAGATGCATAGAAATGCTGCAGAGAAAGTAGAAAACTGAATTCATGGGCTGGTGCAAATATGCTGTGATTAGAAAAAATGTTCATCTCTGTGTTCAAATCTGTTGCTATTTAATGTCACAAGTTGCTATTTTCCCTTTGTACAACCAAACAGGGTGGATGGGCGCACCTGGCTAACTTCCTTGTGTAACAGTTGTTTTGTTAAACAAGTTTGCCTGGGCATGTGCACAATTGGCCATGATCATTCTGTGGGGAATTGTGAGGGTGGGCTTTGTTTTTCCTCACTTGTGTTTGAATCTGCTGCCCTGCTCAGGGATGCTGCTGGCTATTCTTGAGAAGTGTGGTGCCATTCCCAAGATCCACTCTGCCAATGTGTCTGTGGGTGAAGGTACTGTGGCTGCTGGCTATCAGGACTTCATCATCTGTGTGGAGATGTTCTTCGCAGCCCTCGCCCTGCGCCATGCCTTCACCTACAAGGTCTATGCAGACAAGCGTCTTGATGCACAAGGTACAGGCACCAGCCATCTTGGGGCGGGTGTGCATATATTTTTGTTGGCAAGAACCCCCAGTTGGCAAAAAGGGGGCCAGTCAGTACCCTAAGCTGGTTTATTGGGTCCTAAACTCCCAATCAGGGTGTACTCAGGAAAGTCTCCTCTCCCCAGTTACATTTGCACAGTTTCAGTGTGCAAGAGCCCTACAGGTCAGAGCCTCGTTTGATTTTTTTTTTTTTTTTTTTTTTTTTCAGTGTTTCTTTTTCAGTTCCTCAATACTCCACCCAGGACAGCTGGCTGGAGACTTCAGAGCTGTAAGAATTAGTCTCCCTGTCAGAGGGTGGCATAGTAGCCTCTTTCCTCTGTCCCCATGGGGGAACGCCATTTGTGCAGCAGACACAAGGGAGTCAGGGAAGGGGCCTGAGGCAGCTCCTGTTTCCCTCAAACCAAGGGAGATGGAAGTGTGTGTCCTAGGCACGAGGGTTGGGGGATCTTCCTGCACTGGCATTCAGAAACAGAGGGGTCAGACCAACTCGTGGGAAGATGAAGTGCATCAGCAAAGGGACTTGGAAGCTGGCCAGTGAAGAGAGGATGTTCTTGTGCCCACCGCGGTACCAGTGTGGGGTATGGTTTCCTTCCCTTTGGAGATGGGATCTGCATCATGTGCAGATGGCATGATCATTCCATCCCAGCAAGCCTAGAGGCTCTGGCAGGACAGGTCACTCCAACAGTAGGGGGCTTTGGGTTGGAAATGAAGAGTCCTGCTCTCCCGCAAACATACAGTCTGCATGCGTTAAATGGATGGTTAAATTGCTACCCAGCATTGTGGGGGTGTTTTGGTGGCGGGTCTGAGAATAACTTGCTTGTTCAGCCTGTTATTTCCCATCTTTCTGTCTCTTTTTTTTTTTTTTTTTTTTTTTTTTTTTTTTCTTTTTTCTCTCTCTTTTTCTCCCTTGCTTTGGCTACTGGTTTCTGATGCAGCTGTTCCATCGTATGGGCCCTACGGTAGGTGCCGTGCTCGGTGTGTTCTTCAGTAGCTCTTAACTTAATTTTTCAGACTAGTTTTCCATCCCTCTCCAGCAATATCCTAATCCTTTCCTGTGAAACGCTAACTGGCAGATTCCTGCTTCCATCCCGTGTGTGGAACCTGTGAATTCTGAGAGTTCCTGTATTGTAGAGCCCCTACAGTGTTCAGGCCTGGTGTGCATTTTGTGGGGCTAGTAGGTTGAGGCTTATCTGTAGCAATAACACTTAATTGTTTTTAGGCCTAGCTTAAACCATTGGCCTTGCATGAAGAACGCCACACGCTCTGTACACTGATCTAAGAGCGGGGCCGGGGCCGTGTATATTAAAGCAATCAGCATTACGTGTGAGACACTGTCCCCCTTTTTATCACCAAAAATAAGCAGCATGCCTTGGTGGTCTGGGGAGCTCATCCTTTGGAGATGGGAGCAAATTCAAAAGCGCATGTGGGGACTGACGCCCATGGCAGTTCAGAGAGAAATGGGATTTGTATTATTACAGGGTAGGAGGCAGCCATCTCACTCTGTACATGTCTTGCACCTCTAATTTCCCCACATCCCCCAGGCCTGACCGACTCCCATATGGAGTTGGTACAGCTGCAGCCTCCCTCACTGCTGCTGTGGGAGACATGCACTCATCTCTAGCCCTACACAGAGGCTCCTTCTCTGATGCTTCCTCCTTCTCTTCCTAGTTTCACATCTGCCCCTTCTTTGTGAATGTTTTCCACTGCCCATCACAGCAGTGAACTCCTCAGTTCTATCTGCATCCACTGTCCTGCCTAACGAATGCAAGCCCCATAACTCCCCTGAATTGCTACAACCTTCCTCTTGCTCTTTTTTTACCTTCTCCAAATTCCTCACAGAAATTCTTCCTGGTCTGTGTCTTGCAATCACACACCCCTACCAGCTAGGGCGGGATCTTCAGCAGTGTGGGTGTGTGGCCCATTCTCCAGTCTGCTGTTTTGAATTGGCATGGCTCAGCCAGTTGTGGCCAATCCTCTTCCAAATGCTGGGGGGAATGCCCCTGAAAGCTTCTACCACTGTTTGGCACTTCTTTTGAAGCCACTTGAAGGCAGCCATCAAAAGATGTTTGGCTACTGGGGGTGGGGGTCACTGTGTGAAAATACCCTTCTCTGATTATCAAGGCTTTTCCCCCCCTCACTGCTCTCTACCATCTTGCCTGGCAGGTCGCTGCGCCCCCATGAAGAGCATCTCCAGCAGCCTCAAGGAGACCATGAACCCCCATGATATTGTCCAAGATGCCATCCACAACTTCTCCCCGGCCTACCAGCAATACACCCAGCAGTCCACACTAGAGCATGGTCCACCCTGGCGCAATGGCAGCCACATCATCTCACGCTCCCACAGCTGCTCGGGTGCCCGGGACAATGAGAAGACCCTCCTGCTGAGCTCGGACGACGAGTTCTAAAAGAGGCCCCCCTCCCCCAAAGCTCCTCCCTGAGGCCAGTGGCTGCAACCATCCCAGTGTAGCCTGGAACCTTCCTCTTTATTTATTGAACCAGAAGTCATGTCACTTCCTGAATGGTGCTCACTGCGGAATTGGGCACTTCCCAGTAGCTTTTGTGGGTGTGACGTCATGACTGGGGGGTATTGGTTGGGACTGTGTTCTCACACAACATTTTCTAAAGCAAAGATCAACTGGACCATGTTTTTTTCTCACTAATAACTGTTTAAAAAGCATGAAACACACATGGCAATAGTGGAGCCCTAAGAAAAAGCGAACCCTTTTCTTTTTTTCAAGAGTGGGGGGATGAGTATAGGAGAAACTTCAGGAAATGAGGTCATATCCTCCCACCACTTGGACAAGTTTTGTGGAACATGATTGGCTGGAATGAGAAATGGCCAAAACTTTTTTTTTTTCTAGGTGAACGACTACATTACTTTGTGCTCTGTTTTTGCATAGTGGTTAACAAGGACACGGCATACCTTCCCCCCTCCCCCCACACACACACACTTTGTTTCCCTCTCTTTCAGCGCCTCATTATTAATGTCTCTGTACCCTTTGGGCAGTGATAGACACACCTGTAAGAATTCCTGATGATCATATCAGACCATCAGTCCTCTCTGCTTCTCTGTTCTCTGGCTATTGTTGGAGGCTTTAGAAAGGAACCCATTTCCCAATACCCCTAATTATGCAATATTGTACTTCCGGGACAGAGAGGGTGAGAAATTTCTTCCCAATCCCAGCTGGTGGTCATGTAAAGCCCTGCAAGATGGGCATATTTGAGCTATTTTTTCCCTTTTGTGGGTGAGGAGTTTTATGATCACATGGGTGGTCAGACTTCCCATCTTACTCCTGCCTTATAGATGCAGAATTCCTCCATGGAGAGTCTGGCTGTCCCTCCTAGTAACTCTTAGCACCAGCCATACTCAGTAACTAACATTAAATACTTGTGGTTAGAAGTTAATAGAATATATTTCTGTGTAGTGGGGACATTTTAACTCTGAACTGTCTCTTTGAGACTCTGTCTCTCCCTTCCAGAACTGTATCTTGCAAATAAATTCCAGAACATGCACCATTCCTTCCCCACTCTTCTGACAGCCTCCTGCCAATCTTGTCACCCATTGATTTGCCTTGCAAATTGAAGGCATATTGCAACTAGGATGGGATGTTAAATACTCCCTCCTCATCTTCCTCTTTGTTCAGGGCTTAACTGGGTCTGTTGGAGTTGTTTACACATGGTGGCCAGTCTGACATGCACCTGCGTTGTCCCATGATCGCCCAGGGCTGAGTTGCTACACTATAATCCTTGTCATAATTAATGTTGTAAAGGCTTGAGCCAAAAGCCACTGAAGTCGGTGAGATTCTTTCCGTTGGCTTCAGTGGGCTGTGAATCTGGCCTTTGAGGGCCAGCAGAGGGACAATAAAGTCTCCCAGAAGAGCCAAAAATCTTGCCAGGCACAAAAAAATGGCTATTATTGGACTTCCCTTCTACTGCTCTGTGCCTGTATTAAAACTGTCCACTGAAAGGGAACTGAAACCAGGTGGTTAACATTAAGCTGCTGCTTTCCTCCCAGCTGGGTTTCTCTTCGTTCCTTCCCCATCATTAGGAACAGTCCTAAGCTGCTACTATTGCTTATGGCCCTTTGGCTAGTTGGAGTCAGTGAGCACCTGTTCTGTCATGGTGTGTCCAGCCCCTCGGCTGCGGGAGGCCTGATGGGAGGAGCTAGGGCCTGACTCCTTTTGCATGTGGCTTCCCCTACTTGTCTGTGCCTTAATTTTCACAAGCAACGATCCCAGCTGCAGCACCTTTAGAAATTACCTATTCAGAGATGGTCTTGTTGGTGGAGAGTGTATATGGGCTAGAGGTGAGCCTGTTTCTCCTTGGGATGTCAGTGCAGATGTGGTTTGCTTTCCACTTTATGCTATTGAGAATATTCTCTAGGGAGGTGGGTACATTCAGAACACCTTCCGCTCCCCCTACCTCAAAGCTGCCAAAGGGCCTACGGACAATAGGGAGGGTGGTTTCTCTGAGGGGGGTGGGAGATGGGAACAGGACATCTAAAAGCACTACTGGGATCCCCTCAGCCTTTAGTCCCAGGCAATATATGGTGCTTCCTTCCCACCCCACTCCTTTAGTCATTCACTGCTTAACTGAAACAAATACTAATTATCAGGCCTTTCTCCACCTGCAGTCCTACCACAATGGAGGATTGAAGTTCACAAAGGCCTGCCTTTGCTTCACAACTATCCCTCATCTCTCTCATTACTTATTGACTCTCTTGGGGGGCCACAGACACCCTCCTTTTTTAACAGGGCTGTCCAGTCCCTGTATTTCCAGCTGCCATGTGTCCCCAACCCCCCATCTCACTTTAATTTGTTTGTAGTGAGTCTCCTGATGTCCCTCCCTTGCGTGGAGGGAGATGGCTGAAGTTGGAGTGGCCTGGGGTGGTGCCCTTGACCCTAAGATATTCAGACTTTTGGGGAGGGTTTTTTTTATTCTATTTTAAAGCGGATGCTGCATGTGCTGTGTGTAGGATCTGGATATTCTTGAAGCTTCCTGTGCTTAGTGGTTTAAAGTATAACCCTTTTGGCACTAGTCGCCTTTGGAAAAAAAACAAAGAAATGTGGTAGACTCTAGAGCCGCATCACAGCCAGCTGCCATATGCTTGGTTTTATCACTACAGAAACCTCTCTGCAAAGCTTGCTGCTCACCTTCAAGATGGGCAAGTGCCGGAACGTGACCCTGTCTGGCTGGCTAATAAGAAACACGTACTCAGTACAACTTAGTGCTGAAGGTCTGGGCTAATCGGTCCATTGACGGCATACATCCAGCTAATGGTAGCCCAGAACCCTAGCACCTAGGCCAGTCCCCACAGTAGGCCCTCAGTGCTGCCCACTCCCTCTCCTGCTCTTTCTCCTGTGCCCTTTTTTTACCATGTAACTTACCCATGGGATTTGTTTATTTTTTTCCATATAGAGTAGTTCTTTGTATATAAACGACTGGAAAAAAATGTATGATAAATAAGACAGAGTCACCTAGTTTTGTACCTATCGTGTATAACTCGTGAGCTCAGCGACAAGCCGCTCTCTATTTTGTTCGTTGTGATGTTATAATACTCTGCAGATACAAGCAAATAAATTGACAAATAAAAATATATAGATTGTACTTAAACTGCCTCTGCCTCATGGTGTGTGGAGTTCTCTCTGCTCAGGTCTTGTGACCTCTTTTTGCCTCTTGCAGGGGCCTGAGCCACTCAGGCCCTGTCTGCTTATATGTCATTCAGGGTTTGTGAAAAAAGACCCCGAGCAATGTAAGTTATACTGACAGATACCCCAGTGTGAACAGCGCTACAGTGGAAGGAAAGCTTCTCTCACCAAAATCACTATTGCCTCTAGTGGAGGTGGTTTTATTAGGTATTGCATAGAGCAGCTATGCAAGTGATCTTGCAGTAGCACAGCTGCATCAGTATAGCTGTAAGCTCTCCAGTGTAGATGTGGTTTCCATCAATAGCTTCCATCCTGTGGCTTTCCTTTACAAAACAAAAGCTCTTCCTTACAGTCTGTATCCGTCCATCTCCACCTCCTGGCAGCGCTCAGATGTGATGGGGATGTGTGTATGTCTAAATAAAAGTGCTGAAGAGGAACAGGACCTAAGCAAACTGAGCACAGGGCCAGATGGTAGAAAACCTGTTTTCTATTCCTGGTCTGCCACTGAGACTGTTCCAAACAATTTACCCAAGGAAACAGAAATGGACTGTTGTGTGAGGTGTGGAATCTGATTTTTCAGAGATCCTGAACATTACAAGTCCAATTTAAGGCATAAGGGGGTGCAGGAGGTCAGCCTTTTTGAGACTCATGCTGCCAGGTCCCGGCCCCCAAAATGAGTGGACATGTTCTTTACAAATCCATGCTGACAAGCTGTGTCAAACCAATCTAATAGCTTTCTTTTACAGGGTAACCAGCCTTGTGGAAGGGGGGAGGCGGTAGATGTGCTATATCTTGACTTTAGAATGGCTTTTGGTGCTGTTTTGCATAATGTGATAAATAATCTAGGGAAATAAAACCTAGATAAAACCAGTCCACAAGCGTAGTTATCAGTGGTTCACAATCAAGCTGGAAGGATATATCAAGTGAGATCCTGCAGGTATCCATTCTGGGTCAATATCTTGATCAAAAATTTAGATAATGACATAGGAAGTACACTTAAGGAGTCTGTGGATGATATCAAGCTGGAATGGGGGTGGCTGATAAATCATTTGAGAATAGGATTAACATTCAAAATGGGCTGGACAAACTGAGAAAGCGGTTGGAAGCGAACAGGATGAAGTTCAATAAGGAAAAATGCAAAGTACTGCACTTAGAAAGGAACAATCAGTTATACACATACAAAATAGGAAATGACTGCCTAGGAAGGAGTACTGTGGAAAGAGATCTAGGGCTCATAGTGGATCACCCAAAAAAAAAAAAAGTGGACAGGATAACACTGCAAAAAAAAGCAAACATGCTGGGATGTTGTATTGTAAGCAAGATGTGAGAAGTAATTGTTCTGCTCTACGCCAAGCTGAGTGTGCTTCACCTAGTGTATTGTGTCCAGTTCTGGGTGCCACATTTCAGTAAGGATGTGGACACTTTGGAGAAAGTCCAAGAGAAAAGCAACAAAAATTATTAAAGGTTTAGAAAACGTGATTAATATAGGAAGACTGGAAAATGTTGGATTTCTTTAGTCTGAAGAAGAGAAGAATGAGAGGGGATATAACACTTTCAAGTACATTAAAAAGGTTGTTACAAGGATGAGGGAGAAATATTGTTCTGGTTAACCTCTGAGGTTAGAACAAGCAGGGCTTAAGGTACAGCAAGAGCAATCTAAGCTGGATATTTTAAAAACTTCCTGCAGTAGTTAAGTACTGGAATAAATTAAGTAGGGAGGTTGATGAATCACCATTTTTGGAGATTTTTAAGAACAGGTTATACCAGCATCTATCAGGGATGGACTAGATCAGGGGTGGGCGATAATGTTTGACTGGGGGGGAGCACTCCAAGAATTTGTCAGTGGTCAAGGGCTGCATTTTTCTGTGATATTAATGGAGAGAGTGTGGCTCTGGGATGGATGCTGGGTACAAATGGGAGCTCACAGTTGGGTATTGGGGTGCAGGAGAGTCTGGGAGGGAGTTTAGGATTGTGCTAGGGGTGGGGGAGCCTGTCCGAGGGTCTTGCTGGGCTGCGGGCCATTGGCAGCCTAGATTACTGCGATGGGCCAAATCTGAATGTTTGGTGAGCCAGATTTGGCATGTGGACCATATATTGCCCTCCCTTGGTCTAGATAATACTTCTAGTTTTGCCATGAGTGCAGATGGCTGGACTAGATGACCTCTTGAGATCCCTTCCAGTTCTATACTGCTATAAACTTTAATCTCTCTATGCCTCCATTTCCCTGTTCGTACACTGGGATGATAATGCTAAGTGCTTTGAGATTATCTGTTTGTGGGAAAGAACAATATAAGTGCAAAGAATTACAATAGGGTAACTGAGTTTAGTTTAAAAGAACAGCCCACGCTGATTCTAGGCTTACTAATATATTTTTGCCATGTACTTCCAGCCAGTATAAAAGTGGTGAGAAATGTGGTAGCTGTGTTGCAAGGGCTTCATCTCTACGTCATACAGCTGCCTCCCCAAAGAAACTAGGCCTCATCAAATAGTGAGCCTACACTTTCTTTTCCCTGTGTATGGGGCCAGGGCCACAGTAGAGAAGGAACACTGGTGTGCTGGTAGCCTAGCTGGGAGAAGTCAAACCACCAGGCATGGCCCCACCCACATTCCACCTGCCCCCAGTGCCCGCCCTCCTGGTACTCCAGTCTGGGGCTGCACGGTGCACCCTCCTCCTTCCCCCTGCTGCTCCAGGGCTGGAGAGGTTGGGCCACGTGGTGCACCCGTCTCCCTCCCTGGGGCTGGGGCAAGCGTGTGCCAGCCTGCTCAACTGCTCTCCCTGTGGTGGTGGGGGGGGGTGGGGCCAGAGGTGGGGCTGGGGGCTTGCCTCCTCCAGCCTTACCTTCACCTGTCACCCATGGGTGTGCTGGTGGAGGCTGAGAACATGAATTCTAGGGACAGTGCACTAGAGGCTGCTGCAATAGGATGCACTGATGGGGGATGTCAGTTGCAGAACGGATGTGTGGCTGCAACATTGCTAGAGGCTGGGAACATACCTGTGCACGTTGCAAAGTGCTGTAAATAATCCCTCCCACCTGGGCTCTGGAGAGCAGAAGTCATCACATGTTTTTCCATATAGGTTAAGAGGATCCTTGTTTTTCTGTGGTGATGGCAGCGCTGTGGAATGTGGAGCTGGTGGAACAGCAGTGGCTGACCTCTAGGTAACATTCCTGGAGTTCCATCCTGCACCTGCTTCCCCTGCTGCAGCCTGCATTCCTGCCACTCAGGCCTCCTGGCTTGTAGTTTCCCCAGCAGGAAGACTCTCAGCTTAATGAGGCAGTGTGGTCTCCTGGCTGAAAGGCTCCTATGTAGGCAGTGGAATGGACCCACAATGTGTCTCTCCCTGCAGCCCCTGTGACTCTATACAAGCCCGCCAAGGGTCTTGGTATCGGGCTCCTTCTACCGTCTGACCCCATATCACTAGTTGCTGAACGCTCTTACCACCTGACTGCATTTTGGGGAGGCCTGGCCACTTATCATCAAGCAGGCTCCAGCCCATTCCCAGCAGGTTGAGAACTCTGGTAGTCACTGGGCACTAGTTGCCCCTTTCACTGGCAATATCAAGCAGGCAAGGGGACTGAATGGGCAAGGCTGAGTCAGATTACCACCTCTCCAATGCAAAAAACCCAAGCCTGCCCCAGTCCCCAACAAAACTACATGGACACACGTGTTTCAATAGCCACTGGCAATATCTAGAGAGAGTGATCCCATCATGCATCTCTTCACTCCCATGACTCAACCCCTCTCTCGCACACACAGGCGGGCTTGCATGTTGGTGAGCAGCAAGGTTCCCTTTAAATTGCACAGCAGCGCAGACTCGCCGCTGCTTAATCAACCTTGCCCAGTCAGGCGGCCCCTTGCGCGGAGCCCTGAGCCCCTTGGTGGGTAGGGTTGCCAAGACAGTCTAGTATTTGAGCTTTCTGTTCGGGGAAACAAATTGAGAAAATAGAAATGAGAAAACATAAATGTCCGGTATTTTCTAAATAAGATGTAATGTGGATTGTGATGTAATGTCAAGTGTGTCCAGTATTTTTGTTGAAACCATCTGGCAACCCTATTGGTGGGCAGACACCTGCTGTATTTTTACCCGTTTTGAGCTGTTATCCCTGTGGAAGTAGGAACACTGCAGCATCTTTAGCTGGACCCAAACTCTGAACATTGGTTATCCCAGAGTGTTGTGATAATAATGCAACTCTTTAGATCTGTGTTTAAAAAAAGGAAACAGTTTGTGGAAACTGGCAAATCCATAAAAAATAAAATCAGCCAGGCCTGTCTCAAGTGGTAACCCCAAGGCTGAGGCATTGTCTCTTGGCACTGTGTGTTTGTGTTGCTGCCTCTCATGTTGGATCTGCCCTGTGTATAAAAGTGAAATCCACCCTCAGGCCTGTCACTCTGACTCCCTGCCACTAGGAGCCACAGTCACCCGTATCTGACAAGGCCTCAGATCCTCTGTCAGAGCTGTTCCCCACTCTGGGACTCCGAGCACAGAAGATCGGGGCCTGCAAGAACGCTTACATATCTTGCCTCTATAGGCTCTGCTTACAAAAAGTCCCCAGAGTCACAGATTTATTGACTTTGGGGGATTGCTGCTACCACCAAGTGAAACAAACCCCTTTCTTCTTGAACCTAGGAAGAAAATACTTCAATTTCCTTCCCCAGGGTACCCCAAGCTCCTCTGCCACAAGAGAACTTGAAAAAAGAAACAAAAGCACAGAAAAACAAACTTTCTCTCTCCAAGGCTAGGCAAGACACACACAGCCCTCCTGTTACCTTCCAGGACACAAGAAATCAAATCATCACCTTAAAAAAGATGATTTTATTAACAAAACAAAAAGATATACTTGATAATGCATACTAAGTTGCTAGGTGTTACAGAGCAACTGAGTAAAACAAATTAAAACACAGAGAACATCGTTAGTATTCTCTTAGTGAATGGGGGAGGGAAGGCATAGATTCACACAGAGAAGTTTAACCAAATAACCAAAACAAAGAAAAATGCTCTGATGGTGAGTAAATAAACATTTTCCCTTTATTTACTCATGATCACTTCCTGGTTCAGTCCACTTCCATGCCCCAAATTCCTTGGAGGCATGGTAGTCCTGCCTGGGTTTAAATCATTCTCTCTCTCTCAACTCCTGGCTTAACTTCCCCACACAAAAGCTGTGTCTAGACTGGCGTGATCTTGCGCCAGAGCTATGCAAATGAGGTTCAGCGTGGAATATTGCCGAGCCTCATTTGCATAACTAATGAGCCACCATTTTTGCAGAAGAGGCTCTTGCGCAAGACGGAGCTGTCTACACTGCCCCGTCTTGCACAAGAAAAACCCTCTTGCGCAAAGCCGTTATGCCTGAAAATAATCAGCATAAACGGCTTTGCGCAAGACGGTTTTTCTTGCGCAAGACAGGGCAGTGTAGACAGCTCCGTCTTGCGCAAGAGCCTCTTCCGCAAAAATGGTGGCTCATTAGTTATGCAAATGAGGCTCAGCGATATTCCACGCTGAGCCTCATTTGCATAGCTCTGGTGCAAGATCGCGCCAGTCTAGACACAGCCAAAGAAAGCAGGCAGGATATCTTACACAATTCAGATTTCAGCACTGTAGCCCGTTGGTTCTTCTGGTTCCCTGCCAACCCCCCTGCTAGCTACCTGAGTTTAACCCTTTAATCACTGGGAGCTGGCCAGTACTCCTCCTATCCATCACACCCCCAAATCATGATTTAACAGAACAACCCATTCTTTTTATTTACCTCCCAGCTTCTGAAGGTTTCGGGTGCAGCTGGTTCATGTGCTGAATGTTTTCTGGCCGACCGGGAGGGTTAGTAACTTACTTTTTTAATGAAAATGATATTTTCCATGCAAGTTCTTCATGCCATCAAGTGGGGCTTTGAGAAAAACAGCCAACTGAGAGCACCACAAGCATTGGCAATACTGATTCAGAGCTCTCTTTTACAGCTTATTAAGCCCACCACGCTCACTCTGTGGAAAATAATTGCTTTATTTGTAAAGTTACAAAATACAGAAGAGTCAGGTAGATCACTTACTGTACATCAGAAAATAAATACCTTTTTTTTGCTCTATATAAGATAAAATGTGATTTGCATATATAAAATATAATGTACGGCTCTGTACCAACATCCTGGCTGTGCCGAGAGGCGGAATGGCAAAGAGGACGTGACAATAACTTACATTCGTGCAATAAATAAACCAAAGGTGGGGGGAAAGGAGAGGCTAACCGTGGAACCTCCCACAAAGTACATGGGGGAAAGCAGAGACGGAGGAGTTTGGCCACCCCTCTCGACAGCTGGCTGTAGCTCTGTGATGAGTGGCCAGACAAGCTGCAGGGAACAACCAATCAGGTTTGGGGGAACTGAAGTGGCTAATTATCTAATCTAGCACATGGGCAAAAGGTGACTGCCCAGTATTTTTACTGATCCCTATGCAGGCCGTATTTATTTGTGGGTCTGAACCCAACCTCCCACCCCCGCCTGAGCTCCTATTGAATGATACTGTGCCTTTGAGACCAATGGAACTAGTAGGGAACAGGGAACTATCCTGGGCTCGCCAGCTTCTCACTTTCCCTCATCAGCCTCATTCAGGGCCAAGGGCACTGAACTGGGAGTCAAGAGATCTGGCTTGTCAGTTCCCACCTGTGCCCCCAACCTGCTGGGCAACCTTGAGCTAGTCACTTCACCTGTGTGCCTCTGCTTCCCCTCCTCCCCCCCCCCACAGTAGAATGTAAGCTCCTGGGGACAGGTGCCTGCTCTCCATCAGTTGGTGCAGTGCCTAGTGCAATGGGATGCCATTCTTGGGGAGGGGAGGAAGGGGGTGGAAGTCCAGGCGCTACTGTCATATAACTAATAATTTTATCTCCACTACAGTTGTGTTTATTTCCTTCCTGCTGGCCTTTTGGAGAGTCCCACCATGCCATGGAGGAAACATTACCATTGGAAGGAAAGGGTGTGAGTCTGTGTGTAAATAGAGATAAAAGGACTTGTTCTCTTCCCCCTGCTCCTCCCCCAAATAAAATCCCATCTTTAAAGGCAATGAATCAAATGTGAGCATGTCCAGCCCATTTGAGCTGCTTCCTGGCTCCATCTGCCTTTTCAGGCTGTACTGGTTTTTGTAGGGATGGATCCAGACCAGCAAAACCAGATTGATACAACTTCCTTCTGCATGGCTTATCTCTGCAGTTCGTTTGGCAGTTGTGCCAGCTTGCAGTTACGCAATCAGGGATGCACTGAGACGTGCTGTGCCTGCTTTGTTCTTCCCAGAGCTTCTCAATGCTGTGGTCACAAAATGTGATTTGAAAGAGGCTCTCTCCCTTCCAGCACTTCAAACACAGTCCTGCTGCTACTTCTCTAGATAACTACTCACTTGCTCTGTTCCTCTTTCCAGTGTCTCTCCTCTCCCACTCTTTCCTTCTCTCTCTGTGTCCCCCCCTCTTTTTTATCCCATCCTGGTCTCTTTCTCAAACCCCACGTCCCTTCCTTGCAGGGGATGTTGGAAATTTAGCCAAGCTGCTAAATGTACATTCACCCCTACAGCCGAGTCTTTGTATTTCCAGTGTGCTCATCACCCTGCTGTCTAGCAGAGATGTGCACTGGAATGGCCAGGCTACACGTGCCACAGTCAGTCTGTCTTCTCTCCATCACTCACATGCTTGTCCTCTTGCTTTCCTCCTTCTTTCTATTAAACTGAAACTTCTCTTTCCTCAACACTACCCTTGCTCTCCCAGTCCCTGGAAGACAGGCTTAAGTTAGCTAGCTGAGCCTCTGCCATTTGCTCTCAAGATCAGTTGTTTCGGGGCCTTTCTGAAAAGGTACGGGGAGGAGATCCGGGGATTTCTCTGACCCCTGGGATGCAACTGACAAGGAGGCAGGAAAGGTTGCTGTTTATCTCCCTGCTGAGAGGACACAACAGAAAATCTGGACTAGAAGGGCTGGAGTTAAGGGAGAGAGGGCAGCAGCTTTTTTGCAATTCCTGAACAGGTATCCCACCCCCTGCTCTGTGCTCGACAAAGGCAAACAGGTCCTTGGCCTGGCCCTCTCCCCCTCCATCTCACGGATCTTGGCACCAGACATCTCTGGGAGCTGCACCCCTACCAATAACAAATGGGAAGGGTCTCTGAGCCCCTTGTGTAAATACTGGGGGAGAAGGCCCTGATCTGAGCCCCTGGTGTAGAGACCAAGGGAGGGGACACTGATAGGAAGGAAAAGCTAAGAGGAGACTTCTCAACAGTACAGAATTGGTCAGAGGGAGGGAATATTTCAGCTAGGAGATTCTGACCGGCACGTTTTCACCCGGCTCGACAAGCGGGTGGGGAGGGCTCCATGGACGGAGGGCTGAGTCACTGCTTGGTTCAAGGAAGGCAGGACCGGTGGAGAGAAATCGAGGGACCACTTGTTTTAGGGTCTTCAAGTCAATTCTGTCTTGCAGGGATTGTGGGAGGAGCCAAGGCAGCGGCTGTCCATTCTGGGTAAAGAGCTGGGCCCAGCAGGACGCAGTTCATGGGGAGCGGACAGGCACTAGGAGCATGTGGCCTGGTTGGTGCCAGATTTGACGATGGTGATGACGCTGGCGGTGGCCACCTTGGCGGCAGAGCCATGGGCAGCAACTGTGCGGGCAAAACCCTGCAGTGCCTCGTACTTGCCCCGCAGGGCGTCCAGCTCCAGGCGCATGGCAGCGTTCTCGCGGGCCAGCTTGTCCACCTCCCGCTCCAGCTCCGTCTTCTGCTTCTGCAGCTCCTCCTTCTGGCACACCCGCTTGACCCGGCAGCTGGCCGCGTAGCCACGGTTCTTCAACGTGCGCCGGCGCTGCTTCAGCCGTGCCACCTCCTCCTTGGAGAGGCCCCGCAGGTGGTGATTCAGTTCCCGCACTGACAGCCCCATCAGCTCCTCGTCTGATAGTTGGGGCACGTTTTCCCCCAGCTCCTGCTTAATCTGGCCAAGAAAGGACCGGGGGAGGGCAATGAGTGTGTGGGAGAGGCAGGGAGGAGTAGAGGAACACGTACGGGGGGAGGGGAATGGAAGACAGAAGACAGTACAAAGTGGGCAGGAATACTGGAAGGGGGAGACCAGTGGGCCATGACCCCAGCACTTTTAGAAGTGGGAGGGCTATGCCCTCCCCTTTTTTACTGGCTGTGCGATGGGGGGAGGGATGAAGAGGAACAAGTGGGGGGCGGAGTTTTGAGGGAAAGACAGACAGTGCAGGAGCGAGGCCTTGGGGGAAGTGGCTATGTGTGGGGCAGGGCTTGGGGAGAAGGGTCTGTGCAGGGACAAGGCCATGAGCAGAAGGTGTGGCATGAGGGCAGGGTTTCAGGGAAGCAGTGGTCTGGTGGGGTGACCAGGTGTCTGTTTTTTTCATTGGAATACCTGGTTGAAAAGGGACCCTGCTGGCTCCAGTTGCTACTGCTGACCAGGCCGTTAAAACTCCGGTCAGCAGTGATGCACGGCTAAGGCAAGCCAGTCCCTACCTGTCTTGCACTGCACTGGAAGCGGCCAGCAGGTCTGGCTCCTAAGCGAGGAGGCCCCAGCTCCACGCGCTGCCCTTGCTCTGAACACTAGCTCTGTCACCCACTGGATGGCGCCCAGGGAATGGGAGTGATGCCTGCCCACCCAAAGTTATGGCCCACCCACTTGCCCCATCCTGGCTATGCCACTGGGAGGGAGGCGTAGGTGGCAAGAGCAGCATGTGGCCCCGCTCACCCCTCCCCAGCCTGGACACTGGGACTTGCTGGTTGTTTCCGGGATGCAGTGCAGTTACGGAGCAGGGAGAGGCAATGGGCCTGCCTTAACCTCACTGCGCTGTTGACTAGAGAGCTGCCTGAGGTAAGCCCATGCGCAAGCCCCAGCCCTGAGCCCCCTCCAACCTGCACCCCTCCTGCACGTCAAACCCTCATTCCTCGTCCCACCCTGAGCAAGCACCCCAAAAGTTCACAGCTCTAGGCCATGGTTCATGTGCCAGTATGGGGGGGGGGCACTTTTATCACTCCTGAGGTGGGCGAAAGGAATGGAGGGAACGCAGAGGGGTGAGATAGAGGATCAGGGAGAGCGGAGATAATGCTCTTTTGTACCTTCAGGGCCTTGCTCGATAAGCTGTCTGCGGACATTGTCTCCTGCAGTCGTGCTCCCCACACGAGGACCCTGCAAACAAGCCAGAGGCAACATGTCACTCCCTTCCATCCTTGTTCATTTCATGCCCGAGGCTTCCTCAGTGTGTGTGGGGCAAAGGGCAGAAAAGACAGCCTGGACCACAGCCTTTCTTTGCTCCCCAGCATTTTTTGCCCCAGTTAGAGTTGCCAGATGGTTTCACCAAAAATACCGGAACCCTCCCCCCCCCTCAATCTTTGGGAAAATTTTGTTGAGAAAAAAAAAAAAAGCACCAGGCTGCCAAAATGCAGCCCCTTTAATTGCTGGGCCGCTCCCCTGCCACTCCCCCAACCCCCGCCGTGTGTCTGTCAGGCGCCAAGCCAGGAAAAGCAGAAAACACCGGACATTTTATATATCCGGTATATTCTCAATTTCTTTACTGAACAGAAGGCGCAAATACCAGACTGTCCAGTTCAATACCGGACACCCTACTGGGGCAACCCTAGCTCCAGCCCCATATACCATGGACATGTGGGTGCATCCCCTGTCCTGGTAAAGAGATGAGTCTCACGGTACACAGAGATCCAGCACTGAATGACTCAGCTATTTTGTTTTAAAACAAAACTTTCCAAAATTCCTTCCCCTCCCTTACTTCCTCCAAATAGCCAGCAGCAGCCAGAACCTACGGCTCCCTCCCAGTGTCATAGCCAGGATGGGGCAAGTGGGTGGGCCATAACTTTGGGTGGGTGGGCAATGATGGGGGGTAGCAGCGATGGGGCCATCTCTCCCCAGCTCCAGCTGGCCTTGCGGGAGGGTGGGACGGATAGACACACTGGCCAGGTACTGCATAGAAATGTGCACCCCTTAGCTGGCATTCAGAGTTTGCTCTCTCTGCCTGTGGGCCACTCCAGCTGGGGGGGTGGGGAATCAGGGGCTTGCCCTGCTCCCACCCAGTGCTCTGAGCAGGTTGCAGGATCAGGGCACGGAGAGCTTGCCCCACTCTGCCCACCCAATGGTCCGTGCGGGGTTGGGACATGGAGCGTGCAGAGCGGGCTCCCAGCAGCAGTGGGGTTGGGGCACTGGAGCTTGCCCACTCCTGTCCTCCAGCTCCGAAGCAAGATCAGGGGCTTCCCGGCTGCCCTTGCTTGCCTGGCGCTCCCAACTCCGCTCCCTGGCAGGAACGTCGGGTGAGTGGAGCAGAACTAGCCCCCCACCCCACTCCCCACGCCTGGCTGGAGCACTGGACAGAAAGGAGCATGCCCCTGCACCCAGGTGGGAGCAGAATCAGGACTGGGGGTGGCTAGGCCTGGATCCTAAGTCGGTGGGTCACAACCCACTCAGGCCCATCCATAGCTATGCCCCTGCCTGCTCCCCAATGCTGGTTACAGCTGGATTCCCCTCTGCCCTGCATCGTCCACCCCTGAAATAGATGCCCCCCCCCATCCTTCACCAGAAACTGCACAAGGGCAAGAGCTTTCCTGACTGAGAGGAAACAGGGTTGGGCTGTAGCTGGTGGGTGTGTGGCTGAAAGTCAGTGCCTGGAAAGGCTGGCTAAGCCTAAAGGGAAAGCAAAAGCAACACAGGCAGCAGGACCAAGCTGGGCAAAGGGGAGTTTGTCAGGTAAGGCTGCGGCCTCACCCAGGAAACCACCAGGGGTGCTGCTCTTCCAGGCCCTCCTCTCACCTGTGGGCACTTAGCCTGCCCTGTCTGATTCACCCGCCTCCGTGGATCGCAGGTTGGAGCTTTGCTGACAGGTTACAGAGCCTCCAGTGTGGGAGAGGGAGGGCTGGAGCGACAGGCAAGAGGCAGACAGGTCTGTGGGGGGTGGACAGGCGTGGGAAAAGGGATCCACTGAGGAAGCTGAATGTTTTGCTATGGCACAGGCCCCACTTCACTGAAGAGCAGGGAGGGCGGTGGGGTTCAGCAGTGGGGCTGCAGGGCCTGCTGCTCTCCCTTTATGTGTCTGTGTGTGCAGGTGGGATGTACTCCCCCTCCCTGAGGGCCAGATGGGGAGTGGGTGAGGAAAGGGGCTTTCACAGAAATCAATGGGAGTTGAGGGGACCCTGCCCCATTGACTGGTCAGGCACAATGAGGCTCAAGCCAGGGACCCAAATATCAATGTCTGAGCCTGGCTAGGAGGAGTGGGGGAGAGCAGGTGGCCATTCAAACCTTCCCAAACTTGTCCAAAATACCCCAATCCCATGCCCTAGAGTTAGAGGATTTGGGAGGCAGCCCTGGTGCAAGCAATGCAAAGGGTCCTTTCGGCCTCCCTGGTCCCCCTCAAGAGCCATGTCTTTCTGAGACGTCTTCTCTCCCCAGGGGCTGCGCTGGGGGAGCTGAGACACATGTTCTCCCCTCAGGGCCGGGGAAGGACAGGCCAGCAACAGAGGGAAGGAGTCACTTGCTTTGCTTTGCTTTGCTTTGCTCTGCTGAGATGTGCCCAGACATGACACTTGACTGAGCCCATGAGCTGGGGAAAGCCAGGCTCACAGAGAACTCTCTCCAGGAGGCCCAGCTCTGGAGGTGGGAGGGAACTCGGGCACATTCCTTTCGCCCCTGAACCCCAACTGGAGCCTTGGCCGCAAGTAGGACGTCTCTCCTGGGGTCATGACTCCTCCTCCGGGAGGAGACAGGGCTGAGTTAAGAGTAACCCCCAAGGCAAATGGGGCAGCTGCCTCATGGGCTGACCCAACTGCCCTATGGCGGGGGGGGGACCTCTCCTGGGGATCCTGTGACCCTCTCACTCCTCTGTGTCCTCCGTGAGGATACAATAGAGGCAATTCCTGCCAATGCATTCATGCAGGCCTGCACACAGAAACACCGCCCAACCTTCCACCTCGCTGACGGGTATCGGTCTCACTACCTGCCCCAAACTGCCACAGAGCAGCCTACTTCTTTCTCAGGGGTGGCAGCGCGATCCCAGTCTAGAAAGCCCTTTGCATCATCTAGGATAGAAGGTACTAGGGATGCGGATGCTTTCTTTTTTGTCCCACCTGTATGCCCATATGTTTGATGCACGATAAGCATATGCCCAGATGTACCTGCCCGATCATGCACAAGTTTGCTCCCTGCCCTGCTTGCAGCCATGAAGCCACTAGCTCTGACAAGGCCCGTCCTCAACACACACCACACGGAACGCAACAGTGTCAGAGCCAGGAGCCACCTCATTTCACAGACGCACCAGCCCCTTTCCTCCCCGTCTTCCCTTCCTCGGGGCTGGCGCAAAAGAGGTTTGTGGCTGAGTGAATCAAATGTCCGGAGTGTTCCAGTGGAGGAGGAACAGGAGTGAGGGAGGCAGCCAGGGTGTGGGAGGGATAAAAGCCATCTCACTGTGATTCAGCACAGTACGCGGGAAGGTCACCAAGGCTATGCATACCCCCTCCCTGGTAAGTCTCCCACTGCCACAGGGTGGCAGGGAGGAAAAGGGTTGCAAGGTTGACATGTGACCATGATTACCCTGAACTAGCAGCCATATAGCACCATGAATTGGCCCAGCAAGACAAGTTCTTTGGCCCAGTGAGCTTCCAGTGAATGGGACAAAGGTGACAGGGCACGTAAGCGATGGCGAAAGGACCAGTACTAAGAAAAAGAGGAGGCAGTATTGGAAGAGGTGGGCTGGAAGGCAGAGAGAGAGGCTTCCTGATGGTTGAGAAGAAGCAGACTGGGAGCGGAACAAGGGAAGGTGGAGAGCCAAGAGCATGAGGAGGAGACCTAAGGAGTGTGGGCTGGGAGACGCAGAAGGCGTGAAAGTGGAAGAGGAGAAAATGAGAGCAGAGTTGGAAGTAGAGGAATATGGACTGTACAGGGCCCTGGATGTGCAGGTGTCAGGTGAGGAGCTGGAATCTGATACAGTAAGAGATAAAACATTAAGAGAGAAGACAGTAAAGAATGTGGCTCAAGGATGCAATCACATGATCAGAGCAATAGGTAAAGGTAGATGAGTGGAATATTTGATCGGCTGAAGGAGGCGGGGACTGTTAGGGTACGTCTAGATTACATGCCTCTGCCAACAGAGGCATGTAAAATAGGCTACCTGACATAGTCAATGAAGCAGGGATTTAAATATCCCCAGCTTCATTAAAATAAAAATGGCCGCCACACTGTGCTGGCTCAGCTGATCGTCGGCACAGCGCGCAAGTCAAGATGCGGATTGGTCGACAAGGGAAGCCTCTGTCGACCGCTCCCTTATGCCTCATGACACGAGGTTTACAGGAGCGGTCGACAAAGACTTCCCTTGTCGACCGATCCGCATCTTGACTCGCGCACTATGCCGACGATCAGCTGAGCCGGCACAGCGCGGCGGCCATTTTCATTTTAATGAAGCCGGAGATATTTAAATCCCCGCTTCATTGACTATGTCGGGTAGCCTATTTTACATGCCTCTGTCGGCAGAGGCATATAATCTGGATGTACCCCTAAAGGCAGAGAGGCCAAACTGTAAGAGGTTTCAGTGATGAGACAATCAACATGTGGAAAAATCAGATCTTCATGTAACCTGAGTTATTGCTGCTGAATACAGAAATGCTAGCCAGGCTCAGTCTGCCATTGTCACAGGAGAAAGAAAATTCACTGGAATAGCCACTTGAGACCGGCTGCTTGAAATGCCCACTCTCAGAGACAGGAGAAGTCTCCTTCCCCGTGTTGGAGGCTAGAATAGGACTTTCCTGACCTGGGGATGATGGAATCAGAGACAGGGAGCAGGTCGCCCACCTGTGGGTACCAGAGTCTATGCAGTGTCACAGTCTTCTGCTACTTGAAGAAACTTGGGTGAGATGTTAAAGCTAAGATTCCTCGTACACAGGAAATTCAATTATCAAAGCCCCTCAATGGCATTAACTCAACTACATTGTGCCTCGAAAGCTAAAACAGAGTATTAGCCACCATGTTTAGCAGATTGTTTTTTCAGATCTTGGTTTGCCCACATATTGGAATGACTATAAACTATCTCCAGTTCACCCTGCTTTAGGGCTATGATTTAACACACACAAGGGACAGGGAATTCAGGCCTTCTCCTCCAAGGCATTTAATGCCAAACTCCCATACAGTACTTCAGTCCTCACTTAGCAGGACACTGGTCCCATTGAACTCAGGGGCAAAAAACTTCCATTGACTCCATTGGGAACAGGTTTGGGCTCCCTGTACTGATTTATGCCCAGCACTGCAGCACATGGCTCCATTGGACAAGACTTGGATTAAGGGGGGGGGGGGGGAAGAGCTTCCCTCATACAACAAAGGAGGAAATTTTCTAGGTAGCTTCTTCTCTTCCTATACCATCATTTGGAGGTGGCGCCACATAATTTGTTAGGTGAGAGAAGAGAGCTGACCTGGTAGCTAAAGATCCTCAGCGTCATCATGATGGGTGTGTTAGAAACAGGCAGGGAGGCTGATTGACACTGAGTGGGAGGAGTTGGCTTTGGTGGCATGTGCATGGAGGTGGGGTAAAACTATTGCTAGTAGCATCTACAGTAACTCCCATTGGGATTGTCATTTGGCTGTCCCAGAAAAGGAAAACTGGACCTTTTCCTCTCACTCTGCACCAGGTTTTGAAGGGTGGGCAGTAGCTCTGCCTGAAGAGAGGCATCTGCCTGGAGAAATCTCCAGCCAGACTACGTCTACACTTACATTTGATCAACAAATCTTTTGTTGTTCACAGCTGATACAACGCCCCTTCTCCCCCCCCCGCACACACACTAGGGATGTTAAATTTAGATTAATTCACTAATTGAATAGTCGATGGGATTTCCATCAACTATTCAATAAGTCTATAAGGGCATCTCCCCCTTTGAACTGTAGCAAGAGCCCTGCCCGTGGGGCTCTTGCTACAGTTAAAAAGCGGAAGCGCTGCAGGGGGTGTGGGACCAGCCTGGGACTTCTCTGGCCCCACCTCCCTCCCTGCCCTGCCTCAGCCTTTGAAATGTACAAGAGTCTGGGTGAGGCTCTTGTACATTTCAAAAGGAATCCTCCACAGGGAAGGGGATCAGCAGGGAATCCCCCAGGGCTTCTGCTTTCGAAATGGACAAGAGCCTTGCTGGGGCTCTTGTGCATTTCAAAAGCAGAATCACAGCAGAAACAGTGCAAGTGGAGACTACTTCAGTCCCCACTTGTGCTGTTTCCACTGTGCCTCTATCTCCCCTGTCCCCCGCAGAGACGGTGCTGGGGGAAACTGGTTTTTAAGCCAGCCCCCCAGCACTGGCTCCTGTTCCCCCCCACCGCTGCCTCTCTCTGACAGAGGCAGCAAGGGGACAGGTGAAGTGACTTGTTATATCACTAGTCAGCTATCTGATAAATTTCTGTTTATCTCTTACATCCCTACCACAAACAACAAAAATTTTGCCATGGCAAGTGCAAATGGGAACACTTTCCTGCCTAAAAGCTGCGTAATGTAGACATATCCTTAGTGTTTGGGCAGAGGGATAATCAGCAGAGGCATATCCCAGCAATGTTGGGTGCTAAGCAGCATCCCAAGCACTGAAGGAGGGTGGAATCAATGTTCCCTCTAATTTTTTCCATCCATGTGCAGAATAAATTTTGGTATGTGCACTGAGACGTGCAGATGTGCACTACCAATAGAAACACATGCTGCCAACTGTGGGCACTGTGGGTGCTCTGCTAAATCAGCTGAGCAGCACCTGAATCTCTCCTGGGTGTCCAACCAATCACTCATTTTACAGGGAACATTGGTGGAGATACTAGTGTATGACCTAGGGGTGGTAAAAGGATTATCTGAGGATCAGAAGAGGAACAGATGAGTGTTGTTTTAGTGGGAGGACACTGAACACCTCAACAACTGCTCCTCTTTCCTTGCTTTTTATGGCTTGCGTTAGCAGGAGTCACAGCCTAGCAACCTTGCCTCTCAATATTTGTGTAGGATCTGATATAATAGTTGTCATGTGATAATGAGTCGCTTAATTCTAAACATTGAACATGAAGAAAGTATTAACCCTAAGTTATTTTCTCTACTTTCCTATAGAACTTCTGTCTCCAACTTTCCCCTGCCCTTCCTGCCTGGCTTCCTGCTACAGATTTAAAGAAACAGTAAACATATTTTCACAAATATGACCGATACTTAATACTCAGTGGTAGTCATTAAAAATTCAACATTTGCCTACAAGTCCTCATATGTTGGTATGTATGCCAGTGTCACACCTTCCCCCATACCCTCAGAATAAGAAATAAGTCTGATACTTCTATGGCATCTGCTGGCAAATATTTATCGCTGTATTTAGCACATTTTTCCCTAGAACTAAGTACTTTGTAAATTCATTCCCAAGCTATGCAGTTTACACAGGGATCACTTTGCCTGCCACTAAAATGCAGTCACTTCTGGGCTGAAACACAACAGCTGCTCAACAGTGCACAGAAGTACTACACAATAATTAAGGACAGAAAGTAAAGAAAGAAGAATATTTATCCAACCAAAACCTCAAAAGGAATTTAGGGGCTCAATTTTGCAACTGTCACATAGCTAATACTACTACTGAAGCTAATGGGAGCTCAAGATGAAGCAGAGAACACAAGATGGAGTCTTTGTAGTTTACCCCGGGGGGGATTTGGCTATGATTGCCACCTCTGAGGTACCAAACATTGGGTATCTGGGATGATCCTGAGCCTATAAAACTAAGCAGCACTCAGTGTGTACTAAGTACCCTTACATATTTCCTAGGACAACTATCTTTAAAAGGGACCATCCTGAAAAATCCGAGGCAGAGGGTAATCCTAGATTTGCCCACGATAGGTCTAACATCTCTAGGATTAGAGATGTTGGAGGAGTCTCAATGGATCAGGGCCTCAGCTGTACCTCTCTTTCACTCACATATATACATGCCCCATGCATCATTAATTTGCACCATGAGTAACTTCTCTGTTATTGAGAGATTTCCTGCCCTCACAGCTGTCTAAGCTCAGCAATGGGTGTGTGTAAAACAGACATGAATGCACACTCACGGAGACACTCTGTGCTTTTGAACACTTTGATCCTCTGCATTGCTCTTCTCCCCACATGCTTCTCTGAAGATACACCCCTTATGTCCAGAACTTAAGTCCAGACAACCATGTCTTTTGCCAGACACACTCTCGCCCATCTTCATTTCAGCTGACATCAACCCTCCTTCTAGCTGGACACACGCAGTCCTAAAATAAAAGCACCACAGAGCTGTATCATTCAGGCTTTTTATCCTTCTCTGGACAGGGAGGGCACAAGAAAAACAAAAAGCCCACACTGGTGAAACACACACATACACAGCCAGCGACATAAACACACCACCCCGAGCTCTCTGAAGTCTGTAAACATCTCTCCTAAGGAGGGGTGGGAGACAGCTAAACAGAGACTTCTCACTTACTGTGCTGTGTTCATTGCTTTGAATCTTTGTTGTTGCTCTTCTCCCGTCTTTATCCCTTTAGAGATCCTTTTTCCTAATGGTTTCGTTTTAGCCTCCTTGTTTGAAGTTGTTGTTTGGAGAGGAGCTGGACTCTGGGCTGAGATCTGCTGAGTTGTAATATGAGTTTCCTGGAATTACTCACTCACAGGATTCTTTTCATTCATAAAAACACAGTCATGCGATGACATCATTGTTTCCCCTCCCTCTCTCTCCATCTTAGGGAAGGGCACAGCACAGGAATTCGAAACAAGAGGAAGCTGCCATCTTGGTGCTGGGCATTAATCTTAAAGGGCCACCATGTATGTTTGTTCTCCTTATATGTATTAATAACCATTCTGATTGTTGGCCTTTATAATTAGTAATGTTGTGTACTTTTATAGTGAGAGATGATTTTATTGTTTTGCACAGCGCTGGGAAACGGAGGGTGTAGGTTGTAGTCCTGAGTTTGTCACCTGGGCAATATTACCTCCTCCGCTTTGTCTCTAATATCCTGGGATCAACAGAGCTACAACTGCACTGCATCCAACAATGGAAGATATCAAATTCTATCATCCAAAATGGAAATTCCACAACAAAAAAGGCAAAACTTAAGAGCATTCGCTCACTCACTTTGTCTCACTTGGGAAAATCATTTAGTATCTCATGTTTCCCCTTTGTGAACTGGGGATACGGGGCCATTCCCCTGTCACCCAGACTTCTTGTAAGGCTAAATTAACTATCTCTGCAAAGTGCATTGATTTCCTTGGGTAGAAGGCATTGTAGCAGTGGAGAGTATTATTTTTGTTTCTTAATAATGCCTTGCATCTGAAGCAGGGCCCTCCTTAGTATGTATGGGGCCCTATGCAGTACTGTTAAACTGGTGCTTCTATACCTGATGGCAGCCGGTGGGGGGCAATATTTTAAAGATGTGATTTTATAATCTTCAGCAACACACTAATTAAATATTTTAAAGCAAATTTTAAACTAAAGTCCTTGTAGACTAACACAGTAAATTCAGAAACTGACAGTACATACCTCCAGTTGGCAAATGCCTGTTAAATGGCTTCATTACCACTTGAATGGCTCTTTCCCAGGTTCAATATTCTGCTAATAAGTCTGGCAGGCTTTTTCACTTTTAAGTTAACTAGATGCTCTCGGGAGAAAGCAGACCCACAGAATGGGGATGAGAAGAGGTGGATGGGTGGACATTAAGACCCAGTGGTGCCCCAAATTTTCAGGTGCCCTACACAACTGCATATTCCACATATGTATGGATGAGGACAGCGCTGCTCTGGGGACTTCAAAGCACTCATGATTAGGAATTGATTTTACATAGTTTCTTTTAAAATGTTGGATAAATATATGTTAAAAGTGGGGAGAAAGGGGAAGCAGTGGTGGGTTGTTTTTTTTTTTTTTTTTGAAGTAAGTATTTTTAAACAGTGGAAGGTTTCACCTGTCCTCTTATGGAATGGTTATATCAATATGTTGTGTGTGGTGAGATGCATCATATAGGAATGACATGTCTAAGATTATCTATAAAAAGGAGTTTTTTAGTGTCTCCAGCACAGGATTTACCTTTATCATTTAGTGTACCAATCATAGGATACTAAGATTATCTGGTCATATGACTCTCCTGAATGTACTGAGCAGTTGCAGTTTTCCAGTATCTGGCCTGCTGCCTTCAAGGTCAGTGAAAAATGAATGAATCTCCTTGCATTATTTAGGGTCTTGTAATGTTACATTGGGAGGGGATAAACATTTTAGCACAGCATTTAGTTCTGCATGGAGGAATACAGAAAGAAAGGAACTGTAAAGGGGGTGATTCCTGGCTAGTTTCAGCCATCAGAACATCATGGTTTAGTTTCGCTCTCCTTTATAAAATTAACCTGTAGTAATGGCATCGATGTTACTGAAGTGTTAGACCAGTACTGCACTGTAATATAGTGGGTTTTTAAAAAAAGAAGTCAGCGCCTCCTATCATCTCTTCCAGAAACTCAGTCATATGAGTTACTTAGTAGGGATGTTAATGGGTACACAGTTAAATGGTTATCCAGTGAGCATCACCCTTAATGGTATCTGGGAGCAGCCATCCTTTCGTGGCCCAGTCCTGCCAGGCCCCTCGCGCAGGGCTGCCAGGAGCCGCAGCGGCAGCCCCCGTGGGAGGGTTGAGAGCTGCAGCAGCAGCCTCTGTGGCGAGCCGGGAGTAGTCGGGCTGGAGCAGTACCTGCCTGCGGTGAGGGCTGCTCTAGCCTGACCCCAGTGGGTAGGACACCTCTTCTCAGGACCAGCCCCTTTAATTGGTTGAATGGGATTTGACATCCCTGTTACATAGCTAGTGATTTCTGCACCACAGGGCACAGCATTTGCATTTATGCAGGTGTCAGTCCTTGGGAAAAAAAGAGGGACTAAATTTGCCATCTTTCCAATCATTTTAGGATAGTCCTGTATTTCATGGGCCCAGTTTTGCCCACTCCAAATGTTCAATAATCATGAGACAGGCTCATCAAAAAACCATGAGAGTGGCTTTAAAATAATAAGATTATGTAAAATAATAGATTTGGTGTTCTTTTTATTTGCCTTCTGCTTTTTGAGCCTTTAGGGCCTAAAGTTTAGGGGACACTGGGAGCACTTTTTGAAGCTTTCTCCACAGTTTTGAAGGCTATAAATTTACTATTTATTTAAGAATGGAGGCTGAAATCATCACACATTCACTTGACTCATGATCTTCAGACATTAAGGAAAACATTATCTATCGTGAGACTCATGACAAAATCATGAGAGTTGGCAGCATAATAGCATCTTATTTACTTTAGGCCAGGGCATCATGTTGTTGCACAATGGCGAGAGCTCTTCATCTCTTGTCATCTCCAAATCAAGACTGGATGCCTGTCTGGAAGATATACGGTAGTCCAACACCTCTTCCTAGGCTCAGCACAGGGATAATTGCATGAAGTTTTACGGTCTGTGATCTTTTGGGCCCTAACATCCTATGCCAAGTACTCAAACTCTTTTAAAGCCTTTTTGGGGGGCAGGGGCGTTTGGCTCAGGACTTCAACTGTGATTGACATGCAGTGGAAAGATCCGGTTTGGTTTTCATGTTCTGGGTGTTTTAGGATGGAAACATTTCCTGACACGGGACACGTGTTCTACCCCGAAGGGAACGTGCGTAGAGGGGAAGAAGAGCAGATTTGCAAAACTTCCCAGGCAGAGTTAATGGCCCTTTCCCACCTAGCCCCAAGCAGGAGCCTGGCTGCAGGGCTGGGGCGCTCTGCAGAGCCATGCAATGGCTCTTGGCCCCTCGCCACAGAAACTGCCTCGCACAGAATCTACTGAACGGGAGAGTCCAGGCTCCGGCTCAGTAGAAATGGGGCAAAGTTTTCCGGTCACTGTCTCTTTAATGCGGGAGGGTCTTTTGCCCCTCACAAAGATGGCTGTCATGCTACTTCCGTCCTTTGCCCTAACTTCCGCCCTCGCTCAAACATGGCCGCCGCCGGAACTACATTACTCCGACTGGGCGTTCAAAAGCAAAAATCATCCGGGGCCCCCGCACAGGCCCACTCCCTCGCCCACTTGGGACGGCACCTGTGATTGGCCAGGGGGCGGTACGAGGCGGGAGAGTGAAGGAACGAGCGTTGTGGTTGGCGAAGAATGGGTCATGTGACGACGCCGTCCTTTGTGGTGACGGCGGGCGGGCAACACTGAGCGGAAGGTGAGTGACTCAGGAGCTGGAGCGAGTCTGGGAGGAGGGGCACGGGCTTGAGCCGCCCGCTAAGGATTGTGGGGGCCCGAGGTGGGTGGCAGCACCACGAGCTCTGGCACGTGGGAAGTCTGGGCTCGAGGCCCATTGGCTGAGCCGCGCTCCCCTCAACCCAGCTGGGGAGGGTGGGCAGCGAGCTGGGCTCAGCCTCCCCCCCACCGAGCCTGCTTGGGTGCCCCCCCTTCCCCGGTGCTGTCCCCTCCCTGCCAGGGGCTCAGGAACAAAGTGCTGACCTTGCTCTGGCTGGGGCAGACGGTGGGGGCCTGTGGCCCTGCTAGGAGGGAATTTCCAGCCTCAGCAGGAAGGATGGCTCAGCTGCTGTGCAGGGCCTGGACACAAGGTTTCCAATTGCAGCCAGGCCTCTGGAGGCCTGTGGGGGACAGCGAAACCCGCACGTGCCTTCCTGGAATGACAGAGACTAGAGGGAAGTCAGCTCTTAATAAAGGAACAGAAGAGCTGCAGCTTCATGTTTGCTTTCCTCTTTGGTGTGTGTGTGTGTTTAGTGTTTATCTGGTTCTCTGTTCCTCTTTTTGCATATGGTTCACTTCCTGTATCTTTTCATTGGATGGGTGGAGATAAAAGACCATCTTGTGCTCGTTGTTTATCTTGTGCATATGCTTCCTGTGTTTCCTTCTTTCCCTTAATAGGTAGCAGGTTTCAAACAAACAAATGGACGTATTTCTTCACACAACGCACGGTCAACCTGTGGAACTCCTTGCCAGAGGTTGTTGTGAAGGCCAGGACTTTAACAGGGTTCAAAAAGAGTTAGATAAATTGATGGAGGTTAGGTCCATCAATGGTTATAAGCCAAGTTGGGCAGGAATGGTGTTCTTAGCCTCTGTTTGTCAGAAGCTGGGAAAGGGCAACAGAGGATGGATCATTTGATGATTACCTGTTCTGTTTATCCCCTGTGGGGCACCTGGCATTGGCCACTGTTGGAAGATAGGATACAGGGCAAGGATTTGAAAGGTTACCAATTCCACTGGTGGGGGCTGTAGCAGCTCCTTGCCTACAGTGGGGGTGGGGGAGGCCCCTCCAGCCCACTGGTGGGCTGTAGGCCCCCCCCCTTTAATTGGTTAACCAGTTAACCAATTCAATGGGATTTTTTACATCCTTAATACTGGGCTAGATAGACCTTTGATCTCATCCCGTATGGCCATTCTTATGTTCAGTCAGCATTTTTCCCCTTTCTATGTATGGACTCACTTCTATGAACTCTGACTAACAGAAATTACCCCTCCTCTCCCTGCAGATTTCTTGTACTATCTCTAATTTTTCCCTTGGAAGCAGGGATGTGCATGTTTAACCGGTTAACCAGTATGCCTCAGCCTTAACAGATGAGGGTTACTGGTTTAGGTTAATCAGTGGGGACTAGAGCTGGTCTCCACCTGCCACAGACAGGGGCTGCTCTGGCTGTGCTAGAGCAGCCCCTGCCCATGGGGTGCCCTGTCCCGCCACAGGCAGGGGCTGCTCTGGTATCCCAGCAGAGAAGCCTCTGTCTGCAGTGGGCCCAGGTGCCCCACAGGCAGGGGTGCTCAGACAATATGATTAACCAGTTAATCACGGGCATCTGGTAACCTAGGTGGCAGAAGGCTTTGCCTTCGCAGACTGCCAGGTGTGGCCCCACCCACACTCCACCCCCAGAATGCCTGCAGTAGATGTACTGGGGGCAGAGTGTTGCTGCCCCCAGTGCCTGTCCTCCTTGTCCTATGGGGCAGGTAGGCTGGATCCACGCGTCCTCCTCCCTCCCCGGTGCTCCAGGGCCGGTGAGGCTCGGACTGCACAGCCTCCTCCCTCTCCAGTACTGGGGAGGCTCAGGCTGTGCTGTCTCCTCCCTCCATGGTGCTCTGGGGCTAGGAGGGCAGGGCCTCAGCAGAGGGGGCAGGTCTGTAGGTGGGGCTGTGGTCCTGCCTCCCCCAGCCCTAGCTGCTCTGACTGCCCATGTGGTTAATCAATTAAATGGGAATTTACATCCCAACTTGGGAGTGGCTGGAGTTTGAGATTTCTTTTGGGAATGAGGTGAAGTGCTTTTCCAATCTGCAGTAAAGAACACTACTTTGTGCTCTTAAAGTGGATGTGTGAGAATACAGATTCAGAAAAGGAAAAAAAATAAAGCGTGGTCTTCAAGTGCATAACAGTGGTGCAGCTGCAGTGCTTCTGTGCTTTTGGGAGAGCTTCTCTTGGTACAGTTAATCCATCTCCCTGAGAAGCAGTAGCTATGTTGGTGGTGCTGGAAGGGGCGGGGTCTTGGGTGAAAGGGGAGGGGCCAGGAGACTTCTCATGCTCCCTCGGGCACAGATCCTGATAGGCCTGGGGATGGAGGAATGCATGAAGTCTTTGCCCCTCGCTCCAGGTGCCGAGAGAGAATCACCAGCTGTTTTAGGCACCATGGCAGGAGGAGACTTCACACGGTCTCCCCACCCCCAGGCCAGTCAGGGCCTGGGGACAGGGTGGAGCGCGCAAAGTCCCTTGCCCCATGCCCCTGCCCTGCCAGGGGCACAGAGAGCGCCACCAGCAGTTCCCTCTGGTGCCACGTGCCCCTGGTGGGGGAGGAGACTGCCTGCTCCACACTCGCCAGGTCACGATTGGCCTGGGGGTGGGGGAGCGGCAAGGTGGCCTCGGGCTGGATCCACCATGGAGGCTGTCTTGCTCACCCCTGGATTAGTGTAATGTCGCTCTGGGATGTGGATTTCTCGCACCCCTGAGCAAGGTCATCTGTAGTGTAGACCTTGCCTAAGTTTACTTACAGATGAAACTTTTGCCCATGTAATGTACTGTCTCAGTACATCCATGCTGATTTCTCCCCCTCCCCCCCCACTTCAGAGATTTAATGTACTGATTTAAAAGGTGCTCTGTACCCATGTCAATACATAACAATATTTCAAAGCAGTATGTGATGGAAGAGTAAGGAGATTAGTAGGGACCAAGGATGTTTCATAATCAGGACTGTGGGTAGAGGAACAGTGTGTGGCAGGGAGAGTAGCTAGGTCATGAATGGAGAGAACGGGGAACATGGTTATGATGAACTGCAGCTATGGGGCCCACCGTGGCAACTAACTCAAGACAGTGTGGGGGCATCTGAGCTCTGGGAGAGGGAGGTATGAAAATGGATAACTGTCTGACTGTCAGCACTGATCTACACTTTTTAAGGAAGTTGCCAGGTTTTTAAACTAGGTAAGGGTTTTCAAATGACTTCCACAAACATAACCATAAAAATACCAGCAAATCCCTAGTTAAATCCTCAGTATTCCATGTGACCTACAGTCATGATTTCACCTTGTCCCCTCTGCCTCACCCACAATATCATACATCTGCCTCTTCCTGTTTCTTCCTCTGCATAAAAAATGCAACTTTTAACTCCATCCACAAATAACTGTTACAACACATGAGCAGACAATCTTCCTCATTTCATCATCCAAATTAAGTTGACTACAGATATTAGAAACTTCCCAGAATGATGAATACTATACAAGACTTACAATTAAAAACCAAACATTTCTCTTAATCAACAGTCATACAGCAAATAGTACACACTTCATAACCATCAACTTCAAATCCATGCCATGAGTGTAATTTTGTACTTTCACACAACAGAAATTTTATACTCCAAACATCTGTTTCATACCACTCCATGCAGTCCGAGTTAAAAGTTGTGTGTTTAGGCCCTCATAGTAAACACTTTATTGCCATGAATATTCACACTGGTAGTATAGTTAGGGCCTTATGTTTGCAGGATTGGAGTCTTAGGGGGGAGATGGAGGGAGGTGACAAATTATATCAGTGAAATAATGTGAAAAATTCATATTTTCACATTGGGCAAAATCATGGCCATAGTTGAGAACTTAGCTAAAGGCTTCCCGACTACTTTTATGATTGTATTTTGTCTAAGGCACTGGACGGGGACACAGGAGATCTGGGTTCAATTCCTGGCTCTGCCACAGGTGTCCTGTGTGAACCTGGGCAAGTCACTTGTCTGGAGCTCAGTTTCCCATCTGTAAAAGACTGGGCCTATTACCCCCATTTCTCCCACTCCTTGTCTGCCCTGTCTGTTTAGATGGTAAGCTCTCTGGGGCAGGGCCTACTTCATAGTACAGCGCCCAACACAATGGGATCCTGATACTAACTGAGGCTGAAGATTCAGGGGCAGACAGTGCCTACTAGAAATCTCTTTAACTGATATGTGGGAACCAACTTTTCATTCCTCTTTTTCTGTTGCACTGCTTTCTGAGGCAGGTTAGGGCTGGCACATCTGGTCTCATAAAATACATGAAGAGTCACTGGAGTCGTAGTGAGGCAATGCATTGGTGTGTACAAAATGGGGAGCAGGGATTAAGGTCACTGAATGGAAGTCTTGGTGATTTGCTGGGTAGGGGCAGAGGGAAGGTACTGACCTAGGCTGAATTTGGACTCTGATTTCTTCCAGAGTGAGGGGGAGAGGACAATTGATTTCCCCAAAACATGCAGTTCTTCGGCCGACTTGTAGACACCATCAACAGTGTCACCAACTTGTTTTCAAACCCGTACCGAGTGAAGGAGGTGCCTCTGGCAGAGTATGTAGCTCACACACGCTTGAGAGAGGAAGACAGGCTGGTCCTGTACAAAACCAAAAATGCTCGCTCCTGGGACTGCTTGCTGGTGAACCCCCAGAGTCAGCTAGTTGCCTTCCGGTGAGTGACAGACAGCCCTTTCCTCTTCTGGTCACGTTTTAGAGTGAGAGTGGAGATTTTCTGAGAACAGGGAAAAGGGGGAGTATAGAGATTGGGAGCATTTTCCTGGCTGCAGGTCTGTCACTGGGGACTGGATTCTTAAGAATGAACGCAAGAATGTGTCAATGGGGGTGCATGCTGTGCAAGCGGGAGGAGAAATGCCTAGTGCGAGGGTGTGGAGAATCACTGTTTCTCCCTGGTGCCAGGAGGGTTGGCTTTTGGTCTATTTAGATGGTCATTGGGCTGCATTTTCATTCCCTTTTCTCTTTTCCAGGCTTTTCCAGTTAGACAATGAGATGGAAGCCATTGAGCGTTTTGAGCAGTACGCAAGACGGCTGCGTCCCTTCTATGAGAGTTCACCACAGTCCTTGGAGCTGGAGGTCCTCCAGCAACTGAGCGACTGTTTCCGTAACCACCCCAACTGGTCCTTGGCGCATGTGGCAGTGGAGACGGAGCTTCAGGGGAGTTTCCGACACAATCGTATCATAAGGCAAGGGCTGAGGCATTCTCCTGAAGGAATTCTGCTAGGAGTTAGCTCAGAGCAGGAATGCATTTTGGGCCCGTGCTTTCAAGGTCAAGCACTAAATCAGTGTTTTAGCTTCTAAATAAGTAAAAGTGGGCTGCCTGTTGGAAGAGCTTGACTTCTGCAAGTTCCACTGACCTCATGTTGGCAGATAGTGGCCTAAAATACCTACCTTGTTTTGCTTACATAAGAGCAGACATATTGGGTCAGATAGAACATCCATCTAGCCCAGTGTCCTATCTTCTGACAGTGGCCAATGCCAGGTACCCCCCATAGGGAATGAACAGAACAGGTAACTATCAGGTCATCCATCTCCTACTGCCCCTTCCTAGCTTCTGGCCAACAGAGGCTAGGGTCACCATCCTTGCCCATCCTGGGCAATAGCCATTGATGGACCTATCTTCTATGAATGCATCTTGTTCTTTTTTGAACCTGGTTATTGTCTTGGCCTTCACAACACCCTGGCTTTGTCTATACTGGCAGCTTCTTGCGCAAGAACATCTTGCGCAAGTGTTCTTGTGCAAGAAGTCTTGCACAAGAAAACGTCCACACTGCCATGTGCGAGCTGTGCTTTTGCGCAAGAGCTCCCATGACAGCGTGGACGCTCTCTTGCTCAAGAAAGCTCTGATGGCCATTTTAGCCATAGGGCTTTCTTGCGCAAGAAATCCCTGCCGAGCGTCCACACTGCCTGCTTGCGCAAGAGCTCCTGCGCAAGAGGGCTTACACCTGTTAAAAAAGAGCATAGCTCTTGCGCAAGGAGCCCTCTCTTACCACGCCATACTGTAAATTTCCTTGCGCAAGAGCGGGCGGGCAGTATGGACGCTCTGCAGATTCTTGCGCAAGAACAGCTGTACTTGCACAAGAAACCGCGAGTGTAGACATAGCCCCTCTGGCAAAGAGTTCCACAGGTTGACTGTGTGTTGTGTGAAGAAATACTTCCCTTTGTTTTAACCCTGCCGCTTACCAATTATTGAAGGGTATATAAATCTAACACTCACCATAGGAGTTGCTAGTGGGTTGTGAACTCATTACCTTCAGCACCAAGCTTCTGCATGTGAGCTGAAGACACATAATCTGTATGGACTGGCCACTAACAGGGGTTGTGGTACACTGTGCAAGCATGTTACATAAACAAGAAGGGAGAGGAATTGTCATCCTGGATCACCAAGTGCTGGAAACCACTTTTGTCTAGATGCCCCATTCCCTTTCAGCATTGATCTGGTGAAACATTTGGTGTGGGCAAGGGGAATTAGGAACTGGATAGCTCGGGGACTGAGGCGCTTATGCAGGAGCTTTCTCAGGCTCTGCTCTGGGCTGCCACCCCCTTGCTTTCATAGATACCAACTAGTAAAACAATTAGTTCTAACACAGCAATTTAGGGATTCTGATGCAAACCTCTGGGAGGGTGTTGTATTGAATGTCATCTCTTAAGGCAGGGGCCTCCTGTTTGCTGTCTTGTGTTGCAGCTGTGTGAACAGCACAGAGTGCGAGGATGGCTGTACCCCACTGCAGCTCGCCTGCCGGAAGGGAAACATGGAGTGTCTATGTGAGCTGGTGGAGTGCCATGCCCGGCTGGATGTCACGGACAAAAACGGGGAGACGGTTTTCCATTATGCTGTCCGAGGGAGTAACCCTGAGATCATAAAGGTAAGGGGGAAGCAGAGGGCTTTAGAGCTGGCTGCTGGGTACTTTTCCTGCCATGGGTAGGGGATGAAAGAAAGGAACCCAGTGCTCTACATCTGGAGAAGAGATAAACAAGGCTTTCCACACTTGGAGAAGAAGCAGCCAGCTAGATCTGCTGCTGCAGGAGGAGAGGAGTTTGCAAGCCTTTGGCTTAATCTCAGGCCTCCCACTTCCTCCCTCTTCAGGGACTTTGCCCTCTGTGTGACTGCAGAGCCCAGAGTGCATGGGGAGAAAACAAGACAAAGTGAAAAACAATTGCATCAGAAAACCTTATTTATTTGCATCTACTTCCGACAGTTCCGGTTCTTGCTCTTATGGCACCTATAGCAAGGGAAGACCAAACCAAGTCTCTCATAGCATGATGGCTGAGGGCCAAAGCCTAGCTTGAACAATTCCTCTCATCCTTCATAATCTGCAGAGTCCATCCTTAAACCTGCCTCCCCTCGATTCAGGTGACATGACAGAGCCATGTGTTGATAGAGTCTGACCAAAGCCATGATTCCTCTGTGTTCTTGTTTGATTACTGTGGAGCGTTGGCCAGAATGGCTTGACAATCCAGATCCTTATGGACTGAATCCAGGTGGTTCCTTCCTGTCTGAAGAGTTAATGAGTCTGATGCATTTACACAGGCTAAGGCTAAGGATTGTGGACCTGAGGTTTTGGTGGTGCTTATAATTACCCTCTGGATTTGGTCTGAGTATAAACCTGAGTGGTACAGATATGCTTCCATTGTTGCTCTGTGGGATGACTGCCTGCAATCTATAGACAAGTTCTGTTTTTGTACTGTGTGTGGGCCTGAATCTTAATGGAGATGGTGACCGGGCACTTACAGGTGGCATTGGAGACTTCTTTTAGCAGCCTGTTCTCAACTCTTATACCATCCAGAAGGGCAGGGCTCAGGGGGTATGTCTAGACTACATGGCTCCGTCGACGAGTTTACTAGACATAGGAAAATGAAGCGGCGATTTAAATAATTGCTGCTTCATTTACATCAAAATGGCCGCCGCGCTGTGCCAATCAGCTGTTTGGTGGCACAGCAGGGCAGTCTGGACGTGCCGCGGTCGACAAGGGAAGCCTTTGTTGACCGCTCCGGTAAACCTCATTTCACGAGGCATACCGGAGCGGTCGACAAAGGCTTCCCTTGTCGACTGCGGCGCGTCCAGATTGCCCCCCGCTGTGCTGCCAAACAGCTGATTGGCACAGTGCGGTGGCCATTTTGATGTAAATGAAGCGGCGATTATTTAAAGCGCCGCTTCATTTTCCTATGTCTAGTAAACTCATCTACATGGCTCCGTCGACACAGCCATGTAGTCTAGACATACCCAGAGTTACATGTGGCCAAGCTCTTGGATGGAGGAATGTGTATCTCTGGTCTGTAGTTACTGGTGGCCAGTCAGGTTACCTTGCAGGTGTGTTCTGGGAGAAAAGGCTGATTCTTTGTGAAGAGAAGGTCGGAGCTGAGTGGAGGCAGGCTGAGTCCTCTGTGTAATTTGCTGTCTAGACATCCACAGACCACTAGTGGTCCACAAGCTCCCTTCAGGTGGTCCATGGATAGTTCCCTCTAAGGTGCATGCCTGGGCAGCAACACACAAGAAAATGAAGGGCTGTCCACCTAATTAATGTAGCCATGTAGGTGTGGTTCCATTAATTCGGGGCCTAAACGTGGGAGAAGATGCACATGTAAGGTAGGTGGTGGCCTTAGCGGGAAATAAAAGGTTGGTGGGAAAGGACAGTGGGGTGAGGTGGGGGGAATAGAAGATAGGTGTGGGGGGAGTGGGATGAGAAGAGGGGGTGGGGGAAATTTGGGATGTGCAGGGCTGCAGCAGCCAGAGAAAGAGATGACTTCCCCAACTCCAGGGCTGTGGCAATTGGATAGAACCCCCTCCTTCCCAGCCCTAGCTTGGGGGCTGCCGCAGTGGGGCTGAAAGGGAGAAACTTCCCTCCTTCCGAGCCCAGCTCTGGGGTTGCTGCAGCAGAGCAAAGAAGGAAAGACCCCTCTTCCTTCCCAGCCCAGCTCAGGGACTGCCTTGGGGGGAGAGAGACACCGCCTTCTTCCCAGCCCCAGTAGAAAGGGCAAGACATCTGGAAAGACCATTAAGTGGTCTGGCAAGACCCTCAGCCATTTTCAAGTAGTCTGTGGGGAAAAAAAATTGAGACTCACAGGTCTAGAAACTTTATTCAGGGCTTGACTCTGCTGCCCCAGTCACAGAGGAGAGGGAGGAGCCGAGCCTCCTTCACAGCTCTGATGTAGGTTTGTAAAAATTCCTCAGGTCCCGTCTGCCTCTGTTTGATCCCATTTTGTGTTAGCACCGCTTGAGTCTCCTTCCTCCTTGCTCTTTTTCTGTGGCAGGTTATGGTGATCTGTGTGGTGGGTGGGGTGAAAGAACATGCTACAGTGCTGGGATTTCTATGGTCATAGGCAGCGAGCCTTGTAGCTCTTCACCATTTCTCCTTTTTCTTGGCCTTCAGATTGGGTAGTTTTCTAGAGGTCAGTCTTGAACTTTAGAAGAGTCCGAGAGAGTTTTGGGACAGACTATGGGCATTTCCTTGGCTTATGATGAGAACTGTGGGATGAAAAAGAGGAGGGCTCCCCACATTTAGGATGTCTGGATTTTTTTAAGGGACCCTAAAAACAATCCTGATTTAACACAGCAGCTTCTCCCTGAGTTAGTATAATAACAGCAACTTAGTGGCTTTGCCCTGAGATTTTAAACTGGATTAACCTTCCCCCAGGATGCTGTTTGCCCCTTTGTCTTTTGTTCAGCAAGAAGAGGGAAATTCAACTGTCCAGATTCACTTCCTGCTTCTCTGGTGGGTTTGAGTTTCCTGCCGTGTGTGTGTGTAAGGGGGTGGGGTGTTACCCAGTGTCCTTTGAACCCAAACCTCTTTTTCACATGAAGCGAGTCCCTTCTCTATCTTACTCAGGATCTTGGAGGCATAAGACACAGGTTGGAGACCTGGCCCATGGTTCTGGCTTAGCACAGCTCCCATCCCTTTGTCTGCAGTTGCCAGCTGTAATACAAATGTTTCTCTGACCTGAGGGTACGGTTGGGAATGGGGCTTGGGCCAAAGCTTGTTTTAGCTGAACCATGGCCTCCTGCTGCTGAGGGCCCCAATTCCACTCTGCTCCTTCCTTTAACAGTTCATGCAGTGGAGCTATCTTTTCTGAAAACCCTTCAATAAAATCTCGGGAGGAGTTAACCATACCCAGGAAGGATCTAAGAGCAGTTACATCTGTGGGGGCTGGGAGTGTAAGGATCAGCTCAACCCTCTGTTGGTCAGGGGAATGCCCTTCTTGTCCCAGGGTTACTCCGAGATAGTTTCCCTGCTGGGAGCACAGTTGGGCCTGTCTTTGGGCTGATCTTTAACCCTGTTTCCTGAGTCTTTTGCAGCACTTTGTCCAGCACCCTTACATTTTCCTCTTGGGTCTGTGTGCTGACCAGGATATCATCCACATAAGAAATCATGGTGTCCCTTTCAGGCATCCCCCCTCACATTTTTGCTACATGTGCAGGGCAGATGACAGGGGCATTATTCCAGCCTGTGGGGACTTGGGCAAAGCAGTTGTTTTTCCTGAAAGGTGAAAGTGAATTTATAGTAGCTGTCATAGTGTTAGAGCATGGGTTCCCAAACTGGGGGGCGTGAAGAAATTCCGGGGTGGGGGGGGGGGGGTGAGGTGACTCAGCCTCCCCCCCCCCCCCCATCAAGTTTTGCTGCCCTGGTCAGTGCCGCCTTCTCCTCCTCCTCCTTCTTTTTTTTTTTTTTTTTTTTTTTGGCTCAAGTTTTGTTGCTGTTTTTGTGGGGGCGTGAGGGTTTTTCAAAAATCAAAAAGGGGGTGTGATGCCAAAAAGTTTGGGAACCACTGTGTTAGAGGATAGCGAAGAACTCATTAGCCAAATCTAAAATTGAAAACCTCTGGGCCCCTCCTACAATGGAAGCCATTACCTCCTGATACTTAGCCACAATCGGGGGCCATAGGAGGAATCACCCAGTTAAGGGGATGAAAATCCACCACAAGCCTCCAAGTTTTGCCATTACTCTTAAGGATGGGCCAGAGTGCTACACTGTTAGGGCTGGGCTATTCCACTAAAACTCCCTGACTTAACAGTCCATCAGTTGTTTCCTTTAGTCTATTTTCTGCCTCCTTTGGATAGCAATACCATTTCTGGGGTGGAGGATCAGGGCTTGTTACTAAGATTTCTGCCTCAATTTTACCACATTCTATTTTATTTTTGGCCCACACCTCCTGGTATTTTTCTGCAATTTCTAAAACTTCTGGGGGCCAAGCAGGCCATTCCAATTCCTCTGATGCCTTAAGGGCTGCTATTCAGTAGCTCACTGAAATCTCCATGGAGTTCCAGGAGACATTTCCCACAAAACCCTGTTAGCAAAATCAACTAGCACTCTCAATTCCCTCAAAGTGTCTATTCCTAGAACACCTTTTCCCAGATCCATCAAGCCAAATTGCCCTTGACTTTTCTTTGTTCCTACACTGCAGGGGATTCTTTTGCAAAAGGGAACACTCCTTTATGCCTCATTAAAACCCTACAAGGTTTTGATATCAGCTGGAGGTCCAAACAGGTTTTTGTTTTGGGTACTAATCAAGAAATATTATGTGGCACATGTGTCTACTAGTACATTTTGTCCGAACCCTGCTCCTGCAAACTTCGCATAAATTGTGAACTTCCTCCACTCATCGCTATTTAATTGTGCCACAATTGGGGGTTCCTGGGGTGCCTGGCCTCCCTATGGGGATGAAACTGGTGCAGCAGTAGGGCTTTTTCCTTTATGCTCAGCCATCTCATGGTCTGCCAGTTTTGCTAGGAGTTCAGAGTTGGCAGCCGGTCTATTGTTTCCTTTGGCTCATATTTTAAGAGCCGCTTCCAGATGTCCCCACGCCATGGGTCAGGGGTTCTGCCTTGATCCTTATGGGGTCTTCTCCCCTTTCCTTTCCCTGAGTGTTATTTGGGTGAGTTATGGAAGCCACCTTATTGGATTTCCTTTTAGGTGGGTGGATGTCTTTTTTAACTCCTAGGCCTGCTTTGCTACATCTGCCATGTCTTTTATTTGAATGGCTGCCAGATCCATACCCACAAAGGCCATATGAATCAAAGGGAGAAATCTGTGGGTTAAAACTTGTTTGAAAGGGAAGGCTGCAAAGTCTGGATTAACAGCATGTGTCAGCCCAGAATGTCTCTACGCTATTTTCGTTCTGGCTGTATAACTTTCTGCTCTCTCCCCGGCTTGTTGTTTCTCCTGATAAAATATAACTGTGGGGCTCTCTCCCGGGAAGAGAGCATGTATTGCTTCCTCTGCATGTTTGAGTTAGGGATGTAAGTGACTAGCTGTCAAGTAGGAACTCGACTAATCACTCCCCCTCACCCTTGCTGTCTCTATCAAAGGGGGGAGCACAAGCCAGTGCTGGCTTAAAAGCTGTTTCTCCCCCCCTCTCCCCGCACCGTCTCTGTGGGGGGTAGGGGAGGCAGGGGCAGAAGGGAAACGGCAGGAGCGTTTGAAACAGTCTGGCTTGCACCCATCCCACAGCTGTTCCTCTCCCTTTGGAATGTACAAGAGCCACCTGCAGCTCTTGCACATTTCAAAGGAAGAGGCACAGAGGGGAACCCTGCCAGCAGGGACTGCCTCTCTCCCTTTGAAATGTACAAGAGCCACAGGCAGCTTTTGTACATTTCAAAGGGAGAGGCGCAGTGCGATAGCAAGCGCCCGCCCCCCTTACTGACTAATCCGGAAGTCAGTGGAAATTCCATCCACTACTCAATTAGCTGATTAATCAAAATTTAACCTCCCTAATTTGTGTGCTTCTCTGTATCATTTGCTCCAGGGGGGCCCCCATTTGGATATCATAAGGGAGTCCTGCAAAATCCTCGGGGGTCATACACTCCCTGCACATAGCTGCTGCATCAGCTGGAGTGAATCCAGCCCTGTCAGGTACTCTTACCAACCACCCCAAGGCTGCATTTCTGTTTAGTGGGTCAACTGATTTCCCTGCTGTCCTAATCTGGTCAGGGGTGAAGGGGCTAGTTTCCACCTATTCCTCTGTTCCTGTATCCCCTTCCCTGGGTCCTTTCCTTGTGACAGAGCTATTGAAATAGGGGCTATTGGAGGAGGTCTTTGTAGTTCTTCCAGTGACCTCCGTAGGGGACTATATGGAGACTGCCAGATAAAATCCAGGGGGAGCTCATCAGAGTCCTTCCTTTCACAATTGCAACAAGGGGGTTATGGATCAGGGTCTTCTTCTGCTTCTGTGTCTTCCTCCCAGCTGCAATTCCCTCCCATCGCTGCCACGATCCCCTTTTGTTCACCTAACTGAACCTTAAGGCAGTGGTTCCCAACCTTTTTTATGGATGTTTGTATATGTTTGTATATATCCCTTAGGAGGTGTTAATTTGTGTTCCTTTGATGGTGATTGTTTTTCACTCTTGGTGGGGTCTCTGCCTCTCTCCAGTGTTTGTCAATTCAGCCTCAAGACACTATGGATGTTTCAAAGTTTCCACTTCTTCTTGGTCACCTGGGCATCTGTGATGGCTTTCACTCTCACACATGCTCCATTCACTCCAAACAATTGTACAGAGTTTCAAACAAGCTCAATAGTTCAAGGGATACAACTTAATTTGCAATATTTAACAGGGAGCAAGGTCTTGCAGTGAACATTATCTAATCATAAGAGATACAGAGAGAGAGAGATAGAAGCTATAGAACTTATAAGCAAGTCATTATATCAAATCATTATGTATCATACTTATAATCTTATAATCAGGGCTTGACAAATCAGTGTATCTACTCGCCCGTGGCGAGTAGTTTTCAGCCGGTCGCCCCGTTCACCGGCGGCAAGCGCATGCGCAATGCAGGTCTGGCGCATGTGCAGTGCAGGGCTGGCGAGTGGATTTCGCTGCGGTTTGTCAAGCCCTGCTTATAATCAATATCAAAATATGCATTTTTGCTACACTGTGACCCCCCCCCCACACCCTCACCCAACACCTCTTTGCCCCCACCCCCACACTCCCCAGAGTGAGGCTGCCCCCCCTAGGTATCATGGCTGTTAGTGCTGCAGGCAGGGGGCATGGCTGTTGGTGGTGTGCGTGCTCCCTCCTTCGTGCCCCCTCCCTCCCCAAGTGCGTCTTGCACCCACATCGGTAGAAGGCAGAGGAGCACAGAGCCCTGGCCAGCCATCATTACCGAGGGGGGCGAGGTGCCTCCTGCTCCGCCTTCTCCTGCTGCCACCTCAGCCACCATGGCTGCCAGAGCTGAGTCACTGTGAACAGGTGGCTTGAGCTCCGGCAGCCGCCACGGCCCGGCAGCCAGCAGTCTGTGGCCCAACAGTTGGGAACCACTGCTTTAAGGACACAAATTTGTCTCTGGCATTCCCTGCGATTTGCCTGAGTTCTGCCTTGGGAATCTTTTAAAATGGCTCTCACTACTGCGTCATTCTTGGTCACCTGCTGTTGTAACACAGACGCCTTCTTCTGCAATTTGTCTCTGACCCTCTCACAGTCACACCCCTCCCCCTGCATTCCAGCAATCTGTGCTGCTTGTGTGTCAGAGCCGTAGCTCCTGAAAATGTCAGATTTTGCCTTCAGATTAATCACTTCAGTTTCCTTTTCTGCTCTGGTTCTCTCCAATTCCTGCACTCTCTCTTTTAGCCAATCTAGCTCCTGATCCAGTGTTGTAGCAACTATCCACAAGCCCTGCAAATCAGATCTCTTCTTTTCCCTAACTTTTGGGTCTCCCCACTTTCCTCCACCAACCCAGATATCCCATCGCTTGTGAAGCTGAAGGAAGGCTCAGGGGCCAATAAAGGCACTGGGCTTCCAGGGTCCATTTCCCCTATGCTCCTGAACAAAATCTGCCACGCTGTTTCCAAACATCACTTGCTACTGTTCTTTTTTTCCAGATGTTTCCCTGTCTCTGGACATAATTCTTCACTCAAGCAGGCAATCAGCCTGAGTCCAAGTAATGGAATGTATCCATAAATTAATTCGCGAACTGCGACACTGGAACTTGTAGGGCGGGACCTCACCCCGTCATCTTTTACCTTTTATTGCAATGGACAAACTACCAACTGTTTGTCTCCTTGCTCTCGACCAGTCCTCGCTGGAGCCTCCAAACTTTGTTACCCAGGGTTCTTTCAACCCAAACCTCTTAGTCATTTTACTCTTTGTGAAATGGTTTCAGGAAATAGCTCAATGGAGACCGACTGACCGACCGATAGATGGATGGTACAAACAGAACAAGACAAGAGTGCTTTCACATAAAGCTTAACTTTACTTAGTTTCAAGCACTTACACGCGTTCACAACAGATTAGTAAAACACCCCCACCCTTGGTAACTACCGAAGCTGAGTGTGGCTCTCAAGTGACACAGTGATAGGCTTCCAGTGGCCAATCTTCCATTTGCTGGCAGGGACGGAAGATGTGTCCAGATGTAGAGCAGTGTTTCTCAACCTTTTTTTTTATAAAGTACCCCTTTAAAAAAAAATTATAAATACCCCCCAGTACCTACAGTTTTCAGACACACGCAAATTTTTTCTACTATTGCAACTCATTTGTTTAAACAACTTAATTGTAGCCAGGCGGACAATGAATTTTTGGGTGTAAAAAGTACAAAAAGAATAAAGCACTGTAAAACTTAAAACAAAAATTCAGTTTTCTCCAAATTTCAGTTGTGTTGACATATCCCCCAGACTTCTCTCGACTACCCCTAAGGGTACTCGTACCACTGATGTAGACTATCTAAAAGGGTCCCGAAAAAGTCCATGAAGAGTCCAACTATCTCAAACTTTCCTTCCCTGTTTATCTGTTAGTATTCCATGTCATTCAAAAAAACTTGCTAGGCAAGCATTTTTTAAAGGTTAGGCAAGAAGTTTTCTTCTGATCATCAATTAGCCAGATGTGTTTTTTCAGCATCTGCATGCCCTCAGGCCCTGACAGACATCCCTTAGGGCACATCTAGACAAGCTTCCTGTTTTCTAAATGCATAGCTGTCAGCCGGTGGTCAGGGCAGTGAGTGGTGTGTGTGTATTATACACCCGAGACTTCAACTGCTAGGACTGGGGTCCCTTAGCAGCAGGCAACCTGGAAGAGGTTGACGGGTGCCCAAGAAGTTTTACGTCCGTGTCTTTACCACTAGGATCGGGATCCCTTTGCGGTGGGCAGCCAACAGGCTGACAGACGCCCCAGAGTTTACAGGGAGAGCTTATTACACCTCAGATTTTGACTGCTAGGATACACGATCCCTTCGCAGCAGGCAGCCTGGGGAGGCTGAGAGATGCCCCAACGGATCTGTCCCCTGGAAGCAACATGATCCAGCGCTCAAGCTCTCCCTATATCTGTCCCTTATGACCGGCTGGAGTTCTTTTTAAAATTGTGCTTGGTTCTGTTACAGCAACTGAAGGAGTCAGGTCACAGCTTAAACAGTTACTATTTTATTGTTACAGGGTAAACTTAGCTGTTAAATGCTACTACTGTGTTACAGATAACACAGCCACTACAAAGGACAGGACAGAAATTACACTAATAAGTCACTTACAGGTACCTTTTGGTTCTCTGAGCTCTTATTAAATGCCTGCAAAATAGACACCTAGCAGGTATATATTCTCACCCCTGCGTTCCAGACTTGGCATGGCCAGCGTCTTTCTCTCAATCCCTCAGGAAGAAGTAGGGCGAGGTTGGGCGTCCCACAGACTTCGGGAGTCAATCAATACCTGCCAGCAGGTGTAGATGATTGGAGCTCAAATGGGGTGGGCTACTAAACCCCTCTTTATACCCCTTGGGTCACGTAGGCTTCTTCCTGGTCTCAAGTGGCCAATTAGGAAAAATGGCTTTGAACGCCAAGTTTCCCACGAAGGGTGCAAAGCATAATTCACACCTGGAAAAATGCAGACAATGGGCACCTCTGGTATGTGATGGGCGAAGATTCCTCTCCTGGGACAGTGCAGGCGTGTCAATTACTGGTACTAGCCATCAGGGCGGCGGGAGGCCCCGGGTCGTCAGCTAGCCCATTTACTGTCTGGTTTCTGTTTATGGTAGAGTCAGGGACAGGCAGCACACCTGCGTTCCCAGGGCATCAAAGGCTGACTGCCTTTCTCTTGCTCTCTGGGGGGGGAAACAAGATGGGGTTCATGTCTGGCTACAATAGCTCAGCAATCTCAACTGAGATCTGGCCCTCAGGAAGGACACAGGGTCAGGCTTCCCTCTCTGTGGCACCCAAGCCCCCTTCTTCCCCCCGACTTGGTCATGCTAAGGCTGCTGTCTAGGCCTATTTAGGCCTGCTAGCTTGGTTGCTATTAGCAGTAAGCAATAGTCGTTCAGGAACTTTACTGGATTTGCCGAAATCTCCCTGTACAGGGGGAGAGTGTCAGTTTTCAACCAACTATACTATTTTGTTTGAAATTTCTGAAACCAAAGTCTTGAAGCCATTTCTATTTTGTTTATACTTTAAGCAGGATCTGCATTCAGGCTCTAAGCTAAGCTTGAGCCAAAGGGGAGAACACAAAGTACAGTAATAGACTTCCCAGTTGGACAAACAAGGAGAGTTTAAATAACCACCAGGATGGACTTGTACGATGGTCCTAGGGTAGGGGATGGGAGGAGAACAGGCTATGCATTTATGAGGAGTCAGCTACTATTCCCAGCAGCATTCCTCAGAGCCTGAAGAGAGATTTTGCTGTTTATTTCTTTTCAGCTCCTGGGCAAAAAGCCATCTGTTGGCTTGAACCACCTGAGCAATCAGGGGCAGACACCTCTGCACCTAGCCTGCCAGCTGGGCAAGGAGGACGTGGTTCTGGCTCTACTGAAATGCCATGCCAAGTGTAACGTCATGGGGACACTGGGATACCCCATTCACACTGCTGTGAAGTACTCCCAGAAGGGGTAAGTGTCCACCTGTCTTGTAGGAAAAGATGCACTGGAAGGGCCCGGCCTATAGGGCTGATGCCCGTGTGCTTCTCCCTGGGTGCCTGCTCACCCTGCTGAGAACAATATCAGGGCATCTCTGACTGATGCATATTCACTGCCCTTTCCCAGTGCCTTCCCCTCTTGCTGGAATAGGAGTGACAGCAGGATAGTGCTTGCTGGCTGAGATCTCACTTAGGATCCATTCGCCTGGCTTGGAAAGAACTCCATGATTGATGCCTGGCTAGTATGCCTCTTCCTAGTGCTCACTTGCCTCCCCGAGCATGGACTCTCCTCAGACACCTCACACTGGCTCAGATCCCGTGTGCCCACTCCATTGTGGCTTTGCCTTTGAGGATGGGCCAGCCCCAGGATGTCGCCTGCTAGCACTCATATGAGGACAGTGTCCGTTTGCCTCACCATAGGGCAGGACCCAGTGGCACAGATTCCAGGTGTCCTTTCCCGGCGCCTGCTATCCTCTCTGCTAGTGGGGCCCTGGTAGCCTGGTAGCACCTTGACTCTTAGCTCCTCTTCAGTATAAGAGCAAGGAATGCTGGATGCTTTGCTGTTCAGGGGGCTGCCCAGGTCACAGAGCATCCTAGGTGGGATGGAAAGAGAGAGGGCTATTAACCATAGTTCCCCAGCAGGCGCGCTCCAGGATGTGATGACACCTGCGCGTTCTTGGTAGGCTGGGATCTTTGTCCCCATCCATGCCAGTTCTGTTTCCATGCCTCTATCTCATTTCCTCCCAAAGGTGTGTGCGGGCCCTTCTTGAAGTGGATGTCAATCAAGTTCAGTTCAATGACCCCCGCTACGGAGCAGCTCCGCTCCACTGGGCCAAAAACGCTGAGGTAAGCAGAGATGATGCCAGGCAGAGGGGCAGATGGACAGGCACGTAAGCATGCCATCCAATCATGCTGGACCACTTCTTCTCATTCGAAATTCTGCTTCCCTCTCCCCTTCCCTGGTTAATTCCTCCAGCTGGAAACCTTCCCCTTCCTGCATATTGCAGGTGTGTGAGTCTGTCCATTTAGAGCACAGTAACCAGCAAGCCATCCAAAAGACAGTCACTGGTCACCCTGGATGAGAGGTGGCAGCCTGTATGTATCAGGCCCTCAGATTCTCAGGTTGAGCAGCCTCTTTCCTTAGGACTCTTCCCACTGCACTGGCTGAGAGAATCAGTGTTATGCACTGTGCGGGGAGAAGGCTGTGGACTCTCACAGTGAAGTGGGCAGATAATGGTATTGGGTACCCATGGTCAACAGACTGCCAGCTTGATCTCCTCCTCTCTCTTTCTACTGGTGTAATAGTGCTTCCTCTAAAACAAGGCCATGTCTGGGGTTGAACATGGCAGCCATTCTGTGTTGTTAACATATATAGCAGTTTCTAAGGCAGGAAACTGAAGAATAACTGGTTACTGCAGGGGAATTTTAGCTAGGTACATTATAATCACCCAGAATGGAAATTGGCCTGACCCCTGGACCTCAAATCCCAGATTCTTGGGGAAAATGTCAGGGGAGTGGCATAATACCCCCAGTACTGTACCAGAGCACTAGTTTAGAGAGGAAAGTGCCTCTTGTTGAATTGGCAGCACTCTTTCCTCCAGCATCTGTTGCCCTTAGATGTCTCCCAGTGAAGTACTGAACAGGCTTGAAACTGTCTAGCTCATCAAGTAGACAGTGGAAACTAACAGGATTTGGCAAAATTACACAGAATCTTCCCTCAAATATGCAGGATTTTTCCAAGGATTTAAGCCCAAATGGGAGTGTGTTTTTCATTTAGGTCTGGCGCTGCGTGGTCCTATTTTTGTATTTTGTTTTAAGACACAAGAGAGACATTCAGAAGCATAGGTAAGGTCATTAAAGTGAAGGGCTGTTTTGGTATCAAGCGTTAGAGAAACCTCACGAGATTTTCCTTAGCACAACACAGATGCCCAGGGCTTTGTAGCTGACGCTCAAGTGTTAGGCCTTTTGTGTACTAGCTCTTGTTCCTCCCCCCCCCCATTGCTATCACTAGCTGCACCAGCACTCACTTCTTTGCATGTCCTACCTAAGGAAGAACAGGATAGTTTGCCCACCCATGCTGCTGTTCTGAAGCTGTCATGCTTCCTTGTTGCCTTCTCTCCCTCTGCCTGCGGGACTCAGATGACGCGGTTGCTGACTGAGTACGGCTGTGACGTGAATTCTGTCAGCAGGACGGCAGACATGGCTTTACACATCATGGTCAAGCGGGGGCGCTTTGACAGCGCCATGGTGCTGCTGACACACGGGGCTCTCACTAACGCCAAGGGGCAGGATGGCAACACCCCACTGCACCTGGCCATGAAGGTGAGTTTTGGTTTGTTTTTTTTTTAGGCTGCAGGTTCTGCACTTCCCAGGGGACCGTTTCTGCAGGGCCAGGGCATGAGAAGAAGGCCATGGAGGAGGCCTCACCATGCCTTTTGGTGAGAGAGGGGTTAGTAGGCACAACCATTCCCTTCCATACTTTGAGCTGGGTTCACTTGGTCCAGTTGGGCTGGGGCCCACACCAGGAACTTCACAGGTCCTGGTCTGCAAGTGGTGGGAAGGAGATAAATTCATCAGGATGCTTTTGATTAGCTGGCACACCCTAGGATGAAAGCAGGGAGGAGAGTGACGGCTCACTAAAGTAGGCAGTGGCAGGCAGACGAAGAAAGTGTTGCCTGTGACCAGAGCTTTCGTCCTCCTTACAGCAAGACCACCTGGAGATGATCAAGGCTCTCATTGTGTTTGGAGCAGACGTTGAGATCCCCAATGACCTTGGGGAGACTCCAGGGCTGGTGGCAGCCAGAACCAGCAAAGGTGAGAGAGAGCCCAGAGCAGAAGAGAGGAAGAAGCGAGCAGGTGGTAGAAGTGGAAAACCAGACATTGTCCCTCTCCAAGCCATGTCGTCAGATGCTGTCAGGGCATGTTGGGGAAAGGGAGGGCAATTGAACTGCCAAGTGCAGGCCCTCCTTCCCCCCCGCTCTCCTTGGCCACAGTGAGTGTGCAGCGTGTATCCCATAAAGCAGCTGTGAAATGCAGGGTCTAAGATCCCAAGAGAACACAGGCCTTAAAACCTGTGTGGAAGGGTGCACGGAGTCTGATCCCTACCTCACTCCCCATCTCTCTTGGTTACTGTGCACACAAAGGACTGGCTTGTTAGGGCGTTCGGAATGACCTTGTGATCTGTGTATTGATTTTCTCTTTAACATGTGCAATTCCCCCACCTCGCAAGGTCCTAACCGGAAGGTGCTCTTAGGCCTGCTGCAGATGGTAGGGGCAGAGCGCTGCCACCCACCTAACCCTGAATCCCCCCACATGGCATCTACGGCATCACCACCACTCTCCACCTCCCCGGAAAGACCACTGCTCCCACGGAACAACAGCCACAGTTTAGGTAACACCTTGCCTGGCCCTGTCTCTCACTCTCTCCTTCTCTTCACAGTCCTCTCTGAGAGCTTTTCTCTGGATTGTCCTGCACTTCTGGGGCTCCATCCCCATTCCCAGCTTTTATTGCCTTTAGTAGTTGTGAGCCTGCTCCCATTCTTCTGAGGATCATGTCTACCCTTTTCTTATTTTCCTCTCCTCAGTAAAGCTCTATAGATCTATCTGGATTCTGGATACACCTGTGTAGTGCACCAGCCAGAGAAGGAGTATTTTGGGTAGCTGGCCCCACCCCTTGGAATAAATCTGCCCCTTATGTTCCCGTATGCTGTTACACTCACCCCCATCCAGCTGGAGAGACAGAAATGAAAGGGCTCATCTGAAATCTGTCTTGAGTTTTCCTATCTCTGTTGGTGATGGGGCATCCTGGATTTGTGGAGGGAGTGGGGAGGAATGAGATGTGGGGGTAGCTGAGGCCTATATATACAGGGCTGAAAACTAGTGGAGGGAAAGGCTAAGATGAATGTGGAAAATGAATTCCCTTCTCACTAGAGAGGTCTACGTGGAGAATCATAGAACACTAGAACTGGAAGGGACCTTAAGAGGTCATCGAGTCCAGTCCCCTGCCCTTATGGCAGGACCCAGCACCGTCTAGACCATCCCTGATAGATGTCTATCTAACCTGCTCTTAAAGTAGTCGACTATACAATTAACCTAGGCTTATTGTTTAATCTTCTCGACTACATGCATTTCCCGCCCCCCCTTGCTGCCTCGGTAGCAGAGGCAGCAAGGGTCGGGGGAGCCAGCTTAAAAGCTGGTTCCCCCAGCACTGGCTCCACAGTGCCGCCTGCGCGCCCCCTCTTCCCCCCTCCCCATGCTGCTTTCTCTATCAGAGGCAACAGTGCAGGGGACGGTGGAGGGGCTGCCGCAAAGTAGCCTCTGTTCGTGACGAGCCTGGACCTGCTACCCTGTGGGGTGCAGAGCAGCCTCTGTCCATGGGAAGCTCGGACTCTCCATGGACGGGGCTGCTGCCACCCTGTGCTTCTGCCTCTGTATCAGAGACAGCAGTGCGGGTGGCAGGCAGCCGGTCTGTGTGGGGAGCTGGTTTTTAAACTGGCTCCCCGTGCAGACCAGCTCCTACCTGGCACCCCGCGCTACTGTCTGTAATAAAGAGGCAGCAGCACGGGATGGCAGGGGGCTCCCTGGGAGTGGGACCGGAAAGCACTGGTTGCCTGCCCTGCCACTGGGGACTATAGAATAGTCGAGTAACCAATAAGAATTAATGCAGTTACTGTGGTCAGGGTCTTGGTAAGATGGATGGTGTGGCAGAAGGACAGAAAAGGAGGAATTGCTGACCTGTAATTCTGCTGCTCTGAAGAAATGGCCACCCAGGATTCTCACTCCAAGCTTAGCACTTTCTAATGCAAAAGTACCATTCCTGTAGGGTGTCTCCAGAGAAAATGATTCATCTCACCCCAGCAGGTGAGCGTCTGTACCTCCAGGAGTTCCACTGGAACATGGAGGGAAATCCAGGGCTGAATTTCCCTCTTTTCTCAGAAGTAGTGGGGGCTGTGGGTGTTCTTTCAGGATTAGGCTTCTGATGTATTGACAGAACAGGGCTGTTTTGATCAGGGACCTGAGTGTGCTGAGAAACCTCGTCTGATGCTGAGATTCCTCCAAAGATCCACTGCTTTCTCCTAGCCACTGTTTTTCTTTTGGTTTCACAGGCTGGCACCTCATCTGGGCCAGATTGCCCCCCTGCTCCCAGGGTGTGGCCTGGGATACAGCTGCAGATGGGTAATGAGGAGTCTCCCAGATCTCCATGTTTGGTTATCTCCCAGTATTAGATCTAGGGTTCTTTCTCATTTCCTGCGGCTGCTCAGATCTGCCTTCTCTGTTTTACTCTGGCTGTCATCTGCTCCTCTGCATCTTTTATTTGAAAGCGCTCTAGGTGTTGGTGTCTGGTCTCTGGGATTTGCTTTTTGGTCATATTTGATGTGGAGTCGAAGGACGGGGTGAATTGGTGGCGCTGTTTGCAATGGCTTTTCTCTTCCAGGAGCAGGGCAAAGACCTTGTTTGATGGGGTGGGAATTTTGAAGATATTTGTGCTGATATAACAGGGTGCGAGGCCTTTGGAGGGGTAGAATGTGTCCATGTTAGTAACCAGCTACTGGAAGACAGAAGAGAGAAGGCAGAAGTGATGGTTAAGGACTTCTCTTATAGCTGATAACTTTGCAAACTAGTGAATATAGGAGATGTGATGAGTATCTGTCCCCTCAAGAATGCTAGAAGGGGCTAAATAGCAAGGAGACGTCACTAGGCTAAAACAGCAGAACTGTGGCTGGCTGCTATGAAGTATTTCCTGATGGTGACGTCAGTGTAAGTGTCTCCCAAGGGAAGCAGGGGAAGCCTCGTTGCTTGAGATGTTGAAGAGCTGGGGATTGTACTGCAGGGAGCAGTTCGGCACTGGCAGGGAAGGGAAGACATAACCCAAAAGGTCTTTTCCACCACTGAGCTTTTTAAGATGAGGGACAGAAGGGTGGGAAAGGGAACTAGAGGCATGGGATGGAAGATTAGAGGGCAGTGAGGGAACTCTAGGATCCCGGGGGACCCCTTAGGGACTATTCTCTCTCTGGGGGAAGCAAAGGCCCTGTTTATGCATAACCCTCTCCTCTTGTTACGACATGTCTCTCTCTTCCACTGTGTCTGTGCCTCTCTAGGGTACGAGAGCATCATCCATATTTCCACAGCACTTGGCCACTTGCTGAAGGTGCCGGATGTTGTGGACACTACCAGTGATGAGACGAGAACGTAAGTGAGGAGTGGAGCAGATGAGACAGCTGCATGGCTTGATTATGGGGATGGGGGAATGAGTTTCTCCTCCCCCTGTGATGCACGGGCCTCATTCCTGGAATAAGCCAGCGTGCCAGGCAGGGGGAGCGCATGCATGTGTATGTCTGAGGTTCTCTGCTCTCATTATTATTGACCAGTGTCCTATGTGCGGCTTGCCCAGGAGTGATCCCTCTCCTCCTGCTAGTGTGCAGAGTCATGCATTGGCCTACGCCAGGGGTGGGCAGTAAGCAGCCCACAAACTGCCAGTGTTTTATTTACCCGCCCATCTGCAGGTATGGCTGCTTGCAGCTCCCGTTGGCCACTCATTGCAGTTCCTGGTCAAGGGGAGCCGCAGGAAGCAGCACAGACTGGGACGCTGCTTCCCATACTTCCCGTTGGCTGGGAACAGCCATCCGCAGCCAAAGGGAGCCTGCAAGCAGCCGTATCTGTGGGCATGCAGGAAAATACAGCACCAGCAACCCCCCAGGAGCTAACCCTGGTGCACTGCATCTGGCCCACAGGCTGCTCACTGCCACCCCTGGCCAATCCCCTAATGGAACCCAACCTGGATGATTAAAATCTCCCACCTCTACCACCACCACCTATTTAACGCTGTTGAGCAGCTAGTGCAGGCTTTAGCCCTGTTAGTTCTTTCCCTGCCTGACACGCTGAGCTGATGGCTGCAAAGCTCTGTGCCAGTTTTCACACCACTTTGGCAGCATCTTTGTGCATGTGATGCATCCGTTTTGTGTGGGGCAGGGAGGGGATGCACAAAGGTGGCAGGAAGTACAGGGGGGAGTATTGGTGGAACAGATTCTTGCTGTGATTGCTGGGGGCTGGAGGAAGGTCTGTGATTAGAGGGCAAGCAGCAAGGTCCTGAGCAGGTGAGTGGAATAAGGAAACTGTCCTCAGTGGCTCAAAGGGGTGGCCAGCGCTGAGTATGCTTTGTGGTTTAGAAAGGAATATTCTGTTCGAACAAGCTGTGTTGGGGAGAAGGAATCTGGGTGGCTGGCGATGGTTGCAGCTGTGGTGGGGCCTGGTGGAAGGGCAGTGGAAGGATTGGGAGCTACAGCCATTTGTTCCAAAAGCTCTGCTACAACATAGACAGGAAGGATGTTGTCAATCAACCCCAGTCTTCAAGGGAAATAGCTCCCAGCAAGGGGATGGGTTGTTCCAGAGCTGTAGGAGCCATAGCTCAGGGTGTTGAAAGGAATTGTACTGCATGCCCAGCCCTCTCAGCAGCCAGAGCAGAGGCGCAGATCCCTGTCTCTCTCGAAGGGCTAACAGCCTTCTCCTTGAGATGTGTGTGGATCTGGTCTCGCCAAGACCCAAGGACTCTGGTATTGAGCTGGCCTTAAATTCTGTCGCAGGACCCCTGGTTTCCATGGCAGTCTGGGGCAGTAGATTGGGAATTGTGCGGTAGCTTCCGGCGAGTCTGAGAGAAGGGAGGGATTGCTGAATTAAATAGGAACGTGATTAACATGTTGGGATCCCATTGTCATTTATTTGAAGATTAAATTCCCTCTATTTTATATGCATCTAAGTGTAAAGGGCCAGCTCCCCAGCTTGTGTAAATCAGCATAGCTCCATTGAGAGGAATGACATCCTGGGCCCTAAAGAATGCATCGTTGTCTCTGGCAACACATAACTGCTGATCAGTGAAGCGACACCAATTTGCACCATCTGTAGATTTGTCCATTTTCTAGCAAGGTGCTGCTGACTTTTGTTTGTTGCAGCAATGTGTAACTGCACTGCAGAGGATGTTGCAGGGGGAAGGTAGAGGTTTTGATAGCTGGGACGGGGAGAGATGGAACTTTTAGTGCCTGGGAGATGTGTTTGGGATTGTGGGTGTTTCTGCTAAAAACAGTCAGCCGTGAAATAGTTCATGATATTGAGAGGGCAGTGATGCGTTCTCATGGGGTATTGGATGGTGCTACACCTGGAGTCAGCTCTACACAGAGTAATTTCTTTTGTCTGTGTGAGGCTGCTGATCATTCCACAGCTCGTGGAAAGACCTTGTTTATCCTGGGCAAATGCCCCTGATTTCCCCGTAGGTGGGGTCTGGGAGCTGGTTGTGGTGATGGATGGCTGCTTTGGCACCTGAAAGGGCCAGGAATATGTTTGGCAGTTAGAGATCAGTTGAGTGCTTATGGGGTTACAGGCGGGTTTGGCAACTGAGCTGGGACACTTGAAGGGCATCGGGGAGGTGCAGAGGAGGTCAGTTTATAGAGGAACGTCATTCCTGTCTGCTGAGCTAAGCGTCCAGTATGTTCTAATGCATAAGCGGGCCCCCATCTTCTTGTTTTCCTGTTCCCTCTGTAGGCGCGATCGCCTCCTATGTTTGGATGGAGGGGGCATCCGGGGCCTGGTGCTCATCCAGCTTCTCATCGCCATTGAGAAGGCTGCCGGCCAGCCAATCAGGGAGCTCTTTGACTGGATTGCAGGGACCAGCACAGGGGGGATCCTGGCGCTGGCTATTGTACATGGTAAGGCGCCACAGGGGAGGCAGCACCCACCCACAGGCACTGCCATTGCTAAGCCTCTTGGTGTGTGGAGAGCAGAAGGGCAGGCAGGAGAGGCGCAGGGGCTGCAGCTCTGTGAGCCTGTGGCTCTGAGAGGCTGCTACCAGCTAACAGGGAGTGGGATTTATTAATGGACAGATGTCAGAGCTCTGATTGGTGTTTGCTTCTGCTGGGAAATGGACTGGCCTGCAGTCTGGAATTTGGGAAGTCACACAGCAAATAGGGAGAGGTTTTGGCAACCAGGCATTCCTGGTCTTCTCCCCTCAAGGGTCTGTGACCAGGTGTCTTAGCTCTTTCTAAGTGTCTGGAGAACTTTGAGGAGTCAGCTTTGGACTTGCCCGCCTTCCTCGAAGGCTTTCCGAAACACCGAGCCTGCTGGAGGGGATTGGGCACCTGATGCCCGCTCTGGGTACACACCGCAGAGGCTGAGTGCGATGCTGCCACACCACCTCCAATCCTGGGGAGTTGGAGATCTGATTCCCAGGGTTTGGTTGCTTCCCCTTGCCGGTTACAGCTCGTCTCTTTCTGTGTCTCAGGGAAGCCTGTGGACTACATGCGCTGCCTGTACTTCCGCATGAAGGATGAGGTGTTCCGAGGGTCGCGGCCCTATGAGTCGGAGCCCTTGGATGAATTCCTGAAGAAGGAATTTGGAGAACACACCAAAATGACAGATGTCCAGAAACCCAAGTGGGTCATAGTGGGGGGCTGCTCTCTGCTGGGAATCTCTGCTGTGGTTGTTCACTCCCCTCCTTTCGGCAGGCTCCATGGTGATATGTTCAGCCAGGCCATGGACCAGATCAGGAGGAGGAGGTTGCTGGTGTGTTTGTTTTAACATTAGCCTGTTGTTTCCCACAGGGTCATGGTAACAGGGACCCTGTGTGACCGGCAACCTGCTGAGCTCCACCTCTTCCGGAATTACAAGGCGCCAGTGACAAAAAACAAACCTGATGTCAAGACAGCAGATGCCTTCAAACCACTGACCAAGCCAGAAGGTAAATGCTTTCGTGCACTAGAGTCCATTGGTCCAAGTGACTGGCATAGAAGAGGACCTTATTAGAGAAAGATTCTTGCCCCATCTCTCCTCTCTCTCTGAAGAATGGTACATCCCAGTAGTGGATTACCCATTGTAAGAGCAGAATGGTATATCCTGGCATGGGTTATTCTCTGCTTTAACAATCCTTAGAGCTTGGTCCTAGTGGAAGTTTCTTAGTCTCCCCTCTTCCCTGTCCTCCTTTGCCTGTTCCTGCTCTCCTGCAGCAATCAGCTGTGACACGCTGGCCTAGACACAAGGGGATATGTTCTGCCACTCTGTGGAGCCACAAATTCAGCAGCCACTCTGTGGGAGAAGAGTGGTACGGAAGATCCACCAGATTTTTGGAAAGGAGTCAGGATGTATGTGCAGAGGCAATGTGTGGGAGGTGGGGCACATGAAGTCATGTGGCCCCCCCCTCTATATTTCTGCCTTCCATTTAGCAACATCCTGTGGGGCTGCTGCAGACTCTTCCCCACAAGGCAGTGGGAGTGGGCAAGGCCTTAGAGCTGTCTCTCACTGGGACACCCAGCAGGAAGGAGGCAGAGGCTCCCCTTGGGGTGACACTCACTATATGTCCGTGTAGTACCGTAAGGGGAGAAGCAGCAAGGTGTGTGGCTGCTGGCTGAGACCCTCCCTCTTCCTCACACCCTCCCCACCACTACATGGGGCCGCTTCTCCTTCCTTGCTGCTGGAGTCTGTGGAAGAAAACAAGTCCTCACTCTGAGTTTGTAAGCAACAAGTCAGAGGCAGTTTATTCGAGTAATTGGAAGGGAAGACTGCAGTCGGACAGGGGGTCTCCCTTCCTTAGGCAGATCTTCAAAATACAAGCAGTTAAAGACAAGTATATATGCTTTCCCGTTACATACATCAACTAACGGTTATCTATTTGTTTATACAAATTCCCTCCAGATGCTACCTTATCTCAAGGTTCCTGCTTAAGTCAGCATTCCATCCTTATCTTCTAAAGAGAGGCAGAGGCAGCATGGTTAGGGTTAGGGTTAGCTTGTCTTTTGCTCCACTTGAAACAAACCTGAGATGGCTATGCACAAATCCCCTTTTTCCCTTTTTCTGCTTCCACAAGTCCCATCGCTTCCCCTACCTGCTTTACAGGCCAACGTCCCAGGCCTGTTCCCTGGGCAGAATCCATTCTTATAGCACGGGCTCTGTCAAGGGGAAAACCGTTCCCCACACACTGCAGCAGGGCTTGCCTTCCATTTAGCAACAGCTTCAAAATCCAGAGGTGATGTGTGGGGTGGTCATGTCCCTCCTCCCTCAGAACCTTTCAATTGTGCCCCACCCCACTTTCAGGAGTTGTGTCGCTTCTGTCTGTAGGGGACGGGTTCCAAAGGGACAGCTCCATTCCTCCTGGGCTAGTGAATGGATCTATTATATACATTGGGCAAATTCATTCTAGGGATGTAAGCGACGAGTCGACTATCCAATAAGCAGAAGCTTATCAGATAGTCGACTAGTGATGTGACTAGTCACTTCCCCCCACTTGCTGCCTCTATCACAGAGGGTGGAGCAGGAGTCAGTGTTGGCGGGGAGCCAGCTTAAAAGCCGGTTCCCTTCAGCACCGTCTCTGTGGGGAGGCAGGAGAGGTAGAGGCACAGTGGGAGACAGCACAAGCAGGTACTGAAGTAGTCTCTGCTCGTGCTGCATCTGCTGCGATTCTGCTTTTGAAATGTACAAGATCCCCAGTGGCCCTGTGCTCCCTGCGGGGCTTCCGCTTTTGAACTGTAGCAGGAGCCTGGTAGAAAATCCCATTGACTATTCAATTAGTTAATTAATCTGAATTTAACATCCCTAATTCATTCCCAGCATAACTCTGCTGGCTCCAGTGGAGTCCCAGGAGGGATGAATTTGGCCCAGTAGTTTTAAAGAAGGTGATGGTGGTTGGGAGATGGGTGGGAGGATATTGTGGGGCCATCATTTACACAATTATTTCCCAGTGAATCCAAGCAAAGCCCACAGTGCTATGAAGAAAGAGGGCAGAGCTAATTGATGGAGTGGGGCCTCTGGAGTTACAGATCTCTTTTCCCCCCACCCCTATCTACTCTATCTTGCCTCACCAATCAGCAGTGTGTCTTTCTGTATGTGGGGACACAGGAAGTCAGCCAATCAGTCCCAAGCTCTCTCATCTTCTCACAGATCAGCTTGTGTGGCGGGCTGCCCGCTGCAGTGGTGCTGCTCCCACATACTTCCGACCCATCGGGCGGTTTTTGGATGGTGGCCTGCTGGCCAATAACCCCACCCTGGATGCCATGACAGAGATCCATGAATACAACAAGTCCCTAACCCAGAAGGTGAGGGTAAATCCTAGGGCTTTAATCACTACTTGGCAGATTTCTTTGGTGTGATGTTACCAGTGGGATTTGGTTTGAAAATGACTCCTCAATAGGAAGGAGGCTGTAACTGCAGGGGTCTCTGAGACCAGAGCCCCACATTTAGCCACTGAGCATGTAGTGCATCCTGGACAACAGCACTGCTAACTCCCCGCCTCTCCCCAGTACAGTGCTCCAACCTGGCTGCTGTAGGAGGATCAGCTCATTCTGTGTCTGAGACTCTTTCAGTTCTTGGCCTCTCTGGAGAAGCACCAGATAGGTGCTAATTGTGGTGATGGCTTTGTGTGTGCTGGCCGCTTTGCTTTAGGCATGAGGCTGAGAACCCTCCCCCCCTCCAACCCCCCCCCCCCACAGTTATTTCCACATGGGATATTGAGCAGAGGTTGATGACTGTCAGTCACATCTGACATGGGGCTGGATTGGCATTGACGATTTAGAGGGGAGGAATGGAGAGAGTTGTGGTTCAGGATGGGAGAGGCAGGTGTCTGAGTTACTGTGTAGGAGGAGTGGGGGTTGCAGGGAGATTTTACGTAGCCCTCAGTCTCCTCAGTCCGACAGGTCCCCAGTATTATCATCACCTCAAGGATCTGGGCAATTGGGGTAATTAATTAACCAGGATTTTACATCCCTACTCCCCACCCCCACAAAAATCCTGTTTGTGTATTTATGGGGAGGGTAACATTGTGATTCATGCTAACAAATATTTGTTTCTCCACCCTCCAAAGGGGCAGAGCCAGAAAGTGAGGAAATTGGGAGTGGTGGTCTCCTTGGGGACGGGGAGGCCGCCGAAGATCCCAGTGAGCTCTGTGGATGTCTTCCGCCCCTCCAACCCCTGGGAGTTTGCCAAGACTGTCTTTGGGGTCAAAGAGCTGGGCAAGATGGTGGTGGATTGTGTGAGTAATGGGGATGGGTGTATGGGATGAAGCTGTGGAGTGGTGTTCACTGTTTGGGGTGGGAGGCACCTGAGGTGGTTTCTGATGCGAAGTCGTGCCATTTTTAAAATGAAAATGATGCTCTGTTGGGACTTACCGGGATATTAGCCTTTAAATGCCTGTGAGGATGTGGGGATCACTTGTGACATCTCTTCAGAGCTCCATGGACCACTCCCCATTATACAGAACTCAGTAACAAGGGTTTTATTCCCTAGCAAAGTCTCTATAATCACTTCCCGTCTCGATGGCTGTCATTCCCCCTGTTAGAACCTCCTTATATTCCCTCATTTTTTAAACTTTAGAGAGTCCAAATTGCTGCAGCAAAAACCTCTCCCACACTTTAGAAAGTGGGTTGAGTAGTAAGACAGAAATCGTGATGCTGTGCTCATTACATTTAGTACCGTGAGCCACTGTGTTACCCCCCTGCCTGAACAAGAGCAAGAGCTTTGCTGCTGCCAAGCCATGTGTGTCATCTCCCTGGCACGCCAGCTTATCTGTCTGGCTAGCAAACTCTTCTGGACTCTACCAGTCAAAGCCTGGCCTTGCAGGTAACATCCAGTGAACCTGTTCTACAGAGCCATCTCTCAGTAGCACCTGGTCCTACTGGACAACTTCCATGGAGACAGACCACACGCCAGCCTGTCAGTGTAACTGGAGACTCACATGTTTCTTTAGTCCACACAGCACTGAGATGGCTTATTAATAAAACGTGCATGGATTTATTAACAAAGAACATAGATTCAAATGCTGTTAAGCAAAAGAAGGAAAGATCGGTGGTTCCAAACAAAATGCACACATTGCAATCTGTTTCTATGCCATTTTCCTTCATATATCAAGTTACAGCATCCCTAGCCCTCCACACTATGGGATCCAACTTTCACAGCCTGGATCCTGGGTCCCCTCAGTGATGGATCACTAAAAAGGTCTCTATGCTCCCCTTATATTACAGAGTCCATTGTCTCTGACTTGAGAGCTAGGAAGGCTTCCTGGGGTTTCTGTTCCCTGCCTGATTGTTAAATGATCTTCTCCCCACCTTGATGGCTTTGTTTACCTTATATGTAAATACACTTGCATTGATAAGCTGATAACTAAACTTGTCACATGGGCAAATGTACATTCCATTGTCTAAGGAAGGCTGAGTTTACCCACTGCCTCTCAAATACATTTCCAAGCATCCACTGATAACTCTTTGTACACCCCTGAATATACAGTTCTCATGTGGTGACCTTTGGGACCAGCCTGTCACCAGTTTACATACGTTACCTTCCATGACACATTTTAGATGCAAAGCAGGATGCAGTATGTTGGGGGCAACGAGTATGTCAGGCCAAAGTCACAGGAAAGCCAGGACAATAGGAGTGAGATGGTCTGAGGTGGCCCAGCCTAAAGAATTCTTCTTCTTGTTTGGCACTTACCCTTCAAATACATGTCTATTTTGCAAAGGGTTTAGATAGATTACACAGTCTATCTGGGAGTGAATGAGAAGGCGAAATGACCAGCAGGGGGCAGAGTGATGTAAGTATCGAATACAGCATGTCAGTCCCGAGGAGTGTTTGTGGGACAGGTTACGGAGCTGTGTTAATGACACCATAGCTGAGAGGATAAAATATTCCCCGTATTGCCATCATGATAATTAACATTCAACAAATAAAGGAAATTCCGAAACAAAAACTTCTAGTAGAGAGAAGATTGGATATGTCTCTCTCTCTCTCATCCCCTTTATACAGAAAGAAGCTTGTTGTATTTTTATTCACAAAAGCTGAATATTTGAAAGAAAAATTTAGAGTGAAGGTTCCACAAATAACCTTAACTTTGACCCCTCCTTAGCTCACCTCAGTCTTATACCTACTGCCTGGAAAATTTCCATGGATCTTGCATTTGCCATGAGTTCTGCATTTCAGGTCTCATTTGAAAGATGCCCCAGCAAAACTCATAGTGGCTGCAGCCCTTGCTGGCATCGTGCTCCTGGGGCAGAAGCCAGGATGCAGAATCTGAGACACTTCACAGAACTCAGAGCCCCTTACCAGATTCAGTGACAAGACCCCTTTTTGCACTTCTCTGCACACAAAGCAGTGGAGGCCTTGGAGACCAATAGGATTAGAAGAGAGTGTGGGTCCCCATAGGGGAGCTGCAGCAAGGCCTATGGGAAGGTCCCCCTAGGCCATTTCGTGGGTAAGTTTCCAAAAGGCAGTTACCATTTTTCTCTCCCTTGGAGGCCTGCACAGTTGGACTCAGGGGACCCCTGAGTTCACAGGCAGAAGAATGCAAGCACTTAGGTTGATTCCAATGACCTAAGAGAGGGCATGTTTCCCCCTGCAGTGCACTGACGCAGATGGCCCAGCTGTGGACCGTGCCAGGGCTTGGTGTGAGATGACAGATATACACTATTTCCGGTATGAGCTTTTCTTGGTTTGTGCCCTTCTCTCTCTCTCTCTCTCTCTCTCTCTCTCTATGCAAGGCCAGCTGTTTGGCTCTCCCCTCCCATCGTTCTTACCCCTCTCAAGACTTGAGCATGGCATGTGTCCCCATCCCCAGGCACTGTACAGTGCTGCATTTAATACCAGTGTTCCCATCGCTGCCTGTCTCTTGCGTTGCTGTAATGCTTTTCGGATAGTCGACAGGATAGTCAACTAGTTGCTTCCCCTCTCTCCCCTGCCCTTGCTGCCTCTGTGCGGCGCTGCTGCTTTGAATGCCATGGGGAGCCCGGCATCAGGCTTCCTGCAGCATTTCAAAGCGGCAGCGCCACTTGGAGCCTGGATCAGCTGGGGACTCCCCCACTGACCCCGGGCTCCAAGTGGCATTGCCGCTTTGAAATGCCATGGGGAGCCCAGCGTCGGGCTCCTTGCGGCATTTCAAAGCAGCAGCGCCCCACAGAGCCTGGGGTCAGCGGGGGAGTCCCCAGCTGACTCCAGGCTTCAGCGCTTTCGCCTCTGAAGTGTAGCAGCAGCAAAAATGCATCAACTATTTGGTTAGTCAGTTACCCGATACTTAACACCCTTAGTCCCCGTGTCTTCCCCAGTCCCACTGGATGACATCTCCATCTCCACAGGTTCAGCCCACAGCTGCACTCCGACGTGATGCTGGATGAGGTGAAAGACGCTATCCTAGTGAACGCACTCTGGGATACTCAGCTCTACATCTACCAACAGCAGGAGCAGTTCAAGCAGCTGGTGCAGGAGCTCCTCACCCAGTGACTCTCTGGAAGACTCAAAGGCGCCAGAGACTTAGGAAGTGGGCAAGGGACAGCAGCCTTTGTAAAAGGCCTGGACCAGGGCTTGTCCTTGCCCTCAGACCAAGACGTTGGTGGGAAGAATTGAGGACTCAGAGATATTAAATGAGAAGCAGTCCTCTCCCCCCCCCCCCCCCATGCACACATGCAGTGGCAATAGGAATTTACAACTGACATGGAGCCCTGAGTCCCCGGACCTCCGAGTGCAGTCTCTGGGTTACCCCCCTCCTCCCCGGTATGGGCATGTTCCCTAAATCTGTGAATCTGACAGAGCAAGGGCAGACCTCACACTGCTTCCAAGTGCCTCAGTAGACCTCCTGTATGGTAACCTTGAGAACAAATCTCCCCCTAGAATATCTGTGGCGCTGGCCCTTCCCACTGAACACACTGAAAGTAGGACAAAGACAGACTTTTGAGAACTAGTTTACCCACAGAGAGAGAGTGTGTGTGTGTGGAGAGAACTGGAATTGCTACCGTGTGTGTGTGTGTGTGTGTGGGGGGGGGGGGGTGTGGAGAGAACTGGAATTGCTACCCCATGTGGTCTGGGTGGAGAAAGGGGCAAGAGAGTAAAGTCCCTGCAATAGTTTTAGATCAAAAGTATTGTGATTATTCTTTTGTGATCCATTATTAGCCTAGGGATGGGGCAGGTGTGATATTTTCCCTTGATCTATTATAGCCCGTGGCTGCTACTGCTACCCTTTCCCTTTCTGTGGCTTCATTGCCTCCTCCCCTACTTCAGTCCCATCTCTTCTGCCAGTGTCCCACCTAGTTCCCAGCAGCTTATGGACACTAGGATAGTGTGAGTAGATCTGGGAGGAGGGAGTGGAAGGAGATGAGGCTTTGGGGTTTTCCCATGAATGTTTCTAGTTGCCTGGCCTGAGCTAATAGTCCTCAGTCGTGTGCTCTGGAAACTGCCCCCCCCTTCCCTTCCAGGGGTCACATGATGAGGAACAATATTCTTGCTTCAGCCATGGAACAAAGATTTATTGGCTGATAACACTGAATAAAAAGATAACTGTGATTTAAATGCTGTATTTGCTGTGATCATTTCTCCCCTGAGGAATCTGACCCCTGATAATAGCTGGATTTCTGCTATTTTATTGCTTCCCCCCGCGCCAGCTCTTCCTCCTTTGTTGCACACTGGAATTCCCTTTTAAAGGGCACTCACTGTTTCTGAATTTGGTTTAGTTTTTTATAAGAGGTGAATTTAATAACTGGTAGGAACTGTTAGGAGTTCACAGTTTGTCAGATCATCTCCAACTGTCCAGGAACTGGATCACAAGAATAGAGGATACACCAAAGTGTGTTGGAATCTAATGATCATGAGGCACTGGGGTGTTTAGTTCTGCATCTCATCCCAAAGATTGTTGTTGGCATCTGGTAAGACAGAAGCTTTCCTCACCTGCGTGAAAGCCATGTTTGGCCTGCGTCTGTTTGATGTGGATTGTGCAGAGCTGTGGGTGTCCTGGAGTAGAGATACCAGCCGCACCAGGTTGCATGCATGATGGCATTAAAGGAAGTCTGCTAGTTGGGTTTGGTGGGGCAGGCTCCACAAATTCTCTTTTCCCTAAGAGTTGGAAAGGGATGTGGTTGTGACTGTTCTTGGGACATGTAGGGCTGTGGGCCACCTTGTTGTCAGCAGCCTTTAGCATGAGAGCATCTTGTCTGTGCCAGCCGGGTGTTAGCTCCCTAACACAACCAGCCTGTTACACACCCATGCACTCTTCTCTGGGCTGTACGGGTCCTGCCTTTGCCCTGCAGGTTGACTATAAATGCACCCCAGCCTCTGAGCCTTCAAAGTGTCCCCCTGTGGTGTCCAGCCCCTTATCACTGGATACCCATGGAAATCCCAGGTCCTCCATAATGTGGCAGGGTGGACATGGCACCAGTGCTGGGCGAGAGCTCTCCCAGTACTCCAGGTAAATCACCTCCATGAGGGGACTAGTTCAGGTCCATCCTTAGGCATAAGCAGCTGCATAGGCCACCACTGAATTTGGGGTACCTACCAGTGGTGCCCCAAATTTAGTGGTTCCCTATGCTGTGTATGCCTAGGGACAGGATGTTAAGCAGCCATGGGCAGCGTCAGCTCCAGAACCCCATTCCCTGCCCCCCTCACTCAATGCTGGCTCCAGGAGACAGCCCTTCCCCCCCCTCCCCAGTCTCAGCGCTAGTTCCAGCCCCATCCACTGTCTGCCCACCCCCTCTTGTGGGCTCTGCACCCAGCACCTGCTCACCACGTGCAGTGAACAGCATGAGCATGGGCCAGAGGACTCCAGAGTAGCAGGAGGCAGCTGGCAGCTGGAAAGCAGCATTGTTTTCCTCTTCAAAGCACCCCTTCTCTCCAGCCAACAGCGCAGCTGGCCTCTGCTCCTCTGGTCTGCCCTCGCACCGCCCACTACCGTCCCTCCCTGCTGCTCTGAGGCTGCAGGTGAGCCTTCCTCTCTGTCCTGCTCCAGGGTTGCCAACTCTCTGACCGGATGCACCGGACAGCGCTGCAGCAAATGAGCATCTGGTCTGGGAGAATTGCCGACCCCTTGTCCTCCACAGCTCCTGCCCCCCGCAGCACCCACTACAGAGCAGCTGGTTGCTCCTCCCCCCATGTGGTGGAGGTGCTGGTACTGGGCTGCATAGGGCATAGGCCCTGCCCTGGGCTAGCTAACACTGCCAGAAACCTGCTTACACCCATGCTGCTTTACAGCGCTGTAACTTGATGTGCTTGTGGGGGGTGTTTCTTGCACCCCTAAGCGAGGAGTCACAGTGCAGCAAAGTGGCAGTGTAGGCAAACCCTTAGATGTTTCCAGCAGTCATCTTGGGTGGGGTAGCTAAGGAGAACTGACTACCAGAATTACCTCACTCCCCATCCTTAAACAGGTTTTGCATAAGGTAGGAATCCTTTGTGTTCCATTTAAACTTTTTCTCACTTTCATTGAAAAAATACAGAGTCCAAAATGGGTCCCAGCATCAGGTGATATGGCCACATGTCTTTATAGGATCCACCAGAGCCCCTCCACCCAGGCTCATAGGAAAAAACGGTCTTTTCACAGATCATTGTCCTGAGTATTGGGCCATTAATGGCCAGAGCCCTCACTTAGCATCACTACATTAGTAACAAAACAGGTTCTTATTTCTAATTCCTAACACAGCCTGATGCATGCATACAAGTAGGATAAACACATTCAGCAGATTATAACCTTTCCAATGAGACGTCACATGAAATATCTTGTATAAAGCATATTCCAGTTATTTCATATTCATAAGCATATTGCCATAAAGCACATGGGATGTCCTGTCATAGTGAGTTTGTAAGATCTGAGGCAGGACAATGAACCTTTTCCCAGTGGCACCAATGTGCCTCTGTGGTGAGGCACAATCCAGATGGCTTGACCAGCACATGATGGTACAGGGGGGTGAGCTGTATACTGAAACCTGCAATAAATAATTCAAGGTGACGGTCACATGACCCTCATGGCTGTCATAGGATTCCTCTCTCCTAGGTGTCTGGTTACATTCAAGGATCAAGTTCTAACATCCTGACTGGTGAATTATTAAACCAAACCTCCTTGTGGTGTTCTCATCCCTTCTCACTGGACATGTTTCTTCCTGGTGCCCTGCTGTGCTAGGCAGAGAGAGTCTCAACCCATCTAGGTCCTTGGAATTGGAGTCTCAGGAGAGTTTGAGGACAACTTGTCTTCTCCCTGCCAACTACTCAGTCTCTGAGAGCTCCTTGCCTCTCTGCTAAAGGCTGATGAGATGGAGCAGTCCTACAGATCCACAATCTCCATTTACAAGGTGAGCTGTGGCCGCCAGACAGGCTGTGGAGTGAAAGGGCTGTTCCCAATTGGTTGAGAGACTCATAGGTTGGGGGCGTCTTTCATAAAGGATTTAAAAGCACAAGAGAAATGCAGTATTCTATGGGGGGATTAAATAAAGATTAATTGATTGATTGAATTTGCTTTGAAAAATCTGTGGGCCAGATCTCATGTAGTTCCGGCTCTGTGAATCTGGTGTGAGAGCAGACAGATGGCCGAAGGGATGTGTGGTGTAGTTCATACCAGAACCCAGCAGCGCTGGGGTTAACCCCCTCTAGGTATGCTGCTGTATTAAGGCAGAGAACCTTTCTCAGTGAATCCCTGCCATGGGAGAGCTAGAGAGGCTCATCTTGGGAGGGGGGGGGGAGGCATCCCATAAAGGAGGGAGGGAGATTGGAGTGATGCAAGAGGGTAAAGCAGGAAAGAAACAGGCTGAAACTGAAACTGGCTGATCTGAGGAATGCTTTCCGGACAGTGAGACTGGACTGTGGAATATTCGCTCTGTCGAATCAGACGTGCCCAGACACTAATGTTTCTAATGGCGAGTGGAGGGTAGATTAGTGGCTGGGCAGCTCCTTGCCTGAGTGACCAGACCGATTTCACTGATCTCTGAGGTCCAGATCAAATGATACAATGCACCTTTTTGGTAAAGACTCTGCCAGGATCGGAGCTCTTGCTAAAGAAATCCTGGACACACCCATGCCCAGTTGGGCTGGAGTATGCAAGTGAGGGCACTTCCTCTGTGTCATAGGCTCTTCTCCTCCTTAATTTTGTGCAGCACTTAGATCCCACACCTGAATTTGCACACTGCTGCCCCAGCATGGTGTGCAATAAGGGGTGCTGTGCACCTTCAATTAATAGGTTAAGTAGACCTATGAGGCTGGGTTAAAACTGCCCCATGCCGCGACTCTTATCAAGCAACGGAGCCCTGATGCTCATGATATGGTTGCCAGGAAGTGATGCCCACCCCTGAGGGCAGAAAGAAACTCACTAGATTCCGGGTGAGGATAGTAGCCCTTGGGACGTTCAGAGGGAAGCATGCCATGCTCTCCTGATCACCCAACCCCACGGTTTGCTCTCAGCTGGAAGAGAAAATGCAAGGGCTGTGCCCCCCCAATATGAAGGGTGCCTGAGCCCTGACACCAGTCAGCGGGGGGATGGATAGGCCGCAGCTCTGTCAGACAAATCACATACAGAGGGCACAGGGCACGGGCCTGTTTCATTCCAGGCCTTGAGGCCCGGTGGAGGAGAGCATTAACCTGTTGTGTTCTTTCACCCCTCTCTCCAACACGCATGGATGACAGAGCATTCTGGAGCAGTTCAACCCTGCCCTGGAGAACCTGGTCTACCTGGGCAACAACTACGTACGTGCTTTCCACGGTGAGTACAGCCTCTTCTCCCACCCGACTGTAGTGGGGGGACAGCTGGGATTGTGTGTGTTGGCAAGTGGGGGGGGGGAGGGGAGATCAGTCTGGGCTGGGACTGTTCTGAGGTTGTGGGAAGGCAGGAGAAGAGGTGGTGAGGCTGGGAAGTGGCAAAGAAGGGGCAAGTTGAAGAAAAAGGGGCCAGATGACAAGAATGGAGCAGGGTAATTTGGGGAAGCTTTAATCCAGCTGCTCTCTCTCCTTGTATTTCCACAGCACTGTCCAAGGCAGCTGACATCTATTTTAAGGCAATACAGAAGATTGGGGAACAAGCCCTGCAGAGCTCCACCTCGCAAATTCTGGGTAAGGTTTCTTCTACTGACTGTAGTTCAGTTTTAAATGTCCCCCGTGTTCCCATCGCACCGAGCAGCATGAGGGACTGTGCTGAGAAAGGAACCTGAGTCTCCAGCATGGCAATGCCCATCACCAACCCCTAGATGCATCTGGCATGTAAGGCAGGGGTAGGCATTGCCTTCCCAAACCACCAGGCATAGCCCTGCCCACGGTCTGCCCCCAGAATGCCTGCAGTAGGGTGTGCTCCAGGGCTGCAGAGGCAGGGCTGGGCCAGGCCACGTGGCGTGCCCTCCTCCAGGGCTGGGGAGGCTGGGGCCATGCCGCGCAACACGCGCCCCCTGACTTCCTCCGGGGCAGGAAGGCTGGGGCCATGCTGTGTGCCCTCTGCCCTCCTCCCTCCCTGGGGCTGGAGAGGCCGTGTGGAGCCCCTTTCTTCCTCCCCCAGTGCTCTGGGGCTCGAGAGGCTGGGTTGCGCAGGGTTGCGTAGCACACCGCACCCTCCTCCGGGGCTGGGGAGGCTGGGGCAAGCGCCCACCCGCCTGTTCCCTTCCTCTCCCCATGATTGGGAGGGGGAGCATGTGTACGGTGCACTGCTCTGTGGGGGTGGGGAAGGGGCAGGGCTGGGGGCTTGCCTCCCCCAACCATGCCGTCACCAAACACCCATGCCTAGATGTGCTAGGCCTGGTCTGTGCAGCAATCCCAGCCTCTGTTAGGCTTGTCAGGTGTCTGAAAGGGACCCTGGAGGCTCTGCTCAGCAGTGCTGACTGGGCCATTAAAAGTCCAGCTGGTGAGGCAGGCAGGCTCCCTACCTGGCTCTGTGCAGCTCCCGGAAGTGGCAACATGTCTCTCTGTTCTGAGGTGGAGGGACAGCCAGGAGGACCCTGAGCTTTGACCCCATCACATGCACCAGCTCCACAGGTCCCGTTGGCCAGGAAGAGTGGGCAGTGGAAGCTGCGAGGGTGGTGTCTGGGGGGTGGAGACCGCGCACACACTATAGAACTGCCTGGCTGGGCCTCTGCCTAAGAACTGGAAGGACATGTTGCCACTTCCGGGGAGCTATCTGAGGTGAGCGCCACCCAGAACCCACACCCATGCTTGAGCCCTGAGCCCCCTCCCATGTTCAAACTCCCTTCCAGAGCCTGCACCTTGCCCCAACTCTGTACCCCTACCCCCATCTGGAGTCTCCTGCTGTACCCTAAACTCATCCCCTGTCCCACCCTGGAGCCCATACCCCCCAGCCCAGAGACTGTATCCCTTCTCATGCCCCAAATCCCTGCCTCTGTCCAGAGCATCCTTCCACACTCCAAACCCTTCAGCCCTACTCCTCAGCCTAGAACCCCTCCTGCATCCCAAACCCTTCATCCCTGGCCCCACCCCAGAGCCCACACCCCAGCTGGTGCCCTTATCCCTCTGCCCCAGCCCGGCATTCCGTCTTGCACCCCAAATTCATCCCCACCCGCAGCCCAGAGCCTGTACACCACCCCCTTGCCCCAACCCAGCTGTCAACTAAGGCTGTAGAGCAGACTTATTATTCTCTCTGTAAGTGGTCTCACTAGATGGGACAGTTCACCACACCCAGAAGGTGTGTGGGTTACAATGCTGGTCTCTCAATCCCCAACTGCCTCCCATGCCTTCCCCAGTCCCCAGATTCCCTGTCATGTTTTACACAAAACCCCATCACCGTAACTATCTCCGCTGCAACTTACTCATATCAAAAACTGTGCAGCATCTCAGCCCAAATACATGGGCACCATCTAAACTAAATATCCGTATAAGCCAGGTAGGGCGGACATGACTATGTGTGCTGGCATATTTCAGTTTGGATTCTTTACACACAGGATATTTAACGTATGAAGCTGAACCCAAATTTTCAGCCTGCTGCTGCCGTGCCATGCAGAATCCAGGGTCCCTGGAGTAGAATGTGGATGTGGCTTGCTGTGAAGTACACTATGGCTTGCCATGGGACACAGATCCCAGCCTTCCAACCCCTTGCTAACTCTATTATGGAAGGCCGGGAGCCAGTCCCCTGGTTTCCCACAGAGCACGAAGCCATTAGCCCTCAGGTGTGGTTTATTATAACATGCATAATCCGTGAAACTATAGAAAGGGATTGAGCAGCTGTTACCTGAGTAGTAGAATGAAACAGATTGGCCGGAACTCTTTCCTCATGCGTTAGACCCCGCCCCAGCAGACAGCTAACACACAGCAAAAGTAGTTGGACCTTTGCACTAAGATAACACTACCTCCACCTTCGTGATTAGTGCTAATGGCCCCTTTGTTCTAACACCCTGGGAGAGAATGCTGCACTCATGGGAGAAAGGTCTGACTGTGATACTTTGATCTCTTTTCTTGAAGGTCAGATTTTGATACAGATGTCTGACACCTACAGGCACATGAACGTTGACCTGGAAGTAGTGGTGAGTTTCTCTACTGGGAGTGGCCCATCGCTGTATGGTGGGCCCAAAGCGCCTGTGTTTTATGGAGCTGGGGGAGCCGGAAGCCATCTGGTGTTGCCATACCAAGAGTTTGGGGTGGGTTGCTCCCAGTTTGTGGTGGGCAGAACTGGGGACGGGGTGTGTGATCTAAGTAGCATGCAGTTCTGAGGTGCCAATATTTCCATCCCCTGCCCCCAGTAGTGCTGCTGGGGATGGGGATTGGGAGGGGGAGGACTAGTGGAAAACAAGGATGTTAACTCTTTCCCGGCTGTGTGGTTGCTACTGATATCACAGCAGTGTCTAGAGGGCCCATCTGGCATTGTGAGACAGTCTGCTCCCCAAAGAGCTTTCAGTCTGGCTAGACAAGACAAAGGGTGGGAGGAAAGATGGCATCAGCTCTAACTGCAGTCAGCTGGCCAAGCGTGTTCATCAGGAGGCGGGGGGGGGGGTACTCTCCTGTTTCGTGACACCACCCCCTCCCAAGCTGCCAGTGATGCCCTGTAACACCCGCTGCTCTGAAAAGTGATTGGTTAGAACAGCGCAATGGAACTGAGGCGCAGTTTCTAACGACTTCTCTGCCTCGTCTAGGCTCAGACATTCCATGGAGACCTGTTGCAGCACATGGAGAAAAACACCACACTGGACATGCAGTTCATCAATGTGAGCCCTACTGGACCTCACTCCCCACACCCTCGCTGTGCCCCCTCCCTCTCTTGAGCCCCTTAGAGCAGCTCAGACTTTCAGCCCCTCACCCATTTAGATCATTGTTTCATCCCTGAGGCATTTCTGAGGATATTCCAGGCTGTCCCTGGGGCAGAGGCTGGAGAGCTTCTCATACCCACTGGAGAAGGAGAGACTAAGGACTTTCCTTCTGCCTATCTGATCATGTCCTCGTGGGCTGACTTGTCCAGCTCCCCTTTGGGGTAGCTAGGATTCATTGGGTTCCTAAGTCCCATTTTCAAAAGTGATTTAGGCCCATTGACTTTCAATGAGATTTAGGCTCCGAAGTCTCCTCTGTGCTTTAGAAAATGTTCCTCATCGTCTCTGTTCTCCTTCTGTGCTCCTGGCAGAACAGCCATCAGCGGTACGAACTGGAGTACCGGCACAGGGCTGCCAACCTGGAGAAGTGCATGTCGGAGCTGTGGAGGATGGAGAGGACTCGAGACAAGAATGCCTGGGAAATGAAGGTGGGAAATGAAGGGGAAGCAAGGATAGCGCTGAGTTGCAGGAGATTCTGGGATGAAGCGAGTGGTCATCACAAGATGATGTTGATGACACCTCCAGAGCCCGAGACGGTTTCTAAGTCTCTCCCTTCCTTAGAACACAAAGGGGCACTCCCTGAGATGAAAAAGGCAGCAAGCTGATGCACAGATAGAACATATCTTTTCATAGAGGATACTGTTATTCTGTGGAACTCCTTCCTGCAGGATGTGTCTGAGGCAAACTGCATGGAAAAACTAAAATAAGATTAGGGGCCAGATCCCAGCTCCTCCTAGAAACACTGTGTGCTGCTTCAGCACAGCAAAGGGGTTGTAAAGGTGTATGACCCAGCCAGCTAAGAGGAACCCCAGGTATTTTCTCCCAAATACTGCTCTGTATAGACTCAGGGTGCTGGATTGACATCAGTCCCTTCTTTTCTCTTCCCCCCAGGAGAAAGTGAAGCGCTTGCAGTCAGAGATGCAGGCATTTGTCTCTGAGAGCCAGAGGGCTGCCGAGCTGGAGGAGAAGCGCCGCTACCGCTTCCTGGCTGAAAAGCACCAGCTACTCTCCAACACCTTCCTCCAGGTCTACAGCAGGGTAAGGAAGGGATGTGGCCTGAGTTTAGGAGGAGGAACATAGCCATAGCTACTTAGTCCTGCCATGAATGCAGGGGACTGGACTAGCAGACCTCCAGAGGTCCCTTCCAGACCTACCATTGTATGATTCTATGTGGGGACGTATAGGGGGAGATATAAACTATTTAGATATTCAACAGTGTATATGGGGTGGGGGAGGTTGATGGGCAGAGTGAAACTGGATCCTTCAGTGTCCAGCCACCCTGACGGAGACAGTGAGGGGCTGTGAATTTCTGTCTTGGTTGTCTCCTACCAAAGGTGGCAAGAGGCCACAAGGGCCTCCATCAAGGCATTCCTTCACAGGAAGCAGTGAGTGACCATTTGGGTCTCAGCTGGGGTCCACTGCGTCTCCACTGGCACCCTGATACCATGGTGATTGGCACAGCAGACATACATACATAGGAAGCACGCTCCTCTGGAGGCCATGAAGTGTTGGGGTGGGTGGCAATAGACCTTGGGGTATTGTGACTCTTTCTTGGGGCATCCAGAAGTGTAAGTCACCCTGTAATCCTTCTGCCCTAGACAAAGAGGGAGTTGTTGGTGCTAAACTGGGTGGTGGCTCGCTGCCACACCAGACTGTTAGCCAGCCCAACTCTTCAGCACTCTGCCAGTGTGACGTAGTGCGGGTACCTTGCTGGTTGCTATGCTGGGCAGTGGGCTGTGGGTGACCTCCGCTGGCTGCTGTCTGTAGCACGGCCCAGCAGGGCAGGGGATGAGTCATTATGCAAGGGGGCTCCGAACCTGTCCGACCAGTTACCTCCCAGGGAGCGGAACAATGGGAAGAAGGCGGAGTGGAGCCCTGGCTGGGGGGCAGGGCTGGACGTTAGTTAGTTTGGTTTCTGTCTGGTATCATGGAGGAAGCAGCCAAGGAAGGGGCTGGGATTTAGGGGCCCAGTCTGCCCCATCTCAAGGGGGGCTGAGGCATCCTAGGCCGCCCTGTAACCAGATTACATCTATGCTATGCTGTATCCTGGAGAAGCAATAAACTCCCTCTATTCTACTGGCTGGTGGAGTCTGTTCGTGCCACTACGGGGGTGCAGGAGGCGGGGCAACCCCAACGCGCCGCCACAGCCAGTCTCAGCTTCAGTTCCTGAAGTCTTCAGGGCCATCACCTTACAGCATGCAGCCCTCAGAAATAACACACCACTGTCTCCAAAGAGACAGCGTCAGTACCAGGCCCATCTCACTTCGGTACTGCAACACTAAGGTGGACTTCCAATAAAGCAAGAAGAAGCTTAGTAATTAAGAAGAGAGATTGAAGTGATGCTAAGCAGAGATCATAGAAGCAGAACAGAGTTTACAAATAAAAGAAAAGTCTAATCACATTTTCTAGTGACTAAAGCTTAGTTAAAAAGTCTGAGGGGTATCAATGTTAATCTGTAACTTTAAAAACGAGTAGTCCTGTGGCACCTTAGGGTATGTCTACACTAACCCCCTAGTTCGAACTAGGGAGGCTAATGTAGGCATTCGAAGTTGCAAATCAAGCCCGGGATTTAAATATCCCGTGCTTGATTTGCATCTTCCCAGCTGGTCGCCATTTTTGAAATTTACAAGTCCGGACTAACTGCCCGCGTCTACATGCAGCAGGGACCCAGTAGTTCGAAATAAAGCCCTAGTTTGAACTACCTGTTATTCCTCCTGGAATGAGGTTTAACAGGTAGTTCGAACTAGGGCTTTATTTTGAACTACCTGGTCCCTGCCGCGTGTAGACGCGGGCAGTTAGTCTGGACTTGTAAATTTCAAAAAATGGCGACCGGCCAGGAAGATGCAAATCAAGCACGGGATATTTAAATCCCGGGCTTGATTTGCAACTTCGAATGCCTACATTAGCCTCCCTAGTTCGAACTAGGGGGCTAGTGTAGACATACCTTTAGAGACTAACAAAAATATACATGTAATATCATGAGCTTTTGTGGGCACAACCCACTTCTTCAGATGAAGCTTAGTTACAATGCTTGTCTAAGAAAAGTTTCTTACCTAAAGCAGCTTTTCTGAATCACCTACCGGCATGGATGGAGATCCACTGTTGGAAGATAAGAGATTGCTGCCTCTTTGTTCATGAAGTGATGGGGGTGCCCTTTTGCCAGAGTCGTAACTAGCTAATTTGGCGCCTGAGGCAAGACCGTCCTCGGCGTGGGCGGGGGTGCTGATGTGGCGCGAGGCACGAGCAAAGAAGCTGTCTTTTCTGCGCCCCCTCAGCTATGTGCCCGAGGCAAGTGCCTCACTCACCTCGCCCTTGTTATGGACCTGCCTTTTGCTTCTTTATATTTCCCAAAGTTCATTCATTGTCTTTTTCTCAAGAGCTTCAGAAGGGTGGCCGAGTTAGTCTGTAACTGGAAAAACTTAAACAACAACAAATAGTCTTGCAGCACCTTAAAGCCTAACAAAACATGTAGATGGTATCATGAGCTTTTGTGTGCATGAAAGCTCATGATACCATCTACGTGTTTTATCTACATGTTTTGTTAGTCTTTAAGATGCTGCAAGACTATTCGTTGTTCAAGTTTTTTCTCAAGAGTCAGGATGACCCACCAGGGTCCTATGGTGTGCTGATGCTGTACTATTTCCTCACGCTCCTGACAACTGGTGTTTAGAGGCAAATGAACAGCCTGTTGTCTGTGGTATCACCATGCTTAGTGAGATGGTAGACCCAGGCAAACAGACAAATCAACATTCCTTTGTCTGGGACAAACTCATTCATGAGGTCTGCTCCCAACACATAACATCTCTGGCATACATACCTAGTTCATTACACATTGTCCATCCACTCATCACACAGTGCTATTAATGACCTGTGTGTCTCCAGCCTTCAATTGATACTTCACACATCACTCGTCACTGATAAATACCGTGGCAGCCATCTGTTAGGCTTAATGAGTGTGTCAGGCCTGATGGGTGCTACAGAACAGTCGGCCCTCTGCCAATAGGCATTGAGGGGCTCTTAGAGTGGTGGGTCTCCCTCATGCTGGAAGTAACGTGGGCAATGTACTTGGGTACAGATTATAGCTTGTTTTGGGTCCCTACTCTCTAATTCCCTCTTTCTCCCTCATAACTGGTCTGCTCCTGTTCTCCCCCTGATCTCCCCTCTCTATGTTTTCCTCAGGCCTGGGGTATCATCCAGAGCAAGGTGCCAAAATGGAAGGAGCAGTTGGAAGCCAGCCGCAATCCAAGCAGTAGCCACTCCTCGAGCCTGCTCAGTACCTCCTATGGCCAGGGGTACCTGTCAGGCCGCCTGACCCCCAGCCACCTCGACAAGGTGAGGAAAATACCAACAAATGATCTCTCCAGTAACACGGGATGCCTGCGATAACCCATGTACCCCATTAATCTGTATCTCCAGGGCCTCACTTCATTGTCCTCCCTTGGTGGCATTAGCTACTGAAGATAGGGTGTCGGGGAGGGAGAGAGGCTGAGTGTGTATACGTGTGCGTTGGGGTTTTAGAGGGATACGATCCTCTAGGGACCAGGCTTCTTTTGAAGAATTTCTGCTGTGGGGCTTCTTGTGTGTGGTGCTCATGCTCATTTTCATTTCCTTCCAACAGCCCCAGAGGCCTCTGGGAGATTTTGGCTCGGCCATGACTGGACGTAGTTCAAGCCCCTTCCGCCAGGAGCCTGCAGAACTTCTTAGATCCTCTCCTCAGCCAGAGCCAACCAGGAGTAGCCTACAGAAGACTTCATCAGTTGGTAAGACTGGGTAGAGGGGGCAGTGATGCGGGGCTGGTTGTACCTCACGTGAACAGGCACAGCCTGGATTTTGGAGGGACTCAACTGCCCACAATCCATTTGCCCCAGGGTGCACTAAGGCACCTGTTCTGTGCCAGGATGAGAGGACAGGGTACATGGAGGGTGAGGGGGAAGCCCATGAGTGAATGGACAGGGAACCACACAGGCGGGATCAGGGCCTCATTAGGGAAATAGTATGAGTGACAAGGAAGCCCAGGGCTGAAGGGGGAATGGAGCCTTCTCACTCCATCAGTGGTGGGTCCCTCCCAGCCATACTCTGAGGGGAGTCTAGGGTTGAAAGAAGCCCTTTGAATCCTCTCTCTCCTTGGCTACTCCTGCCAGGCTCGGTCTCGGCTGGCCAGCTCTCGCGCTCCAGCTCCTTCGGGGAGCGGGCTGGAAGAGGAGTGGGAGGAGGAGGCAGCATGCTGAGAGTCCAGGCAATCGTGCCCCACTCTGCCGGCGCCAACCGCACCCTGCTAGGGTTCAGCATCCAGGACATCATCACGGTGCTGATCCCAGAGGCGCAGAATGGCTGGCTGTACGGCAAGCTAGAGGGATCCTCTGCGTAAGTGGGCTCAGCCTGTCTCTGCAGTGCCGGGCCAGAAGGCAGCAGGCTAGCTCTGAAATGTTGTGCCCCAAGGTTATTGCCCTCCCCTCCAACCTTCTTTCTTAAAGCAACTCCAGTCAGGGCCATCCTTAGGCTGTATGGGGCCCTATACTGTACTATTAAACCTGTGCCCCTATGCCTGATGACAGCTGGAGAGGGGCAGGATTTTTTAGAGATGTGACTTGATAATCTTCAGCAATGCTAATGAAATATTGGTAGGCAAATTTTAAACTAAGGTCCTGTAGATTAAATTCAGAAACTGACAGTATATACCTGGGGATGGCAAATGCCTGTTAAATGGCTTTGTTACCACTTGGATGGCTCTTTTGCAGGCTCAATGTTCTGCTAATAGGTCGGGCAGGCTTTTCGACTTTTAAGTTAACTAGCTCCTCTCCAGAGGAAGCAGAGCCACAGAACAGGGAATAGGAAGAGGCAGGTGGGTGGACATTAAGACCCAGTGGTGCCCCAAATTTTCAGGTGCCCTACGTATCTGCATATATCGCACATAGGTAAGGACAGCCCCAATGCCAGTCTGTCTAGCCGTAGAGGTTTTTTATGCAGGCAGCAGCAGCTGCTGTGGTGCAGTGCTTGGCCCCCTGTGGAACAGATGCTGAATGATGCCATCACTGACCTGGTATCCAATATGAGGCATGGCTCACTGGCAGTGGCAGGCAGGGTGTGGGTTGGAATCTGTGGAATGCTGCTCACCATATAATTCTTACCCAGATGCCGCCTTTCTCTTTGAAGTCCATTAGTCCCAGCTGTGCTACCTTTGGAGGAGGGGAGTTTCCAGGAGAGAATCCCAGGGGATTCCCCACAACTGTCTTTACTTCCTGGAGTCAGCTGTATCTGTGTCCAATATGACCCCGTTCCCAATAGCCTGGGGGGAGCTCTCCCAGGAAAACCCAGGTGCGGCAGCATGGCAGTGCAGGTGGCTTAGTAAATGGTGCTCTTTCCTCTAAGTTGTCCCTGAATGTAGGCCCTGACCTGGTGCTAGTGGGGTCCACGTGTTGCTGGGAGTGCTGACTTTCTGCAGGACAAAGGGCTTGGTGATTGGTGGCCTTTTAAAGATCTCCCCATGGCTCTCTGTGCAATGAGCGTGTTCGCCCCAGTGGCCTGGCCAGACTCCACGACCGGGAATGGAATGCTAAGAGTGTTGCTACGAAGGCTCATTGTTCTCCCTGTCTCTGGCGACTTAGGAGCGGTTGGTTCCCCGAAGCTTTTGTAAAGCCCCTGGGAGAAGTAAGAGACCCAGAGGAACCACCCATCAGGTAATGGGAACAGCTGACATGCATGTTTATATGTGCATGCCTGTGTGAAGCAGCGTTTCCTGTAAGCTGTGTGCTCAAGAACTTGTCTGATGGCCATTGATGCTCTTGGACATGGCCTCTCTTGACGAAACTGGAACATGCTTCTCTCATTATGGCTCTCCCAATATGGGCACAATATTTCCAGGAGCCTTTAAGTCTACCTAGGTAAATCCTAGGGATATATATTCCCTATGGAAACCTCTTGGAAGGGATTCCCAGGAGACATATTCCCTCTGGAGAGATCCTGGGAGGGGTAGGTCCCAGACCACATGTGCTGTACGGAGAGACCCCAGAGCAGTCTTCCCAAGATCTGGATTCTACCCTTTTCTTATTCCTTTTCTTCTTATCGCTCTGTTCCTCTCTTGCTCAGGTCCTTCCCATTGCGAAGCAGTCACAGCATGGATGGCCTCCTGGATCACCCCAGTGTCATGTCATCAGGAAATTACCGACACAGTGCTGCCCTGCCCCAGCCATCAACTCCTTCTCCAGCCTCCCTTGGTGCTGGCAGCCGCCGGAGTAGCATGGCTAGCTCTTCTGCTCCTTCGGATTCCAAGGTGAGTGTGCCCAGTGATTTTCTAACCTCAGCTAAAGCGGTGAGAGAGGCTCTGTGGGTTCAAGTTGTCTCTCAGCTAACAAACTGCCCTTTGCTTTCACTTGCTTTCTAATTATGAGGATAATTAACTGGTTACCAAGGGAGGTTGTGGAATCTCTGTTGTTGGAGGTTTCTAAGATCAGGCTGGACAAACATCTGTCAGGGACGGTCTAGGTGTAGTTGGTCCTGCCTCTGCCCTGGGAGATGGACTTGGTGACCTCTCAAGGTTTATTTCAGCCCTACATGTCTGTGATGCTATGCTCCCCATCCATTCCATCCCGACTTAGTGGGAAGGGACGTGGCCATCCACACCTCACTGCATCACAGATTTCATCTGTCTCACCCATGCTTCTGAGTCTCTTTAGTGCTGCTCCAGTCCATCCATGAATCCACTCTCGCTGATCTCCGCTACCTTGCTGGGCACAAGCTGCTTTACAGATGTTCCCATCCCTCTATTTCAGAACCTAAGGCCCAGGGGCCAGATGCGACCCCTGGCTTCCCTGGATCTGGCTCCCAAGGCTAAGGGCTCCCCCCCCTCAGCATTGAGGAGCACGCACTGACACTCCAGCCCCCTGCTATCCCACCGTGGGGCTGGAGCACACAAGATCTACTAGCCTGGGCCCCCCTAGGCTCTGGTGTGCGAGGGGAACGTGGGGCATGTCTTTCTCCTTCTCAGTCAGGGGCCACATCAGTGAGGATTTGGTTTTTCTTTTTTACTTCTCACTTGTGTGTGGCCCCCAACTGATTTTTCTGTGGGTCAGCGGCCCCCAACCCAAAAAAGATTCCCCGCCCCTGCTCTGTTTGCACCTCCCAGCTGAATGAAGTCTTCTTCCGCACAGCTGTCGTCCATCCATCCCTTGCAAACTCTGTGCCCTATCCCATGGCAGAACCCCTCTCACTTCTTCCCTTTATTACTCAGCAGGGGCCCTTCAGTTCACTCCTCTTCTCCATGACATCCCAGCCTGATTTCTGGTGGCTCCGGGGCAGCAGCTCTTTCTGCTAACAGTAGGACCCTGAGTGCGGGGAGCTGGGCTGGGGACCAGCTGACAGAGATGCCGTCCTGCCAAGGCTAGGGATGGCTCTTCTGGGTGCCTCTTCTAAAGACCGTCAAGAACGGGGAAGCCGTGGTGTGGGTGACAGAACACAGAGGCTTTCACTGGAGATCATAGGTTCCAATTTGGAGGCAGGGTGAAGGGCAGAAGCATGTTTGGATGTCACCAGGGATTGGGGGATGGGATATGGAGTCTGTCCTCTCCAGGTCATTGGTTCCAGTCCCAGGCTGGAGGGACCTGGATGCTTGAAGGGATTGAGAAATGGAATTTGTAGCTTTTCACCTGGGTCTGTGGTTTCATTGAGGCCCCAGTCTGCATAGCTCAGGGGACTGGGCTGGGGAGAGGTAGCAGGCCTGTATGCAGGAATTTCTGTGGGGAGGTGCTTTTTTTTGTAAATGAGGAGCACCAGGGTACGAATGTACCTCCCCATGGTCCCCCAGGTAAGCGTGCTCCGGCCAGACTGGGGAAGGCCAGAGTGGTGCACTTGCCTGAGCCTCTCTCCCCCATGCTCTGGCCAGCTGGGAGAAGGTTGGAGATGATTTCCCCCTGCCCTCCCGTAGGAGCAAGGGAATCAGCCCCAGCCTTTCCCTGGCTGGCTGGAGCACGAGGGAGGGAGGCTAGGGCAACACAAGGCCCCAGCTTTGCCCAGCCCGGCTAGAATCAGCCCCATGGAGGACCATAGGGCGGGAGGGAGGGTGCATTCACACCCTTTGCACACACACCCCACATGTGGGCCTGAGTAGCCTGTCCCCTCTGGTGACTAATTCCAATCCAACCCTATGCTGGGAAACTGAAGAATTCAGGGGATTGAGGAATGGGAGCCGCTCTCCTCCAGCACTGACCCAGCCACAGCTCAGCAGTCAGTGAAAGCCATCCCCAGCTAATGGTGTGGAGTGAGTGGGGGGCTTAGCCCAGTACCTAGCTTGTGTTACAAGCCACGCCATCACCAGTGCTATTTTTTGCTCCCTTCTGAGGCTTGGCAGAGGCTTGGGATGAAATGGGCTATAGCGACTGAGCTCTTCTCTCCTCCCTAGGGTTGATCCATCCAGGGCAGCCCAGAGGCACAATTTAGGGCAGTGTATGTTGGGATCTTGCTGTAAAGCTATATTTATATACTATATAAGGCTGTAGAAAGCATGCAGGAGGCAGGGGATGGTATCCCAGGCCCTCCTATCATCAGAGGGGGCATCTCTGGCCATGCTGGCTGGGGAATTCTAGTTCCAATTTGTTTGCTCTTTGCTGTGCTCTGCAGATCCTAAATCCCCATGATCAGAAATGCACCCTCCTCTCTGAGAAAGAGATGGGGGGGCCTGGGAGCCTGTGGGGGGAGGGACAAAATCTCCTCTTTTCCCTGCACAGTAAGGGAAATATTTGTTCTCTGCAATTCTGCTTTAGTGGTTTTTCTCAAAAAGCACCTAAGCTATTTAGAAGCTCAAGTCCAATTAATGGGGATTGGAGGATGGGATATGGAGTCTGTCATCCCTTTAGTGGGACTTGGGCTCTTTAATTGTTTAGGTGTTTTTGAAACGCTCACTGTGTGTTTGTGTGTGTGTGTATTTCTTTCCCTCCCCACTCTCTTTGTGCCCCTCTCTCTCTCCTGCACAATGTGCTTGCTCTCAGCTTTTGCCCCTGTGTCTTGTTTCCTTGCAGAAGTCAGCTATGCGGGAACAGCAGCCAGAACTCTTCCCCCGGTGAGTGAAGTCTGCGATCACTGTGGTTTTCTCTTATTGTTTGGGAAGGCCTGGAGAACTGAGGAGGCAAGTGTGGTGCTGGTCTTCCAAAAAAGGAAACAAGGGTGACTCTGACAATTACTGCCCTGTCCACTGACTCCTCTCACTGGTAAAATAATAGAACAATTAATGAAAATGGGAAAACCACTCAGCCCCTCACAAGGCCCCCAGGCCCTTCTCTGTTCTCTCCTGGAGGAACTGGAGTAAGTGCTCCCAGAGTGAGGAGATGATGAATTGGATCCCTCAGAGCTGCCCATTTGGAAGGGAGGATCTGAATGTAAACAAAGAGCAATGGGAAGAAATTGAGACAGGAAATCAGGCTAGTGAGAGCTGCTGGTTTGTCAGTCTTCCAAGGGAAGAGGGTGGAAGCCCCATCATGTGGGATGTCTGAAATATTGTGGACCAGCACAGCAAATCTGTCTTAATGGCCAAGCTGCACCAGCCCCAGGGAGATGACAGGGAGGATCTGACAGAGTATCCCCGTCTCCTCTTTGTCTTCTTTCTGAGAGTACAAAGCGGGGCAAGTTCTCTAGTGGGGGATGGGACGGGCCACTGGCAGGGCAGGGGGTGACTCAGAAATGCTGCATGGTGGTCAGGGCAGATTGAAATAGAAGGGGGAGCTCTTGCTGCCCTAGCCAAAGGGTGGGAGAGAGAGGAGGCGCCACGCTGTTCTCTGTTATTTGAACCTTTGCTGCTGCTCCTCCCTCACAACTCCTCCTTCACTGGCCGACTGCTCCTCTTATGAACTATGCCAAGGGAGGAAGGGTCCCTCTGGCAGGAGAGGGTGGAAGGAAGCAGGGCTTCCTGGCCAGGGAGAGTGCATGGAAGTGGCTTTACCAAGAGGAAGGACCCACCCAGAGAGAGTGGGAGGAGAAGTTCTGTTAAGAGGAAGTGTGTGGGGGGTCTCCTGCAGGAAGAGGACGAGTTGCTCTGTCAGGAGGAGGTGCGGGGGAGGTGCTGGGAAGTGGCCCAGTCTGGAGGAGTGGGGAGGAGAGGGTCCCATCCAGGGAGAGGGCATGAGCCTTACCAGGAGAACCAAGGATGTATTAGCTGCATTGATAACTTGCACGCTGTGGGCACCATCCGAACGAGAACGTGTCCCCAAAGCATTCTCCGTACTGCACCTTTCCAAAGCCACTTTCCTTTCTCCTTCCAGCGGCACCAACCCGTTTGCCACAGTGAAGCTGCGCCCCACCGTCACCAACGACCGGTCAGCACCCATCATCCGGTGAAAGGGGGCTGTGGAGAGCAGCGGATTCTGGGGGGTTGACAGAAGCAGAGGTGGTAGAAATGCACAGTCCTTTCCCATTCCTGGGCTGCTGTGACCTCAGGTTGGCACTGACCTAGTGCAATTTATCAGGGCATGCCCCAGCGTGCTCCAGCGTTAAATAGCTTCCCTGGTTTTCTGTGGCATTCTCTTTGGATTAATGTGTGATGCTGGTCCCGCGGAGTGGGAGGCGTCCCTGGGATATGGATGCTGGTGGCATGGGAAGGAGGTTGCCTAATTCAAGCACTGAGAGCTAAAGGAGGGTACATCTCTCCTGTCTGTGCGCCTGTGCTGCATGGGGTGATTTTGGCGGGGAAAAGGATAGCTCTAGCCAGCCCCTACTCTCTTTGTTGTAAGGCACTGAAGGTTATTTGGCCCCTGACCAGAATCCTGACCGATGTGTGGGGTTAAGCACCTGCATGATGGATCAGCAGAGCCCTGTTGTGATTACCTGCACAGCAGGGGTCTTCTCTTCCCAGCTCCTCACCCAGGGCCTTGGGCAACTGGCCACTGAGTTTCAAAGAGCTTTGTGGGGAGGATGCCTGCCTCAATGCTCTCTCCTCCACTTTCTTGCATGGTAACCCCAGGGCTGGATAAAGAGACGGGAGGGGAAACCCAGCAGCACAGCCTTGTGTTTGATTCTGTACATAATAACAATAATATATTTTTAAAATAAAATGGAAAACAGACTCTCCTTTTGTGTCCCAGGTCTTCAGACCATCCATCTTGTCTGCTTCTCTGGGGGATGTGAGGGGCAGGGGCCACCAGGGAAACTAAGACATGGGAAACCTTAGCCTTGGGTAGGTCTACACAGCAAGAGGGGGCCTGCGGCAGCGTCTCAGGGTACATCGAGACTGTGTTGCTATTTCAGGATATCGGAAGTATCCCAAAATAGCAACGCCACGTCTTTAAAAGCGCCTGCTATTTCCCGAAATAGTGGGTGTGCTATTCTGGTGCCCTTGTAACCCTCGTTCCAGGAGGGTTAAGGGATTTGTCGGAATAGTGCCTCATTTTGAAATTTGGCGCTGTCTACACAGCACCAAATTTCAAAATAAACTCTTTCGACCTAGACTCGGAGTGAGCTATGCAATTTGCGTTGTGCGAATTGCGTAGCTTATTCCAACACAGAAGGGTGCTGTCTAGACGCACCCTCAGAGCCTGCATCTACAGATTTGGGCTGACAGGGCTGGCTCTCACCTCACACGGCGAGCCTGTAATTTCCTGCCACTAGGGGGCAGCAAAGTCCCATGTCCCCTTTCCCTAGCTGAGTGCAGGGTGCTGCCCTGCTGTGAGGGGGGGTGTGTGTCTCCTGGATGCAGGGTGATGGGTGTTCCTAGAGAAGCCAGTCACATGCACTGAGGCGGGTGATGTGGCTGGAGGCTGTAGCGAGTGGTGCCCAGAGAATGGCATGGAGCAGGGGGAGGGGTGAGCTCTCCCTTCCCACTCCCCATCCAGACCGTTGGCTCCGGGGTTAGCTCCATCTGAAGGAGCCAGGCTCCATCCACCTCTTTACACTGGAATGTGGTGCCACCCTCACGGCACCGTTACACCTGCACAGAGTTTGGTTCCTCTGGGGGGAATCGGTGGCGCCAGCCCCTTGCTCAGGTGTTGAGTCTGAAAGTCACCTTTTAAACCCGCTTTAATGAAAATGTGCCTGGCCTCCCTGTCCCCAGCTGGATCACTGTAGTGTGTGTGGAGGGGGAGGGGGGGCGTTTTCTTCCATGCAGTCTGTGCTTCACAAGGCCTCCACACAAACACGGCATTGTTGTGTCAAGCTCTCCCGGGGGCAGTGGAGACCTGCTGTGGCTACTTTAGCCAATTAGTATTATTAATAGACATTAACTCCCCTTCTGCAGCTCCCCAAAGCCCTTCACGCTCCCCCCATTCCTCCTCTGTTACCCCTGCCCCCTGCAGGAATTTAGAGATGGAGGGCGGGGGAGGAAGCTAAGAAGCTTTAGTGGATTAAATCGCAGGCCTTTCACTTCTAGGGACCTGAGGGTGTGTATCTTAAATCTTCTGGCCACACCTGGAATGAGTCTTGCTGATCTCAGTGCTGATTTCAGATAGAAAACAGATGCCTGGTTTTATTGTGAAAAACTTAAAAAACAATAAATAGTCTGGTAGCACCTTAAAGACTAACAAAACATGGAGATGGTATCATGAGCCTTCGTGTGCACAGCCCACTTCTTCAGATGACCAGACTACTGATGCTACTAGACTGTTGTTTTTTAAGTTTTTCCTGCTACAAACTAACTCGGCCACCCCTCTGATGGTTTTATGTTGGCTTGCCCCTCCCTCTTGCCCACTCAGGAACTCCCACCACCCCTCCAATCAGCTGCCAGAATTATGCCCCCTGTTGTGGTTTTTTTTAAATTATTGGTGCCTGTAGCATTCTTCCTGACTAAGGATACTGATCTCCCCAGAGCAACACTGCATGCTACCAGCAGAGGCTCTGCCTGCTCTGGGGGAGAGAAGCGTGGAGTGTCCTAGACTGCCAGCCCTGCCCTGGCTTGTGTGTGGAGCCTGCAGAGGAAGGGGAAGCCCTGGCAAATCCATCCTGAACTCTCACCAGCCAGCTGTCCTTATGCCTTGAGGGCAAGGGAATAACTCACGAGATTGTGCACACTCCTTAAAAGGAAAACTTACCCCAGGCAAGTTGAAAGGAGGCTGTTCAGGAAGGCCTCCATGGTCCTCACTCAGCTGTTTATGTAGCTACTAGCATATGAGGACCCCATGAGCATTGCTTCAGAGAGTTCCCTGAACAACCCATTGGCTCTTGTTTCCTTTGCTCCATCATTGTACCCTGCCTGTCTCCACTGCAGCACCTCCCTAGTCCAGCACTGCATCCTTGTCCTGTCACTGCACCCCTGCTGCAATGCCCAACTCTAGCACTGCACCCTTGTCCTGTCACTGCACCCCCACTGCAATGCTCTCCTCCAGCACTGCATCCTTGTCCTGTCACTGCACCCTCACTGAAATGCCCAACTCCAGCCCTGCACCCTTGTCCTGTCACTGCACCCCCCACTGCAATGCTCTCTTCCAGCCCTGCATCCTTGACCTGTCACGGCACCCCCACTGCTCTCCTCCTGCACTCCATTTGTGTCCTATCACTGTACCCCCACTGTCATGCTCTCCTCCAGCACTGCATCCTTTGCACAAGTCCCTGCAACCCCAGTCTGCATCCTATCACTGCATCCCCTGCTCTGTCACCACACCCTATCCCCCCACTTCACTACTGTCCCCTTTGCCTCTCCCCCCGCTCCCGCTCCAGAACAGCATTGTGTGCTCACGCTCCAGCTTTGGAAAGCTCCTTAGCGTTGTTGCCTTGGCTGCTCCATCCTGATGAGCCAAGAGACAAATGTTAAGAGCTTCCCTGCTACAGAAAGCAAGTGCGGAGGGGAAGCCATAAGGGATCTTTGGGCAGGCTCCCAGCCATCTCTTTGTGCTGATCTGAGGGATTACCGGGGTATTCTGGCCCAGGCATGCAGGCTACTCCTTCCCATTGGCTGAGAAAGCTTCTTAAAAATGGAGAGGTGGTTTCTGCTCGATCAGCACCTCTGATGCTTTGCCAACTTTAAAACATAAGCAGCTGCTGACCCATATCCACTGTGTAAACACCTTGAGGCTTAGGCTGCAAGCTGCACTGCACCCAGGGGCTCCCAGGGGCGAGGACTTGGGGGGCGTCTTTGCAGCAGCTGGAGAGCACTGCCTGACCCCACCGGCAGCCAGTGGTTCAGGAGAAGTCAGGAAGCAGGGCAGGATTTTCTGCAATCCAGGTTGAAGGGGCGACGTTGCTCTCCAGGACAAGGAAGCCGGCATCTGCCATGGAGCTAACCCCGAAAGACGCCGTCTAAGTTAACACACCCCTCCAGGTGCCAAGAAGTGCCACGCAGACCGGCCCCTGGAAATCAAAGGGCGAACAGGCCGCTACCGACCATCCTGCGAGGTTTGTATCCAGATGCACTTTGCCGGCCAGTGACTCGTTTGGCAGGTTAGTGGTGTGTGCAGGATGTTCTCCGGGTTGTCACTCAAACTAATGCTGGTCTCGGGGCATAGCTTGTTAATAGGTCAGCCTGTGACTGGGCAAGTTAATTTCATTCTCTTCTGGATGCTGTCTCCATGCACCCTCTCTCCCTCTGTGATGTGGATCCGCTGCTCTTGAAGGTGGGGAGGGTTGAATCCTGGAGTAGGGACTCTAGAGGAAAATGCTGGCTCTAGTGTGTGGCTCCTATTGACTCCTGGTGCCAGCGTGCCTGAGCTGTGGATCCCATTCTGATCAGAGGCTAGGTGTGTGACCGCTCCCTAGTGGGGAAATCCTGCTGTGTGCAGAGGATGATTTGCAGTGCTAGCCCTTGGGGTGTTGCCCACTCTGCACTCAGAGGCTGAGGGTGCGATTCTCATCATTAGTGCACTGCCCGGGCACGTGGGTTCCCTGACACTGGTGGCGAATCTCACCTTGGTGTAATTGAGGTGTCAGCAATGAGCTGCAAAGGTGACAGGTGCTACGGAGAAACCTGAGGATCCATGTGTGCTGTGTTGGGTGTTAGCTTTCGGGAGGAGTCTCTGCCAACCATCCATCTACAGTAGTGTGTGTTCACTGGGATTGTTTCCTTAACAGCCAGACCAACCTCTCCAGCACTGGAGAAAATAGTAGTGAGCGGTGGTGTGCAAGGACCAGACACAGTGTACATCAGGGCATACAGCTCACATAGCAAGGATCAGATCAGCCACCTGTATACCTTATCTGGTGCCAGTGGACCATATCCAAGACTGATCTGGGGTATCTTTGTCCCAGGAAAGCACATCTGCTTTAGTGCAATAGTAACTTGCTTACCAGTATGCTAGAGGGTTTTTTGGGAGGCGTGGAGAGTGGGGTATCACTAAACCAACCTGCCATGGTGCAGCCATTTGAAATAATCATTTGAAGCTGTAAAAGCTTAGCACTGTTGGTAGCTGACTGCAGAAACTGGGTTTATTGTAAACCCAGACGGTGAATACCTAGCATGGAAATGGCTTTTCACCAGCCAGTTCCTGCTGCTGTCCCTCATTCCTTTGCATTGAGTCAAGCATACGTGGTTGTAAGGCTCTGATTTGATTTGTTTTGGCAAGATAGTCTAGATCAATGGTTCCCAACGTGGCAGTACTGTAGGGGGTCTACACTGAGCTTCTTGCAGCCAGCATGTCCTTCCACCGCATTGCTTTCCAGAGGGCTGAGGGACACCGCTCAGGAAGCAGCGCAGGCTGAGGGATGTGCAGGCTGCAGGCACAGCTCTATTGTTTGGGGAGGGTCAGTAAAATGTTAATAGATTGAAAAGGGGTCCGTATCTTCAAGAAGGTTGGGAACCACTGGTCTAGATTAGTGGTGGGCAACCTGCTAATCAGGTTCTATGTGTGGCCCACACGAGGCTTTGTTTACCACTGCCCAGGCATGGGGCTGTCAGATTCCCCTGGCTCCCGTCCACGTAGTTTTTTCCTACCGACAGTACTAAAGTGGCATGCGCATAAAGCAAGGGCACGTGAATTGAGGTGCAAGCTGCCCCCTCCTACACCCCAATCCCAAGCCCCTCCCCAAACCTGGAGCCCCCTCCTGCACCCAAACCCCTTAACTCCAGCCCCACCTCAGAGCCTTCACCCTCAGCAAGAGCCCTTAAACACCCAACCCTCTGTCCCAGCTTGAAACCCTCAATCCCAGACCAACCCTAGAGCCTGCCCCCCTAGCTGGAGTCCTCACACTCCTTCATCTCAATCCTGTGCCCCAGCCCTGAGCTCTCTCCCACACTCAGAACCCCTTGGCCCCACTCCCACCACATTCATTTTGTTACGTGCACCAATATGAAGATAACGCATCGCACATCACGTTCATGGTGCACATAAGAAAATTCATTCCTCTCAGGGATGGAAAAATTAGAGGGAACACAGCTCCTGACCCAAAAGGGAGTTGTGGGGGGGTGTGGAATCATGAGGTTATTTTAGGGGGTGAGTCATGGTATTGCCACCCTTACTTCTATGCTGACTTCAAAGCTGGGCAGCCAGAGAGTAATACCATGTCATGCCACCCTTACTGCTGCACTGCTGCCGTCAGAGCATGGCAGCTGGACAGTGTGGGCAGCTGACTGAAGGCACCTGGGGTCACTCACTAGCCCTGCTTCTACCTGTACGTACAGAGCCAGGGCGGCTGGACAGTGGCAGCTGCTGACTGAGGACCCAGCTCTGAAGGCTGCAGCACAGAAGTAAGCGTGGCAATACCATCCCGTGCCATCCTTTGTTCTGAGGCAGTGGCTTTTCCTTCTGAGCTGAGCTCCCAGCCAGCAGCTGCTGCTCTCCAGCTACTTAGCTGTGAAGGCAGCACAGAAGTAACCTCCTCCCCCTCCCCCAACCTTGCAACCCCCACACAACAACTTTTGGGGTCAGGACTCCTACAATTACATCACGGTGCACCTTTAGATTTAAATAGCTGAAATAATGAAATGTATTATTTTTAAAATCCTATGTCTGTGAAATTGACCAAAATAGACCACAAATTTGGTAGGGCCCTACTTACAGCCAAAGCATAGAGTGTGTTCCTACAGCAACAGGGGGAAGCTATGTGGCAAGGAGAGAGGCTATGTCCTCTCCGTGCTGATGCTTTGTGCTCACGGGGTCCACCACGTTCAGCATTGGGAAGGGCCTGACAGGTGCCTTGGCACAGGCTGCAGAAGTGAGGAAAAACAAACCTAGATTGGCCAATTGGAGCAAAATTCTTGGCCAGCTTAAGGCTCCCGACAGAAATTCACAAGACGTCCCCCCAGCCCCCTGCCTTTGTTCTGGTCCTGCCATATGGGTACAGAGCCCTAATCTCTCTGGCATGCAAATACCCTACAGCTCCAGCTTGCACTAGAAAGAAGGGGTGTGTGGCAGAGAGGGGGGCGGACTGTCTGCAGCATGCTTGGGGGAGAGCGAGTGGTGTTATATAGAGTGTCCAGTAGGGGAGCAGCTAGAGGCCCCAGCCCAAACCAGAGCCCTGCTGGGCTAAGCAGTGCGCAAACTCCGCCGGAGAGGGAGTCCTTGAAGAGCCTCCAGGCTAACTAGAGCCGGCAGACGAAGCGTGAGAGGGGAACCGGGCACAGCAAGGTGACGTGACTTGCCCAAAGTCTCCCTGGAGGTCAGTGGGACTAGAGCCCACGTCTCCTCCTCTAGTGCCCTAGCCACTAGCCCACACTGCAACTCTGAGGGGACAGAGGTGAGCGGAGGTGGGAGCAGATACCGGCACAAGGGAACCTGGCCATGTCAGCAGGCAGTGGTGGAATTCTGGGTGGAAGAATGGCGCTGCCGTGTGATACGTGTGCCCCGTGTGTTCTCTTCCTGTAGCTCGCTCTCCCCCTGGTCCCAGTCCCTGCTTGGCATTGGGCCCCTCCCGCAAATTAGGAAATGGGGAGGTCTGACCCAGAGGAGATCCTGCCGCCAGCTTCGGTGAAGCCCCCAGATGGTGGCTGGGGCTGGATAGTGCTGCTGGGCTGCTTTGTGATCACCGGCTTCTCCTACGCCTTCCCTAAGGCAGTGAGTGTCTACTTCAAGGAGCTGATGCGTGACTTCCACGTGGGCTACAGCGACACAGCCTGGATTTCGTCCATCATGCTGGCCATGCTGTATGGTACCGGTAAGCATGGCCGCATGAGTCCCAACTCCCTTCCAACCCTCCCCCTGCTCCCGCCTCAGCCCTTCCCCACTCCAACACATACACGGCACAGAGCTGCCTTCTCCTTTGGGCCTTTAGTCTTCTCTTTATGCTTCCCAGCCCTCCTTGCCACGCAAACAGAATGGGAGAAGGGGCAGGAGACCTCTGTCCCCAGTATCCCTCCCAGAAGCGGGATGAACATGCTGCATTGCTGGTTTATGCCCATACACCTCAGGTATCCCCTGTGTCTCCACTGGTATCCTGGAGATCTCTGCCTGCTCCTCAGTTCCCTTCCTTGGTCTGCGCGGGGCAAAGGGGGGGAGAGGGGAAGGCTCATCCCTTTTGCTCCCCTTTCTGAAGCAGAGTGTAGCTGTCCCCATGTTACACTCACCGAGACTCTTCTTGCTGAGGAAAGAGGGAATCGGAGCCAGGTTTCCCTTGGGGCAGTGTGGAACTGGGGCTGATGGGGAGGGAGATTTCCTTTGGCCTTTCTGCTGGAGGGGTGTGGAGAAGTCGCTCTCTCTGTCCTGGCTGCCCTAACTCCTTGTTTTCTCTGCCTGATCTGCTTCCATTCAGGGCCCGTGAGCAGCATCATGGTGAACCAATTTGGGTGCCGGCCTGTGATGCTTGTCGGAGGGCTCCTGGCATCTGCTGGTATGATCCTAGCCTCTTTCACCACCAACATTATTGAGCTGTACCTGACGGCTGGCATGTTGACAGGTGAGAGCCCTACTGCGGGTGTGGGGGGTGCTGCGCCTGTCATATGCAGTCAGCTTGAGCCTGCGGGTGGGAGGATGAGACAGAAGGGACACTGATGATGTCTAACCAGCATGACTGGAGATGTATGAATATGTGAGGGCAGAGACAGAAAGGGTGATGGAGAGGCCCTGTCTGTGCTTTCATTGGATCTGTGTGAGCAAGACACATGAGTTCAGGCAGGCACGCCACTTCCAGAATTGAGGGAGACAAGGAATAGGAGGGAGAGACAGGAGTTGTGGGACTGATGGAGAAATAAAGGGGTCTAGGTCCCTGGAAGGGTTGTAAGCCATAGGGAAGAGAAGTGGAGACTGAGCGAGAAATGCACAGCTTCATGGTGTGGTTTGTTTCCCCTCCGGAGGACCAGAGTGTTTTCTCCTTACTGTGCATGTGCTCAGGGAGCTGAGGTGACACTTTGTGGCGATGGCACTTGAGGCTGAATGGGGGCAAGAGCAGGAGGCTGAGCTGTGGACTCCTTCCTGCCTCCAACTGGAGGTGCATCGATGGAATCAGAGCTGGCCCAGGAACCCCAGTGTCCAGGACCCCAGTTCTCTGGCTGACAAAGGCTGAGAGCGTTGTGCGCATGAGCAGCTCAGCACTCAGGGGCTGGCGGGAGAAACCCCTCAAGTTTGGTGCATCAAGTGAGTTAGCAAGATTGGATGCGCTAGAAAGGGAACTTCACACAGCCTTCTTCACACAGAAGCAAAGTCATAGTGGGGTGGGAGGGAAACCACTGAGACGCCGAGGGGGCGTGTGGGATGAGAGACACGCACCAGGAAGAAGAACCCACAGTAACAGAAAACAACCCACTGGTCCATTAGCATTTTCTCCTCTGGATGCAGTCTGACAAGGGAACAGCCTGAGGTGGGGGAAGGGGGGAATCACAGTGGGACTGATGAAGAGTTTAAACAGTAATAGCGCGAGTGAAGTGATGGTGGAGAAGTCCTCAGCCAGGCACTCAAGGTAGGGCCCACCAGTGAGAACTGGGTAGCCAAAGGTGGCTGACAGTGGGCAGGTCCCAGGACAATATAAGCTCTCTGGCCCCCAGTCCTGCCTCTGCCTACGTGTTTCATACAGTACGTCATGTGGGAGAGGACTTGGGAAGAGGAAATGAACCATGCGACTGGGTCTTTGGGCGAGGTGCGTGCACGTAGAGAGTCCGAGAGGTTTGCCTTTGTTGCGCATTGTCCCCATTGGTGTCTCACCCATTACTCTCTCCGTCTCCTCCCTGCACACAGGCCTCGGTATGGCTCTGAACTTCCAGCCCTCCCTGATCATGCTGGGCACCTACTTTGACAAACGTCGACCTCTGGCCAATGGGCTTGCTGCAGCTGGGAGCCCTGTCTTCCTGTCTGCCCTCTCTCCACTGGGGCAGGTCTTGCTGGAGAAGTTTGGCTGGCGAGGAGGGTTCCTCATCATGGGAGGGTTGCTGCTCAATTGCTGCACCTGTGGAGCCGTCATGAGACCCCTCGAGGCTGGGATGAAGCGGAAGATGGAGAGAGTTCAGGACAAATATGAAGCCAAGGAGATGCTGCCCATTGGGGACAAAGCAGAGGAAGCCATAAGCACCACTGATGGAGCCAAGTCAAAGAAAACCAAAAAGAAGCAGCCCCGGAAAGGGAAGAAGCTCTTGGATTTTTCTATCTTTTCCAACCGGGGGTTTGTCATTTACTCCATTGCTAAGTTCATCCTGGTCCTGGGCCTCTTTGTGCCCCCTATTTTGCTGGTCAACTATGCCAAAGACATAGGCGTGCCAGACACAGAAGCTGCCTTCCTGCTGTCCATCATTGGCTTCATCGACATCTTTGCCCGCCCATCGTGTGGAATGCTGGCTGGGACAAAGTGGATGCGTCCCCATATAGCCTACTTATTCAGCTTTGCTATGCTCTTCAATGGCCTGACAGACATCTTCAGTGCCAGGGCTAGCAATTACACGGCCCTGGTCATCTTCTGTGTCTTCTTTGGCATCTCCTACGGCATGGTAGGCGCACTGCAGTTTGAGGTGCTCATGGCCATTGTTGGATCCCAGAAGTTCTCCAGTGCCATTGGGCTAGTTCTACTCATCGAAGCCTGTGCTGTGCTCATTGGGCCACCCTCTGCAGGTATGTATGTGCTCTAGTGAGCAGTCAGCATCCAGCTGCCCTCCCCGTCTGACACTGGGACTCTTGACCAACAGGATAACACCAGTGGTTAGGTCCTCACCTCCAGATCTTTTAGCTGCACGTTTCTAATCCTTATTTGTGATTGGTGGAATGGTATCCGTAATCATCCAATGGCATCCTCACTATCAGGGTAGGATGGCTTCAGCACCTGGCATCTGAAGGGTTCATGGGGCTGCACTTCTTTAATTCCTTGAGGGAGAGGACATGTAAGCAGATTACTGAAGAGAGTTGAACTGGTCAACTCCTATTTTTAGAAAGGAATGAATGAGGAAACTCTGTTTGCACAAGTGGGGACAAAAGGTGCCCCTGCTTTATTATATGTGTGTCTGTGTGTATACACTTCGATTTTTCACAAAGTATACTTTAGTAGTAAAATACTGAGCTCATTTTTCATTTCAATTATCCCTATACAAAAAGATGATCTGAAATGAAGAATGTGAGTCCAACCTAATGCACAACAAACCTGGCCCAACCAGTGTGCTGAGACTCTTTTTTGAGAGAGAATCTTTCTAGCTTTGCCCATAAAACATTAGTAGTTATGAGTACGGATGTCAGCGGGTAACCAGTTAACTGGATAATTGATGGTCCGGCTGGGCTGGAACAGCTCCCCGCTCGCCCACAATGTGGGTGAGTGGGCCCGGCCTGGCCAGAGCAGCCCCCACCCACAGTGGAGGGCTGCTCCTGCCTGGCTGGGCCACCCACCTGCCCCTGCTTAAGTGGTTAATTGATTAAACATAACATTTAACTTGCATAGTTCAGAAGAGAAGGTTATGTTGGTGGTGGTGGTGCTGGTGGTGGTGTCATTGTTAAAACCCGGCAAATACTGCAGAAAGCTTTTGTGAACATTAATGAGACAAAAACCAGTAGATTCTCATTGGTATTCACAGCCCTTGTGCTTTGTGGCTGTGCGTATTTATGACTGTGACTATTTTTGTTAGCAGAAAGCACAAGTCTCATGAATGTCTGCAGCGAGGCATCCCAGCCAGCATTATGCACTGCACCATCTCAAAATCTTTTATTTTTTTTTTTTTAAAGAAATGATTCAAAGTCTGTCATTCAATAAGGGAGTGGGGTGGGAGTGCTGGACTAATATGTTGGAATAATGAGGGTGTTCTCTCTGTCTGACACTGGGACTCTTGACCAACAGAGTAACACTAGTGGCAGGCCTATACGCAGGAATTTCTGGGGAGAAGGGTGCGAGCCGTGGGAGGGACTGGTGGCTGCCCTGCCCCCCCGGCCCAGCCCTGCTCCTGCAGCCCAGCCCCACCCCCCGCCTCACTTCTGGAAATAGAAGTGGGGGAAATAGCCCCAGGCCAGCCAGAGCAAAGGGGAGGGAGGCTGGGGCAGTGTGACGCCTATGCTTTCCCCTAGCCAGCCAGAGCACAGGGCAGCAGGGTGGAAGGCTGGGGCAGACCATGAGGGACCATGGGGGAGTGCATTTACACCCTTTGCATCCCCCCTCCCCACCTGCGTATGGGCCTGAGTGGTTAGGTCCTCACCTCCAGACCTTTCAGCTATGCAGTTCTAACCCTCATTTTTGAGTGGTGGAGCCAGGGTCAGGACGTGCCAGAACAGCACTCCTACATTTTTGTTGCCTGGAGGACATCATTTTATTTTCCAAATGGCACCCTCTGCACAGCGTGACTTCTCATGCACCGTGCATGAGAGTTCTTGCTGGTGGGGTTGTTCCAGTAGTACCAGAAACGATAGGGGTCCGGGACACTTAGGACTCATCTACACTACAGCAGAAAGTCAACTTAAGCTATGCCACGCCAGCTGCACGAATAAGATAGCTGGAGTTGATGTACCTTACGTCGAGTTACCGTGGGCTCTACACTGTGGAAGGAAACTCTCCTGTCGACTTCCCTTACTCTTTTCACCCAGGGTAGAGTAACAGGGTTGACAGAATTGCGATTTGGCAGGTCTTCACTAGAACTGTTAAACTGACCGCCGGTGCATTGATCTCAGAGAGTGGATGTAGCCTTAGTAAGATGCCAAAGGGGTCATTTGGGAACCACGGCACTACAGCCTCTGAAAGCAAATGATTGCAGCAAAGGAGGTTTAGGGTTAGCCATTAGGAAAACCTTCTCTCAGTGTCATTAAAAACTAGATCAGATTACCTAGATTGTGGCATCTCTTGCATTCAAGAGTTTTTTTAAGAATAGGTTAGAGAAACCCCTGTCAGGGATGGGCTAAATAATACTCAGTCCTCTCTCAGAGTAGGGGACTGGACTAGAAGCTCTCTTGCTGTTAGTGGCAGATATCCAAAGCAGGGGAAAACTAAGCCTTCTCAAACAGCCTTGTATGGCCCTGCCCATGATCAGCCCCTGACCTCTTCTTATTTCCCAGCAGCGCTTTGCTGCAGGGCCGGGAGCTTGTTCTCCGTGGCTGGGGCCCAAGGCTGGGGCTAGTGGGGATGCTTGGTGCTGGGGGATACACCCTGCTGAAGTGCCAGCTGATTGGCCCTCTAATTGCAAGGCTGGGGAGAGCACACTGCCTGGCAAGCTGGCGGGTGGGAGGGGGCATGCCGCCTGCCCGTTGCTCTGGGGGTCAGGAGGCTGGTGGCTTCATGATGGGAGGCTTCTTGGCTTTGGTGGGAGGGGTGAGCCCTCGGGCAGGGGCTAGCCTCCCAAGCCCTGGGTTCACCCACTGCCCATGCCTCTTGTGGTTCCTTCCTATGCATCTATGGTATCTCTGATTGTAGAGAGGAAAGGACCAGACCTAGCCCTTCTTCTCTGAGCCAAAAAGGAAGAAGCTTAGTTCCCAGGACCGTGCAGGAGGACACTGGCCCACTGCAGGGAGATCGCTGAAAGAGCTTGTGCGAGAGAGAGAATGATTCATGGGGCTTAGTAAAGCAGCTCTAGTGGCAGGGGAAGGGGACAGTAGCTCAGCATTGCTGGTGGGCCTGTCAGTATCCAGCGCTTGATCACACGACAGCCAAAAATGCATAGGCTGCAGAAACAGGCCATTATTGTGTATTGTGTGCAGCTCGGGAAAGTGCGTGGGCGAAATGGCAATAGGAAGGGAAGGGGGAGAGCATGAGGAGATCTGAACTACCTCGCGAGGGAGAGATGCTTTGTCTCCTCTCCACTTATGCACAGAGTTTAAGGGTAGAGGGGACAGGTCTAGCCTGACCTGTACTACACAGGCCACAGAGCTTCAACCAGTTACCCCTGAGCGCAGTAATGCATGGCTTAGTCAAACACATCACAGGCAGGATTCAAAGAGGATCGAGATTATTTGAGCAAGTCAATGCGTAATGGTGGAAAGGGAATGAGAGTGCTGCAGCAAGGGAGCTGGCACCACCTTTGTACAGTGAGAATGGTTTATTTGTAACATAGGACAACCAGGGAGTAGCTGTCACAATAACCTTGGCTGTATAGAACTGTGGCTAAGCTTGTGTGTTCAGCCTATGCCATGCAGAACATGGTGCCTGGCAGCTGTAGGGGCCTGATGGTGGGGGAAACTTGAATCTGTTGGTAAATGCCGTGGGTCTGACTCAAGGGAGCAGAAACTGAGTGCAGGCCCGGCCTTAGGGCAAGGCGAGCAAGGCGGTTGCCTTGGGCCCCGCGCCTTTAGCGCCCCACGCCCGCTCGCCCAGCTGCTCGCTCGCTGCTCTGGCTGGGAGCCGCCCAGACTTGTAGTGCAGCCAACCACAACATGCCGCAAACTCTTTGGCCGGGCCTGAGTGGGAAGAAATAAGGGGTTTAACTGTGTCCCTTTGCTTGGCATAACCCTACTTAGGCATAACCTGCTTAGTCTGCAGAGTAGAGGGGATGACAGGGCTTGCTGCATGATAAGATTTGTCCCCAGTATTCCCTACTCTTGACTCAGCCTGTCGTCAGCTATAGGGTCCCACCACACACACTGGACAATCCTGACTTTCACAGAGTTCTCCCACGAGCCCTATCCCCTGGGACAGTTCAAAAAGCTCCTAATGGTGGTTTTCAGGCAACACTGCATGCAAGCCCCATTGCTTCGTCTGAGTCGTCATACTGTGGTGTTGGGAAGTGAGACTGGAGCGCAGTGTCTGACCACATTCGCACCATGGCCCGGTGACTTAACCCTTACAGAACAAAGGGAAATTCATAGCTACAAGCAGTGCCACAGACTTGCCTCTTGGATCACATCCCTGCTGCTTTTCTCAGCCAACACAGACTGGCTTTCTCATGTAGATGGGCCAGGGCTTTGTCAAGTATAATGCTGAATATCCCAGTGAATAAGGCTTCAGTCTTTTTCCTTAGGAAATTATCCCCCAGCTGAAGAGAGCTCATTGAGGTACTGATCTCCACTACTGCCATATAACTGGAAAAGTGTTGGCAACTGTCTAACCCTAATTATTTCTCCTTTGACTATCAGGACGCTTGGTGGATGCATTCAGGAACTACGCCGTCATCTTCTACATGGCTGGCTCAGAGGTTGTTGTCTCTTCCCTCTTCCTGGGCATGGCCACCTTCTGCTGCCTGAATCAGAGGAAAAAAACACCCCAACCAGAGAAGACCCCTTCGGCCGGGGGTAGCAGTGACACCGAAGAGGCAGAGTCAGATGTGCAGGAAGTGGAAGATCACGCTGGTGACAACCACCACCTGTCCCACAGCACGAGTACTGCTGTCATCATAGACAGCGATGCGGCGAACCATGTAGCAGAGGACCGTAGTGCCGATGGGGTTGAGCAGCCTGTGGGGGAGGGGGCAATGCCAGCCCCAGGGGAAGGCGACTCTGGCCAGACAGTGGAGAGAGAGAATTTTTAGCAAGCAAAGAGCCAGGAGGAAGAGACAATGCTAGACTGTGTGTCTGGCCTGGTCTGGAGACAAGTCTATGGGGGAGGGAATATGGGTCGGAGGGGGCAACTGTACAGGGGAAGAAGTTGTGTGGGAAGAGCTGCAAGGAACAAGAGCCAGATTCCAAGACTAGCAGAATTTTTATATATAGGCATGTATGTGTCTTTGTACCGGTATACTACAAATACACCGATGTGTTCAGCCCAGGCACAAAGGGACTGAAAACCAGCCTCCTCTACAAACTGTCTCTGGGAAAAAGGCAGCAGAGGCAGCCAACACATGTTCATTTTCCTTTGGCTCTGACACACTAAAATAGAATTAGGGGTGCTTCGTGACCACATCTGCTACCAAGCACTCAGCCATCAATGCCTCTCCTAATCTGCCTCTGCTAGCTGGACAGACCCAGCTTCATAGAGCACAGAAGGGTAGACGAGGCCACTATGAACTTGCCTGTACTAAAAGGAGGGAGGGTGGTTAGGCTCTCATGGAAACAGCTGACGGGGTAGGGACACAGCCAGAGAGTAGCTACAACGATGGCCACGCTTCAGGTGAATAATCTCTCTGACCTTGCCTCCCGCCATAGCCCTTGCTCAGAGAATGTATTGTCCAAGAAGGGGAAGGCTATGCCTAGCAGTGATGCAGAAGGACTTTGGTCTGACCCTAGCTCCAAATTATCTGATACCAAAAGCAAGTGGGTTGTCATACTTCATGGGCAAGGAGGGGGGACCAGAAAGAAAAGCTCCAGTTAAAGGCACAAGGCAAGAAAACATAGGCATGGGAAATAAGGGTGTGGGTGGGTGAATGGGTGGAGGGGGCAGGGGAGTGATGCAGCATTCCAAGTTTTGCAGCTGGTACCTCCACCACAGGCTCCATGCCGGAGGGCTCTGCTGCTACCTAGGGTCCCAGCCCCGCACGCAGGGGATCTGCTGCTGGTATGCAGGTCCTGGCTGCTTGTCCCTTGCTCAGGGGATTTGCTGCTAGTCTCAGGGTCTAGCAGTCAGCCCCTTGCTCAGGGTTCTAGCCATAAGCCCTGCTGCCACTTGGGGTCCCAGTGGCTGGCCCTTGGTCTCCTCTCTTGCTTTGCAGCTGCCCTCAGCTATAGCCCAAGCTTGTGGGTGTGGACAGGGATGGGGGGATCACAGCTCAGCACCCCCAACCTAAAAATGGTTCCAGCATCACTGCAAAGAATAGTCAAAGTAAATGCCATTGGGTAACAGCTACCCTGACACTGAGACTTACAGGCAGGAATACTACTGGGTCCCTTTCCCCAAAGGCTGAAGCTGCAAGGAGAGAGCAGATGACATGCGAAGGGGAGCAAGGCTGAGCAGGGAGAGTTTCTCTTCAGGGCCCAAGTAAAAACATGTCCTGTCTTGAGGGATTAGCCACGCGGCAGCAATGCTACAAGAGGGTTTGGGATGTGTGTGTTTTTTTTAATGAAACGAAAACCCCTTATATAAAGGCATCAATGTTTAGGCAGATGAACAAGCAGCAGCCAGCGGGCACAATGAATGAGAGTGTTTGAGCAAGAAGTAAATCAGGCTTAAGAGGTGGATTTCTGGATTCTAAGAGAACAACCTTCCCTCGCATGCTTAAACCGCACTTAATCGGCTTTAGCACTGGGTCTACTATGCCACTCCTAGCCAAAGCCCTTCCTTCCAGTTTCCTGAATTATTTCACCTCAAACACCCCATGGCAGCACCTCAAGGGACCTATTACACCACCAAAGCCAGGGGGCTGTACAGCAGGGATTACAAGAGCTGCAGCAAGAAAAGGGCACATCACTTCAGATCAGCAGCTCACATATGAATGGGGGGGGCTAGTGAGACGGGCCATGCCAAGATGGCAGCCTATCTAAACTGAATCTGGGGGAGGGGGAGACAGTTGCACTCCAGCTGCTATTGGGCCACCAAATCACAAGTAAGTGGCAATGATTGGCAATAAGGACAGGTTTAGAAGAATCAAGACTTGACTAAACCAGGCAGCCTGCACCCAAGATGTGCCCCCTTCCATCCAGGCCTCAATTGAGACAAACTGGGGGGGGGGGGGGGAAGCACCTTGTAGCTAGTCCTTTGTCTGTGTGCCCATTCACGCTGCACTAAATTCACATTAAAATTGGTTCAAAAAAGCCCACTGCCCAATCTGACCATTTTTGGAGGCTCAAGGTTTAAAATGGCATTAGACTTGTGATAGAAACGGGACCAGACTAGTTGATGGAAAGACTTTTCCAGCTCTGGTTTTTCTGCCTATACAGGCCAGGTAAGTCCTTAGCGTACAGCCACTGTGGCTTAGGCCAATCTCCCACTTCTAAATTACTCAAGAGAAGGAGCCTCCAACACAGCGCTTGGGAGACTAATCCAGTCTAACTCGACCTCACTGGTAGCAAATGATTCCCACAAGTGGACTGGAAGGGGCCACAGCTTGGTTGCAGGCCCCCTGGCTCATTCAGATCTTGTGTCTCTTCTAAAATGGGCTTTATTGCAGCAAATCAATAACTCTTGTGATCTGGTGGCCTGTGCAGTAGCAGCGAGAGCGCAACCATCTCCTGCGCCCCACCAAATTTGGTTTTGATTGTAACAGAATCATTTCTTTTACCCCATTTCATCCCAGTGATTCTAATTACACAGGCCCCACGGCCAAAGCAGGAGCTGGGGAATGCTTTTGTTACAGGAACTCAGAAGCAGGGACAGCTACTCTACAATGGCCTCTGCCCAGGAGGAATTGCGGCTTGTGCACTTGTGGGGGAGGGGAATAGGGCAGCTTGTTGTATGGGCAACTTATGGCAGCCCTCAGGCTAGTCTAACTTCCAGAAGCAGACTAGTTTCCCCCATCAGTGAGACTCCAGGGGCTATCAAGATAGTAGCACACCACCTTTGCTGCTCTCCCTTCCAAATTACACTGAGCACAGCTTACCGTAGCTTAGGACTGGACTGTGCTCCATACCGCTTCTCCTGCAGAATTTTCTTACTTACATTTTCTCCCTCCAATACCTTATTGTGGTCGCTCTTGTCCAATTCCTATACAAACAGCGACCATCCAGACTCCAGAACCCTTCAGCAGGACAAAGCGAGAGGAGCGCTTTTTAAAAGACGAGTTGGTGCCATCACATTGCACTGTAACAGTGGTGGGCAACCTGTGGCCCATGGGCCGCATGCACCTACTGGGGTTTCACCTGCCCCTCCTCCATGCCCCTCTCAAGCACTGGTGCCCCACATTTCCTCCCCCTCCCTCCCAGCACTTTCGGAGCACCATGAATCTGCTGATTTGTGCTCTCTCCCTCCTCCTCGTCCCCCCCCCTCCCAGAGCTGGAACTCTGCAAGTCAGCTGTTTGTGGCTGTTCAAATGCTGGGAGGGAGGGGGAGGAGTAGGGACAGAGCGCAAATCAGCAGATTCATGGCACTCAGCGTGCCGGGAGGGAGAAGTAGGAAGTGCAGGGCTCCAGTGCACAAGAGGTGTGAGGGAAGGGGGCAGAGAGTGGGTGTGTGGGCAGCAGGTGGAACCCCAGTGGGCCACAGGTTGCCCACCACTGGTCATGCAGCCCATTGAGACAAAAGAGGGCTACTCATATGGCTCACTCACTAGTCTTGGTTGCCCCCCGCTGCACTACAGCATTCCCACAGGATGCCCTCTGATCTCTGCCATTCGAGGGATGCTGCAGGCCCAGACTGAGGTGGCCTATCATATTCTACAGGGATGTGTTTGCCCTCTAAGCCAAACCACAGCACACGTGGGAACCTAGGACACCCCTATGTCAATAGCCTTATGTAGCATGCACATCACACTTTCATTTGCACAGCAAATTGCAGCAATGGCTGTCATATTTCCATTCCAGGAGTTACTATCCACCTTAAGACAAAAGGAAGGCAGCTTAGGCACAACTTTCATGTCCCTCACTGCATCCAAAACAGAGGGATGTGGAGTTTACAGATCACGAAAAAGGAAAATAGAAATGTTCTGTTTTTCTTTATTAGAGGCATCCATTAGTGTATTAAAAGTCCAAGTCTTTCAGAGGAGCCTTGGCCCAGCTAGCCTTGTGGCACCCATGGAGAAGACGACAACAGACTCCAGAAACAAGTAGAAAACATATCAATCATAAATTAATACCCTTCATCACCTCTCTCACTTGCAACTGGTACATGCCCCCCTTAAGGCGTGGGGAGAAGTTAAAACCTTCATCTGCCACAAACAGGAAACCACTATATAGAACCAGAACTCTGAAGCTACGTCTACATTGCAGGCTTCTTGCGCAAGAACTGTTTTGCGCAAGAGTTCTTGTGCAAAAGGTCTTCCACAAGAGCGTGTTCACACTGCCATGTGTTCTTGCGCAAGAGATGTGCTTTTGTGCAAGAGCATCCATGGCAGTGTGGACACTCTCTTGTGCAAGAAAGTTCTGATGGCCATTTTAGCTATAGGGCTTTCTTGCGCAAGAAATTCATGTTGCCTGTCTACACTGCCTTCTTGTGGAAGAGCTCTTGTGCAAGAGAGCTTATTCCTCAGGGGGAGAGGAATAACTCTGCCGGAAGAAGCCCTGTTTTCTGACGCTGTACTGTAAATTTACTTGTGCAAGAACACGCGTGCAGTGTAGACGCTCTGCAAGTTTTTTTGCAAGAACAGCTGTTCTTACACAAAAAGCCTGCAGTGTAGACATAGCCTGAGGAGAGAAAGAGGAGGGGTCAGGAGGAACCATTAGTTCTCCTGATTCTTCCCTTTCCCCTTGCCCAGTGTTGGGGCTGAGGGGCCTTAGCTAACAGTTCCATCTGGGCTTTCTGCCCCAAGGCAACATGAAATGGGAAATTGACTAGTCATGTAGCAACAGGGAGAGCTGTGGGGTGAGAGTAGGTGATTTAATAGTCCATGCTCCTTATATAACCTGCCTAAAATATTTCCAGCTGCAGGCAGTTTTCCCCACCCCATAAGACTCTGGGTCCAGCATGTTCTCTGCTATAAGGTTATAGCATCCCCTCCCTGGTTTTATAATGATCACCCCTCTTGGCATCTGTGCACAGGGAGGGGTACACACTCTGCACATCATCAAGGAGCAAATCTGATTAAGGTCAACCAGGAGCAAAATGCGAGAGAAATGACCACGGACACACGTGGACCAGAGTCGCTGAGCCAGTGTCAATTTCACAAACCTCCTCCCTTTGGCCTTTTGCCCCTGTACAGATGAAGAAGGTTCCTCTCTGATAAAGGTCAGTTCCCTTTTTCTTAGGGGAGGCTGATGCTACACATGGAAAGGGCTTCCGGCAGCCCTTTCCTTAAAGGATCTCATCAGGCCCTTGGTGGTGGATGAGATGTAAACAGGTCGCTAGTTCTACACATCAGGTTGCCTCGTTTCCTTTTCTCTTCCACAGGACACTGTAGCCAAAGGAGGTGAGAGGGGGCAGGTTCCTCTTGCATCCCAACACCTACCTAGAGCCAGCAGGGGCAACAGAATTGTAAACAACATTTGAAATGGGAGAGTAGAGAGGTGAAACCCTCTAGTCCCAGGGTGATCAGCAGCGGAGCAAGAGGTCCTGCTGACTTCAGCATTTTTCCATCCAGCGAGGGCAGATGGGGAGGAGCTGCTCTTCCCGTCCATAGTCCTCCCTCTTCAGGGGCTTTTTTTAGCTGACCCAGGCATCAGAAAAGGAGGGATGTGTCCTTTACACTCAGAAGGGTCCCCTCTGCAGGTGCAATCATGGGGGGGGAGGGGGGGCAGAGGAAGGGAATTCCTCACATGGTTCCCCACAGTAACCCTCTATACCTCAGTCTCTGAGCTGGGCAATGGAACGCTGGGGAAAGTCATCCAAGCAAAGAGGAAGGAAGGAGAAAGTGGAGGCTGGAAAGAGAACAGACTTTGGGCCCAAGTCACACCAACTGCCCCCCCTCTGAAGCAGAGGAGGAATCCCTGGCTGCACCTATACAGAAAATCACTGAGGACGAGTCACCATGTGAAACAGATTTTATCAGTCTCTAATGTCTTTCCCACCCGCTGTGGCATCATATTCAGGCATCATCAATGAGCTTTTCGCCATTTGCCTCCTCCTTCCTCCTGGCCTCCTGCTCTCCTACATCCTCCTCCTCCTCTGCCCCATCTGAGAAGACATCCTTCTGCCCATAGCTCAGGGTGGTGCGTGCTAGATCCACCTCGATAGGAAAGACATCTGCGTCCCGGAGCACGGCGTAGCAGTCATCATAGTACTTGGACATGGTGGAGACAAAGCGCTGGAGCTGGAATACTATGTCCTGCACTGCAGAGGGGAAGGGATGGGAGTATGTCAGGGGAGGACAGAGCAGGTGGTGTTCTTCCTCTCACATGCACTCTTGCTTGTTTGGAGACCAGCCACCATGTCCACACCTGATGTGACTCTGGATTTCAGAGGCGTGTGTACCCCAGAATGTGATCGAGCTAATTGCAACTAATCCGTTACCCGGGGTTTTCAGAACCCACAGCAGAGGTCTCTCCCCTCACCCACCCACCCTCAGGCTGTCTCCCTCCTAAAGATTAGCCAAATGCAACACATTCATGCTCTGAGCACAGCTGCCCCCCGTGCACCATAACAGAAGGGTCCACAAGGACAAGGGAACCACCAGACTGGATGAGGTCAGTAAGACACCGGCACCAAGGGTTTTGGGGATGAGATTAGGGACCAAAAGGGCTAAATGAATGAGCTGCCTGGATGAAGCTCATAGGGGCCTTGAAAGAGGGCAGTAACACTCACCATGTTTCTGGTCCAGCAGTTCAATCTTCTCCAGTACATCCTTCCTCATCCTGGCAAAGCGTGTGCGTGCTTCCTGGCGGCAGCGGAGGACCAGGCGGTACTCGTAGTTCCCGGTGCTGACCCTGTAAAGGGGCTCGCCCAGTGCCTGCCAAGAACACCACACTCTTGTAGAAACTCCCAGAAAGCCCACAGTGCCAGAGGCTTCACACTCAGCTTCTTTACTGACGCGAGTCCATGAACCTCTGATCACCATGTGATCTTGCTGCAGCTGTCTTGGGACCATTGAAACTCAGTGCAGGAATCACTGGATCGCTAGAAACCGAGAGTTTGTCGTAGGTAAGCTACAAGCTGGAGCCCAGAGCTCTGGGCATCCAAATCTACTGTTAAAGTGGCCACTTGAAAGGCTAAATACATGACAGCAGAGATGAAGAAATGACATTACCATAAAGCAAGGGAATGAGGCATAGTCCCTTTCAACCTGAGAAGGTAAAGACAAGTGGCTAGCTGGCCCTGGATTTCTTAGTTGCGCTATTGACACAGGTACCCCACATGACTGGTGCCAGGGGCCTAGCTATTGTACGTGCAAGCAGGTGCTTCAGAAAAGGCAGGTGGGAAAGGTAAACTTAGGCCTGTACTAGGGGTGTGAATGTTTAACCAATGAATCAATAAGGATCACCCTTAATGGGTAATGCTTACCAGTTACAGTTAACCAGCTGGGGCTGCTCTAGCCATCCAGGGCCTACTGTGGGCAGGGGGCACTGCAGCTCAGCCAGAGCAGCCCTCGCCCACCCATTTAATCGGTTAACCAGTTAAACATAAACGTTTAACTGGTTAACTACCGTAAATTAGCGTATATAACCCGCAGATTATACACATTTTTACAAACCCTGCCTCCCTGCCCCTGCCCAAGGGGTATACAAGTTTATTTTTACTCATAAGCAACTCTGCCCCATTAGAATTGGGTCAGCTCTGCTCCGCTGCAGGGAGGGCCAGACGAGCTTCCAGTGTGCCTGCGCTGTGCTTTCTTCCCCTGCCCGGAGGAGGGTGGGCTGCGCCTGGCTGCAGCTGCGCAGGGCCTGGGCGCGAGTGCGGCTCCCCTCCCGCAGGCTGGCCAGCTTGCCTGCGCTGCACTCTCCATTCCCCCCTCTGGCAGCAGGATGGCTACCTAACAAAAGATGGGTGGAATGCAGGACACTGGCAGTTTATCCTGGTACGTACAATTACCATGAATTAGCCTATAGAACCCACAGGTTATACACGTCCGCAGGTAATCTAAGGTTGGTTTTTTTTTTTTTTTTTTAAACACAGCAAAGAAAAACTGAGGGTTATACACGAGTGCAGGTTATATACGCTAAAACACGGTAATTTAATAGGGTTTTACATCCCTAGCCTGTATGTGACAGCTACCTTCCTGCAAGCTTCACCTCTTGCATGTTGCCTAACAAGCAAGCATCAAGATTTCTTTTCTAATATATAAAACTTTTGAATTATATAAGGCAAGTGTACCCAGATGTGTTGCCTCCATCTAGTCATGGCATGGGAAGTCAGTGAGGATGGAACTGATTGTCTGACAGCAGGTTTTAGAGGCAAGTGATGGTGTCTGTCAGCACAGAGCACAGCAGATAGTGCTTCCCCCATACACACATAGTCACTTGGGCCTGTGGGTCTAGCATGTATTTTTCACTCAGATGTGCCAAAGCCCAACAATGTCATCCTGCTGGGTGTGGGGAGATTTTCCTCTGCCATTTATCAGGGTGCATATCACCCTCATTTCTTGATGGCTTCCGGGGGTAGCCAAGTTACTCTGTACAGGATAAACTTAAAAAAACAAATAGTCTGGTAGCACTTTAAAGACTATGTGCCCATGAAAGCTCATGATACCATCTACGTGTTTTCTCAGTCTTTAAAGTGCTACCAGACTATTTGTTGTTTTTTAAGTTATTTTTTGATGGGTTATTCAATTTTACTAGTTCCTAAGGAGGCAGCATTGTCTGGTCCTCTCGGCGCCAAGGAATCCAGAGTTCTAATCTCGGCTTTGATACTGACTCCATCTCTAACCTTGGACATTCGCATCCCCCTTTTATAGTTAGGAAAACGGAGGCATACCCAGCGTATCTTTATTTACCTTATAATGTGTTGGTAAGGGTTAAGATTTGAACTTTAAAGATTCACAAGAGTCTACTCAATGCTAGGAATTATTTTCTATGCCAGTTTGAGGATTTTACTGGATTTTTAGAAGTCTTCCAAATACAATTATGTATACTTTATAAACGAGTAGTCCTGTGGTACCTGAGAGACTAACAAAAATATATAGTATCATGAGCTCTCTTGGGTAAAACCCACTTCATCGGTATATTTTATGTACACTGTCACTAGGAGAGCTTCTCCTGAAATCCATTTTCCTGAAACAACTACAAATGCAACTTACAAACAAATTTCCATTAGTGTGGGATGCAAAGTATCGAATACCGGATGTATGATAAACTGAACTTCATACTCAAGCGGAATCCATTAGGACAGGGATGGGGAACCATCCGGCCCCCCGAGGCTCAGGGCTCCCCCCCAGCTTTTGGAAGCCTGTGCTAGTGCTTCAGTCCCCCCACCCCTCGCCTCCCCACCGTGGGGCTGGAGCACACAAAATCTACTAGCCTGGGCCTCCCTAGGCTCTGGCATGTGAGGGGAATATGGGGAGTGTCTTTCTCCTCAGTCAGGGGTCAGGTCGGTGAGATTTTTCTTCTTCTCACTTGTGTGTCCCAACTGATTTTTCTGTGTGTCAGCAGTCCCCGACCCACAAAAGGTTCCCCACCCTTGCATTAGGAGAACACTGTATAATAATCCTTATCATATACTAGTATTACTGGAAGAGCAGGACATATGACAATTCAGTGAGCATGCAACTGAGATGATGACTGGTCCCAAAGGTTAGTGATGGAATGTGTTTCATAAAAGGGATCAGTTACATTTTCTGCATAGCACTGAAAGACCTTCAAGGTTTGAAAATGTTAACAATTAGAATGTATGAGCCTAGGAACATACATGTGCCTACATACAACCATGTGTTTCTGTGGTCACATGTGAGAGAGGACAAAATGCTACAGAAATACAACCTTAAATCATTATGGATGAAACTCAGTACTCACAATGCAGCTGTATTCCTCATCATCCATCTCCTTCACTTTTAGGCAGTAAGACTATAAAAGAAAGATTAAAAACCAAAATACCAAGGGTTAAAAAAAGTCATCACCACACAGAGTAGAAGTTTTTGATTGCTTGGAAGCTATCAAAGTGCAGAGGGTTGTCCCAGTTTCAAAAATGCTATGGCCATATACAGTGGGAGAAGTGCAGCTGGACCAGATGCGATATCTCAGTTGGAGAATGAACCTCATTTGGGGAAAGGGGTAAGGAGGGTAAGCATGCTGCTCTTAGGAAGCAGGCAGGGAGGAAGAGGAAGAGGTTTGTTTTTCTGTTACAATAGCATTCAAAATGTTTTGGACCCTGGATAGACATACAGGAAGTTTCTGTTCCTCCCTAAAGAACTTTCAGGCTATTAAAAAGTCCTGTGCTGTGTACAGTTTGGGGTACTACCATAGCAAAAAGATACCAAGAGAGAATAAATAAGGCAGCCATGAAATGATTAGAATAATTGATTTAAGAGCGTAGCCCAGTGGGCATACCTCTATTATATTCACCGCTTTACATTACATTCTGCTTTATTATATTCAACAGCAATGCAAGGAACCTACAGGTTTGAAACTTATAAAGACACTGGCTTCAGCAATTAGCATGAGGCAACCCATAAGTTTTGGGGAACTGGAAATAGAATATAAAGGGGCATTCTGTCCATAAAGATACCAGCCAGCCATAGAAAGAACATCTGCCCACAAGAGGGCCATGACAATGAACTGATGTATATGATAATGGGGGGGTGAAATCATAAATATACCACCTTATAAAAAAGGGCACCTTAATATTGGTAAGGGGAAAAGTACAACTAAGAAAGAGAGGAGAAACCCTACTGCATTTGCATTAGACTTGGTAACATATTATAAGAAGTGGCATCCCAGCGCAGTAGGAAAGAGAAAGAGCTATGGCTCTTGGGAGGGGCCACAATGATGGTCACTGGGGAAGATGAGGAACGTGACAGTGATGAGGAAGATAATGACTAACATTTCATGGTGCAAGTATGAATATTCAGAAGTACTTTCTGAGGTATTTCTATCTACCTTACTGAGTTTAGTGTGACTTTGCTAAACGTGTTAATCAAGTATTTGTAAATATAAAAAAGTTCCTATTGTGCGATTGTTGCACCTGTGCACATTAGAGTTCCCAACAATATATTTCAATAATACTGGACCTGCGCTAAGGACAAAAACCTGTCTACCCTTCCAGTAATAACTGGACATTCTTATTCATATTCTATAAATCAGGCTACAAGAGGAAAGATGGTCAGTTGTCTAGCTGAAATTATTCAAGTTATCTGAAGGGTATTACTGCTGGGCAGAGGACATTTTTAGGAGATTCCAAGAGAGTAAACTGTGCTGGAGGCTCCCTTACAAATAAGGGTGTTAAATATAATGAAGCAATATGTCATGTGGATACCAGGAAATGCATCTTAGGGTGTGTCTACACAGCAGGGCTTAACTCGAAATAAGCTCTGCAAATTGAGCTTTGTCAATTGTGCAGCTTATTTTGAAATTGGGAGCATCTACACAGCACTTATTTCAATATAGAATACTCTTCCTCTGACTTCCCTTACTCCTCGTACAATGAGGGTTACAGGAGTCGGAGTAAGAAGTCCTCCAGCTTGACATTATTTTGAAATATTCCATGTCTGCACAGCAGGAAGTTAAGTTATTTTGAAATAATGTTGCTGTGTAGACGTACCCTTACTTTTGAGGTCTATTAGGCTGCAGAATAATCTCTCAAGGAAAGAAGCTGAAGCATGTTTCTTGGGTCCTGGAGACCAGAGAAAATGCTAGGGAAGATAAGGTATGAAATATTCTTGACCAGGAAATGAAGACCATGGAAATGAATAGGTCTTTTCTTTGTTCAAGTGCTCTGAATCTATTAAACCTCACCTCTACCAGGTGTTTAAAATGAAAAAAGGAGGGAGAGGGGGAGAGAACAGCTTACCAAGTACTCAAACTTGACATCCAGGTATTTTTTGATGGTTAGTCTTGTGTCAGGAATGGCTTTGTTCAGATACGTGTTGAGATCAGTCAGCATCTGCAGAGAAAACATGTTAATTAAGTGACAGAACTCAGAAAAAAGAGGAGCATTAAAAGGAGCTAAAAGCACTTGATGGCTACATGCAATGAGCTAACTTAATCTGCCTTGTTCACAAAAGGGCGGGTGTCCATGTCACAGAACCACGATTGGTACTATTTGTTCTCTTTTGCTGACAGTCTTATCAGAGAGCTCAAGCACAGAAGGGACTGTGTAGATGAAGTACATTATCAACAGATGTGGAGCCTCCCAGAGGAGGACAGGCATACTGGAGAGTGTACGTGTGAAAGTGACAGTCTAATTGCGGGGGTAGTCAGACGGAGAAGTTTGAACAACTATGTTCAAATAACTCTGCAAACTATAGATACATTTACAACTTCCACTTTGTCTTAATTGTCCAGATAGTTCCTTTAAAGAAAGTTTTATAAGCAGAGCTCGACAATTAACGTAATCTACTCGCCCGTGGCGAGTAGATTTTAGCCCGGTGCAGCTGTGCAGTGCGGTAAGTGTATGTGCAGCGCGCGCTAGCGCGCGGCTGGCAAACAAGGCTCGCCACTGCTTGGTGAGCCCTGTTTATAAGAATAGCCATACTGGGTCAGGCCAAAGGTCCATCTAGGCCAGTATCCTATCTGCTGACTGTAGCCAATGCCAGATGCCCCAGAGGTAGGGAACACAACAGGTAATCATCACATGATCCTTCTCCTGTCTCTATAATGTTATTTCTAACTCTTCCCAACACAATTTTTGAGAGCCACAAAGACAGACTCCTCCATTTCTGGTCTTACTCCCCCACTTTCCCTGTATGCTGACACCAACCTCCCCTCTTGTACTTTGATTCTTTACCGGTTTGATAGTTTTCAATAGGCGGATCCCAAATTTCTCAATGCTGCGATGGGCATCTGCAAATTTCACAAAGGCTTCACTTGCAGCTGGCTGTGGTTCCCGTACACCAATGACTGAGAAAACATCTCCAAATGCTGAGCAAAGAAAAAATCCATATAAATGGAGAAGGGGGTTATTTGGAGAGATGCTTCCATGTCTGATTTTTAAAATCATTCCCACAAGCTAGAATTTGGCCAGTAACAGTGTTACAATCCTATTCTTGCAGGATGCCATAGGTTCCTTAAAGACTACAAATAGTCCAGGACTCACATATATCCCATCTGAAAGATGGTACCTATGGCAGCACAATGCCCATTAACACCATGCTAGGGAATTGTTTATGAACCGACTCAGAAAGAAGTGCAGCACTTCCACACTCATTCCAACAGTAGCTAGTTTTTGTTGGGGGTCATGGTTCAAGTACTGATGCTTCTGAGATTTGATAATACCATAGACATCCACTCCCCCATGCTAGGGTAGCCAGTCTGCTACAAGTTTGAGGACTGAGTTTCTTCCAATCTGTTTACCTCTGTGTGTCTGTGACAGTTCAAAGAAAGCTCTAAGGAGACTCTTGGTGTGCTCTGTCATGCCTGTGGTGGGGAAAAAGGGAGAGAATATATAAATCACCCCACTGACACAGAGTATATCCTCTCTGCTCCAATCCCAACCCACATGTCTGACAGAAGAGGGCAATTGACCTTTGTACAGCTCTGCAGTCCTCTCCAGCTCCTCCAGCCTCTTCACCAATCCATCTAGAGGGGAACAAAGAACCGGAGAACAGGTGGTTATGATGCTGAAGTCCAAGGGAACATAGGGATGTGACTGGCTGAAAGGAGCGGGCATGTATTTTATATGAACAGTTGAAAATACTCTCTCCCCACCTCCTCAAAAGTCTGGCTCCTTACCCAGCCAGGAAAACACTTTAAAAATAAACCCAAACTGGATTCAGAGTTGCATAACTGGGCTCACTCCCTACTTGAAATTCATTGGGTAGGTCCCTGATTTTCAGCATTCTGTTGTGTCTTATGCACCCAACTACTAGTTAAAGGGCCCCAGCAACGCTATGTCATGGGCTGTGGATGGAGTCATGTTATACAGTGACACAGCACATTTCCCTCAGAAGGGGGCAGCCCTATTTATAACAGTTACAAATGCTAGGGCAGAATCCTGAGGGAATGAAGCAGAGCTTGTGTTTAAGTAACTGTGACAAATTAGGAGGAAAGGGGCAACGGCTAGTTAATTACTGCACCACTCAGATGAGAAAGCTGATGACTATCACAAGAAATGCCCAGTTCACTCTACCACAACACTCAGACATCTCACAGTGCCTGACATATTCATGTATTATTTGGGGATTGAGATTGAACATATGGACAGTCGTGAACGCCTTGACTATTAGAAGCTGAAGTCCAGGCCATATGTAACTGGAAAAGTTGTTTTCCCTGCACTTGTAACCAGGTTTAAAATTTGACCTACCGCCTCAATCGCATAATAATTTAGCCATTCTTAAAACACATGAAAGGGTTAATGGAGAATCACTTCATTCACCACTGAAATGAAACAACATGCAGAGTGGAAGGTGGCAGCTGTGTAACAGCACATTATGCAGCAGTTCAATATGGGAAGTACAGAATAGGGAGGTTAACACTCCACTGGAGCGGCCTAGTGCAGCGTTTCCCAAACTATAGGCTGCAGCCCGGTACCGGTCTGCGGGAAAAAAATAACAGGCCTCAGCGTGGCTGCTGGAATGTTCCGGGCTTCCGGAGTGCCCGTGCGGCGCTGGGTCCCCCAGGCTCTGGGCCAGGCTGGGCTGAGGATGCAGCTGGATGTTCTGGGCTCCCAGCAGAGGCATAGCGAGGAGGGGAGTGGGGGTGCCATGCTAGGGGGGCGCCAGGCTGGGCTGGGGGGGGGGAGGGAGGTGCGGGGTGCTGGGCTCACCTGGGCTGCAGGAGGAGGGAGGTGCCGGGAACCCAGCGCTGGACTCAAGGGGAGGGAGGGAAGGGCAGGGAATCAGGGCTGGGCTCAACATGTCTGCGTGGTTTGGAGGGAGGTGCAGGGAAATGGAGCTCAGCGGGGCTGCAAGAGTGAAGAGGTGCGGGGTGCTGGGCTGAGCTGGGCTGGGCTGCGGGGGGTGAGGGGAGGTGCGGAGCTCAGAGCTTAGTTTGGCTGCAGGAGGAGGGACGTGCCAGGAACCTGGGGCTAGACTCAAGGGAAAGGAGGGAGAGGCAGGAAATCAGAGCTGGGCTCAGCAGTTCTGCAGGGTTTGGGGGAGGTGCAGGGAACCAGTGCGGGGCTCAACTGGGCTGAGGTGGATGGGGGAAGGTATAGAGAACAGAAGGGCAGCTGGGCTGTGAAGGGCTGCAGGGAACTGGTGCTGCACTCCCTTGGATTGTGGGGGATGGTTTTGGGGGAGGTGCAGGGAACCAGCAGGGGTGGGCAGCTCAGTTGGGTTGCAGGGGAGGGAGGTGCAAAGAAGCCTAGTGGGGAGGAGAGGCCCTGAAATGACCTCCCCTGGTCCAAAAAATCCCTCATCTGGGACCAGTCAGGTCCGGAGGGTGCCAGAGGGAGGTCCAACTTCTACCCAAGTCCCCTCCTTGCATCTTCCCTCGTAGCCAGATACCCTACCCCCAGTCTGCTCCTGCTCCCCCCTCCCGGAGTGCCCGTACAGCGCCGGGTCCCCCAAGCCCTGGCCCAGCCTGGGCGGAGGATGCAGCCAGATGTTCCAGGCTCCCGGAGTGCTCGTGCGGCGCCAGGTCCCCCAAGCCCTGGCCCGGGCTGGGCGGAGGATGCAGCCAGGTGAAACAGTGAAAATTTATTCACTTTTCATTCTTTTTTTTAATATGTGTTTATTATTTTGGGCTGCAAAAAACAGTACTGAAAAAAAATGGGTTCCAACTAAAGTAAAAATTTGGGAAACCTTAGTCTAGCCAGCTTTCTATCCATCTTACAGCCCATTTATCCAAGCCAGGTAAGGGAGGGGAAGGGGCTTGTGCTCAGGGGAGGGGGGTAGGTCAGGAGAAAGGGGAAGGCACCAAGGGGCAGGGTGCAGGAGAGACAAATGCCAGGGGGCCAAGTGGAGACACGCAGTAGGGGTTTTTTTTTTTTTTTGCTCAACAAAAATTTTTAGCCTGCGTGTTCGGTATTTTTTGGGAGAGCATCCCTACTTGCGGGGAAACCAGCTGTTTTCTTTGGAGTAACATGGCCCTCATCGCTTTCCGAGTTGTGCAGTCCTGTACTAACAGATATGAGGGCTGCTGCTTGTTGGTATAACTATTTTGACTTTGCACAATGATTGTTGTGTTGCTGAATCAAAATGCAACACAAGGTTACATTGCCATGCAGTCAAACCATTCAGGAATCTCTCACTGTACTGTGAGCTAAGTACGAAAGACAGTGACTCTTGCAAGGACCAGGAGAGGTGCCTGCCCTAGTCAGACCCCTTGTCCCCACAGCACTACTGGGCACCAGCTTAACAAACACTGCCTCTCATAGTATTATTGGACACCAGCTTACTGACACTGACAATAAGCAAACAGGAAGATGCCTTTCTATATAGCTGCTTACCATTGCAGAGGATGGCTCGGCTCAGTCCCAAGGCATCTGCTGTACCCGAGCTCATGTTCTCCACTAATCGGTGCTTCACTTTCTTCAAAACTACACCCCCCCAAAGAGTCAAACTCGGGATCAGAGCAATTTCAATAGTCACAAAGAATACAATTAACAAAACTCTCAAATTTCAGGTACTAAAATGGCTAGATTGAGCCTAACTCAGAGTGCAAAGGAGACTGAGCAGAGAACAGAAAGAGAATACTACAGAAATTAGATGCAGGGAAGATCTGAACTTGGGCCAATGCAGGCATATTCTCAACAATATGTGTTCTATTCAAGTCCTATATACCCCAGGCAACAGGGGTTTCACAACTTCCTTTGGAAGACACAGCCTAAAGACACATAAGAAATATGTTCTGACATTCAAAACCACATCTTACTTACTTTATTCAACTGAATAATTCCAATGAAGTTAGCAGAACAGTGTGAGAGTAAGGCATGTAAGGTTTATTGCTCAGCCAAAAATTTCCCTTTGGTTAAATTTTATCTCATGACTCTTAGTTAAAAGTCTCTGAACAGTCCTCAACAGTTCCTCTCCCTGTTTGGGGACCATACCCTTTGGATTCTTGAAGATAATTATACACTTTTTGGAATCCTATGACTACTCTACATGCATTTAGAGCCTGATTTTCAGAGGTGCTGAGTGTCTGCAGCTCCCAGTGATGACAGCTGAAGTCGTGGATACTTGGCACCTCTGATAAATCAGGCCCTTTACTCTTATTTTTTCCTAGAAATCCACTTCTCAGCCCCTGTGCATTTTTGGTTGCTCTTGTTTGAGTTTCCTTTGTCAGCATCTTCACCAACAGCGAAGAATGAAAAGAAAGGCAAATCCAAAGAAATAAATGCCCTTTTCAGCTTTTCCAGAATGCTGGGAACATGGTCATGTTTTAAGGGAACACTCAAGTAGATTAAATTCAAAAGATAAAGTTTTGTTTTTAAAAAGTTATACAAAATCCACAATGGAGAGAAATATAATGATTTTCTAAAATAGATTAACATGGGTTTTGGACTGACATCTTTCATGTACTCTCAAAAATCCAAATACACCAGCAAGGGCCGACTGAATAAAAGACAATAAGTGAAACTGATTAGTTAAGTTTCACTATCCAAACTGCACGCAATACAGAAAGCAAGCAAGAGCAAAAAGGATAAAGGTAATTTAATTTGAAATAATCTGGTATTATTAGTGACACAGGGAAGGACTGCTTTAAAAAAAAAACCCACCCAAGTTTTAGCTTATGTTCATTTGAAGGAGACAAAATAAAAACAAATACTGAAACAAAATTTGATTTTGGCTGGGATCTCCTCACTACCTGCCTGCATATCAAAGGAGAGAAACCAACATGACTTACCAATATCCAAGGACTTGCCCTGCTTTGGGTCGGCTTGGAGTTTGTTGTAGTGAATTGTCACTTCTCCCTGGGTGAAATAGCAAAGCCAGAGCTGTGGTTCTGGAACTGAGCAGCAGGGCCTTCTCTACTAAGGACAACAGTTTATATATAATCTGTGGCCCAACCTTACCACTGGACCTTTCCTACTTCTTACCTTTACCACCTGTATCATTTTGGCCACCTCCACTTTGGTTTTCCCTTTGACTGACTTCCCATTCACTCCTGTGATTTCATCGCCAGCCGCCACAGTTCCATCTAGAGCTGCTGGAGTGTTATCAAACACCTAAGAGAGAAGAGGAAGAGCAGAGGAAATATGGAGCCAGAGAGGAGTGCAATTAGTCTTATTTATGGGGCAGCCTCTATTTCTCTTCTCTTCCTGACCCAAAACCCTTAGACAGCCCATAGGGATCTGAAAGCTAAGCACCCAGTTCCTTCTGGGGCCTTTCACCCCTACTTTGTGCATCAACTAGGGAAGGATTTCTTGAAATCTAGTACAGGTTGGACCTCCCTGGTCCGGCACCCTCAGGACCTGACTGGTCCCGAATAAGGGAATTTGCCGGCCCAGGGGAGGTCAATTCCATCCCTCTGCTGACGGGACTCTGGGCTCTTCCGGGGTCTGTCAGCAGACCTAGTAGAGCTCCCTTGACCACAGCTCCCAGCTCTACTGAACAGTCCCCACCACTGCAGCTTTGCTGTCCTGGAGACATCTGGCTCTGCTCACCCTAGGGCTGCCACAGCTCCAAGCCCAGAGACTGCCAGGACTCCACTGTCCCAGGGCCACTGTGGCTGGGCCACCACCGCTCTTAGACACCGAAACTGCCACAGCTCTGGGGTGCCAGGGCTGCTATTGCTCTCGAGCTGCCGGGGCTCCACTCCCTGGGGCTGCTGGACTCCATTATCCTGGGGCCACTGGGGCTTCCCGGCTCCAGCGCTGCCAAGGCTCAGAGCATCAGCAGGAGAGGTTTGGGGCTGCTGCGGCAGCCATGACTCTGCTCCTCAGAGCTGCCAGGGCTCCGTTCCTTGGGGCCGCCAGGGCTTCTGCAGCTTTGCTACCCCGGGGCCGCCAGAGCTGCCACAGATCCACTGCTGTAAAGCCACTAGAGCTCCACTCCTCGGGGCTGCGAGGGCTGCCATGGCTCTTCTGTCCCAGGGCTGTCAGGGCCAACCCCATGGCCACCCAGCCCACTGGTCCAGGGGCTCTCTGGTCTAGCAATATCCGTGATCCTGCCAGACCACGGATGTTGCCAGTCCAGAGAGTCCCAGACAAGAGAGGTTCAACCTGTACAGTTGTTCTCAGCTTTTCAAGACTACTATACCCCTTTCAAGAGTTTGATTTATCTGGTACCCCCAAGTTTCACCTCACTTAAAAACTACCTGCTTACAAAATCAGACATAAAAATAAAGTGCAGACACATTATTACTGAAAAATTGTTTATATTCTCATTTGTATCGCATAATTATAAAATAAATCAACCAGCAAATAAATATTATATTTACATTACAGTGTATACCATATAGAGACATACAGACAAGTACTTGTCTATATGAAATGTTAGTTTGTGCCAACTTTACTATGTAGCCTGTTGTAAACCTAGGCAAACATGTAGATGAGTTAACATATCCCCAGAAGACCTGTAAAGTAGATGTACCCCTGGTTGAGAACCACTGATCTAGTATATCACATATGACACTCCCCTCTCTGACCCCTTTGAATTTTAATATGCTCCCAGGACTCTGCTGATTCTCAGGTGGGTGGGTGAATTCAGGGGCTTTAACCCTATCCTTCCAGATCTATTCACAGCTAGTGTGAGAAACTTCCATTTGCTGGAAACGAAAGAAGATACTTCATACTCTGACAAAAGGGGAAAATGTAAGCTTCTCCATCCTCCCCTCAGTTTCCATCTGTCAAGCTTAGCACGGCTTCACAAGGACAAATCATAATAGTCTCCTCTTCCATGAGTGCCCACCTGAACAATATAGAGACAGGGACAGTACTGTGCTCCTCCCCCAATGCTGATCCCAATCAGATTCTGCGAGTCCTTCTTCAAGGTTATTGTTCCAGGAACGGTGGGGATCCCACTAGAATAATAGAGAGAAAAATGATAACTGACACAAGTTGAAATAGCTGTATCTTCATGCCAGAGCTAAAATGTATAATGTGACAATATGCTAGATATGTCTCATCGGAATTAATCACATTACCGCTGCTGTTCTGCCTTCCAGCTCAGAGTGGCAGGACTTTGTTTAAACATGATTTCAATATGTTTATTTGAAATCACTAAGTTGAACAAGAGGCTAATGATTAAACGTGATGAAAGTAGCCTAGTGAGCAGATCCAATGCTGTGATCAAAACTGTCTTCTGTCACTGGGAATAGAGAAAGAGAACTCCCAAGGCATCTTTTTCAGAGTTTATGTGAGGAAAAAAGATATTCTGTCATACATTGTGAATCAATGTTTAAATATTCTCTAAATATTGTAGAGGCTATTTTTTCACATCTCTGTGCAAAAGTTAGGTGAATAAATACACAACACAAATATGTAGGGATGAGATATGACTGAAAGTGAGGACTTCTTACAAAACAAAGAATCTCTCTAATTACCTTACCTCGCTCCCCCCCCCCCCCACACCTTTTATTTCCATAAAAATTCTAGTGCTGTCATGCTGGGGGAGCTCCATATGTTTCTCATGGGCCTAAGGATTATACACACTCCCACCATTTCTTTCCACTTCATATTTCCCTCCCAGCAGAGTGCACCCCTTTAGAACACATCAGCAGTGCTGTGCAATCAGTAAAATAGGAAGAATCATTTTGAGCAACAGAAAGCTTTCCCTTCTGCTCACCACCACTGCAAGGCTCCACCCCACTAGCTATAGGGAGCAAGACCTCAAGACTGAACAATGAACCTAGATCTCCAACACACATCACTAGGAGTGAGCAACTCTGCCTGCTTTGATCAGGTCCTTGTTGCAGCTCCTTGGGCACAGTCTACACTTACAATTTAGGTTAACCTAGCTATATTGCTTAAGGCTATGAAAAATTTCAAGTCCTGTGGAATAGTTAGGTTGAATTACTCCCCAAAGTAAACAGAGTTAGGCTGATGGATGAATTCTTCCATCAAGCTTAGCTACTGCTTCTTTAAGAGGTGGATTTACTACAGTGATACAAAACCTTTCAGCCACTATAGAAGGTATCCATAGTACCACAGCAAAGCTGCAGCACTGCAGCTGTCCCATTGTAGTGTAAACATGTTCTTTGATATTTAGTTGTCAAGAAAGGGGAATAAAGCACTCACAGCTTATCCTCCTCAATGTCATAGTCCAAGTCTCCAAACATTGCTCTGGCAGTCTGGAGCCTGTTGACTTGAGACTCTGTTTACACCAAAGTGCCTGGAAAGACGAAAAAAGGAACAAAGCCTTGTAAATTTAATTCTCTCAATTCATCAGTGCTCAGCTGTTTGAGAAGGAGATATTTCAGACTCTTCTGATTCACTGCTCAGGGTTGGAGATGGGGTAATGGTGCTTTTTATTGTTTCACAAACTATACAAGTACTCCAATACTTAGAAAAGAACACGGCCCATCGTTAAATCTGCTTAGCACAATACTCTCCAGAGCTATCTGGGGTCTTATTCCCTTCATCCATTTACTATTTCAGTTTCTTCTGGATTCTGCGACAAGTCAATATGCATCTCACTGTCCTCTGCCTCCTTTCTCTGGGGACTAAACACAGTTTTCCCTCACTGTTTTTTCATGGAAAGTGTTCTCATGTCTGACAATTTGAGGAAGCATCTTTCTCCCATGCCCTCATGTTTCAGAGAAGAGTGCAGCAAACATCTCTCTGCATCACCACCACCATCACAGTAGCTGCACAGCGGTTCATCTCTGGGTTCGTGCTCTGCTCTGAGTCTCCCAGCTTCTGTCGCTCCACTGGGGTAGCTGGTGCTGGAAGTGGGGAGACTGCGTGTGCCTGCGTGAGAAGGTGCAGGTGCCCTGTGGTGACTTGTCAGGGTCAGTGCTGCCAGGGGCTAAGTGGGTTAGTGGCTGCCTGGCATGGAGTGGAGGGTTGTCAGGATCTGGGGGATCCCACGCTGCTGCACGAGGTGAGGAGCATGGGGCCAGGCTGGCACGGGGGGGGGGGGGGGGGGAGGGGGGAGGGGGGGCAGCTCTGGAGGGAGCAAGTGCGGGGAGGGGAGGGAGACCGGCCCAGACTTTGCCCGGCGGCGATCAGGGCAGTATGGGGTTAAGGGGGCCCCTCAGCTGCCCCCCCCTCCCAGGAACGTGCCCCCCAGGGCTGGGAAAGCTGGCACGGGGGAGGGGTTAGTCACTCACCGGAAACAGCTGGCCAGAGCTGGGTACCTGCATCCACCTGCCGCCTCTACCTGTCAGAACACCGCGCCTCCACGTCACTTCCGGGCCGGAAGCTGCCTACCTAGCCTAACTCCCTCTCCCCCACTCGCACCCAGGCTTCGCCCGCCGGTCGGAGCAGCTGCCTCGGGGCCCGCCCACCGCTCCGCGCTCTCTTCTCGCGATAAGACGGGCCGGCCCCTGAGGACGGAGAGCGGGTCGCTATGGAGACGTAGAGCGCCCGGGCGGCTCTCGGGACAGCCAATAGAGGAAGGGGCGGGGCCCAGCTGTGGGCTCGCGTCTGGCCGCCGCCATGTTGGGACGAGCGTTGGGTGGGCGCACGGCTCTGGCGCAGTCCCGCGAGGCGCCCGCGTCGCTTCCCTGCTTGGGCCCCTGACCCGCAGCAGGTGTGGCGCGCGCGGGCTGCCGGGCTAACGGCCAAGTGGACGCGCCTGCGTGGCCTCTGCCAGGCCGGGCCCATAGCAGGTGACGGGACCCGGCAGCGCTCAGGGGCGGCACTACCTGCCTGTGCCCCTCCCGCAAGTGCTCGTCACCCCTGCCGGGCTCATTTCCCGCCTCTGCCAGGAGCGGCCTGTGCCTAGGCTGGTCATTGCCAACCCTCCCCATGTGATGGGATGAAATCTCCAGGAATATGTCTGACCAAAATTGGCAACCCTGCCCGTGCGACCAGGGGCAAAGTCACTCAGCCTACAGCTGAGCAACAGGAGTGATTAAAGGTCTAGAGAACATGACCTATGAAAGAATTGGGTTTGTTTAGTTTAGAAAAGAGAAGATTGAGGGGGGACATGATAGCCGTTTTCAGGTATCTAAAAGGGTGTCATAAGGAGGAGGGAGGAAACTTGTTCATCTTGGCCTCTGAGGATAGAACAAGAAGCAATGGGCTTAAACTGCAAAAAGGGCGGTTTAGGTACTTTTTCCTGATGTCCAACCTAACTGTCAGGGTAGTCAAACACTAGAATAAATTGCCCAGGGAGGTTGTGGAATCTCCATCTCTGGAGATATTTAAGAGTAGGTTAGATAAATGTCTATCAGGGATGGTCTAGACAGTATTTGGGACTGGACTCGATGACCTATCGAGGTCTCTTCCAGGCAGGCAGGGGACTGGACTCGATGACCTGTCGAGGTCTCTTCCAGGCCTAGTATTCTATGATTCTATACGCTGGACTGCCCATGTGACTGGGGGGGAAGTTACCTTGAACTTGCACCTAGGGATGTGAATGGGTAACCAGTTAGCTATGAGCAGCCCCCCTCCTTCCCATGACACCCAGAACATTCACTTGAGGTTATGTTAAAAATTAGATGGACGGGTAGGGTTTGGGGTGAAGAGGGGTTCAGGACAGGGGGCTGGTGTGTGTGTGGGGATGGAGTGAGTGTTTAGGGATGAGGAAGGACCGCTTCCCCGGCCACCGGGCAGCCCTGGCTGCTCTCTACATGGCCAGGAAGGATCTGGTTGGGGCTTGCCTTCCCAGCTGGGCTTTTGCCCACCGCCCCTGGGCTCAGGGCAGAGGATGGAGGTGCAGGAGACAGGGCAGGAAGTCAGGAGGGTGGTTTACCAGGGCCACTCATGGTGGCAATGGTAACAGTGTTCCGGAGGCATCTCCTGGGGGCCCAGGATTGTGCTTTCTGGATGGCAGCTTGTTCAATGGGGGGAAAGCTGTATGGTCTGACCCCAGCCTCCAGTTCAGGGTTGGGGGCAGGGGCTCTGTGGGCTCGCCCTGGCCTCCAGCTCCCCTGCCAAGTCTCCAGCCTGTCCAGGAGGGTTGGACCTTTCCTCCAACTGCCCCACCATCCTCCAGTTGGTCCAAGGGGAGCTATGATTTCCAGCCTCGGAGTCTCCCCAGCAAGTCTCCTCTGGGACTGTGCGGGGGAGCAGGTCACAATTCCCAACCTTTGGGGGTGCAGTTTCCTCTGTGGAGGGTGGGCTGCAGTTCCTGGCCTCTCTTCTGCGGGTGTCTTCCGGGGAGCAGGCGGGCTGCAGTTCTCAGTACCACTGTCTTCTGGAGGGGTTGGATAGCGCTGCCTAACCCCAGGGGTTGTCCTGGGGGGACCACAACAGCTGGACACTGTTTTGCTGTGGCATCTACCCCAGTGGTCACTCTGTCTCTTCAATAGCTGTCTCCCATCACTTTCCTCCCTTTTCATGTTACGAAAAGCAATCCCATACCAAAGCCTGACCTTACTTTAAGTTAGGAGAAGAGGAAGCTGCATACCAAATTTGGTGGTCTTAGTTCTTATCCTTTAGGAGGAGTTCTTAAACAGATTTGCAGAGGAATATACTCACAGACATGCACAAACTCTCTAACATATATAGAGAGAGTGAGAGGTGGACTACACCATAAAGCTGGCACCAAAGCATCTCTGGAATCCAAAATCTAAGGAAATTCATTGGGGATACATAGGGCCCCACCAAATTAACGGTCATGCAAAATGTATCATGAACCGTGAAATCTGGTCTTTTGTGTGCTTTTACCAGTAGATTTTAAAGTGTGGGTCATGACACTGCACTGCACCCTGGAAGTGAACAGCAGCAAGTTCAGCTCCTAGGCAGGGGGGCTATAGGGCTTCTGCACACTGTCCCTGCCCCAGTCATCAGCTTCATACTTCCATTGAATAGGAACTGGCCAATGAGAGCTAGGGAAGCGGTGTCTGTGGGCAAGAGTCGCCTGGAGCTGTTTGCATGCCTCAACCTATGAGTCAGAGCTGCTGCTGGCCGTTTCTGGAATACAGCATAGTCTGTGATGCTAGGAGAGGCAGGAAGCACCTCAGCCCAGAGGCCCCTCCTGCACCCCAAGCTCCTCATCCCTGGCCCCGCCCACACCTCAACCCCATGCCCTAACCCAGAGCCCCCTTCCACACCCTGAGTGCCTCATCCCCAGCCCCATCCTGCAGCCCTCACTCCTGCAAACCCGACCCTCTGCCTCTGTTCCCTCCCAGCTCCCAAACCCCTCATCCTTTGGGTCACAGGCTCAACAATTTTCTTCAGTTGGATCACCAGAAAAAAAGTTTGAAAACCACTACTCTATACGATACAACTCTGAAGGCAGCACCCCACCAGCAGCAGTGCAGAAGTAAGGGTAGCAATACCACAACCCCCATACAATAACCTTGTGATCCCCACACAACTTTTTGGCTATGTCTAGACTACAAGCCTCTTTCGAAAGAGGCTTTTTCAAAAGAATCTTTTGAAAAAGCCTCTTTCAAAAGAAAGCGTCTAGACTGCAACCACTTCTTTCAAAAAAGTGAGCCGCCTTTTTGAAAGAGAGCACCCAGGCAGTCTGGATGCTCTCTTTCGAAAAAGTCCTGTTTGCATTCAAGAACGCCTTTTTTCAAAAGAGCACTTTCGAAAAAAGGCGTTCTTCCTCGTACAATGAGGTTTACCACAGTCGAAAAAACCACTGCGTTCTTTCAATTTAATTTCAAAAGAACATGGCAGTCCCGACACAGGAAGTTTTTTTGAAAAAAGGCCACTTTTTTCGAAAAGACCCTGTAGTCTAGACACACCATTTGTGACAAGGCTCCTACAATTACAATACCAGGACATTTCAGATTTAAATATCTGAAACAATGAAATTTACCATATTTAAAATCATATGACCATGAAATTGACTAAACCAGACTGTGAATTTGGTAGGACCCTAGGGGTATGCAATGTGTAAGAACATTCTAGCAAATGATTTCCTTGATACTTCTGATGTGGTCTTTAACAGCTAGGCTACGTCTAGAAGCTGGGCTATTTCGGGATACCAGAAGTATCCTGACATAGCAATTTTGCGTCTTTAGACGTGCCCGTTATTTCAAAATATATTTCAAAATAATGGGCGTGCTATTCTGGCATCCCTGTAACCTTCGTTCCACGAGGGATAAGGGATTTGTTGGAATAGCACTTTATGTTGAAATTTGGCGCCGTGTAGACAATTACCTCAAAATAAGCTACACAATTTGCGTAGTGTAAATTGCGTAGCTTATTTTGAGGGAAGGGTGCTGTGTAGATGCACTCCTAGAGACCAAGCCCTTTTCACTTGTGAGATATGTCAAATAAAAGTCATTTTAAATGGTTCCCTTTAACAGGGAAGTACTTTTCAAAGATGATAATGTGATTATGAAAAAACATCTGGATTGACAATGCAGATGAAAGTGCAGATGCAGTCTCTCCACAGAGTCAGTGAAAACTGAGAGAAAGGTCTTTGAAACTGATTAATACATCTCTGTCTGCTGCTGACAGTGCAGCACTGACCTATGGAGAGAAATGTTTTGAAAGCCAGTCAGCACAGCTGTGTGCAAAATCACTTAAACTGTCATTCATAGAATGGCAATTGTCAAGCTTTCATGTAAGCTTCTTGTCTAGGATGCAGCAGGATTTAAAAGTCAAATATTTCAATGAGTTATCTACCTCTGCAGAGGGAGTTCACTAATTGAAAGACTGCTTTGATTTTGTTGCATCATTTATTCCAGGCATTGTTCAACTTCTGAAACACTAGAAGACTCTGACACCAAATGTGACTTTGTGACACAGAGCAAAAAAGAAACAGTCTTTGATCTGGAAACTCTGACCAGCTACAAAGACTTCATAACAGTTACTTCTCTCTCCCTGAGTTTTTCTTTAAGTTACTTGAGCCTGGTAACCAAACTGACCAAAATACTTGAAGGAAACCATCCACGCTGCTGCAGTAAATGTGTGACGCTAAGTGAAGGTTAAGAATGAGTTTGCTGTCCTGAGCGTAAGAGAAGTGATTTGATGTCCAAGTGAACCAGTATGAGCAGATACTCAACACTTCTGAACAGAACCCCTCTCCTCTCAGAAATTACAGAGCAGGGTGAAATCCTGATTCTACTGAAATCAATGGGAGGTTTATCACTGACTTAAATGAGTCCAAAATTTTACCCCTTGAGCAGGGATTCTCAAACTTCGCTGCGTTGCAATGCCCTTCTGACAACAAAAAATACTGTGCAACCCCATGAGGGGGACTGAAGCCTGAGCCCACCTGAGTCCTACTGCCCCAGGAGAAGGGGTCAAACCCCAAGACCCAACTCCCTGGGCACAGAACCAAAGCTGAAGCCCAAGGGCTTCAGCCCCAGACAGGGGACCTGTAACCTGAGCCCTGCCACCCAGGTTTGAAGACCTCCAGTTCCAGCTTTGGTCCCAGGCAGTAAGGCTCAGTTCTGGCCCCGAATCCAAGCAAGTCTGAGCCAGCTCTGGCAACCCCCCTTTGGAGTCCTGATTCTCAGTTTGAGAACTGTTGAGCTAGGCTACGTCTAAACTATGTTCCTCTTGCGGAAGAGCAAATGCAAATGGAGTGCTCATTTGCATATGTCACACTCTCATTTGCATTTCCTCTTCCTTTCTGTTTTGTACAAGATTTTTGCGCAAAAAGGCACTGTGTAGACAGCGCCATTTTGCACAAAAAAACTCTTTTGCGCAAGAGCCGTTTTTTCTCATTTTTTGAAGAAAGGCTCTTGCGCAAAAGGGTTTTTTTGCGCAAAACAGCGCCGTCTACACAGCACTTTTTTGTGTAAAAACCTCTTGCACAAAAGGGAAAGGAAGAGGAAATGCAAATGAGAGCGCGACATATGCAAATGAGCACTCCATTTGCATTTGCTCTTCCACAAGAGGATCGTAGTTTAGACATAGCCCTAGAGACCAAGGGCCAAATCCTCAACTGACATTAAGCTGCATCGCTCCATGGATTTCAGCACTCTCCAGTTAAAACTGTGGTCACCAACCCATCAATCGTGATCGACTGGTAGATTGGGAGGGCCCGACCAGTCGATCGCGAGGTGTTTGGGCCCCCCCCCCCGCTTCCCACACCCCCAAGAAGCCCCACTTACCTCCAGTGACAATGGAGATAGTGTCGGCTTTCTGCAGGGTGGATGGAAGTCCCGCAGCTGCGCGCCACTTACGGGCTTTCAGGAAGTGCGCTGGCTGCTCCCCCTCCCCCAAACAGCATGGTACCAGATCCAGGTCTGTGGTGTGCCGGGGACTTCCTGTGTGGGGTGGGGGGGAGGAGTCCCTGGAGGAGGTGAGTGCCAGGACATGCTTCCCCTGTGAGGGGGAGGGGGTAGGAGTCCCCAGAGCAGGCGAGTACTGGAATGTGCTTCCCCTGTGGAGGGAAGGGGTAGCAGTCCTCGGAGAAGGCAAGTGCCGGGGACTCCCTGTTCCCTGCCCCCACCAACACCCTGTCCCCTGCCGCAACACCCTGTCCCCTGCTTCAGCACCCATGGGCACCCTGTCCCCACTGGCACCCTGCTCCCACTGGCACCCCATCCCCGTTCTGAGCACCCTTCCCCAGTACCATGTCCCCTGCTCCCACCAGCACAGTTGGGGCCACATTAATGAGGCTTGGGGGGTTTTGGAGGAGGGTTTTTTTTTTTTTTTTGCATCTCACTTGTGTGGTCCCAACTTACTTTTCTGTGGGTCAGTGACCCCTAACTCAAAACAGGTTCCCCACCCTTCTCATAAATAAAGACAATGCTGAAACTTTGTGTTTGACATAATATTTTATTTAAAAATGAAGCAGGGCCAACAAACCCCCAATTGGGGCCAAGCCCCCATCTGGCCACAGAATCATAACACTCCTGTATCACCCCAAATCTGAGCCTATCATACACTGGAACCACCTGTCCTGAGCCTCTCACATCCCCAAACTCCTGCACCCCCACATCCTCAGTCTTCTGCCACAACACTCCTGCACCATCCACACACTGCAAATCTGTGTCCTGAGCCCATCATACTCCCAACCTCCCTGCCCTGAGCCCCTCACATACCCCAACCCAAAATCCTGCACCCTCACAGCCTGTGACTTGCTCAGTACCCCAACCCTCCACCTGACCCCAACACTCCTCAGCCTGGAGCCTCCTCCCCGAGCCAGCATCCCCTTCTCCACCTCCTCCTGCATCCAAATTCCCTCCCAGAGCTTGCACCTCTCATCCCTTCCTACACCCAAATCTCTCATTCCCACCCCAGAGCCCACACCTCCTGTCTCAACCCAGTGAGGGTACGGCTAGACTTCAGGAGTTTTTCCTTGGGTACCAGAGGTATCCCAGAAAAACTCTTCTGCATCCAGGGACGTGTTTGTTCTTCTGATTTTTTTAGTGGACGATCAAACACTGTCTTTCGGCAACTCCTGTATTCCCCATTCCATGGGAAATAAGGGGGCTTCCAAAAGAAGGGTTTTTTTCTGACATTTGGCCCAGTCTAGACAGGCCAAATGTTGGAAAAACCTCTTCCTACAGAAGAATCAGAAAAAAAAAGCAGCAGTGTAGCCATAACCTGAGAGTGTATAAGGGCCACAGATAGCAAGTGATGGAGAGGAGGAGAATAGAGAGGGTGGGGCTTCAAGGAAGGGATGGAGTCTTGGGGGAAGGATGGATAGATCTTGGCTTGTTCTGACATTTAAAAAGTGATCTTAGGCGTAAAAAGGTTGGAGACCACTGAGTTAAAACAAACTTGATGGCCTTCTGAGGAGAGAGCTCTATTCTGTTGGGGAAAGTTTTTCTTTTTAAAATCTCATCACTTCAAATCCCTTTCAGTTCTTGAGTTAAAATAACTAATCGTGTTTCATTACATTCAACTGTGTAGCTGATTTTTTTTTAATTCCAGAGAAACCCCAGTAAAGACAAGTGGGGTTAATTGTATTATTCTAGTTATTTCTATTGCAGAAACAAGGAGAGATCCTATCTGAGACTGGGGTTTCGCTGGCTGAGCACTACAGAAATGCATAAGAAGAAGCACCACCTAACCCCAAGGAGTTTACAGTCAAATGAGAAACAGGGGTGAAATGACTTGTGCAAGGTCACACAGCAAGCCATTGGCAGAGACAGGAAGAGAAGTCTAATCATGGACCATACTGTTTTTCATGAGCTCATTTCCATGCAGTTCCTAGCTGCCCTTGGGAACACCGAATCAGACCTCTCCCAGGGAAGTGCCTGCCTAGTAGCAGGTATGACCGCACCTGTTACAGCATAGTCCGGAGATGTGGGTACTGTTCCTATCTCTGCCATCAAATTGCTGGCCAATCTTAGATCAACACCCTGGGTTAAGCAAATCACTTTACCTCTTTGTTTCTTTTCACTTGTATACAGTGGGGCAAACAGTACTTCATGACCTCACAGGGGCAATAGCAGAGTTCACTGAATCCTGTTTGTAAAGTGCTTACAGACAGAAGGAGAGAAGGAGCAATAGAAATGCAAAGTTGAATTTTTCTTAATGATAAAATAATAGAGCAGGCGGCTTGCAAGGGTGTGGGATTAGTTTCTAGAAATATAAACCTGTTTTCTAACAGCCATTTTCCTTAGTGTGAACAGGTTCACTGCAGGAAACTTTTTTTGGTATCTGAAGGCTAGAAGTAAATTTAGGGCTGAAAGGAAGGCTGGAGCAGATGTGAAGTGCAGTTGTTGAAAAAGGAAAAAAAAGTACACAAAAAAAGTCATTTCAGAACTTTACTTGATACTTCCTGACTTACAGAGAAGTGAACTGGGAAGCTATTATAGACACAAGATTCTTGTTGCTTCTTGCTCCATGAAACAGTGCCAAATAGCAGAGAGGAAAAGGCAACTGACTGACAGGCCAACTCCCTAGGAGTTTTCATTTTTGGCGGAACAGTGCCACCTTGTGGACACGGTTGAGAACTCCCCTTGCCCACGAAGGTAAACGTGTAAATACAGTATCAAAGGAATATGGTTTGTTGATTGTTGATTTATGACTGTCATTGCAAGAAGAAAAATATCTCTTGCACAACACATTAGTTAAAATCATTCTGTGAAGCATTATTGGATATTTAGCACAGCAGGGTTTATGACTGGAGGCCTTATGGCTGTGTAGCATTCCCTCTTCCTCCGTCCTGCTACTAAGGAAGAAAGACAAGTTGCATAACTTGCATGGGGTAATGATTCCCAAGTGACCATTTGCTTTGCTTGTGCTTAAGGCTGGGCCCGATTATTAACTGTAAGGACAAAGACTTAAAATGCTGCTCTGCTGTGTTTTTATCCTCTCTCAATACCTACCTCAGGTTAGGTAACATGTAAAACAATTTCCACACACCACCAAGCTATCAGTCTGGAAAACTCATGCTGGGTTCTGAGAGTCAAGATGGCTTCTTCTCCACTTGCATTAATAATAAAAGGGTCTGCGAGCTAATCATGTCCTTAGATTAGTTATCCTGATGCCCCCACAAATCTCTCTCTCTCTCTCTCTCTCTGCAATGGACCCATTCCTCTCTTTTGGGTCTCACATTTCTTTCTGCCTTAGAAGTCTAGAGAGACTGCTTTTCTATCTTAGATGGATGGCTGTCAGCTCAAAGTCATGGCCAAAACAACTCATTTATGCACCTAAATTCTCAGCTCTGAGGCTGTATTATCCTCTTAGCGGATTTTCCCTGGGGCTGGAAAGAGCACAATACGCATCCGCTCTGGCCCTAACCCATCCACTCTTCCTGCTGGCCTGCCCAGTCTCTGCATCTCCCTACCAGTGTACCCCAGATGCATGGAGAAGCCTCTGGAAGGGGTAGAGAAGAGTCAGCCAGTGATAAGGTGGTGTTGACCCATTCAGTATGGACTATGGCACATGGAGGGGACCTCTCATAGGTGTACACTGTAGGTTTATGAGTCTACCTCTACCAACTCAAAAAGAAGAAAAATAAATAAAACAAATACCTTTAAATCACCCCTAAATTAATCTAACCAACCTCTCCTAAACATATACATCATTGAAAATATAAATAGACTAATAGGTCAAGACCTCCCAAAGTTAGAAGCAAATTCAGTGTGTTCCACTGGCAAACTAGGCATTCACCCTTTCCAGCAGCTTGGTGCTCCCATTTCTGGACTGACACAGTCACAAGATCAATCAGAACTTCACATTACTGTCCTGCATTTCAAACTAATGTAATTGGGATGGGGGGGAGGTGGCAAATTTCACAGTGGGGGCAGGGAAGTGGGTGTTTGCGGTGGCAGTATCATCTTTTGTGGTTTTAAGTTTCATCTCTCTGAAGCTGCCCAGGGTTTCAACTGTCACATGCTTTTCCAGAGGAGATGGATTAATGGGCAGAGTGCAGGTGAAGTGGACACGGTGCATGCGAGATGTATTTTTATCCACATAGCTGCAATGTATCACATGGATAGCACATCCATATGAAGCGTGTAGATAGATACAGATGTGTACACACGCACCTACCAACAAGGAAGCTACCTAACTGATCAACCAACCACTGGAGTTTTCCTTCCTGTCTAGAGCACTTGTCTCTGTCTTGAATGGCAAAGGATTTGGCAAGGGCTAGGGCAAGGAATTACTCCTCAAAACTTAAACCCCCACCAGGGAGGAAATCCCTGAGCCTCCCTCTCCAGTCATGGGTTATTAAGGGAATTCATTACATTGCAGCCCCCCCCCCACACACACACACTGTGCAGCAACTAATAGGTGACCCACTGACAGTCTCTGTCCATCACTCAACTCTGTGCACAATGGGATAATTTAACCCTGACCCTTTGCTCTTTTTATCCACTTCCTCTGTTCGGAGGAGGAGAAGGGCAGGAGGCTCATGCTAAACCTTCCACCTATAATGAGGATATAAAGCCCAGGAAGGAATTGCTTTAAAACAAAAGAGGAGGAGAGTAAAGAGAAGGGCCTGAGAGCACTGACTGGAATGAAGCAGAGCGCACAGCTCCACGGGGGCAGCCCAAGCCCAGCCCTTAACACTCCCTGCTATCCCAGCCCTGGGCTGCCCACCTGCCGATGCTCCTCACTCCTGGGCCATCAGCCCCCTTGATCTAATCTTAGCCCCTCCCCCCCCCTTGCAGTTCTGCCAATGTAGATCATTCTTGACCTGGCACATTTCACAGCTGTGTCAATGCACCTCAATGCTGACCTCAAGGACCCCTTGTTCTTCCTCAGGAAACCTGGGAAGAGGCGGAGAAGCAGGGAGGGATGAGAGTTCCCCAGAAGGAGGCTGGTGGGTGTGCGGCCATTTTGACTTGTCTCCTCTGGGAAGCCTGGGGAGGTTTGGGGCGGGCGAGAGGGAGGTTCTCATTCTGAAGCCCAGAGGGGTGAGGATGTAATCCCAGTCATAGCTGATGCCTAAGGCAGCAAGAAGTGAGGTTCTGGGCTATCCCCTTGAAATTTACTAGAAATGTGCTCGAAACCACCACAGCTTGACAAATGGGATGAAATGCCATGGGAAAAAAAAGAGACTGATTTCTTTCCTACCCTGAGTGGAGAAGTCATCTCCCTCCCATGCACGAGCCAGAGGGGCCGGGGCCACCAGGGGAAGGGCATGATGGGTAGAGCTGTGCCCCTGAACAATTGAGCACTGTCCCCAAGCGCTGCACACCCCAGCCCTCTGAACAAAAGGCTACACACAAGAGACCTGACTGTGAAGCTTCCATCCGCTTTCATCACTGACCCCTGGGGCAGCCAGGTCATGGGGTCAACCCACTTAAACGCCAAACTCAGCCAGAAATAGAGGCGGGAAGTGGGCAGGGGTGGCCAAGTGCAGGGGTCCCAAGCATTTGAGGGGTTCTTTGACTGAGCCATTTAATTTGCTTTTTGTCAAAGACACATTTCCTCTGTAATAAAAATGGAGAGGGGGTTGCTGTGAATTACGACCCATGCTCAACAAGAGTCTTTTACATTCTGGAGGTGAAAAAGGGCTGGAGTAATCAGACAAGTTAGAACCAGCCATGAGGGCAAGCACCCACCCACCACAGGACAATGTTAACCCACTAAGGTAAGTCCTGGTCTCCATAATGGAAAAAGGGGTAAACAGCAAGGTGGCAAAATTTGCAGATGATACAAAACTGCTCAAGATAATTAAGTCCCAAGCAGACTGTGGACCGCTACAAAAGGATCTCAGAAGACTGGGTGTCTGGGCAACAAAATAGCAGATGAAATTCAATGTTGATAAATGCAAAGTAAATACACATTGAAAAACCAAATCCCAACTATGCATATAAAATGATGGGATCTAAATTAACTGTTACCACTCAAGATCTCTGAAAACATCCACTCAGCGGCAATCAAAAAAGCGAACAGCATATTGGGAATCATTAAGAAGGAAATAGATAATAAAACAGAAAATATCATATTGTCTCTATTTAAATTCATGATACACCCACAGCTTGAATAGTATGTGCAGATGTAGTCACCCCATCTAAAAAAAATGGAATTGGAAAAGGTTCAGGAAAGGGCAACAAACATTATTAGGTATATGGAATGGCTTCCATATGAAAAGAGATTAATAAGACTTGGACTTTTCAGCTTGGAAAAGAGCTGTTTAAGGTGGGATATGATAGGTCTATAAAATCACGACAGATGTGGAAAAAGTAAATAAGAAAGTGTTATTCACTTCTGATAAGAACTAGGGGGACACTAAATGAAAGTGTGGAAAAAGTAAATAAGAAAGTGTTATTTACTTCTGACAAGAACTAGGGGGACACTAAATGAAATTAATAGGCAGCAGGTTTAAAACAGACAAAAGGAAGTGCTTTTTCACACAATGTACAGTCAAGCTGTGGAATTCTGCCAGAAGATGTTGTGAAGGCCAAGACTATAATAGGATTCAAAAAAGAACTAGATTAGTTGATGGAGGATTATGGCCATCAGTGGTTATTAGCCAAGATGGGCAGAGAAGGTGTCCCTAGGCTCTATTTGATAGATGCTGGGAATGGGCGACGGGGTGGATCACTTGATGATTACCTGGTCTGTTTATTCCCACTAGGGCACCTGGCATTGGCCACTGTTGGAAGACAGCATACTGGACTAGATGGTCCCAGTAAGGCCATTCTTATGTTCTATGTTCCCAGGTTTCACCAGACTGAGGGAGTGAGGCAAAATTGTTCTCTTGCAGATTTTAATTACATGATGTAGTGCTAATGGAAAGAAAGAGAGAAATAACAGCTTTGCATTCAACCCCTTCTGCTCCTTTCTGCACAGTTCTACATCCTTCTTAACCTGACTCCACCCAGGCCTCGTCCCTATACCTTAGCTGTCTCCTCTGCCTTTTGTTTCTATGCCTCTCACTTCCCTGTGCTTTTGTTCCTCCATCCTTAACCACTTCAGTTTCTTGTTATCCTTGTGCCTGCCCTCAACTCCTCCATCTGACACACTTTCTAACCCCGTGCCCCCAGTCCTTCTGCCCTGTCTGTCCGGCCTCTGTCTTCCCATTTCTTCTAGCTTATCCTATCCCCACAGTCCTTCCATAGCTCCTCCCTCACCTTCTGACCCCCTGTCTCTAACCACATCCTCTCCAGTCCTCCCAGACCCTTCTTCCCATCTCTCCTTCTCCATTCCATCTCTTTCCAGTCTTTCTGCTTCTCTCCCCCAGCACCTCTGCCCTTTCCTTCCCCCATCCCTCTCACCTCTATGCATTTGTACCCTTTGCCCCTTTGGCAGCACACTCATCCTCCTAATCCTCAAGCCCCATGATGCTTCTTTCCTGTCTCCCTCGTCCCATCCCCCCTGTGTTGTTTGCATGAGTCACTTTTGGAATCATGAGATCACTGTTTTCTCTTTCTCGCCAACAGTGGGAACATCACATTAAGGAGCGTGGAGAAGTGACCGGGGGCCATTGGGGTGACTGTGACACCCCCTCTCCCTACCCTCCCTACCCCCTTCCCGTTCTGTATCAAAGGAGGCCTTGTTATCTGAAAGTGGAATAAGAGCAGCAGATATAAAGGCGGAACATGTGATCTCATTGGCTTTATTTAGCTGTCTCTACCCATCCCCCCTTCCTTTCTTGGTTCATCTAAAATTATCTAAGCAGGAATCAATAATCCACCTCCTCTGGAAATGAAATGGTGGTAGATCCTCTTTTGAAAGTGACTTGAACAGTCCTATCTAACGGCCTCCATGAGAAGCAGAGAGCAGCCTCCCAGAGCACAGCTCTGGCACTCCAGCATACTTCTGCCAACAGCAGGCCTAATTAGCCTTTGACTGTTGCAGGATGAACCCTTTTGCCTTCATGGGCAACACACCTAGTTTACATGGGTGCAAGTGAGAGAAGAATTAGAGCTGAGACTCGCTTTGCTTCAGCATCCAGAGACAGAGGGAGAGCTAAGAAGATTCAATGAGAGTCAAGCAATGTAGGAGATAAAAGGCATAGAAAGGTCTTACAGTTAAGGCACTGGGCTGGGGCTCAGGAGATATGGGTCTGCCACAGGCTCCCTCTGTGACCTCGAGCAAACGACGTCATCTTTGTGTGCCTCTGTTCTCCATCTATGAAATGGAGAGAATAAGCCTTTATCTGATCTGCTTCGGCAAGGACTGTCTCTCGCTTTGCCTTTGTATAGTGTCTAGCACAACAGCCCTGGGTTGAATTCTCTCTCTCTCTCTCTCTCTGGGATACCAGTCACTCAGATACCCTCAAGATGGGAGACAGGAAGAGGATTATTAGTTATTCATTATTCATGATTTGCATAGATGGGCACAGTGTTTACAATAAGGGCTGTGATATTCAGTTTTTGGACTGATTTAATTACCTGATAGAAGGCACAGGGGAGGGCATGAGAGGAGGGGAAGTCAAACGAGTGAAGAGGGTGACTGGATAGGGAAAGGTGAGAAGAGCAGCATGGTAGGAAGGAACATGGTAGTTTATGGTGAGAATGAAGAGCCTGAAGAAGAGCCTGAATTTCATGTGGAAGACAGTAACAGTGAAGGGGAAAAAAATCACATTCCCTGACCAATGTAACTATGCCAGCAAAACACTCAGTGTAGACACAGCTATGGCTGGTTTACACGAGCAACTTATCCTGCTATACATCTGTCACTCAAGGAGTGTGGAAAATCCACTCCCCCCTTTTCCACACCCTCAAAGATTGCACTCATAGGGTATATCTACACAGCAAAGTTATTTCAAAATAACAGCCATTATTTCGAAATAACTTTACTAGTGTCTACATAGCCAAACCGCTATTTTGAAATTAATTTGAAATAGCAGAGTGCTTATTTCGAATTTGGTAAACCTCATTCCATGAGGAATAACGCCAAATTCTAAATAGCTATTTCGAAATAAATGCTGTGTAGATACTTATTTTGAAATAGGGGTCCTCCAGCCTTCCCAGGGTGCCCTGGTGGCCACTTCAGCCTCAACCAAGAGCATTCCTCTCCCTCCCCCCTCCCCAGAGCCTTTAAAGGGGTTGACTCTGGCCACAGCTCCAAAACTGCCAGCCCAGAGCCAGCAGTCACTGCCCCGACCCAGTGGCCCCAAAACATAAGCCAGCAAGCCACTGGCAGCCAGCCCTCCATCGCTCCCCAGGAGCAGTCTGCCAGGTCCCAGGAGCCTGCAAGGGCCCGGAGAAGGTGGGCGCCTTCCTGGTCCAGGGTGGAGATCATGGACCTTATTCAGGTTTGGGGGGGATGCCCACAACGTCCATGATCTCTGCATTAGACGGAGGAACACAGTCGTCTATGGCAGGATAGCTGCCAGCCTGGCCACCAAAGGCCACATGCAAACCCAGGAGCAGGTTTGCATGAAAATCAAGTTGGTCTGGCAAGACCCCCACCCCTGAGCCCTGAGCTTCCCCTCCCCCTTCTTACCCTTTCTTCCCCCTTCCAGCTCCCTCCTCCCAGGTTTCCCCCTCCCCTCTCCCACCCTTTCTCTTCCCCTCTGCCTCCTCCTTTCCCCACTCTCACCAGAGTTTCATTCCCCACCACCCAGTTTTGTTAAATAAAGAGCATTTGTGTTCATGAAAATACGTTTATTTTATTTTACATCAGGAAGGGGGTTAGGGAGGGGTAAGTGGAAGGATGTGAGGGAGGAATGAGGCACAAGCCCCCAGTGGGGCAGACCAGGGAGGCTCTTAGTGTTCCTCAGGGAGGAAGCTCTCCCGCAGGGCCTCCTGGATACTGACAGCCCCCTGATGGACCTCCTGGATGGCAGCCTGCAGAAAGTGCAGCCAGGCTCGCAGCAATGCGTTCACAAGAAGCACCAGAGTGCCCAGGGGCAGCTCTGGCTCCATGTTGCAGAGTGCTGTGGTGTCCCGAGTGAGGGCAACCAGAGCACACAGAGACAAAATGCTTTTCTGTCCCTCATTGACGTAGGCAAGCAAGCAGGGAAACCTGAGAACTGGCCGTCCAGGGGGAGAGGGTGGGTCCCTTTAAGCACAGGCCTCAGATAGCCTCAGGCAACAGCCACACAAAGTAACTCCTGACCTGATGCCCTGCCGGACCTAGTTCTGGCCAGCCTTAAATGCGATTCAGCATCAGTGTGGACGCGCTATTTCAAAACAGCAAAACGCTATTTCAAAATGCATTTTGTGTGTAGACGCGTTATTTTGAAATAACTTATTTCGAATTAACTATTTCAAAATAAGATATTTTGAAATAACTCTGTAGTGTAGACATACCCCTAGTGACCTAACTGCCAGTGTAGACAACTCTTTTTGTTGATGGGAGGGCTTCTCTCACGGATGTAGCTGCCACCTTTTGGGGGGGGGGGAGGGTTACCTATCTGTTGATTCTTCACTGAAGCACGACAGTGACACCACCTTTTAAGTGTTGCCAAGCCCTGTGACAACAGAAGAGTGCTTCCATTTGCATAGTTAATGTCATTCAGGGAGGTGGTGTTTCTACACAGAGAAAAATGACTTCTGTCCATGTAGGCTGTGCCTATACTAAGCAGCTTAGCTAGCATAGACTCCTAAGTGTGTGGACCTCCCTTAAGGTATTATCACTGTGGGAGGCAGATGGATGTCTGTGTGGTGTGACAAGGATATGATCACAATTTGAGATGGAGCAGTATACATGGAGAGTCGCTATGGCATTATCTCCAAGGGAAGGGTATCACTAAGGGGTGACTGAGGGTTTATCACTGTGGAAAATGGATCTACGTGGAATCACTGAGCTTGCCATGGGACATGGAGGGATATATCTTGGGAGTCACTGAGCTGTTAGAATCATAGAATCCTAGGGCTGAAAGAGACCTCAGGAGGTCGCCATGTCCAGCCCCCTGCCCAAAGCAGGACCGACCCAAAATAATTCATCCCAACCAGGGCTTTGTCAAGCCAAGACTTAAATACCTCTAGGGATGGAGATTCCACCAGCTCCCTAGGTAACCCATTCCAGTGCTTCACCACCCTCCTAGTGAAATAGTTTTTCTTAATATCCAAACTAGACCTCCCTCACTGCAACTTGAGACCATTGCTCCTCATTCTGCCATCTGTCACTACTGAAAACAGCCTCTCCATCCTCTCTGGAACATCTCTTCAGGTAGTTAAAGGCTGCTATCAACTCCCCCCTCACTCTTCTCTTCTGCATACTAAACAAGCCCAAATCCCTCAGCCGCTCCTCATAGGTCATGCACTCCAGTCCCCTAATCATTTTGGTTGCCATCTGCTGGATCTTCTCCAATGCATCCACATCCTTTCTATAGTGGGGGCCCCGGAACTGGACACAGTACTCCAGATGTGGCCTCACCAGTGCAGAATAATGGGGAATAATCACTTCTCTAGATCTGCTGGCAGTGTTCCTTCCAATGCACCCTAATATGCCCATTAGCCTTCTTGGCTACAAGGGGACACTGTTGACTCATATCCAGCTTCTCGTCCACTATTATCCCCAGGTTCTTTTCTGTTGAACTGCTACTTAGCCAGTCAGTCCCTAGCCTGTAACAGTGCTCGAGATTCTTCTGTCCCAAGTGCAGGACTCTGCACTTGTCCTTGTTGAACCTCATCAGATTTCTTTTGGCCCAATCCTCCAGTTTGTCTAGGTCACTCTGGACCCTATCCCTACCCACCAACATATCTACCTCTCCCTCTAGCTTAGTGTCATCTGCAAACTGGCTGAGGGTGCAATCCATCCCCTCATCCAGATCATTAATTAAAATGTTGAACAAAAGAACCGATCCTTGGGACACTCAGCTTGAAACCGACTGCCAACCAGATATGGAGCTGTTGATCACTACTCACTGAGCCCAACAATCTAGCCAGCTTTCAGTCCATTTATCCAATCCATACTTCCTTAACTTGCTGGCAAGAATACTGTGGGAGACAATATCAAAAGCTTTGCTAAAATGAAGGTATATCACATCCACCGACTTCCCCATGTCCACAGAACCAGTTACCTCGTCATAGAAGGCAATCAGGTTGGTCAGGAATGACTTTCTCTTGGTAAAACCATGTTGACTATTACTGATCACTTTCTTCTTTTCCAAGTACTGTTAGCGTGGTGGGAGGCAGAGAGCAATCTGTGGGGAGTCACTGAGGCATTATCACTGTGGGAGTCGGAGAGATTTCCATAAGGAGTTACTGAGGTGGGAGTAGAAGGATATCTTAGGGAAGTCTGAGGCAACTTTGGAGGGGGTGCTGTAAATGTATCCCTTAGGCAGGAGTAGGAGATATCTGGGGAAGTCAAGGTAGGGAGTTCTTGTACAGAATAGCTTTGCAACAGGGGAATCAAAGACATCAAGGGGAGTTCTGAGGGAAATATGTGACATTTCAATCCATTTTAACAAAGAGTGGTAGTGGCTGTTTCCAAACAGTTGAACAATAAGAAGGGAGCAAAGAAAGTGAGTTTTCTTTGCATTCAGTGTGTTTTAATAAATGCAAAGTTCCTATAAAAATCTAGACTCTATGTGGCCACTACTGGACGCCGGCCAGTTCTGCGTCCCTGTTGTTTGATGATTCTTCCGAGACGGGAACCATGACTCTGTTTTTATATATGAAATTCCTGTAAGCATGTGGGACTGACTCAACCTATCTTCCACCTTGGTGTGTCTGATATCCTTCTCTCCCTCCTCCCACCCCCAGCATTGCTGGAAGAAGCTTATTGGAAGGTGTAGGACCCTTCACAGAGATACTTATGGTCCCAATCAAATAATAACTAGAGAAACATTCTCCATGACTGCACTATGGTCATTTTTTGCCATTCCTTAGTCACTTAGCAGCCAATGGAGAAAAAGGCGGGAGCAGGATGGGGGGGAGGGGGGGAGTAAGAGAGACTGGAAGGGAACAAAAGATTCCTTTGTGATTTAGAGAGAAAAAAGGGAAAGCATCACCAAATGCCCAGAAGCCATGTTTGTAACAAGAGAACTATTATCTCAGCCTCTTGGAAAACAACTGGGAGTGAAAGACCCAGGCTGAATTAACCCTTCATGGAGGTGACTCTCACAGAGTGCAGGACAGATATTGCAGTGGGAGGAGAATTTTAAGGGTGGCAGGAGTTTAAAGACATGATTGGTTATTTCAGAAAGGGAGGTGGGGAAGATGTTGGGTGACTTGACTGCAACAAGATTAAAAACGTGAGGTATCTATTCTCTTTAGGAAAATTTCCATCTGAAGTTTTAGCAAGGTGACTGGCAACATCTTGGCAGTGTGGGGAGTGTCTCTGTTTTCCCTCCTTGGGATATTCTTTCTGAGATGATGGAGTCCTGGCCTTCTCAGAGAAAAACAGTTCTGCCAAGAAGACATAAAAGATATGGACAAATTGGAGAAAGTCCACAGGAGAGCAACAAAAAATGATTAAAGGTCTAAAAAATATGACCTCTGAGGAAACAATGACAAATTGGATTTTTTTAATCCAGAGAAGAGAAAAGTGTAGGTGTTATAATAAAGAGGAGTGTGATAAATTATGCTCCATAACCACTGAGGACAGGAAAGAAGTAATGGGCTTAAATTGCCGCAAGGACGTTTTAGGTTAGATATTATGAAAAACTCCTAATAATAAGGATATTTAAACCTAGAACAATTTACTGAGGAAGACTGTGGAAATTTTTAAGAACAGGTTAGATAAATACCTGTCAATGTTGGTGCAGATCAGTGTTTCTCAACCTTTTTTTATAAAATACCAATTTTTCCAAAAAAAAATATAATTACCCCCCAGTACCTACAGTTTTCAGACACACAATTTCTTTTTCTACCATTGCAAGACATTTGTTTAAACAACTTAATCATAGCTGGATGGGAGATTAATTTTTGGGTGTAAAAAAGTACAAAAATAATAATAAAGCACTGTAAAACTTAAAACACAAATTCAGTTTTCTCCAAATTTCAGTTGTATTGACATACCCCCCAGACTTCTCTCGAGTACCCCTAAGGTTACTCATACCACTGGCTGAGAAACACTGGTCTAGATAACATTTAGTCCTGCCTTAGTACAGGGGACTGAGCTAGATGACCTATCAAGGTCCCTCCTAATCCTACATTTCTGTGATAATCTGTCCCACTCCAGTCTCCATTTTTCCAGTCCTGGACTCCCATACAGATCTGCTAATCATAGGTGCTACCACTATGGGTGCTAGGACTATGGGTGTGGGCAGTGCTGCAGCACCCCCTGGCTTGAAGTGGTTTCCATAACATACAGGGCTTACAGTTTGGTTCAACAGCCCCCTCCCCCCCCTCCCCCCCGGCCTGAACTATAAAAATTGTTCCAGTGCTCCTGTTGCTAATGCAGCTCAGTTCTGACCCACAGCACCCTGTCGGGGGTACAACAAAATTGCTGGGTGCTGGTGGGCCTGCTTCTGTGCTCCTGGAAGAGATAGGGACTTAGGTGGAAGGGGTGGAGCTGAGAGCTAGCCTCCCCTTGCCAGCCCTTCAGCGCTGCCTGGCACTCCAGCTGAAAGAGAGAGGAACCTACTGAGCACTAAGCCCTAGGAAAGCAGGACAAGCCTGACTCCTGGCTGTCTGCCCCTTATAGGAAGTGAGACAACCAGACAGGAAATAAAGCCTAATTTCCCACACAACAGTGCAGATCAATAACTCCCTATATAACTAGGCCCAGCCCCTGAAGCACCTCTATGGCCTGCCAATCCTAGGGAGCAACAGGCCAGGCAGGGAACTGAATATGGGTCCCAGCATATGACAGTACAGACCAGGGGCACTGGAACAATTAGTGTAGTGTGGGCGCTGAGCGCCATTGAATCAAACTGAAAACCCTGGATATAATGGAAACCACTTCATGCCAGGGGGCAGCAGCACCCCCAGCGCTCCTAGCTCCAGCACCTAGGGTGTGTCTAGACTACATGGCTCCGTCGACGGAGCCATGTAGATGAGGCAGGATGACAAAGGGAAATGAAGCTGCGATTTTAAATAATCGCCGCTTCATTTAAATCAAAATGGCCACCACACTGTGCCGATCAGCTGATTGTCGGCACAGCGTGGCAGTCTAGATGGGGATCTGCCGACCCCAGAACCCTTTGTCGGCAGATCCTTTATGCCATGAGGCTTACAGGATCTGCCAACAAAGGGTTCTGGGGTCAGCAGATTCCCGTCTAGACTGCCGCGCTGTGCCGACAATCAGCTGATCGGCACAGTGTGGCGGCCATTTTGATTTAAATGAAGCAGCGATTATTTAAATCGCAGCTTCATTTCCCTTTGTCAAGTAAACTAATCTACATGGCTCCATCGATGGAGCCATGTAGTCTAGATGTACCCCTATAGTACAGACAGTTCACTGCAGGGACACCCGTACCTCAGCAGCACTGAGTGCTGCAGTGTGTCCTGAAACGTAGTTCGGACGGGATGATGAGAGGATTCAGGTTGCACACTATATTACGACTTTGCTTTCGTAAATGAGAGATCACATGGGACTTGTGTGTGTGTGTGTGTGCAAGCGCGTGTTATAGCAGCACTTTGAAAACAGCCAAGGAAATCATGTGGAAACATAAATATGCAGGCTCTGGCTCCCTCTCCCTGCCCCAGCCTCTGCCCTACCCTTGTTCTGCTTTATCTCACTCTTTTTTTCTGTGACTCTAACCACAAATGCTGAAACCGCATTGTGCTCTTACTAACTTAGTACTAGGCCTTGAGGTGTTTTTGCTGGCACATCTCAGTTGGCATCATCCCTACCTGTGACACTCTGACCACCTGTGCTATGTAGCTTCCCTCTCAACTCCCACCTTGGAAATGTTGTTGAACCCTGAAGAAATCCCATCCTACAATTTTACATTACACCTTCTGGCTGCTGGCCCTCGGAGGAGGATGCAGAATTTCCCTCTCATGAACCTGTCAACACCCACAACCAAAGAAAGGCCATTGTTCAATGGCTCTCCAGAGTCCATGACATTTCGATGAGTAAGAAAGTGATGTGAGGTGTTCCTGTCTACAGTACCCCACCTTGGATGCTGAATTTGATAAATCTATTGTTTGATGGGGATTGTCCCAAGACCTTTGCAGAGATCAGCCTTCTCTTGGGTACTGCTTGTTTATACCTGACAGGCATTTAGTTGAATTACCGACAGGGTCACTAAATTCTACACTTTGAGCCACCAGTCTTCTAGAATGCAGGTTGGAAATTAAAAAATGTCATAGTCCAATGCATCTCCGTTCCAGAAACCCCTAATCAAACCCATTCACAGGGGCATTGTAAACGAGTCATGCTATCTCCGCCATTGGAGAGTTCCCATCACCATCTTTATTGCATACATCCCGGGGGCAAGCGCCCCTAAACTAGTCCCGTATCTTGTCCCCCCTAGTCCCAGAGTCCCTCTGCTTTCGCCTTTGGCCTAGGCCGACGATCTCCTGAATACACTTCGCTACACCCCGACGGGCGGAGTAGGGGGGTCCGGGCCCTCTCCCACTCCGGACCCCGACCCAGGACCCTAAGGCAGGGACTACCGGTCCCTGCCTAGCGGATGGGGAGCCGTGCCCCTAAACACACCCGCTCATGGGTTATGCGGCCCTGCCCTGGGCCGCCTCCTACTCCGTCCCTCCTAGGGGCCAGTCCTTCCCCAGGGCCCTTGTCTCACCTTCTCTTCCCTCGCCCTGCGCCACGCTCACCTCCCCTTGCCTGGTGGTCGGGTGAGGTTTTAAATCCCGTGCCGGCAGGGTCCCCTCGGCGTCACCACCCCTGCGACCTACATCCCCCTCCCCCTTGTGATGTCATCCGCCCGCGCCGCGCTGGCCCCACCTCCCGGGTCATGCCCCGTCAGCGCGCCGTGCTCCCCGCGTTCTGTGTAGCCGGCACACAGGTCCGCAGCCAGCTCCGGGGTTCCCGCCACGGGCCGGTTGCTCGGACCCCCCCAGGGCTCCTCTGCCCTCACCTCGGTCCCCCCGAGTGTGGGGCGGGAGCGCCCCGTCACACCACTCACTTCGTCCCTTATACTCGCCCCATCCCCCGTGTCTCCTTCGGGTGTTCTCAAGAGGCAGTCTGCATTCTGGTGATCTCTTCCCGGTCGGTGGACAATCTTGAATTTGTAGGGCTGCAGGCTCAGGTACCACCGGAGTATTCGTGGATTGGTATCCTTCATGGTGTTGAGCCATTTGAGGGGGGCGTGGTCCGTCACCAGTGTAAAACAGTCCCCTGCAAGAAAATAGCGTAACGCATCTATGGCCCATTTAATTGCTAACGCCTCCTTTTCGATGGTGGCATACACTCTCTCTCGGGGAAAAAGCTTGCAGCTCAAATACAAGACGGGGTGTTCAGCCCCCTCTATTTCCTGCATTAGCACGGCTCCTAGCCCGGTCGCGGAGGCATCCGTCTGGAGTACAAAGGGTTTTGTAAAGTCGGGTTGGACTAAGACTGGGGCTCGGACTAGTTTCTTCTTTAACTTGGCAAAGGCCCAGGCACACTGCTCTGTCCATTGGACCTTTTGGGGTTTTCCCTTACAGGTAAGGTCCGTCAGCGGGGCTGCTATGGACGCGAAATGGGCAACAAACCGGCGGTAATACCCTGCGAGGCCTAAGAACTGTCTTACTTGCTTTTTCGTAGTAGGGGTGGGGTAATCCCGAACGGCTTGGATCTTATCTATCAGTGGCTTCACCCTCCCCTTTCCTACGGTGTACCCCTGATAGGTTACCTCGGTCTTGCCGAAATGGCATTTCTTTGGATTGGCCGTTAGGCCCGCTTGCCTCAAGGCCCCCAAGACCGCCGCGACGTGTGCTAGGTGTTGTTCCCAGGTTCTGCTAAATACTATAATGTCCTCTACATATGTGGCAGCGTAGGACTGGTGGTCCCTCAGGATTGTGTTCATAAGGAGCTGGAACATCGCGGCAGCCCCATGCAAGCCGAATGGCATGGTCCGGAATTGGTAGAGACTGAAGGGGGTGGCGAAGGCAGTTTTCTCTCGGGCCACGGGGGCGAGAGGAATTTGCCAATAGCTTTTTGTTAGGTCGATTGTGGACAGGTACCACGCTGTCCCTAGACGGCTCAATAGTTCGTCAATGCGAGGCATAGGATATGCGTCGAATTGTGAGATCGCATTCACCTTCCGGAAGTCAATACAGAATCTCAGTGAGCCGTCTGTTTTAGGGACCAGCACGATTGAACTCCGCCACCCACTGTGCGACTCCTCGATCACTCCCCAGTCTTGCATATCCCTTAACTCCTTCTTCACGATCTCCCACATCTTGCGGGGGAGGTGTCTTACATTGTCCAACACCCTCTTCCCTGGTTCAGTGTTGATCTCATGTTGGATTAAGTGCGTCTGTCCCGGTCTGTTGGTGAGTACCTGCCGGTAGTCCTCTAACTGCCTCCAGAGTTCCCGCTGCTGTTCTTCTGTGAGTTCGCCTCCGAGAGAAGCTTCCTCGACCGTTGCCTCCGGGTCTCCCCACGGTCCAAATTCCACGTCCCTCGCTTGCAGTTCTATAAAAAAGGCTTCACGAGGGGCCCATCGCTTTAAGAGGTTGACATGGTAGATCTGGGTGCCCCGCTGGGGTCTGTACAGCTGGACCTCATAATCCACCTCCCCAACTTTTCTTAACACCCGGAAGGGTCCCTGCCACCGGGCCATCAATTTGGACTCCCCATCTGGTAGCAGGAGGAGTACCTGGTCCCCGGTACAAATTTTCGGACTTTGGCTTTCTGGTTATATTGGCGGCACTGCCCCTCTTGGGCCTTCCGTAGGTTCTCCTGGGCCCACTCGGTGAGGGAGCGCAGCCTCTGCTGGAGTTGTGCGACGTAGTGTACCGCCCCTAAGGCCGGGGTTACTTGCGCTTCCCAACCTTCCCTCACAAGGTCTAGAACCCCCCGAGGCCGGCACCCGTAGAGCAGCTTGAAAGGGGAATAGCCTACCGAGGCCTGGGGTACCTCCCGAACCGCGAACATGAGGGCGGGTAGGAGTTTGTCCCATCCCCGGGGTTCCTCTTGAATGAACTTCCTTAGCATACCTTTTAGCGTCCTGTTAAATCTTTCCACGAGTCCGTCAGTCTTTGGGTGGTAGACGGAGGTTCGGATCTTCCGTATTCGTAAAAACTTACACAGCTCCAACATCACCCGAGAGGTCAGGTTCGGTCCCTGGTCCGTTAGCAACTCTTTTGGCAGTCCTACCCTTGAAAACACCTTGACCAGTTCCTCCGCTATCACATTGGCGGTGGCCTTTCGTAGGGGAATGGCTTCAGGGTACCGGGTTGCATAGTCTACGATAACCAATATGTAGACATGGCCCCTCCCCGACTTTTCCAGGGGCCCCACCAAGTCCATGGCGATTCGCTCAAATGGGACCCCGACTATAGGAAGGGGGAGTAGGGGTGCAGGAGCCACTTTTGTACTTGACGTCCTTTGGCATTGGGGACAGGACACGCAGAAGTTCTTAACCTCTTGGTATACCCCTGGCCAATAAAAGTGTTGTAAAATCCGTTGTTGGGTTTTTTCACTCCCCAGATGCCCCGCCCAGGGATGGTCATGGGCCAATTCTAATATCTTCCATCGGTACGGCCGGGGAACCAGCAACTGTGCACTCTCTGGCCCCCCTTCCTCCACTACCACCCGATAGAGTCGTTCCCCCCGTACCTCGAAACGTGGTCCTTGCCGTCGGCGTTCCCCATCGTTGGTGGGCTCCCCCACTGCTGCTTGCACCTGGGCCCACGCTTGTTGCAGGGTTGGGTCCTCTCGTTGGTGGGTCAGAAAATCTCCTTCATCCAGGTCGAGGTGAACTGGCGCGGTGGGTTCCCTTGGTGGCTCCCTCCCAGTTGCCGGTGGGGCTGAGGTTTCTTCCCCCTGGGCCGCCAGGGTGGGTCCTTTCCACACACCCCCCCATGACCTCTTTCCCCTCCCCCCATTCCCGCAACAGAGCGGCCAGCCCTGGCTAATTCCTCCCCAGCAACGTGGGATAGGGGAGCTTGGGGGATATGGCTACCTTACAGTTAGCGGCCATTCGTCCATCGTTAATCCATACCCAGGTGGTGCGGTATGGATGTACGTCTCCATGCACGCACCTCATCCAAATTCGAGGCCCTCGGGGTAGGGAGGGAGGAATCACGTCTTCCCGCACCATCGTTTGCCCACACCCTGAATCCACGACCGCCCTCACCGGTCTCCCATTCAGGTCTATTGGCCTTATTACCTGCGCCTGATACGGGGTCCCTCCCGGTGCTCCTTCACGCCTTCTCTGCCCAAAGGTAAAATCCATCACCGGGCAGTCTTTTTTGAAGTGTCCCTCCTGGCCGCATTGATAGCAGGCTCCTCTTGAGGCAGTGCTGCCTTTGAGATTGGGGTCTCCGGATTCTCCGCCCACGCCAGGTTGGCTTCCCCCACTGCTCGGCTGGTTCCAGACTGGCACCAGCTTCCACTCGGTTGCCGGTCCCCAGGGTGGTCGGCGGCTCACCCCCATGCGAAATGAGGCATCCGTCCCACCACCGGGGGAGAGGTGCCTCTCTGGGGCCCTGCCGGGGTGAATGTGGGGTGTTTCCCCCCCGTCTCTTCGGCCGCTATGAATCGTTCCATCAAGCTGGTTGCCTCCTCTAGCGACTCGGGCAGGTGGCGACGTACCCATTTTTGCCCTTCCGCGGGCAAGATCCTTACATATTGTTCTAGTACCACCTGCTCCGCTACCTGCAATCCCGTCTTATTCGCGGGTTCCAGCCATCTCATGCTGGCCTCCCAGACCCATTGCCCGAGAGCCCGGGGCTGTTCCTTTGGGTCGTACCGGGTTTCCCGGAATCTCTGCCAGTAGGTCTCCAGGGATATACCCAGTTGGTCTAAGATTGCCTCTTTGACCTTGTAGTAGCACAGGGTGTCTTTGTCTGCCATGCCTCGATAGGCCATCTGGGCTGGGCCCGTCAGGAAAAGTGCGAGTAAAGTGGCCCAGTGCTCCTGTGGCCACTTCGCCACCGTCGCTACTCGCTCGAACGTCACCAGGAATGCTTCCAGGTCGTCCTGGGGCCCTAATTTGGCCAGGCGGAGCGGCAATTGGGCGCCAGCGATGGCGCCTCCTTCCCCCGTTCCCGGGGTGCTGGTTCCTCCGTCCTGTGCCACCGCCCCTGACGTCCCCCCTTCCCGGATCTCCTTTAATAATTATCGTTGTTGCTCCTGGAATTGAGTCATCATTTGCTGTAACACCTGGTTCTGCTGCTGTTGTTGCTGCTTCTGATTATCCACCAGCCACTCCAATACCTTATGGACCTCCATCCTCAACCTTGCGGATAAACCAACAGTTATGTCTTGTTTTCCTTTTCCTTTTCCTTTTTTTTTTTTTTTTTTTAAGAGCCCCTTCCTCCCAGGGGGTCAGGGACGTACCCACATTCTCCACCACGTGTAAACGAGTCACGCTATCTCCGCCATTGGAGGGTTCCCATCACCATCTTTATTGCATACATCCCGGGGGCAAGCGCCCCTAAACTAGTCCCGTATCTTGTCCCCCCTAGTCCCAGAGTCCCTCTGCTTTCGCCTTTGGCCTAGGCCGACGATCTCCAGAATACACTTCGCTACACCCCGACGGGCGGAGTAGGGAGGTCCGGGCCCTCTCTCACTCCGGACCCCGACCCAGGGCCCTAAGGCAGGGACTACCGGTCCCTGCCTAGCGGATGGGGAGCCGTGCCCCTAAACACACCCGCTCACGGGTTACGCGGCCCTACCCTGGGCCGCCTCCTACTCCGCCCCTCCTAGGGGCCAGTCCTTCCCCAGGGCCCTTGTCTCACCCTCTCTTCCCTCGCCCCGCGCCACGCTCGCCTCCCCTTGCCTGGCGGTCGGGTGAGGTTTTAAATCCCGCGCCGGCGGGGTCCCCTCAGCGTTACCACCCCTGTGACCTACGTCCCCCTCTCCCTTTGTGACGTCATCTGCCCGCGCCGCGCTGGCCCCACCTCCCGGGGCGTGCCCCGTCGGCGTGCCATGCTCCCCGCGTTCCATGTAGCCGGCACACGGGTCCGCAGCCAGCTCCGGGGTTCCCACCACGGGCTGGTTGCTCGGACCCCCCAGGGCTCCTCTGCCCTCACCTCGGTCCCCCTGAGTGTGGGGCGGGAGCGCCCCGTCACAGGCATATTAAGGCAAGATCCTTAGATCACTAAAATCCAGCTCCCATGTTCCAGGCCAAGCCCACAATGATGCTCCTACACCTACCAAAGTCATCCAGAAAACTGAAAAAATTACACCATACTTTAAGCCCTGTTTCCACTGAGGTAACACCCAGAAATGGGGTCCCTGGGGTCACAAAGTTTTTAGATGCCTTCATCCAGGCAGCCACAGTGATTTCAAAAGTGTTGGAATTGAGAACCACACAAAACTTTGGACTCAGGCTCTGCTACCAGCATCATAATACAAACATGGGAATGTCTGTGTAGTGCGAGAGTAAGTCAGCGTTCGGCTTTCTCTGCCAAAAATTAGGGAGAGGGGAGAAGAAGGAGCTCTTGATACCCGTTGGGTAAGAGAAGATGAAGAACAGAAGGCACTCTAGAGATGAAGGAAGGGTCTGACACCCAGGAGGTGGGAGCTGCTAAGCTTTATTTCCTGGTCCTACTGACATGACTTGGGTCACAGTTACAAAGGTTATATAACAGGGACCCGGTTTACTATTCCAATCACCTCTTCAGCTATCAGAAAAAGGAGAGGTGTATTCAACTGCCACTTCCAACAAACAGACCAGGGTGGAGAGATCCAACTGGAACAGGGGTGCCTGGTAGGAGTCTGATGAGGCTGGAATTGGGATGAGTCATGACTCTGGTGAAACAAAGTCTCATAGGCTACGTCTATACTGCACTGTAGTTCGAAATAAGATACACAATTTGAGCTATACAAATTGAGTAACTTATTTCGATATTATTTCAAAATAGCTTATTCAGTAATTTGGCGCTGTCTACACAGCACCACATTTCGAAATAACCTGCCATTCCAAAACATCCCTTACTCCTAGTGGAATGAGGTTTACAGGGACGTCAGAATAGCAAGCCTGAAATAACGGGCTTGCTGTTAAGACATGGGATAGCTATTTCGAGATACTCTGGTATCCCGAAATAGCACTGCGGTGTAGACGTAGCCATATAGACTTAATTCAGTGCTGACTGCCCAGAAACAGCCCGCCAATGAGTTAGTGGGAAATTAACACAAATGAACCTTCTAGGTTGCAACCCAGTGATAATTCCTCTATAAGATCCCCTGGATTCAGACACTACACCCTCAGTCCACACTACACCCTCAGTCTCTCAGCGAGGCCACATGTTCTGTAAAACCAGAGTTAACTAACAATACCAACTGGGGTGGATTGGTGGGCTTTGTGGCTCGGTATCACAGATGATAGGGGAGAGGTTGATGGGCTCTGTGCTAAAGACTATCAGAGAGGAAGTGACAGATCCTTTGCACTGTGCCAAGATTAATAGGAGGGGAACAGGAAAGCTCTGTAATTCTGCACCAGAGCCAGTCAAGGAGAACATGGTGGAGATCAGTGTTCCCTGTAAGCCAAGCACTCGGGTAGCCATGGATTGAAATGCCACCCAGCTGATTAGCAGAGTGCTCACAGCCAGCAGTGCACATCCACACATGCCTCAGTACACATAACAAAATTTATTTCACACATAAATGGAAAAAAATTAGAAGGAACATTGATGGAGACCATGATATTATACCAGAAATAATCAGGAGGCTGGTGAGGCCTCCCATTGCTGTGCAAGTAGTGAGGGAGGAGGGGCTGGTAAGCTCCATTATACCAGTCAGGGAGAGCACCTCAAGTTCCCTCTCCCCATTGCTGGAGCTGATCAGAAGGATTATCACGATCTGTAGAATTATGACAAAGATGACCACAGAGAAATTGTCAAATGCCATGGTTCTGATCCAAAGTAATGAGAGTGGGCTTTGGGCACTATTGATGGCTAGGAAGGCTCTGTGGGACTAGTGAGACATGATATGAGAGCGATTGGTGAGCACCATGACACTGTGACAAAGCTGGTTGGGAAGACGTTGGCAGGCTGCAAGGTACTCTGCCTATGACAATTGTAGAGGGCTTGACACAATTCATTGTGCTCTTGTCTCTTAATCCTGCACCCTTGCTCCTCTGCTACTGATGCTAATCTTCATTGTCCATTTTTCCAGCTGTTTCTCTGCTTTCTACACTGCTGCTCCTAACTCATGGCACATTCTTTCTAAACTAGTCCATAAGGCCACTACCCTTTCCAATACCAAATACTTCCTAAACAAATCGTGTCAAACCAACCTGGTAGCTTTCTTTGATAGGATAACAAGCCTTGTGGATAAGGGGAAAGCAGTAGATGTGATATAACTAGACTTTAGTAAAGCATTTGATACAGTTTCACATGACCTTCTCATTAATAAACTGGGAAATACAACCTAGATGGGGCTACTATAAGATGAATGCATAACAGGTTGAATTACTATTCTCAGAGAGTAGTTATCAATGGCTCACAGTCATGCTGGAAGGACATAATAAATGGGGTTCTGCAGGGATAAATTCTGGGACTGGTTCTGTTCAATATCTTCATCAGTGATTTAGATAATGACACACAAAGAGTACATGTATAAACTTTGTGGATGATACCAAGCTGGGATGGCTTGCAAGTGCTTTGGAGGACAGAATTATACTTCATAATGATCTGGACAAACTGGAGAAATGGCCTTCGGTAAATAGGATGAAATTCAACAAGGACAAATGCAAAGTACTCCATTTAGGAAGGCACAATCAGTTTCACACATACAAAATGGGAGATGACTGCCTAGGAAGGAGTACTGCAGAAAGAGATCTAAGGGTCATAGTGGATCACAAGCTAAATATGTGTCAACAGTGTGACACTGTTGCAAAAAAAAAAAGCAAACATCATTCTGGGATGTATTAGCAGAAGTAATTCTTCCTTTCTACTCTGCACTGATTCGGCTCATCTGAAGTACTGTGTCCAGTACTGTGTCCAGTTCTGGATTCCACATTTCAGGAAAGATGTAGACAAATTAAAGAAAGTCCAGAGAAGAGCAATAAAAATTATTAAAGGTCTAGAAAACATGAGCTATGAGGGAAGATTGAAAGAACTGGATTTGTTTAGTCTGAAAAAGAGAAGACCAAGAGGGGACATGAGAACAATTTACCTAAAAGGTTGTTGAAGGAGGAGGGAGAACATTCTCCTTAACCTCTGAGGATAGGACAAGAAGCAATAGGCTCAAATTGCAGCAAGGGAGGTTTAGGTTGGATATTAGGAAAAACTTCTTAACTGTCAAGGTGGTTAAGCACTGGAATAAATTGCCTAGGGAGGCTGTGGAATTTCTGTCATTGGAGATTCTTAAGAGCAAGTTAGACAAACACCTGTCAGGGAAGGTCTAGATAGTGCTTGGCCCTGCATGATGGCAGGGGACTGGACTTGATGCCCTCTTGAGCAGTGTTCCCTGTAATCTGAGTGCCTGGGCAGCAACCTAGGAGAGATTCAAATGCTGCTCAGATGATTAGCAAAGTGCACACAATATCCACAACTGGCAGCATGTGTTTCTACTGGTGGTGCACATCTGCACATACCAAAATGTATTCCATACATGAATGGAAGAAATTGGAGGGAATATTGCTCTTGAGGTTCCTTCCAGTTCGATGAGTCTATGATTCTGCTGTAATGCCAACTTGAAACTTCTCAATTAATGATGGCTTAACAGTGACAAAATACAACCAATCATCAACTTCCTTCTCATCCTTCTCCTTCAAAAGCCCCAACCCTTTTAAATAATTTTAAAAACACCAAGTTGTGCAGATTGCCAGCCTGTATGTTCTGTGATTGTATTGCTGTTACTTTTGTCATCCATCCATTCCATTTGTTTCTTTCACTCATTTCTTGCCTTTCCTCTTAAGTTAGTTTGTAAACTTTCTGGAGCAAGGGCCACATTTTCTTATGTGTTTGTATGGTGCCCAGCACAGTGTGACCCCATCTTCATTTCAGTCTATGGGCTCTTCTGCAAGCCTCAAAATATAATAGTGCCAATGTATCAGAGAAAATTGCAGATGGACTGGTAGGCACTGTATCTGTACAGTAACTAAGGAGAGTTGGAGGATTGCTGTGTTCAAACATATCAGGGACAGGAGAAAGCTTCTACATCTCGTATGTTGTCCTAATTTGGATGTTGTAACAGTTGTGTTGATCCAGTCCTGCAAGACAGCTCCTGGTTCTGTTGTAAGGGGTTACTTTAATAAATACATTAAAGAGTCTCAGAGTTTTAACCTGTCTTGGCTTTAGTCCTTCAACCAGGGAAATCACCCCAGTTCATCTTTTTATTGGATTAGATTTTTGAGCTTGACTTGTTTTGATAAGATGGGGTTGGAATGAGTTGATTGGATCAATGAGCTGGGTTGAAATACTTCGAGCACATTTGCTTTGGACTGGATTAGATCGGGTTTGATCCAGTTGAACTGGGTATATTATAATTTCAATGGGCTTTGGAGGAGGCCCTTAGTCTGGACCAGGGCAGATTGCATTGGGCATAGTTTGGTCAGGATGGATTAAACTGGGTTGGACTGGGTCATCTTGGATTGAATTGAAATTAGCACTGGCTTGGATTGGATTGAGTACATGTAGGTTGGACTGGCTGGATCACAGTTGTACTGGGGACAGTGGGATTGAACTGGATTGCGTTGGATTGGATCATATCTGGTATAAAGTGAGGTTTGTTCGGCTCATATCTAACTAGCCAAGTTAGATCAGAGAACATTTGTCAGAAGCTGCTCTCTATGGATATGAAGTTCTGAAATGAACCTCCAAACTACTGACACAGGTTTGGATCTAGAATTTGGTCCTTCAGATCCCAATGAATCCTCACTTTCTGCCTCTCCCCCCGCCCCGCCTGTGGGCTGAGTCCTTCAGGAGGCACTCAGACCAAAACCTGTTCTTCCTTTTCCTGTGCCAACCTGCTGGATCAATTCCTATCACTACTCAGCACCTTACCATGAAGAAGAAAATTCCCTCTCCCCTCACTGTGGAGACTACCCAGGTGGGGGTAGAGTAACAGCCTTCATATTAAGGAAATAAGGGACAATGCTGATAAATAAAGAACTAAGTTTATTTTTAATAGTATCTCACCATGACACATTGATAATACAAAATTATACACAGCATAATATCATCCATTTGTATGAACTACATATGATCCTTTTGTATGATTGTTATTGACCTATATAAGGCAAAATGCATTTAATATTAACCACATACAGGATGTGGGACATTAGATGCCATGCAGGGATATGCCTTCAGATAAAGGATGTCTCTTATAATAAGGGATTTCACATGTAAATAAAGGCTTATGTGGTCACCCTAGGCAGGGAGATGATGCTCTCACATTCCTTCCTTCCCCACCTGCTCTGTTTGGCTTTCCAAACAAAAATAAATACATAACAGCGGGTAGGAGATGGCATGGGTTTTGGTGGGACTGGTAAAAGCAGTGCCCCGTCTCCTTACAAAGCTAGCAGAGAATGGAGCAGGAGAGCGGAGGGTAGCACAGCGCTGTACAGCTGCAGGGCTGCTCACAACAGGGCAGAGCGCTCAGAGAATGTGCTCTTTGTTCCCTGCCTTTAAAGGGTAAGAGAAACACTTATGCATGGCAAATTAGCCCAAAAATGTATTTCTCTAAAACACCCGATTGTCTGGCCAGCTCTGCAGCTGCAGGGAAGTTCCAGAGAGAGAAGAGGGGGAGGGAGGGAGATTTTGCTTGGACGGGGGGAGGAAGGGAGAGTGGATTGTGTGAAAGAAGGATATGTTAATGGATGTGTCCATTCAAACTGAAAGTGAAGAGATGATGAAAAGGGGGAGTGGGTGATAGGACCCCTGTCTTTGGGCCTGTGGGGGTGACCATATACTTGTGAATGCATGATGGCCCCTGTAGGAGAGATGAGGAGAAGCACAAATTTAATACTGAGGCAGACCTAGAAGGAATGAAGCTCAATAGCAGAAGCTCAGGGCAAGGCAGCCAGTTGCCTTCTATGTTTGGAATCCTGTACCTGCAATGTCTTGATCCAGTTGTACTACTCAAGCTGAGTTTCTCAAGTGAGTGGTACCCACTAAGCAAAATCCTTGAGCTAATTCTCTTTGGTCTCTCGCCACTGTGCATAACAAGCATGAGGTGTGTGTCTTTGTGAGTGATGATGGATGACTCCTCTCAAAACGTCCTCAAGTTAAACAGCTTTATGAGTTAATTCCCATCGGTCATGTCATGTGTTCTCTGGATGACAGTGCTGTCTCCAGTAAAGAGCTTTAAAGACCATGCTTTCTTTGATTTAAAATGTCCAGGATGGTGTGATCAATATCTAGGAATTCTCAGACCAGTGCAATCTCTGGTTAAGTATTTACAGCCTGGTGCCAATATTGATTTTAGGACTCCCAGATCAATGCTGGCAATCAAGTGAACTTCCCTTAGATTTGGAGAGCAGAAGCTAGTAGTAGGAGTGAGACATTTGAAAGCTGTCAAAATTTTGCCAGTGCCATAGACTCGGGAAGAATTTAGACCTGTCAGGGCTCCACAAAGCATTCCCCAGGCAGCACTTACCATGATGACTCGCGCTACCTGTTAGCCCGGTTGTGTTTGGTGCTCCTGAGGTGGTTCCCGATCACCGAAAGGAACCTTCTGTTGATTTTCTCTTTCATGAGCAACAGTAACCATGTGGTGAGACAAACACTTTGAAAAGCAGAGGGAACATCCTCTAGAGACAGAAGACACTAGACCAAACAGAGAGGTTACATTTCTCTCTACCAGGAAGTTTGCAGAGTCTTGGTCAACCTTGCATCTATTCCTCCTTCAAAAGACAACAGCAGAAGAGCCCCAAGTTGAACCCACTCCAAATAATCTTGTGCGCCAGGGCAATGAGAGACTCTTACACATTTTATCTGGGCAGAGGAAGGTGTTCTGCCTTCATGTGCATATGAAACATTAGTTGTCCTCTTTGGTTATTGATTGATTTGTAATAAGGGATGCTCATTGGTTCCAGTTTATTCAGCCACAAAACCAGATGCTTCCTTGGAAAACACCATAAGTCCCCAGGATCAGAACTCTGAAGTCCCAATAACCTTCTGTCACTGAGTTGGAAAGAGTTTCCATGGGATGTCTATATGAGAAAGGAGCATAGGGACAGCAGACATAATTAGTTTGCTCTCTGCGCATCCTAATCTCTCTTGTGTCTGTGAGGTCAAGCTACTGGGAGAGGACCAGCTGAACACACAGGATTCACTGCAGGAGGAAGCCAGTATCATACTGGAGAGAAGCAGAACAGACAAATATTGTGACAAAAGCAACCAGTAGGGGGTGGGAGAGGTGTGGCACAGGGCTGACCTCACTGTTCCAATCTCACAATCGAGGGAGGTTGCCTCCGGTTATAGAGCTAATCTCTACTGCACTTGTCCACTGTCACCATTGTTGTCCCCTGGACTATTCATTGTTCCACGTTAAGGTTATACTGGGGAGGAGAAACTGTTTAATTTTAATCAAGTAAGCAACATTTATTAGATATGACTTATTTCATATTCCAAAGCTTTATAACAATATATATATGAAGGCCCCCCCTATAATATAGGAGAGTCCCCCAATCCTTATTCCCCGCTGCATCACAATGGTGCAGCCCCAGTACCACAACTCTTCACATGTTCCCTGAGAAACAGCCTCAGGAATTCATGAGGCAGAGTTAAATGAATTTTACTCAAAATTCTGCTGTGCCAGGTCTGTTGTTATTTCAGAGCTAAGCTTCACTCCCAAAAGTTTTGGGATGTGAGTGGGCCATGCTGATCAAAGAGCTGCCAGTAGTTTGAGAAAGAACCTCTGATACCATTCATGGAGAGATAGAATCGAGGGGGAATCAGTCTCCAGATACAAGACTCTAGTATTTTTTGTATATCCCAATAAGGTGCAGGAGAGCAAGCAATGAGAGATGGGTTAGTCTGGGTGCAAGAATACCTGGAAATCTTCACTAGCAATAAGTGATATGGCAGAGAGACCTCAGGCAGAATTGCAGAAAGAGATCTTTATAAAATAAGGTAAGACTGAGTGGCCAGTGTTAGGTTCAGGGGCTCTAGAGTCTGAGAGCTAGAAGTTTGGACTCATCTTACATTCCTGAATCCCCAGGTACCAGGCTGAATGAGGTACCTCCTGCAAGCTGACCCTCTTTCTCCGTTCTACTCTTTATTTTACACTGACTCTCATGATTCAAGAGGTGCTTGTGAGAGGTTTCAGATTAGGTAGCAGTGCCCTGCTAATCTGAGAAGAAACTCCTCAGTACTTTGCTATGGCTGTGTCTACACCAGGTTTTTGGCAGAATATTTCTTATCATTGCTTCTTCTGGTTCAGCTGCAACAGTGGTAGTAATGGTGGGAAAACTAATGTAGACAAGGCTCCTGTGGCCACTGGAGTTTCTACCACGCTGTTGTCTAATCCTGCACACACAGCAGGTCTAGCTAAAATGGTGGTAAAAATGCCAGGAGCTACCAGCACTTTACCTACATTAACACTTCCACCGGTGGAACTGCACCAGTGTGAGAAATGGTGGTAAATTTAGGGACAAAAATCCCAACAAACACATGGCTTAGGTGCAAAACGGCCTTTGAGAAGGAACCTCCAACACTGCTCATGATGGGGTTTGGGGAGAATTAAAGAGCCCCTAGTGTTTTGAGATGGAGCCATACCTCTCACAATCTCAGGTTCAGACTAAATGAAAGTCATTATAGAGAACCACTGCCCCTTCCACTAAGCATGTGCACAGACCTAATCACCCAGCCATGAATAGCTCTGACACCTGTGGATTCCAGCCTCTGTAACTGGGCTAACAGATGAGAACCTGAATGAGCAGCATAAAGGCGCATTGCAGCCCCGTCGCGGCTCCGTCCTAGCCTATCCTCCCCAGCTGCAGCAGCATCCGCTTTGGGCCCGGAGAACAATTCTTACCAAGTCCTCTGCGCAGTTTTCTTTTTCTCTCGCTCTCTTTTTTAATCCCCCTTTTTGAACGTATCATTACAGGAGAAACAAAAAAGAGGGGACAATAAAGCCATTGATGCACTCCTCTCATCCCCCGTCCCCCACCCCTCTTTGGTGCGTGCCAGCACTCTTTCCACCCGCCCAGGGCTGGAACCAGTGCCAAACAACCTCTGCTAATAAACAAGAGGAACCAGATAAACCAGGAACACAATAGAGGGATTTGTTGCACTTAGAGATGGTGGGAACAATGTCAACGTCGCGCGCAGCTGCATGTAGCCCCCACACACTCACAACCCAGCCAGTGTGATTTATGAAAGGTCAAAGTTCATCATGTCTTAATGGGCTCCTGGCTTGCATCATTTATTAACCCTTTCTTGACAATGGCCTCTTATCGTGCTGGCATTGTTGGGCTTTATACAGCATTTCCTTTGAGGAGATGGAGTATACACATTGTACTGTAGACTTCTCTCGAACACATGTTGATAGTCAATATTAACTGGTAATAAGCGGTATTTTTAAGTGAATTTGGTGGTGGTGAAGGAGTCAGATTAATAGCTCTGGAAACTATAGTTTGGCCATAGAACCGGTGCACGACCAGCAAAGGCAATGAATGAGTTTTGTCTAACACTGTCGGGCCAATATGCTTTTAGGGATACTTTAGTGGAGCTCCTCTAAGGGTGAGAATGAAATATAGTCTTCATCCCTCAACCAAGTCTTGCCCTTTTTAATGAGACTGCCAATAAGGAGGCCAGTGAGTAGCTATTTTGATGGTATTTTTATCATGTGGACATCTGCTAGGAACTGAGTTGGTGCCCAGATACTAAATTATGATGATTGCTTTATATACTACAGTTTTGAGGCTCACCACAAGGTCTGAAATGCAATGCAGGAATTACTGGGTAAAATTCTGTGGCCCATGTTATGCAGGAGATCAGATTAGATTATCATAATGGTCCCTTCTGGTCTTGAAATCTATGAATTGGGAATACCTAGATAGTAGATAGATTAAATAATCTCACTTGACACAGGCCACTAATTATTAGATTCACCAACTACTAGATGGATTTTTTGCTCACTGCCAGCATGGGATAGAAGAGTATAACTAGTGAACTAGAAGTGAAGGAAGAAAATAATACCTATCTTTAAAAAGGGGAATAAAGAGAACCTTGGGTATTATAGACCAATCATCTTAACTTTGATACCTGGAAAGACACTGGAACAAATTATTGAACGATCAATGTGTAAACACCTAGAAGATAGTAGGGTTATTAGTAACAGCCAACAGGGATTCGTCAAGAACAAATTATGCCAAACCAAACTAATCTCCTTCTTTAACAAGGTAACTGCCTACTGGAGTGGTGGGAAGATGTGGACATGATATCTCTTGATTTTAATAAGGCTTGTGACACAATCCAACACAAAATTTTCATAAAAAAGGAAATGTGGTCTAGATGAAATTACTATAAGGTCAGGGGAAAGTGGTTTAAAGGACAGATGGGGCACTGCTTTTACCAGTCCCACCAAAGCCCATGCCATCTCCTACCCGCTGTTATGTATTTATTTTTGTTTAGAAAGCCAAACAGAGCAGGTAGGGAAGGAAGGAATGTGAGTAGTTATCAATCGTTTGTTGTCAAACTAGAAGGACATTTCTAGGGGGTCTGTTCTGGGTTCAGTATTATTCAATGTTTTCATTAATGACTTGGATAATGGAATGGAGAGTGCACTTACAACATTTGCAGATGACACCAAGCTTAGAAAAGTTGCCAGCATTTTAGAGGACAGGATTTGAATTCAAAACAACCTTGACAAATTGGAGAATTGGTCTGAAACCAATAACATGAAATTCAATAAAGACAAATATAAAGTACTAAACTTACGAAGGAAAAATAAAAAGCACAACTCCAAAATGGGTAATAACTGGCTAGGTGGTCACACTGCTGAAAAGGATTGAGGGGTTATAGTGGATCACAAATTGAATGTGATAATCAACAACATGATGCAGTTGAAAAAAAAGGCTAAAATCATTCTGGTGTGTATTAATAGGAAGGTTGTATATAAGACACCTGAAGTTTTTGTCCCTGTCTACTTAGCACTGGTGAGGCCTCAGCTGGCGTAATGTGTCCAGTTCTGGACACTATACTTTAAGAAAGATGTGGGCAAACTGGAGAGAATCCAGAGGAGAGTAACACAAATGATAAGACCTTATGAGAAAGGGTTAAAAAACACTGGGTATGTATGGTCTTGAGAAAAGATGAGAAAAGGGGAGACCTGATAACGTCTACAAATATGTTAAGCGTTGCTAAAAAGAGGATGGTGATCGGTATATTCCATGTCCACTGAAGGTAGGAGAAAGAGTAATTAGCTTCATCTGAAGCAAGGGAGATTTAGATTACAAGTTAAGAAAAACTTTCTAACTTTAAGGGCAGTTAAGCTCTGGAACAGGCTTCCAAGGGATGTTGTGGACTTTCCATCACTGGAGGCTTTTAAGAATATGTTGGACACCTGTCAGGTTTATTTGGTTCTGCCACAGCATAAAGGGCTGGTCTTGATGACCTCTCAAAGTCCTTTTCAGCCCTACCATACTATGATTCTCTGATTTGGTGTCTTTTTCACTCTTCATCAGTTATGGTTACCACTTCAGTCAATGCTTGTTATATTCCAGGCTATGTCTACACTACAATGTTTTATTGGAAAAAGGTATGCAAATTTGTTCCACAATTTGCATACCTTTTTCCGATAGTTTTTTCAGAAGAGGCTTTTCCGAAATTTGGCCCATCTACACTGGGCCAAATTTCGGAAAAGCCTCCTCTTTCAGAAGAGCCCTTAGGAGGAGAAAGATAGGGCTTCCAAAAGAGTGCATCTGCTCTTCCTCAGAAAAAAAGCGGAAGAGCCGACACGTTCCCTGGACACGGTAGAGTTTTTCCAGGATACGGTATCCTGGAAAAACCCCATAGCATAGACATAGCCCCAATCCAACAGAACAATGTCATCTTGTGATGTCTTGGTGCAATGTTGTGAAGCCCTGAAACACTGATTTGCTGGCCTGAATTTTGTTCTTGACCTTTTGATCATCTTTTAAGAGGATCCTGTGGGACATGGAATAGTTGCTTCAAAACTGAGATCATCCTGAAAAAATCAAATGGGTAACATTTGAGGTAACAAGCCTGCCCCTTGCCTGACATCAGTTTGGAACCACTGCCCAAGAGGTGAAAGACTTTGTATTCCAGTCTCAGCTCCCATAGCTATCTCATGTCCCAGACTGGATATATTGCTGATGAATATCATTGAGGGCTGAATTCTAGAGGACCTTCTCCATTAACAGCCTTGAATTTAAATCTCTCTTCAGTCTCCTACTTGAGTCTGGAGCAAAGGAAACTAGATGCTTGAGTTTGGGGTGATAAGGCATCATTTGTATATGTGATCCCCTTTGGCATCATACTCTGGTTCAAATAAAGAGAAGGGACAGAAGGGATTCCGGTGTGTATTAAAATCCCCTTTGGTATGGCGCTGCTGGTACAAGACAGAGAGACACAGCTCCTCCCAGTCTAAGGCAAAGGAAGGTCTGGATTCATGGCATGGAGGCATCCCCCTCCTTGCATGAAACAGAAAACTGAGGACTGTATGTAAACAGCCTGCTTCTGATGTGATGACTCTTTGGGCAAAAGGACTGGAAATAGTCCCCTTTGCCATGGGGCAGAGGGGACTCTGGAGGTTGGGGGTTAAAAGGAGGAATGTCTCACTGTCTGAATGCCAGTTGGTAGCTCTGGTTACCAACAGAACTGTTTCTGCCCTTGCTTTGACGTTTCAGCCTCAGGCCTTGCGAGCTCGCTCTCTCTCTCTCTCTCTCTCTCTCTCTCTCTCTCTGCTCGCTCTCTCTCTCTCTCTCTCACATTCCTCTGGGAGCTGATCAGGGCTTGAATGACACCCCAGATGACTCTTCGCTATTAATTCCTGCCTACAGAATGGGCTCCTTGTTCTCCCAGTCCTACTCTCCTTGAGGAATTACAGGGGCCAAGGCAGCAGACTGAAGAGTTCCTGACTTAACCCTTCCCCTGACTTCCCAGGAGTCTCCCTGCAGTTAGAGGGCCAGCAGAGAAATCAGAGAGTGGGAGAGAGATCATCCCAGCCCCACATCTTCCCTCTTCAATAGAGCCCAGTGTGCTCACCAAAAGACACTGCAAGAAGGGGTTCAGACGGAGGGTCCCGCTGTCTATTTGTTATATCCATTACCAGATAACCCCCTTCTTCACCCATCCAAGAATTCCTGTGTTGCACAGAAATATCACCTCCAAGAACCCCAAAATTGTCTCTGGTATATCAGACTGGATATGAAAAACCCAGCCACAGCTAGTGCAGCAGCAAAACCAGGTATTCTGCCCCCAGCTCCCACTCTTATATTGCTTTGACCAATACATTGAAACCACATCTCTGTTTTAGGACATGAGGGGGTTAATAGCAAGGGAATGAAAGGCGGAGAGCCACCTGTCAAAGCAGGTAGCAGACAGACATGCTCTCCTCCCCCCCCCCAACTCCCTCTTTGATCTTCCCAGATCCCAATAATGCAGGAAAATTGTCCTATTTAGCAATTGTAAAACCTCCATCAACCCACAGAACAATGTTAGAATAACCAAGGCGATGGATATAGAACTTGGGGTCTTTATGGTGATCCCTAGACTGATTTTTGTTTCCTTTTCTAGCAGGCTACCATAGGCTTTGTCTACAATAAAAAGTTTAAAGTGCAGCAGTGGAAGAGCTTTAAATTGTAAGTGTGGCCACAGCACAAGTGCTGGGAGAGAGCTCTCCTAGTGCTTTATGTAAACCACCTCCATGAGGGGAGTAGCCAACAGCACACTGGTGCTTTACAGTGCTGTAACTTCCTGCGCTCGGGGGTGGTTTTTTCACACGCCTGAGCCCAAAAGTTACAGCGCTGTGCTTTGAAGCATTTCACTCAGCAACCCACCCCTTCAGTTTGCAACCACAAGAGAGTCAAGGCCTCTGTTTATCTGAAAAAAGCAGGTACAGCACTGGCAGCAGCCGTTTCAACTTCCTGCACATCCTGCCCCATTAGTGCCCCTCAGCCCTGCCTTGGAGGGCAGTGTGCATTTGTGGCCTTTTCTGTCTTTGGCTGGTCTGGTGGGGCTTCTAACAAAAAGAACTAGTGTCACTGGACATGATGCTATTGTATGGGCACACCTGTCCTGGCAGTGACTGAGCTGACACACACTCACACCCTATTTCCTCCACTATTCATTCCACACGGCTGAGTGAACAATCCGAAATGACAAACATTTTCAGTCTTTAATAAGCCAGGGCTAGATGGGAATCAGTAACCTAAAGGTAAAAGGCTTCATGTCCTACCCTCAATCCTCATGAGTCCTTCAGTCTTGGGGAACAGACTCTATAGTATTCCCAGTGCCAGCCCAGGTTAGTGAGAGAATGGGACTGGGGCCTGCATCTCATTGGTCAGTGGGGCAGTGCCCACTGCTAATGCAGCCCAGGCACCACTGGCATCCCAGACCAAGTGATGCTTTAGGAAGTGAGAGACCCAAATGGGGAATGCGAGCAGGTTCTCCCATGCTCAGGTATTGCAGGACTTAGCCCCTGGGCCCGCCCCCCAAAGCAGGCTCTTTTTAATAGAAGGAAATAGCTAACCCATGGCATGGTAAACAACCTCCATGCCTAACGTGCCTTTAGTTTTCTCCTGATTCCCCATGACAACAGTTACTGCAAGTCCCATGAGGGAATGCCACAGACAGCTGCAGTTCAGCCACATGGAGCCAAGAACCAGAAACTGTTACAGAGTGAGTGGTTGTGGCCAGGTCAAGGATTTTGTTTTTTCCCTGCCACTGTTGCTTGCTTGGGTGACTTTCCTGTGGTGAGTCCTTGGAGACTACTGATGCTTGGCCAGTGGCTGAGGGAGAACTGAATGGAGCCTTTGAGAAACTCTGGGACTGGCACCAGTGGGTTCTGCTGAAAGTTATGTGGAATGAAACAAACCAGAATCTGTCTGTCGATTTTACAGCTGCCTTGCATCTACAGGGACCCCAGTGGCAGGTAAAAAATATCCCTGATTCTGTCACAAACTGTGGTTGATCAGACTCCAGACTGGCTACCACGCTGGAACTGTCCATTGGAACAGAAGAGTCACCTCACAACGTGGTAATGTTTGCATCATCTGGGAGCCCAACATAAACATGAGGACTCTATAAATTCTGCTGTGATTGGGAAAGACTTTTGAAAATCAGAATCCATGGGTGAATGTTGGGGGGTTGTGGCCTGTACTCAGAGAGGGAAAAGGTGGGGGACGGGGACAGGGGCAAGAGTCTGTTTTTAGATACTGTGGTGATGGGCTCTATAAATGAAAAGGCCCTGATTCAAACTCACACAGACGTAAATCAGGAGTGATGTCACTGAAATCAATAGAGCTACACTGGTGTCAAACTGGCATGAGAGCAGAATCAAATCCATGGATTTTACAGTGTCATTATACAAGAATCATAAAGAAGAGATTCTATTCCCCCTCTCCCTCCTTCTCCCCGAGTGTCACACTCAGACCAGCTTTAAACAAAGAGCATATTTTGCTGAGACTCTGTTAATCTGTCGGGTTCCTTCCTGATATTCCCCTTTGACTGCCTTCATGCTTATGCAGCTATCTGTGTGTCTCTGAAACCTTCCTGGCTCTTTCTCTACACTCCACTCCCTGGCCTCCTTTTCCTCCCATGATGTCACAGAGCAGTGTAGTTGACTTCACAGTCATTTCTATAATGATGAGTTCCGATGTCACGGCACTGCCCTGTGACATCTTCACATCCAAAGGAAGACACATTTCTTACTGTGTATATTGGCTGCTCTGTTTCTGCCTGATGATGTCCCCTCTGTCTAGGATCTTCCCTCTAGCCATCAGGTCCTTGCTATCTCCCCAGTGGGGCACAAAACAGAAGAAATACATCTCTCAGTCCTCCTCTCACCTATGATCACTGGGCTCACATTCCCTCTTCTGCTCCCCTTTCTCCAGTGAGAATGATTCCTCCCCCCCCCCCATAGACCTGGCACTTGGGAAGAGGTGGAATTCTCCACACCCGCGTCTATCTTGCCATAAAATGACACATGTTGCACCTGCAAAGGTAGAAGCCATGTGTGCGGTGACATGTGGGGCAGGTCATGAGGATTGCTGGAGCTTGGATAGGCAAAGAGGGGAACAGGAGGGAGGCATTGCTGCCCCATGAGAGGGAAGGGAGGGCGGCCCCTCTACTTACCACCTTCATTTCCCCAGGTCCCCCTCACTCAGATTAGCAACATAAGCAAAAGACAAACCTTCAGCTGTCTCTGCTATCCCCCCCAATACAGCACTGGAAAGGTCCCTCATTTTAGTTCCACCGAGGCTTCCTGATATCACTGGAGAGAGAGGCAAGCAGCCAAAATCCATGCCAATTCACCGGCCTGCCAAATGGATGTGGGGTAGGGTAGCATGAGGGAAGGAGAAAAATAACAACACGAGAGGGACCCAGCAAGATGCCCCCTCCAAAATAAAAATACAGCCCACCCTACGTACTCCAACTCTTCTTCCTGCTTCCCCACCTCTGAGGCTATGGTTTCGCGTGAAAGAAGTATGTGTCCTACTCAGTCCCAGAGGGAATGCACCAACGAAGGCTGCAGGATCGGGTCTGGCCATTTCAAAGAGGAGTCGGTTCCCAGCAAGACAGCCCTGCCCTGCCTTGCAGTCTGACAGTTGCTCTCTCTGCTCCGGCTGGCCCTGTCTCCTCTCTCCTGTTTGGGTCTGTGGCAAGCTGGACGCTTTTAAAAAGCTTTGTGTGTGTGTGTGTGTGTGTGTGTGCGTGTGTTAATCACATGATTGTCATTCACCTGTATCTCAAACAAAGACAGCGCACTGTTAAAAGCCCAAACAAGAAAGCAGGCAAGGGAAGGAGGGGGGTGTAGAGGGAAACTGAAGGGGTTGTTGAGAGAGGGAGAGAGAACCCTTATCAAACTCCCAATTCATGGGTCTCCCTTTCCCTCAGTACACTGGCGTTATTGTTTGGCTATTGTGTGTGTGTGTTTTCCAGTGTCTGTTCCCCCCACTCTGACGCTGTTTTATTGTATGGAAAGATTTCACTGTGAGCTCCTCCCATTTTCCCATGCAGTCCCAGGACAATACCAGTCCTGTGCCCCTGAGAAGGGATATGGCACAAAAACAGCCGCTGTCATACTTACCCAGATTGCTGCTGGGGTGAAGCAGCTCAGGTATTTGTGGTTCATATATGATCACACGCACAAGCTTGCTCTGGAACTTGAAGGAGACGTTGGTTAAGAATAAGTGCAGCCCTTGTGCACGCAGAGCTTTCTTTGAAACAGCATCCCCAGACTTCTTGCTCTTCTTTCCCTTACCTCCTTGCTGCAAGGAGACTTCTTTCCCATCCCCCCACTTCAGACACACTCTTCCTCCTTCATGGGTCACATCCCAATAGAACTCTTATTCTTCCTGTCCTAGTCACCCACCAGATAGACACTTCAACTACCATGGAGTTGTCCCAGGGATGAATTTGCCTCTTGGTATCTCATCCATTTACTACTGCATTGTAACTCCTCAGACCACTGAGCCTGGAGCCTGCCTTCAGACCTTTCTTGTGGGCTTACAGGTGGCTCACCTATTCTTCTAGTCTCGATCCTTAATGCTTGGCTAAAAACAACATCCCACACTGGTGTCCAACTTTTCTCCCTTGTGGTGGAAATGGAGGCAATAGGTGCTTGAAGTGCTATGCAACTCACCCAAAGAGCCTCTTCCTGCATGAGGAATTTGTCCGGATGAAAAAAAAAGAGCAGTGGGGGAGCACTTTAAAATAATAAAAGTCCTAGGTCATGGGAGAGCCGTTCAAAGCTCTTGATGGACATGTGTCTGCCTCCCTCTTTGAGATGGCACTGCAGATCAGCCAATACCTGATAACTCTAAGGGCAGCGATGGGACATACAGCTGTTGAGGGTCTCCTAGACAGACCTGTCCTCTATTATTTAGAGAACTGTATGTAATAGTAAGAAGCATGAAACACACAACCAGCATAGGTCCTAGAGTGAGGGTGTCCTTGACTGTCACAGGTTTAAGTCCTAGAGTAATCATGCTGTCACAGCTGCACTCTACTGGTGGTAACAAGAGGAGCCCCAAGCAAACAGCATCCATTTATTCAACCTAAGTGTCACAATGGGGGTGTGTGTGTGGGTGTGTGTGGGTGTAAAAAGACAAGTCTTTGTGTGTGTGTGTGTGTGTGTGTGTGCGCGCGCGCATGCGCGCGCCCGGTACGGATTATTGAAGAGATACAACTGGATGGGTGCCCAGTATGGGCTCTGGGGGACTCCAGAATTAAGAGATTATGGCAGAGGAACACAGCTTTATGTGGCTTTATATGGGAGGATTTGGAAACCCTCTCAGTTGGGATCTAAGGTACTTATATGGCCCCTATTACTATAGTATTCGAGTGCATCAGTCTTAATATATTCATCTACACAATACTTCTGTGAGGCAGGGAAATGCCATAATCCTCATTTGCAGATGGGAAATTGAGGCATGGGGCAACTAAGTCACTTACCCAAGATTACACTGGAAGTATGTGACACAGCAGGGTTCCCTGAGTCCCAGGCCAGTGGACTAATGGCTTGGCTACATTCCCTAGACTAAAACAAATTTGAGACCCAGAAATCTTAGCTTTACAGAGATAATGAAAAAACATCATTTAACTTGGAAAAGGGGATGGAAACCTTAAAGGGATTGCTGCCCAGGTACCTACGGGCTATGGTACTCTATGCAGAACCCAGGGGATCCTTATCCTTACAAAGATCAGTGCTGAAATTCACCAGATGTGATGGGAGATGTCTTGGCCATACAATATGTCCACACAGGAGCTCAAAAGTGTCATTTCCATCCTGAACAGAAAACCACGCTAGCTCTGATCAAGCTAGAGTGCTAAAACTAGAAGTGTTGCCGCAGCAGTGTAAGAGGTCAGAGGGACTAGCCAATCAAATAGGTATGTATGCTCTCGGAAGGCATCATACACAGGGCTGTCGGTTCATCCTGCTACTCACACTGTATCAGCTATGCTTCTATTCTTCGCATGATAGCTCAATGAGAGTTAGAGTGGCTATCTCTGCTCCGGTTGGAAATTACACCTTGCAGCTGCAGTCTAGACCAGTGGTCACCAACCAGTAGCTTGGGATCTACTGGTAGATCTTGGAGCCTCTGACAGGGGATCTTGACTGGTTTGGCCAAGAGGCTATCAAGTGCTGGCACTTCAGCTGCCGCTCCCCGCACTGCTGCGCATCTCCTGCCCTTTGCCTTGGAATTGTCCCCTCAAGAGCCTCCTACTTTCTGTGCAGGGCAGGTGGGGGAGAAGAGGGAGATGTCAAGGTTCCCCCTCTCCCACCCTGTATCCTATTTCCAGGACTTGAAATGGGGTTTGCTGGCTGCTTTTGGGAGTGGTGCAGGGCCAGGACAGGGGTGAGCCTGCCTTAGCCCCACTGCACCCAGGAGTCACTGGAGGTAAGCAGTGCCCAGCTGGTGCCCACCCCCTCTTGCACCTCTAGCCCTGAGCAGCCCTGCATCCAAATGCCCTCCCAGAGCCTGCACCTAGAACCCCCTCCATCACCCCAACTGCCTGCCCCAAGCTCAGCTCAGAGTCCCTCTCCCGCTCCAAATCCCTTAATCCAAGACAAGAGCCTGCACCCCAACATGCTGCCCCTGCCTGGTGAAAATGAGGGAGGGTGAGGGAGAGAGGGAGGATGGAGTGAGTAGGAGTGGGGCCTTGGATAAGGGGCATGAAAGAGGTGGGCCAAGGGGATTTGAGCTAGATCTTGGATTGCATTTAAATGCAAAAAGTGATCTCGAGCAAAAAAAGGCTGGAGACCACTGGTCTAGACAAACCCTTTCATCTGAAGATAGAAAAGTGTCACCCACAATGACTCCTCGCAGAGAGATGGGTGCTGGTCTTCTCCCACTCTGCATCCTCTCATCTCAGTTAGAGAAATGATGCCACACCTTCAACCACCCTGATACTTCCCACCATGCTGCCTTGATGCAATAGGAAAAGTTGGCAGGGCAGGAAATTAGGCTGAAATACTTGTGCTGCTCTCCAATCTTTGAGGTACTCTGGGGGAGGGGAGAGGGAATCTGAAGCGCAGAGGGAAAGAGAAGTGAGGGGAAATCAAAACACAAAAGGTTTGGTCTCTTTGTCCCAGCACTGGGAAGGGTCAGTGTATGCTCCCCACCCCCAAAACCCTGGGGACACATAAGCATTGAAGAGGTGGGATCTCCAATCCCATTGTCTCCCCTAGATTTAAGTGGGGTTCTCTTACAGCAGGAGCTTCAATCCTCGGGTGCCTTATTCCCTACAACTTTGCCACCAGGTCCTTGTAATCCCACTCTTGGGAAAAAAACATCCTTCCCCATTCTCTCTGTCTCCTGGGGTCAGCAGGATCCTGCACCTGGAGGGATGGGAAACAAATGCCCCATCTTATTGTATCCTGCTTTACCCTTCCCCCATCCCAGGTTGGTATTAACTGCAGACAGGGGAACAATCAGGCCAGTGTTTCTCAGCCGTGGCTACCTCCCCATGGGACCAGGAGACAATCCCCTCCTCCTCCCTCAGGCTGTTCCTCTTCTCCATAGAGATTCCTGGATCCCTCACACAGGCTCTTGTCAGCCTAATGATGAACCATGCTGACTAAAGAAGATGTGCTCAGTTCAGCAAAGTCTGTGTGATACAGCAACACTGCACCTAGTGTGCCTTGATGATTATTATTGCTCTTGGGAAGAGGCCACCTGCCCGAGTTCTTTTTCCTTTAGTGAGGCAGTTTTAGCAGGTCATGAAAATCCCAATGAAGAGAAGATAAAAATGCCAAAAAATTCTCGTAAAACCAATGGGACTTCTCCTCACAGCCCACCAGAATCTCTGCAGGGAATACACATGTAGAGTTTCTTGCCAATAGGGGAGCGCACCCGTGTGATAATGCCTGGGACTCACCTCACCAGCACCTGCACCATTTTAATCTAGGAATCAGGGCCTGAGATTTTTTCCCCTGGGATCTCAACTGGGAAGTGTGTGTATGAGGGGAAGGGGGGCTTACACACCTCACCTTCCCAGAGAAGATGGGACAGTACTAGGGAAGGTGCCGTAAGTCCTCATGTTACTTAGGTAGGAGAGAACCACCAGATTCTTGGCTTGGGCTTTTTTCACATGGACAGACAAACAGGAGTGGAGGACAGAGGAAGAGTTAAAGTCAGCCTCCTGGTGGGGAGTTATTTGGTGCCACACCCTGCCCAGAGAGCTGCCCTTTGGAGTATCTAAATACTACACACATGCCAAGTACTTGCTGTCAGTGAACCTGGCTTCATTAAGCTTTCAACATAGACTTCTTTTGGGCTCTAAAGCAGCTGTCCTTGGTGCCACTCTGGTTCTGGCCCTCACCACATTGGATATTGTAGCTCACATGCTCACCACCTGTCAGTGGCATTATTTCCCTGTCTCTTCGTGGGGGCCCCAGCCATTATTTACTCAGTCATTCCATCACTGGGTCTTCCAGTGAGTCAAGTTCTGCTCCCGAGGTTCATAATGTCCTTAGAACTCCTTTGATGGAATTATGTCCATGTCTCACCACCACTCGTCCTTTCTTCACACTGTAATTCCTGGCCCAGCCCTGAAACACGTCCAGGCTGACACACTATTTCAGACTCCATGCCTAGAGTTCTGGGCTGGGCTGGTTGGTACCACCAGAAGGTATGGAAAGGCTGGTTCCAAGTCTTGAAATCTTTGCAGAGGGAATCCTGAATAGATACGTCACTGGGTTTTCAGCCACATGGGTGAGACAGAAAGTAATATTAGGAATCCAAAGAACAAAGTATTCTGGGAGGTTAATACTCAGGAGAGAAAACAAAATGTGTAATGGAAAATATATTAATCCACGCTACCATGTATATCTTATGTGATCCAATGCACACATGTGGGGGGGGGAGGGTCAGATACTGAGAGTGAGAGAGTTCTTTCTGCAACTCCTGGGAATCCCCCTTCCTCACCACCATCCTTGTGTTGACAAGTCATAGAAGTGGTCCAGTCCTACTTCCTATGTGACCAGAACCTGGGGTGTCTGCCACAAAACACTCCTGACACCATATTGGCATGTAATTGCTGGGTCAGTCCCATTTTAGGGGCAGAGGAGCTCAAGTGAGGGAGTCAAACCCATGTCTTCTGCATGGTCACAAAGTATTAATCCCCCAAACCTTGTCATGTATCTAGTACACATCATCCCCAGGAAGCTACTGGGTTATTCCCAGCCCTCACTAGCCTTATAGAATAAAAAACCAGGAGTGGGCATTGAATCTGGGCCTCCTTTATAGGACAGCACTAACCCCATTATACCAGACCTGTCCTCTGCAGTGTACACAGGTCCTTCTGGTCCTTGAATAGCTGTGACTAGAACCCACCACTCCATGCTAACTACTAGGTCACCAGGCCTGGCCTCTAGAAAAAAACCTGCTGGCCGAGGGCAAGAGAGACCCGGCAAGGAACTTAAACCCAGTCTTCTTAGATAACAGTGCAGACCGCCTCACCATCAATGGCATAAACCACATCCTATTTTAATTCCCCAGGAGGGGGAAAAAATAAAATAAAGGTAGACTGCAGCATTCCTGGAGAAGCCTGCACTCAAGAAAGCAAGGAGAATGCATATGGCTGAGTTGGAGATGGGGGGGGGGGGGCTGTCAAGGTTCCCTCCCTGCCTGCATCAAATCAATGTATTCCAGTTATAAAGAGTGCTTAGCTCCACCTTCTGCCCTTCCCTCCCCCAGTGCTAAGCAGCAAGCCAGTCAGAGAGACATCCAGCCAGAGGATTAGTAAAAACCAAGTCTCCCTCTAGGAATGGCACTCGTCTGAGAGTCTCCTCCACGCAGAGCTCCTGTTCACTGCCAGCACTCTGAGAGAACAGAGGGGCTATTGGGATACAAATTACAGCCCTCTCAGGATTTGCCAGGCAGACCAGCCAACGTAAGTTTCCCTACCTGAACTCACTCACATGCTCACTCTCTTTTTCTACCTTCTATTACTTTTTCAGTTTCTTCTGCAGGAAAAATCCTTGCCTCCCTCACTAGGGGAGTGGGCAGCTAATAACCCTACTCCCTATTGGCTCCATTTGCTACTAAAGCAGAGGAGACAAATTTTTCTATCCGCTTTTTTTTGGGGGGGGGACTTTATTTTTTGAGCATTTCCTTCATAAGGTGGAGGGACTGGTGCATGGTGGCAGAGATGTTTGGAGTGGCCGCAGAGAGAGAAAGAGAGAGAGAGACGGGGGGCGGGATGTGTGAAACAGGCAAATTAAAGACTTTTTTGCCAGAGAGGCTTAAAAAGAAATATATACCTATATATAAAGGGTTAGCGTTTCACTCACAGACCTTCTCAGTCCGTATCAGCTTCCCAGCCTGGTAATTCAGGGGTGCGCTTGGGATTTGCCTCTAACTCAGCCATTCTCACTAAACTTTCTCCTGCAATCTGGAGACCTCTTCATTTTGATTTATTAATACAGAAGCCACTGGTTTCCCCCCGCCCCCATCTCTGTTTCTGGTCAGACTTTCAATATAGGTTTTAAATAGAAAGTGTCATCCCCAAGGGCCAAATTTTGGGGGGCCCTATGTAGGGTTATTCTTAGAGAATGGGGTGTACTTTGCCTTGATCTTTCCTTTTCCACTCTATGGCACCAATGTGCTCAGCTAGCGGCAGGTACCTCTATATGCCCACATTAAACTCCAGAAAAGAGCACAGATCAGGAGCTTCCAATTAATCAGGATCCCCGCCCCCACTTGATCATGGGTTTCATGGGTCCTGTGAGCTGCACGTATGGCAGCGCCTTTGATTTGCTTGTATCAAGTGGTTCCCATCTTGTGGTCAGTACTGTGAGAGGTTCAAATCTTTTTAGTTTGGGTGTTTGCTTTTTCTTTTTTTTTCCTTTTTCTTTTTTTTCCTTTCCAGTGGGAAGACGGGATATTGAGACAAGAGAGAGAGCAAGGGCAAAAGACATAATGACAGATGACCAAGACCTTTCAGAGGTAGAAATGAGCCCAGTGGGCTCCGAAGAACATCACTGCCTCTCACCGGGACCTTCCATGACATCAGACACCACCTCTCATCTTACCAGCTCTGGGAGCGGAGAGATGGGAAAGGTCAAGAAGGAACAGCAAGACTCAGAGACGGATGACGATAAGTTCCCTGTGTGCATCCGGGAGGCAGTGAGCCAGGTGCTGAGTGGTTACGACTGGACCCTGGTGCCCATGCCTGTGCGGGTCAATGGGAGCAACAAAAGCAAACCCCATGTCAAACGGCCCATGAATGCCTTCATGGTGTGGGCACAGGCTGCCCGCCGGAAACTGGCTGACCAGTACCCCCACCTCCACAATGCAGAGCTCAGTAAGACTCTCGGGAAGCTCTGGAGGTAAGGAGGGCAGAAGGGTGAGGGCAAATGGAATCAGAGAGAGGCTGCATGTCATGGTGAAAGCTGGGAACAGAATGAGATTAAAAGGGCATCTATTAGATTCCCAACAAGGGGGAAGATCACAGGGGTAAGGGAAAAGTATGGGAAAGCGAAGAACCAGCAATAGTTTTTAGCATCAGCTATTTGGCGAGCTTCTTCTGCAAAGCTCTGCCCATGCTGCTCAGTCTTGACCTGCAGCCCCCACCTGGCTATACCACTCTCCCCCAGCATACCTCATTCTGGCCTGTCGAACTCCTTGTCACTCCAGTCCTAGGCCTCTCCTGAGGCTCAGGTACCTGATTTTTGTGTGTGTGTGTGTGTGTGTGTGTGTGTGTGTGAGTGAGAAAAATCACCGGCTACAAGGATTGACTAGGCTGACTCCCTCCAACCTCTTTACACTCATGATTTCCTAGGGGCAATTGGAACAAGGTCTGGGAGGGCATGTCTACACAGCAGGGTTATTTCGGAATAATGGACATTATTCTGAAATAACAGAGTGCGCGTCTAAGCAGCAAGCCCATTATTTCAAAATAAATTCAAAATAACGGGCTCTTACTCCGACTTCTGTAAACCTTATGTTACAAGGAGTAAGGGAAGTCGGTGGAAGAGTGCTCTATTTTGAAATAAGTGCTATATAGACACACCCAAATTCAAAATAAGCTATTTTGACTTAAGCTATGCAATTAGTGTAGCTCAAGTTGCGTAGCTTATTTCAAGTTTAGCCCTGTTGTGTAGACATACCCGGAGATAACAGGCTAGAGAGTCTTAAACCCCAGAGCACTATCTAGAGGGTTGGACTCTTGTTTATGACAAAGACAAGAGAGAGCAAAGTAGCCAGGCAGTGACACCCAACCACACATCCCACCCAAGGAATGCTTTCTCTGATAGCCAGTCACAGACTCAGCTAGCTGCTGGTTCTAGATTCTGCCAAGATGTCAATTTAAAATTAGCAACACATGGATTGCATAAGAGGGGCAGGAATGGGCTATCCCAGCAGAAAGTGGTGAAAACTAGAGAACAGTGAGGGATGGTGGAGAGAGGGGGCAGTTAGAAAAAGACTCCAACCGATGTACTCAGTATGCCCATCCTGCCTTACCATTCACAGCTTTTTATGGCTAAACAGCACTGTTTGTGTCTTATCAGATTGCAGGGGCTGCAACTCTGCCCCTGTGTGCAGGCCTGTGGCATGCAGTAAATAAGTAATAACAGTAACTCAGTAGCCATTCCTGTAGCGAGTTGGCACAGGCTGACACGAGCTTCCCACTCGCACTTTACACACTTACACACTTACATGCTCATCCCTTGGACCCACACTACCCCTCAGTTTGTGAAAGCCATTTTAATTGTGGGTCCTTTCCCTGTCCTCCCTGCCCCCAGGATCCCTACATTAAGTCACCCCCTCTGGGACTGATGGGTTCTGCCAAGAGATGAGACTGGAGGGACCACATGTGACACAAGGCCTGATGGTTTCCATGAATGACTCCAGCAAATGATTATAAACACCCCACTCTCACCACGATTGTCCAAGATACATTCCGTCCCTCACCATCACTTCTCTGCCTGGTGCCTCCCATCCCAAATCAAGACCCCATCAGCTTCATGTGAATGGCCCTGGAATTCCACAGAGATAGAATAGGCCCCCTTTCATACCCTGCCCTTCTCTGGCACTGCCCTTGACAGGAGATGCTCACCTGCTGAATGGGGCAGATGTCTCCTGAGAACAGCAGCAGTGAGACCAGACATTTCTCCAGAATAGAAGCAAACTCATGACCATCCCATTGCCACCTGTGGCTCAGTTCTCACACTGGTGTCCATCAGCTCCACCTGTGTGGGAGCATTAAGCACCTGGGCATTGGCTTCTCCCTTGATCACATCAAGAAGTTTATCCAAACCCCTCTGCCTTTCATGGAACTCAAACAATATGATTCCCTTGGAGGGTGACAGCAGGGAATTGTGGTGGGCCTCAAATCTGATTCCCATGCCTGGGTGTTTTTAACCCTTCCCATTTCCATCTCCCTCTGCCTTTCCCATGATTTCTCCAATCTCATGCGCACCTTTGGATACCATGCAGAACAATGATCCCAGTTAATTTGCATTGCACTAATCATCTCTGTAGCCTCCTTTCTGGTAGGGAAGTGACTGTGCCGAGCATTTATCCTGGCTCTCATTTACTCTCTCCCACTTTGCGAAGCAGTTGATATGCTGTCCATTTGCCTCTCTCCTTACACTTTCACTGGGCTGCCCTTTACTAACAATTACCTCTTGTACACTTTGTTCCTACACATTCCTTTGGTTTTCCTCCTGATTTCTCGTCTCACCACCACCTCAACATTTTATTCTACTGGAGAAGCAAGACCCCCATTTTAATTTTCCAAAGTATTATTAAAATAACGCTCCTGTACTGTTTCAAAGATACTGCTGTATTTTGTAGCAATGGCTTCTTAAGCATTACATTACAGTTCTGGCCTGAAGCGACAAGACTGCCATATATGAGCTCTTAAATACTTGGGTAACAGCCTAAAGAGACCAGGGTGCTCTACTGTGTAGATATGTGACAGCATTGTACATGACTGTCCCCTCCCCACCAGTGCTGCACTGAGAGACCTAACACTATTGAAAGTTGTAGTGTTCCTGATCCAGCAGGCAGACTGCAGAGCCCACAGGTAGCCCTGCTGAAGTCAATGGGGTACTGTGTGGGTGCAGAGGGTCTGTTGTGCAGAGTAGCTTGCAGGATCAGGCCCTCAGACTGTCACTGTCAAATACTGTGGCATTTTTTAGATGGGAAAAGTCTCCCCACGCCCCCACATATCTGCTATTTGTGTTGTTTTTGCTAATGAACTGGCAGGGAGCCTGCTGCTTTCAGAAATATTGTTACCAGTCTGTGTTGGGCAATGCAGCAGAGCAAGTTGGAGGCGTGCATGTATAGACAGGATCGGCATCCACACTGCCTTTGTTGGCATCATTGGGTGTGGGAAAATAAAGTGAACCATAAAAGCCAGAGGGAGTCACCCAAAAGTGTGACTGTCCCATAGGAAATGTACGACACTATCAGAGCCCTTATGATCTTCAATAGAACTCCAGACCATTTTCTGGTGTCAGTTTCCTTCCTTTAGAAACTCCACACTATGTAGCATGAGCCAGACTTTTAAAATTGACTAGCCATTTTGGGTACCTAATTTGAGATGCCTGAAGAGAGGCCTGATTGTCTGAAAACCAGAACCTGTCAGGTATCATGTTGAGCATCCACAATCACCAGTCACTTTTGAAAAATTTGGGCTTCCATGTAGGTGGGTTTTATATCAGTGCCTAGATGTTATGGTAATAGGAGCATTAGAAATACCAAGGCAGGAAGACAGAGAAAAATCTACTGTAAGTGAGTAGGGAAAGAGAGAAATCAGTTGAAAGCAACATTAAACTGAGTTTGTTTGTGCCCATCTTTGGTGGGTGGGGAAGGACATGTTGCCTATGGGATAGTTAAAAGTCCTGTGTGTCTTCTTGGAAGGAGTCCAGTAGATTGAGAAACAACCTCTGGGTCCCATCCAACATGATCCTCTCTACAAAATGGAATATAGCCTCTTGACTAGCTCTATGTGAATGATCTCTGAATGAAGGAGAGCTGCCACATTTGCTCACGAAGACATTGTGCTGCTGAGGTCAGACCAAGGGCTGGGTAAAGCCCCTTGGTGTCTGTGGGATAAGAAACATGCCATTCTACAGGAGACAGAGGGAGCCACGGAGGCAAATGGCTATGCCAAACAGTATCAGTGTTATGTAGGCAAATTTTCTTTTGAGAGGTTGTGCGGCCATACCAATTCATCTGTTTCTAAGAGGGTTAGACTCAGGAGCCTCGCCCCTTGGGGAACAACAAAGACAAACTGCCAGGACAATGTGGGAGAATATAGACTTTTACAGCTGTGGGTCAGGCAAAGGCAAACAGGATGCTGATGACAGTGGCGCACCACTTGCGGGACCAGATTCCAGCCAGTGCATGGTGATCAGGGAGGAAATCACTGATCAACTGAATGATGGGATGGGCACTGCTTCAAGACAGGAGTGAGGCGCACTGGCTGAGCTGGATAGGGGCAAGATTAGGATAACAGAGCATGGAACAGGCCAGGAGAGAGGTGCATCAGAACAGCTGTGGGAGTCCTAGGAACATGCTGGGAAAGCGATATACTTCAGCACAAAGCTGCACAGTAGCAGAAGGAGTGTTAGCCTGCGTACAGAGTCCCCTGGGGCCCCAAATGAAGATTTCCTTTCTCAACTCAGACCTGAATGCCCAATTTCATTAGCAAGGTGATGACCCAGCCTAGGGCAGTGGGTGTTCATGCCTCAGCAGGGCCATGAGAATCTATTAACCTCTGCAGCATAACTGGCACATGTATGTGTGATACTGGCAGTGGGGTGATGGCTCTCTCTCATGGATACAGCTGGCTTTAGACATCCATTGATTGTTCTGAATCTGCCATGGGTGGGTATGCAGAGGGAAGCTATTCCCCTGTCCAGCAGTAGCCAGGACAGTATCACAGGAAGGACTGACCTTCTACTCCGAGGATACACGATTACCTAAGGATGCAGGGAGAAGGAGGCTTCCTCACATGTCCTTCCCAAAGGCTTCCCTTGGCTGCTTTCCTCACTTGGGTGGGACACTTCCTGCTCCTTCCAGGGCAGGGGACAGTTCTCAACTGGAGTAGGATGCAATGACTGTTGAAAAGGTCAACACAAACACTAGTCCAAATGTCCTGAAACAATTCCGGGGCTGGAAATAAATGAGATACAAGTCAAATGGGGCAGCAAAGAGCTGACTATGGGGTGAAGGGCTCTTTGTATCTGGACAGCAGCAGAAACTTTCTCTACTTTAGCAAGGCAGTGGGCCCAGGGAGCCGAGCTATACCTGGAAGACTGGGGCCTCTGTGGGTGTGAGATCTTCCCCCACCCAATGTTTTAAGCTCCTGTTCAATCTTTCCCTCACCCATACATGTGCTGCATCAGCTTGGTGTGCCTGAGACCCTTATGCCGCTCTGACTCATCTGCAGCTGCCGCTAGTGGGTGATGGGGAGAGGCCATGCATCAGGCTGCTCCTGTCGCCCAGCATGCAAGAAGCTGAGCTTGGATTTCCCCTGCCATTCAGCACAATGCCCCATGCGAATGGAGATATGGTGGTGAAGGAGAGAACAAAAGAGGGAGACAGTTTTCATCTCTCCATTCCCACGAAAACAGGGGTGTTAAAATGAGTTCTGTGCTGAGCATTCTCCACTGGGAGGAGAGGGCTCAGGGCCACTTAAGTCTGTGGACTTTGCTATGTGATCCATTCCCAGCCTTCTGTGTCCCTGCAAGATTCCACAGCATTGTAAACCAGGGGGTGCAGGGGCAGGAAACAAGTGAAATCTAAATCCCCCAAATCTCCTGGCCTCTGCCTGCTCACACTGGTTTCACTTTGTTAAAGCCGATTTGAGCTCTGATCCCAGGGAGGGAGGAGGGAGCAGAGACTGGGAGAGAGAAGAGGAAGATGGGGAGAATGGACTGCGTGCGATCCTGCTGTCTGCAGGGCACAGGATGCTGGCAACAGGAAGGGGGGGGGGGGACACACACATCTCAGTGGCGGCAGGTTCATCTCCTAGAGTTCCTAAGGTTCATCCCCTAGAGTTCCTAGAGCTGGGTAGGGGATTAGGTCATCAGTGAGACGAATGCGGAGGTGTCCACTTCTCTCTCCATGGCAGGTTTCCTTTGGCAGTTCTGCTTCAGTAGCCCTATATGCTTGGTACCTCCCCCACACACAGGGTAATGTGAAGGGTAATGGCTTCTCCCACTCTGGAACCAGTAGAGACTGAGAGGTTAGGCTCATGTGATGTGGGTTCTGTTCCCAGTCTTGGTGTCCTGTTTCCTGTGCAACAGCAGGGGCTAGGATCACTGAGGAGCCTGGGCCTTGTTTCTTCATGGTTAGCACTCTGTGCTGTCAGGGTACAAAGCTTGGTTCCATTCCCACAGCTGGTCTTTTGCTTCCCCTCCAAAGCCAGTGAAGTCTGGAGATGCAGGGACATGGTTAACTCCTGATGCAGGTGTCTCCCTAGGGTGTGGATATGCATGTCCCTTACATGTGATGGAAGGCTGTGTGTGGAGCACTGCCGTGTAGGGGATTAGACCTCTTTGGGATGTGAGAGCACCATCTGTGGGATGGTGTATGGAGACGGGAGGGAGACAGGAAGGCTGGTGTCGGACTCATGGCAGCTCAGTTGTTTAATCTCCTGGATTAAGGCAGTAGTGGAATGCAATGTGCGGCTGTGACCTTCTCAGGGCTGCCTGGTGTGAACCCAGGTCAGCACCTTAAGAGGCTCCAATCAGATCACACCCTCTGGCCATTGTCTGAGGGGACATAAAGAGAAAAATTGAGGTTCTTTGATGCCAGTCAGTATCTGTTTGCAATCCTATTGATTTTCCTCGTCTTTTTTATCAGCAGGCCCCTCAAGCCCCATCTGCTGTTTCTCCTAAGTTTCTAAGGCAGATTCATGCTTTTTGATCTTCTGCTTTGCAAAGGGTTAAATCTAATCTGTGGAATTAACAAAAGCTGAGCCTCTACAGCTTCAGTGGGGTTCAGAGAATCCTCTCCAACATTTGGCTGAATATGGCCCAAAGCTTTCTCCAACTTGCTTTGGGCTGGAAAAATCAGGGCTGGAAATCTCACAAAGGAACAAGTTTTTGCTTTTGAGATTTCTGCGGCCTTGCAGTTTTAGCTAGGTTGCAATACCCATAAAAACAACCTTGCCCCTTTTTCCATGTTCTGGATTCTGACTGAAACCAGAATGCTTTGGAAGCCCCCAAGAAAAGTAGGAAAAGGATATAAAAATTAAATCAAAGATTTTCAAAATTGAAAGAAAATGACTGATCAAATGGGTCTCATCTCTTCTAACATCATCCACAGTGCTGCTATTTTATAAATTCCTAGGTAATCGTGTTTTGACTGGAGCAGCCATAGCTCTGATAGGTGTATGAAGAATGATTTTACATTTCCATAGAGCCTTTCACCACAGGATCAAATTTAACCTATTTTACTTTGCCCTGCACCATAGTATCTAGGTGATTTCCAAACTAAGGGCCCGACCCTGGCTGTGACTCAGCATTTGTAACTCTCAGATCCTTAGCATAGGAACCATGTCAGCCACATACGGGATGGAAATGGCAGCGGTGAGATCAGGAATTCTCACAGCAGACGCAAAGCAAACGTGTTTTCCTCCAGAATCTTTTGTAACTTGCTCCTAGGGGACCCCAGAGTTCTTTAAGGGGCCGAACCCAGCAGCGCAGCCACTGCTGCGAAATGCCATTCTGTGCCCAGTGATCACTCACACTCAAGATGACAGAACAAAACCTATACAATGGCAAAGGATGGAAGGTTAGGACAGGACACAGACACCCTGAAGCAAAGGTGACCTAGGCAGGTTGATTTGAGAGAGCTAGAGATAAATGACAAAGAACATTATGGGTAACAAAGATTTGCCACCCTTCCATAATTCAAGCAAGAGTCACAATTTTCACATCTGCAGCAAGTCCTTTTAGTCCAGTCTGTCTGGTAATTATAAAGCCGTGCACTGAGTTCAGTCATCACAGCATTATTACTTTGTCCCCTAAGGCAAGTACAAACATGGAATGGGAGAAGGTGAATTTATACGGGTTATAGATAGTAATCGATCTGGGGGAGTGACCATGCGTTCCTCTGGGTATGGCTAGACTGCAGGGGGTTTTCGGGATACTGGAGGTATCCCAAAAAACTCTGCAATCTACAGGGAATGTGTTTGCTCTTTCGCTTTTTTTTGCGGAAGAGCAAACTCGTGCTTTTGGAAGAGGGGTTTCTTCCGAAATTTGGCCCAGTGTAGACGGGCCAAATTTCGGAAAAGCCTCTTCCGACAAAAGTATTGAAAAAAGATACGCAAAATGCAGATTGCATTTTGCGTATCTTTTTCCAATAGATCTTCACAGTCTAGCTGTACTGTCTGGGTCTGGGCAGCATTGAGCACAGTTAATCAGTAACAATAAAAAAGAGGGTGAAGCTTTTGAAGACTCTATTTAAATACTTCTCTACCATCTCTATGACAGCTTGTCAGTGTCCTCAATGGGGTGGCTCTTTGGTGCCCATGATACTTTGCTGTAGGATTTCAACACCCCTGTGCCCATCTCTTCTTTCTCTGTAGATTATTGAATGAAAGTGACAAGCGGCCCTTCATCGAAGAGGCAGAGCGGCTGAGGATGCAGCACAAGAAGGACCACCCCGATTACAAGTACCAGCCGCGCCGGCGGAAAAATGGCAAGGCCTCCCAGGGCGAGGGTGAGGGCCAAGCCGAGGGAGAAGCAGGAGGGGCTGCCGCTATCCAGGCCCATTATAAAAACGCCCACTTGGATCACAGACATCCTGGGGAAGGATCCCCCATGTCTGACGGGCACCCCGAGCACGCCTCAGGTTAGTTCCATGTCTGCACCAGCAGCTCATCCTCCTCCAAGAAGAGTCCTCCAGTCCAGCTGGAGAATGGAGGACTCTCTAAAGTCTTAGGGCACCAACTTGTGAGCTGAATCCTTTCCCCCTGGTGGGATCCAGTAGTTGGACATGACCCCTACATGCTTGGTGCTGCCACCAGCACTGGGGACACCTGGGGAGCATAGGTGTTTCCATCTCTTTAGACAGGGTGGGAAATCATCCCCCACAGGGTTCATATGCAGAGTTGCCATTTTGGTCATGGCTGGCCACCTCCTCCCTTCTTGTCCCTCTGCAATGAGGTTCCTAGGGATGTCAGGCAGTATCGGCTCTGCGCAGTAGGAGGCGCAGAGTTGCTGTCTACAGCTGGCTGAGCTGTTTTATTGCCTTATGTGCCAGGGCTATATTATGAATTGGTAACACATTTGCTTTCTCTTTCCTTCCAAATGGTTTTCAATTCACAGGTCAGAGCCATGGACCCCCCACTCCACCAACAACTCCAAAGACAGAACTCCAGGCAGGCAAAGCTGACTCCAAGCGGGAAGGGCGCTCCCTTGGAGAAGGCGGCAAGCCTCACATTGACTTTGGCAACGTGGATATTGGAGAGATCAGCCATGAAGTGATGTCCAACATGGAGACCTTTGACGTCAATGAATTCGACCAGTACCTGCCACCCAATGGACACGCTGGCCATCCAGGCCACGTTGGGGGCTATGCAGCAGCAGCGGCCGCTGGCTACGGCCTTGGGAGTGCCCTGGCTGCAGCCAGTGGACACTCTGCCTGGATCTCCAAGCAGCATGGAGTCTCCTTGTCTGCTGGTACATCATCAGTGGTGGACTCCAAAGCACAGGTGAAAACAGAAGGTTCTGCCCCTGGAGGCCATTACACTGATCAGCCCTCCACTTCCCAGATAGCGTACACGTCCCTGAGCCTGCCCCACTATGGCTCGGCTTTCCCCTCCATCTCCAGGCCCCAGTTTGACTACCCCGACCACCAGCCCTCGGGACCCTACTATAGCCACTCCAGCCAAGCCTCTGGCCTCTACTCTGCCTTCTCGTATATGGGACCCTCGCAACGTCCCCTGTACACTGCCATCTCTGACCCTGCACCCTCTGTGCCACAGTCCCACAGTCCTACACATTGGGAACAGCCCGTGTATACAACTCTCTCCAGACCATAGGAAATGGGGAACAATGACCAAAGCAGCAACTGAAAGGCTCTGAAGAATCAACACAGGCAGAAGGGTCTGCAAACTCCGAGGTCATTCAGTGTAACCCAGCCATCAGAACCCACTGAGTGTCCAGACATGTCTATCTTGACCCCGGTTATCGCTGGCTCACCGCCTAGAGGAAGGTTTTACTCCTTTGCCCCTCCCAATTCAATGTATGCCAACCTAATTGACTTGCACAACCCTTTTGGCCTTCTAGATGAGGATGATTCTAGGCATGGAGTGACTGGTCACAGTGGGTTTCATCGTGTACACCTTGGACTGTAACATAAGAGATAACCCCCAACCTTAACTGCCCCCCAACTGCTTCAGTGATTTAGCAAGTATTTTGGATAGGCCACATGGCCAACTCATTGTCACTTGTGGGTGAAGAGTAGCTGGCTGAGTACCATGGTGGACATGGTGTGGAAGGAGAGGTAGGGCAGTACAGTCAACTTCCCTGTGCTCTGCAATGTTCCTAAGATTCACGCTTGCATGAATCTTGATCCCTGTTGGAAGACCAACCTATGCTTGCTTTCCTATTGACTTCCGCATCCTATCCTCCCCTCAATTCACCCTCTCTTTATTGTATGGTAATCTGAAGACTTGACTACAGTGGACTTATGAACCACATCAAGGGTTCTAGCATTATTCATGTCACAATATACGTATGTGGGAGCAACATCATGGACCATAAAGGCAACAAGGATGGAAACCTACTTTCTTATGACTATTTTGTATGGCTAGGAAACATGTCCTGTTCCCTTCTAAATCCTTCCATCTATCCTCTAATATTCCAAAAGATACACTACCAGGGCAATGCCAGCCCTTCTGACCTGTGTGTGTGTGTGTGCGTGCGTGCATGGGATGTGAGGGAAGAGTAGCTGAAGATACTGTGGCAACCAAAAGCATCAGTATGACTCCCACTTGCCCAAACACAGTTTGCTAAAATAATCAACTTATACTTACAAGGTTGGGCCCCCAAGCAGAGATGAACTAAAGAATACATCCCCTCCTGCCTCTTCATGGCTTGTTCCAGTTTTCCAACAGTCCTACCCTCATCAGAAGAGGAAGTTGTGGCACCAATTGTGAGGAAAGCACTCAGTGTTGGATGAGCATTAAAGACAATTGGTCCATGTAAAAAAAGATAATGAACTTGCCTTCCCTTTTGGGTTTCAAACTGGAAGCAACCGTCCCCAGTGGTCAGGCTGGTTCCCCCCATTCTTGTCCTCATCTTCAATCCCCCTCTTGGGTGGTGTGCTTGTTTATTCCACAACTTCAGGACTAGCATGGTTTCACAGTGCCAGAGAGCATGCTGTCATGAAGGATGTCATAACTCAAGGTGGGAGAAGATCATGCCCTCTAATGGGCCACCAAAACACACCATGGAATACCCAGCTGATATGTAGGTCTGAGAAGATAAGACAGACTGACTAAGCATAGCCTGTGATCCTCACTTCCACTGCTCTTCTCCTAGTGAGACTGCTCAGGATGACCTTTATACACCCTTCTCTCCACCCTTAGCTTTGGCTGACTCCTCTGTCATGTTTGAAAAGAACATGTAGTATGTTTGCTCCTCTGTATGCATGTAACCCATTGCTGCCCCCTCCCCTTATTTATTCCATTACACCTTCCCCTCCCAAGAAGCCCCTTTCCCTGTCCCCAAAATATGCTGTTCTAGCATCATTAACTCTGCATTAAATGTATTGAATAATAAACTTAAAGGTTTCATTTGTGTGTGTCTATTTTTTAAATTTTAATATTTTTTACTTTTTCAGCCTCATCTTGTCCTTCCTCCTCAGTAAGAGGGTGGGGTGTCTCTGCATCACACAGACCCTGTGTGTGTGTGTGTACACATTTCTTCTATGCCCATCACTGAAAGGATGATGTCAGTGAGTTTTAATAGTGTTGCCTGGACCAGGAGCCCCTTGTTTCTCTTCTCCTGATCTTGAGACTCATCTCCAAGCACTAGATCATGATACTTTCCTGCCAGAAACCCTCTCTTCCCAAACATATTCATGAAAATATGATCAACCTCACCTGACCTCCAAATTACATTTGGTACCTACTAAGAAGAGTCTAGTGCCAACCTACATGGATCCTGCACACATGAACACCAATGGACTTCCCTCAATGAGCATAACACATGACAGATCCCACCCTACTTCAGAACAGTCTCCTAAAGGCAGTGGTAGCCAGACAGAACCAGGGGATGCACAGCTAGAAAAGGGAACCATGGAAACTAGAAAGATCCAAGATTTCCTGAGCAGAGCCACGAGACTGGTTCAGTGCGCTTGTGTTTGCAAAGTGCACAGTGGGTGACTAGGGCATGTATGTGTTTGGAAATAGAGACCACAGCCAAAGCACATTGAAGTTAATGGGAGTCTTAGGAAAAACTCATCTATGAGCCCCCCTCAGTTCAGGTGCCCCAGAAGTGTGCAGCACACAAGCACCATCAGTGGAATGACTCAGACCTAAATTCATAAACTAGTCTGTTCAGTCTAGGGAATACGGGCAAAGCCTTTAAAAGGGGGAAAGCAAGGAAATCTCAATATAAACCACCAACCGGGGCAAGGGTCTGCAGGATGACCAATGGCATTGCTGGACAGCTCAGAGACTGACTGTGTAGGGAGGAAAAGGCTGGGGGGAGGGGCTAAGCACAGGAGGTGAAGGGTAGGTGAGGAGTGGAAAACGAAAATTCCTACTCACATGACAAAAATTTCCTCCCATACCTCCAGCTTAAGGAAGGGGCTGAGATTCTCACCTGATCAGCATCTAGTGGGGAAGGCTACTATCACCCATGCTGCTACCCACACCTGACACAGGATCCAGAACCACCTCACCTATAGCACTGCACTGGGAATGAAAGGGTTAAACACTCCCCTTGCAGCCTAGCAGGAGCTTGCCCAGAGTCCTTTGCTATCCCTTTAATCGTATCTGATACAGATGCAATGCTGGGGGGTGGGGTGGAGGGAGAAGGCGGGTATGAAACAAAGAAGCCATTTAAAAAAAAAGGGCTGAGAAAACGACCCCTGCGCTCCATTGCGGACGCCAAAACGATTGCACAAAGGCACCGTTCATGACTGAAATTTCACCGCGCCAACGTGATTAAAGGATTCCATGGAGGGGTGGGGGAAGAGGGCTGAAGGCCATCGCTCAGTGGATTAACCTATTCTTGGCAAGGATGGCATGGACAGCAAATATGTGGCCTCTTGGGAGTTTACACCCTTCCCCTAAATGCAGCTGGGTATGCCCCCCGCTTCACCTCATTTGGCCAATGACCTATTCAGCTCTTTTAAACTTGCCTCAGATGCCATCCCCTTATTTACATCTCATGTCCCCACACACACAAGGGAGGTAATTGGCACTGGTATGATTGTTAAGTGATTATATGAATACTATAAAGGGGTTGGTATAATGTAGGGACATATAATAATTCTACAGGTAAGAAGATATAAACTCCTAAGCAAAGAGGGCGCACACTCCCAAGCACTGTGTGGGTGTATATATTTTACAAAGCTTAACTAGCTGTAAGAGCAAAGGCTCTGAAATGCTATCCTAGCGCAAGGCAGCTCCTGTGCTTCTGGTACACTCCTACAGCAGAAGGCAGCATTCACAACTAAAGGGTGGAGGCGGTTTGGTTTTTTTAAACTCAAGGGCAACTTTTAATAACACAATCAAACCCAAGAAGAGGCACTCGCTGTTTTACCCTCCTGTTGCCTTTTTCACTCCTAGAGCCGACGTCCTTGCACACATAAAGGCTTCAGAGCAAAATCCAGAGCCAGCAGCAGTCTTTAGGCCCATGAGGACTTTACCATGAAGAAACAGCTTATCTTAGCAGCAGAGAAGTGGGCCCCTATTTGTGCTCCTCCCTGTGACCACGTCAACAGTGAAAGTTAACGTAAGTCCTGCTGTCTTAAAGGACAAGGTCACCTAAACCAATCAGACTGTTTAAAAAAAAACCTTCAAGCTGTTAATGGCATTTGTAGACTTATGGGGAGAGGGGACAACTGTGTATGTAGTAGAAGCACAGACTCCGCCTAGTTGTTGAACAGGTTCTCAGTTGGTGGCGATTCAGGTCGGCAACTGTGCTTCCTGCTGGGGCATTGCCACTGAAAGGGGATCCTGGTGATCGATAAGAAGTGGGGGGCAGGAGTGGGGAAACAATGGGGGATTTGATGAGAACCGCTCTACGATACTCCTGAGAAGCCCCCAGAGCCAGCCCCGATCAGAGAGGAAATTGGGGGTTTCCACGGCAACCTGCTCCAGGGCACAAAGGCCCTGCTGTCTACTAGAAGGCACTGGAGGTGTCTCCTCCACTCCAACCCATGGCTGTTGTAAAAAGGGGTGTGGGCAGAGGTCTGGTAATTGTTTCAAGGGAAAGCTAGACAGCTTCAGGATCATTTTTATAGAGCAAAGGTTTAATATGACAAGGAGCAACTAAACAGGGGGACGAGCTACTCCCCTCAATCTTTACAGTAGCTTATAGGCATAGGGCTTCTGAGGCAGAAGCACTGAGGGAAAGGCACCTCACACTGCTCACTGAGCCTAACAGCATGCCGACAGACACTATGCTTCTGAAGAGAGAAGACAGGGCAGGCTGAGACAGAGCGAAGAAATAGCTACAGATCTAAATTGATGGAAAACAGGAAGAAATCATCTCCTCCCAGGCATAGCAGACTGAAGGGGGAAAAACCCACAATTTACTATAAAAATGGGGTTTTATTATTTATTTACACAAATATAAACAAAAATAAAAGCATCTGCAGGAGGAGAAACCAGGGACATTTACGGGACGCAGATCAGTCTGTGATAATTAGCTCATCCACACCCCAGTCTTCATAGCTTCCGTCTGGCAGGTACCTGCGGATGATTATGGGGATCTTCCGAGCTCTGAAGGAAGGACAGAAAGGTAAATGGAAATGCCAGCACTTTAATTACACCTCAGCAAGTTCCAGAAGTTCAGATGTACCATGTGGCGAGAGTTGGTAACTCACTGGTTTTGTTTCATTAGCAGATTTCAGGTGTACCAGTTATGTGCTCATGATTTAGTATTAGAGTGAAAGCTCTTTCCCTTGAAAGGTCAGATCTTACAAGGCACTGAGCAAGCTCAAAGTAAAAAAAAAATTGAGGAAGCCCAGTACTTTGTTTCCATTGTAGGAATTCAGCACTGCAATCTAAAGCCATTGAACGTCACAGTGGTAAGAGACTGCGCATCCCAAGAGGCATGTGGGAGAGTCAATGGAAGTGAAAAATGAATCTACTGTTCTGATGGGAAACCCACAGTGATGAGTTCTCCACAAACCACTTCAGATAACTCTCGCTGAGTTATGAAGAATGTCATAAATAACGAACATTAACCCAGTGTCTTTTATCCAAAGCTCTTGATATATTTTAAGGATGTAGAGAATAGAGATCCTTTCTACCACCACCACCACCAAAAATGGGTACCTAAGTCAGAATACAGCTGCTGCTAATGCCCAGCAACAGTGTGTATCACAATTCAACTTAGAAAACAATGAATTCAATTTCATCTGAGGGATTTTTAAGTCAGCCGAATATAATTAACTAGACTGGAATTGGGCCAGGACCTGAGGCTCACAATGTTACAGTTTGTGAAAAGTAACATGGGACCTTTAATGATCACAAACACTCAGAATAATGGTTTTAAGCCTCATCCAAAAGATAGCCTCTGTGTTAGCAAAGCATTCAATTAGTACTATCCTAAGGCATTGACTTGGTACTGACAGAGGGTAGAGCACCCCCTAATGAGAAACAGTCACTACTTCCTACAACACCTCGGATTCCTTTCCAGGTCTTGCACTCTAGCACTGACCAGAACCAACTCCGGTTGTTTCAGGAGTTCTGACATGAGCACAAGCTGAGGTGGTACTGGCTGCTTATAAAGGGGAAGGAATGCAGTTAAGATAAGGCTCGCTCTTGAGGATGTAAAGTTTGCAGGACAAACTACAATGAATTAAAGCATAAAAATTCTAAACAAAAACACCAGTTCCAATTAAAAAAAATAAAAAAACCTAATGCATGACGAACAAGTGGGGTACCCTTTGCTATTTGATGGTCCAGTATGCTAGGAACTCTGGGTTAGCAGAAGTTCTGCATGGAAGGTGAGCTGTAACCCATGACTCTCAACAGCCTCCACCCATAACCCTCACATAGACAGATATGAGATGATTTACAGAAAGATTATGAAAAGGGAGGAGATAAATCCACTTCTGTGGAATATGCTGAAATTCAAATGATGTGTCAGTATCCAGATACCAATGCAAGGCTCCATTACGAGAGAGGAGACGGGCATCAGGGTAGGCAGCTAGTAGGTGTGTATGCATGTCTCTCTCTTGTGCCTCAGAAGTTATGGCATAAGGAATTGGGTGGGAGGGAGAAACAGAAAGCAGGGAAAAAAAATGATGGAGGGAGTCAGGGATTTCTTAATGTGGCCACCATGTGTTTGTAGTCATTTCCATCTATTAACATTTTTTCAGATGAAATGCATGCAAATATGAATGTATCCAAATGGCTACATGTGAATCAGTTCCAATCAAGAATTTATCCAATCCCAACAAGTTCATGATGGGGCCCTTAGAATCCCATTCAAGAAAAAAAAAGAATTAAAACCAAACCAGGAAAATGTTGCTAACCAGCAGAACTTTGGAGATGCTTGTAGGACTGGAGAATACAGACATCCAAGCTACCTACAAGCTGGGAACAGGTTCCGAACTGGAAAGAGGAAGGGGATTCATATTCCCAGGCCAGGAATTCCATTCTAGCCACAAACCTTTTTCAGAGTGACACAGACTGCCTGCATGAACATGGAGATTGTATTCGTCCATTGTCATCAAGCAAGAGCGCAAACTGTAGCTCAGGAACTAATGGAAATAAACCCTCATCACGAGGGTGATCAGGAGGGGAATGTAACTCTAAGGACACATTTTGTTGTCAAAATCCCCAGGACTTACTTGAGTTCTTTCATTGCAATCAGAAGAGGGTCTGTCTCTCCTTCCAACTCTACCATGACTGGAGCACACATCCTAAAAGAAAGAATATCCACAATCACGAAGGGGATGGAAAGGAGTGGGAGAAATATAGTAAAGCATGGGGGCATACTTGTTTCACAAACATGTCTGTTACCCAGATAAAGTCCAGCAGAGTGTGAAGGATGGAATGACAGATCCAATTCTGATTTGTAAAGTCTCCTTTGGCTTGGAGACCAAAGCTCCTCAGCAATTTCTCTTATGCCAAGACCCTTTCCTGTTGTGGCAGGAGCATGTCCAGCAGTTAGTGACAGGGTGCAAGTTTTGAGATGAATGCGTTTCATGGCCCTTCCCTCAATCTTTGCTCACAGTCTGGGATTTGAGATTCACAATGAAGCCCACAGCCCTTGAGAGGTCACTTCCTGGCATATTTCAATGTGAGGACAGGAAACAGTGACTCCAAAATTAACCCAGTAATACATACCATTTATTAGTCAAAAAAAGGCACACTGAAATCATCCCCCCACCTCCAAACCCCCTGGATTTGTTGTTTGGCTGAGATGCTCAATATCTTGCAGATCCTGTTTTGGGGGAAGTGAAGGGCCCATTTTTTAACCCCAAAATTTTATTACAGAAAATTTAACATCTCTTTGGAGGGGTTGTGGGAGCAGAGCATAAAAAATGGGGATTATCCTGATGTCTCCTTTTAAGAGATGGCAGCAAAGGAAGCACAGGCTGTTACAGTAGAACAGCAATGGGCAACCTAAGCTAGTGAGTGGGCCACATGAGTAGCTCTCCATCTCAGTGAGCTGCAAGGTTGTCGTAACCAAGATAGTCTCCTGAGATAGGTTAGTTCTGCTAACTGCGCTTGTGTATCTAGAATTTGCTGACTAAACCATAGCAGAACTTTGACTGGATGCAGAGGGAGTATGCAGCTCTCACAGTCAATGCTGCATGCAAGCAGCATGCACCTCACTTCATGTGGCCTTGCTTTAAGTGTGTGTTACTTTAGTAATACCAATAGGAAAAAAACTATGCGGATGGAAACCAGCATAATCTGGCAACCCTGCGTGTGAGCAAAAGTAAACAAAATGTCTCCATACAGGCTGTCCACCACTGCAAAGAACCTCAGAATTACAAACTGACCAGTCAACCACATACCTCATTTGGAACTACAGGCTGAACCTCTCTAGTCTGGCACCCTCAGGACCTGACCGCTGCTGAACCAGAGAATTTGCCAGACCTTGGAAGGTCAATAGTGTCTAGCAGCATTACCAATACTTCCATTGCCTACCAGGCTCTCAGAAGTAATTTAAGTGTAAATTAAACAACAGCACAGAACGCAGAGAGCCAGGACTGGTGGCTATAAACAAACTACAGGAAACTTGACCACATCCATAAGTGGACCTCCGGCTAACTAAAATCATGCCAGACCACAGATATTGCTGGACCAGGGAGTGCTGAACTAGAGAGATTCAACTTGTAGAAGTATGCAAAGACAAAAAAATTGAAAAAGTAAATAGTACAGTGCTTTATTAAACGTAAGCCATTAACAATAATGGGGAAAGCAGCATTTTTCTTCAACATGCTAAAGATTCAAAGCTGTATTAAATCAATATTCAGCTGTAAACTCTTGAAGAACAACCATACAATTTGATAAGGTGAGCTACGAACAATTTGGAGTTATGAAAAACATCCATTCCCAAGGTGTTTTCAACTCTGAGGTTCAACTGTATATGTAGACTTGGCCACTGGGGGATGCTGCTGGCATAGAATTGGAATTAAAGACTCCATTACATAGGAGTAGATAATATAGCAATAGGCAGCAGATTTGGGGTTTTGGGGGGGTTTTTTTTGCCTTTCAGCAAATTAAGAAAACATGCAAAGAATGGCTTTGCTTAAGCAATGGCTAGGCAAATAATAGCTGTGTGAAGCAATGACTAAGGAGAGAGTCAATAGCCACCTGCAATTATCTGTAAAGTGTAAGGGAGAAGAATTGTTTTGAGTAATCTGGAAGAGTATAAGCAGGAGTAACAGGATGAAAACAAGCAATGGCATGATTTCAGATGGATATAAACTTTCCCAAAATTGTGGTACAGTCTCCCAAGAAGTGAAAGACCCTTGACCTGCATAATTTAAAATTGCACTAGAGAGCAGGAGTGTTAAATTTCAATTAATCAGCTAATTGAGTAGTTGATGGAATTTCCATCGACTAGCTGATTAGTCAATAAGGAGGGTGGGGCATTTGCTATCCTGCACCTCTGCCTTTTAACTGTAAGTAAGAGCCCCACAGCTCTTAAGGTGGCTCCCCCCAGCACCGGCTCCTGCTCTCTTCCCCTTGCTGCCTCTGATACAGAGGCTGCAAGGGGGGGAGCAACAAGCCGAGTAGTGACTCTACCCGATAAGCCTAGGCTTATCAAATAGTTGTTGACTAGTCGCTTTCATCCCTACTGGACAGAGAACTAAAAAAAGCAGATAGCAGGTGGGATGGTACATAAGCAACATTTAGACTGATAATGCTAGGAAGCTAATCATGATGGGCACCATTGTTTCAACTGCTGCCCAAGCCAGTAAATGACAGTCCCTGCCCCCAAAATAATTGCAGTCTAAAAAATTAGATATATGTTTTCTATTCATACTTTCTACAATCAGAGAACTTTGTCAACAAATATCATAGAAATTCCCCTGGGTCTTGGCTTTTGTAAACATCCTGAGCTTTTCAGCACAGTTTGGATTCCCCTTGGGAAAGGAAGGAGACACACCTAGAACACTACTTCCACCCTTCTCTGGCCTTTAGCAGAAAGCTCTGATTACAGATGAGAAATGCCTCCCACTTTTAAACAACCAAGATAGATGGCATGAAGGCTATACCATCAGTAGCAGTGTCCTGGGTATAATGCTCTAGCAAGGCTGCAGAGACTCAAGTTTCCATTTCCAGGCCCTACATTTTGCAGGTGTCACACAGAACCTCACCTCGCAGGGCAGGTGGGGAATCCACAAAGCTATGGAAGATCACGAATGGTAAGAAAGTAACTTAAACATGGAAAAAACATTTTGAAATGCCATGAGATGCCTATGCCAAGGCTGGGGGGTGGAACAAGTGTACTTACGCTATCTGGAGAGCACGAGTGCCCAGGACTCTGGCTCGCTCATATTTGGTCATATATGGAGTCGTGATCCGCTTCTGATTTGCCTGTTGTCTCTCTCCAGATGGAAGGATTTCTACATTCTCTTGACCCTCCTGAAGAAATAAAGGAATATAAGCTATTGTAAGCACACTGAGGGAGCTGGGGGTCCTTAATAGATTTTCCTCAGACTTTGGAATCAAAGTTTAAAGTCTACACAGAATTCCAGAAAAGGACTTTGAGTAAAGAACAACCAAACATCCAATTGGGAAGTGCATTTATCTGATTAATATTAGGTTACCAAGATTGGCTAAGGTTCTGGGTCCAGTGTCCCACAACTGTTTCTTTACATTTCCATACTGGAGATCTGGATTCTAATCCCATTCCTAGCATATCACTCTGTAGAGTGCAATGCGATCAAGATAATAGAATCAGAGAGTTAGAAGGGACCACCAGCGTCATTTAATCTAACCCCTGACAAGATGCAGGGTTTGTTGTATCTAAATGAGGGGTGGAGGACCTTTTTTGGGTTGAGGGCCGCTGATCCACATTCCCCTTGCACACCAGAGCCTACAGGGTTCCAGGCTAGATTTTGGAGCATCAGCGTGGGCTCCCCAATGCTGGGGGAGAGCCCTGGGCTTCGGGGGCCAGATCCAGGCAACCTGGAGGCCACATCCGACCCCCGGGCCTTAGGTTCCCTACCCCTGATCTAAACCATCCAAGACTGACAGTAACCTCCAGTGATGGAGCTTCCACAACCTCCCCTGGCAGTCTGTTCTATTGTCCTGCTGTTCTTACTGTTAGGAAGTTTTTCCTTAATCTAAATCTTCTGTACTGTACTGTGAACCCACTGCCTCTGGTCCTTTCCTCTGCAGAAGAGAGAACAACTTTTCTCCATATTTTTTATGGCAGACGAGTGCTCTAAGAGCCTGCACCCTGCAGTGCCATCATAGGGACAACTGCCATTCCCAGTAACTAGCTCCCAGCAGGACAGGAACTCAGAGCAGTTTGGGGAAAATGCAAATGCTGTATAAAAAAGGAGGCATGGTGAAGCATACAGGGGCTAAGCAGAGAGCTGTTGGGGAGGAAGGGTTTGAGCACTGACCTCCTCTGCGTTCTCCAAATCATCCAGCCCTTCATCTTCCTCCACGTCATCAAAGTCATCACCATCAAAGCTGCAGGTGACAGAAGGTCACATCACTCTACAGCCAGAGCCCAACCTACATGCTGCCGCCACCCACTGTGGAGATTCCAATGCAGCCTTGGTGTCTCCCCACCCCACTGGCCCGCTGCTTCTCCCTGCACGGCTCCACCCCCCCCGCCCCTCCTTTCTCCTGCATGACCCCCACCCCCACCCCCACCACTCTACCTACTTCCCAGCCGCCCCTTTCCCACGCGCCGCCCCGGAATCCCCTTCCACCCCTCACCCCACTTCCCTGGCCCGCCCCCTGCCCTGGCCGGGACCCGCGTGCGGCCTGGCCCTTCACCCCCGGGCCGGACCCCCTCCCCAGCCACGGCGCCTCCTTCTCACTTGTCCTCGTTGTCGGACATGCTGCCGGCCCGGCGCGAGAATCTCGCGACACCACCCGCAGACCCACCAGGTGACGACGGAGCAGGCAACCCACGAGAACGGCCGATGGTCTCTCCGAGCAGCGACTTCCGGGGTCAGGGCTAACGGAAGCGGAAGCGGGTGGCGGAGCGGATCTCCATGGTAACGGGAGGCGCTAATTCGGGTGAGTAGGCTGGAGCGGCTGAATCGCAGCGAACTTCCGAATCTCCGCGTTTCCGGGTTGGGCCCAGGCCACCCGCCAATCAGGGACTAGCACGGGTTTCCATGGAGACTGGAAGATGACGTTGGTGCCTCATTCTGCCCATCAATTGCATCACAGCTTCGTGATGTGACGTCACCGTATTATAGGCTTCCTCTCCCATTGGGCGCTGGGTGGCGAGAACCCCGTGAAGGGGGCATTACACTGCCAGGCGCTGATTCTGCCTGGGCGCCCCCCTCTGTGGGAGAGGCCCTGTGCCCCTAACAGCATTGCACCCTTGGGCGTGAGTGGGGCCATGACGAGGCATCCTCACAGGGAGGTCCTGGGCCTGGCCTTGTTGGGTTAGTGTTGCTGCATTGCATTGCTCTGGGGGGCCTGGGCATCATCCTACTGCATTACGCAATGGGCTGGGTGGGTGTTGTTTCATGGCATTGCATCGTAGGTGACTCACAGTAGCAGTCACAAGATGCTCCTGTCAACATTTTATTTGCTAAATGGGGTGCCTCCATACCTGCTCCCTGTTCCTCTGGGTGGTCCTCCTTGCAACCCCTCCCCCTACTGGCACAGTCATCTATGTCAGTGGTTTTCACACTTTTTTTCTCATGAACCAGTTGAAGAAAATTGTTGATGCCTGCGACCCAACATAATTTGACTACAGTGGGGGCCCCGGGATGGAGCTGAGGATGAGAGCTTTGGGGTGTAGGAGGGGGCCCAGGCTTTGGGGGTGGGTCAGAGCTGGAGCAGGAGAGGCTTACTTTGAGCTGCTTTCAGTCAGCAGTGCAGTGGGGGTGCCAAGTCAGGCTTCCTGCCTCTCCTGGAACCACAGACCATGCCACACCACAGAAGCAGCCAGCAGCAGGTTCCCAGCCTATGGGAGTGCGGAGCTAGTGCTCAGGGCAGGGGCAATGCACAGAGCCCTGTGTCCCCTCCTGCCACCCATCCCCCACCTAGGAGCCGGGCCTGCTGCCGGCTGCTTCTGGGGCAACATGCAATCTGCATTGCCAGGACAGGCAGTTAGCTGCCTTTGCTCCTCCACTGATCCCCCTGCAGCGAGACCCAGTGCCTGACATTCTATGACCCAGTACTGGGTCACAACCCATAGTCTGAAAACCACTGAGCTATGCATTGCATTGAGGTGGGGCACTGCTCTGTGGCAATGCAGTGTGGGGGTGGTAGGACAGCTCCCTGTTGCATTGTGCCAAGGTGTGAGGAGTATCCCACTGGGGCACTGCACTGTGTGTGGAGCAAGGTATCTTCTCTATGTAACTGGATAGTGATGACATCTGTGGTATCACAGATGTGAAATAAACTTACATTGCTGCATCCCATGGGGAGGGAGAAGGATATTTTCCCTTCAGCCAGTGGTGATGAGTTGACTGGTGGGAAAGTACATGTGTTTGTATGTGTGGCAGTGCTAAGGTCCTTGAAGATTACAGACCAAATCAGCATAAATTAAGATTATATATGGCAGGAGTGGGGAACCTTTTTTGGGTCAGGGGCCAATGACCCACAGAAAAATCAGTCAAGGACCAACACACAAGTGAGAAGCCAACTCCCCCCCCCCCAACTGATGTGGCCCTCAACTGATCAGCAGAAAAAATTGACACTTCCTTCACTCATGCAACTCAGGGCACCAGGGTTCCCCTCAAACTCCAGCCGTGTGAGAGGGGCAGGGCTCAGGGCTCTCCCCCAGGACTGGATTAACTCTTCTGGGGGTCTGGGGCTAGTAGATTTTGTGGGGGCCCCTAGGCTTTGAGGTGGGGCTAAAATGAGGGGATCAGTGTGCAGGAGAGGGCTGCCAGGGAGTAGGGTGTGGTGCAGGGTCTGGGTAGGTGGTAGTGTGCAGAGGCAGAGTGGGGGTATGGAGTCTGGGCAGGAAGTAGGGTGCTAGAGCAGGCTGAGGACAGGCAGCAAATCTGTTATTCCCTCTGGAGAGGAAGTGCCATGTTCTGAGATCAAGCATGTAAATTTGTTGAGCTCATGCATCCCAGTGTATAGCATCACTGCAAAGAAAGGTGTAATTGCAGTGCGGGTAAGCATACCCACACTAGCTTTAATTGACCTTACAGGGTAACCATAACAGTGAAAATATGGTGGCATGGGCTGCAGTGCAGGCTAACAATCCTAGCACTAATTGGCTGCAGGGGACCCTTGGTATATACTTGGATTGCAAACCATGCTGAAATCCATGCTCCCATAGCTTCGCTACCATTGTTGCCTGCTCTCAGTAAATTAAAACTCGTCTGGGTATGTCTATCTGTGCTAAAATTACAGCACATTAATTTGTGTTGTCAAGGTATTCCAGTCTACGTAGTGGTTAATATGACTGGTGAATTCTAGGGGTTTACAGCCTTTCTTAATTTGAAGTAATTTTGTCATCTCAACAGAAGCGAAAATAAAAGAGGGCATGGAAGATTCCCTCAGTAACTTTTCAGGGGTCAAGGCTTCAATAGATTAGCTATATCTAAGTAAGTATTAAGGTTGACTTTGAAGTAGTAGAGACTAAGTAATGGGATCCTAGAATGATTGAGGGCCATGAACAGAGAATGTTCTTTTGAGTTGACTCCTGGTCTCACTGTCATTTACAGGGTTTCACAATGTCTTCCCAGGAGGGAAGAAGAAAAGTGCCAGCTGTCCCAAAAGGAACTGGTTTTTGGCATTCTCCTGGGATAACTCAGTATGGACAAGAAACAAAAGAGCTGTTGAAAGGTAAAAGGAAGAGTGAATGGAGAACAGTGAACAGGTCTTTGACACGCTTTGTATCATGCTTCCTGCTTCACTGGATCATTGTTCCATTTATAGGAGCAGTTTGGACATTTTAAAAAACAATCCAAAATACTCTACTGCTCACACAATTCTCCCCCCTCCCCCACCCGTGAAGAAGATGAAAGAGAGAACGAACCATATCTAACAGATGTTAGTCACCTCATTTGATGCACTACTGGAAGGTGCCCAAGTCCTACAATGATTAGGATGGTAAAGGAACTTACCTAGAATAGAAAAAACATTAGTAACTCATGTTGCTCCTGATGCTTGGAATGCTCTTCCTAAATCCATTCTCTCCTTCTTCCTCACCTCATTCACTAACTCCTAAAGACTCCTGCAGCACCCAGGCCTGCTGACAGGGAGGGCAAAGAGAGCAACTACCCACAGGGCCTGGCAATTCCAAAGGGCCCAGGGCTCACAGCAGTGGTGGTGGCCAGAGTCCTACACAGCACTCTCTGAATGGCTCTGAGGGCTGGTGGGATGGCACAGTCCATGTACTGTTGACGACTGGCTGACGCCAGCCCTTCCCCTTCTGCCTGATGTCCTGCCCTTTCTGGAGCCCCTGACACACATCTTGCCTAGAGGCCTGGCAAGTCTTTCTGCCCCCTTGGCAGTACCCTTTCCCCCATATATACAGTTCAGTGGTTTAGAATGTGTATCAGCCTAAACTGACTAAAAGTATTATTCTATTACCATAACCCATGCCATTCCTCACCCTTCCCTTTCCTGCTCTCTGATACATTCTCACACCTCCTATCCAGCATTTAGTATAGAAGCTTTTCAGGGCAGGAACCTGTCTTGTATGTATTTCCTATAAAGTGCCTATCTTATCCAATATATCTGTCTCTCTGGATTTTTACATAACACCCAAGCACGCTTAGGGGTTTTACAACATACTAAATAACAACCTAGTTCTGTATCCCTCCTTCAATGGTAACCAAAGTAGATAACATAAAATCCCTTTGTTGTACTAATTCCACATTACTATGCCACATAGGTTACCACATGGGTAATGCCATCCTGATCCCCTAATTGATGATCAGGTAAAGGATTAGGCTCCATAGCTTGTTTAACTAGTTCCCTTGCTAGAGTTACTGCAAATGCTGTTCTCATTTGCTTTCAAGTTTTGGAGAACGGTTTTACCTCTACCACTGCCTTTACACATCATTTTCAAAGATGGTGTTTCCTTTTTTATGAGGGTAAACACCAGTACTGTTGTAAATTAGGCACTTATTTAGGTGCATAACATGGATTTAGTAAATTAACTTTAGGCACTTACATCTGGAATTCTCCGCCTAAATCATGAATCAAATCATGAATCAAAGGATTTTTATTACAAATATGGAATTTCTGCCAAAGCCATTCCCCTCTTCTGTATTGGTTGCCTAAAGTAGACAGGTAGTTCCTTGGGCTGTTTCTCATGAGTTCTCAGGCTGGGGTCTTTAAAGATGTTTTTTTTTTCCTTTCAGTGATGATGGAGGAATCCAAACTTACCAATTTCCAGAAACGCCACCTCATGGACTGCATGAAACGTAAGTGATGCCTCAGCTTTGTCCACCCACAACCCACACGCACACATGCTGCCTTCTTCTGCCTACTGCGTATCGGAGTTACTTACTCCTAACCCCGATGAAGCATTCATGTGACCCAGATACATAGATCATTCTTTTTACAGAAGGCATTTACCTATAAACTGGTGGAAGGGGAAGAAACCAAAAGGCAAGAAATGAGGGTGGGCTAACGATTCCCTTCTTTTCAACATTTGGTTTACCACAGCTGTTCTCATCTCTTTCATCATTCCACAACAATAGAGGCTGCTCTGATGGGGTACATCTACATAGCAGGGCTATAAGTTGAGTTAAGCTATGCAACTTCAGTTACGTCAATGGCATAGCTTAAGTCGAAATAGCTTAACTTGGCATTAGGCGCTGTCTACACAGCAGGAAGTCGAAGAAAGAACACTCTTCTTTCGACTTCCCTTACTCCTCGTAAAATGAAGGTTACATGGGTCGGAGTAAGAAGTCCTCCAGCTCAACATTATTTCAAAATAAAGGCTTGTAGCGTAGACGTGCTTTTTGTTATTTTGGAATAACAACAGTTATTCTGAAATAACACTGCTGTGTAGACGTACCCATGGAGTGCAGTCTTTCTCTTTTGAACCCCCCATCTAATCACCATAATTTAAGGCAAAATTTGGTAGCTATTAACTTTCTTTAGAAGGACTGGTTGGGGTTTCTCTCCACATAATTGGTCCAGGGAATGAGACATAATACTGGAACTGCATTATGTGGCCCAGGCCATAGACTCCGCTGTTCCTAACGTGCCATTGTTCTCCCTTTCTTTCCAGGAGGTGTTTCCCTCCCCACTCACTGCAACCCCACATCCAGCAAAGACTCACAGCTTGCAGAGCCTGCATCTTCTCCACCAAAGCCTTGTCTTTCGATCAGTCTGTTGGCCAGACCTCATCTCCGACCTGCCGAGATCTGCCGAGCAGGCGATGCCTACAGCCGAGAAAAATTCAAGCCTCGGGCCACTCGTAAGTGAGCAAATTCTGCTAAGGGATCAGTTTTGCCTCCTCTCTTTCTCTGCTTTCTAACCTCCTTCTTCCTTCTCTCTAATCCACTGGCAGGTGCACAAAAGCCACAGCTATGACAGGACTTTTGACAGTGCCTATCTTCACTGATGATCACCTCCCAACCATGCTGGCTGGGTGACTCAGTGGCAGAGTAGGGTGTCACTTTACTGTATTCAAAGCAATTATCACATAACTTTATGGCTTATAGATTGGTATCAGATCCCTGATGTAAATGTTGCTGGCACTTTTGTTGCCACTACAGTATCAATAGTGCAGGGGTTGGCAACCTATGGCTTGTGAGTCAGATGTGGCTCACAGCTCAAGCTCAGTCCCTCCTTGCTCCCCCCTCTCCTCCCAACGAGGAGCTTGTGCTCCAGCCTTGTGCCCCCTGCAAGATTGGAGCCAGTGCCAGCTTTCTGCCGGGGGAGGGGTAGAGAAAGCCTTGAGCCTCATTACGCGATCAGGGAAGAAATGGAGCCACAAACAACTCCACGTGCGCACATTCCCCCTCCCCCAGCTGGGGGAACAGCAGCGCACAGACATGCTGCCTGGAGGCTTTTCCTGCTGCTCCATTGGTTAGTAAGAAGCCATGTCTGGGACTGGGAGCCAGAGAGCAGTAGGGGCACAAAAGCAAGTAAGTGCTATCCAGACCCTGCACTCCCCAACCCCCCTGTACCAAGACCCTGCACCCCCACCCTGCTCCTACCCTCTCTCTCCTGGCCAGACAGCTGCCCCCAGCCTTCTCCTGCTTCCTCCCCCAAGGCCAGACAACTACTCCCAGCCTGCTCCTGCTTCCTCCCCCCGACCAGATACCTACCCCAGCCTGCTTCTGCACCCTCCCACTACCCAGCAGAAGTCCTATTAAATAAAATCTGTGACTGCTGTTTCATTTATGCTATTATTAACCATCATGTCAATTATCTATAATATTAAGTTGTATATTTTCAATCATGCAAATGGGTATTCTTATACTGGCTCTTTGTTGACCAGAACAATCTGAATTTTGATGTAGTTTGGCTCTTTAGTTTGAAAAGATTGCCGACCCCTGCAATAGTGATTGTGCTGTAGATAAGATGGGAATGGAGATGTATGTACCATAATAGATATTTAAGAACATAAGAACACCATACTGGGTCAGAGCAAAGGTCCATCTAGCCCAGTATCCTGTCTGCCAACAGCGGCCAATGTCAAATGCCCCAGAGGGAGTGAACAGAACAAGTAATCATCAAGAGATGCCTCTCCTGTCATCCATTTCCAGCTCCTGACAAACAGAGGCTGGGGATACCATTCCTACCCATCCTAGCTAATAAGTATTGATGGACCTAACCTCCATGAATTTATCTCGTTCTTTTTTTGTACTCTGTTAAAGTCTTGGTTTTCACAGCATCCTCTGGCAAGGAATTCCACAGGTTGACTGTGCTCTAGGTGAAGAAGAACTTCCTTTTGTTTGTTTTAAACCTGCTACCTATTAATTTCATTTGGTAACCCCTAATTCTTATGTGATGGAAACAAGTAAATAACTTTTCCTTATTCACTTTTTCCATACCAGGCATGATTTTATAGACCTCTATCATATCCCCCCTTAGTCTCCTCTTTTCTAAGCTGAAAAGTCCCAGTCTTTTTTTTAAATCTCTCTTCATATGACACCCATTCCAAATCCCTAATCATTTTTGTTGTCCTTTTCTGAACCTTTTCCAATGCCAATATATCTTTTTTGAGATGAGGCAACCACATCTGTATGCAGTCAAGATGTGAGCATACCATGGATTTATATAGAAGCAATAAGATATTTTCCATCTTATTCTCTAACCTTTTTAAATTATTCCTAACAGTCTGTTTGCTTTTTTGACTGCTGCTGCACATTGAGTAAATGTTTTCAGAGAACTATTCACAATGACTCCAAGATCTCTCTCGACTGATTATAGCTAAATTAGTCCCCATCATTTTGTATGTATAGTTGGGATTATTTATTCCAATGTGCATTACAGTAATTCCTCATTTAACACTATAGATATGTTTCAGAAAATGATCGTGTAAGTGAAAACGTATTACGTGGGGTCAATTTTCCCATTGAAAATAATGGAAAAGATGGGAGTTGCGTTTCAAGCGGTGGCGACTGTTGGGACCAGGACATAAGGTTGAGGGAAAAAGGGGACTGGGTTACAGCAGGGAGGGGAGGCGTTTGGCTCTGGGAAAGGGAAGGGGAGGAGAGGAGAGGGGGATTGGGTTGGGAGTATGCCCCTGTGATGGGTCTGCTGGGACCCGCACTGCGTCCGGTGAGGAGGGGTCACTGGGGAACGGTGAGGCAAGCAGTGAACCCTCCGCCGCTTTGCAGGGAGGCGGGGGAAGACCCGTGCAGCCGCTGGCGATGGGACGGTTGGGGAAACCCAGCCGCTGGCCTGCAAGCAGGGGGGAGGAGAGGGGACAAGGTGTCTGGCAAGAGGGAGTCTGCGGGGAACGGCGCGGCAAGCGGTGAACCCTCCGCCGCTTTGCAGGGAGGCGGGGGAAGCCCCACGCAGCCACTGGCAACGGGCCGGCTGGGGAAATCATGTTATTCCGGGGACAGTCGTGTAATTAAAAAAAGTTCCCTAAAAAAAATTGTGCTATCGTGAAAACGTGTTAAGCGGGCACATGTTAAATGAGGAATTACTGTACTTTGCATTTATCAACATTAAAATTCATTTGCCATTTTGTTGCCCAGTCACCAAGTTTTTGTGAGATCCTTTTGAAGCTCTTCACAGTCTGCTTTGGTCTTAACTAACTTGAGCAGTTTAGTATCATCTGCAAATTCTGCCATCTCACAGTTTACAAATGATCTGGAGAAAGTGGTAAATAGGTTAAATAGGATTGGTCCCAGTATAGATGCTTGGGGGACACCAATAGTTACTGCTCTCCAGTCTCACAACTGACCGTTACCCTTTGTTTCCTTACTTAAGAGCCTTTGGTGAGGGATTCTGTCAAAGTCTTTCTGGAAATCCACGTACACTATATCCACTGGATCCCCTTGTCCACATGCTTGTTGACCTCCTCAAAGAACTCTAGTGGATTGGTGAAGATTTCCCTTTACAGAAACCACATTGACTTTTCCCCAACAAATTATGTTCATGTGTGTCTGACAATTCTGTTCTTAACTATAGTTTCAACTAATTTGCCTGGTACTGATGTTAGACTTACTGGTCTGTCACCTCTAGAGCCCTGTATTTCCTGTGCAATTACTTCTATAGACTCTCCAATTGTGTATGTCCAGGCACAGCTCTCAGCAGGGCCTTGGCCAGGGGCTTGTACTTCTGTCTCAGTCTACCAAAAATTGGTTTTCTTCATCTTCTACAGGTGACTTAGAGAGGGAGAAGGAAAGGCTCCAAAATATCTTAGCAATTGGAAAGGACATGGTGGAACACAAGTCACAGCAGAAGCCAGTGCCCACAGAGGAAAAGGAAATTCCTGAACCTGATCGGTTTGAAGAACGTATGTATGAAAATAGGCCCAGGACCAAAGGAAAGCCTTACGTACTGGCCCCTGACAAAAGGCAGGGTGGTGGGCTTCATGCACTAACGAGCTGAAATTTGTTATGGCAGGTGGTGGATTAGACATTATCTAGACACAAATGGTTTGTCTATATAGGTATACCAGTAGTACAGTACCATAGCTATCCCAGCAAACTCTCCTAGTGGAGATACAGCTCATACTAGCAGAAAAGTGCTTTTGGCACCAATTCCCCAAATAAAATCAGCTACACTGGCAAAATCAGTTTTTGGCTAGTATAACTGCTCACAGCTATATCAGTTTGGAAGGTGTTTGTTAGTTCAAAGTGTGAATAATTGGGAAAACTTTTAATGTAGACTGGGCCTTAGTGAACCTCTGCTGTGTTTGGCATGTAGAATCCTCAGGTAATTCTCAACATCCCACTGCACTGAGCTTTTACAAACACTCCCCAGCCCCAAATCCAGCTGTATTTCCTTTAGGCCAGAGGAGAGAGGAATAGAGATTATTTCTATCTGTAAGTGTGTGTCGGGGGGGGGGAGTGCACTAAGATTCTATGGTGAGGGGGGCAAAGTCATTGTCGTTCTTGATATTACCTTCTCCCCTCAGAGGGGATGCATCATCATTGCCTCACCACTTCGACCTGTTCTGTCCATGTCTCTTTCTTTTGTGCTCAGTGGTGAATGAAATTCAGGAGAGGAAGGAATTCCTGGCAGAGATGGAGACTCTGGGCCAGGGCAAGCAGTATCGAGGGATTGTCCTCACTGAAATCTCACAGGTACCTTGAGAACCCATCTGACCTCTCCAGCAGGGTGGATTGAGGGAACTTTGGTGTTGGAGAATCTGAATTCTAAGGTTTCTATCCAATATGTAGAGATGGCCTAGATTTGAGAGGAGACCTCAGCATTTTCTCTCGGGGTGAAGTAGAAAAAGAGAAATGAATTTAGATTTGGAAGGAGGGGGGAGAGGTCTCAGCCCCTCTATCATTTCTGTATGTAATTTAATCGGCGAAGAGGATCCTTCAGTCCCAAGTTTGGCAGGAAATAGGAGCTTCTGGCATTTTCACCCCTTCACCTTTGCTATTTGCAGAAACTGCGGGAGATGGAAATTATCGATAAGAAGAGGAGTAAAGACATGAGAGAGGCAATGGCAACAATCCTCCTCCCTGGTGGGAACAAATCTAATCTCAATAGCTAGACCAAAGCCAGACACCAGAGCAGACCATTCCCACCCCTTCTTTCCTTGCCCTTCCAACAGGGCTGGGCTTTCACCATAGAAGGGTCACAGAACTTGATCTATCTATGCCTGTCCATCTAACGCAGATCTTTTCAGGGCAATGTCAGTAGCACCTGTTGCATAAACCCAAAAGGACAGTAACTATTTATGCGTGATATAGAACAGAAGAAAGTCTTTGTAAAATCTTACCAACACTTACTAGTCTCCTTTCTTCAGGGGTGGATTTTATAGGCAGCAGTTTTATGGCTGGGTGAACCAAATCAGAGAATTAGCCTGATTCCCTCCCTTTGGAGGGGGGCCAGGAGATGAAAAGACCTCAGCATGCTCCAGTGGCCTCTGAGACAAGATGAAGCAAGGTCTCCTTCTACCTATGGCATATGCCTTACAGTGTCAGAACAAAGCTGACCTGCGCAACAAAGTCCCGGAAGAAAAATCTCTGTCCCTTTTCCATATGGTCCAAGCTCTGGGGCTTCTGATTACTTCTGGTGGAAGCTGAACATTAATGGGATTGTTTATTTCCTCATTGCTGAATCTGTATCACCACTCATGTCAGCATCGTCTTTGGAAACTCTCAGCTGCTGCTGTGGAGCTGGAGAGGGAGGAGTAACCACACTGCCTTACATAAATATTAGCCTGGATTTTAATCTGACTGCTTCTTGGTGAGAGTGTGTGCACGCGCTTGTGTTCAGGAACTTGTCTCTTGCTCATAAACTGAAACATGCTTCTACCCCGGGTTGGGCAAGGGGACGAGTTCACCTTGGGGTTCATGGTGCAGGAGAGACTGTTCTAGGATCCTTCGTTTTGTGATCCTTGGGAGCACCTTGACGATTGACATGGCCAAAGGTAGCATGGCCAAGGTATTGATAGATTTTAAAGGCAGAAGGGATCATTACATCATCTTTTCTAACCTCCATAACACGGTAAAGAATTTCACCCACTTACTGCAGTATTGAATGAAGGGGCTGCTGATAGGCTGAAAGTGAGGATTCCAGGATCTTTTTTAGGTTCAGAGACTGAAATATTGTCAACAGTACTCCACCAAATCAGGCAAGTACTCACTGGGCTCAAATCCATAGCCTGGAGATTAAGAGATGTATATGCTAGCAACTGAACTAGCAAGGTACCTAAGATGACTCCAGCACACGTAAGGATAGGCAACACAGAGTGGCAGTAGATTTTTAACTCCACTGGTTTTATTTTTCTGCAGATAAATGGCAATGCCAGAGTTAGTACAGTGTAACAGTTTACAAATCAAAATACTGAAGAGAGCAGAATTGGGGGTGTCAGACTGCAGCAATCCTAACAGCCTTTAACAGTGGCTCAGGCCGCATGCTACAAGACCCAATGGATTGCTTTGCTATGGAATCCCCCTGCCCCACGGATGACTATGGAAAGCTGGACACTGCTCCTTGGTCAGCCAGTTGAAGGTTGCAAGAATGTGAGCTAGAGGCAGAGTACACTGCTCCAGCCAGTACCGGTGGCTCCGACAGCAAAATGATAAACTCAGCTTCCTCAATGGTTTTGTAAACAGGGTTCCCTTTCTATATATTCTTCAGCAACAGTCCAAGACACTGCTGGAAGCAAGAGTAGTTTGGGTCAAACCCGCAGTATTTTTATAAAAAGAATGCAGCAGTTTGTTCTGGGCTGGTAGTTACTCTGCTAATAAGAAGGCAAAACAAACAGCTGACCAACCAACACCCACAAAACTCAGTGTCTAACTCAGACCAGTCAAACGGCTCAATAAATAGCTCCTGACCATGGAGAAGGCAGAAAAAAGGAAGGAGGGAAGAATGCTCTCCCCATCCCCCCAACACACGCACACAACAAATAAAACACGGGTTTAAAAAGCCGGGTGGGGTTGAATCCATCTAGTAACGAAGCTATAGAAAACCCCAATCCCCCCTTTTACACTCTTTAAAAATATAAATACAGACAAAGCTGGAGAAGGGCCAGCTGAGTTTCCCCCCTTCCCACTCCCCAGGCTGGCAGAGAGCAGCACTAGTGAGCAAGGCAACAGGACAACCTTGCTGACACTGAATAAAGTCTTGCACTTTTTTCCCCTCCCCTGGAAAAATAATGTTTCTTCCTCCCTGCCCCCCAATAGCTTCAGAGTGGGTCTATTTAGCAGCAGCAGCGAGGGTTAGATGTCCTAGATAGGGTATCTTGAATATGTCCAATTGGACTCACTATAATCCCTTTTCTTTCTGGCCCTGTCATTCCTACCCAGCCCTGAAGCTCATAGGGCATGTGTCCTCCACAAACAGGAGAGGGGTTCCTTTAAAAAAAAAAAAAAAAAAAGTAACTTGAGGCATGGAAAGTTGGGGGGTTCTTTTAGTTTTCATTTAGTTTTTTTATGTGAATTTAGTGCCAATAAAAGCCCCTGAGTCTTTTATAAAAGTTAAGAGTGGGAATTTGGACTGTAAGGGAAAGAGTTGGAGGTTGGGGTGAGACAACTGTGTACAGTCCTCCAAGGGAGAGGGTACGAGGCACATGTGACTATCACAGTTAGACTGAGGGACGGGGCAATTAGTGCAAGTTTCTCACAAACACCAAAATTCTTTACTTACTCAGACAGTTAATAACAATAACAACGCAACTGGATAATGTCTCCTAAAGCTATTTCACCTCCTTCCTACTCCCCAAGGCTTATGGATAGTGGCTTTTCTCCTTTGATCAGGCTCCCCACAGCCTTAGAAAGGGGCATTGTTGATCAGACTCGCCATGTCTCCTCTTTTTTGGGCGGCTCCACGACTCTGGTTGAAAGCTGAGTTCCCCGGGAGGAGTAAGCGTTGGCATGTGGGGGGTGACGAGAGGGGAGGCACAGCTGCTGGAGAGGAGTGGGAAGCAGAAGCCCCAGTGGCAGGTATCCACCCAGCCACGGGAAGGGCTGATGCAGTCATATAACAGTGTATCCATCCTTGCTTCTGGCTTTCTCCTGCTCTAGCTTTTTTCCTTGGGTGACTTGCTTTTTGATTCATGTTTATTGCCAAGCAACTTCAGCACCTTCATGGGCTTGAACTTTCCTTTCTTCTTGCCCTCAGAATCCTTGTGAAATTCTGCAGGAAAAGTTGCAAGGGGAGGTTATTTGCTAAAGACAACAGTCCATGGGTGATGTACACAGACTAATGGCTATTCACAACAGACAGGTGTGATGCCTGCAGACTGGGGCAAAGCTATTCAATGCACGCATCTGTGTGAGTTGCCAGTGCCTGAACAAACACACACTTTCATGTAGGTCACTGTGGCTAGACACACGAGACAGAGCTTTCTCAAGAACTGGTCCTCACAAACCTCACCACCTTCTGCTCCAAGAGCAAAGCACATTCCTTTGACCTGCCTTCTCTCACATAAACACATAGCAAGGCGTGTGTATATGACCTATACATTTTAAAACGCTCCCCTGCATGCACTTTCCCCCTGGGGACAGGAGGAGAGGAGAAAACGTGACGAGGTTAGTCAGATGGCATAATGCATTTGTGGAAGATACTGAGGTGATAGGTGTGACATAACCTATATAAAACAATAAATCCCAGGACGGACAGACAGACAAACACACACACTTGTACTAATTCCCTTTGTTCTTCTGCCTTCTCCTTGGGAGCAGGATTGAGGAGCTAGGATTCTGAAGTCTAGCACTACTGGAATGTGGCTTCTCTTCCATTCACTTTCTTACCTTTCTTTTTAATCATGGCTTCCAACATTTTATCCTCCTCTTCCTCTCTGAAAGAAACAGTGAGAAACTGTTGAGAGATTCCAGTCGGAGGACATGTCACTGTTGAGAGAGACATGCTCCCTACTGCTCAGGACTGGCCTGGTCATTGGGATCCCACAATCCCTTGCTATTCCCCATATGCATACACCAGGACTAAGAATGTTAGATATCGTGCTTTTTAGTAATCGTAATACTCCCCAGGAGCAGGCTGGCAGCCAGTGCACTCCTGGCTCCACTACTGGGGAGCCCCCTGCCACTCTTGCATCCCATGGAGCAGCCTCTGTCCACGGCAGCAACCTCTGCCCCACAACCTGCGCTGCTGCCTCTGATACAGAGGCTATAACGTGGGGAGAGGGGGAAGCGGCTCCACGGAAGGAAGTCGTAGGAAGCCGACTTTTAAGCCAGCTCCTGCCTGCCCCCCCCCTTGCTGCCTCTGATACAGAGGCAGCAAGGGAAGGGGTTGTTGCATGTAGTCGTTTGGATTAACTGATAAGACCAGGCTTATCAGTTAATCATTTAAACATATATAGACTAAGATCCCTAACCATGACAGACATCATCTAGAGAAACACACATACCCCATCCCTACAAGTCAATAGCATCATACACAAAAACAAGGATCGGGGGACCCTCGGGAAGGTCTGTCAGTAACAGTAGCAGTGTGGTATTGTGCCACATAGTACACGTTCACCCCGTACACGTGGCCTGCACCGTCTCTATTGTGTCACTCCAACAGGCAGCTGGGTTTTGGCCAGATCTCCCCCTTTCTGCCATGTTACCTCTGCCGGTCCTCATCCAGGCAGTTGACAATAGCGTTACGTTGTTCAATAATGGTGACCAGCTCCTGCATCAGCACCTTTTCCCTCTCTCGGTCATCATCGGTCCAGTCTTTAGCTACACACCCCAGAAAAGACAGGGAGTTAAATGATTACATTTCCCTTTGGCAAGGAGCCCCAGACTCAGGGGTCCACAGTTCCATACAAGAGACCTGGATTTAATTACTATTCTGAGCCTAGCAAACAGCTCTCTGCACCTCCACGCTAGTTAGAATGATGGCTACTCCATATGGGGGCTGGGAATACAGTCTAGACCAGAACTGGTGCTAGGGGGAGACTGTCTCATGTTACCCAATAGCCATCCTGCAGCCAGTTAAGGAGAAGTGTTAATATACATCGAAGGCATGTTCCATCTAGACCCTTTTGCCCAGGAACCAGCTATGACTGAAGGCATAATGATACTGGGGAGATCGAGAACCTGCCCAGGGTGGTATTTCACTAGTACAGAGAGATTTACCAGGCTTATTGAGAAGACACCGCAGTTCATACTCCACATCAGCCTGACGCTGCTCCAAGTTCTGCTGCTTAAAACTGCGAGGAAAGAAAAGCATCATCACAAACCCACTGCAAGGCTCAGAGATCCCTTTGGAAAGCAGGTCTCCTCTCTGGGAAGTCATCTCCAGAGGGGTCAGGTTTGAAAGTAACAACTGTGACCTTAGCCTTGCCCCCCAGGAGACTTGCCGTGAAAGAGTAGGAGCCGTGGCCATATTCCCAGCAGTTCTAGTCCCAACCTCATCCAGTCAAGTCTGACATAGGCATGGGGGCTACAGGATGCTCACACCCTTTTCCAGGCAGAGGTACTGTGGGGAATGCTGCAGGATCACTGCCTATGGGGAAGCCCACAGCTCTTGTAGCCCAAGTGTCGGAGTCAATTCCAAGTACATGTGGACAAAATGTCCATGTCTTCATAGGTCTCTAACCACACCCATAAAGTAGGAAGCCTACCAGAGCCTTCTGGTAAAGCATCTCAGGTGGGAAATAGGGAGGCTCTTCCATCCTCCCCAGTTTTGGAGGCAGTTGTTTCAGTGTATTCCCCCTACTCACATGTAGATGAGCTCAGACTCACGGCGCACCAGCATGTGTTTCTCATGGATGAGTTTGAACCAGTCCACCAGCAGGCTGTCCTCAGGACTGTCTGCCAGTCAAATCAGAGAGAGAGAGAGAGAGAGAATTTAGAGACACTCCCCAGTGCTTTCTGCCCACACAACACAGCAGGCTAGGGCTGGGGAGGAGGAGGAGACATTTATAATCAATCTGACCTCATCCCGTGCCTGAACACATGGGAGGTGAAGTGAACCAAACAGTTCTCAGCCTCCCACAGAAAAGTGGTGGTACAAGTCCAATTTCTTCATAGCCCAAGCCAGCTGGCATGAACCCACCCTTTCCCCACTCAATTCCCTTTACCCTTCACCCTAACCTTCAGCAGAGAGCATATTATTACTACTTCTTCTTCCTCATTTCCTCCATAACAGGGGTAGTACAGCCCTTACATCCTCTATGACACAACATCTCCTCTTCCCCTCTGTGATGTTATTAGATTCGGATATGAACATGCAAAACGTTGTAATCACTCTCATACATTTGCACCAAATCTTGTGCAAAGTGGGCCAAGTGAGATGTCTACAGAAAGCCTATGGTTCGCTGATTCTGTTTCTACTGCTCATATGCATGTATCAGTTTTGTATTCGAAGTTATGAGTATTGGCTATGTACTTGTATTTCAAATGTTTGCTTCTGGGAGATCTCAGCAGGAGGACGGGCCAACCTATTTTGAAAGGACTGCTAGTCCAGTGAATAGCAGTACTTCACTGACAATGCGCCTCAAGTAGTGCCAATCCACATCTTAAAACTTTGCTGTGAATGTTCAGACCAGCATGTAAGCAATGGCTGCTATGAAGCCATGCATGGACAGGTGACTTGCTCATTTGACATCTCCATCTGGGGCTTACTTTCACACAAAGAGAACAATGGAATTCCCTCCCTCCTGGGCAAGAGTATAAAAAAGGCCTTAGGTATTCCTCCATTTTTGTCTTCATTACAGCTTATCACTTCAGGAGCATCTTTGCTATGAATTGAGCAATGAATTGCTATGAAAGGACTGATTACCCATCCTAATAAAAGATGTATTCCAGAGATTTATAAAACAGCAGATTATTCCACCTCTGCTACAAGGCTGCACCAAAAGCTTTGCAATTGGTGTATGTAATTTGTTTCCTTTAACAATTTTACTCTCAGCCTTTTCTTTCTTTCTTTTTTTTTTTTTTTTTTTTTTAATTAATAAACCTTTAGATTTTAGATTCTAAAATATTGGCACAGCATGCTCTTTTGGGTAAAATCTGAGATATAAATTGATCTGGGAATGTGGCTGGTCCTTTGGGATTAGAACAGGGGTGGGCAATAATTTTTGGTTGGGGGGGGCACTCCAAGATTTTGGAAAGTAGTCAAGGGCCACACTTTTCTGTGGAGGAAATGGAGGGTCTAGGATGGAGGCTGGGCAGAGAAGTGCACATGGAGTAAGGGACCGGGGTGCAGGAGACGGTGTGAGGTCTGAGAGGGAGTTTGGGTGAAGGAGGTGGTTGTGACCTAGGTCAGGATATTGGAGTGTAAGGTTAGGGAGGGAGTATGGGTGCAAGAGAGGATTCCGGCCTGGGGAAGGGGCTCTTGGAGGAGGTGCAAAGGCTGGGAGGAAATTGTGACCTGGGAGAAGGGAAAAAGGGGGTGCAGACTGCAGAGGGTTTGGGTGGTGACCTGGGGCAGGGGATTGGGGTGCAGAATCTGGGAGAGTGTTTGGGTGCAGTAGAAGATTCTGTCCTAGGGAAGGATGTCGGAAGGGGTACAGGATCTGGGAGGGAGTTGTGACCTGGGGCAAAGGGTTGCAAAGGGTTTGGATGGTGACCTTGGGGAGGAAGTTGGGGTGCAGGAGAGGCAGGGGTGCCAGAGGCAGGCTCTGGCTAGGAGGTGGTTACCTAAGTGTCTCTTGGCCAGCAGCCGTGCAGTGCTCCCAGGCAGGCTAGGGCTCCCTGCCTGCTGCAGCCCCAGATCGCTTTAAACTGCAAGCTGTTCCTTCCATGTGGCTCTCCACTCCTGGAGGAGGAAGAGACTTGGGCTGCGCCCCCATCCCCCAGCCCAATCTCTCAGCTCCTATTGGCTGGTTGTTTCCAGCCAATAGGGGCTGAGAGATTGGCTGGGATCAGTTCCTATTGGCTGCACTTTAAATCGTGGCAGCTGCATGCCTGAGGGTCCCAGCAGGGTAGTCTACAGGCCGGAGGATCTGGTGGCTTGGTGGGCTAGATCCAGCCCCCGGGCTGTATTTTGCCCAGCCCTGGATTAGAAGAACTTGTACAGATTTGGTGGATTGGTTTCCATAACCTCTCATCTGCATAAGAAGTGGTGCTGGTGGTGGCACAGGAGAAGCTGGAGTGTCTAAGGGGACTGCTTGTGTGACTTCTTGCTAGCCAGTGAGGCAAACAGAAGTGCTCTTCATGACTGGCTGGTGTGTCGTATAGTGAAGGACCCCCAGACTTGGGCTGTAAAGAGCCCTGCCTTTAAGTAATTCACCCTAATTTGACCCTCTCAGTGGTGCTCCAGTAAACCTTGCTATATTACACCCTCTCCCCATCCACACCCAGCCTCCTCAGTTGGTATAAACCACATTACCATTCTCAGCATTGCGGAGTTTCTCCTCCAGTTCCACCCCTCGACGCTCCAGTTCATCCAGATGCTGCTCAATAGTGTCCATCTCTCCATAAATATCCTCCACTGGGACGTACTGATCTGCCTGGACCTACCAAACCACACAAGCAGGAACACCCATTGCCATGGGCAGCTGCTTTCCCTAGGCAACCCTGGGTCCATCTGTTCTAGCAACCCCCTGGGGACCCAAAGCACTCCCTGACAGGCAGTGGAAGGGATGACCAGCACTCTGCTGTGGAGGAAGGAGAGCAATGGGCATGACCAACTCTCTCCCACCAGACGCAAGCACACAAGTCCTGGGGAAAACGACCCTGCTCCATCACACACAGACTAATGGCACTGCTGGAGGAAGATGCCCTTGCTGCACATGCATTAAAATCTCCCTCCACTGACAGCTCAAACTGGGCCCCCGTTATCTTGGGGGAATGGTGCTGATACCCTGTGCCCCCCTCTATCAGCACACCCTTTTTGCCCAGACAACTCCCGTTTGAGGTCTGGCAACTGCTGTGTCATAAGGTGAATCAGGACATGCTTGGGGCAGAGTCTGGAGGGACCATTTCATTTCCCAAGCAGTGGGGAGAAGAGAGCGGGAGCCAAAGTGAAGCTTTGGGTGGCTGATGCTGGGCAATCTGGCCAATCTGCAGGTCCCAAAGGGAGCCACTAGTGACACAAGTCAACGTACACTCCTCTGAAGAGCACTCTAGGGAGTGTGTGCACACAATGGGGCTCTCCACCCAACCCCCAAATCCCTCCACAGCGACCCACTAAGGGAAGGGAGGCCCAGGCTAGATGCTAGAGAGGCAAATGGGGGTTCAGCAAGTAGAGCTGCAGACCCAGCAGACAGGGTGGAGGTGATATTGGCACCTCTGCTACTCTGCCCCCTTCACCTTGCGTTTGATCAGCGGGAAGCCGTGTCCTGGTGCAGGGGGGCGTGCTGGCTTGGATCCTTTGGGAGTTTTCTGTGCAGAGGGGGAGGTGACAGGTGATGACTTCCGGTTGAAGGGATTCTCTTTGCATGAAGACTAGGAAAAAAACCAAGGAGATAATTCGGTGCCCAGGAGAGAGCAAGAAAACATGTCCCAGGCAGGGTGCGACCACTGAGCAAACACCTTTTTGTAGGAACTGCCAAAATGGAGCACAGCAATGGTCTGGCTAAGCCTCTATTACTGCTTCTGCTGCAGGGTAGCCTGGTCTATCCAGCTCTTATCTACATGAGCAATCTCTGCAGCTGTAATTCCCCACCAGAGAGGCTCCAGAGCTTGGTTTGATATCAGAGGGCTAAAAGAACCCGAGCCCTTCTACACCACACTTTCTACTATTGCTTCCACTGCTGGAGTTGCATTCGTGGGGACCTGTAGCTACAAAATTTGTGTGTGTAGATAGCCCTTTGGATACTCTGGTATCGCAACTATGACAGTAGACAGCCTTGGGAGGTATAAACCCACAGAATGCACCTCACTGCACCATGGGAGGTGTATCTTCCTGAAAAGCCAGTGGTTAGCATGCCTCGAGGCATAAGGATTTACAGCATGGTCATTTCATCCCAGCCAATGTAACTGCAGATACTGTTCTTACCTATATCACTATCTAGCCCTTTCCCCTCATCACGCTAAGTTATTTGCATCAGTAATGTCATGGGGGCAGTGAGTTCCACAGCTTACCCATAAACAGCATGAAATGCTATTTTGCTTTGAGCAGCATTTTCATTTGTCCTCATTTGTACCAGGAGACAGGCTGAATAAGAGCATGATTGTGTTTGTATGAGCATCTTGTGTTTTTCTGTTTGTTTGTTGATTTATGTGCTGAGCTGTTTGTTTGAAGGACAGTGTGCTGAGCTGGCAGTTGGAAGCTGAAAGCTTCTTTACGAGGATTCAAAATCTAGAAACCTCTGTTCATTGGTCAAGCCTTAGCCAGGAGGTAGGGCTATCAGGAAGGCCAGGGCTTTATAAAGCCCGCTAGAAAGCAACCAAGGAGCTTTGCGAACAGGGACAGCTAACAAGGAGTTTTGTGAGAGAGTTGGAAGGGGTCTAGGTACACTAGACATTCTTTAAAACTTTTAAAATAAAATAAAATCTACCTGATTTAAATAAAAACTCTGACAAAAATCTAATTCTCTGTAGGAGAGAATGCAGGCAGAAGCCCAGCAGCAGAGTGGGGGCTATCCTGTTTATTGTACCCAAAGTAGCATGTATGATTTACCTGCCCTATGGACAGGTGGAGTATGTGTGCATTCGGTGCAAGGAACTCCTGGCCCTCAGAGACTGTGTACGGGCTTTGGAGGCCAGGGTGGCTGAATTGGAGGAGCTAAGGGAGGCAGAGAGGTACGTAGATGCGGCTTTCCGGGACATTGTAGAACTGTCCCACCTCCAGTCAGACAGCCCCTGTGCTGTTAAGGAGGATGAAAGGCTCAGGGAAGGAGAACACTCAACTGAAGCAGAAGGAAATGATCCCATAGTTGGGACCCTCCTTCCAGATGATGTTGCAGTATCCTCTCGCACTGAGGATACCTCTCCGAGGGAGGGAACTCCAGTCATTCGGAAAAGGCAGGTGTTAGTAATGGGGGATTCGATCATTAGAAACATAGATAGCTGGGTTTGTGATGATCGGGAGAACCATATGGTGACTTGCCTGCCTGGTGCAAAGGTTGTGGATCTCTCGAGACATCTGGATAGACTTATGCGTAGTGCTGGGGAGGAGCCGGTGGTCATGTAGGTACAATGACATAGGGAAGGGTAGGAGAAAGGTTCTGGAGGTCAATTTAGGCTGCTAGGAAAGGAAATCCAGGACTAATATGGTAGCGTTCTCTGAAATGCTTCCAGTTCTATGCGCAGGGCCAGGTACGCAGGTGGAGCTTCAGAGTCTCAATGCGTGGATGAGACGATGGCATAGAGAGGCGGCGTTTAGATTTATTAGGAACCAGGGAAACTTTTGGGAAAGGGGGAGTCTGTACAGGAAGGATGGGCTCCACCTAAACCAAAATGGAACCAGACTGCTGACACTGAACACTAAAGAGGTCAGAGAGCAATTTTTAAACTAAGGGCTGGGGAAAAGCTGATGGGTGCAGAGAAGCACATGGATCAGACAGAGACATCTCTTAGGGGAGGGTCTATTAATAGAGATTCTCTATGTTCTGGTCAGGAGGAGAGGCTGGAAAATGATAAAGTTTGTCTGGAAATAGGTGACAGGGGAGGGATCACGTGAGGATTACCTGTTGTGTTCCCTCCCTCTGGGGCATGTGGTATTGGCCACTGTCGGCAGACAGGATACTGGGCTAGATGGACCTCCAGTCTGACCCAGTATGGCTGTTCTTCTGTTCTTCTGATTACCATCCCAAATCTTAGCTCTGGCTCTGCCTAACCTGCTCTGGGTGGTGATATTTTGTGCCCAAAATGAGGCACAAATGTGTTGAGAGCATGTTACTACTGAAAGCCACAGTACAGAATCTCACCACATGATGGTGCCAGAACTGCTACATGGTGGATGGACGCCACCATATGCTAGCAGTGTTGGAAACTGGTAGAGTGACCTTCAGCTCCAGGGTGAAGTTGTGTCTCAAGATGGAATAAAAACAAGCAACTCTAGGCCAAAGGCCTATTGGCTGGGGTGGGTTTTCCCACCCACAGGGCACTGAAGGGCATCTCATTCAGGCCTCCTGGAGGGGAGGAGGAGGATGATTGTTGTGACGAGAGGGAGGAGAAAAGGTGGAATCAGAAGAAGTGCACCAGCCTACCTTCAGATGTGGCTTGGGCGATGGGGAATCCTTGGGGCTTCCTCCACCCATGTCTGAGGCCAACAGGATGGGTGTGGGACTAGCACCAGCAGGGGGTTTGGGGGGCAGTCGGCTGGGGCTGGTCTTTAAGTTGCTGGAAGAGAAGTTCTTGCTGGCCTGTTGAGTCCCCCACTGCGCCTCCCCACTGGAGCTGACCAACTCGCTGGAGGAAGAGGAGGAGTTGGTGGAGAGGCTGGCTGGGGCTGCAGGGCTCTCACTGGAGGAGACGCTGGCGAGCGGAGTGTCTGTGCAGGAGATCTTGGACGCAGCTGGCACATGGACCATGGGTTCGGAGGAGCTCTTGGGCACTGAAGCCTCATCCAAGTCACCAGCAGCCTTGGCTGAACACTCCGAGTTGATGCTCTCAAGGCTGAGGGCAGGTGATGGGGCGGAGGAGGATGGCTCTGAATGCGAGAGCCTGGAGATGGGGTGGTGAACTACAAAGGAAAGAGAGAGGTCAGACAGGAACTGTGGGGAAGCCAGCAGAGCCCTGTCTTGACTGAAGTACAGTCATGTGATCGGGTAAGCGTAGGCCTGGACAAAGCCTGGTGCAATGCGTGCACGCAGGCAAGGCCTGAAGCAAGCATATAAGAATACGGCTTCCTGGGCTTACGGGAGACGGGCAGAGAGTGACCACAGTGAGCAAACATGATAAACTAGATCAGAACTTTCCAAAGGAGAAGCAGACGTTCAAGACCCACCTGGCAGCCCTAAAACCCTTAGCCACGAAGAAGTGAACAAGTTACACACGTAGCGCATCATAAGCGGAAATAGCGACAGGTAAGTTAATCAGTGGTGTAGTTTAGGTTAAAGAATAAAAAATAACATAGTTCTATACAATGAGTGCTTCATCATAGTCATGGGCGACCAAGTCAAGCCTAGTATAAATATAGGTTTAAGCAAGGCAACATTGGGAGGTAGTGAGCAGGATTGACCCACAGGTCCTGCTTGTCGTAACTCGAAATAAAAGACCCTTCACACAGGCCGTGGCAGCACAAAGCATCTCGAAGCGTGGGAGTCAAAGGAACAACGAACTCCCTGCCTTGTACTGTAGGTGGCATACGGCTGAAGTGTAATTGAACTAGGCTTAATTATTGTATTATAATAAATCTTCTATTACTTGCTTTTCTATTGTACTAATTGCTTTCAAAATTTATAGTATTTGAGGTTTAAATTGTGTAGTAATTGTTTTTAAGGCTTGCAAAACTTAAAGGACTATGTTAACTGCTTGAAGGCCTGCAATAAATAAGGAAGTGGTTAAGTCTCTCTGGAGTGTCCTGGTTTCCCTTGGATCTAAAATAAATCGAACCACACAACAACCACCATCCACAGCTGGAGACGAGACACCTTGGACCTCCACCCTGTGAGGCTGGGTGGGAAGCAGGATTTGGTGGCACAGAGCCCAGTGACTTTGACAGTAGGACTTGACCTGCCTGTGGAGAAGTGAAAGCTACGGGGCTGCCTCTCCCTGTTGTCCAAGGAGGACAGAGGCGGGAGTTTTGTGTAGGATAGTTAGGCACAGAAGGGTGTGGGAGGGACTCACCAAGGGGGGAGGCGCTGGGGGCTCGCGGAGCTGGCCGCTTCTTTGTCTTGGGACTGCTGGTGGGGGTGATGCCATACCAGGGATGAACGGGTTTTGTTGTGCTCTCACTCTGGTCCTGCTTTGGTGTGTTCTTTGAGGTTGCACCTTCATCCTCTTCCTCCTCCTCCTCCTCCTCAAAGGGGTTGTAGAGTTTGGACTCACTCCTGGCGGATCCACTCTCCCTTTCCCTCTCTTTTCCCTCCTCCTCCTCTTCCTCCAAAGCCTTGGTCGGGGTGCCCAGGCCACTGCCGGGGGCGGGAGGAGCCGGCTTCCTCTTGGGCTCTGCCTGGACCAACGCAATCCACGGAGGGTCCTTTGGTCTTGCAGCAGCTCCAGATCTAATTGAAGAGAAGAGTGGGGTCAGCAGCAGCAGCTCCTGTCCTATAGGACTGGGGCCAGCCTCCCACTCCAGACATTGCAACCCACCAGGAGTCTCAGCGCCACTCAGGTTTTCCCCAGCTGACCCTCTGTCAAAATAGGGCAACACTGCAATCGCAACACCTGGGATAGGAAGCTAGGCTCAGCCCCATGAGACAAAAGCCACCAATGGTGGGTGAGGGATGGGATGGGATGTTCTCCAGGCAAGATCTCCTCTCCACACTGGGCTGGAATTAGGGTCATGGTGCCAGGGCAAAAAGAACAGCTGAGGGTGGCTGGTGCCCTCTCAGCAGGGCATGGAAGAGGCAAAGGACACTGGTCTAGGATTCTTCCCTCTCCCTCCCCCCCCCCCTTCCTCAAAATCAACTAAATGGAATTTGTGGGTGAGCTTAGGAAAGTGCCTGGGAAGTACTAATCTGGAACAGAACTGGGATCTCGTGAGGCCTCTCCCCAAGCCTTAGCCACAAGGCCCTCCCTCCCCACTGCCAGCTGATAGCCAGATTGGGGTGGAACTGGAAGGAGAATTCCTGAGTTAACCACACCCATAAACCCCTATATGGTTTCAGGACAAGCCAAAGGACCTACCGATCTGAGGACATGGGTCTCCCTCTCGGTTTGGGAACTGGGGGGCCAGGATCAGGTACCCGCCCTAGACAGGCATTGGAAAAGAACCAGGACACATGGTCATAAAAGCAAAAGGCCATTAGGAAGCAGATGAAAAGCTCTATGGATCTTCCTGTTGTCTTCTGGCTGTTGCTGCTCTCTGCAGATCCCACAGCAACAGCATTTCCCCCCCACGGCCCAGGGGTGTGAGCTCCAGCACACAGGCCAGACGCCAATCTGGGCGATCTTGACAATGAGGAGACCCCTTCCCCGCAGCTGCCTGCACGCCCCACTTCCTGCATGCTGGGAAACAGTGCAGGGGCATAGCCACAGGTGGGCCTGAGTGGGCTGTGGCCCACCCACTTCACATCCAGCCCCCCCCCTGGGGCTTACCCTGCTCTACCCTGATGCTCCAGCCTGGGTGCGAGACCAGGGCTTCCCCACCCCATCTCTCCTGTCCCTCTCCTCCCCATGCCCATTCTTGCCCAGCCACCCAAAGTCAGAGCCCACCCAAGCAGCGCCCTCTGGCTATGCCACTGGAGCAACGCTAGGGAGAGTGGCTGCTGTGCTCCCCGCGGAGGGTGAGCGACTCCCACGGAGACACTCTGCCAGGCACAGATACACCATAGCACTAGAGCACCAGACCCACCTGTGCTACTCTTCCCTCCTGGGGACACCTGGCAGATTGAGGCTCAGTGATCAAGACCCAGGATCAGTCAGAGATATGGGGTGTCAGTTTAAGAGGGGCTGGAAAAGGGCATCCCCTAGCCTCGTCGGGGACAGAGCGTAAGTTGCACTGCAACAGGGAAATGGGACCACCCCACACACCGTCCTTGCACCTTCTTACCATTCACCAGGCCCAGCCCTGGCTCAGAGGCTTCACTCTGCACGCTGGATCTAGGCCGAGGAACGGGGTTTGAGCTTGGTGGTGATGGGGCTGCTGCGTCTGTGCTCCTCCTCGGGGCAGGGGTGGGACGAGTGTCCTTGAGCCGTCCGTCCAGTGGGCTGGCTTTGTCCTGGCTGAGCATGGATGGTTTGCTGGGGAGAGGAGGCCTGGGTGGCATTTGGGAGCAAGGCTCAGAGCAGGGCGTTTTGTTCTCTGCACGGACAGAGGATGCTGCCATCTCTGCTTCACTGGGTGCCCGGCCCTTCTCCTTCTCTTCGGGTGGGTGGCTTTCTGATGCAATTGCCTGGGGTGTTTGAACATGGTCCTCTTTCCTCTCCTCTGCCTCCAAGGAGGGTACATCCTCGCCCACAGTGGCTGCCCGAGCCTCAATCCTCTTGCTCAGGTGCTCCAGGTCAGGGCTGGGCCTGCCCCCTGTCCTCCCACTCAGGCCCAGTTTGCCCCAGTGCTGAGTGCACACGAAAGTGCCCGACTCTGGTCCAGGCTTGTAAGATCCAGGGAGCAGTGTGCTGGAACATTCCTTACACCTGCCGGAGATACACGCAAACTCCCTGAGAGGGTGGGAAAAGGGCCTTCTACAGGAGGGGAGATTTAGAAGGCCGACAGAGGAAGAATGGTCATATGATTAGTGCACTAGACTGGGACTCAGGAAAGGGGGGCTCAGTTCCCAATTCTGCTGCTGACTCCTGGGGCAAGTCACTTAATCTCTTTTTATCTGGGTCCTTAGTCTATAAAATGGGCATAATAATCCTGCCTTTCTTTGCCTTCTCTATTTAGACTATATGCTCCTCAGGGTGGAGCCTGTCTCACTACACGTCTGAGCCCTCTCGGCACCACTGTAATACAAATCAAGAATAAGGAAGTTAACCCTGCACAGGCTGGTATGTTCTTACTCCACAGCAGAGCCAGGTACAATGAAAGCAGCACAGAGAAGTCAACTCAAGCACTCACTCCCATGAGACCTGAGGTGGTTGATTCTTGTTTATTTCAATGCAGCTGGTGGCTGTAAGGTTTAATAGGTGTGAAGGCACTCAAGGCTCTTGCAGCAGCATTTGATTTACCATTGTTTACACTGAAATCTACAGAAATAAGCACAGGCTGTAGGGGGATGCAATGTTTTAACATGGAGAAAAGGGGCTTTTTTTTTTTTACCTCAGTTGGCCCATGGAACTCACTGCTGCAGGATATTACTGAGGCAAATCATTCAAAACAATCAAAAGAATGAGAATTTGCTAAATAGAATATTTGGAGATACAACCTGTAGAGTAAAGTTACCAAGGTCTCAATCCCCAGTCTTCAGGGCATAAGATGGCAACAGGTAGAACTCTTCTTCCTACCATCATACAGTATTGCACATGGACATGTATTAGACCTTATTTTGCCTTCCTATAAATGCTCTGTGACATATAACAAGTTGCAGACAGGCTCTTGGACTGACCTGTTGGCCTGTTTCAACACCTCAGTGTCAGTATTCTGACACACTCATACATACAGACAATATCCATCTGGTGGTAATACTTGGCTGTGGCTACAGGTCAACTCAGGCAGGGAGGGCCTGGGGGTGGTTTACCTGATGCACTGGCAGTGGTACCATTTGCCTGCAGTGTTGAAGGGTGAGGTGGGGGGTTGCTCTGGGCCTGGGGGTGGTTTACCTGAAGCACTGGCGGTGGTACAGCTTGCCCTCAGCAAGGTAGCGCTGAACCAGGTGGACGTGCTGGTGGCAGGCTGCGCAAGTGCTGCTGAGTGTATTGCGCTGAGATCGCTCTGCTAGGCCTTCGGCAACATCATCCTGTTGCAGGACACAAGGAAAGAGCAGACTGGAGGGCAGCAATCAACAAAACAATGTATTTCCAAAGGAAGCTCTTTGGGGCAGGGACTGTCCACACAGCACAACTCCTCCCATTGTGCCAGATGCTCCTGCAGATGCTGCAGTGATGAGCACAGTGCACAGAAAGCTAAGAGACAAGGTTAATTAACTTTGCTACAAAAGACAAGGTACCTGTGGTGCCGGGGGGCTCTCCACTGCAGGCACAGGCTTCTTATGAGCTGGCAGAGGGGGTGATGAGGCAGCAGCTGGGTGCCTCATGGGTGGAGGGACTCTTGCTGGAGAGACAGAGGTAAAGGGGAATCAGCCACTGACAGAAGTGATTCATGCAAAGCACGTGGTGCAGGAAAATCATCTGACCTCATGACCCAGGATGGAATCTCCCCACTTTTTACACTTCCTATTCTAGGAAGGAGTGAGAGGCTAATGGGCTAACCATGAGGCTGACAACCAAGAAGCCCTGAATTCTAATCCTAGCTCTGACAAGACTCCCTTCCTGTGGCCCTGGGCAAATCACTCACCTCTCTATACCTCAGTTTCCCCATCTGTAAAATGGAGATACCATGACTTAGCTACCTCACAGTGTTCTGATGATGAGCTAGATCACCAGATCACAAAGCATGCAAAGCACTGGGTAAGTACTAAGTATTGTGGAAGCCCCCTGAGTGTAGACCACAGGATACCACAAAACCCCTGCCATGGCCAGGGCTGACACTAACGTATGGAGGGAGGGGAGCACCTGTTGTCCGTTAACACCTGAGCAAAGTCCTCAGCATGGACACAGGGTCCCTCTTGAGAGGGGCTGGTGTGTGTGAGTTACACTGGAGGAGGTTTTCTGTAAGCTGCAGTGGACTGTAAGATGGGGGGTTAGATAAAGGGAGTAGAGCTAGGAAGGAGTAATGGGAAACCCAGCTCCCTTCAGGAAAGATGCTCTGTTGGGCAGCTGACACTAAGCTTCTCATCACTCAAGTTCCCAAAGCCCTGGATCCAGTCTTCAAGTGAGATCAGTGAGAGCCAGGTACGATCCAGGACACCATGAAGTACAACAGCACCTACCGCTGAGACATCTGTCCCCAAAGGAAGAGGGAAACAAAGGAAAATCTGGGTACTCTCTTCCCGCTATCTTTCTGGCCTTGAGACCTACCTGTCTTCCCAGCTGTCACTGGGGTATGAGTTTGGTGATTAACTCTGGAATACTTTCTGCTAACTCAGTGAGGCCATATCACACCCCCTGCCTCCTCCCGCATCACTTCCTGCAGTGGCTCATTCCAGAGGGAGACGAGGAAGTACTGGATTGGAAACAGGAAGCTGTGATGAGCTCACTACCCGGGTGGAGAGGGACAGATGAGATTGCACCAGCATGGCTACAGAGGGCAAGATGGAAGCTGGAAGGACAGGCGGTAGCTCTCACCTTGGTTGGGATTGGTGAAATGGTTGTAATACTGAGACACGTAGGTCATGATGCTGAGGCAATCTGGGACCTTCATGGAGACCATATCGTTGGGATCCAGCAGGGCGGGGATCCCCAGCTCCCGCTCTGCCAACTCAAAGGCCTGTGGGAGTTCCAGAGAGGGAGGAAAGGAGTTCAGACCGAGGCCCACTGGAAAATGGAGGCCCTTGGACACACTGGTTTGGTAGAACCTGGGAGCCCGAGGCTGGTGAAAAGCTTGCACATCAGAGGAACCCAAAAGCAAGGATGCTTAGTAATGGAGGTGCCCTTGTTCTCAGTGACCCTCAAGCCATCACCCCTTCCTTTCCTCTCCCCTCTGCTACACCACCTAGTGCACTTGTTCTTCCATGTTCCCTCCTTTTCCCAGGGAGTCTCCTCATAGTTATGGCCTGAGTTGGAAGAAAGCCAGGTCAGTCTCCAGAGACCGTTCCAGCAATAACGCAGCCCAGTAGTACTACATGGGAGGGTGCTTTCAGTCAGATGGGCACTTGCCCCACTAGGAACCATAGTGAGATTCCCCATCTCATCTCCAGAGAAAAATGATCTTGTGATTAAGGCACTGGACAGGGGCTGAGGGCTCAATTCCTGGCCCTGTCTGCAACTGACTGTATGACCTGTGGCAAGCCCCACAATCTCTCTGCGAAACGGGGACTTGCCTCGCAGCGGTGGGGATATATCCATTAATGTTTGTAGGGTACTCAGAAACTCCTAGGGGGAGGCAGACAAAGTACCTAGAAGGACAGATAAATCCATATAGGCTTCTCATGGTCAAACAGGACATCTGCCAGTCAGGAATAATGAGGCACAATGCACAGGACCCGGGTGGGCTCTGCAGTACCACTGAAGTTTGCCCAGTAGAGGGGTGTGTTGCTTTCACTGCAGCTTAATGTCTGCACTTGCTGTTGCTTCTCTGGCAAGCCAGCCCAGATGTCTGTAGCTGACCTACTACACATTAGCCCTGACATAGCATTGCTGACACCTACTACTTTGCCACTCAAGTGTCTCAACCACTGTTGGCAAAACAAACCCTGAGACAAATACTCTACAGGCAGAGCCAGAGAGCAGAAGAGCTACGGGTCTAAACAGAATGACTGTGGAACACAGAGCAGGAGCAGCGTGTGTGGGGAGCTCTTGGACTGAATGAACCCCAAACATTGTAGGTAGCTTGTTTCCCTTTGGGTAGGAGAGTGTGATTATTTTGGGGGATCCTTGGGATCCCCAGCTGCTCCTCTGGGGACTTATTTTCTTTTGAACCCATCTTTCATGAGCCCTGGGGAGGCCTACATTCCACGGCTCCTTTTCTTTCCAGCTCTCCCCCTGGTTGGATATTCTCAGGCGACCTCATGACTCCACTCTCACTGGATTACTGTTTACACTCATAGCCACAAAGGGATCCAAGCAAATTCCACCACTAATCCCCAGGCCAAAAGAACATAAGAATGGCTACACTGGACCAAGGGTCCAGTATCCCATCTTCCAACAGTGGCCAATGCCAGGTACCCCAAAGGAATGAACAGAACAGATAACCATCAAATGATCCATCCCCTGTGGCCCATTCCCAGCTTCTGACAAACAGAGGCTAGAGACACCATTCCTGCCCATCCCAGCTAATAGCCATTGATGGACCTAGCCTCCATGAATTTATCTAGCTCTTGTTTTGGGAAATAAATAAGCATATTTCTCCAACCCCAGTGAGCACCAAACAGTGGGGCTTGCTAGAGGTAATGGAGCTGGGCAGAAGGGCAGTGAGTGAATACTGCTTCACTAAAGCAGCATTGTCCACAGGATATCATAGCCAGTCTCGTTTGACAGATGGCACTTTTGGGATCATGGCTTCTCTCAGAGTTGCACTCCAGGCCATGGCTTCACAGAGAACCATACCACTCCTGGGACCATCACTTCCCCAGAAACTGTGCTGGCCTTAGGAATTCCCAGTCCTTAGGATCATACTGCCCTTTGGACCGCTAGTCCCCAGGAACCACTCCTTGCTCGAGCACGATACTTCGCTGTGGGTCGCTTCAGCTGTGGTTTGTGTGCATCTAAGCTCATTTGCTCTGCATCCCATCAGACAAAACTTGAAAACATCTATCATAGTCCACCAGCAACACCACCCTAGGGAGAAGCCCAGTCCTCCTGCAAGCAGCTGCTGGGAAGGATGAAGGTGCTTGGGACTGCAACCAGGGTGCTGTCCCTAGACCATGTTCGTGGGCTCTAGCCTCTGGCTAGTGTCTGACATGATGCTCCTGCTCTGCCATTCCTTTAGTTGCTGAGAGACAGGAGCTTTCTCTCTCTTCATTCTCCTCCAGAGCCTCCTGACTGCTGTGGAGAAAGGTCTCTACCACTCTAAATCAACCAACACCTACTCACAGCCTCTGATTTTGGGGCCCTCCTTTGCTCTCAGTAACTCCTGTGCCTGCCAATGATAGCTTTTCCAAGGAGCACTGTGAAACCGACATGAATCTAGACAGCTGCATTGATAACAACAGCTGTGAAACTAACTGGACTCTTGTTAGCTTCATTCTTCAGCTGTCTGACAAAGTTCAGAACAGAAGGCACAAAGGAGCACATTGGTTCAGTCATTTCCCACTTGGGAAGTTACCTTGGCAACAACATGATCTAGATGTTTATATTTTCTTTAATGCAAGATTATAAGGTGTGGAAGCAGACACATCAGTCCCCCCCACTCACACTGCTTCTTCCTTATCCAAGGTGAATAGATTTTTCTAGCTTTGTACAGATGACTGCTACCATGTCCCCCAGCCTTTGAGTGCACATTATGCCAACACAGCAAACTTTACCATGTTATTTCCCATGTCCAAGAGTCCCTCTTTCCCGGGAACTCACCAGCTGGTTGTTCTCATAGACATTGTCCTTGGAGAGCGAATCAAAATCTCTGGAACAAGAAAGCACAGAGAAGTGATATGAGAAAGGGGAGGAATGGGTCCGCAAGACACCACAAACAGGTTCACAGGGCAGCCAATCTTACAAGGGCGTTTCAATAATAAAAAGCAGAACTCCCAGGCGACCAAAACCTTTGTTCAAGCAGATTCAAAACTTCAAACAGGGAAAGAGACCGTAAGAGAATTTTATCATTTGAAAAAAACACAAAAGGCCAGGTAAGCCAGGAAATTCAGACTTTAACATAATTATCTGTACTCCAATAGCACCTAAAGGTGCCAACCAGTATTCAAGGCCCCAGTCTCAGAGCAGAAGATTTAAGATTACACATCGAAAACATCCCAAATGTGGAGAAATACAGAAAAACTGCCCCAACTCCAACTCTGCCCTCATCTCCCTAACACAATAAGCCCCCACCCTAAAGCAGATATTCAGTCAAATATTATAGTATCACAGCTAAATGAAATGTTAAAGGCTGGATGCCTTACTGACTCAGCCTAGAAGTTAGGCATCGTTGTCACACTGCTGCAGACAACTGAAATCGTATCCAGAGGAACATATATTTAGCCTATTTGCAAGGATTTAAAATATCCTGTTCCAAAGGAGGCCCAACTAGCATGGAAAGTAAAGGCTTAAAATGATTATAAGATTTGCAGTACCTGATGTGAGGGAAATACAGGATAGGAGCTGGCTATGTCTGTGATGCGCAGATGAAGTGTAATGGCAGCATCACTTTGTGCTTGTTACAGCTGTCGACCTCAGCATTTTATACTAAACCATGAACTCAGCAGCACAGCCTACCTGTGAGGTAAATAAGTATCATCCCCATTTTACAGAGGAGTACACAAGCCCAGAAATTAAAGACCACTCTTATTTACATTTAGTACTTTAACCCAGGAGGAGTCTTATTGGTTGTGTTTACACTAAACAAAATGTCCTCATCCTGACTGCCTTCAGTTTAACTTTGCTACAAAGCTTAGTGTAAAGCCAGGCAGTAAGACTACTTCCAGAACAAGAGACTCCTTAGTGTGATGAAAAAAGGAAGAAAGTCCCTCGGTGACTTTTCACAAGGTTGCCCAGGAAGTCGGACAGAAACAGAAACAAATCTTGGTCAGTCTCTGACACAGCAAGGATACACTTCCTCTGTTCCGAGGCAAAACATTTGTTCTCACCAAAGACTAATGGAGATAGAGGCTAGACTCTGGTCAAGCAGGTAGCAGTAACAGGGATATGGGCTGGGGAGAAGGGGGATGTGGACACATCTGTATGCTGAGCTTTGCACCATGTAATGGGTGTATGTGTGAATACAAGGTCTGAGTTAAGGTTATATGATGCATCTTAACTCTTTGTTTCTATATTTGGCTTTTTTTTTTTTTCTTTCCACCATAACCTTAACTTTGAATTTCCTAGCTTTCCATGAGTTCATGATTGGCTTGGAAATTGAACTCTGGTTTTGGTGGAGCTTGTAACAACCATTGAACTGGCCAATGAGGAGCGCACAAAACCAGACAAAATATATCTTCACCCCAAGCCCTAATCTCTCTTGCCAACCTAAAACCATTTTATTTAGACAGGCCCATTCTGCTTAGGGCATTGTGATGTGCATGTGGAAGAAAGGTGATGATGAGTGTGACCAAATGACTGGGGAGTGCAAAGACACTGGTTTCTGTGCTAGTAAGGCAGGCGTAGAAGAGTCTCAACTTCAATTAGAGAGAATAAATTCTACCAACACTATGCTCCACCTGGTCTCCTTGCTCAGATCTACATGGTGAGAATGTAGCACACAACTGGTGGGTAGGTTTCAGCACGTGCCTCCTTTTACTGCCCCACGATATGGCACCGGGCCCTGAGGAGCCCAACTTCTGCTCCTTGGGGCACACAACAGCACTCAGGGAGGGAATAACTAACGCAGACTGGGGTGAGACCTTGCAGAGCTTTTGGGTGCTGTGGTTCAGTAAGCCGCCAGGAAAACACACCCTTTGATCTTTATTTGGCAACTCCTGGATTTGAAATACCAGAATTTCGAATTTCACAAGCGTCTGGCACCTGGCTAAAAATGTATCACCACTTTGGCATCAGCCTAATGAATCCCGTGAAATCTTATTCTTGGGAACACAGTCCAGATGAAGCATCTGTATTACCAGTCCTCATTTTCCTGGAAGACTTCCCAGTAGAATGGTTGCCCTGATTCAGCAAGTCCCAACAAAGCAGAACACACTTGGAGTCATAATTTCCAAGCATCTAGCATCTTTCATCCCAAAGTGCTTTGCCAATTATGTAGATACAGCAGCAGCAGGGGCCTCTGTGGCTTAGGGCAACAGCCAACAAGCCCACAAAATACTGGAAGGCAAGGGGGCATTTAATACAGCAAACACTAGAGCAACTGTCAATATTTTTTCCAAAATATGTTGTGGGCTCTTTAATGGCCACTCATAGCAGGAGGACTTCAGCTTTTAAGTCCCTCCCTGACCAATCCACACAGCAAACTGAATGGAAATCTACCTCTCTCATAGAAGAATAGTGGAGCTGAGTCTGCTGGGATTTGAACTGATGATTCCAGGCAGCCTAAATATGTCAGCTATAATGTTGCTATGGTGTGTCCCTCCTTTCCCTCTCATTTTCAGCACGTCTGCTTCTCTCTCTCCACTGAGAACACCATGGCCAGACATTATCCTATTATTTTGGTGTCTATACTCTGAAAGTCTCCCTCCACAGGCTCTGTGCACAACAGCAGTACAAGACAGGGGAAGAGATGTTCATTCTCCCACATGTATAGCTGCAAAGGGAGGCCTACTAAATACTTATATTGTGCTTTAGATTTTCAAAACATAGTCCAAGCATCAGCTAATTAATCCTCCCAGCCCCCATGTGAAGTATGCCTGGATATATTATAGTCTAGTCTTACAGATGGGGGGGAGTTAAGTGCCTTGCCCAAGGTCACACACAGTCTCTGGCAAAGCCACAAACTGACCCTGCCTCTTCTGAATCTCTGCCACAAAACTAACCTTTGCTGCCATTTTACAGATGGGGGGGAAAAGGCACAGAGAAACTGAGTGACTTCCCCAAGGTCACAAAGCCAGTGGGAGTCAGAGGCAGGATTAGAAGCCACATCTCCAGACTGCCACTTCTGTGCCTAACCTCATCTACCACAGTACCCAGGAGCAAATTGCTCAGGTTCCTATTTTAGCCATGGCCACTGAGTTTGGGTTCCCAACTTGAGCTACCTTAGGCCAAATTGTAGAGTGGCTGAGCACTTGTAGCTCTCGCTGCTTTTTTTAGACACTCAGAGCTTCCAAAAGCCTGGGCCCATTTGCCTGAAGCTTTCCAGGATAGCATATTCATGCCCAGCATTAAAATTCCATCTGCACAATTTCAAATGAATGGGGCCAGTATGAGTGGATTGAGGAGAGTTCAAGCCTGGAACAAGCGCGGAAGTAGCTTTGATTTCAACAATGGTAAGAGACGGGGTATGGTCTCTCCATAATTTCATGAAAAGGTATCACACCCCTCTTCTCAAACAAGAACTTATCAATACAAGTAAATGTCACTTGCTGCCACGGCAGCTGTTTTGGGCTGAACACTCATGCAGCAAGAGCATGCAGAGATAATAGACAGCCATGGGGTTTTACATATAATGGATAGAGAGATAGACACAAACCGAGACCCTCTAGAACCAAGAGAAATCCTGAGGAGCAGAGTGCTGGGGGAGCATTATTACAAAGGAGTGAGTTCTATGACTGAGTGCCATCCACCTCAGCACAGCACCTGCATGGATATGCCATTTCACACCCTGATAGAGCTGGAACATGAGAGCACATGAATGCATGTGCAGGCAAAACGTCAGGGTCTGTTGGGTTCATACTACTGCAATCGGCATGTGCAGCAGCACGGTTGAAGGAAAGCAGCTGGAATGGCCCATCACGCTGGAAGCCCATGCAGCAGAAAGCTATTCACAATTACTAGCCAGATCCTATTACTAAGAGATTGAAGGTGCTTTATAAATACAATTCAGAAGAACAGGGAGAATGCTTTTTCTCAGCTGTCAGAGAGATTTATTGCTCCATATTATTAAGTTTCCAAATCAGGACATGGTGAAGTGGCTGAAATCAGCTGAGATGGCATGCCCATTGGCTACCCCTTGAAAAATCCTTCCTTAACACGCTATGTCCTTGTAAGGTCCTAGGCTTGTCTTTACAATACCATTCACTCCAGTTAACTGAGATGCTCTTAGTTAGGACATCTGCCAGGCAACAGATTTGAGCCCCCTGATACTTAAGAGTAATGTCCGCTGCTTAAGGGGATGGTAATTCCATTTAATGAGAAACCTTCTGATGATTTAGCAGTGCTTACCCAAAACCCTACTGTATCCCACTTTCATGCTGGCCCTGTTGGTTTGCTTTTGAGCCCCTCAATACCTGAGATTTAAAAACAAACAAAAAAACCCCACCACGGTATGAATTGCTGCTCGTCGCTGCGGCACCTTGAAGACCAACAAATTTATTTGGGCATAAGCTTTTGTGGGCAAAAACCCTCTTCATCAGCACCACTTTTGCCCCCAACATCTTATGCCCAAATAAATCTTAGTCCTTAAGGCGCTACAGGACTCCTTGTTGTGTACAAACGAACACAGCAGCCCCTCTGATGCTTGTCCCTGTTTTAGTTTGCCTCTTCTTTAGTTTTCTGAGCATTGTGCAGCTGACTCCTGAAATACGCAGGCAATAGGGCTGGTCTCTGTTCAGACAGCGCCTTCTCCTAACTATACGTGCCTGTTCTGTAATAGGATGGGTGCAGCAGCTCCTCAGCCGCATTAATATTAAAACAGTTTCTCCTATTAACTGGGTACAGTGTTCCCTGTTAGCTGTGCGCTTGGGTAGCCACCCAGAAGAGAGTCACATGACACCCAGCTGATTAGCAAAGTGTCCACAACTAGCAGCATATGTTTCTACCAGGAGTGCACATTCTCACATGCCTTGGTGCACATAAATTTTATTCTGTACATGAATGGAAAAAATTAGAGGAAACACTGATTGGGTACCAATCTTTGTTGGGACATGATTAACCGATAATCCTAACGGTTACAGGCACACACCCACCCCTTGCTGCCTCTGTATCAAGCTGGCTCCCTGCATGTACCAGCTCCTGCAGAGCCATGTGCCCCACCACATTGCTGCCTCTCTATCAAGATACTGGCTCTCACCTGTCCCCCCTGCGTGTAAATGTGTAGCCGCTAAAAGAGTCAGCAGTTACACGTTCACAAAAATAAACATGTTAACATTCCTAGTCTATTGTGGGAAGCAACCTCAGCTGGGGTGGTAAGAGAAATGCTTTGGTTATGGAAGGAACATGGAGAGCCATATGTCAGATTTCAGACACTTGCCTACAGTGAGAAGAAATGTGTGTACTAACCACAAGGGGAGAGCATCAGTTCACTAGTCACAGCAAAGACTGGAACAGACAGGTGGCCACAGCATGCAGCTTAGGGGAGGAGGAGGAATCATCTCACCTGCCTATATGGTTTCTCTGGGAGAAGATCACCACCCCCAGCAAGCCCATTCCCAAACTCACTTGTTTCTATCCCTCTCATTAACCTGTCTCTTAATCTATCCCCCTCTACCCAAGAGCCCCCTGTGAAAGGAGTGCAGAGGATACTAAATTCCAAGCTGTTAACATGGTGGGAAGCCCCAGTGACTATTTTCCACTGTCCTCTTAATTAATTTCTGTCATTCAGCACAGCACTGTACTAGTTCAGCTTCCCCTAGCCCAAGATCAGAAAGTCCCCTGCTGAAGTAGTATGCCCTCCTCCCTGGCATTTAATTAGGTCAGGAAGAAGCTGAAACAGAACACAACCCTCTTCCACTGAAATATACAGAATCACAATAACCTAGGAAGGACACCTATTAGGTAACATTTGTCCGGCTATCATTTGTGGCCAGTGCAGGACTGTTTCCTACATCATATTCTCCAGTGCTTTGCTCTATATATGCTACATTTAAAAACTACTGTTGGAAGTTTTTAAAGGAAGAATCTTAGGGTATGTCTACACTACAAAGTTAATTTGAACTAACAGCCGTTAGTTCGAATTAACTTTCATAGCGTCTATACATACAAATCGCTAGTTTGAACTTAATTCGAACTAGCGGAGCGCTTAATTCGAACTAGGTAAACCTCATTCTACGAGGACTAACGCCTAGTTCATATTAAGTAGTTCGAATTAAGGGCTGTGTAGCCACTTAATTCGAACTAGTTGGAGGCTAGCCCTTCTCAGGTTGCCCTGGTGGCTACTCTGGGCCAAACCAGGGAAACTTTTCTGCCCCCCTCCCGGGCCCGGAGCCCTTAAAGGGGCACGGTCTGGCTACAGTGCTCGTGCCAGTTGCAAGCCTGCCAGCACCCAGCCAGCAGACCCTGCACCTGGCACGGCATGAGCCAGCCACCCGCTGCCACCCAGCCCTCCGCCTTTTCCCAGGACCAGGCTGGCGGCTCCCAGGAGCCTGCCCGGGGCCGCACGAGGCAGGCGCCCGCCTGGTCTAGTGCGGAAATCGTGGACCTCATCGAGGTTTGGGGGGAGGCCTCCAATGTCCACGATCTCCGCACTAGGCACAAGAATGCGGCCGTCTAGGGCAGGATAGCTGCCAGTCTGGCCACCAAAGGCCACATGCGAACCCAGGAGCAGGTCTGCATGAAAATCAAGTTGGTCCAGTGAAACCCCCGACCCTGAGCCCTGAGCTTAGAACATAAGAATGGCCGTACTGGGTCAGACCAAAGGTCCATCTAGCCCAGTAGCCTGTCTGCCGACAGCAGCCAATACCAGGTACCCCAGAGGGGATGGACTGAAGACAATGACCAAGCCATTTGTCTCGTGCCATCCATCTCCAGCCTTCCACAAACAGAGGCCAGGGACACCGTTCCTACCCCCTGGCTAATAGCACTCCATGGACCCAATCTCCATGAATTTAGCTAACTTCTCTTTAAACTCTGTTATAGTTCTAGCCTTCACAGCCTCCTGTGGCAAGGAGTTCCACAGGTTGACTGTGTGCTGTGTGAAGAAGAACTTTCGCTTATTAGTTTTAAACCTGCTGTCCATTCATTTCATTTGGTGTCCTCTAGTCCTTCTATTATGGGAACTAATGAAGAACTTTTCTTTATTCACCCTCTCCACACCACTCATGCCTTTATAGACCTCTATCATATCCCCCCTCAGTCTCCTCTTTTCTAAGCTGAAAAGTCCCAGTCTCTCTAGCCTCTCTTCATATGGGACCTGTTCCAAACCCCTAATCATTGTAGTTGCCCTTTTCTGAACCCTTTCCAAGGCCAAAATAGCTTTTCTGAGGTGAGGAGACCACATCTGTACACAGTACTGCAGATATGGCGTACCATAGTTTTATACTTCCCCTCGTCCTCCTTCCCCTAGCTTCCCCCTTCCAGCTCCCTCCTCCCAGGTTTCTACCTCCCCTCTCCCACCTCCTTTTCCCAGTCTCCCCAGAGGTTAATCTCCCCAGTTTTGTTAAATAAAGAGAGTTTCTATTTTTGAACACACGTGTCCTTTATTTTTTACATCAGGAAGGGGGGCTAGGGAAGGGTAAGTGGAAGGAGGTGAGGGAGGAATGGGGCACGAGCCCCCGATGGGGAGGACTGGGGTGGCTCTGCGGGCTCCTCGAGGTGGAAGCTCTCCTGCAGGGCCTCCTGGATCCTGACAGCCCCCTGACTGACACCCCCGGATGGTAGCCTGCGGCAAGTGAAGCCAGGCTGATGGCTGAGTGCTGTGATGTGCCGAGTGTGGGCACTCAGGGCACTCCAAGACAGGACTGCTTTGCTGTCCCTCATAGAGGTAGACAAGCAAGAGGGGAACCCTGAGAACTGTCTGTCCGGGGTGGGGGTCGGGTCCCTTTAAGCACAGCCCTCGGCTAGCCTGAGGCAGTAGCTCCACGCTCTAAGTCCTAACCTGATGCCCTGCCGGCACTGGTTCCGGCCAGCCTTAACTTCAGTTCAGGGTCCACTCACTGTGGACATGCTAGTTCGAATTAGCAAAACGCTATTTCGAATTAGTTTTTAGGTCTAGATGCACTAATTCGAATTAGCTTAGTTCGAATTAACTAATTCGAATTAAGTTAGTTCGAATTAGTGCTGTAGTGTAGGCATACCCTTATTGACTGAGACAGTTCTGGAAAATTTCAAAATAAATGCAAAAATGCCATAGACAATCCTCTAAGACAGGGGTGGGGAACCTAAGGCTTTGGAGACTGGATGCAGCTCCCAGCTTGGCTGGATCCAGTCCCTAAGGCTCAGGGCTCCCCCCAGCATTGGGGAGCCCACACTAGCAAGACTGGGCTTTTCTTCTCACTTGTGTGCAGCACTTGACTGATTTTTGTGTGGGTCAGTGGCCCCTGACCCAAAAAAGATCCGCACCCTGCTCTACAATTTGATAGTGACAGTTCCAGAGAAAGGCATTATGGCACCTTCCTCAAGCCTCACTTTTACTTCACTATTTATTTTTTTCAAATAAGAGAGTGATTTGTCTCATGATTAGCACAGGGGACTGGGAATAAAAAAATTCTGGGTTCTGGTCCCAACTCTGCCACAAACGGGATAATGTGGGCAAGTCAAATAATCTCTCTGTGCCTCAGCAAAGCCTGGGTAATAATTAATGGAGACTCCGAAGCTTAATTCATAAGGTTGATAAAGTGTTTTTCAGATCCATGTCTCAAAGTCCCTAGTCACATGTAACGTGTAGTTACTATTAAATTCCAAGGGATGGGGTTGGTCAGATGCAGTAAGTGTGAAAGAACCCCCCTTACAGCCTAGGAAATGATTGAGGTGCGTCCAGGAGTCGGTCGCCCAGCATCCCACCCCACTCCTCGTTAGTTATTCTCCTCACCTAATGTCTCCCACTGCCCCAGCTGCCCTTCAGTCTCCTTAAATCCCAGGACAAAAAAAAAAACCCCACTTTCTTAACGCCCTTTCCGGGCAGGAGGGGTCCCAGAGCTCCTTGCACCAGCTTCCAGGCGCATGGCCTCGCCTTGCCTATATCCCAGGGATGCACCACGGCTCTCTCCCCTACACATGTGGGTCTCAGGGGGCACCTCCCTACAGCCCGGGTATGAGGACGGGCTCCCGGCGTCTCTCCCTCTGTCCCAAGGAGCTGGGGGCCCTGTCCCGGGGCGTTTCCCGGGGTCCCCCCCCCAGTCCCCTAGGTTCTCGGTGTGGCCTCCGCCCCCCGTGAAGGAGCCGGGGCGGAGTCCCCGAGCGGCCCCGGCGGTGGCCGGGTCGGGGCTGAGGCGAGCCCGGCGCTGCCAGGCCTGGTGCCGCGCCCGGGCCGGTACTCACAGCAGGTCGGGCCGGTGCCGGTGCAGGATGGCGCAGAAGGCCAGGCCGTCGCGGAAAGAGCTGCTGAGGTCGCGGATCTCCACGCCGGGGTAGCCCTCGCACTGGCGGCGGCACCAGGCCTGCAGGGCGCCTCGGGGACCCGACATCGGGGCGTATCCGGGGCTCAGGCCGCCGCCGCCGCCGCCGGGGGGAGCCGCATGGGGAGGCGGGCCGGGCTCCGCGCTCTCCGGCCCGAGCCTGGGCGGGTTCCGGCAGCGGCCTGCGGGCTCCTGTCCCCGGCGCGCTGCCCTAGCGGGTAGGGGGCTCCGCCTGCAGGGCGGGGATCTCGGGGCTCCGCTGCGCTCCGTGCCCCGCCGCGGCTCGCTGCTCCCTCCTACCCCTGCGGGCGCCGGCTGCGCCTCCCTCCCCGCGCCGGGCTCTGCTCAGACCTGTCCCCGCCGCTCCTCCGCCCAGCCCGGCTCGGCTCTTCCCCAGCCCGAGCCGCGGCGGGGAGGGCCCCAGCCAGGCACTGGTCAGGGGCCCTGGAGCAGCGCATGGGTGCTCGGCGTGCCCGGGGGCAAGGAGGAGTGTCCCGCATTGCCACCCGCTGCCTCATATCCTGCTGGCCCTGGGCAGGTACCGTGACTGTGCCCGCCGGTGGTCTCGCAGCGCGCCCGGCCAGGGAGGTAGGGTATGTGCCAAGGGGGCTCCCTGCCTGGTATTAGCTAGCGCACGTAGAGGCCACGGAGGGTTTCAGCGCGTCTGACACTAGGAATAACGAGAGCCGCAAGGTGGGCGAGGTAATAGCTTTTATTGGCCCCCTCTTTTGTTGGTGAGAGGGGGACGCTTTGGAGCTGTACGGCGCTCTTGAGGGCTGGGAAAGCTAGTCCTAGCCACATGGAACAACGTTAAGTAGTGAGAAACCATTCAGGGTAGGGTGGCCATTAACACCTCTCTCAGGCATAGGAAAAAAGGGGGGCTAGTGCTTCCAGATTGTAATAAATCCTAAATACACGGTGTCTGTTCAGTCAGTCCACGGATTATAGTGTTTAGCAGAGTTATGAAGTTACACTCTCAGGTTCATCGTTTGAAAGGATTCTGCAGGTTGCTTTTGAGGATGAGGATATTTTATTTACACTGTGTATACAGCTCCAGATGGGTGCAAGGTGCTTACCATACAATAAAGTCACAGACCTCACCCAGGGCGTTTACAGTCTCACTTAAAACCAGGCATGAGGGCATCTGATAGCAGGAGAGATGTACATCTAGTATGGGGAAACCCTGCAACCAAATTAGAGACTGGAGCTGGGTATGACTCAGACTGGGTGTGATAGGGCATGTGTTTTGTTGGTGCTGTTCTTTGGAGATCCCTCTCCCTTCATCCTTACTAGTCCAGTGGAGAAAAATGGGCGATACCTTGCATCCAATACTCAGTAGCCTGGCATGGATGCCTTAATTTGAGCTCCTTCCCTAGGGCAGCTGGAGAGAACAGCAGGATTGTGCATAACAGGCACCCTGTCTAAACAATAGGGATATTGTGGTGCATTTGGAGCCAACGGAGGGAGAGGAGAATGGGTAGCTTGGAAATCCAGGATATATTATGTCTCTCCTTCCCCCCACATCTACAGAGCCTGAGTCATTCTGCTGCCATAAGCAAACTACTAACTCTCCTGAACTCCCACAGTCTTACTGGACTGCAGCCAGCCAGCTATTAAACATTTTGCTGCCCTAGACAACTACCAGCCCTGCCTCCTCCATGCTTCGGGCCTGTTCTTCCAGTTCTCTAGGCATTTGCTACCTCAGAATGGAATGTCCTGATTGAGCATGGTTTGCTCTCAACCTAGTATTAACAAAGCATACCACTGCAAGCCACAATTCCTTTTGCAATCTATTGGTGCCTGCTTTGTGCGCTTCCTCCAGTGCTTTCTGGTGTGCTGAAAATATTTCATTACCCATACCCTGCAGACAGGATGTGAACAACGAACCTGGGACAGAGTTTAATAGTAGGTTGTTTTTTTGTAGTGCTTCTCCCCCAACATTTGAAAGCACTTCACCAAGGAGGGTGAGTATTGTAATTTCTGTTTTACAGATGGGGAAATGGAGGCTCAGAGAGATGATGTGACTTACCCACAGTCACACTGCAGATCAACAGCAAAGCTGGCAATGCATCCCCAGGTCTCCTGAGTCCCAATAGGGTGTCTTGGATACTCATTGAGTGACAATGGAAAAACCTTACAACAGAATAGGTGTAATATTCCTATCTCTGCACACTGTATAGGATACCCCCTGCCTTTAGTGGAGACTTAATTTATGGATCCTGCAATGAAGTTCAGAACCTGTTTGCAAAAGGTACTGAATCATGAACTGGGGTAGATGTTTTAAGTGCCTGGGGATTCTATCAAAGGAATGCTATGCAACCCTCAGACTCAAAGTAATGCCAACAGATCCCAAACTGAAACTGTAAACATGGGTTCTGACCTTCAAAACATCAACGTGAAAGGACAGACATTGGAAGACTTTGGGGCTGGGAAGAGTATTCTGTTGCTTGGCCATCCTCTATACTGTCTTAACCCCTCAGTATAGCCCACACCAATCTCAGGAATGAGGAGCTATGAGCGTTTTGTCATTTTGTCTAATCCACAGCACTCTAGGAGTACAAGATGGGAATAAACATAAGAACAGCCATACTGGATCTGGCCAATGGTCCATCTACCTAGTATCCTGACTTTCCACTGGTGCTAGATACTTCAGAGGGAATGAACAGAACAGGCAATTATCACATGATCCCTCCCCTGTAGTCCACACCCGGCTTCTGGCATGGCAAACAGAGGCTAGGGATACTCAGAGCACAGGGCTGCATATTGGACCACATCATCTCCGTCACCCCCACACAGCCCAGCAAGGTAGTTAACTGAAGTAAACTCTCCAAAGCCTTTTAGGTTACCAAATAGTGAAGCTTCCTTTGCTTTTCTGGTGATGCTATTCCACAGTGTAATAGACCACACTGTTAGTAAGTGCTTCCTGATGTTCTGTCCTGGCTCTAGTACAGCCTTCATCACTGTGGTATATGAACATCTTCCAGTAGTGCATTAAGCAACATGACTAATAGCTTGTAAATATGGCTCTTCCTGTCTCTTGTCTGCACCTCAAGAGGAAATGGTGTGAAGATATTTTAAATGCATACATACACTGTATTATATATTTAGATTGGTAAACATCAGATCAAAAAAGAGGACTCCGCACTTGGAGCAGAAGGTGGTGAAGTCTGTGACACCTCTTGCTGCAGGCAGTTATTACTGCGGAGGAGCAGAGCAATTGCCTGCAGTCCTTGTTCCTGAGCTCTAGGGAGCCTGCCCAGTTCTTTTTGGCAAATAGTAAATTAGCCAAAAACGAACATAAAACCAGCCATGCTGGGTCAGGCCAAAGGTCCATCTAGCCCAGTGTTTCTTGACTTTTTTTTTTTTTTTTAAAGTACCACTTATAATTTTTTTTTTAAGTACCCCCAGTACCTACACTTTTCAGACAAATTTTTTCCTACCATTGCAACACATTTGTTTAAACAACTTAATCATAGCCGGGTGGGCAATTTTTGGGTGTAAAAAAATACAAAAATAATAAAAGCACTGTAAAACTTAAAACAAAAATTCCATTTTCTCCAATTTCAGTTGTGTTGACATACCTCCCCAGTCTTCTCTCGAGTACCCCTAAGGGTACTCGTACCACTGGTTGAGAATCACTGATCTATCCCAGTATCCCGTCTGTGAGCCTGTGCTGATGGCCCATTGATTTTTGGCCAGTACTGCCACCGCGGGCTCTGAGTCAAATGAGGCTGAAGGTAGGGATTATAACAAAGCCATCTCCCCCTTCGCTCCCAGAACAGCATTAGTGACATTCCAACAGTTTGACTCTGCTGCTGAATGCCCTGCATTTCTCCAGTTTCAGACAGTGCCAGGCACCACGTCTGGCTGAGTCCGTCTTTCCACGTTATGCTAGGACTGCAGCTCCTTTGGCTTGTTTCCACAAAGCCAGCCCCCATCATTTAACCTTTTGCAGCCTCCTCCCTGAGGGCACAGAACCAGTCACACTGGCTGCAAGTGAGTAACAGATACATTATGTGCATCATGAGCAAATCTTTTGACAGATGCAAGCTGAGGAAGTGGTATATTTGACTATCTGAAAACAATGCATATGACTAATTACACTGGTCTACAATTTTTTAGAAGTTGTCTGCTTCAGAGATAAAATGTGCTATTTATTATATATTTTGATGTGCTGAATTCAAATATGACAATTAAAACAACTGATTGGCTACTGTTTCCAAGATATTTAAGTTTTTACATCTATGTATATTGTGTAGATAGAGTTTTAATCATAAATTGTAAACCTAGGTCTTTTCATGTGTTTATGGTTGCTTTACATGATAATATTTCACCTGTCCTGTTTATGTAACACTTTAAAAATCAGCAAAAGGGTTATATACATAAAATGTATTATGAAACAAAAGGCAAAAATCTATTATGTACATAGTTTAGTTCTATTCAGTGTCTACTCGGCGCTTCTTGGCTTGTCTCTTGTATTCATTAAATGGAGCATCTCTTGTCACTGTCCAGCAATAGTCTGCAAGCATTGATGGGCTCCATTTGCCCTGATAGCGTTTCTCCATTGTTGCAATGTCCTGGTGAAATCGCTCGCCGTGCTCGTCGCTCACTGCTCTGCAGTTCGGTGGAAAAAAATCTAGATGAGAGTGCAAAAAAAAAAATTTATCTTTAGTGACATGTTGCAACCAAGGCTTTTGTATGCCTTGAGGAGGTTTTCCACCAACAACCTGTAGTTGTCTGCCTTGTTGTTTCTGAGAAAATTTATTGCCACTAACTGGAAGGCTTTCCATGCTGTCTTTTCCTTGCCACGCAGTGCATGGTCAAATGCATCATCTCGAAGAAGTTCACGAATCTGAGGACCAACAAAGACACCTTCCTTTATCTTAGCTTCACTTAACCTTGGAAATTTTCCACGGAGGTACTTGAAAGCTGCTTGTGTTTTGTCCATGGCCTTGACAAAGTTCTTCATCAGACCCAGCTTGATGTGTAAGGGTGGTAACAAAATCTTCCTTGATTCAACAAGTGGTGGATGCTGAACACTTTTCCTCCCAGGCTCCAATGACTGTCGGAGTGGCCAATCTGTCTTGATGTAGTGGGAATCTCTTGCACGACTATCCCATTCGCAGAGAAAACAGCAGTACTTTGTGTATCCAGTCTGCAGACCAAGCAAGAGAGCAACAACCTTCAAATCACCACAAAGCTGCCACTGATGTTGGTCATAGTTTATGCACCTCAAAAGTTGTTTCATGTTGTCATAGGTTTCCTTCATATGGACTGCATGACCAACTGGAATGGATGGCAAAACATTGCCATTATGCAGCAAAACAGCTTTAAGACTCGTCTTCGGTGAATCAATGAATAGTCTCCACTCATCTGGATCGTGAACGATGTTGAGGGCTGCCATCACACCATCGATGTTGTTGCAGGCTACAAGATCACCTTCCATGAAGAAGAATGGGACAAGATCCTTTTGACGGTCACGGAATATGGAAACCCTAACATCACCTGCCAGGAGATTCCACTGCTGTAGTCTGGAGCCCAACAGCTCTGCCTTACTCTTGGGTAGTTCCAAATCCCTGACAAGGTCATTCAGTTCACCTTGTGTTATGAGGTGGGGTTCAGAAGAGGAGGATGGGAGAAAATGTGGGTCCTGTGACATTGATAGTTCAGGACCAGAAGTTTCATCCTCTTCCTCTTCCTCGTCTGACTCAAGTGAGAATGATTCTGGTGCATCAGGAACCGGCAGTCCTTCTCCATGGGGTACTGGGCGTATAGCTGATGGAATGTTTGGATAATGCACAGTCCACTTTTTCTTCTTTGACACACCTTTCCCAACTGGAGGCACCATGCAGAAGTAACAATTGCTGGTATGATTTGTTGGCTCTCTCCAAATCATTGGCACTGCAAAAGGCATAGATTTCCTTTTCCTGTTCAACCACTGGCGAAGATTTGTTGCACAAGTGTTGCAGCATATGTGTGGGGCCCACCTCTTGTCCTGATCTCCAATTTTGTAGTCAAAATAAAGGTGATAGGCTTTCTTAACCATAGTGGTTATACTGCGCTTTTGTGATGCAAAAGTCATTTCACCACAAACATAGCAGAAGTTATCTGCACTGTTCACACAAGTATGAGGCATTTCTGCTCACTTTGGCTAAACAGAAATGTGTCCCTTTGCAAAATCAAACACTGACAAATAAGAGAGCACGACACTGTATGATTTCTAGAGCTGATATAGGGCAATTTGTTCAGCAGAGTGATGTAAGCTTCGTTATGATTGCATCATCCATGACTTCTAGGAATAACATGATGCAATTCATATCATGTATGACGCAATACCAGCTTCAGATTGCATAATTCATTGTTTTGCCTAAAAAGCAAGTACTGTCCAAACCCAGTCATAGATTTATTCATAGATCCAGTCAAAGATGTATTTTAGTCATTTCTGGTTTAAATTGAGATCCCTTCCCTTTATAACTCACTTATCCTCCGCCATTCCCAAGTCAAGGGTCATATATACTGACCCAATAGCATATCTTGAAAACTAGAGCCAATCAACAATTTTAAGCATCATTTTCATTCTCAGTGACCCAGAATTAGTAAGGTTTGACTACATTTATTTCAGAAGCACTTTGGCTGTAGAGCAGTGTTATTTAACGTTTACGAGCACATGTACAATTAGAGTGTCTATAATCCTAACATACCAGTGACAGATTAGGAATAGGCTGGGGCCCACTGGCAGCATTCTTGCTTTACAGAAAACTGGTATTGCATTTGTTTGCTACTCTAAACAGAGGTACTGCCCTGGTGGATGCCTCTCTGCAGAAGAGATGGTGAAACAAATATGCTGCTGTCCACTGAAGTTGGCTGCTGGCCCAAGGGAAATTGAGATTCCCACTACACTTTTTGGAAAAATAAGAGTAGCTCAGTAACTCAACTGTTCTACCTCAGCCCATTTTGAGAAAGATGTTAGTGTTGGATGCACTGCACAAATGGTCACAGAAGGGGCACTGTTTGCTGCCATAATTACTTACTCTGCTACTAGTGGCAGATGTACCATGGTCCAGCAATGCCAGCCTCATGTACCTGCATCTGGCTCTTCCTCACAGCCAGCTGATGCATTCGTACACCCTCCCTATACTGGGGCATGAGGTCTATACCATTTCCTCTTTGAATCCCTCAAGACCCACTTGTAGTGTGATACCTACAAGCAAATGCCAACTAATAGCAGCTAGGAAGAAGATCAGTACAAATGATTGATGTCCCCTCCCCTTCCACTCTTGCCAGGTTGCCTGTTTTCTCAAGAGTCTGACCTCTTTGGGGGGTAGGAAGTATATTTTGTTTGGACAGTGCCTAGTATTATAGACACACCCATCAGTCAAATAAGGGGAAAAAATGAAATCTAATTCTTGCAGAACACTAAACAGAAAATAGTATGTTAAATAACCAACACCTGATTGCAAAGACCCTCTTAGACAGGAATGAAAGGAATGGGTACTAACAATTGTTTATATGGCACAAGCTTTCTCTTCGCTCAAAGGTCCTTCCCTTGCACATGTTGCTTCATTCAAAACTATTTAAAGATTGTCTGCAAGCAGAAAAAAAATAGGGCTGGCTCCTTTTTGCTTCATTCGCCTATTCAAGTAATGCCCAAGATAGTTCTGCTTTTTTAAAAAAAAAAAAACATCAGATATGCAAATCTTGACTAGCCTTGGGGAGGAGCTGGTGACTGGAGAACTAGAGAAATTAGCACAGGTCAAAACATAGATTTGCTTTAGTTTAAATTTCCTTCTCTATCAATTGGTATTGGCAAAACATTTCCCCAGACCCCAGTGAATGTTTGGGAAAGAGGACCTCATATACCATGCTGTCTGCAAGACCACCAGATGAGTCTCCAGAAAACCCAAATCCAGTCAGAAAAGACAACATTCCTGAGGTAAAAACAAGCAGAATCCACTTCCTTAAAAAACTCTTAATGAGTCATCAGGCCCTTTTACCTCAAACCAGCAAAAAACCCAGTCATTAGCAGTTTCAATTGCAGATGGGAGCATACAAGAGAATGGATGATCAATTAGATGTATAAACTCCTCCAGCCCCAGGCCACATGACTAGTAGCCCCTGCCTATGGTACACATACTGAAACAAAACTGGGGACACATTAGCCACGCCCCCTGCCATGCAGTCCCACCCTTGGTTCAAGATGGACACAAACTGAAGTAAAGGGTGTCATGTGACTCATCTAAGAACTCCTCCAACCAACAGGGATGGGTTTGGCCTCCCCAGACCCTCCCTCCCATGCAACTATCCTGCAATTGTATTAACCCAACTTGCATTGCATTAACTCGGGAGGAGAGGCTGGGGGAAGTGTTCCCTCTAAGATTTTCCTCTCATGAGGAGTGAATTTTGTCTTGTGCACCAGTATTGAGTTCATGTGCGCTTGTTCAGATGTGTACCACTGTGGCACCCAAGTTAATAAATATCTTATAAACCTCTCCCTTTTCACTCTGCTGCCATGTCTCCTACCCTTCCCTCGCCCCATCTGCCCCACTGGTGCCCCCCTCCCCCACCCTCACCCGCTGTCCTGACTTCTACCCATCTCACTCCCCTCAGCCCTTTGGGGACCTGCCCCCTCCCCTTTCTTCCCCCTGTATCCACTCCTCCTCTAGCCCCACGCTGATCATCTGTAGCTACCTCTCCCCCAACCCCTCTCCTAACACCTCCTTCTACCCACCTGCCCTGCCTCTCTCCTCTGTCCTGTCGCCGGTCCCTCCCCTCCATGTGTCTACCCTTCTGCTTCACCCCCACATTACCCCTGGCACATGCACCTTCCCTTACCCCTGCACTTCCTGGTGCTTCCTCCTTCCCTCACTGCCCCTGCCCTCTTTCTCCCTGGTGCCCAATACCTCATCCTCTGCCCCAGTTCCCCTCATGCCTCTCTGTGCCCTAACATATGACTTGCTCCATCCCATCTTCCTCATGCCCACCCCTCCTTTCAACCCCTCATCTCCTGGCACCCACTGCTCCCCTCTCCCCTACCTTCTTCCACCCCTACTGATACTTTCCCTCCTCTCCTACCTTTCCTCATTGTCTCTTCTTGGCCTCCTGGCATTTGTCTCTCCTCCACCCTGCCCCTTGATACCTTCCCCTTTCTTCTCCTGCCCTGCCCCCACTCCTTTCAGCACAAGCCCCTTTCTCTTCTCATGCCCACTTCCCGTTTAGTTCTCCCCCTGCCCCTTCCCTCACCTTTTTGACATGGAAAGCAGTTTGTGGGGGCTGGTGGTGGGGCAATGGTATTATTTTTAGTATATTAGCCCTGGCCCCAACTGCTCCCAGAATGGGACTGCATGCTGGGACTGGAACAGAGGCCACCCGTGGTGCTATTTTTAGTTCCATGGCCCAGGTCCCCATGGGCTGCCCAGCTCCAGCAAGAGTCACACGACAGCCACGCAAGGCCCATTCTGGTAAGGCTTCCCCGGCTGGAATGCACCTCGTGCGGCTGCTGCTTGATTCCAGCTGGAGCGTGGGCTGCCTGCAGTATTAAAAATAGCACCGCATACAGCCTCCTGCTGCAGTTCTGGCACCTGTCAAGCCTGAGCACACCCCGCTCTGCAGCACTCCAGCCGGGCTCTGCACAGCTCCAAGGCGCAGAGGCCCAGGAGTGGCTCCACCAGGTTTTTTCCTTAGATCCACCCAGCCCCCCAGCAGCGGCCACTGTACTAACAAGCGGCCCGGAGGAGAAGGCGGCTGTGCTGCCAGACCAGGACCCTGAGTGGCAGAGGCGGTCCCGCAGGGGGAGGGGAGGGGGGGTCATATGCCACCGGAAGTCTGCCTGGCTGCCCACCAGCAAAGATCCAATGGAGCTGCCTACGTGCCCTCCTGGGGGGTGGTGAGGGGAGGAAGCTGCTGAGCTGCATGAGGAGCAATGGCAGAGAGCTGTTTCTTGGTCACTTCTTCCCACAAGCCGATGTCCCCATCAAGTAGTGAAATGTCAGGCAGGGCTTTCCAGGACACTTCACTACTTGATGGGGACACTGGGACAGAATATTTAAATTCGGGACTGTCCTGGAAAAATCAGGATGTATGATCAGCGTACCCCTGTCTATTTACTAATCCTACAGTATTCTGGATTCTCGGTGTTCATAGGAGTTTTAGAAAGCAGGGAAGGGGCCTGTCTCCCCACTCTTGTTGCGTAGAGAGAAGGCTGTGAGAAAGGGAACACACTGATAGCAGCCCCAGAATTCAGCCATCCCTCTTCCCAAAGAGCAGTTTGTCTCTGGTACTGAAAACACGAGGGAAGAGCTCAATTGTTTATTAGATAATCTCAGTCCTTTGTGATATTGTGATCTGAGCAGCTTGCCTAGAGGACACTTCAGCACTACAGGAGAGTCCAAAAACGCCAGAATTCTTAACCTCCCACCCTGCAGCAAATAGAATAATTTCCCCTCCTCATTGCTGGTCGGCCTGGTGACAGTCTGAGTAGACGTTTCAGGGTCTCTGGCCCATCTTCTTCAGAGTTCGATTCAGCTGAAAGAAAAGAAACAGCCTGTTCCAGAGAGGGGAGTTTGGGGGGAAGGGAGGAGGGGGAAGAACACACCCTCCCAAGCACTCCTATATCCAAGTGCGCAAATGCCCTGAGCCAGCAGTAAGTGTTTGTTAACAGTAAGGAGGGGAAATAGTAAAAACTTCCCCATGCTGTAACAGGGGAGATCCAGGATGAGAGGGTATAAAGGACGGGGCAAGGAATGGGGTGACCTGCTTCTATTACAGTTGACATTCTCTCTGCAATGAGCACTTGGATATGATTGGTCCTGCAGTGGCCCCTGCTGGTAGAATGGGGCAGAAACTGCATGTTCTTCCTAGCTGAGCAGCCAGGTCCTTGCTATAAAGCTGCTCGAGCAGCAGGCTCCAGGCCTTCAAAAGGGTCCTTCCTGCCCTACAGAGGATGGGGAACATAATGGATTCCCACTGGTATTCCTAATGGAAATCTGTTAGCTGTCTCCTTTGATGAATTTGAGCCCCCACGAGGTGGCAGCAAAACATAGCAGAACAATGTGGGAGGACAACACAACGGGGAATAAATAGCTTGAAATTGTCTCTTTACTGGTCACAGCAGATAATTCCTGCTCTCTCTAGTGGCGCCACTAAATGACCTGACTTAATTCCTCCCCCTCCCATTTTGCAGCCAAGGCAGTGATCATGCTGGGACACAACAGAGGAGTACGTCCTTCCCTCAAAGGTCACCATCTGGCTGTTTAGAATACAGGCTTTGTTAAGCTCTAAGGGAGGTTCCTGCAGTCTTCCTAATAGCTTTGGTGAGTCACTGAATGGAAACATTTCAGCTGTTTGGTCATCTCACAGAAGCCTTCCTTCTCTGCACTGACATCTGCCCCACTCTCCAAAGAGTCCTAAACCCTTCCCTGACTCCCCATCAGGAATTGATCAGAGTCCCCTGCCCTAGCTACCCAGAGCTCACCTCCTCAAACTTGTGGATTTGGCGGATGAAGAAGTCCCCGTAGCGCCGAGCAACCTTTGTATCCGCAATGTGGATCATGTCCTGCCGAGAGAACATGGAGCAGTCAAGAAATGGGCAGTTAATGGTGGGGTACACAGCAGCAGTACTGGGGAAAAGGATCCACCAAGGTTCAAGATGCATGTCAGAGATACCCCTCCACTGCCCTTAGAATTAAGTCACAGCAATCAGGCCTTTCAAAGTAGCCTTTCCCTACAAGAGCTGGTTCACTCTCTGCCTCCCACCTGCAGCAGCTAAGGAGCAGGGCTCCTGTTAATGTTTCTTCAATGCTAGGGAGACAAATGGCAGTTCTACTTGGTTGGGGTGGGTGGAGCACACAAAGCAAGAACCAGATCTGGCAGGGAGAAGGCTACCTCAAGGTCCAAGAGGCTAGAAGCAACAATCCTTATTCCTTTCTACCCACTAGGCTCCCTGACAAGATTCAGGCAGGGAAGAGGGAATCTTCTTTAATGAGCCAAATGGTAATGTACCTGGAGGCCCTCTCCACTTAGTAGGAAGGACTTTTTTCTCTTCCTGGGGCATCTCCTGGCCTTGAGCTATATGCAGTTGGATCCTTCTTTGGTCCAGATTTCCAACACAGCATGTGCTAGCTAAGAACTGAGGGTGGCAGAACCAACTGCTTATTTTGTAACAGAGTATGGCCAAGCATGACTCCCACTGTTGGTGAAATGAGGTGGGCAGGGCAGGGCAGGCACTGAAAGTTGGCCAATTCCAGACACTGCATTTAAGTTGAAGTCTTGAGCTATTACTGAAACACTAGCCAATTAGCCTGTCATAAAACGGGATTTTCAGGTCTCCTCCACGTCCTATTCCCTTTCTATCTCGGTCTTCTCTCCTGAGCCTCCGGTCTCTCGCTCCGTCTCTCTCCCCCCTCCTCCTACTGCCTCCCCACCCCCAGCTCTCCTCCTTCTCCTGCCTCTCTCCCCGTCTCTCTTTCTCTTCTCCTCCTCCTCCTCCTGCATAGGGAGCGCAGAGCCCAAACGGCTAATTGTACCGCTTGTTCCCACGTGGCAGCCCTGCTGAGCAGCTGCCTATGAGCTCCAGCTGCCCCCCTTCACCCCAGCACTGATCCTGCAGCCTCCCAGTTGTCCTCCACCTCCACCTTCCCCCTCCCCCTTGTTCCCCCGCCCTCCCCCTGGCCAGGGTCTGTTCACAGCCAGGGGGCGGGGCCTGGAGTTGCTGTCATGCCACACTTCACCACCCTGCCCCCCTTCGCCTCCCGCTGTGGCGCTCGGCTGACTTCTGCGCTGCTCAGCTGGGCCGCCGCACTCCCCATGCAGCACTGGAGTGCTGCATGGGGAGCACAGACCCCAAACAGCCACTTGCTCCCACACAGCGGCCTGGCTGAGCAGCGCGGAAGTCAGCTGAGCGCCACAGCAGGAGGCAACAGCGCCCCCCAGAGGCAACACCAAACGCTACAGTGTTACAGAGTCACAGACATTGGGCTACTATATATATGATTTCCTGTCCAGGATCAATGAGAGGGAGAGGGCTGCCCCACTCTGGAACAGGAATATTTGGGACCTATTTACTCAGGCCAAGAGATCTGATGTGTTTCTAGTGGCACGGGCTGAAGGGGGGGCAAAGAGCCTGCCCAGATGCACAGCCACCTCTCCATTAATGACACTGCTGAGCAGCAAACTCTGGCTTCACAGCAGCACTCTGAACCCGGTCTGGGGATAAGATCATAATTACAAATATGAAATGAGAGAAGTCATGTATCCCAGAGACAGATATGAATTTTGATCATAGTTTCACAGGCCTGGGCAAAGGAAAAGACAGAGACCGACCTTGTCAATGTAGAAGTCAACCTCGGAGGCTGACTGGAACTCCCCATCCAAGGCTGAGATGCCGCTGGTCCAAACCAGGTTCTTCATCTTATGCTTGAAAACTAGCAGCTGGATGCGAAACTCCTGCTCTGTGAGGTCCAGGAAGCCAGCCAACTTGGCCACAGGCATGGTGGTGTAGAGCTTCAGGAAGCTGCGGATGGTGGACAGCTGGGCCTGCTGCTGCACCTCATCGGCAAATACCTTCAACTGCTGCAGGAAGGGCTCCTTGTGGTAGTTGGGATGCACATTGTCATAGTTGGGAACCACGGGGGAGAGGAATTTGGGGCATGCATAGCTGAAGAGCTCCTCATACACCTGTGGGTCACCCTTCTGCATGCGCAGCATCTTGTCCCCATACTTTTCCCTTAGCTGCAGGTGGATGCTCTCATCTATTCGCATGGGGTACATGGTGAGGGCAATGGCCAGAAGGGCATGCATCTGCTCATTCTGCTTGTTGATCTGAGACAGAGAAGAGTCATTAGATGCCATCCCTCTGATTTTAGTCATTAGATGCCATCCCTCTGAGAAGAGACATGGATGCCACACAGTATAGACACATGCCCTTTCCCAAAAGTGTTTATAATCCAAGACACAATGTGGTGAGTAGGGATGTGAATGACTAGTCGCTTCCCCTCTCCCTGCCTCTATGAGAAAGAGGCAGCAAGGGGCGGGGGAGAAGAGGAGAGGGTGCTTTAAAGCGGCAGCGCCGCATGGAGCTGAGGCCAGCCCCTGGGCTCCACATGGTGGTGCTGCTGCTTTGAAACACCGTGTACAGCCCAGGGCCAGCTGGGGACTCCCCCACTAACCCCAGACTTTGAAACGCCGCATGGAGCTTGACGCCAGGCTCCCCGCGGCATTTCAAAGCAGCAGCGCCATATGGAGCCCAGGGTCAGCTGAGCCCAGGGTCACCATGGGGTGCTGCCACTTTGAAATGCCACAGGGAGCACAGGGCCAGCAGGGGCCTGCTTGAGTCCCCCGCTGGCCTCGTGCTCCCCACAGCACTTTTGCCTTTGAAGCGTAGCAACAGCCCTGGCAACATGAGTTACAGCAATGCTGCTAACACTTTCCTGGTTAATTCATTTAAATATATGCATCTATTGGTAGTACAAAGATCTCTTTCTCAATACATATCATTCACTCAGTAGTTGTATGCACTGTGGAAAAGCAGAGTCTAAAGGAGAAGGCTTGAAGGAAGAATTGGTATTGGCCCGGCAGACCAGAATTGAGATGTAACAAAAGGGGAATCTTGCAAAAGTAGCATGAAGATGGTTATGGAAGAAGCAGAAAAATGGGACAGCAAACCTGGCACTCTTGGAAAGCAGAAGGTGTAAGAATGAAGTGATACAAAAAACCAGTGTCAGATATGTAATCATAAGCAGAGTTCTACAGGGCCTGAAAGGGGAGGACATATTTAAAAACTGATGTTGGGTGGAACAGAAAGCCATGGGGACAAGTTTAGATCAACACACAAGGAAAACAATTTTAGCAGTCACATTCTGAATGCACGTGGTGGGTGATGTGTCTATCATGAAGGCCAGCAAGGAAGAGATCGCAGTAGCTGAAAGGTGAGAGTCAGGATGTGGGGAGGACAAGCTTAGCTGTTTGCACAGAAAGGAAGAGTCAAATCTTTTGAAGCGTCATGGAGCCAAAAATGGTAGAATCTGGATACATGAGGAGTGAGAGGGAGACGTCAAATGATTGATCTATCAGGATGCAGAACCTAGGGTTGTCAACAGTGAAAGAACAGGAGAGTAGGAATTAAGACAAAAGGGAAATGCCTGGGTCCACCCGTGAGATATACAAGAACTGAGAAAGGCTGAAATGCAGGATTGGATGGAAAGAGACAGGCCGGGAATGACAATGCAGACTGGTGAACTGTCAGCAAGAAGATGGCACTAAAAATATTTAAGTGGGTAAAGTTGCCCAGAGATAGCATGTAGAGAGAGAAGAAGGGGCTCTGTAGATTGAATTCTGTGGGTCTGGGAAGGTCAATGATTCAACCATGGAGATGCAGAAAGAACATTACCACATAAGCCACGGGAGGACAGAAGGTTATGGGCAAACTGATCAACACTAGCAGCAGCAGCGAGGTCAAGGATGATAAGAGAAGAATAGTGAACTGGCCTCCCTCCCCATCTTACCATCTCATACTTGTAGGTAGTCCTCTGGAACATGCTCTTTGTCCTCTGGATGTAAAGGAGAATGTTGGCGAAGACGCGGATGGCATCCTGGTAACGCCGCATCATAAGGTATGCAAAGCCCACATAGTAATAGGTAGTGACCTGGCACTCTGGCACCCGGGAATACATGCTCTGGGGAGGAAGACACACACAGACATGAAAAGCTAGAACAGACATCTCCCCAATATCCTTTAACCACCTCTTTTCCTTCAGGTGACTGAACACCTTCCCATCAGTCTGTAAACCAGTCCTACCATAGAGGAAGAAGGAGGTTGATCTGCTGCCCTCTGTTTCCCATATAGGGGAGTGAGAAATCTATTATAGAAGACAGATGGGATGATCTAACAGCTCGTTTCCATCTCCCTGGCAATGGAGTATGGTTGCCAGGCCTATGTTGATCTCTCCTGGTCTAGACTAATGTGCAGAAGTTCTCTCCCTTGCCTGGACAGATTATTTACAGGTTAACAGACATCACTGGATTCAGCTTCATTTCATCCCATATATGCTAGTTTTACCTGTGTCGTACACTAAACACATCCTACATGAACACCTTCCCACCAGTAATATGCCTTGGGCTCAGTGGCTAGAATTCCATACACTGTAAAGTGTGTGCAGTCCCTTGTAGCAAGCTGTTTAAGTAGCCCATTCCACACCCTGCAGTACAAGCACACTGATGGATACCATGCAGTACTCCAGACCAATCCAGTGATCATCCTGATGGTGCAGCTAGGCTGCCTCACCCACAACTATCACAGGGGGTGCACGAGCCTAAAGTAAACATTAGATATGTGGGACAGAATGGTTGATACCAGCAGGGAAGCAGCAACTACTCAATATCGGACCAGGATGCCATATTGTTGAAAACAGACGCTATCCAGCTCAACTAGCAATGCAACATCACTTTAGTTTATAGTGCTGCAATCAACATTCCCCTCAGCATGAAACCACAAACTAGACTTCAGAAAGCAAACACCCAACAACACGTATGCCTGCTAGAACAGCCACAGCAGCCATGAAGGGACACCTTTGTGTGTAGGATTTGCACTAAGTGCTGCATTACACTGATTTTGGCCCCAAATGACCGTGGAAACAAACAACCCCACCCGATATTCAGAGCAGGAATGATCAGCTCCATAGCTGGGCAGCTCGTTGTGAGGACTCCTATAGATAGCATTTGCTGTCCTTTCAAATACAGGCACTCTAAACCCAGAAGGGAGCATTTACAATCGATGTCTTAATACCTTCTTGTTGAGTTCAATGTTCTCCAGAACCTTTATGGCCTGGTAGTAATCCCCCAGCAGAGAATGGAGGCGCAGCAGCCCCACAAGACTGAAGTAGCCCAACATCTTATAGAGCGAGTGACGACCATACTCTCCAGCCACACTCTCAGGATCACCTAGAAAGAAAGGAAGTCTCACACTGCCTACGGGAGGAACAGACCCGCTGACATGACGGGGGTGGAATGGTGAGAGCTCTCTAAGGGCTATCCTGTCCCCACCCTTTCCACCTAAGGCCACACCCCTTCCAGGAGTGCAAAGCCACACCACTACCCCCACCTTGCCAGGGACCCCAGGGAGCCTGCTGACTCCCCTGAGAAGGAACAGGCTCTCCTCACACCTCATCTATTTTGGCCCCCTGGACATCACAGGAGTAGGCAAGTCAGAAGATGCAGCCTTCAGCATTCTTCCCATGCTGCTTCCCAATCAACACCAAATAATTATCCCTTCCCATAGTAATACTTATCAAAACTAAGGGTTTAATTAACCTGTCACTGAAACCAATAGGAAACCAAGGGGCATAAACAAGGATTTATCCTGATATTTAATATGTTGCAATCTCATCCATGCAGCAAAGAGCAGCACTGCAATGTACATTTGCCTTCTCTGATCCGTACTTGGGACACGGACAGTTCGATATGAGAAGTCCAGACAGCACTTGCTTGTTGCTATTTTTAGCATGCGTTTGGTGCTGGTGAGAAGTGCAGGACAGACAGCATTGGAGTTTGAAGCTCTCTCCTCTCAGCACAAACAGCAGCAGTGTAAGCATATACAGACCTGCCACTTATGCTTTGATGAGAAGCAAGTGGTATCTCAGGCCCACTCAATCCTGGGCCTTGAAGCTGAGGCTGCCAAGAATGGGGCCAATTATTGTTGCTTGTGGAAGACTGGGGTTTTATTTGTAAGTACCATTGAGACATCTCAGCTTATTTCACTGAATAGCCCCCAGCAACTCTCAGACCAGACCCAGTAATTTCCAGAAGAAAGACTGTGTTACCCATTCCTAAGGTCCCTTTCCTTTTGACCACTGCCCTTGGCTTGGGCAGCATACTTGGGAACCCTGACCACTCACCTCCACTGGTGTAGACCTCTAGCTGTCGGTTGATGTTGGACTTATCCACCAGGGAGTGCAGCACATTGAGGACACTATGGACATTCCAGATCTTGGGGTTCGACCGAAGGAAATCAATTTCTTCTTCAGACTTCTTAGCGGTTTTGCAGCGGTACTGGCTGAATGACTGGAACTATGGGAAAAGGAAAAGACACACAAACAGATGAGGAGCTAGCACAGAAATGCTCATCTAAAGCCCAGCTCTATGGTTCTATCATATGACTGAAGTTCAGGAAGCCACAGGTTCCAAAGGCAACTTAATCTGAACTACTACTTAGCAGGTCAAGATGACAAGTTACACAAACACAATGCACCTAGGGCAAGAACAATGCAAAGCCCAGATACTGAGCATGAGCGAGAATCTAGAAAGCAGCATCATTAAGGACCCAATGAGACATGATTGAAGTGGAAGTGAGAAAGAGGCTCACATGCACTCAGAGGCAACATATCACACAGCAAGGAGGTGACAGTCCCTCTCCACATGCACTTGACAAGATAACAGCCAGAAAAGCATGATCAATGCCAGGCACCTTCGCACCAAGAAATCAAACAGAAGGGAATTCAGAGAAACAAAACTAATTTAAGATCTGGGAGGACAGACTGATGGACTGAAAGAAGGGGGATAATAAGGGATATTTCAGATGGTATCAGAAAATGTTTCCTGACAAGTTTTCACACTGTGGACCAGTTATATTGCTCTGTATGGGTGAACGTGGAGCTTTTTCCAACTAGAAGTGGTACAAACACCATCAATAGAAATGCCCCCAGCAACATACAATATATAGGAAACAACCCTGCACTGGTTGGCTAGAGTAGACGAACATGCCAACAAGTTCTTCGTAACTCTAGATGATTTTAGCCAGGCAGCTTCCCATAATCTAGATGGGGGAGAGGCTGGGTTGGGGGCAGGTGCACTTTAAAGAAAGAAGCTAAGATGCAGGAACTTCAAATGGAAATGTGAGCAAAAATGCCAGTGTTCCCCAAATAGCCTGCACTAATGTGAAGGAATTGTTATAACTTGAGAAAAGGTTAAGGTCTTTCCTTCCTCTGGACCTCAGATCTGAGCATGCCTTTGAATACGCCACATGTGAGATATCAGCTACAGGAACTATGGGGGCTAGAAGAGGGAATGACAGAGAATTGAACAGCCTTAAGCAATGAAGCTATGTAAAGGCCCGGCAATAGGCTACATACCTGGTAGATGAATTCATCAATGATATCCCAAAGCCACTGGTTGGGCAGTTCCAGGGGGGCAGGGCCATCAGCATCTGTAGGAGAACACTGGTGATCACCCACAAGCAAGGGAAAGGATGACAGCGAGACAAAGCTGCAGTGAAAATATGGGCATCATGCTAACCTTCCCCTTCAAGGGTGGAGACAGAGCAGAACTCCCCAGTTGAGAGAGGTTCCCAACAAAAAGAGATGATGCAACAGCTCTGGCAGCATCCACTGCTTCCTTGTCTGAGGAAAATGCAGCTAAGGGATTCATGACTTAAAAGACCAGCTTTTGACATTTGATTACTAAATATTCTGCTACAGCACTGTTTCTCAACTGGCAAGCTTTGGCACTCCATCTCGTCGGTGACAAAACATAAAGGGTTGAGAGACACTGAAAACTTAATACAATCTAATGCAAAAAAAAAAAAAAAAAAATCTCACTCTCCTACCCCAGATTATTCCCGTTCAAGGTCAAGTACTCTCTAGCAGCCTCTCAAACCCCAAATGGATAAACAGGCATAGCACTATTATTGATACACTTACTATAGAGTAATAAGTGCAAGAGGCTCACACAAATGTGTGACTTTCTATCTTTCTCCCTCTTTGCTCACAGCCTCAGTGAGGTTTTGTTTAGTTTTTATTTTTTTCCTACACAGCAAGAGAAGACACCTCCAATAACTCACCTATCATTTGCAGACCTCAAGGCGGCCAATTCTTTACTTTTGCTCAGAGCAGTTCGGGAGGGATTTGGAATTGTGTGTATTTTCAGATGGATGGACGTGAAGTGCTACCAGTTCCACAATTTCTTACCTTAGATAAGACCATGGAATTCCTCTACAATCAATCAACAGAGCTTCTGCTCTTCCCCTCCCCACAAAAATTCACACACCAATAAGAGGATCGTAATAACTCACTGAGGATGTAGTTGAAGAGATTGCAGTAGTTGTAGTAAGACTCAAATCTCTGCTCCAGAGAGGGGCCACCCTTCAGTGAAAAAGGGAGAGAGAGAATAAGGAAGTCAGTACAATCTGCATAGCTTCACTCACCTGTAAACTGCCTATGGTTCCACAGGTGGCAGGAATGGGTTCAGGGCCACTATCATGCCTTTTGGGCAGTCAAAATTTATAGAACCTGAGGTGCACTTTCACTGATGGTAGAGTGACCAATATATTTATACTCAACCAAGACAATTATATGCTCCACCACCACCGCACACCACACCACTGTCAGAAAGTAGAATCAGCCTGACTTCTCATGTAAGGCCTGCTGAGGGGGGGAGTTAAAGGGGCAGCTGGCCAGGGGATCAGCTATTTAAAAAGTCTTTAAAATTGCCACTGGAGCCCCAAGCAGTGCTCAACAGGCAGGAGGCCAGCTCAGCCCCACCCCTTCCACCTGATGCCCTACCCCTTCCAGGAACACAGAGGCCTCACTCCCCACTTACACACACACCTTGCCCAGGGGCCCAGCAAGTCTGCCTGAGGCCTTCACTCATGTGCAGTTAGCCCCTCTGAGATGTCCTGCCATTTTCCCAACTAAAGATCTCACAAATGGAACTTCTCACCTTTCCTCCTAACACACCCTCCTCTTTATCACCACTAGACTCAAGATATTCAGATTAACTTCAAGAGCTCTCTGTCCTCCTCCCCTCACATGCAAAGTCTTGAAAAAAATCTGTAAATTCTTCCTTTCCACAGTAGGTCAGGGGGTTCATTTTTGACAACTTTGTAAAATGAGCAAGTGTGTCAGGGAAGCACCCCCTTTCCAACACTCCGATCCCTCACTGTTTCGTTCTGAAGAATGCCACAGGCCGTAGTTTGAGATTCATTCTGCTACTCCAGTAAAAATCTGCCCCCCTGCCCAATCTACCTCTAGAGATGTAAAATCCTATTTAAAAAGTTAACCAGTACATTTAACCAGTTAACTGGGATCCCGCAGGCAGGGGGTAAAGAAGCACTGGAGTGGAGACTAGTGGTGGAGTGCTGCAGCAGCCCCCCTCCTGCGGGATAAAAAACACAAAACAAGCTACACTTCTCTTGGAATTACAGCTCTGTCAAGGATAGAATCCAATTGTTTTCTGTTGTCTCTTCTTTCCTGAATTCACCCACCACAATAATCACGTGACATTTGTATGAACACAGCACCTAGGAACCACGCCATGACCAGGACCTCACAGTGCTAGGTGCTGCACAAACACAAAACACCTCTCTGAGTGGTATCCTTCCTGTCTTGGGAATCTATTTATTGACTTTGATTTTTATCTGCTTAGGGTTAAGTACCCATTCTCCAGATACTTAATGATGCTCTTTCTCCTCCCCCCACGCTCCCTTCCCCTTTCCTATTTATTTTGAGTTTTCATATCCCAAACTCATAACTCCGGTCATCTGAAGAAGTGGGCTGTGCCCACAAAAGCTCATGATACCATCTACATGTTTTGTTCGTCTATAAAGTGCTATCAGACCATCTGTTGTTTTTTTCTGTAACAGACTAACTCGGCTACCCACCGAAGCTACAAACAAAGTACATTCCCTAATTTATATCAAAATTCTCAGAGAAGACCTTGTCTTCTTACATGAACAAATTACTATGAATTTTGTGCAAGTAATTGCTAGCAAGAAGTAGAGCCAGATTACAAACCTTGGTGGGGATAGTTGATCAAGTCTTAAAATATCAGAGCTCAAAAGAGGCGTTACCAATCATAAGCCTGTCCCAGTTTCTCAAGATCCCATCAGGACCACATGACAGCATATCAGAAGCATGAACAGATTCATTCTGCAGGAGTTATTTCAATCACAGACAAGGTAGTCCAGGGAAGAGAGACCACGTTTTACAGAAAACAGCCACAGAAAAGCCAGCATGTAATCAGCTGAACCGCATAGGCAAATACTTACACTGACTTTGGCATAGATATGTCTGTAGTACAGCTCCTTGTATAGAATCAGGAAGACAGCATCTGGAAGAAATGGCAGAACTGGATAGTAGCAAGATCTTTGCCCGAGTGGTCAACATAGCGAGACATTTCAGGTACAAAGGTGGACTTCCCCCTAATGCAATAAGGGAAAGTGGAGCAAGTGGGTCACCTCTGGGGCTTAAGTTGGGAAAACATTTAAGAACTTGTGTTCCCCACCCTTGGGGACACTGGACAGAAGAAAGGAGCAGAGAGCATAGGGAAAGCTGCATGGCCTTTGATTCACTCCCATTGTCAATTATAGACATGCTGTTGTGGATAAAGCAATGGAAAATTCTTTGAAAGCCACTTTCCCACCATTTTTCTTTAGCTGCTCCAGAAACATATGGCCACAGGAACAGTGTGCAGCTCCCCAAGCCTATAACTCCTGAAGATTTGTGGATTTGCCTTCATCACAGAATTCAGCTCCAATGCATATACCTCTACTCTGCAAAGCCAGCAATGTCCAACTAGGGATGTAAAATCCCATGTAATTGGTTAACAGGTTAAATTTATTGTTTAACTGGTTAACTGAGTAAAGGGGTGATTGGTGGAGGTGCTCCAGCTTGGTTGGGCTGGAGCGGCCTCTCCGCTGCCAGCCACTGAGCTAAGCAGCTTCCTCCCCACTCCAACTGCAGGCAAAGGGTGCTCCAGACAGCTGGAGCAGATCCTTTCTGCAACAGGTCCAGCAAGGCTGGAGCACCCCCTGCCCATGGCAGGCGGGGAGCTGCTTCAGCCCCCACCAGTTAACCAGAATCGGTAAACATCACGACTACACACTAACATCCCTAGATCTCATTCAGTTCTTGGCCTGTCAGCTTTCAAGGGTGCCAAATGGGTCAGTTACAGCTAGTGGGTGGGTGTGTAATAAGAAAGGAACAGGACAGAAATATCAGCTGGGTCTACTTCTACAGAAAAGTAGTTTGCTTTTTCTCCAATAAACAAAGTACCTACCATTTCCAACCTGCGGTGCAATGGCCTCTGCCTCTGGCCAGGGGGTGTTCTTAAAGAACCTTTCTGTCAGTTTGGTCCAGCTGTAAAAAAACCACAAAGATTACAAATGTAAACCCTTTTTCCTCCCTGGGTTACTCGGGAGCAAGTCACACTCACAGGTGTGCCTGGGCACCTAATGGTTTTAACATAAAAGAAGATCCTGAGTACCCCAGCGGTGGTGATGTTTTTGGGGATTTCCTATCCACCCCCTTGCTGCAGTCCCTGGCTCAAAGAATATACGATGGTGGTGCCTCCACCTGGCTGGCCCTGTACAAACTTAATGGTCTGCCTTGGGAGCCTCCAGAAATAAAATTATTCCAGCAATAATCTGGATCTAACTGCAGGACAACAATTATAAGTTATAAATAATACACATCTAATTGATTACATTAGAATCAACACACCTTTACTTAACAACTTAAAGAAACAGGGTTTAACAGATTAACAGTGAATAAAATTAACAAAGTATACAGAAATAATAGGAACTTATCTATCTGGCATTTGCACTGCCATCATTTATCCCACCCCAGAGTGTGCACTCCTCTGGACTCAGAGTGCAGACACTTGCGTGGGCACGCTTGAAGGTCTGCAGCTGGAGTGGAGGTTCTGTGCATGTTAGTCCAAGCTGGGCAGTCAGCTGCAAACTCCCTCTGCCACTGGAGCAGGCTCCAAAAAATGCCAACAGCTCTGGTTCACTGAGCTGGATGCTCTGCCTCTCTTTGGACCCAGAATTAGTCTATAGCTCTGAGGTCTGTCCCAGGCAGCACTTTCCCAAAGAGCCCATTTACTTACAGCCTCCTTCTGTGTGCGTAGCCCTTTGCAGCCACAGGCACAGCCAGCGTCTCTCCCCTCTAGGACAATCAGCAGCCCTTAAAGCAGCCTGCTAGATCCAAGCCCCACAGGCTCTCAGTCCCAGGCTATAGCTGCAACACAACAGCTCCTGGATTGGATAAGGCTCCTCCACAGCAGCTTGGCTCCTCTCTCCCAAAATGGAGAGCCCCAGACTGCCAAGCCCCTCTCTCAACATGACTGGAGAAGCCCTCTTTCTGGTTTTCTGAAAGGCTCATGGGAGTTGTAGTCTCTAGGGCTAGATTGCAGCACACAGGATCCTCCCAGAAAAAGTCAGATGAACCTTAAGTAAAGGGACTACACAAATTAAACTATTAATTTATCAGTGAAAGAGGGATGAGGTTAAAGACTGCCAATCCTGAAAATGTGTCTTGTTAGATCAAAACTATTTCCACACACCAATTTCTGCATTAATCTAATGTACACGAGAGGGACCAGTTCAACCAATGTAGAAACTGAAGTTCTCTTTTATCCTTAACACAGAGAAGCTGTGCAGACTTGTTTGATATACTATCTGTGCCAGTGTGATAGAGCCATGAGCTGGAGGGACCATTTATAGAAAAAAGTCAGACTCTATGAAAGCGGTGGGCAACCTCAACCTATCGGGGCTCTGAACGTGGCCCATGAGACATTTTGTTTACTGTTGCCCATGCACAGGATTGCCAGATTCCACTGGTTTCCATTCATGTAGTTTTTTTTCCTACTGGTATTACTATAGTGAAATGCATGTAAAGCAGAAGCATGTTGATTGCACACAACTGACTGTGCACTCCCTCTGCATCCAATTAAAGCACTGCTAAATTTCGATTAGCACAACTTGCAAATTCTAGATATGCAAGTACAATTAGCTAAATTACCCTAGCCTGGGAGACTGCCTTGGTTATGACAATCTTGCAGCCCGCTGAGATGAAGGATGGCCTCTCATGTGGCCCACTCACTCACCTAGGTTACCCATTGCTGCACTTTGATCCTTGGCACATGCTGATTTTATTAGCAAGGGGGATTAATTCGTGCCAATGAGGGCTCTTTTGTGATCTGTACATTATGAACTGAACTGAAATTCACTTGGTATGAATTTTATTACTGACCTAGGCTTGAGTCAAACTAGGGATGTAATAGTGTAGTCTATTAACCGACAAGCAAAAGCTTATTGGTTAATGCTATAGACTACATGCATTCCCCTCTCACCCCCACCAGTACATTTTTTTTTAGCAGGCTGGCCAGCAGCCTGACTCAGTCCTGGCTCATGCCAAGCCCGGAACTACCCCCACTACAGCTCTGCATTTAAAGTGTATTAGGAGTCAGGCAGTCAGGCAGCCTGGCTCAGTTTCAGCTCGCATGAGATCCAAAAGCTCAGCCCTCCTCTCCTGCACAGGGACTGCTTCCACCCCACGATGCTGTATCTGTATCAGAGGCAGCAGTATGGAGTAACAAGGCAGCTGGTCTGCAAGGGGAGCTGTTTTTTAAACTGGCTCCCATCGTGGACCAGCTCCTGCCTGGCACCCTGCACTTCTACCTCTGATAGAGGCAGCAGCACAGTGGCACATGGCTTCTCAGGAGTGGGGCCAAAGCACACTGTCCGCTGATCCCACCTCCGGGGATTATAGAGGAGTTGAGTAATCAATAAGAATTCATGAGGTTAATCGACTATTCAATTAACTGATATTTAACCATCCCTAAGTCAAACCAGTAATCTGGAAGTGAAAAGATCTCTTCCTTCTCAGCCAATATACCACCAGTGTACATTTTAAATAAAATCCAAATTTGGATCAAAGCAACTGATCCGTGCTCCCTTTAACAAAAAAAACACAAAAAACACAGGCACAATTACAACAGCAATTCCCACCCTGTGAGGGATAATTTTATACCTGTTCTCATAGATATCTTGGATCTCATACACCTTCTGGTCAATGACATCACTGGAGACCCGGCTGGCCTGAAGCTCATACACCTTTTGATCAATCAGATCTGAGACAGTTTTATGAAAATACTGGATGAAGTTTTTGATCACTTCAGGGATCACCTGGTAGGTCTGTTGCTCATACTGGCGTTCATAGGCTAGATCCTGTTTGGGGTCTCCTGAGCAAGAAAAGAGCAACAATGAAACATCTGTTTTATGAGCATAACGCTGTATCTTTCCTGAATTTAATAAAATATCAGAAAACCTGGAGACATGCCCAGAGGCATCATAACCAAGCTGTATCTGGGACCCAAACCAGCAAGCCACAAAGTGAAATGAAGGCACCTCTTCAATACCAAGACAGCAGAATACAACTGAGTGACATTTCAAGAAGTACCTTGCGTTGTCAAGGTCCTTCCCTTGGAATTCCAACCCCTTACAGTAGTAGTTCTCCACCAGGAGTCACAAACTCACCTACAGAGCCCTGCAAACATACTTTATATCCACAGGTATCCGCATCTGTAGATGGGGATGTGGATATCCACCATTCATTTTTGTAGATATGGATACAAATTTTGTATCTAGAGCTCTGCAAATCTGAGGATGTCCACTTTCTATCTAAAGGTATCCTCTAGGGCAGTGTTTCTCAATTTTATTTGGCCACGGAACCCTTTTAAACTCGAAAAATTTTTGCGGAACCCCTAATAACAGTCTAATATATGGAGCTCAAAAAGTAGACCACAAATAAGTAAGGATAACAAACAAATGCTAAATTAACATTTAGTTTAATTGTACATATTTAAAAACAAAAATCACATTTAATGTGTACAAAATTTTTTTAATCATAAAATGTTATTGTAATGGAACCCTTATTTTCACTTTGCGGAGGAACCTCAGGGTCCCGCAGAACACCATTAGGGAAACACTGCTCTAGAGATGTGAAAGGTTAACCGTTTAACCAGTGGGTCTGGAGCAGCTCCCCACCAGCTGCAGGTAAGGGAACTGCTCCAGCCAACAGGGGGCTCGCTGTGGACAGGGGCTGCTCCAGCATCCAGAGCAACCTCTGTCCATTGGGAACCAAGGGGCTGCTCCAATGGAGGCTGGGATTCCACAGCAGCCCCAGCTGCTGTGTTGGGGCTGGGAGCTGGTAGCCAGCCCCAGTGCAGGGCTGAAGTAGGAGCCCTGCAGGCTGGGGTTTGCTCCAGCCAGGCAGGAGCAGTCATTCCCCCCGCCGATCTCACTTAGCTGGTTAACCATTATGTCAAGCCTGGGCAAAATATGGCCACACTGGATCTGGCCCAGGGGAGACAGTGGGGAAGCCCCAGGCAGGCTCCCCTGCTTGCCCCGCCGACCACTGAGAAATGCTGGGTCTGATTTCTGTTTCAAAACTGAAGGGGAGTAGGGAAAGCTTCAGGAGCAGCCCCCAGCCCCAGAACAATCACACTGGCCCATTTCTGGCCATAAACTTGTCAATGGGAGATGCCTACTTGAATAACAGGCAGCCAAGAAAACTATGATCCCTCTCCTCAGCTCAGTTATTCATACAAGCACATGGCCAGGCATGCAGTGGCTGGCTAGAAAAAGTTTTAACATCTGCAAGCCTTAGCTCTGCAGGCAGGCAGACTGGTTTGGCTGCTAGCTGGTAAGTCTCCTGGCCAGCACCTGCCTCTGGCACTCCAGTCCCTTCTTCCCCAACCCTCTGCTCTCCCAATCAACATACCCAAACCCTTTGCTCTCCTCTTGCACCCATACCCACTCCCAGATCTGGCACCCCAACCTCCTGCCCCAGATCACAATCCCCTCCTAACCTATGTCACATCCCAAACCCATGCACTCCAGTCCCCCCCCCTTAGGTCACAGCCACTTAAGGATGTTAAATTTTGATTAACTAACTAATCATATAGTTAATAGGATTTCCATTGACTATTCGATTAGTCGATAAGGACTAGTGTAGCGATCCACCTTTGAAATGTAGAGGCTCTTGTGCATTTCAAAGATTGAAATGCTACCTGGAGCCCGGGGCCAGCAGGGAGACCCCTGCTGACCCTGGGCTCCATGCAGGCACTTCCACTTTGAAATGTACAAGAGCTTTAGCGGGAAACACAAGTGCCCACATGGAGCCCAGGGTCAGTGGGGGACTCCCCACTGGCCCCAAGCTCCATGGAGTGTTTCCATCTTTGAAATGTACAAGAGCCCCAGAAGGGACTCTTGCACATTTCAAAGATGGAACACCGCCACTGTGCCCCTGTCCCCTCCCATGGAGCTGGGGGGAACCAGCCTTTAAGACAGTTCCTCCTCCTCCTCTCCCCCCTCCCCGCTTGCTGCCTCTTTGTGATAGAGGGAGCAGAGGGAGGGGGGAGAGCGACTAGTCAACTAATGTATCAACTATCCAATAAGCTTTTGCTTATCGGATAGTAAATTAGTCGCTTACATCCTTACAACCACCTCCTTCACCCAAATTCCCCCCTGGAGTATTGACTACTCGCCCTCCCCCTGCTGCCTCTATGAGAGGCACCAAAGGGGGGGGGGAGAGATAGGAATGGGGGGGAGCTAGTTTAAGAGCCAATTCTCCCCAGCACTGTCTCTGCAGTGCTGTTTGCCCCCCACTCCATCAGAGGCAGCAGGGGGTGGGGGGGAGGGATTAGGGGAAGCTGCTACAAAGAAGCCTCTGCCTGCAGCAGGCTGAAACTCACTGTGGGCAGAGGCTGCTCCAGCAGCAGCCTTTGTCCACAGGGGTTCCAGTGGGGAGCTGGGCTCCTCTGCAGACGGAGACTGCTGCCACCAAGCAGCCCCTGTTCGAAATGGCCCGGGCTGGGTGCATGCAGGGGCTGCTCTGGCAGCAGCCCCTGGCTGCAGCCAGCCCTGTCTGCCATGAAAAGAGGCTGCTCTGGAACCAGCCCATTCTCAGTGGAAAAGGCTGGCTGCTGCAAACAGGGGCTGCTGGACTCAGCGTGAGGCAGGGCCAAGCAGTCCTGGTGGCTCTTACTACATTTAAAATGCAGAGCTGTGGTGCAGGTGGCTTTTGCCAGCTCTGGGAACCACAACTGCTCAGTCTCGTCTCAAGCCAGCTCTTTTAACTACTCCCACTGTGGCTCTGCAGAACAGTCCCTATCGACTAATCACGTAATCGATACAAACTGTACTGACTACATGATTAACCAAACAACTGCAATTTAACATCCTTTGTTGGGAGTGCACAAAACAAATCAGACTCCTGAAAGGGACACAGGTCTGTGGAAAGGTTGAGAGCCAGGCCTCCGACCAACTAACACCACACAAGAAGGCAGAGAAACAACCGGGGGAGTGGGGTAGGCTGGGATGAGACCTCCCCACAAGCTGGATAGGCCGTCACGTGACTGTCCTCTATTTGGAGAGCTCTAGCTCAGGGACACGCGGGCTGGAAGGGGCTCGGGCCGGGGGCGGGGGCGCTGGGGCAGGGGAGGGAAAACGTGGCGTCCTTGCTCGGCCGCGCAGCAGCACTCACCTGTGTGCATGTCATAGTCACCCGGGTACGTGTAGGGATCGTAAGAGGCCTGAGGGGAGAAAAAGGCGCAGAGGTGGGGGTGTCACCCGAGAGCTCAGCTACGCGACGGACCCTCCATGCGTCCGGGCCGGGCCTCCCCTCTCCCCCTGCCCGGGTCCCTCACTCAGCTGCCGGCGGCGGGTGCTGCCGGGTCGGGCCACCACGTGGGCGCCCTGGGGCGGCAGCTGCCGCGTCCCAGGGCGGGGGGAGCTGGGTACCTCGGTGTCGTAGTCCTCGGCCGGGTAGGCCATGGCGGGGGCTCGGCACGCGGCAGCTACAGGCCTCAGGGGAAAGGCTCAGGCCGGGAACGCAGCTTCTTCCGGTAGGGAGCCGGAAGCAGCAGCGGCCGCACCAGGCGGAGGGGCGGGGCTTCTGCGGCGGGAGGCGGGCTCAGGGCTTGGTGAAGGCTACGGGTGTAGAGTTCAGCTGGGCTAGGGGTGAGGCTTGGGGTGGCGGGGTGGACGGGCGAGTGTAGCTGGGGTGACGAAGCATGTTGGGGTGACGGGCGGGTGGAGCCGGGATGACAGGGCGGAAGGATGTACCTGGGGTAACAGTCCAGGTTGGGGTGACAGGCAGGTGTACCTGGGAATCACGGAGCATGTTGGGGGAAACGGGGTGGGTGTAGCTGGAGTGACGGGGCATGTTGGGGTGACGGGACGGGTGGGTATAACTGGGATGACGGGCCAGTTTGAGTTGACGGGCAGGTGGGTGTAGCTGGGGTGACGGGATATGTTGGGGTGATGGGCGGGTGTAGCTGGAGTGTTGGGGCGGGAGGGTGTAGCCGGGAGTGACGGGGCATGTTGGGGTGCGGAGCGGAAGGGTATAACTGGGGTGACGGGCAGGTGGGTGTAGCTGGCGGTGACGGGGCATGTTGGGGTGATGGGCAGGTGTAACTGGAGTCTGGGGGGAGGGTGTAGCTGGGAGTGACAGGGTGGGCGGGTGTTACTGGGGTGACGGCGGAAGGATGCATCTGGGGTAACGGGCCAGGTTGGAGTGACAGACAGGCGAGTGTAGCTGGGAGTGACGGGGCTTGTTGGGGTGACGGGGCAGAAGGATATAACTGGGGTGACGGTCCAGACTGGAGTGACGGGCAGGTGGGTGTAGCTGGGATGTTGGGGCGGGAGGGTGTAGCCGGGAGTGACGGGGCATGTTTGGGTGACGGGGTGGGCGGGTGTAGCGGGGGGCGACGGGGACGTGAAGGTGATGTGGCGGGCGGGTATAGCTGGGGTGACAGGGCATGTTGGGGTGACCGGGCGGGCGGGGCAGTGACTGTTTGGGGAGTTGCCCGGCGCCCCCGTTCCTCTCTCTAAACCCCGATCAAACCTCGTTTCTCCTACAGTGCCACTTTTCTGAGGGACTGCTGGCTCCGACTGGCCGGTTCTTTCATTGGGTGAAATAAATGCCTGTCATTCTCATGCTGTCTGCGATTGGCGGCTGTGTGGCGTCTCTCCTCTATTTGGACGAGGCCCTTGCCTGTCGTTCACGTGTTTCCCTCCCGCCTTACTCCCCGTTTGTGATTGGTGGGCTGTGCTGAATTCCGTGACTGAGGAGATTATGCCCGCCTCTGGCGGCCCGCCCTCGTTACCATGGTTACTGGGTTCGGCCTGCCCCCTGTCAGCGCGTCCGGGCCCGGCGCTCGGAAGCTGGGAGGCCGCGCGGGGATGGACGGCGGCGCTGGCGGGCCCGGGGCGGACGAGGAGCCGAGGCCCCCGGGCAGCGGGTTCGCGCTGCCGGAGTTCGGGGCCGCGCTGCGGGGCCCCCCAGAGGCCCCGGGCCCCGCCTCGCTCGGCTACTTGCACGTCCGGTGGCAGCGGGACCCAGCGGCGGGCAAGATCCCCGCCCGCCGCCATCGCAGGTCCGCGCGGCTGCACAGCGCTCTGGGGCCCGCGGGCAAAGAGCTCCACGGTGAGGGGCGCGCGGGGTGGGGAGACTGGGCCCTCCCGGGCACGGGCTGGCCAGGGGAGAAGGCGGAGGCCCCACTCTGTGACATGCCCTCGGTTGGAGGGGACGTGCTGGGTCCTGCTGCGCCAGGGGAGCCGGAAATGCAATCAAGGACTCTGCTCCAACCTGAGCCTGGGCCCCCCTGTCCTTCTGGGAGAGCAAACGTCTGACTGGAGGAGAATCCACAATTTATTGTTTTGCAACCAACCCCAGCTCTGTCCTTTAACAGGTTAAAATGAGAGCCCATTCACAGTCAATCCAGCAGCTCTAAACGTAATTAGTGAGCAATTAAATAAACATCATACACTGTAACAAACAATATAGTAGCACCTTAAAAACTAACAAACCACGTAAGTGGTGGTATGAGCTTTTGTGAGCACAACCCACTTCTTCAGATGACAGATGAAGAAGTGGGTTGTGCCCATGAAAGCTCATGATATCATCTACATGGTTTGTTAGTCCTTAAGGTGCTACTAGACTATTTGTTGTTGTTTTTTAAAGTTTTTTCCTGGTACAGACTTACTCAGCTACCTCTCTGAAGCTTTTATACATTGTAACCTAAGTCATATCACAAGTCTTGAGAGAGCTAAAACCCTGCCAAGCTGCTAGGTCAAGCTGGTTGTAGGATTTGACAGATGTACTGTTGTACGTTTCATTTACAGTGTGCCCTTTGCAACCATATGGGTTAGAGCAGTGGTCACCAACCACTAGATCTGGATCTACTGGTAGATCTTGGAACCTCTGACAGGTGATCCTGACAGGTTTGGCAAGTAGGCTATCAAGTTCTGGCACTTCATCTGCCCCTCTCAGCACTGCCTGCTGCTCCAGCCCTCTGCCTTGTAGGTATCCCCACCCCTGGGAGCTTCATGCTTGCTGTGCAGGGCATGGAAGAAGAGGAGGAGGGTGCTAATGTCAGGGTGCCCCTCCTCTCACCCAGTACCCCCATCTCCACAGAGCAGAGGTGGGGCAGGGATGGAGAGAGTTTGCTGACTGCTTTTGGAAGTGGTACAGGACCAGGATAGGGGTGAGCCTGCCTTAGCTTCCTGCACCACCACCCAGAAGCCAGCTGTGGTAAGCAGTGCCCAGCTGGAGCCAGCATTCCGAACCCTGGCCCCAGTCCTGAACTCCCTCCTGCACCCCAAACCCCTGCCCTAGCCCTGAGTCCCCCTGCACCCAAACTCCCTCCCAGAGACTGCACCATGAACCCCCTCCTGCACTTCAACTCCTTGCCCCAGGCTTAACTCAGAGCCTCTACCCCACTCCAAATCCTTTAGCCCAAGATCAGTGTCTGCATCCCCACCCCAATCCTTTGCCCCCAGCCTGATAAATATGAGTGAGGATAGGGGGAGGGAGGAAGGATGGAGTGAGTGGGGGTCAGGCAATGGAGAAGGGGCACAAAGGAGGCGGGGCAAGCGTGTTTGGGTTTGAGGTAGCTCCTGGATTGCACTTAAATTCAAAAGATTGGAGACCGCTGGGTTAGAGACTTATACTGGTGCACAAGATGGCAACTATCAAAGAGAAATACAAGTTGCTCAGTTGCTGCCAGTCAACCCCATGCAGAGACATATCCCACTGTGCTAAGAATGCAAAGGAGTGCAATACTTTCCATTAATATAGGAGGAAGAAACACTGAAAAGTTTTGGGAAGGAAAAAGAATGGCAGGAATAGCATGACACTGTGCAACAACCTGCCCCGGAAATAATACTGGCAGTGGGATAGTGAGATGAATAACTGAGTACAGACACATAGCCAAGTTAGTTGGAAGTCCTTGTAGAACCTACCATCAGTACCATGCCAGTAAAGATGTTTTGTTGCCATGCATACATCCTTTGTTGGTGAAATAGAGAGGAGATGACTGAATCTAAGTTTAGCTACATGGGGGACGTGGGAAAAGGCTCTTGTTCACTTTCAGATTTGAGCTACAAAGAGGCTTCCTTGGGGTGTGCTGTCTGGCAGGAGAGGCAAGCAACTGCCTTTTAGAAGAAAAATATGAGGTCTCCTTCTTTGTGGGGCTTTGATTTCATACATCCTTTCCTCTAGGGATAAGTCAATCCTTCCAGTGTGATTTAGCTCCTGAATTTGGGACTTGACTTTTTTAGAGTGTTCTAATAATGGAACTACCCTTGTTCTCTGTGCTCTTTGCCGTAACCCTTTCTCTTTTCTGCAGCTCTGAAAAGACTGAGAAAATCTGCCAATGCTAATGATTTAGAAACAGGTGAGACTGCACCAGCCAGGTCTACTCAGAACTTTTTCCTGGAAGCAATAGGCTTTGTAGAAGATAAATGCAATTAGTTTGTAGAACCTGCAGTTCTGACATTGCACATGCAGAATTAGTTTAACTCCCATGTTTCATTTTCCTGGTAGAACCAGGCTGGGTGTAAAGTTCACACTATGCCCAGTCTAGCATTTCCACCCTCTCCAATCATAGTGTCAGTTGTTACAGAGTGTCTTAAGCTAGACTAGCTTTTTTTAATTCCAACTTTTTAAAAATATATTTGATAGAGACTTCTGACACGGTATCAACAATAGTAGCATGTCCTGTGGAGAGTGACAGGAAAGCAAAGTTCTTTTTGGAAGACAGACAAGTGATGTTGCACAAACAGTCTGTTATGAACCAGAATGGCATACCAGAGAGGGGACCAAGACTCAGGCAACACAGATTCTGTTCCTGCCTCTGCTACGGTTATATTTGTATGACCTTATCACCTAAGTATTCCAGTCACAGGCTAGGATCCCGTGGTGCTAAGTGCTATACAAACAGAGAACAAAAAGATGATCCTTGCCCAAAAACAGTTGAACCACTGGAACAATTTACCAAGGGTCATGGTGGATTTTCCATCACTAACTATTTTTAAATTGAGGATTGATTTTTTTGTAAATATACCCTATAGCCTGTGTTATATAGGAGATCAGAATAAATGACCACAGTGGTCCCTTTGGACCTTGCAATCTAAGATTCTGATTGCTTCAATAATATCCCATGGCTGCATGTTGTGCTCATTACTCCTTCTGCACATAAAGAAATATTTCCTTCTCAGCTGAGGAACAGAGGCAGTCTAAGTTGCACAAGGGTCACCCTTCCATTAGCACTGAAGAGATAATTGGATGGATAGAAAAAGGGGATCCTTTTCCATCATCAGTCTCATTCCCATATCTATGCTCTAGCACTCATCTGGTTGCATGTCTCATAGCTACCCTACTGATCAGCTTTCCCTCCCGATTAACACTGTCTCTCCTTTTCTCCTTCTCGGCGATGTCAGTGCAGCAACTCTTAGAAGACGGGGTTGACCCCTGTGCTGCAGATGACAAAGGCCGTACGGCCCTACACTTTGCCTCCTGCAATGGCAATGATCGCATCGGTGAGTGGGAAGGAACTGTTCCATGACCTGACTTCCTTGTGGGAGGGGTTTTGAAGGAATCTATGTATTTCTTTGTGTACCTGCCTAAAAGCAGTGTTTCCCCTTTAGTCTCTAGCATAGGCATGTGCTGCCTCTGAAGATCACCTGTACTGCTCAGCATGGGGAAGGCTGACTCTTCCCTCTCACACTATGTCTACCCTATCAGCCTCTTCTGCAAGAGGAAATGCAAATGGAGCACTCATTTGCATATGTCACACTCATTTGCATTTTCTCCTCAGATCCCTTTTGTGCAAGAGGTTTTTGCGCAAAAAAACCACTGTGTAGACAGCTCCTTTTTGTGCAAAAAGGGGTTTTTGCACAAAAAGGCGCCGTCTACACAGCTCTTTTTTGCGCAAAAGCCTCTTGCGCAAAAGGGAAAGAGGAAATGCAAATGAGAGCACAACGTATGCAAATGAGCCCGCCATTTGCATTTGCTCTTCCGCAAGAGGCTCGTAGTGTAGACTTAGCCTCAGACCTTCTGGGCACAGGGAAGAGACTGAAATGGGTCCCATTTCTTTGTTTCTAGTGCAGTTGCTTTTGGATCATGGGGCAGACCCAAACCAGAGAGATGGACTGGGGAACACTGCATTACACTTGGGTAAGTATCAGGAGCTTGAAATGAGGGCTTCTCTAACCTGATGATCTTTGTGCCCAGAGTTGTGAAGAACCCTGTTAGTTTTCTTCCTTTCTTTCCTCCTCTGTATTGTGGCAACAAATCTCTGTGCTGGACTCTTTGGCTTCCATCAGCTTTGTTCTTTAATTGAAAGCTTAAGGGTCAGAGCTGAGGGAAGTACATCTCCTTCCTCCTGCTGGCCTGTTTCAGAGACGATCCAGCATGCTGGCAGACTCCGTAAAGCCTAATTGTTGAGCAGGCTTCAAAGAGGGAGTGCTGCCTTACCCCCTTATAGAGAATTGCCTGTGCTGTTGTGCCCAGCAGGCTTAGTATTTGATAGGATCCCCTTCCCTGGACTGTAGTTCTGCTCTGAGTAGTGTGTCTCGTGTTTTCCCTTCCCAGCTGCCTGCACAAACCATGTTCCTGTCATCACCCTGCTGCTGCGTGGAGGTAATGCTTCCTCTTTACAATTTATAAAGCTACCTCCATCTCTCTGACCTTCTCCCAGGGATACCACTCTTTTAAAGCATCCTCTCTCTCCCCATACATGTGCACCTTTCAGGAGCCAGAGTTGATGCCCTGGATCGAGCTGGGAGGACCCCTCTGCACCTCGCCAAGTCCAAGCTGAACATCCTGCAAGAAGGGCTCTCTCAGAGCCTGGAGGCCGTGCGCCTTGAAGTGAAGCAGGTGAGAAGCATTTGTGCTTTATGATACCGTGTGCATCAACACTCCAAGCACTGGCTTTCTTCGGTGCACTCTGTGGGACAAGTGGGGTTCAGTAACTGCCTCAAGTGCTTCGCTTGAGTACCTTAGGCACTCCACCATGCTGGTAATTCCAGGGCTTCTGATCTTCTCCCTCCCATGCTCTGACAATCCACCTCTCCCTGCTTCTGGAGAGCATCTCCCTCAATACCACTTAGAATTGTTGCAGGATTGTGGGCTTGTGGGCCCTAGAATGCACTAAATGGCAGCTAGTGAAAACTAAGAAATGGAGATATCTGGCTGTAGGAGGGACCTCTTAGAAATCCCTTATGTTCTCCCAGTGCAAGTATTACGTGAGGCTAGCTGGTTAATAGGAACAATCGTGCACTTTCCTGGAGCATTGGTAGGCAGGCCCTGAACCCACATTTGTCCAGGTTCACAACTCGGTCATCAGAGGTGAGGAAAAGGAGGAGATCTGCGAGAAAGCAGCAAAAATTTCTTACCCAGGGAACCTCCTAGGGATTTTGGTTCTCTCTCACCACTATGTTGTAATAGCCATGGATTGAATGACCAGCCTGTTTAGAAAAGCTCAGCATCTCGGTAATATGCAGCTTACCTTCTGGTGACGCAGTGGACTGTGCTTATAGAAATGGCACTGTGCAGCTTAGCTTGGAGCTTAGCTCTGATCTCCTGTGGGGATGCCTACCCCCAGACCTCAGAAGTGCTTGTGGCAGGACGGCTAATAGCCTGCCTGTTTGCTGCAGGTGCCCCTCTGTCCTTGTGCCACCAGTGTCCTGCCCTGATTACAGCTGTCCTGTGCATGCATCTCACTGTGCTGCCTCTTTCAGATTATCCAGATGTTGCGGGAATACCTAGAGCACCTTGGGCAGCATGAGCAGCGGGAGCAGCTGGATGATCTTTGTTCCAGGTTACAGATGACCAGTACTAAGGAGCAGGTGAGAGGCAGCCACAGTGACTCCTATATTGCACTGTTGGCTTCATACATACATCTAAGAGGAAATAGACAGCTTCAGTAGGGTAACATCCAAGACTGGGAACAGGATACAGGCACATTCCTCTCCATGTGACTGGTCCATATTAGAGCCCAGAAGTAATGATGGAAAGATTCATGGTACCCTTAACGGCAGTCTCAACAGAGAGGTCAGAGATCAGATGGGCTGAGAATACTAAATTTCACCACTCATCTACGCAGATGGGTGCTTCCAGACAAGGAAGCAATACAGCCAGCATTATTCTCAGTCTTCCTTTTCAGTCCCTGGTTGTCCTGTGATAACAATTTGCACTGTATCTCTGGCAGGTGGATGAGGTCACCGACCTCCTGGCCAGCTTCACCTCACTCAGTCTACAGATGCAGAAGATGGAGAAGAGGTAATGGGCTTTCAGATTGTTCCCCTGGTCAACAGGAGATGACCCAGGGGATGGGCAGCTGGAGCTCATTGCCAAGATTATGAACATTGCTGCCGGATACCCTGCTCCTGCTGGATCCTTCCCCAGTGTAGCACTCAACTCTCAGACTATCCCCTCCAGTGCTGCCAACATCACCACCTCCTGAGGCTCCTAGGAGGACAGTTGAATGCTGGAGCTCCTGACTTTTGGAGCAATGGGCCCCTCTTTCCTGTCATCCTGCTCTCGATCAGATGATTTAATGAACATGCTGGTTTGCGTGGCATGTCCCTCTTTTGTGCATTCTGCCTTCCTCACAGCATCCCAAGCTCAGAGTGGTTGGCACTCAGTGTGCCCCTGGTCACCAGCCACACCAAGGTGCATTCAGGCAGTGCCATCTTTCAGATGTGCCTTTGCACACAGATCTGACTTTACTAGGCACCATGGGACATAATCACTATATTTAGCAGACTGTAAGGGACTCCAAGAAGATCTCACCAAACTGAGTGATTGGGCAACAAAATGGCAAATGAAATTTAATGTGGACAAGTGTAAAGTAATGCACATTGGGAAAAATAACCCCAACTATACGTACAGTATGATGGGGGCTAATTTGGCTACGACAAATCAGGAAAGAGATCTTGGAGTTATCGTGGACAGTTCTCTGAAAACTTCCACACAGTGTGCAGCGGCGGTCAAAAAGGCAAATAGGATGCTAGGTATTATTAAGAAAGGGATAGAAAATAAGACCCGGAATATCTTACTGCCCCTGTATAAAACTATGGTACGCCCACATCTTGAATACTGTGTACAGATGTGGTCTCCTCACCTCAAAAAAGATATTTTGGCCTTGGAAAGGGTTCAGAAAAGGGCAACTAAATTGATTAGGGGTTTGGAACGGGTCCCATATGAGGAGAGGTTAAAGCGACTGGGACTTTTCAGTTTAGAAAAGAGGAGACTGAGGGGGGATATGATAGAGGTGTATAAAATCATGAGTGGTATGGAGAGGGCCGATAAAGAAAAGTTATTTATTAGTTCCCTAAATAGAAGAACTAGAGGACACCAAATGAAATTAATGGGTAGCAGGTTTAAAACTAATAAAAGAAAGTTCTTCTTCACACAGCGTGTAGTCAGCATGTGGAACTCCTTGCCAGAGGAGGCTGTGAAGGCTAGGACTATAACAGAGTTTAAAGAGAAGCTAGATAATTTCATGGAGGTTAGGTCCATAAAAGGCTATTAGCCAGGGGATAAAATGGTGTCCTTGGCCTCTGTTTGACAGAGGCTGGAGAGGGATGGCAGGAGACAAAGCGCTTGATCATTGTCTTCGGTCCACCCCCTCTGGGGCACCTGGTGCTGGCCACTGTCGGCAGACAGGATACTGGGCTAGATGGACCTTTGGTCTGACCCGGTACGGCCGTTCTTATGTTCTTATGTTCATATGTTCTTATGTTAGTTGCATAAGCTGAGCAGGTTTGTTCATATGTTGGGAGACTATGACTTCCTGTACTCACAGGAAATGAAGATGGAAATTCAGCAAAGTTCACTGAGCATTTGGTTGGAATAGGTGGAATCAGGAAAAAAAAAAAATCATCTGGGGCCTTCATCCTCAACTCCCACAGGTGTCTATCAAAAAGGGAGTTTTTCGGTGTGGGACAGGGATATAAAGCTATTCGCCACTAGATTGTGGCTTCCAGTCTGATCCCTGCTCAAGGAATTACTGAAAGTTTGTGACCAGAGATCACACCAATGGGTTTGTTTAAAAAAAAAAATTACCACCAGATTATTACTGTCCAGTTTACAGGGTTTGGGGAGAGGAGGTCAAGGAGAACGCTCCTAGTTCAGTTCTAGGGGGGAAATATTTATACTCTACAAAATAGCACCATGGCTGGCTTCAGTCTTCCCTTTTATCAGCAGTCTGAGCCAGGAGATCAGGCCTTGATTTGAACCATTAGAATAGCACATCTTTCCACCTCAAATAGCTGACGTGTATCTGAGACCTGAGCCAGATTGCTAGGACAAGGGCAAATGTATGTTGTTGCTGCCCATGTTGTTTCTCTAAGCCTTGGGCTAAATTAGATGCTAATGTGATGGTCTACCAATCGGACACATTTCGTCAGGGCTCAATTCATTTGAGGGGAAGGGATCTTAACTGAGTTTAATGTGCTGGATGAATTGTGATGCCCACAAAAGGCCCAAAATGGGGAGCATGGAGAGGATGCAGGGAGTAGCCACAGGAAAACATGTTCTTTGACACTTGTTGGGGTGTGGTCATTTATAAGAGCTGCGTGGATTCTGTGCGGCTAGTTCTTTCCCTGAATCATGAACATTCCAAGATGTGTTTTAGATCTGGAGGACAACAGGATCAGATGCTGTTTAGTAACAGGTGCTTCCCAGTCTAAGATGAGACTAACTAGATGTGTATGTCCGAAGCTTGGCTTTCACTCCTGACACACGCAACTTAGAGCAGTCTGAATGCCCCTGCTGGGGAGGGAAGTTTGGGACTGACTGTGTGTTCTGATTTTGCTGGAGCTGTCACTGTGAGTGTTAAAACATTGTTCCCACATGTTGGCTAGAAGAGAGACACGGGGTGGACGACAATCTGAACTCTTACATTTTACATTCAATAAAATACTGTCAGCTTTTTTGGAGTCTGTCACCAGTTGTCTCTTCTCAAGGGCTCCCATCCCTGCCTCCCTCCATCTCCTGTACCTGGGGCCTGACACTGGACTCAGTAACAACTTCTCTTAAAAAGCTGTGCTGGAATTAAAGATGACAGTGTTGAGTTGCCATGAGCACAAATGTGGGCCTGTGTGCTGCCCACTGGACCCTGCTGCTGATTCACCTGGTCTTAAATCCCATTGCTGGGGAGTCCAAATATAGGAATTTGCTGTAGATCCTACAAAAATCCCAGTGTGTTGTAGGGCTCCGTGCCAGGGGCTATCTTGCACTCTGCAGAGAGAAAAGCAGTGTTCTTGGATCACTCCTGATTTGAGTGAGCACTGGCATGCAGAAGGAAGGGAGAACATGGTTAAGTCACCACACTGTGCCAAATGAAAAATGATACCCCATGCTGCAGCGAAGACTGACATTGATGGCCACATTCTAAAGATCACAGGGGAAAAAGCTGAAGGATGAAGTAGGGAATCAAGGGGCGTGCAGCTAGATGGGGTGCTGGGGTCGGAGGGGGAAGGGGCTTGCCACTGCTGCTGGTTTGCAATCAAGTGCTCTTGCTGATAAAATGTTTTAGGGGAATTAACCCCTTTTAAATGGGGAGCAAACCAATCACATGGTACAAGTTGCCCTTCACAGTCTGCTTTTCTACTGCCAGTCCAAGCAGATGAGAGATCCCCAAAGGCCAAGCTGGCACCAGAGCTCACAAGTAACATTCCTCACGACTGTTTCCCCTGGTCTGAGAGCAGCACTTACTACATTTCTGTCATCCAACCATGCACAGTCCAGGGCTGGAAAGAGTCAAACCTATCATCCTGCTCAGTCTGTCAGTCCTCATCTGAAGCAGATCCTTTATAGTAAACTAGAGCAATTAGAGGGGGTGGCTATGAACGCAGAAATTATATCTTCATCATGCTTTACTGTGTCAGCAGAACCTCATTTCCTTTAGCTGTCCTGCCACGTTGCCTGTTATGAATCACCAAATACAATCCCAGTGCTTTCCCTTGGTGGAAAACCTTAGGCTACGGCTACATGGTAGCCTTCTTCTGGAAAAGCTTATGCAAATGAAGTGCGGCATGGACTATTGCGTGCTTCATTTGCATAATTAATGAGGGGCCGCTTTTGCGCAAAAAGGAGCTGTGTAGACGGCTCCTTTTTGCGTAAAAACCCCCTCTTACACAAGAGCCGTTCTTCCTGAAACAATGAGGAAGAACAGCTCGTGCGCAAGGTGGGGGTTTTGCACAGCTCTTTTTTGCGCAAAAGCAGCTGCTAATTAATTATGCAAATGAAACACACGATATTCCACGCCACGCTTCATTTACATAAGCTTTTCCAGAAGAAGGCTACCATGTAGCCGTAGCCCTAGTGTGCATCCCTAGTTTTCGTAGAACTCTTCAGTGGCAGCTTCAGGCACATCTTACAAATATAAGTTTTTCCTGAATAAAAGCTGAACATGAATAACCCCGTCAATACAATCGCTCCCATGTTATTTTGTTACTGAATTCAGATTTACGTTGTTCTCACACAAATGTTCATCAGATTTCAGAATTAACTCTAATGAATAGCACAGTTGGCACCATTCAGAACTACTGGACTAGGCTGCCTGAGGCCCCATGTTCCATACAATTCCCATTTTTAAGCTTCTCTCACAAGCAAGAGATCTGAGACACTTTTACATGTCAGCTTGAATTCAGCAGCAAGGAGTGAATTCCACATTGCCTGAACATGGAGCACCCAGCCTTAGGGACTGACCTGAGCACTTAAAGCCATGTGCATAGGACACAAGCCATATGACCTCTCAGCCAGTGCCAGTCGGTTTGAAGGATGGGTTTATCAAAGAACATCTGGTGTACAGCTGCAACATATGGCTGCATTTCACCAAGATGGAAGAGCCCATCTGTGACTACATACAGATACTACGGAGAAATTATAAAGATGCCAACGAACAAAAGGATTTACTCCAAAGCAGCTGCTCCCCATGTAGGATTACAAATGAATGTGAAACACACTCCAGCATGTGCTGGTACATGCCCACGCAGTAATACCTCTCCCTCTTCAGCTGCTGAAATAATTAAACTCTAGGGCTTTAATACAACTATCTCTTCAGGAGAGAAAACTACATTACTCCCATCCTCCATCTCCCTTTACTACCTTCCTACTGATCTCCAAATCCAAGTAATTATCTTTGTTTCCAAAAAGCTCCATGAAGCATCTTCAGCTGTCCGCCTCTGACCTTTCATCTGCCTCTGTCTGATCACTCAGTACGTGTGTCTGATTTTTCTTCTACAAGAAGATCCGTGCACAACAACAAGTATTTTTCCTTCATAGAGCCAGGGCAGCCTGGGAGCGCAGCCCTAGAAGCTCTGAGCCCACTGATGAATCAGTGTGCGGAGTCAGAATTTGATTAGCAAGCAGCTAAAGGAAAACTGGCAGATAGAGTTGACTTGGATTTGTCTGAAAGCTTCTGAGAGAGTTCATAACGTGTAGTTATTAAGAAGATAAAGAAGACAGTTGAGATGATCTTGGATGAGGAAAATAAGAGACTGAAAATAAAGGGTAGTAACTTATGGCCAATTTTGTGGCTAACATTTAATAATAGGGTGTTGCAAAGCTTCAGTATTTAAAATATTGCTAGCCCAAGCGACAGGGACGCCATTTCAGATGTGGGGGGGAGAGGCAGTGTGGAGGAGATCGGGATGCGATCACCCCCTCCCAGAAGGGGAGGGGGGCTCAGCAGACCCCTTCGCCCCGTCGATGCAGTCCCGCCCTGGGGGTCCCTGTTCCCAGGCTCCTTCAGCCAGGTGCGATCACCCTCACCCGCCGTCGGGGCAGGGGGATTCAGCGGACCCAGCGTCTATACCCCGGTCCCCCTGGGGCGGGGTCGGCGTCCGCCGTTCGGTCCCTCCTCGGACCCCTGCCTGGGCCGGCCCTGCCATCTGGCCGTCGCCTTCCTCTGTTCCTCTCTTGTATGGCTCCCGACCGGGGATTAGCCCCTCCTGGGGGGGGGAGGGGGACCCGGTCCCACCCCCTCTCCAGGTCCCAGCCCGGGGCCCTAAGCGCAGGAGCTCACTTGTGCCCCAGCGCAGCAGACGGGGGTAATTCCCTCCGTAACCCGTCTACCCAAGGACGCCAAAAGGACCCTGCCCCGGGCTGCTTCCTCCCCCCCCGGGGGGCCCTTCGGGCCGCCCTTCTGCTCCCCGGGACCTACCCAGGTTCAGACGTCCGGGTCGGGGGTCGCTCAGGCGACAGCTCGCGGGTCGGCTCCTTCCAGTGGGTCTGGTCCCTGCCAGGTCGCTCTTCCCAGGTCCGGCGGGGTCGGGTCCAGTCCCTGTCAGCGCCAGGACTGGCCGGCCGCCCGCTGCGCCGGTCACCTCGCGGATCCCTGGGTCGAGGCCAGACCATCTGCCGGCCTCAGTCCTGCCCTGGGTCCGTCCTGGGCTCGGGGCTCTCCTCCCTCCGTCCGAGGAGGCTGCCCCCCTCCCTCTCCGATGGTGGGCCTTTTCAAAATGGCCCGCCACGCCGGATGCCACTCGGGGCCCTCCCCCTTCCGGCGGCATGCCGGCGTTCTCTGCAGCTGCCCGGCTGCCGGTCTCCGGCTGCGCCCCGCCCTGCGCTACCCCGGGGGAGGGGTCAGTGGCACCCTGGCAGCGTAGGCGCGGAGGCTGAGTCCGGCCCCGCCGCCCTCTCTCCTCTGCGCCGCGTCTGGGGTTGGGGACCCCCCGGCCGCTTCCACCCCGCTCCCCCACCCCCTGGTGGTCCGGGTGGTTACCCGTGCGGGCCGCTAGCGGCCCGTCACACACACCCCCCCCTTACGGTGGGATCGCCCCCCTCCTTGTTTTGCTCAAATACTCGCGAGAAGAAATCGGTGTTTTGGTGCTTTATCCCTGCTCTATACACTACCTCACATTGGTAGGGCTGAAGCGACATATACCATCGCATAAGGCGGGGGTTAGAATTTTTCATAGAGTTCAGCCACACCAAAGGTGCGTGGTCCGTAACCAACTTATATTTATTTCCCCATAAGTAATACCTCAACGTTTCTATGGCCCATTTTACAGCCAAGGCCTCCTTTCCGACTGTCGCGTAATTCTTTTCGCAGGGTAGGAGCTTCCGGCTCAGGTATAGGACGGGATGCTCTTCGCCGCCGTGCTCCTGGGCTAGAACGGCTCCTAGTCCGCACTCAGATGCGTCTGTACATAAGAGAAATGGTTTGTCAAAATCGGGTTGCCTTAAAATCGGGGTTTGAGTTAACCTGCGCTTCAATTCCTGAAAGGCCTGGGCCGCTTGGGTTGTCCACTGGACCTTATTAGGGTTCACGTTCTTAGTTAGCTCTGTCAATGGGGTCGCGATTGTGGCAAAGTTGGGCACGAATTTGCGGTAGTATCCCGCCAGCCCCAAAAACCCTCGTACCTGCTTCTTGGTTGTTGAAGCTGGGTAGTTCCATAACGCTTCTACTTTATCCACCAGCGGTTTTATCTGGCCTCTCCCCACGGTATAGCCCAGGTAGGACACTTCCCTCTGGGCGAAGTGACACTTCCTGGGGTTGGCCGTGAGCCCCGCCTCTTGCAGGGCTTGCATCACTGCCTCCAGATGTTCTAGGTGTTCTCGCCAGGACAGACTGTAGACCACGATGTCGTCAATATATGCGGCCGCATACCCTCTAAGGGGCTCTAACACCTGGTCCATGACCCGCTGGAAGGTCGCCGCGGCTCCACGCAATCCGAACAGCATTCGTTGGAATTGGAAAAGTCCGAACGGGGTTGCAAAGGCAGTTTTCTTCCGATCACGGGCCTCCAGCGGGATCTGCCAATATCCTTTTGATAGGTCCAGTGTGGATATGTACCTCGCTCGCCCTAGGCATTCTAACAATTCCTCCCCCCGGGGCATGGGGTACGCGTCGAATTGCGATATAGCGTTGACCCGCCGGAAATCGATACAAAATCGCACGGTCCCGTCACTCTTGGGGACCAGTACTATGGGACTTCTCCATTCGCTCCGTGATTCTTCTATCACCCCCCCACTGTTTCATGGCCTGCACTTCTTGTTGGACCGTCCCCCATACCTTCCTAGGGAGGGGCCGGTGGGCCTCTCGCACTACTTGCCCCGGCTCGGTACGTATCTGATGTACTCCTACCTTTGCTGTTCCCGGGGTTGCCGTCAGGACAAGGTGGAACCGCTGTAGGAGCACTCTTATCTGCCACCGCTGCTCCTCCGAGAGTTCCAGTCCCAGGGACGCCGATCCCTCGTACGCGCAATGCTCCCGCAACGGACCTAAATTTTCCTCAGATCCCGCGGGGGCTACCAGGAGCCCCTCCCGGGCCACCCACTTCTTGAGGAGGTTAACGTGAAAGATTTGTGTGTCTCTCCGTCTTCCCGAGAGGCGGATCTTGTAGTCTACGTCTCCTACCTTGCAGATCACCTCATATGGTCCCTGCCACTCCGCGAAGAGCTTGGATTCCTTGGTGGGTAAGAGCAACAGCACGCGATCCCCTGGCACGAAGTGGCGGGCCACGGCCGTCCGATTATAGTAGTGGGCCTGTCTAGTCTGGGCTTTCAAGAGGTTCAACTTGGCGTACGCTCCAACTCGGCGCAGCCGCTCGCGGAGCTGCAGAATGTACTGCACCGTACTCTGGCAACGGGTGTTCTGTGCTTCCCAGTCCTCCTTCAGGATATCTAGAATTCCCTGCGGTTGGTGTCCGTACAATAGCTCGAACGGGGAGAACTCTGTGGAGGCCTGAGGCACCTCCCGGATAGCAAAGAGGAGAGCCGGCAACATCTGATCCCAGTCCCGCAGGCCTTCTCGCACTACCCACCTTAACATCTCCTACAGGGTGCGGTTGAACCGCTCCACCAGTCCGTCTGACTGGGGGTGGTATACGGACATTCGGAGGGTTTTAATCCGCAGCAAGGCACATAGTTCTTTCATTAGCCGGGAGGTTACATTCCTGCCCTGGTCTGTTAAGATGGCTTTAGGGAACCCCACCCTGGCGAACATTTTGAGTAGCTCGGAAGCTAGGGTTGAGGCCTTAGTGTTGCGCAGTGGCACTGCTTCGGGATACCTAGTGGCGTAGTCGATGACGACCAGGATGAACCGACAGCCCGACCGAGAGGGTTCCAGGGGCCCCACTAAATCCATAGCTACCCTCTCAAAGGGCACCCCTACCACGGGGAGGAGTACGAGGGGAGCCAAGGGCGCCCTGCTCGCGGAGACCTTCTGGCAGTCTGGACAGGAGGCACAAAAGTCCTGCACTGCCCTACAGACCCCGGGCCAATAAAACCGCTGCAGGACTCGGGCCAATGTTTTTTCCCGTCCCAAGTGCCCCGACCCGGGGTTCATGTGGGCCAGATCAAGGACTTCTCGGCGCCGGCCCTGCGGGACTACTAGCTGCCTTCGCCCTTCCTCCCCTTCCCCAGCCCCCGTCAGTCGATACAGTCGGTCGTCTATTACCTGGAAACGCAGACCCTGCCGGTCCCTTACGGTTTCCTCCGGGCCGGCCGCTTGCTCCCAAGCGTATTTCAAGGTCTCATCTCCCCATTGCTCCTCTAGAAAATCCGGGGCGTCTGTCAACTTGTCCTCTGGTCTCCTCCCCGCTGGGGTTGTCCGCCCCCCGCCGGGCTCGTCTGAGGTCCGCGGATGGACGTAGCCTTCGGCCACGGGTGTGCCCTCCATCGGTTGACCTCCCCCTGATGCCCCGGCACCCTTGCACAGCAACCTGGAGAACCCGGGCCAATCCCTTCCCAGCACTATCGGGCATGGTAGCACGGGCGCCTTCCCAACTCGCCAGATCTTTGCGAGCTGGCCGTCTGCCAGGTACACCCACACAGTGGGGTAGGCTCTCACGTCCCCATGTACGCATTTCATCCAGGTCGTCTCCCCGGTGGCCGGGGCGTCAGGGACGAGGTCCTCTCGGACCAGGGTGATCGCGGAGCCGGAGTCCACGAGGGCCCGCAGGAGCTTCTGTCCCAGCCGCATGGTCACGGTTGGCCGCAGCTGCTCGGGCAGAGTCGGTTGAGGCCCTCCCAGGGCCGCCTGGCTCAGGGTGCAGTCCATTAAGGGGCATTCTCGTTTAAAATGTCCCTCCTGCCCACACTGATAGCACACACTCCGGGTCCCCGTTCTTCGGCCCTCGCCCGCTGTCTCTTCCACCTCTCCTCTTACCTCCTGGCGATTATCCCCCGGTTTGCCGGGCCACACCGGAGCCAACCGACGTCCCCTGGCGGGGGTGGGTTTTGGGGTGACCTTCAGGGCAACCGGCCCACTACTCCGCTCCCGTGGGGCTTCCCCCCGGAGGGGTTTGGCAGGCCCTCACACCATTCACCCCCTTCGCCTCCTTCGGCGTCCAGATGGGCTTCGGTGAGCGTGATGGCTTTGGCCACCGTTGTGGGCTGGTGCCTCCAGACCCACTTCTGTGCTTCCCGTGGCAGGAGGTGTATGTACTGTTCGAGGATGACCGCCTTGGCTACTTCGGCCCCCGTGCGCTGGTCGGGCTCCAACCACCGCCAGGCCCACTCGCGTAGCCATTGCGCGAACACACGGGGCCGGTCCCCTGGTTTGAACCTCTCTCTCCGGAATTGCTGCCAGTAGGTATCGCTTGTGATTCCTAGCTGGTCAAGGATAGCCTCTTTCACTTTATCATACTGCAAGGCCTCCTGGGCTGACAGTCCCCGGTACGCCAATTGGGCAGGCCCCGTTAGATAGGGGGCCAATAGGGTGGCCCAATGGCTTGTTGGCCATCATGCCGCAGTGGCCACCCATTCAAAGGTTGTTAGGTATGCTTCTGGGTCGTCTCCCGGCCCCATCTTGGTCAGTCGCAACGGTAGGGCACTGAGATCCCGCTCACCCTCGTGTGCCTCCAACCGGAGACCTGTCACCCTGCTCCCCGGGTGGGCCGCCTGCAGCCACTTCTCCTGCTGCGTGGCCAGTTCTTGAATCAGCAGTCGTTGCTGATCCTGAAATTGCGCGGCTAGTTGCTGCAGCATCTGGGCTTGCTGTTGTTGATGCTGTCACTGGGTTTCCCTCACCCAGTCCAACAGCTGCTTCGGATCCATTGTTCCGTCACTATGGGTCCTTCCCCTAGGTATAAAGTACCCTTCTATTTCGATTCCACCTTAAGTAGGGTCGCTGCCCACATTCTCCACCACGTGTGGGGGAGATCGGGGTGCGATCACCCCCTCCCAGAAGGGGAGGGGGGCTCAGCGGACCCCTTCGCCCCCTGTCGATGCAGTCCCGCCCTGGGGGTCCCTGTTCCCAGGCTTCTTCAGCCAGGTGCGATCACCCTCACCCGCCGTCGGGGCAGGGGGATTCAGCGGACCCAGCGTCTATACCCCGGACCCCCTGGGGCGGGGTCGGCGTCCGCCGTTCGGTCCCTCCTCGGACCCCTACCTGGGCCGGCCCTGCCGTCTGGCCGTCGCCCTCCTCTGTTCCTCTCTTGTATGGCTCCCGACCGGGGATTAGCTCCTCCTGAGGGAGGGGGAGGGGGACCCGGTCCCACCCCCTCTCCGGGTCCCAGCCCAGGGCCCTAAGCGCAGAGGCTCACTCGTGCCCCAGCGCAGCAGATGGGGGTAATTCCCTCCGTAACCCGTCTACCCAAGGACGCCAAAAGGACCCTGCCCCGGGCTGCTTCCTCCCCCCCCCCCGGGGGGCCCTTCGGGCCGCCCTTCTGCTCCCCGGGACGCTTCCTCCCCCCCCCCGGGGGGCCCTTCGGGCCGCCCTTCTGCTCCCCGGGACCTACCCAGGTTCAGACGTCCAGGTCGGGGGTCGCTCGGGCGACAGCTCGCGGGTCGGCTCCTTCCGGCGGGTCCGGTCCCTGCCGGGTCACTCTTCCCAGGTCCGGCGGGGTCGGGTCCAGTCCCTATCGGCGCCGGGACTGGCCAGCCGGCCGCCCACTGCGCCGGTCACCTTGCGGCTCCCTGGGTCGAGGCCGGACCGTCCGCCGGCCTTGGTCCTGCCCTGGGTCCGTCCTGGGCTCGGGGCTCTCCTCCCTCCGTCCGAGGAGGCTGCCCCCCTCCCTCTCCGATGGCGGGCCTTTTCAAAATGGCCCGCCGCGCCAGACGCCACTCGGGGCCCTCCCCCTTCCGGCGGCATGCCGGTGTTCTCTGCAGCCGCCCGGCTGCCGGTCTCTGGCTGCGCCCCGCCCCGCGCTACCCCGGGGGAGGGGTCAGTGGCACCCTGGTGGCGTAGGCGCGGAGGCTGAGTCCGGCCCTGCCGCCCTCTCTCCTCTGCACCGCGTCCGGGGTTGGGGACCCCCCGGGCGCTTCCACCCCCCCCCCGACCCCCTGGTGGTCCAGGCGGTTACCCGTGCGGGCCTCTGGCGGCCCGTCACAGGCAGTTTTAGCCATGATTCCATTCCAGAGGCTACTTAGGCACTTGAAGACTTCTGGGTTTTTTGCATTTAATAATTTAGAAAGTAACAGACAGGAATCGTGTTCCTAATTCTTATATAAGTAAAGCATGGCTGGTAGAGTCTCCCCTGTGCTGGACCTCAACCCAGGGTCCTCCCTGCTGCTCACTGCACCCAGCTCCAGCCCCAGCTCCACTCTCTGCTGCCCTGCCTCCAGCTGTTGGGCTGCTCCTCTGGCTCCATGGCTGCAGCCCCGTTCCCAGCATGGATTAGCCGCTGGGCTGTGTCTCTGGCTGCCATGATTCCTCCCCAACTCAGTTCAGGGCCCTGCTCTCTCCTTAGCATAGCACCACTCTGTGTGACCCAAGCAAAACCCAATTCAACCACAGAGCACAGATTACAGGACTCTCCCCCAGTCTCCTCACTCTCTCATTGGCCTGCCCGCTCTGTCAATCAGGCTGTCCTGGAGCATTAGCCTCTTCCCATTGTTCCTAGAGTCTGTCAGTCTCAGGATCCTAATTTCTCAAAAACCCTTTCCCTTCCTTCTTACTCTCCGAGCTAACCAACTAAACCCCAGCCCCTCACTGAGTTTTAGTAAGGGGCCAATAGACCCCTTACATATATTCTTAGTTACAAAAATAGATACACAAAGTCCTGTTTCCCTGAACTAAGTGGAATCAAACAGCAACAACAGACAGTTTCATTGCTCAGAAATCCCCGGATTTAACCCTCCAACTAGCTCTGTGCCCAAGAAGCCTTGTCTTCCTGCTTCCTCTCAGGAACATGTTCGTATCAGCTTCTCCCAACATTTGGCCTTCAAGGCTCACAGCCTGCAACCAATATTCTAGTCCCTGCATTTTCAGCCAGGGCCATCCCTCAGGCCATGAGCTTAGCTCTGACTTGCCATGCAGTCTAGGGTCCAAAGTGGTACCCCCAAAGCCTCCAGTTGTATTTAATACATTGTCAGGGCTGTTCTCCACTCTGGCACTCCAAGTGCAGAAGATAGGGGCCCACAAGAGACTTTAAATACCTTGCCTCTATAGGCTCTGCTTAAAAAACTCCCCAGAGTCACAGATTCAGTGACTTTGGGAGGTAGCTGCCAACATCAAGGGGATTTAAACCCTGAAAAACAGGAAGAAACAGTTGAATTCCTTCACCAGGGGAACCCCAAGCTCTTTTGCCATAAGAGAGCTTGGGGAAAAAAACCCACAGAAAACAAACTGTTTCTCTGATAGCTGACCTTTCAGGCTAGCAGATATATACACACAGACCGGTTACCTTCCAGGACACGAGTCAAATGATTGCTTTAAAAAGGGTATTAACAAAAAGATACACAGCCACTCTCCGAGTTACGAACAAGTTACGGACCAACACTTGGTCCGTAACTCGAACTGTTCGTAACTCGGATCCCATTGAGTTACACGCGACCGCGCTGTTTGTAAGCACAGGTCGCGTTCGTAACTCGGGGACCGCCTTTACGACCGCTCCTTGGGAGCATTGGTCGTAAGTGCGAACGGTCCTAACTCGACCGTTCGCAACTCGGGGAGCGGCTGTACTTAATAAAGCACACTTGGTTGCTAGGTGTTACAGAACTGAGAAAAACAAATTAAAAAAAACACAGAGTACATAGTCTTTCTAGGTACAGCTGAGCTAGTAAATGGGGGAGGGAGGAAGACAGCATATGGATTTTGCACAGAGAAATTTAACCAAACAACCAAAACAAAGACAAATACCTTGATCATGACTAAATATACTTTTTCTCCCCTTATTTACTCACAATTCCTTCTCAGGCCAGTCTACTCCTATGCCCAATATTCCTTGCAGGGATGGTAATTCTGATTACTGTCTGTTGCTCCCTCCAGCCCTTAACTGAGAAGACACACACAAAAAGAGCAGACCAGGTATCTATATACAATTCAAATTTCAGCACTGTATCCCATTGGTTCTTCTGGCCTCCTGCCAACCCCCCTGCTAGCTACCTGAGTTTAACCCTTTATTTACCAAGTGCTGGCCAGCTCTCCTCCTGTCCATCACACACATGAAAGGACTTTACTGCTGCTTCTGTGGAACCTGAAAAAAAATGCTTGGCATCGTTTTAATAAAGCCTATGAATGGGTCTTGGGATCCCTGCTGGCAGCAATTCTCACCTATAAGCATAACAATATATTTATCAGTCTCAGAGGAGTAGCTGTGTAAGTCTGGAACTAAAAAAAAATTTAAAAAACAACAATGGTCCTGTAGCACCTTAGAGACTAACCAAAAATTAGTCTCTAAGGTGCTACAGGACCATTGTTGTTTAAGTTGTTTAAATATATTTATCTCAAAAAAGGTCTCAGGGGGGTTGCTGTGTTCGTCTGTAACTTTAAAAAACAAGTAGTACCTCAGATGAGGAAAGCTCGTGATACTATATGGCTACGTCTACACTGCAGGCTTTTTGCGCAAGAACAACTGTTCTTGCGCAAAAATTTGCAGAGCATCTACACTGCACATGCATTCTTGTGCAAGTAAATTTATAGTACAGCGTCGGAAAACAGGGCTTCTTCCGGAAGAGTTATTCCTCTCGCTACGAGGAATAAGCCCTCTTGCACAAGAGCTCTTCCACAAGAAGGCAGTGTAGACAGGCAACATGAATTTCTTGCACATGAAAGCCCTATGGATAAAATGGCCATCACAGCTTTCTTGCACAAGAGAGCATCCACACTGCCATGGATGCTCTTGCACAAAAGCACATCTCTTGAGCAAAAGCACATGACAGTGTGGATGCACTCTTGTGGAAGACCTTTTGCACAAGAACTCTTGCACAAAACAGTTCTTGTGCAAGAAGCCTGCAGTGTAGACGTAGCCTATATGTATATTTTTGTTAGTCTCTAAGGTGCCACAGGTCTACTCGTTGCTCAAAAAAGGTGAAGGGGCAACACTTGCAGAGGACACAAAATTAATTAGGTTAGGCAAGGCTAGAGAATACTGAGGACCTCAAGCTCAAGGTCCCGACCAAGCTAGGTGACAGCAGATTATGCATAGTGTAGACAAGTGCAAAGGCATGCACCCAGCATAAAGCAATTGGGCCTACTCACACACATTGCCAGGGTCTAAATTAACTGGAATCTAGCAGGGAAATAGAATGAGGGCTGTGAATAGCTACATTAAATTGGGGAAGGGAGTGCACAGGGAGGTACAGAACAGAACTGAGGGGCATCAGCAGAGTTAAACTTGCCTTATGACTGGTTCTAGTCCATAACTATTGGCCTTTCCTTTCATGAACATTAGAGTCCACCTCAGACAAACCTTTGAGATGGCCTTTACCCTGCAGAGGCCAGGTCACTCAAACTTCTCCTTCTCTTGTTTTTTTTGACTAGCTGCAGATATTTATGCCAGCCCCCCCATCTTGGACAGTTTTCAAGGCCTGCAATTTATGCAAAGGCCTGAGCACTTGTATAATGGCAAGAAGGGGCGAGCATCATGTATTTCTGCAGAATTAAACTGTACCTGACAACAACTAGCATGGTCTTGTGATCAGCTGCAGCTGAGCACAACAATAGGCACCTGGAGATAGGTCACTGTCTCCCTCCCAGTTAGTGGGCAGCAGCTGTGTTGCTCTTATCTATTTATTAACAGGCCAAGCATCTTAATTACAGCCCAACAAGAAATCTCACCTTTGCTCTGTCAAGAGGAAGGGGAAATCTGTACATTCTTGGCAGAAAGCCATAGAAGGCACACATGTTGGCCTGTGTGTTCCCAGTGGGAGTGATACCCGTATAACTGCACTGGTTTCAATCCACCCCTTTTCTAGTGTGGTACAACTTTTGCCTGCAGATGAAGCTCCCCTTCTGCCAAACTGGCAATACTGAATTTCTATAGTGCTTTCCATCCAGGAATAGCAAAGTACTTTACAGTCCCTACTGAGGTAAGTGCCACACCCAGCAGGGCAGTGCTATCCCCATTGATAGACATTAAGTTGAGCTACAGACAGAGCATGACTTGCCTCCAGTCACAGTAAATCAGTAGTCAAAAAAAATTGCTATTAGAAAGGTTGGTGGTGTGATTAAAATGCTGAGCTAGGTCACAGAAGATCTGAGTTCAGCTCACCCACTTCTTGTGTAGCCCGGAGCAAGGTACTGCTATTCTGTGTCTTAGCTTCCCCAGCAGTAAAAATGAGTCTCTCTCTTTCATCTTGTCTACTTAGATTGTAAGAACCCTGACCTCAAGCCACTTACACAGGCCCTGCTGTAGAAATTAATGGGGTGCAGGTCTCACCCAGGGCTCTGCTCAGCCTTTCCAGACTATTGTTTCCCTTTCAGGAGCCTGATTTATCTTGTGCACCCCTACGTTTCACACCACTTACAAACTACTTGTTTAGAAAATCAGACACTAATACCAAAGAGTTACAGTATGCTATTGCTCGCTTCCTCATTTTTACCATCTAATTATAATCAAATGGAATATAAGTATTGCACTAACATTTCAGAGTATGGTTTATAGAGCAGTATAAATAAGTCATTGTATGAAATTTGTTTGTACTGACATTGCTAGTGCTATTTAGCTAGCCAGTTGTACAATTAGGCAAATATCTAGATGAGCTGATGTACCCTGGAAGACCTCTGCATACCCCAAGGGTACACATACCCCTGGTTGAGAGCCACTGTTGTAGGTGTTACCATAATGAAGATAATAATGTGGTAGAGTTGGGAATAAAATCTTCAAAACCATTCCCAGTTACTTGCTGTGATCGCTAGCTTGTACAGTTCCACCAGCTGCATGAGAGAGGTCCCCCGTACAGTTCCGAAATGACCTGCTTATTTCGTAAAAGCTTTGATATTGTGGCGCTAACAGTCTCTCCCTCCTTTGCCTGCGGTATCAGCAAAGGTGGCAAGGAAGCAGTGGGCAATACCCTTAATTCCCTTCTTCTCCTACAGATAGGGTCTCCCAGAGCTGGGCAGAGGCACTATTGCTGCCTGTGCATAACCCCTGCTGGGAACACACAGGGGACTTCAGTCTCTAGCCAGCTCCTTTCACCAACAGGAAGTTAAATGTTGCACGTCAGTTGGGGGGGGGGGACAAGAGGGGAATACTTCAGGACTTATTCAGACTCTGTAAAACCAGCTACTTTAACTATTGGAAAATGCCAGCTGACAACCTCTCCCCAGAAACACCCAGCAGCCAAATTGTGTCCAGTCCTCACAGCTGCCTAACCCCTCCTCCCTATCCAAACAAGCAAACAGATGCCTAATTCCCCTGTCAAGTGTGAAGTGTCCCATCCCCATTTCCTGTGTTCACTCACCTGGCTATAACCACCTCCACCCACCCTCCTGAGCCAGGCCAGCCTTCCACAGCAACACACGGATACCCCCTCCCCACCCAGCTTCTGATCTTGTCTGCTAAAACCTACTCTTCCACATCTCTGTACCTCATGCCAAATTCCCCCAGCCCAGCCAGCTTCCCAAGGGTTAGTCACAACAACAAATGAAATCAAGTGACCAAAGTGAAAAAAGCACGTTGATTTTTAATTACAACGATCAGCTGGAAGCAGAGAGATCAGAATGTGCCCCCTGCTTGTGAGGAGACTGGGATTTGCCGTGGTACTGCACCAAATGTTGGAAAGTTTATTTTGTGACAATCAGCCTTACTCCACTTAAATCAAACCCAGCTGTGTCTCAGGGACCTGGACTCTCCTTTTGCCCAGCTTCAGTGGGTTCTTGTTTCACCAAGCTGATCTTTTATTGCCGTTCCTAGGATTGTAAGAATTTTCTCTGCTACTTAAGCACTAGTAGCCTCTGGAACCATTTTGTCTACCCCAGATATGGGGCACCTGCTGATTTCAACGGGAATGTAGTACCCAAACTCCCTGCTTTTCATAGTCAAGTGTTCACAAAAGCAAAGAGCTGATAGGGCTGAGTACAGCTGGCTAGAGCTACAGAAAGAACAGGAGTAGGAGTTTCAGGGGGTAGCTGAGTTAGTCTGTACAGGACTAACACACAAATAGTCTGGTAGCACTTTATAGACTAACAAAACATGTATATGGTGTCATGAGCTTTTGCGGGCACAGCCCACTTCTTCAGATGACCGAGTTTTGAGTTTAGGATGTCCAGACCCAAAATAAATAGGGGAGAAGGAAGAGGGGGGGAGGGAAGAAAAAAAATGGAAGGGGGCGGGAAACAAGAAGCAGAGGGTATTAGGGTTGCCAGATGATTTCAACAAAAATACCAGACACACTTGACATTACATCACAATCTACATTACATCTTATTTAGAAATACCAGACATTTATATTTTCTCAATTTGTTTCCCGAACAGAAAGCTCAAATACTGGACTGTCTGGTTGAAAACCGGACACCTGGCCACCCTAGAGGGTATGTAAATATCAAAGGGAAGACTAAACAGGCAAAACTGGTAATCTATAAGCACCTAAAAACTGGATAGTTAAAAGAAGCAGATAAGGGTCATAGGCTAGCAATTAGAGAGGTAGAGTACTAACACAAGAATCTACACAAAGAGCTGTTGGCACCTTCATAGTTTGTTCGGTTGATAATGTCCCAGCCATCCATTATCTCCATTGAGGCCATAGGTGTAAGAATTAAATTCGTGGATGAATTGTAATTCCAACCCTTCTCTGTGTATTTGGCTTGTAGAATTGGTCTGTAACAAGACAGCCACTTGGAGATCTTTTAAAGTGTGACCAGATAGATTAAAGTGTTCCCCAACAGATTTCTGTATGTTCCCTTTATGGATCTCTGATTTGTGTCCATTGATTCTCTCCTGTAGGGACTGTCCAGTTTGTCCAATATATATAGCAGGAATCTTCCCATCTGCACCACTCCCTGCTTACTCCAGTCCTGATTTTCCTCTGTTCCCTCCCCCCCAACTTTTCCCATTGATCTGATGCATTGCTTGGTAATCCAAACCTCAGGTCTCCTAGCATAAACAGCTTCAGGGGTGCTGGAACAATTTGAACACGGAGGTGCTGACAGCCACTTAACCCACAACTGTAAACGCTGGATATAATGGAAACCAATTCAGTGGGTGTAGTAGCACCCCAGGCCCCAACATCTATGAACAGTTCTGCCAATGCCTTTCGCTTGTCTCTCCATGGTGTTGTGAAGGACTGCTAGAAATCCCTGCCCTCCAAGTTGGAAATGGGGATCCAGCCAAAGAAGAACAGTCACTTTATAGTAATCTTTGCAGGTTTGTAACACACATCAGAAAGATGGTTAAACCAGAGACTGGCTTGTGCACGCAGGAAAGAATGAGCAAGCCATTAGATTGGGACTCAGAAGACCTGAGTGCTATTCCCAGCCCTGCCGGGTCACTCTGGGCAAGTCACATTGCCTCAGTTCCCCGTCTGTAAAATGGAGATGATGCGTCTGAATGCCTTTTGTAGAATGCTATGAGGTCTAGCATTGAAAAGTGCTGTATATAAGTAGAGCCCTCATGGATACAAAATGTGTATCTGCAAAAATGGCTTTGCAGGGCTCTAAGTATAAAAGGTAGGTATCATTATGCTGTAATAAGTTGGGATGTTAAAATTTGATCCCGCACATGGTCATCTAGCTACTCAGCCTGGTTCTTACTCAGAATTCATTCAATGTACTTTGAAGATCACTGTGACCTCACGCACTGACAACTGGCGAAGGAGTCCTGAATGAAGGATAATGGAAATAAATAGCAAGCTGGGGGTGATTTGAAACTGGGTCCCATCTCTGTTAGTGAGCTGAGGGAGGGTATAAGCAGGGCATCAAGGACATTTACAGATGCTACATTCAGATGAAAGGCAGACACCAGTGAGTACAGAGGAATGATAGCAAAGGGGCATTTAGATAACTGAAACAGAGGAATTAATTCATGGGGACTCAACTCGGAAGGGTGCAAGATAAAACATCTGTGTGAAAAAAATAATCCCAGACACAGACATTTAGTTGTCGGAAAACAAGGGGAAGAGCTTCCTAAGACAGTTCTATTAGGCTGTGAAAGGGCCTGCAAGGGGTTACAAATGCCCCTCATTTGGGAGTTTAAGATCAGGCAGACGTGCTGTCAGAACAAGGATGCACATGTCTGAGGTGAGGGATGGACTGCATTGCCCAGGGCTCTCCTTTTTAGCTTTGCCCTGACAGCTCTGTTTGTTGTTAATAGAGACTGGGCCAGTCCTTCTCCCCCTGGGTAACTACAGGACTGAGTATATGCTCTTCAAATCCCCTCCATCGACTTAGGTGTGAGCAGCAGGAATGCCAGCAGCTGTGCCAGGTCATCAATTCTCCTTCTTTCTCCTGGAAGCAGAGCCATCCCTAAGAGATGCAGGGCTCCGGGCAACCCCCCTCGCCGCAGGCGCCACCCCCGCTCTACCCCTGTGCTCCTGCCCCTTACTGCCCCTGCTCTGCCCCCTTGCCCAAAGCCCCTCCCCTGAGTGATGCAAACTAGTGGATTATCTGGGGGCCTGGTGTGAGGTGGCAACAGGGGGCAGTCTCCCTCCACTCCTGCACCCACTGTGGTGGTAGGAGCTGGAGCAACACCTGCTGCCATCCACCACCAGGCCCCCAAGTAATGCCCAGGGCCTCCCTAGGCCCCATCCAGAAGACAGTTGAGATGGCCACTGCAGGGCCCCCCAAAGCAGGGGGTCTGAGGTGGCTGCCCCAGCCATCCTCTGGGCAGTACCTAAATGGTACCCCAGCATATTCCAGCCACCAGCAATAACTTCCCACCACTCCCTCCTGACTTGAACGGAGTTTTAGCTTGACAGGGGAGAACCATAAAACAGCTCTGTTCTCAGCTCCGTTGGGACTGGCGAGGCAGCCGGAAAAGATTCCCTGCTCTCTGCTAGCTGGTGAGCTCTTCCCTGTGTGCGAAGCTGTGTGTCCAGGGAGAGTACAGTGGAGGTGGCTGCAGTGGGAGGGAGCCTTTCACACAGCCCAGCTGGGTGGGGTGGGATTTGGGAGGAGCAAGCCAGGCACCTGACCATAAGGAAACCCCCCAGTTACAGCTCTGGTTGGAGAGGAGGGAGGAAAGATCACGGCCACCAGTACTCATGTGGTCATCTTCCACCCCAATGCCATGACCAGCATCACTGTTGTGTCTGTGCTAGCTTAGAAAAACCTGACATCTTCGCAGAGAGAAGCCCGGCAGGAAGGGCCCAAGCTATTTTTGTGCCCTCCTGGCACAGACAAGAGGAATAGTCCTCCACAAAGGGTAGGTAAAAGGACTAATCACAGTGTTAGTAACCAGGAGGGCCCATGTTTTAGTCCCATCCCTGCCACTCCCTCTTTCAGTGGATTTGGATAAAGGCCTTCGTCCCCATCTGTAAAATGGAGCTAGCAATCCTTACCCTATCCCAGGGAGGCACACAAAGGGTAACAGAGCTGCACACTTGCAGAAAGAGCCAGATCCGGGAAGCTGGCTGCAACCTCTGGGGATTCCATGCTCACCATGAACAGGCTTAGCCTGCAGCCCAGCCTTACCAGAGCTAGCACCTAAACACACCCCATGTAGGAGGATATGGCTGGCTGTTGGTAACTCAACGGCAGTGCACACCTCAGCATCTACTAGCACACCACTCCTCACACTTAAGATCCTGCACCTGGCTCAGTGGGGTAGGGGAATGAGTTGTTGGGACAGCACAAGAGTGACACACAGCCTGGGAAGGCTCATTCCAGCCCCACCCTGATTCCTCTTTGGCCAGCAGCTGATGATTCTCTCATACAGCTGCTTGTAGATAGCATTCTGCCCAGAGAACCACCCTCCCCAGCCCCGCTCCAGGGAACCTCTTTCCATCTCCCTCCTTTGCTTGTACACACAGACCCACAACGATGGCACGAGGTGGAACGATCCGCCAGCCCGTGGCACCCATGAATTATTTACCAGTTTGTCTCATTTGCTTTTCTCACTCTTCTCTTTCTGACATCATTCATCTCTGTGTCTGTCTGCCTCTTGCTCACTCCCAGCCACGGTCAATACTAATAATATTCGGCATTTGACAATTGCTTCTCTTCCTTAAAGGGCTTCACACAGGTGGGTGTTTTCAGGGGCAAAGGCGGTATGCCACGTTTATTGAAAATGCAACATGAAAAGCAGCATATGCATTCACAACACACACACACAGGTCCTGCAGATGTTCTTATAAACCTGTCTGTGGTGGCGCAAGTCAATCTAATGGTCGGTTTATTGAACATGAGTGAGGAGCTGGGCTTGTCCATTGCAATTCGATGCTCCCAGACTTATAGGACTGAACCTAGAGAGCCAGGGCAAAAGCACTCCATTTTTATCCTTGTAAGTTTCCATTTGAGTCTATAGGTTTTGCAATGACATGCTGCAATCATTAACCCTTAAATGGTGTTAATCTCAGAGTTTTCCACAGTGACCCTCAGAGGATAATTCTCAGGCTTCCCCTCATTATCTTTTGTTTGTCATCTCACTCTGGGGAGGGGGCTGCCTGTCTCCGAGGTTCTTCAGTTCTGCTAATTTAATTCTAGCCTGGAGCACAAAGGATGCTGCTTCCTGGTTGTCATCAAGATTCTCACTTCTTTTTGACCACCTGGGCATTTGTGATGGCTTTCACACTTATCCTTAACTACGCACACATCCTCCACTCACAGCAAACAATTTACAGAGAACAATTTTGCAGAGAGGTTTCAGACAGGCTTACATTTTAGAAAGGATTATATCGTTACTAAAGACATGACCAAAAGAATCAGATACAACTTAGTTTGCAATGCAGACAAGGAGGCACAATTTAATTTGCAACACTAACAAGACGCAAGTACATACAGCAAACACTGTCTAATCGTGAAGGGTAGCTGGCAGGGTCAAACAAAAGCATACAGAACTCATTAGCAAATCATTATATATATGACTTATTACCATTACGATACTTACTATTCTTATACTAACACTCAAATACTACATTTTGGCTACCTGGGGAAGTATCAATAGCCCCCTTTTATAGATGGGGAATCAAAGGCACAGAAAGCTCAAGGGGATCAATGCAAGGCTTGGAATAAGAGGTCTCTCTCCTGTCTCCTAGTCCAGGGTTCTGTTCCCCAGACCACAGATATCTGCCTCTGCAGCATCTATCCCTATGTGCCTGATGCTAATGCTTTTCTCCCTGGAAAAAAATGAGCACTAATGAATTAACCCATTAGTGTTTTATTTAGATTAGATGTCTAAATAGAAGGTTTCATCCAAATTAACTTGACTCAGTAAGCAATCAAATGACCTCCAACCACCTGATGCATCGCGCCAGGCTTCAGAGTGTGCTAACTGGCCAGGTCCCACCTAATCTATAACCACTTTGACAGCATATTAAGCTCATCATATACTGAGCTCCGGTGGCCTAATGCTCATGTGAGCACACTGCCCCTTCCGCACTAGATGGCCAGCTATCCTGCACTGCTTTGCATGACAGACCTGGCTTGTTTGTTTACCTGTGTGCTCTCCTGTGCTCTGGGGTCATGTTGACTGAATGAGAGAAGACACTGTGTACTCTCTACAAGGCACTCTATATTCTGCAGCTGTGGAATCCACTCCTTACTCCAGGATTTAGGCCTTTGTTTCAAACAGATTCAATCTCCAGGCCTTATGGGAGGAAAAAAAGTCAGCCAAACATGTGCTGCGTGTAAAGCAGGGCAGAACGTGCTGCAGACAGTCCGAGACAAAAGCAATCAACGGATCATTTCAGCAAAAACACTTAGCTGATATCTTTATCCTGCATGATCCAACCGCTCCTCAGGTCTTCCTGGGAGTCTGCAGTCCTGAATGCCCCCTGCCAGGAGGCCAAAACCTCCTGCTTCCAAGCTGAGAACATCTAAGATTGATTTATACTTTGCCAGTACTAAAATCTGCAGCCTGCTGAAAATTAAACATTTCAGGGCAGTGTAAAACTAATTAAGTTTAATAGCTAATTAAACAAGGGAGAGACTTCCGTGCTGTGAGTAATAATCATTTTTACATTCACTTCAATATAAACACGTATCAAGCTGCAGCAGAATCTCCCCAATCTGTAGGGTTGCCAGGTGTCCGGTACTGGCCTGGACAGTCCAGTATTTGTGGCCTTTATCCAGTAAAAAAACCCAGAAAATACCGGATATATAAAATATCCGGTATTTTCTATTTTTCTCAGATGGAAGGCCGCTTGGGACATTCCTCCCCTGCCGGGTCTGGTGGGGGCAGGGGCAGCAGGGAGTTCTAAAGGTGCCGTTACTAATTTTTTTTTTCCTCAACCAATTTTTTTCCCGCCATGTTCGGTATTTTTTGTGAAAGTATCTGGCAAACCCTACCAATCTGTTGCATGGGATTGCCACGGAATGCAGGGGACTGGCTACAGAATCTAGGACACGTTGGTGACAGAGCATACAAGCTTGGGTCTAGTGCTGGCTCAGACTGTGGGTTATTTCCCACAGGAGAGGAGTGAACAAAGAACTCTCTCTAGAGTTGTTGGGGGACAAGTTGGGCGAGTTTGAAAAATAACGCTGGGGCCTGACCACATTTCTGTGCGCACAGTTCCCCTTGAAGCAAGTGCATATTGATCTCTGAAGGGACTGCTGGGTGTGCTGGTTTTTTTTTAAAGGATTTTTATTACAATAAAGCCCAAAGGCTCCAACTGAGCTCAAGGCCCCATTGTACCAGGACCTAGCTAAATACATATTAAGAGTTTAGCGTTTATGATCCCAATCCTGCAAACACGTGCTTGTCTTCACATGCTTAAGTAATCCCACTGAGTTCACGAAACTGAGCACTGGCATTAGTGTTCACAGGATTGGGCCTTAAATGGACAAGAAGGAGAGTGCGAAAGGAAGTATTATTCCTCTCATCCCTCCGACAGGTGGGGAATAGAGGCACAGGGGGGAATAATGTACTTTCCTCAAGGTCACACAGAAAACATGCGGGAGAGCTGCACCTGAACCCAGATTTAAAATTAATGGTTTCTTGGAGTTCTGCAGCTTTATTATTATTATGCAGACTCAACTTCCCCTTCTTTCTACAATATTCTTTACTTCTTCATGCTCTCTGCCTGGGCCAAATTCACTTCTGGTGCAACCCCACTGAAGTCATAGGGATTTCATCCACTTACATCTGGTCTACACAAAGCCCTGAGATTTCCTTTTTTAGGGCTTTGCTCCCCTCTAAAGAGCCATGAGCTCTACGAGCATTTTGTTGGGGAAGACAGCAGTGTGGAGGGGGCTGGGGAGCAGCGCAAACGCCCAGTTAAGTTCCTGCAGCCCGATGCTTTGCACACTCTAACAACTGGCTTACCTTTTGCTGTGGGAATGCAGCTGTTGCTGCCATTTCCCTGTTGTTGGTGAGTGTAGCCCCGCAGCAAAGCCAGGATGCATACACCCATCTGGACAAATGGAAGGCCAAACAAGAGGTCCAGACAAAAACCTTAACCCAGACTTTTCCCTGGCTCTAAATGCTCCTGTGAGAGCCTGGCTGCATACTGAGCCCTAGAGGAGGGCTGCATTGCAGTAGATACCTGTTGCTGTGCTTTGCCAGTGCCAGCTGACTCAGACTCAAGAGGCTCAGGCTGCAATACTGTTTCATAGAAGTGCAGACTTTCCCACTCAGGGCCCAGGCTGCAGGACAAGCCCAGCCTTCTATGCTTCATTAAACAGCCCCATACTCCACCCCCCACACCCCGCTCCGGCTCTCATCTGGCACAGGCCAGCCACAGGTTTTTAACTGCAGTGTAGACATAGCCTTAGAATCAGAGGGGAGCTCCAAGGCACTAGCCCCAGGGAGGTGCCAAGGATAGCTAAGGAGCTTCTGTACAGCTGGCCCACTTCCTAGCATTCCTTGCCAACATGCCTAGGGTTGCTAGATGGTTTCAACAAAAATACCGGACACACTTGACATTACATCACAATCTACATTACATCTTATTTAGAAAATACCGGACATTTCTATTTTCTCATTTATATTTTCTCAATTTGTTTCTCGAACAGAAAGCTCAAATACTGGACTGTCTGGTTCAAAACCGGCCACTTGGCGACCCTAAACATGCCCCCATATCCCTCTGGCCCAATGGTCTTTTGCCTAGTTTCAATTCTGCTCATTACACTCTGCCCATAACATTTCATTTTCAATTATGTGTGGCCTTCCCCCTCTTCCTGCACTGTTGGGTAATGTTCCTATAGGCTCTGGAACAGCCTTTGCCCCAGAAATGGCTGCCTTTCTGAGTTACAAAGTGGATCAGCAGCCTGTCAAGCCAGGAGAGTGCTTTGGGATCCTCGGAGGTCAGACCCTGTAGAAATCAGGCATGGCTGTGGTGTGAGGGTTAAGTGTAATCTCTGTTGCAGTTCCTTCCCTGTGCCTTCCAGCTGCAATCCCAGGGGCAGGTGTTCTCTGCTGTTAGATGAAAGTGTTCACTTATCTCACTCCCAGGCCTCTGTTCAAAGGCTCTCTTGCTCTGGGAAGTTTGCAAGGTCTGTGCTGATCAAGAATGCCTGTTGTGCTGATGAGGGACCTGAAACACCAGAGCAAGCTAAAGTAGGACAACCTGGGGCCTTAGTCATTCAAAGGACCTTTGCAAGAGCATAACACCATATGAAGGGGAGTGGGTGGGCTAAAGACTCCTGTCAGAATGTACAGCTTTCTGTATACAGGGTTTCTTCTAACTCTGACTTTCTCCTCCGCTCCCTCGCTGGCTCTGCTTCTTCTCTCTCAGTGCATCTCCTCGCCTGTCAGTGTGAATAAAGCAAACTCTCCCATCCTCTAGTCTCTTTGTTGCTTTGCCCAGGAACTGCATCACATTATTTATTTCATCCTCCCTCTCCCCTCCATCAAGCCTTTGCCTCTCGTTTTCTCCTCTTGCATCTGGGTGCAAGCAAACAGTATGTTTTAATACAGTTGAATGTACATGCATAAACTAGGAACAAAGAATGCAGGCCACATTGAGAGGGTATGGGGGCTTTATCACGGGAAGCAGTGACTGAACAAGATTTGGGAGTTGTGGTAGATAATCAGCTGAATGTGAGCTCTCCATTTGATGTTGTGGCCAAGAAAGCTAATGCCATCCTGGGAGGTATCAACAGGGGAATATCAAGCTAGAGTAGAAAGGTTATTTTACCTCTATATTTCACACAGATGTGACTGCTGCTGGAATACTGTGTCCAGATCTGGGTCCACAATTCAAGGATGTTGATCACTGGAGAGGGCTCACAGGAAAGAGTGAGGAAAATGATTAAAGGATTAGAAAACCTTTGACTGAGCTCCATTAGCCCATCTATTTATCGTAACAAAGAGAAAGTTAAGGGGCAACTAGATGTCAGTCAATAAATATCATGGGGAATTTCCCCTTCCTGAAACATTCAGACTTACCCCCTACATAACATTATGCAGCATATGTTGGGTCAATTTTTCACCCCAATTAGTAATCCAGTCTCATCAGAAAAAAGGTCAGAGTGCTCATACAATCCCTGATTGCTCCCTCCCCTGTCCCAAATAGGGGATAACCCCCACTGTGTTCAGTGACTGTGCCGCATGGAGAATAAGGAAGAACACAGACCAGGCAAACTCTCCAAGGTTTATTAACCTCACAAAGAGAGAAATCCCAGCAGCTCCTCATAGGCAATAATCCCCTTTGACCCAAACCCTGCAGGTTACATCTCTTCCCCACTGTGTGCTCCCCCCCTGGGGCCAGCACTAGGGGATGTTCAGCCGCTCTCTTGTCAGGGGGTAGGCAGTGAAACATGCCCTTGGGGTGGCAGGGCTGGGTGGGAGTAGACGCAGCTGCAGGAACAAGGGAAGGCTCCAATGTGACTGCACGGAGGCCAGGGGGCACGGGCGACAGAACAGCACCTTAACAATGGATACAGTGCCAGTAGTTATCAGAGAGGCCCATTTCTTAAGGCAGATCTCCCTCATCATTCCATTCCACTAGCCAGTCCAGTTCCCACACTCACCTTGCAGCCACTCGAGATTTCCACGAAGACAAAGGAGGATTAGGACAGTAACAGGGAGTAATGATTAAACTAAGCCTACTTTGCTGCCATGGGTGCAGTTGCTTGCTGTCTTCTCCCCACACCCGATCAGGACCAAGTCACCCGTTCTTGCCTATAGCCTCATCTTGCCAGCGAACTTTGCAGCCTCCTTCAGTCCTCCAGTGTTGACTACTCCTCCCATTGTGCACAAGGGGCAAAGAGCAGCTTGGGATATGTTAGACTGGCTGGCCAGTAGAGCCTCTGGAAAAACAAGACCGCCCCCCCCAGACAAGTCTATAACATCACTGAGTGACAGGTGCTTCACCTTTATGCCAGAAGCCACTCCACAGAGCATCTAATGTGCTTGCAAAGAGAGCAGTGTAAGCACACAGCAGGGCAAGGTAGGGAGTAGGACCCAGGCTGCCCTTTGCTCTGTCTGGCTGTGGGGAGTGGACACACCCCCAATAGATCTTTTGGCATCAGATCATGAGGGAGGGAAGAGACAGTGGTTTTTGTGGCTCACAGTGGCAAGATCGAACGTGGAACACTGCACTGAATTCTGGGAATCACAGTGCCCTTGAAATATTGACAAATTGGGTGCAGGTCAGAGAAGGCCTGGAGGGAATTACATCTAGCTAAACAGCAATCAAGGGAAGGAAAACGGAATAGACTCTTAGCTATTTGTATGGTGTAAACACCAAAGAATCAGAGGAATTATTTAGAGTGGAACAAAGAGGTGTTGCTAGGAATGATGGGATGAATTTAGAAAGGAACCAAGGACACATATCAGGAAACACTGATGGCAAGATGTACTAGCCTTAGGAAGAGTCCCAGGAGAAGAAGTGGAAGCTCCATTGCTTCGGATGTGTAAAATTAGACTGGACAAAGCCTTAGGAAGTGTCCTGTAGGTAATAACCCTGTTTTGTCCTTGTGGAGGGAAGAGAATGATTTAATACATCAACAGAGCTTTTCCATCTCAAGCTTCTATAAGTCTAGCAACATGTGTGGGAGGGGACACTGAGACGTAATAAAACCTGGTTTTCCATTTTTTTACTGGATATAAAATAAATCATTTTAATAATAGTGACTGTGATAGAATTAATATAAATAAACTACTGATGTGCACTACTGGCTTCCTGGCAGTTGGGGTTTGGGGCTGGAATTGCAAACAAGGCCTCTCTGTTACAGAATGGCATAGCTGGGGAAGGAGGATTAGCACTGGAGCATGGCCTACACCTGCTGGGAATTACTAGAATAGAGAAGATACACAGGCAGGGAAGAAATTTCACTGCTTGTAACATCAGACACATTGCCCCAATTTTTCCAAGGATGGAGGGTTTGCGTGTGCACGCACACACCAAGTATTCCCATCCCTAGCCCAAACTAAATCACTCACTCTCTTCGCACACAGCCAGGGCTGCCCCTAGGGGAGTGTGGACCCTGCGATAATGCCCCTTCCCATAGGTGCCGACTTCCCCTCTAGTCAGGGGGTACTCAACCCCCTCTCCGCCCCCACTCTACCCTTTCCCCTAAGCCCTCACTGCACCTCTTTCCACCTCTGCCCCATTCCACCTCTTCCCCCAACCCCATGTCCCACCTCTTCCCTCCCCCATCCTTCCTCCTTCCCTCAGCTAGCTGTGTCCCTGCTCCTCCCCTCCCCCCTCCCGCCCCCCCGAGCACCCAGAACACCGCAAAACAGCTGTTCAGGAGGTGCTGGGAGCAGGAAGAGTTGGTCAGTGAGGCTGCTGGCCAGTGAGATGCACTGGAGGGAGGGGGTGTTTGGCTGCCAGTGGATCATGAGCACCTGCTAATTTTTCCCTGTGAGTGCTCCGGCCCTGGAGCACCCACAGAGTTCATGCCTAGGCTACAGCCTATGTTTTCAAATGGGGTATGTTAATGTTGTTTATCTCAATTTTCCAGTTCAAGCAGCAATGCAAAATTAATTACCACCCACATAGTCACCCAAAGGGTACTCCCCCTACACAATTAAGCCTATAGTTGAAAATGTAAGCTTAAATGTGAGGGGAAATATTTCCTGGCTGATTGCAAACAACAGACATATGCAGAGAGCTTATCAAAGGGTAGGGTGACCTGACACTCTACTTAATCTCAAGAGGGGAATTCAGATCCTTGCACCCCAATATGTGGGCAGTGCCTTACACTAGATCACATAGTGAATCGTGCAGTATCATACTATGCACGGTGGTAAAACTCCTTCCTCTTCTCCTTGCCACATACAGTGCCCAGAGCAGTGGGAATCCAGTCCTTTTCCCAGTGATCATGCAGCGTCTGGTTCTCCCATTTCTCTTATTTTTACATTTGCATGCTCCTACTTTCTGAATTTCCATTGGTGGATTCCGCTGCTCCCACAAGAATGATGCAGGTAAGTGCCTGAGAAGGGAACGATCAGAAAGACACCATGGCTGACACTGTTAAGGCGAGCCATCACTGCAGTACAATTTCCTAGTGGCTACATCATTCCATCAGCTCGCAGATGCAGGGGCGGAAGGGTGGTTCCCTCATTAGGAGTTTCTCCTCTTGGTTTATATTATCTGCAGTGGACAGTCAGCAGGCCCTGAGATCTTCCTGGTGAGGTCACAGCCAGTGGGTTGCCAGTTGTTACAGAACTTTCTTCAGCCAGCAGTCCTGTCTGAGCAGAGATAGTGGTGTCCTGTAGCTGATGTGCCCATGCCTCAGGAAGATGGGTGTCGTCAGCGTCTTTCCGCAGTGGGACCTGGCAGCACTTGGCATTCTCCTCCTGGACCTGGGTGACCTCAGTGTTTCCTCCATACACACCTGCAGCATTGTTGATTAAGCCGCTGGCCACATTGGTCACGTGGATTTTATTGCCAGCTCTCTTCTTCTTCCTGCTCCTGTTCTGGAAGAGGAGGCAAGTGAAGACCTGCTTGAACTTCTTGCGGAAATGCTTAGAAATGAGGGCATAGACGATGGGGTTGAGGCAGGAATTGGCATACGACAGGCAATGGGAGGCCAGGCGACAGGCATAGGTGGCTCGGTTGAATGGGAAGTGACCAAACCAGAAGCATAGGATGACCAAGTGGTGAGGCAACCAGCAGAGGCAAAAGAGTATAGCCACAGCCACAATCATCTTGGTGACCTTGCGCTTGGCTTTACGGGACTCTGAGATTCTCTCGATGGGGTCTACGGAGGTCCACAGGAACTTGATGGTCCTGGCATAAGCCAAGCTCACAACAACCACGGGCAGGAGGTATCCAAACACAAAAGTGAGGATGTCCAGGATCTTCCGGCGCTGGTCCTCCCAGATGGGGACGCAGATGGGCACCCCGTGGTAGTGGACAATCTGGTAGTAGCTGAGGTAGGGCCCTGCAAAGAGCAGTGATAGGGTCCAGATCACTATGATGGCGACAGCTGCATTCCGGGAGGTCCGGAGATCCCGGGATTTCAGCGGGTAGCGAATGGCTAGGTACCTGCAAGGTGGGGGTAGGGCAGGGTTTAAAGAAAAATCAAAAGGCAAAACAAATGAGTCAGCAAAGGAACTTCACTGTCACTGTCCTGCTGTTCCAGGCAGCCCCCTCCCAGGTGTTGTCTCCAGTAAGGCCTCTTATCTTCCCTCCTCCACCTCTTGGGAGGGAGTGTTAAGCAGAACCCCCCGAGGCAACTTGATCCTTTTTTCTTCTGCCACCCAACCCAAACACTATTCTTCCTAGGCCCTCCTCCACGCAATGGACACTGTGAAACTCCTCAGCCAGCTACTGGAGAGCGTCTGGTTTCCTCACTAGCACCCTGCTGCCCTGGGCTCTGGGGGACTGATGAAAGAGCAAAGGCTGGATATGCAGCTTGTGGGGGAGCTTGTTTCGGATGCTGACAGAGGAGTAGGAGGTGAGGAGCAACAGAGAAGGGAGGGAAAGAGGCAAGGGAAATGGGGATGAGGGTTAACAAGAGAGGTCTATGGGGGGAAGGGAGAGCTGGGAGGGGAGTTCAGTGGGTTGGCAGAGAAGGGAGTCTTGCAGAACAAGTCAAGGGAGGAGATGGAGAAGGAAGGTGAGGGAGCCCCGTGGAATGGGACAGGATGGATCTGGGGGGATGTGGTTGAGGGTAAAAGCACATGCACGGCCCTGTGCAACAGCCGGCCAGTGGGTCAGAAATGGACAGCAGTGACAATTGGCCCTGGAGGATCAAACCCCAGACAGTGAGTGATCCAGTCCTGGGTGAGTTGTGCCCATTCCTGACGGACACGGGGTCTACCTCTCTCCTACCCTTACCTCACCACGCCAATCAAGTCTCATGAACTGAGGCGAGAGCCCCAAAGCGTGAGCGTGAAAGGGGTGGGGGAGGCTCACCTGTCGACAGAGACAGCTGCCAGCGTGAAGCTGCTGGCATACATGGTGAGATAGATGAGGAAGTGCACGGCCTTGCAGGCGAAGGGGCCGAAGAGCCACCCGTCCAGTGTGTAGATGGTGGCCTGGAAGGGGACGCAGCAGATGATGAAACACAGGTCTGCCATGGCCAGGTTGAGGATGAACAGGTTAGTGGTGTTGTACTTCACCTGTCCGTTGCGCAGCAGCACAGCCAGCACCAGTCCATTCCCCACTGTGCCCAGGAGGAAGATGAGAGAGAAGATGATGGGCACGATGATGCCCGCAGCATGCACCCCCAGGCTGTTGGAGGAGGCATTCCAGCTCTCTGGCATCTCTCCATCCGACAGTGGGCCTGGAAAGGGAGGGAAGAGAGAAGAACAGTAGGTCCTCTGTGCATCTCCAGTGTGTTCCCTGGGTCAAGAGGCCCAAGAGCACCTCTCAGTGGAGACTACAGCAACTGCTGTCCATACAGCTCCTATTCACTCTGCCTAGCTGGGAGGCGGGGGGAATAATTTTTGACCAGGGGCCACTTCAGAAATTTTTTAAGTGGCCCCAGGCTACCCCGAAGAGGCGGGGCCTCAGGCGGAAGGGGCGGGGCCAGGACACTTCTGTGTTTCCCCACTCTCAGATCCTGATTGGTCTGGGAGTGTGGGAACACGCAAAGTCTTTGTCCCCCCCTAGAGAGAATCACCAGCTGTTCTGAACAGCTGGCAGTTCCTTCAATATACCTGTGCCCCTGGCAGTGGGAGGAGACTTCGCCTGCTCCCCCCTGGTGCCCCAAGGTCAGTCAGGGCCTGGGGAGGGGGAGCACATGAAGTCTCTCGCTCCCTGCCCCCGCCCTGCAAGGAAGCGCCGCGCTTAGAGTTGACTTAAAGTGCCAAACCCCTTGCAGGGCGGGAGGAGACTTCACATGCTCCCCTCGCCCCAAGCCCTGATTGGCCCTGGGAGTCGGGGGAGCATGTGAAGTGTTCTCCTACCCTGCCCCCATCCTGCAAGGAGCATGCGGTGCTTAGAAGTGCTGCACCCTTCACAGGGCGGGAGGGGACTTTGCGCACTTCCCCCTGCCTCCAGGCCTATTGGCCTGGGAGCGAGGGAGCGGCAGGGCCTCCATGGGCTGGATCAACTTGCTTGGTGGGCCAGATCCGGCCTGCAGAGGCCCTTTTGCCCACCCCGGCCTACCTGGAGAGAACGCCCCATTGTGATGTGTCAGCAAGGTGAACCCATGGGTGTCAGTGAGAGGCTCTGTGTGCATCTTGGCTATGCTGGTGTGCAGGGGGGTCCCACTTCTCACTCGCACTGACCCATCATCCCAGGCAGCATTCATGGTCCCCTGTCCATGGTCCTGTTTGAGTCTGGCGCCCAAAGGCTCTCGCAGGGGGTGAATTTCCTAACAGTCTTCCTACCCGAGCTTGGAAAACTGCATTTTGGCTCCATCTCCTGGGCCCTACAAGTGAGAGTCCCCAGAAACCTCACTCAGAGGTGAGAGGGATTTGCCACAGCCTGAGGGGGTCATAAGCAGGAAGAAGTGTCTGGTGGGGTGCTGTGGATACAGGGAGCTGGGGGCTTAAACCTGAGTGGGGCAAAAGCTGTCACTTCACATAGAGCTTCCCAAAACCAAGGGCCAGCTCTGGTGTGAACAAACACCTGTCCAGTGAAACCCCAGTGAGGTGTCTGGGGTGCAATGATGTTTGAAGCGAGGCTGCAGCACATTTGCTGGCCACTAAGAATCGAACCCCAGACCCGCTATCACATCAGAACAACACAGTGGGTCATAACCTTTGACCCCACGCTCAACTACGAATAAGATCTTTTGCTGATGCCCTTGTAGGCCCTGACATCCGATCTCCTGCAATACGTCAGCATGCAATAAGATGATTTAATGATGAAATCAAGAGATGCAAAGTCCCTTCATTCATTGTGATGTAATTGGCTGGACCTCTATTGGGATCAGCCAGTCAGGATTTGCTTGGCTTTTGGTCCCCACGGGGACCTTAGCTGTACTGAATCCAACACATCCTACTCCACCAGCCAACGCTGCATGGGTGCAAGTACCAGCATTGGCACTGGCCTCTGCCAGGCACCACTTGACCCTCTTTACTCCGTTACATTCCCAAAGCTGCTAAACCTCTTGGGATTTCTTGAAGTTTTAATCTCAGCTTTCCTTTGACAGAGCTCAGCAGAGGCCCCCAAGGAGGGAGGAGGCAACCCTTAGGAGTGGAGGGAGGAACTCTGCACCTTCTATCTCCACAGCATCACCTAACCAGGTCTGATAGCAGGGAGATCTCCTAGGCTGAAGGATTGATTCTACCATCTAAGTTAGGAGGGACAGAGTCAGCCCTGCCTTACAAGAGTAAACCAGCATGCATGGCCCCGGTGTTCTCCAGCCCGCTCCCTCTACTCTGTCCCACACCAGAAAGGGGCTAGCGCTCTGTCTTTCAACCCAGCGTCCCAGTTGTTCCATACAGGAGAGGGGCCAGCTCTTAGCAATCACTCAATGCCCCACACCAGGGGATGGCTGCCTCTTGCCATGTTTGAAGAAATAAGAGGTCCAGGGATGAATCAGTAAAACTACTAGTTTTGTCCAATGGACAAAGCCCAGGCCTGAGCATATTCTTGTCTCTTGACCTTGAGCAAATCAGTGCCCTCTCTGTGCCCATTTCCCTTCCTTCCACCCTTTGTCTGGCTTGTCAATCTAGATTGTGAGCTTTCTGGAGCACAGACTGTCTCTCTGTGTGTTTATGTAGTAAGGATGTGAAAATGTGTGTAATTAAGGAATGGTGTAACCACTGAAAATTTCAAGCGGTTACATGCAGGGCAGCAGGCGGCTCCCTGGGAGCCAGTGCACGCCCGGAGACGACTTTTAAGACAGCTCCCCATGTGTACTGGGAACCTGCATGTAACCGTCAATGTTAACCAATGAGCCTAGCCTCATGGTTTAATTGTTTACACAGTTACACTTCCACACCCTTAAAGCCCCCTTAGCTTACCAGGTGATGCTTACTGGGTAATAGTTAATAGGCTCCGTGAGAGTAGCTCCCCACCCACGGCCTGTTGCAGACAGAGGGCTGCTCCAGCCCCACCAGGTCCCCCCACAGGGTCGTCAGCCGGCAACCCACCCTGCGTGGCTGGAGCTGTCTCCCACCCGAGATCCCACTTAGTAGGTTAACCAGTTAAACATTCGGTTATCCTAACATTTAACCGGGTAACTGATTAATTGGGATTTTGCATCCTTACTCAGGCACTACCTTAAGTTAAAGTAATAATAATTAAGAAGCTCAGTTTAACTACACAAGCAGGGAACTGGAGTATTCTCATTAATTCCAGGACTTTGCATGCACAACAGCCTCAAGCAGAGTATTGTGTGACAGCGCATGTAACCAATGAGGCACAAGCATCATATCCCATATTAGATGATCTTATTATTACCGCAACAGAACAAATTGTCATTGGCGGATCAGTAATCATGAGGGAAGGACACTGTTACCTAGTAATAGCTGATCAACTTTTTATGGGTGCCAGAGTCCCCAAGAGCCTCTTTTGTCTTACTCCTGCAGTGACCCGGGCTTTCCCTTCCATTCGTAAAACCCTATCTCTCCAGCAGGTTATCACTGCACTCCTGGCTATTGAGTGACTGGCTCTGTACCTCTGGCTCACATGGGAGAAGCTAGTCCTCACAATTCTCCCCCACCACAATACCCTCTGCCCCACATGGATGCCTATTCCCATAGCTCTCCCACAGCACATCCTCTCTTCCCCACATGGAGAGACCAGTCCCTGTAGGTCTTCCTCCCCAGAATCCCCTCTGCCCCTCCGCTTAGCTCTCACCTCTGAGTAAACTTTGCCCCACAGACCTGTCCCCATACATCTCTCCCCACAGCATCTTCTCTGCCCCACTCAGAGAGGACTGTCTGCATAGCACTTCAGAATCCCCTCTTATCTCTATGGCCACAGATCTCCCCGCTCTGAGTCCCCTCTGCCCTACACAGAGAATGCTGTCCTCATAGCTCTCCCCACAGTGTCCCCTCTAATCCACATAGAGAGACCTGTCCCCATAAGTCTTCCTCTCTAGAATCCCCTCTGCCCCACATGGTGCCATCTGTCAGCTTTTGCTCCCAGAGTTCCCTCTGGCCTACACAGTGAGAACTGTCCTTATAGATCGGGGTAGGGAGCCTTCTGCCTGGGGGCTGAATATAATCTGTTGCTTAATTTCATCTGGCCCTTGCCCCACATGGAATCCTGTCCCCCCAACATTTTCTTTGCCCCACATGGACACCTGTCCCCATAGCCCTCCCCCCAGCATCCCCTCTGCCCCACACGGACACCTATCCACACAGCCCTCCTCCTTCTGCCCACATGTGCACACCTATCCCCACAGTCCTCCCCACAGCATCCCCTCTGCCCCAAACACACACTTGTCCCCACAGCTCTCCCTGGCGGCATCTCCTCTGCCCCAGACACCTGTCCCCACAATCCTCCCCACAGCATCCCCTCTGCCCCACATGGACACCTGTCCCCAAATCCCTCCCCTCCAGCATCTCCTCTGTCCCACATAGACACCTGTCCCTACATTCCTTACCTGCAGCATCTCCTCTGCCCCACAGGGACACCTGTCCCTACATCCCTCCTCCCCAGCAGCTCCTCTGCCCCACATGGACACCTGTCCCCAAATCCCTCCCCTCCAGCATCTCCTCTGTCCCACATAGACACCTGTCCCTACATTCCTTACCTGCAGCATCTCCTCTGCCCCACAGGGACACCTGTCCCTACATCCCTCCTCCCCAGCAGCTCCTCTGCCCCACATGGACACCTGTCCCCAAATCCCTCCCCTCCAGCATTCCTCTGTCCCACATAGACACCTGTCCCTACATTCCTTACCTGCAGCATCTCCTCTGCCCCACAGGACACCTGTCCCTACATCCCTCCTCCCCAGCAGCTCCTCTGCCCCACATGGACACCTGTCCCCAAATCCCTCCCCTCCAGCATCTCCTCTGTCCCACATAGACACCTGTCCCTACATTCCTTACCTGCAGCATCTCCTCTGCCCCACAGGGACACCTGTCCCTACATCCTCCTCCCCAGCAGCTCCTCTGCCCCACATGGACACCTGTCCCCAAATCCCTCCCCTCCAGCATCTCCTCTGTCCCACATAGACACCTGTCCCTACATTCCTTACCTGCAGCATCTCCTCTGCCCCACAGGGACACCTGTCCCTACATCCCTCCTCCCCAGCAGCTCCTCTGCCCCACATGGACACCTGTCCCCAAATCCCTCCCCTCCAGCATCTCCTCTGTCCCACATAGACACCTGTCCCTACATTCCTTACCTGCAGCATCTCCTCTGCCCCACAGGGACACCTGTCCCTACATCCCTCCTCCCCAGCAGCTCCTCTGCCCCACATGGACACCTGTCCCCACATTCCCTCCCCCAGCATCTCCTCTGCCCCACAGGGACACCTGTCCCCACATTCCCTCCCCCCAGCATCTCCTCTGCCCCTCACAGACACTTGTCCCCATAGCCCTCTGGCGGCATCTCCTCTGCCCCACACGGACTACTGTCCCTACCTCCTTCCCCCTTCCCCCTTCCCCCACGCCCAGCATCGCCTCTGCCACAGACGGACAGCAGTCCCCACATCCCTCCCCTCCAGCATCTCCTCTGCCCCACACAGTCACCTGTCCCGCCGGCTCTCTGGGAGGGGAGTCGCACGGCGCAGCGGCCGGGCGCTGCAGCTCTCCCCGTCGAGTCCCCTGGCTGTGGCAGCGGGGCGCTCGCTCTCTCGCTGGCGGGTCCCGGCCCCAGGCCCCGCGGACGGGGCAGGCAGGAGCCAGGGGCCGGGAGAGCGAGCGCCCCGCTGCTTCCCTCTGCGCCCCGCCCGGCCCGCTCACCTGCGCCGCGCCGCGCCGCGCTCCGGGGGCGCCCGCCGGCCGGAGTTTGCCCGAGCACGTGGCGCCGGGACCCTCTGGCTCCCGCTCCCCCAGCTCCCTCCCGCCGCGCTTCGCCCCGCTCCGGGAGGCTGGCTCCGGAGTTAACCCCTCCGCGCCCGGCCGCGCCAGCGCCCCCCACCCCCTTCCCCGCCGTGTGCAAAGGCCGGAGGCGGCCTCGGCCCAGGGCACAACGTGTCCGAGCCCGCAGCTCTGCGCAGGCCCACGGACCTGGCGAGTCCCGCCGCCCGCGTGGGGAGTAAGGGGGGCCCGGCCCGGCCCGGCCCGGCCCGGCCCGTCGGCCCCACAGCCGGCGTACGGGGACTGAGCGCCCACACGCAGTATTAGCCTGGCCAGCTTCCCACCCGTGCGCGGCCATAGGGCTCCTGGGCAGGAGAGAGCCGCAGGGCCCTCCCTGTGCTCCCTCTGCAGCATGTCACCTCAGCTACAGCTCACAGACCCGGGTGCCTGGTAGCCCCTATGGGCATGCGGGGGTGGCATCCTGCAGGCAGCCACACACCAAGGCTTGCTGCAGGAGTGCCTCCCCCCAGGTCCTGCCTTAGGGCAAGGTGATTGCCTTGGGCACCGAGCCCTCAGGGCCCCGCACTGCCCGGCGCCCTCCCGCCTGGCTGCTCGCTGCCCGGCCACACGGTGCAGCCAGCCACAACACGCCACCTTGGGCCCCGCAAGCTCTTTGGCCGGGCCTGACTGCGCCTTCACCAGCAGGAGTCTCTGGCAGGCAGGGGAAGGGAGCCATTTGGGTGGGAGTGAGCAGTCACGGGCTCGCTGCGGTGACGCTGACACCCAGGCCAAAGTGCAAAGGGTGTCATGAGCCCAGCTCTGCCATGGCAATAGGCCACCCGAGGGAATGGGGTGTGCAAGGACTGCAGCTGCCCTGAGGGCCCGCAGCTGGGTAGGATAGTTCAACACACAGGGTTAAACTCTGATACAGCAAGGGAGGGAGACGAAGGACCCCAAACTAAAGCCTGTGTGTCTGACCCCAGTACGGTTGTCGTGTGGTATGGAGGCATGTGGCTTTGTGAAGGCACAGGTCAAGCGGAGAGTTCCGGTCTCCCCTCAGACCCCTGCTCCCCATGAGATGATCCAAAGTCGCTCACTTGTGGCTTCTCCTTGTCTCATTGTAGAATAACACAATCACAGCTAGGAGAGACCATGTGCTGGGGAAGATGAGCAACAACGCCTTTCCCCCGCCCCCATCCACTTCTCTCCCTTCTCCAAAAGCCCAGTCCCATGCTTTAGTGCTGGGCTAATGGATGTAAAGATGTTCCTGCATGTTGGGGTGTCACGAGTTCTGCTTGGCAAGGAGGGACAATGGATGTTGCTGTGGCCACTGGTGGGGTGAGGCTGTGGTTGTAGTTGTACAGTGGGTGCTGCTGAGGGAGCCTCACCCCACCAGTGGCCACAGCAACATCCATTGTCCCTCCTTGCCAAGCAGAACTCGTGACACCCCAACGTGCAGGAACATCTTTACATCCCCAATTACCCCCCTCCAACAAGCAGCTTACCTATGCTGCCAGCAGCACCCCTGGAACCCAGCAGCACCCCTGCCCTCATGCAAGCCCAGCAGCACTTGCATCAGCAAAACTCATTCTAATCCCACCACCCAGCACCACCCGTACTCCTGCAGCTGCACCCACTGCACTCAGCATCACCCCCTGCCTCTACACCCACGCATCCGGGGGCTTGTGTCCCTGTGAAAAGCTGGTTGTGTCTCTGTGGGCAGCAGCAGTGGCTGGTATCAGACGTTGTAACTAGGGGAAAGGGGAAGGATTTCTCTCTGCCAAAGGGATCCACTGATAACCCGAGAGGTAGAGGGAGGGAACTCAGAGTGCCAGCCTGCAGCAAGGCACACGCAAGGGGAGTCCTGAAGGAGCTGCACCCATAATGGAGGTAGCCAGAGCAGGTCTCATTTGCCTGCTGCTGCTGGGGAGCTGGGCCCAGGGGCCTCTTCCCTCTGAAGCCTCTCCCCTCTACCAGGAGGGAATCCTTCCCCTAAGCGAGGACCTTCTGCTGCCAGAGATCAGTGAGACCACCCCACCTCATCCTGACATCCACCTCATCCGGAGCAAGCCATCTGCTCACGTGAGGCCGTACAGCCTGTCCCGCTCCCCCAGTGACTACCACTACTCTCCCAAGCCCAAGCATCTCAGGGCCCCTCGGTTGCTGAAGCTCCTGGGCCCCTCGTACGACCCCTTCTGGATGTCCTCGCAGGATCCACGAGGCCGCAACACCAGTCTGGAGCAGCTGGGCACCCTGAGCCAGGACCTGGCCGATGGCACCAGCCGTTACCGGAAGAAACTGCTGCGGGAGGCTGAGAACGTGGAGCTCCCTCTTCTGCTACCCCCTGAGGAAGGGTTGGCCAGTAACCTCAGTCAAGCTGTCGCCCACCGCCTCCGTCAGTGGCTGGTGGATAGCGCCACCTGCTCTCTGACCTCATCTTGGGTGGATCTGGGGCCTGTGTTCTGGCCACGTTGGGTCCGCCACACGGAGTGTGACACTTCCCACACTGGCTGCTCCTGGCCACCTGGCATGACCTGCCGCCCTGCCCAGTTCACCCACATCAAGCTCCTGGTCTGGCACTGCTGGATGAGCAAGGACCCTACCATAAGCATGGGCAGGACTCTCCAGCAATGCACCTGGAGACAGATCCCCTACCCAGTAGTGTCTGCTTGCAAGTGCTCCTGTCGGTAATAGGACTGTGAGGAGTGGAGGGCTCTTCCCCCACTGGAGGTGTGGCGTCATGGCTGCATTGCCACCTCAGTGCTTCTGCAAGGGGTTGCTATCGTGTTGCAGCTGTTTGAAATTGTCTGCACAGCCAGGGCTTGAGCGGCTGAGCAGAGGATGGCATGACTCCACCCACGTTCTCTGCTGCAGATAGAGCTGGGAATCCCCTGCAGATAGTCTCATCCCCACCTGGACCAGCAAGAAACTGATGCTCCTCTGACCTCTGACCTCTTCCTCCACTACCGCCAGGATCCTGCATCCTCCTGGAGGAAGCTCTGCGACTGAAAAGCAGGCGATCCCGAGACATTTACAGAAGAGGGGGAGCAGAACTTGGGCTCCCCTCCCATATCCAAGGGAAGGAAGCCAGGAACAGAGTGCCATGGGAACTGGAGGCACCAACAATCCTCACAGGTTGAGATTCAGAATGCTGCGGCTTTGAGATCCAGGGGACAAAGTGCTATGGAGTTGCTGGCTGCGATTACTATTACAAGGAAGCCCAGCTGTCTGTGTGGACTGGAGAAATAAAGATATGGAGTAAGAACTAGTAGGCATATGTGTGGTTTAATATAGAGCTAGAGCCAAATCAAGCCCTTTGCTTTTCAGAGCTGCTTGGCTATGTGGCACAGCCTGCTGGGTCTTTGCTTATGGGTTACAGGTTCAAATCCCCAAGTCAGGACATAAGCTTATCCCACAGCAAGATGAATCTCAAAGGGAAGTATACACTGTGCTGCTCTGTTAAACCATGGTCCCTGGAGCAGGGATGGGCAATAATTTTCACGGGGGAGGGTTCCTTAATGAATGTTGGTATGTGCTCACAGGCTGGTTCTGGGTTCCCTGGAAAGGGTGTAATCTCAGGTGGAAGGGGTGGGGCTGGGGACTACAGAGAGAGAGAGAGACACTAGGTGTGAGAGACAGACTTTGTGACAGATTGAGTGTGCACAGCACAGAGATGGGAGAGTGTGCAGCAGTGTGTGTGTGTGTGTGTGTGTGTAAGACAGGACAGAGACAGTGTGGCACAGACTAGGTATGCGTGACAGTGACACAGAGAGTGTTTGTGCTGGTTGCTGCCAGGTAAGTTTGTGGGAGAAGCAGAGTTGTTGACTTGAGTCCCACAACTTGAACTCAAGTCCGACTTAAGTCGCCTAGGTCACTCGACTTGAGACTCGACTTGGGTTCATTGTTTGTGACTTGAGACTCGACTTGAGACTTGCTAATTTTGTTAAATCGACTTGGTGAAAAAATTGTCCAAAAATGCCGCTATTGATGGCTTGTACAAAAGTGACTTGACATTTTTTAAATTAAGACTTGAGACTAAACTTGGGACTTGAACTGTAGTGACTTGAGACTCGACTTGGACTTGACAATGACGACTTGAAGACAACACTGGGGAGAAGCCACTGCTCTTTAAGACAGGGAAAGCTGTCCCCCCCTTCCCCGACTCTGCGGAGATTGGGTATGGGAGGGAAGTGTGTGTGAGAGAGCACAAGAACTGAAATCTTAGAAACAATGCACTGCCTCTTCAGACAGGCACTCCTCTGAGTCACCATCCACGCTTCAGATTGGAGTAGCTCTGCTGTGTTTCCCTCTCCCCAACCCCTGCTCTGCAGAGATGGAGTACAGGGCAGGGGGACCCCCTTAATTCAGCACTCCCCTCTCTCCTTCACTCACCCTCCCTTCTGCACAGCTAGCAGGAGTTTCCTGGGAGCAGCTCGGCTGGCAAAACCAAGCAAGTTGGGAGGAGGGGCAGCTGAACAGATGCTGCCAGCTGTAAGTAAATGCATGGTCTGCTAATCAGCTGAACGGGGCCGGACAGAAATGTTTGTTTGGCCAAATTCAGCCTGCAGGCCGGATTTTGCCCACCGCTGGGCTGGAGGGGTCCCTGTGGTGGCAGAGAAGGCAGTACTGGGGCAGGAGGAGGTGGGTTCTATATTATGGGCCTGCCTGAACCATAGCCCTCTGCAGTCATGAGAGCCATCCCCTGAATGTTACTGGGCACTGGGGTGGACTCAGAAGTGGGATCCCTTCTGCTCCCCTTGCCCCTTACCTGGGAGCGAGGAGGAGAGAGACAGACAAGGCGAGTCGGCCAGCGCCAGGAGGAAAGGCAGCGGTTAGCTGTTTACACAGGGAGTCCTTGTGCACGGCTGTTGTTTTAGCAAGTTATCTGCTGTGAAGGACTTGGGACAGGGTTGGCTCCATTTCCCGACACAGCCCAAACAAATGAGGCACGGGGCTGCTGCAGGTTCTTGTCTCCGTGGCTACCTTGAGTCAAACCCTGCTTTCCCCTGGGGCTTGGCCTGTAGCTCCTGCCCCAGACCAATTACAGAGAAATGCCTGCCTGCAGCTCAGGACTTCTCTGCAGAGAGCAGAGTTCACGGGGCTCTGGCAGACGGGGTTCAACCGCTGCCTTGGCCTCAGTAGAAACGAGCTCAGTGAATCTCAGCCCAGCGCAGAGCCCCAAAGCCCAGCTTGGAGGCATCTGTCCTTTTCTGTGTGCGGGACTGGAAAGCCAGGAAAGCTGCAGACTAGAATTGAGCGCGCACGTTGCAAACAGTGGCAGGTCAGGAATACAGTTGCTGCAGGTCAGGCTCAAGATGCACTGGTTCAGCTGTGTGGGTGGTGGGGGCTGGATAACATAGGAGGGAAGGAGCTGCAGGTCTGGATTGAGGTACATCAGCAGAACTATGGAGAGCCCTTGACTAGAATAGCAGGGGAGGCACGGCCTTGGCCTTGTGTAGTCTGCCAATTCCTGTGGCGCGCTCAGCAGCATGCTGTGAGAAGCTGTGGCGTCTGCACAGTGCGGTTTACGTCAGGAAATCCTGAGAACTACAGCCTGGCAGCAAATTAAACACCAACCCCAATCCCGCCATGACCAAGTCGTTCTTTGTTTGCAAGGTGGCATTTCTACACTCCCAGCCTGCCCAAGCGCTCATCTTGCTCATGCCACTGTAGAAAGCATTGTTTGCCACAGAATTGGGTCTTGAACCAGAGCAGCTGTTGGGGGAGGACATGGATGGCGACAACGGGTTTGGCAGCTAAAGGGGAGCAGGAAGGTGGAGGGGACAGAGGCAGCAGCAGCATTGGCAGACGGAGTGGGGAGGCTCGGGCAGCAAGCAGTGACGTCAAACTTTTCTCACTGAAGGTTTGGCAGCAGGGTGAGGGTGGGGTTTGGGGAGCTGGCCCCTTGGGGGAAGGGAGTGTCTGGTAGTTGACAGGGAGACTAAACTGGGCCACTGGGGCAAGGAGACAGATTGCTCTTGTTACTAGGGAGTTTGGCAGCAACAAGAGGGGCACTGCCTCTCTTTTCTTCCCCTCACCCATTTGCTTACTCTTCCCACCATCCACCTGCATGCATTGGCTCAGCAATGAGCTGACATGGGTGCAGGATCAGACTAGCAGGGAGATCTGCAGGCCAGGGCGGAGGGGCACTGGGGGAGCAGGCCTGGAATAGCAGGGGGCAGATCAGGAATGGGCTGCGTTGGTAGAGGTGCATGGGAGTCCAGGACAGGAACAGAACAGTCACGACAGGTTCACTGAAGTGCACTAGAGACAGGGGCAAGCCTGGCACTGGGCGTGCTACTCCTGTGGGTGACAAAGGGGCATCAACAGACACAGGCTATGAGGTGCTAAAAGGGGCTTAGATGATACAAATGATGGAAGCTTTACTCAGGGGCTCAAAGCCCTCTGGCCTGAGGCTTAGATGCTCCCTGCTGGTGTCATGGTACAATGGGGCCCGAGTGGCAGGTGGCTTCCCCTCATCTTCTGTGGCCATGAGCCAAAGCTGACTTGTGTTGGCACTGCCATGGCTATCCTCTCAGCTAGGGGTGCCCCGGGCAGACATTTGCTCTGAGTCAGATGGCACTGGTGCCCACCAGCTCTATTAAACTAGAGGTTAGCACCAGGCTGGAGCTTACCAGATGGGAAGCACTCACACAAGAGCACTTTGGGAACCGGAGCAAACATTCACTTGACCCTTAAGCCCCATCTCATTTTAAAACCAGGCAAGGCCCATTTGTTTTCTTCTGCACAGAGATTGTCTCCTGGGTAGCTCCTGTCCCAGGCTCCTGACCTCCTCTCATCTCACTCCTGAGCACCCAGGGGCCCATAGGCAACTGCACCGTGTGCTTACATGGAAAAGTAACAGGGAAGCAATGATTAGATCCAGTCCTGCAGCATCTCTGCTGCCTGAGGGATTTCTCCTGGTGCCTCTTGTGGACCAACGGCTACAAGTGGAGGCAAACCGGGCTAGTTCTGCCTCCCTGCTGCAGCTGCTTTTTACAGGTGTCTTCTGGCAGTCCGACAAGAACATCCAACTAATTTTCAAACCACATCACTGAATAAAGAACTGCCAAGAGAGATGCCCCAGCTCTCACTCTTAATAAGACCATGTAGACTGGATGGGCAAAACATAGCTGCCCAGCTCCTAAGTCAGGTGGGCTGTCCTGGGTTCGCACCACCTGGCCTCAGATGTCTCCCTGTTTGCTGCTGAGTCAAGGGGCTGAGTCTAATCTTTACACGTCTTGCACAGACTGGTACCTCCTTAGCTTGGGGAGCTGCCTCTTGCTCTGTAGAGGAGCAGTTACACTTCCCACCACAGCTCCCAGAAATGCAGGGGGGATTAGCTACTGGCTAATATTTTCGCTGCCCTGCCCTGCCCTGCAGAGTGGTGCTAACACACGGCCCCCGCATGCACGCACATAAGGGGAAATTTTCCAATTCAGAGCAAAGAAGATGCTAAAAAATGTCCTGCGTGCTGTGTCGGGTTCACATCTGGCTCCTGCAAAGTGAACGCTCACAAAGACACAAATGCCAGGGTCCAGCCTTGCCCCATGTTTTCTGGCATGTTATAATTGCAACTAATGGTTCTAAATGATAGGCTTCTGTCCTTGCAGGCGATCGTCTCCTCAACCCTGGGAGACAACACAGCCTCTGAACTCCCTCCCTTGCCTTCCTCTAGCAACAGACATGGGGCACCAGCGCCCTCTACTGGATGGTGACTGTATAGGTAAGAAAGGTGTCAAGAACCTTGTCCCCAGTCCAGCCTGTTTTACCTGTGGCTTAGGCCCGACACAACCCTAGAAGGCCACAGGGTACAATGCTGCTGTTCCACCTACTCAGCTGCATTCACTCTGCCAAGAGAGACAGAGGAAGGAGGCCAAGGCAGGGACAGCAACTTGAGCATAAGGGCTTGAACTGGCTAATATGGCATGGAAACCATAACATGGGCCTGCACAACATATGGCCTGAGGGCCGCATGAGGCCCGCAGGGGCTCACTGTGCAGCCCGTGCCGACTACAGGCAGCGCGGCCCCATCCGATCCGCCGGCTGGGCAGAGGAGCGGAGCGCCGCCGGGGAGGGGGAAGTGCGGCAATTCTCACTGCCGGGCTGCCTGCGTGCAGCTCTGGCGGGAGGAGGCGGGGTGCGAGCCAGAGGGCAGGATGCCAGCAGACGCCAGGATGCTGGCATGACATGGCGTCGTGACGTCACAGCCGGCGACCGCCAGATTCAAAAAGGCTCCAGCAGCCCTGCAACCTGGAAGGCAGAAGCCAGGTAGGGGAGGGGAAGGGGCTTGTGCTGAGGGGAGGGGGGCAGGTCAGGAGAAACGGGAAGGCACTAAGGGGCAGGGTGCAGGAGAGACAAATGCCAGAGGGCCAAATGGAGACATGCGCGGTGGTTTTGTTTTTTTTTTGCTCGACAAAAATTTTTAGCCAGCGTGTTCGGTATTTTTTGGGAGAGCATCCCTATTTGCGGCCCGCAGCTGTTTTCTTTGGAGTAATATGGACCTCGCCGCTTTCCCAGTTGTGCAGGCCTGCACTAACAGAAGGGAGAGTGGCCGCAGCCCATAGCTGCAGTAGCCCCCCAATATCCCAGTCAGGGCAAATGAGATGGTTACAGCAGTTAGAGTGAGGTGATACACAAGGAGGCATGGCACAGAGGTGGTAGGCCTGCTCCCCTCTGCACTTGGGGACTTCCCCAGGGGCAGATCTGCTGCTTTCCAGCCTGGTTGGAGTGATTTAGAAGGGCGAAGATGAACCATGCCTTTTAAATGTACAATTCCTGCCAGCTGGCTTGGACACTCTCCCCGACTATCTTCAAGGGAAAACTCCATTTCACCCCTGTCCCAGGCTCCCCATCCATGCCAGGAGCAACGGGAAGGAGCGGAAGAACAGACTGCAGGCTTGGGATAGGAGAGCCACACCAAGAGACTTGTTCGTGTTGATTTCAGGTCTTGGTTGAGTCTTTAATGTGTGTTGTAACATGACAAGCCACTCTACAGAGCCCACCACCAAACCATCGCCCCTGCCACTGTGAACCCTCCAGCTGCTAATGCCTCTCAGAGGCCAGGATTCCTGTATCTTTAACATCTGACTGTCTGCTGGGCACCTCTTGGGTTATGGTTCTGCCCCAGGTTAAGCACAGTCTTGCTTGTGGAAGGCCCCATCACTAGCTAGTCAGGGCAGTGCTCCATGTTTATGCCCCACCTCTACAAAGGCCTCCACGCACCGGTCGATGTCGTCCTCACTATGGACAGCTGAGATCTGCACCCGGATCCGAGCCTTCCCCTTGGGAACCACAGGGTAGCTGAAGCCGATGACATAAATGCCTGGTGATGAGAGTCACATGCAAGGGTGAGGTAAACATTAATCCTAGGGCTTGTTTACTGGTGGGAGAGGGCTTTTAGGCATTTTGGCTCCTTTTCTCTCTCTCTCTCAGCCTGTGAGCATGAATCAGACATAGCAGCACACAAAACTCCAGGCTGGTACTGGAGGGGTATCTGCTACAGAGCTAAGAGGAATACAATGGGAAAGGTGAATGGTTTACGTGCTGCCCAGCAAAGAGTCAGGGTGGGGAAAAATTCTTCTCCAAAGCCCCATAGCAAAGCAGAGGCAGTGTGGCAGGGAATAACTAGGGAGGGGTGCTTCCCCGTTGCTGGAGGGGCTAAGGAGATACAGAAAATCCCCTGTGGCTGCCAGACATAGAACAAGACAGGCCCAGGGAAAGAGGATCAGAGGCCATCGCTTCATCTGCTCATGTTGCCACCAGCAGATGCCCCCAGCCCCCTCCAGGTTTACCTCTCTCCAGCATGTCATCAGCTATCACTGAAGCCAGCCGGGCCTCACCCAGCATCACAGGGCAGATGGGGTGATCATTCCCCGAGATGCTGAATCCAGCCGCAGCCATTTTGCTTCGGAACCTGCAGTGGGCAGAAAGGAGAAGCACATCTCATCCCTGCTCAGGGAAGCCCTTCCCCTCAGCCATCAGCCCTCTTCTCTGGCACCCACTTGGCCAAGCACCATCCTGCCTGCTCCACGGCCAGGCTCAAAAGATCCCCTCCTATTTCCGGCCCACCTCAAAGGCCCCGTGGCAAGCTCTGCTGTGCCACTCTGGCTATCACACCACCTTCTGCATCCAGACTAGTGCCTGGCATGTGGAGTCATGCTGGAGCTTGTAACAGGAGAGATCACAGCCATCTCCATAGAGATCACATGTGATGCTCTCTACAGAGGATGGCTAAAAAATCAGAAACAATTCGCTCCTGAGCGGACAGGAGTCTACTGGCAAAGGGGGCAACACAGGCAGGGAAGCGGCTGCATGGAGAAGGAGTTTGTCAGGCTTTCCTCCCAGAAAGGATCCCACGTCTTCAGCTCTCACCGTTTGGTCTTGGCCACCATGGATTGCGCAATGGCATTGCTCTCCATGAGCAGGTCCAGGGCCTTGGAGGCGCAGCCCACGACAGCAGGAGGCAGACTGTTGGAGAAGAGGTACGGGCGGGAGCGCTGGCGCAGCAGGTCGATAAGGGCCTTGGGGCCGGTCGTGTAGCCACCTGCAGGAAGAGGAGGAGACAGAAAGAGAGTGTCAGTAGGCCCAGAGGAAGGAACAATAGGACCCCAGGACAGGGCCACCCAGTTAACACAGGCAGCAGCGCCTGGGACCCCAGCTGGTTAGTTTTGTTAACAGGTTCCTTCTTGGGTCCCCAAGTGTGATGTCTCCAAAGGGCGGTCAGAGGAGAGTGCACATGGCAGGACTTGCTAGGCCCTCTCCATCCTACTGCATTGATGCTTGCTGGGTCCAGGCCTTTCAGTTCCTGTCCAGGTCTTTGTGTTTTCCATTGGTTCTGCACCGTTAATGGGAAGGGGGCAGAAGGGTTTTGGGAAGCTCTTGGGTACAGGGCCATGCAGAGAGAGAAGGCCCCAGGAAGGTGAATATCAGAACCTGCTGCTCCTCCAAGTGCCTTCCCCAGCGTTGAGTTGACAATGTCCACTTGGTCCATCACTCCCAGCAGCTCATCAGTACCCCTGAAAGGAGAGAACACCACCCCATCAGCTCTGCTGGCAGCTCCGACCTGGTGTGCTGGGCCATGGCGGCTGCGGCCTAGCACCATTGCCACTTTCCCTCCAGCATGGCTCTGGTGTTTCCCCAGTGCTGAGGGAGCAGCCATGCCTCCAGGGCAGCTTAACTCAATGGGCACCGCTGTCCATTTGCTTCCCCACCAACAGCTTTGTGCGCAGCTGTGAAAGGAGGAGAAGGCCTTGCCCAGCCAGCATCAGGGAGCAGGCCAGGGAAGCATGACTCACCAGCCTGGCTGGCCTCCTCAGGGGAGTTCTCTCCAGCTGGGGAGAGGTCACCTCCAGCAGGAGGGACCAGCCTTGCTAGCAAAGGCAGAACTGGGGGCTCCGAGCGTGGGCTCCTCGTCCCTTCCCACTGCAGGCTGCTCTCACTTCCTGCATACGTCAAACTGAGGGTGTCATAAGTCAGAGCAGAGACATGGCCTTGCTGAGTATGCTCCAGACAGACCCTGCCCTCCCACACCCCAAGGCTGGGAATGCTACCCCCAAAACCTGAGCTCAAGCTCTTATGCCACTCCCTGACACAGAGCCAGGTGTAGAAAGGCGTGTGCTACCATCTCGTAAGAAGAAGGAGGTCAGGTGGGACCCCTTCAAAGACCAGTGGCTCTGAGGAACCCCAGCCCCACAAGAAAGACACCCTATATTCAAACCCGTGGCTATTCTGGCTCCGGGAGCAGGATGTGGGACTAACAGGAAGGCCTGGTCTCATACCGTCCATTGGGCCCAAGGAAGCCAGTGGCGTGGCATTCATCGATGAAGACGAGGGCCTGGTATTTCTGGGCCAGGCTGCAGATCTCCTTCAATGGGGCGATGTCACCATCCATGGAAAAGGCACCGTCGGTAGCTACCAGCCTCAGGCGGTGTTTCTGTGGAAAAGAGTGTGGGAGGCTGCAAGGGATCCTGGGCAGAGGCGACTGCTTGAGCAAACGTGTTTGGGAAGTGGGAGGAAATGGAGACTGGGGTCTAGTGCTCCCAGTACCTGAATATATGGGCTGCACCCATCATCTTCCCTCCATCCATCCTTGAGCTCATGTTTTGGTAGGCTTCCTCCAGCCAACGAGCAAAGGACTGGATTTTCCCTAGCATAGTTCCCTCTTGCACAGAATGAATTTAAGTCCCACCCGCCTCGTTAGCTGAGCCGCACAGCAGCGGGTAAGCTGGTGGTGGTGGGCTTGGTGGGGGAATGGAGATGGGTTTAAAAAAAAAAAAAAGCCTCAACACAGCCAGGCAGCTCTCTGCTCTCCCCCCCAGGCCTGGAGTGGGGGCCAGAGCCATGTGGTGTCTGACCAACTGCTCCAGGGGCAGGGCCGCATGGTGGGCGGCTGCCCCATGTGCTGGAGCTGGGACATGGTGCAGCTATCTCCAGAGCTGGAGCTGCAGCCAGGGCAAAACTAACTTTGCTGATGGATGGAAAACCTTAGAGGGAACACTGCTCCCTTGGCTGCTTTTGAGTGCTGGCCAAAGAGGGTTACTTCTCTAGGAGATGCTAGGTTATCCTCTGGGGGATGGGCACATTTTTCCTAGACTGGCTGTGGGTCACAGACTGAGTACACGCCCAGGGAGAGCATGTCTTTATACCTGTGCCTCCTGCAGCTTGGCCTCCAAGTCCTGCATGTCCATGTGCTTGTAGCGGTATTTATTGGCCTTGCACAGGCGGATCCCATCAATGATGGAGGCGTGATTCAGCTCGTCTGACAGCACCGCATCTTCTGGGGTCAGCAGCGCCTGCAGATGGCAAAGCAATGGGCCAGGCTTACCAGAGAGGGTCACTGTTAGCTACAAGGGCAAAACTCTGTGCAGGTTGACGTCACCACAGCTCCTGGCTCGGCAACCTCGCTAGCCAGCCACCAGAACCTTCTGCATCCTACTGGTGATCAACCCACTGATGGGGCAGTGCCGGAGCATCATGTGCCTTCTCATGTCATGGGATACAACACTGAGGCTTCTATCGCTCCACTCTTTTCCCCTGCCACGGAGAGCCTCTCCTCTTGCATTCTGTGTGCAGTTTGTTCCACGAGCCATGTCTCTACCAACCCTCCAGGCCGCGCTGAGGCCTAGGTTGGGAGCTGGGCTTAGACTGGGGGCAGTCATCCCTGACTCCACACTTTTGGGATCCTCGCCATCACCATGTACGCACAAGGGGCTACCCATCCTCCCCTGCAGGCCTTAGTCACCTTCCCCAGGATGCATGAGCTGCCTCCCCAACTTTTTAGGTGGAGTGGCTGCATCTGTTTTGAATTCTCACATGAGCGAGTCCCAGGAGCTCAGGCTGGGGATGCCGGAGGCTTGTAGAACCCCCATGGACTGTCCAGTGGTCCCTCTGAGGAGACAGCTGGATGGGTTCCACTGTAGAGGCCACCCAAAACCTCGCATTTGTTGAGATGGTCACTTGACTAGGAAGGAGGAGATGGAGGCTGACTAGAAATTTCCATGGTAGCTCCATGCCACCCCTTCCGTGTCTGAGCACTACCTCTCTGACACACTCAGCGCCCAGCCCCAGCCCACACAGAGCCAATGCGCCTTCTCTCTCCCCCCCCCCTTAACTTCAGCTTGCCACCTACAGAGGAAAACGGGATCAGCAGCAGAAGCAACTGCTTTGGGAGCTTGGCTTGTTGCCTGTGTAGCCCTCCCCCTTTGTGCCCCAACACACAAAGCACAAACACATCCACTATGAACCTCAAAGATACCAGCATTGGCATCAAAGCAGCTGGCATAGAGGATGGCGTCTTCTCTCTGGTGGAAACGAGCGATCTTCTCCTCCAGCTCCTTGTGTATATTCTAGAGAGAGCAAAGACAGAGAATGAGGGTTTCATATTAACATGTCCAATAGTACAGTAGAGTTCGCTTGCCATGGTTGTGTGTGCGATGGCTACTATATTCTAAATGAGTTCTCATAAAGGTAGCTAAATTATAGTTATAATTTTTGGTCCTACAAACGGATCACTATAACCACAAAGCCCCAAACCAACACTGTGAGGTGACTTGCATTGAGGCATCTTACCATTTTCAACTAAGACACTGCCCCAGAAAGGACCCAGACCTGTGTTCTCTATAAGCAGAGCACTTGGGTGGCCATCCAGGAGAGATTCAAATGCCACCCAGCTGTTTAGCAGAGCACCCAGAGCCAGCAGCATGCATTTCTACTGGTGGTGCACATCCACACATGCCTTGGTGCACATAACAAAATTTATTCCACTTGGGAATAAAAAATGTGGAGAGAACACCAGCCCAGATCCCCAGCTGATGTAAATGGGGGTAACTTCATTGGTGCAATGGAAGCTACCTCAAGTTACTGTAGCTACAGGCTTGGCCCTGTGAAATTTGGTGTGTTTATTTTGTAATTAGAGAGCCTCAGAGTTGTTGTTTTTTTGTTTTTTTACAAGCTTGGGGGGTAACTGGTTTCAGCAGAAAGCCTATTTTATACCCTTAAACTGACAGTGCATGTAGGGGCATGTCTGTGAGGCCCTGTGTGCCAATAAGCATGCAGAGCTGTGTCTGTGTGAACATGCATGTGCTGATAAGTATTCAGAGAAAGGGATACACACAAGCAGCATGCCTGCAGTGTTGCTATTGTTAACTATGGAGGCAAAGCTGACGGCTTCTGACCTTGCTGGTGGACATAGGATTGGCTTCGGGGTGAGCAGGGGAAATCAAAGCCTGGGGAAGAGATCTTGGAGAACAGCAGCTAATTAATATGCAAAAGTGGGAGTGAGGGTGCTTTGCTTTCTCCCAGGAGCCCCTGGGAGTGCTGGTTACTTGCTAGAGCAGAAGGGTCAGGCCCACACAGATCAGGGGTGACAGAACGAGGAGCAAAGGGAAGGGAGGGGGTACAACAAATCTATGAGGAGATGAGCAGGAGGACAGAGAGATCAGAGGGAGGAAGAAAGGAGAAATAAACAAATAGGGGAGAAGGGGAAGAGAGAGGAGGGGCTAGAACAGCCAGCCCAGAGAGATCAGCCCAAACTACAAATCTAACACACCCTACCTAGTTCCACCTGGGAGCAGTGTGGCTTGGGGACAGGGAGCACAAGGTGTGATTGTGTTTTAGCTCCAGGGAAAAGTGACTACTGCACGCAGGATCATGGCCCTACCCATACCTGCGTCCCACAGATGAACCGGACAGAGCTGAGGCCAGCTCCAAACTTCTCCAGGGCATCTAGTCCAGAGCGAATCACCTCAGGGTGGCTGGAAGCCCTAGGTAGTTATTGGCACAGAAATTCAGGATCCCTGCAAAGAGGAGGAGGGCAAGAAGGAATGAGCAATGCATACAAATCCTACCTACCCCCAGTGCAGCAAGATAATAGAGCAAACCTCAGCCAATGGCAGGACTGACGCTAGTGCACCAAAAGTAACCAGGTATGTGCCCAGAACCATGGAACCACTCCTGTGCCCCACCTTTCTAGCCTGCTCCCTGGCATGACTGCTGGGCAGAAGTAGGTAAGTTCCAATTGCATCACAATGAACCATCACTGTAACCACTTAAGGGCTTTCTTGTCTCTCTCCAAGCAGCAGCATAGATCCATCTATCTGGGATCCCTGTCCAGCTGCCTGATGCTTGGTAAACAAGGAGGCTAAGTTTCAGGTTGGACTGGTTGTTAAATTCACGTTCTAAAAGGCGGATTAGAGGTGCTAAAGCCCTGGCTTTTCCTGGCCACTTTGTTTTTTGCATGTAGGATGAAAAACTGAAAACTAGAGAGAGGGAGAGAGAGAGAGAGAGAGAGAGAGAGATCTCTCTCTCTCACTCACACACACACACCTCCAATTCTTAGATGCCAACATAAGCAAGTATCTTCTCTTCCAGGCCCTGAACAGGAAACAAAACGTCACAATTGAGTCCCACACTCTGAACAGACTCCAACTGGTTGTGTCTGGCTCAAGCCACGAATCCAATGTGTCCCTAGCTCACAGGGCCTGAATAGTGACAGGTCACTGTTTCTGCCACTGAGTCTTTCAGGCTACTCCCAGATGTGGGCCCTACCTTTGACATCCTTGGTGGGCAGGAACCAGTGCCCCAGCCCTTCCCAGTCCCTAGTTGCTTAAACACCTTCCCTCTGAGTCCCTCTGGCTGTGGGCCCACTGTTTTTTTTCTAATTAACCCCTCCCAGGACAACATAGCAGCAAAGCCAGGGCACACAGACTTAGCAAAGGAATTTCTCACATGCACTTCATTCTTAAACTGCTCAGGAGTGTTACAGGCCCACAACAAACTCCTGAACGCAGCCTCCTCAGTGTCCTCTCCTGCCTAATGAGTCTTAGGTTTGGTTTAAGTCCTTTAGGAGAAGCTAAGCCTCTCCAGTTTCCACTCTCTCCAGCTGTTTCTCGCAAGGACTCAGACAGCCTCTGATAACTTTTCTTTCACTGCTCTTCCTTTGGGGATTTGCCCAAGATCCGCCATCAGCTTCCAGGCAGAGTCAGTCAACATTATTGGCCATACCAGTGGAACTCCTCTATTGCCCTAGGAGGGGGTTCCTGTGTTCTGCCATGGCTTTTCAGACAGTTTCTGGACATGGCGTGAAGTTCTTGCTGGAGATCAAACATACCAAGCCATACTAAATATTACATGCAAAATGGAGGCTGAAATGTAACAGATGTTCAAAAATATTCTGAAATTGACACCAACAATACCTCTCAATTGTCACCATCAAAGAGGTCCCAGCCACTAAGGGCTGGGGACAGATAAGGACCAATACTTATTATTTGTTTAACATTTATACCAGGGGTCAGCAACCTTTCTGAAGTCGCATGCCAAGATTTAACCCTTTTGCCCTGGGCCGTGCTGCTCTCCTGGGGGGGGCGGGGGGCATATCTCTCCATCACACACCCTGTGGACCACCTGGGTCAATGCAAACCTTTCCGCAGACTACCAGTTGCTAATGGAAATTTGCCATTAATTACATAATTATGCCTGAGCCATTATGCTAGTGCTGCAGCTGAGAACGGTTTAATTTAAATTATTAAACAGACTAAGCATTTTAACTTTCTTATGTTAGTTTATTGAACATTACTTCAAATAAAGTGAAATATTATGTCCAACACAAAAGGTTTCAATGTTTTCTTTTTTATGGCAGGGGTGGGGAACCTTTTTAGGGTTGGGGGCCACTGACCCACAGAAAAATCAGTTGGGGACCACAGAAGTGAGAAGCAAAAAAACTCCTCCCAAAACCCCCAACCCTCACTGATGTGGCCCCCAAACTGAGACACCTCACTCTTCTGGCACTCCAGCCCCCATAGGACGAGGGGAAGGGACAGGGAGGACTGAGGTTCAGGGCTTCCCACAGGCCAGATTTACTTTTCTGGGGTTCCAGAGTTAGTGGATTTTGTGAACCCCCCTTAGGCTCTGGGGTGGGAACAAAAATGAAGGGTTCAATGTGCAGGACAGGGCTGCCAGCGAGTGGGATAGGGATGCAGGAGGGGGTGAGGAGGGCAGGGTCTGGAAGGGAGTTTGGTGGCAGAAGAGGGTGTGGAGTGCGGGGTACAAGCAGGGCCGGCCCGAGCCCTTTTGGCGCCCTGGGCCTGGGCATGCGGCGCCGCCCCCGGGCACACGGCACATGCGCGGGCCCACCCCCGGGGTGCACGGCGCATACGCGGGCCAGCCACAGCCGCTGGCGCGCAGCCTGGGGCCCACCCCCGGGGCGCATGGCACATGCGCTGCCCAGCCTAGCCTGGCCAGCGCTGCTGGCGCGCACACTGGGCGTGCAGGGCCACGCGGCTGTGGGGGGGGGGGAAGGGCGCTGCTGGCCAGCGCTGCGGGGCCGGTGCTGTGGGAGCCGGGCGCGCGGCGCCTGATGGCAGCTGTAAGGGACGCCACGCGCCCCTTACAGCTGCCATCAGGTGCCCCCCATTGGTTGGCACCCTGGGCAGCTGCCTGGCTCGCCCATGCCTCAGTCCGGCCCTAGGTACAAGAGGGACTTTGCAGACAGAAGGGGATTAGAGGAGTAACACAGAAGAGGTGAGAGGGTGAGAATGCAGCCAAATAGCTAGTCGGAGAGGGAGGCAAAGAAGTGGGGAGTAAAGGAAAGTGCAGCTTCTGCAAAGTAAAATTGTATCCCCCCCCTTCACACCTTCCCTCTGCTCAACCTGCGCTCCCCTCAGCCCCATGATCCCCCCCAGACTGATCCCCTGCACTGCCCCATGCCCCTCAGTGCCTCCTCCCATCCTGCCCCCACATCCCTGTGCCCCCAGCACACTCACTGGCAGAACAGCAGCGCTTGGACTCACAGCCTCCCCAGGAGCAGCACTGAGGCAGGGGTGCACAGTCTCTTCCCTGCCCAGCCCAGCCCTTTGCCTGCAGGCTGTGGCTTTGGGGCTGGGGCAGGCAGAGCCTGGGGCTACCCAGGCCTGGCTCCAGCCTGGCTGGGAGCAGCGTGGCACTGGAGCAGGAGCTCCCAGCGGCCATGTGTGCCAGCCGCCCAGCCCCGGCTCGGCGGAGCAGGCCCCCTCCCAAAGCAGGAGGCAGCCCCAGGGACTCATGCGTGCACCTCTCCCACCCCCAGCAGGAAGCCGGAGTTGTTGCTCCAGCCTGCAGCTGCACAGCTGAAGGCTTGAGCCAAGGCACTCACTCCCTGCTTCGCCGGGGGGAGGGGTGGGGGGGGTGGGGAAGGGAGGGCTCCCGCCCCACATGCCAGAAACACGTGTCACAAATGGCACATGTGCCGTGGGTTGCCAACCCCTGATTTATACTATAGTAGAAGCCAAGAGCCTCAGTCAGTATCAGAGTTCTGCGATGTTAGGTGCTGTGTACATGAACACACACCCACACACAAGCAGTTCTGGCCCAAAGAGCTCATCATCCAAATAAACCATAATTATGGCCAGTATCCATAGATAGGGTGAAACCATGTTTAAAGAAACCACACCTTTATGTTCATCAAACTACACAACTTGTGTTGTGCGTGTGTGTTTTAAATACAAGTTGAATCTCTCCAGTTTGCCACCCTCAGGACCTGACCGGTACCAAACCAGAGAATTTGCTGGACCACAGGAGGTCAATATTGTCTAGCAGCATTACCAACACTTCCACTGCTTACTAGGGATGACAATGTGTAGTCGACTACACGATTAACCAAGAAGCCTAGGCATAACAGTTAATCCTACGACTACATACACTCCCCCCAGTATCGGAGGCAGCAAGGGAGAGAGGGGGAGGCGGGAACCGGCACCTGTGGGGAGTCGGCTTTTAAGCCGGCTCTGCATGAGCCCCGATTCTGTGGAGCCATTTCCTCCTCACCTTCGTGCTGCTGTCTCTGACAGAGAGGCAGCGGCATGGAGGGTGAGGGGGGCAGGCAGGAACTGCTCCACGCAGGATCTGCTTACACGGAGCTGCTTGCCCCCCTGCGCTGCTGCCTTTCTAGCAGAGGCACCAGCATGGGGAGAGGGGCAGAGGAGGCTGCCACAGACAGAGGCAACTCCCTGGGATGCCAGCGCAGCCTCTGTCTGCAGGGAGCTCGGACACCCCATGGACAGGGGCTGTTGCCACCCCATGCTGCTGCCTCTGCAGCAGAGACAGTAGCGTGAGGCGGCAGGCAGGAGCTGGTCTGCACAGGGAGCTGATTTTTAAACTCGCTCCACTTGTGGGCTAGCTCCTGCTGCCACACCGTGCTGCTGCCTGATACAGAGGCAGCAGCGCAGGGTGGCAAGCTGCTCCCTGAGAGTGGGGCCAGGAGCGCACTGGCTGCTGGCCCTGCCCCAAGGGACTATCAAGTAGTCATGTAACCAATAATATTTTGTGTGGTTATATGATTAATTACACACTAACGTCCCTACTGCTTACTGGGCTCTTAGAAGACATTTAGGGGTAAATAGAGCTAAATAACAGCACAGAACACTGAGAGCCAGGACTGGTGGCTGTAAACAAACTTTATGGGACCAAAGGAAACTTAGCCAGATGTCCACTTATCATGGATGTGGCCAGCTAATATCATGCTTGCCACGGATGTTGCCAACCAGAGTGTGCCAGACTAGAGATTTTCAACCTGTATGTAGAAATCTAGCAAAATTAGGCCTTGACCACGCTGACCTGCCAAACCATGACCCCGATCCTGCAAATACTTATGCATATGCTTATCCTTACTCACATGAGTAAGCCCATTGAACTCAATGAGATCACCCAAATGCTTATATTAAAACATATACATGTTTGCAGGATCAGCAATTATGTTAGAAACCAGGTTAGCAACAAACATGTTTAAACACGGTTTCTTAATTCCATTTGAAGAAGAGAGGTCGAAGGACCTACTACAAAACCCTCAGTGTCAGAGGATGGAGCCGCAATACGCTCTCTCAAAATATGATCAAAAGTTGGTTCTCTCTTGTAGGCAGATACCTACCTGTGTATTAATGTCAGGGGGCACCAGGAAGTCAGATTCCCCCATTCTGTTTGGTGTTTTTTTCTGTTGTGATTTAGTATAAATGGGCTGAAATACTCCCAGAGATAGGTTCTTGTTTAGACAGGGATATGCAATCACAGATAAGAGTCGTCAACAGCCAGGTGCTGGTTAAGCTTTTTATAAGAGAGGACTATTATATTTCTATAACATATCCCAGAGTGAAATAACCAAACAGCTCCTGGAAAATGGTGGTTGGCCATGTGAAGGGTTTACGTTTTTAAGTCGATTTTGAAATTTACATACAGTGGAGTAGAAATTCTGGGTTTTTCCCGTGGGTTTTGAGAGCTCTTACTCTCAGTGTACAGGGTCAATTACAACATTTAGCCCATTTTATTATTATTTATATTACTATAGCGCCCCAACTGTGACTGGAGCTCCATTGTCTGGGCATCATAACAAAACATAGCAAGACAGCGAAAGCATGAGAAAAAGGAAATATCATTATTCCCATTTGACAGGTGGAGAAACTCAGACAGAGATTCACAACTCTGAGGCCAAAAGGGACCACTGTGATCATCTATCTGACTTCCTGCATAACTTAGGGAAGTCCTATGGCCTGTCTTAATTCTTATTTGGATTAGAGTTTGGCTTAACAGAAAAATAATCCAAACTTGATTTAAAAATTTACAGTGACAGAGAATTCACCACCACCTTTGGTAATTAGTTCCCATGATTAACTACCCTCACTATTAAAAATGTGCACCATACCCTGGAAGAAACCCCCCTCCCCCAGGAAAATTACATGAAACTGATGCAAGAAAACCAAAACAACTATATATATATATATATCTTAAAAAAAAAAAAAAAAAAAAAGACAGCCATCCAACACAAAAACAAAAAGTGGAACCAATTATAATTACTCCACAACCCACAGAACACCAGGAGAAACAATGACATCAGTACCTATCATATGGACATTATGCTATACCCAAACGTTATCAATTTAATGAGACCACTCCTCCCTGGAGCAGAATTATCAGTACTCTCTAGGCTATGTCTACACTGGAAAGATTGAGCAACAAAAGTGCTGCGGACGCGCAAAAGTTGCCAAAACTGAAAACTCGCCAAACCTGTTTTTCGCCACCTGCTGTCCACATATCATGCGTTCATTGTTAGTTCCCCTGACATCAGAAAGAGCAAAGCAATGTGGGTAAGCATCCCACAGTGCCTGGTGTCACCAAGCACTGTGGGAATGTGCAAGGTAATGCTAAGCATTTGGGGAACAAAAAAAACATGTCAGCCACCCCTTTGCTTCCCAGCCCTCCTTGGGCTTCCGGCTTACTTTTGCACCACTTGAATGACAGCCCTTGCTGCAAACTCCAGCATCTGCTGTGAGAAATCATGGATCCCAGATCTCTCTCCCATATTGTGTACAATGTGCTTAGGACATCACACGTTTCTATTAAGTGCATAAGTACCTCTGCTGCAGAGGATGAAGACTTGGATGCGGACAACAACGTGAGTGACAGGGATAGCAGCAAAGTGGCAGTGCATTGGGCTCTCACGGATCAGCTATGCACAGAAGGGCATTGCTTTTGGACTAGGGAAACCAGCATTGAGTGGTGGAATCACATTATCTTGCAGGTGCGGGATAAAGATCAGTGAGTACAGAGCTCTAGGATCAAAGCAATCTTCCTGGAGATGTGTGCTGAGCTGGACCCTGAACTGAGGTGCAAGGACATCTGAGTGAAAGCTGCTCTCTTGGCAGAGAAGCGCGTTGCCACTGCTTTGTGGATTCCCAATTGCCACCGCTCAGCTGCAAACCAGTGTGGAGTGGGGAAGTCCACCGTCAGGGCAGCACTTCTGCAAGTGTGCGGGCGGTAACTCGCATGTTGCTGCCCAGGACTGGGACTCTGGGAATGGGCATGACATAGTGGCTGGCTTTGCTTAAATGGGCTTTCCAAACTGTGGCAGGGCAATCGATGACACACATATTCCCATTATAGTGCCACCCCCCTCCCCTTGCCTCCGAGTGCATCAGTCATAAGGGATACATCTCCATGGTAATTCAAGCGCTTGTGGATCACCGTGGGCATTTCATAGATATAAATGTGGGGTGTGGGGAAAGGTGCCTGATGCACCATCTTCAGTAACAGTGGAACAGGAAAGCAGCTTGCTGGCACTTTCTTTCCAGACCAGAAAATTATAGTGGGGGATGTGGAAATGCCCATTGTGATCCTGGGTGACACGGCTTGCCCCTGACGGCCATGGCTCAGGAAGCCTGGGCAGCTAGACAGCAGCTAAGCCAATGCTACATGGTTGCTGAATGTGCCTTTGGCAGACTGAAAGGGAGACGGAGGGGTCTCTATGGTGGGCCGGACCTTTCGGAGGATCATATCCCCAAGGTGGTGGCTGCATGCTGTAGCTTACATAATTTGTATGAGAGTACGGGTGAAGTGTTTGCCTGTGGGTGGAACAATGAGACACAGTGCCTGGACACACAGACAGAACAGCCAGACACTCGAGCTGTCAGAGGAACCCATAGGGTGGCTATCAATATCGGGGGGGCTCGGAGGAACCACTCTGACAATGAGGGACGCTGACATTTCTGTGTGCTGGGGTTGCTTCCCTACCTCATCCCACTGCTTATCCTGAGTGAGGCATTCCCATCCAACCCAAGGGATAATTTCAAGCTTCCATAGGGGCCAGAGCGATTGGTGTGGGTTGTGGCACACAAAATAAACTCATGGAAACTCACATCACATTGGTCTTTATTGATGTCTTTCAATCAGGATGCTTGGTGATAGGGGATGCTAAGGGTTATTGGAAAACCTCACAATGGTGTTAATGTCCAGCTGTCAAAGTCACAGCTGCTTTGATGGGGAGTGGAGTGTGCTGGAAAAAAACGTTACCTGCTTATGAAAATGAATGTGTGGGTCAAGAGGGAGAGTTGCTGGAGAGAGAATTTTGCAAGTACAGCCACGAAGGCTGATGTGTGGATGTAAAGGGAAGGTTGCTGTGAAAAGAGTTCTGCATGTGTTGACAGGGAGGCTGTTGGTTCTATTAGCTCTGAATCTTGATAAGACACTTCAGCATCTCATTCTGGTCCTCCATGAGCTTTAGCATGCACTCAGTGGTTTGTGTTCTGACTTGCATCGCCCTAGCTCTTCTTTGCTCCCTTTTCTCTGTTTGAAGTATTGAATGCCACAACACATCCTTGACCAGATCCTTCCTTGGCCTCCAAGGTTTTTTTTTCCTTATTTGACAAAGTCTGTCTGCAAGGGAGTATGCCTGACTTCTCCAGGTCTGGCCTGGAAAAGTAACCATTAACCAAAAATACGGTTAATGACTGTATTTTTCCTGATAAAGATTGTAACAGTTCACCAACATGCACATCTCTGAACAAAACTAGCCACTTTTCTTGTTACCCTAGAGGCAAAACACAGGCACCTCCATACACTCTGATCATGCTGAGTTTTAAAGGGGAGGGGAAAAGGGAGAAGGAGGGTTGGGTATGGATTCCCAAGAAAGTACAGTCTGCACTTGTGCAGGAGGGGTACATGGAAACAATTTGTAATAATCCTACACTTGTCCACAGGCTGCCATTACTCTGGCTGACATATCCCTATTGAAGGTTAACAGGCAAACTGGGCTCTGCTTCTGGAAATTAGAGGGGGTACCCCGCTTCTTATGTGCCCAAACTCTGTGGCAGCTTGGTTCCAGTGACACAGTATGAGGAATGATTTGGGAGAGCGTTATACCACAGCGATGGGGAAAAGGCAGCCCCACCATGGAATCTCCATAAGAAAATGAATACGTACATCAGACAAAGCTTTGACACCATCTCCCAGCAAGAGTCTATGGATATCTCCAGGTACATCGATGCTCTGGACCAGTGGTCTCCAACCTTTTTTTGCACGAGATAATTTTTTGCATTTAAATGCAATCCAAGATCTAGCTCAAATCCCCTTGCCCCACCTCCTTCATGCCCCTTATCCAAGGCCCCACTCCCGCTCACTCCATCCTCCCTCTCTCCCTCATCCTCCCTCATTTTCACCAGGCAGGGGCAGCATGTTGGGGTGCAGGCTCTGGTCTTGGATTAAGGTATTTGGAGTGGGAGAGGGACTCTGAGCTGAGCTTGGGGCAGGCAGTTGGGGTGATGGAGGGGGTTCTAGGTGCAGGCTCTGGGAGGGCATTTGGATGCAGGGCTGCTCAGGGCTAGAGGTGCAGGAGGGGGTGGGCACCAGCTGGGCACTGCTTACCTCAAGTGACTCCTGGGTGCAGTGGGGCTAAGGCAGGCTCACCCCTGTCCTGGCCCTGCACCACTCCCAAAAGCAGCCAGCAAACCCCATTTCAAGTCCTGAAGATAAGATACAGGGTGGGAGAGGGGGAACCTTGACATCTCCCTCTTCTCCCCACCTGCCCTGCACAGAAAGTAGGAGGCTCCTGAGGGGACAATTCCAAGGCAAAGGGCAGGAGATGCACAGCAGTGGGGGGAGGGGCAGATGAAGTGCCAGCACTTGATAGCCTCTTGGCCAAACCAGTTAGGATCACCTGTCAGAGGCTCCAAGATCTACCAGTAGATCCCAAGCTACTGGTTGGTGACCACTGCTCTGGACGTAACGCAGACCCAGGCAGGGCTTAGCCAGCTCATAGAAATACAGCCTCTGTTCGCCCCATTGTGCCCCCATCCCCGTGCTGCAATGGAGCAACTTCCCACACCACTGCTGCCCACCCCACCTCTACCCCACACAGCAACTTACTGCCCCACACCACTGCTGCTACCCCTCCCCAGGCAGCACAAGAGCAACTTCCCACCCCGCATGGCTGCCACTTGCCTGCATCTCTTCCCCCTGCTTCATGCTCCACGCCCAGCTGCTGAGAGTCCTCACAAACATCAGGACTTGAGAACAATTCCTTGCTGCCTGGTGCACAGACTGTCACTGGATTGAGCCTCACCTCCTTGTCCGCTTCCATCTCTTCATCAGCTAAGCCCCACCCAGGACTGCATCCAGTTCTTTATAAAAATGCCATGTTGTAAGCGCAGCACCAGACCAGCGGTTTGCCTCCCTCACCTTCCGGTACGCCTGACGGAGATCCTTTATCTTGTGTCTGCATTGTAGGGTGTCTCACTCATACCCCTTCTCACACAGGGCTCAAGATTATGCGACCATGCGTGTCCCAGTTCCTACGGGTCACTTGCAGCTGTGATAATACTGATTCTTCATCCCACACACCGATAAGATCCAAAAGTTCTTGCTCCAAGCAAGAGAGTGTTTTGAGTGATAGCCACCCGTTTCCCGGGGAAGATGCCATGAGGACCACTATAAAATCCATTTGCTGCTGTCTGACTCATTGTAAAGTTCCCGGGGTTTGCAGGTGGGAAGGACATATCTGTTTACCCGTTTATGTGTCTGCAGAACAGTGAAGTTCAAAGCACTGGCCAGAGTGGCTAGTCAGGCATTGTGGGAAACATCCTGGAGTTCATTAAACTCAACAAAACCTGTACTGTAGTACACTACATGACGACACGATTGTTGGCAGCAAAGGGAAGGGGAGAGACAGAAGTCCCTTATGGAGGTAGAAGTTGGTTGTTGCCAAAACTGAGCATTTGTCACAACTGCTGTTGCATTGCGATGGGAATGCTCTCTGGGTTTTATTGCCAAAAAGGGTTTTTTTGGTGGCAAAACTTGCCAGTGTAAGCAAGGCCTAAGGCACCAAACCTGGTGACATTTTAACATGTGCAAAACTGGAATAAATTCTTCCACTGTCTCCGCCTCAAAGAATTATTTCACAACAGTGAGAATACTAGGAATGTAAAAATCCCATTTAATTAGTTAACCTTTAATCTGTTAAGTTTAACTGGTTAACGGATTAAATGGGAGCAGGCGGGAAGAAGGGGGAAGGATGGGACTCGAGCCCTTTCCCTCCCCTAGCTGGGCTGGAGCAGCCCCCCATCCGGCAGTGGGCTCAGAGGGGCTGGAGCAGTCCCTACAGGTTAACCATAACCAGTAAGCATCACTCTAAGAAAAAAGAATCCTCAGAATAGACACCACAGAATGGATGAAACCACACCCTTGATCATTACATTGATTGCTTCAGGATTAAAAAATTGACTGATATTCTTAACAAACATGACATCCACCATAATCTCTGCACCACAGACAGGACAATCATACTGTCCCTGAAATCTAACCTCCAGATAGCGTTCAAACCAGCAGACAAAGGGAACACCATTGTAGTCCTCAACCATGACAATTTAACACTCAACAACAAACACTTTGCCCAAACCATGGGAACAGCCCCAGTTACTAGAATGGATCTTTAAATATGCCAACCTCTTGGTATGCTACCTTGAAGAATTTCTGGGCAAGTGCTCCATGAAACCAATGACTTACCTCAGATACATCAATGATATTTTCATTCCTTGGACAGCTGGTTTAAAACTCCCTCATAGATTTCTCCCACAACTTCAGCAACTATCACTTGGCCGTTAAATTCTCTCTGGAACACTTCCACAGAGCCATTCCCAATCCTGCTAAACTCCACCCCACTGCCACAGCAGGCTGCGAGATAGGAAGCGGGGTGGAACGGAGTAAGCTGCCAGGTCAGCTCCTGCCACTGCGCTGAATGCAGAGAGCTGACACCTGTTGCTGCCTCCAGGCCAGGACCCACAGTTATTCCCTGGCTCATGTCCCCTGGCTCATGTCACTTTCCTGATCCCTCATTTCTGGCCTTTAAACAACCTTCCAAAGATCATCATCAGAAACAAGCACCCCACACAGCCCAGGATGCATCAATTCAAAGCAGTACCAGACTCTGTCAGGAGGATCAGATTCTTAGAGGGGCTTTAGGGGCTGCAGCCCAGGGACCTAGGCTAAAGGGGGTCCCCTTAGCCTGGAGCCCTGGAATGCAGCCCCTAAAGCCTCTGCGTGCTGCAGCTCTGCCTGGTGGGTGAGGGGTGTGGAGGATCTGCATGCTGCTGTTTCTCCTACCTCCCCCCAGCTGGAGCCATGTGCATTGCAGCTATCAGCGCCTGCCTGCAAGCTCCACCCTCACTGCTCCCATTGGCCAGGAATCATGTTAATGGGAGCATGGGGGGGGGGAAGGGGGGAGTGCCTGCAAGCCCAGGGCCATGTGGAGTCACCTGTTCCGCCCCAGGAATGGTGCCTGGTAAGTGCCCCAATCCTCTGTTCCCTCCTGCATCCTCCTTTCCAGACCCTACACCTGCAGCCAACTCTTGCACCTTCCCTCCTGCCCAGATTCCACACCACCATCCCTGCATCCTCACCTCTAAGAGGTCACTTCTTCACCCTGCCCCACTCCTGCACCCTCCTTCCCACCCAGAGCTCACATCCCTACCCCTTCCTGCACCCTACCTCTTATCCAGACCCTGCCCCCTCACATCCAGCCCACTCCTATACCCTACCAACTGCCCAAATGACGCACTCCCACCTTGCTCCCTCACTGCCCCCTCCTGCACACTGACCCCCTAATTTTTGGCACCATCCCAGAGCCTAGAGAGCCCCCAAAAATCTACTAGCCTCAGACCCCAGAAGAGTTAGTCCAGCCATGCCTGCCAGAACAACAAATGCAAAACCTGCAGACCTATCTTCAGTGGCTACAATGATCAGCACCCTCCACAGCACAATTTTTGAAATCCCTGCATCCTACACATGCCTATCACCCGTGGGGGACACTTTTCACAGCGTGATCACTCGGTCAGTCCTCATCAAGGAAACCTGCACACCACTTTCAAAAGACAAGACGGGGAGCTTAGATTCATAATTGGCTAGACGGTAAAAATCATGGACTGAACAGACAGACGTGATTTATGGCTCATTACAACAATCTGTAGTCCATTAACCTCCCCTTTTAGTCCTATGACTGCACAGCTGTTAACGGGTCACTCTACCTTGAAGGGTCCCTTGTGAAATAAGAACATAAGAATGGCCGTACTGGGTCAGACCAAAGGTCCATCTAGCCCAGTATCCTGTCTGCCGACAGTGGCCAGCACCAGATGCCCCAGAGAGGGTGGACCGAAGACAATGATCAAGCGATTTGTCTCCAGCCTCTGACAAACAGAGGCCAAGGACACCATTTTATCCCCTGGCTAATAGCCTTTTATGGACCTAACCTCCATGAAATTATCTAGCTTCTCTTTAAACTCTATTATAGTCCTAGCCTTCACAGCCTCCTCTAGCAAGGAGTTCCACAGGCTGACTACACGCTGTGTGAAGAAGAACTTTCTTTTATTAGTTTTAAACCTGCTACCCATTAATTTCATTTGGTGTCCTCTAGTTCTTCTATTTAGGGAACTAATAAATAACTTTTCTTTATCGGCCCTCTCCACACCACTCATGATTTTATATACCTCGATCATATCCCCCCTCAGTCTCCTCTTTTCTAAACTGAAAAGTCCCAGTCTCTTTAGCCTCTCCTCATATGGGACCCGTTCCAAACCCCTAATCATTTTAGTTGCCCTTTTCTGAACCCTTTCCAAGGCCAAAATATCTTTTTGAGGTGAGGAGACCACATCTGTACACAGTATTCAAGATGTGGGCGTACCATAGTTTTATACAGGGGCAGTAAGATATTCTGGGTCTTATTTTCTATCCCTTTCTTAATAATTCCGAGCATCCTATTTGCCTTTTTGACTGCTGCTGCACACTGTGTGGAAGTTTTCAGAGAACTGTCCACGATAACTCCAAGATCTCTTTCCTGATTTGTCGTAGCCAAATTAGCCCCCATCATACTGTACGTATAGTTGGGGTTATTTTTCCCAATGTGCATTACTTTACACTTATCCACATTAAATTTCATTTGCCATTTTGTTGCCCAATCACTCAGTTTGGTGAGATCTTCTTGGAGTCCCTCACAGTCTGCTTCTGTCTTGACTATCCTAAACAGTTTGGTATCATCTGCAAACTTTACCACCTCACTGCTTACCCCTTTCTCCAGATCATTTATGAATAAGTTGAAAAGGATTGGTCCTAGGACTGACCCTTGGGGGACACCACTAGTTACCCCTCTCCATTCTGAAAATGTACCATTTATTCCTACCCTTTGTTTCCTGTCTTTAACCAGTTCTCAGTCCAAGAAAGGACCTTCCCTCTTATCCCATGGCCATATAATTTACACAAGAGCCTTTGGTGAGAGACCTTGTCAAAGGCTTTCTGAAAATCTAAGTATACTATATCTACTGGATCCCCCTTGTCCGCATGTTTGTTAACCCCTTCAAAGAACTCTAATAGATTAGTAAGACAGGATTTCCCTTTACAGAAACCATGTTGACTTTTGTCCAACAAATTATGTTCTTCTACGTGCTTCACAATTTTATTCTTTACTATTGTTTCGACTAATTTGCCTGGTACTGAAGTTAGACTTACCGGTCTGTAATTGCCCGGATCGCCTCTAGAGCCCTTTTTAAATATTGGTGTCACATTGGCTACCTTCCAGTCATTAGGTACAGAAGCCGATTTAAGGGATAGGTTACAAACCACAGATAATAGTTCAGCAATTTCCCATTTGAGTTCTTTTAGAACCCTTGGATGAATGCCATTCGGTCCCGGAGATTTGTTAAAATTAAGTTTTTCTATTTGTTCCAAAACCTCCTCTAATGACACTTCAATCTGGGACAATTCCTCAGATTCATCACCCACAAAGGACGGTGCAGATTTGGGAATCTCCCCAACGTCCTCAGCCGTGAAGACTGAAGCAAAGAAAACATTTAGTTTCTCCGCAATGGCTTTATCGTCCTTGATTGCGCCTTTTATAGTTCGATCGTCTAGGGGACCCACAGGTTTTTTAGCAGGCTTCCTGCTTCTAATGTACTTAAAAAACATTTTGTTATTTCTTTTTGAGTTTTTGGCTAGCTGTTCCTCAAAATCTTTTTTTGCTTTTCTTATTACATTTTTATACTTCATTTGACAGTGTTTATGTTCCTTTCTATTTATCTCACTAGGATTGGACTTCCACTTCTTAAAAGATGCCTTTTTGTCCCTCACTGCTTCTTTTACATGGTGGTTAAGCCACGGTGACACTTTTTTAGGTCTCTTGCTATGTTTTTTAATTTGGGGTATACATTTAAGTTGGGCCTCTATTATGGTGTCTTTAAAAAGTTTCCATGCAGCTTGCAGGGATTTGGCTCTAGTCACTGTGCCTTTTAATTTCTGTTTAACTAGCCTCCTCATTTTTGTGTAATTCCCTTTTTGGAAATTAAATGCCAGGGTGCTGGACTGCTGAGGTGTTCTACCCACCACAGGAATGTTGAATGTTATTATAGTATGGTCACTATTCCCAAGCGGTCCTGTAACGGTTATTTCCTGGACCTGATCCTGCGCTCCACTCAGGACTAAATCGAGAATTGCCTCTCCCCTTGTGGGTTCCTGCACCAGCTGCTCCAAGAAGCAGTCATTTAGGCCACTGAGAAATTGTATCTCTGCTTCTCTTCCTGAGGTGACATGTACCCAGTCAATATGGGGATAATTAAAATCCCCCATTATTATAGAGTTCTTTATTTTGGTAGCCTCTCTAATCTCCCTCAGCATTTCAATGTCAGTATCACTGTCCTGGTCAGGTGGTCGGTAATATATCCCTACTGCTAATTTCTTATTATTGGAGCATGGAATTACTATCCATAGCGATTCTATTGAACATGTTGATTCACTTAATATTTTTATTTCATTTGATTCTACATTATCTTTCACATACAGTGCCACTCCACCACCCACCCGGCCTGCTCTATCCTTTCGATATATTTTATATCCCGGTATGATTGTGTCCCACAGATTTTCCTCATTCCACCAGGTTTCAGTGATGCCTATTATGTCAATCTCCTCATTTAATACTAGGTACTCTAGTTCACCCATCTTATTAGTCAGACTCCTAGCATTTGTGTAGAAGCACTTTAAAAATTTGCCACTGCTTATTTGTCTGCCCTTCCCTGGTGCATTGGATTCCTTTGTATGCGGCTGTCTGTCTGCTCTGGCCCACGGTTTGCCCTCTCCCCTCCTCTCTTTCTGACTACAGCTTAGAGAATCTCTATCAATGGATTCTCCTCTAAGAGAAGTCTCCCTCCGATTTACGTGCATCTCCGCACCAATCGGCATTCCCCCCATCTCTTAGCTTAAAAACTGCTCTACGGCCTTTTTAATGTTTAGTGCCAGCAGTCTGGTTCCACCCTGGTTTAGGTGGAGCCCATCCTTCCTGTATAGGCTCCCCCTCTCCCAGAAGTGTCCCCAGTTCCTAATAAATCCAAACCCCTCTTCCCTACACCATCGTCTCATCCACGCATTGAGACTCTGAAGCTCTGCCTGCCTACCTGGCCCTGCGCGTAGAACTGGACGCATTTCCGAGAATGCCACCATAGAGGTCCTGGATTTCAGTCTCTTTCCTAGCAGCCTAAATTTGGCCTCCAGGACATCTCTCCTATCCTTCCCTACGTCATTGGTACCTACATGTACCACGACCGCCGGCTCCTCCCCAGCACTACACATAAGTCTATCTAGATGCCTCAAGAGATCCGCAACCTTCGCACCAGGCAGGCAAGTGACCGTACGGTTCTCCCGGTCATCACAAACCCAACTATCTATGTTTCTAACAATCGAATCACCCACTACTAACACCTGCCTCTTCCTAACTGGCATTCCCTCCCCCTCAGAGGTATCCTCAGTGCGAGAGGATACCGCAACATCCTCTGGGAGGAGGGTCCCAACTTCGGGATGGTTTCCCTCTGCTCCCATTGAATGCTCTGTTCCCTTGAGACTTTCATCCTCCTTAAGAGCACTGGGGCTCTCAGACTGGAGGTGGGACAGTACTACAGTGTCCCAGAAAGTCTCATCAACATATCTCTCTACCTCCCTTAGCTCCTGCAGTTCAGCCACCCTGGCCTCCAAAGCCCGAACCCAGTCTCTGAGGGTCAGGAGCTCCTTGCAACGGGTGCACACATATGCCACCCGCACACAGGGCAAGTAATCATACATGTTACACTCGACGCAATAAACAGGATAGCCCCCACTCTGCTGCTGGGCTTCTGTCTCCATCTTTCTAATGAATAAGTTTAAGCAGAAACTGGGATTCTTTTTAAACCTCTGGAATATAGATTATTATAAGAGTTATGTTTTAAATGTGCTAACTCCTTATGCTACACTGTCTTGCTTTAAGGGTTGGGCTACATGATATACTTACTTTGGTAGAACTACTTCACTCAGGGATATGAAAAAATCCACACCGCCAGCAACGTAGTTACATCAACCCATATAGACAGAGCTGCATCAGCAGGAAAGCTCCTCCCATCGACGTAGCTACTGCCTCTCATAGAGGTGGAGTTTCCATATCAATGGGAGAGCTTTGTCCTTCATGGCTTACAGTGTCTTCACCGCAGACTCTGCAATGGTGCAGCTGCCTCAGTGCAGGAGTAGATGCTCTGTGTATCTTCCCCAGATTGGAAGATGAGCTTCATGTGACTCGAAAGCTTGTCCCTCTTATCAACAGAAGTTGGTCCAGTAGAAGATATTACCTCACCCACCTTGTCTCCACCTTATTTCAAGTCTGAAGAGAGGCAGAGGGTAAGACTATGTCTACATTGGCACTTTTGTCGCAAAAGCTTTTGTCAGTCGGGGTGTTAAAAAAAGTTACGCTGACAGAAGCACCAGTGTGCTCAGTACTATGTCTGTGGGAGACATGCTCCCAGTGACACAGCTACCGCCACTCGGTGAGGGTGATTTAATTATGCCAATGGAAGAGCTCTCTGAGTCCCACCAGCATAGAGTGGCTACATGGTAGACCTTACAGCTGTTCCACTTTAAGATCTCTAGAGTAGATACAGTCTAAGTGACTTGCCTGAGGTCACACAAGAAATCTTCAGAAGAGCAACGAATTCATCTTCCAAGTCCCAATCCAGTGCTCATAAATACTGCTGCCTTGCATTTGTCATCCAAAAAGCCTTTACAAGGAACTAATTCATTCCTAGCCCCTGCTGCAGTGAACGCTCTGCTTCTTAAAGAGTGAATCTGAATTACCTTATTTTAGCTGGTATAAACACAAATGTTATTATTGGTCATAAAATCATCCAACTCTTTTTTTTAAAAAAAATACTCCAGTTGCAGTATTTGACTCTGATCTCCTGCAGCAAGGATTCCATCCATGCTGTGTGTAGTCCAGCAAAATAGTACGTATTTCTTTTACTGGTTTTTAATTGACTTGCCATTAACTTCACTAAAAGGATCTCTTGTTCTCATATTATGGGACTGCATAAAAGAGATAAGGATCTGACCACATTTCACCATAGTCTTCATAGTGGCATTGGAAAAAGTTCAGAAAAAGGGGGAAAAAAAAAAAAAAGAGGGGTTTGGAACAGGTGCCACATGAGGAGAGATTAATAACGCTGGGACTTTTCAGCTTAGAAAAGAGGAAACTAAGGGGGAATATGATAGAGGTCTATACAATTACGACCAATGTGCAGAAAGTAAATAAGGAAAAGTTATTTACTTGTTCCCATAACACAAGAACTAAGGGTCACCAAATGAAATAAATAGGTAGCAGTTTTAAAATAAATAAAAATAAGTATTTCTTCACTCAGTGAACAGTCATCCTGTGGAACTCCTTGCCAATGGATCTTGTAAAGATCAAGACCTTAACAGAGTTCAAAAAGAAACTAGATAAGTCCATCAATGGCTATTAGCCAGGATAAATAGGAATGGTTTCCCTAGACTTTCTGTCAGAAGCTGGGAATGGGTGACAGGGGAAGAGATGATTATCTATTCTGTTCACTCCCTCTGGGGCACCTAGCATTGGCCACTGTCAGAAGACAGGATACCGGCCTAGACAGATCTTTCGTCTGACCCTGTAAGGCCATTGTTATGTTATATTATAATAATAAATCTGACAGTTATAGGCACAAAGGCAGGTCAAATTAGGCCTGAATTTATTTGTTTAAAAACAAACAAAAATAAATGATGTTTTAGAAAAACTAATGCCCACAGAATTGAGCTTTGTATTTTAATTCAAAGGGAAAGTTTTCAAATAAAAGCACAAAAATAAATGAAAACCCACCATACTATGCTTACAATACTGCTTGCCACGTTGTGCTTGTGCAGAACCCAAAAGATAAACTTTGCAAAACTGAAATTGGTTAGTCACTAATGTTATTGTCCAACCCGAGAGAAACACAAAACAAAACAAAACCTAGCATATAAACGTCCGTTAAACAAGATGTTCAAAATATTTTTTGTAAAAAAATGTAAGAAACTATAATTTCAGACAATGCGGCTTTAAATGTTCTCAAACACTTCTCCTATTTAAATTCATCAATCCTTCAATCTGTAATCTTTTAAAAAACAATGAGGAGTCCTGTGACACCTTAAAGACTAACAGATTTATTTGGGAATAAGTTTTTGTGGGTAAAAACCCACTTCACCAGATGCATTGGCATGGCCCAAATAAATCTTAGTCTTTAAGGTGCCCCAGGACTCCTTGTTGTTTTTGCAGATACAGACTAACGCAGCTACCCGTCTGAGACGTAATCTTTTGGCATATGTATACCCTATACCGAAGGCCTATCGATCTTCATTGTCCTGGATTCAATCCCAGCTACCTCTTTTGTAATCAGAAAACTCACTGCTCCAAAGGGGTGGGGGTCCTGAAATAATAGTGTATTTCCATAGCTATTATTAAATATACTCAGTAATGATTTGCACGTTTTTAAATGCATGTGCACACAAAGGATTCTCTCTCCAGGTCCCTTCCGCTCTGAGACAAGCAGCATATGGGTCAGACTATGTTCCTTCTCTGATGAGCAGCAAAGCTGAATTTCATCTGGCACAGTCTGCGCTCTCCTCTAGTCTTAAATTCATTTGAAACGTCTCATGATCCTCCGTGGATTTTACTAGCTGCCCTGTGTGTCTCTGCTCTCGCCCCCTCTACTCTAGCCAGCACCGGAGACGCGTTCACTGATGAACTAGCCAGTGGTACCTACCGCCTTTGCTGCCTTGAACTTGGATATGCGGCCCTTGTTTTGATGTGATAACCCGCTCACTCTTCCAGGTGCCAGCGCCTCGGATGCCTTCTAGCTCAGCCTCCAGGACGTGGTTGAGCTGGGCCAGAGCACTCCTGGCCCTGTTCGCGCTGCGCTGCCCCTGCAAGAAGGGGTAGCTCAGAAGACGGCCGCACCACATTCCTGCCGCTCAGTCACACCGACACGGCAGGTAGCAACACACCAGCTACAGCCGGTGGCAATGGAAACACGTGGCGGAGGTGGAACCGGAACCAGCCAATCAGAAAGCAGCAACAGGCGGACCAACCAGAGACAGAGTTTATTTAAGGGCACAGGGCTCACAGTATAGACTCGGTAGTGGTTCTGAAACTTTCCTTTTTTCTTCTTTCTCCCAGACAACTTGTAAATCGCTGAGGGTCTTGGCGGACCACTTAGTGATCTTTCCAAATGTCTCTCCCCCTCTGCAGCAACTACCAAGCGAGGGCTCAGAGGAGTGGGTGTCTCCCTCTGTCCCCTAAACTAAGGCAGCCCCAGAGGTGGGGTTGGGAAGGTAGGGGAACTTTCCACCACCACAGCAGACACAGAGCTAAGGCTCTTGCAAGCAGCCATAGACCTGGGTCTGGAGAAAGTCACCCCTTTGGCCACCACAGCCCTGCACGTCCCAAATCCCCCCCACTGCCTCTTTTCACCCCACTGCCCCCTCCCACCTGTGCCCTGTTCCCCACAAGGCCTCTCTCACCTTAGGTGTGTATCTTCTCCAGGGTGCAGGCAGCTAATGAGTGGAGCCACTAATTAGGCAGGTGGCCCTTCCTTCTCTCGTGTGCAGGCACACACCTTAGAGCAGTGGTCTCCAACCTTTTTACACCCAAGCTCACATTTAAATGTCAGAACAAGCCAAGATCTACCCCATCCCTTCCCCAAGACCCCACCCCTTCCCTGAGGCCCCGCCCTATCCATTCCCCTCCTCTCCATCACTTGCTGTCTGCAGCCCTTACTCTCACTGAGTTGAGACAGGAGATGCGGGCTCTGGGGTGGGAATGGGGGATCTGGCTGTGGGAACGGGTGAGAGGTGCAAGCTCTGGGAGAGAATTTGGGTGCAGGAGGAGGTGGAGAAGGGGATGCTGGCTCAGGGAGGGGGCTCAAGTCTGGAGAGTGTTGGGGTCAGGTGGAGAGTATAGGAGCAAGCTGGGGGTAGATGTCTGGCCAGGAGGGAGGAGGCAGGGTGCTGGATGGTGTCTGGGCAAGAGGCAGGGTGCTGGTGGGGGTCTGGCTAGGGGGCAGGAAGGCAGGAGCAAGGTGCTGGTGGGGGTCTGGCCAGGGGAGAGGGGCAGAGGCAGCTCTGCTGGTACCTGGGCGTCTCCAGGGATGAGGATCTCTGGGGCAGGATCTGTAGGCAGCACTGAAAGAAGCATATGCGTGGCTTCTTTAAAAATCCAGCCACTCCAGATCCTGCTCCACCATCTTAAGCTCCCCTCCCCTCCGCCCCGAGCATGGGGAAGTAAGGGAAGACAAGAAAGTGCGCACACTGTTGTGGACAGGGAAGGAGCGCACACTTTCTTGTCTTCCCTTCCTTCTCCGTGCTGCTGCCTGCCTGCCTTCCTGCAGGGGGGGGGGGGGGAAGAATCCTGTGACTACATGTCAGATCCGACTTCTCAGGAAGCATGCCCGCTGTCATGGGGAGAGGAGGAGCAGCGCATGTGCTTCCTGAGAAGTCAGATCTGGCGTGCAGCCGCTGGACTTCCCGCCCACACCGCAGGAAGCCAGAGCTAATTCCATTTTCGTAGGAGGCTGTAGCACCAGTGTGGGCTCCTCGTTGGGTGTGGGGAGTGCAAGGGGGAGCTGGGAACACTTTGTGATTGACTGGCAGTGCCCCCATAATCGACCAGTCGATCGCAATCAACTCTTTGGTGACCACGGCCTTTGAGGGAACTATTCGCAGGCCACCTGAATGATGCTCACAGGAGCTTCAGAACATCTGGACTAGGGTGTGGGGATAGCTTGAAGTACAGTGGCTGAAGCATGCCAAGCTTTGGGCAGCGATCCCAGCCTAAGGACTGAGGGGGCATTGATCCATCACTACATGGGTTTCATAACTGAAAACAAGGGGGTATTACAGGGGAGGCTTGAGGTACACAGGGGACTTCAGGACTGGAACAGGACAGTTGAGACCACAGACCAAGAGCAATATGTAGGGACAGAGTGTGGATGTCCAAGGGGAAAGGAAAACCTGGAGCTGCTGCAGAGCATGACTGAAGTCCAGGCAGGGGCAGATTTAAGGGTCAGAGTTTGGTCAGGAAACCCGCTGTCTGGGAGACTCAATGGTCATATTGTGTTAGGCTTATTTAAACATGACAAGTGAAAAAACAAAATGTGCTCCCATGTGCATGCCCCCCCCCAATAACCATAGGTCTAAATCACGAGTGGGGAACCTTTTTTGGGTCAGGGGCCACTGAACCACAGAAAAATCAGTCAGAGGCCATACACAAGTGACGTGGCCCCCAACTGAGGAGAAAGACACTCTCCACATTCTCCTCCCACACCATAGCCTAGGCCTAGGGGGTCTCAGCCTAGTAGATTTTATGTGCACCAGCCTCACAGTGGAGCAGTGCGGGGCAGGGGCTAGAGTGCCAGCACCAGCTCCCCAATGCTGGGGGGGACAGGACCTGAGCCTCCAGGGCTGGATCCAGGCAAGCCAGGGGCCACATCCGGCCCCCAGCCCTGAGGTTCCCCACCCCAGGTCTAAACAAAAGTGAACTCTCCCAAACTGTGTTGGCTTGTGTTTCCATTGCGGCAAGGTCCTCACCCAGGCCCCTTTCCCTGGGACACCTTGGTTATGTCTACACTTGCGGCTCCTTGCACAAGAAATATGCAAATGAGGCTAAGCATGGAATATCGCTGAGCCTTATTTGCATACCTAATGAACCACCATTTTTGCAGAAGAGGCTCTTGCACCAGAAGGAGCTATCTACACTGCCCCTTTTTGCGCAAGAAAAACCCTCTTGCTCAATGCTGGTATTCCTGAAAATAATCAGCCTAACAGCATTGCTCAAGGGGCAGTGTAGATAGCTCCTTTGGGTGCAAGAGCCTCTTCTGCAAAATGGCAGCTCATTAGGTATGCAAATGAAGCTCAGCAATATTCCACACAGCCTCATTTGCATATTTCTCACACAAGAAACCACAAGTGTAGACATAGCCCTTCTGGTCCACAAATCAGCCAGAGACCCCCCCTTAGTGCAGGCACCCGTGCCTTTTATTGTCAGTTTCCCACCACCTTATATTGACAAAGCTTTTTTTGCATTACAGCCAACCTCTCCTGTTGGCTTGGGTACACACTTAGCCACTCCTTGCTCCACTCTGCTTCTGGCTGCCTTATATAGCCCTCTGACTAACGAGGCCCACATTTGCTTCCATTAGTCCTTCAGGCCTGGGCTTGCTCAGCTGTCTGCAGCTGGCCTTTTCAGCCAGGCTGTAGAGCAGAGCTCTGGCTTAGCCTGCAGTCTGTCACACCATTTACAGGAACTTCACACCACAGCAACAAATTGCTCTGTGATTCTGTCCAGCTCCAATCTTGCAGTCTTGTCTTTCTCAGTTTTAAGAAGAGCAAGGTCAATTAGCTGTGTCTGTAATTGTGTTGAACATGTATAATTTTTGACACATCTTAACATGTTCTTTGCCTGTTCATCACCAGTCACTTTGTAGTGTGAGAAAGCGAGCCAGTCTTAGGGGCGGGTGAGCTGGGCGGTTGCGCGGGGCCGCCAATTGGTTAGGACAGGCCTTGTGAGAAAGAGTCAACATTTCCAATTCTGGTGAGGTAAAACATCAAGAGAACACAACACTATGAAATTCAAGTAGTTCTGGACTCCAAGTGATAAACGGAACACCTCTGTGTTTATGACTCAAGTTTAAAGAAAAATATGAGTATTTGCACACGAGTTTAAGAACTTCCTCCTTTAACTTTTCTAAAGTTATTTTGAGGTTGTTTGTTGTGGCAGAAACCAGATAGAAAAACTACCTCTTCATGTCTCTCACATTAAAGATTTTAGTTCCCCAATCATATTGTCTAAGATCTCAGATATTTCCTTTGACAGTTATCTTTTGCTTCTAACACAGAATCATGTGCAAATTCATCACCCATGCAGTATACATTTCTTTTCCTGTGGCTGAATAGTTTGCCGCATGACTTGGGAGATTATCCAGGGGGCCTGGTACTGGCAGCAGGGGTTGGCCCCTCCCGCACTCATCACGGCAGTGGGAAGTGGAGTGACCCAGACCCAGCCTGCTCCGCTCACTCATGCCTGGCTCCCATTCATGATGCTTGGTGAAGTGAATTGGGCTGGGGCCAAGGCGCTCTGCTTCCTATGACTTCTGCTGCAGCTGGGGAGTGGGACCAATCCCTGCTGCTGGCATCAGGCTCCCCACCCTCCAGTAATACCCCAGGCTACCCTGGGCCCTGCAGGGCCCCTCCCCAAAGCACAGGGCCCAAAGTGATCACCCCAAAACATCCTAAAGATGGGACAGCTCTCCCTTTCATTATGAAAGGTTATGGCCCACTAATGTCCAGAGAATGCAGATGCTCTTCTTCTTCTGTCCTGTATGCTTTCAGGAAGAAGACCAGCAGAAAGATGTCTTGTTTGGCATGAAATTGCAACATCATGTTGGGTAAAAAAGCAACTGGACCTTATCTTTGAAGAAAACACTTTTGGGCTATGCAGCCAGAAGCTCCTGGACATCCTGCATTTACCTTGGACGTGAGCCTCCCCCAAGCACTTTAGGCAGCGGAGAGGGTGTTTGCTCACCGACAGTGGCATGGGTTTAGTATAGGCTGCTTATGGTTTGAGACTCAGGGATTGGGGCATGCCCTGTTCTGGGAGCAACAGCCCTTAAGGGGACTAGCTAATTAACAAGCACTAGAACTCTAGAACTGACAACTACTAATTATTTGCAGGAAGAGAGCTGTAAACCAGTGTTTCTTAAGCAGTGGTACAAGTACCCTTAGGATACCCGAGAGAAGTCTGGGGGGGGGGGGGGAGGTACGTCAACACAACTGAAATTTGCAGAAAACTGAATTTTTGTTTTAAGTTTTACAGCTCTTTATTATTTTTGTACTTTTTACACCCAAAAATGTTATCGCTCGCTCTGCTACGATTAAGTTGTTAAAACAAATGTGTTGCAATGGTGGAAAAAAATTGTGTGTGTCTGAAAACCGTAGGCACTGGGGGACTTTTTCTTTTTAAAAGGGGATACTTATACTTTTTTTTTAAAGGGGTACTTTATAAAAAAAAGTTGAGAAACACTGCTGTAAACCACGAGGGAGGCTTGCCAAAGCAAGAGGAGAGCATCTAGCATCCATCATGGGGGATAAGAAGGAACTGAAGGGGTGCATGGCTGGTAGTACTCAAGGGAGCTAACAGGATCACCAGGCCCCTGGGCATTGTTGGGGAATGGGGTGTCCTAGCTCGGCACTCCCAGAAGAGCTGGTGCCTTGTGCAGAAGGGAAGGGTAAAGGTGAGGCAACCAGCCTCCAACACTGTGTGGTGTCCCACACAGCATGCCACACAGGACTCCGACAGCAATTCTAAAGGCCCTGGGACTCTGGCCACTACCACTACTGCAGCAGTGGTAGCAGCTAGAGCCCCAAGTCCTTTAGAATTGCCAGGCCCTGGGGCACTTGCCCCCTTTCCCCCTGTGGATGGGCTTGGCAGCACCTCTTCTACTGGTGCATGAGTGCAGGCCACTAGGGGACACTAGAGCCAGCCCTACAAATACCACTGGGGGAATCTCCAGCAGCAGTGCATGTAGCACCCATGCATCTAACATGGAATCAACATGAGCCAGTACTTGAAGAATGATCATTTCTGCTGCTTAGGACTCTGGAGGCAGTTTGAAATAATGTACTTTTGCTTTCTAAAACCAGACTTGTATGTGTATTTCTGATTTCCATTTTCAGACATTTAGGCTACGCCTACACTGCGCATTGTTGCGCAAGAAGATATGCAAATGAGCCACGATTTTGTGGAAGGGGCTTTTGCGCAAGAAGGAGCTGTCTACACTGCTCCTTCTTGAGCAAAACCCCCCTCTTGCGGAGGAGCCCTTCTGTCACTTATTTTCAGGAAAAACAGCTCCTGTGCAAGAAGGGTTTTTTGCACAACAAGGAGCAGTGTAGACAGCTCTTTCTTGCGCAAAAGCCCCTTTTGCAAAAATGGCAGCTCATTAGGTATGCAAATGAGGCACGGCAATAATCATCGCCACGCCTCATTTGCATATCTTCTTGTGCAACAATGCGCAGTGTAGACGTAGCCTTAGTGTATAACTAAGTTGGAAGTATAGGTTGAAACTGAATGGGGTTTTTTTTTGTGATTCTGAATTTATCCTTTAGTTGTTAAGAGTCCTAAAAAAATGTTGTCTCTGCAGAAACTAGCTGTGACAGGCAGAACTAGGGTGGGGAATGGCAACAGAGCATGCCATGGGAGAAGCTGGAAAAAATTATTTTTTACCTTCTCATAACTGTTGTTGTTCGAGATTTGTTGCTCATGTCCATTTCAATTAGGCATGTGCGTGCCATGGGCACAGTTGCCGGAAAGCAACGCCCATCAGATCAGCTGTAGAACCCCTTAGAGTGGTGCATTCATGACACTGGATACTGGTCCCTGCCAAACCAGCACCTCCTCAGTTCCTTCTTGCCAAGTAGGTTGCCAGGTGTCTGGTATTCTACCGGACAGTCTGGTATTTGCTCTCTTTGTCCAGTAAAAAAAATCAGAGAATACCGGACACGTGCAATGTCTGGTATTCTCTGATTTTTCCGGCTGCACACTGGACGGAAGCCTGGCATGGGCGGGGGGAGCGTCTGGAAGGCGGTGCCATGATCAGAGCTGAGAGCCTGTGATTGCGCAGAAGCCTGGCAGGGGCGGGGGGAGTGGTTGGGACTCCCCCAGCTGGAACTCCCAGCCACTCCCCCTGCCCCCGCCAGGCTTCTGTGCAATCACAGGCTCCCAGCACCGATGGCAGCCCCGCCTCCCAACCTGGGAATCCCAGCTGGGAGGTGGGGTTGCGATCGCCGCTCTGGGCGCCCCAGAACAGAGGGGCTTATTATCCCGCATTCCTTTTTTTTTTTTTCCGCTCAACCAAAAAATACCACGTCTGGTATTTTTTGGGAGACCATCTGGCAACCCTACTTGCCAGTCCTCTGACAGAGGGGAAGGAGAACAGGTTATGAGAAGGCGAGTAATTGTTTTTCCTTCTAGTGATTGCTCATATCAATTCCAATTATGTGACCCTCAGGCCTTACCTAGGCAGTGGGGTTGGAGTTATGTCAGTAGTGCTACTGGACTCTACCAGCAGGGCTGCTGACAGGAGAGGAGCTAAGATTTAAAAAAGGCCTGCAGCTCCCAGGATAGTTGTCCCAGGGGCCAGAGCCTCAGGCTCTTCAAATCACCACCGGAGCCCCAGGGCTGCCAGCTTCCTTTCGCCTGGAGGCATATGATGCAGAATGCCCAGAGCCTGAGGGCTTCTCTGCACAAGGGGGTGGAAAGAGCTGCACCCTGCTTGTTGGCGTTAAACATGGCTGTGGTGTTGTCCATCCTCACTGTCCTTGTAGCCAGGCCCGTAATGTTTGGCATGCTAGACATATTGCTTTGAGCTCCTGGAGGTTGTTGTGGAGAGAGAGCTCGTCCTGAGACCATAGGCCTTGAATGTGGAGGTCTCCCAAATGTGCATCTCAATCCAGAGCTGACACGTCTACATAGGCACAGGAACTAGAGGGGTGGAGGATGCTGCAGCACCCTGGGCTCCCGACCTGTCACCTGGGGCCCCTGCTGCCATCTTGTGCACTAGGTTTTAGGCTGCCAGCTCCACCTATTGGAGTCCCTGTATAAGGTGACCAGAATTTGAAAATGTGCGAGGAGGACACTGAGTTGACAAAAAAAAATACTTGTATATTAGGGTTGCCAGATGGTCTCCCAAGAAATAGCGGACAGCCGGTATTTTTTGGTTGAGCAAAAAAGAAAAAAAAAAGGAACGCGGGATTTTTTTTGGCAAAGTAGGACAAGAAGGACAATTTTTTTCAAAGGAGGACAAAAGGAGGACATAATTATTGGGGAGGACAAGCCCCTCAAAAGGAGGACTGTCCTCCTCAAAGGAGGCCATCTGGTCACCTTACTGTTAGAGCCCCTGGTGTGCAAGGTGGCAGCTGAGAACCCCGTGCCTGAAGTCCCAGCTGCTGGTTCCACAGGCTGGCCCCACATGCTTTACTCTTGGCCTCAGCTGCGGGTGGGAGTGGACAAGGTCAAGAGGAATCAGCACCCCTACTTTTAAAAATGCTCTCATGCCCCTGTGTGTCTGTCACCAGGAACAAGGAGGGCCAGTGATTGCTGAGGGGGTCTCTCGGGCACACCATCTGAGGATCGAGCCACCATTCTAGGAACTTGACTATACATGCTGGTACTGTCACTATTGTGTCCAGGTTGTTGCGTCCCAGGAGATAAGCATACACAAATCATGCTTGTAGGGGTCTGAGCCTCAGTCTGGCTTGCCGGACCACATAGGTGCCGGCTGCCATTTTGCTGAGGAGGCATAGGCAACCCATTGTAGTGGTGGTTGCAGGTCATCCTGTAACGCACCGATGAACTCTTATTTTCTGGGTTGGTGATAAGGTTGACTTGCTCACATTGGGAAGGAGGCCCAGTCTCTTGACAGTGGATCTGACCAACTGAACCTGCGATTCCCCTTGTTCCTTAGTGCACCCCTAAGCAGCCTGTGGAGAGACCAAATTAGGGGACCATGAATGGCTAGAGTTGTGGAGGACCACAAAACATAGAAAATGTCTGGGTGCGGGATGAACGGCTATGTGAAAGCACGCATCTTTCATGTCATGAGGCATGCTAGTCTGCTGGATACAGGGAAGGGATAGTCATGCTTGGAGATCCCCCTTTGCCTTGGGGATTAGGAAGTAACACAAATAAAATCCCTTGCCCCTTAGCTCCTGAGGAGCCTCCTCAACCATTCCTATGGTGAGCACCTTCACCTCCCGGATAAGAAGCTACTTGTGTCCCAGCGGATGGACAGGGAAGGGGAGGGGAGAGAGAATAGGAGCAGAACTGGAGGGATATCCCATCTCTACTGTGTAAAGAACCCAGCAGTCCAAAAATTATTCAGAACTATGCACAGCAGAAGTGTGCTAGACGGTTCAGGAAACATGGGGAAGAAACAGGTGTTGAGACAGGTGATCCATCTTCAGGCATATCTACAAAATGATTGTCTCAAGCCTGATGAAGGTTTAGATGGGCCCTGGGCCTACACATACAGAGCTAGGGAAAAATGGCCCAAAGCGCATGACACGCATGCACGGTGTGGCTGACTACTGCTCACGAAAACTCCAAGCTGCGGCGCCGGGATGACCCAACGCCAACAGTGGAGCACCCATGGGGACACATATCTCGAAGAACCATCGTTACTGCACCAAAGTGAGTAACTTCCTCTTCCCTGACATTGATGTGCAACAACCACTCTGCCCGGGACCACATACCCTGCATCCATAGATCTGCTAGGTACACTCCCCACCCGGCATCGGAGGCATCCATCACCAACTGCATGGAGGGAGGAGACTGAGCGAAGGGGATCCTGGAGCAAACCTCGCTCTCCCTCAGCCACCAGTCCAGCATGGACAGGATCTCTGGTGGGACAGTAACCACAGAGTCGATGCGGTTGCGAGCCAGCCTGTAGACCCTTGCCAACCAGGCCTGCAGGGGTCGAAGGCGAAGTTTGGTGTATCACACTACATACGTGCACGCTGCCATGTGGTCCAATAACCTTAAGCAATGCTTTGCCATTGTCATAGAAGTGGCCTGGAGACTCTGAATAATGGCCCCCATGGCCAAAAACCTGGAGCTTGTTAGAGACGCTCGCTCCTCCATAGCATCCAACTTCGCCCTCACAAACTCGATTATCTGAGTAGGAATGAGGGTTGACTTTGCCTCGTTCAACAAAAGCCCCAACTGGGGGAAGGTTTCCCTGGCTAGAGCTATGTGAGATAACAACTCATCCCTGGAGTGGCCTCTGATGAGCCAGTCATCCAGGTAGGGAAAAACGTGAAGCCCTCTCTTCCTGAGAAAGGCAGCTACCACTGCCAGACATTTGGTGAATACCCTGGAGGCAATAGAAAGGCCAAATGGCAGCACCGCAAACTGGTAGTGGTCCCCACCCACCAGAAAATGCAGGAAATTTCTGTGATGAGGGACAATTGAAATGTGGAAGTACGTGTCCTTCAAATCGAGGGTGGCGTACCAGTCCCCTAGATCAAGTGAGGGAATGATGGAGGCTAACATCACCATCCTGAACCTCGACTTCCTTATGAAGGCATTGAGTCCCCTGAGGTCTAGGATGGGACGAAGGCCCCCTTTGGACTTTGGAATGAGGAAGTATCAAAATAAAACCCCTTCCCTTGAAATGCGAGGGGAACCTCTTCTACTGCCCTCAATGACAGGAGCGAAGAGACCTGATAAAGAAGGTGCTCGTGAGAGGGTCCCAGAAGAGGGACTGGGAAGGGGGATGGGAAAGAGGGAAGGAGAGGAAGGGGATAGAGTATCCCTTTGCCACCATCTCTAGGACCCACCAATCTGAGGTGATGGAGAGCCAGGAGTGATGGAAGGGGGACAGTCTGTTTGCGAAAAGACGATCTAGATTCGGGGCTGGTAATCCTTCCTCGGGCGGACCTTCAAAAGCCTGATCTTGGGCCCTGAGATTGGTTGAAGGGCCCTTGAGGTTGCTCAGAGGCCGACCGAGAGCACCTCTTGGCACCCCTGCCATTATTTCCCCTATATCTCTGCCTACTATTCTGTCTGGGCCCCTGCTGAAATGGCCTCTGTGACCTGGGATTCAAGGGGTGATGCTGGGGGGCAGGGGTGTGTATGCCCAAGGACTTCAACGTAGCCCTCAAGTCTTTTAGACTGTGCAACTTGCTGTCAGTCTGTTCTGAGAAGAGCCCTGAGCCTTCAAAGGGCAAGTCCTGTAATACAGTCTGGACTTCAGGCGGGATGCCCGAGACCTGAAGCCACGAGTTTCTCCACATGACAATGCCCGTGGCCACCGAGTGAGCCACGGAGTCTGCTGCATCCATTGCTGCCTGAAGGGCAGTATTGGATACCATCTTGCCCTCCTCCATCAAGGCCCTGAACTCCTGCTGCAACTCCTTTGGGAACTGGGACCTGAACTCCACAACCACCATCCAGGAGTTATAGGCACAACGGCTGAGTATTGCTTGCTGGTTAGCAATTCTCAGCTGCAGCCCCGCTGTTGCATATGCCTTCCGAACCAAGAGGTCGAGCTTTTTGGGCTTCTTGCTCTTAGGAGTGGGCCCACGTTGCCCCTCCCTCTCTCTCTCTGACAAGCAGCCTGGACCACCACCGAGCCTGGGGGCGGGTGGGAAAACAAATGCTCATGGCCTGACTGTGGCATGAAGTACCTCCTCTCCACCCCTTTCTGCATCGGAGGGATGAACGCTGGAGTCTGCCAAAGATTTTTCGTAATTTTGGTCACCGTTTTATTAAGGGGGGAGGTCAATCTTAGCAGGAACATCTGCCATCAGGATGTCAATCATAGGGTCAGATTCCTCTGCCACCTCCTTGGCCTGCACCCCTAAGCTTTGGACCAACCTCCTGAGAAGGTTTTGATGGGTGCGCATGTCCATGATGGGCATGGCCGGAGACGGGTCCCGCAGATCCTCATCAGGGGAAGGGGATGAGTCCCTTGGCAGCAGTGGCTCTTCTGGAGGCAACTCTGGCTGAGACTGGGTGGGCTGCGGTTGGTTAGGGTTCTCTGCGGCCAGCTGTTGAGCCAGAGGAAAGTGATCCCCTCGTGATCCCGAAAGGCTAGCTCTGGACGCTGAAGTTGGGTCCCAAATGAGTGGAGTGGCTGAAGGGGTCACCCTGTGCCCTGAGTGCACTGACACCAAGGCTGACCCCAATTTAGAAAGCTCCTGCCCCGGGCTTGATGATATGCCCAGGGGGTCCAAAAAGGCCACTGGGCAGGCGGCTGCCATTGTGGAGGCCACACCTGAGACAGCAGTGGGCTGGCCTTCCGTGAGTGACACCTCGAGTGGGAATGGTGGCGGGGTTGAGACTGGTGCCAAAATCGGGACCGGTGAAGAGACCTCGAATGACCTGACCTCGATGATCAGTTCAACAAGGCCCTTGAAATAAAGGACTCCGTGTCTGACTAAGAGGAATACTCAGACGCAGACCATGGCAGTGCCGGCAGTGCCTCTTGCTCCCGGTGCTGGCTGTGGTGCACGATGGCCGCCAGTTTGCCCCGATGTGATGGTGGTGGTGCCAGGGGGCATAACTGTACACTCCTGTACCGGTGCCAGAGGTGCCGGTGCCGACATTGGTGCCGGGATGGTGCCACTCCGCACAGATCTGTGCTCCCGTGCCATGAGGTTGGTGCTGCCACCTCAAGTGAGGTCGACCCCATTCTGGAGCCGTGCCATTCGCGGCCTTCATATGGCTCTGCACCGTGTGGCCCAGTCCTGGAGAGGAGGTCAGCTTGATCAGCTCTTGGACTGTGACGAAGGTGTCCGGGGTCAATGGACAAGGGACCTCTTCCACTGAGAGGTTCTGAACATCGGGACTACTGGCCCGTGCGGGGCTCGACCTGCACCTGTGGTGCATGGGAGCCTCTCCACGTCTGGGCAGTGATAAAGTCTCGGGGTGTCCCCCATGTGGATGCACCCCCTGGTCCCACCTGGAGGGCGATCTTCCTTTCCACTCCCTCTTGCCTGCGCTCGGTACCAGGGACTGAGAGCAGTGCTGCAGTGCTGAGTGATGGTCTGACACCCCGGAGCACTTAGGTGCGGATTCCATACTCCGTACCGACCCTGGTGCACTCCTCACTGACTGTGCTGGTTCCGATGCTGCAGGCTGCAGTGCAGACTCCATCAGCAGCAGTTTAAGTCTGGAGTCGCACTCCCACTTGGTCCTTGGTTTAAAGGACTTGCAAATCTTACAGAAATCTGTCAGATGACCTTCCCCAAGGCACTTCAAGCATTCCTTGTGTGGGTCTCCACAGGGCATAGGCTTCAGACACCGAGTGCAGGGCTTGAAGCCTTGAGGCCCTGGCATTCCCTCGTGGAGGGGGTGAGCGGACAAAAGTATTTGCTAAGTACTTTTAATCAACTAAGATAACACTAAACTGTCTGGACTTATTATACTCTGGTCATCTGAAGAAGTGGGTTTTGCCCACAAAAGCTCATGATATCATCTGCATGGTTTGTTAGTCTTTAAGGTGCTTCTAGACTATTTGTTGTTTTTAAAGTTTTTCCTGTTACAGACTAACTCGGCCACCCCTCTGAAGCTACTAAGTTATAAAGAACTATTTACAAAGATAAGAAGTGCTAAGGGCACACTTGCATAAAGCAAGCGAAGCTTCCAGCAACCATCACAGACAGTAAGAAGGAACTGAGGGGGTCGAGGGCCAGCGTATATATGTGCTGATATACTGGCGCCACTCCAGGGGGCTCCTTGGCTGGCCCAATGGGTACTGCTAAGGGTAAAAAGCTTCCGGAATTCGTGCACACAGTGCGTGCACACCTAAGTGGAATGGACATAAGCAAGCACTCGAAGAAGAACTACTTAAGTCTGAAGTCCTGCTTCTTTTTTGTTCTCTGGAGAAATCCTTTACTGTTCCTGCACTTATCCGTCTGATGTGCTTCCTCCAGACACTTTAGACAAGTGTCATGGAGGGTCACCCATTGGCATGTATGTTGCAGGACCTGAAAGGTTTGAACCCTAGGGACTTTGACATTCCCTGAGTCCTCCAGGGAGAGCACAATCAAGTTAGAGGAGAACCTCCCCACTCCCAACAGCAAACTATCAACACTACACTAACTAATTATTCACTAAACTAAATAAGGAAAACACACACACAAGTAAACTGAATCTAGGGAGTCTCAGAGGAGTAGCCATGTTAGTTTGTAACTTTAAAAACAACAAGCAGTCCTATGGCACCTTAGGGTACATCTACACTGTGGGCTAAAGTCAAGTTAATCTGCGTAGCTGAAGTCAAAGTAGCTTAACTTGGCTTTAGACACTGTCTACTCAGCAGGAAGTCAAAAGAAGAATGTTCTTCTTTCAACTTCCCTTAGGGTATGTGTGACGGGGCACCTCTGCCCCGCACTGGGAGTAGCCCCGAACCCCAAGTCATGGAGCACGGGTGGGGGCCGAACAGGGACGGAGACACACCGGGAAGCACCAGTCAGGGAGCAGCCGGGGCGAGTGCGGGCGGCAAAGCGGGAGACGCGGCCCACCCGCTGCCAGAGGCGCCCACGGATGACATCATCTGTGACGTCACACTGGGGGCGCCGAGGGGTGGGGGCAGGGATGGGGACATCGGGAGAGGGCCGTCCCCAGACACCACGGCGGGGAATTTAAAAGGGCGTGGGGAAGCGAGAAGGGAGGAGGAAGTGGAGGAGGAAGGAGAAGAGGGAAGGGGAGGCAGAGAGACCAGCAGCCAGGAAGGAGTGGAGACCAGAGCACGGAGCGTTTCGCAGGGAGACACGGGATGTGGGATGGCAGCGGTGAGTCCTGCCCCCAACCCGGTGGGCCAGAAATAAACATGGGACAGGGGAAGAAGTGGCCCAGGGCAGGGCTGTGGAACCCGTGAGTGGAGGGGTTTAGGGGCTACAGCCCCCTCCACTGAGCAGGGACAGAGGTCCCCACCTTAGGGCCCTGGGCTGGGGCTCAGATAGAGGAAGGGACCGAGCCCCCTTCCCCCATCCCTGGGATGAGTCGAGAAAATGCGCCAAAGGCAAGGTCACTGGGCGTTTTGACCGTCTGGCCAGTCTGGAACAATATAATGGAGAACACTGACATAGACAAGGAGGGTAGAGATCGATAAGAACGGAGCCGCGACCGGCGGCATGGGGGAGCAGTTGGGACCTTGGGGAATGGGGAGACATAACCCCAATGGGGGAACCTGTAACAGCAAAGTTATTTTGAAATAACAGCCCCTATTTTGAAATAACTTTCCTAGTGTCTACACAGCCAAACCGCTATTTCGAAATAAATTCAAAATAGTGGAGCCCTTATTTCGAATTTGGTAAACCTCATTCTACGAGGAATAACGCCAAATTCTAAATAGCTATCTCGAAATAAGTGCTGTGTAGACACTTATATCGAAATAGGGGGCCTCCAGCCTTCCCAGGGTGCCCTGGTGGCCACTCCAGCCTCAACCAAGAACACTCCACTCCCTTCCCCCCTCCCCGGAGCCCTTAAAGGGGTTGACTCTGGCCACAGTGCCTGTGCCAGCTCCAAGCCTGCCAGCCCCGAGCCAGCAGTCACTGCCCCTGACCCAGTGGCCCCAAAACATGAGCCAGCAAGCCACTGGCAGCCAGCCCTCCACCGCTCCCCAGGAGCAGTCTGCCAACTCCCAGGAGCCTGCCAGGGCCCGGAGAAGGCAGGCGCCTTCCTGGTCCAGGGTGGAGATCATGGACCTTATTCAGGTTTGGGGGGGGGATGCCCCCAACGTCCATGATCTCCGCACTAGACAGAGGAAAGCAGTCGTCTATGGCAGGATAGCTGCCAGCCTGGCCACCAAAGGCCACATGCGAACCCAGGAGCAGGTTTGCATGACAATCAAGTTGATCCGGTGAGACCCCCACCCCTGAGCCCTGAGCTTCCCCTCCCCCTTCTTCCCCTTGCTTCCCCCTTCCAGCTCCCTCCTCCCAGGTTTCCCCCTCCCCTCTCCCACCCTCTCTTCTCCCCTCTCCCACCTCCTTTCCCCAGTCTCACCAGAGTTTCATTCCTCCCCCCTAGTTTTGTTAAATAAAGAGAGTTTGTGTTCATGAAAATACGTGTATTTTATTTGACATCAGGAAGGGGGGTTAGGGAGGGGTAAGTGGAAGGACGTGAGGGAGGAATGAGGCACAAGACCCCAGTGGGACAGACCAGGGAGGCTCTTAGTGCACCTCAGGGTGGAAGCTCTCCCGCAAGGCCTCCTGGATACTGACAGCCCCCCGATGGACCTCCCGGATGGCAGCCTGCAGAAAGTGCAGGCTCACAGCAACGCATCCAAGAGAAGCACCAGAGTGCCCAGGGGCAGCTCCGGCTCCATGTTGCAGAGTGCTGTGGTGTCCCGAGTGAGGGCAACCAGAGCACGCAGAGACAAAATGCTTTGCTGTCCCTCATTGAGGTAGACAAGCAAGCAGGGAAACCTGAGAACTGGCTGTCCAAGGGGGTCCCTTTAAGCACAGACCTCAGATAGCCTCAGGCAGCAGCCCCATACGGTAAGTCCTGACCTGGTGCCCTGTCGGAACTGGTTCCGGCCAGCCTTAAATGCGATTCAGCATCCACTCAGTGTGGACGCGCTATTTTGAAATAGCAAAAAGCTATTTCGAAATGCATTTTGTGTGTAGACACGTTATTTATTTCAAAATAACTATTTCGAAATAATACTGTAGTGTAGACATACCCTCACTCCTCATGAAATGAAGGTTACAGAAGTCAGAGTAAGATGTCCGTTATTTTGAAATTATTTAGAAATAATGGGCTTGCTGTGTAGACGTGCACTGTTATTTCAAAATAAATCATGTTATTTTGAAATAATCATGCAGTGTAGACATAGCCTTAGAGACTAACAAAAATATGTATACAGTATCATGAGATTTCATGGACAAAACCGACTTTTTCAGATGAGCTGGAGTGAAAAAAAAAAACCTAAGGAGACATCCACAACTGGCTTAGCGAGATGCCACAGTTCCAATGCCCATCACTGACAGCAAGAAGGAACTGAGGGCAGCAGGGTCATATATAAAGCACTACAGAGGCACCACTCCAGGGGGCTCCACAGCTGACCTGATGCATGCTGGTAGGAAAAAAACTTTCCAGTGATTGTGCATGCAGCGCACGTACAACTAATTGGAATGGATATGAGCAATCACTTGAAGAGCAGCATGCAACAACAAGAGGAGGCTATAGAAACAAACTGCACTTCCCAGCAGCAGCCGCTTCAGCACTGGAGCATGCCTAGTAGCTACAAGCCCTGCTGGGTACAGTAGGAAATCCCTTCTACTCTCAGCAGCTGCTGAGAATGCTCAAGATCTGTGGGAAGTTTGCAAAGGCAGAGCAGGAAAGGTTAGGTGGACCCCTGGGCTACATCTACACTGCAGGCTTCTTGCGCAAGAACTGTTTTGCACAAGAGTTCTTGTGCAAAAGGTCTTGCGCAAGAGCGTGTCCACCCTGCCATGTGCTTTTGCGCAAGAGATGTGCTTTTGCGCAAGAGCACCCATGGCAATGTGGACGCTCTCTTGTGCAAGAAAGCTCTGATGGCCATTTTAGCCATAGGGCTTTCTTGCACAAGAAACCCCTGTTGCCTGTCCACACTGCCCTCTTGTGGAAGAGCTCTTGCGCAAGAGGGCTTATTCCTCGTAGGGAGAGGAATAACTCTTGCGCAAGAAGCCCTGTTTACTGATGCTTTACTGTAAATTTACTTGCACAAGAATGTGCATGCAGTGTACACGCTCTGCAAGTTTTTGCGCAAGAACAGCTGTTCTTGAGCAAAAAGCCTGCAGTGTAGATGTAGCCCTGGAGTTGATGGCCAAGGAAGGTGTTAGACATAGGCAACCATGCAGTTGCCTGAAATAGTAAGAGGGCCTCTTGCTATGGTGACTGACTCTGTTACTTGTGAAAATGGGACCCCAGAATTGAATGGGAAGAGGCCAGTGGCAAATGAAGGGGTGGTGCAGCTGCTCAGGCACTTGGAGGACCTCTGAAGGTTTGGCACTGCACAGCCACACAATGTATACCCAGCCCAGGCTGCTGCCATTGTTTGAAGTCTGCTGGAACCTCTAGGAAGGGCAATGTGCAGATCCCCACTGACCACTTTTGAATTTGCCTGGGGAGGGATGCCTCCAAAATGGTGACTCTGCCTTGAATTTTGATGAGCGGGTGCTACTAATGGTTGGAGACCTCTCCTCCCCTCTCACTGCCCACAAATTCAAATGTGGGCAGCAGCAACCAGCAAGGCTGCTGCTCTTCCTAGTGGCTCTGACTCCAACTCTGGTGGCAGCAGCAGCAGCAGTATGGAGCTTGGGAAGAGGGAAACAGGGGAAAAAAGCAGGGGTGCAGAGGGAGGGATGAGTGCATGGCTGGCAGGGGAAGTGAGAGTTTATTTTAATGAATGTGGGACATGTAAGAAGAAGTGGGGGGACCATAATCTAAAGCTGGACTGGGACTCATCTTTTTCTTCTTCTACTACTGGTAGAAGGGAGGAGATGGGGGACACAGGTGGGGGGTAAGGGATGGGAAAGCATGTTAAGTCAGACACTGTCGTCAGGGTCTGGAATAGCAAAGGTTAGCAAAGGTGAAGACAGAAAAAGCATTAACAAAATTGTACAAGTGATCCCCAGAAGCAGTACACCTGAATAATGGCCTCACAATCTACTTTTCCACAGCCAGATGGGATGCTGAAAGATTATTTCAATACACTAGAGACATTTCAGTGGCAGAGTCCATCAGGAAGGACACTTCCTGGGCTGAGGGTACTCTGGCTTGGATATCCTGTCAGCCTGGAACTCAAGTGGCAGTATGCTTTGGAAGTTCATTAAGCTGGTGAAATGCTGCTGGTTCATTCCAAGACATCCACACATGGCTTCTTGTCACCAGTGCTTTTTTCCTTCTCAATCTCTTTCAATTGTTCAGTGCTACACACGATTCCATGCTCAAGGGCTTATCCATAGTTCAAGGGCTCAAGGGCTTATCCACAGCAAACTTTCCTTATCCCTTCAGCATCTTACAAAACACTGTTTTTATAAACTGGAAAAGGAATCACACCTTACCATCCAACTGTGTGTGCTGTGCACACATGTATAACGTTTTCTCCCTACATTCCCCTTCTTTCCAGGTCCCCCCTCCCCAAGTTGTGTATTTTTAAATACTAAAGAATACAAAGAAGACAGTGAATGAGGAAAATTTCAACCTTCCTCTCTTTGTTTATTTGCTGTGGTTGTTTTAAACTCTAAAAATCACAAAGACTGCAAATTAATTCCTGCACAAATCACACTTACAAAATAAAATGAACAAACATCAATCCTATGAAATTTTTCACTTGGTTTTAAAACAGCAAACCCACCAAATATATTTTTTCTGTTACTGGAATATTGGAAATTATCCCTTCCACTCTGTCCTCCCAACCTCCCACCCTCAAACCTTAAAGCAATATCAGTACACAGCTCCAGTTCCATAAAGCAACTTTGACAGATTCAGTATCAGTTACATTTCTTTCACCTCACTTTCCCCCTTCCAATAAAAAAATCTACACCTAAAGAAACAGTCATTTGCCGTTTTCCATTGTAGATGTATGGCTACACACCAAACCTATGGATCAGGAAGCAGGCACTGCAGGGTTGGAAAGCACTCAGAGAACCCAGCATCACAGTCAGTGCTGAAGGGATGGTTTTCTTTTCTCTTAAATCCACAAGATATTACAGACACTGGAGGGATTAGGACGATGGTTCTCATGCAGTTGGAAGCAGAACCTCTTTTTCCTCTCATTTCTTTTGAGCGGATAGGGGAATTAGACCTCGCCCCTATCTCCTCTTCAGTGAAATCAACCACGATTTTCTGCAAATCCACCCTTTTTATAGGAAAACTCTACTTTGCAGATCTCACCTGGAAATCCCCAATGATTTCTGTTTAAAGCCTCTCAGTTAAAAGGCAACCTCCTCCCAAAAGAGCAAAGTAGGCGGTCAAATTATCTACTCTAGCCCCTTCCTTTCACTGGGGTGGGGAAGACACATCACATGCCCATGAGCTGTCTCTGTCACTAGTATATATATAATAAGGGAAATGCTGAACCAACAGACTTAAGCTGAAGAAAATGTAATTTATGCTACAGAATTTAATCCCATGTGGTCAAGATCTTCCAGTACAGTTACTTTTCTCAGACCCCTTTAATTTAGGGGTCTTCGTTTCCATACTGACATGGGCAAGTTCCATGCACAGCCAAATTAGCTATACGATATCCTGGAGCTGGTAGGAGACTGGGGAACTCAAATCCCTTTTATCCAACATGGATTCCCCTCAGCTCCCAAAACACAAATTAGAATTTCACACATTTTTTTTTAAAAAGTGAGCTCAAAGATTACAAGTTTACAACAGAAAAAACAAAACAAAAACACTTTAAAAAGTGAGGGATTTTTTTAGTAATTGAATTAACTATTTCAGGGAAATAATAGTCCAGTCTTTATAAAGTTGCAATAGAGAGAAGAGAATAAAGGAGAAAACTATTTACAGAAGAGGTGAAGAAGAGTGTCCAAGAATGAAGATCCCAGACTTGCACTTCACTTCTTCTTGGCTGATTTCTTTGCACTGGATTTTGCTTTTGGTTTTGATGACTTTGCCTTTTTGGGCTTTGATGCCTTCACTGGCTTGGCCTTGACAGTCTTTGGCTTCTTGGCTTTCTTTGGAGTGGCTGCTGGCTTCTTTTTGGCTTTCTTGGCAGCAGCTTTGGGCTTCTTGGCTGGGGACTTGGTGGGAGCTTTCTTGGGCTTAGCTGCTTTTCTGGGTGTTGTGGCCTTCTTGACCTCCTTCTTGGCTTTCTTGACTGGTGGTTTCTTGGGTTCATCACCCTTGGCCAGGCGGAAGGAGCCAGATGCGCCGACTCCTTTGGTCTGCTTAAGGACACCAGTGGTGACCAGTCTCTTGATGGCCAATTTGATTTGGGAGTCAGCATTCTCCCCCACTTTGTAGTGACTCTTAATATATTTCTGGATAGATTGGCGAGAGGAGCCAGCCCGACTTTTTTCAGCCTGGATGGCAGCCACTATCATGTCGGAGTACTTGGGGTGGTCTGTTGACTTCTTGACCGCCTTGGCCCGTTTGGGCTTGGCGGCAGGGGCCGAAGCAGAATTCTCAGTCATCTTTTGCTTTCCCTGTGGGCCAAGGGAATCGGAAGAGCCCTGTGCACAGGGTCGTCAAGCTGCCTCGCTCCCTGTTGGTTCCCAGGCGCCCTCGCCACGTGCGGTGCTTCGTCCCAGCAGCCAAGTGGAAGGTCTAGCCTGCAAGACGGGCAGTGGGCGGGGGGGGGGCTTCTCCTTGCCACAGGCAGATGAGTTTGCCCCTTCACGACCAGCGTCCCCTCCTGGCAGCGGCGGGCCCAGGTGCCTCTTCGTGGGTCGGTCCTTTGTGGGCTGAGCCTGGTCTGTGCCTCTGTGGCAGTCGGTCAGGGCTTGGATCCCTCTGTCAGGCTCAGAGTGGCCGCCCTCCCTCCCTCCTCTCTCTCTCTCTCCCAGCTGCGCGTCTCGTTCCCCCCCGGCAGGCTCGGCTCTGCCTCCCTCCACGTCTCCCGCACGATGTCTGGCTCTCCAGGCAGCAGCCTGCGCATCCGGGTATTTAGCGCCGCGGTGCGGACCGCGGTGAGGACAGGGCTGCTGGCTGCCTGCTCAGGGCCCCGAATGGCGCCGCGCCGCCGCCATCTGTGTTTCTTCCGCCGCCCCAAGCGGCCCTTTCCCCCCTCCCCGGGCCGCCCCGCGCCCCCCCGCCGCCGCCCCCGGCTGCCCCGCTCCCTGGGCTCCCCGCCGCCGGGCCCCGCCGCCGCCGCCGCCGCCCCCCGCCCGCTCAGGCCGCCCCAAACGGCGCCGGGTGCTGCCGGGGCCCCGCCACATTTCCCCTTTGCGCCCCCGTAGCCGGGCGGCCGGGGGGGCCCCGTTCGGCACAAGCCAGCGGGGGCAAGGGCCAGGCCTGGGCCGCCGGGGGACCCCCATCCCGGCCCGCTGCGGGCCCCGGGACCCTCTCGGGGCCCCCGGGAACAGACCCCAACTAACACAGGGAGCCCCGAGCCAGGCGAGGTGCAGCCCGACCTGGCCGGGGAAGAGGGGGAGGGGTGGCTCCCCTAAGGTTGGGGGGCTCCCAGGGGGGAAGCCCCCGCCCTCTGCCCCGGGACCCCCACTCCTGCCCCCTCCCCAAACTCGTGCTCTGCAAAACTTTCTTTGCTGTTAGATGGGAAGTTTGCAGCCATACCCCTCCCCCAGGCGTCCCCCTGGCTGCCCCCTGCCAGGAGCTGGGGGCACACGGAAAGGGGACATGCCCCAGCCATGGCTGAGCCATGTGGGGGCACCAGGGATAAGGAGAGGACTTCCCTCAATTACCCCTGTCCCCCAAAACAATACCCTACTGGGCACAGAGATTCCTAAACAATAACAAATCCAGCTGCCATGGAGAAGAAATTGGGGTACATAGACTCCCCACACGTCACGTATCCTACCCAAGCCCTTCGCACACATTCAGTCTGATACCCCAGGGGCTTCACCTGCCCCCTCCCCATCCCGTTTGCCCTCAGAAACTGTTTTGGAGACTTGCACAGGAGCAATCCTGAGCTGTTTTATTTCCTCCTGCATATTTTAGTAAGGAATCGATTGTATCGTTTAAAAATATATTTCCACGGTTTTTGAGGAGACTAGAGGAGGGGGGGAACTTGGGACTGCGAGAGGGGCAGATCATCAGCAGTGTATGTAATTTACATATCCTGGGAATGTGTTTAATTGCTATTAGATTAAATGTACGTGCCATCGCCATTTTGCTGGAAGGATATAGGTTGCTTTCTTCCCTCTTTTCCTTTTATAACACGTGAATAAAATAACATCGTGAATGCAGAAATTGAGATGCGGGGCTGAAATCTGAGACTTTATGGTATCGAGTAATTTCAGATGGAGGGAGTTAAAATTATTCTGAAATACTTTTTTTTAATAACCATAAAATAACCTGCAATCCTAGCAACACGAAAACGACCAAACAAATATATGTACACATATATGAATCCACATATCGCTACCCACCCACCCGTCCGAGCAAAATTACAAGGTTTGACATAGGGAATAATCATACAAATAGTTTGTCAATTAAAAAAAACAATGCAAGGGAATAACTATTTGATTTAGATACAGAGTTTAAATCCTCAACCGTTTGTCCTTGAAATTTCCATCTCTTTCTCTCCTGCCCCCCTTCTGGTTTGTGTGCTCGTATACCGTATACCCCGTCTAATAGTTTTCTTTTTCAATTCAGATGGGTGTTTTTTTTTTTAATTGGGAAGAAGCGAACACACGATTTAAAATAAGTAAATACGTGGAGCAGAGAGACAGCCTAATAGATGTAGCCCGATAGTTTAAGGGAGGAAAGCATTCAGTGAGCTCTAGGGAAAAGTGAGATTATTAGGCGAGAAGGGAATAGGATCTAACATTTATAAAATATTTTAATCCAAATTGCGATCCGTATCTTTAACAATAGGCTCGCAGGATTAGACTCAGGACGCTGTTGCTTCATTCAGAAGCTAGGTTTGCCTCATGCACTTTAGCAGCAGTTTAACGTCTGTGAGACAATTTATTGAACACGAGGGGATTTATTTAATGACGTGGATGCGTAACGAAACCAACCGGCATAAAAAAATATATAAAAAAAAACTGCCTTCATGCAAATGAGTCCCCATTAGCATGATGTGCTAGAACGAATATTTAGATAGAACAGCAGCAGCAAACAGAAGTATTACAGGGGTAAAAAAAGTAATGCATTACATTCTTTGAAAAGTCACGAATCTCAATGAAAAATATTTTAATGTGGAAAAGAAACGGTGAAGAGACATCGGAAGACCCCACTTTTATGCAAGAGCCATGCAAAAAAAAAAAAAAAAAAAAAAAAAAAGTACATCAAATGCATTGCAAACAAAACTCCCCAAAAGGCATTTGCTAAAACATTGAGTTGAGCAGACTTCTGGGAGGGGAGATCAATGAATAGCTGCACAGTATTTTCCTCATATTTATGTTTGTACTTAGTCTCGTTGGCTGTGGCCACAACAGGAATAATTTCAGAGGAAAAAACCCTCGTAGAATACATTTTCAAAGCTTAAAAAAAAAAAAACACTAAACCGAAATAGTTTGATATCGTTTGGGGTTATGCGCGCAGGGAACTCTACCTTGTTCTCTCTCTAATCTTTTAAATTTAAAATCACCCACGCTAATCCACTAACAATCCTGCGTGTGCGTGGAAGGTAGCCATAGCTGCTTTGAAGTATTTCAGTCAGCTGGCTAACGTGCGAATAGAGAAAAGGATTCCTGCCTTTAACTACACGCCACCGTAGGATGCCCAAGCAATGAATGGTGGGAAATGTAGTATCCTAGTCAATGTATGCCTTATTAAGCAACAAATCCTGTCGCTGAGCTGCTACTAAGGGTGACCTTTCAAGGAAATGGAAAGCTGCTGTATGAAAAATATAAGCTACACGCTATTTCTGATTAATTCTGTACCACATTATCATGTTTATGATACAAAGATACTATACATATATATAGTACACAGTCAGAGGGATAGTTGTGTTAATCTGTATCTGCAATAATGAGGAGTCCCATGGCACCTTAAAGGCTAACAGATTTATTTGGGAATAAGCTTTTGTGGGTAAAACCCTCTTCATCAAATGCAGCAGGTTTTACCTATGAAAGTGTATGCCCAAATAAATCTGTCAGTCTTTTAAGGTGCCACAGGACTCCAGATTGTTTTTATAGTACACACTGCCCTTCCTTGATGTTTTCAGGCTCTGCTTTTGTGATCAAATGCATAGCCTGTGATTATAACTTATGGAACAGAGCTATAGTGCATAAGGCGCCTGTGGTGCAAAGCTCGCATGCCCATTATTAAAAACGGACAAATGCAATACGTAATCCTAACTCCCTTTGATTAACACTACGTTCACATCACATTACCTGTGCTTGCGAAGCAGGGGTTGTGTTGGATCCCAAGCCATTGTCTTGTTGATTACATAGCAGCAGATCTATCTGGAAATTTAAGATGGCACAGAAAGTAAGCAGCAGCCATCTATAAAAGCAGTGCTTCCTGTTGGCAGCATGTCTCACTGGTGATTTATGGTCAGTGTTGCTACCTGTTGTTTTTTAGACTGAGTTTAAGCTGCAGATTTTAATCTATAAAGTCCTAAATGAGCTGGGATATTGCTGCTAGAGAGACTCTCTCTTCTGTGCTGCCACAACTGCAGTCAACAAAGGCATTTGTGTGGGATACTCCTAGATTTAAAAGAGCAGGCACTGCTGGTAGTGTTTTCTGTGAGCAGCCTTTGTGCTGACACAGGCTTCCTCTCTGGTCTAAAATAGCCCATGTTTATTGAACTTAGGCATGTCTTGCAGAATATGCTGATGTGTGGGCTGCTACAGAGATGAACCTTTGAGATTCATCAGATGGGTGGTGGGAACAAAGCATTGAGTGTTTTATACAGAATTTTGTTTGTGTACTTCCTGGCAGGGACACCCAGGGCTTTGGATAGAAGGAGCCCTCCCCCTTTTATAATAAATCTAATAATAATAATAATACTTCTCCCTTCCTAATATTGCACACTGAATTGTACTGAACTCTGTTCAAATCTTCTTTATCCAAGAATCATGAGTATTTCATTCAAGACAAAATAGAATGAATAGAGCAGGATGTTCCCTACCATGCTAGAAAGGACAGAAGTACGTGGTGCTCTTACAGATTTCTATTTTCAGATTTCTGCTGACCCCGTTCAGCAGTTAAGATTTTGGCAGGGGCGCAGGAGGGTGGTGCACCTCTTGAATGCTAACAGTCATCTATGTCTATATGACATATTCAGATTACGTACAATCTGAGTTTTTCTAAATTTCTGGCTCTCGGGGTTGCAAAAAAAACCTTTAAAAATGGGAGCCAATTATAACTGAGTTACTTTTCTGAGTCTGCAGGCAACCTGAAATAACATCTCTGCCCCTTACTAATCTCCATGGAGAGTCAATGCCAAAGGCTGATAACACGTAATGTTGACGTTAGCTATGTCAATATTGATCAGAATAGTGGATGGAATGTTGGCAGGGTTGGTACAGGGAAGAACCCAAGAGCTGCACAAAGTCAGGGATAGTCACAAAGACAAAAGGGCTTAAACAGCAGTGCTCTGTAGTATGCCACTGCTACAGTGAGTAATGCTGAATGACAAGAAGTATCAAATAAATGACAGTTTAGATATTACTTAATATCCATATCTAACCTTTGGTCTTTGTGTACATCTCCCATTGCCATCAGAGGGAGTTGTGTTACAGCTGGTGAACAGTATGCAGTCTTACAGTCAGACCCATCACCTGATCGTAGTTAACAATGGAATTTTGCTATCTCTATTGAATAAGTTGAGAGGCTTAGGCTTGGTGGAACCTTACTGCCAGTGAAGTGCATCTAGCTTTGGCTTCTGAACACCAGCGTCCATTAGGGCTAAAAAGTGCACAGTACCTGTATATCTTCGTGCTCTCAACACTAGACTGAATAAAGGAGACTTTATCTCAAATACCATTCTTCAGGCAGCTGGCAGCAGTGAGTGGCATCTCAAAAGCATCAGGTACAGCACCTTAGCCCCTTTCAGGGATATTTAATATAAGAAAAAAATGTTGCTATTGAAGTTTTAGGTTAATCAGCATTAGGAATCTCCCAGTGTTTTGACCACATGGAGTACTTTCATTTCCCTGCCTCCTCCACTATTCTGTTAATCATCTTCTGCACCATTGTATATCTTTAGACCCATGACTAAGGCCAAATCTAGTTCTCCTAACCGGGGCCGGACTGAGCCATTCCGGTGCCCCGGGCAGACAGGTTAATAGCACCCCGGGCTGGGGGAAGGCACATGCGCGGCCCCGCCCCTGCCTGGCACCCCGGTGGGGGAGGGCGCGTGGAGCTGGTGGCGGCAGGATGCACGTGCCCGGCTCTGCCCAGCCCAGCTACCGCTGCTGGAGCACAGCCCAAGGCCGCCCGGGGCAGGCCGAGCCTGGGCGTGCAGGGCCCCGTGGCCGCAGGGGGAAGGGCGCTGCTGGCCGGCGCTACGGGGGTTAACACGGCCCCCACCCTGGGCGGCCGCTGCAGGGTGGCCGCTGGGAGCTGCTGCAGCCCACGATCCGGGAGCCGGGCACGCGGCACCTGATGGCAGCTATAAAGGGGTGCTGTGTGCCCCTTACAGCTGCCATCAGGTGCCCCTCATAGGTTGGCGCCCCGGGCAGCTGCCCAGCTACCCCATGCCTTAATCCAGCCCTGCTCCCAACCGTGGCATCAGAAAAGAAGCAAGAGGGCTAGAATAGATTAATATGTTCATTAGGGGCACATTCCCAACCAGTGCTTTGTAGGCTGGGCTTCCATCACTTGCCTAGCTAAAGGCTGTTCTATCTCCACCTATTGGAAATCTCTGTGAGGGTGCCCTCCTCAGTGCTGATCATCCAGAGGGACCAGCCTTCCAGTCTAACAAGTCAGGCACCAGTGGTCAGGTGGGCTGCATGTCTAGCAGAAGGTCCATAGCTGGGAACTTTCTCATCATCCCACATGGTGAGTTTAGATGCAGGGTCAAGCTCAGCCAGCCCAAACAAGCTCTTTGACCTCTCATCTGCAGTCTTCACCATGCAGCAGTATGTGAGTAGAGGAATGAGCTCAGTTGGTTGGACTGTGTTTGTTCCTTGGAACACAAGGAAGAAGAGGAGGTACAGGGCTCACATCATCTCTTGCCACTGATGGATCTGGCACGTTAGCAATTCACAACCTGAAACTTTCTTTATGGCAAGAACCAGTCCTATCAGGTGTTTTAGCATCAAGGAAATTTGTAGTTACTGATTCTGTACACGCTGCACTCAACTTCGCTCTCTTGGCATCAGTGAACTATCAGACCAGAGTAGCATAGGATCTAGGTGCTCAGTGCCAGAATCTTTGAGATGAGGAAGAATTGTGTGACCTAAATGGGCATCTCCACCTGTGAGGATTTCCAGGCTCACTGGTGCTAATCAGCACTTGTTGAAAAATTTCAGACATTCTTCAGACAAAACAGCTGGTAGAAGAGCTGTCCAACTAATCCAAGTGACACGAGTTACATTCCTCTCCTTCTCTGCAGCCATTTTGAATATACTGCCTCAGATTAAGTCAGGGACTTCACCTGTATGCTAGTCATGCTGTATAAAATCCACAGAAGATGCAGCAGCTTGTAGCTGATGTCTTTTGAGACCAAAATACACAAGGTCACTTGCTAGTGTCTGAGAATGGATTAAGGGGAGGAAAGGGCAGTTATTAATGTCCATTTCTTTGAGGGATCAGTTTTTTTCTTTTGCTAGGATTCTAATTCATCAAAAGAAGTAATGAGTACCTATGTCCCTCCAACTTACATCAGTGAGGGGCTATTGCTTTTTTTATACTGTTTTATTGGCGAGTTTGGATAATGACAACCTAGCCGTTTCAACAGAGGAATGCCACTGCCCCATGACATTTGGGATCATGCAGCCATCTTGACATAACTACAGAGTTGGTTACTGCTGTGTTAACTATATTGAAATAAATGGGACTAGAGCAGTGGATTTGAATGATAGGTATATTTACCTCTGAGGATACACAGAGGCTTTCCAAGGGGGTACCTCAACTCATCTAGATATTTGCCTAGTTTTACAACAGGCTACATAAGAAGCACTAGCAGAGTTAGTACACACTAAAATTTCACACAATGACTTATGTATACTGCTCTATGCACTATACACTGAAATAAGTACAATATTTATAACCCAATTGACTTATTTTACAATTATATAGTCAACATGAAAAAGCCAGCAATTCTTCGGTAATGCTGTGCTGATACTTGGAATTTTTATGTCTGATTTTATGAGCAAGTATGTTTTAAGTGAGGTGAAACCAAGGGGTACACAAGACAAATTAAACCCCTGAAAGACATACAGTAGTTTGAAAAGCTTGGGAGCCACTAGCCTAGATAATCAATTATGTTAACATGATCTGTCAATGTCCCACACTAAGACTAAGGCTAAGTCAACACTACAAGCTTCTTGCACAAGAAGTTTTTTGCAGAAGAGATCTTCCACAAAAACTTCTTGCACAAGAGAGCATCCACCCTGCAAAAATCCCTGTTGCCCATCCACACACCTTTTTGCTCAAGGGTTCTTGAGCAAAAAGGAGTTATTCCTCATAGGAGGAGGAATACCTACACCAAAAAAACCCGTTCTTTCATTTTACTTGCGCAAAAACGTGCTTGAGGTGTGGACGCTCCGCAAGTTTTTGTGCAAAAACTCTGTAGTGTAGACCTAGCCTAAGTAGTTAAAGATTGTTCAGTGTTTTGAGTACAGAGAGCTCAGGGTGCTTAGGCCTATGCTAGAGCAGGTAGGATGTAAAATGCCCCTGAAAACTACATTAAGAGGTATATGATTTGATTTCTTAAAATCAGTCTGAATTTTTAAACTTTTATAAGGGATATGGTGGATTCTTCCTCAGCATGGTTCCAGGAGTGGTATCACATAGCTTGTGCATGAGCTATCTGGTTCACTGCAGGAGTCACATGGTGTAGTTCTAAAGCCTGGATCAGATGATCAGAACAGTTATTGGATTTTGATCAAACTCTAATAGCCCAGCCACTCCAGGCCTCCCAGTTTCTCTGAGCACAGCAGATGGTTGCATACATGATCAATGACATGAAAAATCCATTTAGGAGCTCATCATTTAATATGCCAAAATTCTTCAGGAATGACTGTATTCCTGCTTAGGATTATGTCAGCAGAGTGCCTTGGGCCGCTATGATTTCTTCCTTTCTGACTGCTGCAGAGCACTGAGAACACAAGAGAGGGGGGAGTTGACAGCCCAACAGGATGGACTTCAGAACAGCCAGTTATTTATTTTTACTGCACTTCCAGTCAGGAAGATAAATCACATGCTCAAGGTACAAAAGTCCCCTTGCATCTGCTAGCCCTAGCTGTGCCTGAAACAGATCTCCCCTTCTTCCATCCCACTAACGACATATAAAACCTAGTAGCAGGAGGCGGGATGGGTGGGGACAGTGGAAAGAGCTGGAGGGGAGCCGCAGCTAGAGGAAAGGAGCTGAGGGTGATTTTGGACACTGCTTCTATGACTGAAGAGTTTTAGTTTTTCCTCAAGGAGCTTACAGCAAGTGCTGGCCAAAAAACAAGGGATGCTGCTGTCAGGAGGAATGAGTCAGCTACAGGAAGCTCACTACAACAGGAGAGAAACTTCAGGTGGCTGCTCTGAAGGCTACAGCCTGGTTTATAAGAGCCATGTGGGGCTAGTATAGATCAACAAGATCTAGTCATGTAAGCGAAGGTGTAAGAACAGGCAGAATCCAGATCTAAATTTAAGCCCCCCAAAGGAAGGGTGCACTCAGCAGTCTATCCCACATCACTGGTTTCTATTACATGGATGTCTTCACAGGCAAAAAAAGAAGTCTTTAGCTAACCCTGTTGTATTTGAGCTGAGGCCCCGCAAAAAGCTTAGCACAATCATTAGGCATTGATCAGCTTATGTAGTCCAAAAATCAATTAAGATTCCATAGACTTTGATCAATTCAAGAGAAAATGTGCAAACCTTCCCTCACACCTCCCTGGGTAACTACCTGTGACAGCCTTGGGGTAAATTCAAGTATAATTCAATTTGCAGATGACCCTACCATTAATGAGATAAAACAAAGACAGAAGAAAGCTATAACAGGACCTGGAGAGATTAGGAACCCTTGCACTTGGCTGAGTGGGGGCAGTGAAAATATTTTTACATTTACCTGTACTCTGAGGGGGGAGGAAGAAAGAAAGTGGGCCAACAAAGCTTTGAAGAATCAGTAATGTAGCTCTTCCCCCTTGCCACACTTGTGTGGGGAAAAATATCTATCATTGCCTTCTCAGGCAGGACTGAAGGTGATCCTCATTTCCTTGGACAATTGGACCAGGAACTTTTCTGTGGTAGAGTATGAAATAATCTCCTTCACTCCATCCACAAACCCAAGGCTAGGGGAGTGGAGATGCTGTTCAGCATTTCCGCTCTGATTCCAAATGTAAGAAAGCCATGAGCAAGAAGAACCTCCTATTCACACTCAAAGGACTCAAGACTCCCAGGCCAGCAGTAAGACTATGTAACACACTAGTTACAGAAAAAGGCAACTGTCTTTTCCTTCTTTGGAGGACCAGGAAGGCTGCCAAGGTCACCTGAGCTCTAGTCGAATGCATCCTCCTGATTGGTGGTGGACTGGTGGCGGGACCCATGCCAGTTTGTAGCAGGTCCTGATGCAGAAGGTGATCCAGTTAGAGATGCTCCGAGGACACTGGAAAGCCCTTCATCCTCTCTGCTGTCCTGAAGAAGAGCAGAAAGGCTTGGTATGCTCCAGGTAAAGTGCCAGGGCACATAGTTTCCTCTTCTCACTAGTGTGTGGCTTGGGACAAAAAACACTGGGAGGAAAACACTGCTTTCTTTGCTTCTGTCTTCACAGACAAGGTCAGCTCCCAGACAAATACACAAAGGAACACAGTATGGGAAGGAAATGGACAGCCCTTGGTGGGCAAAGAACAAGTTAGGAATTATTTAGAAAAGCTAAACATACACAAATCCACGAGCCTGGATTTAATGCATCTGAGGGTACTGAGGGAGTTGGCAAATGTCATTGCGGAGCCTTTGGCCATTATCTTTGAAAACTTGGAGATCGGGAGAGATCCCGGATGATTGGAAAAAGGCAAATGTAGTGCCCATCTTTTAAAAAGGGAAGAAGGACGATCCAGGGAACTACAGACCAGTCAGCCTTACCTCAGTCCCCGGAAAAATCATGGAGGGGATCCTCAAGGAATCCATTTTGAAGCACTTGGAAGAGGGGAGAGTGATCAGGAATAGTCAACATGGATGCACAAAGGGCAAGTCATGCCTGACTGATCTGATTAGCTTCTATGATGAGGTAACTGGCTCTGTGAACATGGGAAAGTCAGTGGATGTGATATACCTTGACTTTAGCAAAGCTTTTGATACGGTCACCCACAATATTCTTGCCAGTAAGTTAAGGGAACATGGATTGGATAACTGGACTGTAAGATGGATAGAAAGCTGGCTTGACTGTCAGGCCCAACGGGTAGTGATAGAACGGCTCGATGTCAGGTAGGCGGTCAGTTTCTAGTGGAGTGCCCCAAGGATCTATTTTAGGACCAGTTTTGTTCAACATCTTCATTAATGACCTGGATGAGGGGATGGATTGCACCCTCAGCAAGTTTGCAGATGACACTAAGCTAGGGGGGAGAGGTAGATACACTGGAGGGCAGGGAGAGGGTCCAGAGTGACCTGGACAGATTAGAGGATTGGGCCAAAAGAAATCTGATGAGGTTCAACAAGGACAAGTGCAGAGTCCTGCACTTGGGACGGAAGAATCCCAAGCACTGTTACAGGCTGGGGACCAACTGGCTAAGTAGCAGTTCTGCAGAAAAGGACCTGGGGATTACAGTGGATGAGAAGCTGGATATAAGTCAACAGTGTGCCCTTGTAGCCAAGAGGGCTAATGGCATATTAGGGTGCATTAGGAGGAGCATTGCCAGCAGATCCAGAGAAGTGATTATTCCCCTTTATTTTGCTCTGGTGAGGCCACATCTGGAGTAGTGTGTCCAGTTCTGGGCCCCCCACTATAGAAAGGATGTGGATGCATTGGAAAGGGTTCAGCAGAGGGTGACCAAAATAAGGGGGCTAGAGCACATGACCTATGAGGAGAGGCTGAGGGATTTGGGTTTGTTTAGTCTGCAGAAGAGAAGAGTGAGGGGGGATTTGATAGCAGCCTTCAACTTCCTGAAGGGAGGTTCCAAAAAAGGATGGAGAAAGGCTGTTCACAGTAGTGACGGATGGCAGAACAAGGAGCAATGGTCTCAAGTTACAGTGGGAGAGGTCTAGGTTGGATATTAGGAAAAACTATTTCACTAGAAGGGTGGTGAAGCACTGGTATGAGTTACCTAGGGAGGGAGTGGAATCTCCATCCTTAGAGGTTTTTAAATCTCGGCTTGACAAAGCCCTGGCTGGGTTGATTTAGTTGGGATTGGTCCTGCCTTGGGCAGGGGGCTAGACTTGGTGATCTCCTGAAGTCTCTTCCAGCTCTATGATTCTATGAAGATGTCCTGTTTCACACGGAAGAGATCTCCTTTGGCAGAAAGGCCAGATGGGGTCAAAGTTGAACTTTACCCTTGTGGAATACCATTTACAGCAGCTCTGATATCAGGGTATTAAGCTCTGACAGTTGTTTTGATATTATTGATACAAAGAAAATGAGCTTCCAAGACAGGTGGTCCTTGGAAGGTGGGCCCATGAATGTACTTAGAACCAAGTTAAGGTCCCACTGAGGGACAAGAGCTCGGGCTGGTGAGCCTTGTTGAGAGCTTGCAGGTCCAAGAGGAGTCATAGGCCACCCTGGGCCTTTGAGATTTAAAAAAAAAGTACTGGAAATAGAATCCATTATTCTATACTTGCAACTATGACCCCCACCCAACTGCAGCAACCCTTCTACATCCTGTGTGAGGAGACTCTTATGAGTGGAGTCCCTGAAGAGGGACAAGGGAGGGGCAGAACTCAACTAGAGGGTATAACAGAGTTCCTCTATTGGGAAAAAAAGGTGTTTTGGGGGAAGAGGGGAAACAGATGGATCCTGCATTGAGTTTTGAGGACACATCTGAGGGTGACCAACCAAATACTCAGTTGGCCCCCTGCTTATGACAATTTGAGCCAGACAGGGCAGAGGATGTAGGCGGGTGGTTCAGGTAGAGCTTGTAACCCCCTACTTTTTTTTCCATGGGATGGGCCCTCTGGTGTTGGCTTCCCAGGTCCTAAGATCATTGCACTTACAGGCTGGACTGTGGATATAGTCTTAGTGCCTTCAAGATAGTGCAGGAATCATTTAGTCTATACAGCTTACGGTCCATTTGCTCCAAAAACAGGGCCTGGCCATAGAAGGGGAGGTCCTGAATGGACTGCTGAGCTTCCGCCAACAGGCCAGAGAGGAGCAGCCAAGATGCTTACCACATGGAAATGGTGGAGGCCAGTGTGAGCCATAGAGTCCTCTGTATCTGTAGCTGCCTGGAGGGCTGCTCTGGCTGCAGCTGTGCCCTCTTGAAGGCTCTCTGAATTCCTTCTTGGACCTTCAGGAAGTGACACCTCAAACTTAGCCATAGCCTGCCACAGCATGGAATCGTAGTGGCCAAGGAGAGCTTGGTGACTGGCCACCCTCCATGGAAGGTTAGAAGATGGAATATATCTTGTGTTTAAACAAATCCAGTCTCTGAGTCTTTGGCTCCAGGCCGACCCTGCGTCTCTTTCCAATTGACTGCTTCAACCACAAGGGAGTTTGGGTTGGATGGGTATATAGATACTCATGGGCCTCTGCTGGCACAAAGTATTTGTGGGCAGCCCTTTTAGAAATGGGAGAACAGGGAGGAGGGGGTTTGCTAAAAGAGCTATAGTAATTTTTAATACCCCTTCATATAGTGACAAAGTCACCATACCAGTTGGCATGGACCATAGGACATCAAACAAAAGGTGTCCAATGGAGCCTCTAGCTCCTCTGCATGGAGTCCAGTGTTGGAGGTGACTCTTCAGAAGTTCCTGATGTGCTGTAGCATCATCTTGTAGAATTGGGGGAAGGGGACCCATACGAACCTTGTCCAGCAATGAGAAGGTAGCCAGGTGCCATAGGGTCTGCCCTATTCCCTGGATGTACTTTTAGGACATCATGAGCCTGGGGGGTCCCCAATTCCTACCAGGCAGCCTGCAAAGACTAGGCAACCCCCCAGGCTATCTAGACTACGTTCTGTTTTCGAAAGAGGATATGCAAATGGGAATTTGCATATCTTCTTCTGATCTCATGTTCAAAAGCAGCTCTTTTGAAAATGAAAGTAGTGTGGACGTAGGTTTAAAAACCAACCAAACCAACCCCAAATGCTCTTCCTTAAAAATTGAAGTTTTTTTAAAACTGTAAAGGGTTTTTTCCCCCAAAAAAACGTGTCCAAACTACTTCCACTCTTGAAAGCTCTGCTTTTGAAAGTGAGATCGGAAGAAAATATGCAAATTCCCATGGAAATATGCAAATTCCCATATCTTCTTTCAAAAATAGACCATAGTTTAGACATACCCCCAGGGCTTGCAGAGGTATCCAGGTGCTGGCCACCGGCCTCATGACCATGGGCACCAATTGCAATGCTGAAGTTGTGAATGGTACGCCTAGTGGTGGCTTTGTCCTGGTGCCAAGGACTCCTGCTCAGGTAACAGGCAACTAAGACAGCGTAGCCCGGCCATCCTTCTTCACGTGGCACCAGTTGCTCCGTCCCACTGGCACAAGTCTTTATTGTGGGACTTCAAGGACTGGTGACGTTTAGCAGGTTTGTCTGGGATTCAGGCCTCAGCCGAGGTGCCAAGCTGTCCATCATAGTTCTCAGATCTTCTCCTTTTCTTTGTCACTTGTGTGCCCCTTGCCCAGACCCCAACCATTGTGAGGGTTGCTTACTGGCATGCTTGCACAGATGACCAGGCTTACAGCCGGAGGTTGGAATATGCCCTGTCCCTAGGCAGAGTCCCATTTGGGACTAGCTAAGAAAAACATAACTAACATGCTAACGGATAATTATTTGAGTCTCTTACTGGGAAAATTTATAACTCAGAATGAAGCAACAAGGCCAGCCAACGCAGCAGATGTACCAGCACTGGCAGTAGCAGCAAGAAGGAACAGGGTGATGGGTGCCAGCGATGCCCCTTATACCATGATGTATGCACACTACTCCAAAGGGCACCAGAGCTGGCCCCCTATGGATGCTACCAAGGGAAAATTTCTGGCACCAGTGAATTTAGCGAGCTCACACTTAACATGGAATGGACATGAGCAACCACTCAAAGAATTGGTGCATTCTGGGAAATCAGACCATTTCCAGGTGACTCTGTATTGAGGACACCCACAACCGTTCAAGTTCTTACCTGCTTTTGTTCTTGCAATCAGCACAGGCGCTGCCCCAGCAGCAGAAATGTCTGCAGGAAAGTGAAAACTGATTCTTCCACCAGCTGGTGCTAGTGAGCCTAAAAACCACCTGGCCCCCTGCCCTCCATATAGTTGCTTCTGACTGCAGCATTTAAGGCAGCAGTAGCTGCTGCACTTAGGGGGCTGCTATTTCCAGAATAGAAGGTGGAGCTGAATGGGCTAAAACAAAAGCAAAGCAATAACTCACACTCCATTGTGGCATGGTTATCCCATGTACCATCCTACCTGTTCCTCTATAGCTGTGCTGACTTGGGGACACCCATAGGAATGCATACAGCCCTTTACAGCTTGGAGGCAGGCTATAAGCAAGGGGGCTAGCAGCTGAGCAGAGTTGGGTAGGGAAGGAAGCCCACACACACACTCCCCCTTCCCCTCCCCAGCAGCTGGCTCTCAGTCTAATCACCACTTGCCATAAGAACAGCCATATTGGGTTAGACCAAAGATCCATCTAACCCAGTATCCTGTCTTCCAACAGTGGCCAATGCCAGATGCCCCAGAGGGAATGATCAGAACAAGTAATCAAGTGATCCATCTCCTGTCATCCATTTCCAGCTCCCCATTCTTACCCTTTCTGGCTAAAATATTGATAGACCTAACCTCCATGAAATTATCTAGTTCTTTTTTGAACCCTGTTAAATTCCTGGTCTTCACAACATCCTCTGGCAAGGAGCTCCGCTGGCTGACTCTGCTTCAAAGAAAAATTTCCTTTTAAACCTGCTACCTATTAATTTCATTTGGTGACCCTTAGTTCTTATGTTATGGGAACAAGTAAACAACTTTTCCTTATTCACTTTGATACCTGTCATGATTTTATAGGCCTCTAACATATCCCCCCCTTAGTCTCCTCTTTTCTAAGCTGAAGAGTCCCAGTGTTCTTAATCTCTCTTCATATAGGGCCCATTCCAAACCCCTAATCATTTTGTTGCCCTTTTCCACTGCCAATATATCTTTTCTGAGATGTGGTGACCACATCTGTACACACTATTCAAGTTGTGGGTGTACCATGGATTTACATAGAGGCCATAAGATATTCTCTATCCTTTTTTTAAAATGATTCCTAGCATTCTGCCAGATCTAGGCAAGGCAGAAGAGGCCCTACCTCCAGGCATGATCCGCAACCCAGCCTTCCACCTATCTGGTAGGCATGGAGGGTCCCCCATGAAGGTTAAAGGGTGCTCGGGAGAGGGACAGTCCTGCTCTGTGAGGACACAATAATCTATTCCCCTCTGATAGCTGAAGATTTTATTAAGTTAAACTATTAATGGTGCAGAAGGGCAAGCTGCTGCCTTCACTGTTTGGCTCCGGCAGACACAGCAGTGGCACGGGTAGAGTCCCCTACTCCTCCTTGGGAGTGTACTAGTAGGAGGCAGATTCTTCCAAAACCTCCAAGGGACTGGCCTTGCCCTAGGACAGACATGGTTCATGGGTACAGCAACCTGCTTTCAATACAGTCCACAGAGTGAGAGTACAGTTCCCAAAGGCTTTAATGCGCTCTATCCAACTTTGCTTCTTGCAGGAGGTCCAGGAGCACTTGTGCAGAACACGGATTCTCCCGTATGGCTAACCATATTGTGTCTCATGGTGCACGGTCCTTCCAGCACATCCATGCAGGCTCACAAAGCAGTTTGGAGGTGTGGGGTAAGAGGGGAGAGGGCCACCCCAAGGCCCCATGGATGCACCCTGCAAAGAGTGCTTGAGGCAGGAGCAACATCTGTGTTTCTTCTGTCTTCAGCTGCTGGTTAAAAGATATTGTAGATTTAAAATGTTCCCCACCCACAAAAAAAACAAAAAACAAAAACAACAAAAAAAAAAAAAGTGACGTATCTATAAAATATATCTTTTCACATATAAAATCCTGAAGAAGGTGCATGTAGGAGCCAGTCCAAACGATGTGCTCAGATATGCAGATGCATGGGATGGGGACTGGTGAAAGACATGGGAGCTGGTTTCCTCAAAGGGGTGTTAATGCATGGGATGCAGCCACCCCCTCCCCACAACTGAGGAATGGAGCAAAACAAACCTAAGGAGGAAATTAAAAAAAAAAAAAAAAATCATCAAGACCTGTGGCTTAAAGAACTTCAGAGCCACCGGGCCCCAGAACTCTGGGACTTCTTCAAATCCAGGTGAGGGTCACATATTCTGAGACTCCAGCTAGTGGCACTGCTTGTACTGCAGCTGTGCGGGCCCACAGCCAATCAATCAGATCCCCCTGGTGGGCAGGGATGGGTCAGGGACCCCTCCCATATGCACATTTGGTGCCTCTGTTTGGCAGCTGTGCAGGCAACAATCCCCTTACCAGAAAAGGGGCAACAGAGCAGCACTCGGGCGTTACTGCTTCCTCTCCTCACCAGGTTGCTCTCACGCCACACAAGCGCCCACCAGTAGGCATGAGCAGGGCCTAGAGAGCAGGAGGGTTCCTTTGTGCTGAGAGGTCCCAGCAGGAAGAGAAACCACAAAGGAGGGAAAAAATGTCCCTTGGATCAGATCCAGCAAGCACCACACATGTGACAGTGCTGGCTCCTGACTCACAGCTGAGCAGACATGACCCAGCAAGCGGAACAGGCTCCCAGTTTAATCCCCCTCCTCTGCCTTCACCGTACCCTTGTCAGGAGAGGCCCAGAGTCTCAGTGGAGGGGGAGGGTTTGGCTGAATGGGAACAACTTTGGCACAGACTTAATGGGCTCTAGCAACACACAGAACAGAGCCCATGCCTGGGATCCCATTACAAGGCCAGACCTTCCTCACCCTAGAGTTCCCCCTGGTGCTGGAGGAACTGCAAACCCCTCCCTCATGCGCTGGCCCATAAGGTGCACTCATCCGTGCTGTGGGTGGGCGCTTGTACAATGCAGCTAGCTCGTGGCGGCTCACCTCTACTCGCTGATGCTGTTACACAGCGTCTCCTTCTCCTGCAGCGCTGCCATGGCCAGGCGAAGGTGCTCCTTCAGCTGCTCAATCTCCCGCTCCGAACGCAGCTTGATGTGGTTCAACTCCACATAGACATCCTGGTATTTCCCTGAGGCAAATCTCTTATCCTGCAGCGGAAGGCGAGGAGTCACCACCCAGTGCCTGGTGTTCATCCCAGGGGAGGGCAGCCGCCACCAGGAGGAAAGCAAGACTTAAGCATTTGAGTCTCAGCCAGCCAGGCAAGCAGTGGGAGCACAATACAGACCCCTACAAGATGGGACACGCATGACATCCATGGAGAGCAACTCAGACTGGCTGTTCGGAGAAAGGTGGAGGTGGATAAGAGGCTGAAATGACAGGACTGGGCAGCTATAGAGCGACAAGCCATTATGGACCGGAAGGGCAGGTTCCTGCAAGCTGTTCAGCTATATGTGAAAAAACTTAAACAATGAATAATCTAGCAGCATCTTAGAGACTAACAAAACATGTAGCTGGTATCATGAGCTTTTGTGAGTACAACCCACTTCTTCAGATGAATGCAGTATTAAAATTTTGGAACTGGACTTAATAGGGGACCAGCTTCATGTAACATGAACACTAATTCACTATTTTTTCCCCTTTCTTCTTCCCCTACCCTGTCCCCTATTTATTTTGGAACTGGATTTTAATACTCCATTCATCTGAAGAAGTGCGTTTTCTTGTACCCACGAAAGCTCGTGATACCATCTGTTTTGTTAGTCTTTTAAGGTGCTGCTCAACTATTTGTTGTTTAAGTTTTTTCCAGTTACAGACTAACTCAGCTACCCCTCTGAAGCGATGTGTGAATTCAGAGTTGGAAGTAGGGGAGTAGACAGCTGTGTCACCAGGAGGGCAGTGGGGGTGTGACTCAGAGCAATGGGACATTGGCTGGATCTTAGTAAAGTTCGCTTTATGGTGAGACCCATTCAGTTGTGAAAGTCTCTTTAGAGAGGAAGTGGTGAAAGCCACCTCACTCGGGCCAGTTAGAACAGAAACAGACATAGCAACTACACTGCATGGCCAGGGAAGGAGTACTAGGGCTCTCAGGAAAGCTTCATCTTCTCTCCTGGCAACACCATAGTGAGAGAAATGGGGAAATAATGGTGAGGAGGTCTCAGGGCTGGCTTGAGCCATTCCTGCGCCCTGGGCAGCGGGCGTGCAATGCAGGCGTGGCTCCGCCCCCAGGCACACGTGCAGCCCCGCCCCCCCAGCGCGCTGCACCCCTTATAACTGCAATCGGGCGCACGGCGCCTGATGGCAGCTCTAAGGGGCGCCATGTGGCCCCTGGGACGCAGCACCTGATGGCAGCTCTAAGGGGCTCCGCGCGGCCCCCAGACCTGAGGTGTGTGGCGCCTGATGGTAGCTCTAAGGGGCACCGTGCGGCCAGCACCCCTTACAGCTGCCATCAGGTGCCCCCCATAGGTTGGCACCCCGGGCAGCTGCCCAGCTAGCTCCCCCCTTAATCCAGCCCTGGGAGGCCTAGGCGTGGATGGGGAGACTTGCAGACCCAAACCACTCCCGCTCAGATTTCATGCTCCATGATTTCCCTGGTCCTGGCTCCAACTTAGTGAAGTCTTTCCATCCCTCCCCTCAGTCAATGAGCCCCCAGGAAGGAGAGAACGGCTCCCAGGAAATGGTACCTTTTGCATCATCTGAAGCTCCTCTTTTAGACACTGAACCTCTTTCTTCAAATACTGGAGTTCGTTCTCCTTCACTCGAAGCAGCACCTGTGAGGAGAAGAGTCACTCCAGGGACCGCTCTGAGACACTGCAATGATACCATGCATGTTGGAGGGGGTGAGGAAGGGAGAGCCAGGAAGTGCTGCAGATCTAGAGTTGAAATGCAGTGGCAAAGCTGCAGGAGGGAAGCTTGGGTAGTAACTTCCTGCACTGTAGCCTGTGCCATCAGCTGCTCTGTTTCATGCGAGTTTGTGCCCCCTGAAGGCATCAGACTAGCCAAGTCCACCGCGCACCTTGCTGCTCTTTTGAAATCCAACAGAGCCAGTACTGCAGGGTAGGCAGCCGGGTTGAACGTTGGGTGTCCAGTGCACCCCACTGGCAGCTGGGCCTGCTACAGAAGAGGGCCAAGCAGCACCAGCAGGCCTCTTTACCTCTAGTTCACAGGAGCTCCTCTCACTGTTGTGCAAGGCCCCATCCCCTGTGCCCTGGGAGGCGATGAAGGTCCGTAACCTCTGGATCTCCTCAGATAGGCACCTCTGCAACTCCTGGGGACCAGAGCAGAGTCATCAGGGGCTGGGCATATGTCCATGGGCAAGCGCATTCCCCTCCCCCAACTCCAGCTTACAGGGTCCATCTCCTACTTGGCTTTGGACAGCAGTTTATTTGTTAAGGGATTCCTGGCCCCACAGTCAACATAACCCTGGGATCTCCCAGCCTGCTGTACATAAGACTCAGCCCTCTGGGCAAGCATGTCTCTTGCCTGGTTCTGCTGGAGCAGCTCCTTCCCCTCCTGCTGGCAGCACTGCAGCATCTGCTCCCGCTCCTCTGCTTTCTGGGTGAGGTCACCGATTTCCAGGCACTTCTGGGAGTACTGCTCTGAGAGAACCTGCAGCTCCCGCTTCAGAGAGTCCACGTCCGACCTGCTGCCCAGAACAGGACGTCAGAGAAGCAGGGCTCCCCCGGTCCTCTCCTGGGGCCTGATCTCTCACCATCACTGCCCTCTGCCCCGGCTAGACACCACTCACTGCCCCTGCCCACACTCACATGGAGACACCCATGCCACCGCTGTTACTCATAAGGCCCTCTCCCCGAGCAGCTAATAATCAGAGGAAGGGGCCCACTGAAGCTGGGAGAGGAAAGAAGCGAAAAATCCAGAGAGAGAAGGAAGGAGGCACCATTGCTTGTTGGTTCCTCTCTAAGCTTAGAGGGAGGTGATGTCCTGCTCTCATGGTTAGCAGCTCAGGCCATTGTGCCCATACAGCGGCCCCTTCCCCGGAGGCAGCACTAGGAGGCAGCCAGCATTGGCTTCTAGCCTAGCTGGAAGGCTTAGCGGATTAGAATATAAAAATCCACTTTTCAGCCCAACATCGAAGGGGATCACACCCTGCCCCTTGCTCCACTGAGCAAGCTCTGTCTAAAAAGTGCCCTAACATGCATGGAACCTGGCCTGGGCAGCACCTGGAAGGGACAGGGCAGAAGGGACTGTGTAGAGACTCCTTACTGGTGCTGTCTCCGGAGAGCCTCTGAGCCTGACCCGCCCGGCTGGACATTGCGTGTCCTGCCCACCTCCTTGTTCAGCTCCTCCTTGTGCACTTTCTTCAGCGCTTCGATTGCTAGCGAGGGGGAGAAGAGGAAATGTGGAGTAAGTGTCCTGAGAGACCATGTCACGCTCCAGCTCAGCAGCGAGGGTGGTGGGAACTGAAGAGAGGCAGATCTTGAGCCCTCGTTCCCACCAACCACAGCTTCAAGTTTCCTTCTTCCTCCACTCTGTCCCAGGCATCTGCTCCACGCTGACTCCTACCATCCCAAGCCACAGCAGGCAGCCCATACGCCGCTCCCGGGCGATACTACAGCCAGAAGCTTACTGTGGCAGTGCAGAGATTCCCTTTCCTTCGTGGAGGTTACGGCCAACTCCCAACATGTGTGTGCAGGTGGGGGTTGGGGGAGAAAAGGGCTTCTGGGGCACAGGTCTTGCTTTTTAAAAATGCAATAACATCTCACACCCAGGTGACTGGGTTTATAGGCAGAAGGAGAGAAATCCTGCCTCATAGGTGCCTGGGATACTCAGCCACATGGCCATGTATTCGGCTAACAAGTGAAGGACATTGTAACTGTCCTGCTGGTCCCTGCTAGTGAAGCTACTCATTCACCACCTCCCTTCCCATACCCACCTCCCTGGATAAGGTGTTTTCCCAGACGTATTCTGAGGCCATTGAAGGGATGCAACAGCCTATTCAGAGAGAGAGTTAGCAGCACGGGGGCATATACACAGCACAGGCTTCTTGGAGCTTCGGGGCCAAGGAGGCCCCAGAGAACATGACAGACGCAGGGGTGGGGGGAGAAATATTCACAGCATCTCTCACCCATGTGTCTTTTCAAAGTTCTCATTCATTCAGATTTGGATCTCAGCCCCCTGCAGAGTCTAAAGGGGAAGGGCTGCAGTGAGACGCAGAGATGATTGCTACAGTGACAGAGAAGCCTCAGCCAAGATGTAGGTGCTGTACATACACAGATAGTCCCTACCAAAGGATTTATAAAATCAGGGGAGGACCAAAAGTATAGAAGGGAAGTGACTTGCCAAGGTCAGCTAGCAGGTGAGTGGCAGACCTGGGACTAGAACCCAGGTCCCTCCAACTCCCACAGCAATGCCTTATCTATTGGACCACAGAGCCCTAGTGCTACAGGGAGGCAATCTTGTGCTTTATACATATGGACTGGTCCCAAAGAGGCTGCTACCTGCTAAGGTCAATAGGCGCCAAAGATGCCCAGTGCTTTGGATGAGCACAGCTAGGATGTGTTCCAAAACAGAGACCCAAGAGACATTCCAGGCACGGGAGGGCTCAGGGATGCCAAGGGAAGTGGCAAGCAGACTCCAAGGAAAGTTTGAAAGAGGAGAAATGGCCACCTTGTCCACTAAGAATCCCATCTCCCCTATGTCTAGAGGCACTTGGGCTCTCATGCTTACCTGCAGCTGTAGCTGCTGCCTCCTCAGCCAGGAGTCGCTCCTTCTCCTGCCGCAGCCGCTCCAGCTCCCACTGATGGTGCCGCTGGAGCTCTGACATGACCTTCTGGTGAAGAGATTCCATCTCCGCCAAGCTGCGCTCACATGCCTCCTGCCATGCAGAAGAGGGAAGTAAGAAAAACAGGTGAAGGGGACTAGGACTGAGACGCAGAGAGATGTAGTAAGATATTGTAGGACTGGGCTGGCATTTGCTATGCATAACAGCAGTGAGCACTGTTCAGGCCAACCATCAATACTGAATCAGAGAGGACTCACAAGGATAATATTCTCTCAAAATGGGGTGGGGTGGAGGGGAGATATCGTCATGTTCTTAAGACATTAAATAAGGCTCTTCATCCTTAGATCTTAAAAAGTGCTTGACTAAAGCATCATCCCCTGTTTCTCACATGGGGAAACTGAGGCATGGACCGGGGAGGTGACTTGTCCAAGGTCACCCAGCAGATGAGTGGCAGAGCAGGAAATAGAGCCTTGACCTCCCAAGTCTCAATTCAGGGTTCTCTACATTAGGCCACACTGCCTGATGCCTTTAGTCTTAAAGCTGGGCAGGTTGATGCAACATTCCCCCAACTACTGAAAGCTAAGCTGTGTCTCAAAGAAAAATGAACCCAAGTGCAGCCTCTTTCAAGGCAGCCATCTGCTGCTAAAGGCCCTCCCCAAAGAGAGTGGATACTCAAAGCAGATGAGCAGACATTCATAATAGGATACTCTCTGCACCCCAGGTTTGATGTGCAAAGAGATGAACACAGACTTTCAAAATATCCTCATTGGCACAGGAGTTGGTACTCACTGAAATTAAGTTAAGTAACTCTGAGCTACTGCTCCAGGCTTTATGCAAATTCAGGCAATGTCACTGCATCATTTCAGCATGGTTATTTTTAAGGTTTCCTTTGAAACCATAACAGCTAGAGAATTTCATTCAGAAGGGTCCTTCAGAGTCTCAGTTGACAGCCAAGAGGCCAGGCTGCTTCTCCCCCCCAGTCCTTTTCCTGCTGCCCCTTGCACTCCCTAAACCCAGATGGCACACATCACACTTTGGGAAACACTGCTCACATTAAGATATAGCACTGTATCCTGAGACCTGTAGTTTGCAGCTGGTACTAGAGCAAGAGCAGCTGCTATTTGATCCACTTTGAGTTACACAGTCCATTGGCTCCAGGAAAGTTATTAATTTGATCCTCAAAGGGACAAAATGTGTGTCCCCTGCAATTTGCCCAGAAATTGTCTATCAAACAGACAGGTTAATGGGAAGGAGACAAAGCCATCCTTTAGAGGGGCAGTTTGGACCCAGAAGTTACAAAATGTCTCATCAAAGGCTGATTAGGGAAGTTGATTAATGCTCTTTGCATCATGTGAACTGTGGCTTGTAATGTTAATCAGCCTCACAGGACTGCTTCTAACAAGCTGTATTAGTTAAGGTAGGTGGGCACCCTCAGTGGCAGAGCTAACAGATCACTTGCAATAATCCAGTGACTTGGTGATTATGCCTTTAGCTGCTAAATAAGGAAGGTATTGGAGTAGGTCACTCGGAGAGATTCTATTCATTTTCTTTACATGCCTAACTGGTGCCACATTAGTATGATAAAATTAAGGACAGATTCTGAGCAGCACAGAATGAATTCTGGACCCAGGTCTGTTCAATATTTTCATTCGTGATTTCATAATAGCACAGAATACACTTATAAAGTTTGCAGATGATACCAAGCTGGGAGCGGTTGCAAGTGCTTTGGAGGACAGAATTAAAATCATCTGGAAAAATGGTCTGAAGTGAACAGGATGAAATTCAATAAGGACAAATGCAAAGTACTTCACTTAGGAAGGATCAGTTACACATGTGCAATATGGGAGATGACTGCCTAGGAAGGCATTCTACAGAAAGGAATCTGAGGGTCATAGTGGATCACAAGGTAAATATGAGCCAAACAGTGTAACACATTTTGTTTGTGCAACAAAGCACAAACATCATTCTAGGGTTTATTAGCAGGAATGTTGTAAGCAAGAAAAACACGAGAAGTAATTCTTCTGCCTTACTCTACACTGATTAGGCCTCAACTGGAGTATTGTGTCCAGTTCTGGGCACATTTCAGGAGAGAGAGGTGGACAAATTTGAGGAAGTCCAGAGAACAAAAATGATTAAAGTTCTGGAAAACGTGACCTATCAGGAAGATTGAATCATAGAATACTTGAACTGGGGGCCCTTGAGAGATCATCAAATCCAGTCCCCTGCCCTCATGGCAGGACCAAGCACGGTCTATATCATCCCTGACAGGTGTCTAACCTACTTTTAGATATCTCCAGTGATGGAGGTTCCACAACCTCCCTAGGTAATTTATTCCAGTGCTTAACACTGGCAGGAAGTTTTTCCTAATGTCCAGCCTAAACCTCCCTTGCTACAGATTAAGCCCATTGCTTCTTGTCCTATCATCAGAGGCCAAGGAGAACAACTCCCGCCCCCTCCCCCCATGACACCCTTTTAGATATCTGAAAACTGCTATCATGTCCCCTCTCAGTCTTCTCTTTTCTAAACTAAAGAAGCCAAATTCCTTCAGCCTTGCCTCATAGCTCATGTTTTCTAGATCTTTAATCATATTTGTTGCTCTTCTCTGGACCTTCTCCCACATCTTTCTTGAAATGCAGTGCCTAGAACCGGATACATTACTCCAACTGAGCCCTAATCAGCACAGAGTAGAGGGGAAGAATGACTTCTCATGTCTTGCTCACAACACGCCTGTTAATGCATCCCAGAATCATGTTTGCCTTTTTTGCAACTGTCATACTGTTGACTCATATTTAGCCTGTGGTCCACTATGACCCCTATATCCTTTTCTGCAGTACTCCTTCCTAGACAGTCACTTCCCATTCTGTGTGTGTGAAATGGATTGTTCCTTCCTAAGTGGAGTACTTTGCATTTGTCCTTATTAAACTTCATCCTATTTACTTCAGACCATGTCTCCAGTTTGTCCAGATCATTTTGAATTATGATCCTATCCTCCAAAGCAGTTTCAACCCCTCCCAGCTTGGTATCATCTGCAAACTTAATACACATATTCTGTTGATGAAGATATTGAACAGACCTAGTCCCAAAACAGACCCCTGCAGAACCCTACTTGTTATGCCCTTCCAACATGACTGTGAACCGTTAATAACTACTCTCTGAGAATTGTTATCCAGCCGGTTATGAAGAAGCGAGTTTGTTTAGTCTGGAGAAGAGACAACTCAAAGGGGGCATGATAACAGTTTTCAAGTACTTAAAAGTTTGTTACGAGGAGGGAGGGAGGTAGAAAAAAAAAATTGTTCTCATTAACCCCTGAGAATAGGACAAGCAGCAACAGGCTTAAATTGCAGCAAGGATGGTTTAGGCTGGATATTAGGAAAAACTTCCTGTCAAGGTTAAGCACTAGAATAAATTGCCTAGGGAGGTTGTGGAATCTCCGTCATTGTCTAAAATCTCCAGAGATGGTCTAGAATGGGGTGTCTATAAGTGGCCTGTGGGCCAGACAGTTGGCCAGGATTAGCCTCTGGTGAGGCTATATTTACCTGTGCATCCATAAATACGGCTGCTTGCTGATCCCATTGGCAGATCACTGTTCCCAGCCAGTGGGAGCTGAGGAAAGTTGTGTCCCGATTCTCACTACCTCCCGCAGCTCCCATTGGCCAGAAACAATGACTTGCGGCCAACAAGGAGTTACAAACTCAGCCAAAAAAAACCAACCAAACAAACAAAAAAAAACCCAAAACCCACAAACCCCCAGAGACAGTTACAACTCATAATGGAGAGAATAATTCATGAGTTTGAACCAAACCACCCACTATTTAAGAAACTGAACAGCTATCTACACTACAGCCAAGCAGGACCCTGCTACAACATGGTACCTCCTGGCTCGAGCAATACACAGGGCAGCCTAATAACTTAAATGGAAGCAAGCTGGCAAGGACTCTGCTCAAACCTATGTCCTTGAAGACTTATGGCGTAACCATGCCTCAAACTATGCATAAAAACGGCCATACTGGGTCAGACCAAGGGTCCATCCAGCCCAGTATCCTGTCCGCCAACAGTGGCCAATACCAGGTGCCCAATAGGTCATCATGCGATCCAACCTGTCTCCCATTCCTAGCTGGTTGACAAACAAAGACTAGAGACACCAACAGCTATTAGCAGGGATGATGGACCTATCCTCCATGTATTTATCTGTAACATGCCTGGGACCTCTCATCAATTTTGCTTCTTCATATGGGAATCTTAATACACCTTAACCTGCCCATTCCCCCAGTTGGGGGGGGGGGGGGGAGGAGAAGAGGGAGGTGGATGGCCGAGCCAAGCCAGTCTCCCTAGCATTAACATGTGGGGAGACTTAACCCTTCAAGCAACACAAACCTAAACTCCAAGGCAAAGTGAGGTTTCTGGCCCATTGCTGCCACCACTACCCCTCACCTGGGAGATGAAGCCCTGGGGCAAAGGGACATCTCCAGAGGACTTTCCTGTGTCACGAAGGCTCTCGCTCCGGGCACGCCACGACTCCAGTTGTTCCCTCAGGGACTGGACCTGCACCAGGAAACCAGAACAACATTGACTCCGCCATGAGGGAAAAAGCTCCGATTTGGAATTAGCCATCTGTATCTCAGCCAGAAGCTGGGGGGTGAGGGCCAGTCAAAGGTGACATTTTGGACACTCCTTTATCCAGGGAAAGGAGCGGTCACCCGGTGGGACAAACCCAGCAAATGGGCAGCTAAGTGAGAGCCATGCTGTCCTCTAGAGTGGGGTGGGCAATACTTTTTGCCAGGGGACCACCCTCCCCAGAAGAGGCAGGGCCCGTAGGCTGTATCTTGCCCATCCCTGCTCTAAAGGCAACATGCTGGTAGCGTCTGGCACAAGTGGTTCACGGCCATCACTAGCAACACACTCACTGCTGCCTCAGCTTAGTTCATCAGGTTAACCTCCTCTTCGGAGGGGCAGGACAAGAGGACTGGCCATCCCCAGCGTAAACAGGCTCAACTCCAGTTAAGCCAATGGCATTGCAAAAGTGTATATGAGCTTGGCCTGGGGTCTTGGATATGTGGACAAACTGCTTCTCAAATGTGGGTCTCAGGCAAGGGTGTATCAACCTGCTGTGGAAGCAGGAGTTCTTCTGACCCAGTGGTGGCAAATGGCGCTGCTTTCCCTTCCCACAGAGGGCTGGAGATGGGAGCAGTTGGTGTAACAAGGGACTTCCTGTGTCCCCAGCACTTCAGCCAACTCCTCTGCTGAGGCCCTGGCTTAAAGACATCTGGGAATAAGGGGAAACACCGTCTCACAACCTGGGTAGGAGGAAGTGAGGCCTCGAAAACAGACAGCTCTTACCTCTTTCTCCAAAGCCTCCCTTGTGTCACCATGGCCCCCCTTGCTCTGGTTAAGCAGTGCGGTCAGGGGAATGCGCTTAGACTCCTTCAGGGGCAGCTGTTCCAGCTCCAGCCACTTCTTCTCAATTTCTTCATTCAGTCGACTGCGCTGGTCCTCGGACAGGGCGGGCCCCAGTGGCTCCTGCTCGCACGCCTTCCAGGAGAGGGCCCCTGCTGGACTGTCACCCTGCAGGACCCCAGTGTCAGGAGCCTCAAACCACTTCCTCCTTTCCTCAAAGCGCAGAGCCTGATCCCGTTCCAGGTCCTCCTGCTTGGTGGCTCGGTCAGAGATCCCCTTCAAACTGCCTCTTGTCCGTTGCGGGGACCCCTGATTCAAGGGGGACAGCTCCACGTAGTCAAAGACATGGCGTGGCCCATCTGCCTTCCGGCTACCGCCCTTGGAGATAACCTCCGACCCCAAGCCTGGCCACTGCTCCTCTGACCGGAGGGAGCCTTTCTGGGACACGGAGCTGCGGAAGGAGTTTTCCTTATTGCAGTCAGACAGCCTGAGAATCAGAGCACGAAGGCATGAGAGACACGCAGCGCTGGCAGGCACTGTGCCAACAGCCCACACAACACTCCTGCCAATGCCCTGCAAACCTAACCTCTGGCATACCCCTGGCTTATTCCAATCCGAGGAACATCCCGGCTGTGTCTAGACTGGCAAGATTTTGCGCAAAAGCGGGCGCTTTTGCACAAAAACTTGCCAGCTGTCTACACTGGCCGCTTGAATTTGCGCAAGAGCACTGACGTTCTAATGTAAGAAATCAGTGCTTCTTGCGCAAATACTTTACTTTGACGCTCCTGTTCGGGCAAAAGTCCTTTTGCGCAAAAGGGCCAGTGTAGACAGCTCAGATTTGTTTTGCGCAAAAAAGCCCCGATGGCTAAAATGGCGATCGGGGCTTTCTTGCACAAAACCGAGTCTAGATTGGCCAGGGATGCTTTTGCGCAAAAGCGTCCATGCCAATCTAGACGCTCTCTTCCGCAAATGCTTTTAACGGAAAAACTTTTCCGTTAAAAGCATTTGCGGAAAATCACGCCAGTCTAGACGTAGCCCCCGAGCACAGCCAGCCTGTCAGGCCAAACTTCCCAGTGGCTTTGCGACAGGAACAGACTTCCTATAGGGAGGGCAGAACCAGGCCCAGTTCTAGCAACATGTGTTTTGATCTGAGCTCGAGTGCTGGTCTCTAGAACAGAGCCCACCAGCTGTGCACTCGAGTGCCCCCCTTTGCCCTAATGGGACTCTCCCTGGTCCCCTTGGATGTGCAAGGAGAAAGGCAAATTCAAGCTCAGTGTTGCCTGTTTCTTTCAGACTCTCTTATGTGACATACAGCTGCTCCAGGGACTGGGACACTGGGAAGCAGCCAACCATCGCCCCCACACTCTTCAAAGGATCTGCTTTTAAGTCACCCAGCAGTGCCCTGAATACAACACCTCCAAGTCCATCCTCCCACACTCACCCACTGACATGGTCAGAATGCATGCCCCCAGGATACCCTCATGTGTATCACTGTTGCAAGCAAACATGACTGGCAAAGCAGCTTCTCCCATGCCCAGGTGGGAGTGGGAGGACAAGACCACTTCTCACATTCCAGGAGGGACTGTCTGCTTGTGGCCAACATGCTGACACGAGGGTGGCCTGAGCCATCTGGGTTTGGGGGAGCTGGGGGGGCTGCAGAGGAGGAGATGTTTCCAGATGTACTTACTTTGTGACATCTGGTGCAGTAGCTGGGCGCACGTTCTTCCTCAGCGCCTCGATCCAGTTCCGCCGGATCCCCGAGGTCATTGCTGACAGGGTGAAGGTGGCGTCCTTTGTCTGAAAGGGAGATGCCAAAGGGGGCTCAGCCCACCCTCCCTGCTGACATAGCACAACACAGCAGGCTACAGCCTGGAAGAGGGGAAACACCCACTCGCAGGGCGTGCCGCCCAGTGGAGCTGGGAGAAACCCGCCTTCCACAGAGTTGGAGGAGAACAGCCACCAACAGGGTCTCAACAGCCCCTCTCTGCTCTCCTGTCACACCAACAAAAGACAGGCCTTCAAAAGCATGAGTTGAAGCTAATTCATTACTTGGGCACTGCCAGGAAGGTGCCAGTTAGCAGATCAGCTTCCAAGGCATCCTCCTACCCCCACTCCTCTGTCTCAGTTAAGACTGCGAGTGTCCATCTGCATTCCCAAGGGGCTAGGGAGGCAGGTCCCCTAGGTGGAGTACAGCATAAGACCACCACAAGAACAGCCATATAGGGTCAGATCACAGGTCCAGCTAGTCGAGTGTCCTGTCTCCTAATAGAAGCTAGTGCCAGGTGTCCCAGAGGAAATGAGCAGAAGAGGCAATCCAGTGATCCCTCTGCTGTCATCCATTCCCAGCTTCTGGCCAACAGAGGCTAGGGACACCATCCCGCCCCCCCCTCCCCCATGAACTTCATCTAGTTCTTTTTTGAACCCTGCTAAAGCCTTGGCTTTCACAATGTCTTCTGGTAAATAGTTCCATAAGTTGACTGTGCTGCATTGTGTGAATACATAATTTTGTTTTGTTTGTTCCCGCTTCTGGGGTTCTCTTTTCGAAAACAAGAGATATTTCACAAGCAAGGTGAATGAACCCTTCAGAGTTCACCTGTCAGCACATCAGCAAGCCTAAGCAGAGACTCCCTCCCCGGCCTCACTTATGAGGTACCATGCTCCCTACCATCCCTACCAAACACTGGACTGAGTCAGCTGTTAGCCTAAGTTCCCTTATAGTCATTCCATCACCAGGAAGTGAACCTCCAGCTTGGCTCCATCCACCCCTCCTGCCCTGATGTAGTGTCTTGTAACCCAGGGGTGGGCAACATTTTTTTGCATGAGGGGCCGGTGACCCATGGGGGGGGACGACGGGGGGGACGACGGGGGGGGCAAAAAAAAAAAAAAAAAAAAAAACCCACCAATCAGTCAGGGGCCACACACAAGTGAGAAACAAACAAGCAAACAAACAAACACACTCTTGCTAACATGGCCCCCAACTGATTGTGAAAGACACTCCCCACATTCTCCTCCCGCACCAGAGCCAAGAGGGGCCCAGCCTAGTAGATTGTGTGCTCCAGCCTCATGGTGGGGCAGTGGGGTGGGGCGGGAGTGCCAGCATGGGCTCCCCAATGCTAGATGGCCCCCTGAACCTCAGGGGCTGGATCCAGGCAAGTTGGGGGCTGCATTCAGCTCCTGGCCCGAGGTTCCCCCACCCCTGTTCTAACCCCAAGCATCCCTGTATCACTTCAGAACCAAGCTACACGCAAACAGCTCAACTCCTGCCCACAGAAGTGAATGACTTGTATTACAGCAGCTCCTAGAAGCCTTGCCCCCATTGTGCCAGGTACGGTACAGAGAACATGACAGATTGTATCTCATAATGTACTTAGTCCCTGCCCTGAAGGTCTTACACCAGGTGGATCAGAGCTGTTGGTGTTGGTGCTGGCGGTGAGAATATATAAAGGTAGCAGAGGATTACGATCGGTGGAATAAGTAGCTGGCATGGTGTGACATTGGTCACAAGCTGACACTCCTAGTAGCAGGTGTACTGATAACAGCACAGGGCAAGAGTACCCAGAAGTTCAGGACAGAAAACGACTGAAGAACTCCATTTCCAGCTGTTCCACTAAAACCACACAAAGGAGGCAAAAATCTAGTTATCCAAGTTGGAATTAGCCTGGGTCTCTTGGATTAACACTCCTGTGCTTGCAAAAATTGCCACAGGATCACAAGGCCACAAGCACTCAGGGTCTGGGATGGTCATCTCCTCTGAGAACAGCACACACTGTAGTAGCCCGGCAGCTCCTCACGTCCACCTGGAGGACAGCATTCACTAAAGATGGACAAGCATTAGCTACTTCCTGCAAACCTGGATATCCTTGTATGGGAGACCTCCAAGACCTGACAAGCCCTGACTCTGTTTAACTCACAAGCTCCAACAGGAGCCCAGCACAAGTTTGCATGGCTGCAGGTACTCACGTGTATCTGAAAGCCATAGTTGCGTTGCACGGCATATTCCGTCACGTCTGTGCAGGAGCGCAGGTCAATCTCCCCATCCAGGTCATCGGCCTGAAACAAGCCCCAGGCCACCCGTGAGTCCCCGAGTAAGCCCCTTGCCATCTCCTCTATGCCACCTTTATCCCAGATGGAAGCCTGAAAGTGTCTCTGTGGTTCACGTTCAGACTATGGCCACACAGAGCATCTTTCCCAGCCTTGCTGGAGATGAAGTCCCACATTCTAGTCTTCGTTTGTCTTGGGGACTTTTCGGACCCAGGCACCCAGAGGTGGCAGCTAAGCTATCTAAAGCAGCTCTGCCACCCTTCTGTAGTCCCGTTCCACCAGGAGTAAAGCACCCTCCCCTCTGGAAGGAATAATGCAGCTCCAAGGGTCCCCCCACCACACCCCAGGGAAAGAACCCACAGATCAAGGTGCACGTCCTATTCTTACCTCCTCAGCGTTGGAGTCCCTGTAATATTTCAGGCTTGAGTCCGTCAGCACAAACCAGTGTTTCTTCCACTGTGGACAGAACAGCAAAGGGGACAGGAGGGGGGGGGGGGGAAGGAGAAGAGAAGGGGGAGAGAACAGACTAGATTACCAAGGAAACACGTTGAACGGGGGAGGAGATTCTGCTTCCTGACTGTCCACCCCTTTTGCCCAGAGGGCAGCTTCCAAGTCTGACTGCTCCCTTCCTCCCCCAAAGCTGCCTCCTCCCCCATTTCTGTCAATCAGCTGGGAGAGGAGCATCCAGAGGAGTCTGATGGATGGTGTGATGGTGACTGGACTGCACACAGCAAATGAGGCACCTGAGCCAGGGAATCTCCTTGGCAGAGCTCGGCCACAACGGGAGTGCCTAAATCTGCAGCTCTTCTCCAGGTTTTCCCAGACAGGAACTCGGTCAATGGAGAAGGCAAGCCTCTGGGCACACAGGGGTCTTCGATAGGGACTGGTGAGGAGAAACCCCTCTGGGTATTATGCGCCTAACATCCACCTTACCTCTCCCCGCTCATCCAGTATGGACATCCACCCCTTCTTGAAATTGAGGAGATCCGGCTGGGGAGAGATGGACAGGGGAGGAGGTTAACAACTCATCTTGAAACTCAGTAGTTTGGTGGTCAGGAATGACATGGATTCCACAACTCCAGGTCTAGTATGGACCTATGGAGGGGGGGGGGAGGGCGGGAAATGGATCCCCATGGTACAAACATGAGCAAGCCAGGACAGTCCACCATCCCTCTCTCCAAACCCATGTGGATTTAGTACCAAATAATAGAGGAGATGGGTCCCCATACAGTGACCGGTAGACAATGTTCCCTCTAATTTTTTCCCATCCATGTGCAGAATACATTTTATTACATGCACCAAGGCATATGTGGACGTGCACCACCAGCAGAAACACATGCTGCTGGCTGTGGGCACTCGACTGATCAGCTGGCAGCATGTGAATCTCTCCTGGGTGGACACCTAAGCACTCAGCTTACAGGGAACACTGGCAGGCACTCCAATAAATATAATTATAATAATATAATATTATTAATTATATTATATTACATTATAGGATGGGTTGAAGTAACTAAGGTAGGCAGGCATAGGGAAGTTTCCACGAGATGCTTTGTGGACATTTATTCAGGATTTTTTAAGATGGGGAGGGAGGAAAAAAAAAAAAAAAAAATCTTGCATGGCCACAGACCGGGCTCGGTTTGGAAAGTCGTTTGGTCACAAACCTAGCAAAACCCATTCCAAATCCAGCACTGCCCACAAGCCCTTGGGCCAGGCTTTGCCACCAACCCTGGATCACTGAATAAAGGCAGGAACCACACTACTGCCCAGACTGTGCACGAGGTAAGTATCAGCGCTGTTTAGCAGACGGGGAAACACGCAATGTTAAAACAACTTGCCCAAGGCTTGCTCAAGACCACAGGGCAAGTCAGAGCCAGTGCTCGACTCCAGGAACAAACTCCTCTTTCTGAAATGCAGACGGTTGTTTCTAGGCCATGGACCCCCCCCCCCCCCCCGACTGCTCCCCCAGCCTCCCCACCCCACACAGCATGTGTGAATGCTATTCCACAGCACCAACACCCAGGGGAGAAGAGGTGCCACCCCCCTCCAAACCTCACCCTGCTGCTGCAGCGCAACCAGTTCTGCCTCTCATTTTAGGGCTGGAACTGCAGGGCAACTGCTTTCCCAAGCCAGGTGGGCCAACTCCATTGCACCTTTAACACCGGGGACTTCAGGTGAGCGACATCAGGGACGAATGTGGCTCAGTGGCTGTTTTCACTAGCCCAGTCCCTCTTACCACCACCCATAGATGCCCCCCGCACCCGTTCATTCAAGCCCCAGTAACTAAACTAAGTCAGTCAGTGTTGGCAAGAGGACGTATTAGAGCTGTACCTGAGAGGCCTCTGTACCAGGTCTGCCAGCCTGGGATAGGCTGCTGCCGAGTGTCCCTAACTGCCACATGCTCCACCCAGGAAGGAGGTAGTGGAGGGGAGGCAGCTCCGAGATGGGCGAGTACTTAGTGCTCCAAGAGCTTCTGATTAATCCAGGAAACATCCACCTGATGCCAACTGGCCGCATAAGCCCAGCTCTCTCGCAGCCCGACTGGGTGAAGCTTTCTCCTGTTTCATCTCCCAGGGCTGAGCTCTTGGGTTACACCCAAGGTTACAGCGACAGAGTTCAGGCCTGCCCCAAGCCCAACCAGCCTATTGGCTGAAGGGGCGGGCCACCTGTTATTACAGCTGCAGGCCCATCCTATCACCGTCTCCCCAGGCTGGGAGGGTCCAATTGCAGGGACGGGATATGCCACACGGGAGCAGACACTTGGAAACTGCAGCCAGGTGACCCATGCTGCCACTTCACCTCTGGAACCAAGGTGGCAGGGTGGGCAGAGGGGACTCAACACACCCTGCCACCTGAAGGGGTGTGTCAGGGCGCTGCTCTCTCCCCTCCTGCTACCAGCAGGCACCCTGTGCACATTAACACAGCTGCCAGGTTTATACAGTGGGGGTAGCCCCAGGGGGTGAAGCCCCAAGGAGGTAAGGAGCAGAGACCAATGCTTGGGGGCCTGAGGGGTGAGTACAAACATTTCAAAGAACGGATACAAGGGACAATCTGGTCCACATGGACTAGACCATCCTAGAGCGCAGGGGGAGCTGCAATGGGCCAGAAAGGGGGCCCCTGACATGCGGATGGGGAAGGGAGCCCTACACAATAGACGAGTGGAAGAATGGAGGGGGGAATACAGGGTCACTGAAGTCATAATCCGAGACGGGGAGGGGGCAAGGAAAACAGGAGCAATTATAGGGCAGGCGGGGTGGGAAGATAGGACACAAGGGCAGGATGCTAACAGCATGGGGGCAAAGAATCCCAGCACAGAAAGGTCGGGAGGGGGGAGAGGGCAGGACCCAGCAGAGGGGGATGCCTGAGGGAGATGACAGACCCTGGGGTCAGGTTCAGAGGTACAAGGACTGCAGATGTGTGGGGAGAGGCCTGTCCCCTCTCACAGCCCCACTCTCAAAGGTCCTGCGCCTCTCCCTCCACTCCTGACCTTACCCCCCCATGGTGGTGAGCCAGGGGCCCTCAAGCAACAGGCCCATCCTGTTTCCCAGATTCAGCCAGTCCCCGCAGCAGCCAGCAGGTTTGTCTGCCAGCACACTACAGCGCAGGACTGGGATGCTGGTCAGCTGGCCATGGCATACTCTCGCCCAGCCAGGTTACTGAGAGCAAGAGAAAGCAAGCGCGCATGCACGTGTATGCACAGACTGGGGTGGGCAATAATTTTGGATGGGGAGCCACTCCAAGAATTTGGTAAGTGGTGAAGGGCTGCATTTTTCTATGATATTAATGTAGGGGCTTGGGAGTCTGGGATGGAGGTTGGGTGGAAAGAGAAGTTCAGAGTAGAGGACGGGATAGGAGAGGGTGTGGGAGGGAGTTGTAACCTAAGGCAGGAGTGTGGAGTGTTTGGATAGTGACCTGGGGCAGGGGATGGGGATGCAGGAGGGGATTCTGGCCTGGGGGAGGGGTGCAGAGTCTGGGAGGGAATTCTGACCTGGGGCGGGGGTGCAGAGGGTTTGGGTGGTGACCTAGGGCAGGGAGTTGTGGTGTGGAAGGGGGTAGGGTGCCAGGTACAGGCGCTGGCCAGGAGAAGCTTACCCATGGTAGTTCCTGGCCAGAAGCCCAATAGACTCTTGGGCAGCTCCCCTGCCAGCAGCAGCCCCACATGTTGCTCAAAGTGGCTGGCTGCTGAGGCCATCATATGCATCTCTGCGTACTGCCCCCATCCCCGGCACAATCCTTGCAGCTTGTATTGGCCAAAAACTGGCTGATGGGAGCTGCCTGGACCATGCTTGTGGGTACAGGCAGCACACAGAAACACATGCTGGCCCTAGCAGCCAGCTGCTTTGTGTCGTGTGTGGGGCTGTGGGAAGTTGGTGGCCCTCAAAATTATGGTGGGTCAGATTCAGTCCATGTGCTGTAATGTGCCCTTCCCTAATATAGACAATTGCTTTTTGGCCCTTCTACACCCTCTCTGGTTTGGGGCAAGTGAAATGGGAAACAGAGGGAGCAAGACCCCAGTTAGCTGATGGACAAAAACACAGGTAGAAGTGGAGGCAAAAAGGATTGGGCACTGAGCATGGGAGGCAGAGAGGAGCAGGAAGACTCTGGCATGGAGCAAATGGGAGGCCATGCCACTTACCTGGTTGCTGCCTACCCAGGGGAGGCACCTGATCCTCATCCAAGGATAGCTCACTGGGGACCAGACTAGGGATGTTAAATTGCGTTTAATCAGCTAATCGATGGAATTTCCATCTACTACTCGATTAGTCGATGGGGGGGGGGGGGGGGGAAGAGAGACTGCAGAGCCACAGCCCGGTTAGTTAACCCATGCTGCAGCTCTGCCTTTTAAATGTATTAAAAGCCACCAGGTTCTTCATACAGTTAAAAGGAAGAGGAGCGGGTGGGGGGGGCTGGGGGAGGGGAGGGAGGGAGGACCGAGCGCTGTGCCTCCAACTCCTCTGCCCCCCCCCCAGAGAGGGTGCTAGAGGGAACCAGCTTTTAAGACAGTTCCCCCCCCCAGCACCAGCTCCTGCCCCTCTCCTTGCTGCCTCTTTCTGATAGAGGCAGCAAGCAGGGTGGGGGTGGGGGTGGGGTGACTACTTGCTTACATCCCTAGACCAGACCTGGTGGTAAGCTATCTCCAGGCAGCATCTAGACAGCCTCCAAGTCACATGGCCCATGCAGAGATTGGTGTACGTTAAATGCACGCAGGGTGCACAGTTTAGGTGATTTAGGTTCCTGAAATTGCACTAGATCCAAGTGCGCGCACATAACTCTCTGAACGGACTCCACAGTTAGCTTGCACAGGGGCTTATTACTGCTGGATAGGCCCGAGTGCGAGACCAGAGTGTGTCTCCCCTTCTCAAGCTGGAAAAGTTATACTGTAGCTTGCTCTCAATCTGCCATCCTAGGCAGCTCCTGGCTTGCATACGCCTTAGAGCTGCCTCAGTGTGTGGGACAAGGAGGGAGACATGAACTTCTCCCCCAATCTTGTGCTATTTGTTCATGCTGTTCATCCCAAAAAAATCACTCCAGACTTCCCCCACATGCCTCCCCCAAATCCTTTTCACATGACACGGCTGCACCTATGCAGCAGCACCCGCCTGCTGCTCCTCCTTCCAATCCAGTGAACCACAGCTGGCTGTGAACTGGGGGTGGGCGACAGAGGGAAATGAAACATAAAACCAACCTGCTGCAATGCACGATACACTCCCACATACTAAACAAGGGTATCCTAAAGTCACTGAGCAAAGCCAGCCCCACAGTTGCTAGCCAACCCCACCCCTTGTCCTCAGATGCAGTATGGCATCATTCTATTACACCAGATGTCCACATTGCAGCTTCCCAGAACTTCATGGTGAGTAATAGATCTCTCTGGACATTAGAGAATAATGGAACCACGAGCAATAAGCAGCAGGGACTTATAAAGAATAACTGGCCAGTCAAGCCTAACTTTTGTAATGCATAAAAAAAAAAACCTAACAAATGGTAGGGACACAGCATGTGTCAAGTTTGGATTGCAGTAATGCATTTGATTCAGTCTCTTTACGCAATCTCATCCAAAGAATCAATTCCAACAGCCTTGGAGAAATACCACAGCCAGGCAGATTGAAGCTCCGCCACACTCTTAAAACACAGAGGGGACTGATAAACCAGCAATATACCCAGAGAGAGCAAATAGGTCTACTGATGCAGTCCCAAGAATTGAGATGTTTACACTACTACAGGTTGAACCTCACTCGTCTGGGATCTCTGGTCCGGCAGGACCACAGATGTTGCTAGACCAGACAGCCCCAGCCCTAGCAGTTGAGAATGGCTGGGAGTGGATCTGGTCTGGTTGGCTGCAGCCTGCAAGGCCAGTGACCTGGGGGGTAGACATCCCCAGGAGCAGCTGCTGCCATCGCCATATACATGGAGCTGGGGAATTCCAGACCGCTCCAGTCCAAAGTGTGCCGGATCAGGGAGGTTCAGCCTGTAGAGCACTGATCACCAAGCTGATTGATATTAGCAGAGGATAGTCTCCTGGGAGGAGCTGAAAACCCCACCAGGACACAAATGCCAGACTTCAACAACATATTAAAACCACTGAACCAGATTCTGACCCCCTTACTCCAGCCCTCACGTCCAGTTGAGAGACCATAAAGGATGGCTTCAGGAAGCAGTTCCCGAGCACAGGAACAATATGGGGTAGCCTCTGTGGCCCTGCATTGCTTCCCTTGCAGTTGCACGGGGGGGGGGGGGGGGGGAGCTGCCAGGGTTAGGAAGAGTCTTGACTGTGGCACTTTCTTTACAGCTATTCAGGGTTGCAGAGAGGCCCATGGCAGCCTCCCCACCACTGCCTGTAAGTTTTAGAACAGTCCTAAGGCTGTTGTAACTTACACTGAGGCTGGTACTTTGGGAGGTGCACAAAACGGGCTACAGCCACCTTTGCCCCTTAATCCCCACAAGCTGCAGCATCTGGCCCAGGAAGCACAACATGGAATCTAGCCAATGAGCAGAAAATACCAAAAGAAAGATTCCACTCGGAACATCATCCGACGATGCGTCTGGGGAGAAAGACTCGGAAATGGAGATTCAGCAGGTGGGAGAAGCTGGAAAGCAGAACTGTTTGAGGGCTTGAGGTGACAGCAGGCAGCAAACGAGAAACAAATCTGCAATCAGATATGGGCAGCAACACACTGAAAACAGCTCTCTCCCTACATGCTGGTTTAGGCTGCATGTACCCAGAGACTACTTCATGCTGGGTGAGGTCACACCCAGGCTTTTTATTCACTTCTGTTTACCACAGCGTGAGAAAGCACCACAAGTGGGACGAGAAGACATGATGGGGGGCAGGAGTGACTGGCTTACAATAAGTGCTGAGTATGCCTAGCTTGGCTAAGTGATGACTGTGGGGAACATGATAACAGTCTGCAAATATCTGAAGAATGTAAACACCAAAGAAGGAAAGGAATTAGGGTGGTACAAGGGGGTATAGCTAGGAATAAGGAAAAAAAGAAAGGGAACATTTAGAAGACACTTCCATGCAATCAGGCCTATTAGGCAATGGAACAGGCTGTCGAGGGAAGAGTGGTGGGTGAGGCCCCCCCCTACCCTAAACTTTTAAAACCAGAATGGATAGAGCCTTAGGTAAGTGGCCCCCAGGGGACAATCCTACCCTAGATGCAGGGACAGGGACCAGGTCATTTGATGGGTCTTTTCCAATTCTAACTTTGGAGGGCTAGCACCACCCTCCTGTGTTTTCCCAGAGGTTCACCAAGGCCATTGGCCACAACCAGCTCCATTTTGTCTGCCATACACAGTAACTTTTGAAAGATTTCAGTTCCAGAGAGATACCCCTCCCTGGAATCTTGCTAATATAAGGGAATCCTCCTGACAGACAGAGGACTCAGAAGAGAGAGAAAGGCAGGAAAGCTGCCCCATGCTCTGTCTGGTGGAAAAGTAACTACTTCCCACTGGATTATGGTCCTATGAAAACAAATAGATGCTGTGCTCTGCAGATCCCTGTGAGAACTGCCTGAAGGCACAGGGATGCACAGCCCAACCTGTCATCTCCATTATTCCACTGTGTTCAGCGACCTTCCCCTCCAGGTCCCTGTCCTGTCCCATACCAGCCTCAACAGAGAGAGGTAGTGGTTGCCTCTCCCTTAAACCACATCCTCTTTTGCAGTGTGTGCTGGAGGCAGCAACCTAGCAGGGTTCAGCGCAAGGGCCCTTCGCATCTAAATAAAGCCCAAGTTCAAATCCAGACCAAGGTTATTAGTGATGCAAGTTTGGCAGGTCTCATGCTAGTTCCTGTCTGTGTTTCACACATCCACCCTCCCTGACCAGGGCTGAAATATCTGAAGTGGGGACTAACAGGCAGAGGTGCTACAACTAAGAACTGTGATGAAGTGGGTGAGGAGAGCTGCCTGCGCGTGCTGAATTAGCAGGGGAGAGTGCCTGGATCAGCAAACCCGGGCAGAACATGAAAATAAAGGGAGCTTTAGAGGCAATGCATTTGTTAAGTCTTGGGTACTGGCTGGAACCTAGCTTGCCTAGAGATAACAGCCATTCCACCACAGTCACAGGCCCTGCTTGGCTGCTACCCAAGACAGATCTGCTTTCCCCAAATCAGGGGAAATATAGACAAGTGAGGAGTAGGGAGGGGTTACAAATGGGGAAGAGTCACTCTATGACTGGGGGGGAGGGAGGAGGGAGGGAGATACAACAAAGCTTCTCACCAGGCATCTCCACTTCTCCACCCAGGCTGGGCAGAGTTCCCATGTCAGAAGCCCCTTACTGTCTGCCCCCGTGGGGGAGAAGGAAAGGAGGGGGCGTCACCAGGAAGGACAGGAAAAGCTGCAGGATATTGTGATGCTGTAAGGAAGTGTGGGCTGACAGCTCATGACGGTGCTCAGGGTCATTCCCGCCCAGCCTCCCTTAATGCCTCCCCATACAGTTCCAGCAGGACTCCATCCAGCCTGGCTGGCAGCCCGCCCCACTGACACGCCATGGGTCCCTCACCAGGCTGCAGCCCACAGTCCACCCTGACTCAACCTCTACTCTTCCCTCTCAAACCAGGGTGTGTCTCCCTTCTCAAGCAGAGGAGAGGGTAAAACCCCACTGCCCTGTTCACCCCTTCTCCCCTCCCTGCCCTCCACAGGCACAGTCACTGCAGATACTAGCCTGGAAGCAGACCTTCCTCTATTACCAGCTATGAGAGCTCTGCCCCTTCCTCGGGCCACTGACATGCCATCGCCTGCTGGCACTTGCTCCTCCAGAGATGGCATTATTCCTACAACCCGATCTGCACTTGCCACTACTACCCCACCCCAAAGCTGGCCTGCCCCTCGCAGTTGCAGTCATGCCGCCCCATGGCACGAACCCTCCCTCCCCGGGGCTCCGGCAGACAGCTGCTGCTTGATTTAACTTCCTGTTAATAATTAAAAAAAAAAAAACCGAAAAAACCCAAGCTTCGTGCACGGCAAGTGGGGCCGGGGGAGGAGAAACCAGCCTAGAGGCGGGGGAGGGGACCGGCAGCCCGGAGGCCAGTTCCTGCCGAAAGGGGCGCCTGCCAAGCACTTAAGCCAGGTTCCAGCAGCCGGGCAGAGCAGCCAGAGGAGGCTGGGTCCTCTCCAGCCCCAGCTCTCGCTTCCCGCGAGCAGAAGGGCGCTCGGCGCTGGCCGGGCGAGAAGCACACCCAGCCCCAGGGGCCCGCCTGTGCGCTGCACCGCTCGCCCATGCCGGAGCTGCCCGCCCCGCCAGGAGAGGGAGCCCCAGGGCGGCCCCAGGGCCAGCTCCCGCCTAACTTCTCCAGCGCCCCCGGGCCGCGGCGGAGACCGAGCTCAAGCAACTCCAGGCCGTGCGGAGCGCGGCCGCTCAGCTCAGCGGGGCTCCCCGGCAGGCAGCGCCCCCGCCCCCGCGCCCGCGCCCAGGACCGGAGCGGGGCAGAGACTCACTGTCATGATGCAGGGTGCAGCGGGCGGGCGCCCCCGGCTCAGCGCTGGCGTGTGACTGGGGTAGCCCAGCCCGAGGCCGGTCTCAGAGCTCCCGCGGCGCCAGCCCGGCCATCGCTGCCTCCCCTCCCCTCCGCCCCGAGCCGCCCAGAAACTTTTTTCCTCCCCTTTGCTTTTTTTTTTTAAACTTCCTGGGAGGGTCCCCCGGCCAATGGGAGGCCGCGGAGCCTGGCCATGCACTGGGCCGGAAGCCAATGGGGGAGCCAGGGAGAGAAAGGGGGCAGCGGGGCAGCCAATGAGGAGAGCGAGGGACAGCCTAAGCGATCAGCACACATGGCGAAGTGTGCACCAGATGACCCCTGCCGGGAAGAGCTGCACAGGGAAGAGCTGCACACGCGCGCCTACTCCAGGCAGGCCAGAACTTCTGCCCCCACTAGCGCCCACCCCACATTCACATTCACACTCAGCTCCCATCCGAAGGCACCGCCCGTGGCGCAATTCCTCTATCAAAAGCTGCACCCACGGAGGGCATCCTCCACTGAGTAGCACCTGGGATCTTCTTACAACTGCTGCCTCCCTCCTTCAGCCGGGGAATTAAAATGTTGTCTTGCCTCTAGCTTCACAGAAATGCAAGCAGAGAGGCTTACAGCTCTCTGGGGAGATTTCATTAGCTCTCTGTACCCCGGAAGTGTACCATGACCGAATGAACGGTAATACCTGGAAAACCAGATTTGCCTCTTGCCTTGTTTGCCTCTGAAATGTACACGGGAATGATCCACTTGAATAGCATTCATTGAGAAATATCGTCCCTGTAACTGACCAGCAGTACAAAGGGAACCAGTTCAAAGAATTTGCTCTTATCTAACCACAGCATACAAACCTGAATAAAAACCCTGGATGAGCCCTCGCCTCTCTGCCCACCTTCGGGATCCCCATCCTCTGGTAGGGCACAGCAGTCTTTACACACACTAGCCTTCCCCCCCCCTGTGCCCTCATCATCATCGGCCATTGCACTAGCTCATCTTCTGCCCCCATGAATAGAGCCCTGCAAATCCAGTTAGCCACAATTCACTTTTGCAAATACAGTTGTGGATACAAATTTTGTATCTAGAACCCTGCATGTTTGTGTATATCCACAGGTATACACATCCACAGATGTGGGTGTGGATAGCCGCAGCTCACTTTTGCAGATACAGATGCGGATACAAGTTTTGTATCCATGCAGAGCTCCACCTGTGAACCTCAGAGATAATGGACATTGATGCATGGTTACAGGGATCTGAGAAAGGTTCATATGACCAGCAGAGCCACTGACCATGCTACAGCTCTGGATATTGCCTATAAAGAGACAAAGTAGGTGAAGTAATATATTTTATTGGACCAACTTCTGTTGGTGAGAGACACGAGCTTTTGAGCCACATTTGTAGAAGAGCTCTGTGTGGCTTGAAAGCTTCTCTCTTTCACCAGCAGAAGCTGGTCCAATAAAAACTATTACTTTATCCATGGTGCCTCTCTCATATCCTGGAATCGACACAGCTACTACACGATATTGCCTACGACAGCCAAATTGAAACACTGGCTGGTCTTTAAGGGCCTGCGCAAGTGCAGAGATATCTGCTGAGGTCGGGTGAAGTGTAAGAAGGAAGGGTGGTACTATGATTAACGCAAGCATTGGACTGAGCCACAAGATGTCTGAGTCAAATTCCTATAGGTATCACAGGCTTCCTACTGGACTTTCTGCAGGTCACTCAATTTCTCGGTAGGACACAGCTGCCCTATTTGTAAAATGTTGGTAATAACCTCTCCTCAGCTTACAGAGGTGTTGCAAAGCTAAATGCATTAATGTGTGTGAATTCAGCAGCCAGATACTCTGGTTACAAGGCACTATCACAATGGATACAGATTAAACCATGTGTTTAAGTGTTTCGGTACCATAGTGACAGAGACTATAGAAAACACTTAGGGGAGGTCTAAACTACATTCCTCTTCCGAAAGAGGAATGTAAATGAGGCAAATTGAAAGTGCAAATGAAGCGCGGATTTAAATATCCTGTGCTTCATTTGCATATTCACGTCTGAGCACTTTTTCGAAAAAGGGTTTGTCGAAAGTGAAAGTGCAGTCTAGACCAGGTTCTTTTGGGGAAAAAAAAAAACCCCTTTTTCAAAAGAACCCATACTCCTGAAAAAATGAGGAGTACGAGTTCTTTCGAAAAAGGGTTTTTTTTTTCCCCGAAAGAACCCCATCTAGACTGTGTTTTCACTTTCAAAAAACCCTTTTTTGAAAAAGCATTTGGACGCAAATATGCAAATGAGGTGCAGGATATTTAAATCCACGCTTCATTTGCACTTTCGATTTGCCGCATTTACATTTCTCTTTTGGAAGAGGAATGTAGTCTAGACAGAGTTAGATATGTAACCCTTTTGACCCTCCACTTCCCTCTTTCTGTGTTCACCAGCCTGGACAAGAGGAGGGCACTAAGAAAGAACATAAAAACAGCCAAACTGGGTCAGACCAAATATCCATCTAGCCCAGTATCCTATCTTCTGACAGTGGCCAGTGCCAGGTGCCTTGTGGGAATGAACAGAACAGGTAACTATCAAGTGATCCATCTCCTGTCACTCATTCCCAACTCCCAGCAAACAGAGGCTAAGCGGGACACCATCCCTGCCCATCCTGGATAATAGCTATTCATGGACATGGTAGTCATCCTCCATGAATTTATGTAGTTCTTTTTGAACCCCCATTATAGTCTTGGCCTTCACCGCATCCTCTGGCAAATAATTCCATAGGTTGACTGTGTTATAAGAAATATTTCATTTTATTTGTTTTAAACCTGCTACCTATTAATTTCATTTAGAGACTCCCTAATTCTTGCATTCTGAATAGTAAATAGCACTTCCTTATCTACTTTCTCTACACCAGTCATGATTTTATAGACTTCTATCATATGTCTCTTAGTCATCTCTTTTCCAAGTTGAAAAGTCCTAGGCTTTCCAATCTCTCCTTGTAAGGAAATTGTTCTATACCCCTACTCATTTTTGCTGTGCTTTTCTGAACCTTTTCCAATACCATTACATCTTTTTTGAGATGGGGTGACCACATCTGCACACAGTATTCAAGCTGTGGGTGTACACATACCATGGATCATAAATGCAATATGATATTTTCTGTCTTTTTATCTAGCCCTTCCTTAACGATTCCCAACATTCTTTTCACTTTTTTTAACTGCTGCTGCACTTTGAGTGGATGTTTTCAGGGAACTATCCGCAATGAGTCCAAGATCTCTTTTTTGAGTGGTAACAGCTAATTTAGACCCCATCATTTTGTATGTATAGTTGGGATTATATTTTGCCATGTGCATTATTTTGCATTTATCATCACTGAATTCCATCTGCCCTTGTGTTGTTCAATTACCCACTTTTGTGAGATCCCCTTGTAACTCTCTGCAGTCAGCTTTGTACTCAACTATTCTGAATAATTTTGTATCATCTGCAAATTTTGCCACCTTATTGTTTACCCCCCTTTCCCAGATCATTGATGAATATGTTGAATAGGACTGGTCCCAGAACAGGCCCCTGAGGGACACCGTTATTTACCTTTCTCCATTCTGAAAACTGACCATTATTCCTATCCTTTGTTCCCTGTCTTTTAACCAGTTATCAATCCATGAGAGGACCTTCCCTCTTATCCCATGTCGACTCACTTTGCTTACCAGCCTTCTGTGAGGGACCTTGTCAAAGGCTTTTTGAAAATCTAAGTACACTATATCTACCGGATCTCCTTTGTCCACGTGCTGATTGACCCCCCTCAAAGAATTCTAGTAGATTGGTGAGGCATGATTTCCCTTTACAGAAACCATGTTGACTCTTCTGAAACAAATTATAAGTAGTAGTCCTGTGGCACGTTCATCTGTATGTCTGACAATATTGTTCTTTATAGTTTGATCGGTACTGCAGTCAGGCTTACTAGCCTGTAATTGCCAGGATCACCTCTGGAGCCCTAAAAAAATTGGCATCACATTAGCTACCTTCCAGTCATTTAGTACAGAGGCTAATTTGAATGATAGGTTACAGACTATAGTTGTCAGAGGCTAGCTGTATTAGTTTGTATCCGCAAAAACAACAAGGAGTCCTATGGCACCTTAAAGACTAACAGATTTATTTGGATATAAACCTTCATGGGCAAAAATCCACTTTTTTTCTGTTACTCTTTAAGATGCCACAGGACTCCAGACTACACTTAGTAGTTCGCAATTTTACATCCGAGTTCCTTCAGAACTCTTGGGTAAATACCATCCGGCCCTGGCAACATATTACTGTTTATCGGTTTGTTCCAAAACTTCCTTTAATGGCATCTCAATCTGGGATAGTTCCTCAGATTTGTCAGCTAAAAAGAATGGCTCAGGGCTAAGACTCTCCTTCACATCCTCAGCCAAGACTGATGCAAAGAATTTATATAGTTTCTCTGCAACAAATAGTCAACAAAGAACAAATGTCAAAGAGGAAAGGGCACATACCCTCAGGGTTCAGTCTGCTTCCAGCTGGAGGAGTGAGGAAAGTAAGCAATAAGGAACTCCAAGAAGGAGAGGCCCAGAGAGTGCTAGGCCTCCCACCAAGTGACAGCCTGATACTCAAGAGCATTAGCATTTTAATAGCCCATGCTGGGAGATGAAAAGGTGGGATGAGGGAGGAGAGGAGGAAAGATGTGAACCCTTGCTGTTGTTTAGCTGGAGCCAGTTCTCTCATAGGCCCAGGGTCCTAGGATGCCGCAGAATGGAGAAGATATTTCCTATAAAGGAGGGGAAAACAAGCAGCAGCAAATTCAATGTTGTTAGCACCAATAATACAAACTTCAGAAGAGAGACTCACACAACCCTTCTATACAGAGTGGCTGGTTCAGAGATGGGGGACGGAATACAGAGCCTTTCACCTCTAGATCAAGAGTTTCATGGCTCAAGGGATTGAGCATAGCATAGGATTTGAATGGGAATGAATCACCCATTCAAATCCAGCCCCAGTGGATACTGAGTGCAAGACATTCCCATCTGACAGCTGTCTGATGCTTCCTAGGAAATAAGTTGATAAGTGACAGTCCAGAGCAAATAGTTGCCCACATCCAGCCACAAATTTCCCTTCATGATCCTCCTGCATTGGCCCCCTTCTTGGCATGCTCAGCTGAGGCATGACTAGGCCATGGAGAGAGCTGCCCTTTCTCCCAAGGAGGAAATCCTTCCAGGGAAAGGACTCTGAAGGGGAGGGAGGTAGGGAACAGAGCACTACTGCTGTTCACATAGTACATGACGCAGATTCAACAGAAGAATCAGGATTATCAGATCATCAGCATCAAATTCACTGACGAGATCATGACCAAATCACAAGAGAATAGGCACAATCATTCAACTTCGAGTCTATTTTTAAAAATAACTCCTCCCCTTATCCAGATACAACAGTCAGCAGCACCTTATCACAGGATGAGAGAGAGACACTAGACTGAGCTCCGCACTGGAAGCCAGAAACTCTTGCATTTCAAACCCAGCTATGCCACCCTTTCACGTTGTGACCTCAGGCAGATCACTTCGCCTTTCTGTGCCTCAGTTTCCCCACCTGTGGAATAGGTGGTGTTGGAAGGACTGATTAGTGTGTATAATGTATAGAGCATGGGAAATGGAGAGGAAGAAGATGCAGTTGCAGATTTACCACCTCTCACAAAAACCAGCAATGCAATGTCTCTCAGCTGCTTTTCAAGCACAGACTGGCTCAGACACAGTATGTGTGGGGGGAGGGGAGGAGAGGGGCTGCATGCTGAGACAGCACCTACCTGAGCGGCCAGCTAGCCTTTGTCACAGAGAATGGCCCAACTAATTCCCTTCTGAACAGGTCCCCTCTCTCCACATACACATACTCCGCTCCCTTCCCACCCTACTCCTGTCCCACCTTCTTCCCCAGCTTATGGAGTACCTTGTTGTGCTGCCCGTTCGTGTTCAGATAAAGGTCTTGGTTTCCTGAGGAGCTGGCACTGTGGAGAGGTTGGGGTGTGCCTCCAGCTAGATGGGACTACAGGGAGAGAAGTCAAGATCTAAGCCCCAGGATTCTGACCTCTCCCACATCCTCCATAAGCACGTCCCCATCTTCAAACATACTCCCGGGGAAATTCACCCCCACAGAGCTGAGGACAAAGCACTCTACGTTCAGGCCAGGGGAGGCGATACCAGGGGACAGGGAAAATGCAGGGGCAGAGCTCTATTGCTATCTTGGCCAGCAGGAGGCATTGCAAGGAATGGCACAGAGCTGAACATCAGAGAAGCTAACTTGGGTGCTATTCGCTGGGTTGGGCAGCAAGGGATGAGTTTCTCCAGTTCTGTAGAAACTGAGGATTGGTTCCCAGGTTTGGATCTGCTGGGGGAGGGGCTTATTTCCCATCAGACACTGGTTCCCTTAGGACTCTCACTCCTCCACGGATCTACTCACTTGATGCAAGAGGTTCTCCTTTTTGACCCTGTCATTCTCCAATTGCTTCTTTGAGCTTGGGTGTAGGGACTGCTCATGGTTCTTCCAGTCATTTTCTTTCCATTGACTGGGGCTCACAGGGCTTTTCCAAGTGGTCTCTGGCTGGTGCCTTGAGCTCACAGAGTACAAACATTCTCCTTGGCTCCTCCAGTCTCTTTCCAGTTGTTGCACTGAATTCATGTGGCATAAGGATTCCTCTTGGGTCCTCCAGTTGTCCTCCAATCTTTGAGTTTGACTCCTGGGGCACAAAGTCTCTTCCCGGCTCCTCCAGCCCCTTTCTGGCTTCCCAGCTGGGCTCCTGGGGCACCGGGTCTCTGCCTGGCTCCTCCAGTCCCCCTCTGGCTGCCTGGTTGGACTCCTGGAACGGAGGGTCTCTGCCTGGCTCCTCCAGTCCCTCTCTGGCTGCTTAGCTGGACCAATGGGACCCAGTGATTTGCTCCAGCCCTTCTGATCACTCTCTGTGTATCTCCCTGAACTCACAGGGTGGGGTTTCTCCTCTCGGCTCTGTCGTTCACTCATGTGTTTCCCCGCGCTCGTAGGGTGCAGGGGCTCCTTTGCACCCTTCCACTTTCTCTCAGTGCTCATCACTGAACTCACAGGGTGCATCTCCCTTGGGCTCTTCCAGTTGCTTTCTGCTTGCTTCCCAGGACTCACAGGACGCCGGTGGTCCCCTCGGCCAGTCCAGCTGTTATCTGAGCTCTTCATGGGGCTTGTGGGGTGCAGAGAATCCCTTCGGCTTTTCCAGTTACTGTCAATCTGTTTCCCAGGGTTCGAGGGCTGACGGGGCACCCTTTCTCTATCCGTGCACTTATCTGTACTTGTGTGGCAGATGGATTCCATTCGGCTTCTCCGGTCTCTCTCTGACCACCGATCTGGGCTCACTGAGAGCAGGGCTTCTCCTCGACCTTTGCCAGGCTGCTCCAGCTGCTGTGGGGGCCTCTTGTTTCCCTAGGGATGAGATCAGAGGAAGGATAAAGGAGTGACTAGCTTGTCCATGTGCAAATTGGAGGAAAGAGACAATTACCAGAGGGACACATTCAGTTCATAGGTTCAAGGACAGAAGGGACCACTAGCTGGTAATCTAGTCTGATCTCCTGTATATCATGGGCCATAGAACTCCCCCAGAATAACTCCTTGAGCAGAGCTTGTAGAAAAACATCCAATTTCGATTTAAAAATTACCAGTGATGGAGAAAGTCTGTACATTTGTGAAGCTGATGGATTTCCACTCATTTCCAGTGATGGAGAATCCACCATGATCCTTGGTCAATTGTCCCAGAGATTAATTGCCCTCGTTGTTAAAAGATGACATGGTATCTCCAGTCTGAATTGTTCTACTTTCAACTTCCAGCCATTGGGTCTTGATACTGATGGCCTACAAATTAAGGGGTACTGTTGTATGCCAACAGTATTACAGTAGGGAGCAGCAGGAATCCACACACCTACCAGCTGTGCTTAGCTCAGCTCACAGACAGAACTTTCAAACATTAACATGTCTTCTGCTCCAGTAGGAGGCAGCGGTGTGCACACTCAGCTGTATACACACAGTGCAATCTAAGGAAATGACCCCTCTCACCCAAGCAGCGAAGGAGCAGTGGTCTGCTTTGGAAGTAGGGGAAAGGAGAAGAGGATGGAGAAAGAGAAGGATCTGGGAACCAAGTGGCCGATACGAAGGGGAAAGTGGAGGTGATAGTAAGAGGAGGAGGTAGAGTTGTGTGGCACAGAGAGGGAACGGAGGAGAGACAGCTTGGGAAGGGGTCTGCTGGAAAAAAGCCAGGGATGGGCTGTGTCTATTGCTGTCTGGCTAAGGAAGGGGCTGGTGTACTGGAATCCCACCCTGAGTCCAGCAACTCACCTCTCTGTATAGGGTGGGGCTGGACTGCCTCCGGCCTAATCGGCGTTCTTTGGCCAGCAGTGGGGTCTTGCCATCCAGCCGCTCCACAAGGCCCTCCTCCAGGGCCTGGAACGCCTCCAGCGTCTCCGTCTTCCTAACAACCACACACCAAGCTAATCACAAGTACTCTTCTTCTGGGCTTCAAGAGGCCCCCGGTCCAGAGTTCTCCCCAGCCTTCACAGGTCACAGCAGGACAGAGACCATGATACCATATTCCTGAGTTTGGATTCCCAGCTCCACCAGAGTCTGACATCAGCTGTTCTGTGCCCATGTCCACCTCCCCTCCCGCACTCCCCTCTACATCAACCATCCCCTCCCCCCATGCTCCACTGCATTCCTCCACTACCTGCATCTCCTCCCTGTCTCCCAACTTATCCCTGGCCATGATCTCCACTCCCCTTCTATTTCCATCACAACTCCTTTCCCACTCCTTTTGTACCCAATAATTCTTTCCACACTCCATCTACTGCTCCTATCTCCCACCCCATCCACCAGACTGCCCACTCGGATTTATTTCCACTTGTGCTCTCTATCCAGCATCATCTCGCCTCCCCATCTATATTCTAGCCTTTGAGACTTGCTATTCCCCCCATTTCACCTCCCCATAGCCTCACCCCACCCGCTATGGGCTGTGGAACTTTAACACTCAAATTTAGAAGTTCCCGGGAGGCCCCTCACAGAAGGATGGCGGTCCTGCCTCAAGCCCAATCTACACTAGTCTTTAAACAGAGTTTAAAAAGGACTCTCTAACTTGGTGTAAGAACCAATGGGAGGGACTGAACTGCAGGCACTCAGGAAAGCAGTTGGCGCTCACATATCTTCAAAAAATCAGGCCTTCGGTCATATCAACCTGGGGGCAGCTCACCTATTGTTAGGCCTGTCCTCCCCACCACCTGCCCCCTCACCCCATGTTTCACCTGCGCTCGTATCCAAAGATCCGCTCCACCTCTGCCCGGCCTGGGCTCCGAGTGCGGGAACTGCTGCGTTCCTGTTCAAATGCCTCCCTGTGGCTGATCCGCTTGGGCTTGGGCAGATCAGCCAGCATCGTGTACTCCTGCCGCACCAAGCCATGTCGCCCCTCACCGCCGCCACTCCTGTGCCTATGTAAGCCAGAGTCCAAGGAGCTGACGGAGGAAGTGAGATGCCCACCTGTCCTTACCAGGTCACTGTGCGTGGGCAAGGCGCTGTGGCTGCCTCGTGGAGGGGAGGAGACCCAGCTGGAGTCAGATTTCCGGCGTTCTGGAGAGAAATAACTGCTCTCCACCTGATGCTTTGCCCAGCCACCCCCAGGGCTCTGGCTCACAGGGCTGGGCTCTGGGAGAGAAACAGAAGATGGAGGTTAAGGTAGCTCTACAAAGCAGACCCAGAAGCAGCAGTGGGTCAGATCCAGTACAAAGTGGATATTGGGAGGACAGCCAGCGACAACTCAGAACAACATGGACAAGACTGCGGACACTGCATTTAGAATTGTAGGCGCCAGGCTGGGCTGAGGAGCACAGGGACACTAGGAACCAGAAACTCCAAAATCAGAACTGCACGGACATTGGTTTGAGAACTGCAAGTGAGGCTGAGAAGCTCAGGGACACTTGAGCAAAACTACACAGACCCTGGGCCCTGTTATGACCATGTATCACATTTATTATGGTAGTGCCTAGGGGCCAGCTAAGATTGGACCTCATTCTGCCAGGCATTGGACAGAGTAAGAAATGATCCCTGCCCCAAAGAGGTTACAATCTAAACAAGGCTTTGAACCAGAGACTCCATAACCAGCCATACATGGAGAATGAGCCATCTATATCCAGAACTGTGGTGCATGGTGAGAGCTAGGGATGTTAAATATTGCTTAATTGAATAGTTGAGTAACCTCATGAATTCTTATTGGTTAGTCAACTATTCTATAGTCCCTGGGGGTGGGGCCGGCAGCCACTGTATCAGAGGCAGCAGCACAGGATGCCAGGCAGGAGCTGGCCCATGAGGGAAGCCAGTTTAAAAATCAGCTCCCCTTGAGGTCCGTCTGCCTGTCGTCCCACGCTGCTGCCTCTGATACAGAGGCAGCAGCATGGGGTGGAAGCAGCCCCTGTCTGAGTGGGGGGTCTGAGCTCCCTGAGCTGGAACTGAGCCGGGCTGCCTGCCTGCCTGGCTCCTAATACACTTTAAATGCAGAACCGCAGCTGGAGTAGGTTCTGGACCCAGGATAGCCAGAACTGAGATGGGCTGCTGGCCAGCCTGCTAAAAAATTTACTGACAAGGGTGGGAAGAGGAAAAATGCGTGTAGTCTATAGCATTAACCTATAAGCTTTTGCTCATTGCTTAATCAGTTAATCGACTATACTATGACATCCCTAGTGGGAGCAAACCAATCATACCTGCTTTCCAAGGAGAGATTTCTTTCATGAAGCTCTGAGACTCTGTTCTCTGCCGGGATCCACAGGATATGCTCTGACCCCATCTGGGTCTGTCTGACTGCAGGGCTCCAGTCTGCACCTCGTTCCTCTGGACTGCATAGTTCATCATGTCTTGTTTGTCTGATCCCAAAATGCTGTCCAGCAGCCTGGTCATTTCCCAGTTCTGAGGAAGGAAAAAGACCATGTTAGGACATCCGTTCCAGCCTTTCCTGGCAGGAGGCGCTATTGGGAATGACATATGCTGTGCAGTGCTCACAGCCACTTCAATCCCAGGCTCTTCCAATAGGAGGCACCACAGTGAGCAGTACAGACCTGCTAGCTATAGCGAATGCACAATTACACCATAGCCAACCTCTATCTTCAGCAAGCATGGTAGGGAACAGTGTAGGAATACTGGCTTAGTGGAATATTCCTTTAGTTGTTCCTGACCCAGCTTCAGCCAGAAGGGGATGCTGCAGGGAGTGGTCTGAGCACTGGGAATACACCCGTATTAGCTGATGTGCTTGTTAGAGAGTTTTAGTTTGTGGGTGTTAAAGGTCCCTTGGGATTGTCCCTCTGACATCAACCTCTATTCCTTCCCACTTTCAGTTAATCAACACTCGGCAAGTTCCCCAGAAGATCTCAATACGGTCCTATTAACTCTTTATCTCTGGGGTTTGCATGTCTCAGAGTGGGGAAAGTGGTGCTGAGAGGTTAAGGCATAAGGGGAATTACACAGCCCAATCCAAAAGACATGACGACCCCATCTCACCCTGGCGAGCGTGGCGCTGGTTCCCGTACCGGTGCTGGTGTTGGCGTGGATATCGGTACTGGTGTTGGTTCCTCCGTGCTCGCCCTTGGCTCTGCTGCTGAATTGGGTATGTGCCAAGCTCTCCTGCCAGCTGTGAGGCAAGGAAATACAAACAGCTGGTGGTGAGCGAGGGAGGCATGACTTACAGCTGAGTGTGTTACCAGTGGCAGGCACAGCGAGCTCTGTGAATGAGGCACTGTTGAAACAATACCCTCGACACCCAAGTCCTTAATCTCCAGAGCAGGGACTGGATGGGCAGTGCTGAGGGGAGGGGTGGGAATGGCCTCCCCACATGTCACACTCGGCCGCTGGTCCTGAGTCCAGCTCTGGAAAGGCTAAGAAAGAAAAGAGTCCAGTCTACTGAGGCTGCCGATGAGGAGCCTGGCTAGTGCCCTGGTGATGGTGGGTTTTCAGAATTTGCCCCCATCTGCCCATTGCACAACAAACAGGGATCCGTGGTAAGACATCTCCCTCCCAGCTCCTACGGTGGGATGACATCTATCCTATCCCACCTTCCTATTTACCTTGCAGGGACCAGGACATGGGAAGGGCTTCCAGGTGTCCCCTCCCCGCATTCAAAACTCACCTCTCACTTCCGTCCTCAAAGCCCACACACAGGTACAGCTCACAGTGGGGCGCTAAGATGCACAGGGGGCCCCAAGGTCCAGCTGGGTCTGGTACACTGGTGGTATCATCACGTGGGGCTTCCACAGCATGTTCCTCTGGAACCTGTGGGGATAAAGGGGAAAACCGGTGACTCCACCGTTCCCCAGGCTAGTGGGGAAGTCTTATCATTCTTATCTCCTCCCACAGGACCTTTCATTCCTACCCTGGCTCTCAGGGCATCTCCCTAACACCAGCTTGTTTCCAGGTGCCGGATCTGTCACTGCTCCGTGACCCCTCACACTCAGGCTGTGCTTCTCCTGCCTCGGCAGTCCAGAGAGAGGCCTTGCAAGGCCCTGTTGGATGCTGGTGCAGTTACCTTGCCTCCCCGGGCTGCAGTCACCCCGAGATAGAGAGCGAGTGAGGAAGAAGAGGGGTGGGGCAATGAGTCCAAAGCGAACACTTGAAAGGCATGGCGGAAGAGAGGGCTATCTGGAGTGTCAGGCCAGGCGGAGGAAGGGGGAACCTTCCCAAGGAAGCCCCAGGACTTAGCTTGGTCAGATAAGTGCCCTCCGATAAAGCTGTCTCCTGTCAGGATCATTTAACAAGCCGAGTCTGGCTTTGCCCGGGTGAGCTGTGAGAATGATAGGACACTGCCTCTCACATGAGCGCTGATACCCCAACTGGGGGGAGCTGCTCATCCCCTGCATTCCCCTGCCTCTGGAGGATTTTGGCCAAGGCTCCATGTGCCATAGCACAGGGCAAAGGCTTTCCTGGGGGAGGAGGATGCAGTCAGGAGGGTTGGAGCCAAAGCCCCTCCCTCCCTGGCTCTATAAGGGCTCTGGCATATCCCCAGGGTGCTGGCCTCCCCCTTCTCCCCAGCCCAGTTACCTTCCCAGCACAGGAGCAGTGAGGGGGAAGGTTCCTAGCAGCTTGGCTGTCAGCGCCGCTTTCCCTCCATTGTGTTGCCCTGCCTGGGATTTGCTCAGAGGAGACAGCTCTGAGGAGATCGCAGGCAAGGCAGAGGAAACTCTAGAAGCCCACGGCCAGAGAGAGTGGGAGCCTCATTACTATTTCATACTCCCGGGCTGATCACTCCCAGAGAACAATGGACAACAAGGAGCTCTCTGTGAACATGAAACCAGCTGGCACCCCATGCTGGGATGGAGCGTCACACTCCCCCACTAGCAGCAGGGCAAGGAGCTGGCAGGTGGCAACCCTGGCCTACAATGCGTTTCTAAAGTCAGTTTGGGACTGAGGAACCATGTCTGATTGACACTGCAGGGCACTAAAGTCTTATGTGCCCCAGACACACTTAACAGGGGCAGCTGCAGTGTGAGCCTCACTGGCACTAGTCCTCACTAATGTGCCTTGCCTGGGGGGCTTTGGTTCGCTAGTCTGTTCAGAGCATGGCTTATCTGCCGAGATGGTCAGCAAAGGACCAATCTGGCCCAGTTGTGATGTGGGCACCAGAGGCCATCAGACCTTCAGTCCCTGCTAACTCAGGCAGTGAGGAGATGAAAGGTTCTGCATCCTTTCCCCATACTGCACCAATGGCTTCCCTCAAAAAGATTTTAAACACACAACAGAACATCCTTTTTCCCCCGAACTCCCACTATTATACATACTTAGCATTAAGCCTGCAACTCCACCCTGATCTGCATCACATCCTGCTGTTCCAATCCCACCTTTCCCCCATCCACACCAATATTCCCTCTAATTTTTTTTCCACTCAGGTGCGGAATAAATTGTATTGTGTGCACCAACACATATGCAAATGTGCACCACCAATAGAAACACATGCTCCCGGCTGTGGGTGCTCTTCTAATCAGATGGACGACATTTGAATCTCTCCTGAGTGGTCACCCAAGAGCTCAGCTTACAGGGAACACTGATACAAACTATTCACCAATGCCTCTCAGTGCTGACCTGCCACACCTCCCTGCTATTCCAGCCCTGAGACTCCCCATTCAGCACTGCTAATACACCTCAACCCTGACTTCCAGCCCTCCCTCTCCATTAGCACAGCACTAGTCCTCTCTTTGATCAGGGCTCAGAATTCATCAGAGCACAAGGGTGGAATTAAATGACAGATTCTGGGCACTGAGGAAATCCCTCTCCCTTTCTCAAGTGAAATCTAAAAAGCCTCATTGGGCAACTGTGTTGAGAATTTTCATCCTTTCCGCTGGGCAGCCACAGCCCAAAACAATGGAGCTGCTCATGAAATAGTCATAGCCCTCCAGGTCACATGAAAAGCTCACCTGGTTGCTGGGCTGGTGAGCATCAGCTGCCCAAAAACAATTCTGGCATCGACTCTTGGCAAACACATTGGCTTCGAAGTTCTCACAGGGGGCGTTCACCACAAAATCTGACATAGCCCATGCCCGGAGGAAGATGTTTCCTCAGGTATGCTACCTTAGGGAGGTGTCTGCAAAGAAAAGAAGCAATAAAGGATCAAGACTAAGCCACTTCCACCCGGTTTTCGGGTCTGCAGCTCATTTAGAAAGGGGAACTTTATTAACAGCCTGGTGTTCACTGCTCCCAATGGGGACTGGTTTGATCTAGGGTTCCTTAGAAGAAATGCCATCAACAGCTAGCGACCCGACCCGGCAGGCCAGGAATGTTCTTATCTAGAGCACATTTAGGAGGGGAAACAACATCACCATCTCAGTGATTGCTGGCAGAATGGCCTGATTTGAGTCTTCTTTGAAAGGGATGGAATATATTAATACCTTCCAGAAGATGTCCTGATCTGGAGCTCCTGCAGAAGGCTAAAGAGGGGATCTTCTTAGTGATTGTGTGCTTGTAAGGAATATCTGCAAGTGCTTTACAAGCTTTAGAGCTTAGACTTTTCCTGAGCTATTCTATCAAGTGATAATATTTCAGATCTATGGGTTACTGAATAGCTACAATACACCAAAAGTGCAATTCTAAATCTGGGTGTAGGAGCCACACTTTATTTCCATAAACCACCTATCTCAGCATGGGCTGGGACACTTAAACTGCCTTGTGCCGTGCCCTCCCCTCCTGGGGTATTCTTCCTATGGAGTAGCTTACCCAGGTGTTACTTTGCCAAAATTGCCTGTCAAAGACAGCCAGGTGAGCAACATCCCTGGTGCTATCATGCAGCTTCTCCTCTCATCAGGGCTTACATCAGTGCTGCTGACCAAGCATAGGTTTAGTTTTTCTCCAAAGCACCCAAACTAAAGAGACATGGTTTTCTTAGGGCTGCACTAATTCACCGTGGGTGCCAGGTAAATCACACCCGCTATCCACTCCTTAGCCCCACAGGTTCACTCTCCAAACTAGTGCTACATGTTTTTTTCAATTTGTTTAATCAACGGGCCACATACTTAGAATTGACCTGCCCAGACCTTGGGCTAGGCGGGCAGCAAGAGAAAACCACTCGCTTTCACTCCCAATTCCAAGCCATGGAATAAAACATTGTGCCCCTGGGGTTTTGCTGTCTGGGGAAAATTACTTCATCTCTCTGGGCCTGAGGCTGCACATCTGTAAATTGGGGATGAGTCCCCCACCCTTTGTGAAACACTTGATCTATGGCAATATAAGACACAACATAAGGGCTGTGATGATTCATACACAGAACATAGAAACCACTTCAGAATAACATCACCACCCTACAGCTCTGGGATATATTACAACCAGCCTTCCCCTGCCTACACCCCCTGGGCACCTTTATTACCTTGCACCAGTTCGAGCCCGGCTCCAGCTCATCTGCCGCTGCCCTTTTCTAAAAACAATGAATGTAAACGTTCCCTGGGCTGTGGGGGGAAGGCCACGCCCCGAAGTCTCTTGCTGATTGGCTGCCGGGAGGTAGCTCATCTGGATACCGCTCCCTGAGTGGCTCCCTGCAAAAGGGCGGGGAGCAATTGATTTGGGCAGGCGAGCACCTCCGCTTCGCTGCTGTTGTAACATTCCAAGTGGGAAGCGTTTTACTTCTCCCTTCTGTGCCTATTTTGTAACCCACGTTGTAGCGACACTGGGCACCGTATGATTCTTGCTTTTTTTTGTTTCCTCCCTCCCTTTGCAATATTACTCTTCTTGCCAGCAAGGCTAACTATCGGGGGAAGGAAGGCTTTGATGGGAAGGCGACAAAAGGATGTAGAGGTCCGTTTTCCTTATTTAAAACGGTCTCCCTTTTCAGTTTATCAGGTTTCCTTTCTCCAGATTGACGGGATCCTTTTCTTCTTGGTTTCATTGGTTTAGATCCCGCCCTCCCTCTCCAGTTCCTGCCCTCAGGCTGAATTCAATCCAAGCACAGCGCAGGATATAAAACAAAAATGTGCCTGAGGAAAAGTCACTTTGGAGCAGACGCGATGCAAGTTGCTGCATATCCCCTCAACAGAGTTCCTGCTCAAGAGCATCTTATTCATGCAAGTGTGAAATCTTGCTGGCACATCTGCAAACCCCTGCATAAGCGTAGCTGTAAATAAACCCAAGCATGAAGAGGTGCAAAAATCCATTGTATGTGTGAACCCACATGTGTAACCCTGTGTGCTGAAGAGTGCATGACGGAGGTGTATGTTTGCACTCACCAGGTAAAGCTATGTGCATGCATATGCATGTGTAACTATGGATGCATGTACCCACATGAACATAATTTTGCACATCTATAAATAAGAGGGAGGATGTTCCCACCATTTCCTCTTTAGATAAGGTGTCAAACTGGTCTGTTAATTTCTAGCCGTAGTGGTAGATCTTGAAGACATTTTTTTCCAGCTGAAATGCAATTATAAATGACAAAGAAAACTAATACTCCTACCCTGTAGGAAGGCTGTGACTAACCTCTGGAAAATTTTAGTTACAGATAAATGATGTCTAGCCTACTGCATGATCCACATGGCCAGTACTTGGCACTTGGAGGTCCTTAACCACTCACACCCAAGACCTGACCTATTTATTCTGAGGCAGTCCGATTCCAAATCCTGCAGCAAAGTCCCTGGATTTTGCAAGACTGATTCAACAGACTGGGGATCATTCAGTGATAGTTTACATTAATCCCCACCCCTTATTTGATAATGAATTAAATATGAAAGAAAACAACAGTTATAGCAGACCTATGCTAGCAATTTTAATAGTAATTCTATAGAATACTTTGAATGTTCATATTTTCACTGTTTCCACATGGCATAGATTTTTGTGTGGACAAAACAGCACAGAAATTGTGGGAGCTAGAGTTTTTGTCAAAATACAGGAAGGTGTCAGAGGTAAGGAATAAGCACAGGAGCTGGGTTTTACTACTAAAACAATTGGCACTGAAATAGTTTACTCTGACATTTAAATGGTCATTGTCAGGTTCAGTGTTAACATCCAACCTCCTGAGACAAGTGGGGCAATTCACAGTGCTCAGAGCTGTAGGTTCAGGCTGGCTGCAGACTCAGGAAGACAACACTGAGCCAAGTTTGCACTTCATTTGTGCTTTTAAGATTTTCTTCTCAACTTTAGGGCCTACAAATATAGTTGTGTTAGGTTTTAAAGTGAATTTTCATTTTTGAGTGGCTAACACTCCCATCTACATAGATTCCAAGGCGAGAAAGGACTATCATGATCACATAGTCAAGTGGTCACCAACCAGTTGATCGGGATCTACTGGTAGATCTTGGAGCCTCTGGCAGGTGATCCTGACTGGTCTGGCCACATGGCTATCAAGTGCCAGCACTTCAGCTGCTCCTTCTCCCACTGCTGCACATCTCTGACCCTTTGCCTTGGAGCTGTTCCCCCAGGAGCCTCCTGTTTGCTGTACAGGGCAGGGAAGGGAGAGGATGGGTGCGGATGTCAAGGTGCCCCCTTCTCTCACCCTGTATCCCATCTCCACAGAGCAGAGAAGGGGCACAACAGGACTAGGCCTCGAGCAAGTTTGTTAGCTGCTTCTGGGAGTGGTGCAGGGCCAGCCCTACTGCACCATCACCCAGGAGCACCTGAGCTGAGCAGTGCCCAGCTGGAGTCCACATCCTGAACCCCTACCCAAGTCACCCAATGCCCCTGCCCTCGGCCTGAGCCCCCTGATTCCAAACACCCTCCCAGAGCCTGCACCTAGAACCCCCTCCAACACCCCAGCTGCCTGCCCCAACCTCAGCTCAGAGCCCTTCTCACACTCCAAATCCCTTAATCCAAGACTAGAACCTGCACCCCAACCTACTACCCCAGCCTGGTGAAAGTGAGTGTTGTGAGAGAGAAGGATGGAGCGAGTAGGGGTGGGGCCTCAGAGAGAGGCGGGGCAAGGGTATTTGGGTTTGACGTAGTTCTTGGATTGCACTTAAATTCAAAAAGTGATCTTGTGTGTAAAAAGGTTGGAGACCACTGACCTAGTCTGACCTTCTGTATAACATAAGGCTATAAAATTTCCCCAAAATAATCTCATAGAACAACATCCAATCTTGATTTTAAAATAGTCACTGAATCCACACGCTTCCTTGGTAATAATTTACACATTTTGTCTGGCTTCAACTTCCAACCACTATACATTCTTCCAGCAGGCTAAATGGCCTGTTATTAAATATTTCTTGCCCCCTGGTACGTATAGACGGTAATCAAGTCACCCCTTAACTTCCTTCTTCTTAAGCAAAGTAGCTTTAGCTACCTGAGTCTATAATTGAGGCAGGTTTTTCTAACCCTGTAATCATCCTCATGGCTCCTCTTTGACCCATCTTCAATTTGTATGTGTTCTTCTACAGCAGACAGCAGAACTCATTAACAGTATTCCAGCAGCAGTCGCACTAGTGCGGAATACAGCGGTAAAACAACTTCTCTACAGCTCAAGATTCCCCTAGTCATGCATTCAGGGATCGCATTAGCCCGTTTTGTAATGATGTCACACATAGGGAGCTCCTGTTCAGCTGATTATCTTTTTCAGAGTCACTGCTTCCCAAGCAAGACCACCCTTGAGGACGTGCTCAGTATTAGAAAACTGGTGCCCCCAAAATACACCCCCCTCCCCATTGCTGATACACACTGAGCTTCATACACAGCAGATGCTATGGCAGCCAGTGCTCACAGCCCTGGGAGTGGAGGGCTGAGGCAGCAGCAGAGAGAGACAGTCCCTGCAGAGACTTCTGTCTGTCTCACACAGAATGTGCAGTGCTGGTGCATTTGGCTCTAGGAATACAACTCCTGCCTGAGACTGCAGGGGCCACTGAGTGTGCAGGAGCTGACCTGCTCTTACGCTGTCCCTGTGGTGCCCCAAATTTTCAGGTTCCCCACTCAGCCACATGCATATGCCTAAGGAGAGCCTGGCCCTTCATCCTGTAGGTATGCCTACACTTTGTTTCAAGATGCATACATTTAGCAACATTAACACACATATTGCTTGGGCCCAGTTTACTACATGATCCAGATTCATGGGTCTTGGGCACCTGTCCTCTTCATTACTTAACACTCCTCCAATTTCTGCATCATCTACAAACTTTAGTGACAATTGTATGTTTGCTTCCAGGTTACTGATAACAATGTTACACAGTGTAGAGCCAAGAACTGAGCCTTACGGGACCCCACATCAGAAACTAGGGACGTAAAAAGCCATTTAAAAACATTAACTGTGTAACCACTAAAAATCCTAGTGGTTACACATGCTGCAGTAGAAAGCATATATATATGCTTTGTACTGCAGTGCCTGCAGTGAAGCTGGCTCCCCAGGAACGGGGACTGCTTCTGGGACTGGCAGCTCTCTCTCATTTGTACTAGAATGGCAACTAGAAGTCCCTACTGAGATCAGGGTGGCAGACACTACACAAACACAACGCAAACGATCCCTCACTGAAAAGCATTTACAATCTGAATAGACAAGCCACACACTGGGTGAGAGAAAGGGGCATCATCACCCCTCTTCTCCGGGTGGAGAAATGAGAGAGGTTAAGTGACTTGCCAGTCTTCCAGGGAATCCGTGACAGAGCTAGAATTAAGCTCCTACCACATGATTCCTAGACCTATCCTTTAACCATAAAGCCAGCTGCCCTCCCCCACTCCTGTGTGTTCCACATAGCACACAGTTTCCCCCCTGTATTTAACACTTCCTTTGTCTCAGTAGGGCTGTTGTGAAGAGAAAAAACAACCACCAACTCAAGTGCTGGGAGTGGAATCTTCCTCCCACCCAGGCTTTTTTATGCAGATCAAAACCCTTCCAGCTCAGCAACCCCTACTGAGGTTTCATAGATCCTGCCATAGACAGGCTCCTTCTGGTGACACTGCTGCACTCCCCCCTCCCCACACATACTTCTTAGCCCTTCTCTCTTCCACTTGGGCAGAAGTTTGCATTTTGTGTGTGTGGAGGAGGGGGGGTGGAATGGAAAAGGGAAAGAGATGAATTGGTATATTAAAATCACCACCAAGAACTCGATAGTTATTGCATTGTCCTGAAGGCTTACAGAACTAAAGCCATGGCCCTGCTCTCTTACAGGGAGGGAGAACACAAGGTACAGAACTGACTGGGCAGAGAGAACATTTTGCCAGGTCAAAATTATCTTCCTGGGCAGCTCCCTCCCCTTTTAATCCCCTTTGGAGAGGATTCTCTCCAAATTCCAGGATCAGGGGTTACCAATTCCTATAGACACAGACCAGGCCTATGCTACAAAGTTTGCCAGCGTAGCTATGTAGTTTAGGGGTGTGAAAAAAATAGCACATCCCTGACCAATACGGCAATGCCAGCAAAACTCCCAATGTAGACACATCTTATATCTGCAAGAGAGTCCTTTAGTCATACAGTTTAGGTCATCTAGACCAGTGGTTCTCACCCATGGGTACATATACCCCATGGGATACAAGAGATCTTCTAGGGCAGTGGTTCCCAAACTTTTTGGCATCACGCCCCCCTTTTTGATTTTTGAAAAACCCTCTGCCTCCCCCCAAATAGCAGCAAAGCTTGTTGAGCAAAAAAAAAAAAAAAAAAAGGGGGGGGGGGAACTGAACAGGGCAACTTGATGGGGGGGGGGGGAAGGCTGCGTCACCTTGCGCCCCCTGCCCTGGAATTTCTTCACGCCCCCCCCCCCCCCAGTTTGGGAACCCATGTTCTAGGGAATACAGCAACTCATCTAGATATTTGCCTAGGTTTACAAGCTACAAAAAAACCCATAGCAAAGTCAGTACAAACTAAAATTTCAGACAATGACTTGTTTATACTGCTCTATATGTTGTACGCTGAAATGTTTGTACAATATTTATATTCCAACTAATTTATTTTAGAATTGTATCATAAAAATAAAGTCAGCCATTTTTCAGTAATAGTTTGGCTGTGGCACTTTTGTATTTTTATATCTGATTTTCTAAGCAAGTAGTTTTTAAAGTGAGGTGAAACTTGGAGGGTACACAAGACAAGTCAGACTCCTCAAAGGGAAACAGTAATCTGGAAAGGTTAAGAGATTGTTTAACAGACTACAGTCATCAACAGCTATATGTCTGCAGCTATACCTGGAGTCTCCACTAGGTGGCATTGTTGATATAGACAGGAAATCTAGTCAAGAAAGGGGGGGGAACAAACCGCTCCCTTCTGTCAGAAACATTCATGCTAGATTCACACAAGTATGACATCTCATACAAGAGGGCAGAAATAAATTACTGCAAGGGCCTGGGGGAATCTCTGCCATCACCACTGGCATAACAGCACAGCTGGGCTAGTGCATTAGGGGACTTCTTACTCCTCAGAACTGTCACACATTCAGATGTAAGATATCTGCCTTTAGCGACCAATGGAGTCTTTCAGTCCTTCCTCTCTCAGTAGCACCACTGAAACATCTTCACATGCATCCCTCCTCCCTGAGGGGTATGGGCTGGATAATTCAAGACCTTCAAACAACAGGATCAGCCCCTTCTCTCCCAGCTGGAACAAGGTTTAGGCTACTATCTATCACATCTGCAATAAGGCACGTGTATTTTCTCCCTTACATAGTGATATTTATCAAGATTCACAGCAGGGAGGTTAGCAGATCTCACCTTGGTTAGCTATACAAAGCATGTGGCTTTGTACAAAGAGCTCACGGCACCCAAAGTAGTGCCAGCTTTCTTAAGTCAGGAGGGATGCCCCAGACAGAGGGTAAAGCCGATGCAACAGAGCATGAGTGAAAGGGAAGTCCTGCCTCCTCTTGTAAACCATCTGAACATCATTCACCTCACACCCAGCTCTTTCATTTGTGTAAGAGGAGACGCTAGCTTTCCTCTGATCCCATGGGAAGAGAAAGTTCCAGGAAACAAAGGGCCCTATGTAGAAAAGGCAGGGTCAGGGCTTGATTCACAGCCCCCCAGTGGAGACTATAACAGACTTTCCACTGCATACAATTACAGTGAAAAATAATGAGCCCAGCATTCATTGTCCCTAGCCAGGAGGAGAGACAGAGGGGCTTTAGCGGTACAAACAAGGTCCCATCCACAAGAAACTGGGCATTCACATTGGGCAGACACTGTTGCCAAAGGCACAGCCTAGCCTTGCAGACAATATCCACTTCAGTTTATCTATTAGTCTTGATTGCACCCTCCTTTGCCGGTCAGTTTTCGGCGCTGGGACTTGCTGGTTCGCCCACCACTGGGTTTCTGGGTTTTCTTATGTGGGTTTTGGCCACGCCTCAGCTGCTTTCTCTTGGACTTCTTCTGGCTGCGTGCATGCAGTGAGGCAGTGAGTGAAGAGATCCTGTACAGGAAAGAGAAAGTCTGAGGCTTGATCTACACTACAGACTGATATCAGTATAATATGTCACTCAGTTACACTGACCCAGCTGCCAGCATAAACAACAAGATGTTGACAGGAGAGCTTCTCCCGCTGACATAGCTACTGCTTCACAGGGAGTGGATTCACTACAGCAATGGGAAAAGCTCTCCCCTCGGCATAAGTAGTATCTTCATGACAGCTGCACCACTGTAGTGCTGTAAGTGTAGACAAGCCCTGAGACCTAGAGAGGATGGAGGGCTGCCTCTGCCACAAAGGCAGTTTGCCTACTAGTGGTGATGCAGAGCACCAGACTATTCATATTGCAGCAGCACCTGGGAGCCTTTGTCATGGACAGAACTAAAGATGTTAAAAGGTGGGTAATTGGGAAGTTGTGTATCGGCTACATGATTAGTCGATAAGGGAAGGTGCTACCCCCGCTATGGCTCTACAATTTAAATGTAGTAAGAGCTGGGCGCACAGGCAGCCCAGCTCCTATTACATTTAAACTGCAGAGTCACAGCGGGGGTAGCTCCTGGACCTGGCGCAAGCCAAGACTGAGCTGGGTTTGCTCAGTCTCAACTCATGCCGGGTCCAGCAGCCTCTTTCCACAGGGGGTCCTAGCGGGCAGCTGGAACCCTTGTGGACAGTGGCTGCTGCTGGAGCAGCCTCCCCTGGCTCCCTGCACTGCTGTGGGGGGGCAAGCTGCACCACAGAGACAGTGTTGGAGAGAACTGGCTTTTAACCCAGCTTCCCCCAGCACTGGCTCCTGCTCCCCCCTCTTGCTACCTCGATATAGAGGCAGCAAGTGGGGGGGGGGGCGGAAATGTGAGTAGTCGACTTGACTACTCTTCTACATCTTTAGCCAGGACCCTGCTATGCCAGTGCTGTGTCAACAGAACAAGATAACCCCAGTGCCAAAGAACTTGCAGGTGCCCTCTGCTGGTAGCTGAGAGCTTGGCATGATCTTAACAAAACACAGCAAGCCCAGGAGAGACATCAAAATCCTATCTTGGCTCCCCACACACAAACTGCAGATACTCAAGTTAAAGGGTGATAGGATGCTACAGGATTGTTCGGGGTGGGAGGAGGGAAGCGAGTAGTTTTATACCCACCTCTCAGACAGGAAGGGATCTCCAGACTTCTTGGGCAATGAACTTGTGAATCTGCTCGGTGGCTCCTTCTCTACTGCTTCAGTGCCCCCTTCCTAACAAAACACAACACAGCAGTCTGAGCAGCGTTAGGTGGTTCCACAGCTCTCTCATTCCGATGACCACATTGTGAAAGAAAGATCCTCACGTAGACCAAACTCTCCACATCCCCCACGGCTTGGTTCTCAATGTCCCAGTAAACCATAAGAAAGGGCTCCACAGACCACTAGGGACCAACCCGAGGAGAACCACTATTCTGTTCCATTCCAAGACCCAACCTGTAAATAAGGTTGGAGGGGCACAGAACTGAGTTTCATTATGAATTAGAGGGTTTCATTTTTGAAAGATACCAGGATGGATTACTGAATAGGCAGATGTCCTTAGGGATCTGCAGGATTCCCTCTTCCATACAGGGAAGCTTTTGTTTATGTCACTGGCTCACATCCAGCCAAGGTTCATAGGGGTTAGGGATGTAAAAAGTTGTTTAAAATGTAACTGTTTAAAAGTTGTTTAAAATGTAACCGCTAAAAATCCTAGTGGTTACCTGCACCGTGCGCTCTGCAGTATAAGGCTTAGCTTTATACTGCAGAGCCCGCAGTCAAGCCTCTCCAGGAGTGGGGCTTTCATTCCCTGCTGACCTGGCTGCAGGGGAGGCTTTGTTGTGCACTCTGCAGTGTGCAGAAAAGCCTCTCTGGGTGCAGGGATGGCAGGGGCTGCCAGCCCCGCTCCCAGGGAGGTTTTGCTGCTACAGCCAAGCCAACTCTCTTGGAGTGGGGCCAGCAGCTCCTGCCAGCCCCACTCCCAGGCAGCCAGCGTATAACCTGTAGCAGGAGCTGGGCAGTGCTCACCATGGACAGGGGCTGCTCCAGCTGGCTTGCTAGAGCAGCTCCTGCCTGCAGTGGGACCTGGGGCTGGAGCAGCCCCTGCCCAAGGCAGGCAGGGAGCAGCTCCAGTGGAACCAGTAAGCCTTAGCTGTTAAGGGTGAGGTGTACCAGTTAACCATTTACATCTCTAAGAGGGATCCCAAGGTGTTGCCAGTCAATTACTGCCTGGAGGCCCTTGGGAAATGAGCTGGAGATCTCAGTTCAGTCCTGGGGTTTCATTGACCAAAAAGCCACCACAGTTGGAACTAACTGGATTTCTCATTTGCAGTCTGAGTAGAGAAGCCAAGGACTAAATGGGTCATGGAGACAAATTCCCTCACAACATAGAGGTGATCCCTTCAAGAAAGGACTCAGGCCAAGGGGACAGCCACCTAGGGAAGTCTACACTTGCTCATCATGTCACACCTGCTTAGGATACAGCAGCCACCAGAGCTATCAATCCACCAGATTTCACCAACATTTAAATGTCTATGGAATATCAGAGAACAATTGTGTGTGGGAAGCAGCCCTTAGGAAAGGTTTACCCTATGCTCATGAACCAGTAACACCAACTGAGGAAGAGCATAAAAGCTGCCTGTCTCCTTCCCCATCCCTGCAGGGTCCCCAGCAGACTCAAGCTACTATCATATTTAAGTAACGACGGTCCCATCTACCCAGCTTTGGAGATTTGTAAGGCTGAGATGATGAGGACAGATACAGCAGACAGTCATACCCCAGGGGAGCTGAGTCCCAGCTGGCGTGCTCCTGAGAGGTCCAGGTCACTGATAGTAGTCACTGTCACAGTGTGATTTGGATGATCAATGCTCACAGACTCGGTTTGGGATGTCACCAAATGTTCCAACTCATCAGCCTCTTCTGCAGTCAACAAAAATACAACGTGAATGGGCTTCTCAGGTCAAACTCACCCTGACCAGGTCCTACTCTATGCAGGGAGGTGCCCCAATTGCTACACCCGCCGTGAGGAGCTGAGAAGCCAAAGCTCTGAAGCCAGAGAACAGTGTCAATAAGAACATCCTCTCCCCATACAGGGGATCTCACATCTTGAGAAACCCTTACAGATCACCTCCCAATTGCTGCTTTCTATGCCCCCCCACCCCCACTACATACAGTCTCTGGCTATAAAGGCAGGGATTCCTTTCTATAGCCCATCAACACTGCTCCTCAGTCAGACACAGGGACAATAAGAAGCCATCACCGATGGGCTCAGTGAGCTGTCTTGGTTTCAAATCTAATTCACACTATCCTAATGAGCAACACTGGACAAGTGCCTTTAAACAGCAAGAGATAAAACCTTAAGGCATCAGGTTAGCCCTCTGTTAAAAACCCTTCGTCCCAGCCTCTGAACCCAAGCATTTCTGGGTGTTTTTATGACCTTTGGACATTTTCCACATCAACTGAATTGCTGGTTATCATGAAGTAAAGCACCACTGCAGGAGACACCACTCACCTAAGGCCTCTTCTCTCTCTGTCAGCATTTTCAGGTATTCCTTGTGCCGCTAAAATGTAAGCGCATAGAGTCACTGCAGTACTTCCAGTCTTACCAGCTGTCACTCAGGGAACATGCCCAAGGCACATGCCTACCTCCCACCATTCCTGCACAACTGGGATCCAAAATAATATTTAAAGTCTCAAGTTGTCCTGCACATACAATACTGCTAGAGCCAGTGTAATTTTCCTCCATACACTGCTGTGACAACACATCTCAGTTCTGCCCTACTAATGCGTCCCATTATTCCAGTCCTGGAGGTCCCATGCAGCAATGCTGCTATATCCAAATCAGAATAGCTGGAGGTTCTGAAAATAAATAATTAGTCCTGTCTTGTTCCCCTCCCAGAACCCGGTCTGCCAATGTACTTTATCTTTACCCTGAAACTAGGGATGTTAGAAATTGTTTAAATTTAATAATCATGTAACCACACCAATTCTTAGCAGATACATGATTATTTGACGAACCCTGGGGGCAGGGCCAGCAGCCAGTGCACTCCCGGCCCCACTCCCAGGGGCACCCTGCCACCATGCACTGCTGCCTCTGTATTTAAAAACCAGTTCCCTGGACAGACCAGCTCCTACCTGCTGCTCTATGCTGCTGCCACAGAGCAGCCTCTGTCCACCTCGAACCCAGGCCTGCTGCAAAAAACACAGGCTGCCCTGTGCTGCTGCCTCTGTATCAGAGGCAACAGCATGGGGTAGCAGACGGCTCCCTATGTGCTCTTCATTTACAACTCGGATAGAAGAACTGGGACAGCTAGCCTGCCAACCCGAGTTTTAAATGCAGAGCATGTGGGAGAGAAGGGGGTTGCTGCAATTAACTGGGACTATTAACAGATAACCAATTGCTTATCGGTTAAATGGTTCTCTGACTAGCTGCTGATATTCCTTCTTTTTTGTTTGTTTGTTTTTTTGTTATACTTTGCTTGGTTTAATAAAAAGAATGCCCTGGAACAGGTGATTCTTTTAGTCCCTCTACCTTGCAATACATGCAAATTTGATCTCTGTTGTAACTTACGTGTTGTAGTGGGGCTCTATTTAAAATCCCAGGGGCGGGCAGGCATCAGCCTGCCTACTTCTAAAAGCCCCTCCCCCAGCCTTGCGGGAGGGATGACTGGACCTGGGGCTCAACTGATTACTTGGGACAACTAAAAAAAAACACGGGTAAGGAGTGCAGGTCAAAGGTTTAAAACAAAGGGAACCGGACAGGGACACCGAGCAGAGAATCCCGAACAGCATCCACTGCTCCTCAAAGCTGTCGATGGACCCAGTGGACGCTTCAGAGGGGTAGCCAAGTTGTTTTTTAAGTTTTTCCTGTTACAAACTAACAAATAGTCTGGTAGCACTTTAAAGACTAACAAAATACGTAGATGGTATCATGAGTTTTTGTGGGCACAACCCACTTCTTCAGATGACCGGAGTGTTGGATGTCCAGAACCAAAATAAATGAGGGGAAAAGGGGAGGGGACTCCGGTCATCTGAAGAAGTGGGCTATGCCCAAGAAAGCTCATGATACCAGCTACATATTTTGATAGTCTATAAAGTGCTACCAGACTATTTGTTGTTTTTTAAGTTATTCCTACTTAAGACACCTCAGCTATTCCAGACTTGGACCCCCACAACTACTATGTAACTCCTTGCCAAAGCATACTGCCATGAACTAAACACCTCTAACCAAGTAACCACACAGATCACCTAGGGGGGGAAGTACCTCCTCTTTCAGCTTCCTTTGCTCCTCTTTTAATTTTCGTTTGATCTCCTCCAGGGCCACTTTTCGCCTCTCCACTTTCCGCTTGTGGAACCCGGTCAGGTACTCCCTGCAGAGGACACAGGGCAGGTTACAGCAATCCTGAAGAGAAGCCCTGACCCTTGCAGAAGCTCCTCACACCCCGAGAGAGGAGTGGGGCGAGGAGGAAGGAAACCAGCAGTCGGGCAAGACCTGCCGCTCTCCATAGAGCAGCGAGGAGGAGAAGGAGCAGCATAAGGCATTCCCAAAGCTGAGGGCCACAGCCCATCTTGCTTCCCAGCCGCTCAAGAGGCCTTCCTCACACAGCACATGAAGAAAGGGGCAGTGAGAGGAGACAGGCCCCTATTGGCCGGGGCATGTGGCTGCTTCCCACGTGGGGAGGCATCTCTGCAGAAGGTGCAGCCCAGCTGTTCTTCTCCCTCCCGCACTAAGTCCTGGGGAATGCGGGGCACCTCCGGAGGACGGGGGAAAGGAGGGGGGGGGGCTCCAGCTGCCCTTCCCCCGGCACACACAAGTGGGGAGGCGACTCTGGGGAGGGCGAGGGGGCAGCAGGCGGCGTCTCAGGACCCCCCAACACCAGCCCAGCTCGAGCGGCCGCTCACTCACCGCCGACTGTCCTCATCGAAGATCACCGCCCGCCGCAGCCCCGCGCCGCTGCCTCCCTTCTTCTTGCGGCCCATGCCGGCCCCGGGGCAGCTCCGCCCCGCACAGCGGGGACACGCGCCCCGCCCGGCTCTCCCGCCTACTTCCGCAGCGCCTACGTGGCCGCCCCGCCTCACGGTACCGGCCGAGCAGCGCTGCGGGCTGAGCTGGAGGGAGGGGGAATGTCCCTTCCCCACGCCCTGCCCCGGAAAGATTCGGCCCCAGCAAGTGTGAGCGACCCAGCATGGCCACTGTGCGTCCTCGTGTGTCCTCCCCCGCCCGGCTCAGCTTCAGACTGGGATGGGCTCCCGAGAGTTTCATACTCTTGTCTCCTCCCGTCTGTGGGGCACAGCTCCCCTTTCTCCCAGCCACCCACCCGTGTCTGAGGCCATTCCCACGTCTTCAGATGAGCTGGAGTGGGAAAAAATGGGAACACAGAATTTATAACAGGCAAAGAAAGGGGAGGGGGAAGTACCTGTCAAGGGTAGAGCCAGAATGACTGGTACTTTTTTCCCCTCTCTCCCTTTTTTTCAGCTCATCTGAAGAAGTGGGTTTTAAATACTATTTATATTTTTATTAGTATCTAAGGTGCCACAGGATCGTTGTTTATATACCGATGGGCAGCCAAACAATACAGCTGGCTGAACCTTAGGGCTTTTACATTGTTGCTGGATCATTGCATGTTACTCTTTGAGCTGCTCTAAGGCAGGCAGGGCCGGATTAAGGCATGGGCTAGCCAGGCAGCTGCCCGGGGTGCCAACCTATGGGGGGTGCCTGATGGCAGCTGTAAGAGGCACGCAGCACCCCTTATAGGTGCCATCAGGCGCCGCGCGCCCAGTTCCTGGATCACGGGCTGCAGCAGCTCCCAGCGACCACCCTGCAGCGGCCGCCCAGGGCAGGGGCCGCGTTAACCCCTGCAGCACCTGCCAGCAGCGCCCTTCCCCAGCTGCCACGGGGCCCTGCATGGCCAGACTCGGCCCACCCCAGGTGGCCCCAGGCTGCGCGCCAGCAGTGGTAGCCAGGCTGGGCCGGGCCGGGCACGTGTGTCCTGCTGCTGCCAGCTCCACATGCCCTCTCCCACACACTGGCACGGGTGCGGGACCGTGCATGTGCCCTCCCCCACATGTTGGCACGGGGGCGGGGCCACACATGTGCCCTCCCCCAACACAGGGCGCAATTAAACTGTCTGCCCAGGGCGCCGGAATGGCTCGGTCCGGCCCTGAAGGCAGGGATGGGCAAGAGGCGAGCTCTTAGGCAGAGAACAGCTGTAAGGGGCAGAAAGAACATCATGATTATCTGGTCTGAGTTCCTACATGCTGCAGGCCACAGAACATAAGAACATAAGAATTGCCGTACTGGGTCAGACCAAAGGTCCATCTAGCCCAGTATCCTGTCTGCCGACAGTGGCCAGCACCAGGTGCCCCAGAGAGGGTGGACCAAAGACAATGATCAAGCGATTTGTCTCCTGCCATCCCTCTCCAGCCTCTGACAAACAGAGGCCAGGGACACCATTTCTATCCCCTGGCTAATAGCCTTTTATGGACCTAACCTCCATGAAATTATCTAGCTGCTCTTTAAACTCTGTTATAGTCCTAGCCTTCACAGCCTCCTCTGGCAAGGAGTTCCACAGGTTGACTACACGCTGTGTGAAGAAGAACTTTCTTTTATTAGTTTTAAACCTGCTACCCATTAAACCTCATCCACTCACTCCTGCAATAGACCCACCGTCCCTGAGTGAGTTACTCAAGTTCTTAAATCATGATTTTAAAGTGTCAAGTTAGGAAGAATCCACTAATTGAAACCAGCAAGTGACCCGGGCCCCATACTGCAGAGGAAGGCAATCTTGCCCACACAACCCCCCAAATCTCTGCAGATCTGACCCATTAAAAATCCTTCCCAACCCCAAACATGGGGTCAGTTGGACCATCAGTTTTTTGCCAAAACCCACCAGCCAAACACTTTTGAAAGAATTCTCTGTAGTAACTCAGAGCTAGGGTAACCATATTTCCCTATGCTGAATATGGGACACCTGGTAAAATTACTCTTATTCAAGTGAATTCAATGGCAATCAATCAGAAGTATACAGTGCAAATGTTCAAATTAACATCAAGTTGACTGAGCACATGTTAAGAAGAAATCCTGTGCAGCTAGAGTCTTTTCATTTACCTCCTTATCTTTATGGTTTGCACAGGGAGAAGTGACACATGCTACTATACACCTCTCCAACACGGGTATAGGGGTAACTGACTGACCTGACCCAACCTTCCCTGCCCAGTGCTCTCCACACCTGACTGGGCCCCCAGAGCATGCCTTTCCTGGACCACATCTTCTTGAGGCAACATGTTGGGGGTAGCAGGGTCAAAGCCTCCCCCTCCTCCAGATTTCTATCAGGGCTCACATCAGAGCATGGGTCAGCAGCAGCCTTTCAGCACTGCAGGAGGGAAGAGATGGGAGCCGCTTTCAGCCGCAGGGGTGGGGGATGGGGATGATCTGTGGACTTGAGAGGTCATCTCTTCCCTCCCACCTCACCCCTGTCCTGCTCCCCTGTGGCTGGAAGCAGTTTGTCCCTTCCTGCCTGAATAGTGTTGAAAAGCAGCTATCACCTCCAGGCTGCTGCTGGCAACTGAGGTAACCCAGCCTGCCTCCTGTTCCCTGACTAAAGTGCTGGCAGGAAGGAGAATCTGTCTATAGGGGCCTCAGTGAACTTGATCAGAGAGGTGGCTGAGATGGGGAGATGCCTAGGGGACAGAACAGCCCTGCACGCCCTGCGGCAGGACTAGGGCAAGGCAGCGTATGAAGAGGATGCTTGTGGGGCGGCTGCTGTGGAACCTGCAGAGTTGGGGCACCAACAGGCTGGAAATTGCTTCCTCCCCACCATTGCAGGCTTAGCTGAGGGGCGGAGAGGCTTCCTTATGCCAGCGATGTGTGGGGCTTTGGCACAGAAATTTGGCTCTGCCTGGCCAGTGCTCTGGGCTGTAGGGTCTTGAGCTTTCCCTGGGTGCCAGCCCAGCCAGAGGCAGTGGGGAAAGGAAGCAGCCTGCTAGCCAGGCTGTTGGTGAGCTGAATGATCCGAACAAGGGCTGGTTCTCTGCCCAGTGCCGGTGGGGCTATGGAGGAGTGACCTGGGTGAGGGGGTGAATGGCACAGCAGGGAGAGGAGAGTGAGATGAGATGAGATGAGATGCATGTAAAGGGCCGATGGGTGGTCATTGAGGTGACATGTAACCAGTCATGGCTAGTCCACACTCACCAGCCACCACAGCGAGCAGCCAGTGCTGGCTGGAAACAGCAGGGGGGCAGCTGGCAAGCCTGCTAGCAGAGAGTGGGCACACAGCAGGGATTGCACTGATGAACCAACAGGGGGGAGCATCTGGCCCCGAAGGCCGCAGCTTTGCTTTGCCACCAGCCTTGCACGCTTACTCCCATCGTCAGCTATTGGTGCACTAGACACCCCCCCCCCCCGCATACTTCTGGTGAGCAGGGATCCAGCCAACAGCAGGACGCACCAGTACTTCCAGGAGGAGAGATACAGAAAATATGGGACAATTGGCTCATTTTTTAAAAAAAAGTAGGGACACCTGCAGGAGGGCTTAAATTTGGGACTGTCCCTTTAAAATTGGGACATCTGATCATCCTAATCAGGTCACATGCTCTTAGTGACAACTCTCCAGACTTCCTTTAAAGGAGCAGCAGTTTAGTCCATGTTGGTGGGACCAGGTCACTGGCTGTTCTCTTAGTTATAGGGTGGGTGCTATGGTTGTTTTCAGTCGTGTCAGTGGGCCTCAAAACACAAGCTGTAGGATTCCTTAAATATCCAATTACTTTGTAGGCAGAGTGGTCTAGTGATAGCAGCAGGGGAGTGAGTGTTAGGATTCTTAGCTTTGCTACTGACTTGTGTGACCTCGGGCATGCCACTTAACCTCACTCTGCCTCATGTTGCCCATCTGTGAAATGGGGACAATATTTACTTTGCAGGGAGCTTGTGAGGCTTCACTAATCCTTATAACATGCTCTCAGATCCTCTGGGGCACCATGGCACATTTTTAATGAGGCGGCCTGGTGGCATTAGTCCCGACACTGGGTGTCACCTCTGAGCTATGGCTGGGTTGCCTTTAGCAACTTGCCTGTTGCTTGTGTTCTTTTCCTGGGGCTTGTCCTTTTACCAGCAGAAATGCGGAAAAACCAGTTTGTGGTTATTGCTGCACTTCCCTTCACGCCCACTGAGTCGGCCTTCTCCTCCTTCTCAGCCTGCACACACTTCGGCCTCTGTCTGCTTTCTCTCTGCTGCACTCTGTCAACCTAATAGGATTCACTCTCCAATTTTAGTAATCCTACTGCTTTCCCCGTCCCTGCCCCAAAAGTCTTCTCCTGGCCTCTTTTCCCTTGGGTTGGTCATAGATAGAAGGCATAGATAACTGCCTTCCTGGCCCTGCCCAAGGGCAGCTTGTGGACTTAATGGCTGGAACTGATGACAAGAATACGAAAATTCTAAGGGAGGTGTGGAGAAGAGCTGAAAATGCCTTGTGCGCAGACTGTGAGAAGCCAGGTGAGTCTGAGGGCTCAGTAACATGGCTGGGGGAAGAGGCTGCAATAGAGAGACAGGACAGTTAGCAGAGATGGGTCTAAATTGGGGTATGGCATGGGGGAGAGAGTTCCAGGGGAGGGGCAGCTAGAATAGCCAGCTGTGGGGTGAAGCTGAGGAGTGGGTGTTGGAAATTCTCCCGTTTGTGGGGGGGAGCAGTGCATCAGTTTGTGGTGGTTTAGTACAGGCTATCTGAAGGAGTTCCTCCTCCAGGAAGCAGGAAGGTATGGTGGGAGTCTTTTTGGCCTACCTGGACACTAGGTGCAGGGACTTGTTTTGTGTGTGTGGAGATGATACCTGGGTAAGAGATCCTACTGTGCTGGAGGAAGAACAGGGACTTGCTGCTGCTTGAAGTGCAGAAAGATGGGGAGATTTTGCAACCACACCACTCTGTCATGTCAGAGCTGAGAAATGACTCGAGGTCAGGTCTGGTCAGGACTTGACAGAGAAGCTTCTGAAGAAATTGCAGATGCTGCAAAAAGTGGTGGGAGTGATTCAGAAAGCCATCCTCTCCTCAGAACCTCCTGCCAAGGAGACATTGTTCTACTACTGGAAGTGTCATCTTTTGAAAGGAACAGAAATCCAAGATCCTAATCCTGGAGGGACGTTAAAAGACCATGTGGCACTTTCAGGAAAATGAGGATGTTAGCCCCAAATTCAGTTTTTGGTAATTAATCAGATTTTACCTTCCTAAATTCCTACTCATTTCAGTTGGATTCAGTGTTGTTCTTCAGTGTTGAACAGTGTTGTGTGTTGCTGTGCATTATTAAATACTTGCCACGTTCCACCCCAGAGGTGGCTGCATTTCTGTATGGCGTGAGTGATTCTTGGAGAGAAAGAAAGAGAGAGTCTGTAAAATGTTTTGGGGTCCTTCCAAATAAAAGGGACACTATGAATATAAGATCATTATCCGACTGCTTGGAGCAGTGGGAAGGGTGGAATGGTGGTACATTTTATTAGCCGGTGTCTACTCCCCAGCAGGTGACTAATAGCTCACAGGAAACTGTGGTTTTGCAGCCCCTGCATCTGTTTCCCTGGGAGCCCTGACAGCACATTTCTCAGTCATGATCTAGCTCCCTTGAGAAACTTCCACTAATCCCCTTATTATTTGCCCTTAGATCCTGACTGGGCATCATATACATTGGGTGTCTTTATCTGCCTGAACTGCTCAGGGATCCACCGCAATATCCCTAACATCAGCAAAGTCAAGTCACTGAGGATGGACCATTGGGACGAAGCCCAGGTGCAGGTGAGAGTCTTCCTACCTGCATCCCAGCTGCACAGCAACTCAAGTCTGGATTCTTTGTGCACAGCCCTCAATTTCTTGGGTCCTGGGAAAGGGAAACCACATGATCAGGCCTTATGCCTCATGCTGTCAGACATTCCCTGTGATGTCATAAGTTGCCTCGTTAATACCCCAGTGGAGATCCATTCCCTCCAACACATCTTCCCTCAGTGTGATGGATGACGCAGTTATCTTGCACTTGGTGGGCCGAGTATAGAGCAGGGGTGGGCAATAATTTTTGATGGGGGCCACTCCAAGATTTTAGTAAGTGGTCAAGGGCCATACTTCAGTGGAGGGGGTAAAGGGTCTGGGATGGAGGCTGAGTGCAGAAGAGAGCTCAGGGTCAGGGACTGGGGTGCAGGAGGGGGTGTGGAGACTGAGAGGGAGTTTGGGTGAAGGAGGAGGTTGTGATCTGGGCCAAGGGACTGGGGTGCAGAGTTGGGGAGGGGGTATGGGTACTGGAGAGTATTCTGACCTGGGCAGAGGTGTAGGAGGGGGTGTAGGGTCTGTGAGGGAGTTGTGACCTGTGGGGGGGCAGGGGAGATGCAGAGGGTTTGGGTGATGACGTGGGGCAGGGGAATAGGGTGCAGGGTTGGGGAGGGCGTATGGGTGCAGGAGAGGATTCTGTCCTGGGGAAGGGGTGTAGAAGGAGGTGCAGGAATTGTGGGAGGGAATTGTGATCTGGAGGAAGGGGGGGCGAGGAAGTGCAGAGGGTTTGCGAGGTGACCTGCGGCAGGAGGGGGTGGTGGCCTGGGGCAGAGAGTTGGAGGGAGAGAAGAGAGTGGAAGGGGGTGGGGTGCCAGGGGCAAGCTCTGGCCAGGAGAAACTTACCTAGGCGGGGCTCCCAGCCAACAGCCCTGCAGTACCCTGAGGCTGGGTTCCTGCCTGCCAGCAGTCCCAGACTGCTCAAAGCAGCTAGCTGCTCCCTGTGGGTCTCTGCTTCAGGTGGGGGGAGGGGCTGGGAAGGCTTCATTCACTGCCCCTGCCCCCCAGCAAAATCTCTCAGTTCCTAGTGGCCAGATACTAGCCTCCCCATCCCCCATCCCAGCAGATGCTTAAAGCGGCGTGGGACTGCTCTGTGCCTGAGGGTCCCAGTGGGGTGGCCTGTGGGCTGAATCCAGCCCGTGGGCTATATCTTGCCCACTTCTGGTATAGACCATGGCTCTGCATTATTCCTATGCCATGTTATTTTATGACTAGGGTGGAAGTCTGCTGAAACATACCCTGCCAAGATGCAGTGTCCCCTTTGCTGCACACTACTCATTTCCTCCCAGCCAGCATCATGGAGATCAAGCCCTAGGTCTCATGCAGGACTCAATAGTCCAAGCACGGCACCACTTCCCCTTCACCATGGAAGTCTCCACACTCTGGGAAAAACTTCCAAATAGTTCAGGACCCCAAGGGACAAGGGGATCTATGGGAGCTCGACTTCTCTACCCACAGTTCCTCTGGCCACTCACCAGGTCTCCCAGGCAGCCATGCAAGGAGCTGGGATCTCTGGGATATGATCCCAAAAGGTTTTGCTGCTGCCATAAGAAATTGCAGCATTAGTATGCGTTTGAGATGTACTAGCAAGAGCATGTAGCATGCCAAGTGCCACCACACTAACCCCTTTGGGGATAATTAGGTTGGGCTAATAAATACAATTGCCATAAGGCGCTAACACAGACAAGGCCTTTGAGACTGAGAGAAACCCAGCCGCCTGTAGCCTCTCCTCCAGGGATGTGTCAGTGGATGGGAACATAGGTGTTGGAACTAGAGGTGTGGGGGGTGCTCCTGCACCCCCTGGCTTGAAGTGGTTTCTAACATATCCGCCAGGGTTTACAGTTTGGTTCAGTGACTCTATCCCTACCCCCAATAGAAATTGTTCCAGCGCCGCTAGATGGGAAAGGGTGCCTGCTGAGAGCTCATTAGATGGCTACACATGGGCTGTGTCTAGACTGGCGCGATCTTGCACCAGAGCTATGCAAATGAGGCTCAGCGTGGAATATCGCTGAGCCTCATTTGCATATCTAATGAGCCGCCATTTTTGCGGAAGAGGCTCTTGCGCAAGACAGAGCTGTCTACACTGCCCATTCTTGCGCAAGAAAAACCCTCTTGCGCAAAGCCGTTATGCCTGAAAATAATCAGCATAACGGCTTTGCGCAAGAGGGTTTTTCTTGCGCAAGAAGGGGCAGTGTAGACAGCTCCGTCTTGCTCAAGTGCCTCTTCTGCAAAAATGGCGGCTCATTAGTTATGCAAATGAGGCTCGGCGATATTCCACGCTGCGCCTCATTTGCATATTTCTGGCGCAACAACCCGCCAGTGTAGACATAGCCATGGTGTGTGGGGGTGGGGGTGGGGAGGGGAAAGCCCACAGGGGCATTTGTATCAAAGGGAAGGTGCTAACTCTCTTGTCATATTTTGCAGTTCCTGGAGCAGCATGGGAACGCGGTGGCTAAAGCCATGTATGAGGCTCACATCCCCATTTACTATTACCAGCCAACCCACGTGGACTGCCAGTAAGAGCAATTACTTAAAAGAGGGTGGTTGCTTCTGGGGTCCTTCGTCTATCCCTAAGCCCCACTTTTTGTCGCCCCTCCACTCCGCCACAGAGTCCTGAGGGAGCAGTGGATACGGGCCAAGTATGAACGCAAGGAATTCACTGAGCCAGGGAGAGAGCTGCCGTATTCCAATGGTAAGAGCACAGCTCGGATTTATCCCTCACATCTAAACTGCCCCAGCCCTGGCAGGGTCTTGACAGGGCACTGTCATGAGAAAGCTTGCAGCACATATGCAGGCTTGTACTTACTAGGTATTTATTTTGAGGAAGCTCATGCGGCTGGCAGCTTGGCTAGGCACTGCTACAATGAGGCTCGCAGCACTAGCCTCCCATCTGGCACTGATGAGGCACTGAAGTGATGAGGTTCACAGGGCTAGTCTGGCCAGGGCCTCTTCCTAAGGGATCACAGTCTTCCTCCACCCCACTCCCAAAGACCACAGCTGGCATTTTTGAAGTTGCCTTGTCAGTTCAGCAAGGCAAACTCCTGCACCCGAGGGCAGGCAGAACGAAGCAGGCAGCATGCTGGGTCAGTGCCAAGTGCCTAGGTGTGGCAGGCTCGCTGGGTTGGGAGGCTGAGGCTACATGCAGAGAGACAGCCCTCATGGACTCATCAGGCACAGCAAGGCAGGCTCCCTGCAGGTGGGGAGGCCTGAGGGGACTGCACTTGGTGAACATCTGCTCCATTGCCAGGTGGAGGTGCCTGCTAGGGAGTTAGGGATACACCAAGGAGCACTACCCATGGGGAGGTAAAGATCCTTATCCCTCCTCCTTCCCCTCACACATTCCCTCCTTTGTCCATGTGTAGCAGGCACAAGAGAGGCCGGCCCAGGCCTCCATTCCCTCAGACAGAGCTTTCCTTGGGAGAGATTCTCCATACCGGGGCAGGACACATACACTATATACAAATGCTGGCGAGTTGCATCTCTTTACTGCCCACTGTGGCCATGAGGGAACCTTCTCAGACTGGCCTCTCTGTTCCTAGGGCTGAAGGAAGGGATCCTATGGAAACGGGGCCGGGACAATGGGCAGTTCTTACCCCGCAGGTTTCTCTTGTCTGAGCGAGAAGGATGTCTCAAATACTTTGCCAAACCGGACGTGAGTATGGTCTGCTTGGAGGGCAGGTCCTTCCTCTCAGTGCAGCCCAAATTAGGGAAAGTGCCCCTTGCTGGTGTCAGGGAGACACTTCTATCCTTCCCACACAGTCTGAGGACTGCTCTTGCACACTCAGGGTATGTCAACACTACAGAGTTTTGTCAGAAAAACTGCCGTTTTTCTGACAAAACTTGAGGAACGTCCACACTGCAGTTGCATTCTTCCACAAGAAAATTGAAAGAACAGAGGGGGTTTTCCGACTTTGGTAAACCTCCTTCTATGAGGAAGAAGCCTTTTTCTGAAAGAGCTCTTTTGCAAAAAGGCATGTGTGGACGGGGAAGAGGGAGTTATTTTGGAAGACGAGGGAAGAAGAAAAAACAGAGGTGCCCCGGTGGCCATTCTGTCCATAGCAATCACAGTTTACATGCAAGAAAGCATCCATTCAGTGTGGATGCTCTCTTTCAAAAAAGCAGATCGCTTTTTCGATGCACTTTTGTAGTGTGGATGCTCTCTTTTGGCAGAAGTTTTTCTGGAAGATCTTTTCTGAAAAAAGCTTCTTCTGAAAGAAGCCTATAGTCTAGACCAGTGTTTCCCAACCAGGGTTCCGTGGAACCCTGGGGTTCCACAGGCCATCGTTAGGGGTTCCGCGAGAAATCGTGGAATAAATAAATAAAAAAAATTTTTCTTACAATGTAAGCTGATATATATATCTATATCTATCTATCTATATATTTATATATATATATATATATAAAAAACAGCTCTTTACAAATAAATTTTCTTGACAATAATTTAGCAGTAATTGAATTGTGCTCCCCGCTGTCAACTTTTTCTGGCCAAGCAAACATTTTCATAGGTGGGGGTTCCTTGGGATATGAAAAATTATTTTAGGGGTTCCTCCCTGGGAAAAAGGTTTGGAATCACTGGTCTAGACATAGCCTCGGTATCCCCAACTCTGGGGCCCAGAGCCCCTTACTGGTAAAAGGAAGAGCCTTTCCATTCTCTACAGTCTCAGAGGGATTCTCCCTCCATATGGCCAGCACACCCCAACCTGGGGAGAGAGGCTATACCTTGTACCAAGGAGACATTACTCTTCTCCCCTTCACAGACAGTGTACCCCCACCTCTGACATACTCCTTCTGCTGGTACTAGCAAAGCCTTTCCATTCTCGCTGTCCTGCAAACTCCTCTCCCCTTACCTAGTCAGTGCACCTCAGTCATTAGCCAGCAGTTTCTCCCCCCTCTGTGTCCTTAGGGCAAGATCTCACTGATTCCATTTCCTTTCTCAGGCAAAAGAGCCCAAAATAAATATTAAAATTGACACAATCAATGCCACATTCCAGCCAGTGAAGATCAAGAACCCCAATGGCCTGCAGATCAGCTACCTCAAGGACAACAAGACCCGCAATATCTTTCTCTACCATGAGGATGGAAAGGTACAGGGGCCCGTCCTAGCCTCAGGCAGCAATGCTGGCCTTCAGCAGTAGCAGGCGCTGAGGAGGGGAGGGAAATGCTGTAGGAAAATGTTGGCAGAATTGCTGTGTTAAATGTATGAATGTGGCCTATGCATGGGAGGGGTGGTATCACTGGAGGGAAAGGGGCAGGAGGGCTGGCTGGGGATGAGTTGCTCTAGGGCAGGGGTTCTCAAACTTGTGATACCGCGACCCCCCTCTAATTTGTTTGCGATCCCCCTCTAAGTTGCTCGCGACTCCCCGGGGGGGGGGGGGGGTTGGGACCCACAGTTTGAGAAATGCTGCTCTAGGGCAGTGTTTCTCAATCTTTTTTTGCTCATGGCCCCTTTCTGAGCCTCATTTACTTCTGTGGCCCCCCCTCATAGCCGCTGTTAGTTGGAAAAAAAGGTACATAATTCACCTAATGTTCCGTTTTTTCCATGTGGCCACCTAGAGGTAGAGAACCACTGCTCTAGAGTATAATTTGGGAGTCTGGTATAGAGGCTTTTGGGAGGAACTGAGGAATGCTGTGTGAGTGTGGGCCATGGGAAAACTCACACATACTCCTGAGGCGCTGTTTGGCGGGGTGGTTCAGCTCTGGCCACTCTGAGGTGCTCTTACCTGTGCTGCTTCCCTCCCCAGGAGATAGTGGACTGGTTCAATGCGATACGCGCAGTGCAGTTTCATTACCTGAAGGTGGCATTTCCCATTGCCGGTGACAGTGAGGTAAGAGATCACTTGAGAGTAATAACCAGCCCTCCTGCTGGTATCGAATGCCACCGAGCTAGAGGAACTTAGCTGTTCTCTCAGAGCCCTCCAGGGAAGGACTCCCCATTGGGACTTGGCACCCTACCAGTGCTGGGGTTCGAGGGGCCTGAGATGGGCAGAGAAGAGCTGCTCTCTGACAGGCCCCACAGAGACAGCCCGCTTCCCTGACAGAGCAGGGCAGGTGACATTAGCAGATGATTAAGATGGAGAAGAGAAGAGCTGGTGCGCTGGGGGCAGGCTGAGTGGGAGGGACTGAACACGAACTAGCTGAAGTGAAAGGTGTGCGGGCGCCGCTGGGATAGACCGTTCTCCTTTTATGCAGATCAAAAGCCGACTAATGCGGAATTTCCTGAAGGAGGGATACATGGAGAAGACTGGCCCCAAGGTAAGGTGGGATGGCCCAAGGAATCTAACTGAGTAGGCATTGCCACAGACACACTAGGGTTCCCGTCCTGCTTGTGTTCATGTCAGCGTCTTCATGTTTGTCTTTCTATCTCCCGACTTCTCAAAGACCCACGGCAAGGCTGCACCGTGCCTCAGCTAGGGCACATCGTGGGTCTCGTCAGGGAGCAGTGAGGGTGGCAATGAGGAGATGCAAAGTTAGATGAACATGGAGGCTGAATTCCTTACTCATCCCACGAGAATGGGTTCATCAAGTGTGTACATACAGGCATGTGTAGCGTGGAGACTGAACTTCCCTGCCACCTGAGCTCAGGGGCCCTTTGCCTGAGAAGTCTGTATATCGGTGGGGAAACCCAGGGTTGAAAGTTTACTGAATTCCCTCCCCACCTCAGGGGAAGTGTGCTCCCTCCTGGGCAGGAATTTTGAGCCCATTTTATGGTGTCTAGAAGAAGCCAGGATTTGAATGAAATATGGTAGCAATTTCCCTCTCTCCCCTGCAGAGGGTGCTCTCCTCCTATATATGTCTCCTTTTCACCTCCACAGCAGAGAGAGGCCTTTAAGAAGCGCTGGTTCACACTGGATCACCGCAGACTCATGTACTTCAAGGATCCACTGGTAAGTCAGAGGTTGGACTTCATCCAGGTTTATAGATGGGCTCTGGGGCGAAAAACAGCCAGAGGGTCCCTTTCTCTGGTCGGGTGGAGGCAAGACATAATTCCCTAAACGTCCATCAGTGGACACTTGGCCTACCCATTCCACACGTATCCCCCCCGCCCCCCCAGTCATACCATTTCCTGTGCTTGCATTAGTTCTGAAAGCAATGGCGGCTGGGTTATAATGGAGGAAGTGATGCTATCTGAGTACAGCAGAAAGGAGGATAGGAGACCTTGTTTATCCAGCCACCCTCTGGGTAATACCCCTTAATGCCTTTCTAATAGCACCTCCAGTTCCTCCCTTCACAATCTTTGATTTCTTGTTCTAGAGCAGTGTTTCTGAACCTTTTTTTTTTTAAATAAAATACTTATAATTTTTTTTTTAAACGGTATCTCCAGTACCTACAGTTTTCAGACACACAATTTTTTCTACCATTGCAACACATTTGTTTAAACAACTTAATCGTAGCCAGGTGGATGATGAAATTTTTGGGTGTAAAAAGTACAAAAATAATAAAATACTGTAAAACAAAAAAAACAAAAATTCAGTTTTCTCCAAATTTCAATTGTGTTGACGCACCCCCCAGAATTCTGTCGAGTACCGCAAAGCGTATTCGTACCACTGGTTGAGAAACACTGTTATAAAGATCACTGCACCACCCTCTGCTTCCCAAATCTCTTCCCCTCTTAGTTGCTTCTTCTGAGTATAACTCTCCTGGTGTTATGAATCACCAGCTCCCTTTATCTGCTTCATTGTCACCTCCCTCGCAGACTTTTTGCACTCACCTGTTCTGTCCCCTCTCCCAAACTCCCTTAGCTCAGGTGTTTCTGGACCACATCTGTTTGGATTAGGGATGGGTGAGGCTTACCAGTTGTGGTTAACTGAAGGGGGCTGGCACTCCAGTCCCCCTCCCATTTAATTGGTTAACCGGTTAAACATCATTAAACTAAATAAATGGGATTTTACATCCCTAGTTTGGATGCCTGCAAATCCCTCCCCATGACAAATCTGCCTTTCCCTCCTGCTCTGTAGGATGCGTTTGCTAAAGGTGAGGTGTTTGTTGGCAGTAGGGAGCAGGGATACAGTGTCAAGCCAGGGCTGCCACCAGGAACTCAGGGCAGCTTCTCCTGGCAGTATGGCCTCACTATCGTCACCCCTGACCGGGAGTATCTCTTCACCTGCGAGACAGAGAGTGACCAGCAGGACTGGATTGCGGCCTTCAGTCAGGTCATCAAGCAGCCCATGACCCCCCAGGAGTATGCAAGTAAGTGCCAGGAGGGTGTTCACTTCTCTCCACCTGTACCTACCCACCCGCCTCATAAGAGAGCACTGTGGCTAGCCTGTTTCCCTGCTCTGATACATCCTGTTTGCCTTCCCTACAGTTGAAGCCTACTTCAAGCTCAGTTCCTAGGAACTCCTTGGAGAACTGGACTGCAGCTCTGCTCTGCGCAAGCCCTTTGATAGGGTGCTTTGGGAAAGAAGAGGGGCTGTGCACCAGAGAATCTAGACTCCCCCAAGACCTCACAGTTTGGAGCACTTTTTCTTAAACAGATCAGCCAACCTACTTCTGTGATGAAGGGTCCAATTAGGCTGTACCCCTATACATGGAAGACACATTCCAAGAGTAACACTGGAAGCAACCGGCCCCTGAGACCACTCCTAAGCAATGGTGTGATCTAATTGGAGATTGTCAGGGTCTGCCAGCCAATCAGGCTTTGAAGGTTTGAGTACCAGGAATGGGGAGAGGGGTCATCTTTTAAACTTCCGTTATCACTCCGTACTGGAAAAGGGGAAACCCCCATCAAAGTGGAAATAGCCAAGCACTCTATCAACGTGGGTGGTTTGCAGGGTGGAGCCCAGCTCTGGCAGGGAGCAGAGACTAGTCTAGAAGCACTTATAACATTACAAGGGAAATTGCTCCTCAGCTGCTTAGGGAGAATTGAATCCTTCTGGAAATATGATGTTTGACATTTTGCCATCTAGGAAGGATGTTTAGAAAATTAGTTCTACTGCCAGGATTGGCACCTTCTTTTTCATTGGCCAAGCCAGCTGCATACAATAACCCAATTCAACTACCACAGCCTTGTCAAGTCACATATTTACAGGTGACCCTCCTCCAAAATTCTGCTACAGAGATTAAGCAGCTGGTGCGGATGTGTTTATGTATGTGAGGGAGTCACTGATATTAGTGGGGAGAAGACACTGCATGACTATTGACAGAATTGCAAAGGGGGAAACTGTTGTCATTCTGAGCTGTATGTTGTCATGTTGTGTGTGTTCTGTGACCATACTACCTAGCTTGCATCTTTTTAGCAACAGACTCAAAGCACTTTACAAAGGAACAAGTAGAATTATCCCCGGTTTATAGATGGAGAAGCTGAGGCACAGGGACTGAAATAACTTGTGCAAGGTCACGCAACAGACTGTGACAGAGCCCAAAATAAAACCCAGGTCTTCTCATTCCTAGTTCAGTTCTCTAGCCAGTAGGCCTCATTGCCTCCATGAGGGTGTAACACACTGGACTGGCATGTGGGTTCATTTTCTCCTGCTAGTACCTGGCCCCAACAATTAGAACAGCCTGCAACTTATCCACAGCTAAAGAAGTTCTTCATTAGCTCAAGCAGTAAAGACTTGTGTTTTGGATCCTGGAAATTGCAGGTTCAACTGATATCTCCGTGGTTTGTTACACAAGCAGAAGATGTCTGTACATATTATCTATTGACAAGGGGTAATTGAAGTTAACGGTGCACTCAGTAATGTTATATGCTTATAAAGAAATAAATTTGAAAAATCTCATTGTAGTTTATCGCTGGTTAAGTGAATTCCTGTTCTGTTAAGTGTTAACCCAAAGGACTCTTTCCTGGAGGAAAGAAGATAATGGGATAGCATAAAAAATGGGGCATAGTCCGTATTTTTCTACAGTGGGGCCATGACTGTTTCCATCAGAGTCAAGCTACCCCCTACAAAGAATGAATATAGCAATGTTTCCCGTTCCTTCTCTGTCTCTGTTGGGATCCCTTTCTGCCTTTGGCCTGGAACCACTGTGATCCGAGGGACTTTCCATCTTCTGACTGGAGAACACCTCACATTCAGGGACAAAGACGGTGGATGACAGCCTCACTCCCCTGGCATGATGGCCTTCTCTTCCATGAGGCTAAAGCTCATCTGTGCAAGAGCCAGAGCTCTCTCAGGGGCTGGTGTGAGATTGTGGAATGAACTCCCCCAGGAACTAAAGACCAGTACAAACCTCGCCCGTCCCTCTGTAAGTGCAAGCTGTGTTTCTTTGCCCTGCCTTCTCCCATAAAAACAGCAATGTGTACATTAAGAAGACTCAGAGGGGTAGCCGTGTTAGTCTGTAACTGAAAAAACATAAAAAATAAAGAATAGTCTTGCAGCACCTTAGGGTATGTCTACATTGTCTTCGGTCCACCCCCTCCGGGGTACCTGGTGCTGGCCACTGTCAGCAGACAGGCTACTGGGCTAGATGGACCTTTGGTCTGACCCAGTACGGCCATTCTTATGTTCTTATATTCTTATGTACACTACAGCGTTATTTCGAAATATCTAATTTCAAAATAGCTTATTTCGAAATAACGCGTCTACACACAAAATGCATTTCGAAATAGCTTTTTGCTATTTTGAAATAGCGCGTCCACAGTGAGTGGACACTGAATCGCATTTAAGGCTGGCCGGAACCAGGTCCGGCAGGGCATCAGGTCAGGATTTACTTTGTGTGGCTGCTGCCTGAGGCTATCTGAGGCCTGTGCTTAAAGGGATCCGCCCCTCCCCCGTTCCCCCCCTCCCCCGGACAACCAGTTCTCAGGTTTCCCTGCTTGCTTGCCTACCTCGATGAGGGACAGAAAAGCATTTTGTCTCTGCGTGCTTTGGTTGCCCTCATTCGGGACACCACAGCACTCTGCAACATCGAGCCAGAGCTGCCCCTGGGCACTCTGGTACTTCTCTTGGACACGTTGCTGCGAGCCTGGCTGCACTTTCTGCAGGCTGCCATCCGGGAGGTCCATCGGGGGGCTGTCAGTATCCAGGAGGCCCTGTGGGAGAGCTTCCACCCTGAGGAACACTAAGAGCCTCCCTGGTCTGCCCCACTGGGGGTTTGTGCCTTATTCCTCCCTCACGTCCTTCCATGTACCCCTCCCTAACGTCAAATAAAATACACGTATTTTCATGAACACAAACCCTCTTTATTTAACAAAACTGGGGGTGGGGGAATGAAACTCTGGTGAGAGTGGGGAAAGGAGGCAGGAGAGGGAAAGAGAGAGGATGGGAGAGGGGAGGGGGAGACCTGGGAGGAGGGAGCTGGAAGGGGGAAGCAAGGGGAAGAAGGGGGAGGGGAAGCTCAGGGCTGGGGGTCTTGCCAGACTAACTTGATTGTCATGCGAACCTGCTCCTCGGTTCACATGTGGCCTTTGGTGGCCAGGCTGGCAGCTGTCCTGCTATAGACGGCTGCGTTCCTCCGTCTAGTGCGGAGATCACGTTGGGGGCATCCCCGTCAAACCTGAATAAGGTCCGTGATCTCCCCCCTGGACCAGGAAGGCGCCCGCCTTCTCCTTCTCCAGGCCCTGGCAGGCTCCTGGGATCTGGCAGACTGCTCCTGGGGAACAGTGGAGGGCTGGCTGCCAGTGGCTTGCTGGCTCATGTTTTGGGGCCACTGGGTCAGGGGCAGTGACTGCTGGCTCTGGGCTGGCAGGCTTGGAGCTGGCCAAAGTCTACCCTTTTAAGGGCTCCGGGGAAGGGGAAAGGGAGAGGAGTGTTCTTGGTTGAGGCCAGAGTGGCCACCAGGGCACCCTGGGAAGGCTGGAGGCCCCCTATTTCAAAATAAGTGTCTACACAACATTTATTTCAAAATAGCAATTTCAAAATTGGCATTATTCCTCGTGGAATGAGGTTTACCAATTTTGAAATAAGCCCTCTGCTATTTCGATTTCATTTTGAAATAGCGGTTTAGCTGTGTAGACACTGGTAAAGTTATTTCGAAATAATGGTCATTATTTTGAAATAACTTTGTTGTGTAGACATACCCTCAGAGACTACATTTATTGTTTGTCTCTAAGGTGCTGCAAGACTTATTTGTTATTTTTAAAGTTTTTTTCTATTAAAAACAACAACCCAAAACAAAACCCTGCCAAAACAAAATTATAGGCCTGTACTATGCAAACATGAGTTTTGCTTATGTAACCCCAGCCCCAAAGCATGGCTGTTCCCTAAGAAGTAGTAGAGTGTGTGGACATAAATAATCCCCTTCATCCCATAGCTAAAGAGCAGCTCCAGTAGCTCAACTAGAAAAGAGAAGCTACCCTCTGGAAAGGCAAGTCCCTCTTATTCCACGAGGGAGCAGTGATACACATATAGATACTCCATTGTAGGTATACTGGGTTGAATGGTAGGGGACAGGTTATCACAGTTTGGGGGCATGGGTTGTGGGTATAAAAGGCACGGGGAGGCAATGTCTCCCCGGGGGTGTTAGTGCTCAACCTTTTTCCTCTTCCTATCCCTATTCTGATAGTTCCTGAAGGCTCCCGCAGCAGGCTGCTGCTGTTTGCAGACTGGTGACTCTTCCCTTGAAGTAGATCTGTTAATTTAAAAGTGAAAAGCCTTCCAGTTTGCCAGACCTATTAGTATAACATTGTGAAAGCCCCATTAAGTGGTAATGAAACCATTTAACAGGCATTTGCCACCCCTTTTTTTCCCTGCCAAGAACAGTTGTGCATTGCTATGTCTACAGAACCTTTGTTTAACGTTTGTTTTAAATATTTCATTAGTTTCTTGCTGAATATTATTAAATCACATTTCTAAAAAAAAATCCATGCACAGTTATTTTGATGCACAATCTGAGTATTCAGCATAAACTTAAAAAACAACAAATGGTCTGGTAGCACTTTATAGACTAACAAAACATATAGCTGGTATCATGAGCTTTCGTGGGCACAGCCCACTTCTTCAGATGACCGGAGTCATTCAGCATAGCCTTAAATGCTTAGATCTTCAGCCATACAGTTTTTCACATAAATTCTTCAAAAGAGCACCCTTCTCTAAAATACACATTTTAATTTTAATTATTATAGAACAAAAACTTGCTTCCAAAGTCTTCCTGTCCTTTCTATCCATCTCTCTTTTCCTTTCACACACACCCCCACCTTAAAGGGACAACATTCCTTTTCTTTCAGATAATGGACAAATGACTTTCCTTTTTTACTTCTGACTGTTTGATGAACTAGTTTTAAGAGAATCCTCCACCAAAATCAGTACCTTTCTAAGATACAAAATCCTTTGATATGCCTAAAATCTTTGGAAACATTTTAAGATAAACATGTAGTGAAATTTCATAAACATGTCTTGTTATGAAAATCACACAAATATATTAGTAAACAACAAATAGTCTGGTAGCACTTTAAAGACTAACAAAACAGATGGTATCATGCGCTTTCGTGGGCACAGACCACTTCTTCAGATGACCAGAGTGTTGGATGTCCAGAACTAAAATAAATAGGGGAGAAGGAAGGGGGGGGGGGAGAAGGAAAAAAGTGGGCTGGGGGAAACAAGAAGAGGCAGTGGGTATAAAAATATCAAGGGGAAAGCTGAGCTGGAATGTAACAGGAAAAATAAATAGTCTATAAGAATCTAAAGACTAGATGTCAAAAGAGGCAGATAAGAACCATCCGTAGGCAATTAGAGAGGAAGAATACTAACACCAGATACTATACAAAGAACCATTGGCACCTTCATTGTTTAGTAGATTGATAATGTCCCAGCCATCCAGTATCTTTATTTAAACCATTAGCATGAGTATCAAACTTATGAGTGAATTGTAGTTCTAGTCCTCCCCTGTGTACAGTAAAACTCCAATTGTCCAGCATCCAGTGGTCCAGCACTCCTGATAGTCCGGCACCAACTGGAACCCGGAAGTGCTCCAGCCAGCCGGATAACTGGAGCTCCACGCACGCTCACGGGCCGGGAAAGGGAAGGGGGGGAGAGGGGAAGGGGATTATACCCCTGTGATGGGTCTGCCGGGACCCGCACTGCAGCCAGCTGGGGGCCAAGGGCGGCAGGGAACGGCGCGGCGAGGGGCAAACCCTCCACCATTTTGCAGGGAGGCAGGGGAAAGCCCCACGCAGCCGCCTGCTACAGGCCAGCTGGGGCTGCAAGCAGCGGAGGAGAGGGGGCGAGGCGAGGGGAAGTGCTGCGGGACCAACTCAGCAAGCACCCCAGCTGCTCTGCCCTGCTGTTTCCCCAAGTCTGCCGCTGCTGAAATTGATGAGTGGCGGACTTGGGGAAGCGGCGGGGCAGAGCAGCTGGGGTACTGCCAGGTTGGTCCCGCAGCGCCGCTCAGGTGAGGGGCGGCGCTGCGGGACCAACCCAGCAGCACCCCAGCTGCTCTGTCCCGCCGCTTCCCCAAGTCCGCCACTGTCACTTGCAGCCGCAGCTGGCCGGTGGCTGTGTGGGGCTTCCCCCTGCCTCCCTGTAAAATGGTGGAGGGTTCGCCCCTTGCTGTGCTGTTCCCCGCTGATGCCCCCCCAGACCCATCACAGCCCCCCCGCCGGAGTATCTCCTGATACTCCAGCATATCCGATAATCTGGCACCCTCTGGGTCCCAAAGGTGCCGGATTATCAGAAGTCTACTGTATTTGGCTTGTGTTCCCTTTTCTAAAAGCAATGAACTTTTATGACACTAAACTGCTCTGACTAATTTAAAATAATGTCTTTGTTTCAGTGACTTTAAATATATAGTAATCTGGCATGATTACTTTATGAAGGCTCAAGAGTATATTTAAATTATAAAATCAGCTTAGAAATATTGATAAAGAAAATGTAAAACAGAGAAGGGCTGCCTCATGTATTCCATAATATTTAATGTTGTATTCAGCAGGATAACTGATGTGCCCTTACTGCGAAGTTTTTGCAAATAAACCTCTGATAAACCTCAGGAGATATCAAAATACCTGAGACTGACATTTTTTATTGCCAAATGTAATGCTTTCAAATAAATACCTTCTGAGTGTTGAGTCTTCACAATCTGGAAAACTTGTTACATTTTCTTTCGAAAGAAACTTTAGAAGAGGGTTTTTCCCCCCCCTAAATGTCGTGCTAGATTTGGGTTACGAGATTTGGTAGGACTAGATGAACAGAGAAAAGAGGGTGACAATGGGGAAAGGGTGGAGTGGGGTCAGGAGGAGGAGGTTGGGGGCGGAGGGGTGGGATCAGGGGGAAGAGGCAGGGCCTGGGTGGAGCAGGGGTGGAATATGGGTGGGGCCACATGCTGAGGAGTTTGCCTCCCCAAGCACCAGCTTCACCTATTCACCTATGTTGGGGGGGGTGTCTAATGATATCAGTTGTTGGGTGTCTAGAAGCAGGGATCACATCCCATAAAGTGCTATTGAAAATGCGATGAGTGGTGGACTCCAGTCACATCAGCAGCAGGAAAATTTGTATCCAGGTGTGACTACTGATGTGGCATATGTGGGGCTTTACAAATCAAAGCACCTACTGCATTGCTTCAACCACAAATTCTACTCCACAATGTGTCCAGTCCACCAAAGTCCCCCTTGGAGAAGGAAGCTGTACATAAGCCTCTTTTCCCATCCTTCTCCCCTACCAGGTTAGGGGCAGAGGAGCAGTATACCAGCTGCCTTGACAATACCCTGGCTTTTCCCATCTGACTCTGGGATGCAATTACTTTCCCTGACATTCTCAGCCAGCAAAGGAGTGGGAGTTTCATTCTATATCTAAAACCTCTTTGAAAAGGGTGAAAGAAGAAGTAGCAGCTGCAGAGAGGACAATTAGAGGCAGGATACAAAACCTGAAACAAATGAAAGAAAAACAAAAGAAGCAGGAGAGATAAGGAGAAAGCTCTGAAGATGGGTGGAGGGTGGGAGAAATCTAATGTAATTCCTCACCTAGTGGCTAAGAGCCCAATACAAACTCTAAGAGCATTGACACTTGGGTGTTAAGCTATGAGTTAGACACGTTTCTCCACCCAGAAAGGATGATGAGACAGTATTTTGGGGGGGGAGATCACAATTTTCCTGTTACTTTTTCCAAGCTGAGAGGAAGGAGAGATACGGAGAAAAGTCAAATTGCTTGCCCACTGAGGAGGAATTTCTGTTGGTCTCCAACGGTGAGTGAACACCAAAGAAGAGAAGAAGATGAAGATAGCAAATGGCACCTCACCATAGATGGAAGTGGATTCAGCTATCCTAGCTCTGAAGGGACACTCCATGGTGCCGTGACAACTGGTAAGGAATCCCGCTGAGCCGGGCTTGTAAAGGACTGGGACGCCCTAATTGGTGTGAGAAATAGCCTCTTCCTGAACGTTTCGGTGTCTTCACTGCACTCCTTCCTTCCCCAGTTATCCACACATTGAGTCTATGGGAGCTGCTCACAGCAGGGAGAAATGCATCTCGGGCATGGCACTCTGTAGCTTCTCTCATTGACCAGAACGTGTGTTGTGACTCTGGCCCAGTGATGGCTGAGGCTGGAGAGGAAGCTCAGAGTGGTAATTTCTCAGATAACGGTACTAGCCTAGAGGAGGACAGTCCACTTACTGGGCTCTTGGGAATCATCCTGATAGCCATGTGCCTTTTTGGGATGACCGGGAATGTCTATACACTAGTGGTAGCATCCAGAGGTGTGTCTGGCCGCTCAGCTGGCTCCCTGTGGGTCTATGTGGTCAACCTGGCCCTGGCTGACCTACTCTACCTCTCCACCATCCCCTTCGTGGTGTGCACATACTTTGCCCAGGATTGGTTCTATGGGGATGTGGGCTGCAGGCTCTTGCTCAGCCTGGATCTGCTCACCATGCACTCCAGCATTTTCATGCTGACGGCCATGAGCCTGGAGAGGTACTGGGCAGTGACCAGGCCACTGAGGGCCAGGCAAGCTGGGAACAGCTGCCGCAAACTCACCAGCCTGGCCCTCTGGCTCCTCTCGCTGCTGCTGACTGTGCCCATGATGGTCATGATCCAACTGCGGGACAGCGGCAGCCACAACAAGCGGATCTGCTTCCCCACCTGGATGCCTGAGGCCTTCCGGGTTTACCTCACAATGCTCTTCACCACCAGCATTCTGGCTCCTGGGCTGATCCTGGGCTTCCTGCACTTCTGCCTTGCCCGAGCCTATTGGACCTCAGTGGCAGCCATGCAGCCGCGGGTGGCAGGCCGGGTCTTGAAGCAGAAGCTGTTCTCCAGGCTCTTCAGCATCATCGTAACCTATTGGGCCTGCTTTGTACCCTTCTGGGCCTGGCAGCTCACTAAGCTGTACTGGACTGAGGGCCTGTGGATCAGTCCTACCACCCAGGCATACCTCAGTTTCGGAGTGACCTGCCTGACCTATGGCAACAGCTGCATAAACCCATTCCTCTACACCCTGTTCACCAGGAACTACTGCGAGTACCTGGCTCATCACGGGGAGCGGCATGCGGGGGAGTGGCCCTTCTTCCCGAAGGGGAAGCAGGGTAGAGCCCAAGCAGAAGACAAACCCATGACATCCAAGGAACTGCCAGGCAGGGTGCATGGGCAAGGGGAAACCTCTGGCAATGAAACTCCAAGAAGAGCTGCAGCCAGGACTTAATGCAGCTTGCTGTTGATGCATAGTGGCCTCACAAGAAATATTAAATGCTTTTCCAGCTCTGCCTTCTGCACTTACCTGCTGTGTCTCCTCCTCTCTTTATCAAGCAGCACTGATGGTCTTTGCCCTGGCACCTCTTCTTCTCAAATGTCTCAGAGCCCCTGCTCATTCACTGGACCTTATAGTCCCCTCCCACAGTCCCACTTAACCTCCCAGCCCTTGGGCTTGCCAACTTTTGATTTGCAGAGAACTGAACCCTCTGGCCCTGCTCCGGCCCCACTCCTTCTCAGAGGCCCTGCCCCCCGCAACTCTATCTCCCCTCCCTCCATTGCCTGCTCTTCCCCATGCCTGCTTACTCACACATTTTCACTGGGCTAGGATCGGGAGGCAGGATGCAGGCTCTGGGTAGCTGAGCTGGGACTTGGGATTGGGGTGTGTGAGGGGGTACAGGCTAAGGACTGTGGGCTTTGGAGTTAGGCCAGAAATGAGGGGTTCAGGATGCGTGAAGGGGCTCCAAGATGGGGTAGAGGGGTTGGGTATGGAAGGGGGTGAAGGCTCTGGCTGGGGGTGCAGACTCTAAAGAGGGGCTTGGGATACAGGAGGAGATTCCAGGCTGTGGCTGAGGGTTCACAGTGTGAGAGGGGGCTCTGGTTTGGGTTGGGGGATTGGCGTGTGGGAGGGCATGCGGGCTCCAAGCTAAGGGGTTTAGGGTGCGGGAGGGGGCTTTGGACTGGGGCAGGGGATTAGGGTAGGGGGTGAGGGCTCCGGCTGAGGGTGTGGGTTGGGATGGGGGGGTTGGGCTGCAGGCGAGGGCACAGGTCAGGGGCAAGGAGATGGGGGGGCAGAAAGGGGTGCAGGGTGTGGGCTCTGAGCAGTGCTCATCTCAGGCAACTCCTCAGACATGGCAACATGCCCCTGCATCTCCTGGGTCTGGGGACGGCCAGGGAGGCTGCACACTCTGCCCCCGAGCACTGGCTCTGCAGCTCTCATTGACCCAGAGATGCTTAACTGCTAATGGTTCCTAGGGATGTTAAATATCGGTTAATTAAATAGTCGAGTAACCTCATGAATTCTTATTGGTTAGTCGACAATTCTATAGTCCCCGGAGGCAGGGACGGCAGCCAGTGTGCTCCAGCGCCACTCTTGAGGAGCCTCCTGCCACTCAACGCCAGGTGGGAGCTGGTCCGCAAGGGGGGGGCCAGTTTAAAAACCTGCTCCCACTGCGGACCGGCTGCCTGTCGCCCTGTGCTATTGGCTCTGATAAAGAGGCAGCAGCGCAGAGTGGCAGCAGCTCCTGTCTGGGGGGTCTGAGCTTCCAGACCTGGTATGAGCCGGAATTGAGCCAGGCTGCCTGCCCACCTGACTCCTAATACACTTTAAATGCAGAGCCACAGCAGGGGTAGGTCCCAGACCCATTGCAAGCCAGAGCTGAGCTGGACTGCTGGCCAGCCTGCTAAAAATTTACTGGCAAGGAGCAGGGGGAGGAAATGCGTGTAGTCTATAGCATTAACCTATATGCTTTTGCTTATCGGTTAATCATTTAATCGACTATACTCTTACATCTCTAATGGTTCCTATCCTGGATCCTTACTTGGGCCCCTGCTGATGGGAGAGAGGGAATGCAACCCTACACTTCCCCTGCAGACAATGGCCTCTCACTAGAGCCCTATGCAGATACAAAATTTGTATTCGCATCTGTATGCATAAAAATGGGCTGTGGGTATCCATGGATAGAAGGTGGATCTCGGCGGATTTGCAGGGCTCTACCTCTCACCATAAAGTGAGCAGGTGTAGCAAGCAAGAGGCCCAGCACCTGTTTCCAAAGAGGGCCCCAGACCCTATTAGTGGTCCTAAGCAGGGACGCCTGCTCTGTCCATTCTGGCAACAACCTGAGCCCTAGTGCGCTCTGGCTAGCAATCAGCCACTGCAGGCTCTGGTGGGATTGGACTACAGAGTCATTGCCTCCCAATTTAGCATCCAGGCTGGACAAAGGGGCCTGGCTCCTGAGGACATGTGGCAGCACTAAAATCTCAGCTTTCATTAAAGAGAACATGGTGCTCCAAGCGTGACCAGTGCAATGAAGTTTGCGTGAGATGGCTTGAAACAAGGGTGAGGGGAAGCATGGGCAGCTCCCATTCATCTTAGTGGGGAGGGACTGAACTCCCTGTTGCTTTGGTAGGGTGTGTGTATGTACAACCCTCAGGACAGCCATATGAAAGAAGAGCACTTCACCACCAACACCCCTTCAGAGGCGGGGTGAGAGACACCCTGTGCTGATAGAGTCCAGCTCAAACAGGAAGAGAAGACTGTCTTATCTCTTCCTGGGTATATGTCTGCCTGACATCAGGGAGTGATCGTCTAGGTCCGTGGAGTCCAACCAGTGCGGAAGCAGTAGCCACTATTGTGGCTACCGCTATAGCGAACTAGCCACACTCAACCAGCCAAATAGCCAAATTGTTCAAGCCAACTAGCCACACTCAATGGGCCAAATAGCCACATGTAGTTAGCAGCTCATGTGTTGGACACCACGGGTCTAGGGTGAAGCCTTCCTGGCCCAAAGAACAGGCCCCTTGATAGCCCAGCCAGCAGACAGTTTTCTTGTGGGTGGTTTCTGCCACTAAAACCCCAAAGAGAGGCATGGCAATGGCACAGGGATGGGCCGAGCCTCGCCTTAGTCTGACCCTGTTTAGCATGAATAGGGGGACAGAATCCCTGGCTTCTCCCTCACTTAGATATTTTGAGAGAGATAAGCTTTTCCATGTTCCCCTGTGGCCAGCCCTTGCTCCTGGGGCAGCACCAATCCAGCAGGAGGGGGTAGCACCATGGTGGAAGGCAGGGCCTAGCTCAGTACCGTGGGTTGGCTTTCCCACAGCAGGGGGAGGAATGTACCATGTGCATGTAACATGCCTCATCACATGCCCAAGATGGATGGAGTGGGGAGTGGTGAGAGTCTCCGCACCCCAAGACGAGCTGGAAAGAGGCACGCGGAGTCACTGGCACATTACCAGGGAAGGAGAACAAAAGCACAAGCTACATGCCTTGCAACAGGCAGCATCTCCTGACTGTCAGCAGCTGGGAGTAGGCGTTTGGCTCACACCCAGTGCTGACAGCGCGGTATAATTTTGCTGTGGGGCGAGGGAAGGGGAGGGCCTGGGCAGGGATAGAAGTATCAGGCTGTAGCCCAGCCAGCACACTGCATTACTTTTCAGAAAAGAGAAAAGCAGCACAAAGATGGTTTTGTGGCACCTATAAGACCCACTCAGAACACACTCTTTTGGCCCCTATTGCCCCCGACCTACCACCTACTGTCTGAAGGGTTTGTGCATGAGCAAGATTGCCCCAACCTCTGCTCTCACCTCCATAGTTGTTATTCTGCAAGTACCTGAGGGCTGGACTACACCTCTATCATGTGCCTGGAGCAGACGCTAACCACGGAGAGCACTCTCGCCAGCATCATAAAACACCTCTCTGAGAGACTGTAGCCATGGCAGCAGAAGAAGCTCGCCTGCCAACATTGCGCTATTCACACCAGCTCTTAGGTTGGTGTAACTTATGTCACTTGGGAGGGGGCTTAATCACACCCCTGAGCATGCCTGCCAATGGGAGTAGGTGGCACAAAGGGGGTAGTTGCCTCTGGGGCCTAGTGATTCAAAGGGGCCCAGGGCTCTGCACCTGAAGCCCTTTAAATCACTGCCAGAGTGCCATGTTCCGGGAGTTCAGAGCCCCCCCCCACCTTGGTGAGGGGCCCGGTGTGGCTGTCAGCTTCTCTGCCCCTGAGCAACATAGTTCTATTGGCATAAGTGATAGTGTTAAAAGCCTTAAGTGTCACATGGATTTCATGCTTGGAGTTCAAAGTAAGCTGGCAGAGGGAGACCCTAGTGTCGTCTGTGGCATGGGTAGGGTGCACACTATGCAGGAACAATAGGTCAATTATCTTAGTTGGCAAAGAAGTACTGCACTGCTGCTAGTGCTACCTCAGGCTGGCCAACAGCCCAGGGAGATGATCCAGAGTTTGTGCTGTGTGACTGAGACAGGCTTTTACAAACAAGTGTATGTGCATGGGTAGTGGGTGAAGGTAGAGCTGGGAGAGGCAAGCCTCCTGCCCTGCCCCCGACACAAACCAAGCCCCCCCAGCACCAAAGGAGGGAGGGTGGTGCGTGACCTCACCCCCAGGGTACAGGGAGAGTGGGTGCTCGGGCACAGCAATACTCCACTCCAGTATGCTTACAGTAGGCGTTCTGGGGGCAGAGTATAGATGGGGCCAGGCTAGGGGTTTGGGAAGATAATGCCTTCCCCTACCTAACATACCCACTGTCCCGTGTAGGTAGAAGCCAGACAACCAGCACATCCCACTCCTGTGTCTCTGGCTACATTCACTGTTGACATGGCAGCAGCCCCTGTTACACTATTCCAGCCTTTTGAGCAGCTCTTCAGTGTTTAGTGATATGTTGGGTCAGGGACTAGACACATTTACCAGGCTCCTTTCAGTCATAAGGAGTGTGGACCTAAATCCTGAGGTAAAAAAGTTTAGTGCAATAAGCTAAATAGTGCCAGGCACAGCCACACCAATACAGAAGTATTTTCTGTTATTGATATTTTGGTCACATTATCTTGAGCCTTCAGGAAGCCCTCCCTCCAGTGTTCCCTGAGAGAGGCTATTGAACACAAGCCAAGAGCTGGCTCAGTCCCACTGTGATACCCAAGGTGCCATCAGACACCAAATCTGACAGAAGGACGTGACAGACCCAGGAAAGGAGGTGTAGGGCTGTGGGAAAAGGCGGCAGACACAAGAGAGAGCTAGTTGCTAGGTTTAGTAGACCAAACTCAAAGGTGTTTATTGAGTTTCCTTTTAAATATCCCTTTGGGGTGCAAGGAGTGGGGAGTTATTCCAAGTGGACAGATTTGATTGTGAAGTCACCTTCTGCATTCAGGTAGTCGATGGTCTGGAGACCCAACCGGTTAGGGAACTTGAACTGGTGGTTGTTTGTCAAATCAATAGTTAGATTACTCAGGTCGTGAGTGATGAAGATCTGCAAGGGAGGAATACAGAGAACATGTCTACCATGGTCTGCTAGAAGCCCTTCTTTTCCTGCCCTGCTCAGGTAGCAGGATTTTCAAGCTAGAGATTGGAGCTGGAGTAGCTGCTTTTGGTTGGCAGGACTGCCTAACCAGCATGGGTATATGGGAGATGGCTGTGGTCTCCTGTCCAGGCTGGACTGAGCCCCTTCTGTTTAATACCGTTGAATCCTTCCTTTCAGGGACACAGTTGAGAAAGTCTCCCATGCATAGGGACACGACCCAAACCCAAGTCATTCCAGGCCTCACCTCCACCTGGGAACCCTCCTGGAAGGGGAAGGCTGACTCCCTCTGCTCTGCACCCCACTCTCCTTTGTCCTTGGAGTTGCATACGATGGTCCTCACATCCCCATGAATATCAAAACGTGCATTGAAGTGCAACACGATGCTGGATGGGTCCTTCCCTAGGTTCAGCACGAAGCTGAAAGAGAAGAAATGAGTGTGACACGGGCAGCCTTCCGCATAGTGCCCTAGACCATGGCAGCACCATACGCTCTTACTTCTAGGGCCTGTGGTTTTAGCCACTTCAATATGACCAGCTCCAGAATTTGTATAGCAGCCCTAAGCCTTCAAGAAAGCCCCAGGGGTCTGCAGGAGGAACTGGGGAGTCAATAGGAGGTGTTCTTTCCTCTGCAGCATGCCCCAGCAAGGTGCTGTCTTTTGGCTAGTGACAGATGGACTGGTTACTTGGATCCACAGCAATTTTTAGAAGAGGAGAAGTAGCCCTGACTAGCTTGGAGAGTTGCATTCTGCACTGTGAAGTCCTCCTGGGGTTTCAACTGGGTGCTACATTCTTCCTTTCTTGTCCTAAACAGTTGCTGCCACCTTCCACCTGAGGCGGTTGAAGCAATTAACAAGTCAGTAATAAGCACCTCTCATCCCAGGAGATCTTCCAGAGGAAGAGCTGTTTCACCCTACAATTCCCGCCCTCCCTCAGGGCCCCGCAGTCATGTGGACAAGAGCGTACTGTGTTAGGAGAGGAGGCCCAGAAGGCTGTGCACTGATGCTATCACACTTAATAGGGAGTGGGAAGAGTTGGGGCATGTTGCTCCCTTGACATGCAGGTCTGTTCCCAGCACGGGAGCCAAACTCCCCTCCCACAAGGCAGGAAACCCCTGCAGTGCCAAACACACACAAAGGGGACCCAGGCTTGCTAGGTTTTGGTGGCCAGATGTGCTGAAGGGATGAAGGGATCAGGGAGTCTGTCCCCACAGCAGAGAGTCTCAGAGCCTGGGTCTAGTGACTGGGCTCATGCTACGGCGCTAAGAGACAGCCATGTAGATAGTCTAGCTTGGGCTAGAGCTCAAGCTCTGAAGCCTGGGGAGGGGAGTGGGTTTCCCAAGCATGGAGCACAAGCCCGAGCATGGAGATCCGGATTCTGAGACTTACCACTACAATATTTATGGGGAGGGGGGTTATTTTGCTATGTAGAGACCCCATGGGCAGGTCCAGGCACCAACTCTACCACGACTACGTCTGCCCGTGGCAGATCCAATTGTTCTCCTCCAGCCAAAAGCCCCACCTGCCTGCTGACCACACCCCAAGGGAAGCCATCTCCTTTCTTCATACGGAGTGGTTCCCCCCTCTGCACTACAGGGGACGTGGCCGCTACCAGAGAAGGAGCTGGTGGACTTAGCATCTGGTTCTACTTATCCTTTGGCAGGAGCACCGGGGGGAAGTGACTCACTGCAAAGTGCTGCCTCAGACAGTAACCCTTTCAAGGACACTTCCCTCTCCTCCAGCAAGGGGAAATCCTTCTCTCCACCCCACCATCAGGAAGGTCCTGCCATGTTCCCTACACCCCTCTCCACGTAACCCCCCTTGCCCTGGCATGACTTACCTCTTGGCTCCTGCAGAGATTTCACCCTTCACACCAAGGCGCTTTCCGGCCTTGAGACCTATATTGGTACAAACCAGTCCCTGAGGAATCCAGAGATAGACATGTTAGCCTCAGGGGTTTGGCTCCGTGAGCTGCTCCCCTCCGGCGCCCCACCCAGGCTGTGGCAGAGATATGGGAGTGAGAGACTCAGATCTTTGCGGGGAAGGGGTCAAGCGCTGCTAGGTGGGGATGGGGGAAGGTGCTGGCACATCACTTCAGTCCGTGAGACTGGACCTACTGCCCCGCACACCCGAGGAGGAGTGCAAAAGACTGTGCCCCTGGAGGAGTGACCTAGAATGGATGGGGAATTCACTGCTTTCCCCACATAGCAACTGTTCCCCTACTGAAACTAATTTATTCTATGTGGGGAAATCTTACTCCACCTGGCTACCTTCCATCACCATGAATGAGTCCTAAATTGCTCCTGAAATCTAAGCCAGATTCCATGGCCCACATTCAAGACAGCCCCAGCCACACCCAACTGTCTTCACACACAGCCCAGCTGCCTTGGAGCAGAAGCTCCTTTGGTTTGATATAAGCAGAGTCCTGCCTGAGGCTTTTGCCCTAGGAGAGCTACTCTGAAGTGTGCATTTGTATGGGGAGGTTGTCTATATGGTGGCATCTGCATACCCCAAGTGATTCCAAAGATATTGACAGATGCCTTGTTGCAGCCTGAGTTAGGACCGAGGGAGCACATGTAACTAAACTCATTTTGCAGGGCTGCTTCCCACAAGGGCTCTACCTGAGGTAACTGCCGACTGAGCTGGCTCTGCTTTGTGGTCAGAATCCCTCTGCCACACCCAGTTTCCCAGCGCTCCCAGATCAACTTTTTACCAGCCTAGGGCTTCTTGGAACTGCCCTTCCTCCTCAGACCACTAGGGAAGCAGGCGGAAGAGGACCAGAGCCTCAGCAGGAGAGTCATGTCCAATGTTCCCTCTAATTTTTACCATCCATGTGTGCAATAAATTTTGTTACATGCACCAAGGCATATGCAGATGTGCACCACCAGTAGATACACATGCTGCTGGCTGTGGGTGCTCTGCTAATTAGCTGGGCAGCACCTGAATCTCTCCTGGGTGGCCGTCTAAGTGCTCAGATTACAGAGAGCACTGGTCATGGCCACACCCTTTCCAGAACCCCATCTTCCAGCTGTGCCACAGGGTTCAGACTAGGACTGGGAGGAGCTTTCACCAGGGCTCAGATGTTTTACCCGCTCCCTGGCCTTCTACCCATGGACTCATTTTGTAACTTCCAGCATCCTTGGGCAATGACCCATCCATGCACCCCTCTTTGCCCCCAGCAGGCAAGGAGTACACACCACCAACTACCTGGAACAGAATCCTAGGGCATAATCTATGCATATGGGCTGCACCAGCTAAAGCCATTCTCCTCCCATCACTACAGGGAAGAGGAGAGAGAGAGGATGGGTGAGTATCTCCTAGTCACCCCCCCCCCCCACGCCCCAGTACAACTGGTAGGAGAGGGGAAGAACAGTAAGTGCAGGAGCCCATTGGTATTAACACCTTCAAGCAGCTTCCTTTCAGCCACTCCCAGCTGCAACTCCACCACACTGGTCCCTTCTCCCTCAATAGGTTAAAAATCAAACTTTCTGAAAGCTGCTTCAAGCCACAAGGAAGTAGCAAGGCCAGCTATTCTGAGCACAGAGGTTCAGAAAGAGCCAGCTGTGGGTGGCAAGGGGAAAGTTGCTAGAGGAAGAGTCATTTTGGCATTGAAGCAATTACAAACTATCCCCCCCCCCCCGCCCACAAAAACCCCACCCCGAAACCCAGGGGGCTTTCCCCATGAGAGGAGCAGGGAGAGACAGACCCCACTGCTCTCAGCTGAAATCACATCTCATAAAACCTCACTACCCACCCTCCTCTTGAATGACAGGACATTAAAAGGGGACAGCACATCCCACTACAGAAAACACAGCCACCACCCTTCCAGGGCAGCGCAGACAACCCCCAGCAAAGCCAAGCCCTCCTCGTCTGACTCCCTCCAGTTGCCAGCAGCCATCACTACGCAAGACTCCACTGATTTCACCAGGCAGCCAACACCCCACACGCATGCCTCCCCCTTCACTCACACAAGACATGATGCTGCTCCTCTTCTAACTCTCTCTCCAGCTGCTGAGATCAGACAGACAGATGTGGGCAGCTAGACTGTGGCTCCCATGCCTTTAAATGGGCAGCTGATGAGTCACCCCCTCCTTCAGCCAATCAGGGGCTGGACTTTTGAAGCTCGCTCACATCCTCCAAAAAAACTAGGAGGGCAGAGCTTTCTCTGCGGCCCCTGGATGCTAAACTCCACCTTTCCCAAGCAGCCAGCCACTCACTGGAGTTGAGTCAGATCCAGATCCAGTGGCTGCAGAACCAGTGGAAAATAGTTTTAGGATGAGACAAAGATCCAAGATTTTTAAACAAAAAAATTCCAGCTGTTCAATGGAATAAGAATTGGTAGGGCAGGGCTAGACCCTTCATTCCAGATAGCCAACGCAGTGCATGGGGTATTAGAAGTAGCCCACTCAAAGTGAAATGGGAGCATCTCTGCCTGTTCATAGAGGATTGGGGCAGGATCCTCGGGAGCCAAGCTCCATTCTCAGCTCCTGACACTGTAGTCAGCAGTGCACACCCCACTGCTGGCCAGCTCGCCACCGGCTACATCCCAGATCCATGGAGCTGCCTGTCGAGCCGCGCAGGACAGAGAGGTGTAACAGCTGGGAGGCAAGTGACTCCATCTCACTTGTCTTACTCACACATGCCCACAGCCCTTCTGGGGAGAGGTGTGAAAAGCTTTCTGGGGCAGCCAGTACTTGTGGAGATCTGTCCTGAATTCAGATCCACCCCTGAGTAGCTGGGCAGGGGAGCATTGTGCCCAGTCAGTCCCAATGGACTGTTCCGATGAGTTCTGTACGTTACTCACCACATCGCATTTGGTCCATGTGAGGATGATTCATTGTGGAGTGAAAGGGCTGCTCTGGAAAAAGTTGCTTCATTGTAAAACGGCTCGACTATAATTAAATCTGAAGAACAGAGAATCCAGGCAGCGGGCCAAGCCTCTGCTCTTGTGGCTTATGGCTGTGCTTGTCTTTTTTTGTTTCTCAATCACAAGGCAGGCTCAGGCTCCTCCACACGTCCCAGAACTGAAATGCGCGCACATGCTCTCTGAGGGGCCCTCCATGCCCCCATTTACTGTGTACAGGGGTCTGGAAAGCCCCATGACGGCTCCCATCCCCAGCACACGGGTAAAATATCATTTGCTTCCTTGGGTAGTGCCGCTCAGGACTGAGGCTCCTCAACAGAGCTGGGAGGGAGGACTCAGCACTTCCCAGGGGCAGGGGGCTGATTTGTGTCTCATTTTCGCCGCAACTCAAAAGCCTCCCTTTCCAAATGGAAACGGCAGGGCCCCACTGCTGGATTGTGCACTGCTCTGTCTTGGGAGGGGCACGGCAGGGCTGCTGGAGGGAAGCAGCTGCTGCACAAGAACTAGCGGCACACAGGTTCCTGGACATTAGATATGTTGCATGTGTCTCCCTCTCCTCCCCTCCTCTCCCCTCCCCCCCGCCACCTAGTCAAGCAGAAGGGGCTGCAGGCCAGGAAGCGGGTGCATGGGCAGAACTGTGGCACGGTGCAGGGCAAGACTGCTGCAGCAGGAAGTATTGTAGTGTAGGAGAGAGGCACCTGGGTAGAGGGGTGGGGGTGCTACAAGTCAGGGTGGCAGTGCACTGGCTGAGATCTGCACAGGTGTGGGTGCTGGGAAGGGAAGGGGGACCTCAGACATACTACAGGGATACAGAAGATACCCCCCCCCCCAACCCTGAAAGAATCAGCTATTCCTGGGCCACAAGGGTGGGAACACTGTTGCCTTTCCCATTCAGTCGCAGGGCTCCTCTTTGCTGATCCCCCTCCACACCCCTTCCCCGCAGCCTCGCCCAGTCAAACAGCAGAACCTTCAGCAGATGCCTGTGATAAAAGTCAGCCTCTGGCTGCATCTCCGGGCCTGGTGTGACTCATCCGAAAATGACTGTCCATAGAAATTGAATTACCAGCTGCAGGAGAGCCGGCTTGACTCTGTGCCCGGATACAATCAGCCAGACTCAATAACAGAAGCAGTGTTAGGAGAGAATCAAAGGGAGAGGGGCCTTGTTTCCTTGGCGTGGCTGGGCAGAGAATGGGCCCATTTCAGTGAGGCTGCACAAGCCTGACCCGCCACACAAGTGTTGCCATAGTGTCAGCAATAGACAGGCCTGCCCAGTAATGGCCTCTGACTCCAGGGTGCCACCCCAGCCCTGGCCTAGGAGGACCAGTGTGTTTGGGAGAGCGGAAGGAGAGGAAAAAGGAGAGGGTGAGCAGTCCCCTTCCTAGTCAGCCCTGGAAGAGAGTCCGCCCCTTCCCACCCCCAAGGCAGAGTTGATGGCAAGGACATGCTCTTGAAAATGCAGCTCTCCTGGGATGTGCCACTTCCCAGGGGGAAGGGGGCTGATTTGTGTCTCATTTTCGCCGCAACTCAAAAGCCTCCCTTTCCAAATGGAAACGGCAGGGCCCTGCGGCTCAACAGCTGGACTGTGCACTGCTCTGTCCTGGGAGGGGCACGGCAGGGTTGCTGGAGGGGAGGCAGCGGCTGCACAAGAACTAGCTGCACACAGGTTCCTGGACATTAGATACCTTGCGTGTGTCTCCCACCCCTCCCCACCGCCACCTAGTCAGCCCCATTTAGTTACCCAATGTTCCAGCCGTGCCCATTTGCTTATTCTTGGAAGGGCTACGTGGTTTTACCTCTCTTGCCTACCCCCATGTGGGTCCCTCCCTGTGGCCAGAAGAGCTGCATGCCACCCTTTTTCCATCCGCCCAAGGGAGGGTGTTCCTGGGATGTGATGCTGAGCCTTGCCACTCCCCATCTGCCTCCACGGCAGCCCCTAGCCCAGAAGAACAGCGTGGGGCCCTTCACTCCCTTTGCGGGTAGGCTGCAGATGGAAAGGAGCTGAACATCCATCTGCCCAGCTGTTGTCACAATCACCCCCCACTGTCCTGTAAAGCACTCTGCTTCTTCCTCAGCAACGGCACATCCTCAGCACATGGGAAAGACAACTCGGCACTTGGGAGAGACCAGCAGGGAAGGCTGCCTACCCCGCAGGTGGCTGTGTTCAGTAAGTGTTGGGCAAACCCATACCAAGCCTGCCTTCTCAGGGGTCTGCAGCCAACTCCACCTTTGTCAAAGGTACTGCCTAGTACCAGCATAAGCAGGGCCAGTGCAATCTTAGCCCACCCTCCACCATGCTCTTCAGCCTGGCTGCGAAGGAACCGTCTTTTGGGATGAGCAGGGAGTTCCTGCTCCAGTCTGCCCTGGGCTTTGGAGGTAGGAAGGTTAATGAGGGGGCCAGGTAGCACCAACCAATGGACACACATCTCCCTAGAACATGAACACTGCAGCTCATTCCTGTCCTGACAGCAGTTCTCCAGTCCAACCTGCTGAACCAGTGGCAGCCAAAGAAGGCCAGTGCCAGCTCAGGGTTGCAGTTTAATACATACATATGGATGGGGCACGGCAGAATCATAGAATGCTAGAACTGGAAGGGACCTCGAGAGGTCATTGAGTCCAGTCCCCTGCACTCATGGTAGGACCCAGTACCATCTAGACCATCCCTGATAGATGTCTATCTAACCTGCTCTTAAATATCTCCAGAGATGGAGATTCCACAACCTCCCTAGGCACCTCACAGGATTAAAAGGGTGAATACTGCCATAGGCCAGTGTTCCCTGTAAGCTGGGCGCTTCTGGGGCTGCTCAGGGGAAATTCTAATGCCATACAGCTGATTAGCAGAGTGCCCACAGCTAGGTTTTGTGTTTCTACTGCTGGGGCACATTTACACATGCCTGGGTGCACATAAATATTTATTCTGCACATGGATGGAAAGGATTAGAGGGAACACTGCCACAGGCTCACCTGTAGACTGGGCTCTTGTAAGGGTGCCAAAGCCAGAAGGCAGCTCTGCATCTGCCTTGGTTAAACTGGGGGTGTGGCAGGGGCATGCATGCACATCGCTGGAAAGAGGTGGGTAGCTGCACCCACACAGAACAGCAAACCGGGACCTTATCTCGTGTCATCTAATTTTTGTGCAAATCTCGAGCAGCTGCAAGACGCTTTTAAGATCAACAATAGCTGATAAGCCACATGAGCACTGGGTGGCAACGCAGCTACATTTGCAGGGTGGAGAATCTTCCTACAGCAGTGGAAAGTCCCTAGCACCTGTGGGCAGGGTGGCAATAGGAGATGGCCAGAGGCCCAGTTGGATGCAGTGACTGCCTCATCCCTGCTACCTGTATTCTCAGCTCCCCAACTTACTTACAGTAGATCTGCCCCACACTGGGCTCCATAGCAAGCTCAGTGCTGGCAAAAGGCATTGGTTCAGTGGTCCTGGACACTTGAGAGCCCTTTCTATGTACAACATGGGAACAGGACAGACAGCAGAACTGCCGGCGTCCCACTTATATCATCCCTTGGCAACCCAACTGCAGGCAGGGGAGGCACACTGGCTAGAAATGGGAATTCACTTAAGCTCCCCCTATTGTTAGTGTTTCTGCTTGGACAGACACTAAGGGAGGCAAGTGGTGAAGGCTTCCAAAATTGACTCACAATTTTACATGTCTTGGTTACGAGGAACCCAACCGAGACAACGGTAAGGGGCACGATTTCCAAAAAGGGCCGAGCACTCAGGTTCTGCAAACCAGGCCGCATTAAGGTCCCACATTAGGTACCCAGAATCCCAAATAACTGCAAAAATCTTGGCCTTATCTGGTGAAGGAGGTTTTCATGGCATAGCCACCCATTGATGGTGGACTAAGACCAACAACTGCCTTGGCAACAGAGGTTGTGCATCAGGTCCCACAATTATTCCAGAGCAAACACCAAAAGAGGGCAATGTGAGACAGGAAAAGAGGGAAAGCTGCACTTCCTAATTAAGTCTCCCCATAGGAAACTGTCCCAAAAGGCAAGGGGGTAAATGGGGGGTCCTGTGGCTGCTATCTCCACATGTTCCTGCTGCAACTACACAAACAACTTTGATGCAGCTCCCTCAGGAGAGCTTGTTGGTGGGAGGGAGGCAAGACTTCTCCCTTCTGTTAACCTCCCCCACCCTCTTTCCCATTGATCATGACCAGAGAGATGGGTTCAGTCCAGCACAGCTTTTCTTTAGGCACCTTCCCTGCAAAAGGATGCTTTGCAATTGGAAAACAGCTGAAACACCTTTTGGGTAGCAGCAGTTGTCACAATCACTACATTTGGCTTTCCTTTGAGGATGGACAGCCCTCCATGCCTAGGGCCAGGGTATCTGGGTACTGCAAAATGAGAGGGGACAGCCCAACCCCAGTGGGAGGAGGTGGCCATGCTCTCTCACTGGATTGCACTTCGCCACTTTTGCACGTAGTTTGGCAAAAACACACAGCAGCCTCTGATTGTCAGCCTGATCTCAGGGCTTACAACACTTTCCAGACTGTCAGGATGACTGTCTGGATGGTTGTTAACAGAGCACAGGTAGCGTCTGTGCAGGCTTCCTACATACACCACCCTCTGCCCTACCTACGTGCCTCACCCATGTTCTGGAGGCACCATCTGATTTCAACCTTCACAGCTCATGCTGCTGTCGGCTTTGTTGCTGATGATGCCAATGAAGGGACCTGTTAGCCCCAGACCCTTAATGGTATTTAGGTGCCTAACATACTGATTTCCAATGGAAGTGAGGTGCCAATATACTTTTGAGGATCTGGGGCTTAGTAGCTAAATGGCCCATGCCCAGCTCCTAGCAGTGTCAGTGGCTGAGACCCTTTATGAATACCAGCTGCCCCATGGAAACGAGCAAGATGCCCTGGTAGAGAACACTAATTTCTGCCTAAGTTCACATTTTCTTCTGTACAGACCCAGCATGTCACCTCAGTGGCTTCTAGGGGCAAATGCTGCATTAGAATCCCTGGCTCATTCTCCTGGACATGCCCATAGCATAAAGCAATGGAGGCTGGGTTTTGCTCCCTGGATGTTTCAGTGAGATAGGGGGTGTGTGCCGTCTGCAAGCATTTCTGCAAACAATGCCGCATGACACCCTACATATATAGATCCCCACCAGCACCACAGAGCAAATTAGGGATCCTACTCTATAGTCCCACTTAGCACAAGGAAGATGCCTTTTAGGTCAACAGCAACATTCCCTCTAATCTTTTCCATCCATGTGCAGAATAAATTGTATGTGCACCCAGGCACATGTGAATGTGCACCACCAGTAGAAACAACCTAGCTGTGGAGGCTCTGCTAATCAGCTGGGTGGCATTTGACTCTTTCCTGAGCAGCTGCATGAGTGCAGCTTACAGGAAATGCTGCTCAACAGCAACTGTTAAATCACAAGTGGCAAAGGAAGTACTTTGTAAAGAATCCTTTTTATATTTCAACCCTGGGAAGTACCCTGTGCCTCTGGGGAAGTGTTCCAGAGAGGGCAAGAGGAGATCGCCAAACTCCCTGCTGGGGGCAGCAACTGTCCTGTTCCCTCAGAGCCTATTTACCCCTCCCTCTCCTTATTGCAAATCTGCTTCACCCCAGTTCTCAGGGCTCTATAGTGGGACTAGCTCAGATTTTTCCAAGTATTTCTGCCCCGGGAGCTGGAGAAAGGCTCTGGCTGGGAGGTACAGAGCCACCTAGACAGATTAGGCCATTGGCTCCCACTGTTTTTCCTATTTGTAAATATGGCCCATTTTGTTTTGGCTTAGGGAAACATGGGGCAGGGAGAGAGAGGGTGACCATATTTCCCTAGATGGAATACGGAACACCAAAAGGGGGACGTGCTGGCACTGGGGGCTTTGGCCGGGGGGGGGGGGGAAGGGAGGGAATGCCACCAAAACTAAGGGCTTCAGCCCTGCAGTGGGGGGGGACAGGAGCTGCCAGTGCTCAGGGCTGCAGACCCACAGAGGGTTGCCAGGGGTCCAGTTTTGAACCAGAGAGTCCAGTATTTGAGCTTTCTGTTCAGGAAACAAACTGAGAAAATAGAGATGTCCAGTATTTTCCAAATAAGATGTAATGTAGATTGTGATGTCATGTCAAGTGTGTCCGGTATTTTGGTTGAAACCATCTGGCAACCCTAGCCCCACACAGGGAGGGGCCTGCTGGTACTCAGGGCTTCAGCCCAGGAGGGGGCAGGGGAGAAGCTGCCAGTGCCTGGGGGTTCCAGCTGCTGAAGCTCCAAGTGCAGTGGCTCCCCACCCACCCTGTGCAGCTGGAGAGATGAAGTTCAGCACTGCAGCATGCAAGGAGGGCAGCAGAGCTGCTGGTGCTTGGGGCTCCAACTGCTGAAGTCCTGAGCACTAGTGGCTACTCCCCCGCCCCCTGCAGGGGAAATAGGGGACATGTTCCTTAAAAAAAAAAGTTGGGACAGCTGGAGGAGGCCTTAAACAAGGGGCTGTCCCAGTAAAAACGGGATGGATGATCACTCCACGTAGACAGCAGAGAGAACAAAACAGCAAGGTTGCAAGCTTCCTCCTCCCATCATCTGTAGGAGCCACTTCTAGCCCCTTGCACAGGGTGGGCCTGGTGCATGACTAGGGCTCCAAGCTGGAAACGCCCTCTTCCACTCTAGCCTTTCTGCTGAGACTGGCCTTCAGGAGTCATCAGGAATCACAAGCGTGTGTGGCTTGTTGAACTCGCTTGAGAGCCCCATCTTCTTCCCCCTAGTCCAGTAACTCTACCGCACTCCTACAGCTAGCAGCTGTCCGCCTTGCAGCAGTGCACTTAGTGCTGTTGCTCACGCAGGCTGATTTCCCACCTCCTCTCTGCCTTTCCCCAGGGGGAAGTTGCGGGTAGATTTAAAACAACATTTATTAGTCTGTGCTGTGTGCTTAAAGGCAGGGTTAAAGCAGCAGTGCACTTTGTACTTAAGAATGGAAAGTGCTGAGGCTGGTGGTGAACGCATTAGCCTTGCTAACACCACTCCCCATTCCTATTTCCACCACACTCCCCGTGCAAACACACAGAGCGAGCTCTCTCTGCACTGAGCGCCAAGTACAGGGTGCATGTGGCTCAAGGACACTTATCTTCCTATGCCCCATCCCTTTTGAGATTTGATGCAACTCCCTCAGGGCCTCATCCACCCTACCCCTTCAGTTAGCCAAAGGAGGGTTTGTCAGTAGGAAGCCATCTAAGGCTACCCATCTCTGCATACACAGCTCCCACAGAGCCAGGGGAGCATGCTGGGCTCTTTAGCACAGAGCCTCTTTTGGGGCCACAGCAGGAGGGTGCTTGTAGATTGCCACTGACACCCCATCACAATGACAGTTGTCACAGTCACCCTATTTGGGTATAAAGAATCCCCTTCCTCCTTCAATAGTGGAAAGGCTGCAATGCCCATGGCCACATCATTCTCCTTAGCAGACCAGGACAGGGCAGCACAAGAGGCTGTGCCACCTGTCAGTCTTCACCCACACCAGAACAGGGCAAGCATCCTACACATACCCCAACCCCTGGGATCTGGAACTGCCCTTCCGGAGAAAGGAGTAACTTTGCTGCTAAGTCTACCCCCAAGAGGGCTGCTTAGCACCCAGAAGTACCAGTCCTACCAGCAGCTAGACCAAAGCCATCAGCCCATTTCACTGCTGAAAAGTAATTTTTCCATGTGCCCACAGAACTGTCTTTGTGACAGCAGAACAGAAGAGACCAAGGTCCAGCAGTCATTCTTAGTCTGTACAGAAAGATAGTGTCAGAAACAGCACTGAACCTGGGGGTTGAATGCCTCAGAGTGCCTGTACTTCATCACTTATTTCTTCTTCCCCACCACACATCCCTGCCCTGCAGGTCCCTCAACAGTGCTGCTGCCATTGCCTGGGGCTGGGTGACTGACTGGAAAGCCTTCCCATTGAGCCCCAGGAAATGGATACAAGGCTACCTGGAGATACTTGGCTACAGCCCATCACCTCAGCAGCTCCCACTCCCAGAATGAGGTTGCTTGGTGAATCAAAATTAGCTGGAAATGTGCTGGTGGTCCATCAACCCCACACAGAGCCTCACTGTATTTGCAACGAGAATCTTCACACTAAGAGCCAGGCACCTTGGGACTGCAGGGCTAAGCAGAGTGCAGGCTGAATGCCAGACACCTGGTTATCCACTCAAGAGGTGTAGCATCCTATAACAGCGCTATTCTGGATGCCTTGCTGGTGAGGCCGGGGAGACACAGGGATTCAAAGTTCATGTCCTGTTCAGTGCTTGAGATTTAGAGTAGATGAAAAGTATAAAATGTGACATGTTTCATTCCAAAGGTGCTTTAAGTCTTTCCTTGAGATCAGTGGTTTGCAGCCCACTCAGCATACAGCTGTGGCCCTTGTGACAGCCTCAGGGCTACAGAGGTAGGATTTACAATGTGTGGCTACAGCCCACATAACAGAGAGAGTTTTTTACGCAGCCCACAATGACAAATACATTGAGAACCACTGCTTTCCAGTCATACTCTCTTTATCTTACCCCTCAGCACACAAGAGCCAAGAACAATTGGGAGATCAGGAGTTGCTACAGACACTAGACAGACACAAGGCTAGCAGTTGGCATTGTCCCCCACATGTGGGGGACAGAGTCATGCTTCTGAGCTAAAGCCCTGAAGGTCTGTGGCCAAGACATCACTCTTACTACTAAATGGGAAGGAAACAGGCAGTAGAATCACATGGCCAGTCTATTCAAGTTGGGTTGCATTTTTATAGCCATCCTCGGATGCAAGCCAACCAAGCCTAATCCAGACACTTAGCATCCGTGCAGTGCTACTAAAGATGCCAGACAGTCCCACCAACTGGTTTCCTTCATAAGCATACCAGGCAACATAAGCTTCCAATACACCCCATCCCACAGCTTAAAGAAAGGCATTCCTGTTGCAGTCCATTCAGTCTCTAAAGGGGATAGGACCAACAGCTCCTGACCCCTAAAAACTTGACTAAGACCACCTAATTTCAGTCATGTTTTTCTCCCTCCCGTGCCTCCACCCATTAGAGATGGGGGAATGAAGACAGCCAATTCCAGCTCACGCTTGCACTTTATTATATACTGAAAAATGGTGAGCGTCAAAGAACCACAACAACACGGGACAGAAGCAGCGAGTGAGGCCCAAAGGTGCTGTCCTCACCCCTGGCACAGCCAATCAGCAATAATTTATACAAACACTTCCATAAATAAGTTAATTCATAAATAAAACTGTAAAAAGAGAAAGCAGCAAGGAATGATTTCTGGGGCTGTGGCATGTTCACAGTACTGACAATACCAACGCTATTCCGCACACAGCCACATGACAGCAGCGAGGTAGGGACATGGATCCCTTTCCCACTGCAGTAGTGGGATCACAACCCATCAGTCACAGGCAAAAGCTACACAGTTCATTACTGATGCATTTTCACTGGTGTGGCTAGAAGAGCCTTTTCCCTACACTTTCCTCCACGCATAGGAAAGGGTATTTGGAGAGTGTTCCCATCAGAGGTGGGCTGTAATAGTTACAGCAGGCCTGGATCATTAGGGCAGAGTTGCTGGGACTATTTCTCTCCCCTCACCCAAGATACTAAACTCAGTTACAGGAGATGGCTGTGTCAGTGTTACTGGATAAAGCAGGAGAAGAGACAATCCTTGCCTTCAGGGCAGGGGAGCTACATGCCTCCTCTGGGTGCACCAGTCTGAGTCAAAGCAAGCTGTGGATGCCCTCCCAATGCCTTCTGGGGCCTGGGCAGGGATCTTGACCACTGGCATGGGGTGGGTCAGCGAGACACAACAGCAGCAACTACTCCCCTGGCAAGGACTCATTGGCCCATTTCTGCTTGGAAACAGCAGGCACCATGGGGAGCACAAGAGCCACAGCTCAGAAACAAACAAAAGAGTGGAGGGCATAGCAGTAAAAGGCCGCCATTGGTTATATACAGGAGAAAAATAAGACAGCCTGCCCTCGCTCATTGAGGGAGGGGGAGCAAACAGACACTGGTTTGGCTTGCACATGCCCCCAACTGGCCTTTAGTACAAGGCTTCCAGTCCTCTTTTAGTCAGTGGTAGCAGATTTGACTGAAGGGGAATGATTTGATCAGGCAAGTTCAGTTCTTGGCAAGATAAAGGAAGAAAGACAACTACTCATACCTTGGCCCCCGCAACATAAATGAATGCATACTGGACTGGTTAGAGCCAGGAATTGAGAAGGGAGAGAAGAATGGGAATGGGTGGAGATCTGGACTAGGATAGGGAATCCCCTGCTCCACCCCACCCCTTACTCATCCAGGCCTGGTATCAAGTCTGCAATGCTGTCCACATAGTAATTGGGCACCAGGTCCTTTGCAGCAGGGCTCTCGCTAGCCATGTAAGCCTGTGCCTCCTCCAGGCGGGACACGCCAGTCAGGGTCAGGACCGTGGCAAGTCCACAGTTCTTGCCGAACAGGATATCTGTCTCCAGCCGATCGCCCACCATGAGGGTGCGGGAAGGATCCACACCAAAGCGCTCTACAATGCAGTCGAACATATACGTGTTCGGCTTCCCCACCACCACTGCCTTGCGCCCTGAGGCAGTTTCCACTGCAGCAGTGAGACTCCCTGTCCCTGGGAAGGAGAGAAACAGGCATTCACAAATCAACATGAGATTTTTACAAGTCAACTACTATGGGACTAAGCCACCAGACAGAAAGGAGAAACTCTGAAGAAATGTTTGTTATCCAAGGACAGACAGGTAGTTAGCATCCCTGCCAGTCAGCAGAATACAAAGGTCTCCAGCCTGTCTTTTTGAGGGGTACCCCATCACTCTTATATAAGATGGGCCCTTAATGTCAGGGTCAGGCACCAGCATTTTGTTGGATTTGGGCACCCCTAACACAGGGTGAGGAACCTTTTTTGGGCTGGAGGCCGCTGACCTACAGAAAAATCAGTCATGGGCCACACACAAGTGAGAACCTCCCCCCCCCCAAAAAAGGACACTGTCACTGACATGGCCAGTGACTGAGAAGGAGAATGACACTCTCCCATTCCCCTTGCACACCTACTAGATTGTGTGCTCCAGCACAAGCTCCCCAGTGCTGGGGGGAGCCCTACCCTTGCCCTAACACCATGGGATTTTGGTTCACAAAACAAGTTTTCTAGGCACTGCCACCTTAACAATAACTACTTGTGGTTCAGTGCAGCTCAAGGATTAGATTTGTTTTTTCTAGATAAACAGAAGGAAAGCCACGGTCAGTCATCATCCTCTGAAGAGGCTCCTGGGGATGGGGCATAACCCCTCTCAGCTGTAAGTCCCTAGGTCAATCCAACCATTGGCTGTGGGAAGTGAATTAAAACTCTCTGTAGTTTCCAGTGGGATAGGTGGCATTGTGCAACATGGCCTCCCCACCATAGACACACTTCCCTCCTGACCCAAAGGGCTAGCCACAGAGATTAAGGGTAACCACCAGAGGTGCACCCTAAGGCTTAGGTCAGCCCCTCCAGGGCGGCAAGAGAAGCAGCAGTGCCCAGGTGGGTGGCGGAGGTTCCCAGGATGGTGATGCCCAACCCCTGCAGGGAACAGGCCTGAGCTTCTGAGGGCCCAGACTCCGCAATGGTGCGGCCCACAGACTCCTCCCCAGTTGGAGATCGCGGCCCCCGGGCCCCTCACCGGGGGTGCGCTGCCCGTCGCTGAGCGGGTGCCAGGGGTCGGGGTCGGTGGCCACCAGCAGGCACTGTGGGTCGCGCAGGTAGCCGCAGGCCTCGGACAGCTTCGCGAAGGTGAACTGATCGTCGTAGCCCACCAGCACGGCGCGCACCGGCGGCTCGTCCTTCCCGGCGCCCGGGTCGCCCTCCCCGGCCAGGCGCAGCCCGGCCTCCCGCAGCTCCCCGCGCAGCCCCTCCCCGCCCAGCACGAAGACCCGGCCGGGCCCGGGGCTGGCCTCGCCGCCGCCGTCCCCCAGCAGGCGCTGGCGCAGGTAGAGCGCGGAGCAGAGCGCGGAGCTGAAGACCTGCTCGTCCCGCACGCCGCGGAAGCCCAGGCGGCTGAAGCGCCGCTGCAGCTCGGAGACCGAGCGCCGGCTGTTGTTGCTGACGAAGAACGCGGCCTTCCCGCTGCGGCTCAGCCGCTCCAGCAGCTCGGGCGCGCCGGGCACCGCCCGCTCGCCGGCCCACAGCACCCCGTCGCAATCGAACAGCAGCCCCTGCGCCGGGCCCAGCACCTCCCGCGCGCTCGCCCCGCTCAGCCGCCTGCAGGCCGCCATGCCGCTTGCTCCCGCGGGAGTGACCTCACCGCCGGGCGAAGCGCCGCCGCCAATCGGCGCGCTAGCCCCGCCTGATGGGCAAGACCGCGGCCCGCCCCCGCTGCAAGGGGCTGGGCCAACGCCGTCCAATCACCGCCGGCGGGTGGGTGGGGCGGGTGGAAGCGTGATGGACCAATGCGACGGCCCGCCCACAATACGGGCGTGAAGCCAAGCAATAGGGCGAAAATGGTTTGATGGGCAGGGAGAACTCGCCACGCCCAGAAAGAGGGGTTGTGTGTGAGTGTCCTCCAGAACCAATGAGATGAAAGTTACGGAAGGATTGATAGGTGTTTAAGGCCAATCAGCGTCTACCTTCTACGCCCACAGACGCGAAGGGACGCGGCTCGGAACCAGAAAGCGGAAAGAACCCCAGCCGGCATAGCCTATCACAGGGGGAGACATCTGTAGGGAGGCGGGCCACGCGAAAGTGGCGGCTACACTCTCCTCTAAAATAGCAGGAAATACGCGGACTACGGGGCTAGAAAAGAGTGGCAGACGCAGTAGCCTATCCCATAGTGTAAAATGCGCGGGAGCTGGAGCATGGTTAGATTGACGGTTACCGGGGAGGGGCTTTGAATGGCCAATGAGATACTCGTAGAAATGAATGGGGCGGGACCAAAAGAGCGACCGGCGCAAAGGTCTGTTCAATACGCGCCGAGAAATGGAGAGGCGGGGCAAAAAGATGATTGGCAGGTGGATAGAGCGGCCCGCCGCAGCCAAGAGGTCTGGGCGCAGGGGGCGGGGCGGTCTGCACAGCGTCTGGCCCGGCCCCGCCCCGCCCCCAACGCAGCAGGGCGCGCGCACCTCTGTGCCCGGCGCTGTACAAACAGCCCCGCCCCAGCACAGGGTGCTCAGAGCTACAGGAGAGGGGCCAGGGAAGTAGCTCGACGTGTAGGTGGACAGAGACGCTCCTGCAGGGGTGGCTGCTTGTGCTTGGCCAGGGGCATCCCTATACCAAAGCCCAGACTAAAGCCTCCGGTTCCCTTGGCAGGGCCCATAACTAAAGCAGCAGGAAGGAAACCGCTGCTCTTTGGAGCGTGTTGCCAGAGAGCTCAAAGCGGAGAGTCCTGGTGCCCTCAGAGAAAGGACTCAGTTAACCTCCCCTTGTGGAACTCACCAAGTTGCCCCACTTTTTTGTTTCCCTCCCTCCATGGACCCAGCACACCCACCACACAGACTGTGATTTTCCCACTCCCATAACCATGTGCCCTATCAGAGGTGATGGCCACTGCCTATATCCTAAAAGGCAGGAAGAAACCTGCTAGGAGTAGGGCATGTGAGGTCACAGAAGACTGAGACTGGCCCTCATTAGCCGTCTATCAGTTCTAACCAATGATGTCTAATAGTACCCAAGCTGCCCAGCTGGTACCATCTAAATTCCAGGTCCATGTCAGGGTGCACTGCCTGTCCCAATTCTTACAGGTGAGTCCTGTATACCGCACTATAAACAGGATTTTCCACCATCAATCTGCCCTCTCAATTTCAGGCTCTCCTGGGCAGAGAGGAAACTCAGAGCTTATGTGATTTTCATGTACTGAAGGGAACTAAATGCTATTGAATTCCCAGAGTCTAGAAGAGGACGACTGCAGGCGGGTACTAATAACTCGGTGCTGGGATGGTCTCCTAGCTCCCAGTATTAACTGTGAAGAGAGTTGAAGAAGCAAAGGGAAGGAAGGGATCAGCCCAGCAAGCATTTGGTGTGACAAAGCTGAGTCTTCTTTGTTAAAATATAGGTATATATTTAAAAGTACATTACCACAGGAAGACACTGCAAAACACAACAGACAGAAAGCAGCATTTGTTTTACTGGGTTTTCTCCCATGCAATCCCAGGACCAAATTCAGCCTTGCTGAAAGCAGACACAACCCACTCAAGTTAGTTAGGTCATGCTTACACCAATTATAAATTTGGCCCCAAGTCTTCAAATAACTTATCAGCAACATATTAAAAAAATAATCCTACTCCAAATGTCACCTTGTCGAGGTCAGAGATTCTTGGTGGGAGGAGCTTATTAGAACTCATTTGAGACAAAGCTGGTCCCACAGGTACAAAATTATTACATTGCGTATGTAGCAAACATCAGAACAACCCTGTGGATCCAGACCTCATTCGTTGGAAAGTCATCTCAGTCATGGCCTCCATGGGGTGAATCAACTGCAGTTTAGTGCATACATTCCATTTACCTGAATATGCTTCAAATGGCTCCAAGTCATTTTGGATACAGATGGGTCATCTTTTAACTGAAATACAGTCTTTGAAAAGAAGGAAGAGCCATGAATTCCAGTCCCTCCTCTCTCCTCTCTGGATCCTTGGCAGGCAGACAGGAGAACTGATGTCTTCAAAGCTTTCAGTCATTCTCTGGGGACTGGCCCGTTGGCCGGGGTATGGTTGGAGAGCCTGGCCCTCTTGGAGATGATGGCTCCTCCAGTCCTTCTGCCCCCGGGGTGCAGTATGCAGTGGGTTTTGTGCTGTAGCTAGACGCAGGAGGTTGGTTAACTGCAGAGCTCTCATCCCTCATGGAGTCTGGGGTCAGTGGGGGTTTGGGGGACAGCGGGGCACTTCGACTCTGGCGTCTAGCAGGCTGGGGTGGAAGTGGAGGTGGGACATTGGGGGCTCGTAAGGACCCAGTTATGTGTCGGCGAGGGAGGGCTTTGGGGCTGCTGTGAGGCAGATGAATTGTGGTTCGAGAATGCACGTGCGGTGGGGGCACTGCGGGTCGGGTTGGGGCAGCTCGCTTCGCTGCAAAACAAACAGGGAAACACAACTCCTTTTACACATCTGTTTTCCATCCGTATGGTCCCTACAGCAGGCCTGCAGCCTGACTCCTGTCTTTCCCGTCCTGTACTCCCACCACCCACACACAGGTCCCATGAGGTAGCCCCTCATCTTCCAGCCAGGCTGCGCTGGAGAAGGCAAGGTCCAGCTTTTCATGCTGTATTCACACAGTGCCCCGCCCAATGGGCCCTAATCCCTGATGCAAATCTCACACATAATTATGGGACTGCCTGCAGTACTGTGACCAGAGGCACCAGTGCAAAGTCCTTCCCCACAGCCAGGGGATGGGCTTGCTGCCTCCACAGGCAGGGTGGGATGGGTCAGCTGAAAGACTTATAGGGAATAATGCCCCGCAATGGTGCTCTATTTGCACTAGATGGGCCATAGGTCATCAGGGCATGACAGAAACTGGTTCTATGGCAGGGGAGATGCCCATCAGCCGGAGAGGCCAGGGCTCACCTGCCCCAGACTGACAAACCCTCCCAGCTCCACAGGAAGTGTTATATCCCAATATGCCCAGCCAGGACCAGCTCAAGTCTCCTGGCCAGTTCCACCTCCCCACATCTCTGGGTCATAGCCTTGCTTGGAGATAGTGCCTAACGTTCTTGCCTGCCAGCATCCCCTTCACAACTAGAACAAGCAGGCTGGTAAGGAGAAGCCAACCTTGGAACAGGGCGAGATGGGGACCATCACGTGGTGCCACTGAGGGAGGACCCTGACACCAAGGTACCCCAGTGTGGGCCTCACCCAGATGAGGCACCCACCTCAGCAGACTGGTGAACCCACTGAGTTGCAGCTCCTTCGGTAGCATGTCGGTGCCGGGACCATACACCGGAAGCGATTCAGTTCATATGCACCGAGGTGTGTCAACCTGCCAGGCTTACCTTTGCGTGAGGCGTCATCAGCCAGAGGCCGAGGCAGCAAGGAGTCAGCCTCAGGAGAAGTTTTAGTCACTTTTGGAGAGACTGGTCCAGGGGGTATCTCAGGGTCTTTCCTGCAGCGAGGGAAGGGCCAGTCAGGTCTCTGTAATCGCATCTGCCAGTGACATGAACTAGGGGCCTCAAGTACGTGTGTCTGACACACCTAACTTCTGCCCATGCTGTTAACACACACACACGTGTGCAGAGTTCCAGGATGAATCATACAGATGGGAGGTGGGACGGGGCAAGCAGCCACTGGTGTAGGATGACCATGCTAGAGGCTTGCTTTGCTGTGGAAGCAGAGAGACCTCTCCTCTTGTGACACGTGGGCAAGGGGGTTCCCCTCTTTGACACTTTGAAGGGACATAGCTAGGAGACAATGGTGTGGGATGCAGAGGCAACTGTACGAATTATATAGATCAGCAGTGCAGCCAGAGCTGTCCTGTCCATAGTGTGGTTCGAGGCAGCCACCCCAGGCTCTACACTTTGGGGGGCCCTGGGGTGGCTGCCTCAACTGTCCTATGGATGGATCTGGCGTGGGGCGGCAGCATGGGTTGTCCCGCCCATGCTTGGCTGCAGCGCCAGGAGCTGGAGTGGCTCAACATCCTGCTCCGCCCCGCCCCACCCCGCCTGGCTTGCTGCATGCAGCTTTTCCACGGCCGTGGCGCGCCCTGGCTGCCCTCACAAAGAAGCGAAGCACAGTGGGCTGGGAAGGTGGTGGGGTGGAGCAGAGCAAGCTGCTCAGGCTCCTATTGCTGTGGTGGGTGCAGGGGGGCAACTCTTGCTACCACTGGCCCCCAGTAATCCCCCATGTTATGTTGCACAGGGGAGGGGCCAAGTGTTGGCGCAGGGGTACTGTGCAGGCAGAGTTTGGGGATGGAGTGGGGCTTTCCTGGGCCCCATGCTCCCCAAGGGACAGCCCTGAATGCAGCTTATCCAGGTCACTGGGGCTGGAAGAGGGGGACAGAGAGAAAAGGAGGAGGAGCTGATACTGAACCTCACTGTAGTAGGATCTATTCATATGGCCTCCATTATCTTTAGCATTTGAGTGCTGTTGTAATCTTCAATGTACGGAACCTCACAGAGCCCCAATGAAGGGCAGTGCCATTATGCACATTTTACAGATAGAGCAAGTTAGGTGCTCAACGTTACACAAGAAGTCTGTAGCAGAGCCAAGACTTTAATACCAGTTTCCTCAGTTCCAGGCTAGGGCACTAACTCAGTGACAGGTAAATACCAGCCTGTAGGCCAGATCCAGTTTGCCAGGGTGTTCACAGGTATGGGTGCTTGCAGCTCCCGCTGGCTGCAGATCATGGCCAATGGGAGCTGCAGGAAGTGGTGTCCTGGTCCGTGCTGCTTCCCACAGCTCCCATTGGCTGGGAATGACAATCTGCAGCCAATGGGAGCTGCAATCACCTGTACCTGCAGAGGTGCAGATAAATATAGTGGTGGCGGCCCACCAGGGACTGCCTTCTTATTGCCCACCCCTACACTAACTGCTGGATCATCCTTCCTCTTGTGCTGCCTCCAAAGAAAGCACCTATCAGGGCGCTATGGAGCAGTTCCTCTTCTGGTGATGGGCTGTGAGTTTCTCCAAACCTCCAGGCAAGTGAAGCGGATTCAGTTTGTATCTTGAGTTGCCTATAGAACATGCCACTGTCCCTGGTCCCATGCCACTGTCCCTCTTTGTGCAACAGGCAGGGGGCTAACAGAACAGCCAAGTCTCACGCTGTGCCAGATACTTACACTTCTCCAGCTGTTAGAGAGGGGGTGCTGGCAGGAAGGGGCTGAGGTGAGGGCTCTTCCACTGGTGGGGCTTGACTGGAATCGATCCCCGTGGGAGGAGTGAACATGCCTGAGACGTTAAAGTCTATCCCTTAAATAAAAATAAAAAAATAAATAACATGCAAGCAAGCAAGCACAGAAGCCCCCTCCTTGGTATCTGCACATGCCCAGAGCAAAGCACTCCCATGCAGAGCGCTAGGGACCTGATCCAAAGATCACGTGGAGAATCCTGTTCACTCCAGTGGGCTTTGGATTGTGGTCTGGGAGAGCGCAGCCAACATAGACCACCCTGCAGGCCCCACTCACCTACCCACAAGGACCCCTCACTCTGTTCTTCTTGAGTTATTCCTTGGGGAATTCTGTGCCACCACACACATGCAGAATTCATGACCCCCACAGATTTTTTTTCCCTACAGAAGATGGATGCTGCCAGGAAGGTGCTGCAATTATACCCTTCTCCCACCAGGGGCTGCTGTGGCATCAGAAGAGAGACCTGGTCAGGCGCTCAGGACAGGACACGTGGCCAGGGGGATGTGGGGCCACATGGAGATAGAGGGGAAGGGATGCAGGGTCACATGGAGACAAAGGGAAGGAGGGGAGTGGCTGAGTGGGGGTGCAGGGCCACATGGTGCTGGAAGGAGAGGATGGCTAATGGGCGTACAGGGATACATGGAGATGGGGCAGATGTGTGTGATTGAGTGGGAGGGGCTAAGTGTCAGAAGCTCCTCAACTCCCTAACAATCCCTCGCCTCCCAAAATAACCCGTTACATACTTCTTCCCCCTGCCCCCAGCACTTCACGTTCATTCCCAGGCTTCTTCCCAGCAACTGACTTCCCTTTGCCTCTGTTATCCCTCACTCCCCCAGCCTTTGCACTGCTTCTGAGGGGTGTGGAAAATACGGTTCTGTATTGCAGTTTAAATAAGTTATTACTCAAAGTTCTCTATTGATATGCCTAGTAAGGAATCTAGCTGTCATAAAACATTTCCTGAATCTTTTCTGTGGTTAGCCATCCTCGGTGCCAGGTATTTTTAATTAAACTGTCAAAATAATAGACACGGGTGTGATTATACTGTGTTATTTTGACACATAAGATATGCAGAATTTTAAAACATGGGGTACATAGAATGTTTAAATGTTTTGTGTGCAGAATTCCCCTAGAAGTATCGAGTGCATATTGAGCGCATTGGCTTCAAGTCTGGGAGCAGGCAGCTCCCCATCCCAATGCACTGAGCTTCAAGACAACAGCCATGCCCACATCTTCCTGCAGCCTGGAGCAGCTGTGTAGCCCCCATCTATACAGACTCCAGGCCCTGCACAGACATCATTCCCCAGGAGCTCCATGGGCCTCCCAAAGCATGCCCAGCAGGTCCCATGGGTTGGTGCCTGGACTGCAGAGAGGGTGAGAATAGGACGCCACACCCTAGAAGGCAGGTCACTGCCAAAATCAGTACAGTGGTTCAGCCCCAGAGCCCCTGGGCAGACTTTTGTCACTATACAAGGCTCCCAAGGGTTTCTCCTGGTTCTCATCTATCCAGTTCTGAAGCCAGAACCCCACATTTCACACCATGGGCCATTTCCATTTCCAAGCCCCTGGGAGGACAGCTGGGTGAGGATGGGGAGCCTAGCTGAATTGCCTCAGATCTCCTTGCTCTGCTTTAAAGTGGTTTTCTTTTTGTACAGTTGCCAACCTACCAGTGAGGGCAGGGGAGCAGAAGGGTACAGACCTAGTCAGGACACCTCTTCATATCAGCATGGCTCACTGCTTGTGCTTTGTACCCTTCTCATCTTGGAGTCTGAGCACAGAAGGTCCAATTCCCACCTGTTCAACACTGGCATTCCAGTGTAACCCACACACCTTCTGGGTGTGGTTCACTGTCCCATGTTGTGGTACTTGGACCACTCAGAGAGAGTGAGAGAATGAGTTTGCTCTACACAGCCTTAGCTGAGAGCCAGCTGGCTTTTAGCTCAAGCTGTAAAGACTCGTGCACGAAGTTCCCGACGTCCCAGGTTCAATTCCACCTATCGGCGTTACAACAGCACCAGCCCCACTGGACATGCCTTAAAGGAAGCCCAGATCTGCCCTGCAGTCAAGCACCAGCAATAGCAATGCCTTACCTCCAGGGAAAAGAGTGTTGGCATTCTGTATCAGGGCTTCCACAATGCCCACCACCTGGATGGAGGACACAGAGGCCATGTCTAGTGCCTGCAATGGGTCTCTGAGGGGCAGAGAGAAAGGAGCCATTAGGAAGGAGCTAGAGATGGACAATTAATGCAATGGTTGCTCCTCTTCTGGCAATTATGACTGTCTGTCTGCTGAACAGGGAGCCTCTTTGGAGGGGAATCATGGGAGGCAACAGAATGAACCCATTTTTACTGCTAGTCAAAAACTCATGGGGTGCTATTAGTGCCAGGGTTTACAGCAGAAAGCACAGCTGTGGGGTGCAGCACCAAGGAGGGGCTACATGGCACCATGCAATGAGCCCACTGCCCCTTTTACCTTGAGAAACCTGGGTTCCAGCTCTGTCATAGGTCACACATGCCATAGATATGCTGAGTCTCAGCCACTGCCCCCTGGATATTGGCAGAGCTGTGTGCTGGGGAACGAGGCTTGGCAGAGGGGAGCAGGTCAGCAGGGAGGTGAATGATCAGAACTGTGGGGGGAGAGGGGTGATTCTAGCATTGGAATAGCAGGGGGCATTTGCAGGTCAGGACAAGTGAAAGGGCTGAGAGTGGGGCTGGGGACAGGACAATGAAAGGCCAGGATTGAGGCACATTAGCAGAGCGGGCTGGTGGACCAGGCCTGGCACAGAAAGAGATGCATCCCGTGTAGCCTGGAGTGCATTTGCAGAGCGGAGGCAGGGGCCGAGGACTGGAACAGAGGGGTGTGCGCTAGATCAGGAGTGTGGTACCTTAGTGGAGTTTAGGATGGGAATAGCAGTAGATGCTGCCGGTCAGAACTGAGTTCTATGAACCATTGGTATTTAAATTCCCTTCCTCTAAAAGCTCTCAAACTGCCTTTTCTGGTTAATGAATCCCAGCCAGGGCTAGTGCTGCTTCCTGGCCACAGAGCTTGTTTGGTGGGCAGGCTGGTAGAGGAAACACTCAGAGGATATGGCAGAGAGGGTCATGCCCTAGATCAGCCCCCGGTTGCTGATGCTCTGGGGAGCCCCATGCGTTACCCTTCGCTCTGCTGTGACCACAGCAGGTTGGGGCCCAGGACGATGGCGATGTTGCTAGGGGTCATTTTATTCACCTCCTGATGTTCAGCCAGCTTGGCTAGAAACCTGATCAGATACCTGTTGGAAAAGGGAGGGAGTTAGTGAAGATCAGGGGAATGCCGCCCCTTGTGGCCGGAGGAATCTGTGCTCTGCATAGCCACCAGGATCCCCTTCTCTCTCTCAGAACAAAGGGGGCTGCCAATAGTATGGAGACCAGCCCAGGTCTCAGTGTGAGTGCTCTGCACTGATGTGTAGGAGACCAGGTGTCCCCTCCTAGGTCTGAGGGGAGGGTCAGCAAACTCTAGCTAAAGAGTCCCTGGCCTGGTGTCTGGCTGCCTGGGAGCCATGCAGTAGCTGAGGGGAAGATGCTTTGGGGACTGTAGGCCCTGGTCACAGAAGACAGGGGATCACTCACCGGCTGAGACACTGCGATACCATGGAGATGGGCAGAGCACAAAGCCTAGACTGACAGATCCCTGGCCCCTACCTCAGGTTGTTGTAGTTGTCCTTGGGAAGCCGACTGCAGGTGTCTTGGAGGCTCTGTAGGCGACCCTCTAGGTCCTTGAAGCTGAGAGAGGAGAGGGAAGAGATTTAATCTGGCCCGAGAGAAGGAAGGATGGAGGCAGCGTCAGAGGCGGAGGCAAAACCCCACTTCCCATCTCCATTCTAATACTGGCTGAAGAACAGGGGATCAGATTCACTGGGGGAGAAGGATGAAGCCTCTAATTTAATCCTGTGTGCACAGTGGAAAGCCCGCTAGTGTCAGCAGAGGGTTTCAAAGGAATCAAAGGGAGAATTCAGCTGTTTATTATCTATTCAATGCCTTCTTGTTGCATTCACTATGGAGAAAATCTGCTTCTATGTAGATCACTGCTATACCCGCCCTTTGTCTCTCTTCCTTCCTGCATCACCTTTCTCTCTCTCTCTCACTCCCTTCCCTGTCTTTTTGAGTCTCCTCTATTCCTTTCTCAGCATTTCCTTCTCTGCAATAATTCCCAAATGTCAACCCAATTAGCTTCACTCCCACCACCCCCTACTCCCACTCCATTTCTAAAATGGCCAGCTCTTAAATAGCTAAAGATGACAAAACATTGGAGCTCATTGGACTTTTAAGTTGATACTCCAATCAGATGACTAGGGGCTGGCAAATTTTACAATGCTCCCCCCCCCCGCCCCCCCGCTGAGTCATTGCTTCAGGATCTCTGCACACTTAGGCAGACAGCACTTCATGCCTTCAACTCAGTTCACATCTGGAACATTCTCTCTGCAGTCAAGGGGGATAGACGCGGTTTTCTTTTTTTAAAGGAAAGCTCAGTTTTGGGCAATGGGAATATAGCACTGACACCTTTCAACTTGAGCAGCTGCTCTAGTTTGGGGCTCTGGGGATGTTTCAGCTGATTGCAGAAATTGGCATGTGCAGTGGTTTTGTAGCCCTGTCAGTCCCAGGATATTAGAGAGACAAGGTGTGTGAGGAACTGCAGTGCTGCTGGTGAGGATGCCCTGCAGATGTGGAATTATTAAGCCAATGGCAGAACTGTGCAATCGCAGTGTGACCCTGCCCTTTGAGTACGTGTCCCAGACTGGAGGAGGCTCATCTCTCCCCAAAAGAAATTGGTTCAATAAAACCTACTGGGGGCTGCACCCTCTGCTCGCTACGCTCGGCTACTCCCCTCTCTCTGGCCGCTTTCGCTTTGCTGAGAGAGCCTGTGCCTGTTGACACTGCTGACGCTCAGGACGTGATGACATGATTCTGTCACCTGTCAGGAACATTCTGTTATCTGTCAGGAAAAACTTTTTATATATCTTGAGAGAGAGATTACATCTCACACCTCATCTCTCTAATATCCTGGGACCAATATGGCTATAACTCTACCACACCCCTCCCAATTTGAGGGAGGAAAGGAAGGTAGGAGGGGGGAGAACAAAGAAGGGAGAACAAAGCAGCCGGTGAGGGTGTTAGTGGGATAGCTGGGGCAGGATAGTTCTCTCACTGCAAATCAATTGCCTTTGCCTATACCCCATACTGCCTATACTGTCTTTAAAGAGAATTTCCCCGACTGACTCTGTAAGTCACCTTTCCTGGCCCTGATCCCACCGGTATTAGCCACAATGAAATGCAAGCCAATTATGAACTCATGTACTGTGTCAGCCACCCAGACTTCCTGCTCAGATTCCAGCGGTCTCTTTTTCAAACTCAGTTTGGGACAAGTGCCCTCGCCCCAGTAACTGTCTCCACTTGAAACTCATTAGATGGTTCAGTTTTGGAACCCTGTTTCCCTAGATGTGTTAGCATGTCTGGTTCAGTGGCATGCCTGAGTCAGTGGTAATCATTGCTGTGCATTGTGCTGATCCTACTGTAGTCAAACTGCCATGATTGTTGTTCAAATGCTGACATCTAAACAAAAATGGTAGGTGCTGATCCTGGTACCTCCACCAAGCTTTGCCCTTTCAGCTTGGGGTTACCCTCATTTCCCAAACTAGAAGAGAGAGAGAGTTTCATTAGCCACTCGTGATAGTCTGTGTTGGCCAGCCTGACATTTAGGCACCATGCCAGCATTTAACGGAACCATTTCCTTTAATGTTTGCATATGTGTCCATTTCTCTTTTTTTCCAAACCAAATATATCAGTTTCTCTCTCATCATTCAATATAGCTATGAACCAGATTAAAATTCCCTCCTTCATCCTACACATCAGATGCAGAGCTTCCCTCTTCCTCACGAGCAGCTGCTTTCTTCCTTGTCTGGTGAATGTCTGCAAGAAAAGATTCTAGTTCCATGGCCAGGTCCTCCAGCCTCTCAGTGTATCTTTGGCCTCTTTTCACTGATCCTCCTCTGCAAGTCCAAGTCCCACTGAGGATCTATAAATTGGCCCATTTTCATATCCTGGAAGGCCATGGTGTTATCTGGATATGCCATGAATGCACGTCTCCGCCAGTTCAGATGGAGTTTCTTCTTTCCCTCTGCTTTAGCTCTTGGTTGGGCCCTGGCCTGCTCAGGTTGATGGCTAGCTCCAAACCACATGTCAAGAGCTTGTATCAGATCTGGATAAGACAGTCTATTTTTCAGTGGTAAGATCTGCAGCCCAATCAGAGCTGGGCCACGCATGTGGGCTGTGAGTAATGCCCCTTCCTGTTCTTTTTCCCAGCTGTTCATCGGTGCTATACCGTAGAGTTGAACCATAGACGCCTCCAAGGGAGCTTTTCCCTCAAAGATACTGCGGTTTTGCCTCATCTACACTGGGACAGACCAACCTCTCCCGTTTGGGCTGCTGTGGATTACAAACAAGGTAGAAAACTAGTAAATATCCAGTCTTACCCACATCCTCTAGCTGGCTCAGTTCTTCATCCAGGCATCGGCTTTCCTCTGTGGTCAGCAACCCCTTTGATTTCCTCTGCACCTGAATTGTCAGCTCCTTAAGTCCGCACTGCAGCACATCTCAGCAGATTCCCAGTTGGTTAAAGCTTGCTTAATCTCCACTGGTTTGCCTATGGCAGTCCAGTTGTTGGTCACCTCATCAATCTGTTTCACCATTCCGGCTGGCTTTGCCAAACTGTCCAGGCACTTCATAGCTGCTGCTCCAATAGGGATCTCATCTTGGCCTGCAAGTTGTCTCTCAGCCCTTTCTGGGAAACCTTCAGCTCGTGTCCTAATGCCTCTTGAGAAGTTTCCACCCCCGCTTTAGGGCTTGTTTTAAACGCTGCTGGCTATTTTTGATTACTGCAAGCCTTTTCCATGTTTTGTTCCATCTTGATTCCACAGAAATACCAGCTCACATGCTCTCTTCTTGGAAACCAGATCCCACTCCTCACATGACCCCAGGTGGCTAGTCAAAGTTTGAGGCCCTGGGGGACGGTCCAGTGGAGAGCAGAAATTGGTGGCAGTCAGGTATTTTTTATGTAGTTTTGTTTAATTACAATGAAGAAAGTACAAAATCCTGTGCCTCAAATTGCAGAAGGACTCAAATAGTTGGAAATACCACCTTTTGCTCACAGTACCAAGAACACTCTTTCAGTCTGCCCCCGACCCAAAAACCTCTCCCCAGGCTTCTCCCCAGGGGAGAATGTCTAGACACCTTGATCTCAGTTACTGCTTCCCTCGCCACAGGCGCAAACACAACACCGCTCAGCAAAAGCCCTCCACCCACTCAGTCCAAACTCCCAGGGTCGATTCACAACCCCTCTTTGTATTGGAGGAGGGCTTCAGATGAACTCTTCCTGGCAGTCATGTGAACGGACGAGTGCATGCTGCCCAGTCTCAGAGATGCTGGTGATCAATGCAGTCACCAGTGCTTCTGGGCAGAACGCTCTCAATACATCATGTGGTCCAGATCTAGCCTGGGGGCCCCTATGTTTGACCCCCCTGCTGAAGAATCCATAATCAGAAGGGTCCTTTTTGATGATTTTAGCCTGCCTAAGAATGCCCCTCTCTCTGGTTCTCTCTTACCAGGCTACTTTAAACCAATCCTCATAGAGTTCAAAGGTCATCAAGGGCTGGGGCAGCTCTCGCAAGTAGGATTTCAGTGCACCTGAGATGGAGGCAAAGGGTCATGATTTAGAGCACGGTTCTCAAACTTTTTTTTTTTTTTTTTTTTTTTTTTTTTGCTGGGATCTGTTTTGAAATTATTTCTGGCAGTGACAAGCCCTCCATACCATGCCACCTTTATTTCTTCACTGTTGCTGGGGGCAGTGCTGCCTTCAGAGCTGGGCTCTCAGCCAGCAGCTACTGTCCTCCAGCTGCCCTCTCTGAAGAATTCCGGCTGTCAGCCCTGCACATGGCTGTGCCAGAGCCCCCTTGTGGATGGGAGCAGATGGTCAGAGGCCCCTCGTGTGCAGGGGCTGACTGCTTGCACCCTCCCCATAATCATCTCATGAGCCCACCCACAGTTTGAGAACCACTGTTTTAGAGACAAAGCCACACTTCTGGGGCTGTCGCTTGTCCAGCCAATGTCTTCAGTGCCCCTACCCTGGGCCTCCAGCACCTACCTGCAACAGCGTGTGGGTCAGAATAGAATTCCTCCAGTGCGTTGGAGCCGCTGGCCAAGCTGCATTTCAGCTTCCTAAGCACCGAGGCCCCCGCTGCCAGCCTGAAAAGTCCCTAGAAGAGACAAGTGAGAGAGAGTGTGAGGGCTGAACAGACTAGCCAGGGTAGCGGGGGGAGGATTTGGGCAGCAAGCGGCACCCACCTCTTCCCTCATGCCTGACGCCAGCAGCATCATGACACAGGCTTCTATGGGGAGGGCAATCTCCCGATCCAAAGTCCTCAGGTGCGTCTCCAACGGCACCCCATAATATCCCAACACCGGTGTATCCAGGGGGAAAGGGGACTCTGGAACAGAGCAGAGAAATGGAGGGATGGAGGATACCCCCCACTAGAGTCTCTTGCCTAGTCAGGCTGAGGAGGGATCAGTGCTCCTCCAACCAGCCCCGTGTGAAATGAGTGGAGCGATATGAGGTCATTTCCTAGCAGGAAAGGGGGCCCATATCACAAAACCGCCTTCATCACAACTGGCTGTAAATTGCCCTCTGATCCACAGTCCGAGCAGGGAGGTGGCGGACAGTGAGTGGAGGGAATCTCACATTCTTAGCTTTGGTCTCTCCAGCGAGGGCTGGGATATGTCAGCAGGGGTCAGTGTGGAGCACAACACCTGCCCTGCTGCCCCTGCTGTGTGTGTATAATCCCAGGGTAAGGAGAAGAGGAGGAGAGCGCCCCAGCAAGCAGGCTCAGTGGGAGCTTAGAGTGACCCTGAGGAAGGAGTGGAGTGAATCGACTGTGTGTGTAGCTACTTGCTCTGCCACCCACAGACCCTCCTGCCTCCCCCAGCCCGGCTCATCCTACCCACCTGCCTGGCCATGGGTCTCCTTCAGCTCTGCCAAGACTGTGTCCAGGGATTCCAGAGACTTCCGGTGGTACTGAGCTTGGATTTCCAGCAGCTGCCAGACAGACCACAGAGAAACCCAGCTTTACTCTGCACCTCAGAGACACCGCCCGATGCTTTCGGGCAGGACGTGCAGTGCAAAGGAGGGTGGTGAGGATGGAGTGAGAGCTGTAGGGAGAAGCCTCTTTCACTAGCAGTGGTGGGTTGGTGGGACCATGGGACTGGGAGGAGGCCAGCGCAAGATGGAGATCCTAGTGGACTCGGCACACAACGGGAAGGAGGTGGGCAGAGGGAACAGCACGCAGGGAAGGGGCTTACTTTGATGAAGTAGTTAGCATAGGTGTCCTCCTTGGTGGAGAAGTGATAGAGGTCAGCCATGTACTCATCCTGGAGAGGAAATACAGCACACAGTAACCTTCTCCTCACCACCACCACAAGGAAGGGACTCTCCCCCGCAGACCTCCTCATTAACCCCCCCTCCCCCCGGCACACACACACACTCCTCCCACCCAGACAGTGCTCCCATAGCCAGATCACCTGGCAGGCTACACCAAGAGGTGTGGGGTAGGGGAGGGGGAATCACAAGTGGCAGCCTGGAGTCTTACTGGCAATTGGAGGGGAGGCAAAGACAGCAGCCCAGAGAAGCAGAGTCCGGCTCATTAGATTTGGGGTTACTCAAGCCAGCATTTGCATTCGCCCTTCACCCCCCGCCCCAGGAAATGAGTCCCTACGTTCCCTATTTGGTATTAGGGTTGGAGTAGGGTGCTGTTACGCTGGGTGCTGCACGAGACAGCCCTTGCTTGCTCAGAAGAGCTCGTTGTCTGGGTAGACAGGACAGACACATGCAGGGAGGACGGCAGGGCTGTCATCTCCAGGGAACAGAGGCCCAAAGAGCTGTCGTGACTTACCCAAGGTCCCGCAAGGAGTCTGTGGCAGAGCTGGGAGCTGAATTCAGATGTGTTGAGAGCCAGGCCTGTGTCTGTAAGCACCCTATCAAGCTCTCCCACAGTGGCTTTACACGCTGACTACCACACTGCTGCTTTAAACCTGTTACACCTCTGTTGCACCGGGGCCTGGGGCTGGTATTGGAGTCTGCCAGCTGTCTATCCCCTCAGGAATCTGGGACACAGCCATCTTACCGAGGCCAACAAGCTACTGGGACGGGCTGCATTTGGACCAACCTTCTCACTCTAGACAGAGCTGTAGACTGTAACTAGTGATTGGCTACTGGGGCCTTCCAGGACATCTCCATTGGAGTCGAGTGGATTGGTATGCAACTGGCAGAATGAACCCAGACCTGGCCTCCTTTCCCCTTCTTTGTGTCATCTCTTCCCCTCCCCAAAGAGTGCAGATTCGGTTTCCACTCGCCTTACACTGCTCCACCCTTCGCTTCACCTCCTCTTCCTCATCCTTCAGGTTCTCCAGCTTAATGGCAGCGGAGGACCCCCCAGGGCCAGGGCCAGGGCCCGCGCTGTTACCGGAGCTCTTGACAGCTTGGTTCAGCCTTTGGGTTATAGAAGAAGAATTGGGTTGACACACTTGTAACCTGATAGCATTTAACACTAGGGGCGCTGACACTGTAAACAGACAGGCACAGACCCTCCAGCCCTCTCCTCCATCCACATCAAAACTCTGGCCGATAGGTAGATGAGCCTAGAAGCAGCAGGGCTGTCCTTCTCTCTCACCTTGACAGAGCATTTGCTTGTGGGTTATACCCCCCAAGGCACCATTCCTGCCCCAGGCAGAGGATTTGCTCATTCAGAGTTACAAAGCACATGAACATAGAGAAACTCCCTCCCCTCCCCCACACTACTCCTGGAACTAGGACCTGTCCTAGGGGCCGCGGGCATGCAGGCAAATAATCCCTACACCACCCACACGAGGAGGGATTGAGGATTTTGCTGCCATAGGCAACTGCCTGGTCTGCTGTGTCCTTGCTGCCTTTAACAGGAAGGGCCTTCATCCAAGAAAGCTCTGTGTTTTCCCTGAGGATCAGTGCTTAGGAAAAGGGTCATTGGAATCCCTTTTTACTCAGTTTTAACAACTCGAAACAAGGCTCTTTCAGAGTGTCAAGTTGGCTCCCTAAAAATTGCCCAGGGGAATCATGGTGTGAAGGGGAAGGAAGGGAACAAAGAATTCAAAGGCACTTCACATTCATCCCTTTTGGGTCTTTGGGGGGGGGGGGAAGGGGGAATTCTTAGCTAAGAGCATGTTGGACAGACATCTATCAGGGATGGTCTAGACGGTGCTTGGTCCTGCCGTGAGAGCAGGGGACTGGACTTGATGACGTCTTGAGGTCCCTTCCAGTTCTAGTATTCTATGATTCTATGAGTGCACATGGCATCTGGAGTCATCCTTGCAAGTGCGGGATATAGACCCTCCCTGCTCTGAGGGTGCAGCTGTCAGCATCCTCCCCCCATCCCCACTCTCAAGGGGGCAATCATCTGGGTCTCTGCTGCCGCCCACCACCCTCCCCCTGGCTCAGTACCTGCTCTTCATGGAGTTCCAGTCCAAGATCAGCTTCTGAAGATTCTTCTTGTGCTTCAGGATGACAGGCAGCTCCTCCTAGTGGAGATTGGGATTAGACTTGTTACAGACCCCACCCATGGGCCAGGCCTGGCTGCGTACAGGCTGCATTTTGTGCAATCACAATGGGAGAGCGGGGAGAAGGGGGTGGAGAGAGCACAAGCAGGGAGGGAGAGTGAGCAAAAAAGGGAAGGGGGAAAGCAAAGGAAAGGAGGAGTGAGCTCAGGGCTACCTCACTCAGTTTATTCAGAGGTTGTAGGACATCTCTTTCCAAGGTGATTTCAAACTCAGCCAGGACCTTGGCCAGCATGCTTTGTATGAAGCAGCTCATCTCTAGAGCTCTCCTGCAGGGATAGAAGGGGAGAATCACAGGAGGCTCAAAAATACTCTGCCCCCCATCTCCGCTCCAGCGTTCTGCACCGGGGAGGCAGGCCTTGCCAATCCCAGGAACCAGTTCCCAGATCCTGCTGCACCCGCAGGTCGAGAGCACAAATCCCCCAGTGTGTGTGCTCAGAGGCAGAGTAGGAATCCTGTCACCAGGAGGCTGCCATGTGGCTGGGCAGCGTGAACCTCAATGCGAGAGTTCAGAGGCTCAGCCTGGGAGCGTGAACCCCAGGACCGGTTCCCTGGTGTACAGTATGGACTGATACTTTTCAGGGCTCCTTAGTTTCTTCCCTGGGGGCACTTACCCAAGGCTGGAATCGGTGTCTAGTTCTTTGAAGCTCTCAGCCATAGTGATGGACAGAGCCATCAAGGGCAGCTTCTTCTGCACAGAGCCGAGGAGAGAGAAAGGGGGGAAGGAAACCATAAGCAGAACCCCTTCCCCACCGACGTGTGACTGATACCTTCAGCACCACACCCTGCTGAGGGCAGGGCCTGCCAAAGAAGTGCCTGGTCACAGGACACATATCACATCCTCCCCAGCCTCCCTGTCCCTCCTCGGAATCTCCCTCCCCAGGATGAGAGCCAAAGCAGAAGCCAAGGGTAGAGTCACGAGGGGCTATGATCCATCCTGCCTCTTTCTCACCAACCCATCTCCCCAGCGGAGGGCCCTGCAGTGCAGAGTCCTCCTTCAGCATCCAGTCTGGAGCTGTGAGCCCCATCCTAGAATGCTAGAGTGGAGGGGGCTGGATCATGGAGGAGGAGATTCCCTTTACTGGAATGTGATTAGACTGGAGTTCCCTGTAAGCTGAGCACCTGTGCGGCCACTCCGGAGAGATTCCAACACCACCCAGCTGATTAGCAGAGTGCCCACAGCTAGATTCTTTGTTTCTCCTGGTGGTGCACAGCCACACATGCATTCATGCATATAACAAAATTTATTCTGCACATGGGTGGAAAAATCCACACATGGATGGAAAAGATTAGAGGGAACATTGATCAGGACCTCTTCACGCTAGGACAGGCACACTACATGGGCGGTCAAAGCACAGTCACAGAGAAGACAGGCTGAGCCCCAATGCAGTTTCCATAGATGAGGGTAGCCAAGTCACTCCCTGGAATGCAATGGCCAGCTTGGCTGTAGTGCCAAGTGCACAAGAAGAAAATGATCACTATTGTGTGTTCAAAAGCTTCAGGGGGTGGCCGAGTTATTCTGTAACAGGATAAACTTAAAAAACTACAGATAGTCTTTAAAGTGCTACCAGACTAACAAAACATGTAGATGGTATCATGAGCTTTTGTGGGCACAGCCCACTTCTTCAGATGACCAGCTGAAGAAGTGGGCTGTGCCCACAAAAGCTCATGGTACCATCTGCATGTTTTGTCAGTCTTTAAAGTGCTACCAGACTATTTGTTGTTGTTTAAGTTTTTACTATTGTGTGCGTTAATCTCAGACAGGAACAGGTGACCCTGAGGTGAAAGGTTGTGCATTGTAGTGCTCTGCACACACAGCTTCCTGAACTCAGGCCCAGCTCAGAACCCAGAGCCACCTATAGGAGAAGGTCCTGTGTCCCATTCCCCCGCCCCCTAAGTGCTGTGTCCCAATGTGGGAGCAGATCAGAGCAGTGACTTTGGGGAGAAACGTTCTCCATTCCACTCCTGGCCCCCGGTAAGAGCCAGGCACGTCCCCAGGCTCTAGCAGAAGCAGTGAGCTAGCTGGGAAAGCTCAGCACTCCACTTCCCCATCGCACACCCTCCGATCTCTCCAAAGCACAGACCAGACCCCCAAGGTGCAGGGGAATAGATGTGAAGCTGCAACACGCAGGAAGTCTCAGGTGGCGCTTTGCACCCTAGAAGCATCTTGCATCCAACAGAGTTGCTCCTAGAGCGGCTGGGGCAGACTGCTGTGGGAGGTGCTGACAGCCACTTCCTGTACAGGCTGCTGAGGCTGCACAGCTAGCAGGGAGCAGCGGTGCTTACCACGCGTTTGTCCATCTCTGCACCGCACTGCCCCTGCAGGCATGCCTGGAGCCTCTTGGACACATTGTGCGCAGCTCGCTTGGCTGGCTCGATTCGCTGCTCAATCTAGAGAGAGGGAGAGAGACTGGGAAATGGGGGAGGGGTTGGGGGAAAGCCTTCCATCCCCATCCACCCCTCAGTGTACCAGGTTCTAGGGCTGCCATGGGGTCTCCCTGCTGGGGTTTCCTAGCTGAGGAGACAGCTGCCTGTTGAGGGAAGACAGCTTCCTTTCCTCCAATGTGGAGGGCACAGTGGGACCCCCTCTGCCTATTGACACCCACCCACGTTCTTCTAGTGTCTTGTGGGGGCCTGATGAGGCATTGCCTCTCTGTCCCCCCACTGCCAGAGAGGATGGACTCTCAAGCCTTGCCTATGTAACCCAGAGGCACTGAGAAAGGGAGAGACACATCTGCTTTACAGCCTTAGCTAAGTGCTAGATGGCTTTTAGCTCAAGTAGTAGAGGCTCATGGCTTTAGCCCCTAAGGATCAAGGTTCAATCCCACCTGTCCGTCAGCTGTGCACCTACATTACAAGCACAGCCCGTTTGCATAGTGACCCTGTTCTACCGCTGCTTGATTTGCCTGTGGAGACCAGACAGACCTACATCAGAGTTTCCTTATGAGGTTATAACAGTTTTGTCTGGTCTACACAGGCAAAACCAACCCACATTCCAGCATGGCCAAGGCTGAGTTGTACTTGGGCTCCCTAACGTGGCTTGGGACATAGTACAGAGAAAGCCTAAGTGGCAGAGCTGGCATGGGAGACAAGGCCCACCAAGCACTGGGCTGCTTTGCTTAGGCTTGAGGTTTACTCTGTCTCCCCCTGATGCAATCAGGGAGGCTTGTCAGAGGTCTGGTCCCCACCGTTGCAGGATACAGAACAATCCAGGCTGAGGCTGCCCTGTGACTTAGGTAAACACAGAGAGAGAGAGAGAGTATTTTGTACGCAGACACACCAGATGTTTGCCCCACATGCAGGCACAGGCCCACACATGCCTGTGGACTGAACCCACGCCTCACCTGCAGCAAGTCTTCAGTCAGGAGCTCAGCTGTTTCTTGGGCTCTGGGGAAAAGAGTGGGAGGGAGAGCGAGACTCATTACACTTGGTGGCCTCCAACCAGGCTCTTCAGGAGGGAGGGCACCAAACCCCATTGCTCTGGTCCCGGGTCATCATGTCTCAGGTTAAGAGGAGCTTGCAGGTGAGTCCATGGACAGAGGATGTGAAGCATGAAAATGGCTCCCAGCCTGTGAGCCAAGGGGGCATGGGGCAGTAACAGCACTGGGAGACTCCACGCAGGTTCCTTCTCCGCTAAGCAACGGATCTAGGCCAAAATTTTCAGAAGCACCTAGTGATTTGGGGCACCTCACAAAAGACACTTGATTGACAGGGAATGGTGAGTTCCTGCCCACTAATAACCAGGGCCCTTCAAGACACCTTGGGGTTGTGCACTGAAAATCAGTAGGCACTTGGGCAGATCTTGGACCCTAAAATCTCCTGATTGAGCACAGCTGGGAGACCCCTTTAATGCAAAGGAGGTAGGGAGTAGAGAGGCATTGCCACTGCCCTAGTTCTTATGGAGGCAAGGGGGAATTGAGGGAGGGGACTGCTTTGGGGCAAGGCAAGAGGAAGGAGGAAAGAGCCAGCAGCAGAAATACCTACCACTCCCAGTGAAAGACCCACTTCCCTGGCCTCAGGCAAACAGTGAGGTGGGTTGAAGCCATTCTCAACTGCCTGACATTAAAACAACAAAGTATGTGTGTGGGTTGGAACGGAGACTGGCGAGCCCAGCCCTGCCAGGGCTCCCAAGGTTTTGCAAGGGGAACAATTAGACAGAGAGCAAAACAATAAAGCAGAGGTGGCCCTGAGCTGGGGAGCAGCTGGAATGGAAATGGAAATGTAGTTAGAGACCCAGAGAGGAAAGGAGAGCAGCACATATGCCCAGAGCCCCCTCCTCTCTCACTAGCCTACCGCCACCCCTCACCTCCTCAGGCAGGCTTTTCTGAGACCCCAAAGGACACAACAGGAAGCTCCCCTGGCACCCTGTGTAGGATTCAGCTCCAAATGGGCCCAGGAGGGAGAGAAACCCTGGCAGGGAATGTGCCTTTAGTCTTGTTTCTCCTCCTCCTGCATTGATCTTCCTCTCTTCCCCCAATGGGGCTGGAGGATTCCCTTTGCTGCAGACATCCCCACTTCCCTGGCCCCAGACTGTGACTGCCGTGCTTCCCCACAGAGGGGCACAATGAGACAGGCCCTCCCGGCCTCACCTATCCAGCTTAGGGTCACCACCTGTCCTAACTGACATGGGTCTGAGTCACACCATCGCAGCTGAGCTTCCAGGGCCATTCAGGACCTGACAGGAGGCAGGGGCCCCACTGCTCAGTCCAGCAGGACAAGTGGAGCCAGCCCAGCCAGCCCCTGCTTGTTAACCTGGCTTTTTTGGATCAGCGGGAGTCACTATGGAGCAGCATTGCTGTGTCCCGCCAACTCCCCCAGCCAAGAGGGCTAGGGGAAGCCTGAGTTAACCAAGTCCTCCTAGGGTTTAGCTAAAGCTTCCCCAAACAGGCTGCTCTCAGCTCCCCCAGCCCCTCCCATGATCACTCCACCCAGGGCCTGGGTGGTCCTCACAGCTCCTGCCCTGGACAGCTCCTGCCCTTACAGCTCCTGCCTGGCTCCTGGACAGAGATGGGTCTCTGGCCCATGTGCCGCTGAAAGGCTGGAGGGGAGGGGTTGCGAAATGCTCTCCAGTGCAGCTTCCTGCCCTCCCGTCAGCCCCAACAGCTGGAGGATGAAAGGCTTAAGGCTGGGTCCTTACCGTCCTGTGATGCTGGGATAGGAGAGCTGCTGCCGCATCCGATTAAACTGCCTCTTCATCATCTTGGGAGCGGAGAGGCGAGCACAGCACTGACCACCCCCCTGAGTGGCTTCCCCCACTCAGCGCCAGCCAGCTGCACTTGTCATGGGAGGAGACAGCCCGCTTCTCTCTACTTCCCTCTCTCCTCTCCCCCTCTTTCTCTTTACTCTGACTTGGCTTCGGACTCCCGCCCTTTTCTCTCCTCCCTGCCCCACTTCCCTCACTCTTGGGTTTCCTGCCTCCCTTTTCTCCTCTCACTTCTCTTTCCTTCTCCTTCTCTCCTCTGTTTCCTCTCTGGTCTGGGTCCCACCCTCACCCCCACCCCCCCCCCCCACCCCGTCATCGCCGAGCAGGTAAGAGCAGTCAGGGCTCCTGGTGCTGCTCTCTGTTCCTGTCACCACCCCGCAAGTATAAATAACTTCAGCCAAGCCTTAAAGGGGAAATATTATTACAGCAAACATGTAACAAGGCAGAACAAGCACCCGCCACAGCCTAACCAGAGCATGGGGCCCACACACTCTCCCTCTCGTTTCTCACCCGCTGTTTCCACCGGTGCCTACTCTGCCTTCCATACGCCTTGGCAGACTCATGCGGGGACCCCGCAAATCCATTCCACTAGCGAGAGGCAGGGATGAAGGCAGGCGCCATGCTGGCTTCTCACAGCTCTGCCAATGCACCTCAGTCATGAGCCTCAACCCCCTGCTGTACCTGACCTGGAATACCCGGCCCACTCTGCCAGTGGCTTTCCTTCCTGGCTTTGGGGCAGATGAGCTGATTCACATCACCACAAAATACAGCTCCAGTCCACTCAAACCCATTGGTGAATTTGACACAGATTCACTAATCAAGGTCTGCCCTTGTTTTTTTGACACTGAGGTGCTCGTCATAAAATGGGGAACCCCGGCCTCTGTTAGCCCCCCTGTCGCCAAGGTGCTCCCCTGGGGCGTGGGAGGTTCAGACCCCCCTCGGCCTGGTGTGAAGAAAAGATTCAAACTTAGTGCTCTCACCCTACAAGGAACAGCCCAGCTCCAGAGCAAGAGGCAATACGGGGCAGTCTCAGCTGCTGTTGAAGCTGTTCCATGTTGTGTAAATAATTAGCCAATGGAGCAGGGATTTGGCTCTCCCATTGCCTAGGCATGTGCCCTAACCCCCGCACTGCACAGTCAGTCACATGGTTCCTTCCACCCCCACTCAATGACTAGCCCTTGTTATTAATTGAGGCAATACATGGCCATCCATAAGGACAATGACTACCCCTCAGCAAAACCAAGGGAGGATGACTCTGTAATCTGGTGGGTAGGATCTTCTCCCAAGCTAATGAGACACCCACATTCAAATCCCTTCTCCACATCAGGAAGCCAGGTGGGGAGATCAAGCCTGGGAAGCAAGGGAGACAGATAAATGCCCTAACTGCTAACAGTTACAAGTTTCAGCCTTTTTTTATAAGGAGGGCACTTTCTTCTCCTGTTCTGTGAAGCTGTCTAACAGCCTGAACCAAAACGGTTTGGGTCCAGCAGCATGCTCCCTTTGGCCTGACTGGATTTACTTCCATTTGCTGATTTTTTTCTGTTGTTGCAATTTTCAGATTTGGTTCAAGCCAAACCATCATTTCCCCTGAAACTACCAGTAAACCAACACACCACTTCTGCACCCAGCTCTGCTCCCAACCTGCTGCGCTTCCTGCTAGTCCAGTCCAGCCCCACACTGCGCCCACAGGCCTTTGTGCATCACCCTCCTACCCTGAACTTGCTGCTATGTCTGTGCAGCCCTTGCAGCACTGCCAATGCACCCCAGTCTTGGCCAGCAACAGTCCTTTCTATTGCTGCCAAAACTGCTCCCCGGTGCTGCCCATCCACCTCACTCCTCACAAGGCAGGATGGTCACTTTCTGTTTGTACAGCGCCTTGCACAACGGGGCACCAGACACGCTGGCCTCTAGGTGCTCTTACAATAATAAATGGCAGTCCCGGGTGATCTCCCCCAACAGCTGTCAGTGTATCTCATCTGCAGCTCCTGCTGCTATTCCGGTCCTGCGACCCCCCCCCCCCCAATGCTGCACCCCAGCCATTGCAGCAAGGGGACTCCCTCCACCCCTGCGGTGCTGCGGGCTTAGGCTGGGTCCCTAGGTGTTGCATGTGCACCCTGGAGAGAGGCCGTGGCAGTGGGTTCACCACCCCTGTCGCTGTAAGGTGCACTGCAGCACCTCCCACTCACATGTCTGCTGCAAACCAATGGCAAGGGAACATAGTGTCGCAAATGCGCTGCTCCAAGAACAGAGGCCAGCTCAGAGCTTAGCTGTGAGATTTGCAACCCCCTTGGTGCCTTCCTCTGCAGAGCCAAGCCACAGCCTGCAGCAGCAGTAGTAGCAGAGCTCTGGGACATGTGGCAACAGGGCCCAGGTCTTACCCGCCTGTTGATTTTACTGGCATGCTAGGAGATAATCTGTTAGACCAGGATTTTCTTTCCCTTTTGTGAGATGATCCCCAACCCCCACAGCCAGCAGCAGCCTGTCCAGAGAGTGGTGGAAGGCCCGGGAGTGCTGCAGCTAGCCTGCACAGCCAGCGAGAGAGCTCAGAAGCTGGGACAGGAAGTGGTCAGAATGCATGTGCGCGTATAAAGAAACACACTGCATAATTGTCAAGGAGGGAGAGAGGCAGGAAAAAGTGACCCAGCTGACCATCCCCATGCATGGTCTAGGACTAAAATAAGTAGTGCTTGAGCCCTTATATGGTACTCTGCACCAGCGTTCCCACCAAACTTTTCCATCCACGTGCAGAATAAATTTGTGTGTGCACCAAGGCGTGTGTGAATGTGCCCCACCAGTAGAAACAAAAAACCTAGCTGTGGGCGCTCTGTTAAACAGCGGGGCAGTGTCTGAATTAGGGATGTGATCGTGTACACGTTTAACGGATGAACTTGGGCTGATCAGTTAACCTTCACAGTTCTACACAAAGGCCCCCCCCCCCCATGCTGCGGCCTTTGTACGAGAGGCAGCAACGCAGGGAGACAGGCAGGAGCTGTACATGTGGGGAGCCATCTCCCTCCATGTACCAGCTCCCGTGAAGCTGCATGCTCCCCATCCCCACGCTGCTGCCTCTGTATCCGAGGAAGCCGGGGGGGGGGGGTGCAGAGATCTGTTTGAGCCACCTCCTCCCTCCATGAAAACATATAACCGCTCAAAATTTCAGTTACACATTTACAAAAAAAGGATGCATTTTAACATTCCTCATTGGAATCTCTCCTGAGCGGCCACACACGTGCACAGCTTACAGGGAACACTGCTCTGCACCCAGAGATCTCCTCCCGGCCTCATGCCCATTTGTCAGCTGGGAAAACTGAGGGGTGGTCACTCTGTAGCTCAGGGCAGAGCTAGGAGCACAACCCAGGGCTCAGTCTTTGCAAGCCAGTGCCCTAGATCCTGGGCCATACTTGACCCAGGGGGATTAGAACATAGGCAAAACAGAGCAAGGCTTACAGGCAACAGTGGCCAAAGACACGGAGACCACCCCAGAGAGAGTCGCCGTGCGGTACATCATGACGGCCCTGCTCCTCTGACTCTTTATCCAGACTCTACAGGGATCAAAGCCCAAGAAGCTGCTTGCTGAGCTGCTGCCTTCAGAGGCCTCCCAGGCATCCTAGGTGTAAGGAAAGTGGTTGTGTAGAGTCAGGAAACTCCGCAGTAGCAGTCACACCCGTCTGCTATGGGATCCACTGAGCGAGGCCTCCCCTGGCCTGGGAATGAGGCTCCAAACAATCTGTGCGTCATGGACTTCAGTAGCTGCCCAAGCTGACATTTAATGGGGGAACTGGCAGTAGACACGCAGCCCTTGGGCCAGCCCCACTGTCTGAGACACAAGGCAACAGGGATGCAAAAAGCTCACCCCCAAGTTGCAGCCATTATAGCTACTTACCAAAACCAACCATCTTTCCCAGCCTGCCAGGAGGCCACCGGGGCCTCACAGCACAGTTACGAGACCCACTGTGGCAGCCACTAGAGGCTCCCACAGAAAAACCCAGGGAAAGAGGAAGTGGGGTCAGTTACTAGCAGTCAGCTGAGCCACCCGGCTGCAAACAGCACTTGAGCCTGGCCCAAAATGGTTCAGTGAGGGGGCGTGAGGGTCGGGTTAACCCTGGCACAGGAGTTCCTAGCAATCCCTTCCACAGGGGCAATGCTCAGCCCCCTCATCCTCCAACATGGGGAGCAGCAGGGCTGGCAGCCAGCTCTTCCTGCGCTCAACCCTGCACAGAAAACAGGGAGGCACGTTCCAGCCCCAAAAGGCAGCGACCGCTCTCTGTCCCACGAGCCAGGACCACAAAATCCAGGGCAGCCCAGCTAGCCGACCAGAGGATTCACTGCTCTCATTTGCTCTGGTACTTGGCTCCCACTGGGCAGTTCAGTGAGTGAGGTCCAGGGAGGCTCCTGAGTTCCATGGCTAGGCTGCCGCTGAGTTAGGGTGAGTGTCAAGGCCAGGTCTGGGTCTGAACACAGGTTTGGTGTCGCAGAGCAAGCACCACCCTGCCCTGCCTCTCGTTACTGGGATCCATGCTGCAGTTCTGAAATGGGCAGAGGGAACAGGGACGCTTCCAGCACATTAGCACAGTGTTCTCCCCAAGCTTGGCTGCACGGAGATGCATCCTCACATTGGGGATGGAAAAGTGCCCTGGGCACCAGTAGGGGGCAGAGATTCTATGGCTGATAGATGCTGGGCTTGCTGGTGACAAAAGGGGGCCCTCAGCCCAAGTGTGGCTCAGGAAAGCCCTGACAGATCAGGAAAGAACACTCTTTATTTCCCATAAATACAGCAGATTTCGCGCACCGGGCGGCTTTTGAAATCCTTTTCCATGTACAGAATTTGCACCGAAAATATATACAAGTCTGTTTGAGAACCAACAAGATCTGCAAAGAAAATCCATACAAAACCCCTGAAAGAGACCAGAAAAGAAAATAAGACACAGCAGAGCCTCAGCTCAGAGACCTTCCCTCCAGCCCGTCCTCTCACTCCCATGTTCCACCAGGCCCCGAGCCGCCCCAGAGCAATTCTGATTCCCCAAGATGGAAGCACAGCCCCTCTGGCTGGCCTCTGACATCTGCATGCAGTCCTCACTCCTGGGCAAAGCTCCTATGCCGGCTCCCTCTCTAAGGAGGGGTTTTGCTCATGATGCAAAGGTCAGTTGCAACTCAAGGGAGCCCTCTCGGCACAGAGCCTGGACAGGGAAAGAGAGGTTAGTGCAGCCTGCAAGCAGATCAGTAAGGTGAGGGTGTGGCAGGGAAGGATGTTGCTTAGAGCTCCCGTTAATCCATCCACTCGTCTCCATACCTGCATCATGGTCCAGCAAATCCAGTTTTGCATCACAGTGATTGACTTGCTGGGATCCCCGATGCATGGGGATTCAGTGGGATGGAGCACCAGGAGCATCCCAGCTCCCTTCAAAGAACCCTCTGGAATCTGGGCTCCCTCATCACCAGCCCGCAGCGTCAGCTCCTTCAGGAACAGTGCTGAGAAATGCCCCTTCCCTTTCCCCCATACAAACAAGCGGAGTTCCCTCAGCAGGGGCCCCCTTTGCAATCCTCAGGCAGCTGCAGGCGCTGCGTCCGTTGTGGCAACTGGCGCAGGCTCCCTGGGTGCCCATTGTCACACAAGGAAGGAAGCAAAGCCCACAAACCAAGGTGAGTTCAAACAGCAAGATGGGAGAAAGGTGTTAGCTGCTTCCCGCCCCAGGCTCCTGCAGCAGGTGGGGAGGGGAGCCTATGGGTTGGAACAGCCTCAGCCAAGCCCAAGGGTGTGGATATGTTTAATACTTGCTCCTCTTCCTCACCGCTGCCCAAGGCCATGCTGCTTTCCTGCTATTCCTTCTTGCATATGGCATGCCTCCCCACCCCCATGACCTGCAGTGGGACAAGGTCTGAAGGGCACAGCCACTTCCATGACTCTGTCCCCTGCTTGAGTCAGTGGCTGGGAGCCAGGAACCTAACAACTCCTTGCTGGAGTTACCATGCCCCCTTTCCACAGAGCAGCCAACTTCCTCAGCACAGCTGTGGCCCCAGGCAGAAGCCAAGGACCCTGGGAAGCCTGCCCTCAACAGGGACAGATGCTGCTCTCCACTGAAGGAAGGTTAGGGCGCCTTGCTCCACACGGTTTCTTGGGGTGATGCCAACATGGGTACCAGGAAATCATGGTGGGGTGGAGAGAGATGACTTGGGGCATGGCTGCAAATGGAGAGCCCCAAAGATTTAGCCCCCAAGCCTGCAGAGCGGAGTTTGCTAGGAGTACTGAATGGGGAGCCTGAAGCGGGCAGGGGTGGGGAGCAGCAAAGTCCCCACATCAGGAGAGGAAGGAGGATCCTAGGGTTCTGCCCCGGCCGGGATTGGTTAGTGTTGCCTTCAGCTGATCACTACGCCTGCTGCTGAAGGGAACGTGGGGTTAAAGGAGGAGCAGGATGGGAGGCTGGATTAGAAGAGCACGGAAGGCGGTCAGAGCTCCTCGCTTTGTCCCGGTGCCCCGTCCCACACTGAGCCGACACCCTCTTTTCCTTGGCTGCGCTCTCATCCACCGGCCCTCACACGTGCTGCCTCAGGCCCTGGGCCCTCCGTGGCTAGTTCCAGAGTCCATGAGCCAGCCCCAGGGCACTCCAGACAGCAGGCACACGGACTCCTTGGGATTCAGGAAAAGCGAAGTAGCCATGACCTTAGAGGTTGCCCCAGGACTCTGGAGGGGGGAATTGATCCACGTCCCCCATTTCATTGTAGGTTTGCTCCCCCATGGTAAAGGTCAGCTTGTAGCGTAGTCTCACTTTCTCCTGGGAAGGGAAGAGAAGGGAAATGCTGTCAGGAGGCGGGGGATGTGGGTTTAGGGACTCACACGCAGGGTGGTAGGAGGGGCTGAGGAGAGCAGGCGTGAGCATGGGAGAGAGGGAGGGAGCTGCAAGTCAGGGAGAGGCATGAGCCCTGTCCTGGAGCAGCAGCACCACCTGGTCTAGGGGGTTGTGTGCAACAGGCGAGGTGCCCTTACCTTCTGCGGGTTGGCGAGCAGCAGGACTTGGGTGATGGCCGTTGGGTGGATGATGGGGTTGAATGCCGGGAGCTCTGTCCCTGAGGGTGGCTGTAACTTGACCTTCATCACCTGCAGGAGTGAGAGACCAGGAGTGTCACACAGGGGAGAGCGATAGGGCCCAGCTGTCAAAACCTAAGCGCAAGCTCTGTCTGACAGACCCACCCCCATCCCAGGTGCCCAAGTCAAATTCCCCAGAGGGTGCTCAGTCACTCCCAGCCTTTGCTAGTAACCTCCTAGCTCTCCCGCAGCCCTTGTTGCCCATGGATCTCAAAGTGTTTCCCATGGTGACACATTATTGCCCAGCTTTTCAGAGAGAAATGCTATGAGGAAGGAATTTGCCAAGGTGACCCAGCAGGCCAGTGGTAGAGCTGGGACTAGAGCCCAACCTCCTGACTCTCAGGCACAGAGTAAGGCTGGGCAGGAGGGAAGCCACAGATTTCCATCCACTGGGTTGGGGACACACAACTATTAGCAGGGGGGGCAGAGAAGGAATGAACTCAGCCCCCAACTTGGAGCCCTCCTCACCCCAAATCTGCCTTCACGGCACTGTGGAGATACAGACTGAAGGACTGGGCCTTGGCCCACCACCAATGAGATCACTTGTTTGGTGACCTGTCTGGCCCCTTTCAGAGAGATAGGTTGGCCCACCAGACTCGAGCAGCCTCTGGACCGTTCTCATTGCTGTGGGAGGGTGAGGTGAAGCAGGAACACAGCCTTTGCGAGCTCCCAAGATCGATTCAGGAGCTATAAGACACCCGCCCCCTCAGAGGGTCCAGCCTCCTGATGGACTGTTACCTTGGGAACGGCAGACTGAAAGATAATGTTGCGGATGGGCAGTGGGGCCGTGCTGAGCATGGAGATCACCACCACCAGCACATCAGGCCGCTCGGGCAGAGAGTCTCGGGCGAAGTGGAAGAGGACCCGGAAGCCGTGCTGGTCATAGACCGTCACCGGGAGGATGCTGCCTGCAGAGAGGAGAGGCCAGGGAGCAGTGTCAGTAGGAGCAGAGAGATGGGCCCTGGGCACAGCCTATCATGCTCTGCAAACTGACGGAAACCCACAGACGGGACAACCAATCCCCTTGGCCCTCTCCTACTCCCAGTCAGGGGAGGGTTCCTCCTCCACACTCACTCGGTTTGATGGACTCCAGAGGCACTGTGATGTTTGCCAGTGAGATCTCCTGGGGAGATGTGGGAGTGGGGAGCCCCAGCGGGGGCGGCATAGCTCCAGCCGGCGTGGGAGTGGTTCTCGGAAGCATGGCAAGGGCAGGCTGCTCCAAGGGTAGGGGCAGGGCGGCCGTGGGGCTTGGGGAGACGCCCCGGAGTAGCATGGGGGTGCTGCTGAGGGCAGTCACTGTGGTGCCAGAGCTGGTCTTGTTTTGGAGGTCCCGTAACGTTAGCCGGGGAGGCGGCGGCTTCTCCCTGGGGGTGGAAGAGATATCTCTTGGGACAGGGCAAGGGAAAGGCTGGCTGATCCTGTCCGTGCCTCATCCTGGCTCCTGGCTCTTACCATCGGACTTGCTGAGACTCTGGAGGCAGGGACTGTTGTAACAGAGTCTTCCCCAGCAGATCCAGGTCATCCAGGCCACTGGTGAGAGGGGAAGGGCCTGGGGCGGGTGCTGGAGCATCTGGGATGGAGGGCAGGCTGGGCTCACCGCTATCCTGCAATGACAGGCAGAGTACTACAACAAGGCTTGGCCTGGCTCAACAGCCGGTTTGTATCTAGCGTTTGAACTGTGCACTATGTGAGCCTCTGCTCCCTCCCTAGATCCTCTGTCCCACAACTGCACTCTCTGTGCCCCATGTGCCATCCCCGTCACGCTCCCCGCACTCCCAGCTGCCTCATACACTCCCTCACTATTCCCAGTGCTCAAGCACCACTGCCCCTTGTAACCATGGGTACATCTACACCACAGGACAAGGCTGAATTAAGATACACAACTTCAGCTACATTAATAGTGTAGCTGAAGTCGAAGTAGCTTAACTCGCCTTTTGGCACTGTCTACACTGCAGGAAGTCAAAGGGAGAACACTCTTCCTTCAACTTCCCTTACTCCTTGTGGAAGCGGCACCGACCGGAGAGCCCCTCTCAGTTCGAAATAGCTGTCTTCACTAGACCTGCTCATTCGAACCCTGGAAGATGGACAGTGGCAACTTCTATCTTCTCTGTAGTGTAGACATATCCCATGATGCCTCAACTTCACTGTCTCCTCCAGCAGGGCTGGAAGCTCGCCCTCTCACAAAGTACTGACCCTCTGCTCCCAGGCCGATACCTGGAAACTGTTCCAGCCACTGCTGTCCATAGCCTGGGCGGAGGAAGGGACCGGATCATTCAGTCCTGTAGAGGGGAAGGAAAGATCCCACATGAGAAGAGCCCTGCCAATAACTGAAGCAGGGGCTCCAAAGACAGCCTGAGAGGTGGGCAGCTGGGACGGAGAAGACACACAGGGATAGAGGGCAGGAAAGACAACCAAGTGTCCCTACTTTCCAGCCCCATTAGGTCTGGTCGCTCTCCATTAGCTTCTTTCTCTGGTTCCCAGTTACTCAGCTGCCCTTCAGCACCCAGGGGGACAGGCAGGGACCCATGAGAGTCAACGGCATAACGTGGCCCCTCCAAAGAAGAGCACTAGCGTCACTTAATGATCCTGCCTGCAGAGGCAGACAGAGGGGAACATCTTCCAAAGCCCCTAAGTGACTTAGGAGCCTGTGTCCCATTTTCAAAGTGCCACAACAACCTCCCTGGGATCTTCTCTATGTCGGCAGCCTGGCGCGTCTCTTGGCAATGCGTCTGGACAAGGCAGCTCCCCAAAGCAACGTCTGCTCCCCTAGGGAAAGAGTGGGGGGGGGGGCACAGGGCACTCTGGGTTTGTAACACTTAGCTGCTGTGTGTTGTGGCTGATTTTGCTCTAGGAAAGGAGAGCTGCTTGCCAAGGGCCCAGGTGCTCACAAGGCAGGACTCAGATGTGAGCGGGGGTTTCCCACAGGGCAGTGCGGAGCAGGGACCTCTTGGTCTGCCAGGCCATGTCCACACTGCAGCGGAGAGCAGCCCTCCCAGCCGGGGCAGATGGATCATGCTAGCAGGGCTCAGCTCTCGCATTAACTGTGGGGCAGATGTTGACGCTCAGGCTCTCACATCTCCTGGGTCTGTGCTCGGGTGCCAGCCTGAAGCGCCACAGGAGCCGCAACATCCCCGCTGCTATTTTCAGCCCATTAGCTCGAGCCCCGCTAGTGCAAATGGGACTGCCCACGCTGGAAGGCATCCCCGCCCCACTGTCAGCCTTCCCCACCAGCAGTTCTCTCTCCCCGAGGTGCTGCTCTCGAACAGACCACACCGTGTTTTCTCCCTCCTCACCCAGAGACATGAGCTCATCATCCAGCAAGGAGACCGAGCTGGCTGGGTCAGGCACAGGGAGCATGGAGCCACCCGACAGGGTGGGTAAGGCTGGGTAGGAGGGGCCTGGTGCTGGCATGTCCAGTCCCGACAGGTCCAGGAGTGCTGACGTGCTGCCTGTAGGGAAGACACAGAGCTTTGACCACTGAGCAGCAGTGAAGAGAGAAGTCTCTCCCTTACTCTGCTCGCTCTGGGGGGAGCTGACTCGGTCTCCAATTAGGGATGTTAGCATTTAGTTGTGTAAATGATTAACTAATAAGTCTGATAGGTTAATCCTAACGACTACTCGCATTCCCCCCACCTTGCTGCTTCTGTAACAGAGGCAGCAAGGGGGTGGGGAGACAGGAGACAATGCCCACGTGGAGCTGGCTTTTAAGAGCATCGGATCCTATGGAGCTGCCTGTCCCCCCCTCCCCATGCTGCTGCCTCTGATGGGGCAGGCAGGAGCCAATATGCGCAGGGAGTCAGCTTTTAAGGCAGCTCTCTGCATGTGCCGGCTCTGCGGAGCTGCCTGCCTTCCCCCTTGCTGCCTCCCACAGAGATGGGGGGGAGGGGCAGGCAGGAGCTGGTGCTCCAGGGGAACCAGCTTAAAAGCTGGCTCCCCATGAGCCCCAGCTTCATGGAGCCACCTCCTCCTCTGCCATGCTGCATGGGCCCCGTGGGCAGAGGCTGCTGCCACCCTGCACTGCCAAGGGGCTCCCAGGGAGCAGGGCTGGGAGCGCAATGCCTGCTGGCCCTGCCCCCAGGGACTATCAAATAACCATTTGTTGTGGTCACATAATTATTCAATGTAACGGTATCTAACATCCCCATCACCAATCCGCCTTTTCACGCTCACACCCATCCCTATTTCCCCTTCTGGCTTCAGGCTCCCCCACCATCTCTGATCCTCCCCTCCCAACACAGTTCCTCCAGTCATCTGGCTCATAAAGTGTCTGCCTCACGTCAGCCTTCCAGTGACCCTCCTCTAGGCCCCCAACTGCACCCTTGCACCTCCCCAGGGCTGCCTGTCTGTCCCCTCCCCTCACTGGATTTCCCACTAGGTCCCTCTTCAGGGCTCCTCACCTCGGAGAGGGCCGGCCACTGTCTCTCCATTGATCTCCTCTCCTTTCACAAGCTGCTTGTACAGGTTGATCACCTGAGTCAGGTTGTCATTGGCCTCCAGGATTTCCGCTGCAAGAGAAGGGGTGGGGAAGTTGAAGGCAGAAGAGGCAGGGACGTGCGCAGGAGCAGCCCGGCCATGTGCCCTGTGCAGGACTCAGCATTCCCTGTCCCTCTGTAGACTGGGACAGAGGAGAGCAGGGAACCGATAGTGAGCTGTGGCAAAGACATCTTTGGTAGCGCAGCCCCATGGCCCAGAGCGCACACACAATGCCCGGGGTATCCTCCAATCTGCCACACACCCCTCCACCCCTGCACTTTCAATGACGTGTTCCTAAGGGGTCAACATAGCCGCCGCCAAAGTCACTGTCTGGCAATGCCCCATGCACAGCTGGTCTTCCCCCGCAGTGCCACTTGCTGATAGCTCCCTCTGCCCCAGTGGGATGGCCCAGCAGGCAGGGTGGGGAGGGGAGTGCAGGCTAGCTGCTGGGTAGCAATGCAGTGTCAGACTCAGCTGAAGGGGAGGCACGCTGGGGCTTCATGGAGGGATAAGCGAGGGGGCAGCTCAGCTCACCTAGCGCCTCGTCGTTGTCCTCTGTGTCGCTGGCGAGCCGGAAGAGCATGGGCCTCATGCGCTCGCAGCGCTGGTACAGCTCCTGAGGGAGAGAGGGGGCGGAGGTGGGTGCTGGGAAAGTGCTCGGGAGGGGCTGGGGAAAGGGAGATGGAGGGAGCTGCAGAGTAAAAGCCCCTCTTGCCCTGGGGCCCCTTGACCTCACCTCAGAGTGCAAGAGAGAGGGAAGGGACTCTGGGGCAGCCCCCGCTCACCTTCATGAGATCCTCGCTGCTCTCCGTCGTCTCCCCCTTGCTGTAGTTGGTCACCATCTCTGTCAGGAGCTTCACGTTGTTGTTCACCTCCTCGATGGCGTTTGTGCGCTTGGAGATCTTCTCCATTCGCTTCTGGTCCTGCGGCGGGAAGAGCGGATGGGTGAGGGGGTCTGACTTCCTCTCTCCCCGCAAGTCAGGTCTGGGGCGGCTACAACAGTGGGCACCAAGCGCAGGGCATCCTCCCAGAATGGCTTCAGCTTGGGCGGAGAGAGTCCAGTCACACTGGAGACCATCCAGCACCCTGCTGTGTGGCATAGGAGCTGGGATGGCACCAGCAGAGGGTGCCACAGCCCCTGTCTCAGGCCCCCTTCACAAGACTGGGGAGAACAAACTTTGCTTACAAATCCCAGGGATCCCTCTCCTCACCCCCCTACTTCCTGATGTTAGAGAAGTGGCTGCTTGCCAGGTCAGTATGGGCATTCAAGCACATTGGCCAGATGCTCCTCCCCATCCCATGACCTCTCTGCATCTGGTGCTAGGCTCCTCCTCTCCAGCGGGTGGGTGGGGGTATAAATCCTCAGTGCCCCTTCCCTGGGGACAGCCTGCACGAGGAAATTCACCTCCTGAACCATTTCCTTGATGAGCTTGTTGGCAGCCCGAAGATCCTCGGGATGGGAGCTTTTCAACAGGCGAGCCAGCATCTGCAAGACAGACAGGGAGACACGAGGCCTGGGGCAGAGACAGCAATTCCCAGCATGGGTCGCTGGCAGCAGGGCTAAAGCAGATGGGGCTGTTCTATTACCACAGAGTGAAGGCTGGGGAGGGAAATCACTGACAATGGAACACCCACCCCCTCAGCACCGGGACATCTGAAATGACTTCTGAGGTGAGTGGCAAAGGCCAACAGAACTAAACTGGTGCCTCTCTTTGGCTATGTCTACACTCGCGGCTTCTTGCATCAGAAATATGCACATGAGGCTAAGCGTGGAATATCGCCGAGCCTCATTTGCATACCTAATGAGCTGCCATTTTTGCAGAAGAGGCTCTTGCGCCAGGAGCTGTCTACACTGCCTCTTCTTGAGCAAGAAAAACCCTCTTACGCAATGCCGCTACGCCGATTATTTTCAAGAATAACGGCATTGTGCAAGAGGGGTTTTCTTGCGCAAGAAGGGGCAGTGTAGACAGCTCCTTCTTGCGCAAGAGCCTCTTCTGCAAAAATGGCAGCTCATTAGGTATGCAAATGAGGGTCGGTCATATTCCACGCTTAGCCTCATTTGCATATTTCTGATGCAAGAAGCCGCAAGCGTAGACATAGCCTTTGTGTGCTTCTTTCGGATACATAAAGAAAGAACCTCAAAGGTTCCCCCAACACTCTACCCGAAAAAGGTTTTTTCCTGCTCATTTGATTACATTAGAAATTCAGGTCTTATCTGCCCTGGCAGCACAAGCTGGAGAACGGCTTCCCCAGCACAGAGGAAGTGAAACCTGATTAACAGAGTGAAGCGACAATTGACAGAACTCAGTCTAGGTCTACACACAGTTTGCAGTCTGTAGGGGAGCCTGGACAGCTCTGCCTTGATAATAAATAGTGATGCCTGCCTTGACCACAGCGCAGATCTCTAAAAGGCAAAACCCAGGCTTGTCGCAAGTCTGGTGCACATAAACACACAGGCAAGGTTGGGAAGCTTTGAGAGGCAGGAATGTTTTTGCATAACAAGGCAGATTAAGAATGGTACGTGAGACCATGTCAAGAACGCGTGACAAGCAACCTGGTATTGGCACGTCTGTTTCTGATAAGCAAAAATCACAGATGCAGCCATAAAACTGTCAACTACGCACGTAGTTTTTGCAACATCCTGAGTAGCAGGATGTACCCCAAATAGGTTACTGGGTATTTTAGGTATCCTACACAATACGTAATCAATTGGTAAATATTATTAGAACGACCAAGTTTCGCTTTGCTACAAAATGGGCTTAGTAAGAAGATCGATGGGAGGGGGTGAGCAGGATTGACCCACAGGTCCTGCTCGTTGTAACTAGAAGTAAGAGACCCTTCACACCGGCTACAGCTGTGCACGGCGTTCCGACAGGTGAGAATTAACTGCTTAAAGCTTGTAATAAATAAGAAAGTGGTTAAGTCTCTCTGGAGCATCCTGGTTTCCCTTGGATCTAAAATAAATCAGTCCACACAACACAGTGCTAGTATATCTGTGCACTTCATGGAGGATAGGTTGCTCAATGGCTATGAGCCAGGATGGGCAGAGATGGTGTCCCTGGCCTCTGTTTGCCAGAAGCTGGAAATGGACAACAGAGGAGGGAGCACTTGATGACCTGTTTCTGTTCATTCCCTCTGGGGGAGCTGACATTGGCCACTCTCAGAAGACAGGACACTGGGACAGAGGGACCTTTGGTCTGACTCAGTATGGCCAGTCTTATGCTGGCTGGGGGAGGGCAGGGTTTGTTCAGCTTTAACCAGCAAAAGAGCCACAAATTGCATGCTCGGAGTGCTACAGGCACGTTCGAACATTGCTATTGTTAATCTCAATCAATAAGCCCTGGGAGTAAAGCTCTCTGTTGGCACCCAACCTAGAGCCCTTCCCTTAGGGACTCCTTGCACCTCCACCCACTTCTGAGTCATCACCCAGGAACTGTTCCTGCAACTGGCGACGTTCAGGAAAAGGGGAAGGCCACTTCTCCAGACCTTCTCTACAAACACTTTGTCCAGTCAACACTGGGTCCTGCCACCATGTGTGCCAGGCTGGGATCCAGGCCTGGCTACTCTGGTAGCACCAGGCTGCCTTACTGTGGAGTCGCTTGCCAGAGGAGCCTCATGCCAGCTTCCCCTGATCTAAGAGCAAGAGTGGAAGAGACCAGCAGCTCATCTGCCTGGTGTCCTGGCTGTGAGGGAGGCTGATGCTGGATGGTTCAAGGAAGGGTTAAAAGACTGGGCCAGAAATACCCGGGGGGGGGGGGGGAAGGAGAGGAAGCCTGCCTGTGCTCTGAGCTGGGATCACTTTGTGCTACACGGCAAGAGGAGCCATCCCCCTGGTAACACTTTGGCAGCAGCTATTCATTCATACAAGTGTCAGTGTTAGGCCGTATTAGTACCCATGTACAGCCCTTAGTGGTTCAACTGGTCAAACAGCAAGTTTCTTTCCAAGTGCCTGATTCAGAGCCCACTGAAGACAGCTGGAATCTTTCTACCAGTTTGCTTTGGCCCTAAACACCTGAGAAGAGCACACAGCAGGTGAACAGACTCCTGGCCTTGCTGCTGCACTGCCCACCCCCTGGGCCGAGATGGGGGAATGGAGATGCAGGACGGCCACATTCTGTGCCCCTCCTTGCACACAGCCCTCACCTTGGACTTTTCCTCGTCATCAAAGATGATGTTCTTGGGCCGCGGAGGAGGCAGGGGGAAGGGAGCCTCATCTGGCAGCTTCGGGTCACACTTCACAATACCTGCAGGGAAAGCAGCAGAGACATCACCGGGCCCAGCCCTCACCACACTGGGACAGTGCTCTTTTGCTAACTTCACTCCTGGAAGCCCTGTTCTAGGTCTCACACAATGGACACCTTTCTTTGGGGCTGGTCCAACCCATTCCTGGGTCAGTTTCAGGATGGGGTGCTCCCATCACACCCGGCACCAACCATGTCTCTTCTGTAGCATCACCAGGTCCCCACTAGCAGATCACCACAGTCACTCCATGCATCACAATAACACCTCCTCGGTCCTGGTCTGCCATAACCCCGTTATTCCTGGGATCTCACCTCTTATGGAGTCACAACTGCTGGGGGCTGGTGAGGAAGGCAGTTGTCACAATCCCCTTCACCCCACACCAGTCAGACCAGCAGTGACTCTCCCTCTCTCCCAGGGACTGTTAGGGTGCCCATTTGCGCCATCTGGCCTCTGAACTGTGCAGCCCACACAACAGCTAGAGCAGGCCCGAGCAGAAGAGGCCAGGATCTGGCTTCTGCCCCAGCAGAGGATGGCCCTTGCCCCACAGGAGATTCCTGGCTCTCACCTTGTTTCTTCAGCATCTGATAGGCCTCTGTGATCTTCACTTCATGAGGCAGTCCCAGCGTCCAGCTATACATCAGCTCCAGGATTTTCAGCTTCACTTTCTCAGGAGTCCGGCTGCCTAGATACTGAGGGGAGGGGTGGGCAGAGGTTATCCACACCTCACCAGCCACTCCGGGCAAAGTGAGATGGCTCACAACGGAGGGAAGGAGGAAGCGAGTAACGGCCCTTGCAACATGCCTCTAATTGTGGTTGACCTCCAGCACAGGGGGGCTGGGAGGGGAGGTGAGGCTCTGAAGACCACAGTTTATAGGAAAGCCCTGGCAGTGCGAGCCAGTGAGGGCTGCCCTCACATACAGCGAGAGGAAGGGCCAGTTTAAGTCCTACTCACCCTGCATGGAGAAGGTGCAGGCGGGGAGATTCCTCTGCAGAGAGGAGTTTATATTGCCCAACAGGAAGCTGCCCCGCTATGTCCCAATGGGACACCGAAGCAGGCAAACAGAGCTCCCCCTCCCGCTATACATTCACTCTCTGCCATGGCCTCCTCTGGGGAACACACAGACAACAGATGCAGTTGATCTGCACAGGTTGGGGTGAGGTGTGGGGAAATCACTCCAGCTCCACCTCATTCTGCACCCCTTACTGGCTCTCCCAGCCTCATGCCCCAACCCGCCAATGTGGCCCAGGACCCACCTTGGGTGACACCACCTTGATGAGCTCATTGAGGAAACGGAACTTGCCCACCTCGTCGTGGAAGCGCTTGCCGCAGTTCTTCATGCAGGTCTCCAGCACCTGAGAGAGCAGAGGCTGAGTCACAGTCTGTAACTCCCCCTAGCACGATGCAAAGGGGAAAAAACAGGCCCCACACCTGGCTTGCGGGGTCAGGGTCACCAGGGAAGTGCCCTTGGGTGTCTCTGCTTCGGCCACACTGATTTTCCCCTTCCATTTCATATCACAGGTGCCAGCCTTCCGACAGAGGGGAATGGCCTGTCCCCACAAAGGCTGAGGGCAGAGTCAGCTGTGGCTGCCTGAACACAGCAGACCCTGGGAGAGGAGAAACAGCTGCTGGGAATGTCCTCTGGGCTTTCTCCCCTGCCCCAGAGAGAGGGGCAGTGAACCTCCATGCTCACTTTTTGTGCTGCCGGGGGAGGATCCAATGGAGACACAAACAACATGGGAGCTCTCAGAAGCATTTACAGCACTAACTCAGACCCCGTCTATGAGGGGCCCGATCTAGGGATATAAGCGGCTAGTCGACTATCCGATAAGCTTTGTCAATTAGCCATTTGACTAGTCATTCCCCTCCCCCCCTTGCTGCCTCTATCAGAGAGAGGCAGCAAGGAGTGGGGAGAGCAGGATTTGGTGCTGGGGGAAGCCGGCTTAAAAACCGGTTCCCGCCAGCACCGTCTCCATGGGCAGAAGGGGCAGGGAAGCAGCAGGGAACTGGCAGCACGTCTGTCTTTGAAATGTACAAGAGCCCTCCAGAGGCTCTTGTACATTTCAAAAGCAGGGAGTGAGGGGCCAGCGGGGGACTGTTTAAGTCCCCCACTGGCCCTGTGCTCCTCACAGCACTTCTGCCTTTGAAATGTAGCAAGAGCTGGTAGGACTCTTGCTACATTTCTAAGGTGGAGGCACCCTTATCGACTAATCGAATAGTCGATGCAAATTAAATTGACTATTTGATTAGTTGATTAATCTAAATTTAATGCCCTGAGCCCGATCCAAGGTTCATTTAAGCCACTCCCACGGATTCCTTCTGGGGTAAGATCCCTGCACTATGCTTAGATGGTTCAGCCCTTGGGCAGAGCTCCACCAGCCCTGAGCACTTGGGTGTCCTGGGGCTTTAGCTGAGCAATATGGAAAAGCCTCCACAGCCAAAGAGCAAAACAGGACACTTCCCACCCTGACCTTTAATCTGTGCCTAACCCATCTAGAGACTTTCTCTCTTACCGTTAGGGCCTGGATGGCTTCCCATTCCTGCGGAGACTGGATCTTGTGAGCTAAAAGCCGGGTGGCAAGCTGGGGGCTGAAAGGGGAAAAAGCAGAGCAGTTGCAGGGAGACAGTGTGGCCTAACGGAGAATGGTACTGGACTCAGGAAATTGGGTTAATATCCTGGCTTTGCCACTGGCCGCTAGGAGACTTTGGGGGACATCGTTTCCCCAGTCCATGCCTCAGTTTCCCCATCTGTAAAATGGGGACAACAACACTGCTTTCCATTGTAAAGCACTTTGAGATCTACTGATGAAAAAATTCTGTGGAAGGGCTAGGTATTATTGATAAGAGATATCCCCCGGGGGCACAGCTTTTGCTCACAGTACTGGATGTGCACAAAGTCCTTACAGGCCCTCAGTGAGCTTGGGGCAAAAGGCTAGTTTCAATGGCATGCAGCCACTTCGTTAGTTAACTGACGGGCCCTAGAGTATCTCCAATCACACAGGACCACAAAGGCCTGTACAAATCTCAGTAGAAATCCTTCAGTGCCCCACCTATGCAGCTGCCCTGAGTTGGGGCACAGCACAGTCATAAGAAGGGAAGAGAGGAACAGTCTCTCAATGTGAAACTTTAAAGGCATTTTCAAGTTGGCAGAATGTAACTATCCTTGTAGAAATTTGGCTCTTGTGCTCACAAAAAGAGCTTTGAGTCAGAAGCAACTGGGACCTCAGTTTTACATCTCATCTAGTAGCACCATTCCTCCTCCCTCCCAACACCACAGGCAGGGAGGGGAAGAGCTTGAAAGACATACTGAAAGCACACCTTAAAAAGGAAGGCATCAACACAACAAACTGGGAGAACTTGGCATGGAGCAGAACACAGTGGCGCCACACTAGGGATGTTAAAATGCATTTCGTTAAGTAATTGTGTAACCGCTGAACATTTCAGTGGTTACATTGTTACATGCGTGGTGGGGGGAGGAAGCGGGGGAGGCAGCTCCACAGGAGCCAGTGCGTGCGGAGAGAGCTGGCACCCCGTGTGCGCCAGCTCCCGCCTCCCTCCCCGCCCCGCATTTCTGGGGTGGAGAAGGGCTGCATGCCTCTGCCATACTATACACCAAACCACAGCTCACTTTGAGAACAGATGTGCTCCAGCCCAACAAGTGCCAAAGGAGGAACAAACAACTATGGGTCTGTCTACAGTGCCATTTACAGTGGAAAAAGTCCTAAACACATGGAAGCATCTACACTTGCCAATGACTTTTTGCAGTAAAACTCAGAAATTTCACCACAAAAAGAAAATCACCTCCACAAGGGCCATATAGCTCTTACCAGCGATGCTTTTGCAGTGATGCGCAAGTGAGGATGTTTCAACTATTTACAAAGCTTTTAGCCTCTACAGGATATCCCACAGTGCCTAAGTGACCACTCTAGCCAGCACCTCTGGCCAGGTTCTGAGGCCAGGTAAATAGATGTCTGCCCCTCCCCTGTAAAGCCCCAGGAACTTTGAAACTTTCATTTCTACTTTCCTTGCAAGAGCTCACTTAACTGGCTAAGTTGCAATGCCTGCTCCACAGTGCAAACCGTCCCCTGCTTGCAGCAGCGCTAAGCTAGTTTGGGGAGAGGGGGCTATGCAAAGTCCCAGAATGCCCTGCAATCCTCCCCTCCCCCCAACAAAAGCTGCACTGTAGGATAGATGCCCTCAGAGCACTGCTCTCATCAGCCATGGAAGTGCTGTAAATGTAAACACTCTCTGACACCTGTGGAAGGAAGTGAAGACACAAACCCGTGCTTTTCTCTTACCAGTTCCCTATCACTGGTGAAAGAGACAGTGGTAAAACTCTGCAAGTGTAGACACTTGACACTTCCGCTAGAAAAGCTGCAGGCCATGAACTGGGCACCTCAGCCACCTAAAACCCCAGCAATGAGGACCCCCCTGGCATGGAGAGAGAGCTGAAGAGGAGAAGCTGCCTCAGAGAGATAAAGCGTGCCACCTACTGGGCTTTCATACCATTTCCTGAAGCAGGAGTTTTCCCTTAAGTTGGTTCTCCCTGATCCAAGCACAGAATCAGAACAATCCTGTTTAGCTTACAAGGCTGTGCATTTGTAATCCAGATGCATAACCTGGAATGGTCACAGCAGTGGCTCTCAACCAGGGGTACATGTACCCCCAGGGGTATGCAGAAGTCATCTGGGCGTACATCAAATCATCTAGATAGTTGCCTAGTTTTACAATAGACGACATAAAAAGCACTAATGAAGTCAGTACAGACTAAAGTTTCATACCAAATGACTTGTATATACTGTTCTATGTATTATACATGGGAATGTAAGTACAAGATTTATATTCCAATTGATTTATTTGATTAATATATGGTAAAAAATAAAAAAGCAGGCAATTTTTCAGCAATAGCGTGGCTGCGACACTTTTGTATTTTTAGGTCTCATTTTGTAAGCAAGTCGTTTTTAAGTGAGATGAAACATGGGGGTGCAAGACAAATCTGACTCCTGGAAGGGTACAGTAGTCTGGGAAGGTTGAGAGCCATTATATGAAGGGGAGGGAAGAAAGTGTACTTACCCTTCTAGCTCTTTATTCAGCTGGTCGCAGAAAGCATTGATGCTATCCCAGTCTAGATCCTTGTTGAGAGGATTTGTAGCCTTGTCTAAATACGAGACAGAAGAAAAGAATGTATCCTCTCAGAAAGAGAATCTACCACTCAGGCTATGTCTACACTGCGCTGGTTTTGCACAAGAAATATGCAAATGAGGCTAAGCGTGGAATAACGCCAAGCCTCATTTGCATAATTAACAAGTGGCTGCTTTTTGCGCAAGAGGCTTCTGCACAAAAAGGAGCCGTCTACACGGCTCCTTCTTGCGCAACCCCCCCCTCTTGCGCAAGAGCTGTTCTTCCTGAAAAAAATATGCGGCAGAACGGCTCTTGAGCAAGAGGGGGTTTTTGCGCAAAAGCCTCTTGTGCAAAAAGCAGCCGCTCGTTAATTATGCAAATGAGGCTCGGCAATATTTCTTGCCTAGCCTCATTTGCATATTTCTTGAGCAAAACCAGCACAGTGTAGATATAGCCTCAATGAGGATCAGCCACACAGGTTGTAAGGGGTGGGGATGTAATACCAACTCCATCCACTGACTCAGGAGTTTGGCCTTTCACAAGCTACATTAGCAGAGGTTCACAGTGAGGGGAAAGCAAACCTTCTGCGTGCTTCCCCCAAAGGGGTCAAAACTGGAACTGAGATGGAAGTTAGCAAAATACCATGGCAGAAAGTTTGCAAACATTACCTGCAGGTGAAGCTACGGTAGGGGATGGGATAAAGCCAACACAAAGAGAATCACTGAAATGTAGGGCTGGAAGGAACCTTGAGAAATCTTCAATTCCAGCCTCCTGCACTAAGGCAGGATCTAGTAAACCTAGAAAGACCATCCCTGACAGGTGTGTATCCAGCCTGTTCTTAAATCACCAATGATGGGGATTCCACAACCTCCTTTGAAATCTGTTGCAGAATTTAAGTAACCTTCCAGCTAGAAAAACTGTCCTAATAGCTAACTTAGCTCTCCCTTGCTATAGATTAAGCCCATTACCTCTTGGCCTACCTTCAGTGGACATGGAAAACAATTGATCACCATCCTCTTTATAACAATCCTTAATATAATGAAAACTATTATCAAGTCCCCCTCCCCCCCCACTCTCTCTCTCTCTCTCTCTCTCCTTTTCTCAGGCATACATACATATGCCTATTTTTTTTTAACCTTTGCTCATAGATCAGGTTTCCTACACCTTTTGTAATTTTTGTTGCTCTCCTCAACAGTGTCTCCAATTGGTCTACATCTTTCCTAAAGTACAGCACCCAAAACTGGACACAACTCCAGCTGAGGCCTTACTTGTGCAGAATACAGCAGTACATTCTGTGTCTGACATACAACACTCCTGTTCATGCACCCCCAAATGACATTAGCATTTTATACAAATACATCACATTGTTGGCTCATATTCAATTTGAGATCCACTGAAGCCCACCAGATCCTTTTCTACCACCCAGTCAGTTCTCCCTATTTTGTACTTATGCATTTGATTTTTTCCTCCCTAAATGAGGCACTTTGCAGTTGTGTCTTTACTGAATTTCTTCTTGTTGATTTCAGACCAATTCTCTGCTTTGCCAAGATCCTTTTGAATTCTAATCCTGGCCTCCAACAGGCTTGGAGCTCCTCCCAGTTTGGTGGCATAATCTGCACCTTGTTATAAACATACTCTCCTCTCCATGATTCTTCATTAATGACTTGACAGGAGAGCATGGGCCTGGATTTGAATGAGAGACAGAGTGGCAGGTGGATCTGTACTGTGGCCGCATGAGGCCCCAGTCAGACATCAAGGGCCAACTGCACTAAGCATTGCAGATACCTATGGAAGAAAGGCCCCGCTGCAGGAAGTTTATAATCTAAAATTCCACGTATATGATTGAGAGACACCAGGTGCACACAGGAAAGAGATAGAGGAGCACACATTAATTGTAATAGGATGAAAAAGTCTCTAGATGAGGGTGTAGCGGTTTGAGACCAAGGCCAAAAGAGAGGGGGACACGGGCACCTGGCAGATCAGAGCAGAGCAAAGGGTGGGACTGGTCACGATGGAGGTGGATGCATTTGGGGAAGCAGGGGCCAGGTGGCTGGGGTCCATTCAGAGAGGCAAGCTGGCAGAAGTGGGATCTGGAACACATCATAAAAGCAACTGGGGAGGTGGGGTGGAGGGACAAGGAGGAGGGATGATCATTCAATGGCACTGACAGTGTATGTGTGTGGGGGGGGCTGATCAGGATTACACAGTGGTGCTGACGGGGAGAGGGAGAGAAGCTGATCCATATCAGACAGTAGTGCTGGGGGGGAGGGGGGAGGAGGTGTGTTGACCTAGATCAGACTGTGGTGTTGACGGGGAAGGGAGGGGTTGATCTGGATCAGAGAGTGGCATTGACGGAGGGAGGGGAGGGTTCTGGATCAGACACTGGTGCTGACGGGGGGGGGGGTGTTGATCCAGATCAGAGAGTGGCGCTGATAGAGGTGGTTTTTTTATCCGAATCAGCCAGTGGCACTGATGGGGATGTTGATCCAGATCAGAGGGTGGTGCTGACGGAAGGGTTTGATCTGGATCAGACAGTGGCACTGACGGGGGAGGGGTTGATCCGGATCAGAGGGTGGTGCTGACTGGAAGGGGGGGGGGTTTGATCCGGATCAGAGAGTGTGCCTGATGGAAGGGGGGGGGGGTTGATCCGGATCAGAGAGTGGTGCTGATGGAAGGGGGGGGGGGTTGATCCGGATCAGAGAGTGGTGCTGATGGAAGGGGGGGGGGGTTGATCCGGATTAGAGAGTGGTGCTGATGGAAGGGGGGGGGGCTTGAAGGGGGAAAATTGATCCGGATCAGAGTGTGGCGCTGACTGGCGGGGGGGGGGGGGAGTTAATCCGGATCAGAGTGTGGTGCTGACCGGGGGAAGGGGCCTTGATCCGGATCAAGACGCTACGGGAGGAACGAGGGGGCTGATCCGGATCCCCGGGCCCCGCCGCTCCCCGCCCCACTCACTGATCCGCGACTCCAGCGCGTCCGGCTCCATGGTGGCTCAAGCGGCCCCCGCCGCCCCTTTGACTTAAAAGGGCAACGTCCCTTCCGCCCTCCCGGCCCGGCGGCGCGGAGCCATCGAGATGAGGGAGAACCGTCTAGAGCGCCGCTACGGAGACCATAGAGCTCCCCTCGTCCCCATAGAGCGTCGCAGGAGACATCACAAAGCTGCTCAGACTTCCGCTGGAGCGCCCCCGCCCCCGGGCGTCAGCGCCTAACACCATAGAGTTCAGGCCGGGATGTGACGGCCGCACCACGGGCCGAGAGAAGAGACGAAGCGGAAGAACTCTCTAGAAGCCATTACGTGTGTGCCATAGAGACCGCGCGGGAGCGCTAGAGCGCCGGGGACAGGGCAGCGCCATAGAGCTCAGCTTCCGGGAGGGCCTTTTCCCGGTGGGTGGCTGCCTGTGATTGGGGCACGAAGGGCATTTCCGGGGCGAAAAAACGGGAGCGGAAAGGTCACTTCCGCCATGGGGCGCGTGTCCTTTAAAAGGGCAGTTTTCTAGCCGGGTGTCCCGGCTGCCGCCTGCCCCAGGCAGCTGGTGAAAGGCCAATTCCCTCCCTGGCTGGGAAGCGCCGCCCTGCGGAACTGCCCGCCACGAGAGGCGGAGTCTGGTCCCGCCCCGGGCCGGGCCAGTGGCGCCCCAGCGGCCAGAGCTAACGCTGAGACAAGGGGCTGATAGGGCTGCACGTCCTTGTGCTGGGGGGTCTAGCTGGCCGTTGGCTCCTGGGAGGTGGGCGCCCCCCCCCCCCCCATCACTCCCTGCAGGTGAAGGCCTCACACTTTCACCAGGCGTTTCCTGCTCCTCCTTGATGATTGTGTTCTTGGGTCGCAGTGATGATCCGTGGCAGTGAGTTCCACAGGCCATAGTTGTTTGCCCCGCTTTTTAACTTCAGCGAGTGGAGCTTTGTTCTTGCACTATATGATAGGGATGATAGAAGCTTTAATCGAATCTGGTTTTGCTCAGCCCTTCATCACTTAATACACTTCTGTCATGTCACCTTTAGTCTAAGGTGAATGCCCTCACACTCTTCATTCTCTTTATATGGAATTTTTCAGGGCAGATGTTTTCACTGAGTTGTCTGTAATGATGCCCAGGACCGTTCTTGAGCTGATATATCACCCTGTGATATATACAGGCTGTTTATATTTCTCCTGCAACCTGTGCCTATTAACACCAGAGTTTGCTCATTCACACAGCATGCTTAGATTTCTTTGGTACTGACTGACTTATATGACTTTGTAACAGAACTAGCTGTGTTAGTCTGATCTTGGTAAAACAAAAAAGTCATGTAGCACTTTAAAGACTAACAAGATGGTTTATTAGGTAATGAGCTTTCGTGGGGCAGACCTATTTCTTCAAATCATATTATGAAAATGAATAGGCATGACCATTATGTAACAGAGGGATACAGTGAAAAAGTAAACAAAATATACAGTAACAAATCAGATACAAAGGTGTAGGCGAAGGGGGGAGGAGTGACAAGAAAGGAGGAAATTGCTTATTGTAAGTGTCAATTAAGTGGCTTATCTGGAGTTACTACCAATATCAAAAGGTGGGGAGGCTGTCTTTGTAATGTGTAAGGTAATTACCATCTAAGTTGAGGCCCATTCACAATGTGCCAATCTTTTTTTTTAGCATTAAAAAAGATTTCTGAAGTCTCTCTTTGAAATCTGGTAATAGAGAGGGAGCCTGTTAGTCTGATTTTGCTAAAACAAAAGGAAAAACTATGTAGCACTTGTTAGTCTTTAAACAAGTGCTACATAGTTTTTCCTTTTGTTTTGTAATCTGGTGTTAAAGTCTCTTTGTAGTAAGACACATGTTGTTAGGCCTTTAAGGGAATGGCCAGTTTGATTAAAATATAGGCTAACAGGTTTTTATGTGTGGAGATGTCTGATTTTGTGAGAATTAATTCTCTGGCAAACTGACTGACCAGTTTGTCCAATATAAATCGCAGAGGGACATTGTTGGCATGTGATGGCAGATCACATTGCTGGACGTACACGAGTATGAGCCCTTGATCATATAACTGACATGGTTAGGTCCAGTGATGGTGTCTCCAGAGTAAATATGTGGACAAAGCTGGCAACGGGGTTTGTTGCAAGGAAAAGTTCCAGGGTTAGTTTTAATGTGGTATGCCCTGTGGTTGTTGGTAAGAATCTTCCTGAGGTTAGGTGGTTGCCTATAGGAGAGTATAGGCTTGTTACCCAGAGTCTCTCAGTATAGCATCCTGTTCAAGTATAGGTTTTAGGTTATTGATAATACTTTGGAGGGGTTTGAGTTGGGGACTATAGGTGATGACAAGTGGTGTCCTATTGTTGATTTTCTCGGGCCTATCTAGAAGTAGCTGGTTTCTGGGTATTCGTCTGGCCCTTTCAATCTGTCTTTTTACTTCCCCTGGTGGGTTATTGAGTTTTACGAATGCTTGGTAGAGATCTTGACGTTTTTGGTCTCTGTCAGTGGGATTGGAACAGATGCAGTTGTATCTAAAGGCTTGACTATAGACAATGGATCATATGGTGTATGTCCTGGATGGAAGCTGGAGGCATGTAAGTAAGTGTAGTAGTCAGTGGGCTTCCTGTAGAGAGTGGTATTGATTTTGCCATCAGTGATTTGTACTGTGGTGTCCAGAAAATGGATCTTGCGTGTCGAATGGTCTAGGCTGAGATTGATGGTGGGATGTAGGTTGTTAAAATCTCTGTGGAATTCTTCCAGTGTTTCGTGGCCATGGGTCCAAATGATAAAGATGTCATTGATGTAGCGTAAGTAAAGGAGAGGTGATAGGGGATGGGAGTTGAGGAAATGTTCTTCTAAGTCAGCATAAAGTAGGCTAGCATAAAGTTAGCCATAAAGTAGCCCCACAGTACGCTAATATCTTTATGGCTAACATCTGCTTCGTTACTGTATATTTTGTTTACTTTTTCATTGTATCCCTCTGTTACATAATGGTCATGCCCAGGGCTTGGCAAACCCCGGTGAGAGCTACTTGCTAGCCCCGCACTGCGCATGCGAGAGACCAGCACTGCGCATGCGCGAAGCGCTGGTGAATGGGGCACTCGGAGCGACCGGCTGAAATCTACTCGCCGCGGGCGAGTAGATTCAGCAGTTTGTCGAGCCCTGGTCATGCCTATTCACTTTCAGAATATGATCTGAAGAAGTGGGTCTGCTCCACGAAAGCTCATCACCTAATAAACCATCTTGTTAGTCTTTAAAGTGCTACATGACTGTTTTTTTTTAAAATGACTTTGGTCAGGTCTACGCTAGACCTGGCAACTGGGCGTCAGGTATGCAACTCCAACTACGTGGGATGCATAGCTGGAGTCGGCTTACTTTAAATCAAGCTTGGAGGCATCCCTTCAGCAGGAGGCCAACAGGAGCAAACACTCCCATTGGCTTCCCTTACTCCTGGCAAGAGTTGGAGTACTGGATGCTGATGGTGGTGCCCTCTGAGTTTGATTTAGTGAGTCTTATCTAGACTTGCTAAATTGAACTCTGAAAGCTCAGTCACAGCAGCAGTGGTCTTCCACTGAGTGAAGACATGCCCTCAGTCATCTGCCAGTATTGTTACTTCACTGCCTCCCACCCCTTTGTAGATAATCAATATATATATATATATACACACACACACACACACAATAACACAGGACCTAGTACAAATATCAAGAGATGTTGCAATGTTAACCTTCTGCCATGATGAAAGCTGATAATTTAATCCTGTTCTTTGTTTTCTGGCTCTTAACCAGTTTTTGATCCTGGACTATATTTTACCTGACTCCATGATGGCTTTGCTTCTTCATTAGGCTCTTGTTGAAATCTAAATAAATTGTCAGCTGGTTCTCCTTTTTTCATTGCTTTATTAAGAATTTTGGGAGAAATTTTAGAGACAAGGTGTTAGAGTGATTTGACATCATGTTTGATCCTGTGTAGGGTGATTCCTACATTTGTTCTCAATGTCTCTGGTTGCCGGTGACAGGCAAAATATAGAAACAAAGTGGCAGCCTCTCCAAAGTATGAACTTGTTCCTTAAGTGTTAGGACAAGCCACATGGAGGATTTGGTTTGACCTCATACTTGCAATTTCATAGTTGGCAGAGGATGCCATTTTGCTTTACAGAATTGTGTCCTCCATACCATACAGTGTAATTGTGCAGTACAGCTGTGGTGGGCATTACTGCTTGCAAGCAGTGCACGGTTCATTAGGGTAAGCTGCTGGTGGGCTCTCAGGTTGTTTACCATGCGTCTGCAGGCACTGAGCTTTGGTGATATGTGCAGGCCACAGCTTACCCACCAGTATGGTACAGTGTGTGTGAGGCCATACTGCATGGAGGATCCAGTTTTATAGAGCAAAATCATGTGGAGCTGGACAGAATCATCCCATGGGCTGGATCTGGACCACAGACAATCAGTTGAACCGCTCCTAGCTAATGCACCTCCTCCTGTCTCTGGGGCTTAGTAACACTCTGTTACTTATTGTAGAGATCTGAAATGATGCAGGGGAAACTTCAGACAAAGCAGAGGAAGGAAATGCTGAAGTACATGCTCCAGCAATAGTACCAGTTGGCCACACTGAGCCTATATATTAAGGTATTAAAGTTCACACCATCTGCAGGGTTGTAAAATGACATCTGTGTATGTGCAAGGGGCTGAGTCACAGATGGTGCTGGAACCTTAAAGGGACATTGACCTGAAATCTAATCTATTTAAAATGAGAGAGTAGTAATTTCAGTTACTAAACTTGCTTGAGTTCCCCTGGAAACTAGCTTTCTGAGGATATTTTCCTATCTCAGTATTTTCTGTTGCTGTGGAGGGGCACACAAGTAAGTTAAATCCAGTGGGAAAACAAACTGACTGCTCACAAAGTGCTGCCAAATTTGTAAAAGAAGCAGAATGAAGAAAATTCTTTTAACCTCCCCTCTCTCTTTAACAAAAATTATTTGTAACAATATTAAGTATAGGATTTTCAGGTTTGTTTTTAAGGGGATGTTTTCCCTTTCCCTTTGAATTTTGTAAGGTCTTCAATCTTCTTGTAGTTCTTTTGCATGTAATTTGCTATAAAGGATGAGAGCTCATGACAGGAAATGAAGGTTTAAAAATATAAAAACCAGAATGTGAACTGCTTACTGGCCTAGCTCACTTTAAAGTGGCTTGGTACTTTATTCAGCATCATTCCTTTCTCTCTCCTTTTTTTTTTTTTTTTTTTTTTTAAATTTGGAACATACTTTTTTTCCTCCTTGTTTAAACAGCTGCTGGAAAAAGTCCTGGGAGAAAAAAAACCAAATTCAACGTGTCCTTTTTCTCCTTACTGCTTCAGTAATCCCGTCTGGCTCTAATTATGACACTTAGTAAGCACTGGTTGTATTTTTTGTGCTCTAGTGGTCTTAGAGGGAACATTATGTGTTCTCTACACAGTGCCTTTAAAAAAATAATGCCAGTGAAAGGTGCCAGCTTGACAACCTTGGAAACTGAAGTTTGCTGCTTATTTGTAGAGCTGACACTGCACAGTATGGACTGCAGCATTCCAAGCACCATCTCTGTCTGTTAGGATTTTTGCACTTGAAGGAATGCTTGTAGTACGGAGAAGAGTCCAATAATACTACCTGGTCTATTCAGTCATAAGAGTCCTAGCTCACAGGCTCACACAGAGTCAATTTTTGTGTGGGTGTGTATGGGTGTGTAAAGTTTTTCAAGTTTAAGTGCCTGCAGAATTGGATCCAAGGTTATTAGAGAGGGAAATGACCTACTAGGTCATATCTAGTTGTCTCACCTCAATGCCCAACATGTGTTCTCTCACGTTCTATTAGGCTGATCTTTAATGCCACTAGCAATGAAGACTAATCTGCCTTACTGTTAGGAAATAGTTCTCGGTATGCTTGCCCTTAATATTTCCATTCTGAGTTTTATCCCATTACTCCATTGTACTATGTCGGGCCATTTCCCTTTCTCATTATGTCCTTCATAGATATCTGACAGTTGCCATATTTTTTCCCCCTCCCCCCCCCCAACTGCACTCTAGTACATTAGCTAGTGTAATCTTTCCTTACGAGTCAGTCTTTTGGGCCCCTTATTGTCTCTTGTTGCATTTCTGATCATCTTTGACATCTTTATGGTACTCAGAGTGGAACCTAGTATTCTAGGTCCAGTCACATCAGAGCTTTATAGAAAGGGTATACCCTCTCCCTGCTCTTTGAGGTGCTGCTTCTATGTATGCAGTTCCAATTTATTGACACACTTTTGGTGTGGGCATTGCGTCAGTTCAAGCCTATATCTGATAGGCTGTTGATCATCTCTAGCATTAGCATTTTGGCATTGCTGCTTTTCTCAAGTGTGTCCCATTAAATACCAGTCTAGATTGTCCCCCTCCCCAGATGTTGTCAGTTGCATCGTTCTGGTTGGATCACTGAATTTCTGCTCCTATTTCTGAGTCCCATTGTGTTATTTATCTGTCCTCCCTAGTGTTTGCAGCGCCTCCCAGTTTGGTAGCATGTGCATGTTGGATGAACCCAGACACAGCACCAATATATGTGGTCTCTGCTGAACATCTTGTGTTCCTTCCCTCAACCTTATCCTGGTGCCTTTCCTCCTTACCCCTTTGAATCCATTTCATGTCATGCAGATGCTACCCACATCAGTGTGCTACATTGATGAAGCTGGGAGATCATTTGTGCTGCTTACATGGTGGTTTATGTCATGTGGGACAACATTGGCCTCTGGGATGAAAACCTGATCACTTCCCCCAGATCACTGTATAGAGGCAGATAGGCTGGCCATTCTTCTCAGCCAACACTGTCCTGGACCAGATTCGAACTGATGATGAACTGAAAAGTTCCCTATTTATTACTGATTCCAACACAAGAAACATTCCCTTTTCAATATTAATATTAGAATGTATAACCATTGGCTTGGGGTTGCTAGCTGTGGGTATCACCACACTTGTATGGGGGCCCTTCATAGTTTGTGCACTAGTAGAAACAGAATATTCTTCAGAGTCAGGACTGAGCAAGGAATGCATGTGTACCTGTTTCAGCAACTCTAAGGCTTCCATCCAGCAGAGGGCAGTGATGGGAATGCAGGAGAATGGCACTTTAATCTTCCTCGACACTCATTAATGGATCTCCAAGTCACTGTTTTTTGTTTCAGACCAGTTCCACAAGCCAAATACACAGAGAAGGGTTGGAACTTCATTCACAAGTTTAATTCTTATGCTAATGGTCTGAACGGGGATATAGGATGGCTTGCACACTATCTTCCACATTTTAATGATTTAACCAACCAACCAACCAATGGAGGTGCTAATGGCTCTTAACAGCCTCTTGTAACTATTTGCACTATCTACTCACTGTCTCTTTTTCCTTCTCTTCTCTCCCCCCCCCCCTTATTTATTCTTGAATCTGGACTTCTTATACTCCGGTCATCTGAAGAAGTGGGTTTTGCCCACAAGAACTCATGATACCATCTACATGTTTTGTTAGTCTTTAAGGTGCTGCTAGACTATTTGTTTAAGTTTTTACTGATTATTTGTCAGTTTCAAAAGCTCTATGAAATTATGCAGTTGAATTGCAGACACACAGAATTACATGTGCGGTAATCAGAAAGAAATAAATTTTGCATCTGAGATTTCCTCAGCTGACTCCAAAGATCATGTGGCTGAAAGTTTTAGGACTCAGTGATTATCTGTGCATCTCCCCTTGTCTGTGTTCCATCCAAGCGCATTGCTTGTCACCATCTTCTCACTCCACCTACTGGGCATTTCACCACACTGGGTACTAGATCTTGTAATGGTTCTGTTTCCCCAACTCCTTGTTGGGTGATGCTTTATGCTCTTCATTTTTGCAGACACTGTACTGCAGTGCCTTTGTTCTCTCTTCCCGTTTGCCTCCTTTAGTGGACTGCAGCAGCTGGATTTTTGTCTAAGTTGCTTCTGCTGCTTTCTCTTGAAACAGAGCCAGCATTTCCTCTCCTGACGACATCTCTTCCCATGCATTTTACACAGTCTTCTGGATTTGGAGCCCTAGTATTTCCTGACCTCAGCTGCCCTCCACCTCTGAATTTTCAATGTTTTTCCCCATGGAGGGTTGCTATTTAGGAGCCAGTGACAGAGTAGAAGATTTTAGGCGTTTCCCCTCTAGTTTAACAAGTTTGTCTCCTCTGAATATTCAGCAGTTCTTAGGGAGCTATTGTGCAGCAAGGTACATGCTTGTGAGCTAACCCTTTTCTTCCACACTGTAAATTCTTAATGCAGCAGGTTCCTTCTTAATGTAGGGTGACTGGTCGCTTGTGAGCAGGCAAAGCATGCTGCAGTCAGCTAGTATGAGTCTGCAGAGTAGCTGGGGAGCTGGATTGGGAATCAGAAGCTGCCACGGTCCTGCTGGGTGACTTTGGGCAAGCCATTTCCCTTCTCTGTGCCTAGATGGAGTAATTGCACTTCCCACCTTTCTTAAAGTGCTTTCAGATCTCTGGCCTGAAGTCTTTTCCCAGCTGGTTTCATTAGTATCCTAGTAGCAGCTGGGTCAAAGAGAGACAGGGAAGCAGAGGAAGTGAACATTATAGGCATTTAGAGGTGAACATCAGCATCTGCTTTCCCCTTCACCTGTGCACCCTTTTCCGAGCCAAGGGGTCTCCTGGCGCCTTTGAAGAATCCCTGGCAGTGTCCCTCTTTCAGCCTGCCTGTCAGCCTCATGTGCTAGAAGAAGACAGTACATACCCTCGGAAGGAGGACTGCTGAATTTTCTCTTGCCGTGGAGCAGGTGTTAGGGAGTTTTAAGAAGGAAGACTTGAACATGGCAAGGAAGATAGCAGCAGTCTGAAAGAATGCTGTAAAGAGGCTTGTTGAAAGTCTAGATTGGACTTGGCCTGGAGACTGACTGAGACTGAGGAGCAGGGATGGTTTGTGTTCCTTGAAACCAGAAATGAAATGGGGAGAGTGAAAGTCTGTCCAGGTAAGTGGAGAAGCACCTGAGCTCATTTTGAGCCTCTTTAAAAGAGCAGAAATCCTGTGTACAGCAAAGCCTGGCCCAGATCCTGCTGGTGGAACCTCACTGGAGTTACTGAAGCACAGAGTAGCTTGCAGGATTGGAGCCCCAGGTTGGAACAAATGCTCAGCTGGTAAAGTGTCTGCTGCAAATAACAAAGGCAGAGGGAGGCTATTGGAAAGGTACATGGAGTCTCTGTAAGAAACTAGATGAGTCATGGCTTTTGTCCTTACCACTATCAGAGAGGGGACGGGCTTTAGGGGGGAGAGGGGAAGTAGAAGAGAGGTTCAATGCATTTTGCTTTGATTTATTTGGTATCCATTTTTACTGGACAGGAAGACAGCAGGGGGACTGGAATTCTTATTGCAAAAGTTTATTCCATGAGCAAAATGTGGCCTAGCAGAGAGTACAGGCAATAATTTTTGACCAGGGGCCACTTCAGAAATTTTTGAAGTGGCCCTGGGACATCCTGGAAGGGGCAGGACCAGGACACTTCCATGCTTCTCCGCCCACAGACCTGATTGGTCTGTGGGTGAAGAAGCATGTGAAGTCTTTGCCCCTCCCCCCGAGAGAACTGCCAGCTGTCATGAACAGCTGGCGGTTTCCTCTAGGCACCTGAGCCCCTGGCTGTGGGAGGAGACTTTGCGCACTCCCCCTTCCTCCCCCTCCCCCGAAGTCAATCAGAGCATGCAAAGTCTGCCCCCACCCCGCAAAAGAGCACCGCACTTGGTTACCCACTGGCTGAGCAGCACCTGGCAGTTGACTCTTAAGTGCCAAGCCCCTTGCTGGGCAGGAGGAGACTTCACATGCTCCCCCACCCCCAGACCAATCAGGCCTTGGGGGTGAGGGGAGTGCACAAAGTCTCCTCCTGCACCGCTCCCGGTTCTGTACGGCAGAGCAGGGTGGGAGGAAATTTTGCGCGCTTCCCCCTTCCCCCCAGGCCCTGATTGGCCTGGGGGCAGGGGGCGTGCGAAGTCTCTTGCTCCCTGCCCTTCCGTGCACAGCGCTTAGTGTCAACCGCCAGGGTTGAATTTAGGTGCCACATGCTTCCCCATCCCTAGGCCCTGATTGGCCTGGAACCGGGGAAGTGGTAGGACCTCCGTGGGCCAGATCAATCCACTTGACAGATCGAATCCAGCCCTCAGGGGCCTTTTTGCCCACCCCTGCGCTGGATGAACCCGGCCCCTGTGCCAATTAAACCCTCACACCACAACAATTCCATTGCACTGTACAGTGCTGCGGCGCCATTTCAGGTCATGTGCTTCTGTTCTGATTGGTTCTCAGTAGCACCTGGGCACCCCAGCTGTGCAGCAGGATGTCACTGCACTGGGCAGACACAGCACAACGCAATGGGCCCTGCTTCAAGGAACTTACTCTGTAAGTAGCCTGTGGGCTATTTATTCTGATTCCTTTCCCAACAAGCCCTGCATCTTGTGCTTTGTTTCTTCCCACTGGGGCCTTTCCTTGGTGGGGCTATGGACAGGGTGAAAGTGAGGGGGCATGCCCAGTTCAAACAGCGCAGCTCTCCCTCTCCTGCTACCAGCAGACTGCATGTCCCCCGCCTTTCCCCACAGCACAGCCCTTTCTTTCCCTCTGCCCTTTTGCTGGTGCAGCGGGAGCGCCCCTTTCTAGTCCAGTCTATGGTAGCCACTGTGCAGTTACTGCACTTGGGGAATCTGATGCCATTTAGCTCCATGCCCAGATGAGATGGGGCAGCGTTTTAGTAACTCCTGGCCCCTTAGCCACAGGGAGATGGTGCCGCTGAGCTGTCCAGTGTCTATTCCTGCTTTAACAAGATGCAGTGAGTCATGGAGAGTTCACTCCCCCGGGGGGTATCTGGCATTGGCCACTGTCAGAAGACAGGATACTGGGTTAGATGGACCTTTGGTCTGACCTAGCATGGCTGTTCTTATGGAGAAACCCGCCAGAAATTGTGCTGCGCTAATGTGCTGCAGGCAGGCTCAGGAACAGAAAACAGGTCTCGGCAGGCCTTGCTCTGCTGTTATGTAGTAGATGGGGATGCATGTCTCATCTTGGCAGCAGCGGAGATAAGGCTGTCTGCACCGTTGGGCACTGTCTTGGGGTTAGCATTGTCAGCTCTTCCACTGCTTTTATCGGATCTTCTGGCTGGGTGAGTTTGTGCCTGGGTGGATGGCAGTAGGTTTTGGGTTGTTCATCCTGGGACTTGATAACATTTGTCTGGCCTGATCTGCGTTCAAGCATTTAACCTGTATGTATTGCTCGTTCCCTCACGTAGGGAACAAGGGTTTTCCAGCCAGCAAGCTGAATCCCACAGAAAGTAAGGAACGCGTGTAGTGGCATGTATCTCCCAAGAAACCTGGGGGCAGGTGTAGATGGAAAGCTGGATTCAGCCAGGACACAGAGCAGCTTCCACAAGTGTACACCTGGGGCAGAAAGTGCACTAAAGGGGGGAATTGTGGCAGGCCAGAACAGCCACAGTCCCCCTCCTATAGGGTGGCTGCTATGGGGCAGCACTGCCTGAAGGTCCCATGGTTTTTGTCAGAACAGTTAGGCAGTGCCTTGGCCAGTTGACTGCTGGTGGATTTGAAAGCTGCGATGCCCTGCTGAAAACCCTCAGGGAATGTAGTGGGAGTTGCTGTCACCTGTTCTTCCTTGGAGAGCAGGTAGACTGCAAAGTCTGAACATAAGAACATAAGAATGGCCATACTGGGTCAGACCAAAGGTCCATCTAGCCCAGTATCCTGTCTGCCGACAGTGGCCAGCACCAGGTGCCCCAGAGAGGGTGGACCGAAGACAATGATCAAGCGATTTGTCTCCTGCCATCCCTCTCCAGCCTCTGACAAAGAGAGGCCAAGGACACCATTTTATCCCCTGGCTAATAGCCTTTTATGGACCTAACCTCCATGAAATTATCTAGCTTCTCTTTAAACTCTATTATAGTCCTAGCCTTCACAGCCTCCTCTGGCAAGGAGTTCCACAGGCTGACTACACGCTGTGTGAAGAAGAACTTTCTTTTATTAGTTTTAAACCTGCTACCCATTAATTTCATTTGGTGTCCTCTAGTTCTTCTATTTAGGGAACTAATAAATAACTTCTCTTTATCGGCCCTCTCCACACCACTCATGATTTTATATACCTCTATCATATCCCCCCTCAGTCTCCTCTTTTCTAAACTGAAAAGTCCCAGTCTCTTTAGCCTCTCCTCATATGGGACCCGTTCCAAACCCCTAATCATTTTAGTTGCCCTTTTCTGAACCCTTTCCAAGGCCAAAATATCTTTTTTGATGTGAGGAGACCACATCTGTACACAGTATTCAAGATGTGGGCGTACCATAGTTTTATACAGGGGCAGTAAGATATTCTGGGTCTTATTTTCTATCCCTTTCTTAATAATTCCTAGCATCCTATTTGCCTTTTTGACTGTCGCTGCACACTGTGTGGAAGTTTTCAGAGAACTGTCCACGATAACTCCAAGATCTCTTTCCTGATTTGTCGTAGCCAAATTAGCCCCCATCATACTGTACGTATAGTTGGGGTTATTTTTCCCGATGTGCATTACTTTACACTTATCCACATTAAATTTCATTTGCCATTTTGTTGCCCAATCACTCAGTTTGGTGAGATCTTCTTGGAGTCCCTCACAGTCTGCTTCTGTCTTGACTATCCTAAACAGTTTGGTATCATCTGCAAACTTTACCACCTCACTGCTTACCCCTTTCTCCAGATCAGTTATGAATAAGTTGAACAGGATTGGTCCTAGGACCGACCCTTGGGGGACACCACTAGTTACCCCTCTCCATTCTGAAAATGTACCATTTATTCCTACCCTTTGTTTCCTGTCTTTAACCAGTTCTCAATCCAAGAAAGGACCTTCCCTCTTATCCCATGGCCATATAATTTACACAAGAGCCTTTGGTGAGGGACCTTGTCAAAGGCTTTCTGAAAATCTAAGTATACTATATCTACTGGATCCCCCTTGTCCGCATGTTTGTTAACCCCTTCAAAGAACTCTAATAGATTAGTAAGACAGGATTTCCCTTTACAGAAACCATGTTGACTTTTGTCCAACAAATTATGTTCTTCTACATGCTTCACAATTTTGTTCTTTACTATTGTTTCGACTAATTTGCCCGGTACTGATGTTAGACTTACCGGTCTGTAATTGCCCGGATCGCCTCTAGAGCCCTTTTTAAATATTGGTGTCACGTTGGCTACCTTCCAGTCATTAGGTACGGAAGTCGATTTAAGAGATAGGTTACAAACCACAGATAATAGTTCAGCAATTTCCCATTTGAGTTCTTTTAGAACCCTTGGATGAATGCCATCCGGTCCCGGAGATTTGTTAACATTAAGTTTTTCTATTTGTTCCAAAACCTCCTCTAATGACACTTCAATCCGGGACAGTTCCTCAGATTCATCACCCACAAAGGACGGTGCAGATTTGGGAATCTCCCCAACGTCCTCAGCCGTGAAGACTGAAGCAAAGAAATCATTGAGTTTCTCTGCAATGGCTTTATCGTCCTTGATTGCGCCTTTTATAGTTCGATCGTCTTGGGGATCCACAGGTTTTTTAGCAGGCTTCCTGCTTCTAATGTACTTAAAAAACATTTTGTTATTTCTTTTTGAGTTTTTGGCTAGCTGTTCCTCAAAATCTTTTTTTGCTTTTCTTATTACATTTTTACACTTCATTTGACAGTGTTTATGTTCCTTTCTATTTATCTCACTAGGATTGGACTTCCACTTCTTAAAAGATGCCTTTTTTGTCCCTCACTGCTTCTTTTACATGGTGGTTAAGCCACGGTGACACTTTTTTAGGTCTCTTGCTATGTTTTTTTAATTTGGGGTATACATTTAAGTTGGGCCTCTATTATGGTGTCTTTAAAAAGTTTCCATGCAGCTTGCAGGGATTTGGCTCTAGTCACTGTGCCTTTTAATTTCTGTTTAACTAGCCTCCTCGTTTGTGTGTAATTCCCCTTTTTGAAATTAAATGCCAGGGTGCTGGACTGCTGAGGTGTTCTACCCACCACAGGAATGTTGAATGTTATTATATTATGGTCACTATTCCCAAGCGGTCCTGTAACGGTTATTTCCTGGACCTGATCCTGTGCTCCACTCAGGACTAAATCGAGAATTGCCTCTCCCCTTGTGGGTTCCTGCACGAGCTGCTCCAAGAAGCAGTCATTTAGGCCATTGAGAAATTTTATCTCCGCTTCTCTTCCTGAGGTGACATGTACCCAGTCAATATGGGGATAATTAAAATCCCCCATTGTTATAGTGGTCTTTATTCTGGTAGCCTCTCTAATCTCCCTCAGCATTTCAATGTCAGTATCGCTGTCCTGGTCAGGTGGTCGGTAATATATCCCTACTGCTAATTTCTTATTATTGGAGCATGGAATTACTATCCATAGCGATTCTATTGAACATGTTGATTCACTTAATATTTTTATTTCATTTGATTCTACATTATCTTTCACATACAGTGCCACTCCACCACCCACCCGGCCTGCTCTATCCTTTCGATATATTTTGTATCCTGGTATGATTGTGTCCCACAGATTTTCCTCATTCCACCAGGTTTCAGTGATGCCTATTATGTCAATCTCATTTAATACTAGGTACTCTAGTTCACCCATCTTATTAGTCAGACTGCTATGTGTGTTCTCAAGAAACCCCCTTCTGAGCTGCGAGAATTATGTGGTTGTCTCGTCTGAGGCCTCGTCTGCATTAGAAAATTAGCTTGTGTTAACCACATCACGCAGGGTGTGAAAAGTCTACACTTCAGAGCAGCGCTGTTAACCCAGCCTGAGTGCCCATGTATACTAGCACTAGGTCAGTGGGAGAACTCTTTCTCAGCCGAGCTGCTGACTTGCGGGGAGATGGGTTACCTACACCAATGGGAGAACCCCTCTTGTTGGTGTAGTGTCTACACTGAAGCCCTGCAGCTGTGTCACTGACATTTTAAGTATAGACAAGCCCTTCGTTCTCCCTTGGTGTTTGCTGCTGAGGTTCAGCTCTGTTTCCAGTAGCTTCATTTATTTTTGGCATTTCTCTTGGCAGCATGCTCATTGCATCGACCTGAGCTTTTCTTAGTTCTTCTTTTGGCTATCTGAAGTTCCCTTTTCTAGAGGTCTGTTTCCCAGCACGAACTTGGTCATTTGGAGATTTTAGTTCCCTCTTTTAGAAGACTTTTCTGTTCAGTTTCCATCCGGTTCGGTTTTATTGGTTCGTTCTGCATGCAATCAAAGGGAATTTGTGCTAGTTAATTTCATGGCAACATATAGTTTCAACTTGACATCCTTGCCTGCAGTTCTAAGCTGTCATTTAGGGTCAGATCCTGCCAGGCGCTGAGTGCTTTCATGCTCTTTTGACGCTGGTAGGAGTTAAGGATGCTTGGCGTTTTTCTGCGTGTGCTCAGCACTTTGTGGGATCCATCCCTAGGGCTGGTGATTTGATGATCATGGAACAGATTGTTTGCTCTCCCTCTTTGTAGCTCCTGAGCTATAACTTCTTGTGGCTTTTCTCAACTTGTTATTTCTACATTAGAAGCTTCTCCTTTTTTCCAGTTCATGAGAGATCCTTGGTATTTTGGTCACATTTGTGACTCTGACACTTTCTGTCTTGATTTCTGTGAGTCTTCAGATTTGAGCAGGCTGCCTTGGATCCTTGCTGTCCTGTTCTGAAGAATAGCCACAGTTGCTAATGTGCTACCAGCCTTGACTGCTGGATGCAATGTGCATGCGGCGATTTGTCTGCCATCACCATTGCCTCTAGCATGAGTGGTTGTGAAGAATGTCAAGGTGCTTGGATGTTAGGGTGCGGTCGAATCCGTGGCCGCCTCGTGAATGTCGTCTATGCAGATCTGGTTATGACTGCATTGAGATGGGTCCCGCAGTCCTTGAATGGGAAATGCTCTCTTCAAAGTCAATAGTGGTCTGGTCTGTGAGACCCTGGCCTCAGCTTTGAAGAGTGGCTTCTAACTTTGAATGCCTTGTTTTTTGGGTGTCCAGTTTGAGACACCAAGGGGCTGATCTTCAGAGGCACCAAGATTCTCCAGGTCTTGCTGGCCTCCATCAGAGCTGTGAGCGGTCAGCTACTTTGAACACCTAGTCGTCTGGGCCAGATTTTCAGAAGAGCTCAGCTCCCACTTAGGCTCCTGGGGCAGTCACAAAACCACTCAGAATGTGGTGGGGGGGCTGAGCTCTTCGGAAAATTTGGCCTTGTGTATCTCAAGTGGAGCACCCAGATGTTCTGGGCACTTTTCAGACGATAGCCTGTTTCCCTTCCATTGGGGCTGCAGAGACAGTGTCTTAGTGTTTGTATAGAGATCTGATGCAAGGTGCTAGGGAAGTGCAGGGTCTCCAGATGCTTCCCCTCCTCCTGGAGTAGTGTGAATAGGTTTCTTCTCCCTTCTGTTTGCCTGGCAGTGTTGTAACCCATCTGGGTGGGTGAGGCAGAGAGGAAGAGTCAGGGAGCAATCTCTGCATTCTCCCCATTACCACCCAGGTGATGCTTACCAGGTACTAGTTAACTGGTACCCGGGAGCAGCCCCTTGCCTGCGGCCTGCCATGGTTGGAGGGCTGCTCCAGCCACACAGGGGTCGAGAGCCAGGCCTCTGCATGGGGTGAGGGGGGTGGAACAGGAGCCGGCTGTCCCACTTAATCAGTTAACCGGTTAAACCTAAGGTTTAACCAGTTAACCGATTTAACCGGGATTTTACATCCCTTGTCCACACAGCACCAATCCCCAGCCTAGTGCTGGGACTAGGAAGATGCTGTGGTGGTGCGGATACTGCCATTTGGATGAGCTGTGAAACACAGGCCTGGATCACTTGTGATTGTTAAAGGCCCTTGGACACTCCATGGATGTCAAGCCCATCCTCGCCTAGAGAAATTGAAAACTCTGGGATGTCCCTCTTGGCTCCAGATTCGCTTGGTCTCTCCCATTAGGAAACAAAATCCATCTTTCTCTGAAATCAGTTTAACAATCTCTCTCCTGGTTTAAGTGAGCTCTGACAACAGTGAAGGATTGAGGATTAAAGAGCTGTCATCTTTGCAGCCTGTCGTGCAGGGCTTAGTTCTCTGGTCCTTTTCTAAAACCACTGAATGCCATGTTCAGCATGATGGTGGCTACTAGCAGCTGTGTCCACCTCAAGACAAGTCTGAGATAAAGCACTCCCAAGAGATCTTCTGGAAGCTGGAGGCAAGGCAGTATTCTGGACATGTTCATCTTGGTACCCAGGTCACATTTCAATTTAGTAGATGCAATCCCTATTTATCTCTTTAGAAATGGGATTCTTCTCCCCCCGGCCTGTCTACTACTGTTGCTGCCATAATCAGCTGCCCTGTTCCATCCCAGAGGTGGCAGCCCTTCGGTGTTGTGATTCCTATGTACAGTTTGCAAATGGAATGAACGGGGCTATAAATGTAAGTTGTGGTCATTAGTTAATATTGTATTAACTCCCATGCTCCTCTGCGTACCACAGCCAGGGCCACCACTTCTCATCTGAGTGTCCTGTTTTAGCTGTGCTAAATTGCAGATTCATATCCTGTTTGGAGCCTGGCTCATCCTTGCTAAGCATGTACAGTGACTCGTGACAGTTAGTCATCCTGGGGAGCAGGTTCTGTATGGCACTGCACAGCCCCCTCTGCTGTCTGTGATCGTGTGTGCAGCTGCAAAGCGTGCATTTGGTTAGGAGAGGCTTCCTGTGCATGGCTGGAGAGAGTTAACATGCCCACTCTGTGCCCAGGGAGGGGGCATTCATATCCACTATCACCAGGAAGGGACAGCCAGTGACATCCCAAAGGGTGTGGCCCGGAGTAGATATGCTGGTGGAGCCAGGCATATAGGCAGCTCGGGTTGCTGAATTCCTAGCACTGGGGTCTACAGCCTGGTTTGTGCTAGGTGACATGGACATTCTCACTGGGTCTCCTCCCTTCCCTTAGTCCTACTTCCTCCTCCCCTCCCCCTACGCTCTCCTCCTCCCTTCTTTCTTCTCTCTGTCCCCCAACTCCCTGCACTGCCCTTGTTGCCTCACTTCCCTCCTGTGAGGGCAGGGGATGGTCCTGCCCCTTCCTCTGAGTGACCAGCACCAGAGCCCCCGACTTACTGCCCAGGCCATCTAGAGGCTCTAGCTCTGTTGGCTGCTGGCCCCTTGCCCCTCCTGTCCACAGTGTGGGATACATGTGCCCCTTTCTGCCCCCTGCATGTGTCAGGCCTGGATTTTTGGGGGACAAGAGTTGTGCAGGACAGATTGTTCCTGAGAAACTAAAGAAGTAACTCCCCGCTGTAGACAGCCTGGTGCTGCAAATCTACTTTTTATTTCAGTCACTGGGCCTCTGAACACCGAGTGGAATCCTGCTGCAAGTGCTCAGGCATCAGGCGGCCCATTCAACGGTGGGCATGGCACAAGGAGAGCAAGCAAAGCAACTGGATCGGGCTTCCTGCACACCACAGTGCGAGTGTCTCTGACTTGGGTAGTTGCTGTCATAAATTTGAAACTGACTTTATTAAATGGACTAGTAATGGGATTTGCTCTTTGATGGGTGTAACCAGAACTGTTGTTAGGTAGTCATGGAGACGCGGAGGTTTTTATGTTGATAGTCATGGGACATAGCACAAGAGCCTCCCTTAACTGACATATACACAGGTGTTATTACCCACAGTTACAGCCCAGGGGCTTTCTTCTCCTTGCTAGCGTCCCATCTGGCCAACCTGCACTTTCTAAAGGGGTGTCTCAGCCAGGGCCATTCCTAAATGGGTGCAGGGCTCAAAACACCCGCCTCTGCCCCAGGCTCTGCCCCTGTTCCATCCCCTTCTACTCCCATTGCACCTCTTCGCCAAACCCTTCCCCCAAGCGATGTGACCCAGGGAGTTACAGGGGGCCTAGCACTGGCAGCAGGGGTTGGGTTTCCCCTCACTCACTGTGGCAGTGGGAAGCAGATGCCCCAGCTCTAGCCTACTCTGCTCCCATGAGCGACCCAGCTGGGAAATGGCTGACCAGAGCAGGTTAGGGTAGGGGTGCTCTGCTTTCCGCAGCTCCTGCCATCGCTGGTGCGTGTGGGGGCTGGAACCACCCCTGCTGCTGGTTCCAGGCCTTCCTGGTAATCCCCCAACCCCCTGTGGGGCCTCCCAAAGCACAGGGCCCAGAGTGGCTGCCCCAAACTGTCCAATGGACGGGATGACTCTGGTCTCCGCAACTGCGCTCCTCGGTAGCGCTGGGACAGTTTGACTCTTGCACTACTGCTACTGAGACCTTCACTTGATAGCTGAATCTTGCCATCTGTTGGTACATTTCTTTCGGTTTTAAAATTTATAATATTAGCAGGCCAGAGATTTTTTTTTTTTTTTTAAATCAGGACACGTTTTGGGTGTAGGCGGAGCATGCAGCTCTCACAGTGTTGTGTGCAATCAGCATGCACCTCACTTCACGTGCCCTTGCTTTATGCGCGTGTCACTTCAGTAATACTTATAATTAAAAATGACACAGCTGGAAACCAGCAGAACCTGGCAGCCCTGCGCAGGGGCAACAGTAAACAAAATGTCTTGTGGGCCACTCCTAGAACCCCCACGAGCCACATGTGGCCTGCAGGTTGCCCGCCACTGATGAGACAAGCAGCCTCTTCATCGGAACTGTGACTAGAGGGGACAAATGCAGCTGCTTCTTGTACAAATTGGGCCTGTTGCTGCAGTTACTATGGGTGTTAAGGACAATGGTTCATACCTGTAAATTTGACCCACCATGCCTCTCCTGGAGTTCCTAGCTCCAATGTTGGTTGAGAATAGTGCTTCCCTGCTGTGGGAACACAACATACCTTCTTCCTTCAAAGACATGGCAGTTAGGGTTCTGCTTAAGACACCATTTCAGTTCTGTCAGTTCTCACCCTGTCTCTAATCTTCCCCTCCAAGGGACACTTGAGAAGGAAGATGGCCAAGTCTGACTAGACAACTCTGACGTAATCTGGACGAGCCTTCATATTTCCTTCATCCTTGGCAGATGGACTTATGAGTTGGTACAGAGATGGTTCTAACCTCATTGGTTGCGGATTTCTTTCTTGCAATGGACAAAGATCAGATGTCTGCTGACTCTCAGGAGTCAGCAGCCTTTGATATCTGTGGTATAAGCACCCTGGCTTGGGTGGTTTTGTCCTTTCCTCTCCAAATGTCAAAGCCTGTTCCCATTGAGCTCAATAGCAAAACTGCTTTTGATTTCAATGGGAACAGGATTTGGCCCCAAAAGAGCAGGGAATGTGATTTTGATCAATTGCTTCTCTGTCCAGAATAAGGATGTTAAGTATCTGGTAATTGACTAAACAAATAGTCAATGCATTTTTGCATCAACTATTCGATTAGTCAGTAGGGCGTCTCCGCGTTTGAAGTGTAGCTATGGCCCTAGGGCTGTTGCTACACTTTAAAGGTGAAAGTGCAGAAGCCTGGGGTCAGCTGGGAACTCCCCTGCTGATCCTGGGCTCCATGCGGCGCTGCCACTTTGAAGTACCCCCTCTTCTCTCCGCTTGCTGCCTCTATCTGATAGAGGCAGCAAGGGAGGTGGGGAAACGACTAGTTGTTCACATCCCTAGTCCAGAGACAGTTTCCATGTTCTGCCTGGCGAATTTTTATTGCCCTTCCTGTATGTCTTGCTGAGGAAAATAATCAAACAATTTGGGCTGTAGTTCTACCAAGATGCACATGGCACACACAGCTCTGTGCCTCTTTTCCATCAAACCCAGATGGCTCTGCATCTTTGCTTTCCTAGTGCCCGGCAGAGAGCAAGACTGAGCAAAAGGCAATCTGGCAGAAGCTTAGTTTGGCCATAAAGGAGGCACCAATCATGCGTTACAGGATAGTGGGGTGATTGCCCTGCCTAGCCTCCTTTCAGTTAAGAAGTTTTCAATTTGGGGCGCTGCTGGATCCTCAGTGAGCTGTGGGAGTTCAGGTGGTGCTAAGGGGGTGTCAGAGGGGCTGGGGTGAGGGTGGGGGCCCCAAGCTGGGGTGAGGTCACATGCATCCCCCTTTGCTCCTCCAATGAGTGCAGTAATGGCAAGAAATGATTTCTACTCTCACCACCAGTTTCCCACTGAATTGTAGCTGTTACTGGGGAGGGCAGGCTAAAGAGATCAGCCAGGCCACTGCTGGCCTATCAGTGTCACCGGACCATCACCCTAGCAGCTCCTTTCCACTCCTACCCCACAAAGAGGTCATGTCCTAGCTGCCCTCCCCAGTAACAGCTACAATTCAGTGGGAAACTGGTGCTGTGAGTAGAAATCATTTCTTGCCATTACTGCACTCATTGGAGGGGCAAAGGGGGATGCATGTGACCTCACCCCAGCCTGGGGCCCCCACACTCTCCCCATCCCCTCTGACATCCCCTTAGCACCACTGAACTCCCACAGCTCACTGAGGATCCAGCAGTGCCCTAAATTGAAAACTTCTTAACTGAAAGGAGGCTAGGCAGGGTGATGGGCCGGTGACACTGATAGGCCAGGTGCCCCTGGCCTTACTGAACACTGACTGCATTAGTCTAGCTCATAGGCACGTGTTCACGTTGTTGAACTAGGTGGTAAAGTTGCAAACACGTGTTTAGAAAAGTAGCTGTAGCCCATGTTAGATTGGTGGCGACTACTGGGGAGGGACACAATAGGGTACTGTCCATGTGACTGCCTCCCCATGCCACACCTAGCTCTACCTTTCACCCCACTCCCACACCACCCCTTTCCCCAAGTCTCCATCCCCAAGCCACATGGCCCAGGGGACTAGTGGGGAAGAGCCTCTGGCACCAGCAGTGGGGGTTCCCCCCCACATTCACAGTCAGTAAGTGGGGTGGGGGAGGGGGGGGAGTAGAGTGACCTGGCCTCAGCCCACACTGCTCCCTCAGCTCCCAATTGCATCACTCCACTTCCTATTACTGCTGGTGAGCATGTGGACAGTTTGTGCCATAGACCCCTCCCCCAAGCAATGTGGCTGGGAGCTGGGGAGGGGGGAATGGAGCGGGCTAGAGCTGGGTAACTCCACTTCCTGATGCTGCCAGAGAGTGCAGGGGAGACCCCTACTGCTGACACCAGCCCCCCGGCTAGTCTCCTAGGCCCTGTGAGGCTCCCCAAAGTGCAGAGCCCAGAGTGGCTGGACAAACTGTCCTTAAGATGGAATGGCTCTGTCCACTGGCTGCTGGTCCCTTGCCCCTCCCCTCACAGTGTTGGTGGCATATGTCCCCTCTCCCCTCCCTGCATAGCCCCTACTGAAGATCATAGATAGAGACTTGGCTCTAAAACTGTAAAATCAACAGTGAGGAGAGAAGTAATCCCTAGTGTGAAATACTAGTTTGCCACACGAGGTCTCATTTCCTGCCCAAGAAAAGAAGGCCCATAGATACCAGGTGAGGCATTGCAGAATATCCGAGGACAAACTGCTTTGTTGTTTGTTTGTTTTCCCCCTCCAGTCATGAACGGGGGTTGTGCATGTGGAGTCATTCCATCAGCTTGAACTCTGGGGGAAACGAATAAAAATCCCTGCCAAGGAGGAATTGTATCTTTAGGCTGCTTGAGTGAGGGGCATGGGGTGCTAAACAGAAGTAAAAGATCTGCAGTGTTTGGCCAGGGTTAGCCCTTAAAGACATACAGAGCTTGCTTATTAGGGAAGCAACTACCACCTTTTGGAACCGAAAATGGGAACTCTGTGTACCAAGGACTCCCGAGCTTCTTTGTCCCAGTTATAAAGCTTGGCTACAAGGGTTGGCTTTGGTGTAAGATCTAAAGTGCAGTTGATCGGGGTCAGTCCTTGGGGACTGGGAGGAACCTGGAGGGTGAGAGGCTAAGAGGCATTGGGAGACTGCCAGAGGAAGGTGCCGCACCTGGAAGAGCCCATCCCCAGTGGCCAGGAGGCCCCTTGGTGATGAATCCCCTCTGGTGCGGCACCTCCAACAAGGCAGTTATAGTAACTTTTCTGAGCTTCAGCCATCAGTGTCTTATCAGGGAACCGGGGTGGGGGTGGGGCAGGCTATTGGTCAAGACACTGTCAGAGGAAGTTGGGGAGCTGATAAATCTTGGGGTCAAAGTCTCCTGGCTTACCGCTTGCCTCAGTAGTGCAGCAGAGCTGTTAATGTGTAACTCTGGGAGAAGCTAGGCCTATAAGAGCTCCTGCGGGGATGCGTACCTGAGCCGGATCCTCAGCAGCTCTCAGCAGTGTCTGCCCAGCGCCAGCAAGGAGGATGTCTGTAAGGATCACTATGTCTCTCCGGGAGCTCTTTCCTTTGCTTGCTCTCCGCTAGTCACCTGTAGTGCTCTGCTCTCACATCTGCCTTTGTCCCTGCTGTCATCGCTACGGCTCCCTGGCTCATTTCCACTCCCCTTGCTGGCTCTCCAGTTCCCATGCCTACTCCCACCACCTGCCCCATGCCAAGCAAGGTCTGCGGAGTGCCAGGGTGGTCCTGGCTTAGGGCCAGGAGGTGGCACCTAGTGGGTGCAGGTCCTGTCCTGCCTTTATCCCAGCTCAGGTGGCATTGCTGAACCTCATTCCCTTTCACTGTGGGGGGCATGTGTCCCCTGGGGAGTCTCATGACATTGGGGTTCTCTGCCGCAGGAGAAATTTGAAATATTGAACCTGGATGTGAAGTCAGGGGCCAGCCTGAAGATAAAGGGCAAGATCTCCAATGATGCTGAGAAGTGAGTATGAGGAAGGAGCTGCTTCAAACAAGGGGGGTATGGGCTGCACAGAAGGGGGTGGTGCCCCAACTACTCTGACTGTACTGGGTGGTTGCATCTGATGCAGAGATCAGGCCTTCAGTTTGTCTGTCTATCTTGGTACTTTTAGAGTCTCAATCACCCTGTTAATTGAGTGCTGCACAAATACCCTTGTCCTGTCTGTATTATTTTATGGCTGGGGAAACTGAGGCACGGAGATTAAAGCTACTTGCCCATGGCCAGCCAGGGAATCTGCTGCAGGGCTGAGAGTTGAGCTCAGATCACCTGAGTCCCAGGCTGGTGCTTGAGCCACAGGCCTGACCTTCCTCCAGGGAAAGTCATGCTTGGTCTAGAAGCCCAACCCTTCCTAAAACTGGCTGGGTGGGACTCTCTGCCCCCATGGCATTGGTAAAAGGAGAGGTGGGAGAAGTAACTCAACTGCCCTCCTTTGGGCAGGGGTGGGGCTACTGCAGTGACAGTGCTGGCTCCTTGGGGGGATTCTCTGATGCCCACTCTGTTCCCCCCCCCCCCAGCTTTGTGATTAACCTTGGAAAGAGCGCTAGCGAGCTGGGACTACACTTCAACCCCCGCTTCAATGAATCCACCATCGTCTGCAACTCCAAATGCGCCAACTGTTGGCAGTCGGAGCAGCGCAACAACCACCTGCCGTTCTCCAAAGGCTCGGAGGTCAAGGTGAGGGGCTCCTGGGAAAGCAGGCTGGGGACGTGGCTGGAGGAGCTGCCAAATTCTTTGGGGGGGCCCCCTCTTCCTCTCCCGGCTGGTGTGTCTGCAGGTGCTATTTCTCCCTGTCAGCATCTCTGGCTCCTGCTGCTCTCCTGGTCAGCTGGCTCCGCTCCCAACCCTCACAGACCCTTTTCTCTCACCAGCTAGCCCTGGCCAGGCTAGAGGTTGCTTGTGACCAGTCTTCAAGTGCCCCATGTCTCTGCCCAGCAGGTGCTTACACCTTCACTGGGTGGAGAGGGCTGTAGGCAGAAGAGCCCTCTGTCCCCCGCACCTCAGATCTGTCTCCATCACAGTTCATTCCCTGCTCCCACCCCTTGTTCTCTTCCCTCCCGCCCCCAGTGCTTTATAGAACAAGACTCTAGGGCCCTGGGTGTAACCTCCTGGCTCCTTCCTCCTTGGGCAGCTCTTTGCTTGTCTCCTAGCATTGCACAGGGCACACTTAGATCACCCCATTTCTCTGCGGCTTGGGAACAGTTTCCTTCCCATTGCCCGGTGCTCCCTGGGCTGGGTGGGAAAGGGGAGGGCCTGTGGGCAGAAGATTCATTTTCAGTGATCAGTTATTAGTTTAGTTTTTTTGAAGAGTCCTGGGTCCACCCGTTCCCTAGACTGTTTGTGCAGAGGGGCTAGCAGGAGCATTTCCCCACTGTGGCTAACCCTAGTCACTTTCCCTGTTCTGAGCAAGGTGGATGCAGGAGCCTTATCTACGTCAGGGCTCCCTGCATTGACACTGCCAGTGCAGCTGAACCATAGTTAGCACACAGCTGTGTGGAAATGTTGTTCTCCCCCCTCCCCCCCACATCTACAAGTTCAGGTAGGAGTTCAGCCTGCTCAGACAAGCAGATGGCTCTGATTTCACTGGGAGTTAGGTGCCTACATACTTGTGAGGCTCAGGGCCTCTGACACCCAACCTTGCAAGGCATCTAGTGAACTCAGCACCATGCTTAAGGGCAGCAGGATTGGGGCTTCTCTGCCTGGGCAGAAGGGACAGGTGCGTGCTGTTGCCAGCCAGTTTGCTTTTCGTGCTAACTCCCTCCCCTTCCTGTCCTTTCCTTGCTCCCCCCTCTTGCAGTTTGTTGTCAGCTTCCTGGGAGACATGTTCAAGGTGAAGCTTCCAGATGGGCATGAGGTGGAGTTCCCCAACCGACACGGCTACGACAAGATCACCTATCTCAGCGTGAAGGGGGGGTTCAGGGTGATCTCCTTCAAACAGGATTGATGGGTCCAGCTTCCTCACCTTAATAAAGACCCCATGGAAAGGGTCATTTAATCTCAACTGCACTGACTTCTATGATGTCCTTGGCCTTTCTGCACCTGATAGAGGAAAGGTTCTAGTGGGAACACCCAAACTGGGGCTCCCTATCTGCTAGGAAGAGGCGGATGTCCTCCAATGGTCCCTCTAACTTTTCCGTCCCTGTGGAATAAATTTTGTTGTGGGCACCAAGGTGGTGCCCACTTCACAGATGGCAGTAGAAACACATGCTGCCTGCTGGGGGTGCTTTGCTAATCAGCTTAATGGCACCCAAATCTCTCCTGGGTGGCCACCCAAGCACTCAACATACAGCAAGCCCTGGATTGTGGCTATTCCAGGAGGACCTCTTCTCTCTGCACTTGTGGGTATGATTAGTGGAGAGGGGAGATGAAAACTTCTCTAGGGTACTAGAAGACAATGCTGCACTGAGTGTGCTGGCAGTCGATGAGTTCCCAGGCCTGAATACACAAAGGAGGGAAATGACTGTCAGGCAATGCTAGAGTATACTTTCAGCAGGGTGGGAGAGCCCAGGGTAGGTAGCTGGGTAAGAGGCTGGTTATGTGCTGCACCTGCAGAAGGCTCTGTCTCCAGGCTGGGCACACTTCCAGGTCAGGGGGGAGATCGTAGCCTCTCTGTGGTACTGTCAAATGTGGAATTTCCCCACCTGCTCGTGTGAGGTGGCTTGTCCCTCCTTCTGGTACCAGGCACAGCTAGTTGAGGATGCAACTGCACAGGTGTTAACCACAGCTTGCATCCTGCAAGAGATAAGGGGGAGTTTCCTCTGCCTCCCTTCACGCTTATCACTGCATCTCTTATGGGCTGGGAAATTCTAGCCAGGTTACCCATTACCCAGCCTTTCCCATACCTTATCTCAATCAGGCCTCTGGCATTCCTGGGGACTGAAACCTGTGCCAGTGTGTCATTTCAGCCCTGCCATTACCTAATATGGGTGAAACTGCTCTGGTTAAACAGTGACTCACTCCAGAAGTTCATATGTCACAGAGACAGTGACTGGAGAAAAGACTGGGTGGGAGCATTATGGATAACCCCTACCCCCAGACATTTGAAATATGCTAACAATCTTCAGTACTGGCAGGGGGACAAGTACAGGACAAGAGGTTCCCAGCACATGGAAAACAGACGTTCGATGTAACCAGTGCTTTTTTTTGGAGGGGGGGGGGAAGGTGCCGGTACTCTTTAAGACCCAGCCGACTGTCAGCCATTTTCATTACAGCGGTGTCAGTACTCTCTGTTCTTTCCAGGAAAGCTCTGACTGGAGGTACTGGTACTGCTTACTGGGCAGTACCATCACAAAAAAAGCACTGGATGTAACCCACACCTCAGAAAGGGATCAGGCGTCACCAGGTTAAAGAGGCTTCAGAGAAGACTTAACTTCTAACAAGTGGGGGTTAGGAAGAACAGGGAAGGCTCATCCAAAGGGTCACTCGCTGCAGAACAAATCACTTTAATAACATGTTATTCACCTATGGAACTCCTTGCTGCAGGAGTATGATGGATCAAGCACTAGGGCTGAACAGGTTGATAACTTTTGGAGCCAGCCTGGCTATAAGGGTAATTCAGGCTCTGGATACAGAGTGTAAACTGATCTCTGTAGGGGTCCAGATGGAATTGCCTCATCCTAGACAGCACTATTAGGGTTTTATTTTCCTCTGATGCCACACTTAGGGGTAGGACCCTACACAATTCACAGACCATTTTGGTCAATTTCATGATCATAGGTGTTTAAAAATTATAAATGGAATGTTTTCAGCTATTTAAATCTGAAATGTTACAATGTTGTAATTGTAGGGGTCCTGACCCCAAAAAAGAGTTCAGGGGCAGGGATTACTGGGGGGAGCTGTGGTACTAATATCTGTGCTGCTGCTGGCCATGGCGCAGAGCCGCTGAGAATGGTGGCTGATGGCTGGGAGCACAGCTCTGAAAGGTGAGCCGCCGCTGCAGCAGTAAGGGTGGCATGGTATGGTATTGCTACCCTTACTTTTGAGCTGTTGCTGGCAGGGCGCCTCCTTCAGAGTTGGGCGCCTAGCCAACAGGCACTGCTCTCTAGTCACCCAGCTCTGAAGACAGTGCAGAAGCAAGGCCAGCAATACTGCAGCCCTCTCCACCAGAACAACCTTGTGACCCCTGTGCAGCTCCCTTTTGGGACAGGACTCCCAGTTTGAGAAATGCTGATCTCCCCCAAGAAATCTCTATAGTACAAGGTAAAAGCACCCAAAAGACCCGATTTCGGGGGCTGTGATGTGTTTTTCATGGCTGTGAATGAAAGGGAGGGCCCTACATATGGGTCACAGCAAGAGGGCAGAGACCCAATGGGCTTGTCCAGTGATCTGAAATGGGGAAATAAATCCTATTTTCCCAGGCCTGGAAGTGCAGCTAATCCAAATGTGCAGTGGGAGCGGGGGTGGGGAAGTAGGCTGGAACGTGGGTGCATGTGGGGCTGGGGGGCACTGAGTCCCTGGAGTCTGAAAGTGCAGAGGGAGTGGATTAATTTGCTGCTGTTGTGCAGGCTGAAATCCTGGGGCTGGGGAAGATCACCAGAGGAGAGGCTTGTATCAAACATTTTTTAATAAGAACAATAAGAAGTGCACCGACTACAGAGACAGACAGCTGGGCTGTTCCTTGCGGGTGGCTCTTTGGTATGGGGCTTCTGTGACAATCCAGAATGAGCAGGGCGAAGGCGTGAGCCAGAGGCAGACCCTGGCTCCCAGGGAGGGGCAGTGATGGTTGCAGGCTCTGGCCTCTACACTCTAGAGCCCTGCTGGGCACCTGTAGCTCCAGTTTGCTTCAGCCCCTCTCCTTGGGGCAGCAGCCTCCCCACACGGCTGAGCAGCTGCCTGCAGTGTGGCTGATGGTACTGGATGAGCCTAGTCATCTAGGAGCTTCAGGGGCTGTGTGGGGAGCAGCAGCAGTGCAGGCTGCTAGGGCTCTTTCCCCTGCCCCCAGAGGTCGGGTATGAGGTGCTCACATGCTCCCTGATGGACACAGTCCCTGGGGCGACTGGGCAACGGGAGTGGATCCTGGATCTCTCCAGCCACAGCCTGGCAGCCTGTGGGCAAACAATGGGCATGCTGTACAGGCCGGCAGAATGAGCTCACGCCCCAGTCATTCCTGCGCCGGGCCGTGGCACAAAGCCCCCTCTGTGTGAGCGTGGCCGCAGGCCCCACAGCCTGAGCAGCAGCTCCTTCCAAAGAGGCTGCGTTGCCCAGAGACACAAGGAGCACAGTGAGCAGCCCCCACCCCACCCCTGGGAAAAGGACACTGGGAAGTGTGGTTGCGGGTAGGGGTGGGGGGAGGAGGGAGAGTTTAGACCCCTCTAAATACTGTCTGCGGGATCCCATCCCTGGAAGGTCTGCAAAGGCTAAGGGCAGCGCCCATTTCAACTGCCTGGGCTGAACATTTTCACACAGAGAAACTGTTCTTGGTCTAAGAAGGGGCGAAAGGGAGTGCTGGATTTTTGGGGGTGTTCCCTCTGGAGTATGGCGGAGGCTACACTGGAGGGCAAGGGCAGATGGACCCTGGCATCTCCCTCACTCTGCCTGATTACCAGAGTCGCAGCGCTGCCAATGCTAATGGCTTTCTTGCAACTCTCGCGCTATTTGCTGTTTCCCCTGAAGTCCCAGCGCCTGTTACTGCCTGCGCCTCCCGGCTTCGTTACACGATAACAGGAAGTTTCTAGCTCTCCTAGTTGTGGGGGAAACCTTGACAACAGGCCCCCTGTGCAGTCCAGCACCCGTGGGCCAATGCAAAGACCCCACCATTACAGCTCTGAAAAAAATTCAGGAATCTTGGTGCCGGGTTAAGGGCCATGGCATGGTTCCCCCACGCTGTGCTGCACCAGACACTGGCACCAAGCCATTGTTGGCTGCAGCCCCTCCCCCATGACCATCTTGCACTGGTGCTCTGAACACTTCCCTGAGGACAGTGTGGCAGGGACTTGGGGCAGGAGGATCTGATGGGGGGGAAGGGGAAAGCTCCCCTCTCAAAATCTCTAAAGTGGAGCAGCTGGCCTTGGAGCCAGCCACAGAGGCTCCAGCTCATGACACTGTTGGAAGGTGGGAGACACACCTGTCTGGCTCCCAGAGCACAGCTCTGCATCAGCTCAAGGAAGGAGGGCAAGGAGAAGGGTGATTTAATTCTGTGGGGCGCTAGAAGACTCCCCTTCAGGGGCTGGGCCTGCCCCACTCAGCTGGGAGGACTCCCCCCTCTGCTGCTAGCTCTGTGGGGCAGAGAGAGGAACCAGATTGCTGTGTCCTAGAGTAGCTGGAACCCTGAGCTGGATTGCTAGAGCAGCCCTTGGCAGGAAGGAACCAGGAATTAGCTAGCCCAACAGCATGGCCACTGGGTGAAGGCCACAGAAGCTGTGTTGCAGAACTAGGTTCAGTTCTTGGGAGAACGGCCAAGAGTGCTCCAGCCTCAGGGAGGGGGCTGGGTTGCTCCAGCCCGGCATGGCCGCTGCAGGGAGCAAGCCTGCTCCCCCCGTCTCTAGCTCAGCGGGCAGGGGGACGCAGAAGAGTGAGCTGTGCAGCTGGAGTGCTCTCTCCGATCTGCTCCTGTCCATTGTTTACTGCGGGCGCAGCAGCCTGCCAGGACTGTTCCGGTGCAGCCCAGCGTGGGTGCCTGGCATGAGGGGGAGGAGGGGAGGGGAAAGGACCATGCAATCATCAGCATTTCCCCATTTGCAAAACCTGCCCTTTGGGGAAGGCGGGTCCTGCCCCAGGCGCTGGGCGGATCATAGAGCTGCTTCCCCTGCCGCCATCCCCACTAGCCCTTTGGATCAGTTCGCCTGTCTGCAGCTTACCCATCAGCCCCCAACAGCTGATGTCTCTTGGGGAAGGCTGGGGAGGTCCAAGGCCACAGGAGATGGCGGCTGTTCAGACCTTCACTTCATCCTCCTCGTCCTCCTCATCGGCATACTCGAAGGAGTCGCTGCGGCCCTCCCCAGCCATGGCCTGCCCCTCCTGCACAGCTGAGAGCGCTGCCTCCTCTTCCTCCTCCTCGCTGTGGCTCCACCCAGCCTCGTCCGCCCGCCACGAGCTGACAGCGGGGATCTCCCAGGAGGCCTGAGTTCTCGTCCCCTGGGGATCCTCCTCCTCCTCCTCCTCTTCCAGGCTGCAGTGGGCACTTCTCCCCCCATAGTGGTGAGCCAGGACTTGGGCAGCCCGGCTGAACTGTCCCGCCTCCATGCTGCAGTCATTCCAATGCCCCTGCCACAGGGTGTCTTTCGGGAGCACCCCTGGTTCCTCAGCAGGTGCCGAGGCCCATCCAGGGCTCTGATGCCTGCCCCCAGAATAGGCCGGGTCCTCCTCAGCATACTCTGGGCCATGAGCATCTCCATTAGCATGCACCAAGTGTCCCACTGGGGAGTTGGCTCCCTGCCTGCAGTGGCCCCAGGGGCTTTCTGCCATATCGCCCTCTATACACTTGGCGTGGGGTGTCCCCGATCCCTGGGGGCCCCCGTCCGCAAGCCACTCCCCATGCAGGGTGAGGGGTGATGCCGCCTGGCAACCAGCCAGGGCCTGCTCTTCCTCATGCTCCTTCCTCTTGCCAGTGCTGTCCATGGTGTCAGGGAAGCTCATGACCTGGAGGAGCTCGCTCATTAGGGAGGGCCCGAGGTCCAGGCGGAAGGAGAGCAGGGAGTCCGAGCGCTGCAGCTCCGCTTCGGCGGGCAAGGAGCTCTCGCGGGCCTTCTCCGAGCGCGGCGCCCGCGGGATGGTGCAGAACCCGGACTCCAGCCCTGAAAGGACAAGGAGCCTCTGGTGAGAGGGAAACCTCGGGCACTGTGCAAGAGCCAGTGACTGTATGTGAACAGGGATGGACATGTCACACCCATGTCAGCCGGGCTCTATGAGGGCCAGTCACACTCCTATGGTCCCCTCTGCTAGGCCGTCTACAACCAATTTCACCCTCTCGTGACCGCTCTGGACTGGGGAAGTCCAGGCTGTACTAGTGACAACTAGCACTAATTACTCCCTCCTACTTGAGACAATGGGGACGGGGCCCATTGTTTAAGAACTGGACCCCCATGGCCCAGCCAATACAGACGATCACAGCCCGGTGCTAGAACTGGTCTCCGCCAAGGAGGTGGTGGGCAATCAGCCCAGGGAAAGGATTTCCCCTGCAATGGCCATACACACTGTGACCAGCAGATGGCAGCATCGCACCATCCCGCCTTCCCTACCCCCTGGCCTCAGCTTCTGTGCATCTCTGGCCCAGCCTCTCCCCCACGGGTCGCTCTGACCTGAGCATTAGTGCGGGGGGGGGGGGGGGGAAGGCGGAGCTGGGCTGCCGTGTTGGGAGAATGTGGCCTTTGTGCTAAAGAACCCAGCCCCCAGCCCAGCCAGGGTGTCGCTTAGATGTAGCAGGGGCTGAGGGGGCTGAGCGGGAAGCCAGGGCTGGAACAGGGCAGCTGGGAGGGGCATGGGCAGGGCAGCTGGGGACATTGGATTAAAAGCGGGAGCTGCAGGCCCAGAAATAGTAACAACACCACGCTCTTACGCAGCACATTTCATCAGCAGATGTCAACGCATTTTACATCACCCCCAATTTACAGATGGGGAAAGCGAGGCATGGGGCAGGAACGGGATATGCTGCAGGTTACCCAGCAGGTCAGTGGCACAGCTGGGAATTGAGTTTAGGTAACCATTAGGCCACATTGCCTCTCCGCGGACTGTAGCGGCAGGGCTGGCTAACTGGAGGGGCGGGGGGTCACCCGCTGCCTACTCCCTGGGAGCAATGAAGTTCACCTAAATCACCCCCACTTGTTTATTCATGGTAGGACTGGCATGGCCTTTCTGTAGGAACCCCTGAAGCAAGCCCAGCAGCAGCGCAGCCTCTACTGTGTGCTTCCCCTCCCACCAGATGGACTGGTCTCAGAGGGCCATGCCAGCTCTGTGGCCCATTCGCACCCTGAGGCTGCCACAGGGGCAGGGAGTTTCCTTGGCTGTCTGTAAACAAGTTTCTCTTAGAAGAGTGGGTTGAGACCTACTCCCCCTCCCCCTTGGCTCCTAACTCATTTCCCACTGGACTGGAGCTGGTAGGTCAGAGGCGAGAGACTCTATCCCACCCATAATGGGCTGAGCTCCCCAGGGCCGTTAGTAGATGAAGTAGAAGGGGAAATGAGTGTGGGGGAGAAACAACTGGGGGTAGGGGCATATCTCCGAAAAGTATTATTCTGGGAGTCACAGGGAATAGGAACTTCCTTGATCATACTCAGCTCTAGATTGGGGAAACTGAGGCACAGAGCAGGGGCAGGGACTTGCCCTGGAGTCAGTGACAGCCAGGAATAGCACTGAAGTCTACGAAGCTCCCCCACTCCACTCACCGTAAGCACAGTGTGTATCAGACATGTTGTTTGGAGTGCGCTTGAAGGCAAACTTCCCAGCCAGGCTGTCACCCCCATAGGTCCCCTCGTTAAGCTGCGGCAGTGACACAGCATTCTTGATGATGGGCGAGATGGCTGGGGGGGCAGGCGAGGCTTCGGCTTTGCCCCCACTGCCCCGGTTCCTCAAGGGTACCTTCCGCACATGCCGCAGGGTCCGGGCAAAGAAGTTGTTGGCTTTGGCTGCCTCAGTGCCCCCGTGGTTGCTGAGGAAGGAGGTGTCCCCGAAGACATCCCCACCGCGCCCCACATGCATGGTGTGCCGGAAGTCCGCCAGCGGTGGGCTGATCATGTCCGGTGTCAGCTCCGATTTCAACCGGCGTTTGCTGTGGGAGCCTGACACCCAGCCGATCACCGGTAGCTTCCCAAGACTCATGTCACACCCCGTTGTTACTCCACGCCCTCTCCCCTAGAACACAAGAAACTGGCCTTCAGTGGCTTGTCACAGCCCCAGATGCCCCATCGCTCATGCTACCCCTTCCTTTTGGCTGTGTTGTGCCCGGGGCTGGAGATGCTCCCAAGACCAGCCCCTGCTCCCGATCTGTGGAGATGCCTTAGAGCTGCTGGTGGGGAGCGTGGGCCTGTCTTTTCTCTGGTTCAGCGCTCCTGGATAATTGCTCTCCACAGCACTCATTAAACTGCCCAGGAAGGCTTTTCTGAGCCGGCTAACCACCGGCAGCTTCTGCTATCAAATGAGGCCTCTGGATCCTTAGTTCTCTCTCCAGGAAGAGCCCCAAGGTGCGGGGGGTGGGAGCAGTCCCGCTTGGGTCTGGACAGATAGGACAGCAGAGCTGGTGTCTGTTGTCAGCCTGGCTGCTGCTGCCCAGAGCTCGTGTGTGGCTGGAAGTAAGCAAAGATGGGGATTAGTGTTGATCCGCTGTCCTCCGTCTTCCCTCTTTCCGCCCCCTCTGTCTGCTAGCGTGGGAGCCGGCTCACAGATGAGGCAGCAGGTCACAGGAGCCGAAGGGGGATCTCAGGACAAATGCCTCAGTCCTGAGGTAAGACGGCTTAAAAACCACAACAGCAAAGGTGAAGGTGAAGGCTGAGGATCTTCCGACTGTTCTGGGCGCAGAAGCAAGTTACCGGGGTGCTCTGTGGGATTCCTGCCAGGAACACTGACGCCAAGGCACAAGGAAGGACAGGCCAGGTGAAATAAGAACGGACCTGTGCCTGACCCATGGGGCAGCTAGAACAGGAAAGAAATATATTAATTATTATGATTTTAGGAAATCTGTGTGCTTTTCTATGGCATCTTCTCTCCAATCTTCACCAGTGCTACCACATTCAATATCTGCCCTCACGCCGCCCCATTCTGGAGACAGGGAAACCGAGGCACAGAGCAGCCATGTGACTAGTCCAAGGTCACCAAGCCAGTCAGTGGCAATGTTGGGATTGGAAGCCTGTACCTAGCTATTATAGCAATAGGCGCGCTAGAAACAGCTAGACTGTGCCTGTAGGTCAGGCTGTCTGGGCTCCCGGTCACAGGTTAAGCCATGTTTTGCTTCTAGCTGACTCCCAGTCTCACTTTTCAAGCCTGAATGGGCCAGGGCGGCTGCTCAGATCAGCGTTGCACTGTGGGGTGTTGCCATCCCAGAACCCCTCAGAGGCTGCTCCACTCCACTGAGCAGTCCTCTGCCGACACGTGTAAGCTCAGCCCTGAGGCCAGAGGCTAAAGCTACCTTGGTTCCTACACTGAAGGGCAGGATCGGGTCCCTGCAGCGGGATGAGTGGGAGGGCTCCTCTTCCATGGAGTGAGCCAGACAGACCACTGGCCGGGCTGGGGTCTGGAGGGCTCTCGGAGGGCTGGGGTGAGATTACCTGCAGCCCAGCCCCTGGGGTTCTGCCGGGCAGCTGGAGAGCGCGGATACTCGCTGTGGCTGTGTGTGGATAGGGCTGGGGGCAGGCACGTTGCAGGTGAGGAAGGAGGAGGAATGCCAGCCAAGTCTCCAGGAGATCAGTGATAAACCCAGGCAATACCCCCTCAGTGGTGCTTCCAGTGCACCTTGGCTCGTCCCCAACAGAGCCGCCCTTTGGCCTGTCCTCAGCCGCACTCCCAGACCATTTCAGCCTCTCTCTGTGCTTCTCTTCCTGCCACATGCTCCTGTGCCGCTGCCTATGAGTCACCTTGATGGGGAGCAGGTGCCAGGGAGGGCTAAGCTCCAGGAGCACTGGCCATGAGCCTCCGTCACCGCTGGTGCCACGTGTCCCTCCGCACCCGGCCTTGTTTGCTCACCCAGGGCCCCTCTTATCTGCCAGAGGGTAGAGGCAGGCCAACGAAAAAACAAAACTCCCCTTGAAATCCACTGCAACTATTGGCTGTTTCCTTTGGCACAGGGGGCAGGGAGCCTGTTTCTCTGGGTCCTCTATCCCCATGGCTCCCAGGGCCCTACCTCCTTGCTGATGGCGCTCTCTGTTCTCTGCTGAGACCCGCCAGGCATTGCGGGGGGTAGAGTTGGGGCTTGGACAGGCCTGTCTGTAACAGGGATCCAGGCTTCCCGGCTGGGACGGGCTCCTGCTGGGCTGGGCTGTGTGAATTTACCACTGTCCCTTCAGTAGGGGGGAGGCTCCATTCCACTCCCCATGAAGACCCCACGCCCCATCCGCAGCTTGCACCCGCTGGACCAGGCTGACAGTGCATGAAAAGGACAGGGGTGGGAGCGCAGGAGAAGTGGCTGGGGCCCTGCTGAGCAATCCTGGAGCCAGGAAGAGCTGAACCCCTGCTGCAGAGCGGGGCGCGAGGTGGCTGAGACAGTTCGCAGCACTCCAGCTCCCAGCCTTCCCTGCCCAGGAGCGGCCCTCTCCTTGGGGCATGTGGTGCCCAGATGCTGAAGGCTGCTGCAGCGCGAGGGCTGGGCTGAGATGAGAAAGAAGAAGGGAAGGGTGTAAGAGAGGGAAGGTGCCCAGCGGCGGGGAGTTTGTGGGCCCATTCCCTGCTTGGAAGGATCCTTGGAAGAGGAGGCGGGTACTTCACTCCCCTTCGTTCTTTCCCTCACTACCACAAAAATGACTAGCCCACAACCACAGCCTGGATTTCAGCAGCACCACTGCCTCTAGCCAGCACTGCCTTCCCCTGCCCTTCTGTCCCTTCACCCCTTCCCTTCTGGCCTGTCAACCCTGACTGGCGGGTGACCGTCCCACTAGGCCCAAAGTTAACACAGGCGCTCATCATCCTGCCCTCCCACTGGGTCTCTCTCGTTTGCAGCTCAAGTCCAGTCATTCTTTCATCCCAGTGCAACTCGTGACTCTGGGCACAGGATCAGCCATGGCGCCGTTCTGTTCGGCCTACTGGCCAACTAGACCATCTCTCCTACTCTGTTTCAGGTCATTGTACAGCCTGTCTCTGCAACGGCTGGGCACATTCTCTCTCCACCAGCTCCCCTTCTCCTCAGTCCTCCTCCTGTCTCTTCTTCCCCCAAGGGGACCCAGATTGAGACTCCCCGCATTTATCTCTCCAACTCTAGCCTCCCAGCTCCCTCACTTCAATTGGTTTCCACGGGCTTCTCTCCCCAGGAACCAACCGTTATTCTCGCTGCCATGGGTGAAAGTAGTAAGGGCAGAAGTGATCCAGATGGACAGGACTGCCAAATGCAGACTTCCCCACAACATGCCCGCCCCTGGGCTCAGGAGGGAGAGCAGAGGTTCAGGGTGATCTGAGGAACAATGGGATGAGGAAGAGCGAAGAGAACTTTGGGCTGGACATTGGACGCGGGTCTCTGAGCCTGTGGAAGAGTCTCCCAGGGGAAATGTCAGCGGCCTCATTGTTTGGGTCACGTAGAGCCAAACTGGACCAAGCCCTGGCGGCCATGCTATGGGGGGACAGCTCAGGGCTGAAGGGCCTACCCGGGACCATCTCCAGCTCCTCTGAGTGCAGGAGAAGTACAGGCTGAGTGTGCCCAGCCGAGGCTTTGGAATAGGCTCTGGAATAAAGCGACTCACAGCTCCCGGGCTGCCGGCTGCTATATATAGATCACATAGGGGTTTTTCTAAACAGACCCACTTTGAGGCTGAGGCTGGAATTCTAAATGCAGCACTTTTTGGCTTCCTCCCACCCCAGCCACTTTTTTTCCTGTCGGGAAAAAAAGTCTCTCACAGACCCTACAGGAATTGGTGGCCATAGCTGAGGGTAGCAAGGCAGAGGGATCCCTCTACCACTCTCCCCTGCTGCCTCAATGCCCCTTCTCCCGCCTTCTTCTGCATCCCTCCCTCCGCTCCCCATCCTCTCTCTGCTCCCGAACCCGTTTCCTCTCTTCCCCTTCTCCTTCCACATTCCCCCCTTCTCTTCCCCCTCTGCCATATTTCCCTTTCCCCCATTCCCTCCCCCTCCCCTGCAAGCCCCTTGCTTCCCAAATCCTACAACACTCGCCTTCCTCCTCTTGCCCTCTGCTCCACTGAAATCCCTCCCCCCGCCCCCCCCCCCCAGCAAGACTGAATTGCTGCTTTTACCTTTTTAAAAGTAGTTTTAAAAAAAGTTCTCAGAGGTTTCAGGACATTCCCCGTGGGCCTCGGTGAAGTGCTGCCTGCGCCGCTGCTCCCAGAGGAGATGACCCCCTTTCCCCACTGCTTGGGGGCTGGCTCCTCAGCAGTCTGCCCCTTCTCCCGGCTGTTGCTTGTCTGCTGTGCAGGAGCCCTGGTGCCAGGGGAGAGAGGGAGAAGGGAATGGGGAGGGGATGTGGGAGCGGTGGGTGGGGTCTGTACATTTACTGACCAATCCCCAGCTGTCTGGAAGAGGAGGCCAGGGAAAGGAGGGAGTTAGTCCAAGTGTCCAGGAGAGAAGATTGCAGGAGCTCCTGTTCTGCCTCTGCCCCTGCCCCTGTACCCCTCCTGCCTGGGCCTGCAACATCTCCCCTTCAGACAGCAGCCATAGAGAACACCCGGTTCAGATCAGTCTATATATTAAGACAGATTGGAGAGCCCTTGCCCCAACCTGCATGCACCGAGTGGGACAGCCCTGGCCAGAGGTGACTGGGTGTGGCCAGCAAGCCTGAGGATTCCCCTATGATGCCCTCTCAGCACCTCCCTAAGAACATGCAGTCTGACCGCATCCCGGTGCGCGAGGGCTCTGAGATTCATCTCCTCCACCTCACGCTTACCCCAGGATTGCCCCTGCTCAACACGTCCCCTTCATCCCCGCAAGGAATGGGGCACAGCTCCTGGGCAAAGCTCTGGCCAGCTTGGGAGGGAGGGCCCCATTCGCAGAATTGAGCAGGGTCTCTGGGTAGGTCTGGAAGGAGGGTCTGCACTGAGAAGGGTGGGATGGAGGGCCTCACTGGCAGCAGAGTGCACAGTCAAGGAAGTAGGGTGTTACAAAGCAGGATAGAGGCAGTCTGGCCTAGTAATCAGAGCAGAAGCCCAGTTTGGGGAACAAAGGCAAGGGTCGGCACCATGGTCAGCTGCCAGTTACTTGAGCTGGGACCAAGTCCGAGTCAGGTCAGAGCTAGGTCTGGTAATGGAAGGTTGGAGGTGAGGCATAGGGGCAGGAACGGGAGGAGAGACAAGCATCAAGCACAGAGTAGAAGCACGATGGGAACAGTAGCAAAGGCAACGGTGAGGCAGGAGCCAGGCAGGAATCTGGAAGAGGATAGAGGGGCAGGCGCAAATAGGGTTCAACATGGTCACAACAGGAAATCACCTTATTGCTCAGAGAACCTTCTGGTGCTCCTTCTGGCTTAAAACCTGTGGTTGGGCCAATCTGTGGAGCCGGGTTATCCTCTAGTTAGGGCTCCTGTGGGTGGTGCCTTGGCTGAGGCTATACTCCTACTGGCTTCTCAGCCCTCCAGGTCTTTGGACAGACCTTGGGCAGAGGCCAGCATGTGACAGCTGCCTGGTATGGCCCAGGCCTGAGTTCAAGACCTGGGTCATCACAGAGGTTCTCATTGGTGGAGAGGAAGGGTCTTAATTGGGGGCACTGTAGGGTTTCTACACCAGAATGGATCATCTTCATGGCATCCCCTGGGGTTGTCCCTTTTTCAGGAGTGTGGTGGGAAATTCTGTGGGAGGGAATATTGTGTCAGGGGAGTCTCCTGGGAGAGGTGGGGTGGAATACCTGGCTGCTAGGAAGTACACAGTAGGGGTGGGATTAGATACTGGTTCTAAATGGGAGCCAGAATGGCACGGAGAGTCCCAATATGGAGCCTGTAGGGAGAGGCAGGGAGATGGGGCTCTTTGGCACTATATAGGCAGGGCATGAAAAAATGGCTACACAGCTGCTAGCCAGAAGGGGAAAAGGAAGAGGGAGATAAAGCTCAGTCCCTTGGCATCTCCACCTGGGTGCTGCTGGGGTTATGCCAGTGCTGTCCCTGAGCTCTGCTGCGGAGGCTCCATCTATGTTATGGGCCACTGTCTAGAAAGGGTCAGGTCAGTCTGGAGCTCCACCCTCTTGTAGCTGCTGGAAGGGGAAGATGTCTGTCTCTTTTACACTCTCCAGAGCCTCTGCTGCTACGGCTTCTCCACCACTTCCCAGGCCTCTGCTCTTTGGTTCCCCTTTCCACTTGACTAGCTCCAATGTATGAGCAGCTGCCGTTGCTTGGGGCAGTAAGGAGCTGGGTTACCTTCCAGAGTCTGCAGATGACTCCGAGTGCCTCTACAGCTGCTCTGAATCTTTCCAAGAAGGAGCCCAAAATGGATAGGCTAAGGTATTTCACTGCTATGCCTGGCTTCAGCTGAAGTTTGATAGGCTACTTGTGGCCAGGGATAGGGTGGAAAGTCCTACCACTGTCACGGTATGTGAGTACACCCTCCCAGGGCAGCAAGACCTGAGTGAAGTGGGGAGCATAGGTGGGGCTAAGGCACAATGTGGAGAGTTAGCTTCCATACCTGGCTCTGCCACAGTCCTGGGTAAACCAGCCTCAGTTTCCCCATATGTAAAACAAGGATAATAATTTTTTTTTGTCTCATGGGAGTGAGGGGAGAACAGATTAACCAGGGCAACGTATTATTAACATGCATTCCTGGAGTACTTATTACTGGGTTAGCAAACCTGCCAGCTCTATGGTTGAGGGGGCAGGAGATGAAGTCTGAAAGACCCCTTTCTCCCTGGCAGAGGAGCTGCCCCACTGGAGGAAGCCAACTGAAGTGAGGAGAGGAGCAGAACAGGGCCCTTTTGTTGGATCTAATTCATCCCCGGGGGGAAGTGGGAACTCTATTCCCTCTCACGGCACATCCCCATCACTCTGCATCTCTCCCAAGCTGGTGCCACTCAGCCAAAGTTAGCATTGGCCAGGCAGGTACCTCCACTGGAGTCTCAGCCCCTCTCCCCCTCCCCAGGGTTGGCTGTGCTGGGAGCACTCATTCCAGATGAGTGGCAGTCTTCCCTGCTTGGGAATGCAGAACAAATCTCTTCCAGATGGGGGTGGGGGCAACACTCTCCACAGGGAGAGATTGCCAGGACTTCACTCTCTCTTCCTCCTGCTCCCTGTCCCCTCCCCCAGCATGCTTTAAGCATCTCTGAGCTCTAGGGCAGCAGGATCTGCTGTTTCCAGGAAAGTGGGTGGAAATCCAGCTGGTGGTTTTGCAGCCAGACCACCTGGAGTTGTGATTCTTGTATCCAGGGCTAAGTTGGGCTGCAATTGGGTCAGGAGACCTGCAAGGAACATGTGGGCTGCTGCAAGTGGGGGCGCTGGCCATTCAGTGGGATCACTCTGAATCATAATTAAACCCTAGTCCTGCCCTATAGAAGGGGTGTGGTGCTGTTGAAAGTGCCTTAAAATTGTGCTGCCCTGGGCCCCGTGCTTCAATAGGCCCTGCGCCCTGGGCCCCACAAAACTCTCATCCACCCCTGTCCCCAAGGGATGCAGAGGCGAGGGGTGGGGTGCAAGGAAAAGCCAAGTGACTGAGCAGTGGAATTCAGAGTATGTCTTGCTAAGTTGCTAGATCTCCATCTCGCTTTGAGCTTTTGTTCCCTAGATCTCCTCCCTTTCCACGCACGTAGGCTACGTCCACACTGGCAGCTTCTTGCACAAGAACTCTTTTGCGGAAAAGTTCTTGTGCAAAAACTCTTCAACAAGAGAGCGTCTACACTGATATGTGCTTTTGCGCAGGAGTTGTGCTTTTGCGCAAGAGCATCCATACCTGTGTAGACGCTCTCTTCCTCAAGAAAGCTCTGATGGCCATTTTAACCATAGGGGCTTCTTGTGCAAGAAATTCATGTTGCCTGCCTACACTGGCCTCTTCTGGAAGAGCTCTTGTGCAAGAGGGCTTATTCCTCAGGGGAGAGGAATAACTCTTCCGGAAGAAGCCCTGTTTTACAACACTGTACTGTAAATTTACTTCTGGAAGAACGCTCATGCAGTGTAGATAGCTGGCAAGTTTTTGCGGAAGAACAGCTGCTCTTGTGCAAGAAGCTGCCAGTGTAGACGTAGCCCTAGAGTTTGGTGAAGATGTTTGTTGCAAGGTGGGCTTTGAAGGAAGCCAGGGTGCTGGGCCTGACCAGGAAGGAGGTTCTGGTTATTCATCTCTTCCCTGTTACCAGGAGCTGCTGCGTGCTAGAGGGCAGCCTGCTGAAATCCAGCTTAAGGATGATTCCCTTTCAATTGCTGGGTGTCCGTTAGGGATGTTAAATCCCATTTAATTAGTTAACTGGTTAAATGTCAAGTTTAACCAGTTAACTGATTAAATAGCCAGGGGTGGGGAGAGGGAGGTTTACCTGTTTGCTTCCAACCCCTTGCAGGATTTCCAGCTCCCACGCTTGGGCCAAGTGGTGCTGGAGCAGTCCTCTACCTATGGCAGGCTATGGGCAGGGGGGTGCTCTCCAGGTACCAGTTAACCGTTAGCCATTAACACCCCTAGTATGGGTCTGCTCTCCATCCACAGTTCAACCTGTCAATCCATCCATAGTGCAATCTGTCACGTGCTCTGGGATCCTGGAAGCTGGTAGGTGCTCTCCAAAAGTAGAGGAAAATTCATTCATTAGTGGCCTTTGGCCTCTCTGGGATGTCCCTTGTCTTTCCACCTGGCCTCCTTTCCTCCCTCAGCATCTGGCCAGTGGCCTTCCCCTGATCCCTGTCTGTGAGCCAAGGAGGATGGTGGGTGGGTGCCAGGAGCCCCCCTGTAGATGACAGTGGGTGTTGTGATAGTGCTGCCTGCATGGTGAGGACTGGAGGGATCTCCCTCCCCTGCAAGTGATGCCCTGTCTTTGGGCTTGCTGCTCTTGTTGGCTGCGTTGAGGACAGGCCATGCTGGGGGCTTTATCCAGACACAGCTGGAGCTGGGTCTCTGAGCGCTTGGTCCCTGAGCAGTTACTTGGGAGGGAGAAAGAGAGATGGCAGGGGCAGGGGCCGGCGTCTGGTTCAGCACAAGAGAAGCAGATATCCTGTTGCTGTCCAGGCTCCTGGGCTCATGTTTCCTCATTAACTGGGAGCGCCGTTCATTTGTGGCGACTTCCAGATGTTTCCATTCTCCTCGCAGCGGCTGTGAGGTCGCATACCACACGGTCTGGGAAATAACTGCAGGCATTTGGGCGGAGACAGTCCCCTGCCACAAGTGGAGAGGAGGGGGCCTTCCTCCCCACACCCTGCCTAGGGTTAACCAACTTCCTCCTCCTCCTCACAGCCCCAATCTGTCAGCCCCTCTCCAAAGCCCCTGGCACTGGGCACTTGCCCTTTCTCTGTGTGAATCGCTGAGTGACAGCAGGGTTTTTTTGGGGATATGGGAAGGTGACTTCTGACCTTCTTCCCCCAACTGCCCTCCAGTTTTGCCTTGGCATCACGTCCCCAGTTGTGGCAAGGAGGTGAAAGGTATATCCTGGTCTACTCAGCACGGGTGGGGTGTGCAAATTGGGATGACCGTGGCATGGTGGGCAACACCCTCTGGCTTTTAGATTATGGGCCATTGAATAGCAGAAGCTAGAGGAATTCCAAGACTTTTCCCCTCCATCTTCCTTTTCCCAGTGACTGGAGTTTTCAGCCTCGTTCATCTTGTGACCAGGGTGTTAGTGGGGGAGGAGGCTTCTTTCCCCTGGGAATTGGGGAGGGAGGCTGAGAGCTCTGGGCATTGCTGGCTGCCAGATGCTAGGAGAGGGCTGAGTTCCCAGGCTCCCTCTTTCACCCCCCCCCCCACCTTTATAGCTGTCTCTTCCTCTCCCACCCGTCTTTCTTGCTTCCTACCAGCTCTGGTTGCACAGCCGAGGGGAATGCGCTGCAATGCTGGCGTGCCTGCTGCAGGGGCTGGCATGGCTGTGGTGAGGGCAGAGATGGGCCCAAAGGGCTGGAGGGAGTGGGGTGCTGAGGCAGGGGCAATGCAAAGTCCTGGGCAGGGGCACTCTCTAGAGGAGTGGGTGGTGTTCTGCCCATGGGGCGGGGGGCTGTAGTATAAATGAGAGACAGTAAATGTAGATCAGGAACAGCTGCCAGGGGCCTGGAAATGTCTCTGGAATTCCAGGCGCCAGGAAAGGATTTTTTTCTTCTTCTTGTTCTCACACCAACCCCCCTTCTCCCAAAATCCCTCTTAATTCTCCGGTTCCTGTTCACAGGCCCTTGGGGGGGCAGAGGGGTCTCAGATATCAGCTTTCTTTCCTGCAAGTGCCTGCATAGCAACAGAGCATGTGGGGGGCACTTCTGGGTCTATTTCCCCTTCCCTGAATGCACTCACTGAGCAGAAGATGGCGGTGGTGGTGGTGGTGGAGGGGTGGATTTGCACATCTGTAGGAGTTTAAAGTCTGTCTGTGCTGGTGGGAGGAAGCGGGTGGAGGGACTGCTAAGGGGTGAGCAAGGGGAGACTGCAAGGGTAAGAGAGAGGGGGGGAGGGGGAGAGAAGGAGGGAAACTGGGGGGCAGGAAGGGGGAGATTAGGGGATAGATGAGAGTGAGGAGAGCGGGACATGGAGAAGGCAGACTGCCTAGGAGTGGGGAGGAAGGGGGGAAAGGGGAGACAGAGCCAGAAGACTGGAGGGGAGGAGAGAGACAGTGAAAGGGCGGTAGACTGTGGGGAGAGTGCCAGAAGGGAAGGTTGGGGGCTGTAGGCAGTGAGACGGAGGTGGAGTGGGAAGGGGGGCACGGGCCGGAAGTGCAGGAGGTAGGGGAGGCTAGGAGGCAGGCAACGATGGAGGGCTTCAATGGCTATTTTATCCTAACTGTTCTGACTGTCTCTCCTGTTTGGGTATTTTTGGCCCAGGGAAGGCAGCTAAAAATAGGGGTCTCCCCACCCACCCCCCTGAGGTGGCGTCTGCCTGCCTTTGGGGATGCTGCAGGGTGTGGAGGAGGGGAGCAGGCCCGGTCTCCTCCCCAAACTGTCTGGCTCTGCCTTTGTTTGTGTCTCAGGCCTATGAGGACAGGAAGAGGCCGAGAGGCTGGGAAACAATGGCTCATTCTCTTGCAGTCAGTGCCTGCGGAGCCGCGATAGGGATGCGGGCGGGTGGCCAGCAGGCAGGCACAACCTTTGACCGCCTCTCCGGCAGGCGGACAGAGGCTGTGGTAGGGGAAAGGGGATGAACGAACAGCTGCCCTGGGGTGTTTTGGGAAGGCTCCAGCTGTGCAGGCCCACACAGCTCCTCAAGACACAGTGCCAGTTGGGGGCGCTCATGAAAATGCTTCAAGCAGGACCTTGTGGAGAAGGGTGGGAGAGGGAGCTCTCCTATGGGGATGGACCTGACAGGTCTGTAAGGGGAAGGAGGGAGACTTGGCCCCAAACTGTGCACCCCCCTAGTGCTGCTAGGGAGACCTTTCCGTCCTCTGTGGACTCAGAGCTGACGACTCCTCTCCCCTAAGCTGTCTTGTACACAACATCTATTGAGCATGCCCCTGGCTGGAGTGGTGGCCAAGAGCCCATTCTTCTCCCTCAGAGCCAGCCTGGCATGACTGCCTCCTGCTGGTGCCAGGGAGACATCACATCTGGCGCTGGAGTCTGCTGTGCTGTCTCTCTGTGGTCGCCAAGCCCCACAGCCTGATGACAGCGCCCCCACTGAGATGACTCCTGCCCCTTTTGTCTCTGGACTGCCAGGGCACCCTAAGTCCCAACCTGGGGAAGGCAAAGGGTGGGGCAATACATTCTCGTCTCACACCCAGTCCTGGGGAACGCCTCTCCCCACGTGCGCCCCGACTCCAGCTTGTGGCAGAATCCCGCTCGGCATTTCCTTCTGGGCCTCACAGCAGTCTCCCAAGCTGATCTGTGCCAGGTCAGATCCCAGATGCCTTGGCTGGAATTGCCTAAATGGCCCCCAGCCATGGTGGGAGTGGGGAGCATGTGTCCTTGGCAGCTCCCTTCAGGACTTGACCTGATGGGGTTAAAAGGCTGCGGGTCTAGTGCCTGAGGCCAGAGAGGCAGGAGAGAAGTTTGCAGACTTTCTGTGGGGGGGAGGCTCTCAACCCCTCCATGAGGTCTCTGACGTGCAGGGCTGAATGCCTGCCAGGGCGCCTCTTGTTTACTTAGCTGGGAACTGACACATCCAAGGTCTGCTGATTCCAGTTTCCCACATGCAGCTCGCTGCTGCATTCCTGGGGAGAGTGGGAAGGGGTGGAGAAAGGAATGTGAGGGGCTTTGGGGACTCACCCGCTTGCTTCCTATGCCAGACGGCGGGCAAGGGGGGACCACCACATCTGGTCAGCCTCCTTGGGGTGGCACAGAGCACTGCTGGAAGGGGGATGGTACCTGTAGAGTGAAACCCTGGTTCTCGGGACCTGGGGGCTCAGCTGAGCCCGGACTTTTGAGCTGATGTTACTACAGCAAGGTGGGTTATGCTGGGCTGACTCTTTGCAGCTCAGGGTCACTGCTTTGCACTGCCATGAGACCCAGATCCCAGTCCTGCTCTGGGGTCCTGGGACACCTGTGGGCATTGGGCCTGGTGTCCAAGGGTTTAACACACACATGGTTCCACCGTGTCTTGCTCCCCAGGGCTGGATTGTGCCAGCAGAGGTGGTGGTGGGGGGCAGTTTCACACTCCAGTAGCTTGGGAGGAGCTGGGAGAGGCTGTGGCGGCCAGTGCCTGCAGGGCCAGTGTTCCACACTGCCATGCAGGAGATCTAGCTTCCTGTCCCAGCCCTGAATGCTTTGCCAGCACCATGGCACAGTGAGCCAAGGGTTAAAAGTTTGAGCCAAGGACAATCCAGCCTGGCAGGAGGAAGAATGGAGCCCCTCCCTTGTGGGCACCCTCTGTGGCTCTCCAGGCCCTGCTGTGCACGCCCTCCTCGGCAGCTGCCAGGCCTGGCACTGGCGCAGATGCCTTTGGTTTGGGGGAGGGAACACCACAGAGCTTTTAAAAATAAGCCTCGGAGCAAATGAGGCTCTTCAGAGTCGACTCTGGCCCTGGGGTTGGAGAGGAGTCCTCACCCTTTCACGCCCACACTCCTTTTCTCCGCACGTCAGCAACCTCCATTCCTAAGGCAGAGTGCCCATGCGAGGATCGGGGTGGGCTGCCATCGCGGTGGGGACAGCCACAGCCACATTCACCGTTGTAGGGCCCTCCTTCTCCCATAGGTCACTGGGGGTGCCAGAGAGGGACTGGTAGAGGCTGTGAGGGCTGTTTTACACTGAGACATGCTCTGTGTGGGAATAAGGGGCTTAGTCTCCCTCTGAAGCAGCCACGGGAAATGCGGAGACTGAGGTCGGGGCAGCCAACAGCCTTCCTCCAAGAGGCCATGCACACAGAATACAGGGGTTTGTTTAGTTCTGAAAGGGGGGGGGAGGCTCTTCCTGTCTGTGTGACTAACAGTCCCCCCCATCTGTCCCAAGAAGGAGCGGGGAGCCAAGAGAGGAGGTGGAGCACTGCCGGCTCTTGGTCAGTCAGCATTTCTGTCTGTGGCTGGAAAGACAGGCTAGGGCTTGACTCTGTGGGGTAGGGCTGCAGTCCTGCATTGCTGAGTGTGGGCCTTGATTTGTAAAGACATGAACTTGCCAGTGTCAGGGAGTCTGGGGTTAGATTGCCTAGCACTGAGCATAGGGCAGGGAAGTTGGGGTTAGTTTCCCAGGGGCTGTGGCTTAGATCTGACTATACCAGGGACTGGGGTTAGATTCCCAGGGGCTGAGCATAAATCCTCCCTAGGCAGGGAATTTGGGGCTAGATTCCTGGGAGCTGAGGTATAACGCCTTCTGCACCCCAGGCTGGGGCTTTGATTTGTCTCGTATTGTTTGTCTGGGCTGAATGCAATCTTGTCTCTGTCCTTGGCTGGTGTTGGTCTCTGTGGGATGGCCCGGGGGGGCGGCTAGATTGGCTCAGGACACAGGAATGAGAAGCCTTGGGAATGGTCAGGAATGTGGGAGTAGAATATTTAAAGCCTGGAACTGTACAAACAACAGTGAGTTAGCAATGAGGGCGCCAAAGCTGAGCCTCTGCGGCTGAGAGAAGAACTTCAACTCCCCGCATTATCTAGGGTCACTTCCCAAGAGAAGATGGATGTAAGGGGTGAAAGCACTGTCTCATCACCTCAGAAGACCTGATTTCTGGCTTATGTCAGCAGTGTAATGAATATGATGGGCCTCCGCAGTACACATCACAAGTTGTGACACAGTTCTTTGGATGGGCCTAACGCTAGCAAGGGATGCCAGTCAAGAATGGGAGAGTGCACATGCAGAGCCCAAGGCATTGCAGGTCAGGAGTCAGAGGCACCGGCAGACATTTGCACAGCACTACGCTGTACTTTCCAGGCCTGGCTTTCATGATCAATCCCAATTCTTCCCTTCAAAGATCAAAAGCTCCTGCACCCGCCCTTGTTTGCCACAGGCATTTTCCTTTTTGCCTACAGCTCCATGAACTCCCCATGCCATTTAGCAGTAAGCCAGCCAACCAGCCAGTATCCCAGTAGGGCAACCCTGCCCCACTTCCTGTCCCAGTGCATGGCAGCGTGAGGGTGACACCCGGTGGCTCAGTGGTGCCTGTGCAGATATTTATTGTTTTGTCTCCCTTTGAACTCTTGAGCGAGAGAGCGTAGATTGGGGTCTGCCCCATTGCTCATTGCCTGCAAAGGCCTGTGGCAAGCAAATGTAACCCACATACCTCCTAGGTGTAGTTCACTGTCCTATGCAGTGGCACTTAGACCACTTACAGAGAGAAAGAGAGAATGAGTTTGCCAGTGTTGTCTTCAAGTCGTCATTGTCAAGTCCAAGTCGAGTCTCAAGTCACTACAGTTCAAGTCTCAAGTCGAGTCTCGAGTCCCTAAAGTCACTTTCGAGTCGAGTCCCAAGTTGAATCTCAAGTCTTAATTTAAAAAATGTCAAATCACTTTTGTACAAGCTATCAATATCGGCATTTTCGGACAATTTTTTTACCAAGTCGATTTAACAAAATTAGCAAGTCTCAAGTCGAGTCTCAAGTCACAAACAATGAACCCGAGTTGAGTCTTAAGTCGAGTCACCTAGGTGACTTAAGTCGGACTCGAGTTCAAATCGTGGGACTCGAGTCAACAACTCGAGTTTGCTACACAGCCTTAGCTGCGCGCCAGCTGGCTTTTAGCTTCAGTGGTAAAGGCTCATGCACTAAGCTCTAGAGGTCCCAGGTTTGGTTCTGCCTGTCTAGGTTAAACAAGGGCATAGAATGAATGGAAGAGTGCACAGCTCTCACAATCAATGTTGTGTGCAAGCAGCACACACCTCACTTCACGTGTGTATCACTTTAGTAATACTGCGAGGAAAACAAAATGTTTTGCAGGCCACGCATGGAACCCTGATGCACTTACTTCATGCAGGCCACAGGTTGCCCACCACTGATGTATGCCATTGTCTGATGGGCTGCTCGCCCTGCCCTGGTGTTGAGATCATGTCACATCTAGTGGCTGCAACTTGTGACAGTTATAGCCTCTGCTATGGAACAGAGACTCTCCTGCCAGATAGCTGTGTGTTCTTGGAGCAGGATATCAGGATCAATGTCTCCTTTTATATCCAGGAGACCAGGGAATAACTGTGGGATCTTTAAAGGACTCCACATAAATGTTTAGCAAGATACACTTCCGTAGCCATAGGACACAAGCAAATTCCTCTTTCTGCAAATTGACATTTTTTGTTAACACTGTTGACTTGAGCAAGACCTGGAAGCATTTATACAAGGGCTCTGTACAACCCTGCTTTCCAGTTTCACTACCAATCCCAAAATGGGGCCAGTAGGTCATGATTCTGTCCCAAGTCTCGAGTGGCCACAAACAAGAACTTGCATTAGAGGGACTGTCGAAAACATTGGAAGCCAAACCTCTGAAAGCAGAGAGCTGACACACCATGGGAGGAGATTGAGTTACCTCTTATCCTCTCTGTCGTACTTGCACCTTCACCAAGGCTCAGATCGCAGCCATTAAGTTGGACCAGGCTTGGTCTGTACTTGGATGAAATGCCACCAAATAAAACCTAGCTCTGGAGTGGTGTTAGTCGCTCAGTAAGCAGGACTGCTCTGCTCTTTCCTCCCAGTAGGCATTGAGCCCAGTGCCCGTGCTGAGTCTTGAGAGGGGGAGATGCTGTTCTGCTGGGATTTTCAGCCAAGATGGAAAGCTGACACTGACTGCTGGAGTCCAAGGGAAAATGGAAGGCGTTCTGCCTTGGAAGAAGCATTTACAGGTCTGTGTGTAAGGTCTCTGGCCATTGGCATTCTAAAAGGGGTGGGACTGAGGCCAAATCTACACTGGCATTTTACAACATTGTAACTTTCTGGCTCAGGGGTGTAACACCCCCCCCCCGAGTGCAGTAACTTACACCTGTAAAGTGCCAGTGTGAACCAGGCTACAGTACTAGGAGTCACGCTCCCAGTGCTATGAGCTGCTCCCCACATGGGGGTGGTTTACATAGAGTGCTGGGAGAGCTCTTGCCCATTGCTCGTGCCGGGGCCACACTTCCTTTCAAAGCACTGCTCCGGCTATGCTTTAAACTGTTAAGTGTAGACAAAGCCTAAGCGTGGCTTAGATTGGTGGCTGGGTGAGCTGAGAGCAGAGCTACTGTGCTGCCCTATTGTGTTGTAAGGAGGTGCTCTAGGCCAGAGAGTTTTGTAACGCAGGTTTATTAATCCAATCTATCAAAATATATTCTGTCTCCCACCTTTTGTTTGCCCGCCCCCTGTTATGAGCTGGATGTGCTGGATGAACCTCAGCTATGAATGTTTTCACCTTCACATGTTTGTATTTTATAACTACCATGCTCTATAGGAGATTATTTTAATGAATGAATATTCATGTGCTCACAACCTTAAATCTATCTCAGAGTTTTTTCCTAGGGAAAAAAGTTACAAGGTACATTTGTTTATTGTGTGTCTTTCCATAATTTCCCATACAGTACCACTGCCTGGAACATCAGGTTTGCTTTGCACAAGCTGATGTGGCCATGTTACCCTCTAGTGGCAGCACAAGATATTATTGACACTAATGTTTAAAAATGTACATAGTACACAGGTCTGACAAAGTGTGTCTTTGCCCACTTATAGACCAATAAATCTCTTAGTCTCTAAGGTGCCACAGGACTTCTTGTTATTTATGATAGTACACAGGATCAGTTTCTGTACATCTGGGCGTCATGCTCTGCTTTCCTCCGCCACTGCAGAGGAGTGGGGCAGGGGGAGGGGGGAGGAGGCTGAGCCCTGCTGTTGGCGCCAAGCCCCCTGCTAATACCCCAAACCCGTCACTCAGGGGAGGGGACTGGGGGGAAAGGGTGGTGGGGTCAGGGCAGGAATGGGAAGAGGCGGAGCCTGGGGTGGTGTGGCATGGTATTGGGATGAGAAGAGGCAGAGCCCTCTTCTGGATTAGAAGTGGCATGGAGAGAAGTCAAATGGGGGTTAGTCACGTGACTGGTACCCTCCTTATGTCCCTCCCCAGCAGTTGCCACTGCATGTAATAAGGATTACAAATCCCATATGGACCAGCTCATAGGCAACCAGGCTGACCACATCTCAGCACAGCTGCCAGAATGCCCATTTATTATGACAGGCACCCAGGGGCGGCCCTACACTAGCTGCCAGCAACTGGCGCCCTAGGCGAACCATGCAATCGGTGCCCCCACCTCCAAACCCCTCAATGATATTGCGCCACCATTTGGTGCCCCATTTAACTTGGCACCCTAGGCGACCGCCTAGTTCACCTATATGGACGGGCCGCCCCTGCAAGCACCCACAGGTGAGACCCATAAGGAAAACAAGTCCAGCTATAAAAGGACGCAAACTGAACAAGAAAGGGAGGCAAAAGCACCTGGGAGGATGGTATAGAAACAGCCCTACGTCTGGTGACCTCCAGGGAACCAACAGGGAGGTAGACTGCAAGCCCTGGCATTTAAGGGCTGATTGTTTTATGTGGAGTTGATGGACTGGGCTGATTTGCCTTGACCAGAGGAAAGCCAGTTAGATGAAAGTTGGCCAATTAAAAAAAAGGGCTCAGCACTGCAGTCCTGAAGTCCCTTTGTGGCTCTGGGCCTTAAGTTCATTCATGTCTGTAATATACTATTTATACAGCACCCCTATGAGAAGGTATTGAAGTAATACCCTTGTGTTACACAGGGGGAACGGAGGCACAGTGTTTTAAGCCAAAACTGTCAAGTGCCATTTAATGTTGGGTACCCAGTTTGAAACGCCTGGGTCCTGATCATAGCACGTACAGCACTTTGATTTTTCAGGGAGTAACTCCCATTGACTTTGGTGAGTTCCCCAGCACTTCTATAAATCAGCCCCCCAGGGTCTCAGGTTGGGTGCCCAGAAATTGAGGAACACACAGCGGTTATCTGGGCAAATGTTGGTTTATGTGACTCACCCCATGCCCCACAGAAGCTCTGAGGCAAAAGCAGGGAGAGAATGCACTTCCCCAGGGTGTCAGTCAGCTGTCTTAACCATGACACTATTCCACCTCCTGTGTCTTCCTGCAGGTCCTGCCTTGGATTGAATTTGGCTCCAAATTTGTAAAGACTATGCGTCAAATTCAGATCCGGTGTAAGCAGGCACAACTCCACTGAATTCCGTGGAGCTGCTGTGTGATCTGTATTTGGCCGTATGTGGACCACTTGTATATTGCAGAGGATGAAGTACTTTATACAAGTTGAATCTCTGTAGTCCAGCATCCTTGGGACCTGACCGGTGCCGAACCAGAGAATTTGCCGTACCTCTGGAAAAGTTAATCTGGCCATGGGGGGAAAGCCCTGAGCCTTGACACTAGCCCGAGGAGAGTGTCTTTCTTGGTGGTTTTTTTCCCCCTGCATCTCACTCATCTCACTTGGGAGCCAGATAAGTGAGGGGTTTGGGGATTTTTTTTGGCTTCTCACTCTGTGTGGACCCTGACTAGTTTTTCTGTGGGTCAGTGGCCCCTGACTCAAAAAAGGTTCCTCACCCTTGTTCTAAAAACTAAACAGGATTCAATTCAAACTCTGTTCTCACCCCACTGTGTGTTACAGTCCTTAATGCTCAGACTTCCTTCCTGAAGTCTGGATCAGTCTCTTGAGATGATCTTTATTTCCTTGGCATTCCTGTTGTTTCCATTACAAGTCCCCACCCGCTGCAGCTGCCCTTTATTTTATACCATTGGCCCATGTGCCTGGAAGACACTAGCCCAGGTATGTCCCAGTGCGCTTTGCTGAGTCACAGTGATCACACTAGGCTGGCCGTATTTTCCTATGCCGAATATGGGACACCTGGTAAAATTACTCATAGTCAAGCAAGTTCAATGGCAGTCAATCAGAACTGTGCAGTACAAACTCTCAAATTGACATCAAGTTGAGCTCCCATTAGAAAGAAATACTGTGTAGTTATATTCATTTTATTTACCTTCTTATGTTTAAGGCTTTAGGGCTCAGATTGGGAGAGGTGACACAACTCTTCCATATACTTCTCTCACACTGGGTGTGTGTGACCGACTGACCCAACTCTCCCTCCCCCAAGCTTTCCATCCTCCATACCTGGCTGGGCCCCCGGTACCTGGTGTGACATCTTCCCAAAGCAACACGTGTAGGGAAAGCCTGCAAAGTCACACGCCCCCCTTCCAGATTTCTGCCAGGGTTCATGCCATAGTATGGCCAGCAGCAGCCTTCCTGCACTTTGGGGGCGGGGGGGGGGAAGTGACGGGAGCGGCTTCCAGCTGCAGGCTGGGAGGAAGGGAAGACCTGGCCCATGTCTTTGCAGAGATCATCCTGCTTGTCCCTTCTTGCCTGCACAGTGTCGAAAGACCACTATTACCTCCAGGCTACTGCTGGCTGATGATATAACCCAACCACCTCCGCCCCCCCCCCCCCACTACAGAGCGGGCAGGAAGTTGTTAAGCCCTAAGAATGCATTGTGGTTGTGCTCCAGGGCCTAGGGAACGTGGGCTTCAGTAAACCAGCCAGAGAGGTGGTTCAGTGGGAGTGACTAGGGGATGGGGCAGCCTTGTGCCCCCCTGCAGACTGTTGGGGGTGTGTGCGTGAAGAGGGTGCTAAGCCCCTGCCCAGGAAATAGCAGGCTCTGGGCATGAACAGGCCTGAAATCACCCCCCCGCCCACTCGAGAGCTTGGCTGAGAGGCTTCCTCATACCAGGGCTATGCAGAGCTTTGGCACATGCAGGTTTGGCTCCTCCTGGCTAGCACCCCAGGCTGGAGGTCTTCGGTATTCCTGGGGTGCCAGCCCAGCCAGAGGCAGTGTGGGTGTGTGGAAAGGAGTCTGCTGGCCATGGTTGTTGGTGAGCTGAGCACTCTGAGCAGGGGCTGGTTCTCCGCACAGCGCTGGGAGCAGGATATGCCCTGCCAGGGGAATATGGAGGAATGGTGGGGCTGCATGGGTGAAGGGGCAAAGCAGGGAGGGGATAGTGAGAAGGGGAGCACGTAAAGGGCTGACGTGTAGGCAGCTGAAGTGATATGTAAGCGGCGGCAGCCTGGTGCTTGCCCACATTCACCTGGCACTGTAGCTCCCAGTGCATAGCCGGTGCTGGCCAGAAACAGAAGGGGCGCAGGGTCCTGCTGGCCGAGCAACAATGGGGCTGCACTGATGGGCCAGCAGGGGGAGTGGCTGGCCCTGCATGCTACAGTTTTGTCCTGCCACCAGCCTTACACACCCACCCCATCGCTGGCCACTGGACTCCCCTCCCACTCACTGTTGATGGGCAGGCAGTGGCTGGTGAGCAGGGATTCCGCCAGCAGCACGACTCACCAAAACTGATGGGTGGGCAGAAAATATGGGACAATGTGCCCATTTTTAAGAAAAAATAGGGACACTTGTAGGAGGGGTTAAATGCGGGACTGTCCCTTTAAAAATGAGATGTTTAGTCACTCTATGCAGTCCCCAAATCACAGGGATCAAGCTGTCCCCATTGCGTGGTGCTTGCCTGTTTGAGTCACAGGGTTGATTAATGGGTTGTCAACACCCACCTGGGCAGGGATCCTACACATGCCACTAGGAAACTGACTGTTATAGAGTGTCACACATCATGGTTTTTTGGAAAACAGATCTGGTCAAACTGTCTTGATACTTTTTTTGGATGAGATTTCAAGTTTAATTGGTAAAATAATAGTGTTGATGTTGTAGATTTTTGTAAGGCCTTTCACTTGGCACCGCACAACATTATGATTAAAGAAACTAGAACAATATACAATTAACATATAAAATGGATTAAAAACTGGCTAATGGAAAGATTTCAGAATGTAATTGTAAATGAGGAATCATCACTGAATGGGTGTGTTTCTAATGAGGTCCTGCAGGGTTCAATTTGTGGCCCTTCATTATTTACATTTTTATCAATGACCTGGAAAGAAACAGAAAACTATGACTGATAAAATCTGTAGCTGACACAAAAATTGGGAAATTATAAATAATAAAGAGCACATGTTGCTGATCCAGAGCGATCTGAATCTGATTGTGCAAGCAAACAATATGCATTTCAATATGGCTAAATATACTTTTAGGAACAAAGAAAGTAGGCCACATTTTGTGGGGGTGAGAAGGAGTGAGTCTGAAAAAGATTTGGGAGTCATGGGCTATGTTTACACTACCAGGTTATTTCAAAATAAGTTATTTTGAAATAATAACTCCCGAAATAACTATTTTGAAATAAGCTTATTCCTCTTCACAAGCAGGAGTTCTTATTTCGAAATAAGAGGCTTGGTAGGGTGGACGCTCGCCTTGTTATTTTGAAATAACTCCCCAATGTAGACATGCCCTTGGTGAAGAATCAGCTGAACATGAGCCCCCAGCGTGAGGCTGTGGCCACCAGGCTAAAGCAATTCTTAGGGTGTGTCTACACTGCACCCTAAACTCGAAATAAGATACGCAATTTGCGCATGCAAATTGCGTATCTTATTATGATTTTATTTCTAAATAGCTTATTTTGAAATTTGGCACGTCTACACAATGCCAAATTTTAAAATAAAGCACTATTTCAATCCATCCCTTATTCCTCATGCAACGAGGTTTACCGGGATGGAGAAATAGTGTGCCTTATTATTTAGAAAAATATTTTGAAATACCAGGTGCCTTGTGTAGATGCAGTGTAGACCTACCCTTAGATGCAGGAAAAAGGGAATCTTGAGAAGGTGCAAAGAGATGATTTTGCCTTTCGTATTTAGCATTGATGCGACTGCTTCTGGAACACTGCACCTACAATTCAAGAAGGATGTTGATAATTGGGGAGGGTTCAAAGAAGAGCCATGAGAATGATTAAAGGATTAGAAAACGTGCCTTGTAGTGACAGACTCAAGAAGCTCAGTCTATTTAGCTTAACAGAGAGAAGGCTAAGGCGTGACTTGATGGTCATCTGAGTGAGTAACTACATGGGGAATACATATTTGACAGTGCACTCTTCAGTCTGGCAGAGAAAGGCGTGACTTGATTCAACGGGCAGAAGCTGAATCTAAATTCAGGCTGGAAATAAGATGTACATTTTTAACAGTGAGAGTAATTAATCAGTGGGCTAATTTACCCAGGGTCATGCGGACTCTCCATCACTGGCAGTATCTAAATCACGAGTGGATGCATTTCTGAAAGCTATGCTATAGGGATTGTTCTGGGGAAGTTCTGTGGCCCGTGCTACGCAGGAGGGCAGACCAGATGATCACAGTGGTCCCTTCTGGCCTTGGAACCTACACCCTTATGAATCTGTTCATTTATTATCCCATCTACACAAAACCATGATGCCCTGGCATGGGACAAGCCCCAGGGTAAGAGCCCTTCTTGCGGGGAAGGTTTATGCTGTTACTTTTTTTCTGAAAAACAGCTTGGACTTGATCCCTTGTGCCCTGTGCAGTCACAACCACCGGCACGAGGGAGTGGGAAGCAGGTGATCAGTACTGCCAGTTCAGAATGGCGGTGTCTGGCGTCCAAGTGGTGCCGTGTAAATGGCTGCCTGAAGTCCGTGACATCTTGCTCAGAAAATCTTTTCATTAAACAGAGAGAGAGTGAGCGAGTGAGAGAGCAGCTGACTCTGGTTGGCTCCAGCAGAGTAACTAGCAGCAAGAACTGTCTCAGCGTGAGTCATTCTCAGTTCAGAGCCGCCAGCTTGTACTTGCTTCTGATCATTCATGTGCAACCGGAGAATTGATTCCTTCGGCTGGAGGCAGCGGATTGATTCTGGCATTAAATGCTGACTGGAGACTGGGGGTTAAGTTCTCCCACTTCACCGTGCAGTAGCCAGTTGGTGCCTGCCTCTGGAAAGACTGGAGTTTGGCCCCACAGAGTGAGAGTGAGCCAGTGACAACAAGTTAACTCTTCTTGTTTTAACCAGAGCAAAGGGGCAGTTGCTCTTGTTTTAACCAGAGCAACTGGAGTGGGTACAGAGCAAATCTTGTTGCTTGCACAGCCTCAGGAATAAATCAGGACTGGCAGCATTTCCAGCAGCGTGGAGGCCAGGCATTGCTGGAATGCTAGTGAGCAGAAGAATATTGAAGAACATGGGTGATAAATCAAATCTCACAAACGGAGCATGCAACTCAATCGTTTTATCTCATCCTCGAGTTGCGATATGCTTGACCTTGAAAATAATGCAGCACCAAAAGTAAAGGGCCTGTTTGCTAGTGGCTAAGCCCTCTCTTCCCACAGCCAGCCTGCGTAGCGGGGCAGGAGAGTTGTGTGGGGTGTACAGGGAGGAATGCTTCCTTCGCCAAGACAGAGAACCAGAGTCAAACCTCTCCAACTGCTGCGGCTCCAGCCTACATGCTGCAGGAGGCCCCATGCCCTCTTCCTTGAGAGAGGATCCAGGTCACTATAGCTTCTTTGGCTTCTCTCCCACCCACTCCTTGCAGGGCACCTCATAGAGGGTGCACATACACTCCTTTCCCATTCCAGCCAGAACGGCCTCTGGGGCCTTCTGACCTCATGAAGGAGGGGGCCAAGGTTCGCTCTCACCTTTTCTCCTATTTTGCCTCTCTGTGGAGGCAAATAGGGTATTTCCTCCCCTTGATGGGCCAGATCACTGGTCCTTAGTCCATGCCTTTGACCTGCTCCAAGAGAGCAAGGGGACAGAAGGCTGCTGTAGCAGCCAGATAGAGATTCCCTTTGCGATGGCTGGGGGAGCCCACCTACTATGCCACTTGCTTCTAGGTCCTCTGGGTGCAAGGGTGTGTTGGTGGTGGGAGGGAGAATGGCAGATTAGGCATAGTTTGACTTCTGTATGGGGGGGGGCAGGGCAAGGGGGGATTTAACCAGGGTCCTGGGTGGCTATTACATAGGAGCCCCCAGCTGAGAAGGAGGTCTTGGAATCCTTGTCTGGAAACCACTCAGCCTCCAGGGGCTCGGGGTGGGGCTGCCCCACTGCCCTGCATGGGCTTCCTGTTGACTCAGAGCCTGCCCTGCTCAGTCACATGATGCTGCCAGGCCCTTCCATGCCTGGGCAGGGGTGTGTGTGGCAAACTGTTCAAGGGCAGTTGAACCTTTAAATTGAGCCCTCCAATTTCACTGTATGCAGTTCGGGTGGACACAATACCTCCCTAATCTCCCCCCATGAATGGCAGATTTTGTGCTCCACAGAGCACCACTTGGCACAACAGCTCCTGGGGCTGTTGCAGGTAGAAGGACATAAAGCAGCCCTGGGGCTGCTCCAAGTTATACAGTGGGCCAAGTTGGCCTCTAGATAGCTTGGGGATCAGGGGAATATAACGGTGACTTTTAAGTCACCTTTGCCACTCTCCTTTGGGTCCTGTACTGCATGCAGCGTGGCCAGCTGTAAGGCCCTTGAGGGTGAAATGAAAGGTGGCGGAAAGAAGGCGGGGGGGTGGGGAACCAGTGAGTATTAGGGGTGCCAGAGAGACACAGGAAAAGCATTAGTCCTATAAGGAAGGCACTAGGAGGGACTGAACCCAGCCCTCTTCGTGTATAGCATCCTTAGGGCCCCCAGGCACACACCCTGTTGTCCTCCCCTACTAGCCTGTGCGGTAAAAGACCTGGCCTAGGAATCATAATAGGTCAACCTGCACCTAATTTCGAGGCAGTGACACGCCCTTATGTAGCAGTGCAGGGCATCAGGTGCAGCAGCAGCTATCAGCTCTGGCCAGACCTGGGGGTCACTGGGAGACAGAGAGGGGCTGTATTTTACAACTCACTATGTGGCATGCTGTACTTCCCCCCCCCCCCCCAACATGCTGCTAGGAAATGTTAGATTCCCCAGGAAAAAGAAAAAAGCTGCTTTTCTGCAGCTCCGAGAGCAACATCTTCAGTTTCTGGCCCCAGGCACCCTCTGGCCAGCGCCTCTCCACATGAGGGGTGTTTGCCCGGATGTGGTTAATGATTCTGAGATTCTGAGAACGCAGTTTGCTCACCACCCGCTGTCCTGCTGTAATTCATTGACTTTAGGAAGCATCAGAGAGATTCCTGAACTCAGCCAGTCCCTCGCTCGGCCCGACTTCTGAGGCCGCTTCAGCTCTGGCAGTGGCAGGGAGTGTCCTAGCCACGGCCGAATGCAGTCTGTCTGCTCCTGGGCTGGGATGCACAGCATGCCACATAGTGAGTTGTAAAATACAGCCCCTCTCTGCCTCGCAGCGACCCCCGGGTCTGGCCAGAGCTGATAGCTGCTGCTGCACCTGACGCCCAGCATGGCCTCTCCTTCTTTGCCAAGGCATGCAACTGTATGTGCAGAGGTGCAACCTGCAGCTTGCTGGCAAGCTGCCAGCATGGCCTTTGCCACTGTAAAGGCTGGGCATCTAGACTGGACAGGAATGTCAAATGACGTGTGTGCCAGGACAGGAGGTAGGGGGCCTGCTACCGAGCAACCCACATCCTGCCAGAGATCCACTGTGGCAGCTGGCCAGGTAAAGTGCACGGAGAGGCGCTGTGGAAGGAGGGCAGGTCAGTGTGCAGCTGCCTGGCTGGGGAGGAAAGGAAGCCCCACGCTGGAAGGTCTCTGCCCCAGAGTGGGGGGGGTCATACTTCCAGCCCCCTCCCGCCCACCTGGCTGGATTCTTCTCTCGGAAGGGAGTTCACAGCTCACATTCCTGGGCAGGGGAGAGGGGTGTCAGCACTTGTTTTTGCTGAGGCCTTCTTGCATTCCTGGGAAGGGAAATCTGCCTCTTCCCTGCCTCGCCACTGTTGCCTGCTCCTGCCAGGCGTGTGAGAGAGAGAGAGAGCGAGAGAGAAAGAGAGAGGGAGAAGGAACAGAGAGAGGCTGGAAGGCGAGAGCTGAGACCTTACTACCTGGGCGATGGCTCTCCTTAGCTGGCCCTGGGGCACTGGCCATCGGCTGAGGGATTTGAGCTAACAGGCCCCCTGGCTCAAGCAGGAGGGGGCCAGCTATTTTCAGTGGTGGAGCTCTGGATTTTGGAATTCCCCTCGCAGGCTCACACTTGTGGCACTCCAGGGCAGGCCTCCTTCCTGCCCAGGCTTGGCCCCAGCAGCTGTCTGGCAAGAGGCTGAGGTCCCTTTTACCGGGATGAGAGGTATGTTTGTTTTATATTGGCATTGTCTCCGGTTGTCAAGTTTGGAGAGGGGCTAGGCTGGGACTAGACACTGTTTGCACGCTTAGAGTTTGCTGCTCTGCACACTGTATGGCCAAGGGAATGAGAGACTCAGAATGGGCTGGGGCAGGGAAGAGCCTGGGACACACCTACTGGGACTGCCAGCAGTCAGAGACCTGCCCTGAGGGAACACAATCCAGACCAGATTCTTGCAGTGTGGCAGAAATCAGGGTCAGCCAACAAGAGCTGGCGTATGGATGAATCCCAGTTCCCACCCCGCCTCCATTCCCAGCCTGGATCAAGCACTTGGAAAGGTGAGACTACTGAGCTACAGGGGGACTTGCTGCTCAGGGAGAGGGGAGGCTGAAGGGAATTTGCGAGTGTAAGTTTGATCCAGCAGTTGGCTCTGACTGTGTCCTTTTGGCATGACAGGTAAGAGTCCTGCCAGCCATAGGTTAGTGTCCGGCGGCGAAGGGTGATGTTAGGGGGTGCGTGTGTGTTTGTGTGTGTGTGAGTGCAGGGGAAGAGTGTGTGTGAAATCTTTATGTTAGGACTTTTAAAGACAGATTGCATAAACTGCTAGCAAATGGACTTGTGCCAGGACAAACTTGCCTTGGCAAGGGTGGGAGTGCACAAAATGATTCAGTGATTCTTTTGCCTGGCTGCTTTCTGTGATTCATGGAGTTTTCCTAAGACACCACAGCCCTGCCCCGGAGGCACCTTGTCCCTGCCTGTGGACGGGAGTTGCACTTTCTGCTGCACAGTTTACTTTGGCCTATTTATGTTTGTTCATCCTGCCTGCACATAGCTGTCCAGTGGGGTCCCCCTCCTGCTGTGGGGAAATCCCTCCTCCCCCGGTCTGCTGCTGTGTGTTTGTGCTGGGAGGAGACAGGGACTGGGAGAAGGAAATTTAGTTTCCATGTTCACTCAGACTTGACAAGACTTACAGACACTGTGTTGCCCTCCACCCGCAGTTCAGTTCAGCCTTACCTGGAGGGGGGTCTTGGTGGTGGGGGAGGAAAATTCAACCTCAGAACCAGTCAGCCCTTGGTCTTTCTGCTGTGACTGCCTGTCAAGAAACTGGCTGTGTATTGCTTCCCCCTCCTTGGATTTCCTTAATGTCTGGGTAATTCAAATTCAAATCAGTTTCCAGGGAGCAGAGTTCAACCCAGCAGTGTCAGGGCTTGCCCACTGGGGAATATTTTGGGCTCCCTTCACACAATGCTAAAGTAGGTAAGTTCTTATAATAAAAATGGAATAGGGGCTCTAAGCAGTTGCTTGGCCTGCTTATGGCCAGTACCAGCTCTGCGGACTAGTATAGGGGCTGGCACCCCCTTCAGGGCTGCTGTTAATACCCCTTTTGCATAGTTCTGACAGCTGCAGAAAAGAACATTAGTTGCCCCAATATATCTCCCCAGGGCCTTCTAGCCATAGGGGTACTGCAGGCACCTCGAGTTCTAATTACCCCCAAGGGCAACAGGCCAGAAATAATTAATCGTGTCCTTGCTGGATTAGCTCCTATTCAACTCTCCAACCAACACCCTTGCTGTGCAGATCGGTATCGTTTAGACCCCAGTTTAGCAAATGACAATCCCATTCTCACGCTGGGGGCTGTGGACAGAGCTTTCCTTGAGGTGGAGGATTGTCCTGAGGACAATGCAGTAACAGGAGTGTTGTGAGCAAGACACAAGATGCAATTCTGCTCAACTCTGCGCTGATTAGGCCTCAACGGGAGTATTCAGGGGTGTCCGGTATAATAGGCGGGGAAGCTTTGCCTTCCCAAACCACCAGCCTGGCCCTGCCCACACTCCACTCCCACAACATCTAGTGTAGGCATGCTGGGGGTAGAGTGTTGCTGCCCTCAGCACCTGCCCTCCCCAGTAGTCTTGGCCAGGGAGACTGGGGCGCACGTGTGCTCACCCTCCTCCCCTCCCCATGGTGGGGGAGGGAGCAGAGAGGCAGCTTGGCTCCCGTGGAGGTTGGGGCCTCAGCAGAAGGGACGGGGCTGGGGTGGGCAAGCCCCTAGCCCTACCTTCACCCACCACCCATGGAGTTTTGTGTCCAGTCCTGGGCACCACATTTCAGGAAAGATGTGGAGAAATTGGAGAGGGTCCAGAGAAGAGCAACAAAAATGGTTAAAGGTCTAAAAAACGTGACCTCTGAGGGAAGACTGAAAGAATTGGGTTTGTATAGTTTGGAAAGGAGAAGACTGAGGGGGGACATGATAGCAGCTTTTAAGTATCTAAAAGGGTGTGACAAGGAGGAGGGAGAAAAATTATTCTCCTTAATGTCTGATGATAGGACAAGAAGCAATGGGCTTAAATTGCAGCAAGGGTGGTTTAGGTTGGACATTAGAAAAAAACTTATTAGATATGCTTATCGGATAGTCGACAGGCTAGTCGACTAGTCGCTTCCCCTTGCTGCCTCTATCAGAATGAGGCAGCAAAGGGGGGGGAGAAGAGAAGGGGGTACTTCAAAGCAGCAGCGCCGCATGGAGCCCGGGATCAGCTGGGGACTCCCCCGCTGACCCCGGGCTCCGTGTGGTGCTGCCACTTTGAAACGCCATGTGGAGCCTGACGCTGGGCTCCCTGCGGCGTTTCAAAGTGGCAGTGCTGCGTGGAGCTGGGGGTCAGTGGGGAAGTACCAAGCTGATCCTGGGCTCCATGTGGCGCTTTCACCTTTGAAGTGTAGCAACAGCCCCAGAGCTGTTGCTACACTTCAAAAGCATAGGAGCCCTATTGACTTATTGAATAGTCAATGCAAAATACATTGAATATTCGATTAACCAATTACTCAAAATGTAACATCCCTAGTCAGGGTGGTTAAACACTGGAATAAATTGCTTAGGGTGATTGCGGAATCTGGAGATATTTAAAGAACAGGTTAGACAGGCATCTCTCAGGGAAGATCTAGACAGTGCTTGGTCCTACTATGAGGTCAGGGGACTGGACTTGATGATCTCTCGAAGTCCCTTCCAGTTCTATGATTCTATGAGGGCCTCTGTGTGGATGGGAGGAGACACCTCTCTTTCACCCTCCTTTTTTGGATGCCCCCTTAGCATTCTGGTTTTTACAATGATTGATCCGCCATTTGGGCCTGGAGAGTTGACAACTTGCCCGGCTCCATGTCTGTGACTCCCCACTGTCACCACACAAGTCCTCCCTCCCCCTTCCCAGGCCCAGAGGATGCACCAGGACAGGCCAACAGCCCCGCAGAGGAGGAGGAGGAGGAGGTGCTGTGGGAGAAGATTGAGAGTGTGCGTCACCAGCTGACCCGCTCCTTGAACCCAGCGAAGCTGACACCTTACCTGCGCCAGTGCCGTGTGATAGACGAACAGGACGAGGAGGAGGTGCTGAGCTCATGCAGGTTCCCGTGCAAGAGCAACCGCACAGGTACGAGACGCCAGGGTGCCGCAGTGGATGTGGTGCCCTCCTTGGTCCAGGGCAGGCCCCACTTGGGAGAGACCCACCCTCCGCCTCCTCATTCCCTACAGTGACTATCCCACCTCAGCCAGCGCTCCCACCCCTACAGCCGGCGCTCCCACCTGGTGCTGTATAGTTAACCCCCCACAGCCGGTGCTCCTGCTCCATTCCCTCCAGAAAGCAGCCACTTCCATCCCCTTCCCTCCAGCAACTTTCCCCACAGCCAGCGATCCCATCCCAACCCCTACAGCGACCCCCTGCAGCCAGCCCTCCTGTCCTGTTCCTGTTCCCTCCACAACCCCCCCTCCTGCCCTGTTCCCTCCAGCGACCCCCCCCCATCAGCACGCCCTCCCCACTCCCTACAGCGACCCCACTCCCCCCTCCGTCAGCGATCCCACCCTGGTCCACAGTGTCCTGATCTTAGAAGAGGGGGGGAATTGGTGAATTTGCTCCTCCACAGTGATGCCATTGCATGCAGGTGGTCATGCGTTTAGCACTGACTTGCTCCTATGCTGCTCTGTCTCTTTCAGGACACCTGATGGACATCCTTCGGTGCCGAGGGAAGCGAGGCTATGAAGCCTTCCTAGAATCCCTGGAGTTTTATTACCCCGAGCACTTCACTCGGCTGACTGGGAGGGTGCCAGTGCAGCGCTGCTCTATGATCCTGGGTAGGGACGCAGCCCTCTTCTCTCTCCCCAGCTGCATGGTGGCCTAGAGAAAGCTCTGTGTGAGTAACCCAGGCCCCCCTGAGCCCAGCTCGGGGACAGCCCTGCCTGTGTGAAGAACCAGGCCCCCTATATCCTGGCTTGGGAGGAGGCCTGTGTGTTCCAGGAGCTCCGGCACCCTGAACCTGGGTTGGTGGGCACAGTGATTGACAGGTCTGTGTCCCGGCTACAAGGCCGGGGCTCAGCACCCAGCAGCTGATTGCCATTCTCTCTGCCAGATGAGGAGGGGCCCGAAGGTCTGACCCAGTTCTTGATGCTGGAGGTGAAGAAGGGGAGGGCACAAAGGAAAGAGCACCTGGCCAGGGAGCACCAGTTAAAGGTGAAGAACCAGGCCCTGGAAGAGGAGCAGAGCCGGCTGGAGCAGCAGGTGCAGGAGCTGCTGAAGGTGCAGGAGCGATGCCAGAGGCTGCGGGAGGAGTGGGACTCCCACAGTATGGAGCTGCTGCGGCTGAAGGACGAGAACTACATGTTGGCCATGCGCTATGCACAGCAGTGTGAGGAGAAGAACCTGGCCGTGCTGCGCAGCCGGGACCTGCAGCTGGCGGTACGCTGGGGCGGGAGAGCAGGTGCCTGGCACCGAGCGGGTGAGAGCGTGGGCATGGGTTAGGCCGCAGATTAGGGGCTGAGGTGTGATGGGCGAGGGGGCGTGGAAAGGTAAGTGTGTCTGTGCTGGGTTGGTACCGCAGGCAGCATGTGTGTGTGTGATGGGTGTATGTGTGCGAGTGACTCAGGTTGTGTATTCATCGGTCTTTGGGGTATCAGTGTTTCACTGAAAACGCCGGTGTTCAGTTGCACACTAGTATGTGATGCTGTGTTTTAGTGTGTCATATATTGCTCTGTCAGCTGTGTGTGTGTGTGTGTGTGTGTGCGCGCTTGTGTGTGTTCTGGTGTTCTCTGTGTGTACGGGTGTACTTCACGTTGCTCTGTGTGTGTGTGTGTGTGTGTGTGTGTGTGTGTGTGTGTTCAGTGTGCTCTCTGTGTGCGTACTGGTGCACTGTGTGTTGCATTGCATGGGCTGGCATTACATTTCTTCTCTCTCCTTGCCTAATGTCCACAGCCGGCTCTCTGGAGGTGGAGCGTGTGTGTCTTGCTGTGTGTGCACTAGCCTCTGCCTGGCTGTGCGCTGGGTGCTCTGGAGCAGTGTTTCTCAACCTTTTTTTTAATAAAGTACTCCTTAAAAAAAAAAGTTCCCCCCAGTACCTACAGTTTTCAGACACACCATTTTTTTCTACCATGGCAACACATTTGTTTAAACAACTTAATCGTGGGCAGGCGATGAAATTTTTGGGTGTAAATAGTACAAAAAGAATAAAGTGCTGTAAAACTTAAAACAAAAATTCAGTTTTCTCCAAATTTCAGTGGTGTTGATGTCCCCCCCAGACTTCTCTCGGGGACTTCTCAGGGGACTGGTACCACGGGTTGAGAAACACTGGTCTGGAGTGCCTAGCACTGGGTGCTGTTCCTGAGGCGCTGGGCGCAGAGCCCACTCCACACCTCCTCTCCCCTCAGGTGACTCAAGGGAGAAGCTATGCATGACACTGTGCCCTGGTTATTACGCTTTCACCTCCAGCAGTTACACACCCACATCCTCTGGCTGAGATAGGCTAATTCCAGGGGCAGGCTCCTATTTACAACCCTCTCCTTGCTACCGCCCCTTCCTTGGGCTCCCACACGAGCCCTGCCCTTGCCCTTCCCCAGGGTGCGGCCACTAGCGCTGGGCCCCCAGACACAGCTCTGCCAATGGCCCTCAAGTCACTCCAGCCTTGTTCACACTCTGCTCTTTCAGCCCTGGGATCCCCACACCCAGCGGGTTCCTCGGGGTGTGTGGGGCCTGGGACATCCCCCCCACCGGCTCTGCCCCAGTCCCACCCCGACTCTTCCTGCCCTTGCTCCGCCTCCACTCCACCCCTTCCCCAAGCCCCACCACTAGTCCAGCCCCACTTCCTGCCCCCAGCTCCACCCCCTCCTGCCCCCATTGCATGACTTCCTCCAAGACCTGAGGGATTACTGGGGCACGGGGTCTGGCACTGGCATCATGGGCGCCCCCCCTGCTCACCACAGCGGTGAGAAGCAAAGTGTCCTGGCCCCCACCCTCTGCCTTCCCCTGAACCCAGCTCCCAGCCCAGTCACTCAGGGGAGCAGAGAGGGCCGGGCCTGGGTCACTCTGCTTCCTGCTGCTGTTGCAGTAGAACGGAGCAACCCAGCTGGGAGATGGAGGGAGGGAGCAGAGCGGAGCAGGCTGGGGCTGGGTCACTCCACTTCCCGTGGCTCCTGCCACCACTGGTGAGTGCAGGGGTGGGCCCAAACCCTGCTGCTGGTGCCAGCCCCCCCCCCCCAGAAATACCCCAGGCCTTTCGGGGCTCCCCAAAGCACAGGGCGGCCGCCCCAAACTGTCCTATGGATGGGACGGCTCTGCCTGCACCTCTCTTGCCTATGTCCCTCCCTCTCTGCTGCAGCAATCCTCGGCCTCTTCCGAGCACAGGCAGCTGAACTCTTTGTGGGTGCTGTCCTATGGACACTCATAGAGTAGGGTGAGCCCCACTGGTGCAGTCTGGCCCCGGCCCCCTTTTCTGGATGGACACGAGACTGTGATGAATGGACCCAACCACTGGCTCCCATGTGCTGCTAACCTCCCTGGCTCTGGGTAGTGACCGGTCACTGTTCTTAGCTCTGGGTCTCGTAGGGTATGTCTACACTGCAATAAAACAGCCCGGATCCGTTAACTTGGGCTGGCATTGCCAGGCTATACAGTTGCAGTGCAGATGCTTGGGCTTTGGCTGGAACCCGGGCCCTGAGATCCTTCCCACCTCTTGTGTTCTCAGAGCCCAGTTTCCAACCTGAGCCTGACCGTGAGCACTGCAGTTTTGTAGCCCCACCACTTGAGCCCAGCAAGCACGAGTCAATGGACTGGGCCAACCAAAGATCTTCTCCTGTAGTGCAGACATGCCCCCATCTGGCATGCTCCTGGGTACAGAGCCCATGCCTGACACCTTTCCTGGGCAGCAGGTCCTGCAGTCCAGCTGCTGAGACCCCAAAACTAAATCCTTACCCTCTTGAGCCCTCTATTGCTTAGATGTATCTCACAAGAGCCACCTGGCTGTGAAAGGCCTGGTTCCTTGACTGACTCCCTCAGAGATGACAAAAGAGAGGCTGGAAGACAAGGCTGCAGAAACTTTACTCTTAACAAAGTACGCTCAAGAGTCTCAGAGTTTTGGAAAACAAGAAATAGCTCAGAACAGAGCCAGGTGACTCTAATCTCACCCTGTGGGTGAGTCCTGGGTTTCCTTAGTATACTGCAACCAGTCAGCCCTGCCTGCCTCTGTAACCTGTCTTCTGGTGATAGATGGGCCCTGGTGCAGAGAACCCCCTTTCTGAAATACAGTCTCTGGTCTCTTTGGGCCAGGAGGAGAAACTGCCGCTCTCCAGCCCTGTGATCTAGCTGGGAAATTCCAACTCTTTCTCCATGCCGAGAGGTCATTGCCCCTGGGGCTGGTGGGTGCGTGAGAGATAATAAGTGCTGGGACGAGATTGCTCTGTTTGAGCTTCAGGGAGTCGTTCTGCTAGGTGCCAAGCACCTACTGCCAACGGATGCGCTAATGCACAGTGGAGGTGGCAATACAAAGGGAGCAATCACTCAACAAACTGGGGCTCATGGTTTGGTACAGATGGAGCCTCCTTTGTCACACCCACCAAATGCCTTTCACATGAGAACTAAGCCAGAAAGGAGCCCCTAGCCCTGCAGTAGTTATACAAGGCTCTCCCTGCAGGGCTGCCTCAGGCCTTGCTCTCATTACTCCCAAGCCCTCTCCCTGTGTGCCAGCCTCCTGCTTTGGCACCTAAGGCAGAGGGCCAGTGGGCATGAGGCTGTCTTTGTTCTCCCTGTGCCAGGTGGATCAGCTGAAATGTAAGGTTGGCAGCCTGGAGGAGGAGTGCAAGCTGCTGAGGAAACAGGCAGCCACCGGGCCCCAGCGAGAGGCAGAGGAACGGGCTCAGCCTGACACAGTATCTGAGCTGCAGGCTGAGAACCACAGGCTGACGGTCTCCCTCCAGGAGCTGCAGAGCATGCTGCAGGTACCCCCAGGGCAAGGGAGAGATGGCGGGGTGTCCCTTACTCCTCCATGGCTGGACCACCAGAGGGGCTGAGAGCTCTGGCCTGTGAGGGGACAGCCCTAATGTGGTCTCACCCTAACAGGGAAGCACCCTGGCGTGAGAGAGACGGAAGAAACTAGAGGCATTGCTGAGCCCCCTGTTGGGTCATGTTGCTAAGCAGGATCCAATGGCAGAGAGAAAGTGCTGGCAATGCGCAAACCTGGGTGAATGAGTGATGTATATGGGGAGGGACTGAGGGGGAGGAGTGAAAGGAAGGAGGATGGGGAGGGATGAAAAGACCTACTGGGGAGACACTTCATGGGAGGAGCGAGGGAGGACATAGTCCGAGCCCCTCTGACAGCTCTGCTCTGGGTCTCTACATCTCCTTTCCCCCTCTGCTGCTTGCCAGTCACCACCCCATGTGCCTGGAGCAGCTTCTCTCCTCCAAGGTGACAGGCAGCCACCCAGGGGGGCCAACCACTTCTGTGGGCCCCTGGGCAAGGTATGTGAGGGGACCCAGCTCCATGCCCTTGGAAGGGGCGGGGCCTCTGGTGGAATGGGTAGGGCCAAGAGCAGCCAGCCCTCAGAGCTCCTTTAAATCCTTCCTCAGTCACTCAGCTCCCTTTCCAAGGCTGGTCTCTGTGTGGGTGCTCCCTGTAGCATCCTCCGACCAGCCAGCCCCGCCATGCAGCAGGATCGATCTCTGCAGTATAGAGGTGGGCATTATGTTCTGCCCATCACCAGCTTTGCCCTTCATTCCAGTGTTTGTGCCCATCAAAGCTGTCCTCCTGCGTCCCTCCCTGGGACGGGGCAGTGCTGCATGCAGTCAGTCTAGACTCTGCACTGTCCCACAGGAGATAGTTTTCAATATAGCTGTTTCCGTGATGGGGGAAACAGACAGAAAGCTCAGATGTATTTATGGAGTCTAATAATGAACAGGGGCTATCGCCAGAGAAGGCAGATAGAAAGGGAACCTTGCCGCCAGCATGATGGAATAACAGCCCCAATTACAATGGGGTCAAAGGACCAACACCCTAGGGCAAGCTGGAGTAGCAAACTAAACCCCTGGTGAATTCCGAACAGCGACAAGGTCCCTGTCTAAAACTGAACACTCAGATTCTCTTAGTCCCTGTCTCTGGCTTGGTGCTTGGAGGGTCCTCAGCAGTCTGGGTTTGCAGATTCATACCTGAGGTGGGGTAACAGGACCGTTATGTTAAGTCAGGGGCACCTGGACGCGGGTGGCCATGGGGGTTATACTCCCCACTTTTTACCAGCCATAAGGGCAAGTGACGGAGGGAGAGGAGAGGAGCAAGTGGTGGGTGGGATGGGGGGAAGAGGTGGTGTGGGAGCATTAGGAGGGGTGAGGACCGGGCCTCCGGGGAATGGGTGGTGTGAGGGCAGGGCCTCAGGAGTGAAGGGGTAGAGTGAAGGGAGGACCTCAGGAGAAGGAGCGGGACCACAGTTCAGGTGCCAGTGGGGAGTCCCCCACTTTTAGGGACCTTTTGGTGCTCCTGCACTAAGCGCTGTAGGGGCAGGCTTATTGTTAAGGCACTGGGCTGGGACTGAGGAGATCTGGCTCCCTGTCCTGGCTCTGCCACCGATTCTGGGTGTGACTGTGGGTAAGTCACCTGATCTCCCTGTGGCTCAGTTTTCTACCACAATCCTTCCTTTGTCTGCCTGGCCTGTTTGGAGCATGAACTCTTCAGAGCAGCACTTAGCACATGAGGACCTGGGTGCTGCCGTAAGAAAGGTGACCAGAACAACACGCATCTGCCTGTCCCCTGACCAGATGATCTGAGTTCTGCCCCACACTGGGAGCGTCCCTTGGCATTTCTGGTGAGGCTACTCCGCTCTCCCGTCTCCTAGGCAGCGAGCGAGGCCCAGGCACCCGGCTCCCAGCGGATCCTCCTGGACATTCTGGAGCATGACTGGAAGGAAGCCCAGGATGAACGGCAGGATCTGTGCCAGAAGCTGCACTCTGTTCAGAATGAGCTGCACTGGGCTGAGGAGCTAAGGGACAAGGTATTTCCCCTTCCCTCAGCACAGCAGCGCCCTCTGAGGCAGGGATATTTGCCACTGGAAGGTGCGTGACGCTGATTCCTGTCCCAGTACCTGCAGGAGGTGGAGGACCTGCAGCTGAAGCACCGGGCTCTGCAGAAAGATTGTGATCTGTACAAACACCGGATGAACACGGTGCTGTCTCAGCTGGAGGAGATCGAGAAGGAGAGGGATCAGGTGAATGGTCCTCCCATCCAGAGTCCCCGTCCCTGTAAGAGAGAGGCTGAATAACCACGCCTGACCCCCCCCTCCCCCAGATCAGGGAGCTAACTCTGTGTGCCTGATACCTTTAGTAACCTCCTTCCCCCACATCCTTACTGCTCTCTCCCCCTGGTAATCCCTCTATCAGCACTGGTGGCTGTTCTACAAGATCTGCTCCAGGAACAGGGCGACTGGTGAGAGGAGGCCACCTGCCACATGACGTCCCCTCTCAGCCCAGGGAAGGGCTGGAACAACCCCTCTCTGCCCAGGCCCCCCACCTCTCCCTGCCCACACCTACTCCACCCTCTCCCTCCCTCTTCCCTCAGTCAATGTGGTCTGGGGGACTACTAGGGCTGGGGGTCTGGTCCTCCCCTGCACTCACCGGCCTCAGCGGCAAAGCAGAGCAACACGGACCCAGCTCTCTCTTCTCCCCCAGCTGCGCCAGGCCGCTTCCTTCAGGTTCATGTGGGGGCAGTCCCACCCTCCCCCGAGCGGTGCGCCAAGAGAGCAGAGCAAGCTGGGGCCGCATTGCTCCACTTCCCCCGCCACTGCCAGTGACAGTGCGGGGAGGGGGATTCCAGTCCCTCCCCGTACCAGTCCCCTGGGCCACCCAGAGGCTCAGGCCTTGCTGGCTGCTAGCTGGCCCTTTGCTCCTCCCACCCATGGCATTTGGGGGCATGTGCCCCCTTGCGCCCTCCTATGCGTCAACCCTGTCCGGGAATGAGTCAGGGATCGGTTCTATGGCCTTCCTTACAGAGAGAGTCACAGTGGCCCCTTCTGGGCATGGGATCTGGCTCTCCCCCCTGCAGGCCATCCAGAGCCGAGACCAGGTGCAGCTGCAGTACTCCCAGAGCTTGGTCGAGAAGGACCAGTACCGCAAACGGGTGCGGGCCCTGGAGGAGGAGAGAGATGAGCTTCGGAGCAAACTCAGCCGGGCGGAGGGTGTGGCGGGCGCTCTGGAGGCACAGCAGCAATGCTGCCGGGATGTGGGCATGAAGGTGAGTGGGGAGGAGCCAGTGGGGTGGTAGAAGGAAAGGACCCTGCAGGCTGGGGGGCTGGGGAGGAGCGCCTGAGGGTGAAGAGAAGGGAGGGCCAATGATCTCCTCATTGTGTCTCATTGTGTCCCTCCCTTCCCTCTCAGGTGTGCCCCTCTTCCTACTCCCTCTGCTCCAACTTGAGCAGCACCTGGAGCCTGAGCGATAACCCCTCCCCCCTGGGGAACGGCGTCATGGACACGCTGGGAGTCCCTGCCATCACCTTGCCAGAGGGCCCCCCGCACCTCAGCACGGTAAGAGCAAGAGTGCCCACGCCATTGCCTCGCTCGTCTGTAAGTCACTGAGCCCTGCAGCCCCCCGCAGAGCAGGTCTGTGTCAGCGTGAGCCCCCCTTCCCAAGGCACACAGGGGTGGGGGGCTCCCTGGCGGTCCCCCAGTGGCTCAGTATCAAAGCCTGAAGCAGAGCCCAGGAGCTCCCAGAGAGCTCTCATTCCTGGGGAGCAGCCCAGTATCCCACACTCCTCAGTGCCCTGATGGCTCAGTTCTTGCCTCCTCTCTCTCTGGCTCAGCCATCAGCAGCCTTGCACCTGGTTCCCTAGTTTCATAGCTGGTTTCCCCGTTACGGTCGCCAGGGATGTGGTGTTCAGACACAGACAGAAAGTGGGGGTGGCTGGGAATCTGGCCTTCGTTGAACTCAATGGCAAAACCCCCATTGACTTGAATGGGGCCAGGATTTCACGCCTGATCCTTAGAAACTCCTAGTGCTTGGCAGTATCCTGCGCTGGCAAGTTGTGTGGGTTAATTATGCACGGAGTCCTTTGCTCTGCTTGTGCCCATTGCCGTCATGGCTCGTCCCTCCCCTCTCGTGGGGGAGGGTGAATCGGAGGACCTAAGGGGCATTCCTTTTGTGTCCATCCTACATCAGGCCTACCCTCGGCCTGAGCTGGGACCGCGCCATTTGCTGGGCAGATTGCAAAGGGATGGGGACTTTGTGAGGTGCAGTCTTTTGTCTCACTTCCGCAGAGACCCTCCCCCCATCTGTGCGGGTGGCAAGGCCTGGAAGGGCTCCCATGAGCAGGGCAGAGGTGGGGTACAAATGGACACTGAACAGGACTGCAGGGCCAGCAGCTGTGGCTGGGCTCTGAAGGAGACCCATCCAGAGAGGAGCAAGATGGCACCATGGGGGCGCTGTGGGAAGCGGGCTGAGGGCGGCTCTGGATGGTGGGTGTGGTGCAAAGTGGTGTCTCTCTTGCTCTCTTCAGGAGGTGACTCCAGAGAGTGAGAAGGACATTAACCGCCTCTCCACCTTCCCCTTCCCCCCCTGCGCTGGCTCCATTCTCCGACGGCAGCGGGAAGATGAATCTGGGCCTTTCAAAAGGTAACCCCTGGCAACCTGGCCCTGCCATGCCTCACTGTAGTCCCTCCCACGCTGCTTCAGTTCCAGCCTCCCCAACCGGCGCTGCCAAAGGCAGGGGCCCTGGTGGAAGGGACAGGGCAGCTATGCCAGTCCCAGCTTCCTGCTGTGCCGGCAGGACAGAGGTGATGGCTGACAGGCGCGCTGAGGGGCTTCAATCCTGGAATCTCTGGCACAAGCTTCGCAAAGCAGGGAAACTGCCGAAAAGCTGAGAAACGTTGCAGGGTGCAGGCGTGCTGGCTGGGCGGGAGGGAGCACAGCTGCTGAGGGGAGGAGCACCGACATTCAAGGGTGTCAGAGCACTCATGGAGGGGGGACTCTGACAGGAAGGGTGTTGGCTGTGTGGAGCACAGTTGGAGGGGTGGGGCGCGCTGGCCCCATGGTGCAAGAGCGGAGGGGCAGGCCACGTTGGCCATGGGGCTGGCTCTGCTGGCCACGTGTGGCGGAGGGCAGAGGGGGCGGGCTACGCTGGCTGTGGGGTGGGAACACAGGGTGCAGGAGAGCGGCTGTGAGCAGAGCCAGCCCATCCATAGGATGGTTTGGGGCAGCTGCCCCAGGCCCTGCACTTTGTGGGGCCCTGTGGCGGCTGCCTTTCCTATGGGCGGGGCCAAGGGCGGCCTGGGGAATTACCTGGGAAGCCTGGCCTGGGGTGGCAGTAGGGGCCAGGCCCTCCTGCACTCACTGTGGGAGCCGCAGAGACCCAGAAGCCTGCTCCCATTCACCTCACCTCACTGATTCATCTCCCAGCCTGCTGTGCTCTGCTTCACCACGGCGGCAGCAAGCAGGGTGACCTGGCCCCAGTCCCAGGGCACTTTGCTTCCTGCCTCTGCGGTGAAGCGGAGCACAGCAGGCTGAAAGATGGGTGGCGGAGCTGAGCAGTCTGCCGGGTTGCTGCGGCTCCTGCCTCCATGGTCAGTGGGTGGGTGGGGGGGGCAGCTCCAGCTGCCGCCCTGCACCAGCCCCCCCAGGGAATCCCCTGGCTCGCATTGCTGGGGAGAGGGTGCTTTGGGTATGGGGTGTAATGGGGGCAGGAGGGGGCAGGAGAAGGGCTTGAGGTGGGGAGGGGGTGGAGCCGTGCACCCCGCTCAGACCGGTCCTGGCTGTGAGGAGCCATGTTAGCATAGCAGGGGCACAGCATGACACAAATCGATACTAGAAATGCTGTGGCCTGGTGATTGCCCTTTGTGTCTCCCTGTTCCTTCCAGCCTGTCCTGCGGGTCCTTTGGCAGTATGGAGGACATCACAGGTATCTGCAGTCCTGGCTTTTCCAGAGGGACTTTCCTAGGAAGTACGTGAGGGGAGAGATAAAGGAGAGAAGGGGCAGGGAGCGGTCCTTCTATGAAATCGGCTGCAAGGCTCTGTGCCCACTGGGGGGCACCATTGCCCCACACTTCTCCTACCAGCCACAGCAGCAGTCTCTGAAGGGCCCGCCTGTCTCCTGCAGAGCTTTTAGGATATTCTGCTCGGGTATCTGTAATTTATAAAGGGTTTTATAGATGGAGAATTTGATTCAGAGTCAGAGGGGCAGGAACGGGAAGAGATAAACGCTTCAGCTTCAGGGTGTTATCAGTCCTCGGTGACGGGCTGTAACTCTCAAGAGCACGTCCCACTGTATATCTTGGGGCTGTCTGGATTTGTGGCACAATCTACTGTTGCGCTCGGGTGGGTGGTTACTAGGCTCCTTGGCTATTGCAGTCACCCTCTGGGTGGGCAGTGGGAATTGCCTCTTCTCAGAGGCCTGGCCCAGGAGTGCAGGGCTGGTTCTAACCCTCCGCCCCCTGCCATCTGCCTGTCTCACTCCGGTGCCCTGTGGGTGACACAGCCCCAGAGCTGTCCTGAGCGGGGTCCCTGCAGGATTCTAGTCTATGCAGTTGTTTGTGGTGACTTGCGGTCTTCTCTCCCTCTCCCTTTCCTAGGAAGTGTGACCACGACTCTTTCGCCGGCTGGTCTCTCCTTTTCCAGCAGCGCACACGGCAGGGTGAAGTCGGAGAACTGCCTGGCCAGCCTCTCTGATCAGAAAGAGCTCATCAGGTGAGGGTTTCGCTGACTCCTCCTTGGGTTAGGCTTGGGGCTGGGGGCAGGGACGGCTTTCATCTCCTGAGCAATGAGGTGAAGGAGATTCCACTGTCTCTCTGTGGTCTCCCTGTGCTACCATCCTAGGCTTTTCCAGATGGGACCATGACACTATCTGGAAGGGCCCCTTTCTGATGGGATGAGAGGAGGAAACTGTGCATGGGACCAGGGCTGTCCCTAGGGGGGTGCAGGGCCTGGGACAACCCCGCTCCATCCCATGCCCCACCCTCTCCTTGCCTCTTCCTTCCCCTGTTCCACATCACCCCCACTCCAGTCCTTCCCCCAATCCCTGCTCTGTTCCCACCCTGCCTCTTCCCTGCCCCTTTCCCACCCCCTCCCTTGAGTAACTCTGGGAGCCAGCAGAGCAGGCTGGGGCCTAGTAGCTCTGTTTCCTGCCACTGCTGGTTAGTGCAGGGGTGGGCCCAACCTCAGTTGACAGTGCCAGGCCCCCTGCTAATTCTCTGTGCAGCCCTTGACTCTATGCTTCCACATCCCCCTGAAGCACAGCCCCAAAGCACAGGGCTCGGGGTGGTTGCCTCAACCCATCCTATGGATGAGACAGCTCGGCATAGGATTCACCTAGGCTCTGCTCCCCAAATGGGGCTCCTGCTCCTTTCTTGTGACCCATTTCATCATAATGGTGTGAGATATGGGCGCTAGGCAGCATGGTGGGAGATAGAATCATAGAACATTAGAACTGAAAGGGACCTCAAGAAGTCATAGAGTCCACTCCCCTGCACTCACGGCAGGACAAAGCACTGTCTAGATCATCCCAGATAAATGTGTATCCAACCTGCTCTTAAATATCTCCAGAGATGGAGATTCCACAACCTCCCTAGGCAATTTATTCCAGTGTTTAACCAACCTGACAGTTACGAAGTTTTTCCTAATGTCCAACCTAAACCTCCCTTGCTGCAGTTTAAGCCCATTGCTTCTTGTCCTATCCTCAGACATTAAGGAGAACAATTTTTCTCCCTCCTCCTTGTCACACCCTTTTAGATACCTGAAAACTGCTATCATATCCCCTCTCAGTCTTTTCCTTTCCAAACTAAACAAGCCCAGTTCTTTCAGTCTTCCTTCATAGGTCATGTCCTCTAGACCTTTAATCATTCTTGTTGCTCTTCTCTGGATCTTCTCCAATTTCTCCACATCTTTCTTGAAATGTGGTGCCCAGAACTGGGCACAAGACTCCAATTGAAGTCTAATCAGCACAGAATAGAGCGGAAGAATGACTTCTCGTGTCTTGCTCACAACACTCCTGTTAATGCATCCCAGAATCATGTTTGCTTTTTTGCAACAGCGTCACAGTGTTGACTCATATTTAGTTTGTGGTCCACTATGACCCCTAGATCCCTTTCTGCAGTACTCCTTCCTAGACAGTTGCTTCCCATTCTGTATGTGTGAAACTGATTGTTCCTTCCTAAGTGGAGCACTTTGCATTTGTCCTTATTAAACTTCATCCTATTTACCTCAGACCATTTCTCCAGTTTGTTCAGATCATTTTGAATTATGGCCCTATCCTCCAAAGCACTTGCAACCCCTTCCAGCCTTGTATCATCTGCAAACTTAATAAGTGTACTCTCTATGCCAATATCTAAATCATTGATGAAGATATGGAACAGAACCGGTTCCAAAACAGACCCCTGCAGAACCCCACTTATTATGCTCTTCCAGCAGGATTGTGAACCATTAATAACTACTCTCTGAGGGTATGTCTACACGAGCTCGTTAGTTCGAGCTAGGTAGGCAAATGAGGGCAACCGGAGTTGCAAATGAAGCCTGGGATTTAAATATCCCGGGCTTCATTTGCATGTTCCCGGGCGCCGCCATTTTTAAATCCCCCTTAGTCCGAACTAACTGCCCGCGGCTAGATGCGGCAGTTAAACGTTAATTCGAACTAACTCCTTAGTTCGAATTAACTGTTACTCCTCGTGCATTAACTGTTATTCCACGAGGAGTAACAGTTAATTCAAACTAAGGAGTTAGTTCGAATTAACGTTTAACTGCTGCATCTAGCCGCGGGCAGTTAGTTCGGACTAAGGGGGATTTAAAAATGGCGGTGCCCAGGAACATGCAAATGAAGCCCGGGATATTTAAATCCCGGGCTTCATTTGCAACTCCGGTTGCCCTCATTTGCCTACCTAGCTCAAACTAACGAGCTAGTGTAGACATACCCTGAGAGTGATTATCCAGCCAGTTATGCACCCACCTTATAGTAGCCCTATCTAAGTTGTATTTGCCTAGTTTATTAATAAGAAGATCATGCCAGACCGTATTAAATGCCTTGCTAAAGTCTAGGTATACCACGTCCACTGCTTCTCCCTTATCCACAAGACTCATTATTCTATCAAAGAAAGCTATCAGATTGGTTTGACATGATTTATTCTTTACAAATCCATGCTGGCTGTTACCTATCACCTTATTATCTTCCAGGTGTTTGCAGATGAATTCCTTAATTACTTGCTCCATTATCTTTCCTGTAACAGGACATCTCAACAGGACATAGGGACATCTCCTTTGATGGGGAGGAAACCCTCTTCTTCAGATATCTGACAAGGGTTCTGGAGGCCCTGTCCCTAAAAAATCCATCTCCGGGTCTGTGCCAAGCCTGATGCATGGGTCAACAGGGTTTGGGGAGTCTAGGGCATACTGCATACACAGTCCTGCAGTTCAGCCCCAGTCAGTAAATCTCTTAGTCATATACCTCACTGCTGAGTCTCGATACCTTGACATAAAGTGCCATGACACACCAGATGAAGGACACAGCTCCTTGCAAAGAAAGTAGGCTTGAATTTCCCGTTGTTGTTTTCTCCCTCATCAGATCCTTGGTAGTGCATCTGTCTAGCATGGTCCACCTGAGCAACTCAGTGCCCCAGCACAGGGGGCTTGGAAGAGACATCTCCATTCTGGGAGGGAACCGAACAGGGATTTATGTCCAGTGGGTGAAGCCAGGTTCAAAGGCTGAGAGTACAGGACTGAGAGAGGGGTGCCGGCTCCTGGAGGTGAGTCTGGAGACTGTCATGCAACATGGAACCACACTCCATCTTAAACAGGAGACATTTATTAAACACAAGTCAGCTTCAGCTACAGCCACAACATACCCCTCTGCACTGCTTGAGTCCCAGCTTTGTCTCCCTTGTTCACCAGGAGCCACTCCCTGTCTAAGAGGCACACAGAAATGAGTGGCTGAATAATACAGTGGTAGTGAGCATATCAATACAGATCTGGAATGAGTGGCTGTAGGGTTCCTTCAAGTTGGGGCAGTGGTCCCAAGGCACTTCACAGGCTGGCTGACTCTCCCACTATTGACATGCAGCCACTCTGCCTCAGTGACACCTGCCATGTTTTGTAGGAAGTTATGTGGAGAAGAACTGCTCTGGTGGAAGTGCCTGGGGGTATTTATGTTGACAGACTATAATTACCTGATTCAGTTTTGCCCGACCACTGGAATGAACAGCCAGGTGCTCTTGGAAAAACCACTCCCTTTGACAAGCACCTCCAGCAACTCGGCTCCATGCTGGGGTACTGACTAGAGCACCTCCTCTTGAATGCCCCACACCTGAGTGGTCTCCCAGCTGAGTATTAACCACACCTGATGCTGCTTAGTTGGAGAACAGGCTGGGTGGCAGTTTACAGAAGATCAGCCTGGATGAGCTAGTGGTCCCTTCTGGCCTTAAATTTTATGGCTGTATGAACATCAGTGCCCAAATGTCATGGGCTGTATGGGGTTATAAGGCTGGACAGTCAGAGGGGCGCCGCCAAATGAAGAGCATTGGGGAACTGTGTGTGCCACCTAGGCCAGCAGTAGAGGCTGTAGAGGAAGGAGCAAGAAACTCAGTGGTAGTGTAGCCGGCTCTCAGGGACAGTTTCCTTTACCCCCAACGGCTAGTGGCTGGGCTAAGCCCTGCATCTGGAAGCTTTCAGACCCTTCCAAGCTCTCATTTGTCCCTTATCCTTCTTGAGGTGCTGAGTGGAGGGAGCTGGGACATGGAGAAGGAAGGCCTATCCTGGCATGGGTGGTGGGAGGGGTTGGTCTGTGTGACCTGTTGTAGTCACCACCTCTCCCTCCTACCCTTCTTTCCTTGGCAGCTGAGGGGCACTTTGCTGAATAGGGAGGTGCTGTCTCTGAAAAACTGCACACGGGAGGTAGCTCACCTGAGCCTGCTGCACTGGGATGACCCAGCTGGTCTCATCTTCTTGCCCGACATGCAAGGTAAATCCTGGTGGCTGCTGCTTGGCTTGGGCGCAAGGATGGGCATCCCTGGGGTACAGGCTGTTCCCCCTCCCCTCCCCTTCCAGGAATTCAGCCTCCTTGTCCATTCAGCCCAGAGCAACCTGAGTCCTGGGCTCTGTCCCTCCCTACCTTAAGACCCCTCCACCGTCTTAGAGGAGAATCTCCACGTTCTGTCAGTTCCAGGCTTTCTCTTCACACCACGGCCCATGCGGCTGTGCACACCAGCTCAGGAAGCGCAGCTGTATGAGATGCCCCGAAGTTCCAGAGGTGACTGCCCACCTCACTCCCACGCGGGTCCCTTGGAGAAGGGAGCTGGCTGCAGTGAATCTCATTCTGTGTCTCTTGTGCCAGGGTACCAGCCTCTCAAGGAGGCCTTGGAAGAAGGGAAGAAAGTGACTGGAGACTCCCTCTATGTGCGTGCCAATCTGACCCTCCCGGAGCAGTCCGACCCCTACGCACTGTGCATCAAGTGTCGGGAGATCCTGCACGTCACTGACACCATGCACAAAGGGCGGCTGGAGTGGTATTGTGCCCGTGTCGACCCCTTGACACTGCGGGACCTGGACAAGGGCACAGTGCCTAATTACAGCCGGTAATGCGCGCATAGAGGCTGCAGTCTTTTTGGGGTCTCAGCAGTGGGGAAGGAGAATTTGCCCCTCCCCCCCATTTGCCTTTGAGTTCCTTGCAGCTGTTCAGGAAAACAGACTGTCTAGCTTCTCAAGGTGCTTCTCACTGTGTCATCTGGGCACCTCCAAAGAGACTGGGTGGTGGGGATGTGCCAGCAGAGTTATGGGGGCTCAGAGGGGTAATTCTGTAGCTACCTGATGGCAATCTCTCTCCTCCCAGGGCTCAGCAGCTTTTGAAGGTACAGGAGAAAGGCCAAGTGCCAGGCTGGCAGATGGGCCGCAGGAGTAATGTAAGCTCGAGGAGAAAGTGGTGGAAAGTGTGTGTGGGGGGGATCATAGTGCCTATCATCTGCACCCGCTCAGTGTGGCGCTCTGTGCCCTGTCCACTGCTAAATGGGGATATATGGGCAGATGAGCCTGCTATAGGCTTGGCTGACAGAGCTGGGAGCTGTTGGCTCAAGCAGTAGCGGCTTAGGGTCAATCCCAGCATGGCATGACGTGCTCATTTGACCAAGTGTACCCTATGCTGGGAGCCTCACCTCCACTGAAACGTGCTGTGGCGTGAATGAAGGGGAGAGCAGAACACCTTACTGGAGACCGAGCCCCCTAAGTGCTAGGGGGAGATGGGAGGGGCAATCAGGGCTACTGTCCCATGGAGCTCCCTGGGCTGTGTGTGAAGAGCAGGTCTGCAGTGCTGGGTCTGGAAGGGCTGGGGTTTTGGTCTCTCACTCCTGAGAGGACCAGGCCTGGGTGCTTTGTGGGGCTGCGTGTGCCAGGCCTAGGGGAAAGCCCAGTAGCAGGGCACTAAGGCTACGTCTACATTGGCATGATCTTGCACAAATACTCTTTAACGCAAGAGTTCTTGCGTTAAAGTATTTGGGCAAGAGAGCGTCTACACTGGCATGTGCCTTTGCGCAAGAGATGTGCTTTTGCCTAAGAGCATCCATGCCAGTGTAGACTCTCTCTTGCGCAAGAAAGCTCCGATGGCCATTTTAGCCATCGGGCTTTCTTGCGCAAGAAATTCATGTTGCCTGTCTACACTGGCCTCTTGCACAAGAACAGTTGCGCAAGAGGGCTTATTCCTGAGCGGGAGCATCATAGTTCTTGCGCAAGAAGCCCTGATTTCACACATTAGAACGTCAGTGTTCTTGCGCAAGAACTCCCCACCAGTGTAGACAGGCAGCAAGTTTTTGCGCAAAAGCGGCCGCTTTGGCGCAAGATCGCGCCAATGTAGACACAGCCTAAGGGAGGAGGGACTGAGGGGGTGCCTCATGGCAGGGCACAGGCACAGAAAGGTGGCAGGGAGGGGGAGGCCTGAAATGCTGCTCTGAGCTTCGGCATACTCCTCTAAATGGAGCCCCTGAACCTCCTGCAGTCTGGGCCTCCCTGCCTCTCGCGGGCCATCTGCCTCCCAATGCGAGCCCTGTCTGTGCCGGTGGGGAGCAGCGGGGTGAATGTTCTGTGTCCCTGTTCTCTCCCCCATTCTCCTCAGCTGAAGAAACGGACCCTGCGCCAGCTGCAGATGGTGAAATATAAACCACATGGGGATCCTCCGCAGCAGCTGCTGCTGGGCCTCTCCCCAGGTGAGTGGCTACTCTGGACTCCTTTGGTACAGCCCTTCCATGTCCTTTGGGGACAAAATCACACCCTGGAGTCCTCCCTGTGGCTGTTTGCCTGGCAGAATTGGGACGCTTCCGTGATTCCATCCTCACTTAACACCCCTTCTCACGGTCGAGGGAGGATAGCCTGGCCAGCAGGCTCCTGGTAGGGCTCCGAGGGCTGCAGGGGGCAGTAGGTTTGTGCAGCCCCCTCCCAAGGGAGAGAGGGAAGAAGCGGGGCTGGGCAGCTTGGAAGGGGAGTAATAGCTAGGTTCTATGGCTTACCAGGCTGAGATTGGGAGGGGTATGGGGGAAGCAGAGGGGTTGTGGTAACAGGCGCACGGGGCTGGGGCTGGCAGTGGGTGCAGCGGGGTTAGGGTGAAGGGTGCGGCTGGTGGGGGGTGAAGTAGAGGGTAGGGTGGCTCTCGGTACTGCAGGGAGGGGTGCAGGTGGCAGCAGTGCCTATGACATGGGGAGAAAGGAACAATCTCTGTGCAGCTGACAGCTCTTACCTCTCGTTCACTCACTTACCTGTCACCCAGACCCAGAGAGGAGCCCAAAGCCCTACAGCCTCGTGCGTCCCCTGGTGGTGCAGGCCCCTCGCCCAGTGGTGCTCTCACCTGACTGCATAGCATCCAGGCTCATCAGGAACATGCTGGACCTGCCCACCTCACGCCTGGACTTTCACGTGTGCCCAGCTGGTGAACAGAAGCAATCAGGTGACTCACCAGAGCCCCACAGGTTGTGTGTGGCAGAGTCTGGAACAGAACCCAGCAGTGCTGAGTCCCAATCTCTGCACTAATCACAGGGCCTTTCTTGGGGGCGGGTTGCCTTTTTCCTCCCGCTAATCCACAGCTGCTTAGCAGGGTGAGGGCCATGATAATGTTGAAGATCGGTCGTTCCTATCTCTAGAGTTGATGATATCCGTGCCCACAGGAGGCTCTCTCCAGACAAGTGCGGTAGCTGTCTAAGAACCCAGGAGATCTGAGGAGAGCACTTGCAGGTCCTTCAGGGATGGGGAAAGATGCCTCATTATCTTTCTCAGCAGCCAGTGCAGTGCTGTCTGGTTCTTCCCACCCACCAGCTGCTGCTAGTTTGTCTTTCAGCCACTCCTAACCAGCTAGCGTCCCATTTCGTTTGTGCCTCTCTGAAACCTCTGATGCCTCCCATTGTCATCTTGGCTGCAGTGCTTCCCTTTGGCCGAGCTCTTCCATGCCACTGGGGACACAGCCAGTTGCTTGGTCTGGCTGGAGCACCTTCCTTTGCTTGGATGGTAGTCGCTCTAGCAGGTTTCTCCAAATTGCCCTCTTTGCTGGGAGCCCCTTGGCTTTAGCCTGAAGTACTGCAACTCCGCTAGCTCAGTCTCTTCCTTGCTTGCCTCCAGGCGGCCATGAGAACCAGCTGCAGCACCATGCTCTCCCTCATTCCCGGAAGGACACCTCTCTCTCTCATTGGTGGTGTTTTACTGATTAGCACAGCTGGTTGGGAAGTGATTTCTGTTACTACATTAAATTTCTATGCAAACTAATCCCCCACCACTACCCCCTGTGCATGGGTGTTTCCCTTCACACAATGTCGGTTGTGCACACTCAAAAATTTTAAAAAAACAACCAACAACAACAAAAACATTTTTGGTTGAAAATCTCCATTTTCCATCGCCCAGGAACTCTCTGAAAGAACCCGTTGTGTGCCTAGCTGCACTCAAGAGCTGTGTGACCTGCACAGCTTGTGTGCTGTCCTGTGGGTGCCCTGTCCTGCACCCTTAGGGTCCCACTCTCACACCACATTGTTGGGTGGCATTGGGGCCACTTATGAAAATCGCTTATAAGGGCTGTAGGCATCAATTTGGTGTGGATACAAGATCCCCCTCTGGCTAGCCTGCTCTGTCCAGGGAGAAGGCAAGTTTTATGGGCATTTTTTTGCCGCATAGCCAATGCCATGATTCAGGCAACTGCACCTGTATTCCCTATGGTAGTCCACCAAGGGTACCCACTCGCAGGCTTTGAGCTCCTCAGCTGTCTCCTCTCTTGGGAAGGGACCTGCAACTCTCTCCATCCTGACCAGGGTTTTTCCAGGCTGCACAGCTCCCTCCCTACACTGTGATATCCCCCAGCAAGGCAGCGTGCCTTAGCAAGTCAGCTTTGCTTCCTTCCTCGGAGGCTAAACACAGCGTGATTACCCACTGTTAAATTACCACACCACGCTTCCTAAACAAGCACACTTATTCTTAAGGTAAGAGCATTCCATAGAAAACTTTTAACAAGAAGGAAAGCACCTACGTACATGCTAATAAGCTTCCCAGAAATCACTCCACTCCAACAAGGGCTCTGGCCGGTGATCAGTCCATAAGATCCCACCAAGGGTTTTCCCCCTGTGATCACAGATCCATAACTGCTGTTAGTTCAGACAAGCTCCCCGTCTTCCACTCCTAATGCAAGTCACTCATACATAGTTTGGTCCTTGGTCCTCATGTAACAGTGGCTTTCTCCTCAGGGTGCAGCTACAAAAGGCAGGGTCTGGAGGTGAGAAGTTGCCCTCCCTTCCTCCCAAGTACAGGGATCCCACTTGGTTTGTCTGGCACATTGTTTCAAATTATCTTGTGATGCTTATAACACTCCCCAGGGCTTACATCAGTCATGTGTCCTAGAGATATTCAATAGAACCCCACAATAACAGGTAAACAGCTGCATTTGTAATACAATGAACTCCTAGGACACTGAAACCTAATTCAGTGAGGTTTAACTTAATTCAATAAGGCTTGTCTCGGATATTGGAGAAAATTGCCATTATCTGTCACAGCCAACCCGCTCTGCCTCCTTCTGCAGAGATGCTTGCTAATGCTGACCCAGCTGCTCCTCCCCAAGGGAACGGTGTAGCTCCAGGCTCCCTCCAGGACCAGAGGGAGAGCAGAGAGATCCACACCATCAGGGAGTATATCGGCAAGGTGCGGAGCAGAGGGCAGTAGCTTCTGGTCACTGCCTGCTGGGTGCGAGCAGGCATGGGGCAGGAGGGGGAGGTCCCATGGGTGCTATGAAGGGGATGGGATTATTGAAAGGGAGAGAGGGAGGACGGGAAGAGAGCACTGAATGGGGAGTACGGCAGGATGAAGGAAAGGAGTCAATGAAGAGAGCGTTGGGACCCTTCAAAAGAGTTCTCCAGCCACTAGCTTCCTCCATCAGATGCTGAGGCTGCCGGGAAGTGTCGGCTTTTGGCTTTTTATAGAATCAATATCAAGCCCACTCAACGGGGGAGGGGCAGGTATTAATGCTAATTTATGCTAAGCACTAATTAATCAGTGGGGTTTGCTCCATCCCAGCAAGAGGGGATCGAATGAGGAGGGCATGGGCTCGGTGAGAAAAGCCCTAGAAGGCCCAGAGATGCATGCGGCACATGTGTAAGAAGAGGGAGGGGCTAGAAGGACCCTCAGGCCAGGCTGGACACACAGCCTGTTACGTATCAGATGACCCTGCTCTTTAATTCTCTGATTCCCTCTTGGGGCTAGCTGTAAATCCATGTGTAATGGAATTACTAGTGGAAAAGCAATGATATCGCCCAGCATGGGGTTTGATTTAATGTAACTGTTAGGGACTTTGGGTTATTTCTTTTCCATTTAAATCAGTAAATCTATGCAATTTCCTTGCAGAATAAACACTGCCTGCTGGAGCTGGGCCTCCAGAGAGTGAGGGATCTAATTAAAAGTGAAATATACCCCATCATTATCCACGTGGAGGTCACCGAGAAGAACGTCAGGGGACTCAGGTACGAAAAGCCCTTCAGAGGACTCGAGCAGAGGTCATAGCCTGGAAAAAAGAGTGACTCTGGGTCATGCTCAAAGAGAGAACAAAGGGAGGGGGCAGGCAGGAGGGGAAGAGGCCCTATAGGGAAGGGAGCAGGAGCCAGAGGTAGATTAAGATTTATTAGGGCTCTAGGTACAAAGTATATTTCCTCCCCCCCCCACCACCAGGGGTCTCCATCCCTGCTCCTTCCCTTACCACAAGCCCCACCCTCTGGCCTGGCCAGAAGCTGAGCTGCTGTGTGGAGCCCTGCAGTCTCCACCTGCCCCAGACAGCATGCCCTGGAGGGCAGGGACACATGCCAGGGGCTGCTTTTGGGCTTCCCGCCCAGGGCAGGTTGGGGGTCTGGGGTTCCCCCCAGCAGTCGGGGTTCCCTGAGTGGCTCAGGTAACCATACACCCCATTTTGACCAGGACAGCCCCCGTTTTAAGCTCGTGTGCCAAACATCCTGACTTTTTGGCAAAACTGGGCAAGGGCTGTCCCTAGGAACGTGCAGGGCAACCTGCCCCAGGCCCCATCCCCCCGTATCCCTTCTCCCAAGCCCCCTCCCTTGAGAGATGTGAGCTGGGGTGGCACAGGTGGGCAGCAAGGGTTGGGCCCCCATGTAGTCATCATGATGGCAGGAGCCGCGGGAAGCGGAGCGATGCAGCAGCCAGCTCCATCCCGCCATCTTGGGGGAGCAGAGCGGAGCAGGCTAGGGCTGGGGTGCAGCAGTGCAGCGGAGTGACCCGGCTGGGAGATGGCAGCGTAGCAGACCAGGTGGCTGGGTTGCTCCGCTTCCCACAGCTTCCACTGCCATGGTGAGAGTTGGGGGCCCAACCCCTCCTGTTGGCCCCAGGCCTCCCAGGTAATCCCCCGGGCCACTCCCCCAGGCTAACATCAGTAGTGGGAACTGTCCCGTCCATAGGCCCCCTTTAGGCGTCCTGTCCACAGGCTAGCTGCAATGGGACAGATGCCCAGTTTTGCCAAAAGGGAGCTCAGGGAAAGGTGAGTAGCAGGGCTTGGGCTAGCTCCACATGGGGAGAGGGGATGAGGGGCTCAGGCCAGCTCTGTGCAAGGGGGGAGGCTGGGAAGGGCTCAGGCGAGTGACTCGGTCAGCTGGGGATGGGTGGCAGTATGCTCACTGGGCTTCAGCTTCAAGCCTAGCCAGGGGTGAGGCCTCAGGTGGCGGCAGGGCCCCAGAGGAGAGGAGGAGCAGGGGGAGGGCCCCCAGCACTCACTGGGGCAGGTGGAAGATCCAGGGCTCTCTACAGTGGTTCAGCTTCTGGCCAGGCCAGAGGGTGGGGCTTGCAGAAAGGGGAGGAGCGGGGTGGAACCCCCTGGTGGCAGGGTGTGGCTGGTGTATCAATCCTGCATTTAGGGAGGCTGGGAGCAAGCACCAAAAGCTCCCCAAATGTGTGTGTGGGTCCACCAATGCCCACACTGGTTCTGCCCCAGGGCCTGCCCCCCACTGGGCCTCCTCCCCTCGAGGCCCTGCCCACACTCCACCCCCACTCTGCCTGAGGTCCTGCTCCTGCTTGGCCAATCAGCCCCAACCCCTGACACCGCTGTATCCACCACACCCATCTCCACCCCCTCTCCCCAGGCTTCCCTTGCCTGCTGTTTGCTCCTCAAATGGCGGGCAGGGATGCCTCAGTGGAGGGGGTGCAGAGGTGTGAGTGGCAGATGCGGGTACCTGCGGGGGGTGCAGAGGTGTGAATGGCAGGTGGGGTGCCTTGTGGGAGGGGAGGGAGTGGGCAGAGGCGGGACGAGCAGAGGAGGAACAGGGGGCAGACCCAGTGTTCTGACACTCTTGTGGGGGCCCCCAAACTGATAATTGGCCATGCCTGGATGGGGTGGGTGTGCTGGAGGGAAGGGGGCAGGAGCGCTGGCTGGAGTACACTGGGTGGGTAACGTTTAAGGCTGTGTTTCCATTTCTCTGTCAGGAGCTTGCTGCGGAAGCCAGGCCAGCGTGACTCTGATGTGGTAAAGCTTTGCCGGAGCGCTGAGCAGGCTCTCCATGCCTTGCCCTACTCATGGGCCTGCGTGGATGCCCAGTCCTGGTGCCACGTGGAGGAACTGGTGAAAGTGGTGCGGCTCCGCATCTTCCAGGAGCAGAACCGGGTTGTGTGGCTTGAGGATGGTGACCTGTGATCCCTGACTCCTTTGAGCTGGGGCTGTGCCTTCATGTTGGGAGGCTCCATATGCCACAGTCGGGCACTGGCTTCCTTTCCTAACGGCAGTGCCTGGAGAACACTTGGCTTCTCTCCTTCATCTTCCAGAAACAGTGTCACTTCTCCCTGATCGGCTGCACTGGGATGTCTTCGCCCATCAACATTTGTCTGGAGGGACAAGATGGCCCCTCATGTGTCAGGGAGTTTAGTGGGCCTATTTCATGCTGCTTGGAGACTGGCCAGGGTGTGGGTACTACACAGACTTGGACTTCCCCTCATGTCCAGATTTAGTGGAGGGATTTCCTTCCCGTTCCCACTAAGAATCCCCCTCACAGCTTGCAGACACTGCTCCTCCAAGACCCAGACCCTCTGTAGGCCCAGTCTTTGAGAACTGGCCACGAGGGGAAAAGAGGGCAATCTGTGAAAGGGGTGTGTGTGGGGAGGGTGTGTGTGTGTGAGTGAGTGAGAGAGAGAGAGATACTCCATCTTCCCCGATTTTTCCCTTCACCCACCCCACCCCACCCCAGTCTCCTTCTCCCCTTCCCCATCATGGCTTTCTCTGGCATCCTGTCTACCTCAGCTGATGTCCTGATGAAAGCGGAGGTGCTACACATGCCCGCTGCAGGCAGAGCGGCACTACGCGGGGGTTGTCAGACATCCTCCTTGGGTGGTAATTGTAATCTTTATGGCCTATAAATTATTAATGGACCCTTTTATTGGAAACCTGCACATAAAAGAGAATTAAATACCATTGACAATGGGAACGGAGGAAGGGCTCCTGCTTGCGTTACCAGCAGGACTGGGGAGCTGGGGGATTTCTCTCCTCCCCTAACCGGCTCTCCCCCCTGCATGGCTTTCCCAGCTCTCTCTCCAGCACAGACTTGGGCAGCTGGTGCCTCCCTGGGAAATTCAGGGGAACACTGAAGCATTTGCCAGGCTCTTCCAGAGCCTTTGTCCCTGTAGCTCCAGTTACCGCCAGGAGCCTCTGCCATCTGAGTCCTTCTCCAGGGAACAGTAGGAGAGGGGGAGCCAGCAGGGCTTCTGGAAGGCTGGGGATTGCCTGACCCTTAGACCAGAGGCTTTTCTCACTCCGCTGCTCTGGCGCTGCCAGCCCCGGGCTGCCCCCTCCTCTCAGGCGCTGGAGGGAAAGGAAGAACAGAGCCAAAGAGGGAGAGTCTGAGGCAGAGTGGGGAAGAGAGACATGAAGGGACAAAGGGAGCAGAGTGGAGCTGGTCAGGCATTTGTGCAGCACACTCCTGGCATGCAGTGGGGATTGCGCCTGGCATTAGAAGCAGTATCGCTCCCAGGAGCACGGTTAGCTTGGAGAGCCCTCCTTCCAGTGCTGTGCAATCAGAGCACTGGGGGATCTGCAGAGGATACGGGGGGCATGCACAGCATTGGAGATGGTATGTGCAGGCAGACACAGCGCTGCAGAAAGGTGGGGCCAGGCAGTGCCAGGGCCCCCCTGGACAGCACCATGCTGGGGGTGATGGGAAGCAGCAGGAAGGGAGGAGAGCCCTGGATGCAGGCCTGCATGTCCCCAGGACTGGGACAGCCTGGGCTAGGAGGGGCAGAGATCAGCAGGGGTTCAGTGCTCTTGTTACTTCGTAGGTCCCAGGCAAAGGACGGGCTACACAATGCCAAAGTCTCTTTGGCGTCCCTGTAACAATGCTTAACCAGGAGCTAGTACTTCACAGTTTTCTAGCTCTGGGCAAAGATTAACTTGCTGATCCTCACAGCTCGCCTGGGATGAGGTAACTTGTTCTTGGGATTTTTACACTAGTGCCTGTCTCTCCACCGAAATGTAAATCTGCAGCCAGAAAATCCTAGAGCAACCTCCTGGAGTGGCCCTTCCGCAGTACAGGTGGTAGCCCAAGTATTACAGAGAGACCTCACCCTGGGGCAGATGAACACCCACCTCCACCACCCTCAGAGCCCTCACCCCACCCTTCCCAGGGGCGTCACCCCTGCCACCACGTGCCTCTTGCGCAGTGACCTCTGTTGGATCAGCATGGAGGCAAGGCCCAGGGCTGATCCCTCCTGGAGAATGCCCTGCTAGCATGCCCCTCCCACTGAAACAAAGGCGACAGTCACTCTAGTGCCTCTGTTGACTGCAACCGGAGCAGCACCATAGGGCCCAGATTGCTGGGGGCTTTAGCAGTCAGAACCAATCTCTTTCACTGCACTGGGTGCTAAAGGCAGCCAGCGCAACTCCTGGCATGTTGGTGCCGTGGGGTTGTCTGTGAGCCACAGTGTTCTCCCCAAGACCTGAATTTATGAGAGAAGGGTGGTTGGTGTAGTTGAGGCTGGGGTAGGCATGGGGGCATTTGGCGTGGTGGTGTAGGGAAATCCCTGGCATTGTTTCAGGAGCAGGCAGCTGCCTTCAGCCCTATCCTGGGGCTCCTGAGCAGTCTGAAAGCAAGGAGCTCTGTGCACTGCAGTAATCCTCAGGCTGGATTACTAGAACAGTGCATCTCTGAGGGCCACGGCTGTGCCCCACCGCCGAAAGCATGTGCTGCTGCTGTTCCAAGGGTTCTACACATACAAGCATCAGGGAATGTCCTACATGAGCTTGGGAGATGCTAGACTCCCAGAGATGGTCTTGCTTAGTGCAGAATGTAAACCAGGAGTGGGCAGTAACACAGCAGTGGTTTGTCAGGGTTAGCCCCTGGTGGGCCACCACCACTGTATTTACCTGCACGGCTGCAGGTACCAGTGACTGCAGCTCCCATCAGCTGCAGATCACCATTCCCAGCCAATGAGAGTGGCAGGAAGTGGTGTGGCTTGGGACACCACTTCCTATAGTTCCCATTGGTTGGGAACCAGGATCTGTGGCCAACAGGAGTGGCAATCACTGGTACCTGCAGTTGTGCAGGTAAATACAGTGGTGGGGGCCTGCCAGGGGCTAAACTGGTGGACTAGATCCGGTGGACTAGATTTGTCCCGCCCCCCCACTGTAAACTGTCATCTTGGCCACCAATGTCATCAGACCATATGGCAACAGATGTGAATCTGAAAGGGCCCTGTAGGTGTGTCATCCCTATTTTAAAGCCAGGGAAACTGAGGCAAGGGAGAGTAGGATGACTTCTATAACATCGCAAAGTGAGGCTGTCAGAGTTCAGAATAAAACACTGGAACTCCTGCCCCGCCCCTTGTGCTCCCCCTCACACCCCTCCCCTGCCCTAACCACTAGACGACACTGCCTCTTTTTGCCAGGCTTCCTGCAGTCATTCCATTTACTCCTGGCATGTTTCAGAGGTCACACTAGTCCATTCCATAGTTCCATAAACCCAGCTCCTGTTGTTTCCAGATGAGGGTGGTGGGGAAAAGAGGGATCCTAGGTAAACATTAATCCAGCAATGTTCCTTGGCGCCAGTCCTACTCACTCGTCCCTGTGGGGTGCCTGACTTCCCTGCCCCGGGAGGTACTGCTGTCTGCTGTAGAGGAATGAGTCACGGGCTAAGGAAAAAGTGGAATGCCATTAACAGCTATGGGCACCAATTACCAGCCATAAAAGTCTTGTATGATCCCAGTGTATAAAGTCATTTAGAAAAATTGTTTTACCTGGCCTCAGGGGACGGGCTATGCCAGGGAGTGTGTCTGCGTGCTCATGCAGGGAAGGGCTGCGGGGTAGATTTCCAAGTCCTTCACGAGCTACAGCCTTCTCTAGTGGCAGTTTGCAAAACTTCCCTGCCATTGCTCACACTGGCTCAGTGCCACTGGAGTTACCATTAGCACCTGGAGTGTACACAGCCACCTGTCAGCCTAAGCATGGTTGGAAAAAGTTTGCTCTGAGCAGGGCTAGAGGGCACAGTGAGCTGCATATCCAAGCCAAGGGCAAGATCCCCAGCTGCAGCTGAGCTAAGTGAAACAGAGGAGGGTGAGAATGGCTGTAAACCTTGGGGCTGCTCTAAGTTATGCTCGACTGTCCATGGGCCCAAGGCAAAGGTCCAACAGCTGAGGATCACTGAAGTGTAGGGAGGCTGTACCAGTCCCCCTTTCTGCTTGAAACAGTTCCCTCTGCTGGGGCAAGGAGTGGTCATGAGCCAGTTTAGCTGGCTTCCGAGCTGCTTTGTGTCACAGAGCCCTACAGAACCTGAGACTGGAGCTGGAGATGCCCTGGTGGCTGGAAGGAGGAGCTAGGAAAGCCCATTCGTGGGGAATTCATCGCTGCATCGGTGCTGAGCCTGGCACAGAGACTGGCTGGGGAGGCAATGTGCCCCCTGATTCTCCTGTGGCAGGAGGCTGTCCCAGCCAGCTTGCACGTGGTTCCTATGGGCCATTCTAAGAGCCGCAAAGGTGGGCACTGGAACTCCTGGCTGTGTGTCCTTCCCTTCTCAGTCGTCCCCCAGCCCTGCCAGCGTATTTCCTTTTGTGTGTTGGGGGGGGGGAGGAGGAGGGTTGTGATGCTGGCTCTGTGCAATGTGGAGCGGCCACAGTGTGGGACAGATTCCCCCTGACGGCCTGGCTCGGTTCTGAGGGTGAGGGCAGAAGCACATTCCCCTTGGGGCCCTAGCATAGGCCACTTGTGGTAGCACTCAGGAGGTGTGCTGCCGCTGCCAAAATTCTGCTTGCTAAATGGGGTGCTCCTTCTCTGTTCCTCTGGGTGGCCCTCCCCGCACCCCCTCCTCTGACAGGCACCCGTTGCCTTGGAGACTTCCTCCTTCAGGGAGGCTCCAGTTCAGTGGGAGTCCTGCCCCTGGCCTGACAGGAGGAACAGCTCTCAGGGCAGCAGCTGTGAGCAGAGGCACAGCTACCCAGATTCCCCACTACAGGCTGAAGGGCCCCGCCTACCCTGAGCCCAAGGAAGGAGTGGGCGGGGCCTGGTGTCTGTAACTAGAGGGAGTCAGCAGAGCTGAACAGATAGAGCAGGTGGAAGGCAGCGTGCTTGCTCACTCCCCACAGCCGGCTCTCCCCAGCCTCTTGCCTGCTTCAGCCTCTAGCCTGGGACCTGCCCTGGTGCATCCTTTGATGCTGGGTCAGGCCCTTTGCCTCCAGCCTGGAAACCAGAGTCACTCTCCTGGATATTCCCGCATCACGCCTCCTGGAAACCTGGGATCCTCAGCCCCTTGCATGGAATGGACTCTCCTCCTGGACCCTTGACCTCTCACCCTGATCAGCCCCACACCCAGGGCCCTGGATCTCTCAGCTAGGAGCTTGGGGTCTGGGTTAGTTCAGCTCTGGTTGTGTAATTTGCTGGCCTTCAGGTGTCTGCCTGTTACCTGTCCTCTGCCACCTGCAGTCAGCTCTTCCTGGTCCCTATGTCTCTTTCCTGGTGGCGGCCACCATCCCCAGGGACAATTGTCGCTTTCAGCCTTGATGTTTGGCTCTCTTAAAACATCCCTGCCACTTTCTGCTCCTCTCCCATCACATTCCATGGCCTAGTTGGGCTTCAGCCCATCTGTCCTCTCTCTAGCCTCCCCTTTGGGAGGCATGAGGCCAGTGTGGGGCCCACCTACCCTGGGATGTGGAGGAAGAAGCTCCCTTTGCCTGCTGGGTTTCTTGCCATGGCGTTGGAAGCTGGCAGTGATGCGTCAGCATCTCCTCCGCTGGCTCTCCGGAGCCGCCCTGCTCCTTGTCACTATGGCTTTCCTCTCCATGCGGCATCATGGCACTCAGAAGGTGGCCCACTACCAAGCAGCTGGTGATGGGACATCGGAGATCTCAGCGCACCGGGCAGAAATGCCCCCAGTGGAGGTGCTGGGAGACAGCAGCAGGTGTCAGGAACTGAAAGAGCCACTGGGCCTTTCCAAGGTGGGCTCTAGTATCCAGAGAGACCTGGAGCTTGGAGAGGTTTTCATTGCTGTGAAGACAACCAGGAGGTTCCACCAGACCAGGCTGGTACTGCTGCTGGACACTTGGATATCCCAGGCCAAAGAGCAGGTGTGTATGAGGTGGGGGTGGAGGGGTTCATTTACAATAATGGGCTCATTGGTGGGCACGCTGGGGCCAGGAGGAAGCTAATGCCTGAGGGGGGAATAAGGAGCCCTGGACTCATTATACTGATGAACTAGTCATGCTGAAAGGGGGTTAAGAACAACTGTCCCATTCATTGCGTCTCCTACATCATGTCTAACCCTTGATTCCACTGTGCAGAGGGACAGGGACTCTTCACCTTGGTTGGGCCTAGGGCTTTATTAACTGGGTCTGAACCACCTTCAGGCTCAGGGGAAAGCCCTGTAGAGAGAGCACACAGGTTTATCCTGACTGTTCTCATGGGCTTGAGCAGAGAAGTGGGATGTGACAGGGACTGTCAGCCTCTCACCTAAGCACAGCCTCAGGGTGGCAATTCACTGCTTTAAATCAGCTGCACTAGGGGTGCAGTGTTGCACGTTGGTGGCAGCTGTGCTTCCATCAGCCGCTGGGGTTAGAGAATACGGGGGGCACAGAGGGGTCTGGTGCACTGCGCTCTCACCCTCAGAGGCCTGATTCCAGCAGCTGATCTCGGCTCTCAAGTGGAATGACTTCGTGAGGTTTCAGACTAACTGCTCCCTCCCGCCTCATGCCATTTGTACACCTCACAAATCCACATCTGGATGAGGCTGTGTCTGTCCAGGAAGGACTACCGCGGCCCGGAGTGGTCAAGGATGCTTGAGGACAAGATGCAGTGTGTTGGCTGAGGGGTGCAGAGAAGCTGGGGTTAGCCCAGCTGCAAACACCTCCCGGGGTGCAGAGGTGCTGTGTGGCAGAGTTTGAGTATGTGGGGTTCAGGGCTGGGATTGCAGGAAGGGTGCAGTGGGGCTGCATGTGGGTGCACACGCAGTGCCTACGTGGCCCAGGTCTGTCACAGTGCTGTCAGCCCCTCCCTTGCTGGAGCACCAAGTCCATTCACACACATTCTGGTGGCAGTTCCTCGGCCTTGCTCTGTGTGCATGGGCTGCTGTTTCTGTGTGTTGGTACTGGAACCTGCATGGTCCTTCCCCCTTCATCCAGCAGAATCTTCAGAGACTCACATCCTGGGGGGAGAGCTGGTTTGGGGCGCATTAGGCCAGTGCACACTTGTGACTCAAAACAAACTTAATAATAGCTGGGAGAAAACACCCTCTGCCTCCTGGGATCGCCCCATGTAACAGGGACAGCCCACAAGGAGCTGGTTGTAGACTCTAGGCATTTGCGTTAAGTTTAAATAGATCAAGTAGGAGAGGCCATGGTACAGGTTGACCTTCTCTAGTCCAGCACTCACTGGTCCGGCAACATCCAAGGTCAGACATGATTTTAGTTAGCCGGCTGTCAACTTATCATTGGTGTGGCCAATTTTCCCACAGTCCCATAAAGTGTGTTTACAGTCACTAGTCCTGGCTCTCAGTGATCTGTGCTGTTATTTAGCTCTAATTTACCCCTAAATGTCTTCTAAGAGCCCATTCTGGAAAATTCTCTGGTTTCGCACCAGTCAGGTCCTGAGGGTGCTGGGCTAGAGAGGTACAATCTGTACCAACTCAGCTGCCTAGTGCCTGCTCTATTACTAATCTCAAAATCATTGAAGAAGTGCTGGGAGTAGGGTTGCCAGGTGTCCGGTATTAAACTGGACAGTCCGTTATTTGCACCTTCTGTCTGGTAAAGAAATTGAGAAAATACCAGACATATAAAATGTCCAGTATTTTCTGCTTTTCCTGGCTCAGTGCCGGTTGGACATGCGGCGGAGGTGGGAGGGAGTGGCAGGGGAGTAGCACTTTTTTTTTTTTTGCTCAACAGAATTTTCCTGGCACTTTTTTTGGGGGGGGAGGGTCCAGTATTTTTGGTGAAACCATCTGGCAACCCTAGCTGGGAGGGATCTCTCTCTGACTGTTGCTCTTTTGCCCTGTGGCACTGCAAACACAGGTGCAGCCTAAGGCCCTATCCTGCATGTGGCTTTCCACAGGAGTTGGGGGGAAGGGGTGCTCACAGCTCTGCCCAGGCACAGCCAGTTGCAGAATCAGGGCTGAAATGTGGAGCAGAGTTTGTGGGGGGTACAGCAAAAAAGAGCACTTGAGATAGACCAGGGCATTCTGGGTGAGGGCCATTTCCCCTCCATGCGCTGAGCTGTAACTGTCTGGTGCTTTCCACTGCCTAGTCAGTTGCGGTTTGTCGGAGGAAGCCACGTCCTATTTTGAACCTACTTCCTCTATGTGTGTTAGTGTCTGAAATATCGTACTTCCCCTTCTAGACATACTTCTTCAAGCCCTCAGCGCTCTGCTTTCTACTCTCTATTGGCTCTTTGCAGATACCACATTTGACACTTCTTGTCATATATGTGTTATGTGGGCTGAGCGCTGGCACATGGGTGCCAGGATTACAGCTGGCCGCAGTGTTTCGGAGTGGGCTTGCAAAACAGTTTTCCTACCTCAAACATAACGGGCACCTGTCCAGTCTGGCCAGGGGAAGGGGGAGTGAGAAGATTCTCGGGGGCACCCCAAATTACCTGACCTTTGTCTACGTGTGTGGGAAATCTATTACATTTTCAGACTTCACCATGCTGGGAGAGGTTCCAAGCACACAAAAAGACTGGATCAGAATTCAAAAGTACCATGACACATTGGAGAACTGGTCTGAAATCAACAAGATGACATTCAAGAAAGACAAGTGCAAAGTGCCTCACTTAGGAAAGAAAAATCAAATGCACAACTACAAAATGGGGGATAACTGGCTAGTGGGCAGCTCTGCTGGAAAAGAGCTGGGTGTGTGTCACAGTTAATTGTAAATTGAATAGGAGTCAACAATGTAATGCAGTTGCAAAAAAAAAGCTAATACCATTCGTGGGTGCCTTGACAGGAGTGCTGTGTGTAAGACATGGGAGGTAAGTGTCCTGCTCTACTCAGCACTGGTGAGGCCTTAGCTGGAATATTGTGTACACACTTTAGGAAAGATGGGGACAAATTAGAGTCTGGAGGAGAGCAACAAAAATGATAAAAGGGTTAGAAGACCTGACCTATGAGGGATTTCCCCTTTAAAAAAAATGGGGAGGGATTTGATAACGGTCTTCAAATATAACGGTCTTCAAATATGTTAAGGGCTGTTATAAAGAGGATGGACATCAATTGATCTCTATGCCCCCAGAAAGTAGGCCAAGATGTAATATGCTTAATTTATAGCAAGGGAGATTTAGATTAGATATAAGGAAACAGTGGCTAACTGTAAATGTAGTTAAGCTCTGAAACAGGCTTCCTAGGAAGGTTGTGAGATCCTCATCATTAGAAGTTGTTAAGAACAGGCTGGACAAATATCTGTTTATTTAAAAAGTCTTAGAGGAGTAGCCGTGTTAGTCTGTAACTTTAAAAACAACAAGTAGTCCTGTGGCACCTTAGAGACTAACAAAAATATACATATAGTATCATGAGCTTTTGTAGGAAAAACCCACTTCTTCAGATGAGTTTATTTAGTCTGTCCTCAGCCCAGGGGGTTAGACTTAATGACTTCTCAAGGTCTCTCACAGCCCCTTTGCAAGTAGAATTGTCTGGAAAAAAAGTGTGTGTGTGTGTGTTTGTGTGTGTGTGTGTGTGAGAGAGAGATGATGTTTTCAAAATGTGCTGTCTGTTGAATTTTTTTGTACTGAAAACCTTCAGATTTTCCTCTTTTCCCCTCCTTTTGCCATGTTTTTCTTATCATGCCAGTGACAAACATAGTGGTGGAAGGGAAAAGGGGCTTTGACAGGCCATCTGCCCCACATTGGCTCTTTAAAAGAAAAACCCAGCCCTGGGAGAGGGCTGTGCAAAGCCCCATAGCTGAGGCAGGTACAGTTAGGGCCTAGCTGAGGGGAGTATAAATAAAGGCTCAGGGAGTGGTAGAGAGACTCTCTTGTCCTGGTTGGGGGAGTAGGTAGGACCTGGCTGCTAGAGAAATGGGAGGTTTCCTGAGATAGGAGTGCTGGGAAGAGGCAGGCAGAGCTAGGGAAGTTCTGCCCAGGCAAACTCCCAGGTTGCAGGGCCTGAAGCGAGGCTTCAGGGTACTAAGCCTGCAGGGAGGCAGCCAGAGGAGGCAAAAGAAGCAGGTCCACACCCCTTTGCCAATGATGAGTGGCCACTTCAGATTGCAGTTTACCCCTGGCGTAAGGGGCTAGATAATGACTGGTAGTGGGTCACTGAGGCAAGGTGGGCACAGGGAGGTTCCAAAGGGGGAGGACACCAGAGTGAGGGGGCACTGTAGTAGAGCAGTACCCAGAGGTGGAGAAAATAGGTAACCAGGGGTGAGACACCAGCCAGAAGGAGGCATGCTAGCACCAAAAAGCTGATTCCCAGAGTGTCCAGCAGGAAGCCCCATGGTGGTGGGTCACACCCAGTTACAGGGGTGAAAGGAAAAACTAATGCAAAAGCTTCAGGTTTTTATTGGGGAAAAATCTAGGGCTGCCAGCTGACTTAACCAAAAATACTGAACACCCCCAAAAAAATCACTGGGGAAAAAATTCTGTTGAGGGGGGAGAAAGGGGGAGACCAAACTTGAGGGGGGGGGGAAGGACCCAGAGAGTTAAGCAAAAATAATAACAATAAAAAAGTATAGCCCCTTTAAGAGCTTGTTGGCCCTAACAGGCTGCTGTCTGCCATCTTGTCTTCCTGCCCTGGGCTGGACAGCTTCCCCTGCAGAACCAGGTAAGCACGGGAATTTTGCCTCCTGGCTGGGGAAAAAATCAGAAAATACCGGACATTTTAGGTGTCTGGTATTTTCTGATTTTTTTTTTACCAGACAGGAGGCGAAAATACTGGACTGTCCGGGTCAATACCGGACACCTGGCAACCCTAGGAAAAACCCCAGAAATTTTGCAAAGCCAAGCATGCTTTGCTTTTGAAAAACATGGATTTTTCTATCCCAGGGAAGTTTTGCACAATAAACACCAGCCTGTCTGATTTCCAAGGCACAGGTGTCCCTCTGAGTGGTGGGGGACACCAGGCTCCATCCTGTGAAGGCTTTTGTGTTCGCTCTGGGGAATTTGAGTCCCCAGCTAGCAGGACACAGCATTCGTGCATCCCTGGGACACCCATGCTGGTGAGGGAGGCAAGTATCATTAGCCTGGTGATGAAAGGAAAGCAGAAAGGGTAGGGACATGGCTACCAGCACAGAGGTAGTTGGTATCAGAGCTAGGAGTAGGAATCACTTGCTCTCAGTCTTACAGTTACTCCATTAAACTCTGCTGCTGCTCATGCTAACTTAGCTTCCCCTTCTTGTGGTCTGGGGACATGCTTCTGCTCAGCCACAGAGCTTCCTCCTGTGCAGGCAGGCACTTGCATCAGCTGTCTGTATTATCAGTGCCAGGTTGGGTGGCAATGCCATTGAGCTGAGAATCTGCATGGGGTCCCAAGTGGATCAACCTGATTTCCAGAGCCTGCAGCAAAGCCTCCCAAGGAGTGGGGCCAGCTGGGGCTTCTGGTCCCACTCCTGGGGAGCTTCACTGCCGGGTCTTTTATACTGCCCCAGCTGTGGCAGCCCCAGCACCCCCAGTATGCTTCCCCACTCTGGTTGCTCTGCACCCAGCCACGGTTAACCAGTTAAACAATATCATTTTAATTGTATAACCAGCTAACTGTTTTGATAAAAATTCGCATCCCTAGTCTGGAGGTTACTGGATGTGAGGGAGGTGAGTGTGAGGCTCTGTTTCTACCAGCAACCCCCTCCAGGCACCTTCAGATAGGTAATGGAGGCAGGTGTGTCCTTGAGAGATGGACCTTCGGGTGCCAGGTTTCTAAAAGTGCCCCACCAGGTCTCCTGCCCCAGCCCTCCCATGCAGCCCCGCTGAGGGAAATGGGGCAGGCCATCACTCCAGCAACTCCACCAGGCAGGGGGCAGAGACAGGGCTATCAGCTGCCACACTGGCTCTGCTGCTGCAGTCACCTTCAGGACACGGGAGGGACAAGGGCTGGGTGACGAGAGTGTCCCTGAGCTCTGAATGAATGGGAGTGAGGGGAACGGGCTGCGTAGCATGGGAAGAACTCTGGTACCTCTGGCTTGGCTTCCCCGGCTGGAAAGTTGCATCAGAGTTTGGTGGGAGGGGGGAGGGAGAGTGATCTCCCCTTAACCTCACCCCACAGATGTGCGCCCCCCCCCGCCATTGCCTTGTCAAACAGTGCTCCCCCACCTGTGTGGAAGGTGAGGCAACTTTCCTCATTGCCCTAGGGGGGATCTTGTTTCCCCCCCGCCCCAGCGTCTCTCCCTTTGGCACTCTCAGCACCTCCTGCTGCACCCTCTGGCTTCAGAGCTTGTGGCTCTTCGGGGCTGGCTGCCCTTCAGCACATCTTCTTCACAACCCTTCCCCCAGGGCTGCCCGTTCCAATGATCGTAGGCTGGCTTCTCCCCGTGCTATTTTGGCCCCTTCGCCCCTTGTCCAGTAGCCTGAGGGGGAAGCAGCACCCGGACTGAGAGCTAGGGGTGTGGGCTTACTTGGCCTACTGCCAGAGCTGTTTGCTGTGGTGCCTGTCGGACTGCTCTTGTGCTCTCCCTGCCCCCCACCCCCGGCACCCTGGCTTGGGCGCTGTGTTTAACCAGCCTGCAGGCAGCTGGTGGGGAGATTGTTTAAGGCTTGTGTCTCTTTCTTCCAGCTCCTTTGGTTCCTTGAAAGCACATTTTCCGCATGAAGGGAGCTTTTTTCAGCTGGCCGTGATCCCCCCTTGCCCCCTGGGCGGGGATGTGTCACAGAATGGTGATGGGGGAGGGAGGGGGAACCTGAGGTGAATGAGGGGGGCTGGGAAGAGCTGGGGGTTCGAGCTGCTATACACACAAGCAGATGTTCTCCTTTTAGCCCACATTTCCTTTGACCACAAAGCTGCTGCTTTCATCTGCCGCTTGACATCATCCAACCCCCCGGGCTGGGCCTCCCCTCCCTGGGCTCGGCACATCGGGGCTGCCCTCAAGCTCTCCCTTCACCAGGTGGCAGAGCCATGGGAGTTAGGGTGTTGGCTGGGGAACACAAGGGGGATGGGTTGCTCAAAGACGGGACCCCAGGCCCTGCGGGTAACACGGGTGCGTATTATAATGAAGCCCTCAGAACAGGGTTCTCTCACCTGCACTGGCGGGTTAGTGGGGGTCTCTGTGAAGCAAACAAGACTCCGGGGACCAAAATGGAACTGCTGGGATTCCTGGGTTCCTTGGCTGTCAGGGAGTCTCCCCAGTGTGAACACAGGAGTGGGGTCCCAGCTTTGGGGGTAGCTGGCCTCCAGGGCTTCCCACTCCCCTTGCCTCTTGCACAGGAGGGCCGGGGATGTGAACAGGGGAAATCTCTTTCTGAACTGAAGCTGGAGCAGGCTGGAGAAGCAGCAGGGAACAGGGCTCAAAGAGGATTAATTATCCATCAGCCCTTTGCAAGAGAAGCAGAAGAGGCAGATGAGCTATGAGCTGGGGCAGCGGCTCCCACCTGCCCCTGCCCAGAGAGCCTCTGGGCTGCACAGCTTCAGCCTAGTGGCAGGCAGCCGCAGGGAGCCAGAATGGGGAGGTGGGATGCATGGTGATGTATGGCGACAGCTTGGAGCCAGAGCTGGGCCTTACCCTCTTCTCTCTCTCCCCTTTTCTCAGACCTACATCTTTACTGATGAAGAAGACAAAGCTCTGCAGATGCGAATGGGTAACCCAGCCTTTCCTATCATGTAGCCCCCGCACCATGAATTCAGGCCCTGAGTAGGGCTGGTTTTCCCCCTCCCATCCACCACGGGGTGCCCCGCTGGACCCGGGCGATAGGATGAACCCCGCTGAGCTCCCAGCAGGAGTCCTGCAGGCTCACTGTAGGGACAAGGCTCAGTAAAGCTTAGTTCCCTTCTGAAAAGGGGGCGGGGGGACGGGCTTGCCTTTTGAAAGGAGGGAGACGGGAGACTGGCGCAGCAGGTGCTGGGAGAAGCTGTTGGATTCCAGCTGCAGAGCTGCTGGCTGGTAACATGGGGGTTGGGCCTCCCTGTCTGCCATCCCAGACACCGGTGGGAAGGAAGGTTCTGTTGCTAAGGCCGTGGGCCAGGACTTGGAAGAGCTTGGTTCAATTCCTGCTTCTGCAACAGGCTTCCTGTGTGAAGCTACTTCCCCTTTGGCTGCTCCCGCATGGGGAAGATGGTACTTCCTTGCCTCACAGTGCTGGCGTCAGAGAGTTTACAGCCAGAAGGAAACGCCAAATCATCTAGTCCAGGGGAGGGCAAAATATAGCCTGCAGTCTGGATCCGGCCCACCAAGCTGCCAGATCCAGCCTGCAACCCAGCTGGAGCCTCAGTTAGGCTCCCTGCCTCTCCCCCCCCCTCCACCCGCCCCGTACAGCACTCAGAGCAGCCAGCTATGGGGGCTACGTGTGCTGCTCTGAACGCTGCAAGCCTGGAGGGAGAGACTTCGTGTGCTGGCCCTGCCCTCAGCACAAGGCCCCTTCTGCACGCAACCTCCATCCCAGACCCCGCCCCCGTCCATTAATATCATGGAAGAGTGTGGCCCTTGACCACTTTCCAAATTCTTGGAGTGGCCACTCCCCGTCAGAAATTATTGCCCACCCCTGCTCTAGCCTGACCCGTGGAGAAGGTCATTAATGTCCGTGAGGCTCCCACATGCCGCGGTGTTGTTAGTGCTTCACCAGATCATCTGCATGGTGCAGACTAAGTGTCACCATAGGCGATGAGTGAGCTCATTCTTGCTGGTGTCTTGCTTGTGTGGGGAGAAGTCCGAGATTGAAAGCCCCAGGAGACAAGCTTCCCCTTCAGCCCAGCAGCAGGGATTTCTTCCCCCTCACCCCCCCCCAGGCAAGGCTGGTGTTCCTTAGGAAGCAGCTCACGGGTTGCAAACAGGAAGATTGAACCCAGAGAGAAAGGTGGGGTGGGAAAAGGCCAGAGTGATGTGGGGACCCCATTTGAGAGCAGGGTGTGAATGTGAGCCAGCCGGGACTGAATTAACACTCTGATTGATCCCTGCTCTCTCAGGCCCCAAGGGTTTCCTGGCCCAGCCAGGCTGGAGATGGGTGTTCATTGACCTGGAGCTCTGTCTCCTTTCCCTGCAGGTGACCATGTGGTGCTCACAAACTGCTCCTCAGAGCATAGCCACCCAGCCCTCTCCTGCAAGATGGCTGCCGAGTTTGATGCGTTCTTGGCCAGCGGCCTGAGGTGAACACACAGGGGTGGCCTTCACACCTGTGTGAAGGGGCATGGGAGGGAACTTCTCAGCCCGGAATGGGAAGCTGTCACTGCCAGCTGGTAGCTGCTTCTGTGACTAAGGGGGGATGGGGAGAATGTGAATGGCGTTCCAGTGGGAAAGGGCAAAGAAGGGTCTAGTTTGCAGAGCCCATCACGACCTCTATACATTAGGGATATGAGAGTTTAACTGGATAGCTGGTTAATTGATAAGCTCACACTTATCAGTTACCAGCAGCGGTTAAATTCTGCATAAGGCTGCCAGGAGGCCCAGCCCTGAGGGACCGGAACCCTGGCAGTCCCAAAGAGCTGGGAACCACAGTAGTCCTGGAAGCCCCAAGAGCTGCGGGAGCACCAGCAGCCCCCCTGGGAGCTGTGGTTAACTATGTAACCAATAGAAATGTTACCAGTTACACGGTTAATCATTTTTCTGCTTTTTGACATCCCTACTGTAAATAAGTAGAGCCCTGTGGAGATACAAAATTTGCATCCGCATCTGTATCTGCAAAAATGAGCTGCAGATATACACATCCATGGATGTGGATACTGCACATATAAAGTGGATAACTGTGGATTTGCAGGGCTCTATAAATAAGGCTTGTGAGGTAAAGCTGAGTCAGCAGCAACCTCTTGACCTCACCTCCTCTCGTCTGTCTCCCTGTCTGTTGCCAGTTGGTTTTGCCATGTGGATGATGATAACTACCTGAACCCACAGGCCCTCTTGAAGCTCTTGTCTTCCTACTCTGCAGCCCAGGATGTTTACATTGGAAAGCCCAGTCTGAACCGCCCCATCCGAGCCTCCGAAATGATGCCCAACAATCAGACGGTAAATCCCACACCCCAGCAATGGGGCCAAGCAGCTGACTGGCTCGTGGATTCTCAAGGGAGCTGGTGGTTCTTGAACATGTGTCTCATCACACCCCAAAAAGAGGAGGACCAAAGCCTGGTCTCCAGTGGACCCAATCTGGTCCCATGCAACCTGTGACAGGGATCCCACGAGGGCCATGCCAAGACTGCTCAGTTAGGGAAAATTGTAAAGAACGGGGCAGATAATCCCCCAAACTAGTAGATCTTTCAGTACTTAGATCCACCAAGTGAGGAACAAAAAAGCCTCTATAATACCTTATTGGTTACCCAGAAGCAAAGAACATAGTTCCCTTAAAGCAACCCAGCCATGGGCTCCCACCCAGACAGCCAAGTCAGATATGGTGAGGATTGTTGAAAATTTTGTTCATTGTTTGAAAAAGTGCTACCAGCCCCAAAGGACTAGATATATTACCACCAAGATCATGAATATTTGCCCACATATAGGCTTATGGTCAATTCTTATTCCCTACCCCCAAAATGTCTTTAAAAAAAGAAGAGAGAGAGAGAGAATATTGGTTAAAAGAGCATTACCCAGACAGATATGAATAAAGTCTGTAGGTCAGTTTCACAGCAGAAATGGGGAGCTCTGGAACTGCAAAGAGTTATTTCAGAATTAGTCCATAGGTGCAGGCCAGTGTTTAGTATCAGGGTGACCTAGATTAGAACTGGAGCTCTCAACTGTGTGGCTCAAACTTCCCCTGACGAAGCATAAGCAGATTTGAGATTAAAAGGATCTGGTTCCAAGAGTCCTTTAGCCACCCCCTTCCCCATCTGCCCCTTAAACTGAGCGTGGGCTTGGGGCCAGGGGTGGAGACTCAGGGCTGGGATCTGGGGGGGGGGGCAGCTGGGAGCGGGATGACAGCACAGCAGGTGGGACCGTGGGTGCAGACTGCATGGCAGCTGGGAACCGGGGGGGAGGGGTGGCATGGCAGCCAGGATCCCAGGTGTGGGTCCAGCAGCTGGGACCGTGGGTGCTGGGCTAGCAACAAAGCCCTGGCTAAAACCTGGGAGTGTGGCAGCAGCAGAAATGTTGGTGGTACCCAGAACCCTCATTCACCCAAGGCTCTGGGAGGGGGTTTGGATGGGAGAGTAGGTAGGGGATTGGAGTGCAGGAGGGGATGCAGGGTGCAGGCTCTGGGAGGAAGTTTGGGTGCAGAAGGGGTTACGGGTCATGCAGTGGGAGGGATTTTGGGTGCTTGGTGCAAGGCTCCAGGCTGGGGCAGGGGATTGGGGTGCAGGAGGATGTGCAGGCTCTGGGAGGGAGTTTGGGTGCAAGAGTGGGTGAGGGGTCAGGCTCTGGGAGGGAATGTGGGTGTGGGAGAGGGTCTGGGGTGCAAGCTCTGGAATGGAGTCTGGGTGCTGGGTACAGGCTCTGGGCTGGAGAAGAGGGTGGGGCAGGAGGAGTGAGGGGTGCAGGCCCTGGGGGGGAGTTTGGGGTGCAAGGAGAGGGCGTGTGTGGGAGGGAGTTTGGAGATGGGAGGGGATTTGTAGGGAGAGAGTGGGAGGTGTGGTGCTTACCTGGGGCATCCCCCTCTGGCAGTTGCTCCCAGGTTGGTGGGGGTGGGGGTGGGGGTGTGGGGGGGTCTCACCATGCGCTGTTGCCCCAAGGCACCGCTCCTGTAGCTCCCATTGGCTGCAAGGGTGCTCAGGGTGGGGGCAGCGCATGGAGACATCCTCCCCGCTCCCACCCAGGGCAGCAGGAACATATCGGCAGCTGCGTGAGAGCCAGTGGTAGCAGTGGGGCCACTGGGCAGTTTTAAATCTTCCCGAGGCAGTAGATGGGCTGGGGGACGCATTGGAGGTGGGGGAAGTGCCGGCGGGTGGCATGCGGGGACAGAACTTTGCTGGAGCAGGGCAAAGTTGCTGGTATAACTTGCTGATCCTGGTCCCCACACCCCTATTTCCCATGCCTATGGTTCCTGGGAAGCCTCTTGACTACATGAAATTCTTGGGTGAACAAGAGTGTCTATGAACTAACGTCCTATTTTGTGAAGCTTCAGAGGGGTGGCCGAGTTAGTCTGTACAGGATAAACTTAAAAAACAACAAATAGTCTGGTAGCTCTTTATAGACTAACAAAACATGTAGATGGTATCATGAGCTTTCATGGGCACAACCCACTTCTTCAGATGACCTATTTTCTAAACCTCATCAGTAATTAGCTACATGGATTAACATAAGGCAGTTGTCCATTTCCCACTATTTCACAGAATCATAGAACCATAGAGCTGGAAGAGACCTCAGGAGGTCATCAAGTCCAGCCCCCTGCCCAAGGCAGGACCAATCCCAACTAGATCAACCCAGCCAGGGCTTTGTCAAGCTGAGACTTAAACACCTCTAGGGATGGAGATTCCACCAGCTCCCTAGGTAACCCATTCCAGTGCTTCACCACCCTCCTAGTGAAATAGTTTTTCCTAATATCCAACCTAGACCTCCCCCACTGTAACTTGAGACCATTGCTCCTTGTTCTGCCATCCGTCACTACTGTGAACAGCCTTCCTCCATCCTCTTTGGAACCTCCCTTCAGGAAGTTGAAGGCTGCTATCAAATCCCCCCTCACTCTTCTCTTCTGCAGACTAAATAAACCCAAATCCCTCAGTCTCTCCTCATAGGTCATGCGCTCCAGTCCCCTAATCGTTTTGGTCGCCCTCTGCTGGACCCTCTCCAATGTGTCCACATCCTTTCTATAGTGGGGGGCCCAGAACTGGACACACTATTCCAGATGTGGCCTCACCAGAGCCTAATAAAGAGGAATAATCACTTCTCTGGATCTGCTGGCAATGCTCCTCCTAATACACCCCAATATGCCATTAGCCTTCTTGGCTACAAGGGCACACTGTTGACTCATAGGGCACACATTTCCTGGTGATTTGCTGTATATTTCAAAGAGAAATGAAGAGAGTGCTATCTCTACATTCACAGTTACCTCCATTCATCTGAAGAAGTGTGCTGTGCCCACGAAAGCTCATGATGCCATCTACATGTTTTGTTAGTCTCTAAGGGTGTGTCTAAACTACACCCCTTTGCCGACAGAGGGATGTAGATTAGGCACATCGCTATTGCAAATGAAGCAGGGATTTAAATATCCCGCGCTTCATTTGAATAGAAATGGCTGCCGCTTTTTGGTGACGCAGCACTTTGCCAGCAAAAAGCGGCAGTCTAGATGGGGATCGGTCGACAAGGAAAGCCTTTTCCAACCGATCCCCTATGCCTTGTGCAACGAGGTTTACAGAATCGGTTGGAAAAGGCTTTCCTTGTCAACCGATCCCCGTCTAGACTGCCGCTTTTTGCCAGCAAAGTGCTGCGTCACCAAAAAGCGGCAGCCATTTCTATTCAAATGAAGCGTGGGATATTTAAATCCCTGCTTCATTTGCAATAGCGATGTGCCTAATCTACATCTCTTTGTCGGCAGAGGGGTGTAGTTTAGACACACCGTAAGGTGCTAGTTTTTTCAGTTACAGACTAACACTTACCCCTCTGAAACTGCATTCACAGTTCACTGAGTTGTTAATATCTCCCTTTGATCTTTGACTTAACAGAATATAGTGATAGACAGGAACTGTTTGGTTACATTGTTAACCTCTAACCATATCTAGTAAACACGCAAAAACACAAGCATTGTCTAGAAATGTCTCCAAAGGTTGAATCTGAGTCAATTTGCCTGCAAGCTGCTTAACCCTTGCTTGCTCTATGTCACACAACCACAACACCATGTGCTGGCTTGGTCCCAGAGAGAGAGAGAGAGAGAGAGAGAGAGTCTCACCCGTATTGCTCCTCAAGGGGAACCCCATCTGTGCAGCTGAGAGATTCAACTCATACTGCTCTACCAAGAGGATGCCTTTGCTTCAGAGGGACATTCCCTTCTCGGAGGGAGAGAAGAATTCCAACTCTGTGTTCAGCTAATTTGCCCTCAGCCTCTGCCATGAGGGTCCCTCCTTGAAAATGGGCTAAGGCAGGGCCGGGGAATCTTTTTTGGATCGGGGGCCGCTGACTCCCAGAAAAATCTGTTGGGGGCTGCACACAAGTGAGAAGCTGGAGGGGGGCTGGAGCACCAGCATAGGTTCCCCAATGCTGGGAGGAGATCCCTAAGCCTCAGGGGCCAGATCTGGGCATGCCAGGGGCTGCATCCTGCCACTGGGCCTTAGGTTCCTCACCCCTGAGCTAAGGGAAGAATTCTGGTCCCATGGCAGTAGTACATTTGTCCTGCAGTTTTGACCAGCTGATGCTGTGAAGGCAGGCTCTCCTCTGTGCCACCCCATGTTGTGGGGCAGAAGGTGGATTATACCTAATGGCCAGCACTTTGGTGTTCAGACCTGCAGGTACGGGAGCAGTGGAAGTGGTCAACCCCTTTCTTTTCTCTCTCCAGAGATCCGTGTACTTCTGGTTTGCTACGGGAGGGGCTGGATTTTGCATCAGCCGCAGGCTGGCCACCAAGATGGCACCTTGGGCCAGGTGAGCCGTGAAGTCAGTAGCTATGTCAGCATGTATGCATCAGGAACCCAGCGGAATGTCATGGAAGGTCATGCACAAATTGGTGTGTGAATGTATATTTACACACGGGAGGTGTGCGAGAGAGGGCACAGTCAGTGTGGGTGTGCCTCCCCAGCTGTGAGTGTGCAAGAGCAGGCAGGGAAGGGCATGTATTTGTGCTGGGGATCCCCTAGAGGCTCCACGCGTGCTGGGCTCTATCTGCCTGTTGAGCAGAATTGACACATTCTTGGGTATCTGTTCATAAATTCTTGTCGTGCAAACAGACAGAATTGGCTAGCCCCTGCCTCTTCGCAGCCAGATCTCTCGCGATCTCTCATCCCTCTCCCATACGGGGATCCCACCGGAGGTCTGTATTTTCCCACTGACCAATGCAGCCCATTCTCTTCCAGTGGCAGTCACTTCCTGAGCACCTCAGACCTCATTCGCCTCCCCGACGACTGCACCGTAGGCTACATCATCGAGTGCAAACTGGGCGGGCGTCTGCTCCCCAACGCGCTCTTCCACTCTCACCTGGAGAACCTGCAGCTGATTTCCAGGCCCCAGCTCCCAGAGCAGGTGAATGGAGGAGAGGGTCAGGAGAAGGAGATGTTGCAGAAGAGATTTGGAGGGGGAGGAGGGAGAGGAGAGGAGCAAGTGGGCCAGGGCAATGGTTTGCGTCACTCCGGCGGTAATTGTGACACTGATTGAATCAACCGCACATTATTTTGATGAGGTTTTCCCTGACAAATGTGTCCCTAGACGCTTCTCTGCAATGATGGGCGAAGGATGAAAAGGCAATTAACTAGCCAGTGAAACTGCTGCCAGTCAAAGAGCAGAGGGAGGGCCCTCCACCCCAGAGCTGCAAGGGCCAGGGGACATGCCTGTCTCCCACCCATGGGGCCCCTGCAGCATAACCCTGCCATGGAGGAAGAGATGGGGGCTGGAGGAGACGGAGGCGGAAGGGGGTGAACGCCTGAAGCCTGGCCCTGTAAATCAGTATGGGCAGAAGGGTTGTGGGCATAGAAGCAAAGTTTGTAGAGTGGCTCCCAATGGGGGAATAATGGGAGCATCTGTAGCCCAAGCACATGAAAGCAGAGAGCTGCCAAAGCTGCCTCCTTGGTCCCTAACCTCCCCCTTTCCTTTCTCATGGTCTGTCCCTGCAGGTCACCCTCAGCTATGGTGTCTTTGAGAAGAAACTCAACACTGTTGAGCTGTCTGGCCCCTTCTCCCAGCAGGACGACCCCTCCAGGTGGGTCTCTGAGTCTCTGGCTTGGCCCAGAGTCTCCGCTGAAAGCAGGGTTGGAATAGGGCAGGGGGAGGCTGCTGCTCAGGGCTGAGGTGAGTGGGCAGCGCTGCGTAGCTCGAGCTGGAATCCTGCCTGCCCTCTTGATGTCTGAGGCATTGGCTTTGGCCTTGGCTGGAGCTGGGCCTGTGTTGCCACTGATTGGGTCTGGGTCTGGGGCTCGCCTCCAACCATCCCCACGTTCTTGTGAAGTTTAGGAGTCTGGAGACGTACGGCTCAAGCACTAGCTGCAATGCAGAGTGAGAGCATCTGGTGTGGGATGGGGCACCGGGGAGATGCGCTCCTCCCACACCGCTTCATTCGGCAGTGACAGCTCACGCCTAACCTTCCTCCTCTCTCCTGCAGGTTCCGCTCCCTTCACTGCCTTCTCTACCCGGACACTGGCTGGTGCCCATGGGCTGTTGGCTGATGACGGATAAGCTCCCGCACCCAAAGGGGCCAGCTCAGGCCGACAACCCTCAGGTTGTGCTGTACGTGGGGGCACTCCGGGAGCCCGGGCGTGCCCTCTCCCCTGTGCAGTGACCACCCTGGGGCTGCACGCTGCAGTGAGGGACAGCTTTGTGGGTCAGTGCTTGCTGTGCAGGGTGAGAAGGTAGGCTCCACAGCAAGGTGCCCAGGTGGCAATGTGGAAGGACGCCATTGGTGGGACGCTTGGAGGCAGCCCAGCTTCCCGCAGGCTCTGCGACAGTTGTGGAGAGTGAGGACGGGAGGGAGTGGGAAGCCGGCATGCCTCTGTTAATGTAGGCAGTGCAGCTGTTGCCCTGGCAGTCCCAGGATATTAGGGACAAAAGTGGGAGAGGCAGCCTTATGCCTCTGTTAACACAGCAGTACTTTGGCCACAGCGGCTGGCTGTGCAGGAATAGATGGAGAGCAGGTGCCCTCTGCTGCCTGAATGGAGCATATCTCTGCATCCATCGAGAGCCACGCAGACTGCATGCGGGGAGCATGGGGCCAGAGTGTGAATGGAGAAACACCAGCCTTCACTGCCCTCTCTGCTGGGCAGAGCCCCTCCCTTTACGCCCTCAAGCCCTTTCCCACTGAGCTTGCTCTGGACAAGAGCCTTTCCTGTCCTCCATTTGTCGAGCCTCTGCTGGCCAGGACTCCTCCCGCCCCAGCCTCCTTGCTAAGCCTCTGCTTGGATAGTTTGGCTACATTCTCAAGTCAGTAACTCAAGTCCTTGATAAGCCATTTAAATAAAATGAGATTGTCATCATGTCTTTATGCTAGCTCAGCCCCGGAGTAGCGCCGCACCGGGACTGGCCTGGGGAAGGGATGGGGGGCGGGGAGGGAAGGAGCAGGCACTGCTGTCTGATGGCTGGGTGGAGGTGCGTGCAGGTTTCTGCATTATTCAAGTGGGGCTATTGCTGTCTCTCCTTGAGCAGTCTTACTTTTCTCTTCTCCACTGGGGATCAGGATAATCCCTCTCTCCAACAGTCTGTCCTTTAAGATTAGCGTCCAACCCCTACCTGGCTGGAAGAGCTGTGAGAGGATAGACTTAAAGAAGGATTTGGAGTGGGAGAAAAGGAGAGTGAGGTAGAAGACGGGAGGAGGAGATAGTGAAGGCGCATACAGGAGCAGATTGGAGATTGTGCATTTAAAAGCTGTGCCAAAAACCTCTAATTCACAATCGCATGAAAATGGAAGGGCAAATAGCTTATTACCCCTGCACTTCAGCCCTCCAGGCACTAGGGGGCAGCTCTTTGTCAGTGCAGCAGGGAGAGGAAGGAGTGAGAGATGGAGCTGGGATGCCTGCAGGGTTGCTGGCTGTTCAGAATGTTTCAAGATCCTGGGGGGACTATTTCTTGACCTGGACTGGTCTTGTGTTACCCAAACGTCCCTCCCTAATTAATGGGAAATGAATAGCAGTTATGTTTGGTTCTTGCACACATGGAGAGGGCAGACTGGGGAAAGCTAAAGAAAAGCAAAGAAACACGTTCAATGGCAACTGGCGCGCTGAATAAAAGAAATGTAAAGTGGTTGCCTTTTCAAGGGAAGGTGAAAGTCAGTGGTATATGAGGATCTTCTGTATTTCTGTGAGAATGCAGATGAAAGTGCAGTGTAACCTCTCAACAGAGTCATCCGGTTTGGAGAGAAATCTTTAACACAGGCTAATAGAACTGCAACCGCTGCAGCTAGTCTGATAGAAGCTTATGGAGAGTGCCACCATGTCGTCACCATTTTGCAAGCCAGTCAGCCCAGCACCTTACAAAGTAACTACAGGTGTCCTGCCTTGCACTGCAGACCCTTGTGCCGGATACTGAAGGGTTAAAAATTACATGTTTCAAAGGTGTTTTCCACCTGGGCAAAGAGAGTTCAAGAACTGAAAGCGTGCTTTGATTTTTGTGGAACAAGAATACACTGGCCTCTTGTCACTTTCCAATCCAACCATTTCTTCCAGTCACTGATCAACTTCTGAAGAAGTAAATGGCTCTCAAGTCCTGTTTTTTGTCACAAGAAATGCACCCTTTCATCTGGAAACTCCTCCCTGACCAGGAGCAAGGACTTGCTCACAAGAATTACCTCTCCCTGTGCATATAATGGTTTTCTTGCACAGTCACAAGAGCCCGGTAGCCATACGAATCAAAGCCATTGGAAGTGAAGCCACCCACACTGCAGGAGTAAGAGTCTGACAATCTGTTGAGATTAAGAATGAGTTTGAAGTCCCTGGTGTAAGAGAAGAGATTTGGAGGCTTTCAAGTTAACCGGGACATGAAAAAGCTGACTGGTTGCGCCTTCTGAGAGAAGAAACTAGTAGAGGAGTCTACAGTGCTTGGATTCTCCTCCCCCCCCATTTGAGATCTCACCTCATATGCATTAAGTGCTTAGATTAAAAAAAGCCAATCATATCTGAAGAAGTGACAGCAGGTGCAGAGGCAGTGAAAGCACAACACAGTGGGGAGGGGAAACTAAACAACAAACTCTGGGAAGATAAGCTGCAGAAATAGGAGGTAAGAGCTTGGTCAGGGCCTCACTGGGTGTAAACTGGCACAGCTCCATTTATCCCAGTTGAGAATCTGGTCCTGAAGGGGTTGAGTCCTTCAGCAGGTGTGTGAGTCCAAACCTTCTTAAACTAGTGGAACATTTTCTAACCATACCAGCAAGCACCACTCCTGTGGAGAGCATCTGCTCGCATGAAGAACCTGCAAACTAATGAGGAGAGGAGGATGTGGCGGAGCTTGGGAAAGCAAGGTTGTGTTAAAGTGAACTACAAAAGGGCCTGTGGTAACTGCTCCGGTACTGTACGAGAAAGAACAGGGCTTCTCAAAGCAGACAAAGGGATCCAAGAGCATTTCTTTAAGCACAAAAAGGCAGCTGAAGGGCACACTGGCAACTTGAAATATGAGCAGTGTTAAAACTCGAATTAAAATTAGTTTTCAGAACTATCCCTGAATCAGGGCTGTACAGTTTTATTGGGAACCATCTACCATGCAAGCTTTTTGCAGAATTTTTTCACTGTTCTCCGTGGAAACATTGTGAGGTTTGAGTTCTTTTGACCAGCTCTGTAAGATGTTTGTCATCTGCGGCTGTGAGAAGCCCATGCAAAGTGGTGAAACTGACCAAGGCCCCATGCTTGCAACTGACTGAGCAGAACCCCATTGGCTGGCTGGTGGGTGGCTGGGTAGAATGGGGAGCTTTAGTGTGGCACAATTCACATGATCAGGGCCTTACTGACTGTCCACAAAGGGTAAAATCCTGGTTTTATTGGGGTCAATGGGAGGTTTGCCTCTGACTTCACAGGCACCAGGATTTCACACAAAGAAGGGAAATGGCGAAACTGACTGTACACAAAGCACCATCAAATATGCAAAGGAAACAAGATGGAAAAACTACTGATGACTATTTGTTCCCCCTCTGTTCTTTCAGATGTTGTCATGCGGGGTGTCACTTGTAGGTAAAATAAACTCAGAGAGGACTGTGGTGACTTAAGGCTGATGAGACCTCTTCACTGCTGCCCCTTGACAACTTGTGTTTTCTGCCTGGGGCAATTTGATCTGGCTTGAATTCCCAGAGAGCTAAAAACTCATTTCTTCCGCTGTTTAAAATGTGTGTGATTAATTATGGACCTCGAGATTGGTGATTGGCCTATAGCTGATGTTTAAATTGCTTTCCAGGATTTGGTGAGCCCATCTCAGTTATTCAGACATCTCATGTGAATGTACCTCATTACAGCACCCTTTGCTGTCTGTTCCCGGAGCCAGAACTTGTTATCAGTGAGCTTCAAGGAAAATGAAATGGGGTGCTTTGTTCTTGGATTCTCTGACTCTGGCCTATCTCCTGCTGGAAAGGTTGTCAGCCCTGTATGACGCAAATGGGACTGATCAGGGGCGTGCAGGCAGGGAGAGATTGCTGTGACCCCCATGTAATCACAGCTGGAGCGGGCAGAAGAGGGTTTGCTGCAGAGGGCCCTTGGGACAGGGGTCTTTGGGGGTAGGCAAAGAGGTAAGGGTGAGACTGAGAAAGGGTCTGGGAGAGAAAGCCGGCATAGGGAAATTGGACAGTGTTGGGAAGGGAAGCAGAAGCAACTTTCTCCCCCTGCCCTCCAAAGTCAGATTCCTGTGTGGGGCAGGCCGGTAAGATGGGGTGATAAGGGGCTGCTGGCATAGAAGTGTAAGAGAGGAGAAGAGGAGACAGCGAGAACGAGGGACTGAGATAAGGCCAGATCCTCTGCTTGTGAAAATTAGTGTCGCCTCATTGACTTTAGTAGCTGCTGATTGATGCCAGCTGAGGATCTGTCCCATTGGGAAGGGGTGAGGGCGCATGACTGAGTGTGGGAAGGGAGAGGCAGCTTGTGCAGGAAAAGGGAGGCAGGCTGGTGTCCCCCCACCCCCACAGCCAGGCCAGTCCTGCGGCTAAAACGGCCTCCATCATTCCTTCGGGTCGGGCGGTGCTTGAGTGATGAGGCGCGTCTCTTGCTCTGGGGAGCCATTCCCTGTGCCGGCGCTGTCATTATTTACGCTCCTTCTCTGCGGTGTCTGTGCCGCTCGCGGCTGGGGCTGTGATCTGCAAAGCACATATGCCTCTCGCTTTCTGGGCTGGCTATTGCCATGGAGAGTCACAACAGCCTCGCTGCAGGAGAGATCACCACAGCGCCAGTGCCAGCCCAGCCCAGCCCTATTGCTGCTAGAAGGCTAATGCTGAAATGCAGGAGCTGCCTCTCCTTCCCCTTGCCGTGGGGGATGGAGCCTTCTGCCACTGGGGGTCTGCTTTGCCAGTGGGTGACATTTTGCTGGTCATTGAAGCTGGTGGCAAGTGCTAAAAGGCTTCCTGTCCCATAGCTCTCAATCTCCTTAGGCCCAGAGCTACAAAGGTGTTTACGCACCTAATTCCAATTGATATCAATGGCAGGTGCCTAAATCCCTTTGAGCATCTGGCCCAGTGTGGTTAGCTGAGTTGGAATGTGCTGGGGAGAAAGGAGTGAGCCTTTTTACAAAAAGGGGCCTGGGCTCTTTAGTGACCACAGATCAGTGAGGACCTTACGTCTCTGCCAAATGCCAAGACTTCCCCCATCCCAGTGGGTCACAATCCCATGCTGGGCTGTCCTGGGCTCACCAAGGAGAGTGACCTCAGAGCCACCTGCACCGCGTTTGTACCGCACCAGCCTGGTCCTTGGAGGTCAAGAGGGATGGTTGTTCCATTTACAGGTAGGTTAGACGCCAGGGGTGCTGTGTATTTACGCTGTACTGTAGTGGTACAAGAGGCCCCTGTAGCTCTAGGTGCTGTACAAGGACTCGGGCCAGATCTGAGATACGCTTGCCCAGGGAGTTAGGCTGGCCTGCCACAGCAGCAAAGTGCTCCTGGAGTGGGCAAACCTGTGCCTTTGGTGATACGACTTATGAGAGTCAGAAGAGACCCCTCTCCAATTTTCCAGTCTGACCTCCTGTATATTGCAGGCCATCAGCACCACCCAGGGCCCGCATATGAAACCCAACCGCCTACATTTAACCAACATGGTATAGTGGGAGACTTGATAGGTGCTGCAGGCAGAGCAGCACATGAAGTGAGGTGCACAATACCCCAAGCCCTGCAGTGGCAGGAAACCCCTGCAGAAGAAGGTGAAAGACCCCCCAAGGGATTTGGGGGGGGGGACATGTGGCAATCAACTAGACACTGAGCATGTGGGCAAGAAGCAGCCAATCAAGCACCGGAGAGAGAGAAAATACCTGGTGTCCCTTCAGGGCTCTAGGCCCCTTCTTCCGCCCTCCTCTATGATCAGTAAAATCAGGAAGACCTGCAAAAAAGGAGTTTTGCTGGTAAACAGTGTCTACACTAGGTGCTTTTGCTGGTACACCTGAATTGCGCAGGGATTACTCCTCCTCACACCCCTGGCAAGCATAGCTAAGCCAGCAACAGTATGAAGTGTAGACTTGGCCCTAGCCAGAGACCATCCCTGCCCCCAAAAGCTTAAGGAGACAAGATGGGGGGAACTGAAATGCTGTGGCCAGGTCCCACTGTAAAGCCTGCAATGGAATGCCAGCGTCATGCCCCCTTGTCGCTACATGAAATTCAGCTCAGTTTCTTGGAGTTATCTGCTGGTGCTGACACCTTTGGAGGGAGCAAGCACACTCCCCAATAATACTGATGTACAGCAAGAGGGCCTCACTGTGTCTCCTGTCACTGAAATCCCTGCCGCAGAGACTGGCCAGACTCATTTCACTTGTGATTGTGTTCTGCTGCAGCTGCTTAGAAAGCTGCAATAGGCTTATTTTACCAGGGGCTTGGTTTTGAGTCAGAGAGGAAAGAGAGAGAGAGGATGCCCCTGCCCTGTGTAGCTGGCAGAAGGGGAGAGTTGAGCCCCCCCCCCAATCCCCTTGGTGCTTGGTTCCATGTTATACTGTGTCTGTTTTTAGAAACAGTGGCAGATTTGCGAGCTGTGCGTAGTTTCTGAAGGGACATATAAACCAAACAGCTTGCCATCTGCTCTATTGTCCTGGGCAGCTGGGGCCGGGGGAGAGAGAGCCCCAGCCAGGCGAATGAAGGGAATGAGAAAAGTGGAGGAGATAATGAAAGCAAATGGTGTGTGGGGGGGAGGGGGTTAGGGAGAGGGGTGAAGAAATGGGATAAGAGAGAGGAAGAGGATGAGCGCAGAGGAAGGGTGAAAACATGAGCTAGAGGCAGAGAGGAAAGAAAGAGTCTGAGGGCAGAGTGCACAAGAACAAGAGGAAGAGGCGGAGAGGTGTGAATGAGAGTCAGCAGAAGGAGTCTGGAAATGAGGCGGGGAGGCTGGAATGGGAGTGTGGGGTAACTGAGGGGGCATGAAGTGAAGGGGGAACAGGCAGAGAACAGCACAGGAAAAGCCCTGGATGCCCCACACTTGGCTAGGCAGGGCAGCAGAATTTCTTTTTGCCAGGCCAGCCTCTGGCGCTTGATGGTGTCTCTCTCCACTGAGGAGGGCAGCTCTGGCATTTCTGGCCCTAGCACCAAGCTGGCCTGGAATCTTGATTTCAAAAGAAACAAACAGGACTTAGTGGCCTGCGTCGCCACTCCCACGCTAGGCTCCCGTCTTGCCTTGGCTTTTATTGAGTGCCGCAGGGCAGACCTCACTCCAGGCTTGGCAGCAGAGTAAATAACAGCCACATTGGCCTCTCCAGCCCCGGAGGGAGGAGGGCTGGTTTTAATCAAAGGTAAATAACAGCCGGTATTCTCTGACCCTTAATCCAGTTGGAAAATAACGTTCCAGCACAGACATGCGCCCAAGGCCCATGGGAGGGGAAGATAGCGACTGCGAGGGGATTGGCCAGCAGCAGCTGCTCAGCACAGATAGAGCCAGAGGGAACAGCGATGTGAAAGACCTAATGGGGCAGTTAGTCTCGGCCATGTGATCTCCAGGGCTTTCCCAGGTCTAGCTTCAATTGTTCTAGGCCTTGGGGAGGCCACCTCATCCCTATGTAACCCAGGAGTAGTCTATTATTTTCTGTCAAGATACACATTTCCGGGCCAAGGTATAGCCAGGAGCCAGACTCCAGTGAAAATAATAACAATAGTGATACTAATAAGTAAATAAAAATATTTCTGGGTCCATTCAAAAGCATCTGGCGGTTCAGATTTGTTGACTCATCCTGTGCAGGCAGAGTTTACTGCCTGCATCCTCTTCCTGTGCTCCACTGCATCCACTGGGGAGATGGGTACAAGCTGGAGCCCTGCATCCAAGCCTCTTGACATGTTGAGCTGGTTCTGAGTCAGAGTAGAGGGCTGCTCCAAACACCCAGGCCCCAAACACTCCTAAACCCTGGAGCAGTTGGCATCTGTGTCCAAATTCAATTGCAGGGAAAGACTGAGCCCATCCTCACCACTGTGTGTGTGCCTCAGGGGTACCTACCCAATAGCAGAAGCAGCTGTAGGGCTTTTAATAGTCATGGCCCCTATCAGGTCTTTATAGGTCTCTTACCTGCTCCCTGCCCTCCCTTTCTGATTACAAGGCACTTTTCAGGCTTTCATAGTAACATGATGAGCACAACATCCCTGGCTGTATTTTCCAGATTGTCATCTTCTCTCCTTTATCATGGCTAGAAAACATTGTTTTGATGAGAGTCACCAGGAGGCCCAGTTACATGGTCTTCCAAGCTGTTTTCTCCCTCAGTGTGTGAGCAAGTTTTCAGTCTTGAAAGAAATGTCAGTGTATGTGTTCTTGTTGGGATTACATGAGGTTCTGGGGAGAGGGAACTGTGAGAGTGGCAGGGGCATTAGATCATTGCCATGCTCTTTGACTAGAATCTGTTCCTGGCGCTGAATTATTCCCTGGGAACCAGACACCGGTGTCAGCTAGATCCTTGAAAGAAGGAATTGCCCTGCCTCTTCCAGGACTGGTGTGTGTGTGTCAGTATGCCCAGATACACTGTCAGTGTATCAAACTCTCCGTGGAGAAGCTGATCTGCAAGACCCCAGTATTTGCTACTGCTCAGCAGAGGAACAATGCTGGTGTCTGAGGGGGTCACTGGGGTTGAAAGAAGGGGCCACAATACCTTACAGCTATGTTTACACTGCAGGCTTTTTGCGCAAGAACAGCCAGTCTTGTGCAAAAACTTGCAGAGCATCTACACTGAACGCATGTTCTTGCGCAAGTAAATTTGCAGTAAAGCATCAGAACAGAGGGCTTCTTGCACAAGAGTTATTTCTCTCCCCACGAGGAATAAGCCCTCTTGCGCAAGAGCTCTTGCGCAAGAAGGCAGTGTGGACAGGCAACAGGGGTTTCTTGCACAAGAAACCCCTATGGCTAAAATGGCCATCAGAGCTTTCTTGTGCAAAAGAGCATCCACGCTGCCATGGACGCTCTTGTGCAAAAGCACATGGCAGTGTGAACACGCTCTTGCGCAATAATTTTTGTCTTGCGCAAAACAGTTCTTGTGCAAGAAGCCTGCAGTGTAGATGTAGCCTACGTGCCCAGCTACAGAAGGACACTGTTTTCTTTGAGGTCCAATCCTGCAAGATTCAGAGCTACTCCTGGAGGTGCAGCGGTCCCTCATCTAATGCTTTCAGTGTTCAGCAGCCCTGGCAATTGCTAAGCACCTGGCAGGATGCAGCCCATTGTGAGAACACTGGCTGGTACTCAGGAACAATCATGCACTGGCTGGTGAGACACGAATGTGAGAGAAAAGATCATTTAAAACAGGGGTGGGGAAACTTTTTTGAGTTGGGGGACACTGACCCACAGGAAAATCAGTTGGGGGCCACACACAAGTGAAAAGCAAAAGAGAAAAACCAACCTCTCACTGACATGGCTCCCGACTGAGAAGGGGCCAGATCCAGGCAAACCAGGGGCAGCATCTGGCCCCGGACCTGAGATTTCCCACCCGTGACTTAAAAGAACTGTTCTAGATCTATTGCTGTGATTCTATGCTCCTCCCATTCAGAGAGTTGTAGCTTGCCCAATGCACAAACACTCATCTCCTTGATGGGACACTGATTACTCAGTGCAAGAGGGAAGCCAAGGCAAAAAACCTCCAATGTATTTAGGCATCTGACTCCCATTGATTTCAGTGGAGTTTAAGAAACTAAATATGTTTGAGGAACTGGGCCATGTGTTCACATTCGTTCCATCATGAAAGCCCCTTCCCCACAAACATGTGAGCATGCACATACCTCTCCCCCAATGGGAGATCCCAGACACACCATTCACCAACTGGAAACCCAGCTCTGCCACTAGATAGATCCTGCTCCAGAGTTAAAAAGGGAAGGGAAAGGAATTAATTTTTCATATCCCTTCATTACTGGATGTTTTCTCCACTCGTCCTCCTCTACCCCTCAAGCCCTAGATTGTGTGTCTGCACATTGAAAAGGATCCTTCTTCCATGTATAAATCAGGATGTCAGTCCTCGGGGCTAATGGGGCATGGCTTGATGCTGGGACCCAGTTTGGAGGAGACTCAATAACACGGTCTGAGTTCAGAGGGTCAAGGCCAAAGCAGCAGTTTTTGCCAGTGCCATGCTGTAGCATCAGGTTGGAGTCAAGGTCAATCAGCACACCAGTCTGGAGTCAAGGGAGTCAGCCAAAGTAGAGTTAGTGAAACAAAGGCAAGGTGAGGTGTTAAAGAGCTGAGCAGAGGACCAGGAACTGAGGCAGGGTGAGGCATGAGGCATGAGCAGGGGACTAAGAACCAGGACCAGGCCTGAAGCCAGGTATCAAGAGCAGGGCTGGGGCCAGGAACCAGGAGCAAAGCAAGGTATCAGGAATGTACATCAGGGTCTGTTTGCCTCAGAAAGCCAGGGCCCACTGGGTTCCACAGGCAGCCTCCAGGGCTGTGTCTAGACTGGCGCGATCTTATGCCAGAGCTATGCAAATGAGGCTCAGCGTGGAATATCGCCGAGCCTCATTTGCATAACTAATGAGCTGCCATTTTTGCAGAAGAGGCTCTTGCGCAAGACGGAGCTGTCTACACTGCCCTGTCTTGCACAAGAAAAACCCTCTTGTGCAGAGCTGTTATGCTGATTATTTTCAGGCATAACGGCTTTGTGCAAGAGGGTTTTTCTTGCACAAGACGGGGCAGTGTAGACAGCTCTGTCTTGCGCAAGAGCCTCTTCCGCAAAATGGCGGCTCATTAGTTATGCAAATGAGACTCGGCGATATTCCACGCTGAGCCTCATTTGCATAGCTCTGGCGCAAGATTACACCAGTATAGACACAGCCCAGATGTTTACCCGAGGCCTTGAATAGCATGCTTATGCCAATCAGAGGCTCTGCCAGTCAGGACCTCTGTGGGCAGGACATCCAGTGGAGTTTGAACCCACAAGACTCTTAGCTTGCTGTTCTTCACTTCACCAGAGCTGTTGGGGGTGGTATGGACATGGCCAGAAACATGGATCTTCACACAGAAGCTGTTAGAAGTGTCATAGGAATCACTACTGCTTCCTGGGCAACCTTTGCTGCTGCCCGTGTGAGCCTCTTGCCAGTGCATTGTGCCCTCTAACTGGTTCCTGTTACTCTGCGTGGGTCTGTGCGGGGGTGAGTGGAGGGGTGCAGAGAGGCAGGGTGGCCCATAAGATCCTTGGCAAGCCCGGGCTGAAGAGCCTACTTCATTCAGCACCATGGACAGCACAGAATGATCTGCTCACCCCCCTAACCTGCCAGATCCCCTCCCAACAGGAGTCATGAGATTCCCCCCCCCCCCGCCCCTGGAAGCTCACTCTGTCTAACAGGGGCTCCTAGACTTGAAGGTCAGAAGGGACCATTGTGCTCATCCCTGCTTGTTTTGCTTCCTAAACAGCAAAAACTTTCATTTTGTAGCTCTTTATGAACCAATATGCAGAGTTGATGGTGCCAAATATGCAGCTGCTCTGAAGCTGCAGCTTAGATTTGGGTTATTTTTGCAGACAAATCCTCTTTTCTATCAGATTTGACATCAGACAATCCCTTCCATGCCCTCCCTTTCTTGCTCCCTGTGTCTTTCACTATCTCATTCTCTGTCAGCCTCTGCATTTTTCTGTCCCTCACCCCATCTCTTTCTCTGCATCTCTACCCTTCTCACCTCATTTTTATTTCTATTTTCCTATAACCATCTCTGCACATATACAATTTTCTGTTATCTCTTTAACCCTTGCAGTGCCTCTCTTCTTTCCCTTTTCCCGTATTTATCTCCTTTTTATCTTTTCCCCTCCCTCTCTTTATTCTCTCTCCTCCTTCCCCTATCCCCTCCCTTCTCAGCTGCTCATTTGCAAGGAGTCCTGGGTTTATCAGAGAGCTACCTCTATGCCTGGAGTCCCGCACAGAGAGTTCAGGCACAAAACGCCAAGTGAAGGCCAATCTGGCATGGCACTCCTATGCTACGTCTACACTGCAGCGCTATTTTGGGATACCGGAAGTATCTCAAAATAGCTATTCCGCATCTTTTGAGCATGCCCATTATTTCAAAATATAACAGGCTCACTATTCTGATGACCCTGTAAACCTCATTACACGAGGAGTAAGGGACATTTCAGAATAGCGATTTATTTTGAAATAAGTGCTGTGTGAGCAGTGCAAAATTTTGAAATAAGCTGTTTTGAAATTGACTTGAAATAAGCTATGCAATTTGCATAGCTCAGATTGTGTAGCTTATTTTGATCTACGGGTGCAGTGTAGATGCACCCCTACAGTGAATGGGGCCTGGAACACTTATCAGAAGCATTAACCATTTTGAAGGCCAAGCCCTTGCACCCCAATCAATCTAGTGTTGCACTTTGTGGCTGACACCAGCCAATAACAGCACTATGAAGGACTCAAGAAGGGAATAGATACAAGCACCTAGAGATGGTGGCGGTAGGTAGAGCCCTGCCTAGATACAAAAATTGTATCCACATCTGTATCTGCAAAAAACAGCCGTGGATACCCACAGATATAAAACAGATAACCACATCTTTGCAGGGTTCTAGATTCAAAATTTGTATACACATCTGCATCCATAGCCACAAAAATGAGCTGGAGATATCCACATCCACTGATGCAGATACCTGGAGATATAAAGCAGATGTCTGCGGATTTGCTGGGCTCTAGTGGTAGGCACTATAGAAAAATGATAGATAGATTAGATTAGATCAACAGCATTCTTCTAGAGTTCTAATAACAGCTCGAATCCTCACTGAACAGCATTATAGTGTGCGCCTGTACGCAACACATAGCATGGGAATGGGGGAGGATATTGCACAGATACTGACAGGAGCAGAAACAGCACCCATGGATCTGAACCATGCCAGCCAAGGAGCCACAGAAATCTACTTCTGAGTCTCCTGTCCCCAGGGTTCTGCACCCAGAGTCCATTCCAGAGGGACACAGGGATCCAGTTCAGATTCTTACCCACTTGCTCCTTCCAGAGTCCATTCCAGGCTGCTCAGGAACCCACATCTGGTGTGCCTTTCAAGACTTTCCAAACCCACATACACCCTAGAGTGGATCCTGGCAGGATGCCAGTAACTCTTAGGGTATGTCTGCACTACAGCACTATTTTCAATTAATTTATTTCGAAATAGTTAATTCGAAATAAGCTAATTTGAAATAACGCATCTAGACACAAAAACTAAATCAAAATAGCATTTTTCTAATTTGAAATAGCGCGTCCACACTGAGTGGACCCTGAATTGAAGGTAAGGCTGGCCAGAACCAGTGCCAGCAGGGCATCAGGATAGGACTTAGTGTGTGCAGCTGCTGCCTCAGGCTATCCGAGGTCTGTGCGTAAAGGGACCCGACCCCCCATCCCGGACAGACAGTTCTCAGGTTTCTCTGCTTGCTGGTCTACCTCGTTGAGGGACAGCAAAGCATTTGTGCCTCGGAGTGCTCTGCTTGCCCTCACTCGGGACACCACGGCACTCTGCAACATGGAACCAGACCTGTCCCTGGGCATGCTGGTGCGTCTCGTGGGGTCATTGCCATCAGCCCGGCTGCACTTGCTGCAGGCTGTCATCCGGGAGGTCCATCGGGGGGCTGTCAGGATCCAGGAGGCTTTGCGGGAGAGCGTCCAGCCCGAGGAGCCCTCAGAGCCACCCCAGTCCTCCCCACCGGTGGCTCGTGCCCCATTCCTCCTTCACGTCCTTCCACTTACCCCTCCCTAGCCCCCCTTCCTGATGTCAAATAAAATACACATTTTTTCATAAACATCAACTGTCTTTATTTAAGAAAACTAGGGAGGGGGAATGAACCTCTGGGGAGATTGGGGAAAGGAGGCGGGAGAGGGGAGGAAAGAGGGTGGGAGAGGGGAGGGGGAAAACTGGGAGGAGGAAGCTGGAAGGGGGAAGCCAGGGGAGGAAGGGGGAGGGGAAGCTCAGCGCTCAAGGGTGGGGGTCTCGTCGGGCCACATGTCTCCTAGCATGGCGGGTGCGGGGGCCTCGGTGTTCCCGGGGGGATGGGGAGGAGGGTGTGGAGGTTCAGGTGGGGGGTATGGAGATTGAGGAGGAGGGTGAGGAGGTTGAGGAGGGAGGGGGGGCAGGAGTGGGAAGAGGAACAGTAGCTGGGGGGGCAGCAGGTGCTGGGGCAGCATGGGGCAGCACGCTTTGCAGCAGGGCCTGCAGGTGTGAGCACATGGCACTGTCCTGAGCAAGCTGCTCCCGGTGGAGCTGTAGGTCCTCCTGCATCCAGGCCTGGATGCTGAGGTGCAGGGCCCCCAGGTGCTGGTCCTGGTGCCCCTGCCGCATGCTGGTGGTCCAGAGGAGCCATCGGGTGCGGGAGCATGTCCTGGGAGGGGTGGTGCGCCCTGCACGTGCAGCTGGTGCGGCTGTGGAGAAAGAAGGGGAGTGGTCAGTTCTCCCTGGGGACACAGTGGATGATGCCCAGCCCCCCTGCGACGTGAAGGTGACCTGCCCTGCACCGTCAGAGCCGATGTGCTTGCACAGAGGCCATGGTCAGGATGTCTGGCTCTCCCCGGGAGTGGGAGCTGCCCCGAGACCGCACCCGTGCCCCTGTGCTGTGTATAGTGTGGCCGGGGCAGGGGGGAGATGTCCCTTGCCTCTGTGTAGAGGGGGCGTGTGAAGGGAGGGCGTCCTGCTGGGTCCTGCCCCGGGGTCGGGAGCGTGTCAGGTCTCTTCACACACGCGTGTGCCTATTGGGCCATGGCCCCTGGGTGTCACGCAGCTGGAGCCACCTGGCCAAGGATGGCATGGCATGTGCTCGCATGTGCACAGGTGCCTGCGTGATCCGTGGGAGACATGGCCCACGCGCGTGGTCCCTGGTCTTCCTCTCCGCCTCCCCCCCGGGTAGGGGACAGTGCTGGCATGTACCTGGTATGGTCTCCCTGGATGACCCTGCCAACTCTGGTGCCAGGACAGCTTGTGGTGACCCCTCTGCGGCGCCCGGGTCAGGGCCCTCAGCTCCCGGCTCGCTGCATCCCGGGTTGGCGTGGACCGCCCCGCCCCCCAGGATTCTGTCAAGGGCGGGGAAGTAGGGGCAGGTGGCAGCCCCTGCTGCAGCGCCGCCCCTGGTGGCCCTGGCGTATGCCTGCTGCAGCTCCTTCACCTTCAGGCGCACCTGCTCCTGGGTGCGCCTGTGGCCTTTCCTGGCCATGGTGGCCGTAGATGGCCGCGTTCCTCCACCGCGGAGATCATGGACGTTGGGGGCCTCCCCCCAAACCTCAATGAGGTCCATGATCTCCGCACTAGTCCATGAGGGCGCGCCCCATCTACAGCCTCTGGCTGGCCCCTGGGTGCTGGGGGACTGGGCGGAGGACGGCTGGCTGCCACTGGCTGCCATTGTGTGGCTACTGGCTGAGGGTCTGCAGCTGCTGGCAGGCCTGGCTCTCGCATGTGCCCAGTGGCCAGAGTCTACCCCTTTAAGGGCCGCGGGGCTGGGGGAAAGGAGAGGAGTTTTCCTGGTTTGGCCCAGAGTGGCCACCAGGGGAAACTGGGATGGGCTGGAGGCCCCCTAATTCAAACTAAGTGTCTACACAGCACTTATTTCAAATTAGCTATTTTGAATTTGATGTTATTCCTCGTAGAATGAGGTTTACCAAATTCGAAATAAGGGCTCCACTATTTCAAATGTATTTCAAAATAGTGGTTTGCCTGTGTAGATGCTATTAAAGTTAATTCAAAATAACTGCTGTTATTTCGAATTAACTTTGTAGTGTAGACATACCCTTATAGACTTCAGTGGTAGCTATTGGTATCCTGCAGGGGAAGAATTGGGTCTGAAGCTTTATGTGGCCTCCTGGAGAAAATTCTAATATGGGCTAACCAGATCACTTTGCCTGTGTTTCTGCACATTCAAAGGAGTACCAGGGGCATTTACACAAGCCCTTGCATCTCCCACACTGTCAGTCATCCTCTCCCTAGCGTTCAGTGGATCATAACTCAGTCAGGGTATGTCTACACTAGCCCCCTAGTTCGAACTAGGGAGGCTAATGTAGGCATTCGAAGTTTCAAATGAAGCCTGGGATTTAAATATCCCGGGCTTTATTTGCATCTTCCCATCCAGGTGCCATTTTTAAATCCCCCTAGTCCGAACTAACTGCCCGCGGCTACACGCGGCAGTCAAACGTTAACTCGAACTAAGTCCTTAGTTCGAGTTAACTGTTACACCTCATTCCACGAAGTGTAACAGTTAACTCGAACTAAGGACTTATAAGTTTGACTGCCACGTGTAGCCGCAGGCAGTTAGTTCGGACGAGGGGGATTTAAAAATGGCGCCCGGACGGGAAGATGCAAATAAAGCCCGGGATATTTAAATCCCGGGCTTCATTTGCAACTTTGAATGCCTACATTAGCCTTCCTAGTTTGAACTAGGGGGCTAGTGTAGACATACCCTCAGAGAGCTGAGTTCAGCATGGGATCTACACCATGTGCTTCTTTTCCCAACAAATCCAAAAGGGGGTGCTCTTCTCTGGCTTCCCCTTCTTCCTGGAATGGTTTCAATGCCTGGTATTCTGGTTCCTTTAAAGATGGGGCTGTCAGTGTTGCAATGCTGGTGACAGGTCCTTCCTCAGCCTTCTGGGGCCTCAGGGTAGTCAGCAGTAGAATGCTGCAGCAGGACCAAGGAGGAGGGGTGGGTGAATGGATCTGGCAGGACAGCACAGCCAGGCTATTCAACACCGGGATCTCGGCAAGACAGGCTGCTTCCTCAAGAGCAGCCCACAAGCCACTTGTGGAAGTGATGGGTTTTCCCTGGGGGGAGCTGCTTTTAAAGGGAGCACTGTAAAGCTGGCTTTCTGATAAGTATTCCAAACCAATTTCTGAATCTGTGGGACTCCTAACACTTAAGCTAAGTATTGAAGATTGCTTCACAGTTTTTCAGTGTCAGGTGTGTCCATACCGGAGGCTTGGAACTGGGCTCACCTCTAATTAAAAATAATTTAAAAAATCCATTTACTTTCTACCCTTGCTGTTTGCTTATTTTTTGCATTTCTTTTAACTGGGAGGGTGAAGACAGAGTGGCCAGTTTCACTTCTGATTCTAGGTTCCCTCCCCTTCCTTCTCTTTTTGCAAGGCAGTTAAGTACAAGTGCAACTCTAAACTGATGAGTAGTCCCATTCTAGTAAACTAAACTGCAGATTCCCCTTCCCTGCTTTCTAGCACTTTCATTCATAGTGATAATTAATATTGTTAATTAGCATTTCTCTAGCACCTTAATTCCAAGGATCACAGAGAGACCAAATAATACTAATTAACCTTCATAATGTCCCTGACAGCTCAAGATTTTATCCCCAGATTGGGAAACTGAGGCACAAAGAGACTAAGGATCAGCCCTTCAACTGGTATAAATCCACACTGACTGCAGGGTAGCTACATCAGTTTACATCTTCTGAAACTCTGGCCCAATGTGACCATGTATTTAATGGTAAATTAAGGATTAGAACCCAGGAACCCTAGTGCCTCATCCTCTGTGTTGGCCATTAGGCCTATTACCATTTTCTTGCCATGTGTGGTGCACCAGTGGTGCTAAAGAGTCAGGGTATGTCTACACTACAAAGTTAATTCAAACTAACAGCTGTTAGTTCGAATTAACTTTAATAGCAGCTACACATACAAACCACTTGTTTGAATTTAAATCGAACTAGCGGAGCGCTTAATTCGAACTAGGTAAACCTCATTCTACGAGGACTAATGCCTAGTTCGAATTAAGTAGTTCGAATTAAGGGCTGTGTAGCCACTTAATTTGAACTAGTTGGAGGCTAGCCCTTCCCAGGTTGCCCTGGTGGCTACTCTGGGCCAAACCAAGGAAACTTTTCTGCCCCCCTCTCGGCTCCAGAGCCCTTAAAGGGGCACAGTCTGGCTACAGTGCTCGTGCCAGTTGCAAGCCTGCCAGCACCCAGCCAGCAGACCCTGCACCTGACACGGCATGAGCCAGCCACCCGCTGCCACCCAGTCCTCCGCCTCTTCCCAGGACCAGGCTGGCAGCTCCCAGGAGCCTGCCTGGGGCCACAAGAGGCGGGCGCCCGCCTGGTCTAGTGTGGAGATTGTGGACCTCATCAAGGTTTAGGGGGAGGCCTCCAACGTCCACAACCTCTGCACTAGGCACAGGAATGCGGCCGTCTAGGGCAGGATAGCTGCCAGCCTGGCCACCAAAGGCCACATGTGAACCCAGGAGCAGGTTTGCATGAAAATCAAGTTGGTCCAGTGAGACCCCCGACCCTGAGCCCTGAGCTTAGAACATAAGAACATAAGAATGGCTGTACTGGGTCAGACCAAAGGTCCATCTAGCCCAGTAGCCTGTCTGCCAACAGCGGCCAGCACCAGGTACCCCGGAGGGGATGGACCGAAGACAATGACCAAGCTATTTGTCTCGTGCCATCCATCTCCAGCCTTCCACAAACAGAGGCCAGGGACACCGTTCCTACCCCCTGGCTAATAGCACTCCATGGACCCAACCTCCATGAATTTATCTAACTTCTCTTTAAACTCTGTTATAGTTCTAGCCTTCACAGTCTCCTGTGGCAAGGAGTTCCACAGGTTGACTATGTGCTGTGTGAAGAAGAACTTTCTTTTATTAGTTTTAAGCCTGCTACCCATTAATTTCATTTGGTGTCCTCTAGTCCTTCTATTATGGGAACTAATGAAGAACTTTTCTTTATTCACCCTCTCCGCACCACTCATGCTTTTATAGACCTCTATCATATCCCCCCTCAGTCTCCTCTTTTTAAGCTGAAAAGTCCCAGTCTCTTTAGCCTCTCTTCATATGGGACCCGTTCCAAACCCCTAATCATTGTAGTTGCCCTTTTCTGAACCCTTTCCAAGGCCAAAATATCTTTTTTGAGGTGAGGAGACCACATCTGTATGCAGTACTGAAGATATGGCGTACCATAGTTTTATACTTCCCCTCCTTCTTCCCCTGGCTTCCCCCTTCCAGCTCCCTCCTCCCAGGTTTCCCCCTCTTCTCTCCCACCCTCTCTCTTCCCCTTTCCCACCTCCTTTTCCCGGTCTCCCCAGAGGTTAATCCCCCCTCCCCAGTTTTGTTAAATAAAGAGAGTTTCTATTTTTGAACACACATGTCCTTTATTTTTTACATCAGGAAGGGGGGCTAGGGAGGGGTAAGTGAAAGGAGGTGAGGGAGGAATGGGGCACGAGCCCCCGATGGGGAGGACTGGGGTGGCTCTGCAGGCTCCTCGGGGTGGAAGCTCTCCTGCAGGGCTCCTGGATCCTGACAGCCCCCCCGATTGACCTCCCCCCCAGATAGCAGCCTGTGGCAAGTGCAGCCGGGCTGATGGCTGAGTGCTGTGATGTGCCGAGTGTGGGCACTCAGGGCACTCCAAGACAGGACTGCTTTGCTGTCCCTCATCGAGGTAGACAAGCAAGCGGGGAACCCTGAGAACTGTCTGTCCGGGGTGGGGGTAGGGTCCCTTTAAGCACAGCCCATGGCTAGCCTGAGGCAGTAGCTCCACGCTCTAAGTCTTAACCTGATGCCCTGCCGGCACTGGTTCTGGCCAGCCTTAACTTCAGTTCAGGGTCCACTCACTGTGGACATGCTAGTTCGAATTAGCAAAATGCTAATTTGAATTAGTTTTTAGGTCTAGAGGCACTAATTCGAATGAGCTTAGTTCGAATTAACTAATTCGAATTAAATTAGTTTGAATTAGTGCTGTAGTGTAGACATACCCTCAGGGAATACAGGTGAGGGAAACATTTTCATGGGCTTCAAGGAAAATGCTGTGTGAGGAGTCAGAGCATGCCCATGCTGGCATTGTCTAGGGCCTACTCAGGAGCCCGGAGGGGTCAGCTAAGGGATGTCATCTCCATAGTCCTGGAGGCATCAGTAAAGACTGAGGCTACGTCTAGACTGCAGGCTTCTTTTGGAAGAAGCTTTTTTTGAAAGAGATCTTCCAAAAAAACTTCTTCTGAAAGAGAGTGTCTACATACAAAAGCGCATCGAAAAAGCCATCTGCTTTTTCAGAAGAGAGTGTCCAGACTGAATGGATGCTCTCTCGCATGTAAGCTGTGATTGCTATGGAAGGAATGGCCACCAGGGCACCTGTGTGTTTTCCTCTTTCCTCTTCTTCCTCTTCTTCGGAAAAAGGCTTCTTCCTCGTAGAAAGAGGATTACCAGTTGCGCACAAAGCCCTTTGTTCTTTCAATTTTCTTGCGGAAGAACACGATTGCAGTGTGGACGTTCCTCAAGTTTTGTTGGAAAAACGGCTGTTTTTCCGACAAAACTCTGTAGTGTATATATACCCTGGATAAAACCCTGTGTCGAGGCTTTCATCTCCCATCTGCCACCACTCAGCCTGAAATCTGAATTATGCCCAGGCTCCTGGGAGAGGCCTCATATCATTCCTGCACAGCCTCTCTGTCTTCATTTAGTCTTGGATTAGACGGGGCAGAGAAAAGGAAGGGAGTGACCCTTCATCCAAGAGCACCGGGAACAGATCCAAATAGTCCCTGCTGTGCCTCTGCAGCAACAGTAGAGGAGAAAGAGAGATGTGCATGCACACACACACACACACAGAGGCAAGCACAGATTTATCACTATTTACGTTCCTGCTTCTCCAAGGATTTCCCATCACGCTCGCTCACTAGCTCTGCTGCGGTCACAAAGATGAGACTGGCTGGCTGATGGATTCATTTGCATAACTGATCCAGCAGTGACGGTAACAGTGGCAATGTGTGTGCGTGTGTGTTGAGGCCAGACTACCTGCAGGAGAGTTACCAGCCGTGCGTGAGTGTATGAGGGAGTTTGTAGAGTTTGGAGGATTGTGAAGGAGCTGGCAGCCAAGACAGAGTGCCAGCCTGCCAGCAGGGGGCACTCCAGCATCACTACTTCCGCCTTCCCTCTCCCTCCTGCTGAGCTCTTGGCTGTGAGAGAAGGCAGGTTCCTAAAGCTGGCTATCCCTTACCAGGGCCTTAGCCCCTTTGTGTGGCTTGGATCTGGGGTTTGTGTATTTTCTTCAGGGTGAAGAGGTGGTGAACAGGGATCTTCCCAGTCACAGGAGGGGGACTGCAAACCCACTTGACTTTCTGCAAGGATGAAGTAATACCAGACAACAGCCGGGGTATGAGAGAAATGTCTAGAAGACAGACTGTCACCCAGGCGCTCCCGCACACAATCTCAATTCATATACATATTCAGTCTCACTTCCCTGGCATGACAAATCAAGGCATCGCATTCCTAGACACACACGCATTGACAGACACACATGTTCTGAAGATGGATGCAGTAAATATGGAATCTTAGGGAGAGCCTTACACCTTCGGGTTACCCATGCCCGTCTGGGAAACAGAATTACTGGGGGGGGAGGTAAAGGGGATTGGACTGCTGAGCCTTTCTCTCCAAGGCCAGGATGCAAAGAACCCCATATTTAGTATTAACACTTGGGCATCCCAGAGGTGGGTGCATACAAATATGAGCTGGATTCTGCTCCCCTTACTCACACTGCATAGGCCCTTCCTCCACATGTGGGTCCATTAGTTTCTGCAGTGTGATTCATGGAGTAGGATGCTACTCAGTGAGAAAGGGTGGCAGAGTCTGGCACTAATGATTCAGACCTCACAAAATCCCTGTGAGCTAGCTAATGGATAGCGAGAGCTCATGGGAGGGGTGGGGGAAGCAGCACAAACTTAATAGCACATTGCAACACTGTGCAGCCAGATAGACCAGGCAGTGAAGAATATGATAGCTGCCTGTAAGTAGAGAGAGAGAATTTAATAATTCTCTAGAACCTTCATTTTTAGTATCTGAAGGCACTGGATAAGTATTGAAGTACTGCCTCCCAGCACCCCTGACAGAAGTGAACTTTTTGCTGGACTCATCTTACACAATGGGAACCTGAGCTACAGCTTGCTTGACCAACTTGTATGTGCTAAAGCACATTAGTCTTGACTAGAGTGGTAAAGGTACTAGTTAGATTGAGTTATCTAACATGATCCACCAACTCACCTGTAAAACCAAGTCTAGACAAATAATAATATCTAGCTCTAATGTAATGTTTTGTAGCAGCAGATAAAGTGCTTCACAGCCCTTAACATACATCTCCTCCCAACATCCTTGGGAGATAGGGCAATGCTATTAGCCCTCTTTTATAGATGACAAACTGAGGTACACAGGGGATAAGTAACTTATATAATTTGACACAGGCAGCCTGTGGCAGAACAGGGAACTGAACCTGAATCTCCCATGTCTTATCTACTGATGTGTTGATTTCTTGGGGTTCCAGCCAGCCCTACGTTGCTTTGATTCCTCCTCTCTCAAATCCCAAATGACTGAAGTGATCAGAGTAAGACAGAATCACCAGTGCCACCACTGGCACTATCTAGGTGTTCCCTTAGAACAGGGGCAGGGAACTGTTTTTGGGTTGCGGTCCGCTGAGCCACAGAAAAATCAGTCTGGAGCTGCACACAAGTGACTAACAAAGACAAATCTTCACTAACATGGCCCACCGACTGAGAACAAGAAAGACACTCCCCACATTCCCCTTGCACACCAGAGCGGGGGGCGGGGCCTAGGCTAGTAGATTTTGTGTGCTCCAGCTCTGTGGGAGGATGGGAGAGGACTGGAGTACCAGCGTGGGCTCCCCAGTGCTGGGGGAAGTCCTGAACCTCGGGGGCCAGATCTGGGCAAGCCAGGAGCCTCATCTGGCCCCCGGGCCTTAGGTTCCCCACCCTTGCCTTAGAAGTCTGGCCAAGTCCAACCCTTCTTAGCTTGTGATAGCTTCACATCACAACACAGGATGGACATTTTATCGCATGCCTCTGGAAATTTCCACTACATGCATCTGACGAAGTGGGTCTTTGCCCACGAAAGCTTATGCTCCAATACCTCTGTTAGTCTATAAGGTGCTACAGAACTCCTTGTTGCTTTTGCAGATCCAGACTAACACGGCTACCCCTCTGATATTTTATAGCATGTGTAAAATGACAGCAGAATGGTTAGATATATGTGGATGCAGATACAAATTTTATATCTAAACCCCTGCAAATTTGCAGATATCCGCTTTGTATCCATGGGTGTCCGCATCTGCGGATGTCAATGCGGATAGCTGTGGCTCAGTTTTGCAGATACAGATGCAGAAATGGACACAAATTTTGTATTCACTCAGGACTCTAAAGATGGTCTTGTAGTTAAGGCACTAGACAGGGGCTCAGACAAGATGGGTTGAATTTCCAGCTGTGTCATGGACTTCCCTGGGCAAGTCACTTCATCTCTCAGGCTACATCTACACTGTTGTTTTTTTGCGGAAGAGGAAATGCAAATGAAGCGCTCATTTGCAAATCTCACACTGTCATTTGCATATTCTCCTCCGATCCTTTTTGCAGAAGAGGTTTTTGCAAAGAAAACCACAGTGTAGATGGGGCCATTTGTTGGGAAAAAACTCTTTTGTGCAAGATTCTGTAAACTTCATTTTTTGAGGAATAAGGGATCTTGTGCAAAAGGGTTTTTTTTTTCCCAACAGATGGCCCCATCTACACTGCAGTTTTTTTCGCAAAAACCTCTTCCGCAAAAAGGATTGGAAGAGAATATGCAAATGAGAATGCGAGATTTGCAAATGAGCACTTCATTTGCATTTCCTCTTCTGCAAAAAACAAACAGTGTAGACGTAGCCTCAGAGCCCCAGACCCCGATCTGTAAAATGAGGATGATGATAATATATCTTTGACTGTCTTGTCTATCAAATCCTCAGGGCACAGACTATCTTTTCCTGTGTGTTTGCACAGAGCCTACCACAATGAGGCCCCAATCTCTGGAGGGTGTCATAGATTCCAAGGTGAGAAGAGACCATTGTGATCATCTAGTTGGTCTCCTGAATTGCACAGGCCAGAGAACTTCCTCAGAATAATTCCTAGAGCAGAGCTTTCAGAAAACCAGCCAATCTTGATTGAAGAATTGTCAGTGAGGGACAATCCAGCTGAGCCCTTGGTAAGCTGTTCCAATAGTTAATTTCTCTCACTTTAAAAAATGGTTGCATTATTTCCAGTCTGCATTTGTCTTGCTCCTGCTTCCAGCTACTGGATCATGTTCCACCTCTCTCTGCTAGACTGAAGAGCTGGTTATTAAAAATTTGTTTCCCGTGCATTCACTGATAGACTGCCATCAAGTCACCCTTTAGCCTTCTCTTTATTAAGCTAAATAGACGGAGCTCTCTGAGTCTGTCACTACAAGGCACATAATCAAATCCTTTAGTCACTGCCATGACTCTTCTCTGAACCTTCCTCAATGTATCAATAGCCTCAACATGTGGTCTCCAGAACTGGACACAGCATTCCAGCTGCAGTCACACCAGTGCTAAATGCAGAGCTAAAGTAACCTTTCTTCTCCTACTGAGGGTGCTACTCTAATACAAATACAAACTTGATTTGTGAGTAGGCAGGGTGTCTTTTTAGTCGACAGGTGTTCCCTATTAAGAATGATGTTGATTGACTTGTCTCTTGGCAACCTCAGCAAAAGCCAAGTATTGAACGGGCTGCCGCTATAGAGACTGAACAATTCTCTTCTTCACAGCCCATGAGATGCAGCTGGAATCCATTCCTGGTGGGCCCTGACATCCATTTCAGGTTCTCCTAGTCTTAGAGGCTGCATGCTGCCATGTCCACTTTTCCCTCCTTTTCTGGGGGAATGCATCCTGTGCAGTAATGTGCTCAAAGTGCCAGATTCTGATCTCAGTTTCACTGGTGTACAACTAGTTGGAGTTACTTGAGGTTTATAACAATGCAATAAAGAGCAGAATCTTGCCCATAGTATTTTGGATACCCTCTCGTGGCAATTCTAATTGTAACACTTTGTATAGGAAACTGCCTCGTGGACTACGCTACCCAAAATCCTTACCAGGAATCTGGGCGTATCCTTTTGAGGTATAGTGGGGGAAATAAAAAATGCTATAGTAGCTAGCATCCAGAACCCTGTCTTTTCTTACCAAACCCCAGCTCTGTCTGAGATTTATAAACTGCTGGAATTCTTCTGCAATGAACTGTGGTCTGTTACCAGACAAAACTTCCGCAGATAATCAGTAAAATGCTAACAAATTCAGAGAACACTGAAATACAGTTTTGGTTTTCCTCTCTCTTCCACAGGCTGCCCCCAGAAACCAGAACAGATGAGCCCTAGAAATTGAGTTCAGGAAAGATTGAAAGGAGGAAATAACAGGCGCAATGCACAGTATTTAAAATTATTTTTCTTTGCCTTTAGAGTTTGGCTAATTTATAATCTATAAAAGTCTCTGCATAATTGTGTCTTGATTAAAATGATATAATTAGGCGCTCTGGATCTCTCTCTCCTCTTCCTAAGATTATTTCTGTCTAATTGCTTTAATCTGTGTTTTCATGCACCCACTAGAAAATCAAAGCATGCTCCCGTGAGGACAAGAGTGAGAGGGAATAAAGCCTGCGACTCATTAAGCATGATGGAGAGAGGAAACTGCATCTAAATCACAAATACATTAACAAGGTGAAATAAATAAATGTAAAAAAATAGAGAGAAGATTTAAAATTAAAACTCAACACCTGCCTTAGATTTTAATATTAATTAAGGACCTACTGAATAGCAAATTGTTCCTCATTAAATCCATCTTCCTGCCTTATCGATGGGGCGGAGATGGGGTCGGTTGGAAGATTAGATTCTCTTTATTTGAGGGTGCTTTGTGAGTCAAAGGACGTGTGCAAAAGTGTGACCCTCAGGGAGTCAGGGGTGAGGGACTCAACTGGCTGGAGATGGCAGAACAAGTGGAGGGGACTGGAGAGAGGAATTATGGGAAAAGGGCCAGGAGGCCCAATCCAATTCCCATTAACGGCAATGGCCAGGCTCCCTTTGACTTCAGTGGGAGTTGGATGAGATACCGGGTGACAGCACTGCATAGGTACTGCTGACAGGTGCCTGACAGATGGATGGTTAGATAGATAGTAATAGGTATCAAACTGATAGATAAATAGGCATGAGATAGGTAGGATGTAAGAAAGCATTGTAACAACCACAGGAGATGAGGTTTGGACTAAGAAGTAACAGAAAAATTATCATCAAAATTAATAGGTTCCTGACCATATTTCCAGTTTGATTGGTCTCGTTATATTCTTGAGTCCTGAGACCAGAGGTGAGCAAATAAATGTTAAGAATAATTCATTCAGCCAATTGAGCCTCATTATAGCATGCAGATCACAATTTATATGTTATTTCAATTTTTTTTCATTGGTTAGATTGATTGCAAATATTCCACAGTTTAAACCTCTTTGCTGAATTGTGTTTGGTCAGATAAGTCACATACTTTTGTTTCTGCTCTTTGATTGGCTGAAGATGCAAGAAGCATTTCTGTGAAGGTCCTTGTGTGTGTGTACCGACATTTCAGTCTCCATGGTATTTACAACTGTAACTACTCTGAGATTCCTGTTTTGCCAACATTTTTGTGAGCAAATTGGTATTGGTCAAACTCTTATGGAAAGGGCCTACATATGGCCAAATGGATCCACAGAAGGTGTTGACTGAATAGCTGCAGAAAGGTGGGACCACTGGAAAGCCCCTTTGAACTGCATTCACCTGAATTTGGGGGTTCAGCCAGACACTGGGGACTCCATCCTCCAAGCACTGAGCACTCGAGTCCCAACCCAACAATCCCCACAAACTGTACCACCATTGACTTCAGTGGTACTGCCCCCATCCAGCAGCTGTCACCTCCATGCAGCAGTTGAAGGTTAATGTTGACAGAAAGAGGGAAGAACTCTTTGTGGTACCTGAGTTCATGATGGTCAGTTCAGCATCCCTCTGGCCCTGCTCTAATTAAGTGGGGCCTGTGATCAAGTTACTGTCTTATAATGTCTCAATTTTAGGTTCTTTACAATATTTATCATCCCCAGGGTTAACCAGTGATATTCTATAAGGTAGAACTGTATATAAAGGAGATAGATATGTAAAATATTCATAGTTATTTGTTTTTATAATTTATGACACTGGCCTCTTTAGCTTTGGATATTTTTGCATAAATCTAATCCTAATAAATGCATTACTATCATTACTCTGTGCTAAGCACTTTCCATGCATGTAGGAAGGTTTTCTCTCTCCATTTTCTGACTGCATCTATAACTGTACTACAGAAATCTGTACAATTTTTCTTCTGGGATCTATATTTTGTTAAACAAATGTGCCTTATTTAATATCTTAGCTTTCTCTCACTCAACACAGGTCAATCAATAGCCTAGAAAGGACACTGAAGCAATAAATGAGAGTCCAATCCTACTGCCTTTGAAATGGATGGGAGGTTTGCAATTGATGTCAACGGGAACAGGACTGGATCCTTTGCCATTAGCTAGGGAAGAAGGTGGAAAGGGACCATGACTTTTCCATGTCATAGTCTCCATCTCCCAGCTCTGCACTGGGAATTGAGGGTGCCCATGCTCCCCTCCCCTCTATCAACCTTCCTGGCTGGGATTATTCCCTGTGATTCACTGTGAGCTCATTTGTTATTCTCTCTATAGCACAGGAGTTCCTAGTATCCCAGTCTCTACCACTAGGCCGCACTCTTCTCTGACAGTCATCTGCATGGGTTGCCCAGTGCTCTTGAGTCCCCTACTCCCTCAGGTCATGAGAGGGTGGAAAGCTACTAAAAACATCTTCTGCTAACACACAGTGCTTCTCATTTCCTGCTCTCACAATCCTCTGTCAAGTTGGGGAAACTGAGGCACAGAGTGGTGAGGTGACTTAACCCAACACTACTCAGTGAGACAATGGCACTGCCATGATCTCAGGTGTCTTGGCTGCCAGTTTGGTACTGGATCCACCACACCATCCTGCCTCAAGTCAGTTTACTCCTGGGAGAAGGTGAAAAGCAGAGGCTTGGAAGGGACATGCTGTCTGTCTGTCTGTCCCCTCCTTCCCCCTTGCAACTGCGGGTTTTTCTTTTTTAATATGTATTTTGCCTCATTCCTGACATGAAAGATTAAAACAGAAGAGATTAAAAGATTACCCAAAGTGGATGAGATGGAATGTGCTGTCTCTCTTCCTCTCACTGGGGTAGAAATCTGGAAATCTTCACTCTCTCTCTTTCTGCCTCTCCCCATTCTTTCCCCACCCACCTCCTCTTGGCTCCCATTGATCTTTGAAGATCAAAAGGACTTTTGATTCGGAAGTGTTCAAGTCTGGCCATTGGTCTTGAAGGCCACTTTCTCATCCCTGTCCAGCTGTCCCCTAATGGGGTGATTGAAACATAGTGTGCAGGTCAACAGGAGGTTGCGGGGTAGGGGCAGGGAGATGGGATGGAGGTGGAAAAGGTATGTGCCTGGGATAGGTGAAGCCACAATAATGATATCACAGCTGCTTTTGCACAGTTGCCCCCATGATTCCTTTTCTTCTCTTCCACAGGACACCCTCATTCTAATCTGTCCCCTCCAAGAAGGCTCTGAGGTGTGCCAGGAAGGATCAGAGGCAGCCTATGTCTCACTGACTGCTCCAGCCCCACTCAGGGTAAGAAAGAAAAGCCATGGATAGACTGAACATTGGGGCCAAACTCCTCTTTCACCCCAGCAGAGGGAGGAATGGACGAGGTCTGACTGGGGGAGCTGTGAGTGGGAAGAAGGCTGGAATGGAATGAACTGGATGTAGGATTCTTCTCATTGTCCTGGAGGGCAGATGGGAGGGAGATGTCCCCTCAGGGTGATATTTCCCTAGAGCCTCTATGCGGCTCTGACACATCTTTTAAGCAGTGGGTCTCTAGACTCAGATTCAAACATAGCAGAGATAAGCTCCAATTCATTACCCAGAAGCTGGGGACAGAGAGTGGAACATCTTTATCTTCCCTTAGATGCAAAAAAGCACCTGCCTCCCATTATGCATATGTCACCCAGAGCCTCTCGTCCTGTTCAAAACCATGGTTCCATGCAGGGTCCAGATTGCTCCCTCCCTGTGTTGGAGGTACACAATGCTCCTGGGAACACTTCTGAAAAGTGGGGGAGTGGCACTTTATGTGAAAGAAAATTTAGAATCAAATGAAGTAAAAATCTTAAATGAATCAACATGTTCCATAGAATCTCTATGGATAGTAATTCCCTGTTCTAATAACAATATAACAGTAGGGATCTATTATCAACCACCTGACCAGGACAGTAATAGTGACTATGAAATGCTAAGGCAGATTAGAGAGGCTATCAAAATAAAGAACTCAATAATAGTGCGGGATTTCAACTATCCCCACATGTCACCTCAGGACGAGATGCAGAGACAAAATTTCTTGATACCTTAAACAACTGCTTCTTGGAGCAGCTGACACAGGAACCCACAAGGGGAGAGGCAATTCTCGATTTAGTCCTGAGTGGCGCACAGGAGGTAACTATAACAGGACCACTTGGAAATAGTGACCATAATATAATAAAATTTAACATTCCTGTGGTGGGAAGAACACCTCAGCAGCGCAACACTGTGGCATTTAATTTCAGAAAGGGGAACTACACAAAAATGAGGAGTTAGTTAAACAGAAATTAAAAGGGACAGTGATTAAAGTAAAATCCCTGCAAGCTGCATGGACACTTTTCAAGGACACCATAATAGAGGCCCAACTTAAATGTATATCCCAAATTAAAAAACACAGTGGAAGAACTAAAAAAGAGCCACCATGGCTTAACAACCATGTAAAAGAAGCAGTGAGAGATAAAAAGGCATCTTTTAAAAAGTGGAAGTCAAATCCTAGTGAGGTAAATAGAAAGGAGCATAAACACTGCCAAATTAAGTATAAAAATGTAATAAGAAAAGCCAAAAAGGAATTTGAAGAACAGCTAGCCAAAAATTCAGAAGGTAATAATAAAATGTTTTTTAAGTACATCAGAAGCAGGAAGCCTGCTAAACAACCAGTGGGGCCCCTGGACGATCGAGATACAGAAGGAGCACTTAAAGATGATAAAGTCATTGCGGAGAAACTAAATGAATTCTTTGCTTCAGTGTTCATGGCTGAGGATGTTAGGGAGATTCCCAAACCTGACCCATCCTTTGTAGGTGACAAATCTGAGGACTTGTCACAGATTGAAGTGTCATTAGAGGAGGTTTTGGAATTAATTGATAAACTTAACAGTAACAAGTCTCTGGGACCAGATGGCATTCATCCAAGAGTTCTGAAAGAACTCAAATGTGAAATTGCGGAACTATTAACTATGGTTTGTAACCTATCCTTTAAATCAGCTTCTGTACCCAATGACTGGAAGATAGCTAATGTAACACCAATATTTAAAAAGGGCTCTAGAGGCGACACCGGCTATTACAGACCAGTAAGTCTAACATCAGTACTGGGCAAATTAGTTGAAACAATAGTAAAGAATAGAATTGTCAGACACGTAGAAGAACAGAAATTGTTGGGCAAAAGTCAACATGGTTTCTGTAAAGGGAAATCATGTGTTACTAATCTATTAGAGTTCTTTGAGGGGGTCAACAAACCTGTGGACAAGGGGGATCCACTAGATATAGTGTACTTAGATTTCCAGAAAGCCTTTGACAAGGTCCCTCACCAAAGCTCTTACGTAAATTAAGATGTCATGGGATAAGAGGGAGATCCTTTCATGGACTGAGAACTGGTTAAAAGACAGGAAACAAAGGGTAGGAATAAATGGTAAATTTTCAGAATGGAGAGGGGTAACTAGTGGTGTTCCCCAAGAGTCAGTCCTAGGATGAATCCTATTCAACTTATTCATAAATGATCTGGAGAAAGGGGTAAACAGTGAGGTGGCAAAGTTTGCAGATGATACTAAACTGCTCAAGGTAGTTAAGGCCAAAGCAGATTGTGAAGAACTTCAAAAAGATCTCACAAAACTAAGTGATTGGGCAAAAAAATGGCAAATGAAATTTAATGTGGATAAATGTAAAGTAATGCACATTGGAAAAAATAACCCCAACTATACATAGAATATGATGAGGGCTAATTTAGCTACAACTAATCAGGAAAGAGATCTTGGAGTCATCGTGGATAGTTCTCTGAAGACGTCCACACAGTGTGCAGTGGCAGTCAAAAAAGCAAACAGGATGTTAGGAATCATTAAAAAAGGGATAGAGAATAAGACGGAGAATATCTTATTGCCCTTATATAAATCCATGGTACGCCCACATCTTGAATACTGCGTACAGATGTGGTCTCCTCATCTCAAAAAAGATATACTAGCGTTAGAAAAGGTTCAGAGAAGGGCAACTAAAATGATTAGGGGTTTGGAACGGGTCCAGTATGAGGAGAGATTAAAGAGACTAGGACTTTTCAGCTTGGAAAAGAGGAGACTAAGGGGGGATATAATAGAGGTATATAAAATCATGAGTGGTGTGGCGAAAGTGAATAAGGAAAAGTTATTTACTTGTTCCCATAATATAAGAACTAGGGGCCACCAAATGAAACTAATGGGCAGGAGGCTTAAAACAAATAAAAGGAAGTTCTTCTTCACACAGCGCATAGTCAATCTGTAGAACTCCTTGCCTGAGGAGGTTGTGAAGGTTAGGACTATAACAGGGTGTAAAAGAGAACTAGATAAATTCATGGAGGTTAAGTCCATTAATGGCTATTAGCCAGTATGGATAAGGAATGGTGTCCCTAGCTTCTGTTTGTCAGATGGTGGAGATGGATGGCAGGAGAGAGATCGCTTGATTAGTACCTGTTCATTCACTCCCTCTGGGACACCTGGCATTGGCCACTGTCGGCAGACAGGGTACTGGGCTGGATGGACCTTTCGTCTGACCCAGTATGGCCGTTCTTATGTTCTTAACCTGACACCATTCTGCCCCTTCAGACTTTATTACTTTCCTCTTGATTGGACAGGGGCTTGGTGTGGACTGAGTTATGAGTCCGACTGGCTCAGATTGTTGCTAAAGGTAGTTTGGGCAATGCCAGCAATATCATGCCCACCCCTGGGAACTGATTTTTAAGCAGAGAACTCTCCAACTCAGCTCCCCTGTGAGCTCTTGCTAGTCAGCATTAGCAATCCTGTAGAAATACCCAGGGCATGACTTTCAGTCTGCCAGCACTGACAACATGTTGCTGGAAAAGGCAACATGTACATGTACAAGGCTGATAGTGCAGCACTTGGTACTGGCACTATGTCAAATGAACCCAATCTCTCTGTTGTAGTACTGGTATTAAAATAGATCCAGGCTCTGTACACTGCAGCATAAGGCTACATTATAATCATCCTATCGTCATGAGTACTATTTAGCCCTAGACAGTGCTTTCCATCTCCCAAACAGTGCAAACAGAGCAACTGGTTAACAGTGTAAAATGAAACTGGCTTCTCTGGACAGGGCAGCTGGCAGCAGAACCAGATACCACCAGTGTAATGGACAACAGGCCCTTTCCTTCCCCCTTTCTCTTCTTTCCCCACTCCAGAAGTCCCTGCCCCAATCTGTGAGGGCGGGAATGTCAGACTAAAAATAAAATAAAAAAAAAATCCCTTACACCAACTTTGTGTTTCTCCCTCACTCTTCCTTTTCAGCTCCCTGAGAGGGAGGTTCCAGAGAAAATACTGAACTAAAAGCCAGGGCCCAGAGAAAGCTGATTCATCCCCCGCCCAGGGCCAGTGGCCGGCTCCAAGCAGAGCTGTAAAATCAATCTGTCACTGCTCACCGCATTATAGATCAGCGGAGAGATTCTGACTGCAGCAAGAGGCTGAGCCTGGCCTCCTCTTGGATCCCTCCCTCTTTCTCAGGCAGAGCAGGGGCTGTGAATGGAGCCCTAACAAGGGACAGAGGAATAGACAGAGGAAGGGAGGAAGAGAGCTCAACTGGCATGGTGACTGGAATCCATCCCAATATGACTCCTTCCCCAGCCACCAGGCAGAGTCCCCAGGGGGAACAGTCACTTTCCTCCCCTCCCTCTTCCCACTCATGGGGTCACACCTGGATCAAGAAGGGTGGGAAAGGGTGGGTGGGGGGAGATGGGTGAATGACTTCCTTCCTTCTTGCTCCATTAGAAAAGGCTGTCTGTGCTCTCCCCACCAAACACCTCAGGGGTGTTCTGTGGAGCTACCTGAACCCTCCTTCTCCAGAGTGTCAGACACCCCCTTGTCTGCTCTGTGATCTTCATAGTTTATTAAACTGAGTGCTGAGATCTTTCTGGAAGTGGATAGGAGAGCAAAGTTCTTGCTTATTGAGTGGTGAGAGAGGGACTGTCTCTACTGCTGAGTTAGGACAAATGTGTGGAAAATGTTTGTGTAGTCTTTTCAGCCATGGGATAATCCCCTAGGTACATTTCCAATGGAGTGAACAAAGCTGTGGGGGAATCTGTGGCAAGGAGGAATTCTGTACTGGATGAGGGGATGGACCATGTGAAGTTTAATATGTCTTGTCCATTTGTAGTAGTCCCTTGGATTCTCAATTGTGTATATGTGCGCACACTAGGTGGGTAGTTTTCCTGCATGGGCAAGATAAATGTGTTTTCCTGAAACTTGAGTGTGTCTATGTGTGGTTGTGTGTTTGTGTGTGTATGTGATATCATCATCCCATGAAGCTATTGACAATGCAATATGTGTGAATGGAACATAGATAGTTGGTTCCCCTTGTGCTGGTGCACTTGTGTGTTTTGTGTAGGGGAGACAGAATAGTTTTTCTGCAGCTGTTGCATATGTGCAGGTGAGGGCTGAGACTAGTTTGCCTGCAGCTTTGAGAGTAACGGAAAGGACTCATTTCCCTTTACTAATTGCTTGTGTTTGTGTGTGCAGAGAGATGGGATGGCTAGGTCCCATTTCAGTAGTGTTGCAGTCACGCAGCCTGAGTGGTGCTCTGGCAACAGTGGTTCTGATTTTCTATTAGACCACTGCTTAAAAGTTGTTGGCCCATAGCCCCCCTGGCTCTACACCCTGTGGAATTTTGAGCAAAAGTAAAAACTGTGTGTGTATGGGGGGGGGTCTTTGTCCCTTTTGCCCCCCAGCCCTCCATAATTATCTCCAGGGGGAGAGATGTGGGCAGTTACACCAAGTGCAAGTTTTGTGTTTGTAAGAGTTCCATCCTAGTCTACTTCCTGAATGTGTGTGTGTGTGTGTGTGTGTGTGTGTAGAGAGAGAGAGAGAGAGAGAGATATGAGTAGTTTCCCAGAATCTGTTGTGTGTGTTTATATTTGTGCATAGCTGCTGGTTTCACTCCAGCTGCTGTTTGTGTGCATGTGTGTGTGTATTGGGAGAAGGAGATGTGAGCAGTTTCTATGCAGCTGTATTTGAGGCATTTGGACCATTTCCCTTTGATTGTTGCATCTCTATGTGTGTTTGGGGGAAGGACATGAGGAATTTCTTTGCAGCTGTGGTGTGTCTATGTCTCAGAGAGATGGACAGTTTTTCTACAGCTGTGGTGTTTGTGACTGTGAAGACCTGAGCTATCTTCCTTTCAGCTGTTGCATACATCTGGCTGTGGGAGGGGGATTGGAGGCAGGAATTATTTCTCTACACCACTTGTGCATGTCTGTTTCTGTGTGAGATGTGGATATTTTCTCTGTAGCTATTGTGCTAGTGTAATATGGGGAACGATAGTGTCTCAGCAGCCATTGCATGTGTGGAGTTGTATGAGGGGAGGGGTGTAGTTCCCCAGCACTTGTTGTATATGTGTGATGCTGTGTGCATTCAAGTAGTTTCCTAGCAGCTGTTGCATGTGTGTGATGCTGTGTATATGTGGGTAGTTCCCCAGCAGCTGTGGCATGTGTGTGATGCTGTGTGCATGTGGGCTGTTTCCTAGTAGCTGTTGCATGTATGCAATTTGAGGACAGTGATGTAGCTTCCTAGCAGCTGTGGCATGTGTGTGATTGTATGAAAGAAGGGGCATTGATTTCCAACAGCTGTGGCATGTGTGTGATTGTATGAAGGAAGGGGCATAGCTCCCCAGCAGCTGTGGCATGTGTGCCATGCTGTATGTGGGCAGTTCCCCAGCAGCTGTGGCATGTGTGCGATGCTGTATGTGGGCAGTTCCCCAGCAGCTGTGGCATGTATGTGATGCTGTGTGTATGTGGGCAGTTCCCCAGCAGCTGTGGCATGTGTGCGATGCTGTATGTGGGCAGTTCCCCAGCAGCTGTGGCATGTGTGTGATGCTGTGTGTATGTGGGCAGTTCCCCAGCAGCTGTGGCCTGTGTGTGATGCTGTGTGTATGTGGGCAGTTCCCCAGGAGCTGTGGCATGTGTGCGATGCTGTATGTGGGCAGTTCCCCAGGAGCTGTGGCATGTGTGTGATGCTGTGTGTATGTGGGCAGTTCCCCAGGAGCTGTGGCATGTGTGTGATGCTGTGTGTATGTGGGCAGTTCCCCAGGAGCTGTGGCATGTGTGCGATGCTGTATGTGGGCAGTTCCCCAGCAGCTGTGGCATGTGTGTGATGCTGTGTGTATGTGGGCAGTTCCCCAGGAGCTGTGGCATGTGTGCGATGCTGTATGTGGGCAGTTCCCCAGGAGCTGTGGCATGTGTGTGATGCTGTGTGTATGTGGGCAGTTCCCCAGGAGCTGTGGCATGTGTGCGATGCTGTATGTGGGCAGTTCCCCAGCAGCTGTGGCATGTGTGTGATGCTGTGTGTATGTGGGCAGTTCCCCAGCAGCTGTGGCATGTGTGCGATGCTGTGTGTATGTGAGCAGTTCCCCAGCAGCTGTGGCATGTGTGCGATGCTGTATGTGGGCAGTTCCCCAGCAGCTGTGGCATGTGTGCGATGCTGTATGTGGGCAGTTCCCCAGCAGCTGTGGCATGTGTGCGATGCTGTATGTGGGCAGTTCCCCAGCAGCTGTGGCATGTGTGTGATGCTGTGTGTATGTGGGCAGTTCCCCAGCAGCTGTGGCATGTGTGCGATGCTGTGTGTATGTGAGCAGTTCCCCAGCAGCTGTGGCATGTGTGCGATGCTGTATGTGGGCAGTTCCCCAGCAGCTGTGGCATGTGTGCGATGCTGTATGTGGGCAGTTCCCCAGCAGCTGTGGCATGTGTGCGATGCTGTATGTGGGCAGTTCCCCAGCAGCTGTGGCATGTGTGCGATGCTGTGTGTATGTGAGCAGTTCCCCAGGAGCTGTGGCATGTGTGTGATTTAACATCTCTGAGGCCCAGCCCCTTACCTGTGTGCACCGGAGCTGTGGCTGGGGAGGCGGCACAGCCTGGGCGCGAGCTCCATGGGAGACCGACCTGCGCTTGTCCCAGCCTCCCCAGCGGGGAGCAGCAGCGGCGCCTCTCGTCCCAGAGCCCGAGCCGCCAAGCCTGGGCCGAATTCATCACGGGCGGTTTAAATGCCACTCCAGCCCCTTCTGCCTGCTGCTCCCGGTGATGCAGCTGCAGCGGCGGCGTATCCCCCGCCTGTCTCCGCCCGCCCCGGCTTCAGCCGCCGTCTGCGCCCGGCCGGGGGGTCGTGAGCCCGGCCGCTGGGCCTGGGGGCCATGAGGCAGCTGGGGGAGAGGGGAACCCACCGTGCAAAGGGGTGAGGCCGGGGGAGGGGGCCCTCGCGCGCGCGCACACACACACACACACACACACACACACACAGACGCGAGCGCGCGGCGGGAGCGCCAGCCCTTGCACTAGCGCTCGGAGCCAAGAGGGGTCCGTCTCCCCGCTGGATCTGCAGGTACGTGTCTCGGCAGTGGCGGTGCCCGCACCAAGGGGCTGGCTCTCTGGGTCGCCCCTCGTCTCCCAGCCAGCGTGGGGAGCGAAGGATCAAACCCGCCTCTACATCTCATCTCCCTTCCTCTTCCCCCCAGTCTTTCCTGTCTCTCTCCAGGGCTGTAGCTGTGTGTATGTGGCTGCTTTAGGGGCGGGGGGGGGGGGGCGGATTAGGTGAAGGAAGAGCAGAGGCTCCGAGGGGCTGGCCGGCCAGATGAAGCACATGTGAAGAGGGGACAGGCGGGGTGGGGGGAGAGCGTTGCCTTGCATGCCAGTGCTCTGTGGCTAGGGGCGTGAGTAGCTGCCGAGACAGCGGCGTGCAGCGGGGGTCGGCTGGATTTCGCCGTTGCTACCCCTGCAGGAGCAGGAGGGGGTAGGTTTGAATGTTTTATGGCAACTATGCAAGAGGGAGATTGCCCGCCCCCGGTTCTCCTGCCTCTGGGGCTTTGCAAACTTTGGCGGGGGCTTTTGCAGCGGCAGGAGTGCGTGAGGGGCGGGGGTAGGTTTTGGGCGGGTGGGGAAAGTCAGCCTCCGGCTCGCTCTGCCTCCCCCGTGCTGTGCTGGCAGGCTCGACTGGCTGCAGAAAGAAGCTCCCTGTGAACGTGGGATGTGCCTGCAGCCGGCCAGCGCCACAGGGGGCCAGCCCAGAGACTGGGGCGCCTGGATGTGCTGGGAGCACGGTGCCCGCGCGCCGGTTTGTTCCACCCGGGAAAAGTGTGCCCACATTTGTATGCATCAGCACCCCCTGCTTTTGGGGCCTGGGGTGAGGGGAGGAGAGTCGGAACGAGGGGGACCAGATGCATCCTATTGTCATCCCAGGACAGATCGTGGAGCCGGCCGGAGAGCAGCAGAGATTTGCTGGCGCTGCAGCAGCCGACATGCTCGGGAGGTGCTGTGCGTCGGCTTCTGTGTGCGCGTGTGGCTGGCGGGGCACATGTGTGTCAGCATGCACGGAGGCATGCGCGCGCAGGGCTGGGCACGCGAATGCACGCGTCCCTCTGGCGGTGCACGTGTGTGTGAGCGCACACGGGTGCCTGCTGCAGGCCGGGACCTGCGTGCACGTGGGGGTGGGACTTGGACGCGCTGAATGGTTCCGCGGTCACCTCTTCCCCCGCGAGGCAGGGCTCGGGGGCGGAGGTGGGTGGCCCAGAGCCAGAGGAGCGGGCGAAGGGGGACTGGTGCCACCCGTGCCTTAGGACCTCGGGGGGCTCGCCTGCAGCTGCGCTTTGTCACGCCCCGGGAGAGGGTGGGAGCGCGGGGGAGCTGGGCCCCGAGAGGTTTGGGCGTGATGCTGCCGCCGCGGCGCTTCTCGCCCGAGCCCGCTCTTGTGCTGAGCAGCCCCCGCCCGCTTGGGTCCGGGGGAGGTGCAACCTGCCGGCAGCGCTAATGCAACAGCCCAGGAACGCTTCATTTGCATGGCACATGCATTATTAATCTATTTAAATACTGCCGCCCCCTCCCTCTTTGCACAGCGGGAAGGCACCGGCGAGCAGAGACCGCGATGGGGGAGGAGAGGGAGACGCGAGCCCCGAATCCAGCAGATTGCCCCCACCCAGGGCAGTGGCCCCACAAGCATGCAGACCTGGGCACTGTCTGCCCAGCAGCTAGGGTATCCTAGCAAGGGCCCTGCCCTGTCTGTGGCTCTCACCCCACTGTGATGAGTGGGTGGGTGGGTGGGTGAGTGAGAAGCATCTAGGCCCTGCAGGCATGGACTCTACTTGTCGGTGGCTAGGCAGAGCAGGGCTGGTGCTGGGTGGGTTATTAAAAATCCAGTTTATGTCATGCCGGGTGGATGCAGGTTGGGATTCATACAAAAAGGCTGTTAATTTCACAGGGCTAAACTGATCAAATGAGGGTAGAATTGAGAGCAGCGAAAGGTGACTTAAATTCCACTTTCCCGCTTGGCGTTTGTCCCATTAATGGATGCAGCCCTGAGCGTGCTGTGGGAGAGCTTAGAGGCCATGACAAAGCCAATTCAAGCGGGCAAGATCTTAGCAGACTCATCAAAACTAATTTGGGCTTTGAAGATCTTAATGGCCATAACAAATTGTCTGTGGCTGCATGGAGGCGGGTTTAGATCCTCGAAAGCTCCAGTAGATCCTAGTAGCTGGGTCAGAGCCAGTTTAGCTCAGGAGACCACATTGCACCATCCTCTGACAAAAGACATACCACAGCAGTGCTTCGCTTTAGCAAGAACCTGACCCATTGTAGACCACATGGAAGTGTGGGGTCTGGATGGCACAGCAATTGCATATGATAAGGTGTTGGTGCCATTTGCTCTGGGAGCAATCCCTGTTGCATTCAGCATGGATGGGTTTGTTTCCTTTTTCAAAAGAACAGAAGTGCTGGCTAGGATGTCTTCAGTGCTGGCAGAAGACCAGGCAGTGTTGTATCCCGGACATATCCTTCAGTTTCTGCAGCTAGAGTAAAATCTCCTAGGCTGGCCCCAGCCAGGGTCACCGCTGTTTTAAAATTCCCTGGATGGTCCTGGTTTTCTTGGGTTTGGCCTGCATTTTGATAGGCAATCTGGGAATCTCAGTGTCATGTGAGGCTTTGCAACTAAGTGACATAACCTCAAAAAGTGATGGTGTTGAGTCAGGCCATAAAATTGAGTCAGGTGCTAGCATAGTACCATATTTTATATTGGGGTGTCTAGGAGCAAATATTCTGGGCAGCGCATTTCTAGAAAGCAGGTGTTTATTGAATCAATGCCTTGTGTTAGACTGAAAGGCAAGAGTACAAAGGTGTGGGACCATGTTGAAGGTCAGTGGTCCTCCTTTCTTCAGGGGATTAATGCAGTATCTGCTGACAAAAAAGAGCCAAGTGTGCTACTTTAGCATTGGTGACATCACAGGAATGACATCAATGGTAGGCTAGCCAATTGGGAACTTCCGGTTAAGAATGCTCTTGTGGTTATGGCATTGCACTAGCCTTCAAAAGTCCTGGGCTTAATTCTTACCTATACCACATACTCCTTGGGTGATGTTAGGCATGTCACTAACAGTGGAACCTGTGACTTAAGAACATCTCGGGAACAGAAGTTATTCGTAACACTGGATTGTTCATGACTCAGATAAAAAAGTTATGGTTGTTTTTTCAAAATTTTACAACTGAATATTGATTTAATACAGCTTTGAAATTTTACTGTGGAGAAGAAAAATGCTGCTTTTAACCATCTTAATTTAAATGAAATAAGCACAGAAACAATTTCCTTACATTGTCAAATCTTTTTTTAAACCTTTCCCTTTATTTTTTTAGTAGTTTATGTTTAATACACTATAAGTTGAACCTCTTTAGTCCAGAATTCTCTGGTCCAGAAACATCCGTCATCCAGAATGATTTTAGTTAGCTGGATGTCCACTTTTCATGGATGTGGCCAAGTTTCCTGCAGCCCCATAAAGTTTGCTTACAGCCACCAGTCCTGGTGCTCAGGGTTCTGTGCTGTTATTTAGCTCTAATTTACCCCTAAATGTCCTCTAACAGCCCAATAAGCAGTGGAAGTGTTGGTAATGCTGCTATACAATATTGACCTTCCGTGATCTGGAAAATTCGTTTGGAATTGGTCAGGTCTCGAGGGTGCTGGACTAGAGAGGTTCAACCTGTATTGTACTGCATTTGCATTTGTTTTTGCCTCTGCTGCCTGAATGCATATTTCCAGTTCCAAATGAGGAGTGTCGTGTGTGGCTGGCTGGTCAGTTCATAACTCCGGTGTTTCTAACTCTGAGGTTCTTCTGTAGTTTATATGTGCTCTGGCTCCTTGTTTATAAGTTGGGGATTAGCATACTTACCTACCTCATGAGTCATGGGGGTTTGAGAGATGTGCACAAACTACAGTGAGGAGAACTATTCAAATATACAGTAGATGGAATCCATAAAATAATTTCCTAATATTTAGGAAGCTGATTTTATTTGCTCTACACATACCGGTCAACAGGAGATCCAAAAGCCAATGAGATATTTGACTGGCTGATGTATGGAGGAGGGATAGCTACTCTGAGTGCCTTGGGACCAAGGTATTTTTTTTGGGGAAAAGTTGATCAACCATCAGGCTGAGGTTAATGACCTTAGGGTTTACACTGGAGTCATCAGTACTCACACAGATAATTAATACTCAGAGGTGGTCAGGGGTTGGGAAGGTATTGTTGCTAAATAGCACTCTAAATATGGCAAAGAACATGGTATGAAAACCTAGATCTATCTATTTATCCATACCTTGCATAAACCCATATGTTGGTAAATTGAGTCCAAATACCCCTCTCTCCCAGGCTCTAGCTAGTGATGGGGATGCATTTCCCGTATTGGGCTTTGCCTCAGGTGAGTCTTCTCCCACCATGCTGAAATCTGAGGAATCTCAGGCTTTATAAGAACTGAAGTCAGGAAGCAGCTTTATTGAACCTATAGAGAAAGCACAAGCCCCCCAGGGCTAGGAAGAGCAATTTTGAGGTCAAGGGGAGTGCATGGTTCATATTTGTAGTAGAGCACTTGCAAGTTGCTGATATGTGTGGTGTCTGAATTAGTGGGTGTCAACGTGGAGGAGGAGCAGTAACCACTGCACATGCTTCTGTTGGCTCATTCTAGGGCATGTGTGTGGGCATGTGCTTTTGGTGGATGACTTGTCTTGTGGATGAAGTGTAGGGGCTGGGAGTAAGAATACCTGGTTCCTGGTTTTTGCCTCAGCTGACCTTTGTGAGCCTTGGCAAGTCACATCATAGCTTTATGCCTCAGTTTCCTGAAATATAGGTCTAACCCTCACCTACTGTACTTCATACTATTGGCATAAGTTAATGCCTGTGATGCGCATTGAAATAATTGGATGGAAGGTGCTCTAGACATACCAACGGTGACCCTGATTGTGTACACTAGGCTACTTGGGGGTAGATCAGGGCTCACTTGTGCATATTAGTCCTTTTTATGGCTTGCACAGTGGGACTGTGTTAGAGTTGTTGGGGGTAGCTTAGATCCTTTCTGTTGGATGTACTAAGGGAGTCATGTGCGAACCACTGTCCCCTACTGGACTAGGTCAGCCACGCCCGTGGGTATGTCCACTCCCTTTGCTATTGGAGCTCCTGTTCTGCTTCTTTAACTCCCTGGGTAGAGGGTTTGTGCTTCAAGAGATAAAGCTCTTGAATTCTATTCCCTGGTGCTAGCTGTATGTAATGAGGTAGCTCTCATGGTGTCTGTATATGACAACATCCAGAGACAACATGCCCTGGAGCGTACAGCTAATAGTTCCTCTCCGCGCTGCTCTAGTGAGACCTGCCCAGAAAACAGCGCTCAGTCCTGGGTGCCTCTCTGGCAGAAGGATGTTGACAAATTGGAGGGAATTCAGAGAAGAGCTACAAAAATGATGAAGGGACTGGAGGGAGAGATTTATGAGTAAAGATTAAAAGGGCTAAATATATAGAGCTTGGCTAAACAATGGCACAATAACAGTTTGCACACAGTGGAGAGATGGGAACACCAAGGAGGGAACGGAATTATTGAAGGTGGGGCAGGATGGAGTAATGGGAGGAAACATTTTAGCTGGATGTCAGGAAACGCTTCCTGTCATTTTCCCTCAATTAGCCAAGGGAAGGGTCTCCCAAGGGGAGCTTTGGAGACCTGATTGCTTGGGGGCAGTTCAAGACAGACAGGTGAAAAATACAGTGGGGAACAATCCTTTCTTGGCCTAGAGTCAGGAGGATGTGTCTTAAGAGGCCTTTTCTGTCTCTAATTTCTGCATAATATTGTGCTTCAGCTGACTGCGTTTTGCATTTTATTGCTTTGTGTTTCGCTGCTGAGGAAAGCTGCAGGCATGGTTGAAAAATCAAAGGGAGCCCAGAGGAGAGGGGATCCTGCACCATTGTAGACTGAGCCTGCAAGGGGGTAAGATCCCCACTCCATGTGTTCTAGAAAAGTGGCATAGGAAGTGGGCTCAGAGGGAAAGGAGGGATGGGCTGAGGTCAGGTGGGAACTCTGTCAAAAAACAACCTTGATAGAATAATTTAGTTTGAAGGACAATTTCAGGGGGATCAGCCCCTCTCTCTGACACAGTCCAACACCAAGACAGCGGGGTCAAGGGGATCAGCCCCCCAGTCATAGAGCAGGACAGTGGGGTCACGTAACAAAAGGATTAGCTGTGAGATTCTAATAGTGTAGCAGTGGGATAGAAGTCCAGAGGGGTTGAAGGGACTTCAGATGGATTAGCTCTGTCACAGACAATCTAGCAAGGGGACAACATGTTCAGTGAGTGGGAATGGGGATTTGAGGGTGATTAGGTCTTAGTCACAGAGGGTACGTCTAGACAGAGGCACTATTTCGGGATACTTCCAGTATCCCGAAATAGCATTTTCTGCGTCTTGACAGCGTGCCCGTTATTTAAAAATAGCTTTCGAAATAATGGGTGCGCTACTCCGACATCCTTGTAAATCTCGTTCCATGAGGATTAACGGATACTTCAGAATAGGGCTCTATTTTGAAATTTGAAGTTTCAAAATAAACTATTTCGAAATTTGAAATAAAAAAAAAAGCTATTTTGAAATTAACTTGAAATAAGCTACACAATTTGCATACCTCCAATTGCATCACTTATTTCGAGCTCCGGGTGCAGTATAGACGCACCCAGACGGACAGGGACCAGACCTACACTCTTGATAAGGAGTGGGGGGAATTAACTTCATCCACAGACCCTCTCCCTCACAATGTTCCAGGCTAGGGAAGATGTGACACAGATGCCCATTTGTAATTCACTACTATGAGTCAGCTATTCATGTCAGGCCTGACATGTTCATTACACCTCACACACTGGAGTCATGACACTTACTTAAAAATGACTTGTAGTATGTCGCTTGAAAAGTAATAACACACTGGTCATGAGTGCCACTGTCGGTAATACATTGGGAGGTGTGATTATGGATACTCACTGCTTTCCTGTCCTGGAGGCTGCAAACAGATGGGGGTGACAAAACAGGTTTCTTCTGTATAAAGGAGAAAGAAAGTATGAGGGCAGATGCCCTCTTCATGAAAGAGGGCTCAGGTCAGCCAGTGGCTAATCCTTCTGCGGCTTTGTAAGGGGGAAGTGTGACCTTCAGAGTATCCCAGTGCCAGAGGGCAAGGGGCTCATTGGTATTCATCTGGCATGGCCTATTAAGTGTACCACAACTCACTATGGTTATAATCTGTGTCTGCAGAGTGTCAGACAGGATACCACTGGAAAACAAATAACCCACTGACCATTAATATTCATGCATCGTGTATTCACAGGGGGTATGCAAAAATGTATCAATATGCCCTTGTTTTGTATTCTTAAAATATGTTTGACAAGCAGTGTGTAAGCACATTAGACAACATAATGTGTAGTTGGTTCTTGGACTAGCTGGGTCTTACGGCAAAGACAATGAAGGTCTATTTTTTACCGATTAGGTAAACAAAACTACCAAGTCAACAAGTAAGGGAGGAGACAGTATGGCATCTGTCCCAGCTAGAGAGAAGGGATGTAAGAGAGTAGTCGATTAGTCGATTACTCGCATTCTCCCTCCCCCTTGCTGCCCCTGTATCTTAAAAGCCGGTTCTCCCAGCACTGTCTCCGCTCCCCCCCCGTACCCGCTGCCTCTCTCAGGGGCAGTGGGAAGGGAGGCTGCTTCTGCCCCTGGATGCATGGGGTCCCAGTGGGAAGTTTGTATCCCCATGGACAGGGGCTGCTGCCCGCGAAGCAGCCCCTGGCCACGGCTGTTTCGGCAGCCCTTCTCAGTCCCGGTTCGTGCTGGGACCAAACCCCGCTGCAGCTCTGCAATTTAAAAGGCAGTAGGAGCAGGGCAGCCTGCCCCCCAGCTTTTACTGTGTTTTAAATTGCAGACCACGGTGGGGTTTGGTCCCCGACCCAGCGCGAGCAGAGGCTAAGCTGAACTGCCCGCCTGCCTGGCTCCTTCTAAATTTAGGAGTGAGGCAGGCAGGCAGCCCAGCTCAGTCTCTGCTCGCGCCAGCTTGGGGACCAAACCCCACTGTGGTCTGCAATTTAATATGCAGGTGGAGTGGGGGGGCAGGCTGCCTTGCTCCTACTGCCTTTTTAATTGCAGAGCCGCAGCAGGGTTTGGTCCCAGCGTGAGCTGGGACTGAGTGAGGCTGCCTTCCCCTATCAGGTAATTGAGTAGTCGATAAAAATTCTGTCGACTATTTGATTACTAAAATAACCTCAGTTTAACATCCCTACTGGAGAGTGAAGCACGGTCTGGGTTTTACTGTTCAAAGAATACATTGTGAAGGTTTACGGGTCTGTAAAGATGGGGTGGGGGTGGGGCTGCACCTTAAATGATGCTGATTGTATACAATGTTACTGTATTATCTAGATGGTGCTTGGTCCTGCTGTGAGTGCAGAGGACTGGACTCAGTGACCTCTCGAGGTCCCTTCCAGTTCTAGTGTTGCATGATTTTATGATTATAAAAGGGTATAAATAAAGTGAGGTGTTTTTGAAAGCTGATGACATGCTGATGATTAATATCATTATGAAATGTGTGTTAATGCTGTCTGAGGAAATATGGATGCTTAATGATACTACGCTTTCAAGTCAGTGACCCAAACAAAAGGAGAAACAGGTTTCTCCTGGACAGGAAGGATTGAATGTCACAGCTATCTACCTGTCTCTTCAAAGAAATTAAATAAGGTGTGTCCAAAAACAGTGGAAGCCCCACATATGGAGAATTTCAGAGTGGGGATGGGAAGGCCCCCAGGAAGGGAAAGTGAGGTCACAGCATGAGGTCACCCTGAAGGAAAGTTAATGAGCTTTGAGAGACATGCTTCCAAAAGTTTACTGGACTATAAAGGGAGGGGCAGAGAACCCCTCGGTTGTCCATCACTAGGTAGACAGAAGGGAAGAGAGCTCTTGCTGCAAGCTGAGAAAGATGGGTCCTTCAACCGACCGGGGTTTGAAGAGTCTGGAAACTGACTATAGGTGGAAACTGCTTAGGTGAAGCTCTTTCACCTAGGAAGACAAGGGAAACCAGCCTCTTGTGCTTCTGTGGAAGGTCCTGACTGAGGGAAAGTGAGCCATAGCTGGGTAGAAGAATGGCTGGCGAGATAAACCATCTTGAACAAAGCCTGTGTCTAGCTAGATTAAGTTTTGGACTTTTAGGAGAATGTTTTGTTTTGTTTTACTTGTAATGCTTTCTGTTGTCATTCCCTGTACATGAACTCACTTCATCCTCCTGCTATTGTGTGAACACTTTTTTTTCTTATAAAGCAACTCAGCACTGCATTTAAACTAAGGGGAGGGTGCATTTACCCTGGTTAAGTTAATATGCTTGTGATGTGCTTTTGTGTCTTCAGAGGAACAAAAGAATCTTATTATTTCTCTGGACATTGTAGGGTCCATACAGGGCTGGATATTGTAGTGCACATGGTTTGGGGAAAATTCAGGACTGGGAGTCACCCTGCAAGTAGTAACCAAGGTGAGTAGAGACCAGGGAATGTAAATAGTTTGTTGCTGGCAGGCTGCTGGAGTCAGAGCCGCTGGGTGAGGGCTGCAACAATTCAGAGACGCTGAGGGTGTGACATGCATGCTTGTTGCTGACTGTGAACATTCCCGGCAGGGTGTTACAGGGTAGGAGATGATACAACACCTCACTGGTGTAGATTGCATCCTGAACTCCGTGATAGAAGGTCATCTTTGATAGCAGTTAGTCTTGAGTCACAGGCCAGACCCAAGATAGGAGGGAGAGATACCTTTGCTAGACAACTCCCAAGTGAATAGCTTATCTTCTGTAGCCTCACTGTCCTAACTGGACCCTTTTGTGACTTTAATTGTATGCAATCAGTTGATTTGACTGCTTATTCTTTGGCATTCAAACCCTCTGTTCTCCCCTTGAGGTATCTGGAGCCTGTTTGTCACACCTGTCTCTAACCCTTCCCCAACATGTGCTCATGTGGAAGATCTCAGGCATTTTTGCTTTGCTTGCCCCTTCTGAAAATGTGAGTCAACTGGTGCAAAAACCAATTTGTTTCAGCTGTTCCTTTCTTGTTCCATCTTAAATCTGCTATTTCTATTCCTTTCTTTAGTCAAGAAAAAAGCCCGGGCATTACACAGTGTCTGTCATTCACGCTAGACCCCAGTGTGCCAGAGAGCAGAATTAAATACAAAATAATGGCAGAGGGATGTAGGTGTGTGAGAGAAGGAATGTTTCCAGATGATATTTGAAGTGATATGGCAGTAAGAGATGGTGGGACCAGAGATACAGAGAAGACCATCACGCCCACAGTGGGGGAGTTGTGTGAAAGGACAAAGAGGAGGCTGCTATTAGATGAGTGTGAGAAGTAGGGAAAAGGCCCTGTGGTCAGTAGAGAGAGTTAGGGTCAGTGAGGTGAGATGGAATAGGACCACAAAGGGCTTTACAAATAAGGAAGGTGTTTGTGAAATGCATCCTGGGATATTAAGGGGCCTGATGGAGTCTCAGGGTGATGTGGCTGCTTCTGTGCATGGTGAGAAGTCTAGCAGTGTGCTTCTGCCCATAAAGGAGCCTGGAGAGCGGGACTTTGAGAGGCCAGAGAGAAGAGAGATCAAAGCCAAGGGCAGAGGAGATGAGGACCTGGATGGGGATTTTAAGGCAGCAGTGGACATGCAGACAGGTCTGCAGATGTGATGCTAGGCAAATCTGCGAGACACAGGGAATGAGAAGTTCATAGTGGTTGGAGACAGGAATCAAGGAGGGTGCTAGAGGGAGCTGTGTTTGAGGAGGCTTCTCTTGCCTGAGACAAGCATGTCTGTCAATGAGGCACCGAGGAAGTGGCCCATCTGTGTATGCTATTAGCAGATACCTGCAGTGGCCAGAGATGGGACAATAGATGGGGAAGGCTTTGAGTTACTACAGAAAATATTTTGCCAGGTATCTGGCTTCTGGGTCTTGATGGTAGGTCTTACCCAGGGTCTAATTGTTGGCCATGTTTGGGATTGAGGATTTTACCCTCAGATCAGGTTGGTAGAAGCCTCAGACTTCACTTTCCTCTGCCAACCCACTCCTGTAATGAGTGCAACTTTGAAATGACTGAGCAAAGGGTGCTGTTTATGTGCTGGTTTGAACTAGAGCAGCAGTTCTCAAACTGGGCTGAGACTAGGGATGTGGTGGGGAGTAGTGCCTGTCCATGGTGGGAAGGCCACTCCAGTCCTTCTGTGGTGGACAAGGGGGCCCTCCAACCCAGCTGGGCTGGAGCAGCCCCCCACCTGCCCTGTTTAATTGGTTAACTGGTTAAACATAATGTTTGACCGGTTAACTAATTAAATGGGATTTTACATTCCTAGCTGAGACCCCAAAGTGGGCCATGACCCAATTTTAAAGAGGTCGCAAGGGCCAGCATTAGACTCTCTGGAGCCTGGGGCTGAGGCCAAAGCTTGAGGGCTTCAGCCCAGGTGACGGCGCTTGGGCTCGGGTTCCCTGTCTCCCTCCGCCCCCCACACGGGGCAGTGAAGCTCAGGCTCCTGCCCCCAAACCCGGCCATGTAAGTAATTTTTGTTGTCCGAAGAGGATTGCAGTGCTCTGAAGTCTGAGAGCCACTGAACTAGTGTAAATGGAGGAGTCTCTGTAACTTTTTAAGCCATGATACGAGGGCTCCAGTAGCTCAGCCAGAGGTGAGGAGTCTATCGCAGGAGTGGGTGGGTGAGATCTGTGGCCTGCGATGTTCAGGAGGTCAGGCTAGATATTGTTATGGCCCCTTCTGGTCCTAACGTCTGCGAGATGAAGGAGTCTGGCCGGAAGCCACTTGTTCATTTGATCAAGGCAGGAGGAGATGGGGGGCAGGAAGGGCTCATTACAGGGGTCTAAAGAAACACAGTGCTGTTACTCAGCCCATGTGGAAGTGGCAGCAGAGGTTCAGGGCAAAGATAAGTACCCCGCTTTCCATAGAGGATGAGAGGAGCTAGCCACAAAAGGCCCTTTGAAGTGAACAAGAGACGTGTGACTAAATCCCTTCCTTGGCTTTGAAAACCTCAACCAGGGTGCCTGTGTGGGAGAAGGTAGGAAAGAGGCGAGGGGCCGCGCAAGTCAACTTGTGAGACTCCCGGGGGGAAGGGCCTGCAGGGAGAGAGGAATGCCCATAGGACAGAGCAGATTGATAAGGAGGGGCAGAACTGGGATGGGAGGAAACCAGGGCTCTAAAGGAGGTCTGGGGAGTAGGGATAGTGTGGTCCATGGTGATGAAGGTTAAGTGGTGGGAAGATGGAGCCAGCAGCAGCCTACTGAAGAAAGTCAGTTCTTAGGAGGGAAAGTGGTTTCCAAGATGTCCAGATTAAGGGCTGAGGATGCTGCTGTGTGAGGCAGCTGGAGAGGGAGCTGTTCTTTCTGGTGCTTTGCTGAGAAAGGGAGCATTAAGGTTGGGTTACGGAGAGCATTACAGTCAAGCCAGGGTTGTGTGGAAAACTGGGGAAGGTACCAGCTGCAGGGTAGCGTGTGCTGAAGATGGTGGTAATGTAGGGAGAAGGATAGAGGAGAGGGGATTTAAGGATGTAAGAGGGGAGAAGGTTCTGCGTGTTGGTGGAGTAGCCCAGGGTGGGGGAGGAGGGAAAGGAGGACGTCGTAATGGTAAGCAGCAGTGTTCTCTGCAATCTGAGCACTTGGGTGGCCATGTAGGAGAGATTCATGTGCTACTCTGCTGTTTACTAGAGTGCCCATAGCTGCCCGCAGCTGGCAGCATATGTTTCTACTGGTGGTGCCCATCTGCACGTCTTAGTGCACATAATGAAATTTATTCTGCACATGGGTGGAAACAAATTAGAGGGAACACTGGTGAACAACATGGGGAGATCTGGGCTCAGAACAGAGCTGTTCTGTCTGTAGCACCCAATTATTGTATGCCACAGTACTCCAGAATCACCACTTTATGGGGCCTCCGATTTTTCATTACCGTAATCTCCTCTCTTGTCCTCCTCTGCCCATGCTTCTCTGGCTGCTCCCCTGGTCCTCTGTCCAGTTTTTGGAGGTCCTGTCTGGAGTGTGGTGCCCAGCATGACACGCAGCTGTAGTCTACCCACAATCAATTGGGAGAATCTTCCAAGTTGTGTCCCATCTCCTCTCCTAGCAGGCAACCTGGAGTCCGCTCTGTGCATTGTCAACTCCAGTCTCAGAGACCTGCTGGCTGAGCAGTCTGGGTTTATGTTGGGGGAGTTTCCCCTTTGTAGCTGTCAGGATAAAAGGCAACTTTCCAGGTATACTCAAGCCTGGGGGACTGTGTTGGGGGACAGGCACCTACAGCAGATACTTGCCGTGTAGGTGAGGGGTACAAAGGAAGGAGAGTGAATTTGGGGTGAAAAGTCTGGTCCCTGGAGTTTTCCAAACTCAGTCCACAAGGGGATTTAAAAGTAAAACAAGCCACACTTCCCCTGCCCCTCTCCATGTGTGCCCCCAGATCTCTGCAGGGGCTTGTTCTGGAAAGCTGGCTGGGGGGATTCCAAGAAAGGCCATGTCTCCCCATGGCCCTGCTTTTGGTACCAGTGTGTCTGCTGGAGACACATATGGATGGGAGAGGTTGGGCAGGAAGTAATCCCCGCAATATATTCTCTATCTCTCTCACTTCTACCCTTTCAGTCTCTTCCTCCTACTCTTCCCTTGCCCTCCACTCTCCCTTTCCTTCTCTTCTGTGCTCTCTCTCCTCCCTTTGCCTGCTCCACTTCCACCTTCACCTAATGCCAGCTGGGCCATGTGTCTCTGTTTGTGTTCTTTAATCAATATTGTGGACTATTGACAGACCCCACTGTAATTTTTTAAATCAAAGCCTTTATCTAGAGTTGCACCAGCTCAGGAAAGCATCGTAGGGCAGCTGCGGCTTTTCTGTCTCCACCTCAAAGCAACTTAAAAATGGCTCAATAGGATTAGAGAAGAAAGACTGTAAGAAGGGCTTTGGTGGGGCTGGTTGGCTGGCCTGAGGGGGGAGTGCTCTGCACTGCCTTGTGGGAGAGCTCCGTCCATGCCTGACTTCGTCATCCCCAGGGCTGTCAGGGGCTTGGAAATACTGCAGGGAGCAGACTTGGTGCTAAATGTCACTGCCGTGTGGGAGAAGGGCTGTAATTTAGAGTGACACTGCCAGCTTCCACCTCTGCAAGGCACATGGTAGAGGGCCTGATTCAAAGCCCAGTGAAGTCAATGGGAACCTTTCAGTGAGGGTTGGATCAGGCCCCAGGTCTCTGTCTCCACAGTTATGGGTGCGAGCGGTCAGGGAAAGAGGGGAGAGAGTGGAGCATGAGGATGTTAGTTGTGTAACATCCTAGGGATCTAAAGGCATGCACCTTTGAATGTGCCAGGCTGCCTCTTATGTTCCTCAGCACCTCCAAAGTCTCTGGGAGCAGCAGTGCTCCATGGGCACTGAGGGAGGGGCAAGACTAGGGATATAAATGTTAAACTGGTTAACCTGTAAGGGCTGGAGCAGATCCCCACTTGCCGTGGGCAGGGGGCTGCTTCAGCCCTGTGAGGGGCCTGCCCTAGACAGTGGCTACTTCGGCGGGGCTGAAGATCACCTACCCCCTCTTTAATTGGTGAAACAATGTTAACCAATTAAAACGGGATTTTGTATCCCTAGGCAAGGCTGCACTATGCTGGCGACACGCTCCCAGCACTGTCCTCAGTGCAGACATCCCCGCCTCCACTGGCGTGTCGGGATTTTTTCTTCGCACATTTTGTGAGTGATTTTTTTTTTCCTGCCCGTGAAAAGAAGACTGAAATCACTGTCTAGAGGCAGTGTAGCGCAGGCAGGCGCTGGGTGAGCTACCACCCACAGCTCTGCTGAGGCACTCCAGTTCTGACCCACTTCACCCCCTGCTCTGCCAGTCTTCAGCTCCCACCCCACACCTTCCCTGGCTCTCAGCACCCACTGTTAGTCCAGCCCAAAGCTCCCCTACCCCCAGCCCTGGCTGTGCACGCCTGTCCTCCTGGCCTGCTGCTTCCCCTCTGCTGTTCCACTGCAGCAGATCTCTTGGCCAGAGCTGGTCAGTCCTGGCTGGCAGTAACAGAGCGGGTCACTTCTGGCTTGTGGGTTTGAGGTGTGCAGCAGACGAGGCTCAGCCCTGCTGAACTCATTTAAATGGTGATCGTAAGCTGTGTGTAGAGCCCCAGCCTCAAGAAGCCACCTACTACACTGCTAAGCCTGTCCCCATGGCCCTGTCCCTCTGCGCCAAGTACACTAACCCAGCACCCCAGTCACTCATTAGCTGGTCAAGAAATGCAAATGTGAATTACATCTGTCTAGTCCTCCCCAGAGATCCCATCTGCCTTCCTTGACCTCCTTTCCCTGTCAGTCCCACACGCCTCTGAGCAGTCTCCGCTGGTGCTGCTCTGGCTTTCTGAGGTCTTTGCTTGCTAGCCCTCCTCTCCCACTAAGGCTGAGCCAGCAGGCCTGAGGGATGAGTATGGGCTGTGCACTCTTATTTCCTGAGTGCTCGGGGTGCCCCCATGCACCTGTCGTAGTGGAGGCAGAATCCTGTCAGGATCAGCTGGGGTTCTGCATCTGAGACTGGACTTGCCCCCGGTGGTGAGGGTGTGGGGCTGAATATTGGTGAGAGAAATGAGGCTCCCTCGTGCATTGATTTGCCTGTGTGCCCCCCCCCCCTTCCCCTCAGCATGGGCTGTCACCCGGGGACTCTCACACCACCTCTGTTCCAAAGGGGATTTGCGGAAAGGCAGCCTGTTTATTTTTAACGTTGTGCATTATGTTCATTAATAATGCCACCTCTGCCTCACATGCTAATTAGGATTCAAGCACGTTAATTTAATCAAGAATTCGGGCAGAGACCACACAAGATTGGCTGGATTAAGTTAACCTTATGGGCTATTAATGTATCTTCCGGAGGGGCACTTCTTAGTAATCAGAATCCTGCCAGAATGGCAATCAGGGACTTGGGCTCTCTTCGTGCTTAAGGGGATCTAGAAACAGAGCAGCAGGTTGTGCTGCTAGGCAAGAAGATTGAACTGAATTGGCGGAGCTGTGAGGAGGGGGGACAGGGCTGGAGTAGCGGAGCGGGGAAGGGCAGGCTACAGGTTAAGGCTAGCTGAGGCACCTTGGAAGAATTGTGTGTGGAGCTCAAGATTGGCTTGGGGGGGGGAAGTGGTGCCACAGATCAGGAGTGAGGTGCATCGGTAGAGCCCAAGAGTGGAGCAGCAGGTGGTGCAAGGGGCCCAGCTCAGAAAGTCTGGCTAAGTTTAAATGGTAACAGGCGTGTTTTCCTGACAGGAGCATCCCTAGTGACACGTTCACTAAATTTGCACCCGTGTCAAACTGGGAAAGGGGCTTCTCTTAGTCTCTTCAGCCACGTGGGGACAAAACTGGGAAGAGTGTCCTGAGCCTCATGGAATGGCCAATGGGTGCAGCAGAAGAATCCAACCTGGATTTTCCCATCAGGCTTTACTGTTCAGGGTGGGTGACACTGGTGAGGGGGAGGGTTCTAAGGTTGAAGTCTTGCACCTGACCCACTGATGGGCATCAAAGCTTGCTGCAACTGGTGAAGAAGGGAAGGGACTTGCGGTTCCTATCACATTATCAGTGGGGATTGTTTCAGGGGACCTGGGATAATGTTCTAGGGCATAAGTTCATTTTAGGACTGCAGAAGCTTTGGGCTGTGTGAAGACTCAGGATTTTCTCCGGGAGGTTTAGTCAGAGGTTTGGGATAGGAATCCAGAGGAGCGGAGGGAAGATTGAGGGTTTGACGTTCAATTTGAAGGATGTGGGGCAAAGGGCTTGCACTATAGGCTTGGGTGAGAGTTTAGGACTTGGCTCGAGGTGGGTGGGTGGATGTTTGGGGATCTGCTCAGGGGATTTGAGGGAAAGTTCCCATTTGGAGGGTTGATTTAGATGCTAGTGTTCTGTTTCAGTGGCTCAGTTTGGAGAGTTTGGGTGAAGACCCAGAATTTAGAGCAAAGACAAAGACTGAGGTATTGGAGAAACATTTGGGACGTAGGATTTTGGTTCAGGGCAGGGACAAAGGCAGGGGGCTCAGGTTGCAGTGTTTGGAAGAAGGCTGGTTGATTCTGAAGTTTGGCCAAGAGATTATGGGGAAAGGTTCAAGGCTTGTTATTTGGGTGAAGGCTTAGTACTCCTTTTCCTACCCTCCTTCAATCATCAGGATTAGGCAAAGGCTCAGGCTGTAGTGCACAGGGGTTGGGTGAAGATCCAGGGTTGTGGTTGGGTTTAAGAGTAGTTGAAGACTGATGGCCATGTTTGGGTTCAGGACTTTGGGCGAATGCTCAGGCTCATGGTTGGGTTCAAGGGGGTGGGGCAAAGACTCATGGTCATGGTGTGTACAGGGGTTTGAGTAAAGTTTCAGCATCGTGGTTGGGTTTTGGGGCGTTGGAAGTTGAGGCAGGCATGTGGCTGAAGGTTTGTGGTTCAGCTCGTGTTGCGATGGAGGTTTTGCTCAGTTCTTCTTACATCTGGTCTGGTTTGTGGCTCCTGCCTCCTTAATAGGTGTTGTGTGTTCCCAGGGGTGGGTAGTGCTGGGTAGCTCATGGAGGGTTCTTTCTTGCATCCTCCAGGTGACTAGTATTCTTCTCTAGCACATGCCCCTGACCTTCCAGCCTGCCTCCCTCCTTCCCAGCCTCCTCAGTCTGAGTGTAAAGAGTGGCGAACTAGCTTCTGTGTTACTGATGCCTGTGTTGGCAATGTCTGTGCTGTGCTCCCAGGCCAGGGGCAGAGTAGGTTTCCCGGTACATACTGGGATTATGGGTATGGAAACACCTTGTTCTACATAGCGCTGGGGAATCCTTTTTAGGGCTGAGCAAGCTGCGGTCACTGAACGAACCCACTGATGGAAGGTGAGGAAGGAGAACTCGGAGGTGAACCAGACTGTCTGCTTCACCTTAGAGGGGAACATCCTGTGAACAAGCGCATGTGCACACATGCAGCAATATTCCCTCCAATCTTTTCCATTTGTATGTGGATTTTTTCCATTTATGTGTGGAATACATTTTATATGCACAAAGGCATGTGTGAATGTGCACTACTAGTAGAAACAAAACCTAGCTGTGGGTGCTCCACTAATCAGCTGGGCAGCATTTGAGTCTCTTCTGAGCAGCTGCACACGTGCACAGCTTGCAGGGAACACTGACATGCAGTAAAGACACACACAACCTACATAGTACACAGATACCCTAGCAATGGCAGCCGTGCAGATGCTGTACACACTGAAGACATGCATAAAAACACATACAACACAAACACGTTATCCACAGATCCCAAGCCCAAAGGGCTGTACACACAAAATGCATTTGCACAAACCACAGGAACACAAAAGTTACACACAAATCACCTAATTCCTACAAGCGTTATGCAAACGGAACTTAACCACATGCACACAGCAACCCCTCAAAACATACATTGACTTCCCCATGCTCACACAGATGCTGTGAATACAGAACATATTTACATGCACACAGAACACACCTCCGCGCATACATACAAATTATATACACATTACCACACACACAGATGCTATGCATATAGAACGTATTCACGTTATGGTCGTGCAGAGGCTCCACGCATACAGAAAACATTCAGAGATGTATACGCCACACACACGTTGTTCACAGTGGTCCTACAGAAATACATGTGTACTCATGCATAACATTGTTGATGCATGTGCATGAGTGTGTGCGTGTGCATGTGTCATGCACCACACACACATGCATACACATAAGGCAGAATACATCACTTGCAGCCCTGCAAACACAACACTTAGACACACATGCGCCTTTGCTCTCTCATTCTTTGTTTGACAAGCTAACGTGATTTTGCCATGTCATAAAGCCCAACAGCAGATGGCAAGGAGGGCAGGTTAGGGTGACAGCTCCCAGCTCCACCGGCAACTCCTGTCCGTGCTTAGCTCAGAGCAGAAGATCCACCTTGCTGCCTGTATGAGAGAGGACTTCCCCCGGCTACTGCAAGAAACACGGACTACAGAGCCCTGTGAAAGTGCCCTGCCTACAGAGCCTTCACTGGAATAGCTGTCAACGTTGTACGGGGCTATAATGGGGGCCAGCAGCAGCCACCAGTGTGGGTAGCATGTGTCGGCTTTGTCTGGTATCACGAGTGTGTCAGCCTCTGCTCCGATGTGCTGTCTCTCCTCTCCCCTTGAAACTTGCATTATTTATCACCTGTAATGCAAAAGAGATGTTAGCGGAGAACGTGAAGAGGGGAAGGCATGCAGGTGCAAACGAGGAGGGAAGGGTACCCACCGCAAGCCAAATCCTCAGCACTGTGGCTCCCCCGCAGGCCAAAGGGCAAGGAGAGGGTTCCTGGAGAGAGCTGGCATTACAAGCAGAGAGGGAGTTTGTTTTGGTACAACTCAGCGGGTGAATGTGGGGCTCCCCATGCCCTCTCTCTGTCCCCTTTTGTGGGGCAGCATGAGCAGGATCAGAACTTGTGTCTGTGTTGGAGGGGGAAGGGGGCAGTGTGTGAGATAAGGAGTCTTGTGTGTGTTTAGGAGTATGAGGTGGTGTGGGAGTATGGTGCAAGGGGTGTTTGTGTTGGCTTGGCAGTTTTGTGAAATAGTGTTTACATGTCTCAGTAACTGTGTTGATGCTTGTATGTGTGTGTCATTTTCTGTTTGTGCTTATCAGAGCAGACAAATAAACACACACACACACACACACACAGAGCTGTATCTTGAGGGCCTTCCATTTTTCCAAGCCCTCGCTCACTGAAATCACTCACTGATGTCACTGCGAAGTCTGCCTTGTTAGGGAGTTGTTCAGGCTAGGGCTGGCTTGTGTCCAGCCCTGCAAAGTCCTGTTCTCTAGTCTCCCAGTCCAGGGGTTCCTCCTCTGCTCTACCGAGCTGGAGTTGGGGAGGGCAGGAGCCGCTCCTCCTTGCACCAGCAGACTGGATCAGGTGTAGGCTGCACTTCACTTTTCCAAAGTGTATGAGCTCCTGGGACCATTCCTGTGCTTAAGTCAGCACAAGCCCCCCTAGAACTGCTGCAGGGTGGGGTGTGTGTGTGTGTGGGGGGGACACTGCACCTCTAGCTTCTCCCTCATTGACTGCTGAGAATTGAAGAGTTGGCTCCTTGCCTTTAGTGAGAGCTTTGCCTGTTCAAAGGCTTCATGGTTTGCTTGCTGTGCCTGTGCCTCCTGCTACAAAACCGCATGTGCACACAGGGCGAGATTCCAAACTGGGCCAGTAACACTGACCTCATCCCCTGCTGACAGGAGGGCTGTGCTGTGCTCTGGGGCTGTGTGCTCACAGCTACACATGCTGCACATTGCGTTTCTGCTCACACAGACACATACTGTACAGGTACCGGGACACTCGCCTCCCCCACCCATTCACACCCACACGATCCAAACAGAAACAAACTCATGCAGCACACATGCACACGCACAGCCAGCCACCTACCCAACACCCAAACCCCTACGCTGTACGTGCTGCTTCACCTTTCTCCCCCTGAGCCAGTCCATCCATGTTCACATTCACACCCAGCCTGACACCCCCATACATTATCCAGGCACATCCGCACACACACCGATGGGTATTCTCTCTAGTGATGCACAGATGCACTCACTCGTGACCTTTCACAGAGCCCTGCTCTGCCACAGTCATGAACTCTGAACCTCGCGCAGTGACTTCCCATGTGGGTTAGCAAGCCTTGCAGAACACTGTTCTTGGTGTCCCTCACACCCAGCCTGCTTTTGTCTCTCTGCCACCCATTCCTTTGTCTCTCTGTCCCTACTGCGACGTAGAAGAAACTATTGTTCTCCCCTCCAGTCCCCCACCTTCCATTAGGGTTCACGCATTACTTCACTGCCTTTAGACTTTGCAGTCACATCCCTTGCTGCCGCTATTAGCCAGTTTCACAGCACTCTGGGCTGGTGGGACTTCGCACTCTTCTATGCATGCAAATTATACCCATCCGATGCCAATGGAAAAGAGGAAGGAAGAAGGCGGGAGGGAGGAGTAGTAATGTATGTAGGATGCTTTTTGAGGTGTTCAGTCACTGAGCTGTAATGTGCATTGGTGGACAGAGAGATGACAGTGCTGGGAGCCTGGAGAAATGGGCAGATTCAGAATACAAGGATAAAAGCTAGAGAAGCAGAGACAAAACTAACTAGGTGCAATTGTGTGTGTGAGTGAGAGAGAGTGAGTGCGCACATGCAGGTATACAGAGCGATACACCGATTTTCGGACTAAGTTCCTGGTTACACTTATTTGGAGAATGTTACTTGTTTGCATGTAGGGGGATGTGTTGGTGTTGTGGGTATAGTCTGTTTGTTTCTGGTGTATGTGTGGTGGCTTGTTTGTGTGTAGTGCTATTTGATGAAAAATATTTGTGCAGGAGTGTGTTAATGTATATTGGTGCTTGTGAGATGTATATTTGTACTTGTGTGGTGGTATATGTTTGTGCAGTGATTTTGGGTGTGTGTTTTTGTTTGTTCTAAGTTTGTGTGTTATGTAAGGTTTGTATGTATAGTATATTATCTGATAGGCATTTCTGAATGACAGTGTTTATACATGTATCCATGTTTGTGTGTGGGGGTTGTTTGGTATGTGTTTGTTTAATGTGTTTGTGTGGTGGGGTGTGTGTTCAAATGGTTGGTGTGTATTGTGTAACGGTGAATGTGTGATGATGTATTTGTGTTTGGCGTGCATTTGTATTTGTCAGACGGTGTATGTATGTTGTGTGTAGGTTGCACAAGCATTTGTGTGATAAGTATCTGAAAGAACATGGTTGGCTGTGTGTACATATATGTGTATGTATGTTTTGTGGTGGGGTGGGCAGGCATATTGTGTATGTGTGAGAGAACTGATGAGCCTCATTCTGTGGGTTGTGATTTGGATTTGTATGTGTGTATATGAATAGGTTGGTGTGTGAAACTGGGGGGGCTGCTTATGTCTGGGGTGGAGTATGAGTGGATTGGTGTTCAGGGTGTGTGCAAGGCTGTGTGTGTGTGTTTGTGTGCATGGGTGGTCTGTGTGTAAATGGATGGTGTGAGACTGGGTTTTTTTTATCTGTCTGGCTGGTGTATTTGTGTATTGAGAAATTGTTGAGACAGCAGGGGGTAGTATGTGTATGGGGCTAATGTGTGTGTGCATCAGAAAGTTGCTGTGTGAGGCTGTGCATATGACGTGTGCAGGGTGGTGTGGATATGCACAGTAAGTTGATGTATGGGGAATGTGTGTGGGATTGTGAGTGTGCCTGTGTGTATGGGGGTATAGTTATATTTTGCCCCTGCAGGGATCACTCAGACAGTGGACCCTTCCTGTTGCCACCCTGCCAGGTGCTGGCTCACTTCTCCCACTGGTGGGACTGTGCATGCCTTAGGATAGAGGCCACGCTCCCCCCATGCTTCAAGGCTCTTTCCCTCAGACCGTCTGTCTGCCCCTCTGTCTGTGTCCGCTTGTCTCTTCCCATGATCACTGACATGCCCCTGCTAGGTTACACCCTGCAGTGCCTGTGGGCTCAGCAGCTGTGCTTCTTACTTCTCTCTTCTGACTGAGGCGCGCGCGCGCACACACACACACACACACTCTCTGGATAGTCATCTGTGGTATATTTGGTTGCCATTGGAAACCTAAGAAAGAAATGAATATCCCCTCCAAGTCTTAGGCTGTCTTTCTCCCCTCCCTGTTCCTTGCAGAAGGCGAAGACTTTCGCAATGAAATTGTGGCAGGTTTGGTCCATCAAAGAGCCGGAGCAACAAGCCAACGCCTGCTCCTCTGTGTGACTGAAAGAGTCCTTTATATTGCTCTGTGTGGACGGAAGGGGAGCGGATTTACCTGCCTTTTTCCATGCACCCCAGCATTCAAAGCAAAGCATCCCAAGGTAAGGAAACCTAACTCTGTGTGTGTCTTTGTCACTCGGTCCCCAGAGGTGGGGGTGGGAGGGCTGAGCTTCTGCAACACTGTTGATTGAATCAGTGCTTAAACAGATACCTGTGGTAAGGGGCTGTCCCCCTTTCCCCCCCCATCACAGTGCTGCAGGCATGGCAGGGGAGGGGCCTTTTGCAAATCTGTAGGAGGAAGCTGTGCAGGTTTGCTGCACGTAATCCAGAGCTTTCTGTCTCTCCCCTCTTCCCTCCCCCCACATGCCTCTCTCACTTCATCTGTCACCCCCCAACTCCTCCCACCCCCTATTTCTTAGGAGAAGGGACAGAGATTTTTACATTACTCAGCAGAGAGGTAGGGGGCAGTGTGTGGTGCCTCCTCTCCCTGTGCACCCTCGCGTGATGTTAGGGGCGCACTTGGCTACAGGCGGCACCTCTCACAGCAGTGTACTACGGGGTGCTGTACTGCAGGAGGAGTGCTGTCCCTGCATGGCACTGGATGGTGGGAGAGAGTTTTCTGGAGTTCACTGTCCATCTGAACTCAGACCGTCTCTTGCTCTCTGGACATCAGCATATCATTAGGGCTTACTTGCTGTCAGAGGCACCATCCTTCATCACATCTGTAAGCTCCTTTTCTCAGAGCAGCAGATTGGTCTTGGGAGGCCTCCTGGAGCTGGGGATAGAACCCAGGAGTCCTGGCTCCCAGCCCCACCTCTCTAACCCACTAGACTTCTGTTCCCTCTCAGGGCTGGCGCTAACACCCAGGAGTCCTGGCTCCCAGAACCTGCCTCTCTTTTGAACTTAGCTTGGACACATCCCATCTCTGCGCACCCCTTCTGAGCAGCCCAGCGTAACTCTTGCAGGCGATGCCCTGCTGACAGTGCTGTCGGTTACTACCTAGGGATAAGGGATGTTGTGCTGTGCTTCATAATCTGGGCATGCTTCAGTGCCCCGGCACAGCATGAGGAGGGACACTGCTGGTGCAGGGGCTGACCTTCATCATCAGACCCTGCCTGGTCTGTGCCCCATGTGCAGCTATGAGTCCTGCCCTCAGTAGCTGGGTGGGCTCCGTCTCCCAGGGCAGATGCCAGGAGCTGCTGTGTTGCTGGGAGATCCACCCTTTGCATATCCCGTACCATGGCTCCAACTCCTTGGGCCTAGAGAGACCAGTGGCACTGTTTCCAGCTTGGCAGTGGGTTGACCATGCTGACGGAGCTGTCGTCCCTCGTGTGGCACAGAGGTGGGAAGCGGGTGCTGCTGAGTTGCTGTCTTTCGTGGCTTCTGACTCCCAGTAGTCTGTTTCAGAATGAGGGGGAGCTGTGTGGATTGACCCACAGTCTTCAGAATAGGAGTGAGGAGTGTTGTGGTGCTGGAAATGCTGTTCCTATTGTGCTGGTAGGAAGCGCTGAACCTGTGGTGCTAGGCCAGGTGCCCTGTGGCTCAAGGGACTGTCCCCATCGTGCTAGGGGACAACCTACGGCTGTAGAAACTGTCTCCACAGTGTTAGGGGGCACCTTGAGACTGAAGGGACCTTCCCTGTGGTGTATGGGGAGTCCTGTGGCTGTAGGGATTGTCCCTGTGGTGCTAGGGGGCGCCCTGTGGTTGAAGGAGCTGTCCCCGCTGTGCTATGAGTGTCCCCACAGACCTAAGGGATATGCTGTTGCTAGAGATGCTGTATCGAGGTGCTATGGTCATGGCTGGATTACTGCAGTCTGTGACCCATGGCTTATAGTGACATTGGGGCTGCCTCCTGGCTTCCACCTGTACTTGGAGCGATGGCGGCGGGGACTCCCTCCAGAGAGGTGAGGCAGTGGGAGTAGGGGCCCCTTCTCTTTAGGTCCCCTTCTCCCAGAAGGGAAGGTCTGACAGCAGGAGGCCACCCAGTATTTTCCCCAAAATTGGAGAATTTGTTTGAGTGGGGGCTGGGACTGCCACAAACATGTCCTTCAGAGATTTGAGTTCACTGCTGCAGTGGCTTGGTGGTGGGCCAGGGGGCTTGTAGATAATTCCCCACTGAGATGCAGGGGGCAGTTCACACCTATCAAGCTATTGTTTAAGGCTCTCAGCAGACTCTGCACCAGCTTACACTTGGGTGGTGTTTTCACGGTTCTTTCCTGCTATCCATAAGGACTAGAATTTTTTATTTTTAACACAAGCCGATGCATTCTCATGACTCCGGGAGCTGAGGCCCTCGCCATGGGTATGTGGTGCCTATGCTGGAATCCAGCCCTGGCTGGGACACTGCATGTTCTCTCCTCACCAGGAGGTGAAGGGGCTTTGTGCCGATGTCTGAGCCATGTCATGGAAAGTACTAGGGCAGCGGGTCTCTAACTGTGAAAAATTTTAAGGGGTTTCCAAGACTGGCTTACAGTTGCTGAGGGCCCAATTTCAAAGCCCAAGGGCTTCAGCCCTGGCTGGTGGGGCTAAGATTGTAGGCTGTGGCCTATGGCTGAAGCCCTGGGGTTTCAGGTTTGGCTTCTTCTGCTCCCACCCAGAGTGGAGGGGGGCTCAGGCCTCAGTCCTCCTCGTGGGGTTGTGCAGTAATTTTTGTTATCAAAAGGGCGTTGCGGTGCAGCGAAGTTTGAGAATCCCTGCTCTAGGGGAAGTGTGCTGCTGGGGGGCGGTCATCTCCGGTGGCATGCTGTAGGCAGGACTGTCCCCAGGTGGCACTAGGGGGTGGCTTGCTGCAGGGGGGGCTGTTCCCAAGTGGCACCAAGGGACATTGTGCTGTCAGGGGTAATCTCCCCATCTTGGTGCCAGGGGGTACTGTGCTGCATGAGGGGCTGTCCATGTCTTGAACCCATTTCGTCTTCCAGCTGCTGGTGGATGGGTCTTTATTTATGGTTCACTGTATTTCTGCTTTGTGTATGTGTGAATGTGTATGGCTCCCCAACCCAGCCCCACTCTACCTACACAGTGCTCAGCTTGCAGTGTGTATTTGATGAGTAAGAAGGTGGCTCTGTTCTCCTTCCGTGTGTCATGAACACCTCTGGCTTTTCTCTTTGTTTGGTGCCATCCCCATCAGCTTTTATCTTCCTTGCTTCAAGCTTCCTTGGTTTATATGGAGTGGGAGGGGCTTTCAAGAATGTGTGGGATGTCTGTGATTTTTCCCACTGACTGACAATATTCCCAGGCGATCTTCTTCCCTTATCCTTCTGGTTCTCACTCTTCTGGAGGGTGATGACTGTAGTGTCGATCTGTTGTTCTTCTCTGTCTGGGGTGTGAACGGGCCATTGGGGTGGGACGTAGGAGTGAGCAGAGAGCTCTCTGCTATGGATATAATTTCTTTTGGTTGCAGGAAGCGAGCTCCCTGCGAGGTGGAAAATCAGAAGGCATTCAGTGCCGGTCAAATGGCACAGCCTCCTGGGCGCCGCTTTGGTAGTGAGTCAGCAAGAAGAGTGCCTCATTCAGAGTCACGCGGACCGCTGCTGTGGTACTGCCCAGAGCAGTCTTAACTGGGCCCTCAGATCATCTGCCTCCTGCTGGGCTGTAGACATCACCTTTGGTAGCTCTGCGCCCTCTAGCACCAAACTGGGGTATTGGGGTCAGTGTTGAGCAGAGCGGGGGGACATTTTCCCCTGTCTTTGTGTGAGCGCCGCTTAGCTGGGTTGGACATTGAGCAGAACATGTGCCGTGAAGAGTTAAATGTCAAGCGTCTGTGTTAAGCCAGCAGGTTGCTTTGGGTACATGGGAGGCAAGTGGGAAGTTGGGAGGTAGAAGGGCCACACCACACCGGCTCTGGGAGCTTGGGAATAGCGTCAGTGGGCTGCCCAAACACGAGCCTGGCAGCATATGCTTTAGCTGTGCCCTAAAAGTGGGCAGACAGGGATATGCCCTACAGCAGAATGCAGTGCCCCCAGCTGAGCCACCGAGCCCATATTCAGAGAGCACATGTCCGAAGACTTTAAGCAGGGATTGTAGGGCATGTCAGATCTTCAGGAGAGACCATCTCTTGCTGGATCATGGACATACCTCACCTTGGGCTTTCTCCGAAGGACTGGTTAGTGAGAGAGTGTGTGCTGCCCCAATGGGAGACCCCAAATCCTGCTGACAGGTGGTGGGAAGGGATGTCTCCTTCAGTTCAGCTGAGGGGAATCCTCTTGGCAACTACTTCTTAGCAGGGAAAGCAAAGTAGGTGTTGACTGTAGGGGGACATCATCAGTTTCCCTTTATGCCTCAAGGCCAGAAGGTTGGGGATGTTGTTCCACTGTGCGCCCACCATTTGGGTGTGGTAGGAGGGAGAGGCCTGGGATCAATTCCCTCTGTGAAGTCAGGAGATAGCATGATGCTCCTGAGTTCTGCTCTCTGCTCCGGAAAGCCCTTTATCTCGGAAACCGCTGTGTGCCTCAGTTTCCCCATCTGTGAAATGGGGATGGTCATAATTGGCTCACATGAGGCTGCAAAGGACAAAATATGAATGTCGTGTGTGTGTGTGGGGGGGTGATGAACAGGAGAGGCAGCTGCTCCCCACAGGAAACTGAATTGGGTGGTACCTTCCTGAGTAGGGCGCTGCAGCAGTGGTGTGGAGGAGAGGGCCCGATGGAAGGACTGTTATGTGCCAGGACTGAAGCAGCGAGTCTCTTAAGCTTCTGTTTGTTTGCAGAGAGAAAGAGAGTTTATGGCCTTGCACTTTGGAAATAGAGTGAAAATTCACTGGCAATGGGCAGGGGTCTTAACTGGGGCTAGCTGAGGGGCTATGCAGCGTGTGCACCGGGAAACCTGGTAGAGGGCACAAGTGCAGCTGCGCCAACCCTCTCCCACACCCATTGCGGAGGGCATATTGCAGGGGACTGCGATACACCTGGGGACAGAGCCACACATCCAGAGCAGAGAAAGTATCCACCCAGGGAGAACAACATGATGGGACTAGAGAGAGAGACAGGAGCAGAAGGGAAAGGAACATAGGGAAAGGGGGGGAGAAAGGGAGAAAGGCCTAGTGACTGGAAGAAGGAGTGGGACAGAAAGATACAGAGTGGGGGGAGGGGCAGGGGGAGTGAAACAGAGAAAGAACTGGAGAGCTAAGTGGCAGAAAGGACAAGGGAGTGAAAGGAAGAGGCAGATACCTAGTGAACAGGCAGCAGTAAAAGCAAAGAGAGGGAAGGACTGAGAGAGAGAGAAAGAACAAGAGAAAAGGGAGAAAGAGAGAGCCATGTTACCTCAGGCAGGGGAGGCCAGGGACCGCCATGGTGAGAGCTCTAGTGTGGCGGTCAGCTACCCATTTCTCTCCACATTATACAAAGATTACAGTTGTGAGGCAGGTACTGAGGAAAGGGAGGTCCAGTGGTTTTACCCAACAGCTTTTGTATTGGACACACCATGAGATCAAGAACGTGCCGTATCGTCCCAAGAATGCAACCAGCAGTGAGTGGGATGTGACTCTGACTCTGCACATTTGGCCGCTCCTCTCCCAGGCATCTTGCCAACTGGGAGAGTTTATGGGGATCTCCTGTGATCCCAGGCAGATGGTTCTAATCCTGCTTCTTCTGTTCAGCTCTTTGTCCTGTGCTCAGAATATGGAGGTCGGAGGCATTGCTGGCAGACCCTGCCCTTATGTCCTCTGCCTGCCTGCCAGATGTCTCAAATGGCCGCAAATAGTCAACAAACCAAGTAAACTAGTCAGTGACACGCAGAGGAGAAAGACCCTCCCTCCCCATGTTTGGTCTTGCAATGAAGTGCCCGGACGTGTGTTCAAGCTGCCCTTTGCTGGATGGAATCAGAATTGTCCAACTGTGTGTCAGGCCGTAACGGCTAGTGGAGATTCTCTGTTAGCTCTTGTGGCAAGGGCCGGGGATTTTGGAGCAGGCCCAAGTCCTGTCTGTCATGGTGCCGTGGAATCCTGCGTTGCCGTGATATGTAGCATAGTGACAACTGTGAAGTGAGTGGCTCTGGCTAGGTGTCCACAGATTTGTCTCAGTATGTGTGAACAGCTGCTTCTGTGCCTCTAGACAGCTCCTAGATAATAGATAGGGTGACTGTCCTAGGCTGTCCAGCCCTGTGAGGCAAGCTGGGTTCAGCCATCAGCCTCCCTGGTAAGTTATGGACCAATTAGTAACCCCAACAGGGGGTAATGGGGCTTAATTAGATAGACTTGATTCTAGCTGTGGAGATGAAGCAAGGAGAGCTGGGAACACAGTGCAGGAGAGGAAAAAGGAGAGTTGCCCTGAGGAAGTCAAGCTAAGGCACCCTGTGGCTATGACTACAATGCTGGTTTTTTTCGAAAAAAGGTCCGCAAATTGCAAACTGCAATTTGTGTACCTTTTTCCGAATCTTTTTTCAGAAGAGGCTTTTCCAACATTTGGCCCGTCTACAGGGGGCCAAATGTCGGAAAAACCTCCTCTTTTGGATGAGCCCTTATTCCTCATAAAATGAGGAATACAGGGCTTCTGAAAGAGCACATCTGCTCTTCCAAAAAAAATTTCGGAAGAGCAAATGCGTTCCCTGGACACAGCGGAGTTTTTCTGGGATACCTCTGGTGTCCCGGAAAAACTCCGTAGTGTAGACATAGCCATAGAGATCAGGATAGGCTCCTGTTAGGGTGAGAGGAAGCCCTGAATTAAGGCCTGGAGACACCTAGAAGAGCAAGATAGGTGCTTATGGGAGTGACTTGAGATAGGGCCTAAAAAGAACAGGCAGATTTTGAGGTAAATTGCTGGAGTCTCAGGTGATGGGAAGCGGTTGGGGAACTGTGCCGGGGAGGAAGTGGTTCAAGGGAATCTGTGCCGGGGCCAGGAAGCAGAGAGTTTCATTTGAACCTGAGAGAATCAGAACTATAAGCGCAGACATTGTAAATTTCAAGTTGGACCTCTCCAGCTATCCTGAAAGGAGAGTGAATGGTTACGTGACTTGGCCAGAGGACCGAGCCACAGAAGACCCAGAGAGGGAGTTGGGAGAAGACCCTGACTGGGACTGGCCATTGTGAGGCCAAGGCAGATAGAAAGGCATATGTAGGGCTATAGCCAGGAACATGGGGGTGTTGTGAGGAGAGGACCCTTGCATACAGCCATATGAACACACATCATTATGGTTTACAGTGGATGATTGACAACAATTCTACTGGTTATACACCCAAACACAGCTCAAAAATCATCTCTAGGAAAAAGAACAGTGGGGATCAGGTATTCTGGGCGTTTACTTGGGAATCCTTGATAGAGCAGTGTGATCTGAATGGGGGTGGACATCATGTTCATGTATATTATGGCTGGGAAAGTCTGTGAAGGTCTGAGCAGGCTGCGTGGAGCTGCAGTGGTGTTAAGGGGTATGTTGTTTGTGAATATTTGTGTTGTCATGTGTGTGCTGTGTTTGTTGTGTGTCATATACATGGTACATGTGGCCACATGCTTGCATGGATATGTGGTTGGATTCCTGCAGGAGAGATGGTAATCAGACATGCAAACCCAGGTGTTCTGGTAGCTTGCACCTTGGGGAGTATCTTAGACATGTGTGCTTTGGCATGTGTGTGTTAGCTTGAGCTGAATGTCTGGGCTCTTTGAAGTTATTATGAGTCATGGAAAGCCAGTGAGCAGTGCCAGCATGGAGAGAGGGATACTTAGATAATGGGGCTTCTTATTTGAGTTCCCAGAGTTTCCCAACCTATTTTATATCTCTTGGCTGATTCAGAGCTGAAAGGCAATCAATGGAGCTAACAGCTCTGCATTGTTCATCTCCCTCTCTGATTTACTCCTTTTCATCCTCTCTGGGTTTCATCTCCTCCCAGGTTCACACAGCCCTCAGCATTCAGGTCAGTTTCTCTTCACCGAGCCCTGGGCTATATAGTCAAACCTTGCCTCCCCAGCCCAGAAACCCTCCAGTGAGGGGGCCAGGGTCAGGCTGGAGCTTACTAGGGGCCATAGACCCCAGCAGGTAAAAAGACACCAAGGCAGGTTTGGGACGGAAGTTATGCGGGGAAATCCATGTACTGATCACCTCCAAATGCTTTGTGCATTTAAAATGACTCAGTGTCCCAGTCCCAAGGATGTCATTGAAAAGCTAAATGATTCCAGAGCTGGGAATACCCAGGAGACGTCTACCACACATCTGTTTTTGCTTGGGAACAAAAGGTGCATCTAGACTGCAGGTTTTTTTCGGAAAAACAGCTGTTTTTCTGAAAAAACTTCATTTCCGTCCACACTGCTATTGCGTTCTTTTGAAAGAAAATTGAAAGAACTCAGGGGTTTTTCCGACATTGGTAAACCTATTTCTACGAGGAAGAACTCCTTTTCCGAAAGAGCTCTTTCAGAAAAAGGCATGTGTGGACACGGAAGGAGTTTTTTCGAAAGAAGAGGCCTCTAGGAAAAAGCACAGGTGCCCTGGTGACCACTCCATCCATAGTAATCACAGCTTACATGCAAGATAGTGTCCATTCAGTGTGGACGTGACAAGGAGTCCTGTAGCACCCTATAGACTAACAGATGTATTGGAGCATAAGCTTTCATGGGCAAAGACCCACTTTGTCAGATGCATGTCACATGCATCTGACGAAGTGGGTCTTTGCCCACGAAAGCTTATGCTCCAATACATCTGTTAGTCTATAAGGTGCTACAGGACTCCTTGTCCCTTTTGCAGATCCAGACTAACATGGCTACCCCTCTAATACTTCAGTGTGGACGCTATCTTTCGCAAAAGCAGATCGCTTTTTCGATGTGCTTTGGCAGTGTGGACGCTCTCTTTTGGAAGATGTTTTTTCAGAAGATCTCTTCCAGAAAAGCTTCTTCTGAAAGAAGCCTGCAGTGTAGATGTACCCAAAGATAAGGAACTTTCAGATACCGAGGTGTCAGGGGAAGATGGGCTGGAACAAACCAATAATTTAAAAAGTCACAAAGCCCAGATGGTACATCCAAGAGTTCACAAGGAGCTTAGTATGAAGCTGCTGAGCTTCTAACAAAAACATACAATCTTTCATTAATAACAGCCACGGTAGCAGAAGATTGGAGGATAGCAAATATTGTGCCTATATTTAAAGAAAGCTTTAGTGGTGATCTGGGGAATTATAGACCTCTGAGCTTTACAGCTGTACCTGGCAAATTGGTTGAAATGACAATAAAAAGCTATGTTGATGATGACTGGAAGATAATGATCTGATAGGATCTAACCAGACAGTTTCTGCAAAGCAAAACTGGGTCTCTCATCTCATAGAATTCTTTAAATGTGCCAATAAAGTGGCAGATCAAGGAGAACAGGTTGATAATTTATTTAGACTTTCAAAAGGTATTTGATACATGAGACTACGAAAGCATTGGATGAAAGGCCAAATATTGGCATGGATCTTTAACTGGTTGGGAGACTAAATCAAGGAATAGGATTCAGTGATCGGTTTTCATCATGGCAGAAGGTTAAGAATGGGGAACTAATGGTTCCATACGATGTCCTGCTCTGTTTTAATATATTAATGTTCTGGAAAAACAGTGAAGTAGAAAACATTTGGAGGTGGCACAAAGTTATTTAGATTAGTCTGGGCCAGAGAGGGCTATGATGAACTTCAGAGAGACCTAACCAAGCTAGGTGAATAGGCAATGCAATGGCAAATGAAATTCTGTGTTGAGAAATGCAAACTAATGCACAATGGAGTAGAAGATCTAAATGCCTCACACACCTCATAGGGTTCTCAATTAACTGGAGCAACCCACAAAAGGGCCCGTGGCTTCATTGAGGACAGTTAGATGAAAAACCTCTGCTCAATATGGAGATGCATTCATAAAATCAAATAGGATGCTAGGCTGCATAAGGCATGGGATAGAGAATAATACAGAAAACATTATGTTTTGTGTAAGTCAGTGGTGCAGCCTCCTCTGAAATACTGTGTGCAGTGCTGGTCACCCCATCTCACAATGGACTGTGCAGAATTAGAAGAGGTTCAGAGGAGGATCCAGGGTCTGGAATCTCTTTCATGTGAAGAAAGATTGAGATTATTTACCTTTCAAAGGGGAATATGATAAACAATGACTGGTCTAGAGATGGTAGCTCAGGAGTTTCTGTTCTCTTCCTGTCCCATCCCACTAGATCAAGGGGCCATGTAATGAAATCGAAAGGTGGCAACTTCAGAACCAATAAAGGGAATTCATTATCACACTGTGCAACATTAGACTGTCTCTGCTTCTTGGGGTGTGCAGGACCTAGGGTTGCCAGATACTTTCCCAAAAAATCCCGAACATGGCAAGGAAAAAATTGGTTGAGCAAAAAAAGAAAAAAGAAGTTGCTGCACCTTTAAATTCCTGCACTCTCCGCTCCCCCGCCAGACACAGCAGGGGAAAAATGTCCCCGATGGCCTTCCGTCCAAGAAAAACAGAAAATACTGGACATTATACATGTCCGGTATTTTCTGTTTTTTTTACCGGACTGTCCGGGTGAGAACCCGACACCTGGCAACCCTAGCAGGACCTTGTTACCAGCAGCTTCCAGGGTGCGGGCATCTTGTCTGTGCCAGCGGAGTGTTAGCTCCCTAACACAGCCAGCCTGTTATACACTCATGCGCTCTTCCCTGAGCTGTACGGGTCCTGCCTTTGCCCTGCAGGTTGACTATAAAATGCACCCCAGCCTCTGAGCCTTCAAAATGTCCCCCTGTGGTGTCCGGCCCCTTATCACTGGATACCCATGGAAATCCCAGATCCTCTGTTCCCAAGGGAAGGCGTACCCCAGTTTAGCCATTTTACCTTAGCTCATTACTTCTATATCCACAGCAGTGATGTTCAATTGTAGTAAAAACAAGAAGACATTTATTTAAGAATGAATAGGGATACAATACAAAGAAGTGTGTGATAGAAACAAATGGCTCTGTACAAAACAAAATCATGAAATATGGACCAGGGCCTACACTCATTCATCGTTGCCTTCCCCATCTAATCAAGTAGATTCTCAGGCCAAAGTTCAGTTGTTTGCAGAGTTTGCTGGCCCCTGAGATCTAGGACCTAGTCTTTCAAGAAGCACCCTGCGTGCTCATGGAAGTACTTCCTCAGTAAATGGGTGCAGACTGTCTCTCTCCACCTTCTTATATTCTAAATCAATCTTTGGACTTTGTTCACAGATGGGCTGATCTCGTCACCATCCTATCTTCCTTTTCCCTGCCAGTGCCAAGTGGTTTCATTGTTTATAGTTTGTTGATTTTCTGTGGCCTTTTTTGAGTTGATGCAAAGGTGAACAATTGAGCAGTATGTGATGTAATTGACTAGCCACGGAGGAGTGACAATTTTTCTCTGCTTGAATGGGCCATCATGGAGACACATTATTTCCTGGTGACTCACTTTCACCCCGAGGCCATGTGGGCACACTTTTCAATGTAGTTTGATTATTCTTTAAATATCACCGGAACACACATCTCACAATGATTGTGAGTATCGATAAGTTACATGCTTTCAGTAGAGACCTCCCATGCTGCCCTTTATAAATAAATACTGGGAAAAGTGATGTTTTGGATGTAATGAGCTTCTCAGGTCTGAGACAGGAGTTGTTAGTAAAAAAAGCAAAAATCACCAAAAGCAAAAAAAAGAGGAGCAAACCCTTTCCCATTTGACACCAGTGTCACAGGAACCCATGGCTGCAAGAAGTTTTTGAGACCAAGAATTGAGTATAATTCAGAAAGGGAGTGGATATTTATATGGATATCAAGAATATCCAGAGTTTTCCTAGTTAATGCTAACAAAAATGTTGGAAGGGATCTACATCCTCATGCTTCTGGTTTTAAACCAGTCTCTAATAGTGAGAAGTCAGGATGACACCCAAAGTGGGAGACAGCACAGGTCCCTGCTGCAGGGTTCTTGCACCTTCCTCTTGCCACTAGAATCCTAGAAATCTAGTCTCAGCTCTGATCTGGTCATCCCTATGTTCCCCACTTTTCCATAGTAACAGCTAGGGATGTTAACAGTTATACGGACAGGTAATCTGTTTACTAGGCCGAGGCCCCAGCTCTGGCCCTGCTGTGCCCCAGGTGAGGGCAGGCAGGACGCTGGCCCAACTTCACGGAGTGGTAACTCTGGCCCTGGCCACACCGGCAGCCCTAGCCCTGAGGGGCTGGTGGGACACGGGCCAGGCAGCCTCCTCCAGCAGGATCACAGTTAACTGGTTAAATGTTTAGTTTAACCCATTTTACATCCCTAATAACCGCTGTTGGATTATTACCAGGACAGAAACTTAGGCTTTGGCCCAAGTTGCCCGGAGGGCATAAAAGCCATAGGTATGCAAGGCAGTGTGGACAAAAGAAGTTTGGGACAGGCTTCTCAGCTGATATAAATTAGCATAACTCTGTTGAAGTTACTGGTAGTTGATGGATTTCTGCCAGTGGAGGATCTGGTCGTGGGAGTTAAGAGTTCAAATGATTATTCAAACCATTGGATTTTTAATGGAATTCACTGCTTGAATCTGCAAACCTGGGCTGGAATTCCTATGAGATTTCCAGGACCTTCACTTCCTGTCCTAGCCAGAAATATTGGGAGAGGAACCCGGCTCAAGTTATTGCAGCATTACTGCTTCTCGAGCCCAGAAGCAAAAAGCCGAGAGAGACTGAGGGGTCACAGTGTTTCTCAGCCTTAATTTAGGGAACTGGCACCCTCACTCCCACCCCTCTCTCTGCCCTGGGCTGTTTATTGTCGTTAAACACCTGATTAAGGGTGCTCAGGTTGCTAGCAGGGGAAAACCTCATGTGTTAAGCACAGGGGTCAAGGTGCTGAGACTTGTCACTCAGAGTTTGGTCTCTGTTTTATCTAAGGGTCCTTGTGCTACTCACCCCCCTGCTTGTTCCCACACAGCTGAGGGTCCAGGCAGTTGGGACCCCTCATGCTCAGGGCTCATTAACCAAAAAGAAGCAAACTCTTGGGACCCTCCTGTACTTTTCTCTCTTTACCTCTCATTTGGATTCAGTACACTGAAGTACCTTGCTCTGTAGGAGCTCCCTGATTCTTTGATGACTCACTCAGAGTTGCCTCCGTGGGAAATGAAAAGGGATCAGATCACAGCACCAAGACCTAAGCCTCAATATCTTGCCTTTTCAAGAGGTTAAAGGCGCAGATACCACCAGAGGTAACTTTGGGATGCTTAGAAATGTCTGTTATAGCACTCGGACTGTAATCTAGAGGGGACTAGATTACAGCACCCAGGAACCTCTGGGATTGAGACATGGGGGCTTCAGCTCTGTTATATTCCAGTCCCCAGAATGTTCAGGGGCTGAAGGGTACAGCATGCTACCTTTGCTATACTGCGGTGCCTTAATACCTCCATTAGCAACTCACTGCTCCTGCTCCCCTCCACTTTATCACAGCGTCCAGGGACCTCACGCACTGGTGCAGAACTGGATGATCTCTGCTCTATTCCAGTACTTGGGAATCTGCAGCATTGTGACAGGACTGCCTCATCTTTGCCTTATAGCAGTAGTTGGGAACCTCAAGGGCTGCAATGCAGTCACATGCTCTCTCTGCTATGTAAAAGCAGCAAGGAGCCCCTGCCCCTGGGAGATCTGTACCCCTTCCACTCTTTGACAGCATCTGGGAACATCCAGCACGAAGCTACTAGGGCAGCATGCCTGCTCTTGTACATTGGGAACCTCTAGCACTGAGCCATGGCTGCTGTCATACAGCACAGCACCTGGCCATGGCTTCTGCCTGGACATTTAGCATAACAGTGGCTGGAGCTTAGTCAGAAGGGGGATATCTAGATTGTCCCTTTGTGATCCTGGCATTTAAGATGTACAAATTAATTTCTAAAACGCCCCAGAGAAGAGGAGTTTGTCATGTTACAAACCTGACTTGTAGATTCCGGGGAAAATCCTAAAAGCTTTTGGTAATAGAGGTTTTAGTGAGTTTAATGCCAATGGAATTAAAAGTCTCTAGGCACTCGCTGCGAATGGATTTACATCAGGGAGATTAGGAAAGGGAAAACGTTATTGGTGTCCAGGAAACTCAGGGGAGCAGCTGTCAGTGGGTTTAGACAGAAAGTTCCCCAGCGGATGGGCACACTGGCATTCACAGCATTTGCACTCAGTTTCATGGACACACATACACGTGTGCACGCACACTCTTGTGCTCGTGTGCCCAGTTTCCAGCTGGACACTGATTTATGCTGTTCTGCACATACCCTACACAAACATGGTGATATCCACACATGTCTATGCCCACCCGCAGGGCAATACATTTTCTGTGTGTGCGCACAAATGCTCATAGATGATGCTTGTCATGTGGATAAATTCCGATGGATCTGAACTGACACAGACACACCTCTGCATGCGTAGTCACATACTAAAGTGTCTTGGAACTGACATGCTTATAAGGACATGGGCTCACTCAAGACCGTGCAGCTGCCTACTGAAATAAAGTAATCACATCTAGGTGCACACACACCCTTCCTGTTGGCTTACACCGACAGGGACAGACACATGCTCACACATATGCAAATCTGCTCTCCCACACACTCGTATGAATATTCACTCTGATGCACCAACTCGGAGAGCAAGAAGAGTGGTGGGTGCCCCTACAATCTCTGATGCACATGAAAGCACGCTTGGGGGCCCGTGGCCTCCAAAATATGCACATGCATACAGCACAGGTATACTCGCTGCACAAGTGCAGTCTCCTCCTATAGGGACCTGCATTCTCACCTTGCCCTAGAAAATGCACCTGTCAAAAGGGCAGGCAGGTGCAAAAGGGTAGCACCTGTCCTTTTCCCAGCTGTGTTTCTAGGAGTACCCTGGGGAATTTGGCCCAGGGAGGATGCCTTGCATTCCTTTCCAGGGCCACGTGGTGAGGGACCCATGGCAGCATTGGCAGTCAGGAAAACCAGGGTGCATAGCATGGGGAAGGGGAGTGATCAAGAAGCTCAAGGTTCTGTGGAAGGGTTTTCAGCCTTGGCTGTAGAAGTGGGGCCTGCATTCCCTGCAGGGAGAACGTGGGGCTGGTTTCTCTCTCCCTTGCCATTATCATTTCTCTCCTGACTCCTGGCTGTCTGTTGACATGCTGTGCGTGTGCAGAGATGCAGGTTAACTTGAGGCTTTTTCTTAAGTGAGGGGTTCTCAAGTGGAGGAGTAGCTTCAATCCCACTTCAAAGATCTTTATCTCCTCTCCAGGCTGGGAGATCAGGGAGGATTTGCTGCTGCAGAGAGCTCCCCTCACCCAGCAGAGGCAGGGAAAGAGAAAGATTCCTAACCAGGCAGAGCCCAGGGAGTGGAGAATGGGCGCTGCCCACTGATAGCCCCAGCCAGGTCAATGGGGAGCCTGCCAGGTGCTCTGTGTTTCCTGTTGGGGAGATGGCAGGAGCTCTGTCCCATTGCTGCTAGCCCCGGGTCAGTGCAGGGTGTGCTGTGAGGAATAGGTTAGGATGCTTTGCATCCCTGCAGGATTCGGTGGAGGTGCCTTGTTCCCTGGGATTCCGCTCCTAGCCCAGCCCGGTGTTTCCTTAGAGAGTACCTGGAATCTCCTATAGTAATAGAGATGTAGCCGCGTTAGTCTGATCTTGCTGAAATAAGAGAGTACTATGCAGCACTTTAAAGACTAACATGATGGTTTATTAGGTGATGAGCTTTTGTGGGCCAGACCCACTTGGTCTGGCCCACAAAAGCGCAACACCTAATAAACCATCTTGTTAGTCTTTAAAGTGCTGCATAGTCCTCTCTTTTGGAATCTCCTATGAGAGCCGATCGCCTGTAATGATGCCACTCAGTACATAGGTGGCACTTTGCCTGTTCAATGCACTGAGCAGACATGCGCTGGCCCTCACAATATAAGGGGAGCATTCCTCCCCCCCTTAAAAAGGCAGCATAGAGAGGCAAAGTGACTTGCCCAAGTCATACCAGGAATACTGACTCCTAGACCCAGACTCATTGCACCAGAACCGCCTGCCTCCCCATGACTCTGGGAGTGTTGCCACCCGAGCCTGAGGGATACTGGTTATGGGACAATAGGCAGTGCCCTCTGATGGAAGCGTTGGGGTAACAAGCCTCTCCTAGAAGACAAGCCTGCCCTGACCCTAACACAGCCCTGCCCTGTCGGTGGGCAGATGTGTTGCGGTGCTATCTTAGGAAGGAGAGAAAGCAAGAGATGTAGGGTATGTCTACACTAGCCCCCTAGTTTGAACTAGGGAGGCTAATGTAGGCATTCGAAGTTGCAAATGAAGCCCGGGATTTAAATAGCCCAGGCTTTATTTGCATCTTCCCGTCCGGGCGCCATTTTTAAATCTCCCTAGTCCGAACTAACTGCCCGCGGCGACATGCGGCAGTCAAAAGTTAACTCGAACTAAGTCCTTAGTTCCAGTTAACTGCTACACCTCGTGGAATGAGGTGTAACAGTTAACTCGAACTAAGGACTTAGTTCGAGTTAACCTTTGACTGCCGCGTGTCGCCGCGGGCAGTTAGTTCGGACTAGGGAGATTTAAAAATGGCGCCCGGACGGGAACATGCAAGTAAAGCCTGGGCTATTTAAATCCCGGGCTTCATTTGCAACTTCGAATGCCTACATTAGCCTCCCTAGTTCAAACTAGGGGGCTAGTGTAGACATACCCATGGAGAGGGAGAGACAGCCAGGGATAAGGAAGCATAGAGGAGAGAATGGGGCTGCAAATGTTGCAGTGCTGAGTGAGGGCTGACGGGGCTGGCAGCCATTTTCCTAGCACATGGAGGCTTTGTCAGCAGCTCTGACCCGGAAAGTTAGTTCTAAGAAAATACAATGTGTTTTAATAAAGCCTGAGATTTGAATGTGCAAACACTGCAGTGGAAGTTGGGGGTGGCAGTGGCAGTGAGCAACATCCAGGATAGGGATGTTAAATACTGGTTAATTGAATAGTCAATTAACCTCATGCATTCTTCTTGGATGCTTGACTATTCTATAGGCCCGAGAGATGGGGCCAGCGCCCAGTGTACTCCGGCCCCTCTCCCAAGGAGCCCGCTTCCACTCTGCACTGCTGCCTCTGTATCAGAGGCAGCAGCGCGGGGTATCAGGAGGGAACTGGCCTGCAAGGGGAGCCAGTTTAAAAACCAGCTCCCCTCATGGAACAGCTGCCTGTTGTCCCCGCTGTTGCCTCTGTTACAGAGGCAGCAGCAGGGGGTGGCAGCAGCCCCTGTCCAGGGGGCCTCTGAGCTCCCAGACCTGGTGCAAGCTGTAACTGAGCTGGGCTGCCTGCTTGCCTGGCTCCTAATACACTTTAAATGCAGAGCCGCAGCAGGGGTAGGTCCTGGACCCCGCGTGAGCGAGGACTGAGCTGGGCTGCCTGCCCACCTGGCTCCCAATATCCTTTTAATGCTGAGCCTCAATGGGCATAGGTCCCAGACCCAGCGCAAGCCGGGACTGAGCTGGGCTGCTGGCCAGCCTGCTAAAAAAATTACTGGCAAGCAGGGGGAGGGAAATGCGTGTAGTCTATAGCATTAACCGATACGCTTTTGCTAATCTGTTATTCAGTTAATCGACTATACTATTACATCCCTAGTCCTGGAGGGAAGCCACTGGTGCACCAGGGCTAGCCCGGTGGCACGGCCAGATCCTCAGCTGGTGTAAATTACACAAAGGCGGCCCATCCATATAGGTGAACTAGGTGGTCGCCTAAGGCGCCAAGCTAAATGGGGCACCAAATGATGACGCAATATCATTGAGGGGTTTGGAGGTGGAGGGCGCCGATTGCATGCGCCTAGGGCGCCAGTTGCTGGCAGCTAGTCTAGGGCCGCCCCTGAAATTACATTGGCTCCCATACAGTGATACCCTCTGACACTGTGAGAGGATCCAGCCTGGCATCCTTAAGAAATGGCTGCGGGAGAGCACTGGGCTGGTTTAGCCATATTCAGAGTCCTGGGATGGCTCAGCAGAACAGTGAGGGCTCCTTATGGGCAGTGCCTTGGCTAGCCCAGGCCAGCTGGGATTTCAGTCTCTCATTGGGGTCCTTTGGGTAACAGAATGTCACGGGTGCTGTTCATCACTAGTCAAACTGCACCTCTGTCTTTGTCTCTTTGAGTCAGTTCTCATCTGTTTCTGTTTCTCTCTGGCTCATCTCCCTTTCTCTCCCCCCACCCCACCTTATTTATCTTGTTCTTTTTCTGGGCCTGATCCAAAGCCCATTGAAGACAAGTGAAAGTTGTGCTTTTTCCTTCTCATCTTTCATTGTCTCCCTCACTCATTCTTTTCCCCTCTTCACGAATCTCCTTCTGGTCCTAATTCTGTTTTGTCTCTCCTTTCTCTCTGTAACAGCACCCTGATACTTACCATCAGAGCTGTTTCATGACGGTTTCCTAGGCTTGGAAAGAGAGTCTAGTGTGTAGGGCCCTAGACCAGTCATTAGGAGTAGGGATGTAAGTGACTAGTCGACTAGTGAACTGTCCGATAAGCAAAAGCTTATTGAATAGTTGATTAGGTCCTCGATTAGTCACTTCCTCTGCCCTATCAGAGGCAGCAAGGGGGGCAAAACAGGAGCTGGTGCTGCAGGGGGGAGCTGGCTTAAAAACTGGTTCCCTCTAGCACCATCTCCGCAGGCAACAGAGGAGGCAGGGAGTAGCAGGGACCGGGCGTGAGCTGGGAATCAGCTGATTCCCAGCTCGTGCCCAGTCCCAGACGCTGCACCTCTGCTTTTTAAATGCTGCACCTCTGCTGGCTCTTAATACATTTAAAAATCAGAAGCACAGCATGGGGTGGGGGGACCAGGCATGATCTGGGATAGCTAATTCCTGGCTCACGCTGGGTCCTCACTTCTGCACTTTAGCCTTTTAAATATATTAAGAACTGACCCGCAGGTTCTTAATATATGTAAAAGGCAGAGCCGCAGCAGGGTTAGCTCCCGGGCTGGGAGCTAACCCCGCTGCAGCTCCCACACTTATTGACTAATTGACTAATTGATGGAAAATCCGTCAACTAGTTGATTAGTTGATTAAACTAAATTTAACATCTCTAATCAGAAGTCCTGCATTCAATTTGCAGTTCAACCACAAACTCTCTTTGTAGCCTTGGGTGAGTCACTTCCATCTACCCCATACCTCACTTCCCTATCTGCTAGTGCTTCTCTTCCCAGGAGAGCTGTGTAGTGCTCAGATGCGCTGGTGACTAGGGCCAGATGGTTGCCAAGCTAGACAGGCTGATGTGCCCACGAGCTGGATTTGCACTGATTCCTGTGGTTGTAGAACTCATTAGTCACCGGTATTTGGATGAGTGCCAGGCATCTGTGAAAATGCCCGTGAGTCCCTAAAGTTGCACAAATGATTGCATGGAAAGAGCTTGTTCCGTTACTTGCTGTTGTCCTGTTGGAACCGTTTCAGCCGTCCAATCAGTGAGCAGTAAATAATGCTATGCGACTCAGGCAGCCAACCAGCCACACAGCCCTGCCAGTGACGAGTCAGAGCGCGCCGTTTGTGGATGACCCAGAGGTTAAGAGCGCTCTCCAAATGCTCTGGAGAATGACAAAAGCAGGGTTGGGCGGTTATTTGCTTCTCAAAATACAGGGACTGGTTTTGGGACCAATGTGACTCGTACTTGGTGTGACCAGCTCCAGATGGCACGAGTAGGATGGTGTCTCTGTTCTTCTCTCTGTCTCTTTGTCTCTGTTTTCATCTTTCCCTCGTTTGCGGTCCGCCACATTTTCCATCTCCCTGTCCCGCACTCTGTCCTCACTCCATCGTGTTCTCTCTCCTCCTCTTCACTCTCTGGCCTTGCCAGCATTTTCTGTCTCCTTCCCCCTCTCTCCTCTGTCTTCCCATCTCTCTGAGAGCAGTAGGGACCTATCTTCTGTTACTCAGCCCCTGGCATCATACGTTTGGTACCAGAGCCTGCTGGGCTGGCTGGGGGCTGCACACACTGGATGACTGCAACTTGCTTGCTACCATGTCAGAGTTGCCATGGGAGATGGGGAACGGGGAGGGAGGAAGAGCCTTCCCAGCAACCACAGTGATCCGTTGAGCAGAGAACACCCCCTCTTGTCTCCTTCCTCCTGGCCCCCCCTTAGAGAGCGCACCACAGAATGCTGCCTTTGAAGCCCCCTAATTAGTGTCCCGCGTGTCCTGAACAGAGCCCTTCATTACCACTGACGAGAACGCGGGAGGCACAAATTAGCGTGTGTTTCAGGGTGGGATCAGTGCCAGAAATCTGCTCCAGTCTTCTCCCCTCCCTCAAATCCATTCTGCCCCTCCCCCTCTGGGATCCTGCCAAGAAAGGGAGTTGCCCTGGGATCCCTTTCTCTCTGCTAGGGAAGAAAACAAAAGAGAGCGCAGGAAGGTAAATTGTAACCAACGGCAAACATGCTGTTTGGAGGGGTTGAAGACCCCCTTTCCCCACCCTCCTCTCCCTACATATGTGCATGCAGGTCGGGGGTCATTACCGGCCTCACGGTGTCTCAGGAAGCCTGTGCCTGAGCGCAGAGGGTGCTAATTAGCAAGAGGACTGATGAGATTAGAAATTAAGTGTTTGTTTTTCTCCTTTCCTGTGTTTTTTTTTAATTGAGCAGATGGAGAGTTTGGAGTCACAGGATGGGAGGCAGCCAGGAGCCTAATTGAGAGTCTCAGGTCCTGTGGGTGTGGGGTGGACAGGAGGCAGCAGCCCTTGAAACACACACAGATACACAAAGCTGTGCCAGCCACAACAAACCCTGGCTCTGCCTTGCAAAGACCGCTTGCCCTCCGACGGCTGGGGTATCCCTGCTCTACTTCCCTTCCCTCCACATGCAGTGCTCTCCTAAGGCCTGACTCCCCCCCCGCTCCTTGCTTTGCCTTGCTCCGCTGCCTGAGGGGGAATTCAGTCTCCAGGTTCTCTCAGGCCTTGCCTCCTTCTCTAAGACACACGTTGCCCCATACAGGAGCCCCGATCTTGCCCCTGGGAGAGTCACTCTCTGAGGCGGGGCCTGATTCCCAGCCACACAAAGGCCCCTTAATATCACTCTGGCAGCTTGGAGGTGGGTGGAACCAGTCTCTCCTCTGACTGGAGCAGAGTTGGCATTCGGGCTCTGAGCTAGCCTGGCCTCCAACCCCCAGTGTAGGGATGCATTGGGGGCAGGGAGAGGGCATGTTCACATAGCATTGTACTACAGCTGTCCTCTGCTCCCAGGGCTCAGAGGGGGCCATGGGAAAAGTGGGAGCAGTCTGTGTGGGAATACAGGACAGGGGGATTCAATTTGCTGCACAGCTCCCTTCCCCAGGACCAGCTGGGAAGTCTGCTCTGTGGGTTACTGCTCTTGCCTGTCCCACGGGAGACCAAGCTCTTTCACTCTGCATAGCTTTGGCTGTGGGAACTGTGGAACTAGGGGGCCAAGAAACAAAGCTGAAACAAAAGACAGGACTGTGCATCACTTTAAAGACTAACAAGATGGTTTATTAGGTGATGAGCTTTCGTGGGCCAGACCCACTTCCTCAGATCAGATGAGGAAGTGGGTCTGGCCCACAAAAGCTCATCACCTAATAAACCATCTTGTTAGTCTTTAAAGTGCTGCATAGTCCTGTCTTTTGTTTCAGCAAGACCAGACTAACACAGCTACATCTCTGTTACTAAGAAACAAAGCAGCACTTAATGCTGGTCTACAGGGCCCCCTTTTGGCGGCATGTTGCTGGGCTCCCAGGAACTGCCCATTCCGTTCCCCTTGGTCAGAAAGCTGTGTCTGTGATGAGCCAGCCTGGAGAAGTGAGGGCAATTGCTGTGACTATGAGGGACCTCATCGTGCTCCCAGGGTTGGGGTGGCTGCAGGGGAAGCAGCTGAGGGCTGTAATTGGAAGGCCTCTTTGACTCCCAGATGTGGAACATCACAGGGGACAGCCGAATGCTAGTTCAAATTAGATCAGGTGCTGAAGGGTGTAAATGGGAGCCTGGCGGCGCCAGCTGCTTAGCGTATGGGGAGGGACTAAGCAGGTACATGAAAGGAGCTGCTTGGCATCTCCTGGGAGAGTGAATAGGCTGCGGGCAAATTAGGCCGCCTCTTGGCACAGGTTAGGGATGGGAAATCCTTCTTCTGGCTAGGCTGAAGGGGATGGCCCTCTGGTATGTGTTGTGCTTCAGTGCCCTGAGAGTGGAGCCTGGGACACTCTGTGCTAGGTACATGAAATGAATTACAATTCAGAATGGCTGGGGATGCAAGTTAATGGCAAGCACAAAAAGCCAACATTGTGCTTGTGCATTCATGTGTATCTGTGCGTGGTGTCTGCATGTGTGTACCTGTCTGCGGACATTTGTGGCGTTATGCACACCGGTCAGGCATAGGGTTGCATCTCTCCGTGTGGAGGCCATTTGTCCGTTTGCAGGGGTGTCTGCGTTTGTGATGTTGGTGTATATTTGTGTGTGCTGGGGGTGTCTGTGTGTGACTTCATCCCCGCTCCCTTTGTCATCTCAGTGCTCTTCACCACTTTGCCGCGCTCTCTTCCAAAACAAATAAGCAGGTGGGAACCCAGCCCCCCCCTCACCCATTACCATCACATTGCAGCTGGATTCCTGGTTTGGCTTCATTGTTCGTGTTGCCAAGGCAACAGAAAGCTAGGGAGTAAATGAAAGTATCCTCCCCAGTGCTTAACACCCCCATGCTGCAATGTAATAATGTCAGAATGGAAATCTGGTTCACATCCATCTCCCCACCTCAGTCCAATTCAGCAGAGACCCCCCTGGATATCAATAAAGTGCTTACCAGAGCCTCAGCTGATTGAAAGTAGAGAATTAGGTTTTGGGGAGGGGAGGCATCTTTGGTGTTGAAGTGATTATAGGTTTGACCGCTGTTCCCTACCTTAGCTGCACAAGGTGAGTCTGTGGCTCTTGAGAGGGGTCGGGCCCTGCGCAGAAGGAGCTGTGTTGAACATGAGTGGAATCTTGGTTCTTGCTAATGCAGTGTCTAAGAAGGTTTGGCTGACCAGCACCACTGGGGACCAGCCTGTGTCAAAACCAGGCTTAAAACCTGTATTCTTGCTTAACAAAAGTCACTCTGGTGTCTGTAAAAATGGGGCCTTAGAGACATGCCAGGAAAGTCAGGGCATAATTAGGCCTGGACTAAGACTCCCCTCCAGCTGAGCACAGAAAATCACATGCTGGGATACCTGCTGAGCTCAAAGAGGATCTGTCAGATACACTCTGTGCTGGAATCAGGCAGCAAAGGATCTTTCCAAGTCTGCTAGCTCCCTGGGAATAGTGTGCCTGCTTGCAGTGGGAATGCTGGCGCTTACTTGGGAGGGGAAAAACCTGAAGTGAGCTGCTGTCATCCTTGAAATGGTCTCTGGAGGTAGTCCTCGGGCAGAGGGGATGAACCTGAATTGAATTTATTAATCTTGTTCCAGATCTGGGACTTTGCAGGGGTCCCTAGCACCCAGGAGAAGATCCTGCCTTTAACACCAATGTGAGAGACTATGCTGTATTCTAAACTCTGGTTTCTTTTGCCAGATGTGACTGTCAGTAGTTTCATTAGGAGTCTCAGTGAGTCTTTGCCCGGATTTCCCCCCGGGAATCCGATTTCAGGGCTCCCTAGTGACTACTAATGTGTAAATACAGTGTGCCTCAGCATGGCAATGTGATGATAGCATGAGTGGTTTACAGCTATTAACTCCTTTTCTGTCAGAGGCCATCCCCAGTGAGAGCCCCTTCCATCTTTGTGTGACAACTGGTGCAGACTGGAAAGATGATTGGGCCAAGTCTACTGCTTCTGGGCACGCTTAGTTAACAGTGCCATTTGGTGGATCCTGGATCATCTCACATCCAAGTGAATGGGAAGGCAGCAGGATTGATTTGTGGAAAAAGGCATAGGGATCATTTGATGATTTGATGATAGCAGCAGACAATAGCAGCTGTATAAAAAAACACTTCTATTTCACAAGCATTAATTAACACAACTGAAGGGGGAAAACACAACTTTTCAAGGTTTCACAGAGACAATAAATTGGCAGTGGGGTGTGTGTGTGTAATACAGGCAAATGAATAACATAAATTTTGGGTTACTTTACTTCACAAATGCTAACAAGCTCATAAAAATATTATTATTTCCTGGTTTCCTATCACTGTGTATTTAATTCCCCCCTTTTGTAAAAAAGATTGTTTTCAGTATATCACTCCTAAATTAATTTGGGTTCTTTCTTTCTTTCTTTCTTGTGCCCATCAATAATATTTCATCTTTCTTTCTCTGTGTGTGTCTCTCTCTCTTTCTCTCTCTAGCCATCAGTGGGCCTCCAGCCTAGTAATTCTATACACAGCACTGCCAATTTCCATCATACATTTTCCCTTACTACAGGTACACTAGTGAGGCAAGGAGCAAATTAAGTAATCACCAGCTGAACAGCCTGACTTGTTTACTAACCACTCAAGCTGCTGTTTGATGCGGAAGGGCACAGAGATAGAGATAAATATATGGGTAGATAGCTGGACTATCCTATGGATTCACTTCCAAACAATTGACTCCATCCCTCTTGCTTAGGTTCCTACCAAATTCATGGTCCATTTTGGTCAATTTCATAGTCATAGGATCTTTAAAATGGTAAATTTCACAATTTCATCTATTTAAATCTGAAATTTCATGGTGCTGTAATTGTGGGGGTCCTGACCCAAAAGGGAGTTGTGTGAGTGTCACAAGTTTATTGTAGGTAGGGTTACAGTACAGCTACCCTTCTGCACTGCTATTAGTGGTGGCACTGCCTTCAGAGCTGGGCAGCTGGCGAACTGCAGCTGCTGGCGAGGAATCCAGCTCTGGAGGCAAAGCTACAGCCAGCAGCAGCACAGAAATAAGGATGGTGGTATGATGTTGCCACCCTTATTTCTGCACTGCTGCCTGCAGAACTGGGACTTTAGCAGCTGCCACTCTCTGGGTGCCCAACACTGCAAGCAGCACTACAGAAGTAAGGGTGACATGGGTATGGTATTGCTACCCTTACTTCTGCACTGCTGCAGGCAGGGTGCTGCTTTCAGAGCTAGGTACCCACCAGTTTCCCAGCTCTGAAGGCAGCACAGAAATAAGGGTGGCAATACCATGACCCTCCTAAAATAATGTTGTCATCCTCCTGCAACTCCCTTTTGGATCAGGACCCCCAATATGAGAAATGCTGGTCTCACCCATGAAATCTGTGTAGTTGCATAGGGTAAAAGCACACAAAAGGCCAGATTTCACGGTTTGTGATACAATTTGCATGGCTGTAAATTTGGTAGGTCCCTACTCATGCTGTAACCCCTCTTTACACTTCTCTGCCTCCATAGAGCTGGAGATAAAAGAAAGTATTCCAGCTCCTTGTGGAGACTGCGGTTCCTTCAGTACTTGTCCCATCACTTAGGGGTTTCTGCCTCTTGCTTTGCTCGCAGTTAAAACCAGAAGTTTAGAAAACACTTTAGTGAGCCCTGCAGAAGTCACTCTTGCTGTCCTGCCTCTCTCCAAGCCAGCAGGACTACTCCAGCCCGTATTCACTGTGAATTATACATTTCAGCCCTCAGGCCTGTGCTGGTATCTGGGCAGAGGGAAATAGAACCTCATTTTGACCTGGAAAACTAAGTGGAGTTGATCGTGGGAATGGCAGGGAGTGAAGATGGACCAGGGAGATGTATTTCATTGCAATTCATAATGTTAACCCCGGTCCTGATCTTTCACTCCCTTGGAGACCTTGGTGACTGTGGCCCTTGTGGCCAATGCTGTGTTTCAGCACTACGGACAGCAGCACCCTGACCTAGCTTTCCCTTTTAAAAGAACATCTGATACTTTTGCAAGACCAGAGGGGAAAGGGAAAGAAGGGTAAAAATAACAGGCTGGAGTGTCTAGTCAGCAGCAAAAGGGAGTCAATGTTTTAGAAGCAAGGAGAAGAGAGAGAAGGAGAATGTTGGTAGGTGGGTCACTAAGGGTATGTCTAGACTGCACCCCTCTTCGGCAGAGGGATGCAGATTAGGCTGGGCAAAATTGCTAATGAAGCAGGGATTTAAATATCCTGCACTTCATTAGCATAAAAATGGCCACTGCTTTTTTCCAGCATGGAGCTTTGTCGGAGAAAAGCGGCAGTCTAGAGGCTGATCTGTCGCTAAAGAAAGCCTTTTCCGATAGATCCTTTACGAGGCATAAGGGATCTATTGGAAAAAGCTTTCTTTAGTGATAGATCAGCCTCTAGACTGCCACTTTTCTCCAACAAAGCTCCACGCCAGAAAAAAGCGGCGTCCATTTTTATGCTAATGAAGCGCGGGATATTTAAATCCCCGCTTCATTAGCAATTTCGCCGAGCCTAATCTGCATCCCTCTGCTGGCAGAGAGGTGCAGTCTAGACATACCCTAAGAGGCAAGAGAAAGCAGCCTGGCAGGAAGAATCTCTTGTGTTTGGAAGATGTGGGAAGGATCAATACAGATGTTTAGAAAGAATAGTTTGGACCCTGAAATGGGACTGCAGGGTGTCCCCCCTATTAGTCTCTCCGGTATGTACATCCGTTCTACTCTAAAGTCGTTGACGCTTGTAGGAACTGATATGTTATAAGTCCTCCCATTCCTTGCTCTTAAGATGTGCCAAAAAAAAAAATTGCGCAAATGGAAATCAGCCACGGGAAAAAAATTCCCCATCTTTGTTTCGCTAAAAGTCCAAGTGTTTTGGAATGTATCTGGGGCTTATAGCGAGGATGGCCAGTATTCATGTGCTTAAAGTTAGGCATGTGCTTTAATGCTCTGCTGATTCCAGGCCAGAAAGGATGAGCAGAAGTAGAGAATAATGAATAATTACCTCAAAGCGCTTACTCAGTGCCTGATTATCATCCTCGGCAGCCCTGCTAAATTAAATCACAACAAGAATAAAGAGCTTAGGAGGTGGTCAATGAGGAATAAGGGGAGTTATAATGAATGGGGAACAGGCCATACAATGGTGAATAACAAGTGGAGTAAGGAATGAGGACAGGGCGACAAGCAAGGGGCATGGTAAGGAATTGATAGAGGACTTTTATGAGGGCTTTGTGGAGAGGAAAAATGGGCTGTGGCTGATGGGATCTCACTAGAATTCACTGCTCCGCCACAGACATCCTCTGGGGCTTTGGGTGATCTCTTTGTGCCTCGACTCCCCATCTGTAAGATGGGACTAATGAGCCTTTATTCATATAAACAAATCATCCAAGTATGAAGGGGCAAAATTAGAAAGGCCACGGCACAAAATGAGATTAAACTAGCTAGAGATTAACAGGTAACAAAAAAAAAAAAAGCCACAGATACATTAGAAGCAAGAGGAAGACCAAGGACAATGTAGACTTGTTACTCAAAGAAGGGAAAAATAATATCAATGTCTGGAAATGACGGAAGTGCTGATGACGTTTTTTGTTTCAATTTTCACCAGAAGGTTAGTAGTGATTGGACATCTAACATAGTGAATGCCTTTGAAAATGAAGTAAGATCAGAGGGTTACACTGAGAAAGTGCAAGTTAAAATTACTTAGACAAGTTAGATGTTTTGAAGTCACCAAGGCCTGATGAAATACATCCTAGAATACTCAAGGAGCCGACAGAGGAGATATCTGAGCCATCAGTGATTATCTTCAAAAAGTCATGAAAGACCAGAGAGCTTCTGGAGGGCTGGAAAATATAGTGCCCATCTATCAAAAGGGGAATAAGGACAATTTGGGGAATTACAGACCAGTCATCTTAATTTTAGTACCTGGAAAGGCAATGGAACAAATAATTAAGCAATCAGTTTGCAGGCATCTGGAAGATAATAAAGTGATAAGTAACAATGTGGGTTTGTCAAGGACAGAACATGTCAAACCAACCTGATAGATTTCTTTGATTGGGTAACAAGCCATGTGGGTGGGGGGAGGGGGCAATGGATGTGGTATATCTTGGCTTTAGTAAGGCATTTGATACTATTTTGCATGACCTTTTCATAAACCAACTAGGGATATACAACCTAGATGGGGTTTCTACAAGGTGGGAGCATAACTGGTTGAAAAACTGTTCCCAGAGAGTAGTTATCAGTGGTTGTCAGTCAAGCTGGAAGGGCATATCAGGTGGGGTCCTGCAGGGATCTATCTTGGTTCAGGTTCTGTTCAACATCTTCAGTGATTTAGCTGATGGCATCGAGAGTACACTTATAAAGTTTGCAGACAATACCAAGCTGGGAGGGGTTGCAAGTGCTTTGGAAGATAGGATTGAAATTTAAAATGATCTGGACAAACTGGAGACATGGTCTTAAGTAAATTGGATGTAATTCAGTAAGGACAAATGCAAAGTAGTACACTTAGGAAGGAACACTAATCATCTCTGTTCTTTGAATGGCTTTTCAAGAGAGTGTAGTGTAGTGGTTCTCAACTTTTGCACTGGTGACCCCTTTCACATAGCAAGCCTCTGGGTATGACCCCCCCACCCTTATAAATGAAAAACACTTTTAATATATATTTAACACCATTATAAATATTGGAGGCAAAGCAAGGTTTGGGGTGGAGGCTGACAGTTTGCAACTCCCCATGAAATAACCTTTCAACCCCCTCAGGGGTCCTGACCCTCAGTTTGAGAACGCCTGGTGTAGTGTAACAAGTAGACATATTTTACTGTAGGTAGGGAAGTGAATAAGTGTGTGTTTCTAAGCATAAAGAGAACTCTAATTGCCAGTGGGGGGTATGAATCAGTGGTTAGGAAAACACTATTATTGGATAAGTAAACAAGACTGTATGGAGCAGTGATGCTCAGACCTCAGTGGCTCAGGAGCCAAATTAGTGATTGACATTACTCAGAAGAGCCACAGTCGTGTGAATTCATTGTTTCATGTACTGTATGTATTATTCTCACACCAAAATGACAGACGAAGTACTCCACAACTGGTTAATAAGATAGTAAAAGTGTCCTGTTTGGTTAATAACTTAGGCTGGTTAATAATTCAATCACACAGTGTTTTAATGTCATAAGCTGCAAAGAGCTGCAGGAGACACAGTAAAGAGCCACTTGTGGCTCCCAAGTCACAATCTGAGTATCACTGACTTAGGACATTGACCAATGGACTGAAGAAGGGGCAGATTTATCAATAAAGTGACTATTTAGATACGTAACACTGAATAAATGAGATGCTCAGTGAATGGAGTGAACATGCTGGGGGCTGAAGAGAAAGAAAGAGAATGAAGGGAAAGGGTCTTTGCTCAATGAGAGGAAGGCTATAGAGTGAAGATCAGGAGCATTACTGGAGAATTAGGAAGCATAAATGAATGACTGGTAGAGTATTTAATTACTCAGATTTTCATAGAGTGATGGTGCAAATGGGAGAGTTGCTCTTCAATTGAATATGGAGGGAGTGAATGAATAAATTAGAGCTGTGCTGATTAGGGGTGGAGTGAATGAGTAACTTGGACTCTGTTGAACAGAGGTGAACTGGAGTGGATGTGTGAGTTGGGGCTGTATGAGGAGGCATAAGGAGGAGTGGATGTGTGAGGTGGGGTTGTATGAGGAGGCATAAGGAGGAGTGGATGCATGAGGTGGGGGTGTATGAGCAGGCGTAGGGAGGAGTGGCTGTGTGAGGTGGGGGTGTAAGAGCAGGCATAGGGAGAAGTGGGTGTGTGAGGTGGGGGTGTATGAGGAGGCATAAGGAGGAGTGGATGCGTGAGGTGGGGGTGTATGAGGAGGCATAGGGAGGAGTGGATGTGTGAGGTGGGGGTGTATGAGGAGGCATAAGGAGGAGTGGATGTGTGAGGTGGGTGTGTATGAGGAGGCATAGGGAGGAGTGGATGCGTGAGGTGGGGGTCTATGAGGTGGGGGTGTATGAGGAGGCGTAGGGAGGAGTGGGTGCATGAGGTGTGGGTGTATGAGGAGGCGTAGGGAGGAGTGGGTGCATGAGGTGGGGGTGTATGAGGAGGCGTAGGGAGGAGTGGGTGCATGAGGTGGGGGTCTATGAGGTGGGGGTGTACTGAGTTCAGGTGGAGTGGGGGGTGAGTTTGGGATGCATTGAGCAGGGGTTGCATGAGTGTGTGTGCGTTGGAGCTGTACTGAGCAAGGCAGGGAGGCATAGCTCCGTGCAGTAGCTCATTTTTGAAGGGGGAAGAGCCGTCCTTCAGTTCAGTAATAAGGGCTGAGTCAGTCCTGCATGTGGCGTTAGTGAATGGGGTAGCTGGATGGAGGATTTGAATGGGCTCAGGGCACTCACAGAGTGAGTTGATGTAGTTCATAGTGAAGCAGATGTAGGTGGATAACAGTTGAAGCGGGTGGTAAGTAGAATCCTTACCTGGTAAGAGGAAGTCTGTCGAAAGGTTTCACTCCAATCAGGGAGCGGTAGGATGTCTCGGTGCAAGTGCTGCTTCAGTGGCTGGATGATTGGGGCAGATGCAGACTGGTGGGTGCAGCAGTGTGATGTACCTAGCCTTAGTGGACAGTAGAATTGAGTGGCTCAAGCCATCCTGTCCTTGTACCTGCTGCAAATACAGTTCCATTGGCTTCCTTCCCTGGGTTTGCCTATGTGCTCATCCCTCTTGCACAGGGCTTCCTTATGTGCCCATCAACCTAGTATCTGGGTGCCACTTTTGCTTCTGTTTCTGCTGTGTTTACATTCTTATTTGCAGCCCCAGACTCCTCTGGAAGGAAGAGAGCAACAGAAAAAAAAAGACTGAAAGAAGCCGACGGAGGGAGTGTGAGCCCAGACAGCCCTCCTAACCTCTGAAATAACTTAAATTAGCAGGGAGAGCGAGAGAGGGAAGGAAAAAATGACGAGAAGGAAAGAGAGAAAAATATTCTAGAGACGAAAAGAAATTACCATACACTGAGATCCTGTTATTCAACCTAATTTTCAAAGGACTGCAGCTGTCGCGCTGAGATAATCTGTTAATTATAACAGTCATTGTGTTTTGGCAATGGAAGAAAAAGCCCAGGCTCTAAAGCAAGTGGAGGTGGGGAGGGAGAGAGGCAAGGCCCTGTCAAAATGCATGTCAGGTGTTAGCTCTCGGGCATGTGGGGGAGAGTCCCCCCAAGCAGTGCCCAGCGGCTGCTCCTGCCCAGGTGGGGAGGATGCAGAGAGGAGGGCTGCATCCCTTTCCTTGGAAGAGGGTGAGTTCAGTGCAAAGGTGCAGTAAATGTACCCCACTGGCCCAGTGAATGCGTGAGCCCTTCTGTGGCAGAGCCGCAAGGCATTGGAGCCTGGCACTGCTCCCAGGGAATCTGAGGTTGGTGTTTTGGGGCCAGAGATCATAAATTTACTCTGATTTTGGGGGCAGAGCAAAAGGCACGTCTCTAGCAACCATGATGATCAGGGCACATGCAGAGTTGTGCCAAGTTTGGGAGCACTGCCTCGCCCCTTGGGAGCTGGGCCAAAGGCCCAGGTGGATGGGGGATGCAGTTTGCTCTGGGTCCTAGCAGGGATGAAATGGGAATAAGTCTCCTGGCTGTTGGCCTCACACAGGGAACAACAAAGAAGGAACATGAGAGAGGAGTGGGGGTGTCTAAGGCAGGGGTTTGCTAGAGCCAAGAGCAGGGAGTGTGATACTGAGGGGAAGCCAGTAGAAGAACTTGGGAAAGCTTCATAGATTTGTATCCCTAAGATAGAACGGTGCTGTGGGAGAAATGGTTTTCAGGGGATGCTGGCTCCAGAATGGCACTTCCCGGCACAGCCACGGCTTCCTGCCCATTCCCTGCAGCAACTCCCTGATCCTCCACCTACAGCCAGAACTCCCACTCTGTTTATGCCAGCAACTCCTGGCCCCCAGCCAGCGCTCCCACCCCATAATCTCCAGCGACCCCTCCCGGCAGCTCGCCTGCCCAGTTCCCTCCAGCGACCCCTCCCAGCAGCTCGCCTGCCCGGTTCCCTCCAGCGACCCTGCCACAGCCCGAGCTCTCCCTTATTCTTTGCAGCAACTCCTGTTGAAGCCAGCACTTCCGCTTTCTTTTCCACCTTCCCTCCTACAGTCCAGTCCTGGGGAGTAGCATGGGGCAGAGACATTGTGGCCTCCTTTCCCTCGTCAGGCAGAGTGATTCAGAGAGCTCTAGTGCTTACAACTCTGTTTGAGGAACCTGTAATCTCATGTCGCTATGTCCCTCCCCTTCTGGCGCCTACCTTCCCTTCCCTGCTGGAAGCTGCTGCGGGTGGACCTGAGTTAATGCAAATCCCCCTGAATCTCTAATGACAATATTAATATTCAAGGTGACTAAACCACTTCAGAAACAAATTGTGCTCTCTCCAGCCAGCCATGGAAGTAGCCCCTACATGGAAGACCATATTTCCAGCACTTGTGACTTTCCAATATCTCCTCTTTGAAAACTCCCCCATCTGCGTGGGGCTCTTGCCCTGCTGAGCTGCTACAGTTATCTCTCCAGAGCGTTCCCTTCCTTCCTTTCAAACAGATGAGGGATCTAATCATTGCAGAGGGCTTATTTCCATCATGGCGTTGTTTGCTGTCTGGTTCACTTTTCCTTGAAGATGTTAGGCTCAGCACAGATTGTCCGGAGCGCCTCACTACAGTGGATACATGTTCTTTGGCCTCCGGCAAGGTATGTGTAGAAGAGGGTAGCTCTGGGTTGTCAGCTAAGCTCAGACCCTCCCATATTATCACTGGGGGGAGGGGAGTTGTGTTGAAGGCTTCATCGGAGCAGTGTCCACTTCAGCCATTCTAGCCCCCTCACAACGGTGCCCCATTATTGCCAGCCATGGTGCAGGCAAAGTGAGCTTCCTCGTGGCATTGCCCCAGCAGTGCCAGGTGGGGTGCAGGCACCGTGAGCTCCCTCATAGCAGTGCCCTGTCAGTGCAGGCAGTACCAGATTTCCAGTGGTGCCACTGGTGCCATAGTGCTGAACCCACACTCAAAAAGGGGTCCCAGCCTGGCCTGCTCATTTGTGCTGCACCCAGAGCAGCTGGTTCCTCTCTACTCCTCTGCTTTTCCCCGCCACCATTTTCTCTTGTCACTCAGCTGGCCAGGGCTTCCCTCCATACCTCCTGCCCCTGCCTGCTGGCTCCCGCCCCGCCAGCCCTTGACTTTCCCCCCAGCTCCCTACCCACTGCTTGCTCTTTTATGTCAGAGGCTGCTCTGCCCCCGTCACCAGCAGGCAGATGGGGTGGAGAGGTACCTACAACTACTGCTACTCTGGGCTGGTGATTGTCCGGGTTTGGGCTCCCCACGGTGGGGCCTGCCTCTCCTTGCTGCTCTGTGGAAGCAGGTGGCAGGCTGGGGAAGTTGGAAGCTGCCCATAGAAAAGCCTCCTCCACTGTGAGCACCTGAGTCTGGTAAGTAGGGCTGGGGGAGGGAGGGGCTCTGGGGGCTGCTCCCAGGTGTTCACTGTCCTGCCCCCTGGAGGGGAGATCCCTGCACTGCACTGGCTCATCAGGGCCTGGGGCAGGGCGTGGGGGAGTGGGTCTGTGTGGGGGATGCTGGGATGTGAGAGGGTGGGAGGCGCTGGGCAGTGTGGGAGGTTTGTCTGCTTTGGGGTGCTAGGCTGTGGGGGCCTGAGTGAGGTGCTGTAGGTCGGTGGTGGGGCTGCGGGGAAGGGTTCAGGGCAATGTGGGTGGGGGAGATCTGTGGGTGCTGGGCAGTTGTGGTAGGGCTGATGTTGGGTGGGACGCTGGGCCGGGTGGTGTTGGGAGTACTGTGCATTTCTATGGGGGGGGTGCTGGACATGGTGGGTCCAGGGGGTGTTGGATGGGAAGGCTGTGTGAAGTGTCATGGGACTCCAACTGGGAAGGGGTACGTGGGCAGCACAGAGCGTGGCGGGAAAGTGTGCACCTGGCAACTGTCCCTGAGTGCAGGCCCGTGAATTCCCTCACCATGGTGCCCTGTCAGTGCCAGCCAGCGTGCAGGCCCATGAGCTTCCTCAGGGCAGTGCCCCATCAAGTGAGTCGGGGCAGGCACTGTGAGTGCCCTCGTAGTGGTGCCCCATCAGTGCGAGCCAGGACTCGAGCCTCTCTTGGACTGTGCAAGGTGCGGGCTAAGGCAGTGGGAGCGCTCCGGTAGCCTGCAGTGCTGCTGGGGAGGGGGAGAGAGCAATGATCTGAACCCCCTGTGTCTGTGCCCGCACAGAGCGACGGGGTTGTCTGATGCAACCTAGCCAGCAGAGCCCTGGCTATGGCAGGGATTTGGCTGCGCACATGGCATTGCCTCAGGGGAGCTGGAACTCAGAAAGCCATGGGGCGAAAGCTGAAGAAATCTTTGTGCGGCAGAGCCATATTGAGAGGTGTAGGTGCCAGCTTCATACAGAGGAGGGTCTGCACTGGGATAGGGAACTGCAAGAAAGAGGGGGAAAGAGGCGAGCCTAGCAGAAATCAGAGCCGGTCCCATGCGCACGGGAGACAGCCAGCCGGTGGCAGGCAGGTATGTGGAGGTGAGTAATCATCTGGACTTGGCAAAGGGAGGCAGGGAGGGTGGGTGACTTGGCCTGTCTCTGGATTTCCAGTCCCGCAGGGAGTGAGGAGTGTTCTATGGGTTTTTAAAGCATAAATTTCTAATGGGGAGGCTCTTAGCGCTGTTTATATGATGGTAGAATAAGCGCCGGCTTCCTAATGCGCTGGACCCTAGGGGGCGGGGATGCCGAACGGCATGTTAGCAACACAGGCCCTAACCTCAGGATTTCCCTTAGGGGCTTGTGTTTTCACAGACTCACAGAGCCTGCACTTTGGCCTCTTGAACCTTTTGGGCACACTGAACCCACCCCATTCCCTGGTTCCCCAGCACTGCCCTGACTCACTGACCTCCAAATCACTGACCTCTAAAACCCCCAGTACCCCAGGCTCACTGACCCTCTGGCACTTCCAAGCCCCCCTGGCTCACTGACCCCCCACTGATCCCCTGATACTCCTGGCTCCCTGACCCACTCAATTCCCCAGTCCCCCTGACTCATTTAACCCCCCCTGTGCTGTCAGCCCCATGACCAACTGATATCCAACCCACTTGCTCACTGTCACCCCATCCCCAATTCCTCCATACCACTTTGGCTCACTGACCCCCTAGTCAGTGGGGGTCAGTCACCCCCCACTCATGGATTCGCAGGATCAGTGCTGTGCCCCCAACTTTTGAACAGTCTGTTGGAGGAACCCCTTCCGATGTCTCAGGGGTCTCACTCTTCCTTCAGAGCAGGCCACACCAACTCAGAGCCTCCTGAGACTGAATCTCTGGCTTTCGGCAGCTTGGCTTCACACCGTGTGAGTTGTCTGAGACACACTCCTGGTAGAGACTGAGACTTGGAGACTAACGCACCTCAGCTGGCATGGGCAGTGCCGCTCGCGCAGCCTTGTCAAAATTGCTGAATTTATTAGGCAACTGGAACACAGCGCAGAGAGCCCTTAGAGGTGAGCCCAGAGCACAGACGGTTAAAGCAAAGTCATTTCTGGTCAGCCCCAAGCAATTCACCAGCCACGCTGTCGTGAACTCCCATTTTCAGGCTCTGGGTTTCTCTCGGACTTCTCTAGTCAGTTCCCAGGCGAGAGCCCCAAGCTTCCCCCACAGCCTATATATAGCTCATGATGCTCAGGCCTTTGTTCTCAGGCTTGGGTCTCTACTCAGCTTTTCTGCTGGGCGGAGGGTGGGAGGGGGAATCTGCCTCCCTCTAGGTGACTGGTGGCTCACTGTCCGCAGCCCAGTGTTTGGGCTTTCCCGTGTCTTCTCCAGTTTTCCAATGATATGGGGCAGCCTAGGCCAGTCCTTTCTAATGACCCGTTCAGACTGCTCTGACAGCCGGGGATCACATACACATCTGTGTCTCTTGGCTGCCCTGAGGGCAAAGTTAATCCTCCTCTGCCTCCCACTGGGCAGCAGTGCAGAGTATTGGGGAAGCTGAGGCACACAGCGGCTCCATAAAAGTGTTACAAAAATCTCTCACTTTGTCACAAAGGAAATTACTTGAGGGCTGCAAACCCCTGCTCTGGGAGGGGTGTCATCTCCTCCCAAGGTTCCTTCCGTACTTGCCCCAGGGGACTGCCCTTCTGCATTTTCCAAGCATACCTCTTCCCCCCCCCCACCCCACCCCACCCCATCCTATTCTGCAGCTTCTCCCAACACCCCACTCCACCCACTATGCACATCACTCTCTGCCATACTCGGGCTTCGGAGAAACAAGAGGGAGGATGGTGGCCAAGTGTGGAGTCAGCATCTTTCCGGCCAATACTGAGAACACTGTGCTGTTTCCTGGGATTGTTGGACTCATCTGCTGGCTGATCTATACAAGGGCTTGGCTGCAGGACTGCACGGTCCGTCCCCCCGCCCCTGAGTGGGGGATGCCTCGTGGCGGATGCCTTGGCAGTGACTGCAGAGGCAGGAGTGGGCAGATACTGGGGAGGCATCACAGGGTGCTTACTTGGAGGACAGTGCAAGGGGGCAGAGAGGGGGCTGGTGAAGCATGCTGCAGGAATGTGACAACCAGCGTTTATTGGCTGAGAACTCTGTCTACAGATGAGCCAGGAGCCGAGGCACAAAGATGGAAGAGCTGGTGGTGAGGAAACCTTTCCCCCCACGCCATGCCCTTCACTCTTGGGAGTGTGAAGCTGCTGTCCCTTTGCATGGGAGAGGGACCTCACAGCATGAGCAAAGGCCAAGCATGTGGGGCAGGAGGCAGCTACAGACAGGGGACAAGTATGCCATGGTGCCCAGCCCTTACTAGTAGAGCCCTGTGCAGTTACATTTGTATCCATAACCACATCCATATCCTCAAAAACGTGCCAGGGGTACCCTTATCTGCAGATGCAGATGCCTGCGGATATAAGGTGGATATCTGTGGATTTGCAGGGCTCTACTTACTGGCAAACCTCCTCATCCCTCCCACGCCCCCGCGCTAGCCGCCAGATCTGACTCAGGGGAACCCTTGCACGGGAAGGGCTACTCTGCACAAGTTACCTTGGCCAAGCGGGGCCTAGCTCTGCAAGAGGAGCGTTGGGGCCTGTCCTCGGTGCTGCCTGCCCGCAGCTGTGCAGGTGCCACCCTGCACCCGTGCTCGGGTAGCTGTGCCCCCGGGAGTTGGCCCGACCACGGCTCTAGCATGGGAGCTTGCAGCAGCTCCTGCTTTGTGGTCAGTTCTAGCAAACATAATGAAATGGGCCAAAGCCAGTAGCAGCGTGCCAGGGCCAGAGCCTGGGCACTGTGCTCCTGGTGAAGAGGGCTGGGAGTTGCATGCGGGACAACTAGCCAAGGGGAGGTTGCCAAGCCAAACAGTAGCGGACGCGTAGGAACTTGCTGGCAAACCTGAGAGAGAGAAACCTGGTGCAGGTTCTTCTGCACCCACTTGAGGGTGTGTTAGGAGTATTGCTCTGCTCCTGGGCTCTCTCTGGAAACACTATGTCCGTGTCTCTGCTTATCCCATTCCCTTGTGTTCATGGAACTGGCTGGCACAAGCAAGCAGGGAACCCACAGCCATGCTAAGGGCAGGGGGTGGCCAGTAAGAACAGTGTAGGGGTGTGAGACAGCAAGAGCAACTCAGGCAGGCCTAGGTAGGGAGACACCCTGAAAAAGGGTGAGAGAAAAGCCGGCGTTAGTGGAGAGCGCTAGGAAGCAGCAGGAGCGAGTCAGCAGTGACATGGCTGGGGCCAGCAGAGCCTCCTTCCCACAACCCACAGGAGGATGCCAAGTCAGGGTATTATTTAGCATGGCATTACACTGTCAAGAGAGGAAAAGCCAGACCTTGGAAACTAGCACCTCCTGCTTCAGCATTGGCCCAGGCCAGAACAAACCTGCGCTGCAGCCAGGGGCCATGGCAGGATGGTCACAGGTGGAACAAGCTTGGAGGCCTCAGTCAATCAGTGATGGGGAAGGGGTCCTTTCCTCCATCTTGTCCATTGGGTTCAGCACTACCTCTGCCCTTCCCCTGCGCCTTCCTCCCTCCCCCTTGGCTTTCCTTGCTGGGTTATTGAATATGCAAGTGTCTCTCTCTGACACCATCTCTGATCCCTTAATCCAGCTGCCCTGGTAATTCCGCAGCCCCAAATCAGCTCAGATCTCTCTGCAGACGTCAGCCTCCTGCCTCAAGAGTTGGTTTTTCTTCCCTGCCTCCCCCCGCCCCGCCCCTGCCTCCCGCTGTTTCTGCCCTGTGCGTCTCTGCATTGGAAGAGGGCTGGGCTTTAGCCACAAAGATTTTTAGCAATAGCCTTAGTGAGCATCCCTCAAAAAAAAAGAAGAGTGAAGACAGGATTCTGAATCTTAAGTAACTAAGATGCATTTTTCTCTTGTTTCTGGCAGCTCCCTCTATCCGTGCCCCCTCTGGAGAATGGGAATGTCTCCTTAGTCGCAGCAGAGGGCACTCCTCCAAGGCTGGGGCTAAGAGACATTAGTGACAGCAGAGGGGGAGGGGGCAGTGTCAGTGGGGATGTCAGCAGAGGGAGCTCCTGCCTGGAGAGTAGGAGATGGGTATGCAGGGCCAGAGAAGGGGGACTGAAAATGACTCTCTGGCAGCAGCAGGGATTATCTCCCAAGTGTGGGGTGTGCTGGCAGCCCCTGAGAAGAGGGGACACCAGGCTGGAGAAAGGAGGATGCTGGCTTGAGGTCAGTAGGGGGCCCAATTCTCTGGCTCAGGATGAGTCTCAGGGCTTGATGTTGGGGGAGGGAAGGGGGACAGAAATGTTTCCCTGCTACTAGCAGGGGGTGCTCTCCCCACAGTGGGGTAAGGCAGCTATTGAGTGTTTCTCCTCACCCTAGCGCAGGTGGCTAGATTCTTTAACCAGCCTGGGCAGGAAATAGTTTGCTCTCCTTCTCTGACAGTAGGTGCCACGATAGCAGAAATGAAAAAATAATAATAATGCAGCACCATGCTGTCCCCTCCACAGTGGGGTGCAGCTCTGTGCACCTGTCCCATGCCACGTCCAGGAGCTACCTTTTGCCAGAGGGCTCTTGACAGCCCTCTCCCGCTCTGGGCCAACACGCCCCTCTGCTCTCACATGGGTGTCCGGCACTCACAATTCCCGCTTCTAAACGTCCCTCTCTGAGCCCTGCTTGCGAAGGCCACGTTGTCCCCAACCCTCGCCTGCGTTGAGACGAGGGAATTATTTTCGGAACGAGAGCAGTTATACAACCCATGAATTATTTATTGTTTTGCATCAAGGAAAAAACCCCATTTAGATGGGATTCTTATTTATTTATCATCAGCGGGTGCGTGCCCGCGTGCGTGTGTATTGTGCGATTTCCGTTCTCTGCGCTGGCAGCCGAAGTTTCTTGGGGTTGGGTTGACTTGGGTTGTGTTTTCTTATGCTTTGGAGTTTTAAGCCGATCATAATAAAGCCACGTCCCTCCCTCTGTTCTCTCCCCCCCCTCCCCCCACACCAGACTGTGATTCTATTACATAACGAAACCCAAGTACCCTTCTGGCTATCACTGATACAAGATTATGTTGCAAGGGTTCCCTTTGCCAAGGCTTATCAGCGTAGCAGGCAATACCGCCTCCCCCCTGTCCACCTGCAACGCTCCCTGTTCTGCTTTTCCCTGTCCCCCAGAAACCAACAAACCTAGCCGTCGTCTTCTGTATTTCAAAGACCCCCCCGACTGATGCCTCCTCTTGTCTCTTGTGTGTTTCCTTTCCAGATTCCAGCAACAGATGGATCTCTTGCTTGCACGCTCGCTTTCTATGTTTTTGTTTTCAAGATGTTTGATCTGAAGTTCTGAAGTGTCTCAGAGGGGACCCAAGAAAGGGGGAGGAGGAGCAACCCAGGGAGCCCAGCGACAGAAGAGGAGTCACCTTATGGTGGTCACGGGGGAAGGCGGGGAGGGTGTGGGAGGGTGTTGTTCCTGAGCTTGAAGATTTGTTGGTTAATTTTTGTTTTGCTTTAAAGAGAAGCACAGATTTCTGTCCCTGCCCTTCTTGTCCGGGATTGGGAGCTGCAAGCAGGAGTGGATATTGCTCCCTGCTGCTCTGCGAAGGGAGGGACAAGAAAAATGTTGGTGAGGGCACCGGATAGAACTGAGGCGCCTGTGCTCTACTATCACTAAGCACCCAAGGAGTGTTGCCTCTTATCCCCTCCCTTTGCTCTCCAGAGGCTTGTTTCCTGTTCTTGCCCACGGAGGGGAGGTGGGGTGCCGCACCCGAACATGCTGCACCTGGGCTTGTGGGCGGCCGCCCTGATCTGCGTGTTCTCCCCCGGCACGGTGCATGGCGACTGCTGGCTGATTGAGGGGGACAAGGGTTACGTGTGGCTGGCCATCTGCAGCCAGAACCAGCCGCCCTATGAGACCATCCCCCAGCACATCAACAGCACGGTGCACGACCTGCGCCTGAATGAGAACAAGCTCAAGGTGGTGCTGTACTCCTCCCTCAACCGCTTCAGCAACCTCACCGACCTGAACCTGACCAAGAATGAGATCTCCTACATTGAGGACGGGGCCTTTCTGGGACAGGCCAACCTGCAGGTCCTGCAGTTGGGTTACAACAAGCTCACCAACCTGACGGAGGGCATGCTGCGGGGCATGGCCAGGCTGCAGTTCCTCTTCGTGCAGCACAACCTGATTGAGGTGGTCACGCCCACTGCCTTCTCCGAGTGCCCCAGCCTGATCAGCATCGACCTGTCCTCCAACCGGCTCAGCAGGCTGGAGGGGAACACCTTCACCAGCCTGAGCAACCTGATGGTGTGCGAGCTAGCTGGCAACCCCTTCAACTGCGACTGCAGCCTCTACAGTTTCCTCACCTGGCTGGTGGTCTTCAACAATGTCACCAAGAACTACGACCGGCTGCAGTGTGAGACGCCCCGGGAGTTTGCCGGCTACCCGCTTCTGATGCCTCGACCACACCATAACCGCAATGCCATCACCATCTTCCAATCCATGTGCCGGGGCGGCACCATCCCGTCCCTCTCAAGGATCAATCCCACCCCCTACACGCCCGACTCCCAGAGAGACCTGGATGAGAACTCAGGATTCAACCCTGGGGACTTCCTCTCCGTCGAACCTCCGGCCTCCTCCACCACTGACTCCTCATTCAACCCCAGCATCAAGCTGCACCATGTGACCATCAATTCAGCCACCCTCGTGGTGACGATCCCCTCACCCTTTAGCAAGATGTATGTGCTGGTCCAGTACAACAACAGCTACGTCTCCGATGTTACGACCCTAAAGAATAAGAAGGAATATGTCACCCTGAACAAGCTGAAGGCCCACACGGACTACACCTTCTGTGTGGCCTCCATTCGCAACTCCAAGCGCTACAACCACACCTGCCTGTCCTTCGCCACTAGGAGCAAGGGGAGGGAGGACCCAGTGCCCAATACCTCCACCACCACTCACTACATCATGACCATCTTGGGCTGCCTCTTTGGGATGGTCATCGTCCTGGGAGTGGTGTACTACTGCCTGAGGAAGCGAAGGATGCAGGAAGAGAAGCAGAAGTCCCTCAATGTCAAGAAGACCATCCTGGAGATGCGCTATGGCTCGGATATCGACACCAGCTCCATCGTCCACTCTTCGCAGAAACTGGGCGAGCCGCCCGTCATCCCTGTCTCACGGATGTCCTCCATCCCTTCCATGATTGGGGAGAAGCTGCCCCCTTCCAAGTCAATCGAGGCTGGGATGGAGACTCCCAAAGTTACCACCAAGGGCAACTACATTGAGGTGCGGACGGGTGGTGGGGATGGGCTGGAGCGATCCCAGCGGGATGACGATCTGCGTGAGCTTGACAATGGCCAAGGCTCGGCAGCTGAGATCTCCACCATTGCCAAGGAGGTGGACAAGGTCAACCAGATCATCAACAACTGCATCGATGCCCTCAAGTTGGACACGGCCTCCTTCCTAGGAGGAGGGGAGCGGTGTCGATTCAGACATGGCCTACGAGTGCCAGTCCATCCCCGCCGGCTCCTCAGGAGGGCTGGAGCGGCCCGGCTTCCTGTCGCCGCCCTACAAGGAGAGCTCCCACCACCCCTTACAGCGCCAGCTGAGCGCAGACGCGGCTGTGGCCAGGAAGACCTGCAGCGTCTCATCCAGCGGCTCCATCAAGAGTGCCAAGGTCTTCAGCCTGGATGTGCCCGACCACCCGCCAATGAGCAAGTCGGATTCCAAGTACATCGAAAAAGGCAGCCCACTCAACAGCCCCCTGGATCGTCTTCCCCTGGTGTCCCCGGGCGCCATCCACCACCTGGAGGTAAAACCTTCCTACCATTGCAGCGAGCACCGACATTCTTTCCCGGCCCTGTACTATGAGGAGAGCGCCGACACCCTGAGCCAGCGGGTGTCATTCCTTAAGCCGCTCTCTCGCTCCAAGCGGGACTCCACGTACTCCCAGCTCTCCCCCAGACACTACTTCTCGGGCTACTCTTCCAGCCCCGAGTACTCCTCCGAGAGCACTCACAAGATCTGGGAGCGCTTCCGGCCTTACAAGAAGCACCACCGGGAGGAGGTTTACATGGCGGCTGGCCATGCCCTGCGGAAGAAAGTCCAGTTTGCCAAGGACGAGGATCTGCACGACATCCTGGATTACTGGAAAGGAGTCTCTGCTCAGCAGAAATTGTGACTCTCTTTAAAAGGAAAGAAAAAAATCCAACAACCACCAACAAAAGAACCACTTGACTGTGATCAAAAACCGAACAGCCCCCTCTTCCCTCAACAAAAATGAACTGAGAACTGTTTCTTAAAAAGTTTACAAAAAAAAAAAAGAAAGAAAGCAAACAAAAAACAAACTCCTGCAATGAATTGTCTTTCCTGTGTTACGGGGACCACTCTTCCTCCTGCAGCTGGTTGGGAGGAGCCACCTGCTTTGACACTGTGGTAATGACGCTGGGGGCTAGTGGGAGGGAAGGATGAAGAAGGGGGATAGGCATGCGAGGGGGGCAGAGAAGGATGCTAACCAGGCCTAGACTAAACCACTAACCATTGCTTTTATGTTCCTGTTGTTATTTTGTTCCAGATTGGGGGGAGGGGAAGTTAAGGTTGGGAGTGGGGCTTCTGTTTGTTCCCTTGAGGGGGCAGCCCCAACCATGCATTCTTATCAAGTGAAAATGGGGGACGTCACAAAGCAGAGAGCCCCTCCTTGGCATTTTGTGGGATCAGGGGTCTTCAAGGCTTCCTCCCACCTCCCCAAGACATGTGGGGCTTGTATAGACTCTAGCATGTAACTGGAGGCTTTCTCTCCTTTTCCTCCACCATGGACTCCAGTCGGGTTTCCTGAACCTGGGGGTGTGTCTCCTGGCTCATGACTGCATCAGCCTCCCTCGTTCACTGAGGAAAGGGACGTAGGGCGCGCAGCACGGGGCTCTTCCCAACGGTGTATTTTGGAAGAGGGGTCACCCGCTTTCTCAGGCCCTGGGAATCTCCTGCCCCCACCTCCAGCCAAACAGTCCAGTTGTCTTCCAGGAAATGCTGGGGAGCATGTTCTCTGGCATGGCAAAGTGGGGCTTGCTAATGGCAGGGTGAGGGGGGAGCGAGGAAGAAGGTGGGAGTTCCCGACTGCGCTGAGATCTGAAGGGTTCCCCTCTCACCCCTTCTGTCCCGCCCTGTCCCCGAGCTGGGCAGGGGCATGTATCTCCCACTTCTTTCAGTTGTGCTGCAAATTCTGCACCCCCCTGTCCCTTGCATTTCGGGGTGGGGGGGGATCAGACCCTTGAGGAAGGTCTAGGGGAGGAATAAGAATCACAGGGTGCTCCTATGCCTCCTCCCACCCAGCTAGACCAGAGCAGGGACCCCTCTCCTGGGGGGAGGGGCGTTTGTAGAACGAGTGGATGTAACCATTTCCCATTACACTGGAAGTGTGAAAGGGCTGGGTCTGGATAGGACCGTGGGTGGGGCCTGTATTCCCCATGAATGGGGCACATGTGCCTCCCATGGAGAGGAGAGAGCACCGGACTTGGAGAAGAGGGGGTAAAATATGGGAAGGAGGGAGAGAGTGGGGAATGGCCAGGGGAAATAGGGTACAGCCCAGGAGATTGGTTCTGATTCTAGGAGGGGGGTGCCCCCTCAGGGAGGGGGTGATTTCCTGGGCCCTCCCTTTGTGGGCCCTGCCATGGTCATGGCGTCAGAGTGGGAGGGTTGTTAGCTCCTGGACTGAGCTCTCTCACTGTCCTCTGCAAAGCTCCAACAGGCCTTCTCCTCCCCTGTTCGGCTGGTCCTCTGGGTGCCACTCGCCACGGTGCCCACCCATCTAAGGGAATCCTCAATGGGCCTGCAAACCCCGTGTGCCCTGCCCACTCCCCTCCCAGCATTGCTCCCCTGGACTCGGGCCCTAGCTCCCCACCAACTGGGGAGAGACGGGCCGGGGTCCTACAGCCCACTGCCCTTCCTTCCCCACCCCTGTCTCAGAACACCCCAACAAAGCACAATGTTTGGCACCCACCAGATCCATGGCTCTTTCCTCTGGTGGGGGAGCCTGCCTGCGGGGACGCTGTTTCCTGTGCGACTGGCCACCCCCTTCCCTGATCTTTGACAATCTTTCCCTTTTCTCAGATGGGAGGAGGGCTGAGGCCTCCCCTCCCTTTCCTCTAACACTGTCTGAACCTGTCATTGCTGGGGGGAGGCCCCATTGTGGCTGGGCCAAGCCTGGGAGGGGCCATTTCCCTCTGAGGAGCTTCTCAGAGCCCAGGAGGATGGTCAGTGGCACTGACAGGGATGCAGGGAGAGGGGCAGTTGAGACAAGAGTTCAGCACATGGGTCTCTCTCCACAGCAGCCATTGGGCACAGCCTGGATCCTCTTAGAAGGGGCTGGTTAGTATGAACAGATTCTTGTAGGCAGTGTTGTTGTAGCTGTGTGGGTCCCGGGCTCTGAGAGAGACAAAGTGGGTGAGGTAATAGCTTTTATTTAGCACTTCTCTCTCACCAAGAGAAGCTGGTCCTGTAAAACTATTACCTCACCCACCTTGTCTGTCAAACAGATTCTCTGCTCTCAGTGGGCAACAGCACCATCCGGTGGCTGGTGGGTAAATCCCAGGGGTTTATTCCCTACCGAGATCCTAGGGAAGGGGGTATAGTGGCAATGGAATGTCCTAAGGAAGGGATCTTGGGGCACATTCCCTAGGACGGTTTTAAATACCCTAATGCAACCCAAGTCTCCTGTTGCCTCTGACCCCCCTGCTTGTCAGTGTGCTTCCTGCATTGCGAGCTGCTTTGCCATATGTTGATCCCAGCTGTAACACAGCCCCTCCTTCTCTTCTCAAGATGGAGCAGTGAGGAGAAGGGTGCATGGGGATCGAGGCTTCAGAATGCCTCCAGGGGCTCATAAAAAAAGGGAGCCAGCAGATGACAGGAAGGAGTTAGATCGCGCCGAGTCCCCTCATGGCAGGAAAGGGTGAGAGCCTGCTGGAGAGTGAAGGGGGACTGCGTTCTCTGTATGCCCCATCATGTTTTCTTCCCTTCCCCTCTCAATGGTACTGCCCAGGGCCCAGTAAATCCCATAAGCTGTTCCACATTTGGGGAGTATGGGTTGGATTGAGGGGTTATACTTTACCAGGATCTCAGCTCCTGTTCTACCCCTAAGGGGAAGAAAGGAGGCAGAGGACTAGGGTGAAGGGGTGGGGGCCTGCCAGTAGTCTCTTGGAAGGAGAAACTCCTGTTGCCTGAGCTGGGGGTGTAGGGAGGTTAGAAGGGGTGAGCAACCCAAGCACCTTCCTCCCTACAGTGACCCCCAGCCTCGGGGCAGGGGGGGTGGAAGTTTGCACAAGAGGACTGTTCTGTGGGGATGGGAGGGGGAGCAGCCCTCCCCTCCTTCCCTCCTCTGGCTGGCAAATGGGAACGACAGCCTGTGAAGTACACATGCGCCGTGGCTGAAACGAGCAGATCTAACCTTATCTTTGCATGATGATTTGACTGTATTTTTCTGAGCAAACACCTGTTGTGTATGTGCCAGTTTGTCGAGATTTAACCCTCTCCCTGGTCTCTCCCTCCCTACTCTCACCCTGTTGTGATTTGATCTGAGACGTACGATTTTTGGAGGGAGCAGATGCCAAAGAGAACCCAAGCCCGGTGCCCCAGCTGAACAATGCCTCCGCCCTTCAGACTGCTCCTCTCCAGTCCGCTCCTCCCCTCCCCCCTGCAAATTTCCTAGCTACTGTTTAGGGAAGTGGTTACATCCCAGTGGGTGTGATAGGCCTGGCCCTGCAGCCCTTGCTCACTCTTGTGGCCAATTTAACCCTTCTCCCTCCAGCCCCCACTGTTGTCAGTAGAGCCACTTGCATGCGCAAGGCCTTCTGGGAAGACCCCTGCCATCTGCTCCAGCCTGAACCCTCTGTCAGTGGAGAGACAGAGCCTTGATGTGTGGTGACAGGGGGCGCCCCAGCTTTGAGGACACCTCTGATGTCTTTGGGCCTGCTTTCTGAAGTCAATGGAAAGACTCCTGCTGACTTGAGTGGGCTTTGGAGAGGAATTTGTCCATTTCCATTCCCCCTCAGATAGTTGGCAGGGAGTGTGGTGAGAGGGCTGCTCAGAGATTCCTGCCCTGTCTCCTGTTCCTGGACCTCCAGAGGCCATGAAGCCATGCAGAAGAAAGGGTTTCCTTGGGGTGATTCAGAACCTGAAGCTTATGGCTAGTTTCTGGCTTTGTTTCTGTGCTGGAGCAAACCCAGGATTCATTGCAGGGAGGACAGGAATCACCTTCGTTCAGCTGGAAGGAGCAGAGCTGGATTCCTGTGGAATGGACTCTGACCCCTAAGTGATTGCTGTTCCACTTGCTAGCTTCCACCCCCACTTGTGCTAGAGTGCTCATTTCTCGCTGCCCTGCGCCCTGTGTCGTACAATTCCTCCTGAGGCAGGTGTGAAATATTCATGAACAACAAATGAAAATTAATGTCAAGAAATCCTGGCTGAGGCGGTGGCCGTGTGTTTGCAATGCTAATCAGAGCCCATGCCCGCCAGAGCCGCTCTGAGGCAGCTCGCAAGGAGAAGGGGCACCAGGGAGTAGGGGTGGACAGCAGAGAGCGAGAGGAGGAAAGAGGTCAGAGAGGAGCGAGGGATGGGATGAGACAGAGAAAAGAGGGGATGGCAGGGGAGGGTGGCAGAGCAGGAGGTGGGGGAGTCAGACAAATGGAGAGGAGGTGGCAGAGAGAGAAAAGAGCAGTGCTGCTGGTGAGGAGGAAGCTGGTGGGGGAAGCCGAGAAGAGCAGGGAAGAAGCGTGCAGTTGCCAGAGCGGGGAGAAGTGGCGTGGTGGAGGGGGAGGGGTGACACTATAAGGAGGGAGAGCAGAGAAGGCAGGGCAAAGATGTAGAGGTGGATTTTGGGAAGAGGTGCCAGCCGGTGAGAGGAAGCAGCAGGACTGATGGAGATTAGGGAACAAAGCGGGAAGAGGGGTTGGAGGAGCAGTTGGGGGGTCTGAGAGGTGGCAGGGGAGGATGGGAGGACAGCGGAGTAGGACCAAGGAGGCTGGGCCAATAGGCTGGCTCTGTCCCCTCTCTGTGGGTACCAAGCCACTTCCTAGTAGTGCTGGGCACAGGCAGCAGCATGACAGAGAGCTGGCAGTTAGAGGGCCAAATTCCAAGCGCTCGCCACTGGAAGGCCAGCCCAGTCGAACCATGACTAGGAACATAGGCAGTAGGGACCAAGTGCTAGCACGCGCCTGCTCCATGGACTCCTTTGTTGATGGAGATCCTCCTGGAGTGACTCCCATCTGGAATCTGCCCAGTGCAGCCCCCACAGCCTCAGCCTGGGATGCAGGGCTGCATAGCTCAGCATGGGGAATGCACAGCGAGTCCTGCTACCCAACATGAGGCTCCTTAGGGTGGCCAACTTGCGTGTGCTACAGGAAGCTGCCCATATTTGTAGGACATCCCGCCTTGGCCCGTAGCATCCCACGTATCTGGTAACAGGCTCCTCGCTCTAGCAGAGGAAGGTTTAACATGATCCAATGGCTGGAAGTGGACACTAGACCAGTGTTTCTCAACCAGTGGTACGAGTGCCCTTAGGGGTACTCAAGAGAAGTCCGGGAGGGGAACGTCAACACAACTGAAATTTGGAGAAAACTGAATTTTGTTTTAAGTTTTACAGCGCTTTATTATTTTTGTACTTTTTACTTCCAAAAATTCCAACACCCACATGGCTACAATTAAATTGTTTAAACAAATCTGTTGCAATGGTAGAAAACATTTTTTGTGTCTGAAAACTGTAGGTACTGGGGGTACTTATAATTTTTTTTAAAGGGGGTACTTCATAAAAAAAGGTTGAGAAACACTGCACTAGACCAGTTGGGACTGGAAAGAAGATGTACATTTTTGATGGGGCAATTAACCATTAAGCCAACTTAGCAAGGGCCCTGCTGGATTCTCTGTTAGCAGGAATTAGTTGGGGGGAAGTTCTGTGGCCTGCGGTAGAAGGAGAGCAGGCTAGGTGATCAGAGGGGGGCCCTTCTGGCTTGGGACTCTGTTTCTGTTAGGCACTGGGCTCTGCGGGGTTGGACTGGAGAATGCTGGCCTCTTCCCTTCTCCTCCCAGCAGGTTTCTGGCGTTTTATCCTGGTAGGGAAGAGTAGAGGCTTGACACATTGAAGTGTCCTTGTGGCACTGGCCTGTCCCTTGCCCCCAACAGATCACCTGCCCCCACATAGCCAGAGGCTGTCTCTGTACTGCTTCCCTCTGCCCCACAGGGGGGAGAGGGGAAGCTCTGTGCTGCTCCTCCTGACCCTCTCCAGGTGGGATGCCTCCCTTTCCTTTCTCTGGAAGGGATGAATTTCCCCTTGTTCTCTGCTCCCTCCTTCCTCCCATCAGGCCACACCATGGTAGGGATGCCTGGCCTTTGCCACCATGCCCCCACCCCACATGAGGCCTTGCTCTCAGTGAGCCCTACTCTGGAGATCCCACTCTTCCTCTGCCTGTGGATACACTAACCAGAGGTCTGGTTGTGAGGGGTGGGGTCAATCCAGCCCTCCCCCTCCCCAATGGCTCTACCATCAGAGCACTAGAGGGGCAGAGAGCCAGTAATTCCCTCTCCAGTGCCCATCCCATGCACTCCTTGAATGTAATGCAGATCCGGAGGCAGCTGCCCGGATTGGTTCCTCGCCAGCCACTCCTGTCCCTTCTCCTGTAATGACCCCGTGACCTTGGTTCTGTATGGACACTTCTGGTTTTTATTTTTATCCCCTTCCCCCCTTGTTTTAAACTGAATGGCACGAAATCGTTTTTCCTCAACTCGGAGATTCCTGTATGGAGAAAATCAATTTCTATATTTGCAATAAATTTCTTATTAAAAAAAAAAGCAAACAAAAAACAAACAAAACAAAATGAGAAAGGCTGCGTCTGAGTCTGTTTGTCTCTTGCCTCTCTTGGCCTCCCCCCGCAGCCCACCAGGAAGGGTTCCCTGGGGCAGGATGGAGTTGGGAAGCGGTGCGTCCTGGGATGGGGATGTGATCAGAGGACACTGCTGAGAAAGTTGAGATTGGGGGAAAGGGGAGCAGAGCAAGATGAATGGCTGAATTCTCAGCCGTGCTCAGCACCAGCAGATTCTATGGAGAACAAAGACATACCCATATTGCCCTGCGTCTCTGATGTTGCCCCTACCTGCCCCGTGTAGTCACTGCCTCTTTCTCCAAGTCAACCCCATTTCCCTCCCCCATCCTCCCTATGTCTTGTTGGCACCATCCTATCTCCCAGAAGCCTGGTCCTTTCTAGTTCACTCCTCACTTATTTGCCCCACCCCCTGCAACTTTGCACCTTTGCTTTCCTTGCAGACTCCCTCCTGCTGTGTTCCATGACCAATTTCTCCAAGGTCTGTGTGTTCTCCAGGGCTTCTCATATGATTCTTATGCATGTAGATTTGATTGCACACATGTAATGGCATCTTTTGAGCTGCCTCCCCTTCCTATATGTGCCAGCAAAAGCAAACACACCAGCCCTCAGATGCAGAGTTTACAATTTGCGGTGTGGCAGGAAGGTGGCCCAAACATGCTTTCTGCTCCTCCAGATCTCAGGACAGATGGGGATGGACACCAACCCAACCTAACACAGACCACCTTGGGGGTGCTCTAAGGGTATGTGTACACTAGTCCCCTAGTTCGAACTAGGGTGGCTAATTTAGGCATTCAAACTTGCAAATGAAGCCCCGGATTTAAATATCCCGGGCTTCATTTGCATGTTCCCTGGCAGGTGCCATTTTTAAATCCCCTTAGTTCAAACTGACTGCCCGCGGCTACATGTGGCAGTCAGAAGTTAATCCGAACTAAATCCTTAGTTCGGATTAACTGTTACACCTCATTGCAGGAGGAGTAACAGTTAATCCGAACTAAGGATTTAGTTCGGATTAACTTCTGACTGCCGCGTGTAGCCGCGGGCAGTCAGTTCAAACGAAGGGGATTTAAAAATGGCACCCGCCCGGGTACATGCAAATGAAGCCCGGGATATTTAAATCCCGGGCTTCATTTGCAAGTTTGAATGCCTACATTAGCCACCCTAGTTCAAACTAGGGGGCTAGTGTAGACATACCCTAAGTTATGCCGTTTGCAGCACGCTACTACACTAACGGTGTTATGAGCTCTTCTCCAACCCCTTGCTCCCCAGATATGTTCCTTTCCGGTCCTAATACAGCCCTGCAGGGAGAAGGGTACTATGACCACACCAGCTGTGACTCATTCAGGAATTCCGCTGGCTGCTTTGCTGAGAATTCAGCTCACTATATTCCTCTGAACAGGTCAAACCTCCCATGCCCGGCACCCTCAGGACCTGAGTGGCCCTGAACTACAGAATTTGCTGGACAAGGGGAGGTCAAGGCTCCCTACCTGGGTGTAGGACTCTGCTGTCCACTGGGGCTGTGCTCTGTGATGCCTGCCCTGCTGTGTCCATCCCCACACAGCACCAGCCCCAGACAGGGTCCGCCCTGCTGCCTCCAGACCCGCTTGGGGCTGTGCCCCCCACAGTGCCGGCCTGCCTCGTGTGCCCAGCTGCTGGTCCCGCTGACTCCAGCCCTGGTTGGGGCTGCGCTCCCCCACTGTGCCAGCCCCAATGGAGGCTTTTCCCCACTGCCTCCATCCCCAGGTGGGGCTGCGCTCCTGGCCGTCAGCCCTGGCCAGGGCTGTGCTCCCCACCATGCCGCCCCACTGGGGTTGCGCTCCCCACAGCCAGCCCAGCCTGGGCTGCGCTTCTGAACCTGGCCCGCTGGCGCTCTCTGGTCCTGCTGGACATGGATGTTGCCGGACCAGAGAGTTCTGGATTTTAGAGGTTCAACCTGTACATGTTGCAATACACAGGCCAGGCCTGGGACGACTGATTGGGCATGGGAGGGACTGGGAGGACATAGGTAGGCCTGGATGTAATGGAGGCCTAAGCTATTGCCAGTGCCCTGGATTCTGCTTCACTCTGGAGCTGGGGAGAGTCATGGCTGTTAAACTATGCCACTGGGGAAGGGGTTCATGAATTAAATACAGCCATTAACAACCCAGTCAGTACAGTACCCCCATGCCATTTATTTTGAGATGAGATTTGATTTCATTCATGCGAGTAGCCCCACATTTCAGTGGTGGATCTGCCACAGTTTGGGTAAGCATAGCCCGGGGAGGCCGGCCCTTTAAGGTGGGATGAAGCTGAGCCCCACCTGTGTTGCCACCCACTCTCCTCCCCAGGTGGGGAAAATGAAGGGGGGTCAGGTGCCCTAGGCAGGCCTGTGGGATGGGCAGCCCTGGGCACATACTGGCTCAAGCTATGGGCAAAGCTAGTGATGCTGCAGGAGCAAATAGGCTCCTGTAGGAGATCCTGGGCTCGCAGGAGAAAGCTCTTTGCCTGTTGCTCTGTCTTGTGAACTGGCCTCCAAGCCATGGTCCTATTGGAAATGGGGAGGTGGGCAGGCTTGACCCCCACCCCAGCCTATGGGGAGCCTCCAGGCCATTGTGGCAGGTAGGCAGAATGCAGTGTGGCCATCTCTCTGGGTGTTTTTTACTTCCCACCCATGACAGGGCCTGGGCAGGGGTTGTGACCAGGCTGGGATGGTAAGGGAAGCTCCAGCCCCCTGGGGAATGTGAGCTCTCTGCCTGCCAGCTGGGACTGAGCAATGGATGAGAATTGATGCAGGCAGAGCCTTGTGACTCTTCCCTGCCCCTCAGCACCCCAATGCTCTCAAGGCAGGAGGGAGGGCAAAGCAGGAAGAGTATGAGTTCTGCAGCTCAGGCGGGCTGGGATCTGTTCCTTCCTCCTCTCAGAGAGTTTCCCCACTTTCCTCTCTCCCTGCAGCCTCCAGCCAGGAAAGAGTCTTGTTTCTGAATGCCTTAGGCTGGTCTGGCACCTGGACTGGAGTGGTCCTGAACAAGGGAATTTGTGGGACCAGGGGAGGTCAGGCATCTGGGCTCTCCTGGGGCTCGCCTCCTGGCTGCTGCCCTGGGAGAACCTAGAGGCCTGACCTCCTCTGGCTCACCTGCCTGGCTCTGCTCCCGGTTGCGTCCAGAACACGCACATTGAAGGTGGGGAAGGTAACAGGAGGGCGTGTGGGATGGTGCGTTGAGGCAGTGGAGATGGTGACTCTTGCTAAATGAGCCACCTTGAATCCTCTGAGAAGGCATTAGTGTGGTGTCTAGCCTGCAGGCAGCAGTAGGCAAGGAGCATGACCAAGCCTGGTCGACGCTGCCTTGGGAAATGACTCAAAGGCAGTCTCACTTTTTCAATAATGAAGCCAAAGAAAACCCTACCAAAAATCAACAAGCCCCGCCTTCCAGGCTGTATCTCTGTAGAGCTCGCCCAAAGGGGGAGCGTTAAGAATTCACGGCAGCTCCTGCACCCAATTTTCCAGCCCAGCGCCTTGTGCGGCTTGTCTCACTCTGCATTCAAAGGGAGAGGAAACGGAGCTGCTGCCCTGAGCACAGGGGAGGGATGTCCGAATAACGCTGCTGAGCCAGAGCTGGGGACATCTCTCCAGGCGACCAAGAAGTGCGGGTGCGGGGAAGCTGGTTCGAGGGTGTTTGTTGCCCTCGGTAAGCAGGGGGGAAGGCACTTTTCCAGCCCATAGTCACCCACACATAGTTATTGAGCATTTTCCCAGGCCTTCTATTGTGCTGCACGAGGCTTCTGCCTGTTTGGCTCAGCCTGGGGAGGAGAGACATGCAGAGACCAAGGGGCTCCTTTGTAATCATGGGTCCAAGCCACAGCCCACATGGTGGCAAGTGAGGACCAGATGCACAGCAGCTGTGAGGGGGCTGGGGGCTTAATGCTGAGGAGGGGGTTGCTGCAGTACTTACTAAAGACATCTGAACCCAAGGCATTGATTTGCCAGGGCAAAGGGGATGGGGGTGGACTCAGAGGATGGTTGTGGGACATGAGGAGGCTGCATCACTGTATAGTGCTGTGTTTCCCAGCAGGCTGTGGGTCAGGAAGCTGGAGTGGGGCTTGAGAGTTTTGCACATCTCAAGCACCTTCCATCAAAGGAGCTCACTGGACCAAATTCAGATCCAGCTTTAGCAAACCACCCCATTAAAGTCACTAAGCTGCTCCTATTTACCCCAATCCAAACAAGGCCCATTAACTGCTTCAGCCCCACAGTGCCCTGTGAGGTAGAGAAATAACATTACAGATGGGGAAACTGAGGCACAGAGCAGTGACGTGACTTCCCCCCAGATCACCCAATGGGGTCAGTAGCAGACAGTCAGAGTCCTTTGTTCTAAACACTACCTCATTCAGAAGAGCGGTGGGTCTGCTCTCCAGCTTCTAGTCAAGCTGCTACACAGCACCCATCACCATATCTGCACACCTTCTAGCTGAACTTGAGTAGTAGCTGTTGTGCACGACGCCTCCTGATTCCATTCCAGCCCTCTCCTGGGGGGAAGGATCACAAAGAGGCTCCACATCCCTTCAGAAAGGAGCCCAGGAAAATGGTCACAGCCTATGCAGCCTAGAGAGGAAGTGAGTTGCTGCCTCAGTTTACCTCAGCCTTGCTTCCTGGTTATTCTCTCCCGGCTGCCCATGTCTCCCATCTCTCTCATGCTCTGGAGTGGCAGCCAGGGAGATAATTGGTATTTGTGATGCCGTCTGCTGAGCACTCTGCGGCAGGAGCTGCCAGAGCGAAGCTGTGATTTAGATAATTAGGGCTAATTACAGGCTTCTGGGGGCTCTGTTGCCACACAGGCTCGGTGAAGATAATAGCCCCTCCTTTCAGGACCATCTGGGGAAATGGAGCAGGAGGAAGGGGGGCACTGAAGAAGTGAAGCTGATGGCACCGGAGTGGGGTTTGTGGAAAGGGTTCTGCGTCCTTCTCCATGTGGGGTGGACAAAGTGGGGAGGGGCAAACTGCTGCTGACCTCTGGATATCAGAGAGGCCCTGTCATATGCAAGCAGGATGGACACAATGTGACCTGTACTGGGCATGCAGATCAGGTCAGGCATGGGCGAGAGTGGTCAAGGGATGGTTCTCACAGCAGGGATATCTCTGGGTGATGGAAGTTCTAACAAAGGGCTCCCTAGCCAAAGGGAAGCAGGGATCCATGGGGCTCACTAGCCAAAAGGAAGCAGGGATCCATGGGGCTCGCTAGCCAAAGGGGCAGGGATCCATGGGGCTCACTAGCTATTTGGCTGCAGGGAGCTCATTGAAATCCTCCCAAGAAAGCAAGCAGTGTGGCCAGATAGAGGAATCCATCAGGCTAGTCAGTCTGAGAAAGCTGATCAGCACCTCCCTCCCCAAAGCACATGGCGTGGCGAGCTGTGGCCCATCTTGTATGTGCATGGGGAGGGGGCCTTCACCCCTTCTGTGCACACTTAGGCAGAAAGTTTGGAAAGGGGGTTGGAGATGCAAACAGCCATGCCTGGCCCCTCCTCTCTACTCCCTCTTCTCCCCCTGCCACGCTCACCCTTGCGGCTAGTAAAAGGTGGGAGGGCAACGCCCCTAGTCCTGTTCCAGTGCCCCTGGTGGGCAGGTGCTGCTCCTCCTCTGCATCATTGCAGTAAGGACATTCCCTGAAGCGGGCACCACATCTCCCGGCACATGCCTGCCAGACGGTCGCTGTGGCTCCGGTGAGCGAGGCCAGACCGGGCACCTCTGCAGAATGTTAATGCTGGGCTGGCAGAGGAGAGGGGGTGGGGTGAGGAAGGTAAAGGGGGAGGGGATGTTCTACCTCCCACCTGGCCGTGCTGATGCGGAGCGCTGACGGATGGCTCTGACCTTGGCGAGGAGGCTGCAGGCAGCTCAGTCTCTGCCACCACGGGGAGCTGAGCTGGGCATGGAGTTGCAGAGAGAAAGTGCTTGAACAAGGGGAAATAAAGCTCGACTCGGCAGCCACCTTGGGAACCGCTGAAACGTCCAGGTGACCTCTGAGGCCTGTGAGCAGCACAGAGCCTGCCATGCTAACCACTGTGACATTGGTCCTGCCCCCCAGCCCCACACAGACTGCAACGGGCTGCAGTGCCTAGCACTTAGCATTTACTTCTACTGTAATCTTGACCAGATGGTCTGGGATGGGTGGGGACTGATCACCCAACCCCACTAGCCTGCTGCTGGACTAACTTGTAAGACAGGGTGAAGACTAAGCTACCTGAAGCCGCTAGCCTGCTGGACTGTGAGGGTGGCCCAGCTGTCTTCCTCACACCGCTTCTTCTCTCTGAACAATACCTACTACTAAAGAGCTGGGAATGTGTCAAAGATACAGCCCTGTTCAGATCAGCCACCCTGAATTAAGAGCCCAGATAATGGGATGGGGCAGCAAAATTAAGATTCTGGTAGCTCCCATGTGGCTGTGTCTACACACATTGCGTAGCTTCTTTTGAGAGAGTCTATTTTGAAATTTGGCACTGTCTACACAGCGAAATACAGCGCTAGTCCAACAAGTCCCTTAATCCTCGTGGGACGAGGTTTACCGGGGCATCAGAATAGTGCGCCTGTTATTTCGATTGCATTTTGAAATAACAGGCGTGCTGTTAGATGCGGAAAATGCTATTTTGGGATACCGGCCATATCCCGAAATAGTGCTGCTGTCTAGACGTACCCGCAGAGATGTTGGCTCAGAACAGAGGTATAACAGTCCCGCTCTGTAAGGCCCTGGGCTGGCCGCTGCTGGGATTTTGTAGGCTGTGCTGGGCCCAGGAAGATCTCAGCAGACTGAAAAGCACTCAGAAGAACTGCTACAGAAACTAGAAGGACTGATGCAGGTTCATAGGGATAGCTCAGCCCCGCAACAACTAGGGGCAGGAAATGGTAAGAGGCAGCGACAAGTATGTCAAGGGCACAAGCATTGATGAGCCACAGGAGTTATTTAGGTTGGTGAAACCTCCCAGGGTGTGAACTAGAAGTACTGGGATGAAATGAAGAAACGGCCGATTAAGGCCGAGTGGCAGAAAATCTTCCTAAGGGGGCAATGCATTAAGCTGTGCATTAGATTCCCAAAGGGAGGGGTGGAAACATGATCACTTGGGATATTTAAAACTAGAGTGGGACACGCACACTCTGGCTCTCCCCTCCCTCTGCTGGAGACTAGGATGGAGACTGGATGATCTCACAGGTTTTTTGTGTTCTATCTGGGGGCATCAGGTGTACTCTGGGCTACAGCAGGAGGGCTCCTGGGGATTTGCCCCTCCTCCTACAGTTACTCCAGCCTCCAGGACGTATTTCCCAATCATCTGTGAAATTCACCCCCTGGCAGCCATGAAAAGTGAGCTGGGCTCCCACCCCTCACCGTGATGCACTTCCGTTGATGCAGCGCTGTTGTGCAGACACATGGCTTCACCGGCAATGTATTTTGTACCGAACGCACGTGCGAGGTTTAGTCGCATCGACTGGATTGCAGTGAGGTAAGTGATGCCAGTGCGACTGCTGAATATAGGTAAGCCCTGTGATTTCTCTGAGCCTTCTCATCAGCATCTGTAGCATGCCACCTTTCCTGCCTGTGTTTGGGGTCTTTGTGCACTGACATAGCTATGCCAATGCAACTGGCATAAGGTGGAGCTTGCACAAGTGTAATGCTCTGTCTGCCTCTAGTGGTTGGGCCACGCCCACTGGCTGATGCCTGGGAGCTAACAGAGCTAGTCATTCTAGCTCTGGCCCCAGAGTCTTGCACTTTCAGAGATCCTAGGTTCAACACTCACTGCACAACAGACCGTGGGATTGTGTTAGATACCAGTTTGCTTTTCCCTGTAAAGTTACTGGGGACAATTGTACCCGAATTGTTGCTCCAGTTGTAGTTGTACTTCGTTAATGAAATTACACTGGTACAACCAGCTGAGCTGACAGGTATGTTGTTGTGGCTCCGAGCTCGGAAAGGGATTTGTGCAGGTGGGTCCCCTCCTGTCACTTTCTCTTCTAACTAGTTGCTGTCCAGTGCCTGCCTTCAGAGGAGGGATGGGAACATTTCTCCTTCCCCCAGCACTGAATGGTAAATGCAGCTCCGCCCAGCCCATGTTCAGAACCAAATAGTAGGAAATATTCATGACCCAGATTGTTAATTCCCCAAAAGATTTTCAAGTGCTAAATTGGTTGTGCCTAATGAGATGGGGAATTTGCATGGGGAAGAGGGAGAGTTTGTGTGCATCTGTGGGGGGAGGGGCGGCAGTCCACACCCCCTGCCAAATTTTTGCCCTTCCCAGGTGAATTTTTTAGAGCACCAGGCCTGTCGCACATGGCAAACAACCTGCAACAGCCACACACAACTGCCTGGCTGAAAGCAATTTGAGCCACATTCCCACATGGAGTCCCCCCCGGCCACGTGCTATAGTGTGGAGGACACATGCTACTTACAATAGTAGGGCCCTGATTTTCCTGGACGTGACAGCTGACAGATTGCTTCACCAGTCACTGAACTAACAAGAGGTGATGCCATTTTAGGGTTGGTTTGGTGAGCAGGGAAGACCTCATAGAAGAGCTGGTTGTAGAGGGCAGCCTTGGTTTGAGTGATCAGGAGCTAATTCAGTTTAAATTAAAAGGAAAGATAAACAAAAATAGATCTGCAACAAAATGTCCTTGATTTCCAAAGGGCTAACTTAAAAACGATGACGGGAATTAGTTAGGGAAGAGGACTAGACTGAAGAACTCAAGGAGTTTAAGGTGGAGGAGGCTCAGAATTACTTTGTCAAAATTGCAGAGGCTGTCTGAAGCCTGCATCCCAAGCCCAGGGCAAAACTATGCAGGGAGAGGCTGCAGACCAAGCTGGACTAGCAAGCACCTCACACTGGCAATTAAGAGAAAGCAGAAACTCTACAAGGAATGAAGGCAGGGAAAGCTGCCTCTTGGAGGTCAGAAAATGTAGGGGTAAAGTGAGACCTGCCAAATGCCAAGCAAAGTTGGACCTTGCAAAGAGAATTAAAATCATCAGTAAAATGGTTCTATAGCCATAAAAATAAGAAAACAAAGACGTGGGAGTGCTTAGTACTGAGGATGGGGTGGAGGTTAAAGGTTATTTAAGCATGACCCAACACCTAAACACATATTTTGCCTTAGCTTTCTACTACATCTGAGGTGGAGGCCAATCTCAAAAAGGGACTCAATCAGGGGGCCTGGATGATTTTGATCCAAGAATAGTAAAGGAACTGGCACATGAAATTGCAAGCCCAATAGTGAGGATTTGTAATAAATCTGTAAACTTGGGGACCACGCCCTATGAATGGAGAATTGCTAATATAGTAACTATTTTTAGGGGGGGGGGAAGAGAGGGGGTATGTTCCAGGAAACTATAGACCTGTTAGTTTGGCTTCAATTGTATACAAGGTCTTAGAACAAATTTTGAAAGAGAAAGTAGTTAGGAATATAGAAGTGAACAGTAATTGGGATAAAATACAACATGGTTTTACAAAAGTAGATCATGACAGACCAACCTGGTCTCCTCCTTTGAGAAGATAATTGATGTTTTTAGACAAAGGAAATGCAGTACATGTAATCTACCTGGGTTTTACTAAGGCATTTGATACAGTTTCATGTGAGAAATTGTTAGTTAAATTGGAAAAGATGGGGATTAATAGGAGAATTGAAAGCTGGATAAGGAACTGGTTAAAGGGAATACAACATGTTATACTGAAAGATGAACTGTCAGTCTGGCAGGAGATTATTAGTGGAATTCCTCAGGGGCAGGTCATAGGACCAATCTTATTTAACAGTGTTATTACTGACCTTTGCATAAAAAGTAAAAGTGTTCTAATAAAAGTTGAGGATGACACAAAGCTGAGAAAACAACAAGGAGTCCTGTGGCATGGAGACTAACAGATTTATTAGGGCATACGTTTTCATGGGTAAAACCAAGGTATTGCTAATATGGAGGAAGACCAGAATATCATGCAAGAAAATCCGGATGATTTTGTAGATTGGAGTAATAGAAATGAGATTAAATTTACTAGGGCAGAATTCAGGTTATGCATTTAGGAACTCACAATAAGATTTTTTGCTATAAGCTAGGAATGTATCAGTTGGAAGCAAGAGAGGAGGAGAAAGACCCTGGCTGTATTGGTTGATCACAGGATGCCTTTAGCTGTCAATGTGATATGGCTGTGAAAAAGGCTAATGCAGTCCTCAGATGCATTAGGCAAGGTATTATTAGTAGGGATACACAATTGCTAGTGCCATTATACAAAGCACTGGTGACACCTGATCGGAATTATATGGGCAGTTCTGGTCTCCCATCTTTAAGAATGATGAATTCAAACTAGAACAGGATCAGGGAAGGGCTACTAGGCTGATCAAAGGAATGGAAACCCTACCTTACAAAAGGAGATTCAAAGAGCTTGGATTGTTTAGCCTAACCAAATGAAAACTAAGAGTAGAGACGACTGTTCTCTCAAAATATGTTGGTGAGATAAATCCCCGGGAGGGAGAGAAGTTATTTGAGTTAAATGCTAATGCAGACATAAGAACAAATACATATAAAATGGCCATTGACAAGTTTAGGCTCAACATTAGTAGAAGGTTTTGAACCCATAAAGGAGTGAAGTTGTGGAATAGCTTCCCAAGGGGAGCAGTGGGGGCAAAACCAAAACCAAACCCTAAGTGGCTTCTAAGCTGAGCTTGATAAGTTTATGGAGGGGGTGGTAGGATGGGGCTGCTTACAATAGTGTACAGCCCATTGGCAACTGCTGTAGCAAAAGGCCCTAATGACCAGAGATGGGACACTAGATGCGGAGGGCTTTGAGCTACTACAGAGAATTCTTTGTCAGGTATCTGCCTGATGGATCTTGCCCATATGCTCAGCCGCCAACTAATCACAATATTTGGTTCAGGAAGCAATTTTCCTCTGGTAGAGATCTTGGGGGACTTTTCACCTTGCTCTCCAGAATTAGACATGGGTCACTTGCCAGTTTAAACTATTGTAAACAGTGAATTCTGTTACTTGGAATCTGTATTCTAGTTTAAATTAATTATTACTCAAAGTTCTGTATGAATATGCCCTGTAAGAAATCTATTTGTCAAAACATTCCCGAATCTTTTTTTATTTTCTGTATTGTTACAGACATACTTGCTGACAGATATTTTGAAATAAATGACCAGAATAATTGAAATTGGTATGATTATATTATATTATTTTGACAAATAAGATATATGGAATTTTGAAATGTACATAGAATTTTTAATTTTTGGGGGGGGGGCACATCCCCCTGAGATGTGTTTGGGACTTGGGAGTGGCTGTCAGCCAGAAATACTGCCCATCAGGGGATGAGAACCCACTAACCTGACAATGTGGGGGACAATGTGTTCCCTGGCTGAGTGGGGGTCTGTATTTTTTTTTACAGTCAACGGTACAGACAAAGTCCCCTTCCCCACCCTTAGACAATAATGCTATCGGAATTACAGCTAAGCAGGATCAAGTATCTGCAAAAATACAATGTCTGCTTAAGGGCAAGAGCAGTAAAAAAAAAAAAAAAATCCACAACACCAATATGTGCCTCTCTGTTCAGGGGTGATTCCTCTAGTCTGCTCTGCAGAGAGGAGCTATGTCCCAGCTCCCCCAGAAGTAAAGATTATTTACCCCTGCATAGACACTCTGAGTCGTGGCTCAAGGACACTTCCCCTTTCCGCTCCATCAAGCAGTCCCCCTGGTTATCGGGACTGGGACGTCTCTTGCCAAGAAAAGATACAGCTCTTTTTTTGGTCAGAAATTCAAAAGGCTGTGCCTTTTAGGGCCATCCTGGCAGCCATTAGCATTTAAAGAGCCAACGTGAGCAGCGCACTAGAAGGAGCTTGCCAAAGAGCAGAGAGAAATGCTGGGAGATATGGACACCTGGAGAGAGGTGAGCCTGGGGGTGCTTGCATGCCCTGAGCAGCATGTGTGTGCGTCCTGGCCTTGCACAGCTGCTTCTTGGCATAGAAACATTTTCTGGTAATGAAACGAGGCATCCCTCAAAATCCAGGAAGACATAGCACAGCAAACTGGGGGAAGAGGCCCGGGCCGGCCTTAGGGCAAAGTGAGAAGGCAGTTGCCTTGGGCTCTGTGTCTTCAGGGCCCCGCATGACCCGGCGCCCGCCCGGCTGCTCGCTTGCTGCCCTGGCTGGGAGCTGCCCGGCCACATGGTGCAGCCCACCACAACATACTGCCTTGGGCCCTGCAAGCTCTTTGGCCGGGCCTGGAAGAGGCCTCCAGCCCATTTCCTCTTAGCACTATCTCAAAAGTCACCTGCACACTGCCCCCATCCTTCAAGCCAGCTGGCTGGGCTGGACATTGGGGACCAGAAAGGGGTCAGAAGAGTCCTTCTCCTCCTCCTCTTCCTCCTCTTCTGATTCCGCCTTCCCAAAGAACATTGGGCTCTGGCTACACTATCCACATTGCTCATGAGGGGAATGGGCCCAGAAAGCATGGCTGGCATCCAATCAATCTGTCCTCTCAGGGTTGAGGGACAGGGCTGCTCTGGGCTGGACTCAGTTATCACCACAGCAGGCAGGATGCAGAGCAAAAGGGTTCACTGCATCCGAGGGAACTTCAGGCATGGAGCTGCCATCTAGCCCTGCACAATCCTGTTCCATAGAGATTGGTAGCTCATGGGCTTCCAAAGCCTCAGCCCTTTTAATAGCAGATGTAGGTGGATCTGCACCATCACTAGCCCACTCCTTCCCCCATCTTCAGCATCGGTCTTTGCTCCACAGAGAGGTGTTCCTCTGGCTATAGGATTCACTTCTGTCCCAGCAGAGACAACAGGATCATAATGGTGAGCACCTCTGGGGCAGTCGACTCCTGGACAGCAGATCTTGTAGGGTGACAGGAGAGCAAACATCCCAGTGGTGTAGGCGTAGGCTCTCTCCTGCTGGTTCCATGATGTCCCAGCTCCTTGCCCTCAATCCTGGGATCCCATATTCTCACCAAGGTTCCCAGAGCCAGCATTGAGCAGACAAGACCCTCTCAGTAGACCCAGTTCACCACACAGGACGGGCTGAGTAGTGGCAAACTTGGTATAACCCATTCCATCCACGTGGTGCTTCAGAACCAGGTTCTAGGGTTGCTCAGCATTTCTTACTGCCTGCGCCTGTGGTCAGAGGGACACGGCTTGCCTCACGTCTTGGCCATCCTAATGGCAGTACCCACCTGCCCAGCATGGGAGAGAGCCGATGGCAGGGTCTCATTGTAGGGGAAGGGGAGACGCTGCAAAGAATGATTTCAGTAGCAGGGGTGAAAGCTGGAATAAAAGGCTCATTGAGTCAGACCCCTTGCCAGCCATAACTTCACCTACACTCAGCAACACATCCTCCATGGAGCAGGGCCCAGCAGACGCACACCGAACCCCGTGACCCCACTGAAGTGGTCCCTTTTCAGCTCTCTGGGAAAAGGGGGGGAAGGGAAAAGACACCCCCCCACACTGCAGCAATGAAACTAGCAAGCAAACAGAATGCAGTCCAGCAGAGGGGAGATTCCCACACCTACCCAAGCTGGCTTCACTAGCACTCACAGTCCTCGGAGAGGGAGAGGCCTGCTCTGCACCCATGTGTGCAAGAGACAGACTGAAGGAGATGGCGGGGCCGGGGGCGGGGCGTCTCAACAGAGCCTGTTGCAATAATTCTTGCCAGTGCCCTGGCCTCAGAGGAGACGTGGGGATGGTGGCGGATGATGGGAGTTTGCGGGCAATGTGGTGGCCCAATGGCAAAGTGCTTGCCCTTTGTGAGCCTAGTCAGTTATGTCAGCGGTGGCTGGTGCAAAGCAGCAGCCTCGTTTTCCTACACATGGCTGCCCTGCGCTGGCACTTGCCTTCTGTCGCTGCCAGTGCTGCGTCAGAAAAAGCCAGGCTGGGGCGGCTGGGGAGACGGAGGTGGCAGGCTGACAGGACCCCACCCTCCTCAACTCCCCTCCCCCATGAGAGGGCAAGGGGATCAGAAGCCACGTCCTCTGGAGTGAGCAGCTGCTTTCTTGCTTGCAGGGCCAGTCTGGCTGCCTGCATGTGCGATTTGTGCACTTCCCCAGGGACCGGAGGAGGTGAACGGTTCTGCCTCTACCCCATCTAGCAGGGGCACCAGCTTGAGAGTCAGCTGTGAAGTGCCATCAATAGGGCTCCTGCCCTTTGCAAAATCAGCTTGGAGAAAGCCATGGAGGCCCAGGGTTAGAAAGTGGGGATGGCTTGCCCTTTGCCACCACTTGCTTGGCCATACCTCATCACTAAGCCAGCTCCCACTGCCTCGCCAGAGGGACCTGAGAGCAGGAGAGGCTGCCTGCTGTCAGCGCAGAGTTGCTCTGGCGAAGTCAAGCTGCACTTGTAATGAATCCACCAGGTGCAGGCAACAGACTCAGCTACTAATTGTCACATAGGGGAGCTGGGGACTGCAGATCTGGTCTCTGAGCTCCAGAAGCAGGAGCCTGAAGTACCTGAGCAGAAGGAAATGGCCCCTTACTAGCAGTGGTAACGGGTTCCCTATCTTCTCTATGGGCCAGCCACTTGCATGAGCTATCATATACACTTGGGGCGGTGGTCCCTCGAGATGCAGAGCTTGGGAAATGAGAGTGTCGCGCCTCCTGGGTGCTAGCCCAGATACGCTCGCTGAATCAGGGTGTGCTGCTAGCACCAGGGGAAAGGAGCCCTAGGGGAGAGTGCTGAGATCAGTGGCAGAACAGACGCATGCTGCAGCTGGCAGAGAAACACGTTTGCTGTGTGCTGACGGCTGGCATCACCTCTCCCGGCCCTGCGCTCCCCTGGCTTGTTTGATTTGGAGATGGAAGTTCCCGAGGAGTCAGAGAGAACAGAGATAAAGCTGCTGATGGACAGAGGTTACGTTCCAGGCGCTGATCTGTCCGCTGGAGCCTCTGCCGGCTCTGACAGCTTGTGGGAGGTTAGGGATTCGAGGCTGGCATGCCGAGGCTCATTAGTCTTGGTCAGGGTTTCGAGATGGATTCTCCCCAAGCCAGGGAAGAGAAAAACAAAAAGTGAAGGGAAAACAAAGATGGCTCTAGCTGTACTCTCACAGCCACGGTGACAAATGCCCCCAGGGCAGCCTGCAGTGACCCGGCGTGCTGGGCAGTGCAAGCCTAAAGATGTGAACGACACCTTCAAAATGGGAGAAAGTACCAGTGTGTAACATCATCAGCATGAGACATTAAGGAGGCAGGATGATGTCATCCCCCCACACTTGGAAATTGTGACATCATCTGTGTGAGTCCTTAAAGACACAGAATGACATCATCTCTGCAAGCCTCTATAGACATGGTCATTTCCTCTGTGCACGCTCCTCAGGCCCCAGAAGAACAGTCTCTGCAACCCATTAGGCACATCAGCAGCATGAGCTTTCATAGAGATGTGGGACTGGAAGGGCACATCTAGACTACATGGCTCTGTTGACGGAGCCATGTAGATTAGGGTTGTAGGCAAAGGGAAATGAAGCGGCGATTTAAATATTTGCTGCTTCATTTAAATTAAAATGGCTGCCGCGCTGTGCCGATCAGCTGTTTGTCGGCACAGCACTGTAGTCTGGATGCTCGGCGGTCGACATCAAAGGCATTTGTCGACCTCCCCATTATGCCTTGTGGGATGAGGTTTACCGGGGAGGTCGACAAATGCCTTTGATGTTGACCGCGGAGCGTCCAGACTACAGCGCTGAGCTGACAAACAGCTGATCGGTACAGCGTGGCAGCCATTTTAATTTAAATGAAGCGGCGATTATTTAAATCGCGGCTTCATTTCCCTTTGCCTACAACCCTAATCTACATGGCTCCGTCGACGGAGCCATGTAGTCTAGATGTGCCCGAAGAGACCTAAAGGTGTCACAAAGTCCAGCTCCCCAGGCTGTGGCAGGACCAGGTCCTGACCACTGATCACTGCTCCCTGAGCACAGTTTCTAAGACCAAGAAAGACACTGTCAGTGTCAAACTTTTAAAAGCTCTGGTGTCTCAAGTCTTTTAAAAAAAACACCAAGTGACATTTGCCATGTGAGCCTCTCAATGAGACACCAAATGACACCATCAATTTGCATAGAAACCTGCTCTACCCTAACACCTAGATGGGCCAACCTCATTGAAAGTCCCAAGGTGACAACCTCCCTGCAGGCCTTCCATGTAACTAACCAAATGGCACTACCGATATGCACAAGAGAAATACCCAGGGATGACGCCCTCGGGGAATGCAGACATTATGAATGAGAGTTGGCTAAGGGATTTAGACACCTGCCTGCTAATTTTAATGGGGGGGGGAGGGGGATGTCTCAGTGCCCTAGAATGGCTTTCCCCTTCTCAGCTTACAATAATCTGTTTGTATTCTGGTGGTGCTCGCACTGTGCCCTCCTGACCCGGAAGAAGATAGGGCTCCTGCCCTAAAGGGCTTACAACACAAAGTTGGTTTTAACTGAAAGATACATGTTGCCTGCGATAGGCTTGGGATCAGGCCATGACAGCCAGGTGTTCCTGAGTGTGTTGGGGCTGTACAAACCCTGCACCAGACAGGCAGGGGTTAAGGGGTGCTATGGGCTGGAGAGGCCTGGTTCAGTAGGAGGCAGGGCTGCGAGGAGTCCCCTAGCTCTTAGGGAGATCTGGGGAGGGCAGAGACTGCTACAGATGATCTGAGCTCCCTGAGAGAAAGGTGGCGGGGAGAGGGGGACTATAAACAATTTTCAAGGTACTCAGAGGATGTTGAGCTGGATTGAGACTTGCCCAAATTCCACCTGAAGGAAAAGAAGCTGCTGGCTCCTCGTGGACTGATTTGTTTCTCTTCCTCCCTCCCCCAAGCAACGTTCCCTCTAGTCTTTTCCATCCATATGCAGATTTTTTCCATCCATGTGTGTAATACATTTTTCAATGTGCTCCCAGGCATGTGTGAATGTGCACCCCCAGTAGAAACACAAAACCTAGCTGTGGGCACTCTGCTAGTCAGCTGTGTTACAGGGAACACCGGGATACACTGGCCCAACACCGCCACCAAAGCGATGAGGTTACATGTTAGTGCTATGCAATGTCAATCTTCGTCTATGGGAACGCTGCCCATGAAACCCAAGGGGAGAACAACGGGAGGAAGTGTGATTCAAAGGGGTCTGGGGCTCTGGTTGCCACTGCTGTGGCAGTGGCAGCTGGGGTGCCCCGGGCCCCTTTGAACTGTGGCTGGAGCACCGCACAGTGCGCGCTGGGCAATCCTTAGGGCTGCCTGGCGAGGCGGGAGGCACTGCGGTCCAGGCAGCACTGAGAGTTGGCTGCTCTCAACCCCACCCCCTTTGCCTGAAGCCCCACCTCTTCCAGGAGCACGGAGCAGGCCCCTTCCCCACCTTGCCCAAGGCAAGGAACAAAGCAAACGGAATGCAGCCGGGCAGAGCGGAGATCCCCACACATAGCGCCTCCCCAAGCTGATTTCACCTTTCTTTTTGGTACGCTCCAGAACCGCGCAGCCAGAAGGCTGAGTTCCCGCCCTTGGGCCAGTCATACTAGTTGCCCCATGTGGAGAGCTGGAGTAAGCACATGCCTCCTGTCACACCCCACGGGGTGACACAGAGAGTTTGGGGAGCACATACACATACCACCCTCTTTCTAGGGAGTGGAAAAGCAGGGAGCATGGATCAGCATTCATGCTGCACAACCCCATCCATACCCGAGCTGGGCACATCCAGCTAGCAGCTCAAATTCAGTGATGCCTCTTGCTCAGGCGCCACCTGAGCCATGTTGCACATACACTAAGACAGGGCTACTCAGCTTTGGAAGCCACAATGATACTCACAGCACATGCCGAGGGCCACATCTTAAGTGTGGTTGCATATATATGCAAATATATGCCAATAGTTTCTTTCACACTGACGGGCATGAATACAAAGATGGAGGCAAGACTACACAACACACAGGCCCCATTTAAATCAGTTCTGCTGATATTAATAACATGCAATATTTACTCGCTTCCTACCCATATGACAGCACTTTTAATGAGCAATGACAGTCCAGGAATTTAACTACTAAAATGCACATCAACAGAAGACCATTATATTGATTCCTTTTTTGTTTTGGCTCCCACCTGCGGGCTGCATATTGAGTCCCACATAAACCCAAACCGCTCTGCAGGCCACAAACAGACGGGCAGCAGGCCACACGCACTTCTTAGTGGAAGAACCCTCCTCATTTCTGGTCCAGGAGGAAGGGGGCAAACAAGCACTCAACCTAGCCACTTCCCTCTATTGCTGGGCTTTGGCTGGATCAGGCCATTTGGAGATCTGTGTAAAAAACCTGAGGGAGGCAACACACACCTTGTGGTTCTTGAAGATACCCACACCGCACAAATAGAGAGCAAAGAGCTGCCTATGGCTGGCCAGCAGTGGGGATAGGGGCGCTGTCACAGGCAAAACAGCTCAACTCCATCTGCAGTGGCCCAGTCACTGGGGAGCTGGCCTGCCTCACACATTGTTCTGCCCTAGGTCATAGCCCAGTTTGTTTGCTCACAGCCAGGCCAGGGGCCACCCTTGGAATGTCTCCCTGTGATTCCCACCCTTGTCTCCCCAGCCAGCACAAAGCCTCTTACTCCCTGGTCACGTTTCTATGCCCAGGACTTCCACTGGTATTGCCCATCCATCCCACTCAGCCACTGGGGCGAGGGAACAAACTGACAGGCACAGGAGGTGCCCTGCAGATGGAAAACAAGCCCCATCTCTCACGTCAAGAGGCGCCTCCAAACCTTCCTAATGAGATTCTCCTTGGGGCCCCTGTCAGCTCTGTCGTGGCGTGCAGACTGCTGACAGATAGATGTCAGGTCAGGAGAGGCTCTTCGCTGTTCTTCACCTTAATGAAACTGATCCTTTGGCAGGCTCTCTCCTCAAGCCCCCGGGCACCTATGGTCTAACATTGCCAGGCCGTGCTCCTAATTAGGGTCCTGCTCCTGCTCCTATTGCAGTAGGCACAGCAAAACTCCCGTTGACTTCATTGGGGCAGCATTTGGGGGGAGTGGAGAGAGGTGATTTGCTTGTCATCCTTCTCTACACTTGCCCGCCTCCTTCACCCACTGTCCTCTACCTAGCAAGAGAGGTGGATGGGCAGCTCAGGGTCTCTGATAGCTGTTTGAGCTAATCCTCCTCCCTCGTACGCACATGGATGGCACAGAGAGGAGAGAGGGCTGGTGGCTTCAGAAAAGAGAGGGACTCAAAGTCTCTGGCATAGTCATGTTTTGTTTCACTTGGGACTAGCTAAGTGAGAGGAATAAATGAAAGGATGGGCTAGACTAAGAGACAGAAGTGGTGACTATGGGAAGGAGAGAACCACACATGATAAGCATAACTAGGGTCTAAATGAGAGCCCAAGACAAGTACTTCAGCTGACATCTTGTTGGACTTTGCTACGTGGATGAATAAAACAGTCATTCGAGCCCTGCAGCAATCATTAAATACCTCTCCGGTCACTATCAAGCTGCTCTTCACAAAGGAGCCTACTCTTGCCCTGCCAATGTAGTTGTGTGTTGTCAGTGTGTGTATATGCAGCGCTGCCGCCTAGTGTTTGTGAGCATTGTGTTATACTAGAATGTGCTGTAATTATCTGCACTGTGTCATGGTTTGTGTTGTAGCATGTGTGAACTTGTGTTTACTTTCTGTGTCCTGCTGGTATACGTGTTTGTACTTGGTGTGCTGGCATTTGTGTTGCACCTGTGTGTGTTGTTTATTATGTGACAGCATGCTGAATATCAGGGGTATGGCTTGTTTTTTCTGGACATTAGCGCGGGGTGTTTGCATTGTGTGTGTTGGGTTTCAGAGTATGTTTGCTCTGAGTGTTGCGTTGGCACGTGTGCTTCCGTTCTGTCTGGGTGCTGAGTCTCGGGGTGTGTGCTGCAAGTGTGTGTGGATTGATGGTTAGTTGTGCTGATCTTTGTGCTGGGTTTCAGTGTGTATGTTTGCCGCATGACATACTGATGTATTTTTTGCACAGTGTTTGTAATGTGTAGATGGATTATACATTGTGTATGTATATGCTTTCTTTATGTCTAGGCCTCGGGTCTGCGTGTGTCTCCTTGCTGCATTGTTGGTGTGTGTTTGCTGCGAGTGTGGTGTTAGTGTCTGTGTTGTGTCTTATCAGGAAGCTATTAGAGCTGTTGGCTGCTGAAGTTACACAATGACTGAGTGATGCGGTGGGCCAGATTCTATGCTGGTCTCTGGCTGGCCGCAGCGTAGGTGAGAGGAACAGCAAGCCCTGACTCTCCAGATTTTTCCTGAAAATGAATTCTGGCTCCGAGATCAATTCTCTTCCCCATGAACTTTCCAAGCAACTTTCCTCTGAAGTATTGAGAGTGGATCTGTGGGGGGAAAGACAGAGAGAAGGGTTAGAGAGAAGGTGAGGGGGAGCAGCTGGTTCATGTTTCCCCTTCCTGTCTCAGAGGCATGGTCCCTTCATGCCATGCCAGTTTGTTATCTACTTCACTGCTTTCCCACTCTGCTCCGCTGCCTGTAGTAGGGCTGGGACTGTCTACCACTCCTACCCCTACGTGCTACCATTATTGCACTATCATGGGGAAGGGTCTCTCCTCTATGTCCCTCCCCAGTCCCACTCCTCTCCTTCAGCCCTGCCTCCTACTCTTCTCCTTTCCTCTCCAGCCCTTTCTCTGTGTGGATCCCTGTCTCAGACCCTGATACTGATTTGCTTCATCCCTGTGCTAGGAGCAGCAATGGGGTGGGGGACAGTACGGGGCAGAACAGCTTGAACGTATGCCTTGGAGCAGTGTGTAGGGGACAAATCACCATCTAGAGAGGCCTAGGGTGATACCAGAGGCAGTATTGCCAACCCAAAATGCTTAAAATTCATGACTCAGTCCCCTCCTGCAAGATTTTTTTTTCAAAAAAGGATTTGCTTAAAACCATGATATATTAAAAAGTAATAATACATCTGGGGTTCTTTATATTTCCCTTCCTGGTCTCTAAGCCTTTGCAGTGTGCACTGATCCCATTTTCAAGCTTTTTCTCTGCACATCAAACGGCTAGAAAAGGTCCTTTCATTCTGTACTGAAAGCTGTGAGTCTCACCTAATCACCTGGCGCTGGGTGCTGGGCTTCGGAGGAGAACAACAAAGATTGCGAATGTGTTACCATCTCCAGCACTGGCAACGCTGTGGATGGCAAATTAGACAGGAGTGCATGAGGCGAGAGAGCAGCACAATCAGTCGGCTGCCGTTTTGGGGCTGCCTGAGCAGAGGCGGCGTGGTCACAGAACAAGGAGCTGAGAGCCCCTCTCTAGAAGGCTCTGCATGGCTGGGCAACTCATTAACCGACCAGAGAGAAACTGGAGAGCAGTCAGGGAAGAGCAACAACACTGGGGATGGAGGGGGGGCTGATTTGTGAGGGATGATTAAGAGCTAAATATGTTTAGCACCACTAAGTGATGACTAAGAGCTTGTGTGATAGCCATCTATACATCGGAAGGAGGAGAACAGCAAGGAGAGGGGATTATTTAGGGCAGTGCATGGAGTAGGGGTATATGTAGGGAGTGAAACCATCTAGGCTGAAGGGCAGTAAGAACCACCTGCCAGAATGACCTGTTAGTCTGAGGAACAACAACGAGAGGCAGGGTGGGGCATTTAAAACCAGAAGGGACAAAATTGCTGTCGGGAACAATCATGAGCTGGGCCAAGAGAGAGGCTGGGACAGGTGGGAGGAGGGGGCAGGGACTGGACATGAGGACTGACTTGGTCCTCTCCATCTCAAAATGGTGACCTATCTTCTCTCTCTGTGTGTCCCTCCAAACCCCTTTTCACTGTATTCCTCTTCTTTGCTCTCGTTGTTTCAGTCTCCATTTCAATCTCTTTTTTATGGCCGTCCCTCTGCCCGTTCCTGTATCATTTCTTTGCTATGTCAATTTCATTTTTTTTCTCTTTGCTCTCTCTCTTGCCCTTCTCTCCCTGCTCTTTCCTCCGCCTTATGCCCCCCCCCTCGCCCTCTCTGTCTCAGCTGGTCGATCAGCGTTTCTGTGATTAAAGGTTCATTTTCCTTTCATTGTGTGGGTGACAAATCCTGACTCTCATAATCACTTGTGAAAAATCAAGGGAGAAACAAACAACTCCAAAGTCACCGAAATCGGTTCTGAGCTGCTTGAGGAGAGGCAGCCAACAGGGCTGGAGGGGCGGGTGTTCCTGGGGAGAGGAATCAGGACATGGTGGGACCCTGGATTCTGACACACTGAACAACCTGCAGTTTTTGTCATGGGGGCAAAGCTTCTGCCCAAGCAGGCAGGCTGGGATTTGGTGCCTGACTGAGCTCTGATTTGACCACCTGCATGCGAGCACAGATTTATAGCATGGAAGAGATGGGGGGTTTGATTCCTAGGGACTGCAGTATAGATGCTGATACTTGGGGAGACAGCCCAAGAGGGAGACCGTCTTGCCATAGGAAGAATGGAGTTCAATTTACAGGCAGTTGCCTCTAGATCCTGCTGCACTGGGAGGCTGAGGCTTGATTACCTGGGGCAGTCTGGACTGTACACAACCACCTTACATGAATCCACTCCTTCCCCCAATCCACTCTCCCTTTGATCAGCCTTTATTCCTTCAGCACGGCACTTCATCCACTGGCCAGGGGAAGTCCTCTCTGTCTAGAATTGCTTCAGGAAAGCCGCCATGCATGACATGGTATCTATCCCCCATGACTTTCTGCAAATGGAGGCCTTGTGGCTGTGGAATTGGGACTATTGGGCGACCAGGGCAGAGGAAAGGTGCCCTCCATGTCTTACTCCACAGTGCTTATCACGGGAGCAGTGCCAAGTAAGGCTACCTGTCTCTCACTGATGTGTCCTTCTGCCAGGGGAGAATGCAGCAATCAGAGCCAGGGTCAATCTTATACCGAGGGGCTCCTTTTGCCCTAAACATATGCTCCTCCCCCGCTAAATGTGAGTCTCTTCCCATGCTCTGTGGAATGATGGCTAAGCAACTGTGATGGATAGGGGAAGTGCTAGCCAGCACCTGATGACTAATGGGGTTAAACTCAGGTAGCTAGGGGTTAGGCAGAAAGCCAGGAAAGCCAATGGGACAGACTGTTGAAATTTAAATTCACCATAGAGACCTGGCTGCTGTTCCTTTGTGTGAGTTCTAAGTTAGCAGCTGGAGGAAAAAAGATGAAATAATCAAACAGAATTAACATGCCTACAAGAAATATTGGGCATGGGAATGGACTGGGCTTTGAAGTACGGACCAGTACAGATTGTGAGCAGAGGGAAAATGTATATTTAGTCATGATCAGGTTATTTTTATTTTTATTTTTGCTGTTTGGTTAAACTTCTCTGTGTGAAATCTCTGTGCCTCCCTCCCCCCATTCACTAGCTAAGCCATGCCAGAGATACCATTTTTTCACTGTTTTAATCTGCTCTTTTCTCAGTTGTTCTGTAACACCTAGCAACCAAGTATGCTTTATCAAGTATAGATTTTTGTTTTGTTAATAAAATCACCCTTTTAAGGGGATGATTTAATTCTTATGTCCTGGAAGGTAACAGGAGGTCTCAGTGGGTGCCTTCCTAGACTGAAGGGCCAGCTATCCAAATTGTAGTTTGTTTCCTGTGTTTCTTTTTCTTTTTTCAATCTCTCTTATGCTAAAAGAGCTTGGGGTACCCCTCGGGAAGAAATTCAGGTGTTTCTTCCTGGTTTTCAGGGTTTAATTCACTTGATAGTGGCAGCCTATCTCCCAATGCCTATCTCTATAGGCTCTGCTTACAAAAACAGGGAGTTTTTGTAAGCAGAGCCTATAGAGGCAAGGTATTTTAAGGTCTCTTGTGAGTCCCCACCTTCTGCACTTGGAGTGCCAGGGTGGGGAAACAGCCTTGATAGCAACTTTCTCATGTATGTAAAAAAAACCTGTCAATAGCTAGACTCCCTCCTTTCTCTTATAGGGGGAAGCAGAGAGGCCTCTCTCCAGCTCCAGGACTTACACTGCCAAAGGCTCAGGTGCAAATTTGCTGTAGCCAAGGGAAAAGGTGGTGAAGACTTTGTGAGACCCATTTCCCTAATGCCACAGTGGGGGCTTTCCTGCAGCTGTGCCTTTCCCCCTTGGATAGGACCGAAAGGAATGAGCAACTAATGACATGAGAAAGTATGAAAGACAAAGGCATATGACCGTCACACCCTGTTCCATGCAGTAAACTCCTGCTCCAGCACCATTAGCTGCAGGCAGGAGATGGGAGAAGAAGGAGCTAGAGAAAATGAGGGCTTGGGGGAGTGGGGGCAAAATGAGATGAGGAGAGGCTGAGAGGAGACAGGAGCTTAAAGGTAATTCTGGGAATGGGACCAGTGGTGCTGAAGAGCCCAGAGAGGGCACAACAGATTGTGGAGCTAGAAGAGAGTGGAGTGCCAGGGATTGGGCAAGAGTAGATGGACGGTGCAAAAGAGCTTTAGCACAGAGAACATTAGAGCCAGTTTCAAGGTGTCATGATCATGAGGGTTAGCCAGCAGCCTGGGGACTAAGGGGTTAACTATACCTAACTCAGGTAGAGTTAGGCAATAGGAATGTAGGTAGGAATTGCAAACTAGGACGAAGGAATTTTGGGGTTTCCCTCCTTAGTCTTTGAGTAGTTTTTTTTTCTCTCCAGCTATTGAAGGGGACATGATGTCTCCCTCTAAGAAAATACACTTCATGGTTTGTAAGTAGGATAAAGTTTAGATAAATCCATTAGGTTTTATTGTTTTATGGTTTGGGAAAGGGGATCTGGTCTGTGCATTTATAACTTGTTTTGGCTTTCCTTTGTAACTAAGTTCTAGGCCCATGGCAGAGTTTCTCCATGAGTATATTATTTTGTTACTGTTCCATCTAGTCATTATGCTTGCAACAGGAATATTGTGGTGATAATAAAAGTTCTTTCTCTTTTCTTTTTATTAACCTGGTATTGGTTAATTTTTGTGTCCTGGTTTGTACTTTAGGGGTGAGATTTCCCAAGTAGTCTCTCCCTGATTTCTTTAGCATATTTGGGTCGTGGCAGCGGAGATTTTATTCCCAAAATCTAGGTTGTTAAGATTTTGGGGGGAAGTTTTATACCAAAGCCTGGTAGATAAGGGTTTGGGATACTTTTGCTGGCCCCCACTTCTGCACTTATCATGCCAGAGTGGGGAAGGAGCCATGACATAAGGTCAGATGGTGAATGTGCTGTAGTGCTTGAGGAACCAAATTCTTTGGGGGTCCTCTAGACCAGTTGTTCTGAACCAAGGGTACACACACCCCTGGTGGTACACAGAGCTCTTCCAGGGCTACATCAGCTCATCCGGACTGTAAAGGATCTTCTCCTCATGTATCCCACCAAATATACACAGCCAGTCCAACTGGTTACAGGCCCTCTCAAGGCACCACCTAATCTTTAATCAGCAACAGACTCAGTGTGCCACGAGCAGTGACTGGGCCTGGCCTCTTTATCACCATTGGGACCTGTGGGGAAGGACTAATTATATTACTGAGGGATAAATATGTGCATTGGTGGCCACAGCTCCTGGGGCCATTAGCATGTTTGATGGCCCCCGGGGAGTTATTTAGAAATGCCAACACTGAATAACAGACTGGTGGAAGATAGGGGAGGCAGCAGCTGAGGTGGGGAAGGGTGAGGCCTAGCTGGATTGTCATAGTTACTAGAGCTGGCCAGCCCATGACCAGAGAAAGAGGGGAAGAGGGACAGGAGTAAGGGAGAGGGGGTCCAGTAGACGGATGTGCTGACCTAACCATAAGAGAGCAATGGAGACAATGCCCTGCCCCCCTCCGGAGATGATCTGCAGGCAGCGTGCCACCCCCAGACAGCACAGACTCAGCCAAGCAGGCTGCACTAATTGAATGGGGGCAAAGCTATCTGAGGGGTCTTGGGATGGGATTAGCTAGGCTGCCCTGGCTGTCTTGTTTTTGTTTGTTTCTGCAGCCTCCTTATTTCATTTGCTAGTGCTGCATTGATCTGGCTCGGAGAGAATTTCCATTTATATTGCAGCCTAGCAGAGTCCTCGCCAATGACACCAGGCCTCGCTCGCTGCCTCTGCTTGCTGCGTGTCTCCCTCCAGCCTTCTCTTTCTCTGTTTCTCCCCAACTCTCTGCTTAGCTCACTTACTCCGTCTCCTTCGTCTCCCTCTGCTGCCTCTCTCAGTCTCTGCATCCTTTGGCACGTCCTTCCACCTGTCTCTCCATCCTTCTGTCTGCTTCCCTCTGTCTCTCCCCCGCACGATCACTCAGTCTCTGCCTCTCCCTCCCTGCGCTCCCAATTAGCACAGCTCCCCTAGGTGCGCTCTCACCAGGTTCATCTGTGCAGCTGCTGCCTTGAGTGCAGCATGAGTGAAAGATCCAGGTTTCTCTTTAGACAGGTGCTCACTGCTGGGCTGATGCACCTTGATGCCACGCCTGTGAGCACCACGCCTCAGGCTTCCCCGCTGGCCAGCAGAACCTAGCTCATCACCCGCTCCCCGCACCCCACCGCCTTTTCTTTGGGGACATTTCAAGCACGTTCACCCCCTTCTCCCCATCTCCTGGTGCACGATCCATAGACTGAAACATGTCTCCTTGCCTCTCTTGAGGTGTTCTGGCTCACAGTGTGGCCTCATTAAACCATGGGCTGCCTGGGATGATGGGAACAGTGACACTCCCTCAGAGGGGACAGAGGGATGGGCTAGGTGGAGAAGAAGCCGAATCTCCCCTAGGGATGGCCCAAGATGTGCAGATACGGTGCTCACCCTGAATCTGCCTCCCCTAAACTGAATGGGGTCTCCGCCTGGCCTTCAGTGTTGTAAGGAGGTGTCGCCTTTTGGCCAGCGCCCTGGGCGGGATAGATGGAGAGCCATGTGTGCACAGGATTATACGGGACATATACCTCCAGGTTGTTGGGTCCTTCCTAGCCAGTCCCATAGCAACTGAACCCAGGTTCCATCATGAGCCATGAGAGACCCATTCATGGAGCCCATACAGGACTCATCACGGCCTCCCCGAGGCACCTCCCATTCCTAGTTGAAGAAACCCCTGCAGATTTTGCCAGCTTGTTGTTATTCCTTCTGGCATGTTTTGGCACTGTTGGCCCTCACCTGGATCCAACCACCCTCAGCTCCCCATCTCTCCCCTGATTCTTGTGCCAATTGCGATGTTTCACACACGTGGGGAAGGTAGCTGGGCTGTTGCCATGTGGTTGGGAAGCAGGGTGTTGCCCTCGTTAGGAGAAGAGAAAATATAGCACGGGGGGGGGCAGAGATGAAGAGAGGAAGAGACAGAAGCCACATGTTCTCACCATTGACTGGGGAACACGCTGGGCTTTGTGGGAAGGTGGAGGGGAGGTGCTTCTGATTCTCTCTTCATCAAAATTATGCCGGGGGTGGAGCAGGCAGCCCGAGCCCTGACATAAAGAGGAGCGAGCCAGCCTACGCCATCTGTGCGCAGCACCGATTGCACATGACCGAAGGGAAAGGGGAGGCACCCACTCGGAAAACTAGAGAGATTCCACACGCTGCAGTGCACGAGGCCTGATTGCAGCAGGGCCTCTGACAGCTGTGAGGATCACAAGGTATGGCAGTGGGGTCCCCACATGGAGCTTGCATATTGTGAACTAGAATGACTCCCACCCCAGTCAACACTCCTGCCTTTTTCCCTCCAGCAACCCCCAAGCCAGTGCTCCTGCCTTGTTCTCTCCAGCAACCCCCGCATAGCCAGCGATCCCTCCCCATAACCTCCAATGACCCCCCAGCCAGCACTCCTGCCCTGTTCCCTCCTCCAGCGGCTTCCCCAGCCAGTGCTCCTACCTCTTCTCTCCAGCAACCCCCCAACTCCTGCCAGTGTTCCTGCCCCATTCCCTCCAGCAATCCCCAGCCCGCAGCCAGTGTTCTGCTGAGTTTGGTTAAGGTGGTGTGGCCATTCAGCCCAGAGAAAGTCTGGGCTTGCGACACTGAACCCTGGCTCACACTGGAGTAAACCTCAGAAAGAGGAGGAAGGGATGAGGGCTGGGAGTAAGGATCAACATCGCTCCCAGCTCCCCCTTGAAGAAAGGCCTTTGCCCTCCTGTTGCTGCTGCACCACCTTCTGGGTAAGCAGCCTGCCCTTTAGGACTAAGAACATTCAGCTGCAGGTGTTGCCTGCAGCCATCACCAGGGGCAGGCTTAAACCCAGGAGGTCACTGCCAGCAGGTGATGCCAAAGGGGGCGAGCCAAAGGTTCTGTGGATCAGGAAGCCATCTGTCTGGCAATGTGGTATGTTTCCTCTTCTGGATGGGGTTGTACTTCCCCTGAAAGAACAGGTACACGGCTTGGGAGTCCTCCTGGATCCTTTTCTAACATTTGAGAATCAGATTTCCTCAGTGGCCAGGAGAGCTTTTGGGCAGCTTCAGCCAATCCGCCAGCTGCGACCCTTCCTGAATAAGAATGACCTGGCTACAGTGATTCATGCTCTTGTCACATCCTGACTGGACTACTGCAATGCGCTCTACATGGGGCTGCCTTTGAAGAGTCTTCAGAAACTTCCACTGGTCCAGAATGTGGCTGCTCGAGTTTTAACTAACACTCGCCATACAGAGCACATTAAGCCGGTGCTCTGGGAGCTGCGCCGGCTTCCACTATGTTGCCGGGCCCAATCAAGGTCCTGGTTATGAGCTATAAAGCCCTAAATGGGTTGGGACTGGGATATCTGAAGGACCATCTCCAAGGTATTTGTATGAAACTGCCTAGGGATTGAGGTTGGTTGGGGAGGCTCAGCTCTGTGTTCCTCCACTTATGGAGATAAGGCTGACATCTATGTGGAGCAGGGCCTTCTCAGCCTTTGCTCCCAGGCTATGGAATTCTCTCCCCTGGGAAATTCACCTGGCGCCAATGCTGGCATTGTTTTGGGGCCAGGCTAAAGCCACCCTTTTTACCTGTGCTTTTAGTGATGTGTGTGTGTCCCTCCTCCCGAGGTGTCTTAGCAGGTTTTATGCGTCCCTTGGGGTCTTGTAGTTTACTTTTTTATATATATTTCTGTTGTGTTTTAAAATTTTAAAAGTCTGGTCATCTAAAGAAGTGTTTTGTTAGTCTGTGAAGTGCTACTAGACTATTTGTTGTTTTTTAACTTTTTCCTGTTACAGACTAACTTGGCTACCCCTCTGAAGCTTTAAAATTTTTGTAAGCCACCTCGAATATTTTAAATAGAGAAGCAGGGTAAAAATATTTTAAATACATAAATAAACACTAGGTTGAGCATCCTGAAAACAAAGCAGAGGTGATGGTTCAAGTGTGTGCAGGGCTGGAATTTTGGATTCCTAGAAACCTCCAGAAAGCCAGGACTCCTGGACTCTTTCAAAGCAGCCAGTGGTAGGGCTATAGGCTCTTGTCAGAGCCTGTTTGACCCCAGGCCAGTGAGAGCAACTGTCATGGCTGTTTGACATGAGGCTTGCAGAGAAGATGTGCGGGCTAGAAAGGTAGCTTTGTTGCTGTCCTGTCTCACTGGCAGGGAGTATTCACATACAGGGGTATGGCCACACTGACATGGGGCTTGTCATTCCCAGCTCGAAGAGTTATGCCCACACTAGCTCTGATAGAGCTAGCCTGCTAAAAATGGGGGCATGGCTGCAGCAGCACACGTGTCGGGAAGACTAGCCACCCAAGCACGTACCCCATAGATCTATACATCCCAAGTCCTGCGTAGACATAACCCGAGTGGCTTGGTTTTGGCTTTGCGTACAGATGCACTGAGCTGTTCTGCACCCGAAGTCATCCCTCCGACAGATCAAACCGGAGGCAGCAGCTGTTTGAAGTCACCACTCCCCAGGCTGTCCCCATTTCCGCTCTTCCCCGTCCCTCCTTCCTAGCACTTTCTCCCCAGGCAGCAAACCCAGTCTGGTGGCCCCACTCCTCAGCACGGCCAGGGTTCAGAAATGCCACAGCACCACTCTGACCATATAAGCCTCTCATTAGGGTCCATTGCAGGAGGGAGGGAAGGGGCTGCCAATGCAGAGGCAGCAAAAATGTCTTTCAAGCCATCCGTCCCAAGGATGGTCTGACTGCCTCATCCTTCCTAGCTAGTGGCTGTGTACTGCAATTTGCTCTGTTTGGCCTGCACATCCAACGCGTGGATTGTGTCTATCCCAGCTAGCTTAAGACATGTGGCTCTAGGAGTCCTACATGGCTCTGACCTCTCCCACCACCGCCAGTTCCATCAGAACCTCAGGTGACATGCTGCCTCCCCCAGGGAAGGGTGGCAGGAGTGAGACAGGAGACAGGAGACGTATGTTGGTTCCTGTGTTCACTGATCTTCTCCCACTCTGTATTCCTGAGCCCCCAGATTTCTCCCCTTGTTCTGAGGCACAAAGGGCACGGGGACCAGGAGAATCTGGCCGCGTGCCCTTCTCTCACTCCTGCCACCCTTCCCTGGGGGAGGCAGCATGTCACCAATGAATCGGAGCCTGGCCCTGAGTGGTTCTGGCCAGTTGGGCTAGGTTTAATAGGACTTAAAGGAGACAGGCTTGGTAAGTGGTATTGACTTTCAGGGTATGTCTACACTACAGAGTTTTGTCAGAAAAACAGCCGTTTTTCTGACAAAACTTGAGGAACATCCACACTGCAATTGCATTCTTCTGCAAGTAAATCGAAAGAACAGAGCGGGGTTTTGTGGTATTGGTAAGGAAGAATGTCTTTTTGTGAAAGAGCTCTTTTACAAAAAGTCATGTGTGGACAGGGAAGAGGGAGAAGAGGGGAGAAGAAAAAGCACATGTGCCCTGGTGGCCATTCTGTCCATAGCCATCACAGCTTACATGCAAGAGAGCATCCAGGCAATCTGGATACTCTCTTTCAAAAAAGCGCATCGCTTTTTCGATGCGCTTTTGCAGTGTGGATGCTCTCTTGCGCAAGAAGTTTTTTTGGAAGATCTCTTCCAAAAAAAGCTTCTTGCACAAGAAACCTGTAGTCTAGATGTAGCCTGAGTGGGAGCTGAGTGCCTGAATCCTGTGGGCCCCTTTGGATTGCTCAGCCAGAGTGTCTCTTGGACACTGTCGAAGGTGTTGCGTTCACAAACCTCTCCTACTTGAAGGCGGTGGCTCATTTTTGAGACAACGTGTCCCATGTCCCACACACTTTTGGTTTCCCCCTCCGTGTTGATGTGGGAAAGGACTTACACCAGAAGTAGACAGTCCTGGAACAACGTGTCACTGACATGAAAGGAATGGACCCCACCATATGGCACATTTCCTGCATGGGCGACAGTGGTGTGTCCCTCAGGCTGGGCCCTTGGCATATGCCGTGGGTCTTGACAGGTGGAAAGCTGGAGGGCAGTGGGGATGGAGGCCCATCTGCATGCACTGGTGTGACACTCCCAGGGTTGTGAGGTACCTCATCACAAGCATGCAGCAGTCCTGTCTGCGCCTGCAGAAGCTCAGCTCCTTGAAACCACCATTCTCTGGCAAGACAAGCACTGCCTTCCTAGCCCCGCACACCTCACTCAGAGGACAGGCACGCCCCAGGCCCTGTATCCTTGGAGGAGTTCCTGCAGTGTGCAGACCCCTTCTCCACCAGACACTCAGAGACTTCCCAGGCCTGCAGTCCCCCAAGGGAGAACATACCCACTGTATGGATGGATTACAATCCAGCAGCAATGTTTTGCTTAATCCCCTGCACTGAAACATGTTTGTTACTAAACTTATTCTTCCTTTTGCAACAAAGTCAAGACTCAAAGATCCAGGGGAGCAGTGAGTCAGAATAATGGAAATGGAATAGTTCTATATAACACAAAACCATAATGTGCTTCCTAGAGTCTCAAATTAAGAGGCTCATCCATTGTCTAAAGTAGTTTATCTCAATCTCCTAGCATCTCCAACCAACGTAGCTGGGAGCCCTATTCCCTGAGCGCAAAAACGCTGCCCTTTTCACTTCCTCAGTCCAGGGTGAAGGGGGGGGGGGCTTTTGCCTTCCCCCTCTCTTCTCCAAAATGTTCAGTTTGACCAGTGTCAGGATGACTTCTGGAATTCTTTCTTCAATGAGCAGACTCCATATGGATATCACAGCCTTGTATTGACTTCATATGCAGGTAGGGCATCTACAGTGTTGGCTTCCAATGCATTATTTACATGTGAACCAAAGTGGACAGGTGAATACATTTGGCAGAAGTTTGTTAATTAGCCCTTTCAGACTTTACAAGGTATTTCCCTGTGTACATACACACACATGAGTTCTTACAGCATGCCAGGATATTCCCACCTGGCATGCTAGATCCCACCTAGCATTCCTTCTGGAGAAATACGATGAAATGGGGATGCCGGGTGTAGGGAGTTTGTCGGGTCTAACAGAAGTTGCTGTTATAGAACAGTGACCCCTTTGCCACTGTGGGGCTCTTAGGGTCACAACCAGCCTTTGTGAACCTTTGTTAAGCCAAAACAGCTCCCAGCTGAGACTGCCTGGCCACTACACTAAGCACTCTGGCCTGGATTCTCCGGTGTGTTAAGGCTACTCTGCTGGCACAAAGAAATCTTAAATCCATCAGTGGAGTCCCCCAGAAAAGTGGGTGTGGTCAGTCAAAGGGGCAAACCTGGAGCCCTGCTGCCAGAATATCCCTGGGGGTAAATTAGAGCTGCCGTGGGGGCTAGGTCAGCCCCTAATTTAAAGCCACCTCCCCGCCCCATCACATTAGCCTCTGGTTGTGGGGCAGTTCAGTTGGCCCAGAGAGTCAGGCGCTGGGAGCCCAGAGCATCCTATCTCGTGCTCCGACCCGTGCTTGGGAAGCGGGGCCTCGGTCTGCTGGAGAATGCGGGTGGCAGCTGCCAGATGAAGCTCAGGTCTGTGACTCCTGTGTGCCCAGAGGAGATGAGGAGGAAAATGTGATTAGTGATCTTGATTGCAAACCAGCTCTGCACCTGTGAGAACAATGGTGGAAGGGCTGTGGGGGATTTTGCGAAGGGGCCATTAACAGGGATGTGGGAGCAGAGGCTTATATTGAAAAACATACTACAGAGAAGAAGCTTGAAAATGAGGGTGAGGGTAAGTGAGGACTTCAGGGGGAGGCGATTGAGGAGCACTGGAAGAACAGGGAGTGGGGTGCAGGGCTAGAAGGTGGTGCTACCATGTAGGAAGAGAGGTGAATGGGCAGGGATGGGGGTGCAGTGGGGAGGGAGGTGAATAGGACTGAAATACCAGGTGACATTGCGGCTTCTTCTTGGTGACTTAGCCAGACCTGGGGAATAGGTAGAGCCTGAAAACTGCAGTGTCTGGTTCCAGATCAGAAGGACATGGAAACTACAAGGAAAATGGCATCCCCCATTATCAGAGAGCAATGCTAGAGTTTTCCCTGTAGGAATGTGGGGGCAGGGCGGGGGGGGGGGGGAATCTAATTAGGCACAAATCCCTGAATGAAATCTACCTCAGAGGAAGGATCCAAAGAGCCAGTGACATGCTCTAACTGAGGGTTACCCATTTGGGTCACACTGCCTGCAGTGGGCTCAACTCCTTCCTGGATGGGCCTCAACTCCCTTCATGTACATGCCTTCCATGGGGCACCCAGCTCTGGCCTGGGCTGGCCACTGCTGTGGGGAAGGGGCCCCGATGTCCTCCACATTACAGCTGGTGGGAAACCTTTGGACAAAATATTTGGGCTTTTAGGCAAGAAAATGCTGATTTTTTGCATCTGAATCTTATGAGGAAGAGTGTGTGTGTGTGTGTGTGTGTGTGTGTGAGAGAGAGAGAGAGTGAGTGAATTCCTCACTCAATGACATTTTGTGTTTGGTGCTGACACATTCCAGATGTAAAACTGCTGTTTTCTAGCATGAAGCAATGTTTAGATCAAAATGAAAGTGGAGTATAAGAAAAAAAGAATGTGTATAAATAGTAGCTACAGTCCAAGTGGAATGTTTTGAAATGTTCCACATGCTGTGGTTGACCTGAACTGAATTTCGCCCCCTGATTTTTGGTTTGCAAAACTGTTTGAGAGTCCAACATTTCAGCCTAGTCAAAACAGGAAAAAATGTCAAGACCTTGAGGATGTTTGTGTGATGGGACTGCCATACCACCCCGTCCCCCAAGCTGTACTCTACAGTGTCTTCACAAAGAGGCTGAGCTCTGCCCTGGACAGACCCCATGTTCCTTCCATGATGAGAAATGCCACGCACATTCAAGCCTGTCTCAGTGCAAGCTTCCCTGAGCCAGTGACAGGGCACTGAGGGAGGTGACATAGAAGCCCCTTCCCAGTGAGCCTTATGCCCTGTTTCTCCCTTTGCCCCTTCTTTCTTGAACTGTTCTGAAGATGAGTGTAACTCCTGCCTGGCCTCCTATTGCAGGCACTAACCTGGAGAGCATGTACTTCTTAATTACAGAGACAAGGCAGCGGTAGCAAAGAGAGGAAGCAGAATACAGCCAAGGCAGGGACTCTGTCATCTGCAAGGTCCCTGTATTCCCCATCAGCTCTTTCCAGATACCACCTCTCCTTCCACCATTAATCAATTTAACCTGATAATATGCAGAGATTTTAAGTGACTCGAGCACTAAATGCTCTGAGAGGTGCGAGATTTACGAGGTGATGCCTGGCAAAGCTGTTCTCCCAGCCAAGTCATGCTTCCCGCTGCCTTTCCTTTCTTTCTCAGGCTGTGGGACGCTGGGGAGGAGTACTCGGGTGTCTGGCGGGCCAAGTTGGGAAACGCGGGATGAGAAAGGGCCAGCAGCCATGCGGTCCATTCTTGGATTTGACAGGAGGGAAGGAGAGAGCAAGAGGAAGAGAGACGGCATGAAGGAGACTGCAGAGAAGGAATGTGTGTGGAGGATGGAGGCCTGAGGAGGGAGGATATTGTTGAAGAAAAAGGGGTTGGGTGAGAATGGAAAATATCTGCACTAAAAAAAATCTGACCTACCATTCTTCCTTCCCCTTCCCCTCCCCCTGTCCTTGTCTTCTTCCCCTCCATCCCTTCCTTGCCTCTCCCATTCCCCTCCCTTACATCTTCACTCTCTGCCCTTCCTTCCATCCCTCCCCCATTCCACTTTTCCATTACTGACAATGGTGGTTAGGAATGAGCCCCATGGCATCCCCTCAGATGGGGTTGACAGCGGTTTGGCTGCTGGTATAGACAGGCTACAAACCTTTGCATACACCCTCCTGCAGATATTGTGTAATCCTCAGTGGGGCTGAGCTTTTGCCAACTTTCTACTTCCTTGACCACTGGGAGCCAAAATGGCCGTTGGTGTAAAACGCTATTATGGGGTGGTTTGAAATTATGCCAGTTGCAGCCATCCCACAGGGATGACCAGCAGTCAACTCGAGTGCTATAGGACCTGGGCCTGTGACTTTCCTCTCCCTGACATCCTCTGTATATCCATTGAGGCTCAACCCTCAGCAGGCTCTGGCCCATAGATGCTGGGACTTTTCCTCCCTGGGGCATTTCTGCCTGCCTTTAATAACAGCAGTGTGCAGGCCAGGATGTTGAGAACGGCCGAGGTACCTGGCAGTCTGATAATAGGGCTCCCACTGTGGCTAGGGGGAGATGAATTGGAGATGGAAACAGTCGGGACTGTAGGGGCAGTGGTGGGAAAACCTACTGGAGACACAGACACTGCTGAAGAGCGGTGAAGGGATGAATCCCAGTGACCCCACCAGCTCAGATGTTGGCAGCATGCGGGCTGGGTGGATAGAGGGGTTCTGGGGGGAAAGAGAATGTAGGGTAAGGCTGGCAAGGAAGGGCTAAGGAGTGGGGGGGGGGGAGAAGTGAGGGACAGAGAACTAAGGGAAGGAGCTACAGTGTGCAAGGTGAGCAGTGACAGAGGGAGAGGTGGGGAGTTGGGATCCGTAGTGTGATGAGTGGGAGCATTTGCTTTTCTAATGCCTTGGCTTTCCTGATGGTTTCCTCTTAATTTGCTCTGCACTTGTCCCCTTGGATCCTAGTTCTGCCTGTGTCAGAGTCCTCCCCATTAGCCTGCTACTAGGTAACCAGTCTGTGGTGGAAACTAGACAAGCAGAAGCCCCCAACCACCCCTCGTAGAGCCCTGTCACAACCAATCAGCTTCCAGCCCCTGCCAGCTGCCCCTAGCGCCGGCTGTCCATGTGAGTTAAGCATCTCATCCTGAGCGGCTGAGAACTGCCAGAGCTGGCCTGTATCATTCACAGCATCCGTGAGCGCAGCACTGCTATCCAGACATCATCCGCCCTGCAGCTCCACGGGCACTCAGCTGGTACAGGAGAGGGGCCACACACACACACACACAGACACAGACACAGACACAGACACAGACACACACACACACCCCTGCCAACATATAAACATACACATGCACCAGCCCCAATTAACATATACTCCCACCCACATGACCCTACTATGTGCTGTCACAGATGTGCACATCCCCTTTCCGAAAGGCACATGCCCACCACACTAGTAGCCTAGAACATACATAACTCTCTAAAACATGCACACACAGACATGTACCCCCCCCAACACATGGGTGCACACATACTCCCAACACATGCACACACAGATGTGTATGCCCATCCAACACATGGGTGTACGTATGCCCAGTACATGTACACACAGGTGTGTACTCGCACAACACATGGGTGCATGCATACACACCAACACATGCACACACAGATGTATGTATCTTCCAACATGTGGGTGCATGCACACACCCAATGCATGGGCACACAGATGTGTGCACCCCAGCCCCATGCATGGACACAGCTGTGTACACATCTCTTAGTGCATGGACACAGATGTGTGTGATTTACATGCTCTGTGTTATGCCTTGGCCTTTAAGCAGTCCCCTTCAGTGTGCCGATCTCCAAGGAGGTCACACTGTTCCGTAAGGGTAGGTCATGCAGCTTCAATGCCCCATAGACTACTGAGCCTCCAGGCTGCAAGGCTCCTGTTTCACACTCTGAGCGCTGCCCAGTGAGTCCCACTGACCTGTGGTGATTCCAGGCGGCCTTTTCCAAACAGAGTAGGAGTTGTTAGTCAGCTGGAACACGCCACCAGGAAATCAGAGAGGTTAGCATAGACGTGCCAAGATTAAGACACAGTTCTCCAATGAGCTGCCCTGGAGGAACCACCTTGGTTTCCTTTTTCTGAGCTTATCTATACTATGGGCATGACAGTGGCACAGCTCTGGTGCTGTAGCTGTGTGGCTGTAGTGCCTCAGTGTAGAAACTCCCTATGGCAATGGAAGGGGTTTTGCCATTGCTACAGGAAAGTCACCTCCCCAAGCGGAAGAAGCCTTCCATTGACATAGCCAGGTTGGCACCAGAGCTGAGATCGGCATATCTCTGGCACTCATAGGATGCGAGTTCTTAACACTCTGAGTGACATAATTATGTTGAATTAAATGTTAAATATAGCCCAGGCCTCTGTTTAGACCCCTTTCTCTGAGGCTACAGCTACACTAGAGCAGGGGAATCTCATACTTCATTGCACTACAATGTCCTTCCAACAACAAAAATCACCGCATGACCCAGGAGGGGGACCGAAGCCTGAGCCAGCCTGAGCCCCACTGTCCTGGTGGTGGGGAAACCTGAGCCCCAGAGCCCCAGGCAAGGTGCAGAAGAAAAGCCAAAGGCCAAAAGCTGAAGCCCTCAGACTTTGACAGGGCCTAGGAAGGCTAATGCCAGCCCTGGTGACCCCATTAAAATGGGGTCCCAACTCACTTTGGGGGTCCAACCCACAGCTTGAGCACTGCTGCATGAGTGAGTTTACATGCACGAAGAAACACCCAGCGGGCAGAGCAGGCTGGTGCACAAGGGCATCCATTTTTTCAGGGCCACCCAATTGGCTGAGCCGCTGGGCGTGCATCCTCATTGGCCCCATGGCCTATCTGCCACAGCGCCTGAGCTGGATAAGTTACACCTACCTAAAGCCGGCGTGGGCAGCACTGTGTTGGCAGGAGAGCTCCTCCCACCACTGACATAGCTACCATCATTCAAGGGGATGGTTTCATGGTACCGACAGGCCCACCGTCTCAGCACTGAGCATTTTCACCAGACACGCTGCAGGGGTGCGGCGGCCCCGCTGTAGCACTTCGATGTAGACTGTCCCACTTGGTTTTATTGTCAGCCCTTTCAGACTTTACAAGGTATTTCCCCATCTACATACACATGACTTCTTACAGCCTCTCAGGACATTCGTTTCAGAACAATATTAATGACCATTGGGATCCTGCCTTCTGTCTGAGATCCCACGGAGCATTCCTTCTGGAGAAATACGATGAAATGGGGGTGCTGGGTGTAGGGAGTTCGTCGGGGCTAACTGAAGTTGCTGTTATAGAACAGTGACCCCTTTGCCACTGTGGGGCTCTTAGGGTCACAACCAGCCTTTGTGAACCTTTGTTAAGCCAAAACAGCTACCAGCTGAGACTGCCTGGCCACTACACTAAGCACTCTGGCCTGGATTCTCCGGTGAGTTAAGGCTACTCTGCTGGCACAAAGAAATCTTAAATCCATCAGTGGAGTCCCCCAGAGAAGTGGGTGTGGCCAGTCAAAGGGGCAAACCTGGAGCCCTGCTGCCAGAACAGCCCTGGGGGTAAATTGGAGCAGCCGTGGGGGCTAGGTCAGCCCCTAATTTAAAGCCACCTCCCCGCCCCATCACATTAGCCTCTGGTTGTGGGGCAGTTCAGTTGGCCCAGAGAGTCAGGCGCTGGGAGCCCAGAGCATCCTATCTCGTGCTCCGACCCGTGCTTGGGAAGTGGGGCCTTGGTCTACTGGAGAATGCAGGTGGCAGCTGCCAGATGAAGCTCAGGTCTGTGACTCCTGTGTGCCCAGAGGAGATGAGGAGGGAAATGTGATTAGTGATCTTGATTGCAAACCAGCTCTGCATGTGTGAGAACAATGATGGAAGGGCCGTAGAGGATTTTGCAAAGAGGCCATTTACAGGGAAGAGGGAGCAGAAGTTTATATTGAAAAACATACTACAGGTTGAACCTCTCCAGTTTGGCACTCTCTGGTCCAGTGACATCTGTGGTCTGGCATGATTTTAGTTAGCAGGATGTCCACTTATCATAGGTGTGGCCAAGTTTCCCAATGTCCCATGAAGTGTGTTTAAAGCCACCAGTTCTGGCTCCCAGTGTTCTGTGCTGTTATTTAGCTCTAATTTACCCCTAAATGTCTTCTGAGAGTCCAGTAAGCAGTGGAAGTGTCGGTAATGCTGCTACACAATATTGACCTCCTGTGAGTTGGGAAATTCTCTGGTTCGGCACCGATCGGGTCCCAGGGTGCCAGACTAGAGAGGCTCAGAGGAGAGGAGAGGATGTCGAGGGGGATTGAGGGGCACTGGAAGAACAGGGAGTGGGGTGCAGGGCTAGGAGGTGGTGCTGCCATGTAGGAAGAGAGGTGAAAGGGCATGGATGGGGGGCAGTGGGGAGGGAGGCGAGTAGGATTGGAATACCAGATGACATTGTAGCTTCGTCTTGGCCACTTAGCGAGACCTGGTGAACAGGTAGAGTCTGAAAACTGCAGTGTCTGGTTCCAGGTCAGAAGGACATGGAAACTACAAGGAAAATGGCACCCCCATTATCAGAGAGCAATGCTAGAGTTTTTCCTGTAGCTATGCGGGGGAAAAATCTAATCAGGCACAAATCCCTGAATGAAATGTACCTCAGAGGAAGGATCCAGAGAGCCAGTGACATGCTCTAACTGAGGGTTACCCATTCGGGTCACACTGCCTGCAGTGGGGTCATCTCCTTCCTGGATGGGCCCCAATTCCCTTCATGTACATGACTTCCACAGGGGCGCCCAGCTCTGGCATGGGTTGGTCACTGCTGTGGGGAAGGGGCCCCGATGCCCTCCACGTTACAGCTAGTTGGAAATAGTGTGTGTGTGTGTGTGTGTGTGTGTGTGTATGAGTGAGAGTGAGTGAATTCCTCACTCAATGACATTTTGTGTTTGGTGTTGACACATTCCAGAAATAAAATTGCTGTTTTTTAGCATGAAGAAATGTTTAGATCAAAATGAAAGTGGAGTATAAGAAAAAAAGAATGTGTATAAATAGTAGCTACAGTCCAAGTGGAATGTTTTGAAATGCTCCACATGCTGTGGTTGACCTGAACTGAATTTCCCCCCCATGATTTTTGGTTTGCAAAACTATTTGAGAGTCCAACATTTCAGCCTAGTCAAAACAGGAAGAAATGTCAAGACCTTGAAGATGTTTGTGCGATGGGAATGCCATACCACCCCGTCACCCAAGCTGTATTCTGCAGTGTCTTCACAAAGAGGCTGAGCTCTGCCCTGGACAGACCCCATGTTCCCTCCATGATGAGAAATGCCACGCACATTCAAGCCTGCCTCAGTGCAAGCTTCCCTGAGCCAGTGACAGGGCACTGAGGGAGGTGACATAGAAGCCCCTTCCCAGTGAGCCTTATGCCCTGTTTCTTCCTTTCCCCTTCTTTCTTGAACCGTTCTGAAGATGAGTGTAACTCCTGCCTGGTCTCCTGGTGGAAGGGCTTTGCCTATTGCAGGCACTAGCCCGGAGAGCACCAACTCCTTATTTGCAGACACAAGGCAGCGGTAGCAAAGAGAGGAAGCAGGATAACACCGAGGCAGGGACCCTGCCGTTGGCAAGGACCCAAGGAATCCCCCATTGGTGCTTTCCGGACACATGTGTCCTTACACTATTAATCAATTTAACCTGACAAAATGCAGTGGTTTTTAGCAACTCCAGCACCAGCAAGGTAGAGAGCCAAAGCAGAAAGATTTCAGGCCCAGGATGGGGCCTGTAACTTGACCTGTCCCAGCCAGTGCAGAAGACCTTGGACTTTAACTTTGGCCCTAAGGGGTGAGGCATGGGCCTTGTTTCAGCCCCTGCAAGGCTACCGCGAGTCCTGGTGCCCCCATTAGAACAGGGTCCCAATCCACTTTGGGTTCCAACCTACAGTTTGGGAACCACTGCACTAGAGAGTTTACACATATGGGCAGGCAGAGTGGGTTGGGGCAGAGGGGGCCCATTTTTTTCGGGCCCCCCAGTTGGTTAGGGCACCTGCACATGGGCCCTCATTGGCCCTGGAGCCAATGCGCTACTGCCCCTGAGCGACATAAGGTACACCAACCTAAAACCGGTGTGAGCAGCACCACCGACGTAGCTACTCCCCCTCATGAAGGTGGTTTCACGATATCGACGGGAGCTTCCTCCTGGCACAGAGCATCTTCACCAGACACGCTGCAGTGTTGCAGTTTAGTCCTCGGTACCTGAGACTCTGTGAGCCCAGTTCTTATCATCACTTCGTGCCACCTCCACCCATTGTTCAGCTGGAAAGCCATGCGGAGTTCGCATGCTCGTCCTCTGGGAGCATCCTGTTTGTATGTGCCCCTGGGTCAGTCTCTGGGTTTTCCATTGTCCCTGTAGGGCTCCAGCCAGTCCCCAGTGACCTTGGGCCATTCACATCACCCCAGATAGTTCACATGACAAAACACAACAGGTGGTCTCCTGCTTTCCCTATTGGGCAGCTTTTAAACCCTTCTGCAGGAGCTGGGTAGCAATACCAAGGTGATAGGGCCAGGGCCATATAAGTAGGTACAGACACGTCCCACTTCCATCACAGCTGCACATCCCAGGCCATGGGCACACAAATGTGCATATGTGCCTCAACACGTGCACACACCCCCGTGAGGGGCACACAGATATGCACACACCTCAGTGCATGGGCGCACACACAGACCTGTGTACACATCCCAGTCTATGGAGGCACAGATAAGCACACACCAATGTAACAATGTAAACTGCCACATGGGAGGAGGGGAAAAAAATAACCAGAGGAGCAGCTGATTCCAATTAACCAACCCTCTCAGAGGCTGCTGGGAGGGGGTGAGGTCTGGAGTGTACATAGACCAGATGCAGGAGCCAGGGAATAAGTGGGAGAGAGCAGGAACAAAGGAGGCACCCAAGGAGACTGGGAGGCAGAAGGAATTGCCAAGGGAAAAGCAAAGCATGGGGAGAAAGGTACTGAATTTGTGGAGAGTGGGGCATAGGCCGGAGCCTGTTGCGTTAAGAAACTGTGGACTTGTTGTAGAAGTGAGCAGTTTTATGAGGGAAGTGGGGCTAGTGACTTGAGCATAGATGATACCAAACTAAATATGGATTTACCACCCCTTTTCTAAGTACTCCTATATGCTCCCCTCTCCATGGTCCAGGATCTCTTCCCCCAATCTCCAGTGGTCAGCTTATCCTGGCCCTCCAGGCTGTGGTTTGGTATTTGGAGCTGTGGAATTGGGAACTAGCTGGAGGGCCAAGTCACTGTTGTGATTCTTTGCCAAACTGCCTGGGATCGGTTCACAACCCCAGCACGTGGGCACACAGAGGTCCACACATTTCCTTTGCCGTCTGTCATGGAACCAATGATCTATGCTATGCCCTAGCTTTCTAACAATCCCTTGGAAGGGTCTCTCCAAGTGCCAGACCTCTCAGGGGCCATACTCTTCCTTATGAGTAGGCCATGTAGCCTCTGTACCTCCGAGATGGAGCCTCTGAGGTCCAACACTCCTTTTTCACCCCAGGAGCTCTGCCCACCAAGTCCAGTGAGAAGATAGATGCTTGGTCAGAGACTTTTCCCTTCTTCAGGAACCAGTGCAGCCCAGCAAGTATTTGCAGTGACACCAGGGAGCCTTTCAGAACAGAGCAGAGTTTATGGGTCTATTGGAGCAAGTGTTGGGTGAGCACAAAGTAGCAAAAGTTCAGGCAAAATTCCTTGTGGCCAAAGCCAGGGCTCCCTTGTGCCAGGTTGCTAGGAACCATCTTGGTTTCCTTTCGCTGTGTCTGTTCCCTTGTCCAGGACAGCTCTCTCTCTCGCTATGAGCCCAGTTCTGTCTTACCACCATCTCCTGTCATCATCTCTTTCCATTGTCCTGCTAAGATCAGTCAACTGTTCAGTCATTGGGGTTTCCATTGTCTCACTATAGTCTTCCACTGAGATGGATTGGTCCCAGCCAGTCCTTAGGAGCCCATTTATATCACCACATGTAGCTACATGACAAAACAGTGCATGACTCCAGCCATTTATCCTCAGTCCATAGCAGTACAGACCACAGCAGGAACCCAAGGCACACATTGGCACCATACAAATCTTACCAAAATTGTCACATTTCTTGTACCTTCCTCCAGCCTTCCAGGAAGCAGGTGCACTCACTGACACACACAGGCATGGGCCGGGCAAACAGGTAGATACTAGGAAAGCTGTTGCCTCCAAGCTGGATAAAGAGCAGCTCCTGCATACATTTGAAAGAGTCAGATTCCTTGCTGGCTTCCCCAGGGGCCCTGCCAGCCACCACTCTGCTTTGAAGGGGCTATTGACATCACAAAAAGAGCTGTCCCATCACACAAGCTCAGTGCAAAACAAAAGCTGCCAGAATGAGGAATTTATTAGGAACCTCCAAAAATAGGCAGTGCCAGAGGAGCCCAGGAGTTTAGGAGAGGGGCACTATGAGCAGCAGCTCTGTGCCTTCCCCTCCATTCCCCTCCTCCCTTTCCTTCCCCTCCATCCCTCCTTTCCCTGCCCACCTCCCTGTTTCTTCTCACTCCTGCAGGAGCCATCAGGCCTTGCCCAGGCACAGCCTGCCTGGGTGCCGTCTCTGTGCATAAAGATAGTCCAGCCCATATATCTCTCCTGATGAACTTGCTGTCATTGGGAATGGGGTCCCCCCCTTGCCCTGGTAAGCGGAGTCACAGCGAGAACAATTATCCATAATGACCCACTGCAGTAATAAATAGCCGGGAAAATAGAGATGGTCACTTATCAATGTAAATGGCAAATCAATACCCCACAGAGCCAGGTGCCCAGCTGCAGGGAGTCCGTCCGGAGGAGATGGGAGCTAGCAGAAGTAGGGAGAGCACTGCTCCATGTCAGCAAGTAACCCATAAGGTTCTTCACTCACCCTCAGCTTGCACCCACATACTCTGCTGAGGCAGCTGGGAAAGCCTGGCCCTGTGTTAGTTCACTCCTTGTGATCTCCCACAGGTTGACCTAGAGAGGAGAGGGGGAGAAAGTCACTTGTCCATGCGCAACTCAGTCCGTTTCAGGCAGACGCCATGGCCCACATTCCAGATTGAAGGTTTGCATACTCCCCTCCCCCCAGTGACACACACCCATACACCAGCACAACAGACTTACATCCCCACATCCATCCCCACTCCACTCTGCCCACTTTCTCCACCAGAGGACACTGGGCCACCATCTCTCAGAAAAGGCTGGAAACCAATGTCCTGACCATGTCTGATCATTAAAGAGCTCACTTCCTCACTGCTTAGCTGTTGTTTGCTTCCCAGTCGGTGTAATAGGGTGCCTCCCATGCTTCATTCCTTGGTAGGCCAATCTACCTGAATAGCCTTTCCCAGACAGGCTGGCTAGCTACTCTGTGTGTGTTGCTCCAGGATCTAACATTTGAAATAGAGACACACCGCCAAAGGTCATATCTTCATGTACAAAAATGACACATGCACATGAATAGTATAAACAGAATCAGCAACTCATAAGCTTTCAATGGCCATCTCACCTGGCCCATTTTGTGCAAGATTTGGTGCAAACATATAACAGGGGTTGCAAGAATGACCTGCAAAGACATATCATACTCCAACAGCATCGCAGACATACCCTAGCCTAGTGAGTGGAGGCTTATCAAGCGCTCTGAAAAATGTGTGACCTCTTATAAATGCTAAGGAAGAAGAAAAAAGGGGCTCTGAGCCTGACAGAAGTGAGAGACAGCCCTTCTCCCCTCCCTTGTGGACTACCTGGGGACTCTGGAGGTTGAGGGGTAGACAGCCCCCTGGTAGTGTGAGACAGAAGGAACTTTGGGAGTTGGAGGCATGGGGAGACTCGTGCTTGTGCAGGGGTAGGGAGGACTCTGGGAGGGAGAGGCAGAGACACAACTTGACAGGGGGATTAAATGAAGCACAAAGATAGCATGGGGGGGCTTCTGCCATGGGGGGGCTAAGCCTGGCCCAATCCCCTCAACATGTGGCCCAGTGTGAACTGGGGCAGATGTAGGCAGCATGGCATCAGAACTCCTCTGTCGTGCATTGTGGATGCTTGGGGCCATTCTTCTCCTCTTACCACCCTATCGATAGGAGATGGGCAAATGCATTGCTAATGGCCAAACCACCCCCCCACCCCACCCATCCATGGCATCTGAGGGGCAGAACAGACTTTCCACTGGCAATAGAGTCAAGACTCATCTGGAATCATTTGTCTGAACCTCCGTAGACCAGCTAACATATGGGACATGGATCCTCACTCTGTATGGCCCAGCCTCTTCCAGGCCTCCTGTTCACATGGTGACTGAATTAAGTGGGGGAGGCCTTAGACTCTCCTTATCCTGCCCCTTCCCATTGTCTGCCCGGTTGTGGCTCACGTACATCATACGGCCACAAAGATATGTCCACCAAGGACTTCCCAGTTGTCACTATGTGACCCACAGCGTCATGGACAGATCTCCAGCTCCAAAAGCACAGGCCCCTGCCACTTGAACTGAAGGAAAAGCACCTTTAGCTGTTAGCAACGGAAGGCCTGTGGCACACAGGAGAGGTGCTCTGAGCCCCTCCAGCCGTAACACACATGCACCAGCCATTATACTGCCCCCTGCTGAGCCAGCAGCCTTACGGGTCACTTTCACCTGCCTGCTCTCAGATGTCCCACCTGCCTCTGTCTCCCCATCCCCTTTTAGTATTGTACAGCTCCAGAGGATGCCTCTTTGCTGTCCTGATTTCCTCAGCGCTCTGCAGACCCCCTCGTGAGGCCCCCTCCTCACCCGCCTTGCTTCCTAAGCAGTAAGTGGTCCACAAGCCTGTAAGAAAGCGATCTTTACTGAGCAGCGTGTACAATCCTTGTAGGTGTCTCTGTATATGGTGGGAATAGGTTTGGTGATATATTTGTTGCTTTGGCAACACAGGCCTTCCTTTAGGGTTAACTTGCACGACCCCCTGGCAGTACATTCTTTACACCCGTTGCCCAGAAAGTCCCCGTTGTTGTTCTCTTTCCAGCTCCTTTCACACACTCCCCTCTGTCTCCCCCATGCCTCTCTCTGCTGGGCTTTGCTTCCCAGAGCAATCCAAACGTGTGTTCTCAACTCCACTGCCCTGACAGATGTTAATTACCTCCCTGATATGCCTGGGTACAGAGCTCTGGCCTGCTTCCTCCTTTTGAAATATTGACTCCAACCTTCACCTCTTCCCCCACACCATACATCGTGTCCCCCCTCCCCGCTCGTCCCGCCCCTGCCTTGCCTTGCACCAGCTGTGTTATCAATTACTGCTTTATCCATCCTTTCTTTTAAAAAATTCTTTTTCATCTCTCAGAAGGTTTTCTCTTTATGTTTTTGTTTCCTTCATGGGGAGGGGGAGGGGACAGACAGCCTTGAGGGAGGGGACCCCAGCCCATCTAGAAATACAAAGGCTGTTTATCTCTTGCACAGTTTTTAATTGGCTGCGTTCTGGCACATCAGCCCTTTTCTCAGTGATGAAACAGAGCTTTGCTGCTCCTTTCTGTAAGGAAAGATGGCAAAGGCAGAGCCTCCTCTTCTGAGGGGAGGAGGGGGAGTCGAGATGATTCTGCCTGTAAGATATAGAAACAGCGACCCCAGCTGGCGACTCCTACCGCATTGTTGCCAGCTCTTTGACACCCTGTTGGCTGCCAGACTCCTCACATCACGTGTTAACTCTGGAATGGACATACAACTTGTTAATGGGATTGCCGAGGTCAGATGCTGCTTGGGCTTCCCATGGGGTGGAACCCTTGGTCTTCTGTGCTGAAAGTAAGAGCCTTTACTGCTTGAGTGAAACAACGGCGCCCCAGTGGCCATGGCAGTATTGGAGCCACAACACTCTTTTATGGACCAGCTACTAGAGGGTGACAAAGCCCTGCCTGCTCCCAGAAGAGTGGGAATTTCCTGGCTTCCCATGGGAATTCTGGGCCTGCTGATGCTCTGCTCAATTCCTGGAGCAAAGATGGAGGGGAGGTGCCTTCCCAGCTCACCTGTCACAGGTTATGTGTGCATGAGACTGAGGCTCAGCTGCTGAAATGTGGAGCTGGATACATGGGCCAAGCCCCCTGGGTGTGGGCCCACTGATGGTGTGAAGTGCTCTGGAAGGATGTCTGGCTGCCCAGTGTCCAGCATAAGGGGGTCTGCCCTGTGCTAGCGATGCCAACCCTCCAGGATTGTCCTGGAGATTCTCTGGGAGAGAAAGCTTCATCTTTAATGAAAGCTTATGTCCTGTGACGAGAGCTCCAGGCATATGTCCATCCAAAACTGGCCACCCTACCAGTGTCAGAGACTGGACACTAATCCCTGCTTGACTGCCACACCAGGTATAGCGGCCATCCAAAGGACGTAGGCATGTGAGGCAAAGCCCTCGCACCCAGCCTCAGTTGGTGGGAGTTTGGCATCTCCTCTTTCACATGGGCACAGCAAATGCCCTCTCTTCTCAAAGCAGAAAGTATAAAACCCCTAGCAAGACTTATGAACGTTGAGTCTGCTCCCAGTCCCATTGCTGTTCAGGGAGAAACTCTGGGTGGGGGACGGCAGGATCAGGGCCTCCTTTTGTCTTGATTGTACATCAGGATTTGTCTGCTGTGGGAAACAAATGGTCAGAACAGTGGGGAGATGGGATTCTGGGGTCAGCTGGGACAGAGAAGGGAGTCTGTCGCTGAGTAAAAAGGGTACAGGCCTGTGCCTGCTGGAGTGAGTTTCCATTTGATGGGAGATGGGCACCAGATTGTGACAGAGGGCCCAAGTCCTAACTGGTTTCTAGCAAGCAAAGGGTTAACCTGTGAGTCTGTGGCACGCAAGGAAGTGGTCTGCAGCCTGAAGATGCAGCCAGGCTCTGAGAGGGGTTGCAGAAAGCAGCTCTTGGGAGCCAGAAGGAGAGGGTGCTCGGAGGGGGTGGGACTTCACACCTGGTGGGAACAGGGCTGGGGTGTTTGTATCAGACCATCTTGTCTGGTTTTCATTCCGGTGGCGGGTGCGCGCTGAAAACAAACAGAACGTCAAGGAAGGAACTTGAGGAGTGAAAGACTGGGGTTTTTTCATTGCTAAGCCATCTGTTCTGCTCCACCAGCTCACTGAGGGCTACGAGGATATGTGTGCGTGTATGTGTGTGTCTGCGTGGGGGGATCTAGCTGGGTGGAGCGGGGGTGGATATGGGGATGTAAGTCTGTTTGTGTTGATGTGGGTGCATGTCCTTGTATGTGGGGTGTGTGTGTCTGTGTAAATGTGTGCAAGTCTTTGTGTGGAGGGACTGGGTATACATGCAGGTATATGAGAGTGCACAGCAGGCCCTAGGACAAGGTGGGGGATGGCTCCACACCCCCCGGAAAGTGCGGGGTCTTGGGTGGAAGGTGCAGGGCTGAGGGCAGCCAGCCCCACCTCCTGCAGCCCTCAGAGCTGCACGGCACACCGGTGCTCCGGCAGCAATTCAAAGGGGTCCAGGGCTCTGGCTGCTGCCACTGCAATAGCAGTAATAGCAATGGCAGCCAGGAGCCCCACGCCCCTTTGAAGTGCCGGGCCCTGGGAGAACTGCCCCATTTGTCTCCCCCCTCCCCTACTGGCCGGCCTGAGGGTGCATGCCTGCAAGAAGATGCATGTGTAAGCGGGCTTGTGTGTATGTGGGTGATATATGGGTGCAGGGTTGTATGTCTGCAGGTGATGTTAGTAGCTGGTGTGTGCATGGAGGGGTGTGAGTAGATGAGTGATGTGGCTGCCTGGCCGTGGGTATGTGGCTGTGGGTGCAGATGGGGTTGTGTGGATGGTACAAGTCTGCGGCTGGAGCTGGTGCATATGTTTTGGGGCATGCGTGTACGCTTGCATGGGGTGTGCTTTGGGGGGATGTTGATGAGTGTGCTTTGGGGTGTGGGCCATGGGCACTATACCATATTGGCTAGTTGGTGGGTGAGAGCCTTGCCTTCCGCTCCCAACAGCATCGCTTCCCCCTTGCCTCTGACATTCAGCCACGCATCCCCTGTAGCTGGCTAGTGTGCTAATGATGGAAGATGGCGACAGGGAACGACCTCTGCATATCAATTCCCCCAAAGCAGGCTGTGCCGGCCCCTGGTCCCCCCCGCTGCCACCCCTACTCTCATTCTCTCCCGCTCTTGCCAGCCTAAGCTGGTTGCCATAGCAGCTGCCGACTCGCTGGGCCCAACCTCTGGGGAGAAAAGCTGCAGCTGAGCCGTGCTCCCTGGCAGGCCCAGAAGGAAGAGGGCTGCAGCAGGGCCATATCAGTGCCTCCTGGAATACCCACCCATCTGGACTCAGCCCTCCCCAGAGGAGAGGTCAAACATCTCCAGAGCTGCCACCGCCAAAGCTATCCTGGGTGAGCTCTTTCTCCTGGGCTGGTGATGCAGGAGGCCAAGTGCTTCCCTCGGAGTCAGTATTGAACCAGCATCACAGCATAATGCTCAGGGGACACTGGGCCACCATCTCTGAGAGGAGGGTTAAAACCAACGTCCTGACCATGTGCGATCTCTAAAGAGCTCACTTTCTCACTGCTTAACCCTCCTGTACTGGCCAACTTCCAGTGTGGGTGATTGCATCCTGCCAACCCATCTTCCGCCTGCAGTTGTCATAAGAGGAGACATTTTTCACTTTGTCGCCTGTGTACACTTTTGTGGTGCAAACTGACTGCCAAATTCCACCCCAGAAGCAGCTGCATTTCAGGTTGGGATGAAGGGTCTCTCTGTCTGTACATATGTATTCCATAAAGCACAATGCATGAAATGAATAAGTGTCAAATACTGGTATCTTTCTGGGATGATAGCTAAGGTGCCATGTGTTGTATTGTTTGCATCGTAAGTTGCGATAATGTCTCATCTGAGGCCACTGTTGTTTGGCCTGGGGCACAGTCATTATGCAATACCATCACAATGCATTATGTGAACACAGGTCTCTCTCATGGCCCGTGCTCATGGGATAGAGGACATTTATAACATTAATGGAATCATAGGGTTGGAAGGGACCTTGAGAGGTGATCTAGTCCAGTTGCCTGCACTCATGGAGGACTAAGTATTATTCTAGACCATCCCTGACAGGTGTTTGTCTAACCTGCTCTTAAAAAGCCCCACTGACAGAGGTTTCACACATTCCCTAGGCAATTTATTCCAATGTTTAACCACTCTGACAGCAATTTTTTCTTAATGTCCAACCTAAACTTCCCTTGCTGCAATTTATTTGTCCTAGTCTCACAGGTTAATGAGAACACATTTTTCTCCCTCAGCCTTCTAACAACTTGTATGTTCTTGAAAACTCAGTCTTCTCTTCCCCAGACTAAACAAAACTAGTGTTTTCAATCTTCCCTCATAGGACATGTTTTTTTAGACCTTTAATCATTTTTGTTGCTCTTCTCTGGACTTTCATCAGTTTGTCCACATCTTTCCTGAAATGTGCTTCCCCGACCCCCCAAACTGGGCACCATACTCCACTTGAGGCCTAATCAGCCTACTACTGTCCTGCGACCTTCAGGTGAAGTGGCAACCCAACTGCATGGGATCAGGAGACATGCCTTCAATTCCCAGCTCTGTTAGAGACTTATTGGCTGATTGAACAAGTCACATTGTTTGTCTGCCTCTGTCCTTCATCTTTAGGCACAACTACATTGGGGCTGGACGTGTCATGTCCATATGGAGGACCAGGAGGAGACATACCTGCGCTAGCTCAGCTCAAGCTAGAGTGCTAATAATAGTGCAGCAGCATGAGCACCAGGAGGGCCTAACTACCTGAATGCTTATGTAGGGTCTTAGGTGGGATCACACTCAGGGTGGCTAGCCCCTTGCTCCACTATGATGCCGTTTCTATTTTTAGCACACTAGCTTGATTAGCACTAGCATGGGTATATTTACACAAGCTGAAAGTTACACCTCCTGGCTCGAGTGTAAACATATCCCAAACCATGGGGATGCTTCCTATGTTCTACCCTCTGTAAGCTCTTTGAAGCAAGGGCCATCTATGACTCTGTATGTACAGCTCCTAGCACAGTGGGGCCCTGACTTCAGATGAGGCTTTTAGGCCTTACTGAAATTATTATTAATAATAATTAATATGCCACAAAAAAGGGGCTGGACCATTGGCTGGAAACCAAGCGTGTCCCATTATAGTAGGCCCCTGCCACATGGAGGTTAACATGGCTTCCAAGCTTTCAGTTTTCTCACATCAGGACATCCAGAGAGACCTTGACAGAATAGCCCAAAAGCCATGATCTTACGGCCAGAGCTCCTGGGAACCTAGTCAGAATAATGGAAGAGGGCAGCAATCAATGGAGTTAATGGGAACCTTATCAACTTCCTTGTCTGAGAGAGGACAATACAATTTGATTCCAAGGAAGCCAATGGGAAAGAAGTAGGTTCTGTTAAGATGAGGTGGGGAGGGGATGTGCATGTGTGAACCTAAGAGAGGAAGGAGAAGTTGAAAGCGAGATGGGGGACTGAATAGAGAGAAACAGACAGAAAACTGGGGAAGGCGAGGGATGAGCAAGCATCTTATTGGCACCTTGTTTAACTGGAAGCTGTTGCATCCTCCCCATTTTTAGGTGGCTTTTAAGAGAATCCGATTGGGATTTATTAGAAAATAAAAACCCTCTAATTGAAAGCGAGTGGAGGCAATTTGTATTAATAATAGCAGAAATCGTCAAATAATGGAATTGTTTAAAATCTATTACTTCACTCCGCGCAGGAAGAGGAAGGGGATGATTATCTCACCATACAGCACGTTAGAAGGAGAGCCCAGCCCGCTGGTCCCCTGTGCAGATTAGAAGATGTAATTTATTGAAGCAATTTATTTTCTGGTGGGAAGTGGGGGTTGGGGGAGGAATGGGAAAATATGATAAGAGCTGCAATCAAGTTTCAGATTCTTAATTTGAAGACCTGCTTCTTATCAGCATTGTTTCAATCATAAAAGAATGTATTCATTCCTCAAATGGGGTGAAAGCTGCAGCAAGAGACAGAGGCTGGGTAAGGAGGAGATCCCATGAGGAGGCCCATTACTCACCTCTCGGATTTGTGTTATCCACTGGAGTCACTGCAAATCCAGGGCAAATCCCACCTTGTTCTGCCGGGCACAACAGCAGGTAGTGGTTGCAGATCAGAGCTGAGGTGTCATCTATTTATGTCTTCCTGGGGCCAAAATCAGCATATTGCTAAGCTTGATGTGAATTCAGGGCTGTTTAAGGTTTATCTCTCAACCTACCACCTGGTTTTCATTACTGCTACCTGATCACTGTAATAGCTAAGCACTCACTTGCCCTGTGACTTGACTTTGTAGGAGAAGGGACCAACCAGTCATTGTTGGGTGGTAACTCCAGCCAACAGTCTCTTTCTACATGCACATAGAAACATGTTAGAAGGGTCCACAAGGGTCATCTAGTCTACCCCCCTGCAAAGATGCAGGATTTGTTGTGTCTAAACCATCTAAGACAGATGCTAGTCAGTCTCCTTGTGAAAACCACTCGTGAAGGTGCTTCCACAACCTCCCCAAGGATCTGTTCCACTGTTCTTACTGTTAGGAAGTTTTCCCTGAGAGTTAATCTAAATCTTCTATGCTGTAGTGTGAACCCACTGCCTCTTGTCCTACCCTCTGTGGCAAGAGAACAACTTTCCTCCATCTTTTTTATGGCAGCCCTTCAAGTATTGAAGACAGCTAACATGTTGCCCTCAAGCTCCTCTTTTCCAAACTAAACCTACCCAGTTCCTTCAGCCTTTGCTGACAGGGCTTGCATTCCACCCCTTTCATCATCTTTGTTGCTCACCTTTGGCTCCTTTCCAGTTTCTTTCCATCCTTTCTATACATTGGTGACCAAAACTGGACGGTACTCCAGCTGAGGCCCAACCAGCCCTGAGTACAGCAATACTATCACCTTCTGTGACTTTCATGCTATGCCTATTAAGGCAACCAAAAATTGCATTTGCTTTTTCTGCACCAGCATCATATTGCTGACTCATGTTGAGGTTTACATAATGTTAATGAGATAGCCAGAACTAGATTTCCCCCCTCTCCCAGTTCCCTTATTGCCTGCCCAAGTTCGCCACTCCTGCAATCCTGCCACTATCATAACCTGACGCCCAGGGCTGTCCCTAGGTGGACGTGGGGCCCAGGCAACCCCTCTGCCCCAGGCTCTGCCCCCACTCTACCCCTTCCCCAAGCCTTGCCCCAGCTCCATCCCCACCCTGCCTCTTCCTGTCCCTGCTCTGCCATGTCCTGCCCCCCCTTGCATCCTTTCCCTGAGCTATGTGACCCAGGAGATTACAAGGGGGTCTATCACGAGGCAGCTGCAGGAGTCAGCTCACCTGCCCCGTACTCACCCTGGCGGCAGGAGCCCGGGAAGCGAAGTGATGTGTGCAGCAGCCTGTGCCACTCTACTACTGTCTCCCAGCTGGGTTGCTCCGCTTCACCATGGTGACAGGATGCGGAGTGAACCAGCCTTGGAGCCCTGCATCACCCGGGGGAGCAGAACAGGCCAGGCTGGGGCACTCCTCTTCCCGTTGCCATGGCGAAGTGGAACTACCCAGCTGGGAGATGGCAGTGGAGCGGTACAGGCTGCTTTGTGCATTGCCCTCCTTCCTGGGCTCCTGCTGCTGTGGTGAGTGCAAGGGAGCCAACCCCTGCTGCTGCCCCATGCCAGCCTCTGCCCAGGAATCCCCCAGCCTGCCATGGGCCCTGCAGATACTATGGATATGGGGTACTGTCCCATCCAGAGGACAGTTTGGGTGGTCGCTGCAGAGCTCCCCAAAGTGCAGGGCCCAGGGTAGCAGCCCCAAACTGTTCTATGGATGGGATGGATCTGCTGACACCCCTAGCTTCATCTGTCCCACAGTGGGAGTTGTTGTTCTACACACACCATCTGGATCCAGTATCCCCGAGCTGCCATACTGCCCCCAGGTGCTATCTCCTGTGCTCCAGGATGGCCCTCAGCTCCCATATTGGCTTGAGCCAGCCAGCACCGTGTGCTCATAACAACATCATAGCATGAAGTGGTGCCACACACCCCTTTGCCACCAGAGCTCATCACCCCACAAACCCGGCCCCCTCATACCCTGATGTTCTTAAGTCCTCATTTTACCACCAAATGCCACCTTCCAGTGTGTGCCATGCCTTTAGAGCCCACTGAGTGGGTGGAGAGAGCATGCAAAGGGGAAAGGGTGTGTGTGGATAATTTGGATTCACTTAAAAATATCCTTGCTATGGATGAGATGCAATGTGCAAGCTGGAGCAAGTGGCACGAGTGCTTACAGAGATATTGAGTGAGGCCTGGGATTCCTCAAACCAGTCCCCTCTCTCCACTGAATGCTGCCCATCCATGGCTATAACGTACGCAAATGCTCTCTGGTGTGTCATGGAGTCACTGAATCATTGTCATTTCTTCAGGCAGGAAGGCCAGGCCAGGATGGGAGGATGTTAGCATGGGAATGGCTGCGGCAAAACCTGGTGCAGTCACTTCTGGGGAGTGGCAGATATTCTGCTTGTTGGTGCCTGGACACTGCAGTGATGGGAGACAGTGTGATGGGTGCTGAACAGATCACATTCTAGGCTCCTGTAGGTTAGATAGCCTAGCCACACAGACACAATGGACAGCCATATAACAGATCACACTAGGGATGTAATAGTGTAAAGCTGATTGGTTAATGCTATAGACTACATGCATTTCCACCCCCCACCAGTAATTTTTTTAGCAGACTGGCCAGCAGCCTGGCTCAGTCCTGGCTTGCGCCAGCTCCGGGACTTACCCCCGCTGCAGCTCTGCATTTAAAGTGTATTAGGATCTGAGCAGGCAGGCAGCCTGGCTCAATTCTGCTTGTGCTGGGTCCAGGAGCTCAGACCCCTCCCCTCCCCAGGATAGGGGCTACTGCCACCCCAAGCTGCTGCCTGTATCAGAGGTAGCAGCATGGGGCAACAGGCAGCCGGTCCCCAAGAGAAGCTGGTTTTTAAACTGGCTTCCCTCATGGACTAGCTCCTGCTTGGCACCCGAAGCTGCTGCCTCCGTAGAGACTCCTCGGGAGTGAGGCTGGAGTGCACTGGCTGCTGGTCCCACCTCTGGGGACTATAGAATAGTTGAGTAACCGATAAGAATTCATGAGGTTAATCGACTATTCAATTAACCGATATTTAACATCCCTAGATCACACTGCATTAAGAGATCACCGAGGCACGAATTTATGGTAGTGTTCACGCCTTAGTGGCTTTTCACAAGCAAGGGAGAAATCTTGTTAAAGTACCCGAGCCGCCTTTGTCCCTGAAATCCGCTGGCAAGCCCCATCTTCATAGTCTGTCCCAAGTCTCAGGACAGCTGACCAGGCTGTGTCACAACTCAGCAGCAAGATGGGAAGACACGTGCCTGGCATAATGGGTCTGGTTCAGCTCACTGCAGCAGCACAAAAAGTCAACAGCCGGAGTGGCACTCTGGTGGGCTCCCTCTAGTTTTGCAGGTGTCCATTTGCATCTTGCAAGAGGGGGCTGAGAAAAGCAAGCAGGAAGGGGCTGTCCATAACTAGAAGGCCCAGCAGGAGAACAAACGAAAGGGGTATTAATCTCATCCCATGCTGAGAAGAGAAACAGAGCCCAGCAGCTGCTGTCCCTCAAGGACAGTCACTTGTCCACCTTTTCTCTGCCTTTGACAGGCACTTGACTCACTGGAGCTGTATGCTGCTGTGAGTGTGTGTTTGCAGGTATTGGCCTTCCCCGCTTTCTTAGGGACCCCCGGTGGTAAATGAGCATGTTTGTGTGCATGTGTGTGGGGGAGGGATCAGAGACCCTTTTCCCTTCCCACCGTAGTGTGTGAAATAAAGGCCGGGTTGATCATTCAGGTAATTTCCTCCTTTCTCAACATGTTCCCTTTGCTTCAAAACATTTCGTCCTTGATTTTTCTTCCCTCGTGGTTATTGTTACATTTTGAATGAATTACGAGGACTTTTGAAAAAAAACAGAGATGGTGAGCAGGGACGTGGGCCTGTTATTGTTATGATTCCATTAGTGGTATTGGTTGAGGGTGTGGTATAACCTAGAGGCCTAAAACGGGAAACAGGCCAGTTTGCTGGCTGAGATTGGAAACTCTGCCCGGCACGGGACCATGTACTTTTCCCACCACACCCACCCATAGTGCCAGGCGAACAAAACAACACAGTCAAGCAAGGAGCCAGCAGAGTTTGGCAAAGTGTTTCAGAAGCTTCCCTCACCTCCCTTGATGATGCCCCTCAGTCCTGCTTTTCAGCATCCCCTGCTGGTGTAGACCAGAGACCCTTCAATCCCACAGCTCTTTACCTCTGCCCCGCAGCAGCTTTCTGCTATTCTATTCCCCGGCCATCATGCACCTCGTTTCACCCCAGCCTTCAGCTTCCTCTCCTGTTCTAGTCCTTGGCTCCCAATACAGCCCTGCCAGTGACTCTGAATCCCGACCTGCAGCATCTCCTGCTATTTGCTCTTCCACTGTACATCAGCTGTGATCTGCGCGGGGAGGCATGGGATATGAGAATCAGCTGGCGGAAAGACGGTGACGCTTCTTCCCCAAACTGAAATTTAGATTAATTTGAGGGCAACACCCAGAGTGGGGGTGTAGTTTCCTTCTGTACAGAAAATCTGGAGCTGTTGACTTCTCCATAGCAGTGAAGCTGACTCTCTGACAAGCTATTAAGTTCCTTTCAGAAGGGCACTGACTCAAGAACATGCACAATTCTACATCTAGCGCCAGCAACAGAGTGACTGACAGCTTCCCTGATTGAAACTGCGTCAAAGGCTCCTCAGCAGCAGAAAGCAGGGGGCGCGTGGTTAGGGGGTAAGGGAAGCAGCCTGCCTGGGGCTGAGGCTGGGACTTCACACGAGGCTTTAAACCGGTTATCAGATCCCAGGCAGCCAAGCCCTTGGAAGGGTTTTCCCAGGAGACGGCATGAAGAATGCTGTACAGATGGTTTGCAGCCTGTGAGTCTCTGCCTGGCTCTCAGACACACGTGCACTAATCTCCCAGTGATCATCTTATCCGTGAAATAATTCATTGGTGCTTTGGCGACTGGGCCAGCATGGGAAGCAATATCCTTCGGGGCCTTAGCCTGGGGTTCACTCAGCTTAATATGATTGTGCATCTAGTCTCATGCATCAAATTGTGAGTCCATGATAGAGTCGCTCTCCATCCAGGTAGGCACATCTTCCTGTATCAAACACACGCTCACACATGCCTTGGATTTCTGGTTCACACAACCCTGTGCGTGTGCAGCTGTTGCAACTACACCCTGCCCCACACACACGTACCTCTGTATGGCAGTGGCACACACAAGCATACTGAATACACAAATGCACTCCCATGTCCTTTTAGTCTGATGTCACACATAGATGCATGCATTGTCATGCATGTATTGTAGGGGTGGGGAACCTAAGGCCCGGGGTCTGGATGTGGCCCCCGAGTTGCCTGGATCTGGCCCCTGAGGCTTAGGGCCTCTCCCCGCAGCCCCCAGCCCCCGACTGATTTTTCTGTGGCTCAGTGGCCCCGACCCAAAAAAGGTTCCCCACCCCGATGTATTGTATCACACATGGGCATGCCTGTGCACATGCTCCTAATAATGCCTCACAAACTGACATACACATGCGTGTTCTGCTACTTCACATGTGTATAGTAACATGCAGATGCATATACCCTGTTATTACAAATACACAGTATTGACAAGTACAGACACTGCTGCATCCCACACACTGACGCACACATATGTTCCTCTATACGACAGACAAGCATGTGCACATTTTCTGTCATCATACATGCAGCCCCATGCTCAGTAACTTATTTCTATATTTCACAGAGGCCTCTGCACATGGGTTCAACAGCCAAATATTTGCTGCCTCCATTACTGAATATAGGCATGTGCTTGCCCATCTCAAATGCCTACATACACTAATACGGCCATTCTGCTTTATCTTCCCCAGCGATACATGCACACATTCTATATTGCTTCCTGTATCCCCTATAACCATGCACACTGGCACATGCATTCTACTGGGGCACACACACTGTTGTGAGCCCACATGCACATACACTTTAACGCGCATGTCTCTTGTGCCACACACACAGAGGAGGCCTTGCATTCAAAAGTCCCGAGCACCTGCTACTCCAGGCAGCTGAAGTCAATGGGAATTGTGGGTGCCCAGCATGCTGGGAAATTAGGCTTGTATTCCCATTTCCTATCAACACTGGCAATCCAGTTCTCCCTCCTTACACTGCACTCATGTACTGACAGCTGTGTTTACTTCTGAATCTCAGTCTCTTTCTGCCACACCCACTTCCACTCCTGTTACATATGCAAGCACTGCCACATACTTACATGTCGTCCCGTATCACATACTCTGACACATTCCTGCTGAACCACATATAAGCACTGACCTACACACGCCTTCCTCACTGTCACACAGACACGCAGTGCTCTGCACACAGTCCTTCTGCACGCAGGTCCTTGTGCCTCTCATACTGACACAGACAAATCTCTCCCACGCCTGCACGCTCTTGTATGTCACCCCACACAAACCTCCCTGTTCCACAGCCATGGAAGGCAGCAGAGGTCAGAGCGAAGCAGAGAGTGGAACAAAGTATTGAAGGGAAAGGGTCCCTCTTTGCTGGGTAATTGCCTTGAAGGAAACATGGAGCCAGGAGGCTCCCAGGTGTTGTGGGAGGACAGTGCCAAGAAAAATGACAACAGGTAGGCCATTACAATTACCAGTGCCCAGATGGCATTATGTCTTTGATTGGGCACAGGTAAGGCCAGTCCAGCAAAATTACCTTGCAACCAGGGTGAGGGGGCATGGTGGCAGCACCAGTGCCAACACTAGGCAACTAATGATTCTCAGAGCAAACAGGTGGGTTGGGAATATGGTGAATGGTGCCAGTCCAAGATGACAGGGAGCCAAGAGCTTCTTCTCCTCCCGTGCAGCTGCTGCCAAGTGCTCAGCGACTGTGATGATGGGACTGGATCCATCACATCCACACACACACCTGGGATCTTGAGCTTGCTTAGGGTGGTTACAGCTGGTGTTGGGCCCCTGGGATCTAGTCCCAGCTCTGTCCCAGATTCCCTGGGTGACCATGAGCAAGTCACAGCTATACTCCGTGCCTCAGTTTCCTCAGAATGAGGCTATTCCTGCCCTTCCTGGGATGTCTCACGACAGCAGAGTGCTAGTGATCAAAGGTTTGTGCCTCAGTTCTAGCATCTGTAGGTCCCTTCGGGCATGTCTATACAGCAGGGCTAAACTCGAAATAAGTTACTCAACTTGAGCTATGCTACTTGCATATCTGAAGTTGAAATAGCTTATTTTGACTTTTGGCACTGTCTACACAGCAGTTATTTCGAAATAGAGCATTCTTCCTCAGACTTCCCTTACTCCTCATAGGGTGCATCTAGACAGCACCCTTCTGTGGGTATAAGCTACACAACTTGACCAATGCAAATTGCGTAGCTTATTCCAAGTCTAAGTTGAAAGAGCTTATTTTGAAATTTGGCGCTGTATAGACAGCGCCAAATTTCAAAATAAGGCACTATTCCAACAAATCCCTCAACCCTCATGGAACAAGTGTTACAGGGACCCTGGAATAGCGCACCCGCTATTTTGGGAAATAGTGGGTGCTTTTAAAGACATGGTGTTGCTATTTTGAGATACTTCTGGTATCCCAAAATAACAATGCAGTCTAGACGTCCCCTATATACAATGAAGTTTACAGGAGTTGGAGTGAAAGCCCATTTTTTTGAATTTATTTTGAAATAACAGGCTTGCTGTGTAGACGCGCACTATGTTATTTTAGAATAACTGATGTTATTCTGAAATAACACTGCTGTATAGACATAGCCTTTGTGCCCTCACAAAACCCTCTCCTTGGGGGGAACTCAATTGTGTGCCCAGGAGGAATAAGTGAATGACTTCTCAGAAACGTATCTGACTCAGCCTTGCATGTATGTCAGTGCTTGGAGCCAACCAGGCAGCTGGAAATCCATCTGGAGAGGCCCTTCCTGGTTCCCTGTTTAAACAAAGCAGAGCCTCTCAAACGCCTTCCCTTCCCTTACTACCTTTAATCACCTCCCCTAGCACTTTGCTCCATGCTTCTGGCCCTTTGCACCTAGCAGTTCTTCCCTGAATGCATCATGGACTCTTAGTGCCCTCCCCCAACACATAGAGCCTTCCATTGCAAACATGACCAAATGCAACCTTGTGCAATACCCCTGTGAGGCCACCCCATTTTACAGCTGGGGAAACGAAGGCACAGGACTATTAAGTGATGTGTCCAAGGCTGGGGAGTAAGTCAGTGGCAGAATGGGAGGCTGGCTGAGTTCTGATTCATGCACTGCACTGGCTTGTGGGAGTGCTAGGGTCAGTTCCCAGCTCTGTCACAGATTCTCTTTGCCAGCTGGGGAAAGTCATGTCCTTTTTCTGTGCCTTCATTCTCCATCTGCAGAAGAAGATAGTAATCTCAAGGCTTTCTCTAGCTAGTGAGCACTTCAAGGCTGGGAGTGTGTGTGTGTCCATCACCGAGCCCAATGGGGCTAATCTCTGTTGTGGGCACTCCTACAATACAAATAATAAGTGACAGACGGACAAATGCTGAGTCTCCAGAGCGCTCCCTCCACTTGTCCACCAGCTGTTGAACGCTCTCAGGAGGGGCAGTGTGTGATCTCAGTTGACCGTATCCATCCCTTTGAACCCTCTGTACCCTGCTCCCAGGGCCTTCTCTTTTCACACTCCCCCACCAATGTTCCTTCTAATTTTTTCCCCATCCATGTGTGGAATAAATTTGTTATGTGCACCAAGGCATATGTGGCTGTGCACCACCACAAAACACATGCTGCTGGCTGCGGGTGCTCTGTCAAACAGCTGGGCAGCACCTGAATCTCTCCTGGGTGGCTGCCCAAGCGCTCACCTTACAGGGAACACTCTCCCCCAGCCATGTACTTCCGATTGCGGCCATCTGTGAAAGCCAGTAACAGCTGCCATGGGAGGATGGAGCCCAATGCCATCCCCCTGGAAGGCACCCTACTATCCTCTCCTGCTCCCATTTAGGCTGGAAGGAGGTGGGCACCAGCGTTTCTCCAAGAGACAAAACAAGATGGGGTGGGGGGTGGGAGAGGAGTGGTTTAATAGATAACCAAGGCCTTTTGAATCGTCAGTAGCAGATGCAGCTGCTGAGTTGGGTGACAGGGGAGGGGAGCGGGGAGAGAGACATCCATATATCTCAGCTAATGCTCTCCGGCAGAGTGGCGGCACTAATGGATATTAAAAGTGTCAGCTTCAAGATTTAGCAAAACGGTACCTCTCTGGATCCATCTCATCCTGGCACACGGAGCCCAAGGGGGAGAGAAAAGAGCCAGCAGCTTGTGCGTGCCGGTTGCAGAGGCCACTTCCCACCCCCACCAAGGAGTTCACTCACGTGTCCCCGCCTTGCCATGGCAAACTCAATGTGGGGGGGGGGGGGGGGTGAGGAAGAGGCAGCAACCAGTTGGATGCATGGGTTGGTTTGTTGCTCTGCTCCTCGCTGGAGGTCTCTGGTCTCTGCTCCCACCCTCATGTGCTGGACCTGAGCAATGGATTGGGCTGGTAGACGCAGGTGTGCCTGTCTCCTTCTAAACCTGGAGATGAAGGAGGCAGGTTCCGATCCTCGATGGCAGCCTGGAGCCCACCCTGTCTGTCCCACATGCCACCTTGGTGTTAGGCAGGAATTCTTGGGGGAGCAACTGGCCTACTTCTCCTGGGCATGTTTCCCATCACAAACCTGGCAAGGCTCTTCTGCCAGCCCTGTGTGCACTCCTGCCCTGGAAGACAGAGGTACTAGCCACCTTGTTCCCCAGCACCACACTAAGTGACAATGTGCTACTGTCCTTCAGCATCCAGCCCAATTGGTCCAGAGAGGCACCAAGGGGCTCCAGAGAGAGGGCCTGGTCCCAAACACCTTTGAGCTGGTGAGGGAGGTGGAGGAACTGAACAGGATCCTGGAGAACCCTCTTGGAGAGATGACCAGCCTCCATTTCCCTCCTCCAGCTACCCCTTCTGGCCTCCCACAGCTGCACTGCACCTGAGGCTGGGGCTATCAGCAGAGCAATGGCGACACCCAGTGGCTAGTTGGGGTACTGTGTACCCGTCAACATTGGCAAGAAGGGTGCAGCCGGGTAGCTTGAACGGGCTCCATCCACATTCATAGCTTGCCTGAGTAACTCCCAGACCTCACACCCCTAGGAGCCAGCATGAGGAATTTTATTCATTCTCTAGGCAACCGTGGCGTCTCCCCGCTGGCCTCCTTTGGCTTTCCTATCACTGGACTCTATGTCTCCTCACTGTGGCTGGCTGCCATGTTCACAGCAGGTTTGTCAGTCCGTCCATCCCCAGCCAGCCAAGGAGTGTTCCCTTGTGGGCTCTGGTCAGTGACCCAAGTGATGGTAGCTGACCATGGCCAAAGATCCCCATTTTCAGTTCTGGGAGGGACTCATTCATGAAGAGCTCCTCCATCCCTTGGTGCCCCATCCATAGTGCAGGCTAAAGTGCCACAACACAGGTGTAACCCAGAGGCACTGAGACCACTGAGAAAGGAGAGTGAAGTCTCCTCTACAGCCTTAGCTCATAGCCAGCTGGCTTTTAGCTCACGCGGTAGAGGCTGGTGGCTTTCGCCCCTAATGTCGCAGGTTTAATCCCACCTGCCGCCAGGCCAGCCGGGGTCCATCAGCTTTACACAGGTATTCCCCCTCCTGTGGTCTGTGTAATGCTAATTCCTGCCTTTGCACAAGAAAGCCAACCCCTGCCCTCCTCACTTTAACCTGCCTCCCTCTTGCTACCTCCTACTGGTGGTAACAAGGTTTTCTGGAGGGACGAGGTTCAGCAGGAGAAGACGGGTCAGGGCTGCATGGGTGGTGCTGTTTCAGGATGGCTTGGGCTTGGCCAATGGGCTGAGAGGAGTTTTTAGCTTCAGCATCTTGGAGCAGGCTGCCCTGAATCGGATTGGTGGGCTAGTTTCCATAACAATGCCTTAGTTACTAGGACCCCTCCAAAGGATAATGAACTAATCTCCGTTTAAATGGACAGCGCTTATTAGGAAGCCACTGAGGAACCGTGGCCTCGTCCCTCCCACTCCAGACCTCAGGAGAGTTGGCGGGTAGGAGAAGCGAGAAAGAAAAGAAGAGTGGAAATCAAAGCGTGCATGGGGAAAGCCACAAATGAGTGGAAAGCCGGAGAGGGGCGAGAAAAGCACAGCGGAAGAGAAGAGGGAAAGCGGCTAGATGAAAAGGAGAGAAGAGTGAGGAGGTCTGAAACCCTTGAGCATCCAGTTTACCTTTGTAACACAAAGAATAAGCCATTCCTGAATGTGTCCGTCCCCCCCCCCCAGTCCCCTTGTTAGTCTGTGTATTGCAGTTGCACCTAGAGGCCCAAGCTACAGTCAGGCCTCGCTGCGCCAGGTGCTGTACATATACATTGTGAGAGTGGTCCCTGCCCCAAGAAGCTTACAGACTAAGCAGGCCAGGTCAGATGAAGCAGTGTCTCGAGTCTCTCACACTGAGCCCTCCCAGCCTGGCCCCGCTGCGGTAACTCCTGGCTCTGCCTCACTGACTGGCTTGGCCCTTCCTCCCACTTCTCTGTCCCTTTCCATCACTGCCCCTTGCTCTCCCCGCTTCACTCTCTGGTTCTGAAGCAGGCACCAGCACACACCGCTTGGCCCGGGTGGATTCACTGGTGCTCCCCACCAGACACTTGCAGCTGGGGGTGGATGGAGAGACACCCAGTTCTCTCCTTCCCCAGAGCGGGCAGCGGGGTGAAGCACCTGTTCCTCCCAGGGGACGAGTGCAAAGCCTGTGATTGCAGTGATGTGCTGGCACCAGGGTGCCTTACCCTCTGCCCAGCTCTGAGAGCAGCAAGACCCATGTCCTCAGTGGGCCTGATTGTTGAGCCTTGTTTTCCTCCCTCAAGCTGGCACTATATGGAGGAGGAGGAACAGGGCCCTACAATAAGCTGGGAGGGAAAGAGCTTCACTTTCCTCTCTACTGAGCACTATCCCACTCCCTCCACCCACACAAGACTCCCTTCCCCCCGGAGCAATCTTCCCCCCAGAAATCTCCCCTCGCAGCCCACCCACTCTCTTCCCAAACCTGCATGTATTCAGATGCCTCTTACACCACCCCTCATGACTCACTCCCCACTTTAAACAATTTTCTCCTTCCCCAATTCTCCCCTCCCTTCCTGCAGGGATTCCTGGGCTATTATTGTCTTGAGGAAGCAAGGAAGGAAGCATACACCCCCTTGAGTTCACTGCGGCTTTGGGGGGAAGCCAGCCCTGGGTTGTCCCGTCTCCGTGCCCCCCCAGCCTTGCAGCAGCAGAGGCAGGGAATATGCTGCAGAGGGAGCTGCCACAGTGGCGGCTGTCACAGCACAAGCCTGGCGAGCGGCTGAGCAGGTTTGGGCATTCTGGTCGCGGCAGCGTGCAAAATCCCATTATGGTTTTACTACGGTGAGTTTAATACACTGAACCCTTCGCTGCTCCAGCTGCCCCTGCCAGGCGCCTCTGTAATTCACACCAACAGGTTTCAATCTCTCAGCAATTCCGAGCTGGCGGGCCAGGCCACAGCTCCGAAGGGAAGGGAGCAGCAGCGCCCAGGCTAGAGGAGAGAACCAGAGGGCCCAACACCCATAGCAAAGACACATGCAGGCCCTTTTGCTAGTATCCTGCTCAGCAGCTGGGGAATCAAGCCAGTGAGGGGCAGGGCCATGGGGCACAGATGTCTCCTTTGGGAGCCCCTGGCAGAGAGCAGGGGGCACATGTGCCCACTGCACTGCCTGGTCCTGCACTGAGGTACTCGTAATGGGCCCACATCCTGGCTGGATTTCACCCCAACCATGTCCTGGGTACGAGAGCTGCCTGCTGAGTCCCGTCCCTCTAGCTGACGAATGCCACTGGTGTGAGAGAGAGGAGGGAATGGCCTTGTGGTCAAGGCACTGGCTCTGGACACTCAAGACATTCCAAGTCTGCGGCGTGAGGCCCGTTGTTTTGTTTTGTCGGGCTAGCCTACAAGGTCTTTGGGGGCAGAGCTTGTGTCTTGCTGTTTATACAGCACCTAGCACAGTGAAGGCCCGATCTTGATAGCCGTCTCTGAATAGGTCAGCAGTAAAAATGAAGGCAAGATGGTGTAGCCAGTTGTCACTTCGCTTCTGGGCGTGGTTTTGCTGTCTGACTTGAGAGTACGGTTCCAGCAGCGTGCATCTGCATGTAGATATGTAAATGTGTGACCAGTGCCCTGTGTAGTTACATAGACTAGACTGGGAAGGGACACATTCGGTATGTTGGGTTGGATGGCTTGGGGAGGCGGGGGGGTGGGCTGACTCACAACTTCCCTGAGCAACACTTTTAGCACCTTCTGCCCAAGGAACCCTATGTGCTTTGCACTCACAAATTTGCAATAGCTCCTACAGTTAGTTGCGCATCAGGATCCCCACTTGACAGATGGAGGGAAACTGAGGCATTGGGTGGCAGCATGACATGCCCAAGGTCATAAGGGAATGACCCCTGGCGCCTTACTTCAAACATTAGCCATGCCTTCTCGCTAATGTATACAAATCCTAGAGGGGTGTGTTTGCATTGTAGTGGGTAGGAGCTGTAGGCTCCATGTGTCTAGAGCAGGGTTTCCCAATTTTATATGGCCACGGAACCCTTTTCAGCTTCAAAGAATTTCAAGGAACCCCTAGGGTTGCCAGGGAAAAATTTGCCCAGCGGGGGGAAAACAAAAAGACCCACCGAGTCCTGCCACAAAAAGACGCTGTCTCTTTAAGAGTGGGCGGGGGAGGGTGGGTTTATGACAACAGGTAGAGGAGCATATTCCTAGGTATCATGGGCACTGGGTGTCCTTTCGGCTGTTGGCAGAAGGGGTGGCTATGCTTGGGGAGCACAGGAGCAGGGGTGTGCCATGTTGCCAACACACGCAATGTTATCATGATTCCCGTGATACGTGATGTTTTTCTTAGAGCCCCAGCTCCTAGAGTCACAGGGTCAGCCCCCCCCACCCCTCCCCCACACACTTCCCCAAGCGATCCAGCCCTGAGGCTCTCAGCTTGCTTTTAAATAAAAAAGCAAGTTCCTAGCCCAGCTGAGAAGTGTTTGGAAACATGAAGCAAATGCCTCATCCAGGCTCAGAACCCAGAAGGCAAAGACAAAGACCAGACAAGGTCCATGTCTCAGGATTTGGGGGGCGGGGTGTGATTGCTGAATCCTCCAGGTAGGTCTGTAAGCAGCTAGCGGTGGTGGCGCCGGGGGCTGTGTCTCTCCAGGTGTAGATGTGTAGGGCGAAGGGGTGTGTGGGTTGGGGGTTAGTGTGTGTCTAGGAGCTGCCTGAGTAGATGACAGGGCTGTGGGTACTTGTCTCCCACCTAGCTAAATGGCTCTGCAGAGCTGAGCAGCCATATCCTGCCCCCCCTTCCCCGAGTCCCAGGGGCTAACTCGTGCTTGGAAGCATACTGTCTCCTGCAGAGTGCCCTCCGGAGAAGAGGCCGAGCAGGATATTAGCTCCTGGCTACAGAAATGAGACGACTCCAGAGCAGAGCAGCGGGGCTGGCAGGGAGTGCAACGGGCAAGAGCATGGAAAACAAGGCCACGAAAGATGCTGAACAAATCCCTTTCCCACTTCTCCAGAGACTTCATACCTGACAGGCTGTCCCCTCCTGCCTTGCTCGCCCCTTCCTCTAGTATTGGCCCATACATTGCATTGCCCTGGGTGGGGGCCTGAGTATCAGTGATATAAATCCAGAGGGACCCCACAGGGCTCAGTTATCTCAGCACAGGAGATGAGACTTGGGGCCTTCTCATTCTGATGCTCTCAATTTCCCCCCTCTAATCCCAGGCCTGGGCTTTCGGGGTGCTCAGCCCTGCTCAGCGCTGGCTTCTGGAAGGGGGGTGGGATGTTTACTTCAGGCAAAAAAGCAGCAGGTGAAGCAGAGGAACCCTGCCGGCTCCAGACAAATCACTATAATCTCGGCTGCCGCTTCCTTCCACTTGGGGAGAGCTGTGTATCTTTTCCATTTAGGTAATAACAGACTGCTGGCAAAGCCTCCGGCACAGAGTGGAGCTGCAGGTGATCAGCCGGCGCTGTGGAGTCTGGCTCTCATTCAGCAACTTGCCTTCCAGTGCGCACTGGGGGCTTTCCCAGGGTTCTGCCAAGGAAGGGCCTTTGCACCCTGAATGGAGCCTGCCTGGGGAAGCCTTTGTGACCTCATAGAGCTCTAGCGGCAGCACCACCCACCTTGGGGGGCTGGAAGAGTTTTGGGGAGGGGCAAGGGCAGAGAAGGGGTGAGGGTACAAACTCTTGGGGCAGCAGCTGGTAGAGAAACAATAATGGTGTTTCACAAGAAAAACACTAGTTTTCTTGAAGTGATTGTGACAAAAATACTCCCCATTTTTGTTCAAATTCCCCTCGAACGTGAAACTTGGTTTGATGACTGAAGCCAAACATTTTGCCCAGATTTCTTCTTATTTCCTGTGTTCTCTGCAGGGCCCCCACTCCCCCCAAAGGTTCCCTCTAACCCAAGGCTACTCAACTTTAGGGGCCACAATGATACTCAAAGCACATGCTGAGGGCTGCAACTCTAGTGTGGTTGCATAGACATGCAAATATATGCAAATAGCTTCTTTCACACTGATGGGCATGAATACAACGATCAAGCTTTAAGCTGCAGCACTGGACCCAAACGTGGCCAACGTGAGCCAGTCAGCACCTCTCAGGCTCTGCCCACAAGGCTAAGCAGCCAGCACATCCCACAATGCCCCAGTGCTCCCGGCACCTCCTCCCTGGGGGCTAGAAATACCGACACCCTGTACCCAGCTGTTCCAGCCAGCCCATCCACTTGCATCTTTCAATGCTCACCCCGCCTAGGAGACGCCTCGCCATTGTGGAGCATGTTCCCAGTGGAGGCCATGTTCAAAGGATCCCACCTGCAGGCCCATGTTGAGCCCCATGTAAACCCAAACCGCACTGCAGGCCGCAAACAAACTTGCCACGGGCCACATGTGAACCGCGAGCCACATGTTGAGTAGCCCTGCTCCAACCCTTTCCACCCAATTGTGGATTTTTTCCATTCACATGCAGAGTAATTTTTCTATGTGCACCAAGACATGTGTGAATGTGCACGACCAGTAGAAACACAAAATCTAGCTGTGGGCACCCTGCTAATCAGCTGGGTGGCATTTTGACTCTTTCCTGTGCCACTTCCCAAGGGCTCAGCTTACAGCAGGCATGTCAAACTCGAAGCCTACTGAGGGCCGCACAAATGAAAAGTGATAGCTTTCAGGGCCACCAAAGAAAATGTGCTTCTATTGGAAAGTCATAATTATTTATGATTATAGATTATGTTTTAGGTATATTTTATAATTTTTCACATCTTGTTTTAATATAATACAATAATTTGATGTGTAAAATTATTTGCCCATATAAAATAATTAATTTAAATATAAATTTAAGGTACTTTTTAATTTTTTATATGATACATAACTTGTTTTGTTAAAATAAAAACAAGTATAGAATGTGGTTAATCAAATAGAACAGGCTTCTGTGAAAATTTCAGATACTTTGTAAGTTTGAGATTTTGCCTAAACATATAATAGTCATGCAATTTCAGAAAATTGACATATTTATTGATATAAAATAATATACAGTTTGTGATTTTATTTGGTAATAAAGAAATAAAAAACAAAATGCTAACAAAATATCCCCCTCCTTTCCCCCAGAGCCAGGCACTCCCATACCCCCGTTCTAACCCTAGCCCCCTCCGCTCCCCCAGAGGCTCCCCCCTCGCTCTAACACCATGCCTCATCCCTCCCCCAGAGCCAGGCACACCACCCCCTCTAACCTAATGCCTCTCCTCTCCCCCAGAGCCAGGCACCCCCAAACTAATGCCTCCCCCTCCCCCAGAGCCAGGCACCCCCAAACTAATGCCTTCCCCCTCCCCCAGAGCCAGGCACTGCCAGCCCCCCCTAACCTAATGCCTGGGTCCCGGAGCCGCTTCCACCACCGCACATTTCTTCCTCAGGTGCTGGGGTGGTGTGAGCACGGAGGCCGTGAGCATGTGTTGGAGCGCCCAGCGCAGAGCGGCCTGGCCGGCTGGCCATGAGCAGTCACTGCGGTGCCGTGTGCAGAGCGGCTGGTCGGCTGGCTCTGATCTGCACTCGACCACATGCTCCGAGCAGCTAGCAGGCCGCACTTTATTCTTTTATAAAAATGTAGTGACGGGCCGCAAAAAATTTCGATCGGGCTGCATGCAGCCTGCCAGAGGCCTGTTTGACATGCCTGGCTTACAGGAAACACTGCTCTCTGTCCCCTGCTTTCCCATTTGTGACTGAAAAGGGACAGAGGAAAGGAAAGAAGCAGGGGAAGGTGGGGAGGAAACAAGCCAAAACCAGATTTTTTGGGGGGACGGGGGGAGTAGTGCATAGGGCAGTTGTTAAAATAGCAGAAAAATTAGAAGATAGCCATTTTACACACACCTGCAAATTTGTGCTGAAAAAAGCCATTTTCACACCCCTCCCCCAATGCACAACAAACATCAACCAGCTCACAAAGCCCCACCGCTGATTCCACGCAAACACACACTGGGCATGTGGGGTGACTGGACACTTGTTACAGTCTATTCTTTTCTCAGATGCCTCCCTCCAGAGGCCCTGTGCTGCCCAAAGGAGATATTGTGTGTGTGTGTGAGATGACAGCCTGTCAGGGCTGTGACTGCAGCTGACATGTTTGCTAATAGAAATAAATATTCATACAACTGATTAAACATAACTACAATCCAAATCACCCCCTTTGCACCCAGCTCAGCAAGCCTGTGACCCACTCAGGCAGAAAAGACAGCAGCCAGAAGTGTCTCTCCTGCAGGTATTATTGGGAGTTCTGGGTAGGGTTGCCAGATGGTTGAAACAAAAATACCGAACACCCCCCCCCCACACACACACACACAAAAACCACTGGGAAGAAATTCTGCTGAAGAAAAAAAAAGGGGGGAGACCAAAGCTGTTGAGCAAAAAAAAAAAATTTAAATAAAACAGCATTACAACAGCATGTCCCCTTTAAGAGTGAGTGCAGGGAGAGGAACAGGGGAGCGGTTGAGCACTAAGACCCAGGGGAGTCATTGCTTCCCCTTGGTCTTTTTGCCGACAGCCATTTTGTGCCGGCAGCCTTGCGGAACCAGGTAAGCATGGGGTTTGGAGTCAGGGAGCTGGGGATGTTGGGGGCTAGGGCAGGCCGGGCGCTGAGTGTTTTTAGGGTTGCCAGGTGCCCAGCATTTTCTCCTCCTGGCCGGGGAAAAAAATCAGAAAATACCGGACATCTTAGGTGTCCAGTATTTTCTGAATTTTTTTACCGGACAGGAAGTGAAAATACCAGACTGTCCGGGTGAATACCGGACACCTGGCAACCCTAGTTCTGGGTCCCTTATAGGAAAAGGCTGTCTTGGCCCTTCTCACTCACAGCTCTTTGTCCCAAAAGAGCCCCCAGACTCCGCATCAGGAATAGGCCTATCTCCATAGCTGCTCCCTCCCAGGAATCTCCCCTGTCCCAGACTGGAATAGGGCTGTGATTCTAGATTGCTTGCTCTAATCCTGCCAGGAATGGACATGTCTATACTACTTGAGAGTTAAGCACACGCCTTTTTGCAGTGTGGACATATCTAGGGTTGCCAGATGGTTTCAACAAAAATACTGGACACACTTGACATTACATCACAATCTACATTACATCTTATTTAGAAAATAGTGGACATTTATATTTTCTCATTTATATTTTCTCAATTTGTTTCCTGAACAGAAAGCTCAAATACTGGACTGTCTGGTTCAAAACCGGACGCCTGGCAACCCTAGACATCTCCTCAGACTCCCCGCTGCCCCATGATAGCAGTTCTCTCACTAATCTGGACTCCCCATTCCCCCACCGTTGTGAGTCTCTCCAGGCCAAAAATCCACCCCAGCAGTGGCCTCCTGAGAGATTAGAAGGGAGCTGCCTCTGGGCCCACAGACAGAGCTGGGGTGGGGAGGGTTCCAGTCCCATTCCTTCCCCTCACAGGAGGGGGCTAGCTCTTGGCTCCCTGCTGCGCTGTGACAGGGATGCCTCTGCTGGTTTTGCAGCTGCCCCCAGCTGGGCAACGGGAGTGAGCACGTGGAGAATGGCAATGCCCTCTGGCAGCAGCAGGGAGTGCCCCAGCCCGGTGAGAATTTTGGGGAGCTCTGACAACACAGGAGGCTGAAGAGCTGGGTGCTCTCTCCCTGGGACAGAAGGGGCTATTTCTGGTGCTCATGGTCTGGTGAGGCATAGCCAGCTGGAACAAAGCAGAAGGACCCACAGCCAGGAAGGCCTTATCCTGCTATTTCTGGCCATGCAGGTAATCCAGATACTTGGGGTGCCAGGAGGGGTGTGAGTTGCTGGATGGCTAATGAGGACCCACATATTCCTTTTCTACTGCATCGCACCCAATGCAGCCTGCCCCCGGGCAGCACACAGTGGGAAGAGATGCTCCAGGAAATGTGATCTGGCCCAGCGAGAACTAAATGATGTGCGAGCCCTCCCCTCCCCCTGCCCTTGGACAGGCCCAATTTGTCTTTGTCAGTGGGCAGGGGAGGAATTGGAAATGGCAGGGTGGGATTAGACTGCAGCACATCCCTGTCACACTCATTTAAATGCCTACCATCTTGCTGCTGTGAGAGAGCGTGGGCGGCCATGGCGTTGTCCACTCAGGAACCCCAGGCCTGGCTCTCCCCTGCCTCTGGGAGCCAGCCTGTGCTCACTGTGTACTCCCTGGGCTTGGGGCAAGCCGCTTTGTCCCTGGGACCTTTGGGAATAGGAGGGGTGGGTGGATCTCACTATCACTGAACACCACCCTCAACCCCTTCCCCAGCCAGATCTTTCCCCTGGGTTGCTCCCCTTCCCTTTCCTCTGTCCCCGACTCCAGCTGTTCTGCTGTGCACTCTGTAAAACGTGTGGAGAGTGTTGGAATGAAGGATGCCAGATCAGACGAGGTTGGGTGGTTGTATTTCCCCCAGGGAAGAAAGGAGCATAGAGGCTCTAATCTGGTGCTTGAGTTCCTATAAGGACACAGTAACAGCTGTTACCCACTCCTCTGTATATCAAGGCCACATTGCTTGCCAATCTGTGGGCACCTAGGACTTGGCTGTTATGGCTGCACTACATAGAGGGCTCACCAAGAACACCACAATGACAGCTGGGATAAAACACAGATTCTCCCGCTCAGAAAACACCCTCCCCCTGCCACCAAAGGAGAGGCCTCATTTCAGCTCTACAGGGCATATGGCACATAGTTGAGCAATGCTGATTCCACCCAGTAGGGGGCTAACATGCTACAGCAGCACTGAGATACAGCAGTGAGGGGCACTATAGAAGGATCTAAGAGAGAAATACACCAACTAGCTCTTTAGAATGGGTGACAAACTGCCCTGGTGACAAACTTTAGAACTACATTTGGTTCTAAATCTGACCCGTCCCCCCCGCCCATCTGAGGTCAGGCATGGCTGGGCTGGAGGATCCAATTTGCCCTTTTTTGAGAGACAGGTGCAAACCACGACATTGGGATCTGACACTGAAGTTGATCTCAGAATTCAGTTTTGGGCCTTGCCACCTGTCCAGCTTTCTCATAAGCATTTCCACCCTTTCCTCTGCGTATTGCTTTTTATGTGCCTTGCTACATACACAGCTCTCTAAGCTGAATTGCCTGAAACCCCTGGCTTCCCTCCCAGCTTCCACCTCCCTTGCTTGCAAATGATTTCTAGAAAGCCTTTTAAAATGTATTATACTTCCAAGGAGGAGCCGATAAACAGGCGCGGGAGGGGCAGGCGCAGGATGCAGCGAGCTGCCTGGCTTTGCGTTGTTCTCCTCCTGGCCTTTTACCAAGATCGATGGCAATTTATTATGAAAATAAATTACCAGCTGCGTTCAGGAGTCCTTGATAGGAGGGGGACAAGTGTCAGCCTTCCCTTGGTGTGTGTGTGTGCGTGTGTATGTGTGTGCGTCACCCGTGCCGCCTGTGACGAGAGAGAAGAGCACTTTTGCTAGCCATCAATCTGTCAAATGTGCTATCTAATAGCGGGTGTGTGTGTGTGTGTGTGTGCGCGCGCGCGCGTGCGCTGTGGTTTCTAGCAGGGATATGCAGAAGAATGGGTGTCTGGGCCAGTGAGCCACTGCAAATGTCCAGCATCCAGGGCCTGGCTGCTGGAGCCACACAAATCATTCCTGTAGTGAGTTTGTGGGTGCTGTAAAGGAGGGGGGGGGTGTCAACAGCATGCAGATTTGAGGTATGGGGAACTCAAGTTTCAAATGTCCAGCATGAGGCAGCCTATGGCAGGGGTCCAATGTTGATAATTGTGCCCATTGTGTGTGCATGGGGCTGGACTGGGCTCTCAGCAGGCGGGTGTTCATAGAGGGTGTGTGGGTAGTGGGTGTGCCTGTCTAGTGAACTTCGTGCAACCTGTGTAGTCAGTGGGTAGCATGCATTTGGAAGGATGACAAACTCTGCCCCCTCTCCTCCCCTTCTCAGCCCCCTGGAGAAGGGAAACCCGCTACCCTTGTTCCTGTGTTGCTGGATTAGTTGGATGGATGAGTAGAATAACTTCTTGCCCCTTCACCTTTCATGTTACCTACTCATTGCCCTGCTCCCCCTCCCCATGAAACAATCTACTCTGGAGTGATCTGGCTCTGGAACATATGGGGGCAGCCCCCAATGGGACCTGCAGGAGCTAACTGAGGGGGAGCTGAGATAAGAGCCCTGCATTAGATTTCCGTGTCCCTGGAACAGACACGGGGGTCCATGTCTCTGGAGGGGAATATGGCAGACACAAGGACTGAACACAGTCCCAGAATCTCTGCCTCTCGGCAAGGCCGGAAAACTGGTGGCATCTTATAACATTCCAAGAGGATTTTTTGAAGAAGTTGCCAGCTGAGGGCAAGACTTTAAGCCTTTCCCTCTTAACCCCTCTCCCAGCCTCCCACGTTCCGGCCTTCCATCCCTATACTGGAGCCCCTATGGGTCTGGAGGGGCAAGTTCACTCACTGTCAGATGAAAGACTCAGAGGTTCAATCCCGGACACACTAATAAAAGAGACCAGACAAAAACCTTCACGTTCCTTCTTGTGGGCAAGTGCGTGCTCCGACTCTGAGATACAGTCCCTGCCTCTTGAAATTAATTCCCCATCCCTGGTGCATTGGCAAAATAAATAATCTGGCTGCGCTGGGCTTGCTGCAGATTTCCTTGCGGACAGAGCCCCCTGCAGGAGGAAAGGGGCAGGAAGGAGGGCACAGCAAGGAGCCAAGGAGAGGCTAGAAACAGCAGGGATGGTAGGAGAGGGGAAGAGATGCAGGGGCCCTCCAAACTACAGGGTGGGAGCAGAGAGGGAATCAGAGGAGGTGGAGATAGCTTGTTAGGTCACCTAGCCCAGAAGCAGCTGTGAGTCCAACCTGCAATTCCCCTCCTACCTACTATCTCCCAGAGGTGTGGACCTCTCCCAGTGGGCATCATGGTCTTCCATGGCTCCCTTCACCTTCTTTCCTTGCTTGTTAGTCACCACACTTATACCCTGACCAGACACCATGTCCAGCTGGTCAGTGTCTTTCCATGTCCAGACACTGCGGAGATTCATCACCCTGGACATGCCACTTACTAGACAAGGCTTGTAGTCATGCCTGTGCAGCGCTTACCTTTTAAAGACCATTTCACCCACTGGTTGGTTTGGGATTTTTACACAAGAGACCAGAGTTCAAAACCCCAGGACACTGTATGTGCTCACCAGTCCTCCTCTCTTTGCTTCTGACCGGGAGCACCTGGGATGCAGAGCTCTATTCCCCTGAAACAGTGCAGCCCCCAGGAGTGCTGCTGGCTGGGAGAAGACTGAGAGGACTGAAGGTCAACACAAAGGTATCTCTCCAGAGCCCCAGCCCCTCACAGAGACCTGTTTGCCAGGCCCCTGTTAGCCATGCCCATAGCCAGGTCCACATCTGCATCAACCTCCTCCCTTTCAGATTTGAACCCCAAGGGTATGTCTACACTACAGCGTTAATTCGAGTTAACTTAATTTGAAATATTTAATTCGAATTAAGCTAATTCGAAATAACGCATCTATACACAAAAACTATTTTGAAATAGCGTTTTGCTATTTCGAAATAATGCATCCACACTGAGTGGACCCTGAACCGAAGTTAAGGCTGGCTGGAACCAGTGCTGGCAGGGCATCAGGTTAGGACTTAGAGCGTAGAGCTGCTGCCTCAGGCTAGCCGAGGTCTGTGCTTAAAGGGACCCGACCCCCACCCCAGACAGACAGTTCTCAGGGTTCCCCGCTTGCTTGTCTACCTCGATGAGGGACAGCAAAGCAGTCCTGTCTTGGAGTGCCCCTAGTGCCTGCACTCGGGACACCACAGCACTCGGCCACATGGAGCCAGAGCTGCCCCTGGGCACACCTGTGCGTCTTGTGGGGTTGTTGCCATCAGCCCGGCTGCACTTGCTGCAGGCTGCCATCCGGGAGGTCCATGGGGGGGCTGTCAGGATCCAGGAGGCCCTGCGGGAGAGCATCCACCCTGAGGAGCCCTCAGAGCCACCCTGGTCCTCCCCACCGGGGGCTTGTGCCCCATTCCTCCCTTATGTCCTTCCACTTACCCCTCCCTAGCCCCCCTTCCTGATGTCAAATAAAAGACACGTTTTTTCATAAACACGAACTGTCTTTATTTAACAAAACTGGGGAGGGGGAATGAAACTGTGGGGAGACTGGGGAAAGGAGGCAGGAGAGGGGAGGAGAGAGGGTGGGAGAGGGGAGGGGGAAAACTGGGAGGAGGGAGCTGGAAGGGGGAAGCAAGGGGAGGAAGGGGGAGGGGAAGCTTGGCGCTCAGGGGTGGGGGTCTCGTTGGGCCACATGTCTCCCAGCATGGCGGGTGCGGGGGCCTTGGCGTCCCCAGGAGGATGGGGAGGAGGGTGTGGAGGTTGAGGTGGGGGGTGTGGAGATTGAGGAGGAGGGTGTGGAGGTTGAGGAGGGAGAGGCAGGAAGGGGAGAAGAAGTGGGAGGAGGAACGGTAGCTGGGGGTGAGCAGCAGGTGCTGGAGCGGCACGAGGCAGCACGCTCTGCACCAGGGTCTCCAGATGGGTACAGATGGCATGACCCTGGGCAAGCAGCTCCCTCTGGAACTCCTGTTCTTCCTGTGCCCGCTGCTCCATGATGCAGGTCAGGGCTCGCGGGGCCCCCGGGTGCTGCTCTCGGTACCCCTGCCGTGTTGCAGTCGTCCTGCGGAGCACTCGGGTGCGGGAGCGTGTCCCGGGCGGGGTGGTGCGCCCTGCACGTGCAGCTGGTGCGGCTGTGGTGAAAGAAGAGAAGTGGTTAGTTCTCCCTGGGGACACAGTGGGCGAAGCCCAACCCCCCCTGCGAGGCGAGGGTGACCGTGCCCTGCACCGTTAGAGCCGACGTGCTTGCACAGAGGCCATGGTCGGAATGTCCGGCTCTCCCCAGGAGTCGGAGCTGCCCCGAGACCGCACCCGTGCCCCTGTGCTGTGTATTGTATGGGTGAGGTGGGGGGGAGATGTTAGAGGGGGCTTGTGAAGGGAGGGCGTCCTGCTGTGTCCCGCCCCGGGGTCAGGAGCATGTCAGCTCTCTTCTCACACATGTGTGGCTATCAGGCCACAGCCCCTGTGTGTCATGCAGCTGGAGCCACCTGCCCAGGGACAGCACACCATGTGCTCGCACATGCACAGGTTGCTGCATGATCTGTGGTAAGCAAGGCCCATGCACGCGGTCCCTGGTCTCCCTGCTGCCCGCCCCCCCGGGAAGGGGACAGTGATGGCACTTACATGGTGTGGCCTTCCTGGACGACCCTGGTGACTCCGCTACTGGGACAGCTCAGGGGTCCGGCTGGTGTGGCACCCTCCGTGGCGGCTCCTCCTCTGCGCCCTGGTCAGGGCCCTCTGGTCCCGGCTCGCTGCCCCCCGGGGTGGCACGGGCCGTCCCGCCCCCCAGGATGCGGTCCAGTGCCTCGAAATAGGGGCAGGTGTCTGCCCCTGGTGAGGAGCTGTCCCGAGTGGCCCTGGCTTACCCCTGCCACAGCTCTTTAATGTTCAGGCACACCTGCTCCTGGATGCGCCTGTGGCCTTTCTGGGCCATGGTGGCAGCTATGCGGCTGTAGATGGCCGCGTTCCTCCATCTAGCGTGGAGATCATGGACATTGGGGGCCTGCCCCCAAACCTCAATGAGGTCCATGATCTCCGCACTAGTCCAGGAGGGAGCGCGGCGTCTACGACCCATGGCTGGCTCCTGGGTGCTGGGGGACTGGGCGGGGGACGGCTGGCTGGCAACGGCTGCCCGGCTCATTCTGGGGCCACTGAGTCAGGGGCAGAGACTGCTGGCAGGCCTGGCTCTGGCACGTGCAGTCTGGCCAGAGTCTACCTCTTTAAGGGCTCCAGGGCTGGGGGAGAGGAGAGGAGTTTTCCTGGTTTGACCCGGAGTGGCCACCAGGGGAAACTGGGAAGGGCTGGAGGCCAGCTAATTCGAATTAAGTGTCTACACAGCACTTATTTTGAATTAGCTATTTTGAATTTGGCATTACGCCTCGTAGAATGAGGTTTACCAAATTCGAATTTACCAGTTTCGAATTAAATTTGAAATAGCGGTTTGCATGTATAGACTCTATTGAAGTTAATTTGAAATAACGGCTGTTATTTCGAATTAACTTTGCAGTGTAGACATATCCCCAGATTGGAAAGACAGGAGCCAAATGGGGCTTGTCAGCCTGTCATTCATTTCCTGGCCAGTGAGGAGGTAGGGGAAGGTGATGGTCCCCGAGCATCCTTCCCTGGCTGAACTCAGTCAGGGACAATATGGCCCACTTATTAAAGATCATGAATGGGACAGCAGCTGGCTCAGTTTTTGCTGGCAATCTTTTTCTTACGGGCTGAGACCAGGTCATAGAACGGATGCTGGGTGATGCTGGTCCTGGACAGAGGAGGAGTGAGAGAGAGAGAGAGAGTGTGTGTCAGGGCTGGGAAATGACACAGCAAACCTCAGGGTCTCTCTGAGCCTACAAACAATGGACCCCTTCCCGGACCAGGGGATCTGCAGGCCCCCCAGCAGCACCTTGTGCCTTCAGCTACTGGAGAGTCAGGCTTTGCAGGTGGCAGTAGGAGCCTGCAGGTTCTCTGCAAGGGCCTCCAGGCGCAAGATGGCTCTGCCCCTGGAACCACAGGGATGGAAAGATGAGGGGGTCAAGAATGCTGGCAGTGTGAACATTGATCTCCCTTACAGAGGACCACTGGCTTTCAAGTCCCTCTGCTCCCTTGCCTTGAACATGCTGCCCCAGTGCCCTACAGAGGAAAATTGAGGCCCCCAGCTCAGTATGCTGGCACAGCATCGGCATTTACATCTCTGCCTGCTGGCGCACCACAGACAGCTCTGGCCCCTGCCTGTGGCATACCTCCTCTGACCTGAGTTCACACCACCCCGTTTCACCATGCCAGGAGAGCCATCTCCTTTCTCTCTGGGCCTGTCCCCTTACTGTATTGCTTCAATCCACAAGTTGCGCTCCTCCGACGTGGCTGCCAAGATCTTGTAGGACTGGTGTTTGCCTTCTACCACCTTCCCATCCCCGTCCGTCTTGCAGGCTTTGATCTTCTGCCCCTTGCAGTTGGGATTGAAGAGCTCGAAGCAGTTCTGCAGGGAGAGGCGTGCAGGGAGTGAGGGGTCAGGCTGTAAAGCCATTGTTCCAGGGGCTCCACTTTGGGAGGTCACGCTAAGGGTGTTTGCAGAGGTGGCAGTGGGATTGTCAGTTCCTGAATTGGGGCCAGCACTTTGCCTGTAACGCTCCAGGGATCTCAACCTTGCTGAGCTCGATTCCAGTAGCTCAGACGCTTGGCAAGTAAATGCAGCCCCACCCTGCGCTCAGTGACCCCGTACTGTCTCGGCCACTAACCCATGTTTTACTGAGAGAGAGAACAAAGCTTCGGAAAGCACCCTCATGCAGCCTGCCAGAGACAGTCAAATAGGAATGCTGCCTCGCATCTTTTGGGCACCTGTAACAGTACAGCATCACCTGCCGTACAGCAACCAACACTGGCTACACACAAGAGACAAAAGGGAGGGCAGTTTGAGGTCAGCTTTCTGGGGGAGCCTCTCTAGCAGCACAGCGCTATTTCTTACTCACAGACTTGAAGGCCAGAAAAGTCCATCGCGGCCATCAGTTCTGACCCCCTGCATATCACAGGCCACAGACTCTCACCCACGCACCCCTGTATTAGACCCCTGACCTCTGGGTGAGTTACTGAAGCCCTCAAATCATGATTTAAAAAGGATTCAGGTTACAAAGAATCCACCATTTACACTAGTTTACTTAATGATTTAACCTGTGCCTTGGGGTGCAGAAGCAGGCAAAAAAGCCCCAGGCTTTTGGGCAGTGGGTAAAGTGGACAAGGGAAGGCATTGCCTTTCCAAAACTGCCTCTGGAGCCAGGGCATTGGCTTTAAGCAGACCTCACCTTTGAAATCCAGGGGTTCAAACTTTGGGAGAGGGGGCTACTGCTCCCCTAGCCCCTCACAAATGGTGCCCTTTGGACCTGGTCTCTGCAGCTGTGGATCCCGTGTTTTGCACCTGCACTCATGTGGAGCTTTAAAAAGGATGATGATCTGCCTGGCGAGAGGTCCCAGCGTGGGGCAAGAGGTCCCACGACGGCAGATTGCTGCCTGGGACAATGCCCCAGAGTGGGGCTGGAGGATAAACCTGCTAGCATTTTGGATGGCCCATCTTGTTATGGTACCACATGGGGGAAACTTACTGGCTTTTTGGGGTCGTCCACTTTCCGAACTGATAGATTCTCCAAGGGGATAATCCCCAAAGGTTCTTTATCCTGGAAGCCAATGAGAAGCCGATATGAGTGTCTGATATGCTCTCCGTGCCCGGACCAATGAAGTGTTGCTTCCCATTGCCTTGGTACACCCCTCCCCATCCCAAGCATTATGGCAGAGCAGGCCCCTGACAGAAGCACACTGGCAAATGAAAGGGACGCTTGGAGTCCATGGCTATAGCTGGCCAGAGTTCTGCCTGACAGAAGGTACCATGTCTGAAATGGCAGCTGTGGGTCACAGCATGAGGGTGATGATGGGACTTAGTCTGACCTCGGCCCAGAGTTCACAGAGTGGAGTGTATCCCTCATTACCCCTGGAAAATACAGCCCCCGGCAGAGATTTGCTTGGCTGGAGCGCAGCCCTCACCGTAGTGTATTCAAAGTAGTAGAGGCAATTATCAGTCAGAATGAACCAACGGCGCTTCCAGGTCTTCACTCGACCTCCTAGGAACAGCAAGAACCATAATGCATCAGTCCCTGAGAGGCCCCCTCCCCACTCCCATCATCCCTTGAAGATTAGTGGCCAGGGACAAAGCCTCCACCCCATGCTGAATGCACACAGGGAACTGGCACAGCTCAGAACTGGGGTGGGGATGGGGAGGAGGGAACTGAATCTGCAGGCTCTGGGAGGTGCAGGAGCAGACAGCAGTAGATCTGAACACCAGGGGTCAGGCTCAACCCACGGCAGCAGAATGAAGGGCTGCTGCTGCAGACTGCCTACTGCTGCACAGGAAACTTGGGGGATGCTCATGGGGGAGAGCTGCGCAAGGAGGGGATTCGTACCCAGTTTAAGGAGCCAGCCCTCGCGGCTGGGGTTGAAGAAAGTGTGTGTGAGGTCATTCCCATCATCCTTCGGGATGGAAAATGGCTCGTTTTTAATGCTCTCAAACAGATTCTGTCCCACAGAAAAAGGAAGAGAGAAATTAAAAAGCTTTAGGCAGCACAGGGGGACCTCAGCTCTCTCACTGACATTCCCTATATATGGATGGACAGGGGTTGCTGGCTACATGGTATCTCTCAAGGACGAAAAGGGAGCAGTATGTGGCCATTACACAGGTCCTTGTTACATATACACACACACACAACCAATGGAGAACACTCCTGTAAGTAAGCAATCAGGTGTGAGTAAATACATACACACACACACACACACACACACACACACACACGAGAAAACTCCTGTAAGTGAACAATTAGGTGTGGTAAACACACACACACACAAAAACAATGGAGAACATTCCTGTAAGTGAGCAATCTGGTGTTGGTATATGTACATACGCGCACGCACGCACACACACACACACACACAGGGAACACTCCTGCAAGTGAACAATTAGGCACCAGAGCCCGTCTTAGGGGCGGGTGAGCCGGGCGGTTGCCTGGGGCCGCCATTTTCAAGGGGCTGCAGATAGAGCCAGTCTTAGGGGTGGGCCACGACTGCATTTCGGCCTAACCTCCCAAATCCTCCCCCCCAGGTTTCCCTGGTTACTCCCCAACCTCTTTTTTTCCCCCGCTTGACAAATTTTTGTCCAGTATTTTTTTTTAAACTATCTGGCAACCCTATGGGTGAGCCAGGGGGTCACCTGGGGCCGCCAATTGATTAGGACTGGCCCTGTCAGGCACATATAAAAAGACACATGTATAACCCCTTCAGTGAGGAACACTCCTGTAAATAAATGACTAGCTGTGCACGCACGCACGTGTACGCACACACACACACACACACACACACACACACACACACACACACACGAATTCCCACAAAGGCAGCATGCTATTTTGAACAGACACAAGTGCAGAGGGTAGCAATGAGAAGCAGACACACATGTGGGAGCTATCAGGCACATGCCAGTACATTGCACAGCTGTGGAGGCATTCCAGTTCCTCGTCCGTTACAGGGACCACATTGTGCTACTGGGATTTGACATCATTTATTATGCAAGATTCTGACCAAAAGGTTCCTGCAATTGCCTCCAAACAACCATCAGGTAGTGACATGGTACCAGAAATCCGAGCCCTTCATGCTGAGGGAGAAGCGCAGTGGGGGAGTGCCAAACAAAGTCATGGCTGCGGTTGGGTGGGTTTCATGAACAGGATACAGTTGACACAGGGTTCTGAATGCCAAATCATCCCTGTGGCAGGTAAGAGCCCCCGATTCTAACCAGCAAAGGGTGCAAAGTTATGGAACAGTAAATCCTAGCAGGCCAGACAAACTCCTTACACCCAATACCCAGTTGTCAGAATATTTAGCTAAACCCTATCTTGTGAGGTCTCATGTGAAAACTGGTGCCACACTGGTCATGAAGACCGCGGTGTGATGTATGTACAGTTTATGAATAAGGAGTTGTGGCTGGGTGCAGGCAGGATGTTCTGACATTCGGGTGTGGAGGCAGTTGATAAATGAAGGAATGTGGCTTTACCTGTCAGCATGGCTCAAGCTCTGAGAGAAGCAACTGAGGAAACAAATCCATCAGAGGCCGAAGAGTGGGCTAGTCACCTACGCCCTAAAGACCAGGCAGCTGAGGTGAGGAGCTTGGGGGTTACGTTTCAAAGACTACATTTCAAAGGTTTTCTGGACTAAAAAAGTAGCAAAGGGACTCCTTCATTATCCATCACTTTAGAGGGCAAAGGGGGCAGTGGCGGGAGGCTCTGGGGGGCTGTGGATGCAGATCACTTGATGGACGTGGGAAAGCTGCTTGCCACTTGCTAAGAGTAAGTTTGAGACACTGAAACACGTGTTCTTTTTGTGCTGTTTGTCACCATCTCTTTTCCTCTGGCTGAGGATCCCTTAAATCTCTGTGCTGCGTTCTGACACTTAGGGCTGGCTTTACTAGGAACCATCTCAGTGCCGCGTACTAGGGGAAAGAGCGTGTCCCCTGTGAGCCCTCAGGCAGGTGCGATTTCTGTCTGTTTGGAGGCAGCAGACTTGCTATTTCTATGGGCAGCCAGGGCCAGGGGCTGGATGCTGCAGTGAAACACTTCCCTAGCAGGGTTGAGGAGGGGTTCACTGAATGTTACCGGCAAGGCCAGGGTAAGATGGGCAGAGTCCTGAGGAGTTTGCTGGTGAGCTGGACAGATTGGTGTGGCAGGGAAATGGCACGCGCGCGCACACACACACACACACACACACACACACACACACACAGCTGAAGCTCCAGTTAAGCTCTCTCTTGCTAAGGCAGAGGGGTAACACAGTGGTTTAGGGCTGTGGGCACCCAAAGAAAGAGTTGCAATTGCAGCACTGAGCAGGTCCCCTCTCTACAGGCTAAAGCTGAGCAGGAGATGCGAGACCTTCTTCTTCCGGGGGATTGGGTGAGAAGGGAGGGGCTGTCAAACTGCCTGGCTCAGCCATGTGGTGTATGGCTGGTCTCCACAGCTATGGGAATGGCATGGGAAATGCAGGATATGCATACACTGCTTTGCTGCCACCAATACACACCCACATTTGGTCTCCCTTCAAGGCCAGCTCTGTCCCCATTTAGACCCCTGAATACAGCCCACAGAGCTGCTCTGCTCTTTCGGAAATCTGGTCCTTAAGGCTCTTCCTGGCCCAAGCCTCACGACTCCCTCTTGTAACAGTGGATCCCCTTCTGGGTACTGATACTGCCAAGGGAGCCAGAGGGTGAACCCACAGGCAGTGCCACATGGGTCTTCAGAAGAGGGAGGCCTAGTGAGAGGGGGAATGGCCCCTAGGCAATATAGGAATTCATAAATTAAAAAAAATCCCTTTGGGCTTTCTGAGGCTAGGGCACAAGGACATTCATGATCAGAGGAACCCGTGGTCCTAAGGTGTAGAAATAGCACGACGTGCAGAGACACCAAAGCTCCCCTCAGCGAGAACACATTGTAGGAGGGCCAGAAGCTTCCTTGAAATGGGGGAGCCACCAGTACCTACACTGTGGCTCTGTTCCCCTCCTGGCTGCCTGCGCTCTGCCCCCTAGTGGCCCTGTCCCTCATCCTCCTCAGCTCCACCCCTAGTCCTTGACCCATTCCCCGAGGTCCAACCTGTGTTCTGCCACTTCCCAGCTCCACTCTGCCTCTTCCCCTGAGGACTCTCTCCACCCAGTCGTCCCCCTCCTCTCATCGCTCACCCTTAAGGCAGAAAAAAGGGAAAGGGCACTTTTAAAAGTGATGGGGCTATGGCTCCACACCCCTCCCCCTGTTCTGGCACCCTTGACACACTTAAATCATAGAGCCAAACTCTAAGCCCCTTATTCACATACACACCTTGCTCTGCGAATAGTCCCCAGGATCCAGTGGGAATGTTCATGGGTGCTACACGGTGTGAGCAAGGAGTTCAGAAATTGGCCCACAATGATGGTATCACCATCATCACCATGAGGCTTTGCAGCACACGCTGGCCAACCAGGCCACACTGGCCGGGTCTCTCAAATGCACCCTCTCTGTCTGCCGACCATGGCAAATTCTCTCATCTTCCAGACATCCATACCTCTCTCCTGCAGCACCCCTGCTCCCTAAGCACGGTACAGTCCACCTATTCCTTGGGCCCAGCAGGCCCTGGGCTATTTGTACTTCCCGAGCTACTATGGGGGGAAGAATATATGGACTCTCCCACTCTTGGGGAAGGAGGCCATCCAGAAGCGGGTGCCACCGTGTCCCGGGAGGGGTATTAATGATGTCTTTGGCTAGGTTGGGTATTTCTCCCAGCTCAGCACCCGGCAGCAAGCCAGGCCAGGAGGCAGGAGCACTTACCCGCAGGAGCTCTTCAGGCAGGTCCCTTCCATTGTCAATGCCTCGGTTCATGGCCACGAACCTCTCGAAGGGGGGCTTGTCCTTCACGTTGGGGTTGTGCAAGCTGGTGTTCAGCATGATGATGGAAAAAGACAGCACGTAGCATGTATCTGCCGGCAAGCAAGAGAGCGCTCAGGCATGTGTGTGTGTCTGGCAGCATCACCGCCCCAGACATCCCTGGGGTCCTGGGGGGCAGCGGTGGGAGATGTCCCTATTCCCTTTGGGGATCTAGCAAGGTTCCAGTCACAGTGGGAGGGGCAGTCACCCCTTGCCAAGGCTCTGTAGTCTGGAGACAACAGCCTGATGGTGATGACAGGATGGGTTGAACTGGCTTTTTACTGGCTCCGCTACCTGAGTGCAGATCACTGACAGGGGGAGGAGCAGTGCTATCCTTAAGCATCAGTGCTGGTAGAGCTTCTGGAGAGGAACTGTGATGGAGTGTGGCATGAGGGGAAAGGAAGATGAGTGGTGAGATGGAAGGAAGGAAGAGGAGATCAGAGCTAATGAGAGGAAGAGGGAAATCAAGGTGACAAGAGGCAACTCCTTTTGCAGGTAAGAGACTAGAAACTCTTGGGCTGGATCCCCAGTGGGGGTCAACCCATGTAGACTCCGCTGGCTTCCAGGCAGCTGAGCGGGTTCACACCAGCTGCAGACATGGCCCAATGGGTTCTGTCAGTGAAATGGAGAGCAGCATTGTCCCTTGTCTCTGAAAGAGTCAGGTAGGGTTAGGAACTGGCAGAAGTGACAGGGAACGGGGGCCAGATCACCTGGCCTAAGGGAAGCTAAAGCAGAAGATGCTGCCTTTCTATATGTTGTGAGTGGTGGATTATGGCCCCTCTTTAGCAAATAACTCAGCCAATGCTGGCAGCTCATCACTGCTCCCATCCTCTGCAGCTACCTGTCGATTGGAAGACTCCTGGGTTACACTGGCAGTACCAGTTGGCAAAGGCCTCCATCATCCGATCAATCTTCTGGGCCTCCCCAGGCAGCCGAAAACTCCACAGGAACTGCCTGCAAGGACACGGGGCTCATGGGATAGTCATGAAATGGCCAGGCAGGTTCCTGAAGAAGTGCACCCCTCTCCGTACCCCAGGGGCACCCTCCTTTCTCCAGTGGACATGCGGGAGTCCTCCCTCAACACAGGGAAGGCAGCAGGACATCCTTATGTGAAACAGGGGCCCCTTTCTTCCCAAGGTGAGTGTGATGGGGCCCAGCCTAGGACTCAGGAGGCTTTCCTCTCAGCATCCAGTGAGACCCCCACCCTGGGAAACAAGGAACCTTTCTCCCAGCTCCTAGGGCAACAACTGGACACTGTCACTGAGAAGCAGCCCCCCTCCCCCCCCCAAAAAAAACCCCAAAGGAGTAGGACAGAACACCTGCTCCAGTGCTCAGGGCCTCTCCTCACCGCATTGGCCCAATCTCAAATGAGGCACCTCCCCCAGAACACAGGCTCCCTCTGCTGCTAGTGCCTAAGAGCCCAACAAGAAGCCCTCAAGGGCAGTGTGAGAACTCAGTGAGATGCCCTTGAAACTTGGAAGGGTCCCTCTCCTGCAGCACATGGACAGCTCTAATGTGGCCACTCCTAGAAAGAGCAAGCCCTCTCCCCCAACACACCACAGCATGCAGGGACACTCCAGGAGGAATGGGGGAGGTCAGCAAATGAAAGAGAAGGATGCCTTCCTACAACAGATAAGTAATTATTCCCTAACACAAGGAATCACAGTGCAGTGTTCCCTATAAGCTGGGGGCTTCTGTGGCCACTCAGGAGAGATACCAATGCTGCTGATTAGCAGGGTGTTCACAGCTAGATGTTTTTGTTTCTAATGGTGGTGCACATTTACATGCCTTGGTGCACATAACAAAATTTATCCACACATAGAAGGAGAAAAATCCACACATGGATGGAAAAGATTAGCAGGAACATTGGCAACAAGAGGGCCCTAGAGGGTCACACTCCCCCACGCACTGCACAGGAATAGGTCACTACCCCAGGAAAGGGTTCTACTGCATTAGTACAGTCAGACACCTGCAGATTAAAGTGGGGGCAGGAGTCCTCCCAGATGCATGCTGGAGCCACCTCCCTTGCCCCGTACCCTCTGGTATACGTTAGCTTGAGTAGGCAGCCAGGCCTGAGTACCCAATGCAGCTCCACTGCTGCTCGCTCACCTTAGTGCCTGCACCAGGTTGAGGTTGGCGAAGGAGTGGCATTCCACAAAGGCCTGAAGGATCTGCAGGTTCCTTGGATCCCTGCTTGAGTGGGAGAGTGGGAGAAGAGAGGGAGTCCTGTTGACGCAGCTTTACTCCGTGACCCAGAGCAGCCCTGCAGAGCTCTGATTCCCCTCTGCACACGCCCCCTCCCTCCTTTCACATTTCATCTTCCTCCACAAAAAGACACCTGGACCTTTGGCAAAGCTGTTACACTGATGTCTTGTCTGCATCAGGGGTTCAGCCATCAGCAACCAGTGCAGCTGCCCCAGTGCTAACCCTTGCATTCCAGTAAACCACTTGAAGCTGAGCTGTATACAGGGCCGGCCCACAACATTTTGGCACCTGAGGCGGGGAGCTCAAATGATGCCCCCATGTCCCCTTTTCTCCTGCCTGTCTGTTATGTCTCTTGTGCCCTCCTTCCTCCAGCACAGCACTCTACCATCTCTGTGCATCTAGAGCAGAGAGAACACATGTGCACCAGCAGCAGACACAATTTTCTACACTCTGGGTCCTAGTGGTGCCCCCCGCCCCCCCACAGTCTGGCACCTGAGACAGCCACCTCAGTTCGCCTCATGGTAAGGCCAGCCCTGGCTGTATACATCGCTTACCTACCTTTCAGGCAGGGCTGAGCTCCCCCAGTGCAAGAAGCAGCTCTGCCTGACTACCCTAGGGGCTGCTAGGGGGTCTAGCCCTCATGGTAGACAAGACCTAAGAGACTCAGGACAGCTCCAGGAGACTCACCTCTCTCCCAGGTAATCCCCAATGGCTGTCTTGTTCAGGCCCTCTCCCTTGTAGAGGAACTTGGCGATCTCTCGCAAATCTGAGGTCAGCACCTTGTGCTCAGTCAAGTACTGGATCCCCTGAGGGAAGAGTGCACCCAGGCTGCGTGTGAGGAGGTTTTGAGGGGCCATGGAAGGACAGTTTCATGGTCACCCCAGCCCAAGCAGCTCTGGACATCATGTTTCCCCAGCTCTGCAGGCCTCTTTCCAAATCCAGCTCTGCTGGGGCCCCCTGCTACTCCCCAACTCCTCAGAACTGGGCAGCACACAGCCAGACTTGCTATCTTAATCCCTCCCCTCATGGTCCACACGGGAGACTGCAAGGGACCAGGTTGCCAGGTGGGAGTGCTGATGCTGGGTTGCTGGTGCTCTGGAGTGAATGTCCCCAAGGCAGTGCTCTGCCCTGTGGTGGGTACCGCCAGAAGTTACAGTGATGGTACTGAAGGGCAGAGGCCCTAAGTAGGAATATTCCTCTCCCCCATTAGGGCTGCTGGGGGCCTTAAGCAATTGCTTAGTCTGCCTAGCACTGGCTCTGCTGTCTGGTCATCTTTAGCATCCCAGCACGGAGGGGCAGAGGCGTGATGGAAAGTTGGTCAGAGCAGCAGCAGCAGAGCCGGAGCCAGTAAGACGGTGGCTGTGGTTAGTGAGATAGGGGCTGCTCTAGCTATTGCAGCTTGTGGTTCATCTTCATAGCGCATAGACTGAAAGTGGTCCGGCAGAGAGGGGGAGGGAAGATAAAGCAGCCCTTAGGTGTCTTCTTGTTATTCAAATTCACCTCTGCCTCCACACCTGGTTCTGAGTCTTCTGCTGGTGGGGTGAGGTTTGCACCGAGCGGTGAGGGCGGTTGTCCAGCATGCGGGAGACTTGGACTTGCTTTGTTTTGGTCAGCAGGGGCAGCCTGGCTTAGCCTGCTTTGTGTGCAAGAAAGCCTCACATCTTGTCTGGTGACTTCCCTCCTTACCCAGGCAACCCAGGAATAGATTTTAGAGGAATCTATGTCAAATCTCAGCTCACGGGTTGTGAGAGCCTGCACTGGCCGATCCGGCTCCCTTACAGACTCAAGAGTTAGTGGTCAGATGACGTCTGGGCCTATCTTTCCTCCTTCCATTTCTCTTCCAATTTTTCTGGGGTGCTTTGACTGACACGTGTCTGCACAATGTGTCATGCGGGGGAGACAGCATTGCTCAGGGCTCTCAAGGCATTGGGCATTGCCATTGCTAGATAGGGCTGAGAAACCACCCTATCCCCTGCCCCAATGGCAGAATGCATGTCTTTCCAGAGGCTAGCTTGCATCTGATCTGTAGTAAAGAGGAGTCCATAAAGGAAGCCAATAATAACAGTAGGAACAGAACACATTACCTTTTTGGGGTCCATGTTGAATTTCTTCCGGCCCACACACAGATCTTCATCCTTTTTGCTGTAGATGCAAAGGGGGAGAAGCAAGGATGGCACAAAGAGAAGCAGCCAGCTGTATTTCCCTGCAGAGTGGGGCAGGAGCAGGGCAGAGCTCCCAACAGGGGTTCCCAGATCTTAGCTCTGGCTTGCTCCAGGGCCAAGAAGAGAAGCCACTCACCCATGCCTGCCTGTGCCCATCCTACAGCCGGGGGTGTTCACCCCCATGGAGCCTGGAATCTCTGAAGGGGCTGGTGTTTTACTGAACTCACTGCTCTCTAGTAAAGAGAAATCTCATGAGAAGAGAGTGCCAGCGAGCAGCCCCCATCATTGCTTCCTTCCCAGAAAAATTCCCCTCCCCTGGGACATGAGCCAAAGCCCACTGATGTTAATGGAAAGGCTCCAGTTGGAGCCTTAAATCATCCCTCCCACGCAGTTCCTTCTACACCGTGAAGAAGAGTACGCCCCCTGTGCATCAGAGGAACATCCATGCAATCCCCACCTCCCTGCAAGCTCCCACAGCATATGGCTGGATCCTCACCTCTCTTCCGAGATTTGGAAGCAATCTATCTCCGCAAGCACCACCGCAATCTCCTCCTTCAGCCTCTGCAGGAGGAAGAGACGGAGATGAGAGAGAGAGCCAGGGGATGGACGAGACACCAAATGTCTCACTTCACCCCTGGGGGCCTATTGGCATGGGCAGAACCAGCCCAGTTCCCTGGCCATTGTGATGGGGCCAGCCGGGTGGGGAGGGGTCTTATAAAAAAGAGTGCTGATCTCAGGTGGCCTTGTCCACCCATGCAGGCCCCTGGCTGTAAGTGGGGAGGGGGAGGGCAAATGTGTGAACACCTATTGTCAAACCTAGCTGAACAGTCGAGTGCAGACAAAGCCAGGGAGCAAGAGAAGAGGGACCCACACGAGTGTGCTCAGGAATGGACTCTGAGTGCCGTGCCTCTTTCCCTGGAGCCCTCCCATAGGAAAGGCGTGCAGAGGCATGAAACCAGCAAGCAAGCAAGGATATGTGGGGCTGTTGATCCTGAACCAGAGGGAGCTGCTTGTGCCCCTGTCACTCAGCAATTGCCATACAGACTGATGAGCTGGTGGGGATGCTCCTCACTCAATTCTACCATTTAAACATGGAATTCAGCTGCTTTAGACACTTGATAGCTCCTGGCCCCTAGTCAGCTGCTTTTGGGAGCCAAGTCCTTGGGGTTCTCTCCATGCCTTGGTTTCTCTCCCACCCTTTGCCCAGTGAGCCAATTTAGTCGGTAAGCCCTTCAGGGCAGGGACTGTCCCTGAGCATTTTAGGGCACAACAGAGCCCTAAATTTGTCTGCTGTAATACAAATGATTTATTGTTTTGATTCTTATTTCCTGGTGCTAGGTCTTTCAGCTGCTGAATGGGCAATTTGAGCTGCTTAACCCAGGGATAATGCATCAAGATGACTGGAGACACTCCCCAGGGGATGAATCTCCACCCTGGGACTCAGCCACCCAAGCACACCCTGCCCCATCAGGCAGTGGCTGGTTACCAACCAGCTTTGGGGAGATGATAGATTCAGACTGTTGGCCTATCTAGTTCAGTATCTTGTCTCCTGCTATCCTGCTTCTGCCTTCTGGTCCATCTACTCAGGTTTCCTACCAGCAGTGCCAGCTGGTTCAAAGGATGGCAAGGAAACAATGCACATGGGCAGCTGCACCTGGAGGGCAGGGGGATGCATTCCTGTCTCCATAGCAATTGATTCACACCATGAAGCAGGAGATGGATTAGTTATCTGGCAGAACTCGGCTTCTATTCTGGGAAGGCTTCACCCTGCACTCATCACCTGGGTGTCTGGGCACCTACAGATTGTGGGCCAGTTCCTCGACCAATGCAAATCAACAGAGCTCCCCTGATCTGGATCAAGAAGCTCTCTAGGGTGTGACGCTGAAGGGCCAGGTGCCAGCTCCTGGCAAGGTCCGTAGGCCTCACTGAACACTGAAAAGTGCACAGCTGGGAACCAGTCTGGATCACCTTGGTGTGAGTAGTGTTAAAATGGGTGTTAGATTCAGAATGATACGTTTGGACTTTATGGGATGCTTCTGAGTTGCTGCCTGCATTAAGCTCCCTGACAATATCAGTAGCCCCTGACAGTATCAGTGTTAGAAGTATCAGAGGTGAAGCTGTGTTAGTGTGGATCTGCAAAAGCGACAAGGAGTCCTGTAGCACTTTATAGACTAACAGATGTATTGGAGCATAAGCTTTTGTGGGCAAAGAAATCTGACGAAGTGGGTCTTTGCCCATGAAAGCTTATGCTCCAATACATCTGTTAGTCTGTAAGGTGCTACAGGACTCCTTGTCGTTTTTGCAGTGTTAGAAGGTAATATTTAAGGGTTTGCTTGGTAACCATACAAATGTTTCCTATGAAACTGGAAACCCCCACAGTCAGGAAAGAAGCATGCCCAAGCGTGAAATAACAGCTCACCACAAGAGATGTCATCTCCTGCCCAACAAGAGAAGGCCCATAGACACCAGATGAACCATTGTGGAAAATCACTTCGTTGATTGTTTCCCCCACACCCATCAGGAGGGGACCTGCACAAACCCTTTCCCATCAGAGTTTGAACTGTGCGGGAAGGGAATAAAAATCCCGGGCCAGACAGAGCTGTATCTCTGAGCTGCTTGGCATTTGCAGAGGCAGTATTTCTAGGCATAAGCAAGGGATCCCCATGCTCCTTAGCTGGATTAACCCTAAAGGACAGCGTTTGAACATTATTCTATTTTTTAAATCTAAAACTGTAACTTGTGTCTGTGTTTACCAGCTTTAACCTTGTCATAACTACCTTATTTCCTTTTCCTAGTTAATAAACCTTTAGTTAATTTAATACAGGTGTTATCTGTAATAATAAGCATTGTCTTTGGTATAGGATCTAAGGCACAAATGACATGTGGTAAGTGACTGGTCCTTTCAGACAGGGTATAACCTGAATATTGTGATATTTGGTATAAGGGACCATCTATCACAAAGGCAGACTTGATTGGGTGACAAGCTAGAATGCAGTGCCCCAGGCTACTGTCTGTAACACCAAGTTAAAGCTGTTACAGTGCCTACAGAGTTCACACTTACTAAGTGGCTAAATCTAATGATAGCCAGTTTAGGTTTTGTGCCCTTAAGGGTGTGTCTAGACTACACCTCTCTGTCCACAGAGAGATGTAGATCAGGCACGTCGAAATTGTTAATGAAGCGGGGATTTAAATATCCCGTGCTTCATTAGCATAAACATGGCCGCCACTTTTTTTTCGAAATGGAGCTTTTTCGAAAAAAAACCCATGGCAGTCTAGATGCGAATCTTTCGAAAAATAAACCCTTTTTCGAAAGATCCTGTAAGCCTCATTTTATGAGGGATAAGGGATCTTTCGAAAAAGGGTTTATTTTTCGAAAGATCCGCGTCTAGACTGCCGTTTTTTTTTTTTTTTTTTCGAAAAAGCGCTGTTTCGAAAAAAGGCGGCGAACATGTTTATACTAATGAAGCATGGGATATTTAAATCCCCGCTTCATTAGCAATTTCGATGTGCCTAATCTACATCTCTCTGTTGACAGAGAGGTGTAGTCTAGACACACCCTAACAGTCCTGAGGTTGGCACCTGCACTTGGCACAGGGCAGGGGCTGTGAACATATGCAACAGAACAGAAACTATTTTTTTTATTTTGTATAGTGCCATGCAAAGCAATGGTGCTAGACAAGTAGTATGTGCTAATGAATGGTAACTACAAATATTGGGACAGCAGCAGTATATTGGCAAAGATCCATTCATGTCAACAAAGCTGCCTCGATTTTTCCGAGCTGAGGCTCTGGGCTGCCAGTAATATTGCTGATAAAATTCACCAGCCTTAGTGTCCTAGTAGAGTGTTTGCTGCGACAATCTCTTGCAGTAGAAAGTTCCCTAGACTAAATGCTACTTAGTGGTAGGACTGGTGCCACGTGAACCACAGAATTCCAGACCTGATCCTACTCGGGAAAGTCTCTCCTGCTGGTATCTCCTGTTCTAGATGGGATGTAAAGAGTATCCCCGGAGAGCAGGTTCTGGGCAGACTTGCCTGTCCAGAGATGGGGAGATGTGGGGCGGGGGGGGCCCATACCTGAATGTCTTCCAGCAGTGCTTTCCTGTGCTGCTTGATAGTCTCTATTTCAGCCTCTTCAGCCTTGCTCAGATCAGATTGCCCTGGGAATACAAAAGGAAAAACGAAAGCCGGTGAGAATAGATCAGTCCATTCTGAGCTGTCTCAGGGCAAGCAGAGCCCCAGCATTGTGGGCAGGACAAAGCAACCCCTGCCACTCCAGACCCAAGCTGCTCCTCACCCTACTGTTCTGCCATGACATCTCTCTCCTGCCCTGCCCCCTGCCCTGCTGTTCCAGTCCAGGCACTCAATCCCAGCTCTGCCAAAGTTCCTGCTGTCCACACCAGTCCTGGGCACCATACCTCAATGCCAATGTCCCCCAGCCCTGTTCTTGCAACCCCCTTATTTCACTCCCAGGGCTCTCCCAAGCAGAGGTATTCAACATTTGTTTCATGGTTTCTCATACAAACAAGCTGCTTCTGCATGCAAAATCAGGATAAATGAAGTTGATAAAGCAGTGACCTAAATACTAAATCTAACCCAATCACAAGCCATTGGCGTGATCTCTCTCTCTCTTTCTGGGTGTCTCTCCCTCTCAAACATTCAAGCCATTTTATTAAATGCAGAAACAGGCACAAGAAACAAAGGCAAATGGGGCACAGAAATGGTTTAAGAGAGAATTTAAATTTGTTCCATTTTGAGGAAGGGATTTTTTTTGGGGGGGGGGAGTCATCTGAGGAAGAGAAGTTTTAGGGCTGGTGGTGGTGGTGGTGGGGGCTGCTCTTCCTTCCGTTCTTGTTCACAGAAAGTCAAGTGACGGCACACACGAGAAGACCACAGAATGATTCATAAAAGACCCAGAAGAAGAAATGGAGCGACAGCCAAGCCACTAAATATACCCTGGTGCTGCATAGTGTTCTGCAAGACTCAGAAGAGAAATAGGAAGCTGCAGTAGCAGAAACTAAGCGTCCACGTCAATGGCAAGGAAAGGCGTGGATTCCAGAGAAGCCACAAATCGACCCTCTGCACACTGGTGTGTCTCACTCCGAGCCAGGATAATTTCCATAGGCAAACACCCTCTCCTCCCCTGCATCAGGTCAGCCCAACAGATATCCTGTTCCGTTAATGTGTACACCAAAATGCCCTAGGACCCCGGTATCTGGTGGGGAAGAGGAAGTCTCAGCAGCTGCCTTGGAAATTTAGAGTCCCTTGCACACACGGAACAATATCTAAAAATGTGGTGGAAAAGGGGAAGGAATCAGCTGTGGCAAGGGAGAGAAAAGAGAAGAGGGAGAAAGTCCAGTGGCCTCAGAGCACAAGTGCTTGCTTTCTGCAGCCTCTCAGAGGACTTGAGGACGCAACGGGCCTCTTAGAGCAGGGGTGGGCAAAAAGGCCTCCATGGGCCAGATCCAGAGGCCCTACTGCTCCCCTGTCCCCAAGCCAATTAGGACCAGGCGGCAGGGGGAGGTGCACAAAGTTTCCTCTGCCCTGCCAGGAGTGCGCGGCACTTAGAAGCGCCATGCACTTCTGGCAGGGCAGGAGGAGACTTTGCATGCTCCCCCATCCCCAAACTCTGATTGGCCTGGGAGTGGTGGGGAGCGCGCAAAGTCTCCTCTCACCGCCGGGGGCATAGGCACCTCTCCAAGAGAGGAGGGGGGGCAAAGACTTCATGTGCTTTCCCACCCCCAGACTAATCATGGTTTGTGGGTGGGGAAGCAGGGAAGTATCCTGGCCCATTCCGCTCGAGGCCCCGCTCCTTCTGGAGTGGCCCAGGGCCACTTCAAATATTTCTGAAGTGGCCCCCGGCAAAAAATTATTGCCCACCCCTGCCTTAGAGACTTGCCACATGTTCTGACACTCCCCGCGCTGCTCACTGAACTCTGCTGGCTTTCTTCCGGGCTTCACATGCTTTGGGGATGCCCAGCACAGACAGCGAGGGAGGGGGCAGAGTCACCCCAAGCAGTAGCCCTTCCCCAGCTTACTGCAGACAGTCATATAAATGCACCCAAATTGCATCAACTGGGTTAAGGCTCCTGAGGCAGGGGACAGCTGAATGGATGGGAGTGTGGAAGCTAGGGCTAGGAAGGAGCATGTCTCTCAGGTTGGGGTCTCTGAGCTGGGGGAAAATTCCTTCCCAACCCCAATTGGGCCATCAGTTAGACCCTGAGCATGTTGGCAAGACCCACCAGCAAGACAGCTGGAAAAAATGCTCTGTGGTAACTCAGAGCCCTCCCCATCCAGTGTCCCATCACACACCATGGCAGATAATCACTAATCTTTGCTAATAGGGTTGGGCTGGGTGCCACTCTAGGCAGTCCCATTATCTCCTCCCCTCCATAAACGCATCAAGCTCAGTCTTAAAACCAATTAGGTTATTGGCTCCCACTGTTCCCCTTAGAAGGCTGTTCCAGAACTTCACTCCTTTGATGGTTGGCAGCTGTCATCTAATTTCAAGTCTAAATTGATCAATGGCCAGTTTCTACCATTTGTTCTTGTGCCAGCATGGGCCCTTAATGTCAATAACACCTCTCCCTCCCTCTGATGTATTTACAGAGAGCACTTCGTTAAGCTAAACAAGCCAAGCTCCTTAAGTCTCCTCTTGGGAGGGAGAGCCTCCTTGTGAGAGGCTGCCATCACAGAAGACCCCTGTGGGTGATTCCCAAAGTGCTAACAAAGCCCCTGGCACTTGCCTCCTTGCTCTTTGGGGCTTCTCACCACCCTGTCCTGCTGGGCCAGATCTCCTGGTCTCCACCAGTCAAGGCACAGAGCTGAGATCACTGCCCCCTTCCCCTTCGCCCCTCGAAGGAGCAATATAGACACTGAAACTTTTCCGGTCCAAGGAAAATGCAGTTTTGGGCCCAACTTCCTAGGAAAACACTCCCCAAATGGGGTCAGAACCCCAAATGAATTATTTAGGGAAGCCCTCTTTAACAATGAAAGGAGGATGTACACACTGGTTGCTCCCCTGGGTAACAATTATTTACACTGGGCTTCACAGTAAATAAAAGTGACTTTATTAAGTATAAACAGTAGGATTTAAGTGGTTGCAAGTGAAAACATGCAGAGCAAAGTAAATTACTCATTTAAAATTGCCCCCTCCCCCCAACACATAGCTAGTTCTAACACTTATTACAAACTTACCCTAAAACTAATTCCAGCTAAACCTCCAAGCCAGGGAAGTTCCCTGGGATCTCTATTTCATTCTCTTGGGAGTGACATGCCAGGCAAAGACAAAGAGACAGCTAACTTCCCATTGTTTTACAGATTCCACTTTGGGTGGGAATTCTTTGTTTCATAGTCTCCCCTTCTATGGAAAATTACCTGGTCAACCTCTACCAGTTAGGGAGGTCACATGACTTCCTAAGACCAACCACTGCTAAGACTTAAAGGACAAAAGGGGCTGTTCACAGGTGATCACCCAGACATCCAGGGAAACATCCTGGATGGCTTTCATTTGCACATTTAAAACCATTCCATACTCCATATATCCAACTTCGCACACAAGAATGATACATACACCAAAATAAGATATACAGATCTGGCATATTGAGATATTAAAATTGATAGGTTACATGAGGGATTTTGTACAAAGCATCTTTGAGTTATGCATATTGCTATTCATAAATCAAGTTCATAAAGCATGGGGGGAGGCATCACACTCCTACTAGGCCTTCTCTGCACCTGTTCCCATTTGAATTCATCTTTCTTAATCATGGGAGACCAGATTTGTACGCAGTATTCTGGAAGAGGTCTCAGCAGTGCCTGGTATCATGCTACTAAGAACATTTCCCTCACACCACTGGAAATGCCTCTCCTCATGCACCCTAGGACTGCCTTAGCAATTTGTGAGAACCAGACTGGCAGGCTTGACAAGTGTATTATGATATCTGGATGGCTTCAAAATCCCAGCCCCTATTCTGCACTGCCCCTGAGCTGTACCAAGTGCAGCTCAGGAGGGGGAGGCACAGGTGGCTTCATGCACTTTTATGCTCCCGTATCCCAGGGTTAACAGAAGATCAGGCCAGCCCCTGGTGGGAACTAGAACAGCCTCAGGGTTGCTACAACCTTATCCCTACCTGCTTGGGGTGGTTTGGGCACCTGAGGAGCTGCAAGAGTCCCTCGCCTCACCTTACCTCACTTACAGCTCTACTCCGAACCCTGAGGCCTGTGGTGCTGATGTGGCTGCTGTGCTATTACGGATGCTCTGCAACACTGGGTGGGGGGGTCTCTTCCGCTGAGCAGTGCAGCTGACTCTTCAGCAGCTTTACTTTGGTGAAGCAGCCTAAAGCTGTGGTTCCCTAGTGGTGGGTCAGGACCATGTTTTAGTGAGGTCTCCAAGGCTGGCTTATATTGCCAGGCCCCAGGGCTGAAACAGAAGGCTGAGGGCTTTCAGTCCTGGGTGGTGGGACTCAGGTTATAGGCCCCCTGTCTGGGGATGAAGCCCTTTGGGCCTCCCACCAGGGCAATGGGGTGAGCATACCCAGACAGTCCGGTATTTTCACCTCCTGTCCGGTAAAAAAATTCAGAAAATATCGGACACCTAAAATGTCCGGTATTTTCTGATTTTTTTCCCGGCCAGGAGGCAAAAATCCCAGGTGCTTACCTGGTTCCGCAGGGGAGCTGTCTGGCCCAGAGCAGGAAGACAAGATGGCAGACAGCCGCCGGCAGCCTGTTAGGGCAAAAAAGCCTCAAAAGCATTTCTTAAAGGGGCCATGCTGGTTTTTGTAAAAAAAAATTTTTTAGCCTAATAACTCTGAGTCCTTTTTTTTTTTTTTTTTGCTCAACAACTTTGGTCTCCCTGTTTTGGGGGGGTGGGTAGTGTTCGGTATTTTTGGTTAAACCATCTGGCAACCCTAGCTCTGAGATCCCAGAAGGAGCGGGTTGTGGCTGAGGCAGCCAGCTCTTGGTGCCACACTGCACTACCCTGCCGCCCACCAGCCCTTAGAGCCACCCAGAGTGCACTGCCCAGCACACAGGTAGCAATTTAAAAGGCCCAAGGCTCAGATTGCTGCTGCCGCCGCAGTAGCAACCACAAGAGCTGGGAATCATAGAATCCTAGAACTGGAAGGGACCTCGAGAGGTCATCAAGTCCAGTCCCCTGCCCCCATGGCAGGACCAAGCACCGTCCAGATCACCCCTGATAGGTGTCTGTCTAACCTGCTCTTAAATATCTCCAGTGATGGAGATTCTACAACCTCCCTGGAAACTCTGGGCCCTTTTGAATCACCAGGCTCTCGGGCAATTTCCCCCTTTGCTTTCCCTCTGCCCCAGTCAGCAGGCCTGCACTGACTGACCCACGTGGCCAAGCTGAGGCTGGAAACAACAGGGCTCCCACTTCTTGTGAATGCTGTGGAGCAGCTGGTGAAACAAATGAATCACATGCTTGGCTTGGCTGGAAGAAAAAAAGAGTAGACACAGATGGGGGCAGGGAGAAAACATTGGGCAGACAGAGTCAAAGAACATAAGAACATAAGAATGGCCATACTGGGTCAGACCAAAGGTCCATCTAGCCCAGTATCCTGTCTGCCAACAGTGGCCAACACCAGGTGCCCCAGAGAGGGTGGACCGAAGACAATGATCAAGCGATTTGTCTCCTGCCATCCCTCTCCAGCCTCTGACAAACAGAGGCCAAGGACACCATTTTATCCCCTGGCTAATAGCCTTTTATGGACCTAACCTCCATGAAATTATCTAGCTTCTCTTTAAGTCAGACATGGCAGGGTAGTCAAGAGGAATAAAAATGAGAGTGAGCAAAAAAAAGGGCATGTGAACCAGCTTTACAAAGGGATTTAGGCACCTAAAGTAGCAGAGAGGTGCATAAGGGATTTTTCAGAAGCGCTTAAGCAGGTGAGGAGCCTAACTCCAGTTGGAAGTAATTTAATGAGTAAGTAAATTTAATTCACGTGTCCAGGGACATCCTTAGGATTTCTGGGACCCTGTGCAGGACTATTCAGCTGGTGCCCCCTTGCCCAACAGCAGCCTCAGGAGGGGGATGATTTTTAGAGATGTGATTTTATAATTTTCAGCAACACACTAATGAATATACAGTAGAGTCCCGATTATCCGACCTAAATGGGACCGACAGGTGGTCGGATTACTGAAAATGTCGGATAATGGGGACTCTACTGTAGCTGGCGCCGCTTGGTCCCCATCCCTGCCTGGCCCTGGCCCCTTCCCTCCCTGCAGCTCCCGGGCGCGGGCCGGAAGAATGGCCCCGCTCACTGCCCTGTCGCTCTCCTGGAGCCGCTGATGCCGCTCCTGCTGGCGCCGCTTCGTCCCCGGCCCTGCCTGGCCCCGGCCCCTTCCCCCCCTGCAGCTCCCGGGGATGAAGTGGTGCTGGCAGGAGCAGCATCAGCGGCGCCAGGAGAGTGACGGGGCAGCGAGCGGGGCCATTCTGCTGGCCCGTACCCAGGAGCTGCAGGGAGGGAAGGGGCCAGACAGGGATGGGGACCAAGTGGCACTGGCAGGAGGCTCCAACCCGCGGGAGACTGCTGGAGCCTCTTCAGCCAGGGAGGCTGCATGCGGCATAGCAGCCGCAGGGCAGCTATCTCGCATAAAGCGGAATGTCGGATTACCGAAGGTTGGATAATCCGGACTCTACTGTATGTAAAGCAAATTTTAAACTAAGGTCCTGTTGACTAACACAGTAAATTCACAGCGGAGTAATTGCCTTACTCTGTAACTTTAGAAACAAGTAGTCCTGTAGCCCTTAGAGACTAACAAATATAGATACAGATATAGATATATAGTATCATGAGCTTTCATGGGCAAAACCCATTTGCTCATCTGAGGAAGTGGGTTGTGCCCACGAAAGCTCTCGATACTATATATAAATATTTGTTAGTCTCTAAGGTGCTATAGAACTATTCATTTTTACAGTAAATTCAGAAACTGGTGGTATATACCAGGGCTTGGCAAATGTTTGCTAAATGGCTTTGTTACCACGTGAATGTCTCTTTCACAGGTTCAGTGTTCTGCTAATAGGTCTGGCAGGCTTTTTCACTTTTAAGTTAACTAGCTTATCTCCGGAGGAAGCAGAGCCAGGGGCAGGAAGAGATGGGTGAGTGGATATTAAGACCCAGTCGTGCCCCAAAATTTCAGATGCCTGACACATCTGCATATTTTGCATATGGGGAAGGCCCTGAATGCACCTCCTGTTCATTGCGCATCCCTAGCAGACATTCCCAACTTCTGCATTTTGGTGCTAAAGATACAAGATGGCTAGTATGAGTCCTTTGTGGCCTGCTCTGGATTCTGGAATTAAATCGGTGAGGACAGGAGAGAAAATAACCTAAAAGGTACCCTATTGCCTACAAAACCCTAGCCACCTGTGATCTGTTTTTGTCAGCACCTAGCACAATGAGGCCCTGGTCCATGCTTAGTGCTTCTAAGCACTGTGACAATAAATAATAATGTGCATTGATCCCAGGCAGGCAGCTGTGTTCTACTCTCCCAATGGCAGAGAAGGCAGATGGCAGCACAATGATTCTCCTTTCTTTCATTTCCTGCTTTTCTAGAAAACGGCGCCTGAGAACGTGGGAAGGGAGAGTCCCAGTGGAGAGTCCCACTGGCCCATTCCAATTCCTTACGGATGAGCCTGGGCATAGCAATGTAATCCTAGGGTGAAGTTCATGTTTATACAAATGATGCACATAAAGTCTAGGCACCAGCTAAATTCCACCTCAGCCCTGTTTGGAGGATTTAACTGAAATGCAAATGCTGCCTAGGCCATGTGTGGGCTCTCTGCCTGGAGTGAATTTCACCCACATTGAACCAGGATTGGCTAAGTCAGGTGCAAAGCAGCGGTCAGCCAGTGCCCCCAAATGATTCAGGAGCATCTGTCATCTCCCCATGACATGCTCAGATCTGTATTTTCAAAACCAACCTCCAGCGTGGATGGTGCAAATTTGGGGACCACAAAAATTCCATGTGAGCCAGTCACACCTACAATCACATACTGTGGCTCAGCATTAAATGCATACGGCTGCAGACACCAACTACTGCAGCTGCAATTTCCTCCCTCCATCAGCAATGGCCACAAAACTGAACTGGCAATACCAAAAGCCAGGCTAAATGCAGGACCCAAAATACACAGGCCTTTGGTCTGCCTTGGTATGAGGCTGAGTTTTCAGCCAATGAGAGGCAGCAGCAGACCCCTGAGCTCCCCCTGTGTCGTACCCTGCCAGTGTTGCTCTATCCCACATAGGAACACACAAGGTGAAGTCACACTTCGCTCCCCCACACCCTGGGAAAGTGGTGCAGGAACCCTTTTAGTAGCAGAAGTGCTGACAGCCATCTGCCTTATCCCTGTCTGCCTTCCCCCACCTCCGAGCTGGGGGTGGCTGTGGGGCCAGGAGCAGAGCCATGGGGCTGGCAGCCAGGACCTCAGACACAGGGTGGCTGCTGTGAACAACCTGGGTGCAGGGAGGCAGCCACCAGGACCTGCGCACAGGGCGAGCAGAGCAGCCCCAGCTAAAACCTGGAGGTGATGCAGCACCCCCTACACTCCTACTTCCCGTGCCTGTTGCCTGGTCAATCATCCATGGACTATGAAAGAAGACAGGAGGTCAGACATTTTCCCCACAGAAAAAGACCATGGGCTTGATTCCCCCAAGCTGGCCCAGAGAGGCGCCAATGGCACCCCAGCACCAGCAGGGGTCACTGTTCTGCAGTGGGATTCTCTCCAGGCAGAGGACAAGGAAGTATTCACACCACACCACCCTTCATAGGGGTCAGGCCATGGGCTGGGCAACCTTAAACTGCTGAAGCGTCAGCAACGAAAGCTGCCTGAGAATCACGCTCCATCGGGACAATCACTGGGCCCCTTGTCCATGCCTCCTCACCAGGCAGCACAGCTGACTTTTGAACCAGTGCCTGCCAGGCATGGGTCCCCAGGCCGGCTGGGACTGATGGTGGGTACCTTACACTGCTCCAAAGGCTTCAGGGCAGATTTCCCACCAATGAAGACCCTTTTCCAAATGTCTGCCCGTGTCAAACCAAGCCCAAAGACTAATAGGCTCAGCAATAAAATCATAAACCTGGATATATCCATGTGCATCACAGAAATACCATGACTCCACTGCTAAGGACAAGGACTTTTTTGTTGTGTGTTTGTACAGCACCTAGCACGGTGGGCCCCTGGTTTATGACTGAAGCACTACTGTGATACAAAGAATAACAATATTCATAACATCAAGTTACTCTCACTAGCTATTAACTTCATTAGAGCAGTCACATTTTCATGCTGGAGAACCAGATTTGGGCTCCACCTTTTCCTTGGGCACGTGACCTTATCAGTGGTAGGCCAGCTCGAATCCCTTTGTCAGCTTGCCCCTTGTTCCTTCCACTTACCAAACCAGGAAATAAGTTTTGATCTTGCTCATCTCCTCTCTGCCACTTCTGCCTTTCTAGCTTCTTTTGGAGTCCATTGTGATTCTGTGGTGCGCAGCAGTGTGTCCAGGATTTTATTGCTGAGCTACTGATTTTTGGGCTCCCTCCCCTACTCCCCCCATTTCCAGCTGCTGGGGAGAAAGCAATAGGTGCAAGCCATTCTCTCTCTCCTCTGCTTGGGGAGCTGATGTATTGTTTCCATGCTCCATGGACAGTCAGGGTATGTCTAGACTACAGGGTTTTTTTTGAAAAAAGTGGCCTTTTCCTTGGGCACTGCTTTTGCACGAGTCCCAGCTGAGGCAAGGGAGCAAAGTCATTTGCAATTTTATGAAACCACACACTTCTGCACCTCTGTTCCTGTCACACCAAGGCTGCATCAAAGGAAATTGTTGTATGCAGTCACTTGCTGATTGCTGACCCCCAAGCCAAGCACCATGCGCCTCTGATACCCTCGTCTGGGCCAGGCATACCCCATGCCTCTTGTTACCTAGCTAGTCTGAGGGTCACTGACATGGGGGATTTTAACTTTCCTCCTCAGAGATGTCCTGTCTGTACAAAGCTCAGTAATGGTTTGATCCAGGTCCCATTCATGTCAGTGGGTTGGCTCCCCAGTGACATCTGCAGGGAGCTGGATCAGGTCTTGTATAGCTGGGAGGGAGAGAGAGAGGTGGAAAGAGCACAGCATCTGCAAGCTGTAAATCCCACCCAGAGCATCCTGGGAACTCCTCGTCTGCCCCTCCCCAGCACCCCAGTCCAGATGGTGACACTGCCCTGAGAGAGCATAGTGAGTTAGCAGCTCCTGCAGCAACAAGACAAAGGAATGACTTACCGGTGGGACAATCATCCATCCTGAGACCTGCTGAAGGGGGACTTCTTTCAACAGTTGTAGTTTCTCTTCTCCCCCGCTCTTGTGGGTGCCTGCCAAAATAGTGTTACTTCAGCCCTGTCACTAAAAATGTCTCAGCTGCTATGTAGCAGCTCCACCCCCATCTCCTCCCCATATTGCTCATACTGGTAAAGGCAGCGATGAACTCATGGTGTAAAATCTTGCTGGTTACTTCCTAAAAATAAAATGAACCAAGACACGCTAGGATTGCCAGGTGTCCAATTTTGAACTGGACAGTCAAGTATTTGAGCTTTCTGTTAGGGAAACAAATTGAGAAAATATAAATGTTTGGTATTTTCTAAATAAAATATAATGTAGATTATGATGTAATGTCAAGTGTGTCCAGTATTTTTGTTGAAACCATCTGGCAAAAGCAAAAGCCGGGTTGCTTTAACTGGGGCAGCCATTTTGGTCTTTGCTGGCGGTGGGGAGTTGGTGTTGGTGTCGAGATTCACTGTCATATGGTTTGATTCAGCATGCTCTGGGGAGAGAGGAAGAAGGAAGCTAGCAACTCAAGGAGCCAATTTGTTTAGCAGATGGTGTTACGCTGGGAGAAAGGTTTTTCTCCCGCCCCTGCTCTGAACTCCCCCAAAAATCAGCCATAGGTGGTAGGTGGGCAAGATTTCCAAAATCAGTGTGTTCCAGGTCTTGCTGACAGTGGAGAAACTTCTATCCACTGGGCTGCTTTCTTCCTATCCCAAGCCAGCTACCTTCGGAGTTGGCTCTTCAATTTTTGACTGGGCTATGGAGAGTGAGCTCCCCTCTCATCCTTAGAGTGGCACCCTCCCTTGTGGAAGCTTTGCCCCTGGCCCTGCCTGTGCTGTGTCTGTTCTGGAGAGAAGTAGTGGACTTTAACCACTGGCGCTGTTAGTCTCAAGCTGTTCCTTCCCCTCCCCCAGCCCGGAAGGTTGAACACTTCCCCTTGAAGTAATAATTGCATTGAGTTGCCACGTCTATTGTACATGATGTCTCTGACGCACACTGAGGGAGGAAGGGAGGAAGGGCACTGTACCCACGGGGAGCTCAACAGCTGGCATCAATGTTCCAAGATCCTCTTGCAGGGCAAGGGGCTCCCAGGGTCCTACACAGTTCATTGTAGAAGTGATCTGGTGGCCTGGGTACAGGATTCTTCTCACTTACTCTGTCAGGCTTATGGCTGAGGCCAGTAAGACAATGCTGCCCTTCCTGAATCAGAGTGCAACGTGGCAGGTGTTTGACAGGCTTCCCTTCTACCTACCCTCCAGCCTTGGCAGAGCACCTCACTCCTGACGTGCAGTACTCCCTCCGTCTTCAGTTCTGCCCCCCAGTTCTGCCTGTGCCCCTTGCTCCAGCCTTGCAGCACTCCCTGCTGTTCTCATCCTGAGCGCACCCCTGCTCTGCCTATGCACCTCCCTGCTGCATGCTGTGCTATTGCAGTTCTGCCCCCCACCAACTGTGCCCATGCCCCTCAGCCCAAGAGCACCCCTTGCTACTGCAATAACATTAACTCTCCTGAGCAGCCTGCAGAACCATATTCCCAATTCCTGCCTCCCCTACTCACCTCACTGTGTACAGGGAAGGCCTTAGGGTTGTGGGGAGCAACCCCTTCCCCAGCCCCAGAAGGCTGCACACTTCCCCTTGAAGTAATATTTGCATTGAGTTGCCATGTCTATTGTACACGTCTATTGTACACATCTATTGTCCTCATCTCAAAAAAGATATACTGGCATTAGAAAAGGTTCAGAGAAGGGCAACTAAAATGATTAGGGGTTTGGAACGGGTCCCATATGAGGAGAGATTAAAGAGACTGGGACTTTTCAGCTTGGAAAAGAGGAGACTAAGGGGGGATATGATAGAGGTCTATAAAATCATGAGTGGTGTGGAGAAAGTGAATAAGGAAAAGTTATTTACTTGTTCCCATAAGAACTAGGGGCTACCAAATGAAACTAATGGGCAGCAGGTTTAAAACAAATAAAAGGAAGTTCTTCTTCACACAGCGCATAGTCAATCTGTGGAACTCCTTGCCTGAGGAGGTTGTAAAGGCTAGGACTATAACAGGGTTTAAAAGAGAACTAGATATATTCATGGAGGTTAAGTCCATAAATGGCTATTAGCCAGTATGGGTAAAGAATGATGTCCCTAGCCTCTGCTTGTCAGAGGGTGGAGATGGATGGCAGGAGGGAGATCGCTTGATCATTGCCTGTTCGATTCACTCCCTCTGGGGCACCTGGCATTGTGCAGCAGACAGGGTACTGGGCTGGATGGACCTTTGGTCTGACCCAGTATGGCCGTTCTTATGTTCTTAATGCTCCCTCTAATGTTTTCCATCCATGTGTGGAATTATTTTATGTGCTCCGAGGCATCTGCGAATGTGCACCATCAGGAGAAATAAAAACCTAGCTGTGGGTGCTCTGCTCATCAGCTGGGCAGCATTTACATTTCTCCTGAGTGGCTGCACAAGCACCCAGCTTTTGGGGAACATTGGTGGGGAGGGTTTGGAAGATGATTCCATGGGGCAACCTCAGAGCTAACTGGCTCATTTTATATAAAATGGGCAGAATGGAAAGCTTCTGAGGTCACCCTTGGCCGCCTGTGGCACAGCCACAGCCTGGTCACTTGGGTGGATTCTGTGCACAACCACCACCATCTAGAAGGCTAGCCCTCTGACACATTTTATCCTTGACAACAGTTTTTCAAGGGACAAATCTCCCAGTGCACTGGAGGACTGGGAGTTAGCGAGCTTGTAGCAGGCCAGGTGGCATCTGGGGTCCCACCCAAAATCCAAAGCCCCACAGCTGTGCACCCCAAAGGCTAAATCCAAGCAGCCAGAGAATGGGGGGAGGGGGGGGAGGATCATGAGTAATCTATGATTTTTAGGAAGAAGCAGTGACAAATCCCCTCCCTCAAGTTTACATGTTCAAGGCCATTTTTCACCAGGCAAAAAGCTAGAAACATAATAAATCTCCAAACAGTATGGGTATGTCTAGACTGCATCCCTCTGTTGGCAGAGGGATGCAGAGTAGGCAGGTCGACATTGCAAATGAGGCAGGGATTTAAATATCCTGTGCCTAATTTGCATAAACATGGCTGCCACATTTTGCCGACTCAGCACTTTGTGGGCAAAAAGTGGCAGTCTAGAGAGGGATCTGTCGAGAAAGAAAGCCTTTTTCGACAGATCCCTTATGGCTCCTTCAAGGAGGTTTACAGGATCTGTCGAAAAAGGCTTTCTTTCTCGACAGATCCCCCTCTAGACTGCAAAATGTGGTGGCCATTTTAATGCAAATTAGTCGCAGGATATTTAAATCCCTGCCTCATTTGCAATGTCAACCTGCCTAATCTGAATCCCTCTGCCGACAGATGGATGCAGTCTAGACATACCCATACTGTTTGGAGATTTATTAAATTCAAGCTGAGATTTCTAGGACCCCCAAACAAAAGGTGGAGACCCTGAGTGAGACCCACACATCACAGGATGCTGTTCAGGGGATGACAGGGTAGGGCACACTGAAGTAGCAGGGAAGGGCAGGGATGACAGTTGGGCAGTGGGGCAGAGTGACATCTGGCAGAGCAGGAAAGGGAGCAATGGGGTGATTCAGGTTTCTCTTCTCCCTGGGATTTGCAGGCTGGGAAAGCCTCCTATTTGAACACCCATCTTGTCTACCCTCTGACACCTGCTCCCCTTTGGGTTCAGCAGCAGTCCCGCCTCCCATGGGTCACTAAGCTGTGGAGACAATAAAGCAAGGCCTTGATGAGCCTGTCCAAATTCCTTCCTCTTCCTCCTCCTTCCAGCTTCTTCCTCAGACTCTGTGAGAGGAACAAGACATGCACCTCACTCACACACAGGGCAGCAAACCCTGGACAAGAGCACCTCGTGGTGGCTAGAGAAAGGCACAAGACAAATCACAGCTGGCTGACGATGCTAGGTTGTAAGCCTTTTTCGCCTATGGGCCTCCAAACTCTAGGCACCTGTGTTAGTAGGTCTCCAGGCAGTGGATGCCACCAATTTCTCCTAGTTGAGTGTTGGCTTGTCTTAACACTGCGGTGCTTGACTTTGCAACCTTAATGGTCTTCTAGCAGATTTTTCAGGATGTAACATGCTAAGGTTTTTCAACATATGAAAGCCAATAATTTCATCCCATGGAACTGTATTGGCTTCCCTCCCCACCACCCGCTTGGTCATCAGCAGGGCTGGGATCTTTAGCTCCACAGCCCAGTCCTCTACCCCGGAAGTAATGGCAGCAGCAACAGGCAGTTGTCTTCTCTGTGGACCTGCCACCAGAGGGGGATGGAGACACCTACTTTGTCACAGGGTTTCACAGCTGTTGGCTAGACCACAGCAGGTTGCTGAAACTCTACACTCCAGGGTCTGTGAACTTTCCGGTTCTGCAGAGGAGTGTGCTGGTTGCTTTCCATATTTTCTATTCTTTTGCATATTGGGATGGATAGCAGTGTAGCCAAAACATGGCCTGTGAACTGTATATGGCAATTTTACTGTTAAAATGTGGCTCGTGGAGCCTCACACACCCGACCCCATTCTCCACCTACCAGACTTAGGGTACGTTTACACAGCAACACTATTTCGAAATAACTAGTGCTATTCCAAAATAACTTAGCCTATGTCTATACAGTAGGTGGTTATTTCAAAATAGTGTCAAAATACTGTCAAGCTGGAGGACTTCTTACTCCGACTTCTGTAACCCTTATTGTATGAGGAGTAAGGGAAGTCGGAGGAAGAGTGTTCTATGTCGAAATAAGTGATGTGTAGACGCTCTCTATTTCAAAATAAGCTATTTCGAAATAAGATACACAATTGATGTAGCTCAATTTGCATAGTTTATTTCGCAGTAAGCCCTGAAATGTAGATGTACCCATTAAATGGGTGCGTCTACACAACAAAGTTATTTCGGAATAACAGCTGTTATTCCAAAATAACTATGCAAGTGTCTACACAGCAATTCCATTATTTCGAAATAATTTCAAAATAACAGATGGCTTATTCTGACTTCTGTAAACCTCATTCTATGAAGAATAACGCCTATTTTGAAATAAGGCATGTGAAGATGGGTATGTCTACACGCAATTTTTATTTCAGGAGAAGGATGCAAATAGCGCTGAGTATTTGCATACTTCCTCCAGGTTTTTTTTCAGAAGACGCTCTTCCAGTATTTACCCGCATCTACACGCGGCCGAATTTCGAAATAAACCCCTATTTTGAAAGACCCCTGTAAAGCTCATTGTAGGAGGAATAAGGGATCTTTTGAAATAGGAGTTTATTTAGAAATTTGGCCGCACGTAGACGTGGATAAATACCGGAAGAGCGTCTTCCAAAAAAAAGAAAAAAAACCCGGAGAAAGTATGCAAATGGGCAGCACTATTTGCATCCTTCTCCCGAAATAAAAATTGTGTGTAGACATACCCGATGCTCCATTTCTGTTATTTCGAAATAGCCCCTCACCAGAGCCATTCTAAGTTATTCCTCCTGGGGCTCTAAATTGAGATAACACGCCTATGTTGGGGAAGCCTGCCTCGGACTAATTTTGAGGCTTCCCTGCAGTGTAGACATGCTATTTCAAAATAAGCTATTTTGGAATAACTATTCTGGAATAGCTTATTCCGAAATAACTGTGCAGTGTAGACATAGCTATAGTGATTTAGTTGGGGTTGGTCCTGTTTTGGGTAGGGGACCAGACTTGATGACCTCCTGAGGTCTCTTCCAGCCCTAGGATTCTATGATTCTCTGAGACTGGGATGTGGGGAGCTAGGGGCTTCTGCCTTGTGGGGAAAGTGGTCTTGGGCCTTCAGCTCTGCAGGAGACACCTGCTGGGGCTTCAGCAGGACTGTGGCTGAAACTGCAAGCCCTGCAGGCCCGTAGCCCCACGCGCTGGCTGGCATGTCCTCACAGACACTACTAGCCCTGAGCCCCAGCTGGTGCACCCAGCTCTCACACTTCTGAAGATTTTTGTATGCAGCTAAGAGGTCAGTAAGTTTGGCCAACCCTGTTATATAGCTAGTGAACTGCCATCTCCTGCTCTATTTGGTTTTATATTTTCCCTGAATGGCTCATAGCATGGCCATCCATGGCATGTGCGTGTTACCCAGATTAAGCTGCTTTTCCCTTTTGTTATATAACCACATCCCTACCAGCCAGCTGAGGGTCCCATGGTTAAAAAGAATGCAGGCTGATTGGGTGGAAGGGAGGCCATCTGCTCAGGAGTGCAAGGCAAATTGGCTGGAAGGGGTCTGTAACTATCTGTGCGCTTGCATTTATGCTGTTCTGCCACTAGATGTCTCTGTGGATTGCATAAAGTTCCAAGCAGGGGGTGATTCCTGAAAACCAAGGAGACAAAGCTGGGACTCAAGCTGTGCGGAAGCCTGGTTGTGCTATAGTTGTAGCTGACTTGTTTAATAATGTCACCTGTTTAAGATGGACTGATACTCCATATGGCATGAAACCAGCCAAGGAGGCCCTTCAATCCCACAGTGACAGGCACAATATAAGAATGTAACTGGGACAAATAGATCTTCCTTTAGGGAGGGGTTGTCAAACTGTGGGTCAGGATCACATTTTAATGGGGCCGACAAGGCTGGCTTAGACTGGATGGGCCCCATGGATGAAGCAGAAGCCCTTATGCTTTGGCCCCCCATGTGGGGTGGTGAGACTTGGGCAAGCTCAGGCTTCCATCTCCACTCTGGGGGTTGTTCAGTAATTTTTGCTGTCAGAAGGAGGTTGCAGTACAATGAAGTTTGAGAGCCCCTACTGTAGGGGAAAGGAGATGAATAGGACTTTTCAGGCTGGGGCACTTCTTCCTCCATCAAGGGCTGTGACTGCTGGTCCCCTACTGGTGTATCTGAGCATATATGGCTACGTCTACACAGCTTCCCTCTTCCGCAAAAGCCTATGCAAATGAAGTGCAGATTAGCATATTGCTGTGCTTCATTTGCATAATTAATTAGGAGCCATTTTTGCAGAAGAGGTTTTTGCGCAAGAGCCGTTCTTCCTCATTTTTTCAGGAAGAGGGGGGGTTTGCACAAAAAGGCGCTGAGTAGATGGTGCCTTTTTGCGCAAAAACCTCTTGCGCAAAAATGGCGCCTAATTAATTATGCAAATGAAGAGGGGCAATATGCTAATCCACGCTTCATTTGCATAAGCTTTTGCGGAAGAGGGAAGCTGTGTAGACGTAGCCTGTGTGTTGTTTCTTCACAGCACCAAGCTGGGCAGGAGTGGGGAGTGGGGAAAGGTCTTCTAGAGGCAGAAGCCAAGCAGAGATGCAGAGGGAGAAGCAGAGTAGCAGCAGCAATAATGCTGCTTTCCTTATTCTAGGAAAGTTCCTTGTTCAGCTGTCTCTGTGAGTTTATTGCTCACACCTGACACCAGGAAGGCTGGGAGGTCCTGAAACAAATCAGTCAGGAGCCCACTCCCCTTCTGCACTCACAGCAGATTGCCCTGCCTACGGAGTGCTCACTGTACCTGCCTGAAAGAAAGGGGGCTCTGGGGAAGCCAGAATGCAAAGGGGACCCCTCCCTCTGCAAAGATGAGTGAGTGTTGTCCCCTCCTTCTCCTCCTTAATGTGACCCCTGACTGGAAGCAGCACAGCACCCCCTGCTGCTCAAAAGGGGACAGAAGGTGTAGAAAAAATTGCTTAGGTCATTAGGACATGAAACTGGTTTTTAAACTGCAGGTGCATTAGGGCTGCCAGGTATCTGGTTTGCAGCTGGGATGTACAGTTGAAAAGGGAACCTGGCAGTGTGCAGTCCGCAACTGGCCTCCACCACGGGGGAGGGGAGCGGATATGGAAAAAGCAGCAGCTGCAGCTGGAGCCACATGGAGGCGCTGCTCTCTGCTCAGTGGCTGATGCCTGATAGAGAGCAGTGGCTGGCTTCCAGATCCGGCTCCAAAAGATAGAGGAAGATGCTGTCTGCCCCCCCTCCAATTGTTACTTGCACAAAATTTGGTCAGTCTCACACTCTAGGGACACCCACCCTTCTCCGTTTCTATGGCTGAAGAATTATCTTCCACTATAGGCACCCACCCTCAGCCTTCCATGGGCTCAGGCATAATCTAACACTCTGTGGGTTTGCAGGGTCTTTTATCCATGGAAGATCCTCACACAGTACTATCCTATTTAACAGTCCTACATACAGTGCTCAGTAAGAGAGATCAACATTTCCTGTTGGCCAAGCAGGATCAGGTCCGAAGCTCCCCCTAAGCAGCGCAGCTGTGCACTTTCCCGTTAAGCCCCGCTCATATCCCACTATTTTAATGTAATTTAGGCGGAATGAGGATGCAACTTCCTGCATCTCAGCTAATGGCTGTTGCTCTTTCCATCTGGCTGCAGACGAGGGCTGTAGGCTTTAGGCCTTACAATATGGCTACAGAAAAAGGCCTTCTTACATTTACATTCCCTGCTGTGCCCTCATTGCCCTGGCTCTGGCCCCTCACTATGGGGGTGATCCCTGCTGTGCTCCAGGCAGGCAGGCTGCATTTTAGCTTCTCCCAGTCTCACTCTGCAAGCAGCAGGTGAGTCCCAGGGGAGGTGGGACTGAGCTGGGGCTGGGGGTGGGGAGTGGAGAGCAAGTGATAGAAGGAGGCAGAAGAGCAGTGAAGAGGAGGGGCGGGGCTTTAGGGAAAGAGGTGGGGCAAGCAATTAAAAAGTCGACAGTCTTAACACTTGCACAGGCCCCGCCTTTTTAGCTGTAGCCTGAACTACTGGGTGGAGGAGAGACTGACGTGGAGGGTTAAGTAACATTCTATCTATCTTCTACTTCCTCCCTCCTCACAATCCGCTGCTCCTTTCACGCTAGGTTTGCCATTACATTTGTACAGATCTTTCCTCTGGTCACCTGAGAGCATTAAGTCTACCTGACTTCTCCTGCCCCAGGAGCCACCCTCCTCCGTGAGGCCTGAGAAATGCAGGCCATCAAGTGTGTGGTGGTGGGAGATGGGTATGTACCCTTCTTTTGTGGGGGGGAGCAAGAAGGGGGAAGGTTGGTTCTTAGTGAAATGTCACCTTCTTTGCTTTCGATTTCCTCTGAATGGCTTTCCCTTTTTCTGTCAGGTAGGGTGTATGGGGGGGGGGCAGCCTGTGGTGGAGGTTGTGCATTATGTCGGGGTCGGGGAAGGGCACTTTTCAGAGCAGGTGGAAAGGAGCCGCTGAAAGACAACCTACGTGGCTATTCTCCCCTAGATGAAGGTGCCCCCTTTACAGTGTCTCCTCCTCTGCGGCTATTGATGGTAGAAGGGGAGCCAGGTTCAACACAAGGTGGGGGAGACTGGTTTCCCTTCTACTGGGCCACACCACACATCATTGACTGGGGGGGGGGCACCGACACATGGTGGCAGCGGTGCATGGAGAGCGCTGTGGGTCCCCTCCTGTGGCTCTGAAATCCCACGCCCTCTCTGAGAAGGGTCCGGGGGGCACTCCGGGGGATTCCCATGGATGCAGCAGCAAGATGTTCCTTTCCCCTTTGCTGCTGAGAGGCACAATATGCTCCGTCTGCCTGGGCTGTGCAAGGTGATGAAACCCAGGCAGCTGAGCATAGCATAATCACCTGATTTATCCACTGCTTGGGCAGCATGGACCTGCTGTCAGCATGGATGTGGCCTTGCCAAGGCCTTCAAGAGCAGGAACTTCCTCAGGGCAGTACCCAGAGGGCTGCTGCCCCTGGAGGGGCAGCAGGGAAACAAGCAGCCAGGGCCCAGGACCGTGTCTGCGAGACCGGAGTCACGTCTGGCGCTCTGAGAGTGAAGCCAGTTTCAGGCGGGGAGCTGTTGTGATGCTGTTATCTGGGGCAGATGAAGTGACATTGGCAGAGGCCCTGCACCCCACAGTCACTTCCTCCTTCCAACTGGCCACGGGAGGAAGTTTGCAGACAAGTGATTAAATTATAGAAACCGCCTTGGAGGCAGGGGCAGGCAGCAAGGGTGGGGGAAGAGCAGAGAACTACAGTACAAAGAAAACCCCAAACAAATGTTGATATGGGTCAGGAAAGTACCGTAAAGATCAGAAACTAAGGGTTATGGAGCTGTACCTGAAACAACTTGCACGGGAAACACCCTGGGACTAACCCCACAACTGCCCCCACCTCCCTGAACCCTGCTAACCCCCAATACAACAGCAGTATTCTGCCCCAAAGCTCTACCAGCCCCAGAGCCCCCTCCAAAACTGCTATCCCCATAAACTCCCCATAGCTCAATGGCTGTATCCCCGTAATCAGTCCCCAGCACAATCACCCATAATTCTCCTTCAGAACTGCTAATTCCATCACTTCCTCCACTACTGGCACTCTGCTAACCTCAGAGCCTCCCCCACACCTCTGCTTCCCCTCCCCTCGGGAGAGCCTCACTGGCCCCATAAACCTCCCATCCCTTTCTGCTGAGAGGATGGAGCCAGGCATACAGTGTTGGAGAGTGAGGGAGAGGTTGAGGAAAGGGAGAAGAGAAAGGTAGCAAAGGTAGAAAGGAGGAAATGTACGGGAGAGGCACAAAAGGCACTCCAATTCCTCCTGAGTCTGCACAATGCAGCAATGGGGGCTGTGATCCTGTGACTCACGCCTGCTCTCTCTTGCCCTCCAGGCCACCTTGCAGGGGCAAACACTAGGGCTGGGTAGAAAGTCTTAGAAAGACTGTGTCGATGAAACTGGCATATGCTAAGCAGTGACTCACGTATCCTGTGTGGAGAGAGCAAGCCAGCCTTCCTCCCTTACCTAATAACCAGACTTGATTTCTCATCAGCTCCTTGCAGGACTTCATGGTGCTGCCTCCCACGTGGGAGGCAGATCAGTATTGTTATCTCCATTTTACTGATGGGGAAACTGAGGCAGGATAAGATTGAATGACTTGCCCTAGGTCATTTGTTTGCCCTAGGTCCCATTAACTTCCCTTGTTTGTCTTAGCTGTGATTCCTGGCCCTCTCTTTTTTCTTTCAGAGTTGGCTGCCTGGCCCTCCACTATATATGCTTGGAAACTTTTCCATTAAACTTTTTTTTTTTTGGACAAAAAATGTCAATGCATTGAGATGGTGTCTCGGGTCCACAATGAAATTTCTGGATACAGAGAACATGCCTTTGAGCACTCAGTTTGGCTGTGGGGGACACAAGTTTAAATCCCTGCTCTCCTGGCATTTCTTTGTAGTGCCTTTGGCCTGGTCTCTCACACACTAGTGCCTTCTTCTCGCGATTAGAATGTGTTCCTGTTCTGTTCACCCTGGTCCACCGAAAGCTGGGTGGTGGTGGTGCTAGTCACCTGGGAGGGTTTGTCTGCACAACAAATAAAAACCTGCCAGCTGTAGGGCTGCTTCATTGCTGTTTAGATAGCTGGAGCCCAGGCTCTGGATTCTGCCACTCTGAAGGATCGTAGAGTCTAGCTCCAGCCCAAGCCCGGAAGCCTGCATAGCAATGAAACAGCCCGACTCAGTGAGCCTGGCATGGGCCAACCACAGGTGTCTAGTTGCTGTGGTGACATACCCTGACATACAGGAAGTCAGAGTAGATGATCTGGTGGCTTTTCTGGCTTAAACCTTATGACTCTGTGAGATGTGCAGAGAAGGAGGGGGAGGAGAGCTTTGACTGTCTGCTCAGAAGTCCCAAGAGCAGCCTCACTGCAGGCAGCCTGGCTAGGAAGTGTCATTTCAGCTGGAAGGAGTGTGTGGTGACTCTGAGTCTATGTCTACACTGCAGGCTTTTGCTGGCAGAGGGTATGCTAATGAAGCGCTCGTTAGCATTGGTCGCACTGTCATTTGCATATTTTCTCTGCCGATGCTTTTTGCGCAAGAGGTTTTTGCGCAAAAACAAGCAGCGTAGATGGGTCTGTTTTATGCTAAAAACTCCTTTTGCATAAGATCCTTATGCCTCAAAAAAGGAGGTATAAGGATCTTGCACAAAAGAGGTTTTTTTGCGCAAAACAGACCCGTCGACACTGCATGTTTTTGTGCAAAAACCTCTTGCACAAAAAGCATTGGCAGAGAATATGCAAATGACAATGCAACAAATGCTAATGAGCGCTTCATTAGCATGCCCTCTGCCGGCAAAAGCCTGCAGTGTAGACGTAGCCTGAGTGGGTAGGCCCAGGAAAGCCAACCTGGTGCTGTGCTCAGACAGTGAGGTGTTATTTCCCTGGTACTGCCGCTATGTCCCAGTGTGGCATTAGAGGGCGCTGTTCTCTTGGGGGGGTGACATCTGGGCAGTTGCAGTCTGTTACCCTACATTCTCACTGTTGTATTCAAGGGATACGTACACTCCTCCACTCCCTGTGGGAAACTCTGCATTGCCGTGCACTGATAAACAGCTGCTGCGCTCCACCCCAGAGTGGCTGTATTTCAGCTAAGTGATCCCAGTGTAAAGACTGTCAAATGCCTTAACCTTCAGGCTAGAAGGTGCTAGAACAATGTAACATCTTCTCTCCTTCCTTTTCCCTCTTACACTCTCATCTGGTTGTGAAGTGTTTAGAGCTGGGAATCTGGATTCTCTGTTCTCCTCCAGCCCTCTGCTATGTCTGGCTTTCTGACCAGGGAACGTGGATACTCCCCAGCAGGACTCTCATCAGTAACAGGTCAAGGGTGTGTTTTCTGTCTCTTTCAGAGCTGTGGGTAAAACCTGTCTCCTCATCAGCTACACCACCAATGCCTTCCCAGGCGAATACATCCCCACTGTGTGAGTATCCAGCAGACAGGGCTGGGGGGCCAGGCAGAGGGCAAGTGAGCAGGCAGAGGGACACAGTCATTGGGAGGGACAGCTCTCTATGGCCACAGTACTGGGTCAAGTCTCAACACTAGAAAAATAACTCATCTGGAGACCATGAGGCTATCTGGTATCTGGATTGGCACAGCCTTCAGTTCTCCAGCTGTGAAATGGCCTTTAGGGTCCAGCTCCCTGGAAGACACAGGTGAGTGGTGCTGTTATACTACAGTAGCAAAGTAAAGCATCCTGGGAAGCTGTGTATAAATCACTGTGCAGGCAGAGCTTGGAGCACCTGAAGCCCTCACCCTTTGGCATGGTCAATTTAAGCCAAGCTTTTGGCCATGAAAAGCCACCTCTTCTCAGCAGCCAGCCTGTGCTCCAATACTGTCACCTCCCGTGTGCCAAATGCTGTGGTGTGCGTAGCTGTGCAATGCCTTTGACTTGCTGTGCGCCAAGCTGATTTGTATCTAGGACCCCTGCGCTGTGTGCAGAGAGAGGCAGCCATTTTGTTCCCTGAGGCTGAGGCAGCCTGTTATAGAGAAGGCCTGCACACAGTGTGCTCCCTCATGGGGACTTTCTTTTGGTTCTTTCCTTCACTTTACACTGAGGGCTTGTGGTTGTTCTCTACAGAGGGAAAAATATAATGCATACATTCAGGTTGGGAGGCCTATATGCAGCACCCACATGGATGGCACTGTTCTCTGAGCTGTCAGTGATCCCGTGTCCCAGCACGGTGCCAGGGGATACTCTGCCCCAAGACACGAGAGCTTCACTGGCTGTAGGCACTAGACCGGGGTGGGCAATAAAACAAAAGCCGTTTGCAAGGGTTAACCCCTGGCAGGCTGCCGCCATTGTATTTACCTGCGCCTTCGCAGGTACGGGCGATTGCAGCTCCCATTGGCTGCAGATCACCATTCCTGGCCAATGGGAGCTGTAGGAAGCAGCATGGACCAGGACACCACTTCTTGTAGCTCCCATTGGCCAGGAACAGCGATGGGTGGCCAATGGGAGCTGCAATCATCCATACCTGCGGAGGCACAGGTATATAGAGTAGTGGCAGCCTGACAGGGGCTAACTCTGGTGGACTAGATCTGGCCCACCCACCATAGCACATTTTGTAAGAGAAGGGGGACAAACCTTGGCACCCTCCTGACCAGTTCCAGTGGGGGCTTGGCAGGCCACATGGTCCAGAGTGGTCCAGAGAAGGTAGATGGCATGAAACCATTGAAGAGGGCAATCTGGCTTCTAAAACCAAAGAGTGCAGACAAAGGCTTAGGGAGCACAGCGCTGGAGCAGAGAGTGGGGAGGGCTTTGGAAGGGGAGCTTGCCAGGATGAGGTTGGGGCTTCACAGGCAGGATGGAGCCCCACAGGCAGTGGGAGAAGCTGGAGCTGGGACGGAATTTGGGACAGCTGGGCTATGGGGAGGGAGGTTGTGGTGGGACGGGTGCAGGCACTCGATGAGCCCGCAGCACTGGAGAACTACAGGACTGTGTGTATCTTTCCCTCAACATGTGCACGAGGAAGAGGTGGCCTCGGGCCATGGCCTCGTAGCCGCTGCACACTCTTCTCCGTCGTTTGAGGAATCGACTCCCTCTCTTTTTGTTGCAGGTTCGATAACTATTCTGCCAACGTGATGGTTGACAGCAAGCCTGTAAACCTGGGGCTGTGGGATACAGCTGGGCAGGAGGATTATGACCGATTGAGGCCCCTCTCCTATCCTCAAACGGTGGGTCACTCCTCGATGCCTTTCTCCCCCACTCATGTCCCTTGGTAACATGTCCTCCCTGTGCTGGAGGACTGGGACCTCCTATCTGCCTGTGATGGAGCGAGAGTTCCTCTCTGAATTTGCTCTTCTCTGAAAGCTCACAAACCCCCCCGAAGCCCCACCCCTGTTATTTATTTGCTGTGCATCTGGGGATCCAAAAGGATGACAGGAGCATGGGGAATATTTTGGAGATCCAGCTACATATTGTATGGTATCATTCAGAATTAAGGTGTCCCTCTGAGGCTACGTCTACACTGCAGCCTTTGTCGGCAGAGACAATGCAAATGAAGCGCTCATTAGCATTTCTCGTGCTCTCATTTGCATAGTCTCTTCTGATCCGTTTTGCAGAAGAAGTTTTTGCACAAAAAACCCGCAGTGTAGACAGAGAAAAAAACCCTTTTGCGCAAGATCCTATATACCTGCTTGTTTGAGGAATAAGGGTTCTTGCGCAAAAGGGGTTTTTTGCGCAAAATGGCTCTGTCTACGTTGCTTTTTTTTTTTGCGCAAAAACCTCTTCCACAAAACGGATCGGAAGAAACTATGCAAATGAGAGTGCAAGAAATGCTAATGAGTGCTTCTTTTGCATTGTCTTTGCTGACAAAGTCTGCAGTGTAGACATAGCCTCAGAGAAGTAGAATGACTCAGGGTATTTGCAAAATAGGCATGGGGACTTTTGTGTCTTATTGGGTATGTCTAGACTGCATCCCTCTGTCGGCAGAGGGATGCAGATTAGGCAGGTCGACATTGCAAATGAGGCAGGGATTTAAATATCCTGTGCCTAATTTGCATAAAAATGGCTGCCGCGTTTTGCCGACTCAGCACTTTGTCGGCAAAAAGCGGCAGTCTAGAGGGGGATCTGTCGAGAAAGAAAGCCTTTTTCGACAGATCCCTTATGCCTCCTGCAAGGAGGTTTACAGGATCTGTTGAAAAAGGCTTTCTTTCTTGACAGATCCCCCTCTAGACTGCCGCTTTTTGCCGACAAAGTGCTGAGTCGGCAAAACGCGGCAGCCATGTTTATGCAAATTAGGCGCAGGATATTTAAATCCCTGCCTCATTTGCAATGTCGACCTGCCTACTCTGCATCCCTCTGCCGACAGAGGGATGCAGTCTAGACATACCCATTGTGTCCTGAGTGTGAGCCTGGAGGGTTCTGTGTCCATGAAACAGAGCTTCTTACCATTAAACAGAGTCTGACGGGTGAGGAGAGAGAGGGATGGTGGTATTCTGCTCAAACTCCATCCACAATCACAGAACAGCTGGATGTATCTGCTAAAACAATCAGCAGTGAAATAGCTACTTATGTTCATTATGACCATCAGTAGGATTCAGAGTCAACATGCACCAATGCTATTGCCCATGCAGTGTGGTCACAGATTCAAGAAGACAACCCTGCTTCAGTTCACACTGAATAGGTTTCCCTCACAGTTTGGAAGGGCTAGAAATGTAGGGTCTGGGGTTTTTTTTTTAACTAAGTTTTAAATTCTGAGGATATGTCTACACAGCAGTGTTATTTTGGAATAACTGATGTTATTCTAAAATAACACAGTGCACATCTACACAGCAAGCCAGTATTTCAAAATAATGTCGAGCTGGAGGACTTCTTACTCCGACTCCTGTAATCCTCATTTCACGAGGCGTATGGGGAGTCGAAGGAAGAGTGTTCTTCCTTTGACTTCCTGCTGTGTAGACAGTGCCAAAAGCTGAATTAAGTTATTTCGACTTCAGCTACACAATTGGCGCAGCTGAAGTTGCGTAGCTTAATTCGACTTTTGCCCTGCAGTGTAGCTGGGTCCTGATGGAGCTGCCAGAGAGGTGTCGTTCTGAGTACCCACTCGGTCTCCTTTCTGCATTTATAATGACTCATTTGAATCTGACCCCATCTTGGTAGAAACCAAAATCACCCCCATTTGATGGTTGTTCGGTGATCTGTGGGAAATGAACAAGGGGGTGTCAGTCCATTTCCTCGCAGAGCCAGAGTCCACATCACAAAAGCTCTATAGCCACATTTATCAATGATCGAGTCCCTTGTTAATCACGTCAGTTGTTACCAAGGTCTGACTGGCCAGGAGACCAAACAACCTTCTCTCCCCTCCAAGCAGCTTGCAAATGTCAGGTTGGAGTTGCACTGATTGGGAGGGATGTGCACAGCGCTGCATCTTTTTTGGGGGGGAGGGGAGGATAACAAGAGAGCAGGAGGTCCCAGGGTTGTCAGTCCAGCACCTTTCACTAGCCTGCACCTCTCTGACGCTGGACACAATGCAACAGAATGCCCACAGCCTAATCCCCAAATGCTGCTGTGTGCTTACAGGACGTCTTCCTGATCTGCTTCTCTCTGGTCAGCCCGGCCTCTTATGAAAACGTCCGTGCCAAGGTAAGAGCATTGTGGCTGGCATGGCAGCATCTCTGTAGAGCGGTAGAGGGGCCCAACTCGCCACGTGCAGCTCAAGGAGAGAGCCCTACGCACATGCAGCGGCCTTGGAAAAGGAATGCTGGTGCAGTGAGCGTGGGTGGTAATAGCTGATGGATTATCTGGCTCCTGCGAGCTACTTTCCTTTGTGTCTCTCTCAGGAGTAGCTAGAATATTGGCCTCCCACAGCCTCTGGGTCAGCCCAAGAGAAATGAATGAACAAACCCAGCTAGATTCTAGGATCCACCGACTGGGCTGCTCCAGGGCGTGCGATCGGGCAACACTCAGTTCCCCGTTCCCATCTGGGTGCTTCCCCACTCTTGCTCTTTCACTGCTCTGGCCCCAGCAACTTTCCCTGCTGCAGCCTGCATGTTCAGAGGGCATCTTTCAGCTGAGACCAGCTGGGCACAGCTCTTATGCACGGGCAATATATGGGAGGCAACGGGGTGTTACCCCCCAACTTTCAGCTGCTACGTAAAGGGACGGGAGGCAGCAGGGGGCGCAGCTTGAGGCTGTTGCATAGCATTCTCCTTTCACCTCTTTGGTGGCCTTCCTGGAGGGAAGGAAGTCCCGCTGGGAGCTCCCTTATCAGGGGCATTGCCTCTGGACTGCACCGGAGAGCTGGTGGGAGTCTGGGCTGCAGTTGTCAACACTACCAGATAGGAGAACGTGGGAGGAAAGGGATTTTATTTGGCATGTGGGTGGGTGTGTCTTTCTCTCACTCCTCCCTGCCCCGGATCTCCACCTGCCTACAGTGGTTCCCTGAGGTGCGACACCACTGCCCCAGCACCCCCATCATCCTCGTGGGCACCAAGCTGGATCTCCGTGATGATAAGGAGACGATCGAGAAGCTGAAGGAGAAGAAGTTGTCTCCCATCACGTACCCACAGGGCCTCGCGCTGGCCAAGGAGATTGGTAGGTGAAAGGCCATATTGGCCATATGCTGAGACTTCTGGGGGAGAAGAGAGGGGTTGCGTGTCAGCCGGCAGCCTGGTGTGTGCTTCCTTGGCACGGTCTGGCAGGAGAGGGGAGCATGGGATCCCAGGAAGCTGTGTAGGAGCTGCTACCAGGCACGAAGCCTAGCTCTGAGGGAGTCTGGAAGAAAGGCCAAGGGGTATGTGCCAGGCTAGAGGGTTGGGGGCTCAGGAAAGGCAGGCCCGGCCTTTTCTTTTTGGTGACACCCTTTGTGAGGGAGTCCCACTCTCAGCATACTGTCTTTCTGCTCCTCTTTCAGCCAGAATCTCTTGCTGACCTATCCCCCCCAGCGGTGCCTCCCCTGCCTCTCCTCGCTGGTCAGTCCCTGCTGCGAAAGCCAGCACAGCTCTGTTGGCAGAGCCCTCCTCCCCAAGTCCGGAAGTGGGAGGGACAACGAAACCTTTAACTTGTCTCCGAGAGACCCAACCGCTGCTTCCTCTTCCTGTCCCCGTGATCTGGGGTTCGTGCAAGCTGTGCTCCACCCTTTTTTGTTCACCTCTGAGCGCCTTTTGTTCGTCTCTCTCTACAATACAGTACGCTTTTCTGGCCTTGTGTAGCCCCTCAGCCGGAGGCACAGCTAAGTGAGCAGAAAGGGGGAGACGTAGGGGCACAGAATAGGGAGAAATAAGGTGGAATTTCAGAGAAGGGGGGGCTAGTCACAAACACTCACCCCCCAAGCTAAAGCCCATTCTCCACACAGCCACCTCATCCTCCCCTCTCAGAGTGGGGATGCTTTCCACTTCACTGGCCTGGCCTTATATCTTAACAGCCTGGCTGGGGTTGGGGATCCATCAAATTTGTCTCACATGGCTGTGAAGCAGCTTTTGCATGGCTGGGCCACCTCAGTCCCTCTGCACCTCAGGGGTTCCTGACTGCAACATGGGGCTGATAGCACTGCCTTACTGCACAGGCGTGTTGTGGGGGGTCAGTAGGTTACAGATGGTGAGGGACTCAGTCCCTGCAGTGAGGGGGGCCGGAGGAGACAGACAGAGACAGAGGGATGCATGTGTTCTGGCTGGCACCGGCCCTTGAGATTCATCGATGGTGTCTCTTCTGGGTGAGGACCCTTCACAGTAGCAGGTCCTTCTGGATTTACCACCCTTCTCCCACCCCCACTGATGGTGCTGTCTTCTCTCCTGGCAGATTCTGTGAAATACCTCGAGTGCTCAGCCCTGACGCAGCGTGGCCTGAAAACGGTGTTTGATGAGGCGATCCGAGCAGTTCTCTGCCCCCAACCCACCCGACCAAAAAAACGGGGCTGCAGCCTCCTCTAGGGTTAGGTGAAAAAGGGCTCTCCTCCCTTCCCGTCCCCAGGCTATCAGCCCTAAGGGGATCTCTGTTGATAACCCCTCACCCCTTCTCTCTCTGCCAGGACCCTGATCCTGCCAGGGGGCGCCTTCTACCCTGAAGAAAGACCCTTGGAGGACTCCCCTTCCTGCCACACCAGTCTCCTTCTGTACTTCCTAATTTTACCCCAGAGAGAGGCTGCTGCTGCTGGCTTCTCCCATTGGGACTCCAAAACTTACCTTTGACCAGGGACCCCAGTGTTGGCCTGGAGGCAGAGGCAACCTATTGTTTGTGTGTGTGTGGGTGTGTGTGTGTGTGTGCTTAATCCCCTCCCCTTAAAAATTGACTCACCATGCAAAGAAAATTGCAAAAAGTCCCTCTCTCTACATTTGTCCTGCTTGGCCACTTCCCACTGCCCATCACCAGCAGCCGCTGGCTTATCTGCCCCTTCACATTCCTTCCCCAGCTCTTCCCACTGTGCACAAGGCAGCAGGGAGGCTGGAGAGTGGCAAAGAGTGGCCAGAGAGAGGAGCTGGAGCCAATCTGGGCCAGGTGAAGGAGAGAAAAGGCTCTCCTCTCTCCTCACACCGCAGCTTGTCTGGTGGGGACGGGATGCCAGGGTGGAAAGTACGAGCTGACTTCACAACCTGCCTCCCTTTGTTCTGGGCACAGATTCCAGCCCCACCCCTCGGCTCGTTCCCAACACCTGGCTCTGCCGATGCAACAGGAATTGAAGATTTCAGCACTTGGACCTTGGTACCACTTGGTGGTCACAGCGCTTGTTTGTTTCTGCTGCCTAGAAGGACCAGTGTAGGTCTGTAGACCTAGTGCATCCATTTGCACAATTTCCCTCATTCCTCCTGTCAATTTCTGGATAGGCAATGGGTCAATAAACCCGACTGTACCTTCCTGCCATGGGTGTCCTGTGTCCCTTCTCTGGCTGCAAGCGTGGCTCTCCCGGTTTCATGCTGTCTCTGTAGTATCTATGGACCTTGGGAGGGACCGAAGCCAAACAGCTGAATCCCTCCTCCAGCCCTCAGAGAGGCTGGGCATCACTGGAGCTAAGATTCAAGCTGGGGACAGAGGCTGGGGTCCTGAAGGCAGCGTCAGCTGAAGGAGAGTGTCCTTCTCCCTCAGGCTAGCTGGCGGGTGCCTGCATTTACCTCTGGCAAACCTTTCTGCAGATTGGCCTGTGTCTGTGGTAGAAAGTTTCCTCTCCTCAGGGACTGACCAAACTAGACTGACAGCTCTGGGGGAAGCCTGTCTTCCCCAAAGGTAGAGGAAAGGCAGGCCTGTGGTGAGGGGCCCAGGAAAGGAGCCTAGGACAATCTGGAGGTATGGATCCCCTAGAGCGTGTGCTAATACCATCTGTCAGAACTCGCACAGTTCCCCCAAGACACACAGGGACCTAGACACACCGTCCGTTATGTCTACACTCGGACATCCCCTGGCATGCACTCCCATAGCCAGACACACAGGCTGTGTCTATACTGGCGCGATCTTGCGCCAGAGCTATGCAAATGAGGCTCAGCGTGGAATATCGCTGAGCCTCATTTGCATAACTAATGAGCCGCCATTTTTGCGGAAGAGGCTCTTGCGCAAGACGGAGCTGTCTACACTGCCCCTTCTTGAGCAAGAAAAACCCTCTTGTGCAAAGCCGTTATGCCTGAAAATAATCAGCATAATGGCTTTGTGCAAGAAGGGGCAGTGTAGACAGCTCCGTCTTGCACAAGAGCCTTTTCTGCAAAAATGGCGGCTCATTAGTTACGCAAATGAGGCTCGGCAATATTCCACACTGAGCCTCATTTGCATAGCTCTGGCACAAGATCGTGCCAGTATAGACACAGCCACAGAGAAGTAAAGCAGGAAAAGGTGAGGGGTGGGAATGAGTCACCAACCAAGGCAAATAGCCCACGAGTTGCTGAAAACCAATAGATGAGAGCTGCCCCAGCAGGGCGATAGAGTTCCAGCTGCCAGCACCTGGATGACTGATTCACTGCAGGGGCACTGGGAGCCTTCGCAGCTGCTGCGACTAGGGAAAGCAGCATCATGTGATGGCTGTTAGGACAGATTCCAGAGCATTGCTTCTCCCAAGCAACCGCACATCGCGGCTCACCCAGGCTTCCCTTCTCCATGCGCCCCCTCACCAGGAGCCTCACAGGATGGAGAAGGGCTCAGGACAAAGCAAATGGTAAAGAAAACTCCAAAGGCAGTAATGGGCTGGACTGAACCCCCTTTCCTCTCTACAACACAAGCCTTTGTTTGAGTGCCACAAGTCCTACCTTGCTTCAGGGAGTTTCACAGGTGAATGCCAGCAATGGCCAGTAACAGAAAGGGTTAAACCCTGGCAGCGGTGAGTTCCACAGGTTAATGTCAGGCCACTCAGAGAAGCAAAGCTCACCTCAGTGACAGCCTGTGGTACTATGTTTTGTGCATCAACCCCTGATAACATTCTGTGGCAGTGGGCTCCACAGGTGACTGCAGTGTGAGGCTGTGAGCAAGGTGGCAGGGCGCAATTCACAGCTGGTCTGAGTGCGGTAGGCACAACTCAGTGGAATCTGGCCTCAGGTTCCTGGCACATGCATCAGAATGGGGTGGAGGGGTGGTAAATGCCAGAATCTATCACCAAACTCAAACGTTCAAAACTCCTCGTGAGTCAGGCCCTCCAAAATCCTGAGAGTGGCTTAAAATTGGAGGCCCTCTCCCAGGCTAAAGTGTTGACAGAGAAAGTTTTGGAACTAATCAATCCATTAAACAAAGGCTGGTTCACACCCCTGAGTGACACTGCTAAATGGATCTACATTTTAGGTATAAACCAGGCTTAAGCCAGTATTGCAGCCCAGTTGGCACAAAAAGGTTCCAGCAGAGCCCAGAACTCCCAGTTTGCAGGCTGCAAGAATGTTGGGAGGGGTTGCATGCCCTTTGCAGGCCAGGATTAGCATTAAAAAAGACCTTGACAAATTGGAGAACTGGTCTGAAATCAACAAGATGACATTCAAGAAAGACAAGTGCAAAGTGCCTCACTTAGAAAGGAAAAATCAAATGCACCACTATAACATAGGGATTAACCGGCTAGCAGGCAGCCCTGATGTACAGGCTCTGCAATTATAGTGGACCGCAAATTGAACAGGAATCAACAATGTGATGCAGTTGCAAAAAAGATGAATGTCATTTGGGGGTGCCTTGACAGATGTGTAATAGAGAGGTAGCCATGTAGTCTGATCTTGCTAAAACAAAAGGAAAAACTATGTAGCAGAAGTGGTGTGTGTAAGACATGGGAGGTAATTGTCCTGCTCTATGCAGCACTGGTGGGGGCCTCAGCAGGAGTAGTAGGTCAAATTCAGGGCAGCACACTTTAGGAAAGATGGGGACACACTGGAGAGAGTCCAGAGAAGAGCAACAAAAATGATCAAAGGTCTAGAAAACCTGACCTCTGAGGGGTGGTTGGATGAACTTCAGAAAAGAAGGCTGAGAGGGACCTAATAATGTTAAGGGCTGTTATAAAGAGGACAGGGATCAGCTGGTCTCCATGTTCCCAGAAGGTAGGCCAAGGAGTAGTGCAGCAAGGGAGAGTTAGGTTAGATATCGGGGAAAGCTTGTGAACGAAAAGGGGGGTTCAGCTCTGGAGCAGGCTTCCCAGAGAGGCTGTGGAGTCTCATCACTGGAAGTTTTTAAGAGAGGCTGGACAAACACCTGTCAGAGCTGTGTACTTGGCCCTTCCACAGGGGACTGGACTTCATGACTTCCCAAGGTCCCATCCAGTGCTACGTTTCTGTGATTCTACGGTCCGTCTATGGAGTTGCACCCTTTCGTATTGGGTCTGACGTGACCCTAGGTGCTCAAATACTAAAGGGGGGGGGGGGAGTGGCAGCCAGCAGGATTTCAGAGGCTGAGAAGGAGGGAAAGGGGCCCTCAGAGAGGAACAGGAAACAAAGAGAAATCACTCCATGACGGAAGTGAGGAAAGGCGCTGGGGCAAGAGAAGCAGTTAGTGGGAGGATCTCAGTAGGGAAAATGCTTAGCAATGTGGGGTTATTGCTTTTATCCAGAAGGAAGTGATTATGCAGGGGGACTGGTTTTCTCCCCTTGGCGCCAATCCCTTTCTGTGCTATAGATCAGCCTCCAGGTCACAAAGGTGTGAGGTGGAGAGAGGGGTCTCAGTCCCTAGGAGAGCTCCAGGGAAAGGGGATTGTGCAGACAGGTAGGGGATAGAGAAGGAAGGAGTCCTGCTTCCCCATTCACTCACACTTGTCCTACAGGATTTGCTTGTGGGACAGAGGAAGGGAGAGGGGTGCAATGGAAGCTGGGGTTCACCCCCCCCGGACCCTTTTAAACGCCAGTGTGCTGTGATGGTGATGAAGCACCAGTTGTGCTTGCCTGGAGTGTAAGCTTCTTGGGGCAGGGAAGGGCTCTCCTGCATGTCTATATCCTTCACCCCATGCGGCCCTATAGAAAACTTCTCCCTGGAGAGCGGGGCTCAGCCACCTACTCCGTGCAACCTGCCTCCCCTCTCACAGTGCACAGCCACTCTCTGCTTCTCTCCTTCCCTGCTTTTGCTCTCCTCCACTCCCCCTCATTCCTTCTCCCTCTCTTGCTCGCCCTCCGTCACCGTCTGTCACAGCCGCCCCCTCATTCTCCTTTTCTCCCTCCCTCCCCCCCTGCTTCCCTCCATCATAATCACTCTGGCCCTCCCCTCTTTTCCTTCTCCCTCCCCTACCATTCATTCTCTCTTTCTCTCTCATTCTCCTGCTCGCTCTCCCCCCCTTCCACCTCCCAAGTCTCTTCTGATTGGCTGGTGGGATCATTCCTGGGAGTAACTGACACACTTGATCTACCTAACCCTGTCTGCCAAGCCCCCACTTCAGCTGATGGAGAGCTGGAGAGGGGAGTCCCGGCTCCACTGAGCAGAGCTGGGTCTGGTCCCTGCAGCAGGTAAGCTCCAGAGACCAGATGGGAGAGTGTGATCAGGCAGATGTGGCAGTGCTGGAGGAAGGCAGGAAAGTCCCACCAGCTCTGGAGCTGCAGAAGAGGTGAGGGCAGCAAGCGCCTCTGGAGAGAAGTGAGACAAGGGATTTCGGCCCCACGAGGACTCGAAGCACACAGGGATTTCATTGCTTGGGAATTTCTTTTAAAAGGGGAAGAAACACTATGACACACATCCTCCCGGCGTGTGGAAGAACATGTCAATCCCATTGACGCGTAAGTACCAGGCAGATCTGCCTCCTCTTTCCGTCCTCTCCTCCAGGAGCTGTCATGTGCAGAAGTTGGTGCTGCAGCCAAAACAGAACCTGCTGCCTCCCGTGCTCTGCTCTGTCCCCACAGACTGGGGGCTGGCGATGGCCATGGGGTCTCTACCCGGTGCAGGGGGTGAGAAAGTCACGAACTGGAGTAGGAATGAATGGGTGCAAGGTGAGGTGGGAGGGATGCAGAAGGGGCAGGAATCAAGGGGGGAGTTATGTACATTGCTTGAGTAAGTTCAAGCTGGATTTCCCATCACTTACAAAGTGGATCCACCCTCTTTTCTCCCTGACTCCCTGTTTTCCTCTGATAAAGATGGGGGGAGGAAGGTTTCTTATTCCTAAAGACTTTGGATTTCTTGGCTGAAGATAGGAACTGGCATTTAACCCACAAACAATCCCCACCTCCCTGGGGGACCCCAACCCCTAAGCATAACACACTCCTACCATTGTGACTGTTTATTTGCATTCCTCCAGCACTTAGCGCCTCCATCAGGTACCACAGTACAAAAAGTCTGGGTCCCAAAGGGCTTATGATTTCATACCCCAGGCATCTCCCAGTTGTTTCCTCAACCCCACAGAGTCCACCACACCTACCCCGCCCTGCAGAGGTCCAGCTCCAGCCACACTCCCATGAGGTTCCATGCCTGCAGTGCTCACTCAGATCCCTGCTGCTCTCTGTGGGAACTTACAGTTCACCGTTCCTTACTTCCTGCCTTCAGCCTTTCCGCAGCCTCTGTGTACGTCTATACAGCACACTAAGCATGGGCTCCCACTCAGGTTTGACCCCAATTCCCCATCCAGCCATACACAAATCAGCCTGCCTTGGGCCAATTAGCATTCAGGACTTGGGGGGGTCCAAGCCGAAGTCCCACTGGGCTTCAGGCCCAAGCCTTGTCATTCAGCCGTGTGGAGGCAGCTCAAGCTGCAGACCTGAGCCAGGAGTAATGCAGTATGGATGTGTTGGCCCCACTACGAGACTCGGGCTCAGCAATCGTGGAACCAGGCCTACAATGCAGTGTGGCTGCTAAAGTGTGGGATTAGAAACAGAGTCCACAAGCTCGGAGATTTGGGCTTTAGTGTGTAGCGGGTACGTACCCGTCCCCATCAGGCTACCTGGCCCCATGCCTGCTACTTCTCTGAAAAAATGCACACGTATGCACATTACTGAGATGGCTCTGGGAAAGCTTGGAAAAGAGCTCAAAGAATCATGGAAGTTAGAAACTGGAAAGGACTGAATCATAGAACCACTGGGTTAGGAGGGCCCCCAAAGGTCATCTGGTGTAATCCCCTGCCAAGTTTGCTATTCAGTCCATCTTTCCCAGCCAGCACAGGGCGGCCCCTTGCAGTGTATTCTCAAGGCTTTGCCTGCCTCCTGTTAAGTGGCCCAAGTGATGGGGCTTCCATTGGTGGGTTATTCTGCAGCCAATAGACTTCACCGTCAGGAAACCTTTCCTGTTATTCAGCCTGATTTTCCCATTGTTCAATTTCATTCCCTTACACGTTCCTGGGACTTCCCTAAACAATTCAGCTCCTTGGGCATTTCCACTCAACCCCTGTCATAAACCAGCAGCTCATTCAATGCAATAAGGAGGACAATGTAAAGAGGTCCCACCTATGTGTGGTAGAGCCTCAGAGCAGAATGCAGATACAACAGCAGGTGTGATACATGTGAGGCATGGTGGTGACCAGAGGAGGCATCTCCGTGGGACTCATCAGAACATGTTCCAGTATAATAAGAACCAGCCCAAACCTCAGACTTTGCCTGAGGCTTCCAGAAATTTGATTAATTTTTTTTTTAGATTTTTAATATCAGATCTTTGCATGTCCTGGTTTTGTATAATTTGAAAAACACAATGAGGGAAAACAGTTCTCAGTGTATTTCTGAGCTGCTGGAGGTGGTTAGGACTAGAAATCATGTCTATGAGATCCCCAGCCCTTGCTACTAGAGAAGAGAAGCCAGGCTAAGCTTTGGATCTTGAGGGGTCTTCTGGGCCCAAACCCTCAAGTGAGACTGGGGTGAAGAAGGTGCTGTCTATTCCTGAGGCTAAGCATACATCCTTTCCGTGCAAGTCCTCCCCACTTACAGACAGCTATTTGAGGAGGCAGTCAGGCAGCAGGATCAATACACCAAGGAGTGACAAAAGCACGAGGCTGCCATTTAACATTTCAGAAGGCCCCTTCCAGATCTCTGATCATCCAAGAGCATCTCAGACATGTCACCATACATAGACTTCCCAGCGTAGCTTGGGGCCCGGGACTGCGTCTCCAAGTTTTGCCTGGGCTTGGCTGCAGCTCCCTAACCCTAACCCTAACCCCTGCCCCAAAGAGGCGACAAATGAGAATCTCATCCCTTCCACTCCCTGTCTAACCAGTGCTATTGTCAGTGGAGAGCTGGCACACACACACAGCAGTCTGTTTGTTCAGGGTTCGCTCTGAGTGAGCGAGTGCCGTTTCCATGCCAAAGCCTGGTGTGATGGGCAATTGGGCATCAAAAGATTAAGAGGGCTTGATGCTTGTTTTGGTGCTATGGAGTGGTAAAGGCACAGGCGGCCCCTTCCATTAAGAGGCTGGATATGAGCAGGCTGGGAGGTGCTGGGGTGCAGAGAGAGCAAGAGCGGATGATATCTGGATATATAAGTCCACCTGCCTCCAATGGGAACATTATAAATATTCCTTCTCCCCCTTTCTTCATGTGCAGGGATGGTGCAAACCTGCCTCTCCCTCTCCCAGAGTACTCAACCAAGCCTCTGACATTTGCTCAGGACTTCAAGGGGATTTTGCAGCTGCAGTAGTGGGGGGTGGACAATAATGTCATGGTGACTTACAGCGGGATCCAGTCCAGTTGCTCCAGCAGCAATGATGATACAGACAGCACATAGGTAGCAGACAGTCAAGGGCTGGGGAAGGGAAGGGGCTCTACCGAGGGACCTTCCCTGGGAGCTCTTCCCCAGAATGTAAATAAGGAACATGCTGCTGAGCTAGAGCAAAGAGGGTTGAGCATACACAAGAATCAGGCCACTGGAGATTAATTTCACCACCCCGAGCCATTTGCACTAAGGAAACAGAGGCCTCTAATTGCTCCCTTGGGTCTTGCCCCTGGGAAGTCCCTTGCTTTATTTCAGGCCATTTTCCTGTTAGTATCAATCTCCCAATGGTCATTCTTAAACAGCTGGTCATGTCTGACATTCTCCCAGGTGCTCTAGCGACTCCGGAATCTGAACCCACCCACATCTCCTTCCGAGCTGTGTCTGTGCCCACATGCCGTTACGTCTGTCCTTTTACATGTGGTTTGTTTGGCTCTGATTTTTACAGTGTAAATTCCTTTCTTCTTCCTCTCCTCCTGCCTCCAACTTCCCAGCTGATCTTCCGCTCGATCCTTCCTCTGCCATGGACTCTTCTGCTTTCACCTTCCCCACACCTGTGACTTCGGAGGAAGGGAACACCTCCACCAGCTGGGCAAGTTCCATCCCAGGGAACCTATCCACAGCTGCCAGCCCTGGCATGGATGTCAGTGGAGTCCTCATCCCCCTGGTCTACCTCATTGTCTGTGTGGTTGGGCTGGTTGGGAACTCCCTGGTCATCTACGTGGTCCTGCGCCACTCGGTGAGCGAGTCAGTGACCAATGTCTATATCCTCAACCTGGCACTGGCGGATGAACTCTTCATGCTGGGGCTGCCCTTCCTGGCTGCACAGAACGCGCTGTCCTATTGGCCCTTCGGCTCCTTCATGTGCCGCCTGGTGATGGCTGTGGATGCTATAAACCAGTTCACCAGCATCTTCTGCCTGACGGTGATGAGTGTCGACCGCTACCTGGCTGTGGTCCACCCGGGGAAATCACTAAAGTGGCGGACGGCCCGGGTGGCCAAAGCTGTTAGTGCCACAGTGTGGGTGCTGTCGTCAGTGGTGGTGCTGCCCGTGGTGGTGTTCTCCAGTGTCCCCTTGGGGATGAACACCTGCCATATCCAGTGGCCTGAACCAGCCTCTGTGTGGAGAGCTGGTTTTATCATCTACACAGCCACACTGGGCTTCTTTGGGCCACTGCTGGTGATCTGCCTCTGCTACCTGCTCATTGTCATCAAGGTCCGGTCTTCTGGCAGGAGGGTGCGGGCCCTTTCGTCCAAGCGCAAGCGGTCAGAGCGCAGGGTCACTCGCATGGTGGTCGCCGTGGTGGCCGTCTTCGTGCTCTGCTGGCTGCCCTTCTACGTGCTCAACATCATCAACGTGGTCTGCCCATTGCCCGAGGAGCCGTCCCTCTTCGGGGTCTACTTCCTCGTCGTGGTGCTGCCCTACGCCAACAGCTGCGCCAACCCCATCATCTATGGCTTCCTCTCCCACCGGTTCAAGCAGGGCTTCTGCAGGGCCATCATGAGGCCGTCCCGCCGCGTGCAGAGCCAGGAGGTGGTGGCACGTCTCCGGGAGAAGACTGGAGATGAAGAAGAGGAGGAAGAGGAGGAGGAGGAGGAGACGGTGGAGAATGGAGTCAGCAAGATTGCCCAGAATGGCAATGGCAGACAGGAACATCCCCTGACCAGTGGAGCAGCAGGAGGCAGCGAGCAGAAGCCACTCCCGGAAGAGCCTGGGAACTGTGATAAACCCAATGCACTGAACATCAGTTACTTATAGTGAAGGGGTGGGGGAGGCTCTGTCCCTCTGTCTCTTGGACAGTCCAGCCTGTACTGGGGGGTTGGGGGGGCTGCAGTTGTGCACAGCAAGGCCCAAGGCTCCACTTGATGATGGGGAGAGCTGGAGGAATGTACAGACAGGCAGACATAACGGGAAGACCTGTGGCTTCAGACATCCCTGTGGGAGGGGAAGGGCAACAGCATCTGGGTGGGCCTCGAATAGGGGACTGGATTAGGGTGTGTGGCAGGGTAGGAGCTTCAGAGAGGAGTCCAGCACTGAATCCCCCTACAACCAACATAGCGCACGGTTGCTGATTATTCTAATGTTCTTGCTGCCAAGCTGTCCCGGTGTCCATGGGGACCATACACCTGGAGGAAGAATCATGGGGACAATTCTTCCACAGCCTAACTCCTAGAGCTGTCTTCCCTGCCCTTTCAGCTGCTCTAGTATCCCTTGGGGTCAACTCCCCACCTCCTGTGTGACCTGACACCATCTCAACCGCATGAGATATCCTGGCTCTTTAAAGGGCTCTCATGTCCCAGGTGCCGACAGGTCTGATTGGGCTGGTTTGGGGCAGTGAAGCAGAATATGAGACATACCCTTCGCCATCTCTTGATCCCAGGGGTTTTACTATGGTATTATTATGCTCTGATGGATGATGGGAGCAGACCATGACACCATGGGTTGGGGGCAGTGCAATCTGTAATTTCCACCACCCTCCTCCATCTTATTGTGAATAAATGCAAAGTTTTAGGACTTCATGAACAATTTCAAAGGATCAGTCTGTGCGCAAGTACAATTGTGCTAGAAGGACGAGGGCACGTGGATGAAAAATGGGAGTGTCCATGGTCAGATCACTATGGAGGATTAAGGGGTGATTTTTTTGTGAACACGGTAACACCCATACAGGTGTATGGTAGGAAGTTGTGTGTGTGTGCTTGTGCATGAGTGTGTCTACAGACGTTTGGGACTGGTTTTTCTGCATGTGTGTGTGTGCGCATAAGATGTTCGTACAGGTGCAGGGGTTGATCTTGTCTCTAGAGGGGTATCTGTACAGGTACGGGGGTTGATTTGTCTCTGGCAGTGCCTGTGGGTTGTCCGTGCAGGAGTGGGTGTGCATCGGCAGGAAAGTGGATTTGTCTGCATATTTGTGAGGGCGAGGTGGCTGCAAATAGGGTGTATGTGTGAGCATCTCTCCTTCTGCCTTGCTTCATTCCTGCAGACTCTGACAAATGCCTCTCCCTATACCTTGAACTTTTCTATAAATACAGTTGCTAAGCTACAATGATCAGAAAGAGCAACTTTAATCCAGCTGAGCCATCAGTAGGGATCTGGGCACCTTCTGCCAGGGGCGACTTTGGGGAAATGGAGGTGGGTGGGGGCGGAGAGTTTAAAGACCAGTCAAAAGGAGAGCGTGCCCCAAGAGACAAGGCAATACCTTGCAGGTTTAAGTGAACCATGTCACTCTGGGGGTAGAAAAGTTCAAAGGGCATCTCTGCAAGGGAGGAGCAAGCCTGACAGACTAGTTGTGTTGTCTTAGGGAGCAGCCCCGGGACCAAAACAGCAGAACAAGATTTGAAGCAAACTGCCAAAGGAGAAAAATGCAGTGGGCCCGGTGGAGAAAGGAGGTTTTAATGATGAGACCAGTGGAATCACCTCCATGAGGAGATGTAGAAGCCACATCACTCAGAATCAGTATGTAGCTAAATGAGAACTTGTTGGTCAGGGATACCCAAGATCAGGGAAAGCAGCCCAGGTTGGGCAAGGAGCGTACTAGGGTAGCTGTCCTCCAGCCGGGCCAGAGCCGGATTGTCAGGGAGGGTTAACGATAGATATTGACCCAGCTGTCCTGGGGCTCTTCTCTCTGTGACTGGGGGGGGGGGGGTTGGGGCTGATCCCCTGACTCTACAGTCCCAACACTGGCCTCACTGGCCTCTCGGTGAGTAATAACCCTCCTCACACCCCAGACCCTCCTTTCTTCTCCCTGAACTTGGTCTCTTAGTACCAGACAATCCACGAGTAAGGCAAATCCCCACAAATCCCCTTTTCTGACTCCTGAAGCACCCCCCCCCCTTGTGGCAGCTTATTGCACATCTCTCTCTGGTGAAATGCAGTCCCTTTGCGTGGATGGGGAAGGTGCAAATAGATCATAGGATGTGAGATTTCAGTGCCTTAGTCTCTGATCTCTTGCCTTGTAAATCACTTGCTGTAGTGGCTCTTGTCTCCTCCTTTCTCCTGTACCCCTGGAGACTCAATCCATACGGAGATGCTCTCTCACGGCCTCTAAGACAATCTATAGTAGGAGCAAACCCACAGTGGCTAGGCCAAAAAGGCCATTCCCACTGTGGAAGGAATTCCCACCGTCATCTGGTCACCAGCAAGAGAAGAGATCATGGGATCCCTACAGAATCATGAAGAACTTCCAGAGCTCCCGTCTTTGATATGGTGCAAGAGGCAACAGGCACTGGGGAGGAACAGGCCTAGATCCCCACAATGCTAGATGCATTGCAAATATGACAGTAATTAGGTAGATGTCTTGATCCTGTTATTAGATGGCATCACAGCCAGTCAAAGGGAATGCTGGGTAATTCTGGAGCTGAGCGAACCACTGGACGATGTAGTAAAGTATTGGTATTGGCATTGGCCTTCTGGGAAAGGAGGCAGCTGGTGGCTTACTCCAGAGCAATGAGAGGAGTGAGTGTGGCAGGCAGGAGAGGATGCAGCAGGAGAGTGGCAGCTCAGAGTACATGGGGAGCAGACACATGAGGGTTTTCCATCTCTTCTTAGCTTGGCTACATCACTGCTCTAGCTCCTGCCTTAGCGGGATGGGGTCCCTGGCTGTCAATCAACTTGTTAATGTGCATGTCTCCTTGGCCATAGAAAGGAGCCCTTTCAGGCTGATGAAGGGGAGCTCACAGTCAACCTCTGCAGCCCCCTCTGCTACAAGAGATCAGGAATGAACACTCAAAGACATTTTCGCCTGCAACACCCAGGTACAGAAATGCTAGTCTGCTCAGCCCCACAGGCAGGACTCAGAGGGCTGTTGATTTCACTAGGTTGTGCCCACTAGAAAGGCTGCTCTTCTGCTCCCACAGTGGAACTGGTTGAAAAATGATATATTCTGGAGAATTGTTCATCAGTTTTTATTTTTTCAAGGTATTTTGTGGAAAATTGCAACAGGTTCTAAATTTTGCATGGAAACAAGCATTCCCTCCCACGCTTTCTGTCTCTCCCTCCCTGTCCCCCCACTTTATTCCAACTGCAAAATATGGGGGATAAAGAGGGGAGAAAACAAACAGAAAATGGAAATGGGAAAAAAATCATGTTTTGTCTTTTTTCCTCAGAATAAGAAAAATAACATAATACCAAAAATCATCTGCAGAATTGTTCCTTGTTGAGGAAAAGGCTGTTTTTATACGGGGGGGGGGGGGGAGGGAAAGTGAAATGAAAATTTTCAGCTAGTTCTGTCCCTGAGTCCCACCTACACCCTTACTCCTGGTGAGTTCATGACTGCAGTCTGCTTGTGGAGCTGTGTGTAAATGGCATTCATGTGATTGGCCCCGTGGAGCCCTTCTGATTTATGTCCTGCAGTGGGCTCTGGGAACAACAGGGGCTGAAGTCATGCACAGCAGCTAGTTGAATTCTGGACGTGTTCAGGGGGATTTGTTCTAATCAGACGTGGAAATGGATTTTTCTATTCTGGCAGCACAGACACTGAGATAAGGGTGCCATCAAACCCTCTGCCACACAAAGGGTTTCATTCTTAGCACGTACAGACCAGAGCTGCAAGTCTAGCAGAGGCCACAGTGCTTCCAGCCGCCCCTGCAATGCCTCTCCGCTGCTTGTGTCTAATCACAGGCAGGGTGCTTATAAACGTAAGGACCCCATGCTGCCAGCTCTGAAAGAGAGAGTGTGAGTGTGTGTGTGTGTGTGTGCGTGTGTGCACACCCAAAGGTAGTATGTATTGAAAGCCAGACCTTGATTACTGACCTTGAAAATATACTCATAATGCAACACCCTATGTACCTTCACAAAGCCAAATACAGTTGGCACTCACACAACCACTGAGTTGTACTTGATGGCTGCTTGACCATAACCTACTGCTGCAACTTCTTTGAAGAGAACTTTGCAGAGATGAAAAGGGCCATGGGGGAGGGGTGTCAACCTGACTGAGGGCAGGGCACAGTACAAGGCTGTGCTGCTTACACAGCCTGCGCTAAACGTCCTTGGCTGTTGTCAGGAAGCCATTGTTACCATATGATCTGTATGGTAAAACAGTGGCTCCGGTGAGGTGAATGGCAAACCTACGCAGGGCACATGGCATGTGCCTTCGCTTCAGAATTGTTTGCGAACGTGGATCAAGGCTGCAGGCTGGGGGTGGTTTCTAAATAGCGCTTGATGCACGGGAACCAAACAGATAAAAATGCAGAGATGTGAACAGATTAGATGCTCCCTACTCTCCTGGGGATGCAGACGCAAACTGAAACCTTTCATCTGCTTGAACGAGTGGAAAATATGCAAATATTTGCTCATGAAAACTTAGTGTTCTTTGCATTGCGAGGCAAAAAATATGCAAATGTCCACATAAGGCGCCCACCTCACACAGAACTCACACCCAGACACACAAAATACCCAGCACAGACACACAGCCCATCTGAACGCACGGACACTCAGCATAACATGTACCGTCTAATATATATACACTTTGCCTGTGTGACACAGCAGCAAACCTAAATACATATATACAGATGCACACGTATAAAACATACACATGCATGCTGATTCATGTCTGGTAGCTAGGCAGGCATTTAGAAACAGTCTTGCAACACATCCCGTTCCCTTCACATGGTGTTATATCAGGGTCTCCTGTCAAGTTAGGAGCAAGGGGCTGTAGATCAGACTGGTGTATTGAAAGACAACTCAGTGCTGGTTGTCAGCCAGAGGTGCAGCTGCACTCGTCTTTTCAAGTGCTGGAGTAGGCAGGGTTACATTGCTTGGGCACCATGGCTTCATCCAGCACTCAGTGCAATAAATGGTAGTCTTCCCCTTGCCCTTAGTGGATTTGGGCTGGGCCCCATGCAAAGACGACTTATATGCCATTGCTGCCCTCCCTTCCTGCACAGAACAGGGCCCAGGATGTGCCAATGTGGGCAAGGCTTGGAGTAGAGGGGGAGTCTGGGGCTTTAGGTGTTGTTCCCTGTTTCATCTGCAGGGGGAGCTATTTGCTTACATTGGCCTCATGCAGCCTGGTTGCACATTCTCCCCACTCCTGTCCAGTCTACCTGTTACCAATCCCCCTTCCCCCCCTCTCACAGCAAACAGATTTGAAGGGGAGGGAGTAAGGGTGAACTGATCCCAAAACATGAGCTACCCCCCAGTCCCTTGCAGACAGTTCTCAGTGGAGGCCAAGCTAACCCCACCGCCTGTGCTGCCTGACAAACAGCACGCTGAAACCAATGGCAAGACTCTCTCTCATGCCAGCAGCCTTTGGCTGAGGCCCGTGGTCATTGAGCTATGAGTCAGGCCTGCTCCAGGGTCTGACAGGCCAGTGGAGGGAACTGCATGGGTTAACACTGCCTGGGGGGAAGGGGCACCATTCTGCTGGCTGACCCAATCCGAGGGAGTAATGAAGAAGAGCATATCCTCAGGGTAGGAGTTGGGTTATTTTGTCCAGCAGAAGCAGGGTCTCCTCACCCCAGGGCACCCAGTGCTAAAAGGGCACAGTCTCCTCCTCTCAGACAATGCGGCATTTTGCAGGGCAGCTGAGCGCGCTGGATAGGCATGAGGTGAATGGGAAACAAGTCATGTGACAGATTGGGACCCACGTGTGAGTGGCCAGTATTGACCAAACAGCTTAGATGGGAACCCAAACCGGCCCTGCCCTCCAGCCAACCAGCTGATTCCATCTGTGAGACCCCTTTATCCAGATGTCTTGAGCATGCTTCATGCTGGGGTCCTGCAAGCAAGGCACCACAAATGCGGCAGAAGCCATCACCATCTGTGCACCATGAAGCAAATGCCATTGGGCTTAACTGGTAAAGAGGAAGAGCAGAAGCACACATCGACTCAGGCAGCTCCTCACATTTTCCCAAGGGGTGTTAAAATCCTGCAGCTGCCCTCCACAGGACATGGACCAGTCTGGGGCTCACGTTCTTGTCATTTCAGGCTCCATCTCACTGTAATCCCTCCTGAGGCTGATGTGTGGGTGCCACTGCACTGGGTACAAAGGGCACTTGGTTTGCAGGGTAATGAACCACAAGCCTCTGAGTGGCTACAAACATGAATTAATTTAGCCTCACAACACCCCTGCAAGGTAGGAATTAGGGCTGAGATGATCAGATGTGATTAATGATCTGAGTGTCCAACCTGTGCTGCCTTAAAGGGGTCTGGTTATCAGAGGACAGGAGCTCAGCACTTCCTTTATGGTGTCTTTTAGGCACCTAAAATCACGGGATACTTTTCAATATCTTGGCCTATCGGCCCATTTCACTGAGACCACAAGAACTTTACTTGCCTGTAACAATGAGTCAGAGGCAGAGTTGCGAAGAGAACAGAAAATTGTGTAATAGCTCCCTGTATTTTTGTTAGTCTCTAAGGTGCCACAAGACTACTTATTTTTATTACAAATCACTCACTCCTTTCCAGGCCAGTGCTGGCTCTGCTCTCAAGGAGTAAGCCCTGCTCTAAAAAGGGAATCAGCTATTGAGTTGAAAAAGTAACGGGTAGGGAAGGAAGGAGATTGTTCAGCCTGGTACAGTCCAGAGTGGGGGGGGGGGGGGAGGGACTTACAAAGGACCACACCCTCCTCCAAGGCAGGACAGAAAAAGGCAGTAATTACATAAGAGCCTTGGCCAGCAGCTGCTTTCAATCAGCTGGGTCTCCTCTCACCCTCTCCTCTGGCAGTGCTAACAAGGAGCAGCTGAGGATACACGTAGCTCAGTGCAGGACCTCTCTTAAGGGGTTCAGAGGGAAGGTGTTCCCCACCTTTTACTCACATCACAAAGCACTGGAGAACAGCAAGGGGTGGAAATAGAAAAGCCACTTAATGATAAAGGCTAAGTGGCTGAGGAAAAAGAAGGAAAGAGCTATTTGCCTGCCTCCTCATATGCACAATACTTCTAGCCTGAGAAATAACCAGTTCTGCTTAGTGGCTATGGAAAATGCAAGGAAATGGGGGATGGAGAAGGGGCTGTGATTGGGCCAGGAAGGGGTCAGTAGAGGGGCAAGGAGGGGACATTAGCCCTTCTGGAGGGGTTGGTAGCCACTTGCATATGATGGGAAGAAGACAGTGCAGGGGTCAGGAGTTGTGTCTGTGCATGTGATGGGTGGGGAGGGACAATGTAATAAAAGGGATGTTGGAGAAACTAATTTCTGGCACCCTCCAGCTTTTGCCCAGTCCTGGGGAGAGGGGAAAGCAGCAGCTGCACTTGAGCAGGGCGTTCTCTAATCCAATCTGGCAAAAGCTTTCCTGGGTTGGCTTCAAGGCAGAGACAGAGTGAGAGTGTGTGCGTGCAAACCCTCCCCCCCCCCGCTCCCCCCGCTCCTGATCAGATGATAAAATAGCCCATGAACTCTTCAGCAAACTGTTTTCACCCACCCTGGTAGCTCATGATTGTGGCACAAAGGCTGGAGAGAGGATGGAAGCCAGTCTCAAACCTGCTTCTTTTTCAAGAAGATGTCTCCTATATATAAGATGTGGAGTTGCAAAAGGGACTGGAAAATATTCTACCTGGAAATAGTCAATAGCTTCTAAAGGAGCAAAGCCAAGATGACTCAGAGACTGGCTTTGCCTTTGTATTCACTCAATGTTGTGGCTTTCCTTTCATACCTCTCAGGAGGCTCCCATCCCTAAGAATAATAATGCCTAGCACTCCACAAAAATTAACTCATTAAGGCCACCTCTAGTCATGAGAGGTAGGTAATTCAGAGTTGTTAAGCAATAATCTCTGTCGCTATCAGCTGGTACAGCTCCATTAGCAGGAAATTTGGCCCAGCATCATTTCACATGTGGGGAAACTGAGGCACAGAGAGGCGACTGGGCATATCAATGGCAGAACCTGAATTAGAAGTCAGGCTATAGGTGTAAATTGCTGAAGAACATCTCTGCCCTGGTGAGTCTGTCCTGCTGGCTAGGATGAAAGGGGCATTGTGGGGCTCCAGTACAGCAGGCAAGTCAATAACATCTCCAGAGCTTCCTCTCTCTCCTCCAGCCCATGCTCTCTGCACATATTTTCCCAGACTTTCCATTTGCTTCTCCAGTGGTGCTGGGGTGCCTGCCAAGCCCCAGCCACTTCTCAGCAAGGCAGACGGCTGTAACTGCCTCTGACTCCCAAACTAAACAATTGGAAAAACTCAGGCTCCAAGGCCTGTTAAATGTTCTCCAGCTTCCCTCTGAAATTACAGGAGCCGAGCAAGCCTGCTGAGTCGGCACTTATGCAGTGTGGGGGAGGGAGAAATTGCTTTACTCACCCCTCCCACTCTTCCACATGAACAGGTTTCCAGGCCTGGGCCAGGTCTGGCTTGAGAAGTTGCCTGGAAAGCCTCTGGCTTAGCTGCATGGGGAATTGAGAGCAAAGGATGCCATGTTGTTTGGATATCTTGGCCACAGGCACATCACATAACGCCCACCCAGGATGGCATGATAAGATAGCCCAGGGCTGGCTACAAACATCCATATACATGACTGGTTGAAGGGCATTAGTTGGGGAAGAGTTGGTGGCATAGGCTTTCCCTGGTGAGGGCACATTCCAGAGCCTTTCCAGCTGGAGATGCCCTTTCTGGGCAACCCTTCAGGAAGAGGCTGTGACCCATGTGCCAGACAGGGAATAGGCTGATCCCTACCCTGTCAGCAGGAGGCAGGGTAGGGAATGGAGCAGAAAGGGACAACCCCAAGAGGGCAGGGGTGGGGGAACCTGAGGCCCCCCCCCCAGCTTGCCTGGATCTGGCCCCAGAAGCTCAGTAATGCTCCCCCCCTCCCCCAGCATTGGGGAGCCTGTGCTCCAGCCCCCTGCTATCCCCCCCTGAAGCACACAAAATCTATTAGGTTGGGCCCAACATGGGAAGGGAATGTGGGAAGTGTATTTCCCCTTCTCAGTCAGGGGCCACGTCCATAGGGATGTGATTTTTTTTTTTTCCTGCTTCTCACTTGTATGGCCCCCCCACAGCTGCTTTTTTTTTTTTTTTTTTTTTGTGCCTCAGCCAAAAACAGTTCCCCACCCCTGCAATAGGAAATAGGGCTAGGGGTGAGCAGCAGCACCAGGGACTGCAAGGAGGGCCAGCAGCGAGCAGGGGCATGTTCGCTCGGGGGCCGGGGACTTGTCTAGCGCCGCTGGTCCCCAGGGAGGCTCCACTGTGTTCCAGCTCCCCCCCCCCCGCGGTGAGCTGCAGCCGCGCCCCGAGCTGCCACTCTCCCCGGGGACCGCAAGCAGGGCCGGGGCAGGGCGGGCTGGGGGAGGGTCTCTCACTTTCCAAGCTCCCCCCGCGCCGCGCAAGGGTTAAGGCGGCGGCGCGGGGGGGGGGGGGGAGGAAGGGCGGCGCAGGCAGAGCGAGGCCCGCGGTTTGCGGTGCCTTTGCCAGCAGCGAGCTCCCAGCGCCATGGGACGCGGGGCGGGCGGCGCTAGCAGAGGCTGCCCGGCCAGCAGCGGGGAGTGAGCGGCTCGCAGCGCGCGGGACTCTTCGGCGGCGGCGGCCTGTCGCGCTCCTGCAGGGTGAGGCGGGGGCGGGAGGGCGGCTGCGCCCGGCGAGCGGGGGCGGGGGGGGGGGTTTGATCACGAGCGCCGCTCGCCCGCCGCGCTGGGGCCCTTTGCACCCCGCCCCGGGCTCGGCCCGGCCCGGCAGAGCTGAGAAACCGCACGGGCCGCTCCCGGCTCCCCGTCCCCTGCGGCCCCCTGGAGCTGGACGGGCACCGCAGGGCCGGACGTGGCCTCAGATGCCTCCCCTAGCGTCATGCCCAGGGACGGAGTTGGCTGCAGCCTCGCCCACCTCTTCCCCTTATAGGTTAACATGGCTTAGTTTGACAGGAAGCGGGCGCTGACTAGTAGAGGGGGGAAGTGACTTGGCCAAGGTCAGGGGCTCAGTCAGTGGCAGAGGACCGCGTCTAGTCCTGTGAGCAGGTCACCTGGCCATGCCTTGGCAGCACCCACTGGGGCAGGGGCCGGTTAGATCCTCTCTAATGCGATTAGGAGGATGACTCCCATGAAAGAGTTAATGCCCTCTGCTGAGTGAGCCAGAAGTTTGTCTTGTGACCCTCCCCCAGTTGATGCTCTCAAGAATGAACAGGTTTTCTCCTGCCTTTCCTGACAGCTGTAGGAGGTGAGAAAAAGAGGCAAGTAGGATGTTTTAGTGTAAGGACACAACCGTTATCACAGAGCTAGTCTCTGAGTTCGGGGTTTGTTTTCATCACCAGGGACTCTTGGATTTGCCTCTTCTCCTTTTAGTGCCGCCTGAAGATTGAATCCCCAGATGTAGGGCCCTAGATCCCAGTGGTTACACTGTGAGCTCTGGTGCTGTCAGTTCTGAGGGCCTGGCCTCCTCTCAATGGCAGGACCCAGGCTCCACTGGGCCAGGCTCCAGGAAGTCAGGCGCGCCCTAGGCATGACACCACTGCGGCTTGGACTGCAGCCTTTGGCCTCCAAGGACAGCCATGTATTAGACTTCAAAGTAGCAGCTCTCTGCAGAACAGTTCCTCGCTCCGTGTCTCTTTCATTCCCTCTCTGCTCCTGTGATGAATTAAGTGGCTTTAGCCACAGAAAACCAAGGAGCAGTGTCCTTTCCTTTCATGCTGGCCTCTGCCCTGGCTCACTCATCCACTTCTGTCTGTCTGTCTGTCTGTTTCTCTTCCTCTCTCCAGTCTTTCAGGTCACTATGGTAATGATTCAGCTACGAGCTCACGTGGCCTTCCTCGTGCTCCCTCTGTTTGTATTTGGGGCACCTGCCGATGAGCTTGACCCCAAAGAAGCAACAACTCTCCCAAATGGCTGCAGGCGTTGCTGTGACCCACTGGATTCTCGAGGCTCCTCAGAGCCTACCCCCGGCTCAGCTGGGCACCATTCATTGTTGTACCCAATGCCAGAGGTCCGTCCATACATCAACATCACCATACTGAAAGGTAAGTGCCAAGCTGGTGTGCCTGGGACCCAAGGTTGTCTTGGGAACTGGGCATCACCATAGTGAAAGATAAGCATCTATGCTGGCATACTGGGTGCCCGCAGGCTACCAGTGACTTCAGCATCACCATACTGAAGGGCAAATGGTACATGCTAGCCCAGTACAATGCATCAATTATACCCATTAAACACCCAGTGGCCAGACTGAAGACTATGCCTCCAGTATACTCAGTGCTGATGTCCTGATTGATGGATGCCCAGTTGTCTGTTATTATCATGGGTAAGGGTCCATGCTGGTACATGTAGGTTTGTGTCCAGGTAGCCAAAGAGGTGGAATCAGTCTGTACAATGCCAGTTTTCCCCTGATCCAGCAGCTTTCCTGAATTCAGGGGAGCCAGCTCTTTGCTTGTACTTCACTGGCTCCTGTTTATTGCCACTGGGTGAGGAGCATCACCAGCTGCCCCTTGCCAATTCGAATGTTCTTCAGGATCAAACTCCTCTGTACTGTAAAGGGATAGAGCAGCAGGTCTTCATGCAGTCAGGAAGTAGAGGATATGCCTGTAAGAAAGGCAGAGGACCATCATTAACGTCCCATGCAGGGAAGGGAGATCATTTACATGGACTTCATGTCATCTGGGAAAGGGAGGAGGGGAATGACATTAAGTCTTAACATTCACTTCTCTTCCCAAGCAACTAGGAGCATGCTTGCATGGACACCCCTACACTCAGATTTGCAAAGAGTGGCTCCCAATGAAGACTTGCTCCAGGCAGCTCCGGCTGGCTTAGCTCAGGGTGGAATAGGGGTGGCTTCCTGTTGTATTTCAGCTTCTTGCTCGAGGGTCCCCATTTGAGTGTCATCTGTGCTGAATGCATAGGATGTGCCTGCACGGTGAGTCCTGGCACTGAATAGGAAATTCTTCTCTTTGGGCCCAGTTTATTATTGCTCTGCAGCCCCATTGTGCTAGCTAGGCATAAGCTTCCCTCCACTCAATATACCCAGTATAGAACCACCTCCCCACTGGTCCCAGGTTTGTGTCCCCGTAAAGCTCCAAAGAGGCCCATGGAACAGGGGAACAAGTACAGGGTGCCCTATCCTGTGTGGGAGGCTGCTCTGACCGACCCCCAGAACCGCTGAGTAGGGAAGGCACAGATTACCTGTGTTAGTGCTTGCATAGGGATGCATTTGGTCATTTGTAAATAGCTCTAGTATTTGGCCCAAACACTGGGCGACAGCTCAGTGCTTGGCAGTTTTCACATCTCACTTGGGTATCTCATGGGCACATCCCTCTGCTTCATTTCCTAGGAGACAAAGGAGATCGGGGGGAGCCTGGGACTCCAGGGAAATGGGGCAAAGAGGGGCCACCAGGTGAGCTGGGTCCGCAGGGTCAGAAAGGCAGCAAGGGGCAGATGGGTGCCCCAGGGGATCCCTGCAAGCACCAGTATGCTGCTTTCTCAGTGGGCCGCAAGAAGGCTCTGCACAGCAGCGAGGGCTACCAGGCCCTGATCTTCGACACCGTCTTCGTCAACCTCTACAGCCACTTCGACATGTTCAAGGGCAAGTTCTACTGCTACACGGCCGGCATCTACTACTTCAGCCTCAACGTCCACACCTGGAACTTCAAGGAGACCTACATGCACCTCATGCACAACAACCAGGAGCAGGTCATCCTGTACGCCCAGCCCAGTGACCGCAGCATCATGCAGAGCCAGAGCCTCATGCTGGAGCTGAGGGAGAACGACGAGGTCTGGGTGCGCCTCTACAAGCGGGAGCGCGAGAACGCCATCTACAGTGATGACGTGGACATCTACATCACCTTCAGCGGCTATCTGATCAAGCCCAGCCTGGAATGACTGCCCTCTTCCCTCTGTCCTTTCTCGCGCTCTCTCTCTCTCCCTCTTTTCACTGCCCGCAATCACTGCAAACCACAAGGGAGGAACTGGATGGGGGGCTCCTTGGGAGGGTCATGGGGTGGCAGGATAGCAAGGAGCCTGAAAGAAAACACCTGCTATTCAAATCGGGACCATCAGCATTCAAAATGTGCCACTGACTACCTGGTAAGCCCCATTTGTCTTGAACAGGAGATGCCGCAGGTCACTGCTAACCTTCTTAGACTGTGTGAGCCTTCCCACAACTCAACTCAGCTGTAGGGACACAGGCAATGATACAGAGCAAGGGAGGGACAGGACAGTCCCTGGCTGTGTCAATCATCACTCATCTGGGATGCAGAAGGTCAGATCCTCAGCTTAGGCAACTCAGTGTTACTCCATTGAAGTCAATAGAGTTGCACTCATGGATTAGGGATGTAATTGTGTATTCGATTAACCGATAAGCAAAAACTTATAGGTTAATGCTATAGGCTACATGCATTCCCTCTCCTCCCCAACAGTCAAATTTTTAGCAGGCTGGCCAGCAGCCTGGCTCAGTCCTAGCTTGCCCTGGGTCTGGGACCTACCTCCACTGTGGCTCTGCCTTTAAACTGTATTAGGAGCCAGGCAGGTAGGCAGCCTGGCTCAGTTCTGGCTTGCGATGGGTCCGGGAGCTCAGCCCCTCCCCCGCTTTGCTGCTACCTCTGATACAGAGGCAGCAGTGTGGGGCGACAGGCAGCCGGTCTGCAAAGGGAGCTGGTTTTTAAACTGGCTCCACTTGCAGATCAGCTCCCGCCTGGCACCCCGCACTGCTGCCTATGATACGGAGGCAGCAGTTCGGAGTGGAAGGGGCTCCTCAAGTGGGGCTGAAGAGCACTGGCTGCACACTAATCCCCACCCCCGAGGACTATAGAATAGTCGAGTAATCTATAAGAATTCATGAGGTTAATCGACTATTCAATTAACTGATATTTAACATCCCTATCATGGATGCCTGCTGCACATCTAGCCCTACATATTGAAAGGGCGCAAGACCCTGCTGGCCCCCAGCAAAACTCCCCTCCAAAAGCCTCCAGTCTCAGCTCTCTTGCCAGGCTCAGAGCCATCCTGGCTTTGCACTATCCCTTTTCTGGAGACTGAAAGCAGACTTGATTCGGCTCCCCTGCCCACCAAGTTTATACCGGTGTAATTCTGTCCACTTCAGCAGAGTTCCCCTGACTGCATGCTGGTGTGAGAAGAGAATCAGACCCTGGATTGCACTGCCACAGTCCCATAGGTGTGGCTAGAGCAGCACTGGTAGGAGGCCATTCCTTTAAAATCCCACCTCCACATTAGAAAGGCTGGGGGGGACGGAAACTGACTGAGTCAGAGGGTGGTGGAAAGTTATGTTTTTACTACTAATGCAGAGGGTCAGCTCCTGTCCAGTACCCCCGCCGACACTCCAATGGAAGAGAGTTACACAGCAGCTGCTTGGTAACTTGTACAAAATGAGCTGAGCATTTCAGTCCCACTCCCAGTGTCCACATTGAAAATGTCCCCACCTCACTAGCTCTGTGTCTGTTGCCTGTGATCTCTGGTGAAGCCCAGAACAGAGATCCCTGGAGACTGGGATACGCACCCACCCCTCACAGCTGGGTACGACGTGTTGGCGGGGCTGCACAGCAAAGCTTGTGCTGTCACTGTCTGTGCATTACAGCTGGGGAGTTCAGCAGCCCTCAGCGCTGACCTAGCTCTGCTTCTACTGACATCAGAGGCTTTGCCACTGACTCCAGTGGCAGCTGAATCAGTCCAGTTCTGAGCACTTTTGAAAACCCCACACTATGTGTCCTGAGGATACTGTAAAGGCGGGATGCCAGGCTGTCACCGGGTCAGTTTTCAGCAGGACTAAAGTCACGCCAGAGGTATCCTGAAAAAACTCTGCTGCATCCAGGGAACGTGTTTGCTCTTCCACTTTTTTTTTTGCAGAAAAGCAGATGCACTCTTTCAGAAGCCCTGTCTTCCTCGTTCCACAAGGAAGAAGGGATCTTCCAAAAGAGATGTTTTTTCCAAAATTTGGCCCTGTGTAGATGGGCCAAATTTTGGAAAAGCCTCTTCCAACAAAAGTATTGGAAAAAGGTACGCAAATTGCGGGCATAATTTGCGTAACTTTTTCCGAAAAGCCATCGTAGTGTAGGCATAGCCAGAGAGACAGACAAGGGAAAGGTAGGGGAGGTGAACTCAAGAGGACTGCTGGCCAGTTTCTCTCGTTCACATTGCTGCTGTGGATTTGCTCAGATTGGGGAGCTGTGGAGATAGAAACTAGTCCCAGGCTCTTCCCCACCTGAGCCTCATAACCTCTTAATACAACTGGTGTGGAAAGCAGGGGTCCTCCAAGGAAGGTGGGTCCTCTTAGAAGAGTTCTCTGTCTTCTGGAATGCCAGGGGCATGGGAGGAACATTGGAGTCCCCCTCTCCTAGCCTAGCAGAGTGTGGAAAAGCTCCAGGGCTGGGACTGATGGGAGTCATTAGGGAGCCGCATGCTCAGGGTGAGATTTAGGAGGGAAGGAACTAGCAACTGAATTCCTCTCTCTTTTTAGAAGCCGCAGGCTGCCAACCCAGCTGTTGTGTATTTACAGTGTGTGGCGTCCCTGTGTCTCCCCAGAGAGCAGCAGGAATCTCTGGTGCTGAATCACTTCCAGATCTGGGCTCTGAATTCTCTCCCTTTCTTCCAATGTCACTGTTTACTGCTGGAGGGCCAGTGCTAGCTCTCCGGCTCAAACACTCCAAAAGAGCAGTGGGTGCTTAAAATGGGGAGGGGGAGCACTGTGGGAACGTGTGTTTCATTGGCCAGCTTCAGCCCATGAAGGTGCTAAATCAGGCTTCCATCCTTTGGTGCTAAATAAGATGGCTTCCCCTCGGTGCTAAACCAGGTTTTAAGAGAGCCACCGGTGCTTACTGGGAGGGGGGGGTCAGGGTAGCTGAGACATAAAGTACTGTGGAATTGATGGTGCTTTAATTATGGAAAACCACCATGAACTTTTGTATATATGTTTTCAGTTTTAATAAAACTTTTTTTTTTTTTGCACTTTGAGATGATTTTCTCTGTAAGGTCTTTTCTTTGTGTCTCCTGTCAGGTTAAGGCAGGGGTCCCACTGTCTGGGAGGCCAGAACACCTTGCTTCTGTTCCTGGAGCAGTCACTCACCTACTGAGTGACCATGGGCAAGTTACTCTGTGTGCCTTTATTTCCCTGTCTGTCAGATGGAGATGATGCCGCATAACTTCCTTCATAAAGGGCTTTCAGATCTGTGGATGAAAAGCACTATGTGAGATTTGTCATTAGTAGGACATTTCTAAACCTCTGTTTAAAAAAAAAAAAAAAAAAAAAAAAGGTTGCATCTTCCAAAGCTGCAAAACATAGTGCAGGAGTTACTGGAGAATAACTGACGGCCAGCGAAGGGCAAAGTACAAATTGTTGGAGGGGGTTCATTTGCAGAACCCAGGAAGGGAGCTGGAAGTCTCTTGTCAGAGAACAGATAATTTTCTTGTGCTGTCGCCAGTCTTGGTCCTGGCTGGCTGCTATGCACAGGAAGAACGGGCTTTCCCTGTGGTATTTCCACGAAGATGTGACGTCTGACCCACAGCAGAGGGAAATGAAGTAATAGAATGAACATTTACAAGCGTCAGTAGTATTATGGGGGAGAGGTTTGAGAGCCAGGTCAAGGGGAGGGCACTGGCAAGGGAGATCTGCTGGGGAGAATGGGGGAAAGTGAGGGGATCAGGTTGGGAGGCTGGGTGGGACGGAGAGCCTTTTGATGGGCTTGGGTGGAGGTTGAGGGATCAGCTGAGAGGTTGGTGTGGGTGGGATGTCAAACAATAGGGCTGGTTGGAGGGTTTGTTGGAGGTGAGGTCAACATCTGGGGCACAGATAAATGCATGGAGTTGACTTCAGCATCTTTGAGGCTTGCTGCTGTGTATCAATTGAAGTGATGATGGCTGTGGGGGTGGAGCTGGAGTGGCAGCTGCCTGGGGATGGCTCAGCTTTGGCTCTGTGCTAAATGTTAGAGCCCTGCATGGATACAAAATTTGTATCCACATCTGTATCTGCAAAAATGAGCCATGGATATCTGCATTGACATTTGTGGATGCAGATATAAAGTGGGCACCCGCAGTTTTGCAGGGTTATCCATAAAAATGAGATGTGGATACTTGTGGATAGCCGCGACTTGGCAGGGCTCTACTAATTGTAAGATGCTGGTCTAAGTTTCATCGTGTGTGCTGGGATTCTGTGATTGGTTTGTAACTCACTTGGGGCAGGGTGGGGAAGATACACTTACATTCCTCCTCCCTTGTCACCAGAACCCCTTGCTCCCAGTTCCAGAATAGAAGCTGGGCTCTGGCACATCTGGTACTCTTCCAGGTCGTGCCCAAGCCACCATGGCTGTTTTCTCTTCTCCTCCCACCCTCCGTCCCCCAATATAATGAAACTGACAAGACATCCTTGGGAAGCACAGATTCTTGCATGCTCACATCCCAGCGCCATTCAATGGTGAAGCTGCTAGAATCAGCCATGTCTCTTCCCTGCCAGTGTGGTACCTGCAGGAACCATTTGATAGTGCGTGTACCCGCATCCACAGCTGCAAAAATGATCTGCGGGTATCTGCATCCACCATGGATGCAGATATCCTGGGATATAAAGTGGATATCCACAAATGTGCAGGGTTCTAGATACAAAATTTGTACCCGCATCCATATCTACAAAATTGAGCTGCGTGGCTGCAGATACCTCAGATATAAGATGGATATCCATGGGTTTGCAGGGCTGCGACCATATGCTTTAACCCTTTAGGAGCCTTTGTATAGTGCCCTTTCTTTTGGTCTCTTCCTGAATCACCCTACCTCCGTCCATGCAAGGGGCATGTGTAGTAATGGCCCAGCTAGCTCGACCTCCTGGCACTGAGCGATGGGGTCATCCTGAGTATGAAGGAAGGTGCCCAATGCACCAGTGAGGGCTGGCCTGTGAGCCAGCCATTTTCTAGCCAGGTTGGGGTGCAGTAAGCTCAGGAGGGCCATAGCCTTTTACCGTGTGACTTCACATGTGCAAAGTGAATGAGTAGCACAAGGCCTTAATGGGGTTACCGACCCACCTCAAGATTGCTAGGCCAAATTCTCAGCTAGAGTAATCCACACTGATTTCAGTGGCGTGCTGTGTGTGTTTAAAGTAACTGAGGTTCTGCCTCACCCTGTTTTTTGGGATCACATGACTAACGTGTTGTAAGGGTTGCAGTGTAGTCTAGTGGCTAAAGCACCACGTTGGGGTGCTAGCCACCTGGTTTCTGTTCCTGACTGTGCTGCTGATTCACTGAGTGACCTTGAGCAATTCACTCTGTTGCTGTGCCTCTGTTTCCCCATCTGTAAGGCAAGGGTACTGGTCTCCTTTGTAAAGGGCTTTGAGAAAGGTGACTGAAAAGCCCCATGTAACAGGTAGGTCTTGTTATTCTTTAGTGTTCAAAGGTGCCTGTCTCAGAACTGGCCCTTTAATTGGCTTCCTGCTGGTTTGTGGTCTAACAGGTGAAGAGGGGAGGGAAGGAGGTGCGCAGAGGCATGAGGGCAGACTATCTGCTTTCTGGAGGAGGAAATGGTGGTGGGCGTGCACCCCGGCTCAGCTGGAGATCCCTGCAGTAGCTCCTTGCCACGTCTTGCTCCCTCTTCCCTCCTCCCGAGAAAGAAAAGACAGATGTAAAAAAAATAAATAAAAAAATCAAGGGCGAAGCAGGCAGGGGAGGGAGAGAGAACCCAGCACCAAAGAGAGAGTCCCAGAAGGGGACCTGGCCACACATGCAGAAGGGAGTGGGGGTGAGGCAGAGTGTCCACTGACCAAGAGCTGCACGCTAGGAGGCAGCTGGCTAGCCAGCCCCTTTGTCCAGCTGGGCGGAGAGCTAGGCCCCGAGGGGAGCACTGGTATGCGTGCGTGTCAGGGTGTCCAGGGGGCTCAACCCACAGCCCTGGCGGCAATGGAATTTGCTCCTGCTCAGCTCGGCTGAGAGCTGTGCCCAGCACATTCTGCTTGGGAGCCAGCTGTGCTGTGCTGTGCTGTGGCTGGTTTCCCCTCCAGCCCAGCCCGCTCTTCTACCGCCCCCGGAGTGTCAGTGAGAGGCTAGAACCCCAGAGAGCTGAGAGCAGGGGAATAACGCTCTGGCCAGCAGCACGGAGAGCTCCCAGCATGGTTCTGCTTGGTGCCCAGTGATGTGCTAGTTGCTGCACAGCTCCCATGCTAAGTGCAGATCCTCCAGGACAGATCCTGGGAGAAGGGCAGATCTTGCAGCGGCAGAGCGCCCCGTCCTGGCATCGGGCTGGGCTGTTTGGAGGTGGGACGTGACAGGTTATACAAAGACCATACCTCCCACAGCAGTGTGACCCCTCACACCAGGGAGAAAGAGCGTGCCTACAGCACAGTGCTCCCATGGGGGGAGGCGGGGGTCTGGAGCATTGCCAGGCAAGGAAGGCTGGATCTCCAGCACCGCAGCAGCCTCGCTTCTGGGCTGGGCTGGCAGGCCTCGCTCAGAGCCCCAGTCTGCTGTCACCCACCCCCAGATGGACACATCACACTGTTTACCAACGGAAACAGTTGCCCTTTCTGAGAACGGTCTTGCTCTTGAGCTCAGGAGGAGGCTGTGAAGGCTGGGGCACCCAGCCTCATCTGTACGAGCACGGTGTGAACAGCTCCACAGGTCACTTTGATCTCCCCCTCTCTTGCACAGGTTTGAGTGGCGGGGCCGAGGACACGCACTCAGGCTTGTGACACTTGCAGCCCACGGGCTGGTCCTATTGTGCCTCTGAGACACTTGCCTCACAAACAGCCAGGGCGCCACTGCAGACTGAGAACCCTTTTCACTCCCTCATGTCAGTGGTTAGAGCAGATTCAACCAAGATAGGGGATGGATGCAGCACAGGGCTCCTGAGATATTGAAGCTGTTTGGAGTTTTTCCACTGACCTCGGGGAGTGTTCAGGCCCTGTGTAAGTGGGATGGGGAGCTTTGGGGCAGTGCCACTTAGCCCAACTGGACAGCCCACCCCCTACTTTTAGTAGGGGAGCTTCCCCACAGCCTTTACTTTAACTCGAGCCAGTTCCCAGAAACCTAGTGAAATGACTCTGATTCGGACAGTTCTCTAGGGGTATGTCTACACTACAGTGTTATTTTGAAATAAGCTATTTCAAAATAGTTAATTCGAAATAGCTTATTTCAAAATAACGTGTCTACACACAAAAAATGCATTTTGAAATAGCGTTTTGCTATTTCCAAATAGTGTGTCCACACTGAGTGGATGCTGAATCGCATTTAAAGCTGGCCAGAACCAGGTCCGGCAGGGCATCAGGTCAGGATTTACTTTGTGTGGCTGCTGCCTGAGGCTATCTGAGGTCTGTGCTTAAAGGGACACCGCCCCCCCCCCCCAGACAGCTGGTCTTCAGCTTTCCCTGCTTGCTTGCCTACCTTGATGAGGGACAGCAAAGCATTTTGTCTCTGCGTGCTCTGGTTGCCCTCACTCGGGACACCACAGCACTCTGCAACATGGAGCCGGAGCTGCCCCTAGGCACTCTGGTGCTTCTCTTGGACGTGTTGCTGCGAGCCTGGCTGCACTTTCTGCAGGCTGCCATCTGGGAGGTCCATCGGGGGGCTGTCAGTATCCAGGAGGCCTTGCGGGAGAGCTTCCACCCTAAGGAGCACTAAGAGGCTCCCTGGTCTGCCCCACTGGGGGCTTTGTGCCTCATTCCTCCCTCATGTCCTTCCACTTACCCCTCCCTAACCCCCCTTCCTGATGTCAAATAAAATACATGTTTTTTCATAAACACAATGTCTTTATTTAACAAAACGGGCGGGAGGGGGATGAAACTCTGGTGAGACTGGGGAAAGGAGGTGGGAGAGGGGAGAAGAGAGGGTGGGAGAGGGGCAGGGGAAACCTGGGAGGAGGGAGCTGGAAGGGGGAAGCAAGGGGAAGAAGGGGGAGGGGAAGCTCAGGGTTGGGGGGTCTCACTGGACCAACTTGATTTTCATGCGAACCTGCTCCTGGGTTCGCATGCGGCATTTGGTGGCCAGGCTGGCAGCTATCCTTCCATAGACAGCTGCATTCCTCTGGCTAGCGCGGAGATCATGGACATTGGGGGCATCCCCCCCAAAGCTGAATAAGGTCCATGATCTCCACCCTGGACCAGGAAGGCATCTGCCTTCTCCGGGCCCTGGCAGGCTCCTGGGAGCTGGTGGAGGGCTGGCAGAACTCGGGACTCCTAGGGTATGTCTCCACAGCAAAGTTATTTCGAAATAACTTTCCTAGCATCTATACAGCCAAACTGCTATTTCGAAATAAATTCAAAATAGCGGAGCGCTTATTTCAAATTTGGTAAACCTCATTCTATGAGGAATAACACCAAATTCGAAATAGCTATTTAGAAATAAGTGCTGTGTAGACACTTATATCAGAATAGGGGGCCTCCAGCCTTCCCAGGGTGCCCTGGTGGCCACTCCAGCCTCAACCAAGAACACTCCTCTCCCTTCCCCGCCTCCCTGGAGCCCCTAAAGGGGTTGACTCTGGCCACGGTGCCTGTGCCAGCTCCAAGCCTGCCAGCCCAGAGCCAGCAGTCACTGCCCCTGACCCAGTGGCCCCAAAACATGAGCCAGCAAGCCACTGGCAGCCAGCCCTCCACCGCTCTTTACCCAGCAATGGGGTGTACGTTTAGTTGTTAGCTGGGCTGAGTTTGCAGCATTCTTTCTGCTCCCCCCCACAGTCCTTTGCCTTGCCTCCTGAGCAGTGAGTCTTAGAGTAAAGAGCCATTGAGTTCCATGGGGCATCTTGGAGCTACTGTTTCAGGTTCTCTGCAAATTCAGGCACACAGGGCTGCTTTGGTTCCACATTTTCTAGCAGCCATGATGGCTAGAACCTGCCCCCACCCCTTAAATACAAACTAAGAGTCTACTGCAGCCTTGTGACTATTGCAGGCCTCTGAGGTGTGCTTGCTCTAATCCCTCCTCCCCTTATTGTGAGGCAGCATCAATACTGTTACACACTGAGCAGTGATCGCTCCCAGTGAGATATGCAATCCATCACTGCTTACCTTGCACCTAAAACCAAGCACCTAAAACCAAGCACCTGGCAGCTCTCAGGGGTGGGGCGAGCACCCTCTTTTGCAATGCACTCTACTTAGCCTGCATTCTGGAGGGTCACTTTCCCCTCGTTTTGTTTTCCATTTCAGGGCTGGCTAGCTCTGTCTTTCCAAAGACTCTCAAAGGAGGGCTCTGGGTGTGGAGCGGAGGGGAAGTACTTGGTGGGTCAGGTGAAGATTTAGTAGGGCAACAGGAAAGGGCAGTGAGCTAGCTCTCTCACCTGAGCTCCTCTCTCTGGTTAATGTGGCTGGTTGCATTTGTTGCACTCAGCAGCAATTCACACATCTGGCAACCACAACTCCTTCCACCGCCCACGCTCCCCCTGCCGCCATGGCTTTCAGCAGGAGAAGGGGGGAGTTTTCACCAGGCTGCCAGCATCACTTCCAGCACCAACGGGACAAAAACAGTTCTCAGAGAGCTTCACCCTGTTCCCCATTTAATTGAGGTAGTCTCAGATGAGGAAACTGAGGCACAGCAAAAAGTGAATGGCTCCCAGTCACACAGCAAGCCAGCAGCAGGCAGAGTCCCCTGTCCCAGGGTGGAGGGCAGTGCCAATTGAGACTGAAACTCATGGCTGACCCCCAGCAGCAGATATAGGGCAGGGCGAGCGGGGCAGCTGCCCCAGGCCCTGCATTGCAATAGGCCCCACGCTGAGCCACCGCACGGGGCCCAAACGGCCACTTGTGCCACTTGCTCCTGCGTGGTGGCCCGGCTGAGCAGCGCAGAACTCAGCTGAGAGCACGGCGGGAGGTGAGGGGCATGACAGAGGCTCCAGGTCCCGCCCCCTGGTCGTGTACGTCACCATCCCGCCCGCCTTCGCCTCCCGCCGTGGCGCTCGGCTGAGTTCTGCGCCGCTCAGCTGGGCCGCTGCGTGGGGCCCAAACGGCCGTTTGGGCTCTGCGAGTGAGAGGCAGGAGGAGGAGGAGACTTAAATACAAATGAAAATTTTTAATTATTAATGCAGAATTTTGTTTAAGAATGACTTACAATATAATTTAAATAAAAATTATCCAACTAAATTAAGTTTCTATCAAATTGACTCAATTCACATTTAATATGAAAATAGCCTTCAATTTGCGCATTTGACACCCTTTTTCTATTTTTTCTCCAAAGGGGGGCCCCGCAAAACTCTCATCTGCCCCTGCTGACCCCCATGCCAGGTTTAGCATCGCAGGGGCTGCAGCAGTGCGTGCACACACATCCCTGCCCAAGGAATCCCCATGCTGACATGGAGAGACCACTTCCAAAGGATGAGCAATCCCCAGGTTCATTCTGTCTGTGGTCTGTTTCCAAGCAAAGCATTCAAGCTGAGCCAAACCTTTGAACTTCTTTGAGGCTCCCTCGCCAGTCAGGGGGTGTGCACCCCTGCAGTAGGGGATCCAGAGGACTTCTCCATGCCCCTCCCTCAGCAGCATCACTCTGGCTGTGAAACAACGTCGCAGTCACCTCCCCCAGAAGGTTGGAGGGGATGCTACAGTTGCCAGAATTGCTCAGCCTGGTGATGAGCTACGAGTAGAGGGTGAATGAGACATGAATGGTTTCTGTGCTCTATCACTGATCGCCTCCCTCTCCTGAGTGGCCAGCACTTCCTAGGGTGCCGGCATTGCAAAAGGCACTTTCCCCCTCCCCACCCTGCTGCCTCATAGGAGCTAGCAAAGAAAGGGTTAAGTAACATCCCAGCCTCCCCTTGCCCTGAAAGTCAAATCCCATCTCCCTCAGGACTCTCTCATAGTGCTCCCCTGGTGAACAGACCGCCCGCGTCGGTCCTTAGCATAAGACCCCCTGACACATTGCCTGCAAGTGGCTCTATGTCACTCCTCCACGTAAGCAGAGCTGGAAGGGCTCCTCAGTGACCACACGTGGATAAAAATAATCCTCGTCCTTTCTGACTTCTCCTCCTGGGAGGGGCCACCCCACCCTCGCCACGGGCTGACACGCACGCAAAGGCCCCACAAAGAGACTCACTCCGGGCTCACCACCAGTGGCCACTGCAAGCTCCGCTGGCTCCCCTGACACCCATTTATATCAGCAGAGAACTGGAGGCTTTTACAGGAGAAGTCAGCCACGAGGCCGCCTCTCCAGCCCCTCGGCAGAGCTACTAAAACAGTAGCTGCCACCACGTGGCAGGCACTGAAGGCAAATGAGGGGCACTTCATGTTGCCATATTTCTTGGCTTGTCACAGCCCTTTGGGCTCTGGCCTGCAGCGTGTGTCTGGTCTATGTGGCACTTGATCCTTCAGGTCACTTAGCTCTTTGATCTGGGCCTTGTCCCAGGGCTTCTCTTGATTTCTTCCTTTCAGGTCCCTGTGGAGTGGCTTGCAACGCTCACCTTCTAACAGTCCCCTACCTCCCAGGGGCGCTGTGAGGCGCTCATATGCTGCCTGTGGGCACTATGAGAACATAGGTAAAACCTGCAAGGACAGCCCAGCCTTAGCAAAAACACAGGCTTACTTGGCATGGATAAAAGGCTGCATTGATGGGGAGCTGTGAATGCAAAACATTAAAAGCTGTGAGTGCAATTTGTTAGCACGCAGCTTTAGGGAGACATGCTCGCCTCTTGCACTGCTGAAAATAAATGGCTTCTATTCAACCACATTAATGTCATTAACTGTAATAACAGTCGTGTCCACGAGTCCCCTCCCCCTGCTAAAGCACTGGGGCTCTGGACCAAAGATTCATAATAAAACATATTCAGTAACTGAGCATCTAATCAATCCTCTCTCTCTAAAGGGGAGACGTTGCCTCCGACAAAAGGGGCAGGAGAAAGGTTTTAAGCAGAACGGGGACTGTGGTTATAACGACAAACTTCTCTGGAGAAAGAAAGGAAGTGTGATTAAACATTAAACAGGACCTTGTAAGAACTCCTCTGGGTTTATTTCCATTACATTTCCCTGAAGCAGCATGCACTTTCTTGAAGTCATTTTTAACACACAATAAACCTTTGAATTTATCTTAATTTATTAGGCCTTGGAGCCTTTCCTCACTGCATAACAAATCTGTTGCACTCATCTGTACAAGTCTCCATAAGCCAGTGGTTTTCAAACTATGGGTCGCAACCCAATACTGGGTCAAGGAATGTCAGTCAGTGGGTCTCGTTGCTGCAGGGGGATCAGATGTAACCCACAGCTCCTAGGTTGGGGGGGGGGGAAAGAGAGCACACAGGGTTCTGTGCACTGCCCCTGCCCCTGCCCTGAGCACTAGCTCCACACTCCCATTGGCTAGAACCTGCTGCTGAGGCGCAGCATGGTCTGCAATGGCAGGAGAGGCAGGAAGCCTGACTTAGCACCCCCGCTGCACTTCTGACCTGGAGCCACACAAGGGAAGCCTCTCCTGCCCCAGCCCTGATTCTCACCAAAGCCAGAGCCCCCTCTTATACCCCAAAGCTCTCATCCTTGGCTGCACTCCAGAGCTCACACTCTAATCAAATTATGTTGGATCATGGGGATCAACAATTTTCTTCAACTGGGTACAGAGAAAAAAAGTTTGAAACCCCCTGCTATAACCACACACAGATCTAGCATCCCGGGACGGTTGTGTGATGCGATCTCTAGGGTACAATGTGGAACTGTGGGACTCCTGCACCCCCTTAACCCTCCAGCCTGGGCTGTCTCTCACAGTGCGTTGCTAGTGACTAGCAGCAAACCCCTCCAAGTTATCACACTGCCAGCATGCAGAGGTGCAGCCAGCTAAGCTGCACAAAAGCTCTCTGAGGGTGTGTCTACACAGCAGGGCTTAACTTGAAATAAGCTCTTCAAATTGAACAACGTCATTTGTGTAGCTTATTTCAAAATAGCTTATTTCAAGATTGGCAGCATCTACATAGCAGTTATTTCAAAATCGAGCACTCTGCCTCCAACTTCCCTTACTCCTTATACAATGAGGGTTACAGGAGTCAGAGTAAGAAGTCCTCCAGCTTGACAGTATTTTGACGGTATTTTGGAATAACTGCCTGCAGTGTAGACATTCTAAGTTATTTGGAAATAACGGTAGTTGCTGTGTAGACGTACCCCAAGCCACTCATGAACTATTCACAGGGAAACACCAGCAAATTTCTCAAGCCTCCAGCATGGCATCCCAGAAATATTCCATCTTACACTGCTCAAGGTCTTCTCTTGAACAATGCAAGCTTATTACATAGTTTGCTGTTTTGTCAAAGGAAAGTGGGCATGCACTAGCCTTTGTAACTTGAGCAAATTTCCCAAACACTTCCAATAAAAACAACGAGAAGTCTTGTGACACATAAGCTTTACATTAAGCTTTCATGGGTAAAACCCACTTCCTCAGATGAAAGCTTATGCTCTACTAAATCTGTCAGTCTCTCAGACTATGTTTACCCAGCAGTGTTACTTCAGAATAACTGACATTATTCCGAAATGACATAGTCCGTGTCTACACAGCAAGCAGTTATTTTGACATAATGTCGAAACAATGGCGAGCTGGAGGACTTCTTACTCCGACTCCTGTAACTCTCATTTTATGGGGAGCAAGGGAAGTCAGAGGAAGAGAGCTCTACCTTGGACTTCCTGTTGTGTAGACAGCGCCAAAAGCCGAAATAAGCTATTTCGACTTAAGGTATGGAATTGACGTAGCTCAAGTTGTGTAGCTTATTTCAGCTTTAGCCCTACTGTATAGACATGCCCTAAGGTGCCACAGGACTTCATGTTGTTTTTGCAGATACAGATTAACACAGCTGCTCTTCTGAGACTTCAGACAAACTCACCTATACAGATAAAACATTAAAATAAGTTTATTAACTGCAGAAAGACAGATTTTAAGGGATTATAAGTGGTACGCTTTAAGGGTCAGAGATAATTACCTTAAGCAAACAAAAGGTAAACAGGCATTCTCTATACCCTAAACTTTTAGACAATGCAAGAGTTGAATCAAACAGCTTTTCTTGTCCCACTGGATGTTGCAGGTAAGTTACAGTTACAAATACACAGGTGGCATTCCTGTCTCAGCCTCGGACCAGTCTCCTTAGTTCAAGTGTTTGTCTTCTCAGTGTTCTTGTTACCTTCAACATAGGTGGGGAAGGAGAGAGTGGTATCCTGATGCCACTGTCCCTGATTTTATACTCTTAATTAGGGGGACCAGACATCCCATTTTTAAAGACACAGTCCCATATTTAAGCCCTCCTGCCAGTGTCCCGACTTTTTCTTAAAAACAGGTAAATTGTCCTGCATTTTCTGTTCCCTGCCATCAGTACTGGTGAGTCCTGCTGCTGGTCACCAGCAGAGAGCGGGAGGGTCCGGTGGCTGATGATGAGGGAGCGTATGAATGGCTGGTGGCAGGGCAAAACTGCCGCGTGCCCAGCCACTCCCCCTGCTGGTCTATTAGCACAGCCTCTGCTACATGCCAGCTCCCAGCCAGCAGGGCCCTGACTTTCAACCCATTTGTGGCAGCTGGTGAGTGCAGGCAGGTGCCAGATAGTGTCCGGTTATGTGTTGCCTCTGCTGCCCACTCATCAGTCCTTTACATGCTCCCCCTCTCACTGCCCTCTCCCTAATTTTTCCCTTCACCCTTTCCTACCCCCACTGCTCCCCCACACCCTTCTAGAAGGGCATGTCTTGCTCCCAGCACTGTGCGGAGAACCAGCCCCTGATCAGAGTGCTTAGCTCACCAACAGCCTGGCTAGTGGGCTACTTCCTTCCCCCGCTGCCTCTGGCTGGGCCAGCATCCCAGGAAAGCCTAAGGCCCTCTGTGCAGGGTGCTGGCCAGGAGGAGTCAAGTCATGCATGTCCCAAGCCCTACAGAGCGCTGGGGAAGCCTCTCCATCCCTCAGCTAAGCACTGGAGTGGTGTAGGAGAAGGAGCAATTTCCAGCCTGTTCATAACCCGAACTCACAGGCTCCACAGCAGCCCCTAGAGCAGGGTCTTAGCAACCTTTTTGCCCCCCTGCCATGGTCCTGCCCACATAGGGTTACCAGGTAGACCGCCCCCAAAATACCAGACACACTTGATCGGGGGGGGGGGGAGATAGACTGGCCGGGAGGGGGGTGGGGCTGGCCGGGAGGAAGGGGGCGGGAGGTGGGGCTGGCGGGGGAGGGTGTCGGGGGCCGCGGGGCTGGCCAGGAGGAAGGGGGGTGGGAGGCGGGGCTGGCAGGGGCCGCGGGGCTGGCCGGGAGGAAGGTGGGACGGGAAGCAGACCTGGGGGAAATCGGGAGCTGGGGGTGCTGGATGGGAGGAGGGGGGGGCCGGAGGAAGGGGGGCGGGAAGCAGAGCTGGCGGGGGGGGTGGTGCAGCCACTGGCCGCAGCCGGAGTCCAACAGGCCGCGCCCCCAGCAGGCTCTCCCTCTAGTTGCTAGTAGAAGCTGGGCGGGGGCGGGGGGAGTGGCTGGGAGCCTCTCCCCCCACCCGGCTTCTGCACACAACCAGAGGCTCCCAGCTGGGGAGTTGGCACTGGGAGCCTCTGGTTGTGTGCAGAAGCCAGGCGGGGGCAGTGGCTGGGAGTCCCTGCCATTGCCCCTGCCCCGCCCCGCCCCACCCAGCTTTTGCGTGTGACCACGGGGCTCCCAGTGCCAATCGCCGCCCCACCTCCCAGTCACTCCCCCGCCCCCGCCAGGCTTCCGTCCGGCACCCAGCTAGAAATTCAGAAAATACCGGACATTGCACATGTCTGAATTTTTCTACCAGACAGAGGGCACAAATACCAGACTGTCCGGTAGAAAACTGGACACCTGGCAACCCTATGCCCACAGGGAGCACAGGGCTGCCCCCTAGGCACACATCTCTGCTGAGCCACCTCTCTGGGCGGCTTGCTGAAGCCCCTGCAGTCAGGTTCCCTGGGCCCTGGTACACAATGTGTCCTTAAGGCTTACCCCTTCCTGCCATCACTGTAGTGTATGTGGGGGGAAAGGGACAATAGGTTCCTGGGTTATATCAGTGGCCAGAGGCAGCCTGGAGGAGTTAGCTGCCTTTTGACATTGAGCTGGCAGGAAGGGACAAGCCGCTTCCAGCCACGGGATGGGCAGGTGGGAAGGAGGAAGAAGAGATGAGCTCTATAAAGACATGAACCAGGTCACCCTTCCTCCCCGCACCCAGGACTGGAAGCAGCTCCCCTTCCTCTCCCCACAGTACTAAAAGGCTGCTGCTAACCACATTCTGATGTGACCCTGTGTACCACCCCATGTTGCCTTGGGGACACATAGCTCCATGTACCAGGAGAGGTGGGTCTGTCCTGAAGGTCCAGCCAGGCATGTAGGGCAGAATGTGCTTGTCACAGAGGATCAGGTTGGTTGGCAGGCCCTCCCCCCTTGTGAGAGAGATGTAGGAGAGTCTGTGTGTGCCACCTCTCCCTGTGCACATGGGGGGAGGGGCTAGGGCTGAGCCTGTGTGTGTCACCCCTCCCTGTGTGAACCCTAAAGACCTAAAGATAAGCAGGAAAATAAAAAGACTCCAACTACACAGTGTTTCTTTTTAATGGTGGCCCAGTCAACTTGGTGTTAATTTGAACATTTGTACTATACAGTTCAGACTGATTGCTATTGAACTGGCTTGAATACTAGCAATTTTACCAGGTGTCCCATATTCAGCATAGGAAAACATGGTCACCCTACTCTTAATCCACATCCCTGGGAAGGTACTGATCCAAGCATGTCCTGGTGGGCCTTGCTGAGTCACAGAGTCAAGCAATTCTCATTGTGTGGTGCTTGTATGACTGTCTCTTACTGAACTGTAGGTAGATTTCAGTTTTTACAATTCCCCTGCTGGCCAAACGTTTCGTAATGCCTGCCTGGGTGTGGGTCACCTCCTTTGTTGTCACTGGAAAAGTAGCAGTGGACAAATCCTGAACTCAGGACATATTTCAATAATAACCACATAGCACAATCTCAGACTTCTTATAGACTAACAATATACATACTGGGTGCGTCTAGACTGGCAAGATTTTGTGCAAAAGCAACCGCCAGTCTTAGACGCAGCCATTTTGACAGAACAATGAGTTTTGGCAGATCATGACCATGACCATGGTATCCTACATGGCTTGCCGGGTATCACATATCACAACCATATACTAGTGATAAATATGGGGGTTACAGGGTACTTCTTTGAGATACAGCATGTCACATTTCCCCTTTTACTTTATTGCAAGAGGGTTAGTCAGTGACTAACTTACAGGCAGGATGTATTAGGGCTCTTTTGAATTTTAACAACATAATTCCCAAGTGTTGCTCAACATTGTAGTGTTAACCGATACGCTCCTGCAAAGTTCGGTGTATCTTTTAGCACTCTGATGACTAGTCCAGTGTGCACATAAGTTAACATAAGGGTGTTTTCTCTGGGTTGCTAGAAAGCACCTCTTTGTATCTTTGCATTTCTGTTAACACTTCTGCTTTCCCAATTGATGTTAACTCAGCGTAGATATTAATGTTTTCTAGCATGTACTTATCTTAACATTCAGCCATTAAAGCAATGAGGCTGTGGGCCTCAGTTTCCCCCTTCCACACAGGAGACCAGGTTTATTATAGTTTCTCTGTTGTGACAAAGGCTTTCCCTAAAAATGGTGCATAACTTATCATATCTTATCACAAGATTTAACATTAATACAGGTTGATTCTCTTTAGACCAGCACTCTCTGGTCCAGCAAAATTTTAGTTAGCTGGATGTTCAGTTACCAGGGGTGTGGACAAGCTTCCTGCATTCCCATAAAGTTTGTTTATAGCTACCAGTCCTGGCTCCCAGTGTTCTGTGCTGTTACTTAGCTCTAATTTACCCCTAAATAAAGTTAAAAAACAACAGATGGTCTGGTAGCACTTTATAGACTAACAAAACATGTAGATGGTATCATGAGCTTTCGTGGGCACAGCTGGTCATCTGAAGAAGTGGGTTGTACCCATGAAAGCTCACGATACCATCTACATGTTTTGTTAGTCTATAAAGTGCTACCAGACCATTTGTTGTTTTTTAAGTTTATCCTGTACAGACTAACCCAGCTACCCCCTGAAGCTTACCCCTAAGGGCCCAGTAAGCAATGGAAGTGTTGGTAATGCTGCTAGACAGTATTGATCTTCTGTGGTTCAGCAAATTCTCCGGTTTGGCACCGGTCAGGTCCCAAGGGTGCTGGAGTAGAGAGGTTCAACCTGTACCAATTTCTTTTCTCACCGATGGATGTTTACAAGCATCTTTACTGTACCACACCTTCTGGTTAGACATTCTGGTTCTCAGGTTGCTTTGTTCAATACCCATTGTGTCTTTTTCTTCTTGAACCTTTGCATGTAATCCTTTATTGGCTTTTCTTTCTGTCCTCTTCTGCGTGGGTTCTTTATCTACTCATATCCCCGGGATTCTGATACTTCAGGGCCTGATGAGGTAAGGCTTAAGGGGGATCCTGCATAGTGGCTGAACTTTTGTGGTGCTGTCTCCCTACCCCAGGACTGAACATATGCAAAAAAATCCATCTCCCCTCCTGGGGTTACCCTGTGTTCCCCATTCCCAGCACTGAGTCCTTCCCTGCCTCCTTTCCCTACATTGTTGTGACCCCTGCTCTCTGGGGTAAGAGTATTTGCTCTTTAACTAGATGTTTCTATTCCCAGCAGCATTTCTTTAGCTCCCCCCAATACTTCTCTGCTAGCTGGGTCATTTGTATGCTCACAATCAATGCCTGGATGCTTCCTGGCTGTTACTGGTGTGTGAACTGCATCTTGACTTAAGAAGCAATTACTTTCCACAACCATGTCAGGACCAAAAAACTGGGACCCCCTGCTCTGTCCCTGAGAAGTCAGTTGTGTGGCTGCTCCCCTCTCGGAGGGCAATTGCACAGTTTCCTCCCTGCATCTGAGCTACAGGCTGCCTAAGTCCACCGATGCTGAATCAGCCACTTTGTCCTGGGCGTTCACTCCCAAGTGACCACTGAAGAGACATTTATGCGCTCCCACTCTTCTTTCCACATGAGGCTGGCTAGGCAAAACCAACTGCTTACAGGGTTGCTTATCTCCTGCAGAAATCCCTTCCCCATTTTCCTTCTCTGGGCTCCCCCCCAGACACATGCTCACTAAAGTGGGATCTTCCCTTGGGTCAGCTGCAGGGCATGTAGTTAACGTCTGGAACAGTGGCCAATACTCCACCCCTCTCCATGCCTGAGGAGGTGCTGACTTTAGCTGTGGTGCAGGCAGGGCTGTTTGTAGGATTTATGGGGCCCCACACAGTTCTGTTAGACTTGTACTATTGAACTATGCCCAACGGCAGTCGGGGGCAGGCGGGGAAGAGGAGGATTTTTTTCTAGAGCTGTGATTTGATCATCTTCAGCAACACACTAATGAAAAATTTTTAAAGCAAATTTTGAACTCAGGTCCTGTCGACTAACACAGTAAATTCAGAAACTGACAGTACGTGATTCACAGGATCGCTATGGTCTCTCCCGACCCCTCATTGTACCTTATTCCCTGACCTGGGCGGACTGCGGTGTCAAGGGGGTTGCCAGACAGCAGTGGACAGGGCTCCCCGTGCTCACCGCAGCAGCCATGAGCTGTGGGGAGCTCACTGGAGTGGGTGGGAACCTCTCCCCAGGTTATGTGTGGCTTTCACCATTCACAGTGGTGCCAGGAACAAATCGACTGTGGCACTGGTGAGGGTTGTTTTACAGTATATACCTGGGGTTGGTAAATACCTGTTAAATGGCTTCATTATCACTTGAATGGCTCTTTCACAGGTACTGCTAATAGGTCTGGCAGGCTTTTTCCACTTTTAAGTTAACTAGCTTCTCTCCAGAGGAAGCAGAACCACAGAACAGGGATTGGAATTTGTGGGAGGGGGGACATTGAGACCCAGTGGAGCCCCAAATTTTTGGGAGCCCTACACAGCTGCATATTCTGCATATCATAGAATCATAGAACACTAGAACTGGAAGGGACCTCAAGAGGTCATTGAGTCCAGTCCCCTGCCCTCATGCAGCACTGTCTAGACAATCCCTGATAGATATCTATCTAACCTGCTCTTAAATATCTCTGGAGATGGAGATTCCACAATCTCCCCAGGCAACTTATTCCAGTGTTTAACCAACCTGACAATTAGGAAGTTTTTCCTAATGTCCAACCTAAACCTCCCTTGCTGCAGTTTGAGCCCATTGCTTCTTGTCCTATCCTCGGAGGCTAAGGAGAACAATTTCTCTCCCTCCCCCTTGTGACACCCTTTTAGATGCTGAAAACTGCTATCATGTCCCCTCTCAGTGTTCTCCTTTCCAAACTAAACAAGCCCAATTCTTTCAGTCTTCCTTCCTTCATAGGTCATGTTCTCTAGACCTTTAATCATTCTTGTTGCTTTTCTCTTGACCTTCTCCAATTTCTCCACATCTTTCTTGAAATGTGGTGCCCAGAACTGGACACAAGACTCCAATTGAGGCCTAATCAGCGCAGAGTAGAGCGGAAGAATGACTTCTCGTGTCTTGCTCACAACACTCCTGTTAACGCATCCCAGAATCATGTTTGCTTTTTTTTGCAACAGCGTCACACTGTTGACTCATATTTAGCTTGTGGTCCACTGTGACCCCTAGATCCCTTTCTGCAGTACTCCTTCCTAGACAGTCGCTTTCCATTCTGTATGTGTGAGACTGATTGTTCCTTCCTAAGTGAAGCACTTTGCATTTGTCCTTATTAAACTTCATCCTATTTACCTCAGACCATTTCTCCAGTTTGTCCAGATCATTTTGAATTATGACCCTGTCCTCCAAAGCAGTTGCAACCCCTCCCAGCTTTCCTCTACAGACTTAATAAGTGTACTCTCCATGCCAATATCTAAATCGTTGATGAAGATATTGAACAGAACCGGTCCCAAAACAGACCCCTGCAGAACCCCACTTATTATGCCCTTCCAGCAGGATTGTGAACCATTAATAACTACTCTCTGAGAATGGTTATCCAGCCAGTTATGCACTCACCTTATAATAGCCCTATCTAAGTTGTATTTGCGTAGTTTATTGATAAGAATATCGTGAGAGACCATATCAAATGCCTTGCTAAAGTCTAGGTATACCATGTCCACTGCTTCTCCCTTATTCACAAGACTCGTTATCCTTATCAAAGAAAGCTATCAGATTGGTTTGACATGATTTGTTCTTTACAAATCCATGCTGGCTGTTACCTATCACCTTATTATCTTCCAGGTGTTTGCAGATGAATTCCTTAATTACTTGCTCCATTATCTTTCGTGGCACAGAAGTTAAACTGACTGGTCTGTAGTGTCCCGCGTTGTTCTTATTTCCCTTTTTATAGATGGACACTATATTTGCCCTTTTCCAGTCTTCTGGAATCTCTCTGATTTCCATGATATGGGTAAGGAAATACATCTGGAAGTATTCTGCAGAGGAATCAAAGCGTGTGTCTACATGCACCCGGAGCTCAAAATAAGCTACGCAAATTGCGTAGCTTATTTCAAGTTAATTTTGAAATAGAACACTATTCTGAAACGTCTCTTACTCTTTATGGGACGAGGTTTACAGGAACATCAGAATAGTGAGCCCACTATATTTTGAAATTACGGACTTGCTCAAAGATGCGGAGTAGCTATTTCGGGATACTTCCGGTATCCCGAAATCGCTCCTCAGTGTAGACGTAGCCAAAGAGACTTTCTCCCATTCCTTTACGTTTCTGGGACTTAACTCTTTCCCTCTGGGTCCCAGCATACTATTCCTTCTTGCTGTGGGCAAACACCTTAACATCCTGAGCTACCCAGAAAAATCATTCCCAATAAGAATGTCAATAGGGATACTGCCCACTACCCCCACTTTTAATTCACTTTCTAGCCCATCAGTTTCTGTGTACATTTTGGCTACAGGAATAAGAATCCTGAACCCTCCTGCTAATAAAAGCTCTGCCCTTGGTCCTGGCAATATGTCACCTTTTGGAATTTAAATTATGTTTAACCATAGAAATCTATGCACCTGTATCCTTCCATCCTAAGTATTCCCTGCCATGAATTTTAACAACTTTTATGTGCACTGTGGCTGGTTCTGCAGAATCCAGTCCGACAAAACCAGTATAAGTTGCAGGCATCTCAGAGGTTTTTGTGCTGAGGACAGCAGCATTAACATGGGCTATTTATTACTTAGTTCCTCCAAGCACACAACATTTATTCCTCAGGTCATCAGTGGTATTACAATGATAGCATCTTTTGGACTCTTGTTTTTATAGGAGGCTTCTGATTTTGGGAAGGTGAATGCCCAGCCTCCCAGCAACTCTCCTTTCTTCCAGAGGTAAAACAGGAACTTCCCTTCCCACCAGTTTAAACCTCTCTTTCTATTGTTAACTTTCAACAGATGCCTGGGTATACCCAAAGGCATCAGGTAAAGAAGTCATCTTCACCACAGAGGTCACATTTTCATCTCACAAACACTGTTTTACATCATCTTTACATAAACTTATGGAATGTTATTGACCAATGGGATCAATCATTTGCTCAAGGTTTTCAATTTCTTTTCCCCTCACTCATTTTCTTACCAGGTCATTCATCCTGTTTATATATTCTCTGTCACGTGTCCGTACTCGTAATTTATGCAAATCACCCTTTTATTTAGTCATATACTCTCCCACACCCCCAGTCCCCGAATAGTCCAGAGTCAAACTACTGGCAGATAGTCTTGTGTCCAGCCACTAGCCGCGAATGGACTCTGTGGGTTGTCTCCGGATGGCGGAGAGGGGGGCCCGGGCCCACCCACTCTCCCAGGGCCCTGACGCAGGGAGCCAAGCTCCCTACTGTAGCAAACGGGGGTGTTGCCCCTAAACACGTTTGCTCACGGGCTACATGACCCCACCCTGGGCCACTGCTCAGCTCCGCCGCCCGGACTTGGGTCCTGGGTGTCTAGCACGCTCGTCGCGCCCCCGCCCTTGGATTCCCCCACACCTCTTTCTCTTGTGCTTCCATTTCTCCACACCCCTGCTCCTGCTCCTCCTTCCCCTTCTGCCTCCCATCCTTCTTTTATGACCCGACCTGGGCTCCGCCAGTGACATCTACCCCTCCCCCCCGGCCTTAACCCCTCCCCTACGGGGCTTTCTGGGCGTCCGGATGACATCACATGCCTGGAGGGTGTGACGTCATTCTCCTGCACCGGGCCCAAGGTGGCCTGCGGGGTCCGCGCTCCCTGTGTGGAGACTTCTCCCTCCCCGTCCGGCATCTCCAGAGCCGGCCCCGCTGCTTTCCCTGTGGCGCGGACGCCGGGGCTTTCACTGTTCGGGGCTTCTCCCAGCCTGGGATCGTGGCGGGGTTGCTCCATCCCGCCACATTCTCCATTACTCATACCTGCACCCGTCTTAAGAGTTCTAAGTGTCACCCAATATGTATCCAAGATTATTTAAATTTTTGCATAATAGAATAGAATTTATAAATGTACAGCAGTCTAAAACATCCTTAACTGGCATTTCATTGACTATATTTAGAGCTTTACCAATTCACTTTGCAATCAGGGTGGGCACTTCCTTCTCAGCAGGAATTTCACGAACTGCACACAGACTCTCCAAAGTAGTAAAATATTCTGTCATGGCGTCCGTTTCCTTGTAGGTGGGACATAATTGGTCCCAACTGTGGATTCTTGGAGTGATGGGAAGAGATGGGCTTGATTTCTGGTTTTGCTTTTCTAGCAGGCCCAGTTGGTGTTTTTACTGTGTCTCTCTTTCCTCAGCTTCTGTGGCTTTCAGCTCTAGGGCCCACTGATGTACTGCCTCCTCTCTAACAGTCTCTTTCTCTTTCTCCTTTATCTCCAGTTCTTTCATTCTTAACAGACACTCAGAGTCTTTCTCTTTTCCCATTATCTGTAATTGGTGTATTTCTAACTTTGCAACTGCTTCATTCTTGCTCATCTTTACACATTTCTGTCCTTATTTCTTTCCTCCAAAATAAGCAAAGTGAAAATATCAAACTTGTAACTTTATTTTTTTTTACTGTTCTCAGCCTCACTGTTAAAACCAAATTAAAATGGATACATCAGTGAATAAAGTGCACATCTTGCTTAGTACAACTGGCTGTGCACGTCACCCTGTTTGCTGCACCACTGTGATGGGATCACTGGGGTACAACATGGAACTGTGGGACTCCTGCAGCCCCTTAACTCTCCAGCCAGGGCCGTCTCTTGCAATGCTTTGCCCGTGACCAGCAGCAAACTGCTCCAACTACTGTTAGCACACTGCCGCCAGCATGCAGAGGCACAGCCTGCTAAGTTGCATGAAAGCTCTACAAGCCACTCATGAACTATTCACAGGGAAACACCTGCAAATCTCCCAAGCCTCCAGCCTGGCACCCCAGAAATAATCCATCTTACACTGCTCAAGGTCTTGTCTTGAACAGTGCAAACTTATTAAATAGTTTGCTGTTTTGTCAAAGGAAAGTGGGCATGCCTTTGTAACCTGAGCAGATTTCCCAAACACTTTAGACCAGTGGTCCCCAACGCAGTGCCTGCGGGCACCATGGCGCCCACCGGGCCATTTATGTGCGCCCGCCGAGTGATCGGGGCCGGCCCCGCCCCTGGGCGCGTGGCGCACGGGCGGCCCCACTGGCCCTGGGCGTGCGGCGCATGGGCGCTACTGGCCCCTGAGCATGCGGCGGATGGGCACTGCTGGCCCCTAAGTGCATGGCACAGAGGTGGCGCCGGCCCTGGGCGCGCGGCCATGGGCTGTGCCAGCCCCAGGCGCGTGGCTCATGGGCGGCCCCGCCCCTGGGCACGCGGCATATGGGCGGTGCTGGCCTCGGGCATGTGCGCGGCCCCGCCCCCAGGCACCCGGCAGCCCCAAAAGGTTGGGGACCACTGCTTTAGACCATGGGTTCCCAAACTGGGGGTGTGACGAAATTCCGGGGGGGGGGCACAAGGCAACCCAGCCCCCCCCCATCAAGTTTTGCTGCCCCAATCAGTTTCTTTTTTTTTTTGCTCAACAAGTTTTGCTGGGGGGGGGGGCGTGAGGGTTTTTCAAAAATCAAAAAGGGGGCGTGATGCCGAAAAGTTTGCAAACCACTGCTTTAGAAAAACTCACTGGTAAGGATAAAACATTAAAATAAGGTTTTTTAACTGCAGAAAGATAGATTTTAAGTGTGACATCTGTTTGGCATAAAGATCAGAGATAGTTGCCTTAAGCACATAAAAAGTAAACAGGCATTCTCTAAATCCCTAAACTTTTAGACAAAGCAAGAGTTGAATCAAACAGCTTTTCTCGTCCCACTGGATGTTGCAAGCAGGTTACAATTCTTAATATACAGCTGGGATTTCCTTCTTAGTCTGGGACCTGTCTCCTCAGTTCAAGCATTTGTCTTCTCCATGTTCTTGTTGTCTTCGACATAGGCAGAGGAGGAGAAAGGTGGTGTCACAATGCCATGCACTGTGTCTGATTTTATTCTCTCAATCCTTTTCCTGGAAAGGGACTGGCCCAGGCATGGCCCTGGTGGGCCTTGCTGAGTCTCAATTGTGTAGTTCTTGCAAAACTGTCTCTTACTGAATTGTAGATTTCTTGCTTACAATTCCCTGTTGGTCAATGGTTGTTTTATGCCTGCCTGGGTGTGGGTCACTTCCTTTGTTGTCACTGGAGATGTAGCAGTGGGCAAATTCCAAACTCACAATGTCTTTCAGTAACAATCACCTAGCAAAATCTCATAACACTATACACATGAATGAGATACATATTGTGACAGAACAGAGTTTCCTATGGTATCCTGCATGGCTTGATGGGTATGAAATACCACAACCATATACCAATGAGGAAGATGGGGGTTACAGAGTGCTACTTTAGCGGCGAGGAGTCCTGTGGCACCTTATAGACTAACTGAAGTGTTGGAGCATAAGCTTTCGTGGGCAAAGACCCACTTCGTCAGATGCATGCATCTGACGAAGTGGGTCTTTGCCCACGAAAGCTTATGCTCCAACACTTCAGTTAGTCTATAAGGTGCCACAGGACTCCTCGCCACTTTTGCAGATTCAGACTAACACAGCTACCCCTCTGATACTTGACAGAGTGCTACTTTGACGTACAGCATGTCACACCTGGTACTTCTAATCTCACGCAGGCAACAAGATCATTGTCATCTCCTCTCAGGGCAATAAAGGAACTAATTTAACGCCAGCTGGCTGAGTGCTCACTGATTTGGTGGCTTTGGTGTATCTTTGGTGCAGTGCTGGCCTCCTAGGGCAAGTCAGCTGCCCGAAAGCTGCTATAGCCCTCTCATGAAGATCTTATCCTTGCAGAGGACCCTGGCGTTTTGGTCCTGCTACTGCTGTAGGTGGGGAACTTTGGGTGCAGGTCTGGGGTGGGAAGTTCCAGACAGCTCTCTAGCCATGCTGTTTTCCACTGCAAGGAATCCTCAGGGGCTTGGGTAGAACAGCTTTTAAATCAGTAATAGCAATGCCTAAGCTGGAGCATCACAAGGGGACTGAATGTGATGCAGGATCTGGTCCTTCCCCTGCAAATCTCAGTCCTTCTCCGAGCTGGGTGAGGGTCATCAGCTCCAGTTTCCATTAGAGTAGTTGAGGTTTCACAAAGCCATGCATTGTCAAGACGGGTTAATGCTGCATAAACCTGATGGTTATCTCATAGGGACACGGCTTTAGTGACAGCTTTTCAGAGACGTTCTCTGGGCACCTCGCCTGGCCATAAGTCACTTGGTCAAGGGCACAGAAGGAGGCAGTACTACGGCCAGGACTAGATTCTAGGTTTCATGTCTTATTACCGAACCACACGGGCCCTGTGGCATTGTAGAGGTGTCACAGAGGACAACATCGGCCTGCAGAAACTTTCTTACTTGGGCTGATGCACACGAAGGAAAGACACCAGCTTGACTTTCTGAGCCTCTGGTGAGTTTGCAAGACTGGCCATCAGGAAACCAAAGCATCTTTTTTACTAATAAAGGGAGCACATTCGCTATAACACTCACTGAGATGACTAGCAGACCTTCCCCTACCCCCATTTTAAGAGACACACTTTTCAGACTAGAACCACAATTTAAGGGAAAATATGCTTGACAGGAGGTTGTAGTTTTAAGAAATGTAAATGTCTGAAAGGCAGGAAATTCAAAGTAAAGGTTACACTTAAAAAAAACCCCATTCTTTGGAAGGTACCAAAATTAACCTGGGGGTGTCGAGAGACCTCACTAATGCTTTTGGGTGGGAGGAAGGCTCAGAAGTCCCTAGTGCCACACTTCCAGCTTCTCCTCCAGGATGCACCGTGATGGTCGGGCACCAATGGCATATCTGCCATATGAACCTCACTGTCGATGTTATTGTTAAGAAACCATACTCAATGTCTGCAAGAATAGCCAAGGGCTCCAGTCCTCAGTGAGGGCAACAGAACAAATCAAAATTGAGCGTTTCTAGGACAAACCATTTTTTACAATATGATGAGCTGACAGCCACCCAGAACAGAATGATTCCATGCAAATGATTCTGTGCTCTCATACCTAGCAAATTACTTCTCTGAATTGCCTCAGTTGCTCCAAAGAACTGATATGTAATTGCGTACATGTAATTTCAGGGCGGGTTGGTTCATTTCAGTCTGATTGGAGAAGGGAGATAGAAATCGGGCTTTTAATGGACGCCTCTACATCATCCTTAAGTAAGGAAAGGCTAAGTTCCCACTGATGCTTCCAATCTGACCCTGTTAACACAGTTATAAGGACCCCAATTTTTGCATTTCTAGGTTCAAATATTAAGCCTTAATGTTGGATTAACAAAGGGTTTTGTATTTAATTGCCGTGACTGTTTATCTGTTTTAAAGACAGAAAAGAAACCAAAAGGAGAATATCTTCACAGGGGCTCTATGAGGGTGGGAGTTTTGCTCAGCTTCACAAAAAAACATCCCGTAGCTTCAGTAGTACAATTTCATAGGAAATGATGTAACTAGCAATCAAAGGTAATGGGCTTGATCCTTAGTTGGTGTGAATCAGTGCAGCTAGCTGACATCAGTGGAACTAGACCAGCACTGGATCTTATTCAATTATAGCACCAACCATGCACACAAGTGTCTATGTATTTTTTTCAGAAATATCCCAGCACATGCGCCTCACAGAGGACTAGCTACATGGGAAGTTGGATGTCTTACTTTTTTTTTCTTGCCAACTCGCTTAAATTGAGAATAAGTGAGGACCTTGAGCTGCAGCTTTCCAAAGCTCTTGATATGAAGGCTGAGAGCAAACACAATCCCAAAGGGAATTGGGGAAGGGGATGAGTCTAATGAACACTGCATTGCAAGATTAGCAATAGGTGTTGCTACTTCAAAAGCTGCTGTGGTGCCCAGACACATAGGACTTGGCTCCAGTACCTTTATTCCCCCTGAGGAGTGCCTTAGTCTGCAGGCAGTCCCCTTGAAATCTATGGAACTAATCACAGCATAGGCTACTACATGCGGCTTGCCTGCATTACGGATTTTTGCTCTGGTGTAAACTACTGATACAAAATCCCTAAGGTAGGTAGGAAAGTTGCACTGAGAGAACAGTGCATTATACCAGGGGCTAGGGTTACCATATCTTTAATTAAGGCTTAATATTTAATTTCTGGGGACTGCACGGCAGTCCTGGAGCCCCTCCCTCATACAAGACACCCCCAACGGGTCACTGCACTCCATTGGTGTGAGCACAAGCCCTCAAAATGGAGAAGTGTCGGCATCTGGACCACATATATTTAAAGTATTTGATTATGATTAAGGGATCTCCACCTTACCTTTTCCTTCCTCAATTTGCAGAGTACTTCAGTCCCCAGAATAAGCTAGTTTAATTTATGCTGGCGGCTGGTTCACAGCCCTCAGATGGTCATTACACTAGTTAGGGAATGTGGAAGCATGGTAGCATTTAGCCCACACCCCCTCCTTAGTTACTCCCTCTCCACGCCACACAGAGATTTCCTTATGTCAGGATTACTCATCTGATATTATGGCCCCTTTGTGCTGCTAAATTATACAGATCAGGGCTCTGAGGCGCATGGCATTCAGACCAGACTGTCTCAACTGGAGTCTGATGTGTCATGTTCTCCACTGCAGCACTTTGAGCGTGCTCTTGATATCCGGACTGCAGTGCTTTACACGTGCCTTCGAGCCCCCCTGACAGGATGCTCCACTTCTCACTAGGATGGCACTTTCTCCTGGCCACTAAATCAACTCCCCCCCACTTCCCACAGTTACATGCCTCTGCCTCTATCTTCGGGTCTGCAGTTCCTCTCTCACTCCAAGAGCTGCTGCTGCTTCTTCATGGGGTCACAGTATGAACTTTCCCCTTCCAGGGGATGAAAGTCCTTTCTCCTCGGCAGTCACTGGCAGGCTTCCCTCTCACTGCCCCATGGGACCACTCCCTCAGCGTCTGGTTGGGGAAACTGGGCTCATCTCTACTCCAGGTCCTGGCTCAGGGACCCTTATTGAGCAGCTGAGGTCTGTTCCCTCTGAGACCTCACTGTCTTTCCCTCAGCCCTTTCCTAAACTTCTGGCTATTCTTTCCTTGGCTGGGTCTGCCAACTTTAGCTCTCCCTGATCCCAGGGAGACACTACAAGCTACATGTCTCTGTAGCCTCCAAACCAGGCCCCCTCACCAACATTCCCTTGAACCCTTTCCATCCATGTGCAGATTGTTTCCAGTCATGTGCAGAATACATTTTATTATGTGCACCAAGGCACACGTGATTGTGCACCACCATTAGAAACACATGCTGCCGGCTGTGGGTCTGCTAATCAGCTAAGCAGCATTTGGATATCTCCTGAGTGGCCACACAAGCATCCAGCATGCCCCAGGACTGACTGCAGTGTTTCGCAGCAAGCCCTCTGTCTGTTGCCATGGGCCCGTCCTGCTCCTGCTGGGCTTAATTTACCGTCTCAGGGCTCATGTGGGGAGTATACCGTACCACAGCCTCCAGCTACAATCTTTGTAAAAATAAGCCCTTCTGTCCCTCAAACCACTGTCTCACTCCTGTATTCTTGGTATGTGAGACCGGATCTCTCTCACACTCACTTTCTGTGCTGGACTATCCATGACAAAGAGCTAACTCTCCAATACCCCCTGAACCCACAGTCTGGTTGGCTGTCTTAGAGGGCCAATCCCACAAGGTCTCTACATTCTGCTCCATAAAATTGCCTGTCCTGGAGCTCTCTGTGACTTGGATTCACCTCCCAGACCCCTCCACTCAGCCAAACCTCCCACTGGACCTGAGCTCAGGCCTCAGAGGTGCTGAGGCATGGATGCAGAGAGAGCTCAGCTCAGTGACTGACCACTGCGAGGTACCAGAGCAATGCCTGTTCCGCTCCAACACCATGGGCCAATGTCTGCAGCCCTAACCAGACAGGAAGTGCGATATGCTACACTTCAGAGAAAGCTATTTGTGTGTTTGGGGGTGGGGAGGCGGGGAGAGTGGGCGTTGGGGGATGTGTGAAGTGTGGGGCGTTTGAGAATCCTGTTGCGTTTGTGTCTGTCTGGGTATATAGTGGGGTGGAGGGACTATCGGGGTATGGTGAAAACGTGCCTGAGTGCACCTTACAGAGTCACTGTGAGGGCTGTCATAGGAAAGGTGCCTTATGCTGTGGTCACTACAGAGGACAAGGAGCCAAGGTTCTATTCCTGGCATTGCCACTTACCTGTTAAGTGAGTAAGTCACTTTATAACCTTTCCAGGCCATCTGTGAAATGGGCTTTCTCCCTGCCTCACAGTTGTGAAGAGCATTAATTAAGTGAGCCCCTCATGCAGAAGCCAAGGTAGAGGCTCAAAGCTAGCGAGCATTATTTCGGGGGAGGGAGAGGTTTGTTTATGTGTGTGAGAAGTGTGTGTAGCAGACAAGCTGTGTATGCAGGAAGGGTGTATTTGTACATGGTGCCATTGTGGGTGTGAGTGGGGAGGTTGTGTCTGAGGCCTTCTAAACACCCAGTTGCATTAGCTGAACACCAGGCATGATTTCCAACTGATTCAGTGAAACTGGTGCAGCGTGTGAGTGCGTGAATGCTTTTAAATCAGCTTACACCTGGCTTCTATTGGGCTAGGCACTGGGTACGTGCAGGGATAAGCTATTCCAGCTAGTCTTAAACTGATACATGTGCCCATGTGCCACGGTGGGCATTTTTGTGCATGGGGGGCACGCACCCAGTTATATATCTCTGTGTAGCAATGTGCGCAGCCAAGTCACTAGTGCAGCTAAGTGCTTGCTGCAGCCTCACACCTGATTCCTTCCCGCCCCCTCCCATCACCTTTACCGTCAGGAAGTGGACGTGGTTTGGGGCTTTTTATTCTTGGCCTCGCTAGCCATTTCGGTACTCTGGCTCTCAGTCTCACTTTGACAGGGCGAGCTAGATGCAGCTTCCTGTGCTTACAGTGAAGAAACGACAGATCACTGGCAAGCTCTTTGCGCTTTCAGAACTGTCCAGCTCCGGCCCCCATCTATTCCCACCAGCTGTGCCATGTGCTGAACAGGAAGCCCTACTTGCGTTACCCCATCCTTCGTCATTCCAAGACCAGCACCTGAGTTCCACCGGACAGACCGATCCAGTCCCCGAGGGCCATCTCTGGCATGACTGCACAGCTAAGGAGACCATTGCTTAGGAAGGTAACGGGGCGATGCCAAGTGTCTCCCACACGGGGGTGGCTGAATGGAGAAGCTTCTTGGAAGGAGTTTCAATTTGACACATTTTTCTAGCTATTGGCAAGGACTGAAAGTTTCTCTCTCTCTTTCAGCATGCCCCACGTCTCCCACAAACAGGGGGGCTGTTGTTTGTTTGCTCTCTATCTCTGAACTAAAATCTTTTAGCAGAACTGAAATATGTTTGCGCCCCCATGGCAGCCCTCTGACAAGTTTTTGCAGGTCCTGCCCCCCCGTCCCCCTCCCCATCCAACATGTCCAGCGTTTGCTCAAGACCCTATCTCATTTTGTACAAAGAAACCTGGGGCTGCTATTTCGAGCAGAGAAAGGACTGTTCCCCTTGCCTCCTGTCCTAGGCAGAACATGACAGAACATCTCAGGAGCTGCATGGGTGCAAGTGTAGCCCTGGACCGTATGACTATGGAGAGTGAATGCTCCTTCCAAGGCAGGATTAGCTGGATACCATCCTTGGAGCCATGTGAATATGGAGACTGTGTGTGTGTGTGTGTGTGTGTGTGTGTGTCCATCCTTGGAGCCATGCGAATATGGAGACTGTGTGTGTGTGTGTGTGTGTGTAACCTAGATCTACTGAAAATGAAATCCTTGCAAACATGGAGTGTGTATGTTTTGAAACCTAGGTCTACTGAACATGAAATCCTTTTCCAAGCCTCATTTTCCCTGTCCCAAACAGGTTCTTCAGACTCATCCACTCACCCCTAACTCCTCCACTAATTCTCCCCTACACCCAGAAGACCCTCTGATTCCACAGCTAATTAACCACAACCACCCCCTGAAGTCGCTAGAGTTTAAGATTGAAAAGCAACCACTTCACAATGTGAATGGGGTGTGGCTCCTGCAATACTGTCTGCCTGAGTCAGCAGCCTACCTGAAACAATAGCGCTGAGTGGTGTGTGCTCATATTCATTTCAAGAAGGCTTTTGCTTTGTTATCAATTTCAGTGCTAGCATTGCAAAGTGTTTCGCTGCTAAGCAAAGCACACAAGGAAGGAGACAGGTCAGAGTACAGAGACAGGTGCAATCTGTTGAGTGGGTTTGGATTTGGGAATCAGATCAGGGCAGCTTGGTGTGTATGTAGAGCTTCAGTGGGGGGCAGACCTTGTATGTGTCACAGACTCCTGGTAGCAGCGCTGAGGGAGAAGATTGCTGCAGGAACAGCCTCTGCTGAGACGTGTGGAACTTTGTCATCCTCACCTATGCTGCGGGGGTGTGTGTGTCTTCTCTCTTCCAGTGTGGGCCCCTCCTGTGTTCTGCAGGGATGAAGTCTGCTCTTCCCCTCCTGCTTTACCTCTGGCTGTCCATTCCCCTGGATGTTTTGCTGGCATCAAGAACCACTCTGGGTAAGAAGGGGTTCCCCTGCATCACTGCAGGAGAATAAGGGAGGTGCGCAGGTGGGGCAAAGTGTAAGACACAGTTTATCTTTATGTGAGGTAAGAAAGGACACTGCAATTTGATGGTTTGTCCATGTCATGCCACAGGGCAGGACGCAGTAGGGCTACGCAGAACAACAACAATGCAATATACAAGTTCTGATGGACTTCTGTATGTGAGATGTAAGAGAAGTGTTAAGGGCCATTGGTTTCCTCCATTCTTGTTTGGAGATGTTCCTTGGTTGTTCCTTCAGGGCGCTAGCCAGTCTATGGAATGGACACTGCATGGAACTGGATGGAATGCATGTTCACATTTAATGCCTTTGTCATGCCAGGAATGATGTAATGAAATCTTTTCTCCATTCACAGGACTCTCAAATCTAACTTGTTTTTATGACTCGCGGACAACTCTCTTTTGCACCTGGGCTCCAGACAAGAGTCTCACAGAAGCACCGTGCCGACTTCATGCCTTTTTTCATGATGATATTGATGGGTATGTGGCTGAAATTATTTAGTAAAACCAATCGGTGTCAGGCTCTAATTGTCATCATGACATCCTTTCATTATGCACACACACATCCACAAACACAGTTTCCCAGGAGACCCCTAAACATAGGGCCAGATCCTCAGCTGTAGTAACGTGATTGACTGCAATGGAGCTGCACAGATTGACACTTGCTCAGGAGATGGCCTTCTGAATCCTCTTCCCCTTCCCTTCCCGCACCTGTAGGATAGCTAAAATCTAGGCCAGTTACTTAAGTATCTCTCCACTTTTCAGTGGCAATCCAGGGTCAGCTTTCCCTGCCTTCCTGTTTCTGTAATCAATTTATTCTCCAAAGAGCTCCACTCTTCCTGGGCTATCCTGTTCCCAGGCCATATAGAGCAAGGGCACTAATAACTAGACTGGGGCTTGCCGGTCTGCAGAGAGAAGAGGGAAGTAGTTTAACATGGATCATAACACTCTTCTACTGAAGGGACGGGCTCCCTCATGAATGTTCCATCACAGGCAGCATCATGAGGCATTCTCTGGGTCAAACATGCTTCCCCCACCATAGTATCTGCTAACCTTTCCCCCTTCTCAATCCACCATATTACCCTCCCCTAGCACCTTCATTACCTGCTCCCCACTGCAGGGGTGGCTGGCAGGGGGCTCTGTGGTCTCTAGCTACGGGGTCTTGGGGAGGAGAGGAGCCAGCCCCCTTTGGTGGTTAGGTGGGTGCTCATTTGAGCAACAGGTCTGCACTGGTTCTTGTGGGGGGATGGCTCACCACTGACAGCTGGTGGCTTCCCATAGACACTGTGGGTGTGTCCACTATGGCAGCAGGTTTGCCATGGCTGGTGTGTGAGGTGGAAAGTGGGCTCCAGACACGAGCCCAGTATTAGGAGTTTGAACTGTGAGGAACTGGGCAGGCCAAAACCAGTGGGGAGAGAGGCAGGTGGCAGTGGCTAGAGGTCTCCCAAGGAGTACAGCACCAGTTTCACTCTATCTCTTCTTGCGCTAGTGCCCCGTGGGGTATATAGGAGAGACAATGAGGCATAGCCTCTCGGTGCTCCCAGCAGCACCAGAGAGGGATGCAGGAGGCATTTCCTCTTGCAGCGGCTGCCACAGTCGTGCTGGGCCCTCTCGAGGGGTGAGGACATCAACCAAAGGGGATGGCTGGAAGGAGTTTGCCTGTGAGGACGCCAGGACCCTTCAAATCACCCCCCTGCCTGGCCCACAGCATTTGGAATCTGGTGACTTTCTGGGCACACTGCCAAAGAACATCTGTTTGGAAAGGGTTTTGGAGGGGGTGGATTCCCCATATGGGCAAAGGGGCTCTGTGGGTGACTGGCTGAGTTCCTGCTAGCTGGATAGTTTAATGCTGCTGGGATTTCGTGGTGGTGTTGTAGCAAGGATGTCAGACTGCCTACTGCCTTGGATGATGTCAAATCTATATAAATAATGACACGCCCACAAGGCCCTTGAGCTCAACACTATTCTGGTCTTTTTTCTGGCAGGAATCCAAGGAGAAGTTGCAAATTACCCATCACGACACCCAGTAGATGTGAGCTAGCCTTCAATGAAAACATTGATGTAGGTAACCAACTGCAATGTAGTGGCTAATAAAAGTGGCTGAGAATGATTTGTTTACAGGCTGTCACTGTCATAACAGTGAGACACGCAGAACTTATTTCCTGCTTCCAAACCCCTGCTTTGGATTCCAAAACATTCATGCCCTGGCCCATGACAGAAGTCAGTATCCAGTCTCTGTGTCAGCCAATCTGTTACAATCCTCAGGAGGTTTCATACTGTTTTACAGTGAGTTTAGCTCCCTTAATTGGCTCATCAGTCTGTCCAGAGCCCTGCAGCCTGAGGTCACAGGACACTTACCAGACCCAGAGAATTGTGTCAGGCACGCCGACACAACCTCTCCAGGTGCAGCATTGTGCACCACACGCGTGGTGCACTCTGAGGCTGCATTGTTGTGACATAAAGGCAGAAAAGCAATGATGCAATGGCCGACCCAGCCTCATCATTGGATCCTGCAGCACAGATGGTACTTAAGGAGCAGCCCCTGTCACCTCTACCCAGCTTCAATCTGCTTTGCACCCTACCGTTGTGGTAGAAGGGATAAGACTTGGATATTTAAGTTAGCTAAGTTCTGTGCCTCGGTTTCCCCAATGGGGCTAATCTAATGATTGCCCTGCTTATTAAGATGTTCAAAACACATTGAAACCATTAGGATGGGAGGTGCGACGGTCATGCATTAACAGAGCCGGCGGTGTTGGAGATTCAGGAACGTGAAGATTAGCTTGTGCAGGAACTGGTAATGCTAATAACAAATTTCCCTGCAGTTTCAGGTCTTCAGCCTACCTGACGCAGTTTACCTGACTGTGTCCTGCCAAACTGAAGAAAACTGGACAACTGTGGTACAAGAGCAGGAATTCAAACCATGGCACAACAGTGAGTGGTCTCCAGGGTTTGGTCCCCCAAAGCTGCAATGTGTGGTTTAGATCTGTCCCCTGGGCCAGCTTGTACTCATTTCTGTTTAGCCCATATGTCAATCTCAGGATGGCTTCTTCTCAATGCCCCACTGCCCTGTATGCTCACCTGAGTCACACAATGCCACGTATTCACCATGTTGCAGCCTGTAGCTTCCAGCATGGTACTGCTGCTTCCCTGAGTATTACCTCTGACATGCTGCTTCGTGTCAACCACCCCCAGTGCCCAGCCGGGGTGCATGGATCTAGGAACCAGAGCACTGTGTGTTAAAGCTGTGTCCTTTGGTGGCCAAAACTGAGCTAGATCCTTTGATGGCGTAAATCTATGCAGGGCTACTGAGTGCAATGGGGCAGTGCCCATTTAGCCCCGTACAGAGCTGGCCCTTGTACTTAATGGAAACAAATGACTCGCTAGACCACAGACTCTGATCCTGTCCCATTAAAGTCTTAGGGAATTTTGCCATTGATTTCAGTGGGGGCAAATCCTGGGGAACCAGAGAAGAGGCGATAGCCACAAAATGAATGGTTCAGTACAAATGGTAGGGATGGGTTCAGAGATGGACACACTCCGTGGCACTGCCTGGAGCCCATGTCCCAGAGAGCAGAGTCTGCCAATGGAGCCACATAACAAAGAATGAGAGAGCAACCCGCTATTGTTTTCCATGCGTGTGTCCCAGCGCCTCCCTCCCTCTTCTCTCCCCAGTCCAGTTGAGACCTCCTGACAACCTGCAAGTGGTAAACACCAGCGACTCCAGCTGCAACTTAACCTGGAGGGTTCCTAGTTCCTCTCACTACTTAAGTAATCAACGGGAATTTGAAGTGCGGTACAGACATCCCAGAGAGCCCTGGGAGGTAAGTGCACGACTCCAGACTAGCTTCTAATGCTGATGGGCCTCAGGCCCGGAACTAGTGGAGGAGGACAGAGCTGTCTTGCTTCAAGGAACCTGCCATGTTTGCTTGTGCTCTAGACCCTTCCACACATGGCTGCAATGCCATCTCCTCACAGGTGAGGCCAAAGGTGGCAGTGGCTCCTGCTTCAGCTTTATCTGCAGCATGTGCTGCCAACTCTGCTCTGATTGCACAGCGGACAGGTGGTGAGGGTGTAGACCCTGAGGGGGAGAACATGGCAATCACTCTGTAACTTTTATTCCATCCCAGACTGCCAAGCTCCTCCTGATCAAACAGAACCAAGCCTGGGTGAGGATTGAAAATCTGTTGCCTGACTCAAAGTATGAGGCCACCATTCGCGTGACACCAAAGGCACATGGTGTGTGGAGCAATTGGAGCAAGACGCTGGTGTGGAGGACAGATCGTAGCAGTGTGGCACATGGGCCAAGGCTTGGATATGCAGGTAATCAGACTCAAAGGAGAGCAGAGGCCAGGGTTTGGAGGTAAGGGAGGAGAGGCACAGAGGAGAGGGGAGAAGAAGGCCTGGAGCTATGTGGGAGCAAGAAAAGTAGGGGAGTGGAGCGATGCACAAATTGAAGAACAATAGAAAGCTTGGAAATAGCTTGAGAGGAGCCTTTCCTGTAACCCTAGTCCCTGATCAGGTGAGCAGGGCCTGCTTATCTAGAGGACAAGAGTCCCAGAGTGAAAGCTTTGCTAGTATTCCTGTCATAGACTCCGCCTCCTTCTCCTCCTCTCTTAGCAGGGCAGAGCAACTCTCTGAGCTGTGGAGCAAGAGACCTGGGGAACATTTTCAACAGGGTCCCTGTAACTTCAAAGCCAAAGTCTCATTTTCACTTTGACTTGGTGTTTTCAGAGCTTAAGGATCATGGAAAATCAATGGGACTGTGACAGGGTACAGTCACAGCTGGACCCCGCACTCCAAGCGCTCCAACCCCTGCGCTGCATGGGGAGCACGGAACATGGCCCGCTGCTTGCGCCGCGTGTTCACATGCCGTGGCATAGCTGAGTGATACCACAGCCCGGGGCAGGGCGCTGCGGCCATGTCACGATTGCGCCGGAAGTGACGTAAGGGAGGGGGAGGGGGAGCGGGGCGGCAGATACAAAAGGGGCATTGGGATGGGAGAAAGGGGGAAGGCAAGGGAGGTACAACAGCGAGCGAGCAAGAGGGAGAGAGAGAGAGGGAGAGAAGGTGGGCGAGGGAGCCATCAAACAGGGCCAGATTCTCCCTATGAGCGGGAGAGGAGTGGTGGCCGTGGAATGCAGTCAGCGATGGCTGAGGAGCCCTCCAACTGGAGCCAGGGTAGGAAGTAGCCCAGGGCAGGGCTTCCCTGCCTGAGCCCGCAGGCTGGCAAGTTGCAGCAGGAGTCCCCGTCAGCTGGACAGGAACATGTCTAAACCTGTCCTTAGGGCCCTGGGCTGGGACCCGTGTGAGAGGGCGGGTCCGGGTCCCCCTACCCCGTCCGCCCAAGGCGGGTGCGAGTGTACAGCATATTGTAAACCAGGACTCACACGGACTGCCGGAGGGGCAAACTAGACGTTGAAAACTCTAAACAGAGGAAAGTTGAGGGCCTGAGAGGGGCCCCAGAAGGAGGGGGACTATCGTGCCCCTTCACAGGGACCTATAGGACCTAAGCTCCAAAGTGCTTGGTCTGACCCAGTATGACCACTTCTTATGGGGCCAGATGTTTAAATGTCCTTAGGTACCTCAAGTCTATTGAAATCAATGGGAGTTGGCTGCCTAAACATCTTCTGTAAAATTTTACTCCAGGACAGTCTAGGGTTGCCAACTTTCTAACTGCAGAAAATTTGATACCCCATTGCCCTCCCTATGGTCTTGCTCCTTCCCGAGGCCCTACCCCTTCCTCACCTCTTCTCTGTGGCCCTGCCCCTATTCACTTCATCCTCCCTCACTCCATCACTCACTCGCCCCACCCTTGCTCACTCATTTGTTCATTTTCATTAGTCTGGGCAAAGGGATTGGGTGGGCAAGAGGTGGTGAGGGCTCCAGCTGGGGGTATGGGCTCTGAGGCAGGTCCATGCATGAAGGGTTTGGGGTACAGGAGGGGGCTCCAGGCAGAGGGGTAGGCTGAGGGGTTCAGAATGTGGGAGAGGGCTCTGGGTTGAGTCAGGAAGTTGAGGTGGAGGGGTATGGACTCTGGGATGGGGGTGCAGGCTCAGGGTGGGACCAGAAATGAGGGGTTCTTGTAGTGGGAGGGGGCAGGTCCCTCGCACAAGCGGGACTGTGAGCACTGGGATGGGACTCAGGATGAGGAGTTTGGGGTGCAGGAGGGGGCTCTGGGCTGGGGGTTGGGCTAAGGGTTTCAGAGTGTGGGAGGAAGCTCAGGGCTGGAGCAAGGGTACAGGAAGCGGTGCAGGGTAGAGGGCTAAGGTGCAGGAGGGGGTTTGGAGTAAGGGCCCTTGGTGGCACTCACCTCGAGTGGCTCCCCAGAAGTGGCAGCATGTCCCTCTGGTTCCTAGGCCAAAGGATGGCCAATGGGCTGCACGCACTGACCCTGCCCACAAATGCCACTCCCTAGCCAGCACTGGCTGTGGTTCCTGGCTAATAGGAGCAGAGGAGTCAGTGCTTGGGGCAGGGCAGTGTGCAGAGCCCCCGTGGCAACCCTTCAGCCTAGGAGCCAGAGGGATGTGCTGGCTGCTTTCTGGGAGCCACACAGAGCCAAGCAGGCAGCCTGCCAGTCCTGCTGCACTGCCAACTGGACTTTTAGCAGCCTGGCCAGCAGTGCTGACTGGCGCCACCAAGGTCCCTTTTCAATGGTGCTCTGGCTGGAAACCAGACACCTGGCAACCCTAGGACTCTCCCATGGATAATGCAGAGCAGGGCGCTGGGTCACCCAGCAGTCCATGCCAGTCAGAAGTCTGAACAACCTGCAGCCCGTAACCAGCTGGAGTGTCTGGTGAGTCCTCAGCTCTGTTCAGTTTTAGTTTGTTCATGGGAAGTAGGCAGCTCGTGGGTACCTCCCGCTGAGCCAGGTGGTGATATAAACACAGCAGCTGTATTTAGAAGGAGCAGTGAGTTGCTGTGGCAATCAAACTTTGACAGCATATGACCTGAGCAAAAAGGATCCAGCTACAACCAGTTGTTGTGGCAACTGGGAGCCAAAGTTACCAGAGGCAGAGGAAACAAAGGGATCTTAAGTCTTATCTGCACTAAAGTTTTGCTGAGAAAAGTCATCTTCCATTGACAAAATATTGGAGAGATACATGCTACAATGTTCCTTCCACTGACAAAACTCTCCTGCTTTGCCACCAATATAAAGCCACCTCAATGAGAGGCATAGAGCTTTTTGTGGCAAAGATAGACTAACAAAGTGTCAGTATAGACGCTACACCTGGTTATGTCACTGTAAATGGCCTCCAGGAGATGTCCCACAATGCCCATCCCAATCACTCTGGTCAGCAGTTGAACTCCTCTGCCCTGCAGCGTGTTACACAGGCATCCACCTCTCCCCCTTTAAAGGGCTGGGAATTTTTGAAATTCCACTTCCTATTTACTGTATGTGGACAGCTCACATCGCATCTTTCCCGTTGACCATGGCGGTTCTATGGAGCAAACACTCTCCTGCTTGGAGCACACTGGAGGAGTTGTTGGATCTGCTGGGTCTGCAGCTCCATCTATACTCCAGCCCTAGGAACTTCAGTGCATATGGTCAGGTTTCTCATAGCATGTTAAATAAAGGCTACGGATGAGGCACGCAGCCTTGCCATGCAAACATAAAGGCTCTGATGCAGGTGTACCAGAAGGCAAGGGAGTGAAACTCTTGCTCTGGTGCTGTGCTGAAGACTTGCCACTTCAGTCAGGAGCTGAACACTATCTTGGTGGGGACCCCACCTCCATCACCAAGAGCCCTGTGGATACTTAGGGCGGGGACTCCAGACAGCGGACTCCACCCTGAGAGAGAAGTGAGGGACAAGGAAGTGGAGTTGGAGGATGACATGGGAAAGGCAACAGGGTTGTGCAGTTCTGTGGAGAACCAGGACCTCTTCTTGACTCTGTATTGTTTGAGCTGTTCCCTGCATTCCATCACTGGAGGAAAGCACTGGTAAGTGATTTTTTTATTTCTTGAGCTGATGCTGCTTGGTTACATGGGGTAGAGTTGTCCTCATGCTAGAAGTGGGTGAAGGGTAGAAATGGACAAAACTAGCTCTGTCGGCATGTGCTTCACAGTCCCATGTGCAGTGGGGTGGAACAGTATGTAATGCACACTGAGACTTCACAGAAACCCTCCAAGGAGTTCTCTAGGAAACTTTCCTGGAGGTACTTGCCAATCTGCTGCCAAAGGTTCCTTGGCAGAGCTGCTTTGTTCCTTCCCTGTTGTAGGGAACTTCCCTGCATTAACTGGCAACCATTTATGTAGGGACCAAGGGGTGGCACACAGGTGAGCAGCACTGGTCTCAAGCCATATGCATGCATGAGATGTACCCTTGTTTACCCTCAGGAGAGAGATATTAACCCCAGCCTGTTGAAAATCATGGCAGAATTGACAATTGTGTCCCTGTTCTCTTGCACTGATACACTCAAAACACCTTAAGCCCCTCCTCATCCTTCCCAGGCTGAACTCACTATAAAAGGATGCTTGCCAAGGGACAGTGAGGAAGAGGTGTGTTTTACTGCTGTGATGTGATGCTGTGAGCCCACTAACTCACAGCATCACATTGTTTATTGGTTCTTGTGGTTCTGCAGGTGTGGCCTTTGGGGGAATTCCCTACACACTGGTGGAGGAGGACATGTTTCGGGAGGCACTACAATTCTCTGATGCCACAAAACAAAAGCAAGGGGGCATGGAGACAGACAATTGATGAGAATTTTAGGATAAAGAGACAAGAGAGGAAGGATGTCCAGGAGTGAATGTTAGTGGGCCAGGAGCGGACGCTGAAAGCGATGGAGGAGCAAACCGAGATGAAGTCCCTAATCATGCTGCAGGCAGAATACTAGCCTGTTTGCCTCCCCCCTTCCCCTCAGAAGCCCACACAGAGTTGTCTGCCATGTCTTCCTCAACCCCCTCCCACACATTCCTTGCATCTTCTTGGCCTGTCTCAGTATTCCGTTCACTCCACCCCTTCAGACTACTTCCAAAATGATACGTGGAGTTCCACACAGATTTGAAAGGAGGCTGTCCTGCTATCTCCCTTTCCACCTGGCATTTGCTGTATGTTGTTAATTGAAATTTAATAAAAATATTCTCAGAAAGCTGATGAATCTATATTTGTCTTCTGCACATGATAGCTAGTGATGGAATTAATATGAAGTGGCAACAGGCACATATATAGCCTCCAAATCATGGATGGGATGCTTGGTCCATGTCTTACAAAAGGACAGGACACGCTAATGCAAAAAAGTATAAAAATGGTACAATATATAAGGTCCTGTTTGGGGCTCTTCATTTTGGGGCATTGGAGAAATGGGAAGGCCATAGGTTCCTTCCGTTCTTATTTGAAAAAGTTTCTTATATGTTCCTTCAGGGCAGTAGCCAGTCTATGGAATGGACACTGCATGGAACTGGATGGAATGCATGTTCACATTTAATGCCTTTGTCATGCCAGGAATGATGTAATGAAATCTTTTCTCCATTCACAGGACTCTCAAATCTAACTTGTTTTTATGACTCGCGGACAACTCTCTTTTGCACCTGGGCTCCAGACAAGAGTCTCACAGAAGCACCGTGCCGACTTCATGCCTTTTTTCATGATGATATTGATGGGTATGTGGCTGAAATTATTTAGTAAAACCAATCGGTGTCAGGCTCTAATTGTCATCATGACATCCTTTCATTCTGCGCGCGCGCACACACACACACACACACACACACACACACACACACACACACACACACAGTTTCCCAGGAGACCCTAAACATAGGGCCAGATCCTCAGCTGTAGTAACGTGATTGACTGCAATGGAGCTGCACAGATTGACACTTGCTCAGGAGATGGCCCTCTGAATCCTCTTCCCCTTCCCTTCCCGCACCCGTAGGATAGCTAAAATCTAGGCCAGTTACTTAAGTATCTCTCCACTTTTCAGTGGCAATCCAGGGTCAGCTTTCCCTGCCTTCCTGTTTCTGTAATCAATTTATTCTCCAAAGAGCTCCACTCTTCCTGGGCTATCCTGTTCCCAGGCCATATAGAGCAAGGGCACTAATAACTAGACTGGGGCTTGCCGGTCTGCAGAGAGAAGAGGGAAGTAGTTTAACATGGATCATAACACTCTTCTACTGAAGGGACGGGCTCCCTCATGAATGTTCCATCACAGGCAGCATCATGAGGCATTCTCTGGGTCAAACATGCTTCCCCCACCATAGTATCTGCTAACCTTTCCCCCTTCTCAATCCACCATATTACCCTCCCCTAGCACCTTCATTACCTGCTCCCCACTGCAGGGGTGGCTGGCAGGGGGCTCTGTGGTCTCTAGCTACGGGGTCTTGGGGAGGAGAGGAGCCAGCCCCCTTTGGTGGTCAGGTGGGTGCTCATTTGAGCAACAGGTCTGCACTGGTTCTTGTGGATGGTGGCTCACCACTGACAGCTGGTTGCTTCCCTCAGATGTTGTGGGTGTGTCCACTATGGCAGCAGGTTTGCCATGGCTGGTGTGTGAGGTGGAAAGTGGGCTCCAGACACGAGCCCAGTATTAGGAGTTTGAACTGTGAGGAACTGGGCAGGCCAGTACTGGTGGGGAGAGAGGCAGGTGGCAGTGGCTAGAGGTCTCCCAAGGAGTATAGCACCAGTTTCACTCCATCTCTTCCTGCTCTAGTGCCTCGTGGGGTATATAGGAGGGACAATGAGGTGCAGCCTCTCTGCTGCTTTCCTCTTGCAGCAGCTGCCACAGTCGTGCTGGGCCCTCTCGAGGGGTGAGGACATCAACCAAAGGGGGTGGCTGGAAGGAGTTTGCCTGTGAGGACGCCAGGACCCTTCAAATCACCCCCCTGCCTGGCCCACAGCATTTGGAATCTGGTGACTTTCTGGGCACACTGCCAAAGAACATCTGTTTGGAAAGGGTTTTGGAGGGGGTGGATTCCCCATATGGGCAAAGGGGCTCTGTGGGTGACTGGCTGAGTTCCTGTTAGCTGGATAGTTTAATGCTGCTGGGATTTCGTGGTGGTGTTGTAGCAAGGATGTCAGACTGCCTACTGCCTTGGATGATGTCAAATCTATATAAATAATGACACGCCCACAAGGCCCTGCAGCTCAACACTATTCTGGTCTTCTCTCCAGGAGGAATAAAACAAGGAATTGCGAATTACCCATCACGACACCCAGTAGATGTGAGCTAGCCTTCAGTGAAGACATTGATGTAGGTAACCCAACTGCAATGTAGTGGCTAATAAAACGCGCTGGGGTGATTTGCTTATTAGTCATTACCAATGTTCCCTCTAATTTTTTCCATCCATGTGCAAAATAATTTTATGTGCACTGAGGCATGTGTGAAATGTGCCCACCAGTAGAAACACAAAACCTAGCTGTGTGCACTCTGCTAGTCAGCTTGGTGGCCTTTGAATTTCTCCGGAGTGGCTACAAAAGCACACAGCTTACAGGGAGCACTGCTTGTCATTGTCATAACAGTGTGACACACAGAACTTTTATTTCCTGCTTCTAGATCCCTGTCTTGGGGTAGGGTTCCAAAATATTCATGCCCTGGCCCATGACAGAAGTCAGTATCCAGTCTCTGTCTCGGCCAATCTGTTACAGTCCTCAGGAGGTGTCACACTGTTTTACAGTGAGTTTAGCTCCCTTAATTGGCTCATCAGTCTGTCCAGAACCCTGCAGCCTGAGGTCACAGGACCAGGGCTGGATTAAGGGGGGTGCTAACCGGGCAGCTGTCCGGGGTGCCAGCCTTTGCGGGGGCACCTGATGGTAGCTGTAAGGGGCGCCACGCGCCTGGCCGCACGGCCCCCCTTAGAGCTGCAATCAGGCACCGCGTGCCCGATCGCAGCTGTAACGTGCGCAGCGCGCCGGGGGGTGGGGCCGCACATGCGCCATGTGCCCAGGGGTGGAGCCATGCATGCGTCGCACACCCGCTGCCCAGGGCGCAGGAATGGCTCGAGCCGGCCCTGCACAGGACACTTACCAGAGAATTGTGTCAGGCACGCCGACACAGCCTCTCCAGGTGCAACACTGTGCACCCCACGCGTGGTGCACTCTGAGGCTGCATTGTTGTGACATAAAGGCAGAAAAGCAATGATGCAACAGCAGACCCAGCCTCATCATTGGATCCTGCAGCACAGATGGTACTTAAGGAGCAGCCCCTGTCACCTCTACCCAGCTTCAATCTGCTTTGCACCCTACCCGTTGTGGTAGAAGGGATAAGACTTGGATATTTAAGTTAGCTAAGTTCTGTGCCTCGGTTTCCCCAATGGGGCTAATCTAATGATTGCCCTGCTTATTAAGATGTGCAAAGCACATTGAAACCATTAGGATGGGAGGTGCGACGGTCATGCATTAACAGAGCCGGCGGTGTTGGAGATTCAGGAACGTGAAGATTAGCTTGTGCAGGAACTGGTAATGCTAATAACAAATTTCCCTGCAGTTTCAGGAGTTCACCCTATCTGACTCAGTTTACCTGACTGTGTCCTGCCAAACTGAAGAAAACTGGACAACTGTGGTACAAGAGCAGGAATTCAAACCATGGCACAACAGTGAGTGGTCTCCAGGGTTTGGTCCCCCAAAGCTGCAATGTGTGGTTTAGATCTGTCCCCTGGGCCAGCTTGTACTCATTTCTGTTTAGCCCATATGTCAATCTCAGGATGGCTTCTTCTCAATGCCCCACTGCCCTGTATGCTCACCTGAGTCACACAATGCCACGTATTCACCATGTTGCAGCCTGTAGCTTCCAGCATGGTACTGCTGCTTCCCTGAGTATTACCTCTGACATGCTGCTTCGTGTCAACCACCCCCAGTGCCCAGCCGGGGTGCATGGATCTAGGAACCAGAGCACTGTGTGTTAAAGCTGTGTCCTTTGGTGGCCAAAGCTGAGCTAGATCCTTTGATGGCGTAAATCTATGCAGGGCTACTGAGTGCAATGGGGCAGTGCCGATTTAGCCCCGTACAGAGCTGGCCTTTGTACTTAATGGAAACAAATGACTCGCTAGACCACAGACTCTGATCCTGTCCCATTAAAGTCTTAGGGAATTTTGCCATTGATTTCAGTGGGGGCAAATCCTGGGGAACCAGAGAAGAGGCGATAGCCACAAAATGAATGGTTCAGTACAAATGGTAGGGATGGGTTCAGAGATGGACACACTCCGTGGCACTGCCTGGAGCCCATGTCCCAGAGAGCAGAGTCTGCCAATGGAGCCACATAACAAAGAATGAGAGAGCAACCCGCTATTGTTTTCCATGCGTGTGTCCCAGCGCCTCCCTCCCTCTTCTCTCCCCAGTCCAGTTGAGACCTCCTGACAACCTGCAAGTGGTAAACACCAGCGACTCCAGCTGCAACTTAACCTGGAGGGTTCCTAGTTCCTCTCACTACTTAAGTAATCAACGGGAATTTGAAGTGCGGTACAGACATCCCAGAGAGCCCTGGGAGGTAAGTGCAGGACTCCAGACTAGCTTCTGATGCTGATGGGCCTCAGGCCCAGAACTAGTGGAGGAGGACAGAGCCGCCTTGGTGCAAGGAACCTGCCATGTTTGCTTGTGCTCTAGACCCTTCCACACATGGCTGCAATGCCATCTCCTCACAAGTGAGGCCAAAAGTGGCAGTGGCTCCTGCTTCAGCTTTATCTGCAGCATTTGCTGCCAACATATGATGACAGAAGGGAAACATTTCTAGTCTGTCCAGTTCTGTGATGAGAAGAATCAGAGTGGTGTTCCTGTCCTCCCAATATGGAACAGAGAAGTCTCTGGAGATGACAAAGATAGACTGGGCCTGCTCCTACTGTGGAGCAGGGGGTCTTTGACCTCCTGCTACAGGATTAGACATAGGATATGGTGGCTGAGAGAGGTCCAGAGCCCACTCTGCTTTGATTGCACAGCGGACAGTGGTGAGGGTGTTGACCCGGGTGGGGTGGGGGAGGGAGGGTGGAGAGAACACGGCAATCACTCTGTAACTTTTATTCCATCCCAGACTGCCATACTCCTCCAGATCAAGCAGGACCAGTCATGGGTGATAATTGAAAACCTGTCGCCTGACTCAAAGTATGAGGCCACCATTCGCGTGACACCAAAGACACTTGGTGTGTGGAGCAGTTGGAGCAAGCTTCTGGTGTGGGAGACAGATCTTAGCGGTGTGGCACGTGGGCCCACGCTTGGATCTACAGGTAATCAGACTCAGAGGAGAGCAGAGGCCAGGGTTTGGAGATAGGTTAGGAGAGAGCAGGCAATGCCCCAGTCCAAATGGTTCCCCAGGTGAGGGGAGTCTTTTGCTCCTTCCTCCATTTGTTAAACTTTTAAGTACCTTATTTTTTTATTGCATTTGTAGGCCATATGATAGCATTGATCCATTATTTATATGCATGAATTCTCCTTGTCACATAAAAGTTTAAATCTGCACACTGGAATTTTTAAACATGTACTGTATTTATTCATGCAAAATATGAGCAAATAAACAAATCTCTTAGATTATAGAAAAATTTTAATTTGAAGAATAATTGAAATGTGCTTACATCAAGTAATTGAACAGTGCACCAATATGGGTGGGCCAATATTAACAGTGTTAGGTATGTGACAGCCTTTGAATGTTCACCCTACTCCTGTAGTTCAAAAGAAGTAACAGTATTTCTTTATATTGTTGCCTACATTGAGGTTCAATAGATATCTCTGGTGTCTCATGAAATACGTTCTTTACTAGTTGCTACTTTCAATCTTCAAGTCTTAAAGCAGGACACTTTCACAATCAAACAATGTTTACAGTATCACAGATGGGCTCTCACTTCACTTCACTTCACTTCACTGTTATATCTGACTGACTGACTAGTGATGCCCGCCCCTTAGATACCCACAATGGCATGGCTGGCAACATCCCAGGAGGTTCAAGGAAAATGTTGTTCTCAGAAAGTCTGGAATGTTAGGAGTTTAGGTGAAAAATGAATCCACATACAAAATACCTGAAACATGTTACTTCAAACTTTCTATTTTCCCTTTTGTCGCTAACAACAAAAACAGCTTCCTGAGCCCAGTGCTGGCACTCTAAGTGGTCACCTGGGTTGCCTGGCCCTAAGTCTGGCCCTGGGAGAGACGCACAGAGGAAAGGGAAGAACAAGCCTTGGAGTTATGTGGGAGCAGGAAAAGTAGGGGAGTGGAGGGATGCACAAATAGAACAATAAAAGACTGGGAAATAGCTTGAGTGGAGGCCTTTCCTATAATCCTAGACCCTGAGTGGGGCCTACTGGTCCAGAGGACAAGAGCCCCAGAGTGAATGCTATGGACTTCAGCGGGGCCAGGATTCCAGTCACAGACTCCTCTAGGGGCTCCCTCACTTATTATGGCAGAGCAGCTTCCTGGCCTGTAGAGCAAGAGGTCTGGGGAACATTTTCAACAGGGTCCTTGTAAACTTAGGAGCCAAAGTCCCATTTTCAAATGTGATATGAGCCTTTCAGAGCTTAAGGCTCACTGAAAATCCATGGGCTGTGGGGCCAGATCTCTAAATGTCCTTAAGTGCCTAATGCCTATTGGAATCCATGGAAGTTAGCTGCCTAAACAGTTTCTGTTACTCCAGAAGTCCCCCATGGTCAGGGCAGAGTATGGCTCTGGATCACTCAGCTGTCCAGGACAGTCAGAAGCCTGCACAGCTTGTAGCCTTGGCAAATGCCATCTCCAGCAATGGTGTTTGGTGAGTCCCCAGCTCCTTTTATTTTTAGTTTCTTCACGGAAGTAGGCAGCTCACGGGTCCATTCCCCCCATCCTTGCTGAGCAGGGTAGTGCTATAAACAGAGGAGCTATGTTTGGAAGGGGCACTTTGTTGCTGTGGCAATCAAATTTTGACAGCATATGGCGTCATGATCCAGCTACAACCAGTTGTCGTGGCAACTGGGAGCCAAAGTTACCAGAAGGAGAGGAAACAAAGGGATCTTAGGAACTTCTCAAGGACATGAGATTGAAAATTCTGCAAAGGTGTTTCCCTTTCCCCCTCTTTCCTCTCCCTCTTCTCTCCTCTGTATCCTTCCCTCTATTACAGGGGGTTTAGCAGGTCCAATCCGAGGGCATGGATAGAGGGGACATAAGATGAAGAGGGAAAGTAGTGAGCAGGCCAGAACTCAGGTGGCTTGGTACAGCTGTGTAAAAGAGAGGATAGCAGGGGGCCGTAGGTCAGGGATGAAATGTATAGTCATTGGAGTTGTGTGGCAGTCCAGGACAAGAGTAGAAGAGGAAGGATGCAGGTGAAATGGTGAGGTGCATTAGTAAGACTGGGCGGGGGGAGCTCAGATCTGTTCCTAATGCCAAAGGCATGATGTATGGTCAGTCATCCACCATGATGTATGGTCAGTCATCCACCGGGGTGTCAAGAAGTAAAATGAAACCCAGCTGGAGTGACTGGGGTTCCCACTTCTTCTGTTCTGGCTGCCTTGTTCTAGTAACTCTTTCTTTCCTTTTGCAGTACTTCCCTTGGGGGACATCCAGCTTACAATGCCAGTCCTTGTAGGGACCATCTGCACCATCCTCCTCCTTGTCATCATCTTCTTCATCATCAACGTACAGCCACTGAAATGGTAAAAAAGACTTGAATGGTCCTCTTCAGTCCTGTCCCAGGCCCTGTGTGTCTTTCTGTCTTCATTCTCTGTCTCTAGGGTTGCCAGATGTCCAGTTTTGAACCGGACAATCCAGTATTTGAGCTTTCTGTTCGGGGAAACAAACTGAGAAAATATAAATGAGAAAATACAAATGTCCAGTATTTTCTAAATAAGATGTAATGTAGATTGTGATGTAATGTCAAGTGTGTCCGGTATTTTTGTTGAAACCATCTGGCAACCCTACTGTCTCTCAGACAAGGCTGCTCCTGGGAGGCTAAAGTCCCTTAGTCTGATCTGGATCCAAGTCATTCCAAGTGCTGCAGGAATTCTCTTGTGGGATGAATTCTCCTGACCATGAGGGAATTCAGAGTTCGCACCACGATGCTGTGATACAGCATGATGTCATAGCATCACCAAGATCAACAAACAGCCATAGGACACTTTCTCTTTGGGTCAGATTTTAAATGAATTTTGGCACCCAAGTCCCATCAAAACCAGTAGGAGTTAGGTACCTAAATGCCTCTAGCTGAAATTCACTTTTGTATAGAACCAGAACAAGGCCTATGCACCTTTTAATCTCTCAAAACAGGGCTACAGTGGGACTTGGGCAGTGCTTGGACTGTATGTAGTTCCACTCCACGTGGTTTGGATTTCACCCTCTGATTATAGTTCCTGGGACAGGCCCCTGCTACAATATTTTGGTGGGATGCTGATTTAAACCTCTTCCTTCCCAGCATTGCTGTGCTAATATTGTTCTTAATCAGTCTCAAATGTGTCGCAGAAAGGCACCCAGTACAATAATGTAGAGAACAGCCTGGCAACATCACGGAAATGGAAAGCGTCTTCTGTTTTAGTTTCATCTCAGAGACGGACCCTGCAGAATAGCTAAAAGCACAGGGAAAAGCAATCCATATATCAGGGAGGGGGAAGGTGCTTCCATATAAAGATGGCTTGCACAGGGGGGTATATTTCATTGGCAAAGGAAGAGAGATTATAGGATTATATAATATTTATGGGAACAGAAACCATCCGGCCTCTCCTGTTTACCATGTGTCATAAAGCAAGGGCAAAGGAGCACTCCGTTTACATCATATATAAACATAGCTAATCCTCTTCCCTCAGTTGTATAATTAGCCCATGGAATTCAATGATGCAGGATAATGCTGTGCAGAAAGGGTTAGACATGCAGGAATGAAAATAGCATCAGCAGTGATGCATGCTAGTGTAAATGTACAAGGACTATCAAATCCTCCTGCTTCAGAGCACAGGCTGATGGGGCTCAGGAGGAATTTCCCTCACAGTAGATCACTGCACAGTAAAGGTGCATCGGGAGACCTTGAGGCTTCTGAAGGATTTGGCACTGGCCACCTTTCAGAGACAGAAAAGCAGACTTGATGACTTGGCACTGGTATGGTCTGGTATGTGCCCCAGTGTAGCTTGTTCTGTCACGATGGTGCAAGGCATCGTGAGGCGGCGCTGTCGTGTGAATGCTGCACAACATTGCCAGGCTGCATCCTGATGACAAGGCAGAGAAAGGTAGTGTTGCCATTTCATGCATCGCTGGGATGGCAAGCAAGGGAGGCACAGTCCGTCCCTGGCAACCAGGCCTTGGAAACCATGCCAGCAATTTTGACCACAGATGGTGACCCTTCCAGTGTGGCGGCTAATGAAAGGAATGGACAGGTCAGGGAGAGGCAGGCGAGGATGTTGGTGAATGGTGGCATTATCAGATCTGGGGTTAGGGCTGAGGGAAATAACTTTTGCTACGCCATCTTCTCTCTCCATCTCTGTGTCTCTGCTGCGCCCATCAGCAAGTGTGGAGATTTGCTAAGGCTACTGGCGATGGCAGTGGTGTGGGAATAAAGAACCCTGGAGCTTGGTTCTCCTTCACTTACACCATTTTTACACCAGTGTAGCTCCAGTGACTTCAGAGGAGTTACTCTTCATTTACACTGGTGCCAGTGAGCGCAGAGTCAGGCTCCTGGGGTATGCCTAGACTGCATCCCTCTGTCCGCAGAGGGATGCAGATTAGGCAGGTTGACATTGCAAATGAGGCAGGGATTTAAATATCCCGTGCCTAATTTGCATTAAAATGGCCACTGTGTTTTGCTGACTCAGCACTTTGTTGGCAAAAAGCGGCAGTCTAGAGGGGGATCTGTCAAGAAAGAGCCTTTTTCAACAGATCCTGTAAACCTCTTTGCAGGAGGCATAAGGGATCTTCCAAAAAAAGGCTTTCTTTCTCGACAGATCCCCCTCTAGACTGCCGCTTTTTGCTGACAAAGTGCTGAGTCGGCAAAACGTGGTGGCCATTTTAATGCAAATTAGGCATGGGATATTTAAATCCCTGCCTCATTTGCAATGTCAATCTGCCTAATCTGCATCCCTCTGCCCACAGAGGGTTGCAGTCTAGACATACCCCTGGAGCATCTTCAGCTCACATTCACTTCTCTCTCTCTCTCTCTCTTTCTCTGGTGAAGGTTTAAGAAGGTGCTGAGGATTTATATTCCAGACCCAGACAAGTTCTTCCCCCCACTGAGCACTGTGCACAGAGGCGATGTTCAGGTACGGGGATCGGGGAAGGCGGGGTGTTTGTGGGAAGGTGTCAGAAAAACACACAGGGAAGGAAGGGGAGGACTGGCTACGGCCCCCGTGCTGCAGTTGGATGGGAAGGATGTCCAGCTCCCAGATCACATGTGTGTGTGCACATCACTGGCCCCTCCAGCACCGGCTGTTGGGGGATTTGCTTTAGTTTTATTTCTGACCTTTTAAAGCTGCCATTTAGCTGCTGCATCTCTAAATACAGAACCGAGAACATTCAAACCACCAAACCTCAGCACCCTGCTCTGCTGACAGGAGGGGCTGAGAGAGCACACAGGAGCAGAGGACAGCCCAAGACTCCTGGAGTCCATCCCACCCTGCTTCTATACCTTCTTCTTCACTTCCTCTAGCCTTTCCTCCTGCCATTTGTCATTTCTCCCTTTCCCGCCCTTCAATTCCTTTCTTTTTCTCTGTCACACTCTCTTTCTCCTTCCCTGTAGTATCCCTTTCTCTTTTTTTCTCCCTTTCCCAATGGAAATAACACAGGCAAGATTCTTGAGGATGCTCCTTATTTTAAAATGCTTTGGAGTCGGAGGAGGGATCTGACCTTAGGGACCTAATCCCTATGGAGATCCCAGAGGAGCAACGACAAAGGTGTGAATTCTGTATGGGAGATGTCAGGCATGTATCCACCACAGGCATTCGGGAAGAGAGACCCCAGGCCTCTGTGTCTTTGTTGTGAGAATGTTATATTGTTGCTGCTTTGAATGTAACAATATCTCTTCTGTGTCTCTTCCCCCTCCCCCCCGCCTTTTCCTTTTCAGAAGTGGTTCTCCTCCCCTTTTTCCACGTCTCTCTTCAGTGTGAGCGGCACCTCCCCAGAGATCTCAGAGCTAGAGATTGTTCAGAAGGAGAATCGGGAATCCCAGTTTCTCCTTCAAAAGGCCTTTCTCACCTCCAGCGCCCCCACAGAAACCAGCAGGAACTCACTCTCCAGCTGCTTCACCAACCAAGGCTACTTCTTTTTTCACCTCCCTGACTCCTATGATATTGAGCCCTGCCAGGTGTATTTCACCTACGAGCCCTTCACCCGGAAGGCCAGTGGCAGTGACGATGGTGATTCCTATGGAGCACTCTCCTCCCCAGATCTCTGCATGCTGGAAGATGACCTGCCACTGTTCTCCTCCAGATTTCTTCATTGCACCGAAGGGAACCAAGGTTTCCAAAACAGTTTGTTTGTGGGAGAGACACAGAGCACAACCAATGGGCTTGGAGCACTTCCTGAGGCTCTTTGGTCACCCAACTGCTCCTCCCCAGCTTTGGAACTGAAACAGGATGAGAAAGTGAATGGGAATGTCACCATTTTGCAGGTCTCTGAATTCCAACAGGAGCCTGGCACGATCCTCTCTGATCTCCCTGGGCTGCACGACAATGATAGCATTCAAACCACAGAAGAGGTTGGGGATGCAGACCCTCCAATCAGTCCCACTACTACTACTACTATGGCTAGTTCTCCATTTTCCCAGCCCATGACTCTGCAGCAAGGTCAAATGGATGATCTCCACAGGACTGCTTCCTTCAGCCAGGTCCCAAACGCTGGGGCCTACCTATCTTTGAGTGAGCTCCAAAGCCAATACAGCCATCGTTCCATCTAAGAGCTGCCTTCTGAATCCTGTGAGCTGCAGGCCTTCTCTGGAAGGAGGGACGGACAAACAGACAAACTTGCCTGTCTGAGAGAAAAAGAAGTTGAACATTAGTTTCCACGAACCCAATGGGACCTATCTTTTGACTAGCATGGAAAAAGACCCTTGTACTTTTCACTAGTGCATGAATTCTGAGTGCTTGGGTGGCCATCCAGGAGAGATTCAAATGCCGCCCAGCTGAGTAGCAGAGCGCCCACAGTGCCTAGAGCCAGCAGCATGTGTTTCCATTGGTGGTACACATCTGCACATGCCTCAGTGTGCATAATGAAATGTATTCTGCATGTGGATGGAAAAAATTAGCGGGAACATTGGTCGTGAGTTCGAAGGGGCTTGCAAGATTATTACATGGGGGAATCACAAACTGCACTTCACCTTTGGCATTTATAATAGTTCTTATTATTAAAAAAGCGTTTTTAATTTATAAGGGGAGGTTAAACTCAGAGGCTTGCTGTGGGAGGAGTCACCAGTACAACAGTTTGAGAACCACTGTCCTATTGCAAGGGAGTGGGAGCTTTAGCAGCACGTGGAAAAAGCATGACCCAAATCTATAACCTGAAGGGAAAGTAAAGGTCAGTTTTGAATGGGGTGTGTATGAATGGATGGAGGGATGAGAATTTAGAAAAAGGGATGCTCAGGAAGAGGGATGACTGCATGGATGGGTTGTGTGGCACAGATAGCATTTCCCTGGATAAGCTGACAGCTTGGTAGATAGCGTGCCTGGGTGGACACCATGGAAGGAGAACTAGATACATAAACTAGTAGACCAACGAATAGAGATGAAATTGAGGTAGCCAGAAAGGGGCATCACAACTGTGAAAGTACATAGAGCAAAGGAGAAAGAGAAATTGGATTGTTCTGCAACACAGGGTGAAGATAGTATCAAACTCTCAGGCCAAACTTTCCATCCCTCATGTACCAACTTACAGGGCATGCAAGCATCTACAGGGGAATAGAAATACTTGAGAAGGTGAGTGGCAAGCTACTAGTGAATGCTGGGTACTGCTGGGGATAGGGGTGGTGGAAGGGGTTAAGGGTGGTCCTTATTGATTGTCCCAGGGTTTAGTTCATTTCCTGCACCCTTCCCACTCCACTTTGTATGAAGTGAATGTTTTAATCAGCTTGGTCCTAATCAGATATCTGAGTCTGGGCTTGGGTCTTCAAAGACAATTAAAAGCCAGAAATGAGTCAACTCATGCAAGGGATGTGATAAAAAAAATTCTTATTATCAGCAAAAAAACACTGGGGAAAATTCCCCCAAATAGTGGGGCATGAGGAAGCAAGAGAGATGCTAGCAATAAAACAGAGTACAACATTTCCCATTCTTGCTGCAATCTTTTCATGAAATCAAAAGCCTCTCTGCCCTGCAGACCAAAACTCTTTCCTTTAACTCTGATAAGACGATTGCAGAGGAATCCATCCCACATCCTTCATGAAGTAGAAATCGTCTACTTGGTCATCCCCATTCCTTCCATTGCTTGAGAGGAACAGTTGCCCAGTTAGCAGCTAGGGCAGATAAATCACCTCCATAAATGACTACAGATCGTTACCTTTGCCTAAAACCAAAATTCAGTCCATTTGTTTGGCTAAAAAACAGTTTGGATAGCATTTTGCACTGTCTCCATATTTACGGATTGGAGGCAGAAGTGCTGAAATAATGTAGGGAAGCTGGGGGTAGAAGGAAAGCTGTTCAGCTTGGTTCCATGGTGTCCATCTGTCAACCGTCTGAGATTCACCCCAAGTTAGTTCAATGCTTCCCTTTTCCACGTGAGTGTTAAGTCTCCTCCTTTGTCCTGGGACTCATGTTCCCGCACCAAACTTACTCACACAGTTTTCATTCTCTTGAGTTCGCAAATGGAATACTGAGCTGGTCAGATAAATGAGAGTCCATTGTGTTTGATTTTGTCATGACAGTGCTGCTGATACTGCAATAGAATGGAGCCTGGCCTAGTTAGCATTGCGAATGTTGCGGGGAGCCAGCCCTTTCCTGTGTCACTTTCTCCAAGCCACTGTGCATGTTTCAGGATGCTGGTCATCCTACCATCTCAGAGACATGGGGGATAAAGAAGGGACAAATGCTTCCCAGCTGAGTGAGGAGAAGGCCTCCCACTGTATGTACTGTGCCATGGGAAGTTCGCAAGATCACCAGAAAGAGTAAGCACCGCCGGGCTGGATGCTAGCTTAAACGGCCAATGATCCCATAGCAGTTCCTCTGTTCCTATATATTTCTTCATAAGCTTCTTAATCATTCTTGCTGCTAAAATGAATTTTTAAAACTGCCTTTTTTGTCAATAAAATACCAATCAAGAGCCCGTTTTTCAAAATAGCATGGTTTTCATTGCCATTTGTCATGGGAACTTGTGTATTAACAAATGCTAGTGCTTGGATGGAAGAGAGTTCTTGATCACAGGTCAGAGATTAGGAAGAGGGCATGAGAGGGTTAGCTCTCAGTCACAGAGTCTGCTGCCTAGACAATGGGTGCATGGGACAGAAAGGGGTTTTGCCTTTAGCCAAGGACTGTTGGGCATTGGTAGATTGGGGTCGGGGAGCAGAAGGGGGTGATTTAGGGGACTGCGCTTCACTCATGGATAGCTGGTCCAAAGCTAGTATCCTGTGGTCTGTAATCCTTCAGTCCCATTTCAGTTGCTGGGTTTAATGTGTGAGTGGCTGGGTGGTGGTGGTGGATTTTCAAGAGGTCAGACTAGTTGTGGTCCCTTCTGGCTGCCCTGTGACTATTAAAAGAATGGCAAGACTCCCATTGACTTCAATGGGCTTTGAATTAGACCTTTGGACAGCAAATTTAAGGATCAGATAGTGATGAACTCTCAGAGACAATCAGGTATTGGAGTTCAGGGTTCAGGGATTCGGCATCAGGAGAAGGCATCAGAAGGAATAGTTTTCAGTCAGAGACAGCTGTGTAATTTGATAGCAGCTTCAGGGGAAGGGGAAGATATTTCAGGGCAATTAACCCTCAGTCACAGACAGTGACAGGGAGGGTGGAAATAATGTAAGATGAAGTTTAGAACCTAGTCACTTCGATTCACTCCAGTTTGACTCAGAAAGTATCACTGCCAGCAAAACTGCTGCAGGCCACCAAGAATCACTTGGTCAACTAAGTATTTTCCCATTTCTGAAAATGCTGACAACTTTCAAGCATGTAAGCTGCCGGAGGTGAGACAGCAGCCACTCTGGGGTGTGAATGTGTGACGTGCTGTGGCAGGAAGTGCTCTGTGTAAGATCTGATGATAACTGGACCTTTATTCCAGGAAGCCAGGTCATGTGGTCTGAAGTTGCTGCAGATGTGTGATTAGCTGAGCTGTGGAACAAAAATGGCATTGCCAGTTACTTCACGACCCTTCTCTGCTGAGACATGAAGACTTCTTGGAAGTGCCATGACGGTCTCAGGGTCCCAGACGGATCAAAATGTAGCCTACACAAAGCCACAAAAATTGCAACAGGGTGGTGTCCATCAACTCTAGTTTCCTTATCAGATTCAACTCCAGCACCAGTGAAAAGTGCCGGGACAGCCGCACTGGAGAAAGAGTCCTCTATCTTAAGCAGAAGTATAACACAGTTAGCAGTAATGCAGGTTTACACACATGCTACCCTGACATCCCTACCAATGTACCTTATTTCTGACCTAAAGAGAGCTGCACAACAGCCAGTGCGTGTGCACACACACACTCCTTCCCTCCCACCCCCCAGCCCACAGGAAAGTGAAAATTCAGGCCAAATTCAGCCTTGATGGCACCACTGCTTTGACGTCAGATTTGCTTTAGAGTCTGTTTTCTTGGTTTATTCAGAGATACCACAGTGATAAATGTGGTACTCAGATTGTTTAGATTAGATTCGTGTCTACAGATACAGCACCGCTGCAGTGCCACTGCCCTGATGCTAGGGTGCCGCTGTCACATACCTGGTGAAGATCCTCTATCCTGATGGGACAGAACTCTCCTTTTGGCATAACAAAACCACCTCCCGGCATAACGCTGTCCACACTGGTGCTTATGTTGGTGAAATCTGTGTCACTTGGGAGGTGGCTTACTCACACCCCTTGCAGAACAAAGAGTATGTCTACACTAGGCAGTAGATCGATGCTGCCATGGTCAATCTTCTGGGATTCTAGTATAGACCCGTAGCTAGATCTAACTCAAAGAGCGCCTCCATCAGCACCAGGAGTCCTGTGTCTCATGGAGGAGTAAGGGAAGCTGATGGGAACATTTGCTCCCATCGGCCTTCTGCTGTGTGGACAGCACGGAAACGTGATATCAGATACGTAAACTCCAGCTACATAATTTATGTAGCTGGAGTTGCATATTTTATTTCAACCTTCCAGTATAGTGTAGACCAGGTCAAATTCTGCCAATATAAGCTACAGTGTAGACATAGCCTGGATTCAGTACTTGGCCTCTCTATGAAGACTATCCACAAAGGTGTGGCAATTGTGTTCTAGAAGGGAGGATGGATGATCTTGTAATTTAAAAGCTTCAGAGGGGTAGCTGAGTTAGTCTGTAACAGGAAAAACTTTAAAAACAACAAATAGTCTGGTAGCACTTTAAAGACTAACAAAACATGTAGATGGTATCATGAGCTTTCGTGGGCACAGCTCACTTCTTCAGATGACCAGAGTGTTAGATGTCCAGAACCAAAATAAATAAGGGAGAAAGTGTGTGTGTGGGGGGGGGGGGAGGGGACAGAAAGAGGCAGAGGGTAGATAAGTATCAAAGAGAAAACCGAGTATGTATGTAACTGGAAAAACTGGAAAACAACAGATAGTTTCCTGACCTGGGGGTCAGGTCATGTGAGGGACACCGACAAAGCTTTGCATAGTTATTACCAGTGCTAATGGTTTGGATAGTGCTAGCCCCTGCCACCTACATAAACCTATAAGGAATATTTTAATCTCCCTGGACATTCAGTATTGGGTTTAAAAGTAGCATCCTTCTACAAAAACACTTCAAAACTCGATTATATTACAAAGGGAAACAGCTGAGCTGCAATTCATTTGCAAATTCAATACAATCCAGTTAGGTCTGAATAAAGATCTCAGTTGGTTAACACATTACAAAGGCAACTTCCCCACTCTTGATATTCACATCTCCCCTTCAGTGAAAGAGACACATCCACCCTGACTTGATTAGCCTCATTATCACTTGATAAGTAATTCCTTTCTTTTGTGGTACTTTCAACAAAATTTTACTGCCTCTGTCATTCCCACTCCAATTCATCTGATGAAATAGCCTTTTACCCATGCAAGTGTATGCCCTAATAAATCTGTTAGTCTCCAAGGGTACATCTGCACTGCGGGCTAAAGTAGAGTTAAGATATGCAACATCAGCTTCATTAATTGTGTAGCTGAAGTCGAAGTACCTTAACTCAGCTTTTGGCGCTGTCTACACAGCAGGAGGTTGAAGGAAGAACACTCTTCCTTTGACTTCCTTTACTCCTTGTGAAATGAGGGTTACAGAAGTTGGAGTAAGACGCCCGTTATTTTGAAATTATTTTGAAATAAGGGGCTTGCTGTGTAGACGTGCACTCTGTTACTTTGAAATAATGTGAGTTATTTTGAAATAAACATGAGGTGTAGACATAGCCTTGAGTGCCACAGGACTCCTCGTTGTTTTTGCAGCTACAGACTAACATGGCTGCCTCTCTGAGACTTTGTTTTTTGTCCCTCCTTTGTCCAGCCCACTGCCCCAGCAAGAGACTCCTCTCCCTCACCACCTCGGAACACTTGGTACCATTTTGCCTTTATTGCCACTGGGACCAATGGAGGTAACTAAGATAGAAAGCAGTTGCTGTGCAACTTGTTGCCCCCCTAGGGGAATCTGTCATCCATCTGCACTTGCCTTCCATGTTAGGCTTCCCAAGGGACAGGAGGATTGTTACCCTGGCTGTTTACAGCATCATCTCTTCACTGCCTGTAGATCCAGTCTGTTAGCAAACCTCCCTTCACTTGGAGTCAGCCTCCATTAGAGAAAGCTGTGGCTTGCCTGGGCATGCTCAGCCCTCTGTAGGGCTGGACAGGGCAAAGACCAAAACAGAGGGACATGGCCTCAGCTTATTGATTGCCAGAGAGGCCTTGGGCTTGAGTAAACACGTCTCTACCAATGTGTGCGTGCCCAGCCACATGCAGAGCTGCAGGTTTCAAAGGTAGGTCTGTAGCTCTGGGGAAACCCCAGTGCCTAGAATTGATCTGCTAGCAAATTGAGGCTCTTTTTGATCAGTTTGTGGTTCTTTGTGCGGCTGTTGTTTTGGAGGACTCCTTTGAAGGTGGAGTAGAGGCCCTCACTCCTTCCTCCTGCCCCCCTCCTGGGGGGGGGGGGAGATACCCACTGGAAAACATTAGCCAAAAGGAGACCACAGCGAAGCAGAAGAGCAAGGGTTGGTGTATTTGGATCTCTGCTGCATGTGAGAGGACTGTAGGAGACAGGAAGTGGAGGTGTTAATGGATTCATTGTTGTCTCTGTGCCAGCTCTTGTTAAGTTAAATGTTTTCCATTGAATTGCTTTTTTTTCTTAAACACTCTTTACATGTGTCTGTACTGAGGGGCAAAGTTGTGGATTGGGAGGAGTTGGTATCGGAGTGAGTAGGGAATGCTGGCTGCCCTTTGTTGTTCTCACATGGTCTCACACACACACACACACACACACACACACACACACACACACACACACACACACACACGTTAATACAAACTTCCATGTGTGCTTATTCATGTGCCTTCATATGCTTCAGCCCCCTAGGGACCTCCTCTAACATGCACCCCTCATCCCTGCACCATAACACAGACCGGCACAGGCCCATGCAATGCACATAACTCACTAACCCATGCATGCGTGTCCTCCGGGCAGACAGAGCACCATGGAAATAGGCTTTGGAACACGTTAACACACACTCAGGCGCTCTCTAACCCCCCTGCACACTCCCACACATTCACATTCATGAATGCTCATACCTCACTCATTAGTGAAGGAAATATGCAAATCCTTTGGCCTCTGCTAGAATGTTAAAAGGTTATGGGTGATAGGATTTTAACAGGGCCTAATAAGGGGCTGTAGAGGGAAAGTGGCCCAGGAGCATCCAGTCTTGGCAGGTTATGGTACTTCTTAGCAGAGAATCATAGAAGGGGAGTAGGCAGGAATAAGTCGGACAATCGGGTGTTGTGAGAGGAGCAGTAAAGATGGCCATGTGGCAGGTAGAGAACTGAATTACTTTGCGGGGTGCTAATATACACCAGAGGGAAGTGGGGTGAGGTGGGGTAGCCACAAGGTACCTTACAGTACCTTACAGACAACCTGGTGCTGGCCACTGTCAGCAGACAGGATACTGGGCTAGATGGACCTTTGGTCTGACCCAGTACGGCCATTCTTATGTTCTTATGTACAGTAGGGTATGCAGCATTTGACAGCTATTGCCCTGCATATTCCTGGAGCTCAGTGGTCTGCATCAGTGATTGCATTCAGTGACCTTTGGGGAGGAGACATGGGCACGCTGGGGAACGCACTGAAAAGTTAGGATGTACAGACAGTAGAGGCACAGAGCTAGCAGGAGGGTGGTTAGGGCATGATCCTAAAGGTCTCACTCTGCTTCTGCCTAAGTAAATGACTGAATAAACTCCCATAGGATTTCAACAGAGTTTTGTGTGTGAAAGCAATGAGCAAGGTCCTTGGGATCTGGCATGGATAATAAGGAGAGGTACAGATAAGAAGAGAAGCATATGGATGGCAAAGGGTACACAGGGAGGGAGTGAGGGATGTACAGAGAATCCAGCCTGATGCCTGGTCTGCTGCTGGACTAGATGCCCATGATGGAGGCTGAGGAGCAACAGGAAGATGCAAACACCCCATCTGAGGATGAAACCAAGAGAAAAGCTCGTGACTGCCTGCGCTGTGCACCCCTCTGGATGGTCCTTGTTTTGTTGGCTGGAGCTGGAGCGCTGAGCTGGTATTTCCTAGGTAACAATTATAAGGCATTTTGTTCTTTATGCTGACGCTGACCTGGCCTAGCAAGGAGGAAGCCAATGTAGATGCTAGCTAAGTTCCCTTCCCCAAAGAGCCCTCTGTTCTCCACGTCTGTGGTTAATCTGTCTGTCTTTTGTTGTCAGACTACAGACCACGGCACTTGGAATCAACCGTTCTGCAGTTCTACTCAGGCAGCCTTCGGATTCTCAATTATCAGTACTCCCTGGATCTTGGACGGCCAGAATCCAGAGCCTTCTGGACTGAGTCAGCAAAGCTACAAAAGATGGTGAGGGTGGTTTCATATGTGGGGTCAGGACTGAGGCAGTTCTGTGGGTGGGGGAATGGGTCCTTCTGCAAATGGAAGATGAGGTGGATTATACTTCAAGCATAGAGGGATGGAGCACTGGGTGGCTTGCAAGGGAAGTCTGCTGTTGTATTGTTGCTGGGTAGTTATCAGATAGCATTCTTGTTACAGCTAAGAGAACTCATTCGTGTCACGGACCTGGACCCATATTACAATTCCAGCACAGTTTATGCCTTTGGGTAAGTGTTATGTCCACATTCATTCTTTTCAGAACTCTGTCTCCCCTCTCCTATGTGAAAGTTACACCTAGGTTGTGATCTTGCTCAGCAGCCATCTGTCTTGCTGACAAGAACTGCTGCAACCTCCATTCTTACTCCACGGGGGCTTTGGATAAGGGCTGATCAAAAATGGAATTTCCATCCCACAGGAAATCCTGAGAATTCAACATTTATTTTCAGCCCAAACCGAGATGAAAAGTCAAAATATTGAAAAGTCCAGAAAAAAAATGAAATAGGTATTATTAAAGGGTTTACTTTTGGACATTTTCTACTGAAACAATGTTCTGGCATTCTTGGATTGAAATGTTTTATCTTGTACTATCCACATAAAATGAAACACCACAGAGAAAGACCATGTGCATCCTGGGAAATGTAGTCCTGCAAGGGACAAGGCCCATAAAGGAGAACTGAAGTAGGAAGGATCTAGAACTACAACTGCCACAGAGCTCCAAAGTGGCTCAGGCAGATGCAGAGATTAAAGTCAACCTCCTCCCAATATTCTATTTTGATTTCCCCAATGGTAAATTACATCAGCACTGATTTTTGCCCACAGAACATTTCTTTTTCAACAAGCCCCCTTTTTCCAGCAAGAAGTTGCTCTCCAGATCGGTCCATTTTCTCTGTCCTTCAGCTGACAAATTATGGTGGCTGTGGTTGCCTGCCATTCATCAGTGGTCTCTACACAGGGTTAAAGGCTCCTTCTGATCAACTGAACAGAGTCTAGCATTAATCACTTTTCATTACTGGAAGTTGGAACATGGAGCCTTAAAGACAGAGGTGAAAGCAAGCAGATGCGCCCTGGTGCGCAGCTCCGGCAAGAGCTGGCTGAGCTGCAGCAAAAGCCAGCAGGGAGCTATTTAAAGAGCTGGCAGGGACGCAGGTTGCAATAGGACAGTACCTGTAAGAAATTTTAAGTTACTTTCACTGCTGCTGAAAGGTCAACATTTTCAATCTGGGTCAGCAGTGACCACAGGTAATTTCTACCTGAAGAACATTCAAGTGGGTTATAAAAAAAAAAGCTTAATGATCTCAGGCTAGTTTCTAGAAGGGCAGGTTCCAGATAACTAAAACCACCATGACCAGTGGCACAAGACGGCTCTCTCAGCAGAATGACCAGCTATTGAATGGATGATGGACACACTGGCTGTTCTGTTCCACTAAAGTGGATCACTCTAGGTCAGAGCTGAGGCACATTGGTGGGGCAGTATGTTTTGGGATTCTTGCACTACGTGTCTGATCTGTGGCCAAAGAGAGGAGTGCCTCTGTCTCCGAGGTGTCAGTGAGGTGACTCTCACCTGCACTGAACTCACTTGAAATGAAAAGGATGAAAGGAAATTAATGTGCTGTCTTCCTGCTAGGGAAGGGTCCCTTACCTTCTTCTTCTGGTTCGCTCTTCAAGTCCCGGAGAGTCAACATAAGGAGATGACAGCTGAGCGGGTGAACATGATTCTCTGCAGAGAACTTCTCACCAGTACCAACAGTACTGGCAGATCCTATCAGACAGAGTACCAGGTTGACCCAGACTCTCTGATTCTGCTGGGTAAGTATCAGCCACCCAGGTGTGACCCAAACTTTCAGGATCAGGGGCTGAGACCTACAAATTGCTACAGGCAGTCTGGGGGCACATCTATACTTAACACAAGATCGATGCTCTGGAGGTTGATCTTCTAGAGTTCGATTCATTGGGTCTAGTATAGACCCGATCCATTGGGTCTGAGGGCAGCTCCTGCCAGTGTCTGGTACTCCTCCTTTTGTGAGGAGTAAGGGAAGCCGATGGGAGTGTTTGCTTTTGTTGGTCTCCCGCAGTGTGAACGCCACCACGGCTCAGCTTAAGGCTCATTTTGCATAGCTGGAGTTGCGTACCTTAAGCCAGCCTTCCAGGTCCAGTGTAGACCTGGCCTGAGAGGACAGGCCGAATGGCATTACTGAAGGGGAAGGAGGAGAGGAGTGAGTTAAAGACAGGTAGAGAGAGAGGAAGGGGGATGAGAGAAGAAGAGAGGAATGGTAAAGTGGATACTAGAGAGAGAGGCAGGAGACGGGACAGGGGGATTACAAAGTGTTTCCTCTTTGTACAGGACACTTTCCAGGAAGTTTGGTTATTCCCCTGAAGAATTATAGACTCGTGGAGTAAGAGTTGATAGTGACTGACTAGGAACCATCTCATCCTTTCCTCTGCGTCCTCCTTCAGCTTTGGCAAATACAATTGTTCCCCACATTATATGCTTTGTTGCTTTACTCGGTTCATTTTAAAATGTCCCAAGTAACTGGGACATCCCCTGGGAGACTATCCCACTCTCTGATAGACTTGAGAACAGAATGCAATATATTTAAATTACAGTTGTTTCCTATTTCATGATGCTTGTAATATTTCTGTCATTTCAATTCCCTGGATTGACTTCAAGATTTTTTTCCAGTACACAAAACAGATCATGGCCTGCTAGTGTTGCCAGTTTTGGTTGGCTATATGCCTGGAGATTTAATCAGATGACAATCTTTAAATCCCAGAGACTCCAGATCAGTCCTGTGAGGGCTGGCAACACTACAGCCTATTGGAGTGTCCTGAGATTGAGGTCCCCAGAACTTCAGGTCTTTTATAGGCCTTCATCCAAAGTCCATTACATCATTGGAAAAAAATACCATTGATGGCACCAAGATTTGGATCAAGCCCATATTGTGATTGTTCCCTCCTTGCTCTGTGATGTGAGGCCTCTGTGTATAGCGCCCAAAGGATCTGTATGTATTTGATTTTTTTTAAAATTCTGCCCTAAAAAATTCGTCTCTAATTTGCTATCATTGCTGTTCCTGGGGACTCCTTCACTATTGCCAATTTCAAAGTTTCTCATTAAAAACATGTTTCTAATAATTTCCCTCTAAATACATTATCTTGCATTTTTCCCAGATAAATCTAATTTCAGTATGTCCCTACCTTATTTCTAACTTCACAGAGTTCTTTTCTCTGTTCTCATAACTGTTTTTTTAAAATTTAGTATTCATGAATGCCATTAAAATATTTTGTACGCCTTCTTCTGGGTCATTAATGAAGATATTAAATAAGACCAAACCTAACAGCCCACTGAACACATCTCTCAGTTTAATAAATTGCCATTTATAATTATCCTTTATATGTAGCGTATCAGTGTCTGGTGTTTTGTATGTGACAGTGCTTACATTTAAGTCAATTTAAATTAAGATTTCATTAAATACAGGCCTAACGATTCACTAAAAATCAAACTACATTGCATCTTCTGCTTTCCCTTTTTCCACTAATTTAGTAATTCTATAAAAAAGCAATCAAATTTGTCAGTACCATTATCTTTCCAGTTTTCTCCTCTCATTCCCTTCACATTTGTTCATTATTTTATCAGTGTCTAAAGTTAGATTTGCTAAATTCTAATTGCCATAGTCATATTGTGGTTTCCCTGTTACCCATGACATTTCAAAACTAAGTATCTGTTGTTGAATAAGATTTGATAGTTTGGGAAGAAGTGTGTCTAGCGCTTAGAGCAGGGGCAAAAATCAGAACCCCAGAATTCTCTCCATGGGGTATACACTGCTTTAAAAGCAAATCACTAAATCTATGTCTTTGTTTACTCATCTCTAAAATGGAAATAAAAGTTAGTTAACAATTCCTTTACACTTTCCAGTCTCAGAACTTGTTGAGGCTTGAGTAACTGACAGCAGTAATGTGTTTTAAAATCTTCATCCAAATGCTCCTATGTGAAAACTCTTACTAAATTTGTTAGCAGGCATCTTATGATAAAGAGAGTCAATTTTATCAACCCACTGTTTTGTACATGGCCCGCTCATCCAAGTTTCCCCCCACTTTTTTACTAATAGATATTTGTAATCTTGCAAACTGTCTCCAGCCACAGGATTTCAGCCCCTTTTTCTTTAGGGAACTCAGTTTTATTTCCCCACAATAAACACAGGTTTGAAGTATCAATCATATCCCTTCCCCAGCTCTAAGTCTTCTGTAGGAGCCTATCTATTATCTATAAGATTACCCTCAGCAGGCCATCTGCCTAGGAACTGTACATAATCTGGTCTCTTTTCCCTGCCCTCACAACTCCTGAAACTGCAATCTTTCCACCCCCCCAGCAACCCTCCACTCAACAGAGCTCTTGCTGCTGGCCTATATGAGGACCAGGTGATTTACAAGCTATCAGCTGATTGCTGCCTCTCAGCATCAGATGGAAGAAAGCTGATCAGTCACAGGTGGATCCAACTCCTCTAAACAGGCCAACTACCCTATGACACTATTTTTAAACAGGGTTGTGGATTGTCTTCTCTTTATATTCCTTTGTAAAGGCACCTATTGTATAGCAGGTCAATATTCCAGCTATTGGGCATCTCTCAGTGGACAGGGGGAGGGCTTTGTTCTCTCTCCACCCCTGTCTCTTGGAGACTACAAGAAACTCCCACTGTCTTCAGTGGAATTATTCCAACAGGAAGAAGAGGGCCCCAGATTTCTTAATTCCCCATAACTGGTCTTCTTGTTAAAGATTCCCTTTGGGCTGCAGTATTCTGTTACCCTAGTGTTCACGGTGCCAGACTCACATGCCTTGTGATCACTTGTATCAGTCCTCCCTATTGTTCTCACATTTTCAGTTGGTTTCTTTCCATTCATAACCCTCTTTGATGGCAGACACAGGGCCCATTCAAGTCAATGGAAAGAATCCCATTGCTTTCAAGGGCCTTTGGTTCAGGCCCTGATTGAGAAGCACCTAATCCCCTTTGGGATTTGGCTTCTTCTACCCCCACCTGCCAGGACATCCTTAGAATATGCAGCTACAGGGGGCACCCAAAAATTTGGGGCACCCCTGGATCTTATGTCCACCCATGCCTCTTCTGACTTCTGTTCTGTAGCTGTGCTTCCTCTGGAGAGGAGCTAGTTAATTTAAAAGCAAAAAAGCCTGCCCGACCTAGGGCACAATATTGAACCTGTGAAAGAGCCATTTATGTGGTAATGAAGCCTCTTAACAGGCATTTGCCAACCCCAAACATATATTGTCAGTTTCTGAATTTACTGTGTTAGTCAACAGGACCTTAGTTTAAAATTTGCATTAAAAATATTTCATTAGTGGGTTGCTGAAGATTATCAAGTCACATCTCTAAAAAATCGCCCCCCCTCCAGCTGCCATTGGGCTTATGGGCACCAGTTTAATAGGTCTGCGTAGGGCCCCATACAGCCTAAGGTCAGCCCTGTCCACTGCCCTGTTCACCACAAGGGATGTTCTTTCCTTCTAGAGCAAGAGAGAAGGAAAGTGGGTGGAGACACAGGAAGGGAGTCAGGGTAGAGCCTGGGAGGTGTGAGAAGCAAAACAGTTCCCCAGGCTACTAGTGCTTGACGGTGAGCATGGGTAAGAGGGGAAGGGCCTAAGGTTCTCTGAAGTATAGCTAAGGAATGGTAGCCTAGGTTAACAACTTACTTGTGTAAGAAGCAGAGAATATGCCTGGGAGAATACCAGATGATGGGCAAGCAAATGAGGTGAGAGACCCATGGCAGTCTGGGGCTAAGAGGGACAGAGCCCATGGTAGATTGGACAAGGACAGGAGATAAAGATGACGAAGGTAGATCTTGATAACAGCATAGTAAGGAACAAAGGCACCCCACGAAGCACTCGATGGGTGTCAGGAGGAGGCTGTTAAGCACAGAAGGGAGAGGGGTACACCCCACAGCTTAGATTTTGGGTACTACAGAGGCTTATGTTTTTGTCTCTTTTGTATATTTCCTTTCTAACAGAATCCAGTGTGAAAGACATAGTAGTGCTGAAATCGACTCTGGGTAGGATACACTCTCCCTTTCTTTTTGAGTTCATTTTGTTTGGGAGTAGGGAATCTGCTGAGGGGCCAGAATTACAGTTTCCTGCCCTGAGATGTGAGAGTCAGGAAAATGAAGGCAAGAAAATTGTATCCAGAAAGCACAGATGCCGCACACAAAGAACAACATTTTCAAAAGCACCACTGTGACTGAGCAGACTAAGTCCCATTGACTTCCAGATCCTCAGCAGGGTTAAGTTTGGATTTCAGTGGAAGTTAGGCACTGAGATATCTTTGAGGAACGGGGCCCAAGTCACACAGGTGTAACAAAAGCTCTAGCTCAGTGGTTCCCAAACTTTTCAGCATCACGCCCCCCTTTCTGATTTTTGAAAAACCCGCACACACCCCCAAAAAAAACCTTGTTGAGCAAAAAAAAAAAAAAAAAAAAGGAACTGAGCAGGGCAGCAAAACTTGATGGGGGGGGGCTGGGTTGCCTCACGCCCCCCCTGGAATTTCTTCACGCCTCCCAGTTTGGGAACCCATGCTCTAGCTAATAGCTTTACATGTGCGCTCAGGTGCTGCATGTGCATGTGTGTATGATGTGTGCATTTGGAAACGCACCCTTCTCTTCACTTACACACCCCATTTCAGAGCTGCCACCCCAAGGAGAGCTAGTAGTGTCAGTAGGAGAACAGGCCACATGGACTGTAAATGGAATTCACAGTAAGTGGAGGATGGGGCCAGGAACAAGGAAAATGGGGCAAACAGAAAAGAAAAAGGAGAGTGAGAATCTGCCTAGAAGAAGACAATAATAAGCACGTGGTTAGCTAGTGAGAGGGGACTGGTGTCACAGGGAGGAACTAGGGGGAAATGTGAAAATAAACTGGGACCACTGGGAGAAACTGGGCTAACACAGAGCCTAACTCTGTAATAGGGGCTTGTATTGTTAGACTACAGGAGATCTTGTTGCTAAATCCTGTCCCCACACAAGCTTGTTTGTCTCATGGATTCAGGTTGCTACAGGTACAGCCTCATCAGGGAGGAGGAAGTCCTCAGGCTGAAGGGCCCTGACTACTTGGCCTCCAGTTGTCTTTGGCACCTCCGTGGTCCCAAAGGCCACATGATCAAGCTACGGCTGGAGTGGACCCTCCCAGAATGCAGGGACCGGCTGGCTATGTATGATGCAGCTGGGCCATTGGAGAACCATCTTATCACCTCGTAGGTTGCTTTCATATGATAGCGATATCAGATACAGTGAGTGCTAGGAGGAAGGCCAATCAGCTGTTGCTACTTACAAAACTGCAATAGTCCAAGGGTTTGGATGATTTAGAACAGCAACTGGGCAGGGACAGGGGAGCAAAGGCTTGTGCTTCAGAGACCAAGGAGCTCCATGAGAACATCACTTGGTATGGGAGTCCTCCTCAGGGCAGCCCAGATCTTAGGGTCAGGAACCTTATAAGAGGATCCTTGGACTGATCCTTAGCAAGTGTAAATCAGTACAGTTGCACTGTCTTCAGTGCAACTCTGCTGATTTTACACCAACTGAAGATCTGGTTCTCAGATTCTCTAGGTCTAGTACATATTAAGGTGAGCAGGAGAACAGGGGATACAGGAAGGGTCTAAAATTACTCTGACTAGTAGATGAGGGGGACTCCTTGGTCTCAGAGTCCTCATGAAGACAGCCTGGCTTGAGACAAGAAGAATGTTCTAACAGGGGGGGAGGGAGATGCTTCCTCATCCTGATCTGAGCCCTTTTCTCCATGCTATACCTTGATTTAGTTTATGAGAATGAGAGCAACAAAGGTATTTAAGCTCCTAATTTCCATCGATTTTGATGAAAGTTAGGAGCCTAAACACCTTTGAAGATCTGGGCCTTAGCACCTAGCAACATACTGGAGTTAAAACAATGAGGAGTCCTGCAACACCTTAAAGACTAGCACGTTTATTTGGGCACAAGCTTTCTTCAGCTGGAACCCACTTTGTCAGATGCAGGAGGGTCGACAGACTTGTCAAGCCCCAGGACCAAGTGGGGAGGAGCCCATTTCCATGGTCCTGGAAGGGGCAGGACTGGTTACTTCCCCTCCCCCTGCCAGCCATTCACCCCACCTGGAACATGCTGCTTGGGGCTTGGGCAGCAATTCAGAGGGTCTGGGAGCAGCTGCCCCCTTTGCTTCCCCCTGTTATCTGAATAACGTTATCCCCTCTTTCCCCTCTCTTTACCATCACTTCACTCTCCTGGTTTCCATCCCCCTTCGCATTTCCTGCTGTCACTTTCCACTTAGATTCTATGGCTGCAGCCGTCAGGAGCCCATGGTGGAAGTCCTTTCTTCGGGCCCCATCATGTCCGTGGTATGGAAGAAAGCGATGTACAGCTACTACGACCCTTTCATCCTCACTGCCCAGGCTGTGCCCTCTGAAGGTGAGGAAGGCTGGAGAAGGAAGGAGCTCAGACAGCTGACACAGTTCAGATCCCTTGACAGCTAGCCACACACGTACACTACAGGGCACTTTTCAACTACAATCACAAGATGCTCTCCCCTAAGCTGGAACATGGCAGCTGTTTGACAGCACACAAGAGCACTATGCCGGGGCTTGGGATAGGAATTCATTAAAGATTGTGAGGCACTTGGATACTCCAGTGATGGCAGCCAAGAAAGGAGGGGGATAGACAGAAGTGAGGAACCCTGCATTCAGCTAAAGCAACAGGGCAATTTAGGTCAGCAGAATAGACTCCTGTTGGCAATTGGCAGCCTTATTAGCAGCCTTATTTTGCATAAAGTGTCGAGGGATCTTTAATCACCATGAGCAGGGTCAGGGCTTGGCTTGTCCAAGTCAGTAGGCAGGAGGCAACACTCACACATCTCAGTAACCCCTCATGCCAGGCTGGAGCAATGGCACTGGGTCCGAGGGAAGAGCACCACCTGGTAGAGCAGCAAGACGGCTTCCTTCAGTGCTGTCGACACTTCTCTGACCGTCTCCCAAGCTAGCACAAGCCAGGCCTGGCCCCAGCTTAGCTCACGACAGCTCAGCCTGTGTAGCCCTTCCCATGTCGGGCTTTCCTATTTTCCAGCCACTTACCCATTTGTGTGCTGTACCCACTGCCCTTTTCTCTAGCTCTCGTCTCTTGGTATCTCCTGCACTACGGTCCTTCACCTGGCAGTCCCCAGCACTTTCCGACATGTACTCCCTGAGGGAAGGTGGCATAGCAGAGAAGAGAGGCGAGCAGGCCTCCACACCTGCCGTTGATTTCCCCTCCTGCCTGCCAAGGAGCTGCCCAGAGTGGGAATGTCTCTGGGGCTCCGAGCAAATGCAGCTGGGAAAATACAATATGGGTCCCACAAAGAACAGGTCAGATGATGCGCACAGCAAACAGCTTCCTGTGTGTCTAGTGAACGCCTGGCCCACACCTCCCCGCATTGTTCTCTCGGGGTGGGGCTCATCTCTCTTTTCAGCCGCAGGTGAGGGTCCCGTTTGCCCAGACCGATGTCCAGCTGACAGGGGGCGGGGTCTGTGTTTTCAGACTGCCAGGTGAATGTAACACTGCAGGGAGGCCTGGACCTGCAGGGGAAGATCAGCACGCCACACTACCCAAGCTACTACTCGCCCAACACACAGTGCACCTGGCACATGATGGTGAGTCCCTCTTGCTTCCCCTCTTTCCCCAGCCAAACCTTGTCACAGCAGTGGCTGTGGACACAGCTCCAGGGCACCGTTTCCCCTCACCACTGCTCTGTGGCAATTCCCTCTGCAGTCAGACTGGCATGACATGGGGGGGAGGGGTCTCAAACAGACATTCATGAGATCACAGCCACCAAGCTCTTCCTGTAATGTTAAATGGGGTGGGGGCATCTCTCTAGGTCCCCACCTATAGGGGAGGAAGGTTTGGGATGAGAGGATTCCAGCAAGGAAAAGATTGGGACACATTGCCCTGCAGTGCTTCCAGTTCTGGCTTTGGTTCCTTGTGACCTGACTCCTGTGGCTTTCAGCCTAGATCTCCACCCTGCACTTGTGACTATCAGATAAAATCACTGGGCAGTCACCTCCTGTTCTTCACACCTGTCTTGGTTCAGTCAGGACCCGGCATGAGAGCAGCATGGTTGAGGAGAGAGGTGCCTTGGCACAGCTAGGTGCAAGGCCCCTGGATTGGAACAGCAGGGGTCCTACGTGTCAGGGCTGAGGTGCTGCAGCAGAGTTGGGAGTAGGATCTAGGACTGGAACTGCCAGCCAGGATGGGGGTGCACTGGGGAACGTGTTTAGGGGATGTCCGAGTGATCTAGCAGGGCGTGTTGGAAGCGGTGATTGAGGTGTGCTGGCAGAGCTCTTAGAGGCAGGCCTGGACTGACAGAGGGTGCCACACTTTAGGATTAAGGCAACGGCCATATGGAGCAGAGGCCTTGTCCCTGTGCAGACTGTGCCTAACTCTTGCCAGTTTGGCACTCTTTAAATTCATTGCTGTCCCATTTGCGTTCACTCCACCCATTTCATGCTGAGCCCCATTTGGCTGGGTGGGAACATAGCTTGCTCCCTCAGCTCTGCTCTTAGATCACTCTCCATGCAGGTCCCATCTCTCGACTATGGAGTTGTCCTGTGGTTTGACGCCTACGCGCTGAGGAGACAGAATTTTGATCTGCCGTGTACTCAAGGCCAGTGGATTATTCAGAACAGAAGGTGTGTGTTCACATTCTTGCTGGGTTGTTACACTCCACGCCCAATCTAAATAAATTTAAAATTTGTTTAAATAAATAAATAAATAAAATCTCAGGTTACTTATCCAGGAGTCTGAATTCCCCCCAGCCTGCTTTTGTTCAGCTGGCGCATGGCTCTGAAGGAGGAGGGTCCTTTGCTAGCTCTAACTTCAGTCTACTTGCTCCCTCTCAGCCATTTGATTTCTGTCTTTAATCGTAACAGCTGTTCACTGTGCTGATGGCACTCAGTTGTCCATATCTTTTTCCATATCAAATGACTCCTCCTTGTTTGTTGACTCTGCTTATCTTAACCAAGTAAATATATGGCTTTGCCTTAGCTTCCCTCAGCAAAACATCTGAGAGAGAGAAATGCTGCTTATAGGCAAAGCAACATCCTCAAACCTCTCCCGTGTCACTATCAGCTTCCCTTCTTCCTCCTGCTGTTTAAAACAGACTGTCTTGTTTCTCTCCACTGTGTGCAGCCCTGGCACCCTCCCACACCTCCTGTGTTTGCAAATGTGCCTATCACCACCTCTGCAGTAGCGTCTGTGTGTGCCTCTGCCTCAAATCCTCCTCCGCGCAAATCCGCCTCTGAGTCTGTCTCTTCCTGCTTTGCCTAGGAAAAACTCCCTTCTGTAAAAACTTCTCTACAGCCTCCCAAAGCCCAGCTGCCATCATGGACCAACTGTGGATTCCCACCTTCTCCCATGCACAAAGAAGCACTGCCAGCCTCAGACCCCACCTGCTGGCTCCCCTTTCATTTCGGGGGCCAGTTCAAAATTTCCCTTTTTATTGTAAACCCCTCTGTGGGTCTTTTCCAACCTACCTTGCAGACCTTGTGTCTGCTGTCCACCTGACTTCAGCAACCTTTCTGTCTTTGGACCTGATTCAAGGAGTTGATCCAATGACCTCAGACTCTCTACTATGGATGTCACAGTCTATTCTCTCTCAGCGCCTGTGACACCAGCAACAGTTGTCTTGTATGTCTCATTTCACCAACTTCCCCTGTACTTACATCCCCTCCTTACACATACGTTTCCTTTCCTTTCTTCCTAGCACAGCCTATCTAACTCTTATTGAACCACATGAAGCATCTAGGACAGGAGTTTATAGGAAAGCCAGCATAGAAATAGCACTGGATTAGACAGCCCAAATTCTGCTCTTGTACAGACTGGCTAAATTGGGATTAATGTCTCCAAAGAAGGTGGAGTCATTCTGGATTCATGCTGAGGTAACAGAGTGAAATTTGGACCTTTGAACTGTGTGTAAAATATGGTCCATTTGCAAAAAACACCCATGACAGCAGTTCCCTATGTCTGGTTTTTATTGCCAGCTGCATAATATTCTCCTCAAAGCTGTTGGGTCCAGAACCATTGCACACATCTCTCTAACTTGAAATGGTGTTTGCTGCAGCCTCCATTTCAAATTATCCTCATTCTACCTTTCAAATATCTCTTTTCCTTTCCCTCTGTTTATCAATCTCTAGGGCTGCTTCATCACACATTTCCCTTTCTCTGGTCACTCGCAGCTAGCTCCTGAGCTCGGGTACAGTAGTGTAAAACCAGCCACGTCTCAAGTTGCTCTGTCCTCCGGTCAGCGTTCCAGCTGAGAAGCGAGGTGCTGGTGCAGTGGAGGGCAGCACATGGTGCTAGACTGCCAGTCTGCTGAAAAAGCCTGGCCTCCCCTGTATTTCCAAGGGCATCCCCACTTTCTCTATCGCAGCTTTACAGTACCCAGGTGTGTTTCCCCGTCTCTGCTATCCAAGGCCTTGGGTTTGTCTTTTTCTCATGGACCAGACCCTAGTTACCAGATGCCATGGAAACTTCCTGCCCCAATACCCTTTCCCCCATAAGAACTGCATTCCCTCCTCCTCCCTTTTACCCAAGCACTGGGGTATCCTGACTGAATTTCTCTATCAGGTTGTGTGGCCTACGGACCCTGCAAGCCTATGCCGAGCGAATTCCTGTTGTGTCCTCCACTGGCATCACCATCAACTTCTCCTCTCAGATCTCCTTAACCGGACCTGGAGTGCAGGCTGCCTACAGCCTGTATAATCAATCCGATCGTGAGTACAGGGCTTCTTATAGCCTAGAGGCGCTGAGGAGAATGTAGTCTGCGTCTTTCACTGCTAGGCAGTCACCAGCAGCTCTCTCAAGCTCCTACCATGAATTGAGAGCCATACACATGCCAACTCCCAGATACAAGCTCCCCATAGGCACATACACACTTTACCATCATAAATACATGTGCACACCCCACTCTGAAACATGGGCACACAACAGACACTCAGGCACACTCGATCATACACGTAGCTCACTAAGGCATTGAGGGACTGTAAACAGGGAGGCTTTATCCTTGCCTCTGCATTACTGAGCTAGCCCTGGAATTAGATGCCATAGGCCTTGTCTTCCTTACCGCGGGCTGTCGACCTAAGTTACGCAACTTCAGCTACGTGAATAATGTGGCTGAAGTCGACATACTTAAGTTTGCTTACTGCACTATCTTTACTGTGGTAAGTCAACAGCTCGCACTCTCCCCTTGACTCCACTTACTCCTTTTGTTTTGGTGACTACCAGAGTCGGTAGCAGTGGGTTCAGCAGTCGATTTATTGTGTCTAGTATAGACGCAAGAAATCAACCCCTGCTGGATTAATCACTGTCCCTTGATCCAGCCCATAGTGAACAATGCTCATCGTGTGTTTTAACTTGAAATGACCTAGTTTCAATCACAAAGGCTCCTGTAGAATTATTTCCTGCTTACTCTTGGAATGAATATGTGAGTGGGAAAGACAAAACCTGAAAACACACTCTCTCTCTCTCTGGCTATGTCTACATTGGCAGCTTCTTGCACAAGAACAGCGGTTCTTGCGCAAAAACTTGCCTGCTGTCTACACTGAACGCGCATTCTTGTGCAAGTAAATTTACAGTACAGAGTTGTAAAACAGGGCTTCTTCCAGAAGAGTTATTCCTCTCCCCACAAGGAATAAGCCCTCTTGCACAAGAGCTCTTCCACAAGAGGGCAGTGTAGACAGGCAACATGAATTTCTTGCACAAGAAGCCCCTATGGTTAAAATGGCCATCAGAGCTTTCTTGCGGAAGAGAGCATTTACACTGCCATGGATGCTCTTGCGCAAAAGCACATGGCAGTGTGGATGCGCTCTTGTGGAAGATTTTTTGCACAAGAATTCTTCCACAAAAGAGTTCTTGCGCAAGAAGCTGCCAGTGTAGATGTAGCCTCTGAGTCTGTCTCATTTTAGTGTGCAGTACCTAGCAGTGCACATGGTCCCTCTCTGCATACTCCCTGAATATCCTGGGGACACTCTTTCGGGGCCCCATGTCACCAGGGAACCTATCCCAGTATTCTACCCAACATCATGCATGGGGTGGCAAAATGTAATACCAGTGTATCTCCCAGGAACTCTGGTGAGAGACTGCTCTTGTTTTCCAAGACTCTGCCATATGACCTTCATTAGTTACAAACTATTAATAGTTTGGAAATATAGCAAGCACTGCATGGACGTCCCTGAAGAGCTGACCAGATCAATAAAGCTTGCAGCCTCTCAAACCTCAGTATTTTGCTTTTAGGAGGTCCTGGAATGGGAACTAAACATTCCCTTGTGATTTTTTTAGCCTGTCCAGCGGAGTTCCTCTGTTCTGTCAATGGACTGTGTGTCCCAGCCTGTGATGGGATCAAAGACTGTCCCAATGGACTGGATGAGAGAAACTGTGGTGAGTGAGCCATTATTTCTATTCCCCGTCTCTCCTCAGTAGTTTGCAGCCCAGTTCAACTCCCTCCTGCACAGCCCGGTTCAACTCCCTCCTGCACAAAGGAGTTGGTCTCTGTGGTCCAAATCCAGTTCTCTCTGTCTCTGGAGGAGACAGGAGAACCCTACAGACACTTCGCTGCACCAATCAGGTGGGTGAAAGTAACAAAGGCATATACCTGATTACACACAACTCCTCAGTCTACCAGAATCACACTACTTCAGTCCGTTAGCAAGTGAGAAGCCAGCTCAACGTACACCCCACTTCTCCGTGCACTCTCCAGGCCCTGTATCCCTGAGAGACGGAAGGCCCCAAAAAACGGCACAGCAGAAAAACAGCCTCCATACACCACGATCTACAAGTTCCTCAAATGAATCCCTGACCAACCTGCAGCAGTCCTCTCCCCTCCCCCACCCACGGCTAGTACAGTACATACCTGACACCACCCCTCTCTCCCACCACTGCTCTGCCAGTGAGCCTCAATCTTGGCCTATGGCCCCACACTGATCTGGGTGTCTCATACTGCTCTGCCAGGAAACCAAAGGCCAGGCCCGCCAGCCCACCTGTTAGTTCGCTCTTGGTCACCCTTAATACATGTAGCCTTGCAGGTAGAGCTCTGTGTCGGAGTGAACTATTCGCTACTGGGTGGTGCCTCCTGCTGGCCATTCTGGGTATTAGCTCTGTCAGGCCAACACCTCTTCCTGCAGTTGCACTCTGGTTTGTGTTCTCTCTCTTCCTCTATGGCCCTTCTCTCAATCCAGGAGCTTTGGCTTCCTCTTCATGACTTGGCCTTCCAGCCACTTCACTAAGGTCCTCCTCTGCCAGGGTAGTCTTTCAAAATCTCCCCACAAGCAGCCCTCACGCTGCTGCCCTGAGTCACCCCTGCCGTGACTCCGGCAATCTTCATAACCACTGCCTGTAGCAGTACCACTCTAGAATGCATAGTAGGAACTCACAGGCCTGCCTTCTACTCTGCATTCCAACCAGGGCTCCGTAGGGAACAGTTAAGGTCTGCATCTCCTCCACTTGTTCTCACTCCTGGACTCCTATCTACTCCCCTTTCTCTTTATCTCAGGGAGTAGGGCTGCAGACTTCCTCCCTGCTGTCCACCTCCCTTCCCATCGTTGTCGGCCTCCTGGTTTTATAGAAGCCCTGCCTGTTCCTTCACAGGGGAGCTTTTTTCAATTAGCTCCCTCCACATAGCCTGAAGCTCCACTGTTTGCAGCTTAATTGGCCGATTGGGCCCACTTGGTTTAGTGCAGCTCTTGCAGGGCCTGTGTGGGGAATGCACCCTCTCACAAACTCTTTGTATTTTCATATCACTTGCAAATATCATCTAATTAACTCTCCCAGCTGCCCTGTGATGTATTCTTGTATTATTATAGATGGAGAGAACAAAGAGTGAGAGGTTAGATCAGTGTTTCCCAACCAGGGTTCCGCGGAACCCTGGGGTTCCACAGGCCATCGTTAGGGGTTCCGCGAGAAATCGTGGAATGAATAAATAAAATTTTTCTTACAATGTAAGCTGACATATATATATAACAGCTCTTTACAACTAAATTTTCTTGACAATAATTTAGCAGTAATTGAATTGCACTCCCCGCTGTCAACTTTTTCTGGCCAAGCAAACGTTTTCGTCGGTAGGGGTTCCTCAGGATATGAAAAATTATTTTAGGGGTTCCTCCATGGGAAAAAGGTTGGGAATCACTGGGTTAGATACCCGGTACAAGGACACCCAGCAAATCAGTGGCAGAATTTAGCTCTTAGTCCCATTCTCAGGGCATCAGATCATATAGCCTCTATGCAACACTGCGCATGCCTGTCAGTCCTGGCACACAACACTTCTTTCCTGCAGTTTCAGGCCTTCCGGCTGGGAATGTAAGCTCTGGGGCTGGCGACGAGCAGTTCAAAATGTGGGGTGCAGCAGGCAGGCTGATCTGGAGCTGTGGCCTGAAAGGACTCCGCCCCCCCCACCCCACCAGTCCTTCCTCCTCTCTTCCTCCCCCCTCTCTATCCCTACCTCCTGGCACAGGTCCAGGACTCACCCAAGCCTGAGGAAGGAGTCACCTGCTGGCAGAGGGGGCTGCCATGTGCCTCTGGAATAAGTCCTCCCCTCCTCCCTCCTCTGCAGACACAGCAGTTCAGCCTACTTCTGGTGCTATTCCCTTAGAGCCAGGCCGGGGGAGTGCATGCAGCATGGAGCTACAAGGGGCAGTTGCCCGCTGCCCAGAGAGCAGGTCAGAGGAGGCAGGGAGGACTTTAGTGGAAGGTGCACAGGGATGGAAGGTGGGGCTGGAGAAGAGACTTGGTGCTGACATCGTTGGAGCTGGGCTCCTAGAGCCCCAACAGTGGTGGAGCCCAGATACCATGGGCCATACAAGTTGCCGCCCCTGCCTGTCCATGGACGAAGTTTCTTTCTAAATCCATTGTTCATTGCTTGATCTGAAGCAGGAGGGTTTATATCATTAGTTGTCTCCCCCCACATGTCTTATGTAGCTGTGATGGCCTCATTCGCTGTATAAATGTCTAATCCTGTTTTCAAACCCTGTTAAAATGAATTCACACTAGACCGGGTGCAGAGCAGGACTATGAGGATGGAGAACCTACTTTATGGGAGAAGGCTTGGCTAGTTCAGCCTAGCCAAATGAAGGCTGAGGGGAGATATGATTGAGGAATACATCAGAGGAATACACATCGGGGAGGGAGAGGAGTTATTTACATGAGAGGCCAATATTGGCAATAACAGCAGATGGATATAAACTGATCCTCAGCAAGTTGAGGGTTGGAATCAGACAGAGGGTTCTAACCATCAGCATGATGTTCTCGCACAGCCATTCAAGGGGAGTAGTGGGAGGGAAACTGTTGCATGGTTTAAGACTAAGCTTGATAAGTGTATGGAGATGGTGTGAAATTGCCTACGGTGGCATATAGCTCAGCCATGACTGCTATTAGCAAATATCTCCAAGGCCAGAGTGATGGCACGCTAGATGGGGAGGGCTCTGCATTACAGTAGAGAATTCTCTCCCAGGTGTCTGCCTGGTTGGTCTCAGTCACATGCCCAAGATCTAACTGATCACCATATCTGGGGCCAGGAAGGAATCCCCGCTCCACAAATCAGATTATCAGAACTCCTGGCAGAGAGGTCACCTTCCTCTGCAGCATGGGGCATGGGTCACATGCAGGTTTGAACTAATAAATAGTGGATTCTCTGTAACTTGAAATCTTTAAATCAGAATTTGAAGACTCCAGTAACTTAGCCAAAGAATATGAGTTTATTACAGGAGTGGGTGGGTGAAATTCTGTGGCCTGGGACGTACATGAAGTCAGACTAGATGACCTTGATTGGTCCCTTTTATCTTGAAAATTCTGAGTCCTTGACCTCAGCTGTATCTGGTGACTGAGTTCCGCAAGCTAATTAGGAGCTAGATATAAAAAGATAGTATTTCCTTTTTCAGTTTCAAATGTGCTGCGTTTCAATTTCACTCAATGTCTCTGTGTCTTTGCATTATTAAAAGGGGCAAACAAAACCAACCTGATTTACCTGCCACGAGGGCAGAGGACTGGCCTGGATGGCCTTGCGGGGTTCCTTCCAGTTCTAGTGTTCTATGATTCTACCTTCTCTATCACATTCATTATCCTGTGTGCCTGTCAAATCTCCTCCTTTTCATCTCATCTCTGAACCAAAACAACCCTTGTCTATTGCCCTAGATTCTTCCAGGCCTCTAATCACCTGAACTCCTTGGGTTAGTGATTCCACAAATAAATATATTGAGGCAGTGCCTAGAGGCCCTAGGCCCATTGTGTTTGGACACACACCCGCATAGCAAGAAGATAATCCCTGCTTCCAAAGGACTTAATTGAATGATAAGACAAAAGACAACAGGTAAATGCAACAAACAGCAGAGAGTATGAGATAGCAGTGAACCAACCCTAATATCTGTAACGTGCTATGGCCCGTGTACCCCACTCCAACCTCTAAGCTGTTGTGGAGTATTTTGCAGCCATCAAAGGTAGGTTTGAAGGAAGGATTTGAAGGTGTAATGGCTTTGTGGATGCATATTGGCTTTGTGGTCTTCTAATTTTGTTGTAGACGGGCTAACCAGAACTAGGCCCAGGATTCCAGGTGAAGGCACACCTTGGATTTATAGAATAGCATTCGAGTACTTTCAATGTTATTCTTATTCCTATTCCTGATACTTCCAAACACTTTGCTTGACTTTGGTGGGCATGTCCATAACACACGCTAAGCCCAGGCTATAACTCATGTTTGAGCCCATGTTCCCCTTCCATCCACACACACATCAGTCTGACTTGGGTCAGCAAACACTCAGAACCCACGTTTTAGGACCATACAGGCGGTGTGTGTGTGTGGGGGGGGGGAGCAGTCAGCATTAGAGTCCAGCTGCAAATCAAATCCAGGCCCAGTCATTTTGCAGTGCAGATGCAGCTCCAGCCATAGACCTGATTCAGAATATCTATGTCACTCCATAGTGCAGTGTGGACACATTAGCACAGCTATGAGACCTGCGTCCAGCAACTGTTAGCCCAGCTTCATAATACAGTGTGGATTCTCAAGCAGAGTGGCCACATCAACTCCTCAAGCCCATGTGCACAGTCTTGTGTTACAATGCAGCATTGACATGCCCTTTGAGCCTGGCCTGTCGTTGAATGGAAGCTTTCAATGAGCTATCTAGGATGACATCCAAGACTATTTCCTGCACGGTTAGTTAATTTAAAACAGGCTAAGTTTATTCTTCCTAGATGCATTACTGAGCATTTGTTAACAATTTGTTTAATCTGCTATCGAGCTGCCCTCTGAAATTTGCTGCAGTCGCCTCTACTATTGACTAACCAAAATCATTTTGCAGCAGCTACAAATATTGCCACCTCAATGCTCTCTCTCAGTTATTAATGGCTATATTAAATGCCAGTCCAAGCATGGAACTTTGGGCATGCCACTGTCTTTGGCAGAGCCTGATGAAGTCCATCCTAGGATTACCTACTTCAGCTACTTCTGTCAGCTTGGAACTGTTGGCAATTATCTTGGAGAATGTATGGAAGATGGGGGAGGTCCCAGAGGACCAGAGAAGAACAAACAGTATTTATCTTTAAAAGGGAGAACAGAGGACCCCAGGAATTATAGACCAATCAGCCTAACCTCCTAGAAAGATACGGGAACGCATTATTAAACAATCAGTTTGTAAGCACCTAGAGGATAATAAGATTATAAAGATTTGTCAAGAACAAATCATGCCGAACCAAATTAGTTTCCTTCTTTGACAGAGTTACTGACCTAGTGCATAAGCTGTGGACCTGGTAGATCTTGATTTTAGAAAGGTTTTTGACACAGTCCCACAAGACAGTCTCATCTAGGGAAATATGAATTGACTATAAGATAGTTGCACAAGACCTTCCAGTTGCACATGATTCCTGTGAAGAGGCCAGCAGGTCCCTGCAACTGTTAGCCATGCAGGGGGCCAGGGCGGCACGGCATACTGCTTCTGCCCCAAACATTGCTTCTGCAGGTCCTATTAGCTGGGAACTGCAACCACTGGTAGTTGTGGGGGTGGTGCCTGTGGGCAGAGGCAGCATGCAGAGCTTTCCTGACCCCCTGCCCAGGAACCTGCCAGCTGTTTCCTTCGGTAAGTGCATCCCTGACCCCTCACCTCCCATGCCCCAAACCTGTTCCAACCCAAGTCCCTTCCCACACCCCAAGGCCCTCGAACACAGCACAGAGCCTCTCATGCACCCCAAACTCCTCACCTTTAGCCCCATCCTACAGTCTGCATCCCCAGCTAGAGCCCTTGCCCCTGCACCCCAACCCCTGCTGCAGCCCTGAGTCTCCTCCCACACCCCAAACTCTTCATCCTCAGCCCCACCCCAGAGCCCACATCCCCAGGTGGAGCCCTTCCTTCCCCCCCACACCAACCTCTACCCCATCCTGGTGAAAATGAAGGAGGGAAGGAGTGAGGGCGAGGGGCCTCATGGAAGGGGTAGAGTAAGGGTGAGGCTTGGGGGAAGGGATAGGGCAAAGGTGTTCAATATTGTGCCATTAGAAAGAGAGCAACCCTAACCCTGGCAGGGAAGTGTATTGCCACTGCAGTGTAGACATACACAAGTTCCTATCTTCTCTAACCAAATTCCACAACCTACCTGGGCACTCAATCATGGATTTAAAACTAGCCATTCTTCCACAAAGAAATTTTGCCATCCAACTACAGAGAGAGAGTGATGAACTGGAATTCATTTACAAATTTGACACTGGCCACTTGGGCTTGAATAAAGACATTAATTGGTTAACGCACTACAAAGCTAATTTCCTCTGCCTTTAACATTTGCATTTTCACATCAAATTTATGAATGGGACACATCCAGTGTACTTAATTAGCCTCAATAACACAGGTCCTACAATTGACAGGTAACTGCTTTTGCTGTTAAATATACCTTGGATTCTGTTATTTCCACTCCAATTCATCTGATGAAGTGGGTGTTACCCATGAAAGCTCAGGATCCTATTTGCTAGTCTCTAAGGCTATGTCTACACTATCAGATTATTTTGAAATAAGTTATTTCAAAATAATAATTCCTGAAATATCTATTTTGAAATAAACTTATTTCTCTTTGCAAGCAGGAGTTATTATTTCGAAATAACAAACCCCTTATTTCGAAATAAGAGGATTGGTAACGTGGACACTTGCCTTGTTATTTCAAAATAACTTGCCAGTGTGGACATGCCCTAAGGCAGGGCTCGACAAATAATGCAATCTACTCACCCGTGGCAAGTAGATTACAACCTGGAAGAGCTGGGTTCGGGCGATCTGCGCATGCGCAGATCGCTGGACAGCGCGGCTGGCGAGCGGGGCTCGCTGTGGTTTGGCGAGCCCTGCCCTAAGGTACCACAGGACTACTCGCTGTTTTTAAAGTTATAGACTAGCATGGCTACCCCTCTGAGACCAAATACCACTTGCTCATTCCAGTTGAGGCCCCCTTGTGGCTAGTGGTGCATACTGCTGAGGATAATAGACCTGCTCTTTCCCTCTGCCTTGCTTTTCTGAAACCCACCCGTTTGCTCCCTGGTATTTTGGTCTTAGTGTGCTCAGCGAAGTTCCAGTGTGAGGAGGACAGCACTTGCATAGAGTTCACCAAGGTCTGCGACCAGCACCTGGACTGTGTTAACGGGAGTGACGAGGAGAAGTGCAATGAAGGTAGGGAGGGGAGACTGCTGGATAGTGATAAAACCCCTCCACCCCAGCAGCTAACAATGCATGCAGTGCAGTTGTAGCCATGTCAGTCCCAGGAGAGAGATGCAGTGGATGAGGTAACAGCTTTTACTGGAACAGCTTTTGCTGGTAAGCAGCTGGTCCAATCAAAGATGCTACCTCACCTGTCTTATCTCTCTAAAAAGCTATTGACAAAATTCCTCTGTTGAGCCCTAGATCAAGACCCCTGCTAACACCAAAGTACAGCTAGTAATGTTCTCTCTTTTAGCCTACCAGCCGATGCAGGAGTATTACTGAAGAAATGCCCATCTAGGGATTCACCAAGGCAGTGGGTTGACATGTGTTTTTTTTATTTTGGCTGCCCCATGCTCTCCACTGAAACACCTCCAACCCTCACTCAGGTCTCCACTTTTCTCCCTCATCTGACTTCATCTTTCCAGGAGGCTCCTGTGGGCCTTTCGCTTACCAGTGTGCAGACAGGAGTTGTGTGAAGAAACCCAACCCTCAGTGTGACTTCACCCCTGACTGCAAGGACTCGTCTGATGAGAAGCACTGTGGTGAGGAGTGAGAAGGGAGGGTGCTCTCCTAAGCACTGCCAGGGGGGAGCTCCCGGTGGTGGAGTTAAGCAGGGTGCTGGCTGCGCACTGCTGGGAGGAATCTCATTCTACCAGAGCCCAGGCTGGCACTGCTGGAGTCATGGTCGCTGGTACTACTCTGAGGAAGCTCCCATTAAAGGAGCAACAACTGGCCTGGATCAGGCGCTGCTGTGAGGAAGTCTCAGAACTGGGGTCCCAGCTGGTGCTGACTGAGCTCAAGCATGTGGGAAAGGTTGTTTGGGGTTCACTGTGATAATAACAGGGAAAAGCCTCACACTATTCAGTCGCCTCAGCTTTGACCAGGGCCGGTCCTAACCAATTGGTGGCCCCGGGTGACCACCCGGCTTGTTTCAAAAAAAATACTGGGGGGAGGATTCAGGAGGTCAGTCGTGGCCCACCCTTAAGACCAGCTCTGTCAGCGGCCCCTTGAAAATGGCAGTCCCAGGCAGCCACCCGGCTCACCCACCTCTAGGACTGGCTCTGGCTGTGACTCACTATAAAATGGCTCCAGCCAGTGCCAGGCAGGGTGTAAATGGCAAAGGGTATAACTGGCAGACTGTAAAGCAAAGGGAAAGGGCAGACATGATGTATGGTGGCTTCTCCTACACTTTCTGCCCTGAAAGATTTGTGATATCTTCCTCTCTTTAGACTGTGGATGGCAGGCTCCTCTGAACCGGATTGTGGGTGGCGTCAATTCTGTAGAAGGGGAGTGGCCTTGGCAGGCTAGCCTGCAGGTCCGCGGGAGCCACGTTTGCGGTGGGACACTGATCGCCAATCGTTGGGTGGTCTCGGCTGCTCACTGCTTCCAAGATGACAGGTAAATGGTGAGGGAAGAGCACCGTAGAGGAGACAGGCTGAGACCCAACCAGCTTTGATTTGAAAGCAGCCTCAACTCGAAGGCAGCTTGGAGCCACATCACAGAATAGCCACACGCTTCTGAATGCTTGATGGTAGTGGCCCAGAGCTGGAGCAAGGAGGTAAACCCTGCTGGGGATGTGTGTGTATTAGGGATGCAATAGTGTAGCCAATTAACCAATTAATGGATTAGCTAAAGCTTATAGGTTAATGCTATAGACTGCACGCATTCCCCTCCCCCCCCCCCCCGCCAGTAATTTTTTTAGCAGGCTGGCCAGCAGCCTAGCTCAGTCTTGGCTCATGCCAGGTCTGGGGCCTATCCCGGCTGTGGCTCTGCTTTTCAAGTGTATTAGGAGCCAGGTGGTCAGGCAGCCCGGCTCAGTTCCAGCTTGCGCTGGGTCTGGGAGCTCCCCGCTCTCTCCCCCCCGGACAGGAGCTGCTGCCACCCCGCGCTGCTGCCTCTCTATCAGGGGCAGCAGCGTGGGGTGATAGGCAGCTGGTCTGTGAGGAGAGCTGTTTTTTAAACTGGGTCCCCTCACAGATCAGCTCCCGCCTGGCACCCCACACTGCTGCCTCTGATACAGAGGCAGCAGCGTGGAGTGGCAGAGGGCTCCTTGGGAGTGGGGCTGGAGCACACTGGCTGCCAGTGCCACCCCCGGGGACTATAGAATAGTCAAGTAATCAATGAGAATTCACGAGGTTAATCGACGATTCAATTAACCGATATTTAACATCCCTAGAGTGTACGAAGCCAGGACAGTGGTAGCAGGGAGGTGCTAGGTGCCCTGGGAAGGCATAGAGGGGAGGGGAGGGAAGCTTGCATAGCTCTCATCTAACCTGTGTTTGGCTCTGGCCAGCTTTAGCAGCCCCCTCACGGTCATGAGTCCTACAAACATACACAATTGGAATTTTTTCTCCTTCATGCAAGAAAAGAGTAAATGGGGACAGATGTGGGGAAGCCCAGCATAGCTTTATGTGATGAGAGCATTGGTGGACCTCAAGCATTGGTCCCTCACCCAATAGGCATTAGGCCAGTGATGAATTACCACTCTGTGGGATTCTTATAATGTAAAGTGGGCTTCAAGCTTTGTCACTCATGTCACAGCCCCCTAGTGGTACTGCTACTCCTAATAATAATTGTATATTAGTTGCAGCCAAAGACCTTAGTTAAAATAGGAGCCACGTTGTACTAGGAACTCGGGCAGGCACTGAAGAGAGACATTCACTGCCATGGAGAGCGTACCCTCTGGAGACACAGACAAAGGGTAGAGAATATGGCTGCAACAGCACAGCAAATGAATAGGGTTTAGAGCTAGTGCTGCTTTGCTAGTTATGTTTTGTGTCGGCTGGGGTTTATTTTTACTACCTTTATTATTTAATACTGGGGTTTTATACTGGGTAGGGAGAAGAAAAGGAGAGAAGGGAAAGAGAAATAGTCACAGCTGGGCATGTGCCCTGCCAGGACCAGCAGGCTGGGGTTCAGAAGCATGATAGCAAAGATGAATCTTAAGCTACGTCTAGACTGCAGAGTTTTTGTGCAAAAATGACCGGTTTTGAGCAAAAACTCGCAAAGCGTCTACACCTCAAGTGCGTTTTTTTGTGTAAGTAAATCGACAGAACGGAGAGGTTTTTGTGCAAGAGTTATTCCATTGTCTACGAGGAATAACTCCTTTTTGTGCAAGAGCTCTTGAGCAAAAAGGTGTGTGTAGGGTTGCCAAGTGTCCGGTACTTTCTGATTTTTTTTCCCGGCCAGTAGGCGAAAATCCCAGGCTGTCCAGCTCAATACGGAGGCAGCTTGGCAACCCTAGTGCTTACTGGGTTCCGCAGTGGAGCTGTCCAGCCCCGCGCAGGGAGGCAAGATGGCAGGCGGCTGCCGGCAGCCTGTTAGGGCCAAAAAGCCTCACCACATGTTTCTTAAAGGGGCCACACTGTTTTTGTTTTGTTTTGTTTTGTTTTTGCTCTCAGGGTCCTTTTTTTTTTTTTGGTTCGGTATTTTTTCTGAAACCATCTGGCAACCCTAGGTGTGTGTGGATTGGGAACTGCCTCTTTTTGTGCAAAAAACCCCTATCGAAAAAAGGACAGGCGCCCTGGTGGCCATTCTGTGAATAGCTATCAGCACTTTCTTTCGAGAGAGCATCCATGTAGTCTGGACGTTCTCGTGCGCAAAAGCGCATTGCTTTTTCGATGCGCTTTTGCAGTGTGGATGCTCTCTTGCGCAAGAAGTTTTTTGCAGAAGATTTCTTCTGCAAAAAGCTTCTTACGCAAGAAGTCTGTAGTATAGACATAGCCTTAGGGAGGGATTTGACAGGGGATACGGTGGGAGCTGTTTGGAGTTTGTCAGAGTTTTTCCCAGGCATAAGGGACAGTGTGGGAGAAGGCCTGGAGAGGAAGGGACCTTGTTTCCAAACATTAGGCCTCTTATGGTTTTTTTCTTTAGTCTTCTCCACTGTGTTTTCTTCTCTGCCCTTTACCCTCCCATCTAGAATATGTTCCCCCACCTCCCATTCCCTCTAGGCATGCTAGCTAATCTATCTAAACATCTCCACTGCTCCTCCTCCAATCCCCACATCTCTTGGTTTTTCCCATTAGGAGTTACATGCTGTATATTGTATTTAGCACTGATCCTCCTTGTAACGTACCCTTGCTCAACCAAATGGGTATGTCTTCACTAGAAACACTACAGCTGGAGCTGCACCACTGTAGTGTAGACACTAATTATAGTGACAAAAGTGATTCTTCCATCACTATAGTAAATCCTCACTAGGTTGATAGAAGAATTTGTCCATGAACTTAGTGCTGTCTACAATGGTGCTTAGGTTGGCATACGTACATCTCCCAAGGGTGGGAATTTGTCACACTTCTGAGTGATGTAGCTAGGTCAGCCTACATTTCTAGTGTATACCAGCCCTCAGATACGTCTTTCCCTTCCTTTACGTTGCTCCTTCTTTGACCTTTTCACAAAGCTGTCACTTTCCCCCGTTTCCTTTCCTTTATCCAACAGTTGTAGCTCTGATTTTTCAGCCTTCTCCTCATTTCCCTCACTCTCCTTCATTTCACCTAATTTCCCACTCTTCCTTTCCATGCCATACTCCTCACCTGTCTTTCAAACACTGATACACTTTTTCTCCCCTTGTCCCCAGCAGATTGGCTTCCCCATTCATCTGGACTGTCTACCTGGGCAAGTACTTCCAAAACATCACCAGCCAGAATGAGGCATCCTTCAAGGTGAGCCGTATCCTCCTGCACCCGTACTACGAGGAGGACAGTCATGACTACGACGTGGCCCTGCTCCAGCTTGACCACCCAGTTATAAACTCATCCTTCATTCAGCCCATCTGCTTGCCCGCCCACTCCCACCTCTTTGAACCTGGCCTCCGTTGCTGGATCACCGGATGGGGGGCTCTCAAGGAAGGAGGTACACGCTGCTCTTGTCAGGATCCTGTGGTGATTTATTTTCCTTGGGAGCTACATAAGGGGATTTTTTCAAAAGCACAAAAGACAGATAGATACCCAGTCAGTGGGGCCAACAGCCACGGCAGGCCCCAGGGCAGCCCTCAGTGCCAGCTGGAGCATGGCACTCCCCTCCATCTCCAGCTCTCAGAGCCTCACGGAGCAGTGCTCTGGCAGCAATTCAAAGGGTCGTGGAGCTCTGCCTGCCACTACCACAGCAACAGCGACTGGAGTCCCAGGCCCCTTTGAATTGCCAGGCCTCACGGCAACTACCCCCTCTGTACCATCACCACCACCACCCCTGCTGTCAGCAGCCCTGCACCCAGCTCTCATGGAAAGTTGGACTAATTACTCTTTGTGCCTTTGGAAATCTCCTTCCAAATAGATACATTGTGATGGGATAATGTGCTTAGCCAAGATCTGACGCAGGGTCCCCCCAACAAAAGTTGGATTATGTTCCATTTCCAAGCTTTGATTTGACAACGCCCTTTACCTTCCTGCAGTGGTTCTCAAACTGCCGTAGCAGTGACCTCTTTCACATAGCAAGCTTCTGAGCATGATCCCTCCCCCTGCCTTATAAATTAAAACCACATTTTTATATTTAACACTATTATAAATGCTGGAGGTGAAGCAGAGTTTGGAGGTGGAAGCTGACAGCTCTCAACACCCCCTGTGTAATAACCTCGCAAACCCGTCTGAGAACCCCTGCCTTAATGCATCTGCAACCTACAATAAATCAGCTTTGCCACAAGATGCCCTCCTGCTCCCCCTAGTGGACAATCACACTGCATCATGCAGAATTATCACATACTGATGCGGTGTCACAGCATAAAGACGTAATCCCACCAGTCCCTGAAAAGAGGAGAGATTTTAGCTGTCTCACCTTATAGGACCTAGTTCAAAACAGTAGGGGTCACCCTGGGAGGACTGGGATGGGAAGATGCACTGCTCTTGGACAGCTCTCAGCTGGAAATGTTGGGTCTGATGTCTTAGAGAAGGGTCTTTATCAGTGAGTGAAAGGAGCATGAAGGATTTTTGTAACTATCATTCTGTGCGGACAGCCGTATGTGTGCAGGGTGTATCACACACACACACACACACACACACACACACACAACAACACAGTCTTCTGAAAGGAGTAGTAGAACGCTGACAAATTTTCAATAGTGGCTGGTGACCTGGACTGTCAAAAAGAGCTGAAATTAAAAAAAAAAACAAACCAGGCCCCTTCAAGTCATTGAGCATCCCAAATAAGAAGGCATGGAAAAGCATGTGTTACTTTGGAAAATGTAGCCTTCCACCCCGCCCCAGCACAGGTTATTTAAAACTACCCAGGAAAAAGCAGTAGTAAAATTATAGTAAAGAAGAATCCTGCCTTGGCAGGGAGATGGGCTAGATGACCTACAGTGACAAATCAAATAGCTATAATTCTCTGAGGGTCCAAATACTAAGCAGCTGTAGGCTGGAACAACTCCTTTAGCAACAGGGAGCTCAGGGTATGTCTACACTATAGAGTTTTGTTGGAAAAACGGCTGTTTTTCAGACAAAACCTGAGTTAACGTCCACACTGTAATCGTGTTCTTCTGAAAGTAAATTGAAAGAACAGAGGGGTTTCCCGGCATTGGTAATCCTCTTTCTACGAGGAGGAAGCCTTTTTGTGACAGAGCTCTTTCGGAAAAAGGCGTGTGTGGATGGGGAAGAGGAAGTTCTTTCGCAAGAAGAGGAAAGAGGAAAACGCACAGGTGCCCTGGTGGCCACTCCGCCCACAGTAATCACAGCTTACACACGAGAGAGCATCCATTCAGTGTGGATGCTATCTTTCAAAAAAGCAGATGGCTTTTTCTATGCGCTTTTGTGTGTAGACACTCTCTTTCAGAAGAAGTTTTTTTGGAAGATCTCTTCCGAAAAAAGGTTCTTCCAAAAGAAGCCTGCAGTCTAGAAATAGCCTCAGTTATTTCAGATTTCCGTTCCAGTTCCCTGCCAATGAGCAACTTACTCTTTAATTCAGACAGGTGAGTATGAAACACCAGGAAAGAATTCCCCAGGCAATGGAAGGGCACTATTGGCACAAAGATCAATGAGGAGCAGCTTTGTGAAAGGAGTGGGCAAGGAGGAGTAGGCGCTCTCTGGACAGACAAAATGTCTGAAGCTGTGGACTCAGAACACAAGGAGAAGCCTGGAACATGAGGAGTGGCATAAGAGAAGGGGTGGAGCAGAGGTCAAGAAAAGGAGACAGAGCACAGTAATGAGAGAGCTTGAGAAGAGCGGAGCTGGCTGAAGGGGTGACACGGGGCCCAGATATATCCCTGCATTTGTGCAGGGCAGGCACAATCACACAGCTTGCACTTCCTCCAATCAGCAGCTGTGTGAGCCAGCACAACCCTTCAGGGCTATCCTAACTTGTGCCTCTGGTGAGATTGTCATTACAACCTGCTACACTCACACAGTATTGCCTATGTAACATTCCAGCCCACCATGTGTCTCCTGTTCCCCTCATGTAGCTGATTGGAACATTCATGGAGACTGATCCTTTGCATAAAGTTTTCATCAGAGAGATGCTGCCTAATTCAAAGAGAGCAGTTTTTCATCCAGGATCTGAGTTAGACAGACTAGGGACCTGAATCTAAGTCTCCCCCATCCCTAGCTAATGCCCTAATCACCAGTCTATGTACCCACACTACTGCCTGAATTTAGATCCTGGTTTGGATCTAAAACCAGACAGCACAGCACAATTGTGTTTTTGTGGGGATATTCAAAAGGCCATGTTTTCAGTGCAGTGTAATACCAAAAAAAGCACATGTTTTGAAAGCACAAAAGTTGCCGTAAAACAGAACTGTCATCCTCCAGACATCTCTATCTGTCCCCCGCGTCCTGCTAGGTCAAAGAGGCTGCACGGTATTTCTGAAGAGGGCCCCATTATGCAGGGCCTTGTGGCCGAGGCAAGAGTCATGAACTGAAACGATAAAAGATATGAAGCCAAAGTCAGGATTAGGGGAAGGAGTAAGATGTGATATAAGTGGAGGACAAGACGGTGATCACACTGCAGCACTTGTGAAGACCGAGAACCAGGAGATGTGGCCATAGTTTGGGGATTAAAGAAGCGGCAGGGAACTCTGTTGTTACTCACCTGCTGTTCTTGTGTTCTGTATCCAGGGCATACAAGTAACATCCTGCAGAAGGTGGATGTGCAGCTGATCCAGCAGGACATCTGCAGCAAGGCCTATCACTACCAGATCTCTCCCAGAATGCTCTGTGCTGGCTATCACAAGGGCAAGAAGGACGCCTGCCAGGTGACAGAGGAGATGTGGGAACTCCCACCTTAGATGGGGGGGGTCATCTGGCAATGGATTAGTAGGGGTCTTTGTCCCCTGAACATGTGCTGTAGCTTTGAGTAAGGAGTATATTGATTCCAAGAGGTTAGAAGAAAGACCCTCTTTCTGCAACTGGAGGTTACCACATCTTGCCCATGTTTATCCTCTGGGGCAGATGCAGAAACTTTTCTTCTCGGTTTCTCAGGATTACGTTCAGTCTCCCATGAGCTCCCCATAGTGATAGGACATTGGTGGAGCCACAAACGGCTCCAGAGGGAAGATTATCCATTTCCTCCCATAGGTCTTCTCCATAGTCAGGAATGCTGATGATCATAATGCAAGTTGAATTTTCCCTTTTCCGAGTTCAGGCCAGTACATCCTCTCAGCCACTGTTCTACTTCCAAGGAACTTTCCTACCATCTACCAGAAGACTGTTCCCCTTACTCCCTTCTAGAGGGTTCTCCAAATTGAGACCTCAGCATGTGTTGATCGCTGTTGCCCTCTCTGCCTGCTCCTACATTACCCTTCATCCTGAGACAATTCCACTGGCACCCCATTCATTTTAGGATCCAGTTCAAATCTGCAATCATCAAAGCCCTCCTTAGACTTGCTCCATCCCGTCTCCTCCTGAGGACTGCCCATTGGCTAGAAGAATAATTAAGAGGCTTATTGAGGAAGGAGACACACATAATTAAGGATCTGCTAGTGGCCAATACCTTTCCTTAGGAGACTTGGGGTTCTGATTCTATCCTACACACCCAGTGACCCAAGATACATAGCTCCTTTCCGGGTACTACTGAGGCCTTGGGCAGTGGGATAGAGGGGTTAGATTGTAGCGTAAAGAGGAGAGGAAGTAGGCGGAATGTGTTCATAAAGCACGTGGGAGATCTTCAGCATGCTCCATCCCCATCACTTTAATGTCCTGATGGTTTTGTTTCCTTCCTCCTCTAGGGTGATTCTGGAGGTCCCCTTGTCTGCAAGGAGCCCAGTGGCAGGTGGTTCTTGGCTGGCCTGGTGAGCTGGGGGCTGGGGTGCGCACGTCCAGATTATTACGGGGTCTACACCAGGATCACCAGGGTGATAGGCTGGATGAAACAGACAATGAGCTGAGGGATGTCCTCCTGTGCCTTCCCCAGGCACAGGCTGAGCTGTTTACCTGCTCCTGACACTGATCACTTGTCTCCATAACATTGGGAAAGACAGAGACTATGTTTTGTTTGCAAGTGTCATGCCTGAGGAGCCTAAAGCCTTTGGAATGGGGTGAAAGTAAATCTGCCCTGGGGGTATGTACTAGTGGGAAGCCCCTCCACCCTCTCCAAGAAATGCCAAGTCTTACATTAAGGCCAAGCCCACAAAGATCTTTGGTGCATCAAAGAGAGAGAGTGGATGGAAAGCCAGGGATCTTGAGCAGATGCTTTCTGGGCAGGGGAATGGGGGAGACGAACTTTACATGAACTACAACATGATTCATCTCCAGTCCCAATGCGGGAACATTTGCTGCAAGAAAATCTGACTGATGCACATAGCAATGCGATTCCAGGAACTGTGATATCAATCTGGCTCTCCCTCCTTCCCTGCCATGCATCCTTCTCCTCCCCCCACATCGCTCCTTCTCTCCCATCTCTTTAATTGTTTCTTTCCTGAGCTAGAGGGTGTAGTTAGCTTCAACCAGGCCATTATGTGTATATCAGAGCCTCCAAGGCACGATCCATCACCATTTCCCCAAGTACATGTCACTGCCTCAGTGCTGTAATTTCACCATCATTTTATGCTACAGTTGGACTCCCTCCAGGCAGAATTTGTGGCTACTGAAACATCTGCGCAACCTCCTATCCATTCCCTTGAAATCATTTAAGACCTTTACCACAAAAGATCTTCCTCCACTTCCATCCTCTGTGGCCAGCAAGGGAGGGGAGAAGGCCGCAAGCAGAGAACTGTAGATGGTGATGGATCTGTATTTATAAAGAACTATTACAGGACACGGTCCGGAATTGAGAATAAAACCAATTACTTTTTGCTCTGAAATTTTCTTTCTGTGTTTAACTCTCTCTGGGTTGAGAATGTGTCTGCAGCCTAGAATTTCATACACAGCAACCTGATGAAACCAAATCGGAGAGCCTCAAGAAGAGACTAACTCCTCCCTCCGGGCTACCGCCTGGGGACAGCATGGATTATCGGTAACATGTGTCCGTGCTTATACAGTACTCAATGGTCTTCCTAGGGAGCCTGGAGTTACTCTCCCCCCAAGTCTTGAGGAGGGGCGCCTACTGTGGGGGAGCAGCAGGAGTTCCCCTTGCTCACTCACTGCTGAGGTGGGAGCTGCATTGACCGGGCAGCCTGCTGCACAATGCCCCACCACCCTTTCCCAGCCTGCTGTGCTCCACTTCAGCATGGCAATGGGAAGCAGAGCACCCTGGGACTGGGGCACTCTGCTTCCTGCTATCGCAGCGAAGCTAAGCACAGCGGGTTGGGAGACGGGCAGCGGAGCAGAGCAGGCTATGAGACACTCCGGCTCTAGTTTCACGTATCCAGGCAGAGTTCCTCTGGGCGGCATCCACTGGCTCCATTGACAGCTTTGAGGAGCAGTGGGCACTGTCCGGGGTTCTCTGCTCGGTGTCCCCGTCTGGCTCCCTTGTTTTAAACCTCTGACCTGTGCCCCCCGACCGTGTTTTTCATTATTTGTCCCCCGGAACTAGTTGATGCCTAGGTTCAGTCGTCCCTCCCACAAGGCTGGGGGAGGGGCTTTTAGAAGTGGACGGGCAACAGCCAGGTGGTGCCCCATGCCAGGCCTCCCAGGTAATCCCCTCAGGCGCCCTGGGCCTTGTGCTGTTCTAGCCAAAGGACAGTTAAGGCAGCTGCTGCAGGATCCCCCACAGTGTGGAGCCTAGGGCAGCTGCCCCAAACTGTCCTATGGATGGGCTGGCTCTGACAGTACTCATCGTTGTGGCGTGGGGTGTGAACTGCAATAGGAAGATTTTCCCCCCATCAGACCTGCTATACGCACTTGGGGAGCTACACAGACTGTAAAGGAATGCCCAGCCAGGCTCTCTGGGACTGTGGGAATGTTTCTGTCACTTTAGCCAGGAACCAGAACATCCTCTGGTAGTGTTGGGAAGAGAAGACAATGGGTGTGCAATAAATATAAGTATTTAGATAAGTGAAGGTCAGAGTAGATGACTAGGAGCACAGGCCAGGGCCAAGCCTCCAGATGGAGCTGCACCCAGCAAACAACTTTTGTATCATGTGTGTTTATGAACTTTATCCTGGGCCAAGTGAGCAATGGACTTAGCTGCCTTAGCCCTATAGTATTTCCACTGGAGCTGTAAGTTCCCTGACCCACCGAGTGCTGGGTGCAGAGACTCCCTTCACCTGCACATCCTGCCTCACCTCCATTCCCAAACAAAGGGTGGGAAAGGAAGACTGGCTCTGATTGGAAGAGTTCTAACACCATCGTGCAATTAATCTAAGCCTCAGTCCTAGCTCTCAGGCTCTTCCCATGAGCACCAAAGTGCTGTGGGAAAAAGGAAAGGAGACAGGTAGTAATGGACAGTGAAATTTATTCAGGAATTGTGACACAGCACTCTCAGACACAGCGGAAAAGCCCACACCCCATGCCCACAAGCACAGGCAGGCATCTCCTTGCTAGAACAGCCAGAAGCTACATCAGAAGCTAGTGTAATTCTCACAGGTGTGCCATGCTGCACACCTGCCTCTTTCACCCCCTTTGAAAGGAAACCTCTCCCTGCAAGGTCTCTGTGTGCAGATTGCCCAGCAAAGGATCAATCCCGTCCCCTTTCCTCCTCTGCGCTTCTCACAAGGAGAGGAGCAGGGATCCGCATTTGCCCCCTGGTAACAAGCAAAGCTCTACTGGCCTCCCCAACAGTGGCTGTCGCAGTAAATCACATTCACAGGCCTGAATCTAGTCAGCGAGTGGAGGTAGGAAGCGTGTAGCTGCAGAGCTCTGTCCTCTCCAGCAGGGGTCACTGTGACCAGTGTTTATTGGTAAGGAAAGAGGTGCCGGGGCTCAAACAATGATTTACTTTCATAACTGATGCAGCAAGCCCAGAGGTGCCGGGGCTCAGCCCTGGCATTAATTAAGCACAGACGGAGACCCTAAGGAAGGGGAATATTGTTGGCATGGGGAAATTGCAGGGCTCCGATTACATCCTCTGCAGTGAGTCAGACACACAGGCACGGGTATCTGCCTTGCTCAAGGGGGATGTGGGCATCAACTTCAGAAACAATATTCCAAAATACAGCTTTAAAAACAAAGGCAACAAGTAGAGGGTGAGGGGTGGAGTCGCTGGGACCCTGTCCCACAGAGGGCTGCCATAAACTACAATACAAAAATAAAGATTTTAAATGGAAATAAAAAGTCTGGAGTTGATCGTCGGTATCACATCCGGAGGCCTCTGGCTTGTAACATCTAGAAAATGAGAGAGACAGAGAACAAACCCAAAGGGCGAAAGAAATCAAACATGGAGGAGAAAGGGAGAGCAGGACAAATCAAGAGGAAAAGCAAAGTGACAGAAGATGAGAAACACAAAAGAGAGGCATGAAAAGAGAGGGAGAGAGAGAGAAAGAGAGAGGAGGGGAAAATCCATGTAAGTAAAATACACTGACTCCTAGGAAAATAGTATGCAGGCCTCATAGCTGAGGGTACAGAGACTCCTAAACAGAGGGATGGAGAGAGCCAGCAGATACTGGAAAACCAATGACTCCCCCTAATCTTAGGGGTGTGGAACAAACAGTTCAGGAACCTTCAATTTAGCACAAATCCTGTAAGCTCCCTAAAAAGAGAGACACAAAGCCCTTTTCTAGGTCTCCTCACCTCCTTCACACCCTCCACCCTACAGCCAGGGCTGGTGAGCCCACGTTCTTGTTCTCTTGCTGCCAAAAACCAGGATGTACTTCACAAAGAGCTGCCTAGTTTCTATTTTCACTCCCAAGAATACTTACCCTGTCAGAATTTGCTGGGAAACACCCACTCAGCAAAGGTTTCTTTTAAAGGCAGGGAAATATATGGAAATCCTCATGCAAAATATTCCCTTAGCTAACCTGAGGATTAAACAGCAACTTCTGGGGAAAAGTCATGTGCGTGCATGGGCCAGGCACTCCCCCCATCATCATCCTATCTTCCTTGCTCTTGTTCCCATCCCTCTCAGTGTCTCACAGCTCTGCTCTTCCTTCTGCTACCAGAGCCTCTAGTCCAGAACTAGAAGGCCTCCTTAAAAAGTAAGGCACATCCAAAGGGAATCAGAAAAGCACAGAGTAAGAATCAACCCTTCCCGGCCCCCACCAGAGCCCTATAAACCAGGGCCAGATCCATAAGAAGGGAGATGAGAGTCACTCATGCAGAGCTCAGAGTCATATCTGAGAGTGCAGACAGGTACCATACCTGCAGAGGAGGAAGAGTGAGGAGCAGGAGGAGACAGGAGCCTGAGCAGGGAGCACACAGGACCCCAGGAGTGGAAGGTGACAGGGGAGGCAGGAACCTAGGTGCCCGAAGAAAGTGAGGGAAGATGGGAGTGGAGGGAGTGATTCCTGGGGAAAAGAACTCTGTGGAAGGCAGGAAGTAGAAGAGAGGTGAAAAGAACCCCCTGGGCAAAAAGGGAGCAGGAGGGAGAATCTGGACAGGAGACAGAATTAGCAGAATCCCAAGTAGATTAATTTGCTGCAAATAAAAATAATGAAATAAAAAGTTTAATATAAAGCAGTAGCCAAGTGTAATAGATCTCCCCCCGCCCTACCACTGAGCCCTCAGCCCCCTGCATCCCCTGCTCCCGGTGTGGTTCCATCAGCCCCTTCCCTAGTGCTTTCCTGACACTAGCTGTGTGGACTCTCACCAGATGGGATTGGACGGCTTTATGGTTGGGTTTTTATTATTATCATTTTCCTCAGGGATTTGATGCACCTTTCTCCTCTGCCTCCTCCTCCTGCTCTTCCTCCTCTGGATCCTCCTCTGTGCTCTGCGGCCCAGCATGCAGTACAAAGGGAAGAAAGATTGGAGACACTTGCAAGTCCTGCCACGGTGACTCTTGCTCATGTACAAGGGCTCTAAGAAGCAGTCAGATTTGGGCATAGGAAGGAATGACCTAAAAACCTTTAGGGTTCAGAGGAGTTCAGGCTTCCTGTGAAACCCTGAGCAGGGATTGTGCATGGGAATCAGGCAGGTATGTATCCCGAGGTATGTATGCAGATGGGTGTCAGGGACTGATGACTTTTGGTCCTTTCCATGTTCTGCAAGACATGTGTCTACAAGAAAGGGTGCACCAACGGAGTTTCTCCTCTCCCTTTCCAGCCTGAAGGTGAGAAGGGCGCCTCCCATTGGCGCACACCAGAACTCAGGGAAGGAAGCATTCCTCACTCTCCAGGAGTTTAGTCAGCAAACACAGGTACCCACTGCAAGGCATTCTGGGTATCCACACATCAATGGGAGTGGTAGACACATTCAGTTTAGGTAGGAAGAGAGATGAGGAGGGATACTGGGAGGCACGAGAAGGGCAGAGGTACCTTGTGACAGTGATTTGCTACACACACACAAGGTCCTGTTTGTTGGGCGTAGCACTGCATGACTCTGAACAAAGAGATAGGCCGTGACATTTCACTGCCTGGCTAGCCCACCATGGAGGGGGAGGGAGGAAACAGAGAAGAGGCTCCTTATGGTGATGAAGATAAGCCATTAACAGGGACAGTGAAGTGCAGGTTGGTCTCACCTTGGCTTTGCGGCTAGGCTCAGAGCTCAAGCCATTAGGAGAGTTGTACAGTTCTTTGGAGACCACACACAGGAATTCTGTCTGGTCCTCATTCCCATAGTTATAGGATGACCCAATATTCACCAGCTGGAAATGACAAAAGAGGCAAAGTCAAAGAGTTCTCACATGCTTTGCCACACGTCCACTTCTCACCGGGAGCAGGGATATGGACAATGCCCTGCGGGAGCATGCAGTCATATACTTATGTGCTACTTCAGCCAAGAAACCAGAGAAACTGAAGAGATGATGTGACACAGAGAACTGGGGGTGGGGAGGTGGAGCTGCTATAACACAAAGAACTGTAACCTCATTCAGATTCCTTCATGCACCCCAGAGAAGTGGCAGAGAGACTGGGATCTACTGGCACTATCCCTGCTGAGTACACCCAGCACAGTATGCACACAGGAAAAGATGTATTCTGGTGCCTTGGTATTAGAGCACGTTCCCCATCTCTCTTCTAGCACACAGCTCCTCTTCTAGCCCACACACCTGCTCAAAGCGCCATCCATCAGACATAGTGGAAACCATCTGAGTGAGCTCTTCTTCCTGGCACTGCAGCACCCGGTACACATGCTTTGGAGGCACCTGTGAGAAGAGAGAGAGATATTGCTCAAGAGCTTGGCTTTCACAGCAGATGCTCCAGCAGGAAATTGAGCCAAGCAGCAATGTACCCTGAAAAGATTCTGAATGTTATTCTGTGACAAAAAATTGATACCCTGGTGGCTGGGATTATAAACATGAGGGCCCTACAAATAGGTATGAGAGAACAAAGATTTCTGCAGGATCACACCTCAGGTGCAGCAGGAGAGCACATAGATTAAAAGGATCTACCATGAGGAGGGGTAGGATTCAGCACCCAGCACAGGCCAGGGCCATTCTTACAGGAAGTTTGCATTTGTTACTGTTAATGAAAGCCATTTATATAGCGCCATCTCTGTCCCCTGTGCTTGAGCAAGGAGGCACAGAGGGAGTTTACAAACGAAGGCAGACAAGGGTAATGCAAGTTCAGACATGGGATAACTGTTGAAGGAAAGAGACAATGGAGAGATCACCGTTGAAGAGAAGTAGTAACTTTGCTGCAGGATTCCTGAGTGACCTGGAGAAAAAAAGTCACATCATCTCTCTGAGTCTTTGTTTCCAATTTGCAGAATGGGAGTAATCTGTTCTCTCCCATCCTTTCTCTTGTCTACTTAGATTGCAGGTTCTTTGGGGCAGGGACTGTCTCTGTGTTTGTATAATAGGGGTCTAATCTCAATATGTGTCTCAGTGTTATTATAATGCAAATAACAAATATTCATTATTGTTATTTCAGGAATAAATGTGTATTAAAGAGCAATTTGAAACAGGTAATTACAGCAAAAGATGGAGGAATCACACCTTAGTGATTTTCCTCACCACAGACATCCCCTCCACCTCCCACAGCATTAATGCCTCAGGGACATGCCACAGATACTAACTGGATTCTAATCCAGATTCTAACTGGAATTGCAGGGGCACACAGACAATGCATCTTCAATAAACCATCCCATTCCCACATTGAAATAGTCCCTGTACTTAATACCCGACTGGAGGTACAGGATATAGTGTCCTTCCAGGTCAGACGACCACAGCATCCAGTGCTACCGCTAGGACTACTGTTTTATTTTAACTACCAAGGTGGTTTCCTACTGGTGGAAGATTTAGTGCCATAGAATGAAGCTCGCTAACACTGATCAATGGAATTATCCCTATCTTTATGGGCCAGCAAACAGCCCCCCATTGATGTGACAGGGCCACCTCAGCTAATACGCCAGGAACTGAACTGAGAACCTTCACAGCAGAAAACATTAGCTGCTACAGCTTGAGCTAAAAAGCCAAGGCTCCGTGGCTGTGACAGCTCATATCCTCTACAGGTTGGCATGATGTGAGGCCAGTAACACCCACCCACTAGCAGATTATTTTCCATAGCACTTCCCCACTGTCTCTCCCAAATTTGACCTCCCTTCTAGCTCTCCATTCCCCTCTCCCCACTTCGCCTTTTCTCTCCTTGCCCCTCATACCTGTGTTACTGTGTAGTTCTTCTCCTCCAACCTGTCCTTGATTATTCTGATTAAAGGGCCAATGTTATAGAACTCAGCTTCTTCTAGAACCCCTAGAAACACAGAGAGCACCAAAGACATAGGAGTAAGTGTTTGCTCTTTTTAGTCCCATTTCCCAGTATTCGGAGCTTCCTGAAGGGAAAGCCCCATCTGGCTGTCTCAGGAATTCACATGCCTGGATGGAGGACTCTCTCCCCTAGGGAGAAGAGCCATCACCACATAATAGTTCTCCACTACCTGGAAGCACTTACAATTGGAGATTGAATTCAGGCCCCCTTTATAATTGCCCCAGTGGGAGGTGCAGATGTGTGTAACCAGGCTATGGTGTCAGGGGCTCCACAACTGGAGACAGAACCCTATCTCTCTGGTTAACGTTCCCAGGCTACTGGGAAACTGCACCCATATCCCTATCCTGGCTGTTATTCCAGGAGAAGGACACTGCCCAGGAATGGCTAATCCCAGGCCTGCTGATTATTTTTCCAGGAAGGGAAAAGGTTAAAACCCCTGATTACTGACCAAGGGTGTCCATGAACTGGAGGGTGAATTTAGGCCCCTAGTTACCACAGGACTCATTCTTGCCCTGTTAGTTACTGTCCTGTGGGCTCTGTTCAGCAGGGATTAAACCCAGACTGCTCAGTTACCGAGTGCTTCCCAGTCAGAAGCAAACCTAGTTAGTGTCTTCGGAATTGAATCTAGATTTCTGGTCCCTGTCCTGGGCTTGTTGGTGATCTCTGCATGACACTTTACCCCAAAACAGATAAACAAAGATTTGTGTTTCACTTCATTAACCTCCAGTAGCTGCATCTGTCCACTCCCCTAAGACACACATGACTGTGTTTGCAAACAGGGAGGGTACATGGCATCTTATGGATCCCAAGGGAGAATAATGCTTAGGAACCAGCATTCTGTTACTACACAGGTTCCCTCTTTGAATCAGTACATACACAGGGCAAGCAGATGGGATTTATTTGCCTCCTAATCATCCGTGTTAGGCCTATGGTGCACTGAAAAGATATGTAGCAATGTCAGTGTCAGTCGGGGCTGTGACAAACACACACCCCTGACCACCACAGCTATGCTGGAAAAAAAACTAGTGTAGAGACAAATACATCAATGGAAGAGGTGTCTATAACTAACTGTTTGGGGAGGCAGCATTCCTATAATGACAGAAAAACTCTTAATGACACCATAGCCACACTGACATAATCTCGATAGTGTAGGCACACCTTGAACTTCTCTCTGAGCTTCTCATTTTCCCACTGCTTTGATCCATCCCCCAAAAATAGGAGAAATGGAGCAGATCAATAAGAAAGCATTCTAGTCACTTGGGGCTCACACCTTGTAAAGTTAACACCAAGAAAGGCCATCCATTCCCTACTTGGTAATTCGTCAAAGATCCTACTGTGCAACACTACTATGGCCTATCCACTCCTTTCCCCTCCCATCCCAGCCCCAGACACAAAAGCTTCATGTTCCAAATAGTGGAGCACTGGTGAAGAAACTAGTGTGCACAGAGTTGCATCAGCATAAGTTCACCCTACAATAATATCATGCCATCACTAAGGATAGGGAGAAAAAACTTGCTGGAGTTTCCCAAATCTCATTCCCAAATAATCATGATTAAAGAACGATTAAAGGTCTAGAGAACATGACCTATGAAGGAAGGCTGAAAGAATTGGGTTTGTTTAGTTTAGAAAAGAGAAGATTGAGGGAGGACATGATAGCCATTTTCAGGTATCTAAAAGGGTGTCATAAGGAGGAGGGAGAAAAATTGTTCATCTTGGCCTCTGAGGATAGAACAAGAAGCAATGGGCTTAAACTGCAGCAAGGGAGGTTTAGGCTGTACATTTGGGAAAAGCACCTAACTGTCAGGGTAGTCAAACACTGGAATAAATTGCCCAGGGAAGTTGTGGAATCCCCATCTCTGGAGATATTTAAGAGTAGGTTAAATAAATGTCTATCAGGGATGATCTAGACAGTATTTGGTCCTGCTATGAGGGCAGGGGACTGGACTTGATGACCTCTCGAGGTCCCTTCCAGTCCTAGTATTCTACAATTCCAGTCCTAGTATTGTACAAGCTCAAGAGAGCTTCCCAGGATGAGGGCTCCCAAGATCCTAGCAGAAAAGAGGGGGCCTGCTGCCAGGGGGAATTTTTTAGACAGCAGAATTGAATATGGTCAGGACATTGGGGTTAATAGCACCAGTTGTAACCCATCAACAGAGGGAATGAATGTGAAGAGGGAATTGTCTGGGTTTCACCACTCACCTTCTTCAGCCATGTCTTTGTTCAGTACCAGCTTGCCATGACGGAGAAAATTCAGGATGGGTCCAAAATAGGTGGGGTCCCGGTCTATAAGGTACGCACCAGTCTCATCCTAACAACAGAGACAAGCAATGATAGGAAGAACCCAGGGGGAAACTTATCACTGTCCCTAACTGCTCTAGACAACAGACTATAATAAAATAAAAATTGTGGCAATCCGAGGTTACATTCTATAGCTCCTTCAGTCTATAGAGCACAGGACCAGGAGTAGAAAACCTGGGTCCCTTTGGCTGCTGGGAATTCACTTAATCTTTCTGTGTCTTGTTTTCCCTGTGAAAAAATGGGGATAATTATTAGTGCTGGTCGGGAAACAGTTTTTCAGTCTTGTGAGAATTTTTGAAATGTATCTATTTTTTCCCCATACTATGATGAAAAGTCAAAATCCTAAAGAAAATTATGAATTGAAAATTCAAAAGGAAGAAAAAATTTTAACTGGAGAAATCTAAATATTTCAGTTTTGACTATTTTAAAACATTTTTTATCTTAAAATAACTTAAATTTCAAAGCAAAGTAATTTTGATCCAAAGCTCAGAATTATTTTCACTTTGAAAATGTCAAAATGAGACACTTCAGCAATTTCAAAACTCACTCCCTCCCTCCAAAAACCCCCCAAGAAATTTGTCAAAACTGACCCCTTTCCCAGGAACAATTTTGATTTTGACAAACTGGCATTTTCTAAGGAAAAAATATTTTATCAAAAAATTCCTGACCTGATTTGAGAGCTACAAGTTAAAAGTAGCATACAAGAGCTAACTTTAGGATCCCAAAGCACTTCCCAAACTGCATTCATATGGTACCACAGAAAAGCAGCCACCTCTGGGGTGGATGGCTGCAGCCAACTGGCATGTATCACACTACAAAACAGCAGGGAGACAAGGAATGTTAAACCAATCTCAAATTAAAAGTATGCTGGGATTTTTAACATTCAGGCAGAACCTTGTTGTAATAGGTCTCATCCTAATATGCATGCTGAGCAAATGGCTGAATTGATCCTGCTGAGGCCTGAGGTTCTTGGTACTTCACCCCTGAAGTGAAGATCCCTAACCCCTTCCTGTACAGTAACTCCTTACTTGACGTTGTCTTGGTGAACATTGTTCCGTTGCTTATCTATTAGAACACATGCTCATTTAAAGTAGTGCAATGCTCCCTTATAATGTCATTTGCCTGCCTGCTTTGTCCACTACTTGTAGGATTTCCTGGAAAAGCAGCCTGTCCTTTGGGGGCAGGGAGTTGGAAACAGGGTGGGCTGGCAGCCGCCCATCAGCTCCCCTAAATTCCCTGAAAGGTACAGTATCTAATATTCCATAAGGTTACCAGGGAGATCCCAGAATAAAAAGATACCATGTGGAGTCTCAGCTCAGGGCTCCTACCACTTCAGCCTGTATTGGGAGGAGGAGAACGGGAGAAGCGCTGTATGTAAACTAGGAAGCTTATCTGTCACCAAAAGAAGCTGGTGCAATAAAAACATACCTCATTCACCTTCTCTCTCTTTTATGGGAGGCTACTAATCATGGCCCCATATAGTAAAGCACAGACTTGAGTCCTATGTAGCTGTGGGGGGCTAGGGCATGTGGGAGAAAAGGGGGCATTTCTTGTGGGGCTGGTGCAGTGTCCCAGACAGCTGATGGGGAACCAGGGGTTAGACTGAGCCACACACTATAGGGGGAGGGAAGGTGGCAGGCCTGTTTGGTCCCCACTATTAAGCCAGAAACAACTCCCCTTCCACAGAGGGGTCCGGTCCAAAACCCCCGGGGGCTCTGCACAGCTGGAAAGCAGGGGGTGCGCTCGCCGGGGGAGAGGGGAGGTGTTTTAACGAGGTCTCTCTCTTCCATTGCCCTGGGCCGGTGCGCGCCGTCCATCAGCCTGTCTCTCCAGCTCTGTCCAGCCCGCTCCCTCTTCATATTGCCCGGGGACCCCTCACCTTCCTCCGTCTGGATCTGCTCCTCCCAGCCGGGCCTGCGCTGTTGTCCGCCTCCCCCCACCCCACCCCGCACACACAGGCACACACATGCAGAGGGAGAGCAGGCACCGGCTCCCCGCTTACCCGGTCTGACTGCAGCTCCTCCCCCTGGCACAAGCGGCAGAGGAAAGATTTCTGCTCCCGGCACAGGGTCTGCCTGGTGGTGAGGAAAACCGTGCCCCCGACGTTGAGCCGCACCCACTTAGCCCGGCTGCCGTCCGCGGGCTGCGGCGGGGGGCTCTCCCAGGTGTACGATACCCGCTCCGCAGCCTGCGCTTCCTCCCCGCCTTCCATCCTCATCGCTCCCTCTCTCTCTGCCCAGGGCCCTCCCACCGGCCCCCCGCTGGAGACGCCACTGCAGGTGTTGGGCACTGGAGGATTCTGGGATCTGAAGTTTATCGGTGCCTTCCACCTCGGAGTTGGCTGCATGTCCCTGGTGCTCAGTGCGGGCAGCGACGGGCTCTTTGGCGAAGGAAGATTCTGTACAATGACATTACACGGAGCCCATCACTAGCCTGCTTTTACTAGAGATGGGCTCAAGCCGCAAAACCCAGCTCCTCGTGCTGAACTCCCTCCCCACACTTTCAGGGATGCCAGGATGATAGGCTTGCCTTAGAGCCATTCTCTGGGCACTGCTGTTCAGTTGCCAGCTGTGGAGTACTTTGAAACAGTAGGTAAACGCTATTAATATTAATCACCACATTGCATCATCTCTGCCATTGGTCACCCAAGAATCCTGGGAGCTGTAGTTTTGCAGAGCCCACTGTCTCTGCAGCCCCAGGTAATTTTTGGCACCAGGCGCTGCCAGGAGGATTGGCACTAGTGCTGGTGGTGGTGGGTATGAGAGGATTCTGGAAGGTGCAGCTTATACACCAGCTCTGGGTAGTGCAGGCAATGTTGCTTTGGGCTGAGGAAAAATCCAGCACATGGGCACAGAACAGTTGGGGCTAACACTTCCAATGATGAACCAGACAGATCTGGTTCATGTTCTTCTTTTACACAGCATGGTGCATCATAGCATTCACTTCTCTGTTAGTGCAGCAAGGTGCTCATGGAAGGCTCAGACCATTTCTTTCTTTGAGACTACATGGATGCCCCTGGAGGTAGCAGACCAGTGACCAACATCAAATCCCTGGCTTCTTGAAATGTATCTACTGTAATAATCACTTATGACTTCTAACCCCCACCAGCACTAAACCTGCCTTTTCCTGAATGGGCTTCTCTAGGTCCATTCAGTCCCAGGCTTTGCCCCTATGCCCACCCCATCCAGGGGATTAATTCATTTGAGCAGCACCTGCCTCTGTTTCCGCTGAATGCCCTGCTCTGGGGGGTGGTTTTGAGAAGAGAGGGTGCCCTTTTAGAAGTCACATTGCACATGACCCCAGGCCAGGTGAAACACAAAAGCTTTATCTATGCATCCAATTATGCTTCTACCTCACCCAGAGGTCACCTGACATGTTAACAGCCATCCATACCTGGCAGAACAATGTTAGTAGCTTCTCTCCCTAAAGGCTGACATTGGCCCAGAGTGACTCTCCCTCCAAAAAAGAGAGCACTTGACCGTTTTTGGCCAGAGTAATATCCATAAAGTGCAACTCTGAAGTATAAAAATTTGAACAGGTACATGTCTATTAACCCTATAGGGAGGTTTTCCTGGGTCATCCTCACTCCACCTTTTTTATTCCATTGAGGGAGCCCATTGTCTGGTGCAATTCAGTCCTTTTGTGACATAAAAGGGTCATAAAGGCAACAGATTTCTCCACAGGTGTTATCCAGCCTAAAGGAATTCCCTGGAAAACAGACATCCCTTTTCCCCCACAGGCAGGAATTTGCTGGTCAGGTCACCAGGGTCCTCTCTCTTCAGCCCTTTATCTTGCTTGGATATTTTGATATCACAGAACCTGCTTTTCTGTACACATGGTACTTGTTGATGGCCCAGACCATGTTCTTCTCGTAGCTTGTCAGCTCGCTGAGGAAGTCTGTGATCCTTGCATGGGGGCTCTCCTGCACCACCTTCCACTTACTCACAATAGCCTCACTCCCAGCACTGCAGGCCCAGGGCAAGAGGACAACAGGGGCAACAATGCAACTTCTGCTTCCAAAGAATGGAGGAGAACTAGTCACAGACTCCTGCCTCTGTTCCGCCCCCATATGCCTTCCCACTGGCCAAAAACGGCTGACTGCCTAGCTGAGCTGGGCTTTTTGGTCACCAGGTTACTGGTTGCTAGGGTTGCCCATCTCCAAGCCATTGTCCAGGGGTCCTGGCTGCTAGGCAAGGTCAAACCTGTTCCTCTGTAACAAACCGTCTCCCACCGCCTTGTTAAACATGCAGCACACAGGGAAACTGAGGCACACATAAGATTCATGTAAAACACTGCAAAAATTCCCAACTTTGTCACACCAGCATACATCACACCCCTTACAGGCCCCACTGTACAGGGTCTGCCGGAGGGGAGGGAAGGAGATAGCACAGCTGGAATATACCCTCTAGCTATTTTCACCTGTTAATTAGCCTCTAGGCCAGCGGTTCTCAACCAGGGGCTGAAGTACCCATGGGGGCTTCAAACAGGTTTTAGGGGGGGGTCCACCAAGCAGGGCCAGTGGTAGACTCATTGGGGCCCAGGGCAGAAAGCTGAGCCCCACCACCTGGGGCTGAAGCCAAAGTCTGAGCAATTTTGCTTCATTACCATGCAGTTGCACTCTTGCTAGCCCCAAGCACTGGCCCTGGATTTTATAAGCAGAAAACCAGTTGTTGAGGCCATGGAGCTTTTACAGCACCTTTAGGAAGGCCTCAGAAACAAAAAGGTTGAGAACCGCCATCTTAGCCCACCACTGCAGCAGAGTGTAGGTGCAGGAGCAAGCTGGGGATAGGGGCCTGGGGGCACCTACCTGGCACAGCTCCTGGGGCGGGGGAGATTACAAGTATCTCTGCACAGATCCTCATGCTTCAGGGAAGTGTTCCCTGCAGGCACCGCCTTCCCTGTCTCTCTCTACCCCTTCCTCCCACCCCCGTCGCTCCCAGTGGCCATGATTCCTAGTCAATGGGAGCAACAGGAGATGGTGCCTGCAAGAATCACTTCCCTGAAGCATGGGGAGCCATGTGGCACTGCTTCCTTCCCCCCTGCCAGGCAGAGCCCGTGGGCCCAATCCAGTCCGCATCATGCCTTGATTGGGCCCACGATGTTCAGCTCTCCCCCCCGCCCCCCAGCAACAGTAAGAGTCAGCTGGTGCTCAAGCTACAGCCTCCTTCCACTGGGGTGGCGGCAGCGGCGGCGGGGGGGGACGAGGGGGAGAACAAGCAAGGAAAGCCGCAGGCTTAGGCTCCCTACCTCTGGTCTACAGTAGTAGTTCTCAAATGGTGGATCAGGACCCAAATTTTGTCATGACTCCATTTTTAAATGATCATCAGGAAAGATGCAAAGAGTTAACCAATTATCCAATAAGCATGCCCCTTACTGGCACACTTGCCTGGGTACTCACTTAACCAGCAGGGGGCTACTCCAGCCGTGACATGCCATGATGGGTTTAGCCAGCCTACCCGGGTCTGCTGCGATTAACCATTTCTTTTAACTGGTTAACCTTCTAACCAGGACTTTACATCCCTAGTTGCCAGGGTTAGCATTAGACTTGCTGGGCCCTGGAGTCAAAGCCAAAGTTCCATCTCTCAGGCAAGGCTCAGGTTACAGGCCTCCCACCTGACGTGGAAGCCCTTTGTCTTCATCTTTGGCTTTTCTCCCCACCTAGGGCAGTGGGGCTCAGGCCCCCTGCTCCTGGGTTCAGGTAGTAATTTTCATTGTCAGAAGTTTGAGAAACCCAGGTCTAGGGTAAGTCTATATTCATAGCATGAGGGGTGCTGTCAGCTTTAGCACCCAGACTTTGGGACCTGGCCTACTATAAAAATGAAGTCATCATAGGAGGAAGGGCAAATTGTTAACATGTAACTCACCATTTGTAATGCACCCCAGCTGCTCACTGAGAATTAATCAGAAGTCAAACACCCACACATACACTTCTCTCTTCAGACTAATCTATGACCAACAGGAACCTTCCTTTAATCAAACTTACTGATGGCAATGTGCTTGTACAGATGTAACCAAGAGATTAATTCAGTTTTGGAACACACTGAATTGAACACCCCGACATTATTTGCTGGGATGATTTTCAGCTTCAAGACCTTCAGTAGTAGCCTTGAGAAAATGTCTGCCATTAGGGGTAGCTCATCCCTAGGGCTTCAACTCAGCAAGGTACTGAAGCACAAAACTAGTTTTAAGCATGGGCACGGTCCCGTGCAAGTCAGTGGAAGTACCTGAAGAAAAGCTCTGTATAAGTTCGTCTCTCTTGCCAAGGGAAATGGATCCAATAAAAGCTATTACCTCACCCACCTTATGTCTATAATCTGGGACCAACATGGCTACAATGCTGTCTACAGCAGGCGTACTCTCTCATTCCCACAGTTAGGCATATATAAGTGTCATGCTGAATTGGAACAGAGCAGCTGAAAGTCACACAACTGCATGCTTGTTATTGGCTGCAGGACATGAACAGACATAGACAAACAAAGAGGTATGCTGTCCCTTTCTTATTGGAGCTACAAGGCTCCCCAGGGGAAACTGAAATATACCTACCACGGATGAAGCACACACTAAACTCACCTCATCACGACAGCTTTCTGCGTCCCCCTGCTACCATAACTACTGGTTTTAGCACACTAACTTAATCACAGCAAGTGTGGCCACTTCTACCTGAGCCAGAAATTCCACCCGCAGCTGTGCTAACCATCCCCAGGGAAGGGGATAGAGCAAGATGCCTCTGATCTGTACTGTCCCAGGCTCAGTACAGGAGAAGACCTTTAAACATATTAAAAAGTGTTTTTATTACATAATCTTTGAAATATATTCTTAAAAAAGGAAACAGAATTTCAATGGTGGATGCAATACTGGCTGAGGTCAAATCCAATAAGAGTCTGCGTGCGAGGAGATACCCAAAAAGCTCCTCTACTCATATTCCTCACACAGTGTCTAATCAGGAGAGATCATCCCCATGGAGGAATCCAGCCTCAATTAATTATCCCACCATCCTATGATCAGTGCTTCCCCACCCCACCCTTCCAGGAAGATGGTATAAAAAGCCATCTCCATGCCCAGAAAAATTAGTGGGGGGAGGGAAAGGGTAAGGCGTTAGAACCATTTATGTTTAGATTTGTCACCCAAGACCTTCACACTATGATTTTAAAACAGGAAAGGCTAAGACCATCTCCCAGAGCTTGTTCCAAGGCAATTTGTCTGCACTGAAGGGGCAGAAATAGTGCTTCAGAGGGTCTTGCCTTTGCCCTCAGAGATGACTTCTCCAGGCCGTGCACGCATGTACCACTCCACCCAGGCACCATCATAGATAGCCACCTCTGGCTTGCCACAAAGGTAGGCTCCCAAGGCCACGTGGCAGGCAGTGACTCCCGAGCCACACGTGGCTACCACTGGCTTTGAAAGGTCCACTTTCTTCTCCTGGAATAAGCTGCGGATCGCCTGAGGAGTCTTCTCAAAGCCAGCTTCTGTGAGGAAATCCAAGAAGGGGATGTTCACGGAGCCAGGGATATGACCAGGCTCAATTCCTGGAGGAAAAGAAAAGGGACCAATGCAGACAGAAATTAATCTTCACATCGTGGAGGGTCCCACCACACAACCCCTTCTTGACTATACACACACATTCTCATGCCACAACAATCCTCCTTCTACACCAGAGATCTCAAACTCAATTTACCTTAGGGCCAATGCCAGTCCTCAAATCTTCCTAGTGGTCCAACGGGCACCCCGCTCTGGCAGGACTCCAGGGAGAGAGCCTGGGTCTCTGGGTGTCTCCCAGCTACACCTGCTGGCCCACGAGCTGCTGCCCCTGGGCAATTTAACAACACTCCTCTCCCCTGGGTAGCACGGTGGGGCTAGAATGGCTTCCGGCTGCTAGCTCTGTTCCTGTGGTCTGGGGGAGGTGCATGCAGAGCTGTCCTGTCCATAGGAGGGTTCAGTGTGACTACCCTCAGCCCTGGGCTTTGGGGAGCCCTGCAGCAGCTGCCCCCAACCATCTTATGGACAGGATGATTCCTTCATACTCAGGTTAGCCCATGGGGCCCTGGGTGGGCAGGGGCCAGCAGCAGGGGTGGGGCCCTCCCTGAACTTGCCATGGCAAAGCAGAGCTATGCACAGCCTGCTCTGCTCCACTGCAACCCCTGCTGCCATCCCAAGCCAGGCCCCCCAGTAAGCTCTAAAGCCGTGCCCCTCAGGGGAGGGGGCCTGAGGTAAGGGATCCACCCAATGGGGGTAGGGGCAGAGGAAGCAGTGCAGGAGAGCAGGTAGGAGCCAATGCTCGCTTTTAAGCCAGCTCTCTGCAGAGCCACCTGCCCCCTCCCCCAGCACTGCTGCTGTGGTGGGGGGGGGGGGGAGAGGAGGAGAAGAGCAGGTGGCTTTACAGGAGTTGGTGCTTATGGGGAGCCTGCTCAAAAGCCGTCACCTCCTAAGCACTGGCTCCCACTTGCTCCCCACCGCCTCTGATACAAAGGCAGCAGGGAGGGGGGCCTCGCATGTAACCATGAAGTTTAACCAATGAGCTTAGGCTCACCAGTGAATTGTTTAAACAAATACACTAGCACATGAGGTTGGACTTGGGGAAGAGTACGGACAACCCCCTCCCCCATGCCAATAGCCATGCATGGGCCAGATGGTGGAACTGCTTGGGCCACAGATGGCCCCCGGGCTGTGAGTTTTAAGACCCTTGTTCTAGAGCCTCTGCACAAGGCTACTGTGAGGGTTAATGTCCGTATGTTTGACTACAAAGCATCATATAAAAAGCTAACTAGTATTAAAGGATTAAAGGGATGAGGGGGAGCTATATTCTCTCTCCTCTCCCCAGATCCCCAAGAACTTGAGCACACTGCTGCTGCCGAAACATGGGACTCCGTATCCATACTCAAATATACAGCTTCTTTACTACTTGTATGGGCTGAAAGCCAGTCTCTGGAACCAAGAGGAGCTCAGTGCAGCTCTAACAGCTAGGAGTGGGGAAAGGAGCACCCTTTTTCAGACACATGTGACAGAGCCACAGTCTATACAGCACCCTTTCTATGTGCCTGATTTGAGACTCAGCTGTGGAAGCAGGTGAATCAGCTGAGAGGCGAGATAGTTTTAGAGTGAAGGCAGGGAATGGGACTCAGCAGATTTTATTTCTATTCCTTCCTTTACCATACATATCCTGTTTGACTTTAGACCTGTATCCTAGTCAACCTGAGCCTCAGATTCACAGCAGAACTGCTTCCTCCCTTCCTGCAGCATATGGAGACCAGAACATTTGTGTGCCTTGGCCATTTACGTTGTAAACTCTTTGTGGCAAGGCTCTCTCCTACCAGGGGTTTGTACAGCACATAGCAGAAGTGAGCTCTCTGCGTGCTATCCATACTAAAAAACCATAATCTACAGTAAATCTGGCTGTCAGATGGAGGACTTCACAGCCAGGATTAAAGACTCAGGGCTTCCTGATGGCACAGATGCAACTATTAAACATCCTGTGCTTAGTGTCATTAGACCTTGCCCCACAATGAATGTGTTTTAAACAAGCATTTCCTGCAGCATAAGGAGACAAGAACAGTGTGAGTGGCAAACAGATGTAGGTAAGCAGAGACAGCATCCACAAAGATGCTAAGCAACCTCCACTTGAAATCCATCTTTAGAACAAATGAGTTTCCATCCTGAATAGGGATGTGAATGACTAGTCGCTTCCCCCTGCCTCCCCCCTCCGCTATCACAAAGAGGCAGCAAGTTGGGGGGAGAGAAGGAGAGGTGATTCAAAACGGCAGTGCCGCGTGGAGCCCAGGGCCAGATCCTGGACTCCATGCAGTGCTGCCGCTTTGAAACATCGCATGCAGCCCGGGGCCAGCTAGCGAGTCCCCAGCTGGCAGTGACAGCACTGCATGGAGCCTGGGGATCAGCTAGGGACTGCTGACCCAGGCTCCATGCAGCGCTGCTGCTTTGAAACGCCCCAGGGAGCACGGGGCCAACAGGGGACTACTTAAGTCCCCTGTTGGCCCCGTGCTCCCTGCAGCACTTTCGCCTTCGAAGTGTAGCAACAGCCCTGGGACCGTTGCTACACTTCAAAGGCGGAGGCACCCTATCAACTAATCAAATAGTCAATGCAAATTGCATCGACTATTGAATTAGCCCGTTAATCTAAATTTAACATCCCTAATCCTCTACCTTCAGAGAAGAGCGAGAGTCACACATTGTGCCGTCACTGGACCTTAGTTATCATGACGGCTAAGCAGATGCATTACCTTCTCTGGGCTCTGCTTCTGTCCCTCTGAACCGCCCTGCAGAGCGAGCATCCACCAGCTGGAAGGCATGTGACTCTATGTTCTCATTTATGTCCTCATGGGTCTTCACCAGTGACTTGTCCAGGGAGGCATGGAACTCCACAGGAATGGCTCGACTCTTGCCAGAGCTCAGCGGATACCCCTCCAGCTGCCAGTTCTTCAGCCCACCATCTAGAAGGGAGACGGCATGGTGCCCAAAGGCCCGGAACATCCACCAGACACGAGGAGCAGAGAAGAGACCCTGATCACTGGCGTCATATACCACCACGTGGGAGTCGTTCCCCACACCTAACTTGCCCACGTACTCCGTAAACTCATCCACAGTAGGCAGCATATGGTCATATGGTGATGTGCGGTCGCTGCATTGGTCAATGTCAAAGAAAGCAGCACCAGGGATGTGGCGCTCCTCAAACTCATGCCGGGGGTCACGCTTCATCTTCGGAAGGTACCAGGATGCATCCAGGATCTTCACGGCCTGTTCAGCCTGAGGGGACTTGAGGGTTTCTGAAAGCCACTTAGCCGACACCAGTGCCCGATAAAGGAACTGCTGAGACATTGTTCCTGAGTCCTGGCCAAATTCAAAGAGTCTCTCTTGGGTTTCCTGAAGGGGAGGAAAAATTAGGGATTAGTGACAGGTGATATCAGGGTGAACTATTGGAGAAAAGAGCAAGCTCCTCTTTGGAGGGGTGGGGGGAGGAACTGTGTTTTGCTCACTGTGTACAGCACCTTGCACCATGGACTCTTGAGTACTATATCAATTAAAAAAAGTAGAAGAAAGGAACGTGTGCCCTGAGTTACAGACTACAACTACACCTCTGCTTCACTCTGTGCATGCCAGGCCAAAATCAGCTCTGCTGTGACACCGCTGGGGCTAGGTCAGAAATCAATGTGGCAGTCCAGAGATCATGAAATGAAGTTAAAGACAGAGAAATCCAGGGAAAGGAGCACCTGCAGAGCCTGTCTGACACTAGACTGAGCCAGCTGTATGTGGCAGGAGCCTGAATTCAAAATCAGAAAGGAGAGATCCCCTGTGTGTGTAATTTAGCAATTACAATTTTGCTGGGGACACAGGTCAGTAGTACATCTCCCAGTACCACCAATCACTAAGATCATTGGCCACTCCTGCACCTGTGCTGTATGTGTCAGAGCCAGCAGCCTGTACCACACAAACAGGAGCTCTGCACAGAAGGGTCCCAAGCCCTGAATTAAGGACTGCAATCTCCCCATTAAAAAAAAAGTTGCTCATTTCCCCTGATCCCAGTTTTGCTGCTGCACACTCTGCCATCACTATGGCTTTCCTACATCTCCCTGCCCCCCGCCACAGAAGCATGAGAGGAGGGACGAGGGGTGCACAGCTTTGGGAAGAGTCTTCACTTCCCTGACAGGCCCAGAAAGAACTCTAGCCAGAGAGGCAGCCACCCTCTCTCATCTGGCTGCCCCAGCAGTATAACCCTTGCCCTGGGAGCATTGCACCTCGGGTTTCCCTTGCCAAGTATGTTGCACAGAAGCAGGAGTGGCCAATGCTCAGAGGGTCTCATGGTAGCACCGAGAAGGTGCCCGGCTTCCCTGCGCCCCCAGCAAAATTGTAACTGCTAAATGATGTGCCTCCTCCAAGTACTTCCTGGGGCCCTCCCCCGCCACCGGCACCACTCACCAATGCTGATGCTCATTCAAGGCCACGCGGGTGCCTAACCCGCACCTACAGAACACTAATTGCACGGGACCGCCCCTCCCCAACCAAGTTTAAGGGACGGTCCCTGCGGAGGACTGCAGCGCAAGCAAAAGCCTGCCCACAAGGCCTGGCACACACCCCCTCCCAGCCACAGCCTGCTGGGATCGGAGCCTCGGCGCCCACGAGCAGAGCCGGGAGCCTGGGGAGCCGTGGGGGGGCGGATCCCACGAACCCGCAGAAACCGCGCGTGATCTGCCCCCTCCCCTGCCCTGGAGCGGGGCTACAGCCCGTACCTCCGTGCCCCGCCTGCGTCGCGGCCGCTCAGCGGTGAGACTGACGCGCGCGCCAGGGCGCCTCCCCCCGCGCGCCGCGCGCCGCGCGCCCACCCGCCCGCTGCCGCGAGACGCGCGCTCCGGGGCGGAGACAAGCGCCACCTCCCAGCCGGCGGCCCAATCCGGGCAAGGGCTGCGCGGGCAAACCAACCCGTGGGAGGCGGGCGAGCCTCGCGCCAACCCGCAGGCTCCCAGCGAGGGGGCGAGCCCGGCCCGGCGCCCGCTTCCACCCCTCTCCCCTGCAGCAATGGTACGCGCCGCCCGCAGGGCGAGAAGGAAAGGAAAGGAACCAAGGCGCGCTGGGCAAGGAGGGCGCGGCCGCCGTGCTGAGTCAGGGCCGCAGAGGAGGGACGCGCCAAGGCGGAGAGGGGCGCGGCGCGGCGGGGCGGGGCCAGGCCTGGGGGCACAGCGTGTGGGCTGGCTAGTGAGCCGGCTAGTGAGCCAGGGCTCCGCCGCCAGCTGCGTGTAAACGCTGCCCTTGCACGCGCGCGCGCCGCGCCCGGATCCAGCCCAGCCCCTCCTCGCCGGCCGCGCGCTCGCCGGGCCGCTCCGGAGCGCCGCGCTCCCTCGCGGCTCAGGGTCGCTAGCGCTGGGGGCGTCTCCCGCAGGGGATTTAGTGCTGAAGCGGGGCGGGGTGGCTTGGGAGCTGCTCTTCCGGCACGAGGAGTCTTCGTGCAGCAGTTTCCTGGACTGAAAGGCAGCCTCTTGGTCTTGCTGTGTAGTCACTTGCCAGCTTGGCTTTGGCTGGGGTCCCTTGTATTGCGGGGCATCACCTTGTCAGAGCCCACGGGCCTCGTTTTCTGCGGTGCATGGTTCTTCTTTTGGGAGCCAGGTGGGCAAGGTGGCTTTTATGGCTGTGGCTCTCAACCTTTCCAGATTACTACAACCAAACAGGGGTCTGGTTTGTCTTCTTGCATACCTCCCCCCCCAGTTACCTCACCTCAATTAAAAAAAAACTCAAAAACTGCAAGTGGCCCCTTAGCACCTTAGAAACTAACAAAAATATATGGCTGTGTCTACACTGGTGCGATCTCATGCAGAAGTGGCCGCTCTTGCGCAAAAACTTGCTGCCTGTCTACACTGGCTGCGTGTTCTTGCGCAAGTAAACTGACGTTCTAATGTATAAAATCAGGGCTTCTTGCGCCAGAACTCTGACGCTCCCGCTCAGGAATAAGCCCTTTTGCGCAAGAGCTCTTCCAGAAGAGGCCAGTGTAGACAGGCAACGTGAATTTCTTGCGCAAGAAAGCCCTATGGTTAAAACGGCTATCAGAGCTTTCTTGCGCACGAGAGCGTCTACATTGGCATGGATACTCTTGCGCAAAAGCACATGCCAGCGTAGACGCTCTCTTCTGGAAGAGTTTTTGCAGAAGAACCTTCCGCAAAAGAGTTTTTGTGTGAGAACGTGCCAGTGTAGACATAGCCTATGAGTTTTTCCTGGGCAAAACCAACTTCTACAGATGATAAATGTGAAGCAAGAGGCACAGAGGGGCAAATGTAAAGCAGAAAAAGAGGACAGAGGAGGAGGGGGGAAGACAAACATGGCTACCCCTCTGAGACCTCTTTAGTGTTGGCCCCAAGTTAGGCATGGGCAGCAGTGGATGGATCGCTCAATGACTGCCTCTTCCTCTGAAGCATCTGGCACTGGCTACTGTCAGAAGACAGGATAGTGGGCTAGATGGATCTTTGGCCTGTCCCAGCATGGCAATTTTTTTCTTAAATAACTACTTGCTTACAAAATCAGGATAAAAATACAAAAATGTCATTGCACACTGTTACTGAAAAATTGCTGATTTTTGCATTGTTACCACAGAATTATATAGTACCTCAGTTCGAATATAAAACTTACATTTCAGTGTATAGTATATTCAGCAGTATAAACAAGTCATTATATGACGTTTTAGTTTGTACTGACTTTGTTAGTGCATTTTATGTAGTTGTTAAACTAGGCAAATACCTAGATGAATTGTACTCCCGGGAAGACCTCTGCCTATACACCTACCACTGGTAGAGAGCCACTGTTTTATGGGACCTGCTTTTGTTGGTGAGAGAGACCAACTTTTGAGTGGCACAGAGCTCTTGTAGCTGGAAAGTTTGTCTCTCTATCCAACAGAAGTTGGTCCCATAAATAATAGAATCTCACCCACCTTGTTGCTGTAATATCCTGGAACCAATATGGCTACAAGACTGCACAGTTTCAGGGTTGAGATTCGCCCTTTGCCCTAACACCAATTTAGCTAGTCATATGACTGCTCTGTCAATGACTCTAGAGTCTAGTTTCACCTTGTTACCTCCCTCCCCGCTGTCAGGGTTTCAGAATTATGCGCCACAGGAGACTGACGGTAGTTCCTTATTCCCAGTTCCTTTCTGGTGGTGCCAGTTCCCTATTCATGATTCCATGCTCTGTATTCAAAGGCCAAAATGATATTTCAGTGTAAGATTACATGTTTAGAAATAGCACCAAATTAACGTGATGGAATATGATAAAGATACATGAGTAATTAGTTAATAATTACACAAGCAAATAAGCTGGTAGTTGACTTACTGTGCTGACAAACTTAAGCCTCCAGTTACCTGAAATGACACGTGCCTGTGACCAACAGTTTGTTCTGAAGGAGCTGGGACAGGCTGCGCGTGATCCAAATCATAGTTCCTGCTCTTTTTTCTGCTACATGTTGTGGTCTAGCCTGCCCCACTGCTATCTTGTAAATAGGGCTTGAATAAAGCTATGAGTTGACTAATTACATAACTACAGGTTGGACCTCCCTGGTGCCCGGCACCATCGGGACCTGGCCAGTCCTGAATGAGAGAGTTTTCTGGATCAGGGGAAGTCTTCTGCCATTGGCCCCTAAGCCCATCACCTGCTGCTGGCATGCTGCCCCAGGAGGCACCCTGCCTTGCCCTCTCCCCGAAACTGGCTGGACTGCTTGCCCAGCTACTGCTGGCTCCCTGGGCAGCACAGGCTCTGGCTCCTGCTATGGAGTTCTGGCCCCGTGCATCCAGGGACAGCTGCAGGGTTCCAGCCCCAGTCCCACGCTTTAGGAGGCTGCTGTAGGGCTCCAACCCTGGCCCTATGCTCCAGGGGGCAGCTGCGGGGCTCTGACCCCATTCTCTCACTCCAGGAGGCACCCGGGTGCTTCAGCCCTGTCCCTGCACTCCAGGGAGCTGCAGTGGGGCTCTGGCTCCAGCCCCATGCTTCTGGAGGCTGCCCGGGGACCCCAGCCCTCTGCCCCGTGCTGCTAGAGGCTGCCACAGGGCTCCGCCCATGGTCCTATGCTTCCCCCAGATGGATCTCCTGCCCTTAGGCTCCCGGGCTTTCTGGTCCAGTAGCATCCATGGTCGTACTGGACGATGGATGTTGCCGGACCAGATAGTGCTGGTTTTCAGAGGTACAACCTGTACTATGTATTTGAGAAAGTTTGTCTGTGTGCCTGTGCATGAATCTGTCTGTGCATCTGTCTGTTTGTTCAACAACTCCTCCTAAACGATAAGAAGTGGGTCCACCAAATTCAGCTTCCTCTTTCCATGCTTTAAGTGATGATAAGGGTTTGGTTGTGCCAGGAAAATGGGACGTGTCCAGAATGGGATGGCTTCTCATATAACCATACAGAAAAGAGACAATCACCAGAATCTGGCTGTTCCCCCAGGGAAAGTGCACAATTTGCTGCACTCCTCACTCTGGGTGGGGAGCACAGGGGGCAGACAAACCTGGACCTTCCCCAGCTGGGGCATATATACCCCCTCCTTCAGCTGTGCCTGCTGCAGCAGCCATGGAGAGGTGCTTCTCATCTGGACCCAAGCTGCTGTGGTGAGAGCAGGCTGGGTAGTCCTCTGCTCAGGGCAGCCTGCATACTGAACCAGTCATCTCCAGCCCCACAGCAATGACTCGAAACATGTACATTTTCATTTTATTTTCCAAAAAACAAAAATTGAGTTAAGGACCATGGGTGATCAGTGCAGCTGGGGCTGGGAGAGGAAGGCCCCCGCCCCACCTACAGCCCCAGCCCCTCTGCTGAGGCCCTGCCCCCACCACGAGGAGGAGAGGAAGAGGAGCAGCATGCCCCCCTCCCCACAGGAAGGGGTAGAGCATGCACACCCTGGCATCCCTGGAGCACCAGGAAGGGAGGCAGCAGCATGGCCCGAGCTGCTCTGGAGCACAGGGAGGGTGAGTGCTGGGGGCAGCAACACTCCACCCCCAGAATGCCTACAGCAGGCGTTCTGGGGGCAGAGTGTGGGTGGGACCAGGCTGGCGGTTTGGGAAGGCAAAGCTTCCCCCACCTAAGCCTCTGGATGCCATGTTAAGGACACAAGCAACACTGGGTAAATCTAGTGACAAAATAAGTCTTGGGTCACCCCAAGTGACATGTCTCTGTGACTGTCAGACTGTTCTGAAGGTGCTGGGGCATGCCGCTCGCTGACCCGAAGCATTGTTCTTGAGCAGTATTCTGCCACGTGTCGTGCCCCCACCGCATTTCCATTGTACGTGGAGTTTGAGTAAGGATCTAGGGCTTGACAGGCTGTACATGACAAAATATACCTGTTGGGCACCCCATGTGATACATCTTGGCAGGCATCAGACTGAAGGAGCCAGGGCATGCTACCCATTGACATGAAGCTTTGTTCTTGCGCAGTAAGATGTCACTTCTCCAGCCTACTTGCTTTTTTCTATATGGAGATTGAAAAAGGAGCTGGCTTTTAACAGCTTGTACTTGCAAAATAAGTCTTGGGTCCCAGCACCTCAACTATTAAACTGATGGATTTAAGACATGAAACTCAGACTTGACACTTTCTCAATGAACAAATTGGGGCCCGTGTCACTAGTGCTCTCCAATCCACCCCAAACACACACACACCTTTTAGAATGGAATTGGAATGGCAAACCAGGGCAGTTTCAGAAGGTGAAAATGCAGATCCTGTGCTTGCAGCTACAGGGATTTGGTGAGTGCTGTGTTTGTTCTCCATGAGGATTGTGTGGCTGCCCTGAGCTGCTTGGGTGAGACAGATCTGTTTGTGTCTGGCAGCTGGATTTTGAACACAATCAGTGTTTGCCATCTCTGAGAGTAGTTATTCCCTCCCTGTTTGCAAGGTAGGTAGGTAGCTGAACAGTAATGCTTGATTTATATCAGTTGCCAGGTGAACAGGAATGACAAATCAGATAAGTTTGAGTGGGAGTTAACAAGAGTATTGCAACACCAGTTTTAGGTATGTCTCTTCAGCAGATAGCAGATATGGATGATGAGGGAACAACTGCTGTGTGACTTGCATTGGATGTGCTATGTTTTCCTCTCTCGTGGAAGATGCAATGAATTTCTGGCATACGAAATGCAAACTGACGGCCATACTGTGGGAAAAGATATGTGAGCTGGAAATATAACTGGCAACATATTGTCATCTTCTTGAACAACCAGATTTGGAAATCACTGTCACAGATGGCACAAGGTAATCAGTGATAAGGGAATTGGAGACAGGAGAAACCAAAGAGGTGGATAGGCTGTCTGTGATCAAGAGGGGAAAGAGAGTCAGGAGACATTTAGCCCAATGAGAAGTATCAAAATGTTTTCAGATAGCAACTCTACTACAGAAAAACCTTTTCTCTGGATAAATGGAACAGAAAGCCACAGGAAATATACCTGATGCGTGTCCTTACAATATGAAATAAGCAATGCTTATTCACAAGAGAAATTCTTCAGCAGTCCTAAGAATGCAAATAATAATCAGCAAACTCCATACGAAGGAAAGCAGACGGAAAATTGAGCACGGGACAGAATAACAATATGATGGTGTACTGGTTACAAGCATCACACAGAGCTAACAGCATTATAGAAGACCTTAGACATCTTGGAAGTGAGTGAAAGAAAAGTAAAGTTTAAGTGATCTTCTCAGAGATTCTACTGGTCCCATGAGGCAGAAAATACTGGAGGTGAATTGTTGGCTGCATCATTAATGTGAAGCTGAAGGTATTGGTTTTGTTGAAACTTTCAGTGGGAGAGGGGCCATACAAATGGGATGGCCTGCATCTCACAGATAAAGGGCTAACCCTCTCAGATGCAGATTAGCTGGACCAGGTAGGAGGTTATTAAATTGCCAATGCAAGGGGAAGGTGCTAAAGAAACAAATGCAGTACAAATGTGGCAAAGAATGCAAAGAGAAGACATTTTTCAGTTGCTTATATACTAATGTTAGGTGTCTGAGTAAAAGGAAGTAAAAATTCTTGATAAGGAGAAAAAGATACATAACTGGAATTACTAAAGCCTTGTGGGACAACTCACATGACTGAATAGAATCTGTTTAGGAAATAGAGTAAAAGAGGTGTGTATGCCTTACAATTAGAGAGTTAGAGAGTTCAGTCTATGTAGCTGATCAAAAAGAAAATTGAGATGTAACTTGATTATGGTGTATATACATATCTTCATAACAAAGATCTGCACAAGCCTAAGTTTTAAACCTGACAGGACCTGAACTTGATCCAAACCCACCTGATCTGACCTGAGCCCAAGAGGGTCAAATACTATTCCAACCCACCCCAACCCCTTGCACATGAGACAGTGTCACCTTCAGTCCATAGGGTTGATGCAAGGGCAGCTGTGACTGCTTGGCATGCTCACTCTGAAGCTCATACAGGTACAAGGTGATGACGACTGTATGTAGCCACTGTCACGCTAATCCCATGGACAGGAAAAGGGAAGTAGAGTGGACCCAACCCAAGCTTGAGAGGATCAGGTTGATTTACAGTCTGACCTCACCCAAACCTGACATTTCTCATCGGATCCTATCAGATTTGGGTCATGTTGGGGCATGTTGACATAATAAAACACTGGGAACCATTTGTGCTTCAGATGGAAAAAATGCTGGCTACTAAAGGGCTCTTTAATCTACAAAGAGAAGTAGAACAAGAACCAATGGCTGGAAACTGGAGCCAGATGAATTCAAACTAGAAATTAGTCACTAATTTTTACTAATAAATAATTTTGGAACAAACTACCAAGGGCATTGGCAGATTCTTGAAATCAAGTGGAGATGTCATTCTCAAAGTTGTATTTTAGTCAAATACAAGTTTTTGCTGGACTCAATACAGGGTAACAGGATGAAATTCTATGGTTATACAGGAAGGCAGACTAGATGATCTAATGATCCCTTTTGGACTAAAAATCTCTGAATTTATGAAGCCTTTTTACAATCCCTTCTGCACACTGCACACCCCATCAAAGTTTCCCTCTCTGCGTGCAAGCTTCAGGTTGATTGTGTCAGGATTACAGACTATAAAAAACTCCATATTGAGAGGCAAGCAGCACCAAATTATGCAGCAATTCTAAGCAGAAATTTACAAAGAAACTTCCCTTCTATGCAAAACAAGGGTTTATTATACAAAGCTTTAGAAATGCTTAAATATAGCTGTCACCAGAGACCAATAGTAGCAACAGCAACAGTTGTTCAATTAATTACAATTATTTTTATAATAAATAGCAACTTCTTTACCTACTTTACAAAGTCAGTGTCACAGTGCACAAATTCAGTGGATTGCATCAGTTTTGTATGCGACATGTCATTAATAGTGAATTATACATCAAGTACATTACACTTGCATTCAATATGATCATAGAAAGATTCAAAATGCGACCCTTGGCTGTTTGCACCAGCGATTTCTGTGCATGATAGCAAGTAACCTGAAAGAAAACAAGATGCATTTTTGTGGTCAAATCAAAGCAGTGACCCATGTCTTTTCAAATTCCATTCACAGACTATTCAGACAAAAATGAATTGCCTCTACCTCAGAAGAGCTCGTTATCTGCTCCTCTTTTCTGTGTAACTTGAATGTAGCATTAATATTTAAAATATATCAAATATTGATTAGTAGAGAGCATCAAAATGATTTGCATAAATAGTAAAATTTATTAAAGCAAAGTTGGTGTAATTATAGGTACAGAGTTGTTAGGACATCGTAAAACACTGGGAACCATTTTGTATGTTTCCACAAACTTGGTCAAACTGAGCGCTGGCATTTCTATGATGGAATTTTGGAATTAAAAAAGAAATTAAGTGGAGATAAAGAATCCAGTCCCACAAAGTCCATTAAAATGTACCAGCCACATTGCTTTGTTTTATAAGTTTCATAATAACTCTCAAGACACTGGCTGATTCAGCTGCATGTCGGAATAAGGCACGATTCCTTTAAGTAGCTTGTGAGCATTCTGATGGTGCTCCCTGTTTTCTGTGTTTTAGAAGCCATAAGAAACCACTCAGAGCAGCAGGATAATATTAACCTAGGTGAGCTCCTATGTTTGCAAGTAATAAACATGGTTATTTTGGGAGCCAGCTGTGCCCAAGTAGCATCTTCATATTATTGTTGTGGAATGAGCAAAAGATGAAACGCTAATCATAAGAAATGTTTTATATCTGTAATCCAATTAAATGAATTTTGATAAATTTAGCTAATTTTCTACTTCTCAATTCCTCTGACATCAAAACAAAGTTCCGACAGATTTCTTCATTTGTAGCTATCAGATAATTTATGCAATAACATCACAGCTTGATGTACAACACATCAACTGAATATTGCTTTTTGTTGATTTTTTACCTGCATATCGTATGTTCACTAACTAAGAAAACACAAAATAAATTGGAGTAATATAGTTGTAAGACCAAAACTAAAGTGTCACTTCTGGGAATGGCATTTCCTCGTCTCTTCATAATGAAATAACAATTACAGGGACGTGTTACTTGAGGTGACTCAAAACATATTTTGTCATGTAGAATCAATCAAAACCCCAGTTTCTTATTCACCCTCCATTCAGGACACAGGAGACAAACACCTCCAGACATTAGGGAAGTTTGTATCTGGATCTGAACTTCATGGCTGCCCCTACCTTTGGGTGGTGGTGTGTCCCCGGCCCCAGCTCCTTCGTAAAAGTTTGATGGTCACAGGGACGAGTCACTTTGGGGTGATCTGGAATGTTTGTCATATACAGCCAGTACTAGTTACTAATTTAATTTTTTATCACAGTCCACCACATTAATTCGATAACATTTCTAAAACTTTATGTTTACACTGATATGTTTTAAAAATGATTTTGGCTTTTAAGTAAGGAGCTGGCAGCATGGATAAGGAATAAGGAGCAAATCTGCCAGTCTCTTGCAAAACTATTCTGGACCTGGCAGCTGGGGGGAGAAGAGGAGGAGGGGAAAGGGGGGGTGGAGTTTTTAGAGCTGTCTCAATCCAACCAGCTGATTGGTTGAGAACCAGACACCAGAGGCTGGGATTCCAGTAGGTTTGGCTCCTCCCCATATCACCTCCCTCCCTCGTGGTGGTACAGTTCCTGCTCGCACATAGAGTGCTAAGCTCTCAGTTCACCACACAAACACAGTCTTGGAGACAATGGTGCAGCAAGTACTGTACAGAGCTCTGGTCTCCACCAAGTGGCTCTCTGAATGTGTCCGGGCCAATCGGATTGGGCCCAGCCTGCGGGTGCTAGATGCATCCTGGTATCCTCCTGGGGAGAGGGATGCCCTGCAGGAGTTCCGAGACCGGCATGTACCAGGCGCCTCATTTTTTGATATTGAGGAGTGTAAAGACAAGACGTCGCCCTATGAGCTCATGCTGCCCAGCGAGGCGAACTTTGCCGACTACGTTGGGCACCTGGGGATCAGCAATGACACGCATGTGGTGGTGTATGATGGGGATGACTTGGGGAGCTTCTATGCACCCCGAGCCTGGTGGATGTTCCGAGTTTTCGGGCACAGAACAGTCTCCGTGCTGAATGGCGGGTTCAAGAACTGGGTGAAGGATGGTCACCCTGTGACATCAGAGATCAGCCAGCCAGAGCCAGCAGTGTTTAAAGCCACCCTGGACAGGTCCCTGCTGAAGACCTATGCAGACATGGTAGAGAACATGGAATCCAAGCGGTTCCAGGTGGTGGATTCCAGGTCTGAGGGGAGGTACTGGGGAACAGAACCAGAACCAGGGAATGAAGGTAGGAGCAGTACATGGCATCTCTTTCAGGTGGAGGTTTGCTCAGGCACTACTTCTCCTGCCTGCTAACAAATACACTTTGCAGTAGTGCATCAGGTCACACTAATACACCCCTCTCCTCACTGACATGCACACTAACATTTCAACAAACAGATCTGACTCATTCAGAATTCGGGGATGTTCAGATCTTTGGATCTGTTATAAAAGCAGGCAACTGTGAAGTTTAGATCCAGTCACAATCTTCCCTGAAGTCAGTGCTTGTCTCCTGTGTCCTACTGCCCCTTACAGAGTTAATCATACTGCAGATGTGGGAGAATAGGGCCTCCTTATCTAATGTTAACAGATGCACACATGATTGGTTTTCATGCTTGCACTTTGCCTTCCTTATACATACCAGCAAATGTCCAAGCTGTTGTAAACACAGCTCATTTTTCCTTGTAATTTGAGAGATCTGTTTTCCCTTGGTGAATAAATCCAGTTCCCCAGTCAGCAGAGAACTTGATCGACTGTATCTTTGTCCTTTGGATCCTTACCAAAAATCCAAACATTTTGAAAAGAGAGAGCCCCAAACTCTGCCTCAGCGTCTCATTTGCTCCCCCCGCCCCCCCTTCCCTTTCTCTGACAAACTGCAGGGTTTGTACAACTGTAACTTTCTCAACCGTGGCGGGGGCAGGGAACATCGTGCCTGGAGTTTCTATAGAAGCATTCCTGGAATGGAATCTTGCTCAGTTGGAAGTTAAAGGCAAACTCCCTTATTGCCAAATCTAAGAGTTCACATAGCACAAAACAACCCCCCACTTTTTTTCTCCATTCTGCTCATCTGAAGAAGTGGATTTTGCCCATGAAAGCTCATGATACTATCTATATAAATATATATAGTTTTGTTAGTCTCTAAGGTGCTACAGGAGCACTCTTTTTTAAAAACACCTGAGATCCCTTTAAATCCCAGGATTTTTTTTATTCTGTCTTCTGATCTCTGAACACCCAGCAGACAGGCTGTCTTCACCCCATATTGTGTGTGTGCACCCAGATTGTTGTCATTCTTATTTCTAGAGAGCCATATGTGTTCCAGGGGTTTTACAGTTAGAAAGCACAAGAGGTGCCTGTCCAGCCCTTCATTTGTGCCAGTGCTGAGCCCCAGCACATCTAGACTGCAGTTCACAGCCCCAGCGCCTCTGGGTTTGCTGCATCAGTTAGGAAAGTTAAAAAAAAAAAAAAACACTGATTGAGTCCCGGCATCTTTTCATTCCAAATTAAGCACTGGGCTTGCCCCAAAAGATTACTGGCTAAGGTCCTGATGCTCCAGTGAAATCCCTGCAGGCAGACCCCTGAACCCCTCCAGAGCTCCATTGACTTTGGTGGGGCTGTATATGGGTTGAAGGGTCCACATTTGTAGATCCAATGACAGGACTGGGATTTAAACGAAACACAAAGTCAGATGAGGATGGAAGAGGAGGTACGGCATAACACGTGTTAGAGCAGTGAAAAAATCATGAGATGTGCTCATGGTTAGTTCCCTTTTTAAGTGTATTAACAGCTGGGATTGCATTGTAGTTCACTAAAGCGGAGGTTGAAATTCAATCTGAAATGCCATACAAAATACTCCTTGCTGGTGGCACATGGATTCCACACTCTTGGAGTGGAAGTAGGGAGTTATCACTGGCCAGCAAATGCTGCAAGGACTCCAGCATTTCAGTGACTGTTCATTCCTACGTTTGAATTAGTTCCCCAGGAGCATGGGTGCCCCTTTTGTGTTTGTGCATGTATTCCAGCAGAGGAGCCTTCCAGGAACACACCCACAGCAGTGTGCGCTCAATAAGCTGCTAAAAGCTGTTTTCAAATCAATTAACACCCCGAATGCAAACTGCATATTGTAAAATGCAGAATTTACACTTGGCTGTACAATCTGAAATGCATGTTGTGGTTGGCTGATTACATAAATCATTGCCCTACAGGGAGTAGCCACCCAACCGTCCCAAAATGTAGCACTGCCAGCAATTCCCACCTCAGTTCCCTTTGCCAGGGTGGATTTCCTCAGTTCTCCACACCTCCATCTGTGCTGGAGAGGCGGCGGAGCCCTCTGTCCAAATCACAGAGTAGCAAAAACCAGCTAAAATATCCCACAAACAAAAAAAGGTCTTCTGCCTTTCAGGAGCAGTTCTTCAGCCAAAACTCTCTTCCCAGCCCTCCTCTGGGCTACCTGTGCCAGTTTTTATGGCTCTGGCATAGTGTACTCTACCCTCAGGCTGGTTCCCCCTGAAATACTCTTCTCTCACCCCTTTTGGATTCTGTTCCTTGCATCCTTTCCTAGCCTCAGCTAGGAGGCTAGCTTTGGGCCTTCCACAGAGGCAAGGCCTATCCACTCCCTGGCTACATCTACACTGCAGGCTTTTTGCACAAGAAAAGCTGTTCTTGCACAAAAACTTGCCGGGTGTCTACACTGCACGCACGGTCTTGCGCAAGTAAATTTACAGTATAGCGTCAGAAAACAGGGCTTCTTCCGGAAGAGTTATTCTTCTCCCCACGAGGAATAAGCCCTCTTGCGCAAGAGCTCTTCCACAAGAAGGCAGTGTAGAGAGGCAACATGATTTTCTTGTGCAAGAAACCCCTATGGCTAAAATGGCCATCAGAGCTTTCTTGCGCAAGAGAGCGTCCACACTGCCATGGACGCTCTTGCGCAAAAGCACATCTCTTGCGCAAAAGCACATGGCAGCGTGGACGCTCTCTTGTGGAAGACCTTTTGTGCAAGAACTCTTGCGCAAAACAGTTCTTGCACAAAAAGCCTGCAGTGTAGACGTAGCCCCTGAGTTTCCACCAGCACAGTGAGCGCTCTCAATCCTTTTATAAGGCCTATGTGTTCATTAAGCTATCACCTGACCATTTTAACTCCACTCCCTCAGAGTGGGCAGCAACTAATTAATTACGGCACGGTTGTTGCTCATTTCCTCATTCCCCTTTACAGGCACTAGGCTCTTTGCCACCGTCATCCAATCAAGGTCTGAAACAAGAGCATGAAACTTAGAGTACGTCTACACTAGCCCCCTAGTTTGAACTAGAGAGGCTAATGAGGGCGACCAAAATTGCTAATGAAGCACGGGATTTAAATATCCTGCACTTGATTAGCATATTCCCGGCCGGTCGCCATTTTGGAAACTGACCAGCCCGAAGTAACTGCCCGCGTCTACACGCAGCAGAGAAGCGGGATTCCAAGATAAACTCCTTAGTTCGAATTAACTTTTACTCCTCGTGGAATGAGGTTTCCAAAATGGTGACCGGCCGGGAATATGCTAATCAAGCGCAGGATATTTAAATCCCGCGCTTCATTAGCAACTTTGGTCGCCCTCATTAGCCTCCCTAGTTTGAACTAGGGGGCTAGTGTAGACGTACCCTTAGAGAAGAATGGCCTTGAGGTTGACAAATGGCCTAGTCCTTAGGCAACCAAGGTTCTATTCCTGGCTCTCAGGATCCTATCTACAAAAGGGGGATTGTTTTTTCCTTTCCTTTTAAGCAATGGGCTTAAATTGTAGCAAGGGAGGTTTAGGTTGGCCAGAGGAAAAACTTCCTAGTGATCAGGGTGATTAAACAGTGGAATAAATTGCCTAGGGAGGTTGTGGAATCTCCATCTCTGGAGATATTCAAGAGCAGGTTAGATAGGCATCTGTCAAGGATGTTCTAGTAGGTGCTTGGTCAAGCTGTGAGGGCAGAGGACTGGACTTGATGACCTCTCAAGGTCTTTTTAGTATTCTATCATTCTCCCACCTATGATCTGTTCAAGTTGTAAGTTGCTTGGGGCAGAGGGGTTTCTTTTTCTACCTATTTTGAAATAACATCTAGCACAACAGGTTCCAATCTTGGGTGGGTGCTCCCAGTGCTACCATAATCAAATAAATAAATGACTAAATTATAAGCCATGTCATATTTAAAATATTAGGCACAAACCATCTGCCCAGCAAGAGTCATTTGATGAAAAACTTGTGAATAAATACATGTGAGACTCTCTCAGTTTCTTGTCAGACAGCAGAAAGAAGAGAGTCAACTTTCCAAATAAGCTGTTTGTTAGGAATTACTGCCCAGATCCCTGCCACCTTGCTTTTCTCCTGCTGGTCTACAACCTCATCGCATGTGTTCTCTGACTCCTCTGCACTCTTGCTCTTCCCAATCTCCAGAATTCCATTGTTCCTTGCTCTCCACTGACTGTTTTCTGTTCACCCTGAAAGACCCGGGTAGGAGAGAGGGATGGAACTCAGAGGACATTTCTATGCTTTATGGCACCTTGATGATTGGGTGTCTGTATTCAGACAGTATTTGATTAACTCACTTTGTGTTATTTTTGTTAGATGTGAATGCACACTGAGACTGCTCTGATGGATATGCTTTTAATAATAAAAAACATAAATAAAAATAAATCAAATCTTTGCAATGGAGAAGAAATGTAAGCAACCTGTGGGTTTGGGTCTGGAGACACCGAAGGAATGAAGCAGCAGTATAATTTACAAAAAAAAGCCAGGAGTGAAAATTCTTCTCAGCTCAGCACCTGCCAGGGAATGCTGAGATTGTTTTCAAGGGAAGTGTGTGGATACTGCTGGGAGCTGGAGCCAGTTTCTAAGGCGCTCAGAGGAGACAAATCGAGAAGCAAATGAGACGAATAATGTCCGTCTGGAGCAGTGGGTTATCACACAATCACTGAGCAGCCTTCCAAAGAGACCTAGCATTGTTACAGATTCTGCCTCCCAGCCCTCAAGCTTTACCTGTGGGACAAAATAACAAATTACGGTCTTTGCAACATCCCCTTATGATGCTGCATCCATGAGTGATGAAACTTCATCATCATCATCACATATAGACACAACATTGTGATGCTGCATTATGATACATGGTCATGGTATTGTGAGGCCTGAAATTAATTGGTAACTCTTTAATCTGGCTTTGTAAGAGGGGGGACAAATCTATGGCCATCAGGACCATCCCACTGATTTGGGGGTTGGTGCCAATCTGTCTTTAAGACGTAGGTTCTCATTTATCTGATTGTCCCATGACTTTTCTCTTCCAGGCTCTTTAGAAATTTAAACCTGTCTCTGTCACTGGTGAATTGTTTCAAGCCAGTGTTTAAAGTCTCCTATTCTTATAGGGCTGGATCCAAAGCCCATTAAAATCAATGGAAAGACTCCCATTGACTTCAGTGGGCTTTGGAACTGGCCTGTGATGGTGTTTGCTGTGGGTTTCAGTGAGACATTTCAAATCTCATTCATATTTGAAGCCTCCCTCAGACAAAAGGCCTTGTCCTTGGGCCAGATTCTCAGCTGGCACAAATTAGCAGAATTTCCCTGAAATAACTTACACCTGCAGAAAGTCTGACTCTTATTCATACCGACATGGAGTGGATTTAAAAAGCTACAAAAGTTCTCCACTCACTTTGATCCCGCTGTAACTGACTCGTCAGTGGTGACCCTAAATGCTCAAGGCCTGACAACTCTCTCCCTTCTCTAGGAAACCATCTGAGCGTGACACACCCAAAAGCTGGGCTCAAAACAGTTTTCATGATATTTCTGGCTTCTTAATGTTCACATCACCCCACCCAACATTGCTGGCAGCAGAGATAATTTCATTAACTCTTGGAGCCAGATTTTCACCACTGACATAAGCACATGCACCTCTACATAATTTAGCCCATATAGTAAATGGTAGAGGCTACTGGATCTTCCAGCCTGATCCTCTTTTTACCTATTTTGTTGAGTTTCTCTTTACACCAGTCCCACACATATCTGCTCTAGTCTGATCTTGAATCTCAGCAGTCATGGTACCTCTGGCCATGAAAATTCTTAGGCCCAGATTCTCTAAGGAAGTTAGGTGCCTAACTCCCATTGCAATCGATACACCTAAATACCTTTGAGAATTTAGGCCTTAGCGTCTTAGCCAAGGCTTTTACTTCTGTAGCTTCCAGCTTGTCACTCTGTACCCCTAATGTCATCTCGGCTTGTGAAGTATTCTCCTGAAGAGATTTATAGTGTTTTATCATGGGGATGTCTCTTTGAATGTTCTCCTCACATGTTCTTTTTTCTCTCCCCGGGGGGTGTTTTAGGGCTTGAGCCAGGTCACATCCCTGGTTCACTGAACATGCCCTTCTTTGAATTCCTCACTGAAGCTGGCTTCGAGAAGAGCCCAGAGGAGATTCGGAGCATGTTCCAGGAGAAGAAGGTGGACCTCTCACAGCCACTCATTGCCACATGCCGTAAAGGGATCACAGCGTGCCACATTGCCCTGGCGGCATACCTCTGTGGGAAGCCAGATGTGGCCATCTATGATGGATCCTGGTCAGAGTGGTTCCGCCGAGCCCCGCCGGAGCACAAGCTCTCTGAGTGGAAGCGCAATAAGGCATAAAGGGGCAGAGGCTGCATCGCAGTCCGTTAGCATTCATTGGGAGTGGGGTTTGTCAATGGTCTTTGTTCAGGTGAACAGGGAACGAGGGCAGGGACAGCAATGCATTCTCTCTGTGTTGTAGCTAGTCCAGTTTTGTAAGAACAAATCATAGGCTTTCAGTCTATCTTCCTTTTTAAATTATGCCTCTGAATAAAAGCTCTGCCTTCTGATTGTGCATCTGTGTGTGCCTCTAATCCTCCCCAGTGACTTGGGGAGCTCACCATGCTGTGATGCTACTGTGTGCATCTGAAGGAAGGATAGCCATGTTATGCTGGGGGAAAGTTACACTCTCCCATGAGAGATTTTGAGAAATCCCAGCTGGATTGGGAACTACTGAAACCAAGTTACCAACCCCCCAAAGAAATGGGGTGAAAGCATAGGGCTAGGTATCAAGCATGACAGGGTCTAGTTCTGGCTTTGCCATGGATTTATTGTGTGGCCTTGGGCAAATCACTTAACCTCCTTTTCCTAGTCTGTAAAAGGGAGGTAAGGACATTTCTCTCCTGGGGAAGTGTCTGAGGAATCCTTGGGTGGAAGATACAGTAGAAGTGCCAAGTCCTATCAATTGTTATTATTTTATTATGAGAGCCACCAAGGAACCCCACACACGAGGGCCTGTGATCTTTCTGAGACATGAACTTTTTTCATCCCCAAAGATAACACCCAACTGTGCCTTGTTTATTTTGGTTCCCATGGTAACTACAGCTCACAGATGGGGAGGGTTGTTCCCTAGCAACCATCCCTGATGCTTGCTCTCAGTTCCACCTCTTTGCCTGCACTTCTGGAGTTCAGCAGGACCTGCCTGGCTAGAAGAATCACTTTGTCATCTCAACTGAGACCATGGAACAGGTGAGCGAGACATTTATGAGAAAAGCTTCACCTCTGAGCCTCCTGGAAGCTGAACCCAATCACCACCTCCCTTCAGACACAAAGAAACTCAGACAGACACACAAAACAAAGACAGGATGAGCCAATCAAAGACACCATTTCATAGGTACTGCCACAGTGCTTTTCAGTCCTGAGCTAGCACATTGATCGCACTATCTTTTTTATGCCCGTCCAGGCCACATGTGGCAGGTGTGCGGGGCTATTCTTGGTCACCTCTGGCAGCTGATACTGAGCCCCATTTGGCAGGAGATACCAGGCCACTTCTGGCAGGTGTATAGTTCATCTGTAATAATAATAGTGCTTTTCCCAGCCAGAGGCGTTGTGAGAATGGCACAGCAGTACCTTCAGCAGCCTGAGAAGGTTAGTTCTTTAGCTACATAGAGACAATTCGCTTCTTTCTCCTTGGTCAGTGGGAGCCAGAATGACAGGAGAGCAGGGACACAGTGAAAATACCGGAGGAACTATGCTAGTAATTGTCTTCAGGAAAAGGCAGAGAAAATGGTTTGGTGATTGTATAGCTCTTTGGCCAGGAGTTGTTTTTTATGATATATATGTGTGGACATGCCAAGCACAATGTGCTCCGCGTAGGAGTCACTGGATGAAAGTCTGTGGCTTGTGCTATATAGGAAGTCAGATGAGACGCTCTAATGTTCTCTTCTGGTCTCAAGAGCTATTGATTTGTGAATGGGGCCTTCAGTTCAGTTAGTGTAGTTGTGGGCAACCTGTGGCCTGCGGACCCCCGGCTGCCTCTCCCCCACGCGCTTCACGCACTGAGGCACTGGAGCCCTGCATTTTCTTGCTCCTCCCCCTCGATCCCAGCAGGAGGGGGCCACAAATCACCTGATTCGGGCTCTGTCCCCATTCCTCCCCCTTCCTCTCAGAATGCTGCAGATCAGCTGTTTGCGGCTGTTCAAACTCTGGGAGAGAGGCTCTGTAAGGGCTAGGAGAGAGGGGGAGGAGCAGGTATGTGTGGGGCTCCAGTGTCCCAATGTGCAAGAGGTGGATGGGGGTGGACAGGGTCTGTGGGCTGTAGGTGGCACCCCAGTGGGCTGCGGGCTGCTGTGGTCCACTGAGGTGAAGGAGGGCCACTATTCATGGTTCCCCACCCCGAGTTAGAACCTCTAGGAGCTGCTGTAAGAAAAATACTAAGTAGCAATAATGATAATATAATTAGTCCACATCCCAGAAAAGAGGATCTGCCTGTGAACTTTAAAGTCACTCAGCTTATCAGAAGCTGGAGCAATCAGAGTGACGAAGGGAATTGCTTTGTGACCGAAGGAAAGCAAGGGAGGCAATACTTCAAGCCTTCTGAGTCAAAGGGTGACCCACAACTGGGAGACCTGCAGAGCTGGGAAACAAACCACCTTCAGCCCATAAACATGGTAACGATAATGGTGGTAGCTTGATTTAGTCCTAGGTGGGAGGCAGGAGTTAACATCAGTACCAAGTGGGGCAGATCCATTTCGTAACATAGGGTATGTCTAGACTACATGGCTCTGTCACCAGAGCCATGTAGATTAGTTTACTAGACATACCCAAATGAAGCCGCGATTTAAATAATCGCCGCTTCATTTAAAATAAAATGGCTGCCGCGCTGTGCCGATCAGCTGTTTGTTGGCTCAGCACTGTAGTCTGGATGCTCCGCGGTCGACATCAAAGGCATTTGTTGACCTCCCTGGTATGCCTCGTGGGCTGAGGTTTACCGGGGAGGTTGACAAATGCCTTTGATGTCGACCGCGGAGCGTTCAGACTACACCGCTGAGCCGACAAACAGCTGATCGGCACAGCGCGGCAGCCATTTTAATTTAAATGAAGCGGCGATTATTTAAATCGCAGCTTCATTTGGGTATGTCTTGTAAACTAATCTACATGGCTCTGGCGACAGAGCCATGTAGTCTAGACATACCCATAGAGTCCTGCAATCTGTTAAAAATACAATTAAAATGCTTGGGTGTTCTTAAAAGGGATTAAAAATAATTCAGAAAAGAATGTAATTCTGTGCTATGGGGCGATCATGTGCCTTCACTCAGGGTCTGATCTAATGGCCAGAAAGTCAGTTGCAACCAGTCCAGGCAGGGACTTCACAAGAGTTGGAACAGCGCCCCATAAACCCACATTCAGGTTTGGCCATGCAAGGTGTAAGATTAGTAGCAGGCAGAGAAGAGCAAGGACACAAGTTAAATGTGTGGGTGGGATTTGCCTTCGGCAGCTACCCAAACACTCCCTCCCTGCAGAAGGCAGTCAGACTGGGGAGTGTGCTGCCATTGCAGGGTGCAGAGTAAAATACACTAGGGCTACGTCTACACTGCAGGCTTTTCACGCAGGAACAGCTTGTCTTGCGCAAAAACTTCCCGGGTGTCTACACTGCACGTGCATTCTTGCACAAGTAAATTTACAGTACAGCGTCGGAAAACAGGGCTTCTTCTGGAAGAGTTATTCCTCTCCCTACAAGGAATAAGCCCTCTTGTGCAAGAGCTCTTCCACAAGAAGGCAGTGTAGACAGGCAACATGATTTTCTTGCGCAAGAAACCCCTATGGCTAAAATGGCCATCAGAGCTTTCTTGCACAAAAGAGCATCCACACTGCCATGGATGCTCTTGCGCAAAAGCACATGGCAGTGTGGACACACTCTTGTGGAAGACCACAAAACAGTGCAAAACAGTTCTTGCGCAAAACAGTTCTTGCGCAGTTCTTGTGCAAAACAATTCTTGCGCAAGAAGCCTGCAGTGTAGACGTAGCCTAGCTGTTTTTTTAAACAAAAGGGCTGGCTAAATAGCATTAGCTAGTACGATTTGGGTGAGGGTGGTCAGAGCAAAGCATATAATGATCACTGTGCAGTACAGGAAGGATTCCCCTCCCTATGTGCAGCATTGCAAGGAGTTCTAGTCACGTCCCCTCCCTGTCTTTGTCTGTCTTGTCTAGTTAGATCTTAAGCCCTTTGGAGTAAGGACAGTCTCACACTGTGTTTGTGCAGCATCTGCCACAATTCGGTCCTAATCTTGGGCGAGTCCTCAAAGTGCCACTTTAATATACACAATAATAAAGTGTTAATGCCCTCTCCCCATGGCAAATAGTATTCTATAGGGACTGATTATGCAACACTTCAGGCTGCAGCCTTTTGGACCATTCCTGCAGAACACTGTAGTGCTTTTTTTTTATGACAGAGGATTGATGGACCAATCGGCTGCTCTGGCATGGTAATTCCTAGACTGATCAGGTGCAGCAAATTCTATATTAAGCTGGTGTGGCATCCCCTCAGTTTGGTTGGGCCCTGTCTAACTGCTGATAAACAACTGGCCCAACCCAAATTCTCAGCTCCTGCTCTCTGCCTACCTAATACAGCCTTTGTTTCTTTTTCAAGGAGGTGCCTATGACCTCGGCCTCCCTTTCACCTGCTGCAAGAAAACATGAGTCTATACTAGCCAGTGGCTCATCAGGTATGAGACACAATGGAATGGCTGCTTTGTTCACTAGCCACAACTTTGCACTCAGACTTGCTGACGTAACTCCCAAACTCCCATGGGAGTTTTCCTCCATCCTTTTACACACTATTTGGGTTCCTGTGTGATTGCTTGTGTGCATGACTACGTGCTGATTAGATATACATGTGTACGAGCAGATGACCACATGGGTTTGTGAACTGATTAGCTACGTACACCTGCGGGAATGAGTCAACTGGCCCTTGCCAGTGAACTCCAGTGGCAGCTAGATGCGCTGAGCCAGAGCAGTCCTGGCAATGGAGAGACCAGTGGGGTGGGCAGTGGGACCTCACTGCCGTGGTGGGACCTCGTGGCTAAGGCAGAACCAAGGGTAGGTAGGAGCTCATGGGGTCAGGAGAATCCCAATGCTGCAGCTGTGATAGGGCCAGGTGGTGGGCCATGCAGCAGGCACTAATTTAAAATGGTTAACCACTTATGCTCTAGCATTTAACTGATTAACCATTTTGATATCCCTACTCACAGGCATGTCTATGCTGCTTAGGCATGTGTGTGTGTATGCAAGCAGGGCCATCCTTAGGCATAGGCAGCTGCATTTAAAACACCATCCTCTATCAAAAGGATGGCAAATCTGTGGAGCTTTTCCTTCTCTCTTTTTTAGTGGAACCTGAAGATGGCAACAAGGAACATATCCTGGCAGGGGCAAAGGCCAGCAGCAAGAGAACCTCCTTGAAAAATTCCAGTAGAACCTCCTGGAAGGTCTCCAAGAGCCCTATAGATAATGGAACACCCACAAGTTCTCCTCAAGTCAAATCCCAGGCGTCCCCCTCTGCACAGCATCTCTACACCAGAAGTTATAGCAAACAGAATCTCCGACCCAAAACTCCTGCGCAGTGTCATCTCACTGGAGAAGCAGGAGAAGCAGCCCAGGATGTCTCAGGTTCTAAGGAACCAGCAGTGGGGCAACATCAAAGAGGGAGGACAGGCAGTGTCTTACATCTTGCAAAGTCCACTCAGAAGGAGGCAGAAAGCGTCCAAGCCTACTCAGGTGGCAAAGAACCAGGAGCAGGGCAACATCGACCGCTGGGACTCAGGGTGCCTGGATCTCTCCGAAAGACCTCCAACACCAGCCGCAAGGAAGCCAGGGAATTCCGGAATGGCTTAAGTGCTAAGGAGTCCTTAGCATCCATAGGGCAAGACGTGAAAGCCGAGGGGAAGCTCTTTCAGGAGAAGGAAAGCAGCATAATCCCAGTTAACATCAAACACAAGTTCGGGAGCAGCATCGTGGATGAGCTCGTCACCGAGGAGCAGGTTGTGGAAGAAGTGGTGCAGGAGGCAGGGAGAGGGAACTTTTGGGGGAGGCTCAGTGATTAGAAGTACGGCATCTAGAGGAGGGTGTTTTGGGGGGAGGCATGTGGGCTTTGCAACTGGAGGCAGGTCAAGTTACTCCAGTGGCAAATTACATCCCCAGAGACACCAGGTCTTCTCTCTCTCTTCCTCCCCATCCTGACTAGCTTTCCATTCTGTTTCCCTCTCTCTCCTCGCACTCACAACGAAGAAGCAGAAGGTGAACACTATTAGAGACAACAATAGTGTTGTAGTACTAGATGGTTTGAGGCTGGGGGGTGGACAGCACCCACTCACAGGCCATATTCAGACTTGTTGCAAGAAGATGACACTCTATTGATTTCAGCTAAGCTACACTCATTTACAGCAGGTCTGAATTAGCCTGTGTATTTAGGGTGCACCCAATGATCAGGTTTCATGCTGGTGGTAGAGGTACACAGGAACAGGGCTTGCCAGGGGGGATTAGGGTACATCTTAGGCCTACAATGAGGGCTGGAGGTGCCTCCAGGGAGTTGGGTGCATGTGGGGTTTATGGGGCAAGACTGACTCCATGTTGTTTGTGCTTGCCAGGCACGTCGAGCTTTGTGTGAGGCTGGTTTGATCGAAGGGCAGAAACGACTCAGCAACCTGACACCTAAAATACCAGAGAACCCCATGGCCACCACACCCTTTGCTGATTATTTTGAACTGGGTTACAATCTGAGGTCAAACATCTTCCAAGGTGAGGGGCCCTTCATTTCTACCTCCAGCTGTCCCTGTACTATTTGCACTGCCCTGGGCTCCTGCAGTGATGTTTGTGTCTCTTTAACTACACCTCCTCCCACACTCCTCCTCTGCTCACCCCTCAGATTCAGAATGCTCCTTTAGCAGGATACAGTGTTAAAACTGGGGGTTAAATGAGGGATGGCTGTGGGTCCCCTTTTTGCCCATTCCTCCTTTTCTTTATCTTCCCCATTTCCTTCTTTCTAACCAGCAACAGTGAGACACGAGGATCCAGTGCGACCACCCATCTTTCCACCATTCAAGAGCTGCCTAGCGGGTAGCTTTTGCAACCAAACATCCCACATTAAAAGCCCCAGTTCAAATCGCAATGCCTGTTCCTCTTTGAGGCGTTTGCAGATATGCTGGTCTGAAGCCTCTTCCCCAAGCCTCTGTGCCTCAAGTCTTCAGCGATCCCTCTAGCTGGTCTAAACTGATTGCTGATCTAATCCGATTGTTGAGCTCTTGCCAGCTTGGTATCCGAGAGCCTTTTCTGTATGCACCCCTCCCCCCGCTGCTCTATGCAACGTCATAACTAGGTTTTTTTGCGCCCAGGGCAAAATATTAATTATGCACCCCCTGTCCTTAGATTAGCAAGCATCATGCTTTTTACTTTTGTAGCTGATTATTTTTATTTCCTGCACCTCTGCATCCCTCATTATGATGCGCCCGGGGCGAGCGCCCTGCTTTCCCTACCCTTGTTACGGCCCTGGCTCTACAAGCCCCCAGGAGCTGGATTGGGGTTATTGTGTGGTGTGCCTGGGGTAGCATGCAGGAACCTCAGTGAAGAGTTAGGACTTTTGTATAGGCAGGTAACAATGAAAATAGTCCCTCCCCAACAGGAAGCTCAGACTTGGCCTCAACCAGTGACCAAAAGCAAGCCCGGGTGACTTGGGAGAATGAGGTAACAATGAAGCCAAGAAGAGCTGAGCAAGACTGAAGTCACAACTTGCTATTGCCTAGCAAGGGCTGGATGGGAGTGGTCTGGAGGTGGCCCAGATATTCTTTAGGGAGGGATTTAAGAGGGTGAAACAGCGGCTTTGTGAGTTACACCCAGGCATTAGAACAGGTGGGGAGACCACACATAGGTGCTTGAGAGAAAAGTAGACCTTGGGACATGACTAAAAATGATGCCTCACCATGGGCCTGCACTACCTAAAGACAGGAAGTCTTTGCAGACAATGGGCAAGAATTCACTCGACAGAACCCAAGTGATCACAGACCCCAGCAGACCACAGGGCTGAGTCAAATCCGAATGAAAATGCTAATTTCACCTTCAGAGCCCTTTTCTCTGTCCTTTGTGATGGCGGGGATGCATCACAGGTGCCAGTAGCAGAGTGGCTCAGGGTAACAATTCCTGCACATCCTGTTTCTTGCAGGTGGCCCATTAGAGAGTAAGAGCCTGATGAAGGATTCCTATACACCAGATGTGATTCAAAGGGCAGTCAGAGACCCCAAGCATTGGCACGGAAGGAAAACCGATGAGCTAGGTAAGTCTTCAGTCACGTGAGCAAGCAACTGATGCACTTCAGAGACTAAGAAAGGGAGCTGATGGGTTAAAGGTGGATATTGTCACGGGAGAAGAGCCAGTGAACCAGGGCTGAGCACTCCCACAGGCAGGTGGAAATCATTCAGGCCCACAGGGAGAGTGGTATCATTAGGAATGAAGCCGTGAATGAACTGTAGTTTTTCTTTATAGGGCGATGGCATCAGAAAAATGCCCTAAACCTTAACCTGCAAAAAGCTTTGGAGCAGAAATATGGAGAGAAGAACAAAGGTACCAAATCGTAGAAGGCCCAGGGTAAAGAAGCGAAGCGCACTCCAGCTAGGACCCTGCTCTGCCTCGCCTTAGAATAAACCTCTGTGCAGGCTCGATGAGTGTGCTGGCTGAGCATCAGTGATACCAGTGGCAGGAAGAGAACTGGGCAGTCAGGCGGCAGAAACAAAATGACAAAGCCTCTTCTCCCAGGAAAAGGGAGGGAGAGTCTTTGGGGGCAGCAGCCTGTGAGGGGACTGAATGGCCATGGAAACAGTTCTCACAGAATCCCCATGGGGTGAGAGTGGGGGGCGGAGAGGCCCACTGAAGTGTGCCCTGTGGGGGTGCAGAAAGGAAATCCAGGACCAAATGAACAAGGAGACTGACTGTCCAGCAGACTGGGGCTAGCGTTTAGGAAATAGCAGGGCTGGATGGGGTTTCCACTGGGGAGAGAGAATGTATGCACATGCACGCAAAGGAAAACCCACCCCTATGACTGAATGATCGTGGACGGCACTTTGAGGGCTGCCAGCCCCTTTTTCTGTGTCTCCCCCTGGATTCCGTACACTGTTCTGCACAGCAGGAAGCTCAGTGGGGACCCGGCTTGGTGAGATGCAAACCAGGCAGAAAGCCAGCTGTCTGTGGGCACTTTGTGGGAAGGCTCTCTTGCAGCTGTTTGTAAGGGGCCAGTCGCTCTCCATACGGCATCAGGGTGCAACTCTGGTCCCCATCAGGGGCTGAAAGCGGGAGGCAATTTCCTTCCCGCTCATAATTCTGATTCTGTTGCTTTCTGTTGAAGAACTGTGGTGGGCAAGGGGGTGTCACACAGTAACACTGACCCCTGGCTGGGGGGCAGGGGTGGTTTGAGATCTGCTCAGGGCTGCCCTGTCTGACACAGCTCCTCAGAGAGCCCAGGGGCTTCTAGTGCTTCCGCCTTCCTGCTGGCTTTTCACAGAACGCCACAAAGGGTCTGCAAGGAGAGAGGGGCCCGCTCTTTCCCCAGCTGTCCCACCCATAGATACTGGAGCTAGGGGTGCTGTGGGGCTGCCACACCCCCTAGAGTGAAATGGTTTCCATCATATCCAGGATTTACAGTTTGGTTCAATGGCTCTCAGCACCCCCATGTACAAATTATTGCAGCACCCCTGGCCTCAGCCTCACTCCACACCCATAGGCTTGGAACTGCTGATTATTTTGCCCTCTGATTCTGGGCACAAAGTTGGCCTGTTTGCCTGTGGGATTAGGTCAGAGTGAGCTGACTGCAGCAGAATTCCAGGGTTTTGCAAGTAGAGGTTAAAATGTAACTAGCAATACCTGTGGGACTCTCCCACCCTCAATAATTAACCATTACAGGGGTTGGGCTGTTCCAAGGCACCGTGTGTGGGGGCGAAAACTGCTTATGGACTAAAAAGGGAGGCCAAAATGCAGGTCACAAAGGTCTCCTATTGGGCTTCCTTCTGCTTCCACATGGAGTGGCACAGGTCCCAGCATGCAGCCAAGTAGCAAAGCACCACCCTTCACACTGCATGCCTGGGCTGATGCACAAGGAGGCTCCACATGCCAGTTCAGTGCAGCCCTCAAGGTGCCCAATTAGCGATGGAGCCCGTGTTGGTGCCTCAGCATTCTGACTGGAAAGCCTCAGCGCCTGACCCTGCCATTCAATGCCTTTGAACAGCACCTGGGGTTTGGCGCCACACAACGTGCGCACAGGTGGTGCAAGTAGAACCTCCAACAAGCACCCACCACCGTCAGAACAGAGCCTGCTGCCAGCCAAGGATGCTGCCCTGTGCTTTATGCAAATAGAGGCTGGGCATTTCTCGTAGCTTGGGGCCAGGAGACTCGCACAGTAAAACCTCTCTCTTCGGGGCAGCCTACAGGAAATTGCCCATGCCTGAGAGCCGGCTAGAGACGCAGTGAGAATTGCTGTTAATTATTCATTCATATAAATAAGGAAAAGGTCCAATGATTAGTTATGCGCACCACTGGCCGGGCCTGCCCCCGGGGAGGAGGAAGGTAAAGGGGGCTACTGCCCTGCGGCCCAGTGATTCAAAAGGGCCTGTGGCAGCTAGAGCCCCAAGCCTTTTACATCACCGCGAAAGCCTGGGCAGCACGGAAGGGCTGGCAGAGGGAGGCTAGCTCCAGCTCTTTTGCCGGAGGCCTCACCTCTTCTAGGACCACAGGACCAGCCCCCCACCTTGCCTATGGGCCCGGCCATTCTGTTGGCCCCCCTGTCACTGGTCTATGTAACTGCTTACTTATATTACTATTGATCTGTTCCTCCCTCCTGCCTTTAATTAGTCTCACATGTGTACAGCTTTGCCTTAAATTACATAAGAAGCACTTCATAGCCCAGGCGGTGTCACCTTATGTGTGTGTACAGTGCCCAGGCCTACAGAGATGAGCTGGAATGCAGAAAGCAGGGAAGCTGGAGGCGCACAGTGAGTAGATAAGCATCCAGGCACCTGTGTACATGGGCTGCTCATACATGGGGGTTTTACAGTCTCATTCTAATGCTTACATAGACACAATAACAAAACCAAAGCACAGACTGGCACATGTGGCCTACGCTAGTCACAGCAAGCTCAGTATTGGCTTAGCAAGGTGTGTAACAAGTCAGGAATGAGTTGGGCTGGAAAAGCTTTGGAGGGCGTCTCTTTACTCTGGTTGGCCTGAGGCAGTGCTGTTAGCCCCTGACTTTCAAAAGCAATGAATTCACTTATCTCCCCATTTAAAAACAAATGCATTTATCAGAGCTCATATTATCCAAAGGAGAAATGACACTGCTCAGTGCAGACCTAGCAGCATCCAATGAACATCACAGGAAAAACACAACCATACACTCAGGACAGCCCTTTCTTCACTTCGTCAGCCATGTCACACAGACTCAATAAGCTGACTTGATAGTTGACACATTCAGGGCTGGACCGAGCCATTCCGGTGCCCCGGGGAAACAGTATAATTGCGCCCCGGGTTGGGGGAGGGCGCATGCATGGCCTCGCCCCCGAACCAGTGCGTGCGGGAGGGCGCGCGGAGCTGGTGGCGGCAGGACGCACATGCCCAGCCTGGCCCAGCCCGGCTACTGCCGCTGGTGCACAGCCCAGGGCCGCCCGGGGCGGGCCGAGCCTGGCCGTGAAGGGCCCCGGGGCTGCGGGGGTAAGGGCGCTGCTGGCCAGCGCTGCGGGGGTTAACGTGGCCCCCACCCCAGGCGGCCGCTGCAGGGTGGCTGCTGGGAGCTGCTGCAGCCCGCAATCTGGGAGCTGGGCGCACGACGCCTGATGGTAGCTATAAGGGGCGCTGTGTGCCCCTTACAGCTGCCATCAGGCGCCCCCCATAGGTTGGTGCCCCGGGCAACTGCCCGGCTAGCCCCCCCCTTAATCCGCCCCGGACACATTCACCCATGGATTGAGAGGTGATTTTGCTAGGTCTGATCACTGGGTGGCAGCTCTGAGCCAGTGTTCCCTTGCAAAAAGGAACAAGCAAGAACTAAGGTTTCAGAGGGGTAGCCGAGTTAGTCTATACAGGATAAACTTAAAAAACAACAAATAGTCTGGTAGCACTTTAAAGACTAACAAAACATGTAGATGATACCATGAGCTTTCGTGGGCACAGCCCACTTCTTCAGATGACTGGTGTGTTGTATGTCCAGAACCAAAATAAATAGGGGAGTGGGGGGGGGGGGGGAGGATGGGGACAAAAGGAGGCAGTGGGTATATAAATATCAAAAGGAAAATGGAGCTGGTATGTAACAGGCACCTAAAAACTGGATAGTTAAAAGGAGCAGATAAGGACCATTAGTTAGCAATTAGAGAGGAAGCATACTAACATCAGAATCTACACAAAGAACCATTGGCACCTTCATTGTTTGGTTGGTTGATAATGTCCCAGCCATCCAGGATTCAAACCGTTGGCATGAGAAATAAACTTGTGAATGAACCTGTGTATTTGGCTTGTGAAGTTCTTTCTCTAGCACAGTTACCACTCACAAGCTGCTACCATCTTCTACAAACAGCCAGTTCACTACGAATCCAGCACATCATAGTATTTGAGCAATTGGAGATAAGAGATCCATTAACCATAGTTTGTCCACCTACACAACTTTCCCCTCTACCCCAATTCCAGTTTTCCCTGCATTAATCCATATTCTCTGATATTTGTCCACTCTGGGTTTGTGTCCTGGTGATAAGGCTTCCACCACCTCCCTAGAAACATTATTCTGCAGGATAGAGTCACAGTTAGGAAAGTTTTCTCCAGCTGCAGCCAAGTTTTTCCATTTCTTTCATCGCTTTCCTCCTACCCACCTTGTCCCGTCATTAACCGTTCCAATCTTTCCTAGGTATCTACATCCTTCTAACACTTAATACTTCTGGATGAGTATTATCTTTCTAGATAAACTAGAGCTGGTTTTAGAATGTGAGGCATTTCATTCCTGGTATTTGTGCCAAAGACTTATCCATGATATGAAGTTTAATCATTCACTCCATGACGTCTGCATTCAATCAACATAACATTACAGCAGGACCAAGGCAAGGCTAACATAATAATGGTGGGGGATTAGAGCTTTGTGTAATGAGCAGATCTCTCCAAGGGAGCTCAGTTTCCTGGTTTCTCTATGCAAATATATTGATACAGCTGAGGAAGACAGTACTAATTCACATCTGCCATTCTGGGAAGAAGAATGGTCCTCTGTGTTTTTCCTGCCTGGGTTCAGGAGAGCAAAAAGTGGGGACAACAAAAGACATGTTTCAACAGGTGGAATTTCCATCCATTCACCTGCTTTCTTGTCTTTGCCACTTCTCTCGCAGTGCTCACATAGCTCCCTGGTCCTGGCAGCTAGTTCCTGTCCTGCTCATGAAGGCAAAGCAAAGTAATCGTCAGACTTCCGGGTTTTGAAGAGCTGAATGGCCTGCATTTGAAGTGCAGGCTCCCACTTCCCACTGACAGATTCTCCATCACAGGGCAATTTTCCAAATGCCTGTATGGCTTCTGATGTCTGATCAGCTAGGGGGCTTTTCTCACCCACAGAGGTCTTCTCATCGGGTTTGCGACCAGGAAAGAAGCAGTATTCCCCTATCTGGCGTAGAAAAACTGGCTCAGTGCCATCAGGGTTGAACATGACCACAGGACCCTCTTGTACAGACTCTTCTTTTGGAAAATCAACCTCCTCCGAGAGGATGGGTGAGGAAACACTGCTGGGTTCTGGGGTGCCATGTGGAGCTTTGGGGAACATAACATAGCTGCCAAATTCAGGAGTGGCTGATGCTGGAGGGGGGACTTGGATGGCAACAGGGTGCTCAGGAGCTCGCTCAGGGCTAGGGGTGTGCTCTGCAGCATGGGGCAGGCATGGACTGGACATCAACACTCCAACAGCACTGAGCATCCCCTCTGGTGGGGCCTGTGCAGGGGAGAGATGAGCAGAGTCACTTGCTGGCATCAGTGACAGACCTTCTGTGGTGACGTATCCCGTTGGCCATTTCTGACAGGAGTTGTTTGGGGTGGCAGCAGTTGGTGACCTCTCACCTTCGGCGTCCCCTTGCACTGCTTCCCTACCTGCTGACTGGCCTTGTAGCACTTCTTGCCCTCCAGCAGGTGGCTGCTTCATCTCTTCCTGAGCAGGCAGCGAGACGGGACCGAGCTGAGCTGCTCCTCTTGCCTCCCCTGCTAGCAGGGTCTGGGAATTGGACCCCTCGGGCAGGGACACATACTCCAGTGACACCAGCCTCCCCCTGGTGAGCAATGGAGCAGCTTCCGAGTGCTGATGAATGTCAGGCAGGGAGCACCCGTGGGGGAGGTGCAAGTAGGGACCATTAAAGTCAAAGCAGGACATGGGGGCCTGAGACGCAGGGATCTCAACACTGCTCCTGCAGGGGAGCGTGGCTGGCGTCACTGACTGACTGGTGGCCTGACTCGAATGGCAGCCAGCCGGGGCTGAGGGAGGTGGAGCAGGAGCTGTCATTTCCAGTGTTTGATATGGGTTCTCTGAGTCCAGTACACTGAGGAAGCACTTCATCCTCTCATCCATGGCTCCAGGGAGCTCTGCTGAACTAACCTTCATCGGTCTGCAAGGGGGCAGGGGGGGGGGGAGAGAACAAGAGGAGACAGAGAAGTCACCCAGCAGAGAACACCACACAGACAGTGAATAGAGCTGAGGGCCCCCTGGGAGAAAGGTCTCCTGGGATTAGCAGGAATCTCCCTGAGGGCAGATTATCCCATAAGTGCCTATGGTAAAGTTCTTGCACCTCCCTCTAAAGCAGCTAGCACCGGCCAGGGCTGCCAATGGGGAGCAGGGCAACACAAAGGGAGAAGCTGCATCTGGGCCTGGTGATTTTTAAGGGCCTGGGTCTCCAGGTCGCTGCTACAGCACCAATGGCAGGGGCTGGAGCCCCAGACCTTTAAATCGTCACCGAAGCCCTGTACAACATGCTCCAGGTGCCCCTGAAGGCTAGCCCCATCCCTGGCCCTTCTGGTTACTGTCCCAGGGAAGGGCACAGACCCGGGCCTCCTCCCACTTTGGACAGAAGCCCAGCAAGTCCCTGAAACCTGCATCTGTTCCTGGCAGGATACTGGATGAACCTTTGGGCTGGACCCAGTCGGGCAGTTTTTGTTTCTGGAGTGTAGGGGGCCCAAGCAGCACATCACCCTTCAGAGACCACATTGACCCACTTACATAGCACCAGACTTTGCACGGCACTTGGCTGAGCTTATAAAAAGACGTGGTCCTTGCCCCAAGGATCTTACAGCCACTGAGGTAGAAGCTGGAGAAAGGAGGGGGCAGGCAAGGAGAGGTGGGGGCCCAGATATATACAAATAATGTCCTGAACTTTTCAGAAGTCACCAGTGGTGGCCGGGCACCCACCCTGAGACATCTGAAAGAGCCAATGGTTGTCAACAGCTGCGCCCAGCGCTTGCAATGTGCTAGAATGCAGAGTCGGGATATAGCACGTCTAAAGCAGCAATGGCTTGGGACACACATTTCATCTCTGTCTGAGGTAAACCCTTCCCTCATTTGCCTGCTTCCTGGGGAAAAGCATCCAGCCAAGGCTGCTGCAGGGGTCAGGCAGAGCGCCCTGCCCTTCCCCTCAGGAGCAGACATTCTCACAGGAAGGGATGGAAAGGAAGGAGCAGAAAGACCCCAGCAGCTCAGGGCAGCCCCTCTGAGGGGGCAGCTCCTCCGCTCATCTCTGCAGCACCTGGTCTAGGAAGGGACAGAGGATGTGAAGAGCCCCTGGAACCATTCTTCAAGCCTGGAAGGGGATAGGATACCTGGCTGCAGACCTCTAAGCCCTGGGAGAGCGGGGTACCCCATAAGTGTTTTCAAGTTGGGACTCAGATTATTCTCACTGAATATGGCCTTCCTCAAGCTACTCTTCTCAACCCAGAGTCCCCCACAGCACACAATATGATGGGTACCTCAAACCCTGCCTCAGCACAACCTTCCTATACTGGGAGCTACAAGAAGGGCAGTCTTGGGCTCCTTACATTGGCCCCACACTTCTCTTGCAGTGGAGGAATTATCCTCTGCCCTACTGCAGCTGCTCTCTGGCTCTTTCAAGCTGCCAGGGACAGAACTGGCCACAAGTGTGGCATAGACCTCATTGCCACATGACAGGGAGATGGGCGGCTAAATGCATGTGTGCTGGGGGTGCTTATCCACCTGCATTTCCAGATTGGGAAATCAAGGGCATTGAGCTAAGCCCATTTCCAGAGGTCAGGGAGGAAGGGGCAGGGTTTGGAACTGGTATTTTCAGCCAAGGAGACAAGAAGCTGCAAGTCCATCTATTGACATTTCCAGATGGGCATGTGGTGGGGGGGGGGGAGGGATGTGCCAAGGTTTATCAATTATGCCAATTATATTTGCCCTCCCCCTCCCCCCACAGGGATCAGCCACCGCAGGAACTGAGATGCTCCCATCACCACATAATCTCTTGGGGAGTCACACCACTGAGCTGTGCACCGACCACTCACCCTTCCAGCACCTGGATGCTGCTGGCCTGGTCTGTCTTCTCAGAAGGGCTCTGCTTGCCAATGCCCCCCATCCCGAGTGGTGCTTTCTGTAGAGAGACAAGGGCTGATAACAGCACTCTCCACAGAGAGAGGGCAATTCCCGGAGGGCAATGGGGAGCCAGGAGCCCCGCAGTAGGGATACCACAGTGTGTGGTAACACTTTAACCCTCCTGGGGATGACTTTGCTCCTGGGGACTGGTGGCAGGATGAGGTTGAATAGGTCTGGAATGGGCCTCACTTCGCCCCAGAAAAGAGCAGAGGAGAAGTCCTCCAGGCAACCTAGAGGACTATTCCCTCCTCCCCATCCCTTCCCAGCCAATGGGAGTTATGAGGAAGGAGTCTACAGGTAAGTATTTCTCTGCACTGCTGTTCTCTGGCTCGGAGACTCACCGCAGTGTGTGTGGGGGGAGGACTAGCCTTGTGGGTAGGATCAAAGCAAGCTGGGGGCCAAATTCCCCATCCCTGGAGTAAAGGCTTGAGAGGCTGATTAATCTGCCTGCTTGAACCTGGAGGATGAGCCAGGCCTCAATAGAAATAGAGACTAGGCGGGGAAGAGAAGAGCTGGTGACTATAAAGAGCTGGGTGAGGCTAACTGGAAGAAGGAGACCCAGGGGAGGGTGGGAGGGAAGTAGCCTGAGAGGAGGCTAAGATGCGGGAGGCAGAACACCTGCTACTCCAGGGCTGAACAGGAAGCCTGACTGGAAACAGGGACCCTGAAAAGTAGCAACCAGCCTGAAGCCCTGAGGAAGGGGAGGAGTGTGCCAGCCCCTGGACATCAGGGCATTAGAAAGCCCAGAACCCAGAGACAAGCAGAGCATATGAGGCAAGTTGTGAGGATGAGGTGGCCAGCTGAACCCAGCCAGGCTGAGGGTTTGATTTTGTGGACAGTCCTGTTGGACTTTGGTAAATGTCTCTGTTGGCCAGAAAGAGCAGGACTCTCTCACATGGTCTGACCATAGGGCTTGGGTACTTTTATGGCTAGAATAGGCCAAATGAAAGGGGAAAGTTCAGTTCTTTCCTACCTTGAGGTAGCTCTGGAACAGCTGACTCTTACTGGGATTCGGAATCTTTTCCTCCCACATTTTCTTCTTACTGCAACAAGACAGAGTTTGCAGGGTCATTTCTCCTGCAGGGAGGCTACACTAGATATAGTCTTACCCTAGGCTCCTTGTCAACACAAAGGTCCTGAAAGCTGCAACTCGACATGGAGAGAGCTCTGCTCGGCACCCCAGACATATCCCCACCTGGACTAGCTGAATGACAGGCATATGCCCATGCAGCACCTGTTCTCCGCCCCTCCCTGCACTTGCTCTACCAATGTGTCCACCACTCCCAGTGCAGATTTACCGGAGTAGTCTTCTATAGCCACACCAGGCAAATGCGATCAGGATGATGGTGAAGACTGGGATCAACAGTGGGAGAATCAGCGGTGACGAGACTGAGCAGATAAATGAGAAAGAAAGACAGATAAAAATGCAGAAACAAAAATGGCTCCGTTCTGTACCACATTTCACATTCTGGATGCTCTTGAGGGATGACACTGAGGTTAAGGAAATGTAGGCTGCCTAGCAAGTTACGTATCCTAACTGGTAAATCAGTCAGACCACGGAATACTCCTCATCTGTATGGGACAGAGTAGATGTGACCTTATCAGCAGAGCTGGGCAAAAGTATCAGGGCAATGTACTTGATTTGATCTAAGCCCCTTCTGTTGGGTTTTCCATGAACATCTGGACACCCAGTTTATGTTTGAGAAACTATCTGGGGATGAGCTTGTATTTGTGAGAGTCCTGTATGCTCACATATGTCATGCTTTCCCAAGAAAGAATTCACTCTGCTGCTCAATTCCAAAGGACAGAGTCTCAAGAGGTGTGGTGGAAGTGAGGTGCCTCTCTGTAGAGCTCATTAGGTCAGTCCCCAAGTGGATGTTTCTCAAGTCCATGTTCTCCCCAGTCCCATGTTAGGAATTTTTAAAAAAAAAGCCAAAAACAACCTAAAGAAATTCCCAGAGCAAAGAGCTTTGTTAAAGTGAAGATCAGAATGAGGCTTGTCTATACTTATATCTAAATCAGTATATTTGTGATCAATGCAGCAGTGTTGATTTAGCGGGTCTGGTGAAGACCTGTTAAGTCAATGGGAGAATGCTCTCCCATTGACATCTCTACTCTACCACCTCTGCAAGAGGCAGAAGGTAAGTCAGCAAGAGAACATCCCCTGTCAACACAGCGTGGTGTAGACATTGCTGTAAGTTGATCTAAGTTATATCAACTTCACTTACAGAATTTATATAACTAAAGTAGCATAACTGACGTCAGCTAATAGCATTCGTGTAGACCAGTCCTCTGAGAACAGATCAGTCACTTCAAGGTGAATATCCTTACAAGAATATTGCAGATAACAACCAAAAAAAACCCCTAGTCATAAATGCCAAGAGATTTGCAGTTATAACACAAAACATTTGGTAGTGTGGAAATTCACAATTAATGGATTGTTCAGCCACGTCTCCTGTTTGTAAACAGGTTCAGGAAAATCTATCAGAGAGCATGGATCACAGATGAGACCTAGTAACATGGATTGAATTCCAAATCCTGATCACCACTCCCAAGACAGAATGCTTCTCTAAATGACCAGAGAAACCTCTGTAGGCTCCAACAGGTTTGCTTAAAATTAGTTATAAAGAAAGGAATGAGACTGTTTCAGAAATATGAAAGTGTTCTCAGAATGAACAGTACAACCAGCTCTGCTAATTGATCCCTTTCTTCCTTTTCCACCTTCTACCATGGATCATTCCTTCCCTTTTCCAACCCTTCGCTTAGATCCATGAACTTCTCTCACTAGCCCAGAACCATTTTCAGTCTGACCATATCCTGTGGGATAAAGTCTGCCTAGTGCCCCTTAAAAGTAGTAACCTGGACAGCTCAAAGGCTGCAGTGCAGAGATACAATGTGTAGCAGAAGCTTAGAGTCAAGTCACCTTCCTCTCTCATTTTCCCGGGAATCGTGGAAATAAAACCTCTGTAAGACATTCTGAAAATGTAAGTGGTTCATGTTTCTAAGCTTCCTTGTGGAGACTCCCTTCCCTGCTCACCTACTTCATTCACTTCCAATCTCTAGTTTTCATAGTTTCCTCATTCCTATGGAGAATAGGCTTCGATTCAGATAAAATAGTTATACCCTTTCCTATGAACTGAAATGTGTAGCCAGGCATCAAGAGAAACTGGTCAGGCTTTTTGCTTAATTGAGCATATGAAACCCCAGTTCCTCTGAAACATTTGCCAAGGACCTGTCTGTCTAGGGAAGGACCTGAACCCCACCCCCGAACACCAACACAGCAGCCCAGCTGGGATGTACCACTCTCAGTTTCCCAGGCGCACTCCTCACTCCACTCGCTCCAGGGCCCCTCGTAGGATGAGGATGCATGCACCCTCGCCCGCATTTTTCCCCTATAGCATGTTGAAGGCTCCAGCATCCACAGGGTGAAGATGATGGGAGGTTCGTCATTGCTGATGTTTTCCCACAATACATTCTGGGAAGAGAGGAGGAGAAGAGATGGAAGAGGAGAGAGGAACTTTCTGTCCCATACCCCCAGCTTCCAGGAGTCCTGGACTCCCAGCAATACCATCACCTACCTCCGAGTCTCCAGTCTTCCAGTACTGGAATTCATATCTCTGGGTTATAAAGTTAAAGCTTAGAGCCTGTTTGGTCCACCTCAGCTTATACTCCTGGTCTTTCATCTTTGTCACTGTCACGTTGACAGGCGCAAGCAGCTTGACTAGAACACAAACACCACTTTGGAACATGCATCCATCCCCCAGCCTATCTCCCTGCCCTTTCCCTTTCCCACTGTGGGCCATTGGCAGGACTACAGATACGCGGGTGCACAACTTGCTGCCTGAGCAGATTAGCACCAAAGATTGTAAGAGCCTGTGGCTCCAGCTGACATATCTGCCCTCACACCCCCATTCTGTACCCCCTCACAGCAGTGCTGTGCCGGTGCCCGTGGGGAGCTCCAGTGCTAGGAGCTTCCTTTACCAGCCGTCTGTCCACCCCACCCCACACATCACACTCCAGCTCTTTTGTTAACCATTGCACCCCTCTGCCAACCCAAGTGTTTCCTAGGCCGGATGAGAGAGCCCCAGGTGAGTGAGTATGCAGATGGGGTCTCACTGTTTTTGTAGGCTGCAATCAGTTTCTCCTCCTCCTTGGGCCGGACAGTTATGAGGTACCGGCTCAGGCTGCTGGCGTTGGTGACGTTGATCTCACAGCTCTGGAAGAGGTAGGGGCTGTGAGGCAATTCCTCCTCGTGCACTGGAGAGCATTCCGTCTCCCTGGAAGAGAGAGCAGCTAGGCCTCAGCAAGCAGGAGGGATGGTCTGACACAGGGGGACAGACACATCCTGCCAAGGAAAGGTCACTTACTGTGATGCCGGTGTGGCTCTGTAGAAGAGTGTGAACAAGACAGAGCTGGCGACCTCTCTCCTCACTTCCCAGCTGCACATTAGCTGATCCACCCCATTGAAGAGGCAGCGAAGGTTCTTGGGCTGAGCCTCATCCCCTAGTGAGGAGCCAGTGGTTAGTGTACGTCTGGGAGGGGCAGGGTGGGGAAGACAGTGGATGGAGTAGGGGCTGATTGTGGAGTAAGGGAATCCTTTTAGACCTTGTCTATACACAAAGTCGTGTTGATGGAAGGTTGATTCATGTAAGTTTCTACACTAAAATTTCACTCTCTTCTGACTTAACCTAACTATGTCAGTAGACAAAGTGCCCAGGTAGGCACTGCATTACTTACATTGGCTGTTAGTCTCTGGAATTGTTCCACAATGCCCCAGTTTTGACCACTCTGAACACAACTTTTAGCTCCATTCTTCAGCACCCAGGTACACAAGAAGTCAAAACTGTGCATTTTTGAAATTCCATTTCCTATTTTCTCACTTTGGAAACCACACGTAGCAATTCTAGAGCATGCCTAACTACTCTCCAGCTGACCATGCTGGCTATATGCCACAGATGTGCTTCCGGGGGGAGGAGGGGAGGGTGTCTCCTGGGTCTATGGGGAGAAGAGGCAGTGCAAGCACAGCTTCAATTCAGCTGTGGAAATGTCAACAACTAGGTGAAGATCACTCAGGGCACAGAGAAGGGCTACAGAAGGGACCAGCAGCAATGCCATGTGAAAGCCAAGGCGCTGTATAAGAACGCAAGGAAGGCTAAAAATCACTCTGGTGTAGAGTCATAGATCTGTCACTTTTACAAAGAGTTCTGTGCCATCTTTGGTGGAGACTCCACTGCTACTACCATCTCCAGTAGCTCAGTGGATACTTCAGAGGAGCCCAATTGAACTATGAACAGTGAAGAGGAGGTGGAGGAGGAACAGAAGAAGTATGTTGATTTACTCTTTACTCAAAGAAGTAGTGAAATAACCAATACAAGTAGAGTTGCTATCCTGTTGCGAACAGGAACAGCTAACAGGGAGTTTGGAGAGGGAGTTCTCCAGGTAAAAGAGGAGTAAAAATGGGACCCTTGTGGTAAGTGACTGTCTGGAGTGTGTGTTTGTGTGTGGGGGAGTTATTTGCTGTGTGCTGAGCTTGTGTTTGTGTGTTTGTTTGGTTGGTTTGTTTGTTTGTTTGAAGGAGCTTCTAAAAGGTTTGAAATCTAGAAGCCTCTGTTAATTGGCTGAGCCTCAGTCAGGGGGAGGGGCTACCAGAGCTATATAAGCCTGTGACTCAGCGACCAGGGAGCTTGCGAACAGGAACAGCTAACAGGGAGTTTAGAGCGGGAGGTTAGAGGGCACTAGGGACTTCTGACCTTCTTTAAAACATAACTCTTGTAGTAATCTATATTCCAGAGGTTTAAAAAGAATCCCAGTTTCTGCTTAAACTTATTCATTAGGAAAATGGAGACAGAAGCCCAGCAGCAGAGTGGGGGCTATCCTGTTTATTGCGTTGAGTGTAACATGTATGATTACCTGCCCTGTGGGTGGGTGGTGTATGTGTGCACCCGTTGCAAGGAGCTCCTGACCCTCAGAGACCGGGTTCGGGCTTTGGAGGCCAGGGTGGCTGAACTGGAGGAGCTAAGGGAGGTAGAGAGATATGTTGATGAGACTTTCCGGGACACTGTAGTACTGTCCCACCTCCAGTCTGAGAGCCCCAGTGCTCTTAAGGAGGATGAAAGTCTCAAGGGAACAGAGCATTCAATGGGAGCAGAGGGAAACCATCCCGTAGTTGGGACCCTCCTCCCAGAGGATGTTGCGGTATCCTCTCGCACTGAGGATACCTCTGAGGGGGAGGGAATGCCAGTTAGGAAGAGGCAGGTGTTAGTAGTGGGTGATTCGATTGTTAGAAACATAGATAATTGGGTTTGTGATGACCGGGAGAACCGTATGGTCACTTGCCTGCCTGGTGCGAAGGTTGCAGATCTCTCGAGGCATCTAGATAGACTTATGTGTAGTGCTGGGGAGGAGCCGGTGGTCGTGGTACATGTAGGTACCAATGACGTAGGGAAGGGTAGGAGAGATGTCCTGGAGGCCAAATTTAGGTTGCTAGGAAAGAGACTGAAATCCAGGACCTCTATGGTGGCATTCTCGGAAATGCTTCCAGTTCCACGCACAGGGCCAGGTAGGCAGGCAGAGCTTCAGAGTCTCAATGCGTGGATGAGACGATGGTGTAGGGAAGAGGGGTTTGGATTTATTAGGAACTGGGGACACTTTTGGGAGAAGGGGAGCCTATACAGGAAGGATGGGCTCCACCTAAACCAGGGTGGAACCAGACTGCTGGCACTAAACATTAAAAAGGCTGTAGAGCAGTTTTTAAACTAAGAGATGGGGGAAAGCCAATTGGTGTGGAGATGCACGTAAATCGGAGGGAGACTTCTCTTAGAGGAGAATCCATTGATAGAGATTCTCTAAGCTGTAGTCAGAAAGAGAGGAGGGGAGAGGGCAAACCATGGGCCAGAGCAGACAAACAACCGCATACAAAGGAATCCAATGCACCAGGGAAGGGCAGACAAATAAGCAGTGGCAAATTTTTAAAGTGCTTCTACACAAATGCTAGGAGTCTGACTAATAAGATGGGTGAACTAGAGTACCTAGTATTAAATGAGGAGATTGACATAATAGGCATCACTGAAACCTGGTGGAATGAGGAAAATCTGTGGGACACAATTATACCGGGATATAAAATATATCGAAAGGATAGAGCAGGCTGGGTGAGTGGCGGAGTGGCACTGTATGTGAAAGATAATGTAGAATCAAATGAAATAAAAATATTAAGTGAATCAACATGTTCAATAGAATCGCTATGGATAGTAATTACATGCTCCAATAATAAGAAATTAGCAGTAGGGATATATTACCGACCACCTGACCAGGACAATGATACTGACATTGAAATGCTGAGGGAGATTAGAGAGGCTACCAAAATAAAGAACTCTATAATAATGGGGGATTTTAATTATCCCCATATTGACTGGGTACATGTCATCTCAGGAAGAGAAGCAGAGATAAAATTTCTCAATGGCCTAAATGACTGCTTCTTGGAGCAGCTGGTGCAGGAACCCACAAGGGGAGAGGCAATTCTCGATTTAGTCCTGAGTGGAGCGCAGGATCAGGTCCAGGAAATAACCATTACAGGACCGCTTGGGAATAGTGACCATAATATAATAACATTCAACATTCCTGTGGTGGGTAGAACACCTCAGCAGTCCAGCACCCTGGCATTTAATTTCAAAAAGGGGAATTACACAAAAATGAGGAGGCTAGTTAAACAGAAATTAAAAGGCACAGTGACTAGAGCCAAATCCCTGCAAGCTGCATGGAAACTTTTTAAAGACACCATAATAGAGGCCCAACTTAAATGTATACCCCAAATTAAAAAACATAGCAAGAGACCTAAAAAAGTGTCACCGTGGCTTAACCACCATGTAAAAGAAGCAGTGAGGGACAAAAAGGCATCTTTTAAGAAGTGGAAGTCCAATCCTAGTGAGATAAATAGAAAGGAACATAAACACTGTCAAATCAAGTGTAAAAATGTAATAAGAAAAGCAAAAAAAGATTTTGAGGAACAGCTAGCCAAAAACTCAAAAAGAAATAACAAAATGTTTTTTAAGTACATTAGAAGCAGGAAGCCTGCTAAAAAACCTGTGGGTCCCCTAGACGATCGAACTATAAAAGGCGCAATCAAGGACGATAAAGCCATTGCGGAGAAACTAAATGATTTCTTTGCTTCAGTCTTCACGGCTGAGGACGTTGGGGAGATTCCCAAATCTTCACCGTCCTTTGTGGGTGATGAATCTGAGGAACTGTCCCGGATTGAAGTGTCATTAGAGGAGGTTTTGGAACAAATAGAAAAACGTAATGTTAACAAATCTCCGGGACCGGATGGCATTCATCCAAGGGTTCTAAAAGAACTCAAATGGGAAATTGCTGAACTATTATCTGTGGTTTGTAACCTATCCCTTAAATCGGCTTCCGTACCTAATGACTGGAAGGTAGCCAACGTGACACCAATATTTAAAAAGGGCTCTAGAGGCGATCTGGGCAATTACAGACCGGTAAGTCTAACTTCAGTACCGGGCAAATTAGTCGAAACAATAGTAAAGAATAAAATTGTGAAGCATGTAGAAGAACATAATTTGTTGGACAAAAGTCAACATGGTTTCTGTAAAGGGAAATCCTGTCTTACTAATCTATTAGAGTTCTCTGAAGGGGTTAACAAACATGCGGACAAGGGGGATCCAGTAGATATAGTATACTTAGATTTTCAGAAAGCCTTTGACAAGGTCCCTCACCAAAGGCTCTTGTGTAAATTACATGGCCATGGGATAAGAGGGAAGGTCCTTTCTTGGATTGAGAACTGGTTAAAAGACAGGAAACAAAAGGTAGGAATAAATGGTAAATTTTCAGAATGGAGAGGGGTAACTAGTGGTGTCCCCCAAGGGTCAGTCCTAGGACCAATCCTGTTCAACTTATTCATAAATGATCTGGAGAAAGGGGTAAGCAGTGAGGTGGTAAAGTTTGCAGATGATACCAAACTGTTTAGGATAGTCAAGACAGAAGCAGACTGTGAGGGACTCCAAGAAGATCTCACCAAACTAAGTGATTGGGCAACAAAATGGCAAATGAAATTTAATGTGGATAAGTGTAAAGTAATGCACATCGGGAAAAATAACCCCAACTATACGTACAGTATGATGGGGGCTAATTTGGCTACGACAAATCAGGAAAGAGATCTTGGAGTTATCGTGGACAGTTCTCTGAAAACTTCCACGCGGTGTGCAGCGGCGGTCAAAAAGGCAAATAGGATGCTAGGAATTATTAAGAAAGGGATAGAAAATAAGACCCAGAATATCTTACTGCCCTGTATAAAACTATGGTACGCCCACATCTTGAATACTGTGTACAGATGTGGTCTCCTCACCTCAGAAAAGATATTTTGGCTTGGAAAGGGTTCAGAAAAGGGCAACTAAAATGATTAGGGGTTTGGAACGGGTCCCATATGAGGAGAGGTTAAAGCGACTGGGACTTTTCAGTTTAGAAAAGAGGAGACTGAGGGGGGATATGATAGAGGTATATAAAATCATGAGTGGTGTGGAGAGGGCCAATAAAGAGAAGTTATTTATTAGTTCCCTAAATAGAAGAACTAGAGGACACCAAATGAAATTAATGGGTAGCAGGTTTGAAACTAATAAAAGAAAGTTCTTCTTCACACAGCGTGTAGTCAGCCTGTGGAACTCCTTGCCAGAGGAGGCTGTGAAGGCTAGGACTGTAATAGAGTTTAAAGAGAAGCTAGATAATTTCATGGAGGTTAGGTCCATAAAAGGCTATTAGCCAGGGGATAAAATGGTGTCCTTGGCCTCTGTTTGTCAGAGGCTGGAGAGGGATGGCAGGAGACAAATCGCTTGATCATTGTCTTCGGTCCACCCTCTCTGGGGCACCTGGTGCTGGCCACTGTCGGCAGACAGGATACTGGGCTAGATGGACCTTTGGTCTGACCCAGTACGGCCATTCTTAAGTTCTTATGTTCTTATGTTCTGTTCTGCCTAATTTGACATGGGAAGGAATGTGCGCTGCGGAACACCCAGTTTATGTGCACTGGGATATCCAAGGAAGTATCCATAGAAATCTTGAGGAAACTTTCCTGGAGGTAGATCTGCAATCCTCTGCTGAAGGTTTATTTCTTCCACTATGGTAGGACACTTCTCACCCCACTCAGAAGTCAACTCTTCCAGCCCCACCCCCCACCCCTGTAGAAACTTTTCCTCCTTTTTTCACAGATATTATGCAGGACACAGCAGACAGCTATAACTCTTGGGATATTTTTTCACGGAGGTCCAATCTTGTGAGTAGACAGCACCAAAGTCCTTTCAAATGACCAAAAGCACATTGAGTGTCTCTTGAGCCTGTAGTTGAAGCACTCCTTGGTTCGGCTGAGGTGACCAGTGTCCTATGAGCTATGAGAGTAATGTGCAGGATGGGTCTCCCACAGTCACTATTAGCGTTTCAACATCTTGGTAATGCACAAGTCTGGAAAGAAAGATGCTTATTGCAGCTTTTTAAACAGTCCTGTGTTCTTAAAGATGAGTGTGTCAAAGGTCTCCCCTGACAAGTGCAGTCATGTCACTAAAGCATCCCCGATGATCTACCAGTGCTTGCCTTACCACAGAAAAGCATCCTTTTCTGTTGATGTACTCTGTGGCAAGGTGGCCTGATGCCAAAATAGGGATGTGCATGCCATCTTTTGCCTCTCTCCCCCACCCCCCAGTTTGGGAATCACATTGCTACAAAGCCATCCATTCTATACTGCATATTGCCCAGAGTCACAGTCCTCACTCACAGTCCTAGGAAGCTACTAAAGCAATATTTAAAACATGCCATTCTTGAATACTTGGAGGATCAAGGGGTGATCACAGCCAGCCAGCATGGATTTACTAAGAATAAATCATGCAAAACCAGCCAGATTTCCTTCTCTGACAGGGTTACTTGTTCAGTGGTGTGACAGGGTGTACCTGCCCTGCACTGAACAAGCAGGGTTTAGCCAGGCTGCCCTGGCTAGAGGAGCCTTGCCCCCGCAGCCCTGCCGGGCACATTCAGACTGTAGCCCTGCTATAAAAGCCTGGGAAGAGGCTCAGTCTGGGCTGGCGGTTGGAGGAGAAGGACCTCTGTTTGGAGCTCATGAGCAGCAGCAGCCAGCCGCCCAAAGTCCGAAGACAGCGGGAACGCAACCCCAGCAGATTCCCAGGGATACGTGGCCCCCAAAGAGCCAGAGAACCCGGCTGCTACGTGGGATGTCAATACAACAGATCTGGTAGGAAGCAGCCCAGGGAGGGTGCAGGAGCAGCCCCTCCCATCCCAAGATCCTCGGCGTGTTTCAGTCGGATTCCCCACTGAGGGAGTGGTGGACTGTTCCACCACTCACAGGGCTCCGGGTTGGGACCTGGTGGAGTAGGGTGAGCCCGAGTGGGCCCAAGTCCCCCTACCGGGGCATAACCCTCGCCCCCCCACTGTGACTCTGGCCAGTGGGCCGTCCAGCCCTGCATTAAAGGGCCAGCCTTGACTCTAACTTACTGACTCTGGCTACTGGGCCATCCAGCCTTTGATTTTAGTTTACAGATTCTGGCTGCCAGGCTATCCAGCTCTGCGGGGAGGAGGCTAATCACTGGCGTTTGACCGATCGTGTGGGGTGAGTTGCAGACTCAGGGTGCATCTACACTGCAACATTTTGATTACATCCTACAAAACCAGCTGTTTTTCCAGAAAAACAATACTTGCATCCACACTCCCACTGAGTTCTTTTGACAGAAAGTCGAAAGAATGGAGGGGTTTTTCTGACAGTGGTAAACCTCATTCTACGAGGAAGAAGCCTTTTTCGGAAAAAGGCATATGTGGATGCAGAAGAGGGGGTTCTTTCAAAAGAAAAATCCTCCAGGAAATAACACAGGTGCCCTGGTGGTCACTCCGTCCAGACTAATCACAACTTAAATGCAAGATATTGTCCAATGAATGTGGACGCTATCTTTCGAAAAAGCACATCACTTTTTCGTTGCGCTTTTGCTGTGTGGACACTCTTTCGAAATAAGCTTTTCTGGAAGATTTCTTCCGGAAAGCGTCTTCCAGAAGAAGCCTGCAGTCTAGACGTAGCCTCAGACAGCCCGGGGACCCGAGAACCTACCCCCTGGGAGAAAGAAGAGAGGACCACCCCATGACAGAGGATAGATAGAGGGAATATGGTGGACATACCTAGACTTTAGCAAGGCTGTAGCCACAGTCCCATATGACAACCTTGTAAGAAAGCTGGAGAAATGTGGACTCAAAGCTATCATTAAGTGGATACCTAATTGGTTAAACAACCACAAAGAAAGAGTAACCATTAATGGAATTATATCCATTTGAAAAGTAGTCTCAAGTGGGCTTCCACAGAGATCTGTTCTGGGTCTAGCATTATTCAACATATTTCTCTTTATGACTTGAATGTAGGAATAGAGAGCATACAGATCAAATTTGCAAATGTCACAAAACTTTGGAGGGGGATTGCAAGCAAACAGTTCAGATGCAGATGAATTCTGGTAATTTGGAGAACTAGGCCATCGAACACAAAATGTAATTCAATGAAGACAAATGTAAAGTGCTACACGTAAGGAAGAAAAACTAAATGCACAAATACTGTCTGGGGAATAACTAGCTTGGCAGCAGCACTGATGAGAAGAAGCAGGGAGTGGTGTGGATCACAATCTGAATATGAGTTATCATCATGAAGCTACTGAAAGAAAAGCTAATGCAATTTTAGGCTGCATTAGCAGAGGCACAGCATGCAAATAATGGGAAGTAACATTTTCTTCTACTTGGCTCAGGCCTCAGCTGGATTCCTGTGTCCAGTTTTAGTTACCGAAGTATAGAAAGGATAGAGAGAACCTGGAAAGGAGCCAGCGGTGCGCAACAGAGATGATCAAAGGGGTGGAATGCAAACCGTGTGAGCTAACACTGAAGGACCTGGGTAGGTTTAGTTTGGAAAAGAGGAGGATGAGGGGGCACTTGGTAGCAGTCTTTAATACTTGAAAAGCTGCCCTAAAAGATGGAAAAAAGCTGTCCTCTCTTACCACAAAGAGCAGGAGGACAAGAAGCTGTGGGTTCAAAGTACATCACAGAAGATTTAGATTAAATCTCAGGAAAAACTGTAACAGTTAGACAATGGAAGAGACAGCATAGAGAAGTAATGGAAGCTCCTTCGCTGCATGTTTTCAAAAGGAGCGTGGATAGCCATCATTCTTGGGTGGTTAAAACACAGCAAATCCTGCATCTTGGCAGGAGGTTAGACTAGATAATCCTTGCACTCCCTTCTAACCCCATGGGTCTATGTTTCCACACGGCTTCTCCTGCAGCTCTGCAAATACTGCAACATCAAGCACCCAGTGCTCTCAACGCCCACACTAGTGCAGAGCTGTGTGGGATCCATGCTTCTGACACAGATAATGGACACCGAGGAGGGAAGCACAGATTTTTTGGTGTGTGTGTGTGTGGCGGGGGGGTGGAGGGGGGCGAGGGATTATGATCAAAACATTATGGAATGCAGATAAAATTATGGGATGGAGAACACTGCTTTCTGAATGTTGAGATCGTGATCCCAGTCACAGCTGTGCCACTCATTTCAATCCCACGAGGCTTTGCAAAACTTTCCCCAAACTCCCTATGCTGGAGGGTGGTGGGAGAACTACCCACAGTGCACTGCTCTCTGCATCAATGCAGATGCTGCTAATGAGGATGCGCACCCTTGGCACAAGGAGCGTAGTGTGGACACACAAAAGTGATTTAATTACTATGCAGGCTGCATGCCAATGTAACTGAGGTCAACATCATTTAGTACTGTAAAGATGCCCTTAGTTTCAGGGTTTTCTAGAGGAGCCCAGAGCATTATGCTGGTCCATTCACCCAGAAGATACAAACCATAAATTGCAACAGACAGAAAGACTGGCTGGCACTGGGACTGTGCTGGGCAACTAACCAGAGTACTGCAGTCTCCATGACTACTGCTCTGTTACCTTTCACCGACACCAAATGCACTTCTTATAAGAGAGCACCAGTGAAACTGCACCATTTTCAGGAAATTCCCCAATGTCATCAACCCAGCTTCCAAATCCTCCATCAGTGAAGCACAATATCCCTCTTCTGGCAGCATCTCATCATGTTCCCTATTCTCCCCTCCCCCTTACCTTCCTGGGACTTCCAGGACACAGCAGTGCTCCATTCGCTAGGCTGCCCAGACCAACCACCGCTTTGGCTCGGCTTGGATCGCACACGAGCAAGATAGGTGCTGCCGGGCACAAGGGCATCACGCCTTAGCAGGCAGTGGGAGGAGCTTGCGACTGACACAGAGGAAGATTTCTGTCAGTGAGGAAGAGATAGTGAGGAGTCAGGGGAGCTGGAGACAGAAACTGGTTAGAGAGTTGTGGGAGGACCCTTTTCTCGGGCAATTTTGCTTAGCCAAGCACAGCCAGCGCTCTGATCCCAGGGTGAAGTTGGAGCCAGATGCTTGTGTGGGGCTCATTGCTCCTATAGTGCACAGAGTGATTTTTACTTACTAGATCTCTCACCATGCCCAGCCATGGCTGAACAGCAGGGGATTTGTAAGCAGCACACATAGCTGGCTGCAGCATGCCCCCACACACCCCCTGGGTCATCCAGGTTTCAGAGGATGGTCTGGGTTCAGTGGCAGCCAAGCAGGTTCAGATTGCAAAGGACTGTCTTCTGCCCTCCAAAAGGTGCAACCAAAAACAGCACGTGCCAATGCCAAAGTATCTCTCATGCCTACCTCCCAGGATTCCCACTCCTGCTTGTAGGCCACTTCAAACTCCAGTGCATGGTGCAGCCAGTGGCTTCTGTTTCTCCCTCCAGCTGCTTCCCAGGCCAGCAAGAAGTCACCCTCTTCTGTGACATTAATTTGGAGCTTCTGAGGTGGGAGGGGCTGGACTGAAAATAAGAAGGGATAAGACAGACTGTGGTTATTAATAGATGGGGATGAGGACAGGGCAGAGGTCCTGTAGTGAAGTCTTATCTCCATAAGGAAGGACCCAGATCTGCCAAACATCAGGCTTGTGTGGGATTTCTGGGGCTGCTGCAAAAAAAAACAAACAAAAGCCATGCAACAAGGAGGGGCGCCAAGGCCACAGGGGAAATGGGGAAATGAGTGCTACCTTCATTGAAAGGTGAAAACATTTCACTGTGTTTCTTAGCAAAGAGATTTGTTTGGCATCAGTTTTTCCCTAATGGCAGAGACAGGCAGCCAGAGCAAGGGAGTGGGTCGACAGGGAGGAATACATCTGGCTTTCTGCTGTAGGCAGGAGAGGAGGAATCCATCCACCCATCATCCTCTAAGTGAGGAGCACAGGCCGCACAATGGGAATTAAATTATTCCTGGCAAGATAATAGGCTGGCGTGCAGAAGTAAGGTTAAAAGTTAGAGATTGGGATTCCTGGTTAGGGGATCAGAGCAGAGGAAGAAGTATTCATTTCAAAGGATCTCAAATATTCCTGGCAAGTGGAGTATGGTGGTGTCTCACCCTTACCGTTCTGGAAGGGGCTGACGCTCAGCTTGGCCTGCAGCAACCGACTGGGTTTGAAACTGTAATGGTCTTTCACCCCAACTGCAAAAGAGGTGCTGTTCCTGCGGCAGCTCCAGCAGATACAGGAGTCCTGGCAAACGGGCAACCCCTTGGCTCCCTGAGGCTCACATGGGATCTGTGTGCTTTTCCTGTGAGTAAAAAGAGAGGCCTAGGAAAAGCTGATTTAAGTACAGGTAGAAAATCTAAAATTAGGCTCCTGAAACCTTCTCCACATTCTATTCTATTCTATGCAGATTCTTACACTGAGCGCATCAGCGTACCATATGGGCGCCTTCAAAGTAGATTATTAAGCAAAGGGGGACAGATTTCACATCTGTCATCAGTGGTTTGGTCTTGTCCTCTCCCCAGTGGGGAAAGCATGTGAAATGCAGTGTCTTCTTTGGTGGGATTGGCTTTTAGGTATACATGTATTGCTGTGTATTTATATTAGAGAAGGCCTGTGAAACAGATCACCTTGCACTTGGAGTGGAAGGTGATGAGGTTGTGATTGTTGTGAAGTCTCCACTAAAATTGATTCCACATCCTCCAACTAGCCCTTGGACAAGCTCTGCCCCCAGCACAGATGAGCTTTAGGCTTAGTGGCTTATCAGAGTTCATTGTGCCAGAGGAGCAACGAGTGTTGTCAACCACAATTTTTGTTCCAGAACATTAGATGGCCTATGAGAAGGCTTGGGTCCAGGCCATGGAGAGCCTTGAAGATACGAAGAAGACCCTTTAACTGGATTTGAAATTCTGCAGGAAGCCTGTGTGGAGAGCAGAGGGCAGTAGTGAGGTCACGGCAGCTTGTGTTGCTGAGGAGACGGAAGAATCCCAAGCATTGTTACAGGCTGGGGACCGAATGGCTAAGCAGCAGTACAGCACAAAAGGACCTGGGGATTACAGTGGTTAAGAAGCTGGATATGAGTCAGCAGTGTGCACTTGTAGCCAAGAAGGCTAAGGGCACATTGGGCTGCATTAGTAGCAGTACTGCCAGCAGATCTAGGGAATGATTATTCCCCTTTATTCGGCACTGGTGAGGCCATATATGGAGTATTGCATCCAGTTCTGGGCCCTTCATTACAAAAAGAATGTGGGATGCATTGGAGAGAGTCCAGTAGAGGACAACAAAAAGGATTAGGAGGCTGGAGCACATGACTTACGAGGAGAGGCTGAGGGATTTCAGCTTATTTAGTCTGCAAAAGAGAAGAGCGAAGGGGGAGTTAATAGCAGCCTTCAGCTACCTGAAAGGGGGTTTCAAGAGGATGGAGAGAGGCTGTTCTCAGTTGTGGCGGATGGCAGAACAAGTTACAGTGCGGGAGGTCTAGGTTGTATATTAGGAAAAACTATTTCCTTAGGAGGGTGGTGAAGCACTGGAATGGGTTACCTAGGGAGGTGGTGGAATCTCCATCCCTAGAGGTTTTTAAGTCCCAACTTGACAAAGCCCTGGCTGGGATGATTTAGTTGGGATTGGTCCTGCTTTGGGCAGGGAGTTGGACTCGATGACCTCCTGAGGTCTCTTCCACCCCTATTATTCTAGGAGACACATTGCTGTGTTCTGAACTAGCTGGAGTTTCCTACACCTGGAAGCCTTTATTCCCAGGTACATTGTGTTGCTGAAGTGCAGCCAAGAAGTGACCAAGGTGTGAATAACTGAAGCTGGACCCATCCAGATGGGGCTAGGTCTCTGAGCCAAGCAGAGGAGATAAAAAGTGTTACGTGGTGGCACTGCCACATGAGAGCTTAGGCTCAGTGATAAATCCAAGAGTACTCTTCAGCGATGGACTGATGGATTGTGGCTGTGCAACAGCAGCCAAAAGTGACTGTGCCCTGGCTGCAAACTTTTCAAAGTGGCCTCCCCTGCCCACCCGCATCTCCTCTCCCTTGCTCTGGTGCAGCTTCAGCCAGCTGCTCTTCACACAGGAGCTGATCTCATCCAAGCGCTGGGCCATCTGGGTGGAAGTGGTGCACTTGTCTGTGGTGAGGGATGGTAGCAAGTTGTGTGTCATCAGCATAATGCTAGCGTTCATGTACGGGTCCTCCATCTAGCTCACGCTCATCCCAGGATCCATCCTCATAGATCAACTTCACACTGGGCTCCGGCACATTCTCTCAAGGGCCAAGTCATTGCATGGGCTGTTTTTCCAGAGGCGGTGGCCTCATTTAGGTCCCAATCTAAATTCAGTGAAGTCAGCAGGAGTCCTTCCTTTAACAGGAGTGGGATCACACCACTAATAATCTCTTCCCCAAATACCAGAGATGATTCCTTCCTATTCCCTCCCACGTTGCAGCACTCCTAAACCCTGGCTCTCTACTCTCCCCATCTCTTGCTTTCCACATCTCCCTTTCTGTCCCTCTCCATCTCTGCCCACCATATCTCTCTGGACCTAATGATGGCTCAGTTCCCCTCTCAGAAGGAAACAGATGTGGAGGCAAAATACCGACGTGCAAAGCCCAGTGACTCTGGGAGGAAATCTGATTGCACAGGCTTAGACATAACAACTTCTCTCTTTTCACAGCCTCTCCACCCGCCCTTATTTTGTGGACATGATCTCACCAGAGCTATGTTCCTTATAACCATGCTACCAAGAAGACACAGGGGAAAGTTGAAAGAATGGAGAACAATTCCTCTCTCTTCTGTTGATGAATGGACCTCAACCCACCTGTATTGTAATGCCTCTTTCTCCACTCCAGGTGCTGAGAGCTCACAGGCCCTGCCATCACTCACACCTGGGATCCCCAGAAAAATAAGGGAGAGGGATAGGAAAGGTAATGAAAAGAAACTGACTTGTACAACCTCCTGTCTCTCCCCAAGCTCCCAGGGGAGATCTAAAAGAGTTGTCAGGTTCCACCTGAGTGCTGCTCAAACCTGACTGTCAGCTCCACTCCCTTCCCTTCCTCTCACTCCCACTTCACAGGTTCAGCAGCCGCAGGCCTCTTGTGTCCTTCTGCAGCAGAGCAGGGGCCAGGCACTTACTCTTTTATATTGTCCTTATGGTGAAGAGTCACACTGAGGAAGCGACGTGCCGCTCCGCACTCCTGCCACGTGCAGGTGGTCTGGGAGGTGTAGTCGTTGTAGCAGCGCAGGCTCTGCATCGGGAGGCTCTCTGACAGGGGGAGGAAAGCACAATGCAGCCTGTGGTTCATAGAGATGGGCAGAGAGGAGCATTGGGCAGTGCCCACTAGAGCCATGGTGGGAAGGGCAGAGGCAATGCCACGCGAATGGGTAAACTCTCTGGGGAGTCCCTGGCATGTCAGTCAGCTCCTGAGTCTGGGATAAAATCCTCCCCCTCCCCGATCCTCACACCCCAGAGGCTGAACTAGAACTAATCAACAAGCAAACAGCTCTGCCCGTGCGCCCCTGGGAGGTTAAACCTAGAAACAGCAACAGTCCCTGGGCATGACAGAAGGTCCCATTTGTTCTCTGCTGTGGTATAGAAAAGACTGAGGTAGTTCATGGGGATCCTTTGATGTCGGTGCTGAGCTCTGTTTCTCTCTCTCTCTCACACACACACTCGCCTTCCCATTTGTTTGCTTTACAACAGAGATATTTGGTGACTTATAATTCCATGTGATCAATTCCACTTCTCACCTTCCTGTCATTTTATCCCTGCACTCTCCTTCAGGGTCTGTCTATCCCTGTACTTCCCCCTCCCCCAGTTCATTCACCTACTCAGAATCCACTTTGTTCATACATTTGCCCAAAAGCCCACCTATCTGCTCATCCATCTAATCACTCTCTTGCTCTTCTATCCACCCACCCACCCACTCATCCATCCTTCCTCCTGTAAGTCCATCCATGTTTTCATCCTCTTACCATCTACTCATATAACCAATTGCCCTCTTGCCTGTCAGTCTAGTCACCAAGATACTCATCTGGAATGGCAGAGGGAGAGTGGGAGCAGAGGAAGGGGGCAGGGGAATGGAGAAGGTAAATGGGCTGGAAGGAGGGGAGGGAAGATGAAGAAAAGGGCAGGGAAGACAAAAGAAGAGGAAACGAATCTGAAACTCACCTCGTGATTCTCCCCTGCTGAAAGCCCAGCACAGAGCCAGCAGAGCACTGCAGAACGTCTGCATATCCATGCCAGCTTGTGCCCGCCACCTCAGTCCTGCTCCCTGTGCTCTGTGCTAAGCGCCTGCCTGGGGTTCTTGCACTCACTTGGTAACTCCGTCCTTGTCACCTGTGGAATGTGGAAACCAAGCTCTGATGATCACATAGAGGAGGTTGGGACTTTCTGTGAGACACAAAACCTCCCCTCCCTGCCTTGATCCATCATAGTCAGAAGGGGCCATTAAGCCACCCAGTCAGACCAGTAGTAGGAGACAGGCTGGTGAAAAAAAAATTACTTCCAGTATCGATTAATTGCAAAGCAAAGTCCCCACTTTCTGGGGCACTGCAGAATGCCCAGAGAACTGAGAAGCAACTGTGCTCGATTTGAGTAGCACAGACAATGTCCTTATTAACCTCCCCAGCAAGAAACTGTCCTCAGCTGTTGAGAGAGGAGATTTCATTCTCCATGTTCCTTCATCTCCACATTTTCCCCTGAACACAGGGACACACACAGACACACACCCCCACCTTCCCCTCTTGGTTCCCATGCGGGTTCTGGAGACAGCATCCTACACTGCCCCACACGTCTCCCCCAGGCACGTACATCTCCCCTCTCTTGGGATGAGTCTTCATGTTCCTTCAGCTCTGGGCTTTCTCCCTCAGCGAGAGCCTGGAGAGAATTGCTGCCCTGCCCTGCACTCCCCCTGGCAGTGTGCAGCCAGCGCCCAGGAGCTGCTTGAGGAACCTGATCCACAGGCACGAGACCAGAGGAGCTTTATTGACTCTTTGTGGGACCCAGCATTGAACGGAGTGGTGCAGAGACAATGGCCCAATGCTGCACTGGCCTAATGCTGCTGAAGTCCAGTGGGTTGCACCGCTGGAGAATGTGGCCCCGGATTCCTGCTTTCTAAAAAGTGGAACAGACCCACCCCGCCGGGAGCACAGCCCCAAAGCCGAGTGGCCGTGCTCTGGGGAAGTCTAATCTATGACTGAGTGTGGAACAGGGGATCCACCCATAACAGCCCCCAGCTACCTAAATGCCACTGACTTTGATGGGATACAGCAAGCTGGACAAGTCCCATTCACCACAGAGAGAGACCCCATTGGGACTGACAGCTCTAGAGCTCACGAGCCCTCATCTGCCTGGGGACAAGCTCTCTTGGCCATGGACTCTTCTCTCAGCGTAGGCAGAGTTTCCTCACCTGAGCCAAGAGCTGCCGGTGGGACAGCCGCCCCGAGCAGGTGGGTCGCTGATCCTCTCAGTTCTCGCTCCCTGGCTGCTGGAGTGTCTTGACACATGCAGGAATCAGCAATGAGCGTGGCTGCCCAACACCGGAATGGATCCCTATGGGGAAGCAAAGAAGCTGAGGTATCCCCTGCACCTTTTGCCCGCTGACTTAGCCTGCATCCTGGACCCTCATGTGCCTCCTTTCAGGGAGCAACCCCAGCCCTGAGTGCTGTGGAGCTGAAGTGTGAGACTTGGACTCTGAACTTCCTACTTTCAGTGTGTTTCACACCCACAGGGCGCCCACTGATGTTGTTATGAAATTTTGAAGGGGGGGGGAGAGGAAGTATTTCTCATTTCATTGCTATATTATGGTGTTTCTGACTGACCAGTTCCCAGGAATCGAGGCACATTGCTTTCTTGAAATCAGTAGTAACGTACTGCCAGCTCCTTGCTCCTTATCTCCTTCCTGCCGCTGCCCCGCTCAAACTCTTGGGAAGAGCACTGAAGGAAAAGGGAAGCAATTCCCTCCCTTCCTCTCCCTCCTTTGTTGCATCACTGGCTGGATCTTCCCGTAAGCTAAACTGTAGCTCTGTGGAGGCAGGGACTTCTTTTTATTAGATAGATCCTTGGCCTCCCAGTGACTTTAGTGAGTTTTGACTGAGACTTTAAATCAGCGGTGGGGAATCTTGGGCCCGGGAGTCGGTTGCGGCTCCCAAGGTTCAAATCCTCCCCCTTGCAACGGGGAGCCAGTGCTGGTGCCTCAGCTCTCACCCTGCACTGCCCTGCCATGGGGCTGGAGCACACAAAATCTACCGGGCTGGGCACTCCTAGACTCTCGTGTGCAAAGGGAGTATGGGGAGTGTCTTTCTCCTTCTCAGTCTGGGGCCACATCAGTGAGGATTTTTTGTCTTCTCACTTGTGATTTTTCTGAGGGTCAGTGGCCTCCGACCCAAAAAAGGTTCCCCACCCCTGCTTTAAATAATAAAGAGGAGGTAAAAGACAAATAGGGGATAAAGGTGTAGGATAACTCACCCAAGAATCCCACTTGGTTCACATCCATATTAGTGAACATAACAAAATTCATCCCGCACCTGGACAGTATGTGTCAGGGGTGGGGATGAGGGGTTTGCAGTGTGGGAGTGGGCTCAGGGCTGGGGAAAAGGGCTGAGCTGCAGAGCGTGAGGGTTCTGGTTGGGGGTGAAGGCTCTGGGGTGGGGCTGGTGATGAAGGATTCGGGGTGTAGGAGGGAGCTCAGAGATGGGGCAGAGGGTTGGGGAGCAGGGAGGTGAGGGCCTTGATTGGAGGTGGGCTGGGCAAGGCCAAGGGAGGAGCATTTCCACAGCCATGATGGCTCCAGTGGGGCTGGGCTGGGCCAGGCTAGGCCAGGCCAGGCCAAGGGAGGGGTGTTATTCCATGGCCACAATGGTTCAAGCAAGACTGGGCCAAGGAGGGTACCTCTTCATGGCCATGGCAGCTCTAGCGGGGCTGGGCTGGGCCAGGGGAGAGGCACCTCTCCCTGCTTGCGCAGTCTTCAATAGCCAGCTCCGTGGCCACACAGCTTACAGGGAACTTAGCACAGCAGTGAGAGCAAGGGGAAGGGCTAGCAGCCCCAAGTGTATACCCATCCAAGACCCTAAGCACAGTGAAAGTGGATGGGAACAAGATCCAGGGAATGGTTCCCTGCATAGATTATTGGAAGGGACTTTTGTGGTCATCTAGTTTGACTGCCTGTCTAACCGGTAACAGCACTTCCCCGAATTAAATTCATTTGAATTAATCTTTGTGTTTACTTGCAACCACTTAAATCCTACTGTTTGTACTTAAAATCACTTTTATTTACTATAAAAAAGCCCCAGCTGTGACAGGGTGCGGTCACAGAAGACCCTTTCAGGATGCTTCCCAAATTGCTAACTGAGCCACTGGCACTCGCCCTCTTCCTCTCGGGAGTTTCTTACCACCCTGTCCTACGGGGCCAGCTCACCTGGTCTCCTCTAGCCAAGACACAGAGCTGAGATCATTCTCCCCCCCCCCCCCCCAAGAATAATACAGACACTGAAACTCTTCAGCTCCAAGGAAAATGCAGTTTTGGGCTCAGCTTCCAGGAACCCACACCCCAAATGGGGTCAGAACCCCAAATGAATTATTTAGGGAAGCCCTGTTTAACAATGAAAGGAGGCTCTATGCACTGATTGCTCCCAATAATAGGTAACAATTATTTACACTGGGCTTGGTTGTACTTAATACAATTACTTTTATTTACCAAAAGTAGGATTTAAGTGGTAACAAGTGAAGCCAGGCAGAGCACAGTGAATTGCAAATTTAAAATAACAAAAAACATATAGCTAGTTCTAACATACCGAAGCTTATTGCCAGTTTGCCCTAAAATTGTTCTTATATAGGCTGAACTCCAAGCCAGGGAAGATCTTTTTTCCAAGAGGTCTCTGATTTATTCTCTTGGGAGTGACATGCCAGCCAAAGACAAAGAATCTGAAATCTTTGCCTCTTAAATAGACTTCCTTTTGGGAGGGAATTCTGTTTCTATATTCCCCCCTTTAATGGAAAATTACCTGGTCAGACCCTACCAACTGGAAAGGTCACATGTCTTCCTACAACCAACCACTGCTTAGACCTAAAGAACAAAGGAGGCTGTTGACAGGTGATCACCCAAACATTGAGGGAAACACCCCTGATGGCTTTTATTTGCATATTTAAAACCATAAAGCATTCCGTGCCCCATATTTCTAACTCTACACACAAGAATGATACAGACACCAAAATACAGACCCAGCAGATTGAGACATTAAAATTACAAGTTACAGGAGGTATTTTGTCCAAAGCATCTTTGAGTTATGCATATTTGTAGCTATAAGGTAATTTCATAAAGCATAAGGAGCTCCGTCACAGGTGGGTTCAGTGGCACGACCATCCCAAGAGGACACCTGTGATCCAACCAGTCACAATAAGGATGGGGTCACCCGCTAAATCCCTCAACTTTATTTCAAATTACTTAAACTCATGCCCACTAAACTTGGCACATGGTTGTAGATTGCAATTAGATATATCCAGTGCTTTTTTTGTGTTGGTACTGCCCGGTACGCAGTACCAGCACCTCTAGTTAGAGCTAAACAACATTTCCCCTTGAGTACTGGCACCTTTTTTTTTTTTTTTTTTTAAACACAAAAAAAAGCACTGGATATATCCAACTGGAGCACAAATGTGGTTGACATGCACAACCACCAGTTTAGCTGTAGTATGTACTTGTTAGGATCTCTCAAGGCACGAGGATATTTCCTATCCCTAGAGTAAGAGGATAGGTTTTTTTCTCCCCCGCCAATAAAAACATATCTACACTTTCTTGATGATTCAAGCTGTCACTGTGCATCTCACTAGCAGGCAGTATATGCCAAGAACATGAGAGCCAGGTAAGTAACTATTTTTCTGTGTGGTAGCAGGACAGGAAAGCAGGATATACTTGCAAACCCTGAGTTTCTCATGTAAATGTTGGTTATTCCCCCCAGGCACTGTGAGACTATCCTGGAATCAGTGCACTGGAGCTGAACTCCAAGAAGGGAGACTTGCTCTAGATCACAGAGCTGTCGGATTACACAAGACATTAGCCCGCTAGGGACTAAGCCTCCATCTCCAACGTCCACGGTTCTTAGCTTCTGACTGTGTTTGGATTCCAGGTTTCCTCTTCCCTGGCATTTGGGTTTCACTAGTGCTTCTTCCCTGCAACACCATCTGGACTCTGTCAACCTGACGAGCACACTCAGGCTATGTCTACACTGCACCTCTCTTGCGCAAAAGCCTATGTAAATGAAGCACAGATTAGCATATTGCCATGCTTCATTTGCATAATTAATTAGGGGCTGTTTTTGCACAAGAGGATTTTGCACAAAAACGAGCTGTGTAGACGGCTCCTTTTTGCACAAAAACCTCCTCTTGCACAAGAGCTGTTCTACCTGAAAAAGTTAGGAAGAACGACTCTTGCGCAAGAAGGGGTCTTTGTGCAAAAAGGAGCCGTCTACACAGCTCCTTTTTGCATAAAAGCCTCTTGCGCAAAAACGGCCCCTAATTAATTACGCAACTGAAGCACGGAAATATGCTAATCAGAGGTGCAATGTAGACATAGCCTCACAGGCCACAGAAAGCAGAAGGAAACTCCTGTTCTGATGTGATTAGATTACCCCTGTTTACATGACTAGGTACATGCTGTATGTCATGCACACTCATGCTACCCTATCTAAAAGGGGGCTTAGGCAATATTGCACGGTTGTAAGAAAGGGCTGGGGGTGCCTGCTGCTGGCAGCAGGAGGGCAAAAAACCAATCAAGGCCTTGGAGTATGCAAAGTCACTTGCTACCCCCATCCCTGCCCTGCCAGGGGCTTGTGACACCTAGAGGGAACCACAGCTGTTCACAACTCTTGTGTGTTGTGCTTTCCTTTTCAAACAGCTGGCGATTCTCTCTAGGTGCCACATGCCCCTGGCAGTAGGAGGAGACTTCGCGCACCCTATCCGCCCCTGGGCCAATCAAAGCCTGGGTGCAGGGGAGCGTGCAAAGTCTCTTGCCTCACTGCCCTGCCAGGGGCACAGGGCTAGAGGGAACCCCAGCTGTACTCAGGCAGTTACAAAGGAAAGCACAACAAAAAAAGTCCATGTGTGTCCGTGGCCTTCCTCCTTTTAGGAGCTACCTGATAAGCCTGGCTCAGCATCCTCAGGACTATTTCGCATTATTTGCAGGGACTCCGCTAGCTTCGTCCACCACAATGTTCCTTTTTGGGAAATGTCTGTGTTCCTCCCAGGACTGTGCCTTCTGAGCTAGGTGTCTCCCATTTTAAGGCTCTTCCTCAAGAAGGGAAGAATAGGGGGCGCGTATGGACCTCAGGGAGTGCAGACCCCTCCCTCGGCAAGAAGATGCTAAGAGCAATAAGGTACTTGAGCATCCCATCCCACCACATCTGTTAGAGGGGTCTGCACTCCCTGAGGTCCATACGTGCATTAAAGTATTTATGTACATTTCTTGTTCCTTTCTCTGCTCATCATATTTTAACATCATTACTTCCACATTCCCTTTAGTAAGGGTCTGTCTTGTGTTTTCCAGAATACAAGAAATACAGCATTTAATTAAGAAACAAAAACACAAAAGAATATAGCCAATACTAAAACTACACCTTGCAAAATCCAAGTTCCCACATGTCCAAACCAACCTCCCCACCAACCCAGAGGGTCCAATTTTCCTCCTGTCTTAGGCTTTTCACAGTTCTTTCAATCTGAGGCATCTTCCTCCACTTCCTTGCTGGTGTCAGTGATATACACACAGCATTCTTTTCCCACTAAGGCACAAACCCTGCCCTTACTTGCTAGGATGTAGTCTAGGGCCATTCGGTTTTGGCTTTTTTCCCCACCCTGGCTCCTGAACCATTACATGTCCAGCAGTACTTTCCAACTGGGGTCAGGGCTAGGCGGATATACCCTGGGTTAGTAAACCCTTTATCCTGCCAAGTATCATTTGGCTTCAGTTCACTAAACAATGGGCCATTTATTTGAGTGGTGTTTAGTGGGACTGGACTCATTGGGATGCCTCCTTCTGAATGTACAGGACTGTGAGCACATATCCAGCAACCTGTGGAATTAAATTCCTGGGAAACTTGGTTCATTAAAAGCATAAACACATTTGAACCATATAGATTATAACTACTAGGTATTAAAAACAAGATTAAGCATAAGTTTAACATGAATTGTTTGTCCAGCCTCATGCTGGCTGTTCTTCAGGACTTCGTAGTTTGCTTCACCTATCGCTGGCAGGTTCTTCTGGGCCGCAGCTGGTACCTTGGCCTCAGTCTCTCAGGATTGTCTGCTTCTGGGCCAGGATTGCCAGTACCAAGCCTGCGCTGATCCCCGTCTGCTTCTGGACCTGGGTTTCTGGTACCAGGTCTGCGGTGCTCCTTGTTGGGGCCAACCTCTGTAGGGGCTGGAACCGGTTTGCAGTGGGACGCGTGAATCCAGGTGGTCAATCCCTCGCACTTTACAGCAGTATGGGTGGTCAGAAGGACTTGGTCAGGACCCTTCCACCTGGGTTCCAGGGCAGTCTTCCGCTGGTGAACCTTCACGCAAACCCAGTCTCCTGGTTGTAGTTTATGGCACGGCTCAGTTGGGGCCTCCTGGAAGGCGTCCTTAACCTGTGAATGATAGGACTGTACACACCTCATAAGTTCCTGACAATACTTGACTATGCTTCCTTTAACAAGTATGGCATTAGCCAGATCAATGTCTGGGCTGCTTAGTCTCATAGGTCGGCCACATGCAATTTCATGTGGACTGAGTCCAGTTTTCCAATTAGGAGTGGCTCTCATGCTCATTAGGGCAATCAGGAGTGCTTCTACCCCTGTTAAGCCAGAGTCCTCACATATTTTTGCAAGTTTGTTCTTTAAAATCCCGTTCCGTCTTTCTACTGCTCCTGCACTCTCCGGGTGTCGCGGGCAGTGCAGTGCTTGTCTCAGACTAGTACTTTGCCAGTTTTTGAACAATTTGTCCAGTAAAGTGGGTACCTCTATCACTGGAGATCACAAGGGGTATTCCCCATGATGGGATGTAATGATTTAGAAGTTTCTTTGCCACTGTGATGGCGTCAGCTTTCCTGCAGGGATAAGCTTCTACCCATCCCGAAAACAAACAATAACCAGCACATATTCAAAGGACTGACATTTAGGCAATTGAATAAAGTCCATCTGTAAATTCAGAAATGGTCCCAAAGGCGGAGGTCTGGTTGCCGGAACTGTCTTTACAGGTTCACCCATGTTGTGGGCTTGGCAGACAGGGCAAGCCAGACAGTAATCTTTGGCTGCTTGGGAGAATTTGGGAGCAAACCAATTTTATTTTTAGGGTTGCTACCATCCCCCCTTTGCCATGGAGCACGGAGGCAAGGTGAGGTAGCAAGACCACTGGGGCAACAATGCAGTCGTCATAGCTGTGCCACAAGTGGTCTGGGTGCAAGGTGCACCTTGCCAGTCTCCACTCCTGCTTTTCTGATTCTGGGGCTTGGTCCTGCAGGAGGGCCAGTTCTGACGGGGACAGCATTGGAGCTGGCGATGGTAGGAGAGAGGGGTACAATGCTTCAGCACGAGGAGGACATAAGGCAGCTGCCTTAGCAGCCCGATTGGCCATGTCATTTCCTAATGCAACTTCATTAGAGGAAGAGGAATGAGCTGCACACTTAATAGCAAGAGCTGAGGGTAACAAAACTGCATCAAGTAAAGCGGCTACATAAGGTCCATTCTTTATAGAGTGGCCAGAGGAAGTAAGAAAACCTTGCTGCTTCCAGAGTGTACCAAAGGCATACCGGGAGTCAGTGTAAATAGTGGCAGAAGCTCCCGCAGCAATATAATAAGCACGCATAAGAGCAATAAATTTAACCACCTATGCAGAAAAAACATCAGGTAAAGGAGCAGATTTTACTATATTCCAGACAGTACAAACTGCATAGCCTGCTACTAAAACATCACTAGAATTATAAAAGCAAAAAAACCATCTATGTAAAGCACAAAGTTAAGATTATTTTAGAGACTTAAATTATTCTTTCATTAAAACAACAATATTGTACACACAACAATGTTTGAAATACATATATCACAATTAGGACACACACAAGACAAATTTGGACAGAACACAGAACACAAACTTATTATGTCATGACAGAACCATGGGGGTTTTTTTCAGTTAATTTTCACCTGATATTAGTGCTTTTTTTTGATGATCTGAAAGACAAAGAAAACATTTCTACCCCCATTGGGGTGGTGCATTATATTTTAGAATACTTTTTCTTTACAGATTTTTTTTTTGCTAATTTTTAATCAGCCTGCTGTTACCTAATGGTATGCGTTTATTTTGCACACCAGCTTCAGAGGGTTTGAGTAAATTACTTCATTGTTTAATTATTAAGTTAAAGATGACGTGCCTCAGTTTCCCTCTTGTACTGCAGGCCAGGCTTTTCTTAATGTGTGACGCTTTAAATGATTTACTGCCACAGAAACTCTCTTAGAACAAGGCGCTTGCTAGTTACTATTTCAGCGACAAAAAGGTTTTTTTTTTTTTTTTAAAGAATCATATATAATGTTACAGGCTTACTTATGGGGGACAGTGCCCCCCCCCTTCCAGAACAGACAGGCAGTTTGCAGACACACACAACCCTGGATCTGAAAGCAAGCCAAAAGTGCTATCAACTCAGCCTTGAACAGAAGCACAGTGAAGTTTCTGGGCTTGGATTTTTAAAACAATAATTAGTTTCCTTGGAGGACACATTTAACCCTTAGGGTGCAGGTTTTACAAATTTACAATGTATAGATTTTATTCTTTTATGCAGTTAACCAATTAAGTTTCAGTAGAATTCCTTATTTTCCCTTTAATAGATTCAATAAAGTATCTGTAGCCAAATGTTTAAACTTGATTGTTTCTTTGGCTAGATGATTAAAAGAGGCTGCAAGAAACAAGGAGTCATTTTTAAAGCAGTTTTTCCTTCTTACACATTACAATATTGCTTAATTTCTTTTCCTTAGAATTTGGAGGAACACTTCCCTTAAACTGTTAAACTTATTTTAAACTTGGTGGTTTGCTTTGGATCGGGCAAGGTTGTTACAGAAGCCCGTGTTTTCAAAAGGAAGAGCTAATTCCTTTCAGTTATTTTTCATGTTTTCTTTTTATCTGTGTATGCGTCATAAAGAGGGATAGAGGGGTGATGTTGTGCCGAACCTCCCCCCCCCCCCCAAGCTTGGTTGGTACGGGTGTGCCAACTGAGAAATCAGGGCTTTCATTTTTCCTCTTTTCCAATTTGTTAAATGCTTACAGGTCCTTGGACCATTATGCACGTACATGTAGTACGCAGGGGTGCCTTTCGGCAGTGTGGGGGGGTATGTTTAGACTAACCCCCACCTAAACTCACTCTACACACTCCAAAGAAAGAGTCTGCCGGGTCTAGAGTGTCAGACCTTAGCAGCTCATGAAATAAGGGGAGTCGTCACTCCCTCACATATCCGCTGAGTCTCAAGGTTCAGCTGACACCCCCCCCCTTTGTGTTCAGAGCTCTCTCGTGGGAGAGCCCTGGTGCAGCTGGGATCAGCTCAAGTCTCAGACCTATGCAGCAGCATTCATACTTCACTCATTACATTCATACTCATTTTTCACACACATTTTTTCCTACAGTTTCCACATTTAGATGCATCTTTTTTTATTGTCCAGTTCCCATGGGTTTCTATTAAGTGGCACTGCCCTAAGACACCCGGCACTTAATATCAGACTTCATTCGGATCCTATACCAGGGAAAACCAGGGCACTGGAATTCCTGTAGACTGACCTACCCCCATTTTCTGCGCACGCTTTAAAAAAATTCTGTAAGACACCGGACCGAGTCTGCCTGCTCACACTGATCCCCCCCCTTTTTGCTGTGAGACGCTGGACCAAAATCCACCCACTCACAGGGGTTTCCGGCACCCGCCCCAGCCCGACAGAACACCACGTCCTGGCGCCTGGAGACAGCCTGACGGAATGGGGAAATACTATGGCCTGGGGTTAGCCTCAAAGGTTAGTACTACGTCCGCAAGTAACTGAAAGAGACAACAAAGCTTTTCCACAGTTCCATGTGCTGAGAGAGTGTAATGGCACCACACCAGCTTTTAGCGTCCGAACACAGAGGGTCCAGCACATGGCTGCCTCACTAGAGACACCAGTGTGCCCTTTTGGAACTGTGACACATAAGACAGGCCTAATAGACAAAGACAGACACAGACAAAATGTTAACCGCACCACAAAATTGAATTCCGTAGCTCCCCTTACCCCAACGGCCGGCCATCACTCCAAATCCCAAGCCCTCAACCAGAAGATTTCGTAACAGGTATCCCCTTACCTTCTATTGAGTGCTCTGAGAGGTTTGGAAGTGGAGTGCCGGTCCGTCCATACGGGCAAGTGGCGCGTTAGGAATCTCGGTGGAACCTCCAAATTGTCAAAGCAAAAGCTTCACTCAGTTTTAGGCGGCTAAACAGACAGCTTTATTGATCAGTAAAGCCAAGTGAGCCAAATGTGGTCCCAGCAGAGCCGGGCCCAGTAAGGCTGCTTAATACAATCAATCCTAGTATCTTTATACCCTTAACCAAACAGTCTGACGTCAGGGCATCCAAGTACAGAAATTATCAATTAAACAAGGAAAAACACAGCCTTATCAACAAGATGGTGGACAGGTACGAGGGAGTACATCTCTAGTCTCAACCAATCCAATTAACACATTCCAATAGCCCATCCTGTAGGCCTCTTCTCACGGGGTGAGAGAAAGTTCACTCTGGTCTACATGCTAAAGAGAAAAGCTGAAATGGTTTCTGTTATACAAGATGGCTTCTAGCTAAATATGAAATGGTTTCTACAGTTGGTAACACGCACTAGAAAAGATGCTTTCAATCCAGAAAATGGGCGAGGAAGGGCCTATTCAGGGAAATAGGTTATTATGAACAATCAAGAGGCCTTAACAGAAATTATCTCCCACCTGCGGTGTCTTCCCGAGAACACTAGAGATAGACTCTGAATAATGGCTGCTATGATGCTACAAGGACATGTGACCAAGTCACATGATGCTGCACTCTATCTAGGGATATCAGTATTTTACTATAGAGGGGTCTGGAAACCACACTTTGAAACAAAGTCCTCGCCTTACACAAAAGTTGTGTAAGGCAGGGAGTGACACTTGGGATGGGGCATTCCATGCACTTTATGAAAATATGCTTATGAATGACATAACTGGAATATGCTTTATGCAAAACATGTCACATGAGATATCATTGGGTATGATTCTGCCATACATGTATCACTTTGAGGATCAAGTTAAAATGTCGAACTGAGTATCTGTAACTGCATGTTCGCTGTTTTGGGTCATTCCCACTAGTTACACTTCAGGGCCATAATGACCTATTAGCAAAGAGACAATGGCACTTTCCCTTCCTGCCGATGTGTGGGTCAGCCCTTGAAGTTTGAGACGGGGGCTTTGCAGAGACATGTGACCATGTTACCTGATGCTGGGCTCCATCTTGGAATGCTATATTTTCCCACAGGTGCAGAGGGAAAGTTGAGACTGAGGACACCCTATCTAAGGGTGGGGAGTCAGGTGCTCTTGGTTATTAGTTCTCCCCTGGAACCCCAGCCAAGATGACTGCTGGAAACATCAAAGACTGAATGGGGGGAAGGATTGGGCCCAAGCTGGAAGGCTTTCCAGACTGTGAAAGAAGCTTATTAGGCCAACTTTGAGGGGGATAATACATGGAACTAGTTTTAGTGTATTAAGTTAGCTTGCATGTTCTCTTTTATTTTGTTTAGAAACCTACATTGGCCTGTCTGCTATCTCTTATGACCACTTAAACAAGAATGATTTTATTAAGTATAAAAAGTAGGATTTATTAATAAACCCAGCATAAATAATTGTTCCCAGGGTGAGGGGAAAGAGTCTGTGGATCTCTTTCTTTACATCGAGAAAGAGGGCAAATTTCATCAGCGTGTGCTGTATAGAGTTCTATGCACCATAAGATGGATTTATCTAGGGTTCAGCAGCTGGAGGGGCTGTGTATTTAAGTGCTGGAGATGGGTATCTTGCTGTGCTGTTTCAGTTAAAGCCTGCAGCTTTAGGGGAGTGGCCCAGACCCTGTGTCTATGCTGCAGCAGGCTAGTGTGTCTGACGCAAGACAGAGTCCTGGGGACCCAAGCTGGAAGGGAGAACAGGCTCAGTGGGGTCTCAGCACATCAGGTAACAGTCTCAAGGGGGTCCTGACCCATCACATCATCATCTGGGGGTTCTTCCCTCCCCACCCAAGATGACTCCTGGAAACAACAAAGACTGAACTGAAGGAAGTGCTGGACCCAGGCTAAAGGGATTTCTAGCTTGGGAATGAAATACCTGGGATTCCAAGCTGGAAAGCAAGTGCAACTTCCCCCTAAGAATCTGCAGCCCGCTTATATCATTTGTTAGGCTTGTTCGTAACCAATCTATTCATAACCAACCAATTTAGTTCATTAACCTTAGCTTGTCCTTTTTGTTGATTTGCTAGATAATCTTGGATTTGTTTGCCATCCCTTGTAATCACTTAATCTACTTTGTGTAGTTAAACTTGGTTCTGTTTTATCGAAACCAGTGTGTTGGAGTGAAGTGTATGCTTAGGGCAAAAGGCTGCTGCATATTCCCCTCCGCATTTAGGGTGGGGGCAAATTTTCTGAGCCTACACTGCACAGTTCCCTGCGAGGCACAAGACAATATAATTCTGGGCTTATACTCCAGAGGGAGTGTGTACCAGAGGAGTTGGGAGTTCCCTAGTTACAGCCTCCCATGTAACTGCAGCTGGATGTGTCCCTGCCTGTTTGTACGCAGGTGAAAGTGCAAGCTGGTGGGCTTGGCACCTTGCCACAGCAGCACAGTGTGAGAGGGAGCCCAGGCTGGTGGGTTGGGGGACTCAGTCATACCCCAGTTCCAGGTGGCATCCCAGGGGGAACCCATGACAATCCCTTCCTGAGATCTTAGATCCCACTCCTGCATAGGCTGCTCCCCTGTCCCTTGCCCCCAGCCTCTCCCTTCTCTTCTACTGCCTCCTCTCCCCCAGCTCTAGACCTTGGCTGTGCATGGGTCCTGGGAAGGAGGTAACCCTGTTTGCCCAGCAGCGCTGAGTCTGCCCACACTATGCCTGCTCCTCTGTAGCAAGCAGAGCCACCTTAGGATTTATGAGCCCTATGCAGGATTATAAAATGGTGCCCTACAGACCCCAGTGTGTCAAGGGAGAACAGCCTCTGGACAAAACCTGGGTTGGGGCCAGATGGCTCCACACCAGCCTGCCCCCTTGCCCACCCTACATGCAGAGCCTCTTGGCTGCTGGCCAGAGATGCCCCCCCCTCCCCCCAACAGCCTGTGCAGAGAGAGAACAAAGCCAGGTGAGGGGAGCGAACCAGCCATGACTCCTGGCCATGCTCCCCTCCCTCCTGGCCTAGCTCCTCCACCAGATACCACTTACCTCATGACAACTGATTTTTGCAGGGCTGCTGCCATGGACACCCAGCTTGGGCCAGCAGGGGAGGGGTGACAGGCTGCTGGCAGCACATACACAGACAGGCCTGCATCCCCCTTCTGCACTTACGTGGGAAAACTGACCAGGCTGCACAAAGCAGCCGGCGTTGCTGCTCCTCTGCCCCGCACACCCCAAAGGAACTGTGAAGGGGGACTGAGGAGCAACATCCAGGCACCATGCAGCCAGATCACTTTCTCTCGGGGCCATCCTTAGGCATACGCACCATATGCAGCCGTGTAGGGCAACACTACATATGGGGCACCAGTGGTGCTCCAAACATAGTAGTGTCCGAGACTGCATATGCCTAGGGCCACCACCGGCCACAGGCAGCACAAGCTCCTTTGGCCCCAATCCCCTGGTATGAGGTGATGCTTTCAGGTGATGGCTGGAGAGATGCTCTGACTCCTGCAGGCTGCAGCCCAGTCAGGGATCTTCTTTGGGCAGGTCAGATGATGCTGTCTTTTCCCTCTTCCAGGGACACAGCAGTGGGAGAGGACCTGAGCAGCACCCCTTTGCTCTGGGAGCTCGTGGGACTAGTGAGGTGCAGCACAGGCAGATGGAGGTGCAGGCACCATTAGATGCAGCGATTCACCCCCAGGCGTATTTCCTGAGTTCCTCCCACTCCTGGCTGTGTCAGGGTCTGTCCAGCCATCCCAGTATTCTAGCCTGACATACGCTTCCCTGTGACCCTGGGAGTTGGCAGTTGTCACAACCTGGCTCAGTAGCACTTTGTATGGTCCCCAGTCTGTTGTGAATGGACCCAGTGACTGGGTCCCACTCCCACTGCTTCCAAGACAGCTAGGCCTGGGCAGAGTGTAGTCATTGCTTCTAGCTCTCATACTCTAAGACACACTGACAGGCTCAGTCCTCTCGTCTGACACCCTGCCCTGGGATGTGGGGCACCACTGTCCAGCCTCTTAGACTCTGAAACTACAGTCTGACACCTCCTCAGCACCCCAGTAATTTATTCTGCTCCCCCAGATCTCCACTGAGACTGTGGGTCCCTCAGGGCTTCTAGTGTAACCCCTTAGGGGATAATGTGACAGGAAAGTGAGGAACACAGGCTAGAAGAGGAATTTCGTAACCACAGAGATTTTACTCTTAAGGCACCCAAGCGTTACAGCTCTCTGAAAATCAAAAGTCCTGAGATGCCTCCTTCCCTGGTGTGAGCTCTGCCCTGCTGTGACTCTGAGGTTTGTCGGTGTTTCAGGTGGGGCAGAGACCTTCCTGCTCCCGCCCTCCTGCAAGTCCTTTGGTGGCATGTGCAGTGATGCTCTCAAATAAATTCCAGTCTCTCACATGTGCTCCACAAGGAAGCTCCAGTCCCCCTACAAACTCTTAATCAGAAGACAGCTTTTGAAGGAAATCTTTGTTTATCCTGGGAGTCCAAACCACTTTCCTTAAGAGCCTCATGCAGAGAGAGACTTTTCAGTGCTCAACTACAGGCTAGCTCAGGGGTGGGCAAAAGGGCCTCCGCAGGCCGGATTCGGCCCGTCAAATGGGTTGATCCAGCCCATGGAGGCCCTGCTGCTCTACTTTCCCCAGGCCAATCAGGGCCTGGGGAAGCGCACAAAGTTTCCTCCGCCCTGCCCCTGCCCTGCAAGAAGTGCATGGCACTTAGAAGCCTCACGGGCTCCTGGCAGCACAGTTCCCCACCCCCAAACCCTGACTGGCCTGGGGGCAGAAGGGGGAGCATGCAAAGTCTCCTCCCACCACCAGGGGCATGGGTGCCTTCAGGGAACATCGGGGGGAGGGGGCAAAGACTTCACACGCTCCCCCACTCCCAGACCAATCATGGTCTGTGGGTGGGGAAGCAGGGAAGTATCCTGGCCCCGCCCCTTCCGGCACAGCCTGGGGCCACTTCAAAAGTTTCTGAAGTGGCCCCTGGTAAAAAATTATTGCCCACCCCTGGGCTAGCTTCTTCTTGCTGCATCCGCAGTATATACTGCCTCTGCACAACCCAGCCTCCAGAAGAGCTAAGCTAACTCACTGTGCTCCCACATTAGGTTTAAAGGGACAGCATCCATGTTGCTTATTATTAATATATGTCTTGCTTGCTGTCCAAAGTGGGGGGGGGGGGGGAGAATGTTACCAGTGGACCAGATGAGAACCCAGGGTTTCTCCTGGAAACACTGAGGGAAATGTATTGTTCCTGTGCAAAGAGTGCAAGTTCACTTTCCTTCTGCTTCTCTCCAGGCCAAAATATTTAAGAGTCCCTAGCATAAAAATCAGACATTATCAAAGTTCCGCCTAACTGTGTTAAATCCCATGGCTTTCTGTAACTCTTACCACTTTTAGGAAATGGGACCCATGGTGACTAATCATTTCCATGACGTAATTGCTTGGTCAAACTTCACTCTCTGGTTGCTGGCTTCCTCCTTTTTTTAAAACCAACTTTTGCAGCCTCAGATGACACCATCACATTGCTTATATATCAAATCCTGATAGAGTTAGGGTATGTCTATACAGAAACATTATTTCAAAATAACTAGCATTTACTTAGAAATAACTGCCTTCTGTTTAGATGCGGACTAAGTTATTGCGAAATACTGTCAAGCTAGAGGACTTCTTACCCCGACTCCTGTAACCCTCACTGGACAAGGAATAAGGGAAGTTGGAGGAAGAGAGCTCTATTTTGAAATAAGTTCTGTGAAGATGCTCCCAATTTTGAAATAAGCTACGCCAGCATTTCTCAAACTGTGGGTCCCAGCCCCCTGGGGTGGAGGGGGTCACAAACAACTGAGAGGGGGGGTCATGAACAACTGAGGGGGGGGTCATGGTATCACAAGTTTGAGAACCCCTGAGCTACGCAATTGACATAACTTGAAATAAGCAACCCAAATTGAGCTTAGCCCTGCTGTGTAGACGCACCCTTACAGTGGAAGCTATTATGCACCTTTAACTCCCTTTTCTCAGTTACTTCTATAACTTTCTGAAACTTTTACTTAGAGGGCTGAAATTTGCAAAGCTTGGTCTTTGCCTTGAAGTCAATTACATTTTTGAAAGTTTGAGCAAAATCTGTTTAGCCTTTTTTAGCATGGGGAATTTGGGTGGAAGAAAACACTTTTATAAAAATTCTTGCAATAATTGGTTTTCACTTGCAGGGCTGTTAAAAAATTCCTCCCAGAAAGTCATATAGTGCTCCTTAACAAGGGCTACTTGTGTTTCCACCATATTTTTCAAATGCACCATAATTTGTATATAACCTAAGAATCATCTGATTGGAGATAGCACTGCACTGTGCTGTGCTTGCACCAATGGGCAGCATGCAGATTACACGTGTAATTTTAAAGAGATACCCTGTGGGGCCCCCAAGGTGCAGGGTCAGGAATGGCTGCTGCAAGCCAACCAATGGTTGGGATGGCTCTGAGTGCAACCTGTGCTCTTTATTCTTGAGAAGTTTCCCACCACCAGTTCTCCACTATGTACAGGCTTCACATCTACTTTGTCTACAACAGGCCTGGCCAGCAATAGACTAGGAAGCTCAATTTAGCTTGATTCCCTTCCCCGCCCCTCCCATGTTGAGCGTTGCCTGACCTTTCTATTTCCCCTCCTCCTCCTCTCTGGCTTCCTCCCAGCCTTTATAACTCTGGGCTAATGAGGCTGGCAGGGGCTGCTAGTTACCAGGTAGTCATAGGCTTTTCAGCCAGCCCCCATCCATCCCCTTTGATTGGAGCTGCAGTGGTAAGAGCAGATTAAAAACTTCCCAACGGGCACCCTGCCACAGTCCCCCCCTTAATCTGCTCTTCTCCAGAAGAAACAAATCCCATTTTTTCCCTTCTTTCCCCACAGCTCATGTTAACTCATGTTAGTTGCTCTCCCCTGGACATCTCAGTTTTTCCATATCTTCCCTGTAGTGTGGTGCCCAGAACTGGACACGGTCCTCCAGTTGAGTCCTTGTCAGTGCTGAGGAGAGGAGAAGAATTATATCTTGTGTCTTGCTTGCAACATTTCTGCTAATACATTTCTTTCCAATGGTGTTATTTGCTGGCTCATATAGTTTGTGAGCTATAATAAGCCCCAGATCCTTTTCTGCAGTAGTCCTTGTGAGGAAGTCATTTTCCATTTTGTATCTGTACACTTAATATTCCTCTCAAAGCGCAGTGCATGTCTCAATTCTAAGCCTCTCCTCCCAAGAGTTTGCAAGCTCTCCCAGCTTGATCTTGTCCACTAATGTTGCAAATCCGCTCTCTGTGCCATTATACAAATCATTAATGAAGATATTGACTAGAACCAGACCCAGGACAGATCCCTGCAGGCCAGGGCACAAGAACCTTTGTTGAAGTTGGTTTGCGGGAGGCTAAGCCAAAACACCCCTACCTCTCTGGCTGGCTGTTTTGACCTGTGCTCTTTTCTGGCACCATAGCAGCCTGTCACAGGGCGGGGGTGCCCCGCCCTCTGTGAGGTGGAGTGTTAGGCCTTTCAGGCCTCTCAAAATGTGTTCTACTCTCTGAGTGTCTCAGTTCCTAGGACCTATGGCAGTGGTCCCCAACTTTTTGGGGCTGCTGGGAGCCCAGGGGCGGGGTCACTCACACACCGGGCACCCAGGGGGCAGGGTCGCACACGCGCCCGTGGGCGGGGCCACCCATGTGCCACACTCCCGGTGCTGGCACCGCTCCTGTGCCGCACACCCAGGGGTGGGGCTGCCTATACGCCACGTACTGGTGCCAGTGCCACCCATGCGCGCACTCCCCGGGCCGGCGCCGCTCCTGTGCCGCACACCCAGGGGTGGGGCTGCCCATGCGCTGCGCGCCCGGGGCCGGCACAGCCCATGCGCCGCGCGCCCGGGGCCGGGGCCGGGGCCACCCCACTCACTCGGCGGGCGCACAGAAATGATCCGGCGGGCACCATGGCGCCCGCGGGCACCACGTTGGGGACCACTGACCTATGGTGTCTCCCTTCACCCCTACAACAGGCCTGCCTAACAACCACAGTCAATAAAACACCCCCTCTCTCAGGGTAGTGAGGCCCAGCAGACAGTCAATAATTGCCCCCTTCCCTCAAGTCAGCAAGGCCTAGCAGCCAATGTCAAGCCCCATACCCTTCCCTCCAGGGAGCGAGGCCTAATGGTCAGAGTCAATAGCAACCACACGGCTTACAGGGCAATAAGGCCTAGCAGCCAACATCCATTTCCCAGTCCCTTCCCTCAGGACAGTGAGGCCTCATGGTGCAAGTCCATAATCCTCCCCATTCTCAGGGCACTAAGGTCTAGCAGCCAGAGTCAATCATAGCTGTAGCACCCTCCACCCCTTGGGGTTTAATGTAGGTGGGGAGAGGGAGGGGGAGGGAGAGGGCCCATCCTCTCCACCAGGTCCCAGCCCAGGGCCCTGTCAGTGGTGGGTGCATCCCACCATTAGCTCAGCGGGGAATCTGCCCAAAACACTCAGCTCTCGGGGATTTACCTCCCCACCCTGGGCTATTTCCTACCTGACTCATGGCCACCAGCTTCTTCTCCAGTTTCTTCTGGGCTGAGAGCTTCTCTGGCCATTCCCTGCTGACTGGCCTCCACGGATCAGTCCCTCCATAGCTCTTCCTGCAGCACTCTGGCAGCAGCTCCTTCCTCCACAGCAGTCAGCCCTGATGGAGCTGTTCCACTGGCCTTTATACTCGTCCTCAGCTGGCGCATGCCCAGCAGGGCTGTGGGAGTGAGGCTCTCTCGGCCAGGGAGCCCTGGTTAACTCTTTCAGGCCCAGTGCAGGGTTGGAACAACCCATCATAGCGCCTCAAAGGTGTATTTGTAGCCGCTTCCTGACAGAATCTATTATTCTGCGGTGATGGTGGGACATTGGCAGGCAACATGAATTCATGAACTCTGTGCATCTGTTTCTTTTGTTAAAAAGTGGGGAGGGGCTGTTAAGGCCCTCTGCTCCCTCCCCCCGGTCTGGCATTGGTGCCTGCAGGACCCCATTTTGTATGACTTTCAAGCTAAATTGGGACCCATTGATAACTACTTATTAAGTATCCTTTTCCAACCAGTGGTGCACCCACCTTATCATAAGCATGTCTAGGTTCTATTTCTCTAGTTTATGAGAAGGTCCTGTGAGCCAGTATCATGAGCCTTACTAAAGCTGAGCACCCCAGCTCCGAAAGTTTGTTGCCTTGAATAATAAACATTTCTTTCTCTTCTCTGAAGTCAGTCCATTCTGCAGTGAGAGAAGAGAAGCGAACCTCTGCTAGTTAGACCAGTCTGGGGAGGATCACAGCAGATTGTGCTGGAAGTCTCTTCTTTGTTCCGACTCGCCAGGTGTGAAGGCTTATCAGCGAAGGATCCATGCACACCTGGTTCCATAAGCAATGAACATCTGCCCAGCCTGGATGCAGGGGTGTATTTTTCATGGAGTGAAAGCCTGATGGAGACTGCGTCTTTTACAAAACTAAATACAACTTCTTCTGTCAAGGCCTTGAAGGGATGGAGCAGGGAAGGGAAAGGACTGAAATAACATGGGATGCGGTAACGGACTGCGTCACACTCTGTCCTCTGGATGAGACAAGGAACTGCCAGCCATCTGAAAGTGGATTGACATGCTTGGGTTACAAAGCCCCAGAGGCTTAGGAGCTGTTTGCTGGATCACCTGCCACTTAGCCCTGGAACTTACTTGAGCAAAGGAAACCTGAAGGTGCTTTCTGTCTAGCAGAGGCACATCCCACCCCCACCAATCCTGCAAGCCAGTTTGGGAAGTGAGAGGTTGTTTTGCAGGGGAAGGAAAGGGAGGGAGAGTGACTTCTGGCAAACAGGAAACCCGTATCTAGGAAAGATCACCCTGGACTTTGAGAACAATAGTTAGAGAATCATTTTATTCTGCAGAGTGATACAAAAGAAACCCTCCTTCCCCACTCTGCACCTTGCTCACATGCCTTCCTCTACATGCACTCACAGCCACTCTTCCACAGATCCTCACTGCCTTCTTCACAGATCCTCACAACAGTGCAGAAATCCTGTGGAATCCTTGCTACAATAGTGAAAGGAGTCCTAGGAATGGTACGGGTCTATTCCTAGACAGAAACGGTAGAATTGTCAGCAATACAGAAATGGAAGATTTGTTCTATGATCATTTCTGTTCTGTATTTCCGGGGGTGGGGGGAACAGCAGGGTGATATATTCATATTGTGTGATGAAGATGAAAGATTCTCTTTCTAATAGTAACTCAAAAGGATATTCAACAGTAGGTGCAGAAGTTAGACATCTTTAAATCAGATGGTCCATGAATTTAAACAAGATAGTTGAGAATGTCTGGGCTATTAATGTTGAATTTCAATAAGTCTTAGAACCATGAAAAAGTTTCAGAGGACTGGAAGAAATCCTACTGTTAAGCCAATAATTTTAAAAAGTAAAATGGAATGACTTGGACATTATAGACTTGCCAGTCTGCCATTCATCCCAGCTAAATTAATGGAGCAGCAGAGATGGGACTCAATTAGTGAAGAATTAAATGTAATATCATGAATATTAATCAACATGGGTTTATGCAAAATCGATCTTGTCAAATTCACTTGATATTTGTTGAGATTACTAGTGTGGCTGATAAAGGTACAGGTAGATATATTATACTTTGCTGTCTATGAAGCATTTGAGTTGGTACTGCCGGATATTTTGATTAAGAAACTAGACCAATTCAAAATCAACACAGCACCATAAATGGATTAAAAACTGGCTAATGGCTAGGTCTCAGAATGTAACTGTTAATGAGAAATCACCACTGGATGGGGGCGTTGCTTGTCGTACCCATGGGGGTTGGTGCTTGGGCCTACACTATTTCACATTTTTATCAGTGAACAATTTAGCAAGGGTTGTGGCGGATTTTGCGTCACTGGAAATTTTTAAATCAAGATTGGATATTTCTCTAAAAGGTCTGCACTAGTTCAAAGAGGAATTTAATTCGGGGAAGTGCTGTTACTGGTTAGACAGGCAGTCAAACTAGATGACCACAAAAGTCCCTTCCAATAATCTATGCAGGGAACCATTCCCTGGATCTTGTTCCCATCCACTTTCACTGTGCTTAGGGTCTTGGATTGGTATACACTTGGGGCTGCTAGCCCTTCCCCTTGCTCTCACTGCTGTGCTAAAACAAAAAAAGCAGTCATTAGCACTTTAAAGACTAACAAGATAGTTTATTAGGTGATGAGCTTTTGTGGGGCAGACCTACTTTTTCAGCTCATATTCTGCAAGTGAATTGGCATGACCATATATAATAGAGGGATACAATTAAAAAAGTAAACAAATGCCAATTCACTTTCAGAATATGAGCTGAAGAAGTGGGTCTGCCCCACAAAAGCTCATCACCTAATAAACTATCTTGTTAGTCTTTAAAGTGCTACATGACTGCTTTTTTTGTTTTACCAAGATCAGACTAACACAGCTACCTCTCTGTTACTTTTCATCATGCTGTGTGCTAAGTTCCCTGTAATCTGTGTGGCCACAGAGCTGGCTATTGAAGGCTGTGCAAGCAGGGAGAGGTGCCTCTCCCCTGGCCCAGCCCAGCCCTGCTAGAACGGCCATGGCCATGAAGAGGTACCCTCCTTGGCCCAGCTTTGCTTGAGCTGTTGTAGCCATGGAGAGACACCCCTCCCTTGGCCCGGCCGTACCCACCCCCAGCCACAGCCCTGACCTCCCCACTCTCCAACCCTCTGCCCCATCCCTCCTATATCCCAAATCCCATCCCTGGCCCCACCCCAGAGCCTTCACCTCCAACCAGAACCCTCACGCTCTGCAGCTCAGCCATCTGCCCCAGCCCTGAGCCCACTCCCACACTGCAAACCCCTCAGCCCCACCCCTGACACACACCATCCAGGTGCAGGATGAATGTTGCTATGTTCACCAATATGGACGTGCTGTGTCATGCCTCACCTCCAAATTGGTGCAGAGAACAAAATTCATTTCTCACAGGGACATAAAAAACTAGAGGGAACCCTGCATTATATTTTTAACTAGCATTAGTATGTCTCCTTGAACTGGAAATTACATCTTAGCTTGAAGAGCATTTGTAGCCTGTAAGAAGTGGAGCTCTACACTGGAGTGTGATTCATTCTGGTCCCTTGCAATCTTTCTCATGGGGCTGCAGAACTCCAGCAGTGGTTCTCAAACTTTTTGGCCAGTGGCCCACCTCGCTCAATGCAAACCTTTCCATGGACCACCAGTTACTCATGGAAACTCGCCATTAATTACATAATTACACCACAGCCATTTTGCTAGTGGTGCAACACGGGAGAATGGTTTAATTTAACCAGTAAGAAAGGAAACATTAAACAGATTAAGCATTTTAATTTTCTCATGTTAGTTTATCAAACTTCATTTTAAATAAAGTAAAATATTAATTGATGTCCAACACAAAAGGTTTTAATGTTTCTTTTATTCAGGGCAGGGGTGGGGAATTGTTTTGGAATAGGGGGCCACTGACCCACAGAAAAATCAGTTGGGGACCACACAAGTGAAAAGCAAAAAAAACTCTCCAAAAACTCCCAACACTCACTGGTGTGGCCCCCAACTGAGACCCCTCACTCCTCTGGCATTCCAACCCCATGGAGGGAAAGGGAGGGACAGGGAGGACTGAAGTTCAGGGCTTCCCATGGGTCAGATTTATTTTTCTGGGGTTTCAGGATTAGTGGATTTTGTAGACCCCCACCCAAGGCTCTGGGGTGGGGACAAAAACCAGGGGTGCAATGTGTGGGACAAGGCTGCCAGTGAGTGGGATAGGGATGGGGGTGCAGGATCTGGGAGGGTGGTGGGGTGCAGATGGGGGTGAGGGTGAAAGGTTTGGGTGGGAGGTAGGGTGCAGGAGCAGGCTGGGAGTAGGGTGTCTGGCCAGGAGTAAGGGGGCAACAGCAAGGGAAGGTGCAGTGTGGGGCCAGGAGGGAGGGTGCAGGAGCAGGCTAGGGGTGGGGAGTCTGGCCGGGGGGAGGGTGCAGGAGCAGGGTGGGATGTGGGGTCTGGACATGAGAGGGTGGAGAAGTACTTACTTGCTTTTGCACCCCACACTGCTCCCAGCCATCATGTCCCAGGCAGAGCCTGCCGCTGACCCCATTGGCTAGATTCTAGCCAATGGGAGCATCAGGGAAAGCCTCCAGGAAGTGTGTCCATTCACTGCTATTTCCCCAGCCAGGAGAGGGGAAACGAAAGCATGTGGAGCCACTTCTGGCTCCACTTCTTCCCCAGGAGCCAGATCCAGTGGGGAGGCTCAGGGCTTTCCCCCTTTCGCAGGGAACCTTGCACAGGTGCTCCAACCTCATGGGTAGAGGGACGGTAGAAGGGGAGGCAGAGCTTGAGCTGTGGACCACCTGGAAGGAAGCCATAGACCACTAATGGTCCGTGGACCACAGTTTGAGAACCACTGCCTTAGGGTATGTCTACACTACCACCCTAGTTCAAACTAGGGTGGTTAATGTAGGCATTCGAAGTTGCAAATGAAGCCCGGGATTTAAATATCCCAGGCTTCATTTGCATCTTGCCGGGCGGGCGCCATTTTTAAATCCCCTTAGGTCGAACTCAGTGCCCGCGGCTACACGCGGCACGGAGTAGGTAGTTCGAATTAGGATCTCTAATTCGAACTACCGTTACTCCTCGTGGAACGAGGCTTCATTTGCAACTTCGAATGCCTACATTAACCACCCTAGTTCGAACTAGGGTGGTAGTGTAGACATACCCTTAGGGAAATGGTGAAGAGGGACCCATCACCAGGACATATAAACCTAGATTGGAAAAAAGCCTGGAGAACATTATTGCAGAAAAAACCAGGGGGAAGAGGCACTTACCATAGACAAGCCATAATATAATTGGTCTCTTCTGTCTCTGATTCTGAGCCATGTGGATCACTTGTTAAGCTTGGCACAAGCAAACTATATGCTCTTTAATGCAGCTAAAATGTACATGTACATATATATCTGGGAGCAAAGATCACAGGCCATGTGAGAAAAATGAATTAATTGCTCTTGAAAGCAAATGGCTCAGCGCACTGCCTCAGACTGACCAGAGCGGAAGTAAGTGCCATCCAAGCGTTCCCAGCCCAACTCATTCCCGACTTGCTAATCCAGGCCCAGGCCGTTTGCGAAGAGACAGGACCCTGTGTGTGCCATCGCGGGCTGTAGTTTTGTTATGTGTCTATATAGGCATTAGAATGGGACCATATAACTCCATGGATTAGCTCAGCCCATGCACCAGGTGCCTGGATGTGCATCAGCTCATTGTGCATCCCCAGACGCCCTGTTTTCTGTATCCCAAATAATCTATATGAGGCTGATCTCCGTGCCCATTCACATGATGTGAGTCTTTCCACTGGGATCCTTGGCTGTGTCTAGACTGGCCACTTTTTGCACAAAAGCAGACGCTTTTGCGCAAAAACTTGCCAGCTGTCTACACTGGCCGCTTGAATTTGCACAAGAGCACTGACGTTCTAATGTAAGAAATCAGTGCTTCTTGCGCAAATACTTTGACGCTCCCATTCGGGCAAAAGTCCTTTTGCGCAAAAGCTTTTGCGCAAAAGGGCCCGTGTAGACAGCTAGCTAAGACTTTTGCGCAAAAGCAGGCTACACGGAAAAAAACCCTTTGGATGCACGGAGACCCCCGTACCCACCCTGGACTTCCTGGCAACTGAGCTCCTTAAAGCAGATGCAGGGCTGCTGAGCTTACGCGGCAGGAGACCAGCACGGACCTCTAGGCAGAGGTCTGCCACGTGGCCCCTGCCGTGCTCAGCAGCCACCCTGCAGCAGGATGGCAGCTCTGGGCGATCAGCCACCCGCAACCCCCAGCGCAGAAGGCCCCCAGGGGCCGAAAAAGACGGGCCCCATCCTGGTCCTCAGGGGAGCTGGACAGCCTGCTGGACCTGTGGCAGGAGGAGGAGGACCTCCATGACACCCACTCCCGGCGCCGCAATGCCAAGATCTTCACCCGCATGGCCCAGGCGCTTGCTCAGCAGGGACGTCCAGCCCGGACCTTCGAGCAAGTCCGGGCTAAGGTGAAGGAGCTGCGCCTGGGCTACGTGCGGGCCAGCGAGGGCCAGGGGGCAGGAGCCGACACCTGCCCCCACTACGACCAGCTCCACGCCATCCTGGGCCAGCCAGCCCCGCAAGCCCCGGAGGTCCCCGTCGACAGCACCGTGCGCCCCCCCCCCCCCCGTCACCAGGACCACCGAGGCGGGGGAAGGAGACAGCAGTGCGTCGGAGGACGAGGCCAGCACTGCCACCCATCAGGCCCCCTCCGGCAGCCCTGACGTCTCCCGCACATCCTCGGAGGCCGGGGAAGGATCCACCGGTGAGTGTTGCACTTTGCACTCACAAGGGTGTGGGGGGGGAGCCAGGTGCCCGGAGCGGGGACAGGGAGAGCATGTCACTTAGGCTACGTGAACTGCACACTGTGCAGCATTAGGCAGTAAGCAGCATGTGCAACCACGTGCAACCTGGTGACCGAGTGGCACGTGGCCGCGGCAGGCAGCTCCAGGGCACACCTGGGACCGTGCTGCTAACACACATCCGGTGGGACCAGGGGGAAGGGTGGATGCCGGCTGGAACCAGCCAGGGCCCCAGGGACTCAGGCCAGAGCCCGCACCTCCACAAGGGTGCAGCACGCAGAACGGCACACTGTCCCATGCCTGGCTGTGAGGCACAGCCAACTGCTCCTGGGAAAACCACAGTGTCACAGACCTGGGAACGTGGCCCCCACTGAGCCCCTCGCCTGCTCCCGGTGCCTTGGCTGGCTCCCCGAGGGAAGTCCCCACTGCAGCCACGCATGTCCCTGGGCTACGTGTGTGAGGGATAGTGGGAGGGAGAAGAGGGGGAAGCACTCGGGCCGCCCTTAGGGCCGCCTGAGTTTTGCTGCAAGGATGGGACACCCGCCCCCAGTCACTCTCCTGGTTCCATCCAGGAGATATCCCACGCGATGGGGATCTGAGAGCCCAGACCACCTCTGCCAGATGTGCTCCCAGGCACTATGTGGGGATGCGTCTCGCTCCCTGTCAAACACCAATGATTAGCCCAAAGCCTCACAGCCTCCACCGGCAGGGAGTTCCACAGGTTAACGCAACACAACGCCCTCCCGCCCTTCACGGGGCCAGGACACAGACCGGTGGTTACAATACATGGAGGAGGACCCTACTCCAGGGGCGGTCCTCCTTGCAAACATACAACACGGGGGGTAGGGGGGGAACCGAGTGGGCCCAAGCCACACTACTGCGGTGTCGCCTGGGCTCAGGGGTGGAGGGCATGAGGTGTGGGGACAGTGGCCAGCCTGCCTGCCTGACTGACCCATCCTTTCTTCTCTTCCCTGCAGCGGGACCAAGCACAAGCCGGGGACCCTCCAGTCTGGCAGCAGCGGCACCCCCAGCTGCCCAACCACGCAGTCACAGGCTCCGCCACCGGGACCAGCTCCTTCGGTGCCATGTGCAGGCCGTCGAGCACATCGAGGCATCGATTCGCCAACGCGTCGAGGGGGACTGCAGTGGCGCCAGGAGGCCTGGGCCGCCTTCCAGGCCCAGTGCATGTGGATGGCTGACTCCATCGCCACCCTCACTGCCCACATAGCCCATGCCATTCACTATGGCATGGCCTTACCCCATGCCCCCGCCATCCCTCCCCTAGTACTGCCCATGCCCCCTTCTGCTGCCCCTGCAATAGCCCCTCGTGCCGCCCCTGCAATAGCCCCTCCTGCCCACCTCCCCGTGCAGCCTGCCCCAATGTGGCCTGCCCCGCATGTCCAGGTCTGCCCCCGCAGGAGCGCTCGCAGGGGCCACCTCTCGCAGGAGTAGCTCCTCCCCCTCCCAGTTGAAGGTCTCCTCCCCCTCCCCTTCCCCCTTGTAAATGAAAACATACATTTTTCAGTTGAAAACAAAACTGTGTTGGTTATTGTGTTACTCGAGGTAACTGTAATAAATGATTTGAGATGCCAATTAGTCAACTAAATTTAAGAGGATTACAAAATGCGGACACCAAATTCTGTATCTATCACCAGTCGTTCCTTTAAGTGGTCATTGGTTTGTGGCGCATAAATAAATACTGACAATTTTAAGTAAAATTTAAACCACAACTATATTAACATAGATAACAAACAAGCAAAAAAGGTTAAAAGACGCACACAAAAGAATATGTACATAGTCTAGACGCAGGGGACGATTGTAGTGTTGCTGGCAACCTCAATCCTTTGGTCCTTCCAGGCCTCGGGAGAGGAACAGCCAGGAGATCCCTCGATGGAAGACGACGGCGAAGCTGGCAACCTCAATCCTTTGGTCCTTCTGGGCCTCGGGAGAGGAACAGCCAGGAGATCCCTCGAAGATGACTGGAATCGGGTACGCTGACTCGAGCCTTCTGCACGAACCACGAATCCTCTTCCTGTTCTTCGGGACAGCTCGGACAGGCGATGGTGGCCTAAACCCTAGCCTAAACTAAAAAGAAAAACCCTAGCTACGTCCGATGCACCCAACAAACATTCACGATGACGGCCGATGTGCTTGGAACTGACACTTTACAATGGGGGAAGGTAAGGGGAGGGGAGGGGGAAGGGGAGGGGATGGGAGGGAGTCGTATGGGGAGACCGAGGCGACCCTACTATGGGGCTTGTGCGAACTTGTCTGTCAGGGCCTCTCTGATGCGTACCCCATCCTGGTGTGCCTGGCGGATGGCAGCTGTGTGGGGCTGTTCAAACATCTGTGCCTCGGCTGCCATCCATGCAGGGAGGAAGGCCTCCCCACTCCGCTCCACAATGTTGTGGAGCACGCAGCACGCGGCCAGTACCTCCGTTGCATTCCACTCACCCATCTCGAGACGGGTGAGCAAACAACGGAAGCGGGCTTTTAAGCGGCCAAAGGCGAGCTCCACCTGATTTCGGGCCCGGTTGAGGCGGTCGTTGAACCGGGCCCGGTTCTGGTCCGGCCGCCCCGTGTAGGGCCGCATTAGCCAGGGCAGCAGGGGGTAGGTCACGTCCCCGACGACGCAGATGGGCATAGGCACATCCCCGACAGTCAACTCCCGCCGGGGAAAGTAGGTGCCCGCATCCAGCCTGCGAAACAGTCCGGAGTTGCGGAGGATGCGGGTGTCGTGTGCCCTGCCAGACCAGCCCGCGTACATATCCAAGAAGCGGCCCCGGTGGTCAACGAGGGCCTGGAGAACAACAGAGCAGTACCCCTTCCTGTTCGTGAAACGGGCTGCTCGATGCTCCAGGGCCCAGATGGGGATGTGGGTAGCATCCAGGGCTCCCCCGCAGTCGGGGAACCCAAGGGCAGCGAAGCCGGCCAGCATAGCGTCCACGTCGCGCAGGGGGATCACTCTCGGTAGCAGGACATCATTGATGGCATGGACAACCTGCAGAAGGGTGCAGAGAAACACAAGGGAACACATCACATAAGGCAGGGGTGAGTGTGCGCTCCCTTGGGCCCCCCCCCCCGTGATTCCCTCTGTCCTCACGCACGCGCACACACACACACACACACGCACACGCACACACACACCAGGGCCCCCCCTCCCACCAGCAGGCCTGTGCAAGGGAGGGACGGCCCAAACCCTTGGGTGACCCAGCCTGGAGTCTTGGCTGCCCCTGGGCATGGAGTGCAGCACCCTCCACCCATCCCACTCCCCCTGGGACTTACCTCCATGACGATCACACCGACAGTGGATCGTCCCACCCCGAATTGGTGTGCCACCGATCGGTAGCTGTCTGGGGTGGCCAGCTTCCATAGCGCGATGGTGACCCTCTTCTTCACGGGGATGGGTGCACGCAGCCGGGTGGTGGCTCTCTGGAGCGCGGGGGTGAGCCAGGCACACAGCTCCAGGAACGTCCGCTTTCGCATGCGGAAATTCCGGAGTCATTGCTGGTCGTCCCATTGCCCAAGGACCAGCCAGTCCCACCAGTCTGTACTGGTGTCCAGTCTCCAGAGTGGCCTCTCCACGGTGGGGTGGGGATGCCACAGGGACTCCATGGCCCCCCTGGTGAGGGAGTCCCAGGCGATCTGTGCCTCCGGGTCCTGGAACACAAGGGCACCAGCCTGGAGCACCAGCTGCAGGCACTCGAAAATGGCCGACAGGGGCCAGAGCAGACACATGGCCACCCCTGGTTCCATGGCAGACAAAGCAAGGCACAAGAAACCAAAACCAGGAAAAAGTAGTAGGGGGCAAAAGGCAGTGGTGTCCAAAAGGCAGAGGGCAACCACCAAACCTGCTATGGCTGTCAGTCCCTGCCAGAGGTCCTACGCACAGAGCAGGAGACAAACGGCTGTCCGGCGAGACCCCTTTAAGCACGTGTCTAACGGAGCTCCAGCCCCGCCCCTGGAAAGGGCTGGTGCCCTTCTGCCCTCTTCAAAATGGTTCCGGGCTTCTGCTTTTGTGCAAAAGTGCGCCGCCAATGTAGATGCGCTTTTGCGCAAAAGCGCATCGTTATAACGATAACTCCGTGCCAATCTAGACACGCTTTTGCGCAAATACTTTTAACGGAAAAACTTTTCCGTTAAAAGTATTTGCGCAAAATCATGCCAGTCTAGACGTAGCCCTTGTGTTTTGCAGGAGGTCTAATTAGTGAAGCAAACAAAGCTCTTCAGGAGCACGGACCCATGTTATCTTGGCACAGCAACAAACCAGTGCCAGGCCAGTGGACCCAAACCTTCCACTCTTTGCAACCCCAAGACTCAGAGCAGTAACGTTGGGGAGTTCGCCTTCCCTCCACCTCACCAGCTGCCTTTCACCTCTGGACTGTTCATTCTGTCGTTATTTATATTGTGGTAGCACGTCAGGGGAGCCGCATTGGCCTAGGCGCTGTACATACACATAGGGTGTCTTTCTACCTGGATGGAGATGGGCCGCTGCATGCTGAGACCTGTGCTACTCCTTGCTGAAGCAGAAAGAAGCCCAGCAGGAGAGCTCTGTGGCCTGCATTTTGGCCTCCCTTTTTAGTCAGTAAGCAGTTATTTCTCCTGCACACCCTGTGCCCTGGAACAGCCCAACCTGCCGTGGTTAATTATAGAAGGTGGGAGACAAATCCATAGTCACTGCTAGTTACATTTTAACCTCTTCAGATTGCCAACCCTGGAATTCCTCTGCACTCAGCTCCCTCTGATCTAATCCCATGGGGGGACCATGGGGAAACAGCTCTCAGTCATACCCAGAATCAGTTCACATCTGCAGGCAAATTAATGAGCAGTTCCAAGCTTGGGAGGTGGGGCTGGGGGAAGAGCAGGCCCCTCTCCCCTTGCAGATGCTTTGGCGCAAGCACTAGAAGCCCCTGGGTTCTCTGAGGAGCCCTGTCAGACAGGGCAGCCCTGAGCAGATCCCAAACCACCATTGCCCTCCCAGCCAGGGGTCAGTGTTACTGTGTGACACCCCCTTACCCACCACGGTTCTTCTCCTCCCCCCTGAGGATTAATTCCCATTTGGATCTACAGTCTGTGCAGTGGCCCTGACATCAGAGTACCATGCACTGCTGGGCACCATGTTCCTCTTATGACAAGGAACAGCTTGTTTTAAAAGCTCCAGAAATGATCCTTTTTGCAGCAGCCTGGGGAATCACAGGAGCCATTCGGGGTCCCCAAGCAGCCTTCCTGCTCCCTTTTGTGGTGTTCAGTGATTACCCAGTGCAGAAGGTGCTAGACTGAGCTCTGCTTTATTCCAGGACCAGTGCCAGTCAACAACTGGAACTTCTGCTGCGCTCTGCCCACCCAAATCTCACACTGGGGAGCTCACCCCTTAAAGGCACAGTACAGAACAGCACATCTTCTCTTCCCAACCAAAACAACACTTCAAACCCAGCACTAACACACAGGTACTGCTGCTTATCACCAGCTCACTAACTGCTTTTACTCAAAATGTCCATTTAGTTTGTGAGGTGCCTGGAACTTTGGGCTCCCCTGACACCCCAGCATTTCTGCTCTCACAGGGCAGTAAGTACACTTGGTTGGGCTGTTCCATGTCCAGGGGCATCCTTCTCTCACACCGGGCTGTGATTGTTGCTTGTCTCAAGCCTAGTAAAAAGAAGCAGTCAGTAGAGTGGATGGAGGGGTGCAGTCCCTTGCTGATACAACTGTCTGGGGCAGTCACCATGCTTTTGTTGCTGGAGCATGACTCATGCCACCTCCTGGGCTGATGTTGTAGACACTGAAGTCATCTTGGTGGGTGATGTGCAACTTCCAGGGGAAGAAATGTTTCTCAGAGGACCATCTCCTGCCCTGAGACACCATGAGTTTGACATCCTGGTCAGAGAGCAGACGGATCAGGTCGCCCTCAGAGTCCCGGTAATTCAGAACAATGTCATCACGGTGAAACTCTCTCCTAAGAGAGGAAAAATGGATTAAACCCTGGGGTCCGAACAATGCCAGGAAGATGTTGCACTTGGGTGTGCTAGAGACAGCAGCCCTAAAGAATGAGAGCAGAGCCAGTTTTGTGAAGTTACATGACCCCGCCCCAGCCAGTGAATGAGAGGTGTCAGATCATTAACAAGAATTTCCGTATCTGCTGTCCCCATACTATGCGGTATATTAACACTATACTGATATGAAGCTGAGGCTGGGGTCTCTTTCCCTCCACTCAAAAGCTGCCCTGCTCAGGAAGGGGGCTGGACGTCTTACTGGAGGATCACCACTGAGAAGCCATCCAAACTGCAATCTGTGGCCATCCACACTGATAACCTCTCAACTCCTGGCCTAGCCCATGGAACAATGGGCATTCTACACAAGGGCCTACATGGGGGTGGGACAAGAGCAACTGAGAGGATACACTGATAACCGTAAACTAAGTTCGCTGGGGGACCAAAAGCCCTGAGGTAAGTGGGAAAGTCAGTTACCGGGAAGAAATACAAGGAGGAACGAGCAACAAAGGAGGACCCCTGATTTGAATGAAGAAGGTAGGGCAATCAACTGGTTATCTAAGGTGTTTCTACACAAATGCAAGAAGCCTGGGAAACAAACAGGAAGAATTAGAAGCCCTGGCCCAGTCAAAGAACTATGATTTGATTGGAATAACGGAGACTTGGTGGGATGTCTCGCATGACTGGAGCACTGTCATGGAAGGGTATAAACTGTTCAGGAAGAACAGGCAGGAGAGAAAAGGAGGAGGAGTTGCATTGTATGTAAGGGTATGTTTACACTTGCACCCTAGTTCAAACTAGGGATGCAAATGCAGGCATTTGAAATTGCTAATGAAGTGGGGATTTAAATATCCCAAGTTTCATTAGCATGAACTCGCCGGTGCACTAGTTAGAATCACAGCTGATTTGAACCAGGAAGTGCACGCCGGGACACATTAGTTCGAACCAACCCCCATGGTTCCAACTAACGTTACTCCTCATTTTTTGAGGAGTAACGTTTGTTCAAACCAAGGGGGTTGGTTCAAACTAACGTGTCCTGGGGCGCACTTCCTGGTTCGAATCAGCTGTGATTCGAACTAGCGCGCCGATGAGATCATGCTAATGAAGCACAGGATATTTAAATCCCCACTTCATTAGCAATTTCGAATGCCTGCATTTGCATCCCTAGTTCGAACTAGGGTGCAAGTGTAGACATACCCTAAGAGAGCAGTATGATTGCTCCAGTATATATAGAGGGAGAAAAGCTTGTTGAGAGTCTTCGGGTTAAGTTTAGAGGTGGAAGCAACAGGGATGATGTAGTGGGTGGTGTCTGCTATAGACCATCGGATCAGGTGGATGAGGTAGACAATGCTTTCTTCGGACAACTGAAAGAAGCTTCCAGATCGCAGGCCCTGGTTCTCATGGGGGACTTTAATCACCTTGACATCTGTTGGGAGGCCAGTACAGCAGCACACAGACAATCCAGGAAATTTCTGGAGAACTTTGGGGATAACTTCTTGGTACAAATGCTGAAGGAACCGACCAGGGACCATGCGCAGCTTGACCTGCTGCTCACAAACAGGGAAGAACTAGTAAAGGAAGTAGAGGTGGGTGACAACCTGGGAAGCAGTGATCATGAGATGGTAGATTTCAGGATCCTGACCAAAGGAAGAAAAGAGAGTAGCTGGACTTCAGAAAAGCAGACTTTGACTCCCTCAGAGAACTGATGGGTGGGATTCCCTGCGATGCTTACATGAAGGGGAAAGGAGTCCAGGAGAGCTGGCAGTATTTTAAAGAAGCCTCATTGAAGGCACAGGAAGAAACCATCCCGAAGCGCAGTAAGAAAACCAAATATGGCAGGCAATCAGACTGGCTTACCAGGGAAATCCCTGGTGAGCTTAAACACAAAAAGGAAGCTTACAAGAAGTTGAAACTTGGATAGACAACTAGGGAGGAGTCATCTATATATTGCTCAAGAATTCAGAGGAGTTATCAGGAAGGTGAAAGTGCAACTGGAATTGCAGCTAGAAAGGGATGTGAAGGCTAACAAGAAAGGTTTCTTACAGGCATGTTAGCAATAAGAGGGTGATCAGAGAAGATGTGGGACCCTTACTGGATGAGGGAGGTAACCTAGTGACAGATGATGTAGGAAAAGCTGAAGTACTCAATGCTTTCTTTGCCTCTGTCGTCACAGACAAGGTCAGCTCCCAGACTAATGCACTAGGCCAGTGGTGGCCAACCCACAGCTCACAAGCTGCATGCGGTTCACAAAGAAAAAAATGCGGCTCCTGACGAAACTGGGACGGAACCCGGAACTGCTCAGGTCAACCGCTCTCATGGCCAGGCCGCTCTGAGCCACATGTATGCTCGTGGCCCGTGCCGTTCTGCGCACCGCCCCCAGCACACTGTGTCATATCTTGCATGTGCAGGCCGGGTCACACTCAGCGTCCCACCCTGCATGTGCTAGCAGCCAGCCGCTGAGCTCGGGCAGCGGCGGCGGCTCCAACTCCGGGTGCAGTGGTGGCTCTGGCTCCAGGACCTGGGCATAAGGTTAGAGGAGGGGAGGGGAACTGGGTTAGAGTGGGGGGGAGATGCCTGGCTCTGGAGAAGGAGAGGGGAGGGGGATCAGGTTGGGGGGGGTGCACGTAGAGTCATGGCTAGTACATGCTCAAAGCCAGCTGCTCAGCGCACGCGGCCAGCACCTGTAGGGAGATGCACATGGCAGTAGCAGTGGTGGCAGTGGTGGCTCCAGGTCCAGGACCCGGGCATAAGGCATAAGGTTGCAGAGAGAGGAGGATTGGGTTAGAGCAGGGAGGGGAGGTGTCTGGCTCTGGGGAAGGGAAGGAGAGGGGGATTGGGTTGGTGCAGGGCACGCATGGCATCCCGGCCAGCACATGCTCAAACCCGGCCACTCAGCACATGCGCCCCAGTGCCTGGAGGGAGATACACGTGGCGGTAGCAGCGGCGGTGGCAGCAGCTCTGGCTCCAGGACCCAGGCATAAGGTTGCAGGGAGGGGGATTGGGTTAGGGAGGGTAGGGGGGCCTGGCTCTGGGGAAGGGGAAAGGAGGGGTATTGGGTTAGAGCAGGGGGGGCCCTGGCACTGGGGGAGTGAAGGGGATGGGGATTGGGTCAGAGCGGGGGGGGGGGGTGGCTGGCTCTGGGGAAGGGGAGAGAAGCGGTATTGGATTAGAGACGGGGGGTCCTCACTCTGGGGGAGTGGAGGGGATGGGGATTGAGTTAGAGCAGGGTGGGGGGAGTAGGAATCCCGGTACTGCATGCCAGCTCCAACTTCTCAGGAAGCACGTGGCTGTCATGGGGTGCAGAGGAAGAGCACATGCTTCCTGAGAAGTTGGAGCTGGCATGCAGTCCCAGGACTCCTACACACACATACACCCTGCACGGGCAGGCAGCAGGGGGAAGGAAATCCCTGGCAGAGCCACAGACCTGGTGTTTCAGGAAGTGCACCAGCTGTTTATGGGAGGAGAAGGGAGGAGAGGGGAGGAGCAGCTCGTGCACTTCCTGAGACCCAGGATCCCTAGGTAACGGCTGAACTGTCCATGTCCCCTCCCCCTGGCCAGACCCACCCACCAGCACCCTGTCCCCTGCCCCCACCAGCACCCTGCCACCTGCCCCAGCACCCACCAGCACCTTGCCCCAACACTCTGTCCCCTGCCCCCACCAGCACAGTTGGGGCCACATTAGTGAGACTTGGGTTTTTTTGGAGGGGTTGTTTTTTGCATCTCACTTGTGTGGCCCTGACTGCTTCTATGGGTCAGTGACCCCTAACTCAAAACAGGTTCCCTGCCCCTCTCATAAATAAAGACAAGGCTGAAACATGTTGTGTTTGACATAATATTTTAGTTAAAAATGAAGCCTGGCCAGCAAGCCCCCAGTTGGGGCCAAGCCCCAATCTGGCCGCAGCATCCTGCACCCCCCCCCACCCCAAACCTGAGCCTATCATAGGACAGGGGGTTCCAGTGTGAGCTTCTCACATCCCCAGACTCCTGCACCCCTACATCCCCAGTCTTCTGCCACAACACTCCTGCACCAGTCACACACGGCAAATCTGTGTCCTGAGCCCATCATACTCCCAGCCTCCCTGCCCTGAGCCCCTCATACATCCCAGCCCAAACTCCTGCACCCTCACAGCCACAAGCCTGTGGCTTGCTCAGCACCCCAATCTCTACACCTGATCCCAACACTGTCCAGCCTGGAGCCCCCTCCCTGGGATGGCATACCGGTACCTATTTTCCCCCAGTGCAGCTGTTTTTTTTTTTTTCTCAACAACTTTCCCCTAGAACGTGGCTCTTCGCACTCTGTCCACCTCTATTTTGGCTCTTTGTCTCTAATGGGTTGGCCACTCCTGCACTAGGCAATGCAGCATGGGAAGGAGGTGGACAGCGCTTGGTGGGAAAGAACAGGTTAGGAACTATTTAGAAAAACAAAACATACACAAATCCATGGGTCCGGATTTAATGCATCTGAGGGTTCTGAGGGAGTTGGCAAATGTCATTGTGGAGCCTTTGGCTATTATCTTTGAAAACTCGTGGAGATCGGGAGAGATCCCGGATGATTGGAAAAAGGCAAATGTAGTGCCCATCTTTAAAAAAGGGAAGAAGGACGATCCAAGGAACTACAGACCAGTCAGCCTTACCTCAGTCTCTGGAAAAATAATGGAGGGGATCCTCAAGGAATCCATTTTGAAGCACTTGGAAGAAGGGAAAGTGATCAGGAATAGTCAACATGGATTCACGAAGGACTGATTAGTTTCTATGATGAGGTAACTGGCTCTGTCAATATGGGAAAGTCAGTGGATGTGATATACTTTGACTTTAGCAAAGCTTTTGATACGGTCTCCCACAATATTCTTGCCAGCAAGTAAAGGGAGTATGGATTGGGTAAATGGACTATAAGATGGATAGAAAGCTGGCTAGAATGTCGGGCCCAATGGGTAGTGATCAACAGCTTGATGTCAGGTTGGCAGTCGGTTTCTAGCAGAGTGCCCCAAGGATCGGTTCTAGGACCAGTTTTGTCCAACATCTTTATTAATGACCTGGATGAGGGGATGGATTGCACCCTCAGCATGTTTGCAGATGACACTAAGCTAGGGGAAGAGGTAGTTATGCTGGAGGACAGGGATAAGGTCCAGAGTGACCTAGACAGATTAGAGGATTGGGCCAAAAGAAATCTGATGAGGTTCAACAAGGACAAGTGCAGAGTCCTGCACTTGAGACAGAAGAATCCCAAGCATTGTTACAGGCTGGAGACCGACTGCCTAAGTAGCAGTTCAGCAGAAAAGGACCTGGGGATTGCAGTGGATGAGAAGCTGGATATGAGTCAACAGTGTGCCCTTGTAGCCAAGAAGGCTAATGGCATATTAGGTTGCATGAGGAGGAGCATTGTCAGCAGATCTAGAGAAGTGATTATTCCCCTTTATTCAGCTCTGGTGAGGCCACATCTGGAGTAGTGTGTCCAGTTCTGGGCCCCCCACTATAAAAAGGATGTGGACACATTGGAGAGGGTCCAGCAGAGGGCGACCAAAATGATTAGGGGGCTGGAGCACATGACCTATGAGGAGAGACTGAGGGGTTTGGGTTTGTTTAGTCTGCAGAAGAGAAGAGTGAGGCGGGAGTTGATAGCAGCCTTCAGCTTCTTGAAGGGAGGTTCCAAAGAGGATGGAGAAAGGCTGTTCAGAGTAGTGACGGATGGCAGAACAAGGAGCAATGGTCTCAAGTTACAGTGGGAGAGGTCTACGTTGGACATTAGGAAAAACTATTTCACTATGAGGGTGGTGAAGCACTGGAATGGGTTACCTAGGGAGGGAGTGGAATCTCCATCCCTAGAGGTTTTTAAGTCTCAGCTTGACAAAGCCCTGGCTGGGTTGATTTAGTTGGGATTGGTCCTGCCTGGGGTAGGGGGCTGGACTTGATGACCTCCTGAGGTCTCTTCCAGCTCTGTGATTCTATGATTCTAACCTCTCAACTTCTGGCCTAGCCAATGGAACAACGGGCATTCTACACAAGGGCCTACGTGGGGGTGTCAACCGGTGGTCAGGGCGGTGAGTGGTGTGTGTGTATAATACACCCGAGACTTCAACTGCTAGGACTGGGGTCCCTTAGCAGCGGGCAACCTGGAGGAGGTTGACGGGCGCCCCAAGAAGTTTACAGGGAGAGCTTATTACACCTCAGATTTTGACTGCTAGGATACACGATCCCTTCGCAGCAGGCAGCCTGGGGAGGCTGAGAGATGCCCCAACGGATCTGTCCCCTGGAAGCGACATGATCCAACGCTCAAGCTCTCCCTATATCTGTCCCTTATGACCGGCTGGAGTTTTTTTAAATTGTGCTTGGTTCTGTTACAGCAACTGAAGGAGTCAGGTCACAGCTTAAACAGTTACTATTTTATTGTTACAGGGTAAACTTAGCTGTTAAATGCTACTACTGTGTTACAGATAACACAGCCACTACAAAGGACAGGACAGAAATTACACTAATAAGTCACTTACAGGTACCATGAAACCCTTTTGGTTCTCTGAGCTCTTATTAAATGCATGCAAAATAGACACCTAGCAGATATATATTCTTACCCCTGCGTTCCAGACTTGGCGTGGCCAGCGTCTTTCTCTCAATCCCTCGGGAAGAAGTAGGGCGAGGTTGGGCGTCCCACAGACCTCGGGAGACAACCAATACCTGCCAGCAGGTGTAGATGATTGGAGCTCAAATGGGGTGGCCTACTAAACCCCTCTTTATACCCCTTGGGTCACGTAGGCTTCTTCCTGGTCTCAAGTGGCCAGTTAGGAACAATGGCTTTGAATGCCAAGTTTCCCACGAAGGGTGCAAAGCATAATTCACACCTGGGAAAATGCAGACAATGGGCACCTCTGGTATGTGATGGGTGAAGATTCCTCTCCTGGGACAGTGCAGGCGTGTCAATTACTGGTACTAGCCATCAGGGCGACGGGAGGCCCCCGGGTCATCAGCTAGCCCATTTACTGTCTGGTTTCTGTTTATTAGAGTCAGGGACAGGCAGCACACCTGCGTTCCCAGGGCATCAAAGGCTGACTGCCTTTCTCTTGCTCTCCGGGGGGGGGGGGGGAACAAGATGGGGTTCATGTCTGGCTATAGGGGGTGGGATAAGAGTAACTGAGAGGAGCTTGAATTTCCCAGTGGAGCACATGGGAGGGAGAGAGAGGTCTGTCTGAGAGCAGGATGCTGCTCTGTGCAGGAGGGCCAACCATCACCGCACACACACCAACCAAGGACTTGGAGGAAAGTCTTTGCGCATCTGAAACACTGACACACCTCAGAGTCACAGCAGGGCAGAGCTCACAGCAGGGAAGGAGGCATCTCAGGACTTTTGATTTTCAGAGAGCTGTAATGCTTGGGTGCCTTAAGAGTAAAGTCTCCGTGGTTACGAAATTCCTCGTCTAGCCTGTGTTCCTCACTTTCCTGTCACATTATCCCCTAAGGGGTTACACTAGAAGCCCTGAGGGACCCACAGCCTTGGTGGAGATCTGGGGGAGCAGGAATACATTACTGTGGTTCTCAGGAGGTCTCAGACACTAGTTTCAGGGTCTAAGAGGCTGGACAGCAGAGGGGACCACCAGCAGCAAGCCTGAATAGCTGGCTGGCAGGGCAACAAAAGGTGGGAAAACCCTGTGCCCAGCCACAATGGGGCTCACTGGTAGGTGAGTCTGTCACAAGGCCCCAAGACTGGGGAAGCGCCTGGACTTCATTAAGTTTCAGTGAGGCTTATCAGCCAGACATTCAGAAGTTTGGATTCCCCCTCACACCAATTTGGAGGGGTCCAAGAGGAGATGTTTGGATCTGTGACAGTGCTCACATAAAGAGATGAGTGTAAGGGAGGTGATCTCATGCCATCCCTAAAACAGAAGTCCTGTCTGGGGCAATCCATCAGTTGCAGAATGACTGGGGCAGTGCCTCACATACACAAGTCAGATGCCTTCCCTCAGAGTCTGTCCTCTCTTAGGAAACAGATACCACAGATCAGCCAATACCTTGCATGCATCCCCAACCGTGCAATATTGCCCAAGCCCCCTTTTAGATAGGGTAGCATGAGTGTGCATGACATACAGCACGTTCTAAGTCATGTAAACAGGAGTAATCTAATCACATCTGAACAGGAGTTTCCTTCTGCTTTCTGTGGCCTGTGAGTGTGCTACTCAGGTCGGCAGAGTCCAGATGGTGTTGCAGGGAAGACTCACAAGTGAAAACCAAACGCCAGAGAAGAGAAAACCTAGAATCCAAACACAGCCCAGAAACTAAGAACCCTGGACACTGGAGATGGAGGCTTAGTCCCTAGTGGGCTAATGTCGTGTGCAATCCGACAGCTCTGTGATCATTCTAGAGCAAGTCTCCCTTCTTGGAGTTCAGCTCCAGTGCACTGATTCCAGGATAGTCACACAGTGCCCAGGGGGAATAACCAACATTTACATGAGAAACTCAGGGTTTGCAAGTACATCCTGCTTTCCTGTCCTGCTACCACACAGAAAAATAGTTACTTACCTGGATCTCGCATTCTTGGCATATACTGGCCATGCAAATCCTAGGATTAGGGAAAATATCTTCTTGGCCTGAGAGATCCTAACAAGAACATACTATAGCTAAACTGGTGGTTGTGCACGTCAACCACATTTGTGCTGCACTTGGATATATCTAATCACAATCTACAACCGTGTGCCAAGTTTAGTGGGCATGAGTTTAAGTAATTTGCAATAAAGTCGGGAGACTTAGCGGGTGACCCCATCCTTATTGTGACAGGCTGGATCACAAGTGTCCCCTTGGGATTGTCACCCAGTGCGCTGGTTGTGCCACTGAACCCCACTCTGGCCCTCAGTTGCGCCCCACCCCCTGCAAAGCAAACAGAAACACTGAACCAGCTCATTTCTGGGAGGACGCAGCTATAAGGCTGTTGATAGCACAGCCCCAACAGGCCCACACCCTCAAATAAATCTGTTTTATTCTGTTTTATAAAAGTTTTACAGAGAGAAAGCTTATAAGTTCACACTTTTTATCAATAAAAAAAGAGTTATGCAGAGTGATTGCTCCCCCATAACAATTATTTATACTGAGCATGATAATAAACTAATGTTTTAAGTATAAAAAATAGCATTTAAGTAAAAAGAGATCAAAGTCAATCGGTAAGCCAAAATAAACAACACATGCCAACTAATCCTCATACACAAAGAAACATGTTATGTGCAAAATATATTCCTCACCCCTTATCCCTGTTTTAGGTAAAAAGCTTCAAGGCAGAGTTGAGTTTTTACTCTGGCCTGGGTGTGCAGCTCTGTGCCTTTAGAATTCTTTGTTTTCAGGTTTCTTTGTGTGTGCCCTCTTAATTTCAAAAGCCAGCTGAAGACAAAAGCCTGATTGCTTTCCATTTCTTAAATAGACTTTCTCCAGAGTGGGAAACCTTTGTTTTGTCTCCTCATCCCCATGAAAAAAACACCAGATTAAAGATGGATTCCAGTACCAGGTGGTATGGTCACATGTCTTTCCAGGACCAATCGCAGTTTGGGCTTACAAGAAAAACAAAACCATTCACAAGTCCTTGATGTAATCACTGAGTCATTAAAATCCTGAAGTGTCAGTCATGGCTTTTACTAGAAGACTTGGACTAATAAAACAGGGTCCCACTTAATATTTCTTACTTCACATACAAGACTGATACATGCACAGAAACAAAATTGAAACATTCAGGGGCTCACGGGCTCTTGAATGATAAGTTAAATTACTTGTTTTGCATAAGCCATCTTTGAGCTATGCATATTTATAAGACAATTTTCATAAAGCATGGGGGGTGACATGTAATAGCCCCAATCCAATGGACCGGTGGCAAACAGTGTCAAAACAATCAAGTGCCTACTGAAAAAAGCTGTAGAGTCAGACTCCGATCCTAGGTAGAACTGTTTAATTACAGAATGGCACCACTGTAGCACAGGCTGTCACTTTGCTGCTACTTTGTTCATTGGGAAATTGAAAACAAGAATCCCTGCCCAGCTAGAAACCGATGTTAGAGAAGCATAGAGAGAAATAAGGCAATTTAAAAAAAAATCACTATAATTTGGGGGGCCTAGTGGCTGTGACCACATCATAAAAATGGGAGAATACAATGGTTGTAGACAGGAGTGACTTTGTCTTCCCTCATGGGCACATACTAAAGAGGAATAGGTGACACTGTCTGCAAATTTTAGAAGGGAGGGAAAAAACGTGGAATTGAGTTATCATTGGAGTCATGATGCAAAGCTGATTGAAGAGACCGAGGCCTGGTCTATAGTAGATCAGACAGGGCAGCTAAAGGTACGCCATCCAGCTACGCAAAATGTGTAGCTGGATTCGGATTACTTTAAGCTGAGTCGCCGCCATGTCCACAGTGCAGGAGGCTGATGGGAGCACACACTCCCACTGGCTTCCCTTACTCCACTCAGAAGGAGGAGTACAGGACGCCAGCGGAGGTTGTCCTCAGTGTTCAATTTATGGGTCCAGACTAGACCTGCTAAACCAAATGCAAAAAGACCAACCTCTAGAGGGTCCATCTTCTCTGTAGTGTAGACATGCCCTGAGAGTCCAGGAGGCAAGGTGCTGCACACAAGAGTTAAGAAAAGCAGCCATGGCTCCCAAAATCTTGCCATCTAACTTATGGTTAGATACAGCAAGTAAGGGAAATAAATATGGAACTGCTGTTGCTAGCGCTACCTCCCTTTTCCTTCTCTCTTCTTCTCAAGTGTCTGACTGGATGTGGGGGCAAGGAGATGGAAAGCAAAAGCCAACCTCTGGCCTGGTCTACATTACATGGGAAGGTCGAAGTAAGACATGCAACTCCAGGTATGTAAGTTACATAGCTGGAGTTGACGTATCTTAAATCCCATCCACCCAGTGGGAGGTCAATGGGACCAAACCTTAGGAGAACCAGAGCTAACGGGGGCACCCTTTGAGTTCAATTTAGTGGGTCGATACGACACCCACTAAATGGAAACCTGGAAGATCAACTGCGGCAGCTTCAATCTTCCGTGTAGACGTACCTTGCTGAAGCAACATATTACTCTTGATTCCTAGAAAACAACATGTCCTGATTACGCCAAACCATTTACTAAGAATTAGTGAAAAGTAACACTGAAAGGAGAAATATTTCTTCCCCTCCTTGGTTTTAAGAACTATTTCTACAGCAGGCACCCAGTGGGCGTGAAACTAAGGCCCTCACCTCCCCACTCCCCAACCCTCTGCCCCATCTCTGAGCTCCCTCCTGCATCCTGAATCTTTCATCACCAGCCCCACCCCAGAGCCTTCACCCCAACCAGGACCTTTGCTCTCTGCAGCTCAGCCCTCTTCCCCAGCCCTGAGCCCACTCCCACACTGCAAACCCCTCAGCCCCAGCCCCGACACATCCCGTCCAGCTGCGGGATGAATTTTGTTATGTTCACTAATATAGATGTGAATCAAGTAGGATTCTTGGGTGAGTTATCCTACACCTTTACCCTCTATTTTTCTTCTACCTCCTCTTTATTATTTAAAGCAGAGGTAGGGAATCTTTTTTGGGTCAGGGGCAACTGACCCACAGAAAAATCAGTGGGGGGCCACACACAAGTGAGAAGACAAAAAATCCTCACTGATGTGGCCCCAGACTGAGAAGGAGAAAGACACTCCCCATACTCCCTTTGCACACGAGAGTCTAGGAGTGCCCAGCCTGGTAGATTTTGTGTGCTCCAGCCCCATGGCAGGGCAGTGCAGGGTGAGAGCTGGGGTGCCAGCACTGGCTCCCCATTGCAAGGGAGAGGCTCTGAGCCTTGGGGGCCACAACCGACTCCCGGGCCCAAGATTCCCCACCGCTGATTTAAAGTCTCAGTCAAAGCTCACTGAAGTCACTGGGAGGCCAATAGTCTATCTAGTAAAAAAAAGTCCCTGCCCCCATAGATCTATAGTTTAGCTAATGAGATGATACAGCCAGTGATGCAACAAAGGAGGGAGAGGAAGGGAGGGAATTGCTTCCCTTTTCCTTCAGTGGTCTTCCCAAGAGTTTGAGCGGGGCAGCGGCAGGAAGGAGATAAGGAGCAAAGAGCTGGCAGTACGTTACTACTGATTTCAAGAAAGCAATGTGCCTCGATTCCTGGGAACTGGTCAGTCAGAAACACCATAATATAGCAATGAAATGAGAAATACTTCCTCTCCCCCCCCCCCCTTCAGATTTTCAGAACAACATCAGTGGGCGCCCTGTGGGTGTGAAACACACTGAAAGTAGGAAGTTCAGAGTCTGTGTGTCACACTTCAGCTCCACAGCACTCAGGGCTGGGGTTGCTCCCTGAAAGGAGGCACATGGGGGTCCAGGATGCAGGCTAAGTCAGCGGGCAAAAGGTGCAGGGGATACCTCAGCTTCTTTGCTTCCCCATAGGGATCCATTCCGGTGTTGGGCAGCCACGCTCATTGCTGATTCCTGCATGTGTCAAGACATTCCAGCAGCCAGGGAGCGAGAACTGAGAGGATCAGCGACCCACCTGCTCGGGGCGGCTGTCCCACCGGCAGCTCTTGGCTCAGGTGAGGAAACTCTGCCTACGCTGAGAGAAGGGTCAATGGCCAAGAGAGCTCGTCCCCAGGCAGACGAGGGCTCATGAGCTCTGGAGCCGTCAGTCCCAATGGGGCCTCTCTTTGTGGTGAATGGCACTTGTCCAGCTCCTGGCTCTCGCTAGAGGAGAAACATATGGGGGAGAAGCCCAGAGCTGAAGGAACATGAAGACTCATCCCAAGAAAGGGGAGATGTACATGTCTGGGGGAGACGTGTGGGGCAGTGTAGGATGCTGTGTCTCCAGAACCCGCATGGGAACCAAGAGAGGAAGGTGGGGGGGTGTCTGTGTGTGTCCCTGTGTTCAGGGGGAAATGTAGAGATGAAGGAACATGAAGAATGAAATCCCCTCTCTCAACATCTGAGGACAATTTCTTGCTGGAGAGATTAATAAGGACAATGCCTGTGCTACTCAAATTGAGCACAGTTGCTTCTCAGTTCTCTGGGCATTCTGCAGTGCCCCAGAAAGTGGGGACTTTGCTTTGCAATTAATCGATTCTGGAAGTAAATTTTCTTCACCAGCCTGTCTCCTACTACTGGTCTGACTGGGTGGCTTAATGGTCCCTTCTCACCATGATAGATCAAGGCAGGGAGGGGAGGTTTTGTGTCTCACCAAAAGTCCCAACCTCCTCTATGTGATCATCAGAGCTTGGTTTCCACATTCCACAGGTGACAAGGACGGAGTTACCAAGTGAGTGCAAGAACCCCAGGCAGGCACCCAGCGCAGAGCACAGGGAGCAGGACTGAGGTGGCGGGCACAGGCTGGCATGGACATGCAGACGTTCTGCGGTGCTCTGCTGGCTCTGTGCTGGGCTTTCAGCAGGGGAGAATTACGAGGTGAGTTTCAGATTCGTTTCCTCTTCTTTTGTCTTTCCTGCCCTTTTCTTCATCTTTCCTCCACTCCTTCCAGCCCATTTACCTTCTCCATTCCCCTGCCCCCTTCCTCTGCTCCCACCCTCCCTCTGCCATTCCAGATGAGTATCTTGGTGACTAGACTGACAGGCAAGAGGGCAATTGGTTATATGAGTAGATGATAAGAGGATGAAAACATGGATGGTCTTACAGGTGGGGGCATGGATGGATGGATGGAAAAGCAGGAGAGCATGGATGGACAAGTGGGCTTTTGGGCAAATGTATGAACAAGGTGGATGGTGAGTAAGTGGATGAAGTAGGAGGGAAGTGCAGGGATAGACAGACTTAGCAGGTGAGTGGAGAGATAGAATGACAGATAGATTCAGGTCAGAATGTAGGTAAACTTGGAGGAGTGGACAAATGAGAGGATGACTTTGTGTGAGGTGTGTGGGAGAGACAGAGGAGTGGCAGGAGGGCAATATGTGAGAGGCAGAGAGAAAGTCCCCAGTGTCAATGTCAAAGGCTCATGCCTAAGGCTGCCTACCCCTCTGAACCACCTCAGTCACTTCTTTATCACTGCAGAAAACAAATGGGACCCTCTATCATGCCCAGGGACTGTTCCCTTCTCTAGGTTTAACTTTCCAGCTGTGGAGCTATTGCTTAGTTGCTTAATTCTAGTTCAGTGCACAATAGAGAGGGAAGAATTTCTCCAAATTCTTCAATGTTCCCTGTGACATCCTGTTGCCTGTGCCACTGGCAGGGCTTTCACCACTCACGCCCTCAGGGAAAGACACCCGAATCCTCTGGCCTATCTGACCTCCGAGGCCTTACACCATGTGATCCAAACTCAGGTGCAAAACCCATGCTGCTCACCCCAGGACAGCCCTCTTCTCTGCCGAATCCTGCACTTGTGTCTTAGAGGCATTTTGTGGCCTGGCTGGACATCGTGTGACACGGCAGGTAGTGCACAGTTGCTGGCGACACCTCATGACATAGCATAACCACCATCATAAAGCCGTTCAGGAGAAGGAATGGAGGCAGCTGGTGGGGACACTCCCATTTGCAGAGCAGGTCGTCTGACCCATGATGCTGTGAGGACACTCGTGCACCCGCCAGGAACCTAGCGGTCAATGAGGGATCTGTGTGCTCTGCCCCTCCCACAATGCCAGCCAGAACTGCCTAGCCCCAGCCTTCAGAAAGCAGGGGTCAGGCCCCAAAAAATCCTGAGAGTGACTGGCACATGCTGAGAGTTGAAGGAGAATGCCTATAGAATGGGAGGAGGGGTTGATTTGTTGTTTGGTGTTGACGGGTTTCGGGCTCGTCCTTCCAGCTTCTCTTCCCAGCCGGGTACGTCAGATACTGACACTTTGTACCTGGAAAGTGAGAGTCCCAGGTACTAACCTGAAGGCAGATGCTGGGACTGTCAGAAAAACACTCACCAGCCCGACCCTCCTGCTAGACTCACACCAGTTGGCCTGACGGTGAATGGTCGGGGATGATTCTCTCATTACCACAGCTCCTGGTAAGCAACCCTCTTGCCCAGCCTCTGGAGTGTGAGGATTGGGGAGGGGGAAAATTTTATCCCTGACTCGGGAGCTGACTGACATGCCAGGGACTCCCCAGAGAGTTTTCCCAGTCATGTGGCATTGTCCCCGCCCTTCTCACCATGGCCCCAGTGGGCACTGCCCAATGCTCCTCTATGAGCCACCAGCTGCATTGTGCTTTCCTCCCCCTTGCAGAGAGCCTCCCGATGCAGAGCCTGCGCTGCTACAACGACTACAAATCCCAGACCACCTGCACGTGGCAGGAGTGCAGAGCGGCACGTCGCTACCTCAGTGTGACTCTTTACCATAAGGACAATATAAACAAGTAAGTGCCTGCCCCCTGCTCTGCCGCAGGACGCGAGAGGTCTGCGGCTGCTGAACCTAAGAGCTGGGAGTACGGGCGGTCGGTAATGTAGGCAAGAGAAGGCCCAAAACTGCCTACACATCTGAGTGCCTAAGGCTGGGAAGGCCAGGGAAGGCCAGGGCGTGACAGCCTGGCTCCGCCCAGCCACCAGGGAAGGCAGAGGCCACAGCACGGGTAACCCCGGCTCTCCTCTCCGCCACTGGGGAGGACCAGGCTGAGGCTGCAGCACGGCAGCCCCAGCTCTCCACAGGGTTGCCAGGTAGGGCCAGGCTGGGAGTGGCTGGGGCTTGTCTCCAGGGGCAGAGCCTTGGGCAGACGGAGTAGGGCTATGGCTTGCCTTCCCTAGCTGGGCTTTCACCCCACACCCATGGATGGGAGTGAGAGGAAGGACAGGGAGCCAAGCCGACAGTCAGATTGAGGAGCATCTGGGCAGGACCTGATACAGGGTGGAACTTGCTGACTCTTTTGGAGCTACACTGGGAGAATGGAGAGATACAGGAGGTTGCATTATTCAGTTTGTTTTCATTACCTTTCCTATCCCTCTCCCTTATTTTTCTGGGGATCCCAGGTATGAGTGATGGCAGGGCCTGTTAGATCACAGCACCTAGAGTGGAGAAAGTCACATTACTGGGGTGACCTATTTATTTATGCTGAATATGGGACACCTGGTAAAAATGTTCCAATTCAAGTGAGTTCAATGGCAATCAGTCTAAACTCTGCAGTAGCCTCCTACCCCAATATGCTATTAAAATTCTAGGGCCCAGCAGAAGAGGAGAGCCAGACCAGGGTGAGGGGAGGAGCTCAGGCATAGGCATATTATGACTTCTATTTGGGGTGCAGGAAACAGCAGGGCTCAAGCCAGCTCCATATGTCAGGTTGGGGAGGCCCTGCTACCTTCGTCCCCCAATTCACCTCAGCAGGCCACCCATCCTGTCTTGGTTGTGGTGGGAATGGTGGCTCAACCAAAAATTATAACTCAAAGTTGGGGGCAGGGGCTCAGCTCAAAAAGTTTGAAAACAGTTCGGGGTGCAGGGAGAGGGTATCTCAAGATGTATAAAGAGGGGCAGCTAAGGGCTGTGTGTGGGCCGCTGGGTAGCTAGGGGCTGTGTGCAGACAAGAGGTATCTCAGGGAGCAGGGAAGGTGTAGCTAGAGGCCTTGTGCAGACAGGGGGTTGCTTAGGGAGCAGGGAAGGTGTAGCTAGGGGCTGTGTGCAGACGGGGTAGCTCAGGGAGCAGAGAAGGTGTAGCTGGGGGCTGTGTGCAGACGGGGTAGCTCAGGGTGCAGGGAAGGTGTAGCTAGGGGCTGTGTGCAGACAGGGTAGCTCAGGGAGCAGGGAAAGTGTAGCTAGGGGCTGTGTGCAGACAGGGGGTTGCTCAGAGAATAGGGAAGGTGTAGCTAGGGGCTGTGTGCAGACGGGGTAGCTCAGGGAGCAGGGAAGGTGTAGCTGGGGGCTGTGTGCAGACAGGGTAGCTCAGGGAGCAGGGAAGGTGTAGCTGGGGGCTGTGTGCAAACGGGGTAGCTCAGGGTGCAGGGAAGGTGTAGCTAGGGGCTGTGTGCAGACAGGGTAGCTCAGGGAGCAGGGAAAGTGTAGCTGGGGGCTGTGTGCAGACAGCGGGTTGCTCAGAGAATAGGGAAGGTGTAGCTAGGGGCTGTGTGCAGATGGGGTAGCTCAGGGAGCAGGGAAGGTGTAGCTAGGGGCTGTGTGCAGACAGGGTAGCTCAGGGAGCAGGGAAAGTGTAGCTGGGGGCTGTGTGCAGACAGGGGGTTGCTCAGAGAATAGGGAACGTGTAGCTAGGGGCTGTGTGCAGATGGGGTAGCTCAGGGAGCAGGGAAGGTGTAGCTAGGGGCTGTGTGCACACAGTGGGTAGCTCAGGGAGCAGGGAGGGGGTAACTAGACACTATGTGCCCAGGATTGCTCCCCTGCAGTCCCTCCTCCCTGAGGGCTCTGCCATCCATGGAGCTGGGTCCCACATCCCTGCAGCTCTCACCAGCTGTGTGAGAAAAGGGGGCTAGGAGCTGAGGAGCAGCTTCATCCCCCTGCACCAGCAGCAGCTGCAGGAGGACAGCAGGGAACAGCAACGCTGCCTATGCCATGGCACCCGCCAGAGAAGCAGCTGCCCCACACTGCCTGGGTCTGGCTTCCCACCTGCAAGCTGGCCAGCGGGCAGGGACAGAAGGTGTGGGTGTGGGCGTGGGCATGTGGGGCTGTCCCTGGGCTGCCCTGCAGCTGCATTGCTGAGTGCTGGGGCTGAGAATGCAGGGCAACATCCCGGTGCCCTCCAGCTCTGCCCATGAGCTCAGCAGGCTTCTGCCACACTGTGTGCGCTGGGGATCCAGGATCCTGCCAGGCCGCTCCCAGCTTCAGCAGGGGGGAGGGGCGATGATTGTGGATCAGGGTTTCAACCCCACAGCTCCCGGCTTCCGCAGCAAGAAAGTGGGGGAACGCCAAGGATCAGGGCTTCAGCCCAGCGGAGGGCACTGGGGATCAAGGTTTTAGCCCCACAGCTCCTGCTTTAGCCCCACGGGGAACGCCAGAGCTCAGGCTTTGGGTTTCAGCATCAGCACCCAGTGACCCCTCCCAAATGGCTTGCAGACTCGCCCCCTGCCCCACACATACACACACACACATACAGCTGCCTCTCCTCCTACCTGACGTTGCCTCTTCCCACCCAGCCTAAGGCCACTTCATGTTCTCACAGGCCAGCCACTGCCTACCCACCAGTATCTAAATCTGCGACTGTATCTAAGTTAGTTGCTCCTTACTCTCTTTCTCTGCACATAGGACAAGCACACCAGTCCCATGTGAACCTCAGGAAGCCAAGGGGTTGCTGGTTTGCCAGGACTCCTGTATCTGCTGGATCTGCCACAAAAAAAGCAACCGTTTTAGAATTGGGGTGAAAGACAGTTACACTTTCAAACCCGATCAGTTGCTGCAGGCCAAGCTGAACACCAGCCTCTTCCAGAATGATAAAGGCAAGACCCCACCGCTAGCTTCAACTCTTGGTTTTTTGAGCCTCTGAAATGTATACTTCTTCCTCCACACGGGTCCTCCCCCCTCGAATCCTAACCAAGAATCCTGATCCCAAGTCAGAGTGGGTTGGTTGAAATCAAACCAATTTAAATTTTAATCATGATACAAATCAGCAAGCAGCAAACCTTGCTTTAAATCCTCACTTTGAATTTTTTTTTTGTATTTGTACTTTTCAGTTATTTTTCTCAAAAGATGTTGATTTTCATCGTTTGGTAACTATTAACGTGTTGCTTTGCAACTAAACATAGCCTTTCAAAAGGTAACAGATGTAGTAATCTGTTAGAACCGAATATCTTTTAGGGCTAATCCCAAGTTGACCCTAAGGAACCTCTGTTTTGTTTCTTAGCTCCAGCCCTTGCCAGACTCAGAACAGCAGAGATGAAAAACCTTCATTTCTACTGTATTTATTTCCCTCTTCCAGCATGGGATATAGGCTTCTGCACCAATTTCTCTATAAGCAGACAGGGCAATCAGCACATTTTGTCCTACAATGGTTCACTAGATTTTGACAGTCCGCCTGCATAGGCAAGGGGAGCCACCCTTCTCATCTGAGCACGCTAGTTCAGAGGAGATATCTTTATAATTATACCTTACAGCAGGGCTACTCAACTTTGGAAGCTCCAAGGGTCACAGTGATACTCACAGCACATGCTAAGTGCTGCAACTTAAGTGTGGTTGCATGTACATGCAAATATATGCAAATAGCTTCTTTCACACTGACAGGCATGAATACAAAGATTAAGGCAAGACTATACAACATGCAGGCCCCATTTAAGTCAGTTCTGCCGATATTAATAAAATGCAATATTTACCCAATTTCTACCCATATGGCAGCACTTTTAATGAGCAAAGACAGTCCAGGAATTTAACTGCTAAAATGCATATGAACAGAAGACCATTATACTGACTACTTTTTTTGTTTTGGCTCCCACCTGCAGGCCGCGTGTTGAGCCCCACATAAACCCAAACTGCACCGCTGGCTGCAAACAAATGGGCTGTGGGCCACGTGTTGAGTAGCTCTGCCTTACAGGATAGAAAACAGACCTTACGAGTAGATTAAGGCATGCAGCAACGTACAAGCTTTTCATAGTCTAAACACATCCTTACAAGTCTAACACCTATCCTGTACACTACTAACATAAGTGAGCTGGTCTGGTTTCCAGATACAAATTGGTCAGTGCTCAGTTGATGCTTACAGACATTGCTGGTCCTGGCACCCGGTTTACCAGCATTACAATATGTATACACTTTTCAAAGCAATTATATAGCCTAACATACGTGTATTCATATTCCTTATTTTTATTACCTTACAAAAAGGTAAATGATACATTTCTTATTTACTAGGCTATATTTCATTTTTGCTTGTGATTGGTGTTGAGCTCAATTAGGACAGAAATTCAGATTCAATGGAGAAGACACAAAAATAGCATTTTAATTTTTTATTGTTATTACTATGTGTTATTTTGTTATTACTATTTATGTGTGCTAGATACGTAAGTAAAAATGTTTAACAAAACATGTTTTGCATGTAAAATTAACAGAATTGTTAAAACAAAGGAAATGATAATTGTCTGTAATTTATTGTTTCATGTCACCATATTCTTCAAGATTTCAGAATTGGTAGATCTCGGCCTCTCACAGCTAGGTTGTTATACATAGACTGGGAGAAGAAAACAAGCTATCCTGCTTTTCCGACTCCAGTTGGTTTCTTAATATGGAGTGAAATGAACTAGTTGAATAAAGAGGAAGGAAGAAAATATTTTCTAGGTACCAACACAAGAAGTTACTATTGTTAAAAGCTGCTTTTAGCACTGTAACAAATTCTAAATCTCGATTCCTAATTATTGAATTCCTCCAGTTCAGTGGTCTGCCAGTCTTTAAAACTTATCAATAAATATGTGTTAGGAAGATTTGTTTCCTTCCTTATGGAGATAAGACTTAGAAAGGTCCTCTGCCCTCTCCCCATCCACTAATAAACACAACCCATGTTGTCCCTTCCCATTTCCAGACAAGCTTCTCGTTCATCAGATGCATTGGATCAGTGTCACCAAAGCAGGGAACTTCTTGCAGGCCTGGAAAACTGCCGGCGGGAGAAAGGAAAATGACTGGTTGGACAATGCATCGGGGCTCAATGTAACCTACAAGGGGGAATGTCCTGCAGGTCTCAGGAAGGTAATTCATGTCTTCTTAGGACTCTTTTTGCCATGAGCTCTCCACACTAAGCTGTCCACAGTACTACCACTCTTCTGGCCAGCCAGCCAGACATCATTCCTTGAGCTCCACACAGCAACTGACTGCTGTTCCATTCTCCACGTCCTTTTATATAACCCTCCTGGCCCCAGATTGGCTGCTTCTCCTGCAGCCATTCTAGCCTGCTTGGCTACTTCTGAACCCAGCCAAGCCTCTGAAACTATCTAGACACGCTGCAGCTGGCTGTTTGTTCACCTCACGCTTTCTGTGCATGCCAGTCTTGCCTGGTCATGGCCAGAGATCTAACAAGTCAAAAGCAGCCTATGTGCTAAGAGAGCAATAAGTCCAGCACAAGCAGCATCTGACTCTATCTTACCTCCAGATCACAGCGCTGGCTGTGCTCAGGTAAGCAGAATTATAAAAGCAAAGAGTCCTCCTACTGCCCCCTAACAAGACTCTCTCTCTCCACCTCCCCGGACCCCTCACTATCTCTTCCCCATTGACAGAATTCTTCCTCTGTGTCAGTTACAAGCTCCTCCAACTGCCCATTGACGTGTGATGCCCTTGTGCCAAGCAGCACCTGCGTTGCTCATGTGGGATCCAAGCTGAGCCAAAGCAGTGGTTGGCCTGGGCAGTCCAGCGGACGGAGCCCTGCTGTGTCCCAGAATTCCCAGGAAGGTAATTATGGAGGCTGAGGGCCCAGGGGAAGGAGGGACGTGTTAGTTACTGGCTGCAGAGGGATATTGGGCTTCACCGCCAGGGGATTTGGGGGCTGAGCTAATGACATTGGGAAATTTCTGGAATGTGATGAAAATTGTGCCGTTTCGCTTGTATCTCTCATGTAAAGTGCATGTAATGTTGGTGACAGGTAGCAAAGCAGTAGTTGTGGAGACTGCGGTGCTCTGATTAGTAGCAAGACACAGACACAAACCTGAGTGCTATACTGGCAAGGCAGCACAAACTTCTTCCACACCCTTCACCTGCCATTGCACCTCAGACCAGACAACTGAATGGGGCCCTCAGGTGTGTCAGCTGGGCTCAGCTTCTCAGCAATAAGGCCAATGGACATGGTGGGTTTTGGGGATGTGGGCTCAAGAGAAGTCAGTCTGCCAGTTTCTTGCAATGGGAGGATTGCATCCCCCGAATGAGTGGACCAGTCTAATGTTCCTGACTACCCTATAGAACCCTGAAATTAAAAGGATTCCCTTCCTCCCTCAAAGGTCATAATCAGTCCCTCCTCCACTGTCCTCCCACCCTGCCCCTCCCAGACGTACACTAACCACTGGCTCCTCACTAGGAGATGAGGCTCAGCCCAAGAACCTTCGCTGCCTCTTCAATGGGGTGGATCAGCTAACGTGCAGCTGGGGAGTGAGGAGAGAGGTCGCCAGCTCTGTCTTGTTCACACTTTTCTACAGAGCCACACCGGCATCACAGTAAGTGACCTTCCCTTGGCAGGGTGTGTCTGTCCCCCTGTGTCTGACCATCCCTCCTGCTCGCTCAGGCCTAGCTGCTCTCTCCTCCAGGGAGACGGAATGCTCTCCAGTGCACGAGGAGGAATTGCCTCACAGCCCCTACCTCTTCCAGAGCTGTGAGATCAATGTCACCAACGCCAGCAGCCTGAGCCAGTACCTCATAACTGTCCGGCCCAAGGAGGAGGAGAAACTGATTGCAGCCTACAAAAACAGTGAGACCCCATCTGCATACTCACTCACCTGGGGCTCTCTCATCCGGCCTAGGAAACGCTTGGGTTGGCAGAGGGGTGCAATGGTTAACAAAAGAGCTGGAGTGTGATGTGTGGGGTGGGGTGGACAGACGGCTGGTAAAGGAAGCTCCTAGCACTGGAGCTCCCCACGGGCACCGGCACCGGCACAGCACTGCTGTGAGGGGGTACAGAATGGGGGTGTGAGGGCAGATATGTCAGCTGGAGCCACAGGCTCTTACCAATCTTTGGTGCTAATCTGCTCAGGCAGCAAGTTGTGCACCAGCGTATCTGTAGTCCTGCCAATGGCCCGCAGTGGGAAAGGGAAAGGGCAGGGAGATAGGCTGGGGGATGGATGCATGTTCTAAAGTGGTGTTTGTGTTCTAGTCAAGCCACCTGCGCCTGTCAACGTCACAGTGACAAAGATGAAAGACCAGGAGTATGAGCTGAGGTGGACCAAACAGGCTCTAAGCTTTAACTTTATAACCCAGAGATATGAATTCCAGTACTGGAAGACCGGAGACTCCGAGGAGGTAGGTGATGGTATTGCTGGGAGTCCGGGACTCCTGGAAGGTGGGTGGATGGGATAGAAAGTTCCTCTCTCCTCTTCCATCTCTTCTCCTCCTCTCTTCCCAGAATGCACAATGTGTAAGCATCTGCAATGACGAGCCTCCCATCATCTTCACCCTGCAGCTGCTGGAGCCCTCAACACGCTATGGGGGAAAAATGCGAGCGAGGGTGCCTGCTGCAACCAGGCAATCCTTTGACGGGCCCTGGAGCGAGTGGAGTGAGGAGTGCACCTGGGAAACTGAGAGTGGTACATCCCAGCTGGTCTGCTGTGTTGGTGTTTTGGGGTGGGGGTCAGGTCCTTTGGCTCAGGTTTCAGAAGAACTGGGGTTTCATACACTTCATTAGGCAAAAAGCTTGGCCAGGGTTCCCTTGCTATCTGGCTATACATTTCAGTTCAAAGGTAAGGATATAACTGATTTATTTGAATGGAATCACAGGGCTGCCATTCTCCACAACAACAAGAAAGCAGTATGAGAATCAGGGATTGGTAGTGAATGAACTATGGGAAGGGGAAATGGCCCATCCACAAGGAGGCTCTGAAATATGAAGTGCCGGCATTTTCAGAGTGTCTGACACGAGTTTTAGTTCCATGCTTCCCCGAAAAATGAGGGAGGAGGGTCACATGACTCTAACCTTCCCCTACTGTAACAGAGTTGCACTCATTCCCACCTCCCATGTCAACTGTGTGTGCCTGGCATTCTGTTTATGTTGGCTCTTGGGTGACCCAGCCCTCCAGCCGAGTCTCACACAGTGTATCTGCAAAATGTAGAAGTCCAACAGGTCCGCTCTCGATCCAAGCTGAACCACAGTGATGGTTTGTCTGCGCAGTCCAATGAATGGAGCACTGCTGTGCCCTGGAGGCCCCAGAAAGATAATTCTTGTCTCTCAGTTTGTTCCCCCCCGGAATAGAGCCCCAAGGGCTTCCTTCCTGGAGGCAACGTCTTCATCCTCTTAGGGCCCTTCTGGTTCCAGACCTTTGGCTGGGTCACTTTAGTCAAATTTCCTCTCTCTCTCTCTGGGATACCTCAAGATTCAGGCCACTTCCACCTGTGGGGATAGGAAGGGATCCAGTCCCAGCCTCTACTCTTGGTCCCTGCCCTGGGACCTTGTAGGTGGCAACTGTCTGCTACGTCCATTCCGCTGCTGGTCTAATTCCCTGGGCCATATCCACACACCCTGTATCATCTTTGCTCTTACCTCAGGGTTCTGTCTTTTTTGCCATGCGCTCTCCACACTAAGCTGTCCACAGCACTACCACTCTTCTGGCCAGCCACCCAGGCTTCACTCCACGCAACAACTAATTATTGTATTATTAAGCTCTTTTTATATAGCCCTGCTTGCCCTGTATTGGCTGCTTCTCCTGCAGCCACTCTAGCCTGCTTGGAGGACCTCTCTACTGCCCCTTTTCTGGGGAGAGGTGTGGCATGATCATATGCCTACCCAGTAGGGGGCCTCAGGGCCTAGACTACCCCATCACACCTATACATTGTATTTCTGCACTGCAGTCTTTGAGGAGTCCAGCTTACTTTAAAAAGGAACCAGGAAGACTGGGTCCCACTGGATTTGGTCAGGCTGAACATGGGACTGGAGGCTATTTAGAGAAATTCAGGGATCTAAGTGGAGGGCTAAAGAAGGGAAGAAATGATCCATGTGGGAAGATATTAAGGGAAGAAAGAGATCAATCAGTGGAGCTAGCTGAATTGCTCATTCTGAACTTTTTCATGTCTGATTGTAAGTAAACCTGTTGGAACCTACAGAGGTTTCTCTGGTCATTCAGAGAAGCATTCTGCTTGGGTGTGATGTTCAACATCTGGAATTCAGTCTGGATAACTGAGTGTTATGGCACTGTTCCTGGTGTCTGATGGGGTTCCCAGACCAGGACAAACTGGAGATATGGCCTTAATTGTGAATTTTCCGGCTCTCAAATGTTTGTGTTTCTTGTAAATTTACACCTAACTGCAAGTCTCCCAGTATTTCTAATGGCTGGTGTGGTTTTTTTTGTTGTTGTTGAGATCTGCAATGTTCTTGTAAAGATATTTCACCCTGAAGTTCTCTCAGTCTGAACTTAACTTTAACAAACTATTTGATGTGGTGATTTCTTCAGGGGTTTTTTTTTTTATATATTCCTAGCTTGGGACTAAAAAAAAGTAGGGGCTTGTGGACCATATCTTCTTTGGGGCTAACCTAATGAAATCTATAGAGGGAAACGCCAGTGCCACATGACCTCCTGGGAGACCCTAAATTTGAAGTTGTGAATGTTTCTTGGGAACATATGAGGTCTATGGGCATATGAGCACTCAACTAAATGCAAGCTAGGCACCAGATATTTGTACACACATAAATTGTTTGCCCAGAAGTTCATGGAAAACCCAATAAAAAGGGCCCAGACCAGTTCAAACCATGAGTTGGATTTAGCAAATGTGTTCACAGATTCGTTGTCCTGATGAGGTCACATCTAGTCTATCCCACAAGAGCAACTATTCCATGATCTTAACAGACCTCAGTCAGGAGGACGTGTGATGTGATAGGCAGCCTACATTTTCCTGACCTCAATATTATCCCTCAAGAGTATCCAGAACAAAAGGGTCCATACTGAATGAAGCCATTTCCGGTTGCTATCACACTCTCTCTCTCTCTCTTATTTATCTGCTCAGCCTTGTCACCGCTGTTACTCCCACTGTTGGTTCCAGTCTTCACCATCATGCTGATAGCATTTACCTGGTGGGGCTGTAGTGGCCTACTGCGGTAAGTCTGCACTGGGTGTGGGAGATACATTGGTAGAGTGAGTGCAGGGAGGGACAGAGAACAGGTGCTGCATGGGCACATGCCTATCCTTGATCTAGGACTTTGTTCAGCTGTGAATATGTCTGGGGCACAGAGCAGAGCTCTCTCCATGTCGGGCTGCAGTTTAAGTATAGGGCTTTCGGGACCTCTGTGTTGACAAGAGGCTCAGGGTAAGGATGTGTCTGGTGACCCTGCAAACTGTCTTGTTTTTGCAGTAAGAAGAAAAAGTGGGAAGAAAAGATTCCAAATCCTAGCAAGAGTCAGGTGATCCAGAGCCACCTCCAGGTAAGGAGGAACTGCTCCCACCCTGCCCAGGCTGACTCAGGGGCAGTGGAAGCTCTGCATGGACCAAAGAAAGGGGGCGTACTGCCCTGGGGTTTATTGAGGAATGTGTGGCTACTCACCCATGTGAACTCTGTACAATCTGATCAAACCATTGCTCCCCCAAGGGGGATGGAAGACCAGTGTGGGGCAAAGCAGAAACAGTGGATAGAACCATTGGGCTCTCACATCTCTTATCCTCTCCGAATGGCCAAAATCTGATGCTCCCTACAATGCGTCTGGTCAGGCAGGCAGCATCCTGCATAGGAAAATTACTTCCTAGGCTCTTCATGCATGAGAGTCACTTACTCCTAATGTAACTTGCAATACAACCCATGCTGCTGTGAGCCATGTCATTAGCTGCCTCTTTATAAAGTCACAGCCAGTGTTCCCTGTAAGATGAGCACTTGGCCGGCCACCCAGGAGAGATTCACATGCTGCCCAGCTGATTAGCAGAGTGCCTACAGCCTGCAGCATATGTTTCTACTGGTGGTGCATGTCCACACATGCCTCAGTGCACATAACAACATTTATTCCACACAAGGTTAGAAAAAATTAGAGGAAACATTGGTCACAGCCCTCTGCCTTTCCGTAGCAGGGAGGTTTCCTGTAGAGTGTGAGCAAATCCATTTCTTCTCCCCCTCCCCTCAACATGACTAGCTGTTCCATTTATTGATATGGGATAAGGGGAAAAGGAGTCACTGCTCAGTCTGCCCAGTCCCTTTAGTAACAGTCTTCCAGGGCAAGCTCCCACCATGTGCATTTCTATGCCAGGGTCAGTCACAGGTTTTCATTTGCAGGAGCACAGGCCAGTCACAGTGTTTGATTTGCTCCCTCGTTGTAGCCTCAAAGGGCTGGGCCGGGTGATGGCAGGAGGCTGAGTCATGATCCTTCCCAGCCTCTGTCCAGTTGCACTATGGTGAGCAGGTTTAACTAACCTGCAGGATGGAGGTACCTACCTAAGTCCCTCCCCAGGAGACGCAATCCCTCCCCAAAGTATCTTGCAGTAGCAGTGATCCTATTCCCAAAAACATCAGCCACATCTATGCCAGGTGCCTCCATGGCCCCCATCAGCACAGTACTGGGTGTCTCACAACCTTGTGTGCATTTCTCTTTGCAATGCTCTTGTGAGGCAGGGCAGCACTATAGCCCTATTTCACAGATGCAGAACTGAGGCAAGGAGGGGAAAGGACTTTCCCAAGGGCACGCACACAGAGGAACAGGAACCTAAAGTTAGGACTTCCACACTGGACACTAGACACCATTCCCCCCCTCCCCGATTTGTTAAATCTGTCACTGTTTCTGTCCAGGAGCTGCTTGACCCACCTCCACTGGCCTTCTCAGAAGCTCTTCCGTCTCAGCCAAACCCTCTCTGCTAGGAAGAGACCAGAATTGTTGTGCTCCAAGGGAAGCGCCTCCTCTTGCCTGATAAAAGGGCACATTTCCATTCCCTTTGTAATGCTCCACAGCAGCCTATCAGCTTTTAGAGCTTTGCTCCCCATCTGGCAGATCCCTCCATTACACCATTCCTGGAGGCTTAGCTGTAGCAAGTAGCCACCCCAGCACACCCGCTCCTGGCTGGCTGGGGCAGCTCAGCAACTTTTGCCTTAGCTTTCCGCTACTCATCTTTGGCCTATTCCAGCCATAAGACTACCCTGGCCCGCCAGTCAGACCCCTGCACAGGGCCCAGCCCCTTCTGGCCAACAGCGGCCTTTACCAAACTCCAACAGGACTATAAACAAAACAAAACCCTCAGCCTGGTGGGGCTCAGCTGGCCACCTTGTTCTCACAGCTTGCCTCATACTTATCCCCACAGCTTGTCTCTGGGTCCTGGGCTTTCTAAAGCCCCACTGTCCAGGGCCTGCATGCTCCTCCCCTTCCTCAGGGCCTCAGAGAGTCTAGTGCTTCTCAGGCTCCTTTTCCCCAGTCAGGCTTCCCTGTTCAGCCCTGGAGTAGCCTGTGTTCCGCCTCCCCCATCTCAGCCTCCTCTCAGGCAACTTAGCCCCCCTCTCCCCTGGGTCTCCTTCCCGCAGCTAACCTCACCCAGCTCTTTCTGGCCACTCCTGCTCCCCACCTGGGCTTTATTTCTATTTAGGCCTGACCTATCTGCCAGGTTCAAGCAGGCAGATTAATTGGCCTCTCAAGCCTTTACTCTTTACAGCACCTAGAGAGTCGATAGCCCATTGCATTGCCCACCAAAGACCCTGCCTGGGAGTGCACAGGGGAAGCCCTATGTTTCTTTGCCACAGTGTTTTACCTCACACGTGTGCAACCTGAACTGCACCTACTACTGTGTTGCTCATTCCCTTGATAGGCTCACATCCATCTGCAGATGCCCTCATGTCTGTCTGGTGCCAACTGAAACCATCTTGTGCCACTGGCAAACATCACCAACATGCTGCCCAGTTCTCTCTCCAAATCCATAACCCACACAGCTGCCAGGGCGGGCGCCAGGCCATCTCTGTGGTGAGCTCCTTTGTGCCCTGAGGAGCAGCCATTCCCAATGCTCCTTGTTCCCAGTTCCGTCGCTGGTTTCCAATCCACAGTCGGACTCTCTTCCTTGCCCCATGGTTTTAAGTGTCTGTCACGTTTGATGAGGTGTCCAGTCAAAGGTGCTTGGAAATCCCAGGAAATGGGGTGTCCCAGGTCAGCCTGGGGGAGAGGGGAGTGCAGAGCTCTCATGCCATCGACACAGGCTGATGTCCTGGGCCCTGTCCCATCCTGTGTCGTTCCCATTATCTCCCGGGGCAGGGCTGCCATTTCGCACAGTGGCTGATTTGCTCCCCGGATGCACCTGCCCACACTGTTCCCGTGAGCTTCTTGGGCAGAACTTGCCCCCACACATCCAGCACTGCCTGACACAGGGCGGAGTTACATGAGACAGATCTACAGTGCGAAAATGAAAGGCCTGTGGAGAATGAAATAAAACCCACCACCAGTCCCCAGGAGCAATGGTGCCCCCAGGAGGGGTTAAAGAGTTACTACACAGTGGTATCCCCGCGGCGGGACTCCTGGCTCCCCATTGCCCTCAGAGAATCACCTTCTCTCTGCCGGGAGTGCTGTTATCGGCCCTTGTTTCTCCTCAGAAAGCACCGCTCGGGATGGGGGGCGTTGGCGAGCAGAGCCCTTCCGAGAAGACAGACCAGGCCAGCAGCATCCAAGTGCTGGAAGGGTGAGTGGTTAGTGCACTGCTCAGTGGTGTGACTCTCCGAGACATTACGTGGTGATGGGAGAATCTCTGTTCCTGTGGTGGCTGATCCCTGAGGGGATGGGGGCAAATGTAATTGGCATAATTGATAAACCTTGGCACATCCCCCCCACCACATGCCCATCTGGAAATGTCCATGGATGGACTTGCAGCCCATCGTCTCCTTGGCTGAAAATACCAGTTCCAAACCCTGCCCCCTTCCTCCCTGACCTCTGGAAATGAGCTTAGCTCAATGCCCTTGATTTCCTAGTCTGGAAATGCAGGTGAATAAGCACCCCCAGCACACATGCATTTAGCCGCCCATCTCCCTGTCATCTGGCAGTGAGGCCCATGCCAGCCAGTAGCCATTTCTGGCTCCAGCAGCTTACAAAAGCCAAGGGGCAGCTGCAGTAGGGCAGAGGATAATTCCCCTATTGCAGGAGAAATGTGGAGCCAATGTAAACATTGCAATGGAGACCGTTCCCCCAGGGGGCCCTCAGCTCTATTCACTGTCTGTGTGGTGTTCTCTGCTGGGTGACTTCTCTGTCTCCTCTTGTTCTCCTCCCCCCTCCCCCCCTCACTTCGCCCCCTTGCAGACCGATGAAGGTTAGTTCACCAGAGCTCCCTGGAGCCATGGATGAGAGGATGAAGTGCTTCCTCAGTGTACTGGACTCAGAGAACCCGTATCAAACACTGGAAATGACAGCTCCTGCTCCACCTCCCTCAGCCCCGGCTGGCTGCCATTCGAGTCAGGCCACCAGTCAGTCAGTGACGCCAGCCACGCTCCCCTGCAGGAGCAGTGCTGAGATCCCTGCGTCTCAGGCCCCCATGTCCTGCTTTGACTTTAATGGTCCCTACTTGCACCTCCCCCACGGGTGTTCCCTGCCTGACATTCATCAGCACTCGGAAGCTGCTCCATTGCTCACCAGGGGGAGGCTGGTGTCACTGGAGTATGTGTCTCTGCCCGAGGGGTCCAATTCCCAGACCCTGCTAGCAGGGGAGGCAAGAGGAGCAGCTCAGCTCGGTCCCGTCTCGCTGCCTGCTCAGGAAGAGATGAAGCAGCCACCTGCTGGAGGGCAAGAAGTGCTACAAGGCCAGTCAGCAGGTAGGGAAGCAGTGCAAGGGGACGCCGAAGGTGAGAGGTCACCAACTGCTGCCACCCCAAACAACTCCTGTTTGGGGAAATGGCCAACGGGATACGTCACCACAGAAGGTCTGTCACTGATGCCAGCAAGTAACACTGCTCATATCTCTCCTGCACAGGCCCCGCTGGGGGGGTGCTCAGAGATGTTGGAGTGTTGATGTCCAGCCCACACCTGCCCCATGCTACAGAGCACACCCCTAGCCCTGCGCTAGCTCCTGAGAAACTTGGTGACTTTGTCCCAGTTTCCTCTCCAGCATCCGCTTCTCCCTTAGAAGCAAATCAGGAAGCATTTGGGAGTCGTATGATGTTCCCCAAGGCACCCCAAGGCACCCCAGAACCCATCATTGTTTCCTCACCCATTCTATCATACTTCTACTGCAGAGCCTGGGCAAGAAAGTAACATGCCCATGTTCCACCCCGATGGCACTGGGCCAGTTTTTCTACACTAAATGGAGGAATGCTGCTTCTCTCCTAGCCTCAGACCCTGTGCAGGCCATTCCACTCATCCAGACTCTGAAGTGTGATGCTTACTTTGGATGGCCACTATGGGAAGGACAAGAACCAGCTGTCAGGACCAGGGAATTCTACTAGCTCCATGAGAGTACTGGTGAAAACAATAGAGCACGTGAATGGATGAGAATTCCATCATTCAAAGCATGTCACCTCTATTGCTTCCCCCACTGTTCCCTAGCCCCCATACACAGGAAACAAAAATTGCAGTTCTGCTTTCCAGACTGTTGCCCTGCCAGAGGGGGTGGAAGACATTGATCATCACCATGTCCTCTTCAGCTGCATTAGTATATTTGGATACCGAAACCAGGAAATACACCAGCATTGGAGTGATCTGTATGTTACACACAGAGTAAGCCCCTGCCATTACCATGTTAATCTTGCTATGGTTCTGGGGCAGAACATAATGTTGAGTTGAATACAAATTTCCTATCATGGATGATCAAAGTTCATGTCACAGATAAGATGCTGACACAAGCCCCTGGAATGAAATGTCTCCCATTCTTAAAGCAGATCTAGTTTATTTAGAGATATAAATGTCATCCGGGACTCGGGAGATCTGGTATTGGAAGGATGTAGGTACGAAAGAGGGACTGAAATTGTGGAGAATGGGACTTTGACATTACACTCCATATTCTTTATGGAATATGCTTATGATATGAATATGGCATTACTAAGATATGTTTTATGCAAGATAACGCATGTAAGGTATCATTGCAAAGGTTATGATTTACTGAATATGACCATCCTCCTTGTAGGCATGTATCATTTGTGTATCTAAAGTTAGGAATATTGACTGTATTTCAACTATGCTTTGTTGGGTCATGCCCACTGCTAGCACTTCAGGTGTTATAATGGAAAATCCAGACTGGGCTGATGGCCCATCAGTATGGGCAAGGGACTGCAAAAAGGCTTGGCCTTCCTGTGGGTGCTCCATGCTGTCACTGAAGATGGGTCTACATTATGCAGCTTTTAGCAACAAGCCTGTTGATATGGCCATGTCACTAAAAATTGGCACGTGTGAATGCTTTTTGTTGGTACTTTTGCCAACAAAATTCTTCCACCCCCAATGAACAGCAGGAAAACATTCTGCAGAATAATGTGCTTAGGGAAATGGTGAAGAAGGACCCATCACCAGGACACATAAACCTAGATTGGAAAAAAGCCTGGAGAACATTATTGCAGGAAAAACCAGGGGGAAGAGGCACTTACCATAGACAAGCCATAATATAATTGGTCTCTTCTGTCTCTAATTCTGAGCCATGTGGATCACTTGTTAAGCTTGGCACAAGCAAACTATATGCTCTTTAATGCAGCTAAAATGTACATGTACATATATATCTCGGAGCAAAGATCACAGGCTGTCGAAGTAAAAACTTCACTCTGTTTACGCGGCTAAAATATATGGTTTTATTGGCCAATAAAAGCAAAGTGAGCCAAACGTGGACCCAGCAAAGTCAGGCCCAGTAAGGCTGGCTAATACAATCAATCCTAGTATTTTATACCCTTGACCAAACAGCCTGACGTCAGGGCATTCAAATACAGAAATCATCAATTAAGCTAGGAAAATAAAGCCTTATCAACAAAATGGAGGACAGGTACGAGGGAGTACCTCTCCTGTCTAAACCAGCCCAATTAACACATTCCAATAGCACATCTGTCTTGGCCTGGCACATGGGGTGATAGAAAGTTCACTCTGGCCTACATGCAAAGGCAAAAAGCTGAAATGGTTTCTGCTATACAAGATGGCTTTTAGCTAAACATATAAAATGGTTACGGCAGTCTCTACAACTCCCCCCTTTTAGCCTTTTAAAGGCTAACCATGAAACCATTTTATATCTCCATTTCCATTAAAGTATTAATATACATTTCCTGTTCCTTTTTCTGCTCATCATATTTTAACATCATTACTTCCACATTCTCTCTAGTAAGGGTCTGTCTTGTGCTTTTTAGAATACAAGCAATACAGCATTTGATTAACAAGAAACAAAAATAAACACAAAAGAATATAACCAAGACTAAAACTACACCTTGAAGAATCCAAGTTCCCACATGTCCAAACCAGCCTCTCAACGAACCCCAGAGAGTCCTGTCTTCCTCCTCCCTTAGGCGTTCCACAGTTCTTTCAATCTCTGAGGCGTCTTCCTCCACTTCCTTGCTGGTGTCAGTAATATACACACAGCATTCTTTTCCCACTAAGGCACAAACCCCGCCCTTACTAGCTAGGACATAGTCTAGGGCCATCCGGTTTGGGCTCTTTCCCACTCTGGCTCCTGAACCATTACATGTCCAGCAGTACTTTCCAATTGGGGTCAGGTCTAGGTGGATATACCCTGGGTTAGTAAACCCTTTATCCTGCCAAGTATCATTTGGCTTTAGTTCACTAAACAATGTGCCATTCATTTGAGTGTTGTTCAGTGGGACTGGAATCATTGGGATACCTCCTTCTGAATGTACAGGACTGTGAGCACATATCCAGCAACCTGTGGAATTAAATTCTTGGGAAACTTGGTTCATTAAAAGCATAAACACATTTGAACCATACAGGTTATAACTACTAGGTATTAAAAAACAAGATTAAGCATAAGCTCAACAGGAATTGTTTGTCCAGCCTCATGCTGGCTGTTCTTCAGGACTTCGTAGATTGCTTCACCTATCGCTGGCAGGTTCTTCTGGGTCGCAGCTGGTACCTTGGCCTCGGTTCCTCAGGATCGTCTGCTTCTGGGCTTGGATTGCCGGTACCAAGCCTGCGCTGATCCTCGTCTACTTCTGGACCTGGGTTTCCGGTACCAGGTCTGCGGTGCTCCTGGTTAGGGCTAACCTCTGTAGGGGCTGGAACCGCTTTGCAGTGGGACGCGTGAATCCAGGTGGGGAATCCCTCACACTTTACAGCAGTATGGGTGGTCAGAAGGACTTGGTAGGGACCCTTCTACCTGGGTTCCAGGGCAGTCTTCCGCTGGTGAACCTTCACGCAGACCCAGTCTCCTGGTTGTAGTTTATGGCACGGCTCAGTCGGGGCCTCCTGGAAGGCGTCCTTAACCTGTGAATGATAGGACTGTACACACCTCATAAGTTCCTGACAATACTTGACTATGCTTCCTTTAACGAGTGTGACATCAGCCAGGTCAATTTCTGGGCTGCTTAACAGTCTTATAGGTCGGCCACATGCAATCTCATGTGGACTAAGTCCAGTTTTCCGATTAGGAGTGGCTCTTGTGCTCATTAGGGCAATCGGGAGTGCTTCTACCCATGTTAAACCAGAGTTTTCACATATCTTAGCAAGTTTGTTCTTTAAAATCCCGTTGCGTCTCTCTACTGCTCCTGCGCTCTCCGGGTGTCGCGGGCAGTGCAGTGCTTGTCTGATAGAGTAGTACTTTGCCAGGTTTTGAACAATTTGTCCAGTAAAGTGGGTACCTCTATCACTGGAGATCACAAGGGGTATTCCCCATGATGGGATGTAATGATTTAGAAGTTTCTTAGCCACTGTGATAGCATCAGTTTTCCTGCAGGGATAAGCTTTTACTCATCTCAAAAACAAACAAACAATAATCAGCACATATTCAAAAGATTGACATTTAGGCAATTGAATAAAGTCCATCTGTAAATTTAGAAATGGTTCCAAAGGCAGAGGTCTGGTTGCCGGAACTGTCTTTACAGGTTTTCCCACGTTGTGGGCTTGGCAGACAGGGCAAGCCAGACAGTAATCTTTAGCTGCTTGGGAGAATTTAGGAGCAAACCAATTTTGCTTTAGGATTGCTACCATCCCCCCTTTGCCAACGTGTGACAGTCCATGGAGCACGGAGGCAAGGTGAGGTAGCAAGACCACTGGGGCAACAATGCGGCCGTCAGAGCTGCGCCACAAATGGTCTGGGTGCAAGGTGCACCCTACCAGTCTCCACTCCTGCTTTTCCGATTCTGGGGCTTGGTCCTGCAGGAGGGCCAGTTCTGACAGGGATGGCATTGGAGCTGGCGATGGTAGGAGAGAAGGGAAAAATGGCAGGTAGAGGAGCAGATTTCACTACATTCCAGACAGTACAAACTGCATAGTCTACTACTAAAACTTCACTAGAATTATAAAAGCAAAAAACCGTTTGTGTAAAGCACAAAGTTAAGATTATTCAAGGTACTTAAATTATTTTTTTTTTCTCATTAAAACAACAATATTGTACACACAACAATGTCATATATCACAATTAAGACACACAAGACAAATCTGGACAGAACACAGAACACAAACTTATTATGTCATGACACAGAACCATGGTTTTTCTTCAGTTAATTTTCAGCTGATATTAGCGCTTTTTGATGATCTGAAAGACAAGAAAACATTTCTACCCCCATCGGGGTGGCCCATTATAACTTAAAATACTGCCTAAGATCTGCTAGGGGAACCGGTTACAGCTAGTTCCCTACCACTTCCATGGGCGAGTGAGCTGCAACTTTCCGAGAACAAGGGTGCTTCATCGGTACTCGTGACCTTCCACTCCCTTGAATTACCTCAGAGTTGCTAGCCCTACCCAACAGTGGCATGCCTCAGTTTCCCTCTTGTACTGCAGACCAGGTTGTTGTGGGGTTTTTTTTGTTTTTTTTGTTTTTAATGTGTGAAGCTTCAAATGATTTACTGCCACAGAAACTCTTTCTTAGAACAAGGCGCTTGCTAGTTACTATTTCAGCAAGCAAAAAGGTTTTCTTTTCCTGAAAAGAATCATATACAATGTTACAGGCTTGCTTATGGGGGACAGTGCCCCCCCCCTTCCTCTTCCAAAACAGACAGGCAGTTTGCAGACACACACAACCTTGGATCTGAAAGCAAGCCAAAAGTGCTATCAACTCAGCCTTGAACAGAAACACCGTGAAGTTTCTGGGCTTGGATTTTTAAAACAATAATTAGTTTCCTTGAAAGACACATTTAACCCTTAGGGTGCAGGTTTTACAAATTTACAATGTATAGATTCTATTTTTTTTTTTTATGCAGTTAACCAATTAAGTTTCAGTAGAATTCCTTATTTTCCCTGTAATAGATTTAACAAAGTGTCTGTAGCCAAATGTTTAAACTTGATTGTTTCTTCGCGTAGATGATTAAAAGAGGCTGCAAGAAACAAGGAGTCATTTCTAAAGCAGTTTTTTTTTCTCTTACACATTACAATATTGCTTAATTTCTTTTCTTTAGAATTTGGAGGAACACTTCCCTTAAACTGTTAAACTTATTTTAACTTGGTGTTTTGCTTTGGATGGGGCAAGTTTGTTACAGGAGCCCGTCTTTTCAAAGGGAAGAGCTAATTCCTTTCAGTTATTTTTTGTGTTTCCTCTCTATCTGTGTATGCGTTATAAAGAGGGATAGAGGGGTGATGTTGTGCAAAATTTCCCACCCCCCCATCTTGGTTGATACGGGTGTACCAACTGAGAAATCTCTCTTTTTTTTTTTTTTCCACTTCTTGTGCATTATTTTGGCACAGAGACTCTGCAGCAAGTTTGTAAGTTACCTATCTTACTGCAGGGCAGATTTTTTTTGCTTTTCTGAGCTTCACTTTCATCCCTCAGGGCTTTAATTTTTCCTCTTTTCCAATTCGTTAAATGCTTACAGGTCCTTGGACCATTATGCACGTACATGTAGTACACAGGGGTGCCTTTCGGCAGTGTGGGGGGATGTTTAGACTAACTCCCACCTAAACTAACTTTTCACACTCTAAAGTAAGAGTCTGCCGGATCTAGAGTGTCAGACCTTAGCAGCTCATGAAATAAGGGGAGTCTTCACTCCCTCACATATCCGCTGAGTCTTGAGGTTCAGCTGACCCCCTTAAATGTAAGACTTTAGTCATATCGAAAGTCCCTTGCAATGGGAATTGTAATTTGGAGTCATTTTGAGTATACAAATTCCATTTATCTAAAAACTTGCAAGTATTTTTCCCATAGTGGGTATACATAAAGAAAGCCGGACTGTCCTTAGAAGGCACTGGAATTCCTGCGGACTGACCTACCCCCATTTTCTGCGCGCGCTCAAACAGATTCTGCAAGGCACCGAACCAAAGTCCGCCTGCTTGCACTACCCCCCCTTTGTATTGCGAGGCACTGGACTCAAAGTCCACCTGGCTCGCAGGGGCTGCGAGTCACCGGATTAAGAGAAATCCGCCTGCCCGCACCGATCCCCCCCCTTTGTATTGCGAGGTACTGGACTCAAAGTCCACCTGGCTCGCAGGGGTTTCCGGCACCCGTCCCAGCCCGGCAGAACACCACGTCCTGGCGCCTGGAGACAGCCTGGCGGAGTGGGGAAATACTATGGCCTGGGGTTAGCCTCAGAGGTCAGTACTACGTCCACAAATAACAGAGAGAGACAACAAAGCTTCCCCACAGTTCCGTGTGCCGAGAGAGAGTAATGGCACCACACCAGCTTTTAGCGTCCGAACACAGAGGGTCCAGCGCATGGCTGCCTCACTAGAGACACCGGTGTGCCCTTTTGGAACTGTGACACATAAGACAGGCCTAATAGACAAAGACAGACACAGACAGACAAAAAATGTTAGCCGCTCCACAAAATTGAATTCCGTAGCCCCCCTTACCCCAATGGCCAGCCGTCACTCCAAATCCTAAGCCCTCACCCAGGAGATTTCGTAACAGGTATCCCCTTTACCTTCTATTGAGCGCTCTGAGAGGTTTGGAAATGGAGTGCCGGTCCGTCCATACAGGCAAGTGGCGCGTTAGGAATCTCGGTGGGACCTCCAAATTGTCGAAGTAAAAACTTCACTCTGTTTACGCGGCTAAAATATATGGTTTTATTGGCCAATAAAAGCAAAGTGAGCCAAACGTGGACCCAGCAAAGTCAGGCCCAGTAAGGCTGGCTAATACAATCAATCCTAGTATTTTATACCCTTGACCAAACAGCCTGACGTCAGGGCATTCAAATACAGAAATCATCAATTAAGCTAGGAAAATAAAGCCTTATCAACAAAATGGAGGACAGGTACGAGGGAGTACCTCTCCTGTCTAAACCAGCCCAATTAACACATTCCAATAGCACATCTGTCTTGGCCTGGCACATGGGGTGATAGAAAGTTCACTCTGGCCTACATGCAAAGGCAAAAAGCTGAAATGGTTTCTGCTATACAAGATGGCTTTTAGCTAAACATATAAAATGGTTACGGCAGTCTCTACACAGGCCATGTGAGAAAAGTGAATTAATTGCTCTTGAAAGCAAATGGCCCAGCGCACTGCCTCAGACTGACCAGAGTGGAAGTAAATGCCATCCAAGCGTTCCCAGCCCAACTCATTCCTGACTTGCTAATCCAGGCCCAGGCCGTTTGCGAAGAGACAGGACCCTGTGTGTGCCATCGCGGGCTGTGGTTTTGTTATATGTCTATATAGGCATTAGAATGGGACCATATAACTCCATGGATTAGCTCAGCCCATGCACCAGGTGCCTGGATGTGCATCAGCTCATTGCGCATCCCCAGACGCCCTGTTTTCTGTATCCCAAATAATCTATATGAGGCTGATCTCCGTGCCCATTCACATGACGTGAGTCTTTCCACTGGGGCCCTTGTGTTTTGCAGGAGGCCTAATTAGTGAAGCAAACAAAGCTCTTCAGGAGCACGGACCCATGTTATCTTGGCACAGCAACAAACCAGTGCCAGGCCAGTGGACCCAAACCTTCCACTCTTTGCAACCCCAAGACTCAGAGCAGTAACGTTGGGGAGTTCGCCTTCCCTCCACCTCACCAGCTGCCTTTCACCTCTGGACTGTTCATTCTGTCGTTATTTATATTGTGGTAGCACGTCAGGGGAGCCGCATTGGCCTAGGCGCTGTACATACACATAGGGTGTCTTTCTACCTGGATGGAGATGGGCCGCTGCATGCTGAGACCTGTGCTACTCCTTGCTGAAGCAGAAAGAAGCCCAACAGGAGAGCTCTGTGGCCTGCATTTTGGCCTCCCTTTTTAGTCAGTAAGTAGTTATTTCTCCTGCACACCCTGTGCCCTGGAACAGCCCAACCTGCCGTGGTTAATTATAGAAGGTGGGAGACAAATCCATAGTCACTACTAGTTACATTTTAACCTCTTCAGATTGCCAACCCTGGAATTCCTCTGCACTCGGTTCCCTCTGACCTAATCCCATCGGAGCATGGGGAAACAGCTCTCATTCGTTCCCAGAATCAGTTCACATTTGTGGGCAAATTAATGAGCAGTTCCAAGCCTGGGAGGTGGGGTTGGGACAGCTGGGGGAAAAGCAAGCCCCTCTCCCCTTGCAGATGCTTTGTGGCAAATTGTTGCATCATGTGGGACCAGCAGGAAGGCGCTAGCACTAGAGCCCCTGGGTTCTCTGAGGAGCCCTGTTAGACAGGGCAGCCCTGAGCAGATCCCAAACCACCATTGCCCCCCCGCCCCATCCCGGGGTGTGACACCCCCTTACCCACCATGGTTTTTCTCCTCCCTCCTGACGGATTCATTCACATTTGGATCTACATTCTGTGGAGTTCACCTGACATCAGAGCACCATGCAGAAGCTGAGCACCTTCCTGCCCCCTAAAAGCTATTGCTACAGGATACAGGGTGTAGACAGGCTGGAACAGCTTGTTTTAAGAGCTCCAGAAATGATCCTACTTGCAGCAGCCTGGGGAATCACAGGAGCCATTCGGGGTCCCCAAGCAGACTTCCTGCTGCCTTTTGTGGTGTTCAGTGATTACCCAGTGCAGAAGGTGCTAGACTGAGCTCTGCTTTATTCCAGGACCAGTGCCAGTCGGCCCCATGCCAACAACTGGAGCTTCTGCTGCGCTCCACCCACCCAGATCTCACACTGGGGAGCTCATCCCTTAAAGGCACAGTACAGAACAGCACATCTTCTCTTCCCAACCAAAACAACACTTTAAACCCAGCACTAACACACAGGTACAGCTGCTTGTCACCAGTTCACTAACTACTTTTACTCACAATGTCCATTTAGTTTGTGAGGTGCCTGGAACTTTGGGCTCCCCTGACACCCCAGCATTTCTGCTCTCACAGGGCAGTAAGTACACTTGGTTGGGCTGTTCCATGTCCGGGGGCACCCTTCTCTCACACCAGGCTGTGATTGTTGCTTGTCTCAAGCCTAGTAAAAAGAAGCAGTCAGTAGAGTGGATGGAGGGGTGCAGTCCCTTGCTGATACAGCTGCCTGGGGCAGTCACCATGCTTTTGTTGCTGGAGCATGACTCATGCCACCTCCTGGGCTGATGTTGTAGACACTGAAGTCATCTTGGTGGGTGATATGCAACTTCCAGGGGAAGAAATGTTTCTCAGAGGACCATCTCCTGCCCTGAGACACCATGAGTTTGACATCCTGGTCAGAGAGCAGACGGATCAGGTCGCCCTCAGAGTCCCGGTAATTCAGAACAATGTCATCACGGTGAAACTCTCTCCTAGGAGAGGAAAAATGGATTAAACCCTGGGGTCTGAACAATGCCAGGAAGATGCTGAATGTGGATGTACTAGAGACATCAGCCCTAGAATGAGAGCAGACCCAGCTTTGTGAAGTTATATAACCCTGCCCCAGCCAGTGAATGAGAGGTGTCAGATCATTAACAAGAATTTCCGTATCTGCTGTCCCCATACTATGCGGTATATTAACACTATGTTGATATGAAGCTGAGGCTGGGGTCTCTTTCCCTCCACTCGAAAGCTGCCCTGCTCAGGAAGGGGGCTGGACGTCTTACTGGAGGATCACCACTGAGAAGCCATCCAAACTGCAATCTGTGGCCATCCACACTGATAACCTCTCAACTCCTGGCCTAGCCCATGGAACAATGGGCATTCTACACAAGGGCCTACGTGGGGGTGGGACAAGAGCAACTGAGAGGAGTTGGAACTTCACAGTGGAGCACATGGGAGGGAGTCTGTTTGAGAGCAGGATGGTGATCTGTGCCGGACTGAGCCTGCCAGTGTGTCCTAGAGTCTCAGAGCTAGAAGCAATGACTAGACTCTGCCCAGGCCCAGCTGGCTTGGAAGCACGCGGGAGTGGGACCCAGTCACTGGGTCCATTCATAACAGACTGGGGACCATACAAAGTGCTGCAGGGCCAGATGGTGACAACTGCCAATTCCCAGGGTCACAGGGAAGCGTATGTCAGGCTAGAATACTGGGATGGCTGGACAGACCCTGACACAGCCAGGAGTGGGACAAACTCAGGAAATATGCCTGGGGGTGAATTGCTGCATCCAGTAGTGCAGGGGTGGGCAATAATTTTTGATGGGGAGCCACTCCAAGATTTTGAAAAGTGGTCGAGGGCCCGGGGGCAGCCCGTGCCTGTTGGCAAACTAGACAGCCACCTAGGGCGCCAAGTTACATGGGGCGCCAAATTCCAAATTCCCTGCCACTTCCATTTCTCCTTCCCCTTCTGGTGCCTTACCTGGAGCACGGCTTCCCTGCGGTGCAGGAGGGGGGTAAGTCCTGGGAGAGGCGGTGCGCGGGGGGTTTCCCCGCACTGTGGGGGCAGTCGGCCCCGGAGAAACCACGCGCCCGCGTCCCCTGCTGCGGGCCAATGGGACTGTGCTGGGGGCAGGAGTTATGCCTGAAGCTTTCCCCCCTCCCCTTTGGGCTCACCATTTTTAAAAAGAAACAGTGCCACAGCCACTTTTGTGAGCGGTGTGCGGGGCTGTGGGGCAAGCAGGGAAGCCTGCTAGGGCTCCCCACTGTATCTGTGGGCTGGATCCAGTGGCTTGGTGGGCCACATCTGGCTTACAGGTTATATTCTGCCCAGGCCTGCAATAGTGCCTACACCTCCATCTGCCTGTGCTGTACCTCATTAATCCCAGGAGGTCCTTGAGCAAAGGGGTGCTGTTCAGGTCCTCTTCCACTGTTATGTCCCTAGAAGAGAGAAAAGACAGCACCATGTGACATGCACAGAGAAGGCCCCTGATTGGGCTGCAGGAGTCAGAGCATCTTTCCAGTCGTCACCTGAAAGCATCATCTCATTACCTGATGATGCTGACAGTGTCATCATGGAAATAGCAGCGCAGACAATTGAGAGTGCTCTCCTCCTGTGGTAAGTCTTTAATGATCGACACAAAAGCGCCTGGGAAGATTCCGGTGGCATCGTGGACAGTTCCCTGGGACAAGAGGAAGGAAGGGAATGATAAAAGGGGAACTGTTTTTGTTACATGTGATCTTCTGTGGCAATATAAGTCACTTCCATGAAGATGAGCACCAGAATTCCCCAGAATGTGGTCATGTAAGAACAGCCACGATGGGTCAGATTAATGGCCCATAGAGTCCAGTCTCCTGTCTCTAGCAGTGCCCAAAGACAGTTTCAGAGGGAATGACAAGAACAAGGCAATTATTGAGATGAAAGCCATCCTCTGTCATCCACTGTCAAATTATGGCAGTCAGAAATTTACGGACACTGAGAGCATGGGGTTGCCCCCCTGACCATCTTGGCTGATGATCCTGTCCTCCATGAAATTATCTAATTATTTTCTGAAGCCAGTTGTACTTTTTTCACCACATGCCCTAGAAGTGAGTTCCACAGATTAACTGTGCGTTGTGTGAAATACATTTGAACCTCTGTAATCCGGCAACCCTGGGAAAGAGGGCATGCCAGATTATGGAATTTTTTGGACGATGCAGGGTGAGAAGGTGCATGAAGGGGATGGGGATGGAGCACTTACTTCGTGTCTTGCTTTTGGGGGCACACGGCTCCGCACCCATGCCGCTCCAAGGCATTGCCCCCTTCTCCCTGCTATGGGAGCAGCAGGGAAAAGCTTCCATAGCAGCACATCACTGCATTGCTGTTCCCCCAGTTGTGGGGGAGGGGGAGCGACAACATGCAGAGCCACTTTCTCCTGCCCCTGCCAAGGTCTGTACTTCCTTTTTTTTCCCCTTTAAACCTGCTGTCTATTAATGTAATTGGTTGACCACCCTGACCCCCAATTCTTGTGTTCTGTGAAAGGGTAATTAACACTTCCCTATTCACTTTCTCCACGTATTTCATGATTTTATAGACCATATCATTCCTTAATCATCTCTTCAGTCTAATCTTGCCTCATTTTTGTTGCCCTTCTCTGAAGCTTTTTCAGATCTAGTATATCTTTTTAGAGATGGGGTGACCAGAATGGCAAGCAGGATTCCAGGGGTGGGCATGCTATGGATTTGCATAATGTCATTATGATGTTTTCTGTCTTATTATCTATCCCTTCCTTAATGGTTCCTAACATTCTGTTCTCTTTTTTGACTGCTGCTGCATTGAGCAGATGGTTTCAGAGAACTATCCATGAGGATATCCAAAAGCTCTTTCTTGAATGATAACAACTAATTTAGACCTTCTGTTTCTATGAATAGTTGGAGATATATTTTCCAGGGTGTGCATTACTTTGCATTTATCAACACTGAATTTCATCTGCTAACTTGTCACCTAATCACCCCATTTTGAGAGATTCACAATCAGCTTTGCACTTCAATCTCTTGAATAATTTTGTATCATCTTCAAACTTGCCACCTCACTGTTTACCCCCTTTTCCAAATCATTTATGAATATGCTGATCTGATCTGGTCCCAGTACAGCTCCTTGGGGGGATCTCACTATTGATCTCTCTCCACTGTGAAAATTGACCATTTATTCCTACCCTTTGTTTCCTACCTTTAACTAGCTACTGATCCATGAGAGGACTTTCCCTCAGTATCCTGACTGTTTACATGTGGGACCTTGTCAAAGACTTTCTGAAAATCCAAGTGCACTATATCAAGATAAGGAGATGTGTGTCATGGGCATGAGTTGATGTCATACCTGTTAACAGGAATATTGGATTGGGTGACTGGCTACAGGAGGACTGGGGTACTGTATGATATATAAACATCAGATACTTCCCCATGAAGGCTCTCCTCTTTTAGAAAGCAGAGACACCATAGCAGTTGATATCCCACATGCTCCTGCAATCCATTCTCATAATTTCACCATAGTGCCCAAGTCCCCCCAAAATAAGGCAGGGCAGGCAGGGATGGTGTACAGTGTGTCACAAGTCATGCAAACACAAGCCATTGCATCTGAACAGTTGTTTCCTTCTCATTTCTATGGCCTGCAAGTGTTCTATTCACATCTACATATTCCAGAGTTCATTATAGATAAGGAGCGTACACGTAAAAAACCCAAATGTCAGAGGAGAGGAGACCAGATATCCAAGCAGAGTCCAGAAAGAAGGACTCTGGAATAGACGCTTGGGCTCAGTTCCTCACAAGTATTCAGACCAGAGGTCCCTGTAAGCTGAGTGCTTAGCAGCCAGTCAGGAGAGATTCAGATGCTGCCCAGATGATTAGCAGAGTGCCCACAGCCTCCCACAGCTGGCAGGATGTGTTTCTACTGGTGATGCACATCTGCACATGCCTTGATGCACATAAAATTTATTCCACACATGGATGGAAAAAATTAGAGAGAGCATTGATTTAGACTTCTAATTTCCATTGAAATCACTGGAAGTCAGGAGACGAAATAACTTTGAGGATCTGGGCCTTAGTCTCTCAGGGTATGTCTACACTAGCTTGTTAGTTCGAGCTAGGTAGGGTAATTAGGGCAACCGGAGTTGCAAATGAAGCCGGGGATTTAACTATCCCGGGCTTCATTTGCATGTTCCCGGGCGCCGCCATTTTTAAATCCCCCTTAGTCCGAACTCCGTGCCCGCGGCTACACGCGGCATGGAGTACGTAGTTCGAATTAGGATTTTTAATTCAAACTACCTACTCCGTGCCACGTGTAGCCGCGGGCACAGAGTTCGGACTAAGGGGGATTTAAAAATGGCGGCGCCCGGGAACATGCAAATGAATCCCGGGATATTTAAATCCCGGGCTTCATTTGCAACTCCGGTTGCCCTAATTACCCTATCTAGCTCGAACTAACAAGCTAGTGTAGACGTACCCTCAAAGACTGATGCTGGATGTACCTGACTGCTCAGAAACTGGCATGACCCTAATAACTTCAGTCTTACCTCTAGCCAGTCTTTATTGATCCTGCTGAGTAGATAGATCAAGTCTCCTTTCTTGAAGTTCAGCTCCAGGGTACTGGTTCCAAGAAAGTCAAACAATGCCTGGGGAAAGTAATCACCATTCAAATGATGAATTCAGAGTTCTAGAACTGCATCCTGCCTTCCTGTTTTGCTAACCCATGGGGACTGGCTACTTCCAGTGCTCACATTCTTGAAGTACATTGCGTAAACAGATTCCTGCTACTCAGAGGCACACTGAGAGCCCAAGCGATCAGGAAAGCAGTGAGAGTTGGAGCATCGTGTACTTCCAGTCACAGATTCAAATGTTTGTGTGAAGGCAAATAGGAAATTGAACCCAAAACCCCTCTGCTCCTTTCTGATATTTAGAATAGCAAATAAAGACTGAGAGCTCAGAAGATGGAGGATAGACACTAGATCCCCTCTCGCCAGGGATAGGGTTGCCAGATGGTTTAACCAAGAATACCAAACACCCTTCCCCACCCCATCCCCCCCAAAGACAACCTCCGGGAAAAAATTCTGTTGAGGAAAAAAAAGGGGGAGACCAAAGTGGTTGAGCAAAAAAAGTACCCCAGGAGTTGTTAAGCAAAAAAATATTTAAAAACTGTAAAAAACAGCATGGCCCCTTTAAGAAATTCTTTTGAGGCTTTTTGGCCCTAATAGGCTGCCATCCACCATCTTGTCCCCCTGCTCTGGGTTGGACAGCTCCCCTGCGGAACCCAGTAAGCACCTGGGATTTTCGCCTCCTGGCCAGGAAAAAAACAGAAAATACCGGACATTTTAGGTGTCCAGTATTATCTGAATTTTTTTACTGGACAGGAGGCGAAAATACTGGACTGTCTGGGTCAATATCGGATTCCTGGCAACCCTACCCAGGGATGGATTCAAATAGCTCTTTTAACAAACTTTTATAAACCTACAGTAACTATTAGCATAAAAAGGGTATAGATGCAGTGGAGAATGACTGATGCAAGCGCAGCTGTCTTCAAGGGATCTCAAAGCAACTGAGCCCATAGTTTCTAATTGCCTTGCACTGAACATTCAGATTTGCCAGAGAGAAAACTGTGGCCTAACAATTTCTGCATTTGAGACAATTCCAACCTGTTAGTGCCCCAGGATGCAAGTGTGCATCCGCAGAGCAGGGCCGTTTAAGGGCAAAGTCTGGATGGAAGCTCTATGTCGCATCCAGACTCTGGGGGACTCTTTCCATGGCGTTTCCCCTTGTCTGAAGCCTTTCCTGTGTCTTAGAGAAACAAAAGGATACCCCAACAAAAGACAGGACTATACCCACATATTCCAGTCTTGGGCCTCAAAAGCAGAGCTTAGTGGATCTTGCAAAAAGGAGCTCCCACACCAGCTTCAGAGTGCAAGTGTCTTGCATAACAGAAATAACCACTTCCACTCAGGAAGACTCTGAGCCAATTCTGCTTGCTCAAATAGGAAAGTGTAGGATTTCAGACACATGCCCTGGAGAGTTTTCCCCTTCCCCCCGCCCCCCAAACATACACTTCCTTTCCTGTAATTAATAGAAAGGAATGCAATCAGCTTTACAAGGACCCAAAGGGGCCTGAGGCTATGGAAAGGGCATCAACTCTTCATTCCTAAAGCCGGGAAAGTTTATTTTTAAATCAGCCAGAAATAGCCAAACCGCCATCAAATGACAGATTCAAAATCTTGTATCAAACAAACTTTTTATCCAATTAAAGGGGCTGGGTTGGGAATAGAACCTTGCCCTGTTCTGTGTTCTTCTCCTTCCTTTTCCTTGGCATTTCTTATTTTCCATTTAGCTTCCCTGATGCGGAACTTATCTTTCCCCATGCCCCACTTTTCCCTGGGCCTATTCACTCTGTAAGTGTTCCCCCTTTAAAAATATTTCAGATTATTGGAAAGTTCTCCTCTTTCTCCCCACACCACACTCTCCCATTGAGATCTGTTGGCTGACACACCCAACACTTGGCTGATTCAGTCTTGTTCTATATATTTCTACCTTCCACATTTTATCTCACTCCTTCCTTTCCCCCACCCTTTCACATTCTCTCCCCACTCCCCTTTCCATTCATAAGAGCTTCCCTCTCCCAACTCAGGTCTTCAAGAGTCAGAACAGGAGCATCATGTTGGTTCTTTTCATTTGTCCAGTCCACGGGGTTAGAATGCTGCAGGCCCTGATACAAAGCACTTAAGCACATACTTAATTTACCGCACACAATAGGACTTACATTCATACTTCTAGCTAAGCATGTGCTCTAGTGCTTTGCTGATTCGGGGCCTGAAAGTGAGTCTGTGGGTGTCCCCCTTCAAATGCAGACACGCTGGCAGTGAGTTCCCCATGTTCAGACAGTTCTGAGATTCAGCTCATACTGATCCTCCAATAAGCCCCTGTTATTCAGGTGAGAAGGGGAGTCGATCTATATATAGTTTCAGTCCTCTGCTTCGCCCCACCACTTGTCTCTCAGGCCCTTCTCCTCTCCTGCTCTGGAGTGAGAGGAATTTCTTACTTTGGCTTATTCCATTTTCCCTCCTCCCACAATGAACCTCTCCTAAGAAAGCCACAGCTGTAATCAGAGAGATCCCTGAGTGGAAATGCACCCTTGTTTACAACCTGCTCCCTGCTGCACATAGTACCCACCTCAGCCCGTGGAGCAGCCAGGCGGTCAAAACCACGCTCTTGGGGTGAAATGCTTTTGCTGCAAAGGAAGGAGACAAAAAAGTAAACACCCCTCTCTAGTGACAAAGCAGCTGAGCAGCACAGTCTTTGCTTCCTCACCATCTAGGAGGCAGGTGCCGAGGTGATCCAAGACACAAGCCACTTTACAAAGTGCCAGAGAATCTGTGCATGACATGCAAGTTGAGCAAATAGACACATACATGATGACATTAACCTCAGAGTTCTCAGTTCTCATGTGTCGCAGCAGCAAACTCTCCCTGATAAAGCCCTCTGCTGACCAGAGAGGGGAATTAAAACAATGAACCTTGGAGGAACACCTCCCTTCTGCTGTGCTGAGCAGGGAAGTCAGATTTGCCCTGGGAAGCCTGGGGGGAGCTAGTTAGTTCCAGTGTTCCTTTTAAGCTGTGCGCTTGTGCGCCCACTCAGGAGAAATTCCAGTGCTTCCCAGCTGATTAGCAGAGTGCCCACAGCTAGGTTTTGTGTTTCTACGGTGGTGCACATTCACACATGCCTCAGTGCATATAGAGACAATTATTCTGCACATGGATGGAAAAGATTAGAGGGGACGTTGGTTAGTTCCCTTGAAAATTTTCAGCCTTAAGGACTGTGTTAATTCAATCTAGGCCCCCGCCACCACTCCCACCCACACACACTCTCTCTCTCTCTCTGCTGGGCTTCATTCTCCTTTCTTTGTTCTTCCCAGCACAGCTGTCCAGTGGGATAGTGCTGCTCTGTAGGATAGTCCCCTGCTCCGTTGAGGTATGGTAACCAATTGAGGCTCCGCATTCATTTAAGATCTGATCCAGCTGCTGTTGAGATCAATGGCTAAACTCCCTATGAGACCAGCCATACAGAGTCACTAGTGCAATGAGCAAGGCCCCATTTTCAAGCAGTGCTGATGGCCTTCCAGCATTTCCCATGCCTAGATGGAATGTGCTCTGGATACTGCAGAGTTTTTAGCTGGGGGGGGGGAGTCTAGTTTTCATAGCACAAACAGGCAGTGGAATAGGACTTGCCTGACTGATTTAGGACACACACTGTGAATCCTTAATTCCCTGTCCCCAAGGGGCTGGGCACAAGGGGTCTGACGCCCTCCCCTCAAGCCAGGCTGAGGCAGGAGAAAACACATCCGAGGCTTACACTCGGCGGGTGCGTGGGCGAAGCCGCCGCAGCCCCTGTGGCACCTGCTCAAGGTCAAACTCCGACTGGTAGAAAAACAGCCGTAGGTCTTCATCCATCAGCACCCAGCTGGGCAGGCAGAGCAGCTTCTGTGGCAGGGGAGACAAGGGAACAGAGTAGCAAGCAGTGTGGGAGAGCCCCTGTGTGTATTACCTGGGTAATGGAAACACCTCTCCAAACTACTGACACACGGAGGAGTGTATCAGAAATCCCCCGCTAGATGGGACAGGGTTGAGCAGCTGCTGGTTTTGCCTCTATTCATTGCTGGCCTTGGCCAATGTGTCGCCTGTGTGTCTGATTTATTCCAGGGATGTTCACCCTCTCCCTGCCATCCCCCCACCCCAGAATCATCGTGATCCCTGTGGGGAAAGGGTAGACCCAGGCATTGGAAGGTTCCCCACTCACTGCCTTTCACTCATTCAGCTGCTGGGGCCCCAGTCAGTCACTCATTTAATATCGGGGCCATAATCAACCTGCACACAAAGGAATTCTCTCCCCAGTGTTATGGTGTGCGTGGGGTGTCTGGGTGTTTGTGAGTGTCATAGAGAGCGCCAAGGACCCCCTGCTGGGAGGAACACAGCTATCCAAGATGATTTCAAATGGTAACTAGCCAAACCATGGACTCTATATGGCCACAGCTACTGTAGCTTTACCTTCATGTACATATTGAGGATAGGGATCCGGCTCTCTGCAATTTCCTTTTTTGCACCAACATAAACCTTTCCTGGAAAGCACAAAACCAACAAAGAATAAGAGATACCAAAAGAAAATGGGAAGGATGCAACATGTCCATAGCATCCAGGACAAGAAATACAGGCAAAAGGATTTCAAGTTCCCACCTTTCCTGTCCCCTGTTGGAGGAGATTCCCCAGCCAATGAACCAGCACCAGCAGTGAAAGTAACATCTAATTTCTTACAGGTACTGTCCTGTTGCAACCCAGGTCCCTACCAGCTCTTTAAATAGCTCCCTGCTGGCTTTTGCCGCAGCTCAGCCAGCTTTTGCCGGAGCTGTGCACCAGGGTGCACCCGCTTACTTTCACCTCTGCCCAGCACAGGTCTCTACAACTCCCATTGCTGAGAATGCAGCCAGTTCTCCTGTACCCTTCCCTACAGCAAGCCCCACTCAGAAGAGCTAGGACTGGAATAACTACCAAGGATGTCTGGGGGCAGGCACAGGGCTGCATTTGACAGCCTACCTGGGAACATGGGGAGGGTGAAGGCAAAGGTGTTGCTTTTGTTCTCTGTTCCATATCTCTCCTCTAGCTTGCCATGCAGGGCATGGAACTGACGGTAGCGGCGGAAGATCAGGTATCTGCCACTTCCTTTTGTCTTCACCTCAATGACAAACACCTGAAGGGGAACAGAGAGTGAGGATCACACAGCTATATAAAATTGCAAGTGAAGCACAATGCAGATGCATATAGCCAGCTGTTCAGTGTCTGAGCTGCTTTCTTAGGAGACTGGAGTAGAAAGTAAGCCTTTTGTTAAAAACCTGGCACACTTTTGGGTGCCATAAAATAATAACCCCATCGGTCTGATTTTGCCTGTGTCACCAAGTTTCCCATGGATCAAGTCTCTGTGGTTGTTTCCTACCATGACCATCAAGTGAAAAGCAAACCTGGGAGGATTTGAAAGTAGGGGTAGCCATGTTAGCCTGTAACTTTAGAAACAACAAGAAGTCCTGTGGCATCTTAGGGTGTGTCTAAACTACATCTCTCTATCGGCAGAGAGATGTAAATTAGACACGTCAAAATTGCTAATGAAGCGGGGATTTAATTATCCCGTGCTTCATTAGCATAAAAATGGCCACCGCTTTTTTTGGCACAGAGCATTTTTCGAAAGATCCTGTAAACCTCATTGTATCAGCCTCTAGACTGCTGCTTTTTCTCGGCAAAGCTCCGAAGATGCTAATCAAGCGCGGGATATTTAAATCTTGCGCTTCATTAGCAACTTCAGTATGCTTCATTTGCCTCCCTAGTCCGAACTAGGGGGCAAGTGTAGACATACCCTTAGAGACTAACAAATACATACAAACACACACACACACACACACACATATATATATATACATATATATATATATAGTATCATGAGCTTTCATGGGCAAAACCCACTTCTTCAGATGAGATGATCTTAAGATCATCTCATCTGAAGAAAAAGCTTCAGGGGATAGCCAAGTTAGTCTGTAACTGGAAAAATTTAAAAAACAACGAATAGTCTAACAGCACCTTAAAGACTAACAAAACATGTAGATGGTATCATGAGTTTTCATGGGCACAACCCACTTCTTCAGGTGAATCTGAAAAAATGGGTTCTGCCCACAAAAGCTCATGATATGTATATTTTTGTAAGTTTCTAAAGCGCCACAGGACTACTCATTGTTTCTGGGAGGATTTGAGGCATTTGATAATGCTAACGATAATACTTTACTCTCATAAAACCCCTTTCATCAGAGGGCAGGACCCACTTTCTTATTGCCATTTGACACAGGGGACATTAATGCCCCAAAAGGTTAAAGCCAAGATCTTCAAGCCTGGGTGCCTTGAACATCTTATATCCACATTTAGGCCCCTAATTTAGGGTCCTGCTGTTCAGAGGTGCTAAGCACCCATAATGTTTGCTGATTTCAACACACATTCTGGCCTGGCGGGGGGCCTGTCTGTGGTCACGCAACAAGTCAGCTGCAGAGCCAGAAACAGTAGCCAGACCTCTTGATTCCAGGTTCCCAGCTCTAACTACCAGACCATACTCCTGCCCATTTCCCAAACAGATTGGTTGGCTGTGATTAATGAATGGCCTGACCCCCAAGCACTGAATCCTGTGCCAAGTGTCACCCAGATACTCCAAGGAGAGTTAAGCATACAGCAGCCAGAACATTTTGCAGCCGAGTCTGAACCCTGCAGCCCCCTGGGGGAAACTGGTGTCTTAAGACCTTTGGTGAGAAGAGTCTACCCAGGAGAGGGCACACTGAGCAGGCCCGATCCAGAACTAACTCTTTACTCATCTCATGCCCCTGTTTCCTCCTTCCCTCCTGTTCTCCTCCTTTAAGCTCCATTGATTCACTCTCCAGATCTGACATCCTCTTCTGTGGAGGAGGGAGCTTCCTAATTTGCACGTGCCAAGAGGGGCTATTCCCTTTCAGACTCTCAATCCCCATCGCATCTCCTAAACAAGGCTATGGAAAGACTTAAGAAACAGGCAGCACCAAAGAGACCATCACTGTTAGGCCACGCCCACCGGTACTAGGCTTGTTGGAGGACACCTGTGACAGCCACCTCTCCACTCCAGAGGAAGGCAGGTTCCACATAACAACACAGAGACCAGAAGGTGCTGGATAGGCAGCAGGGCCATGCCTACCAGCATCAGGCCAGGCAGGTTGCATCCTATTTCCCAGTCCAATGCTGGGCCAGTCACACCTGTGAGCACCTGGCGGGAACCCCTCTCTTACATAATATTTGGAGAAGCCACTCTTCTCTTGGATGTCGGCAATGTTAGCGGAGACGGGCACGTCATTTGGAAGCTGGTCAAAGTCACTGAAAGGCAAGAGAAAAAAAAAGACTTGGGTTATTACAGATGGGGTTGGGCTTTGGTACAGGCAAGTGCACAGCTCCATTAAGTCCTGTGTTCCAGGTAATCTCTGCAACCCCTGGGCTGATCCTATCTCCCTCGCAGGCAGTAAAGCCAGGGTGGAGAGGCAGCATCTTGCTGCAGGCACCAGAGGCAAGAAGAAGGCAACTCATGACTCGATTTCTATGTTTCTGGTAGTCTGGGGGCCCCCACAAACTACAAGACCGATTCTATAGACCAGGGGTAACGAACCTTTTTTGGTTCAGGGGCCACTGACTCACAGAAAAATCAGTCAGGGGCTGCACACGCATGAGAAGTGAAGTAAAAATCACAAACCCTCACTGACGTGGGCCCTGACCAAGAAGCAAACAGACACTCTCCACATTCCCGAGCCTAGAGGGGCCCCAGCTAGTAGATTTTGTGTGCTCCAGCCCCGCTGTGGGATGGCGAGGGGCTGGAGTGCTAGTGTAGGCTCCCCAATGCTGGAGGGTGGCCCTGAGCCTTGTGGGCTGGATCCAAGCAAGCCAGGGGCCGCATCTAGCCCCTGGGCCTAAGTTTCCCCACCCTTAGTATAGAACTCTGAAGTCTGATTTTTAGGAGCACTGAATATATATACAGTAACACCAACTGACATCAGTGTGAGCTGTGAGTACCCCAGGAGTCTTCAAATCATCCCGAGTAAAGGAGGTGGGAGCGGGGACTCTGATCCTTCTGCTAAGTCCACTGGGATAGTATATAAGCCAAGAAAGTTCCCAACAATAGCATGACCATTCCCCTGCTTACATTAGGATAATACCTATAGACCAGCCTGAGGCAAGCCTGGGTGTCTATCCCACTTTTGTCTGCATACACAATAAATAGCAATAGGCTCACAGAGCTGACCACATCCTTTTCACCTTCTTTTCAGGCCCTTCTCTGCCTGACCCTTTTGACATAAACAGAGATGCACACAGTGACTTTGCCTCAGTCATGTGCCCACCTGTGAGGGCTCGCTCTGCGTTAATCCTCAAGTACATGTGCTGGAGGAGGAAGTGGAGGAGCAGCGGGAATGGGAAGAAGGTGGTTTCCAATTGTAGTAAATGGCAGTTTCCCATTCCACAAAGAGTATGGAAGGGGGATCAATTCACTCTCCCACCATCAGACTCTTGAACAAGGGAGCCTCCTCCGGTGATGGAGAGCCCATCCAGAAAGGTGTTGTGGCGGTGGAAGTTGCCCACGACCCTTTGTCCCACTGGAGTTAGTCAGCGCCAATCCAAACTTGGGAGGCACCACCACTTGCTGTGGGAGGGAGGTGGTGAGAGCAGCCGTGGGACATGCCAATGCTTGCACAGCCTATCTTTGCTGCAGCGCCTCTGCCGCAGTTTACAGATACCCTCCTGTGGTGGAACTGCAGGGAGGACAAAGAGGCAAATATCTGCTGCCCTCCCGGGACGTGGAGCCTTCCATGTGAGAGCACAAAGGGGCTCATTCCTATTCAAAAACTGAGGGCTCCCACTTACACAAAGGAAGCCCAATATTTTGGTGGCTGCAGTCACACCCAGCCAGTGTCTCGTGGGGCCCTGCTAAGAGGCCTGTGTCCTAGCAAAAGGGAGGAGTAGAGTGATCATGCACTGGTGTCTGGGGAACTCACCTCTTGTCGCGCAGCTGACAGGGAAGAGACATCCTTTCAGCTCCTTGGAGTTCAGGGGAGCCGCGGAAAGGGCCAGCCCTTTCTCTCCTCTTTTCCTCAGGCAGTGCAAGCGGACTGGGAGCACCCTCTGGCTCTGTGAGTCTGGATGTACGGGGACTTCTCTGCAGGGCCTCAGGGATCTCACTCTGAATATGTCAGCGTTAGCCTGTCGTTTCCTGCCCCCACCAGATTGAGGAAGTGCTAGCAAAAGAGTGCCGGTAAGATGGGCAGCTTTGTGATTGCAGCATGTGTGGCGAAACTGCCACTCCCTCCTTCCCTCTCATTAGAGAAGTGAGAGGCAGACCGTCAAAAGGAACAAGGAGCCTGATTCATTACGGCCAGACACTGCACAGGCACTGCGGCCCAGCCCCTGTGCAAAGGAACGGTCACACGCTGCCAGGCTGGGCTGGTGGCGTTTTACACTCTTTGCACCGGTGTCCTTGCCAACCGAGTGCAGCACTGTGGGGGAAGCAGGCCTGATAAAAACCCCAGGGCAAGGCTGACTGGCACGGTGCAGAAATCTGGATGGCAAGGCCTGGCAAAAGGCAATCCAGCTCCCCACTCCCAGCTTGCCTCCCTGGTTAATGACATATGCAAGCCAGAGAACAGAGCTGGGCCTAAGGTTGGTGTGGCTCTATGTGAAAAACCGGTTACGCACCTTTGTAACTTGTGTTCTTCAAGATGTGTTTCTCATCGCTATACCAATTGAGGTGCATGCACACTGCATGCACGACTGCCAGACAGTTTTTCCCCAGCTACTACCCATTGGGTCAGCTGTGGAGCCCCATGGAGTGACACTTTCCCCAGGCACTGGAGACACGAGTTGTGGGGGGGGGTCACTCAAGGGCATTGAGCTAAGACAAGACCTGCAGGCAGGGCTGGCCTTACCATGAGCGAACTGAAGTGGCCGCCTCAGGTGCCAGACTGGGGTGGGGGGGGCGCCACTAGGACCCAGAGTGTAGAAAATTGTGTCTGCTGCTGGTGCACATGTGTTCTCTCTGCTCTAGATGCACAGAGATGGTGGAGTGCTGTGCTGGAGAAAGGAGGGCACAAGAGACATAACAGGCAGGCAGGAGAAAAGGGAGCATGGGGGCTGTGGCATAGTGGGGGTGCTGTCTGCTCTGTATCCCGGGGTCGCCCTGCCCTGTGATGTGTGATCCCCACTGACTCACCCACATGTGGTGATGTAGTGTTAGTACCTTGCTAGTTGCTGTGCTTGGGTTGTGGGCTGTGAATGACCCCTACTGGCCTCTGCCTGTGAGCACTCCCCAGTGCGGGGGCTGCCTAAGGCACATAGACAAAAACCCAACCAGTCAGACGAGTTGGGGCAGCGAGGGAACTAGGGAAGTGAATGTTTGGGGGAAGGGTGAGTCTTGGGCTGGAACCATGAGAGAGAGAGACTAAGGTTGCTGGGGCTGAGGGCCAGGGGGGAAGGACCCCTAACCCAAGGGGTCTGAAACATCCTGGCCCCGAATCCTGTAATCACACCACGCCTAGGCTGTACTGTATCCTGGAGGGGCAATAAACCCTCTCTATTCTACTGCTGATGCAGTCTGTTCTTGCTGCTACAGGGGTGCAGGATCGGGGGAACCCCGACTGCGTCCTCACAGGGGCGTCATGTGAGCTTCCCACCTCAGATGCCAAAATGTTGTGGGCCGGTCCTGCCTGCAGGGTTTGAAGCCCTGGGAGTTTGGCATGCTCCAGGGCCAAAGGGAACATGGGCACTTCACCTCCTAACTCGAACACTATTTTAACAATTATTAATCTAACTAATTCCATTAAAAAGAGCTGGAAGCACTAACCTCTCAGGAGACACGGCATTCGCAAAGCAAGAGAGCCAAATGTTCCAACAGCCATCGCTGGAGGTAAGAAGGAACTGAAGGGCAGGGACATATACAGTGCACCACACCGGTGCCACTCCAGGAGGCTCCACAGCTGACTCAATGGGCAGCAGCTAGGGTAAAAACTGTCCGGCAGTCATGCACACAGCACACACACGCTCCGCGTGGAGCAGATATGAGCAAGCACTCGAAGAAGAAATAACCCAGTAGGGGCCTGTCCAGCTCCCTTCCTACTGATGTCCAAATTCCCACACAACCCTGTGTCCACTGCACCCCAGCCAGACACTTCCTCCTGCCTGTGACCCCCTCAGGCTCTAGTAAATCCCTCCCTCTGAGTGAGACGCTGTGCCTCCTAGGGACTCTCCCTCGTAGGGTCCAGGAGATGGAGCCAAAGCGCTGCTTTCCAAGCGAGGGTAGGAAGAGCCATTAGAAATTCACCCTCTTCCACAGTCCTTGGTGCAGGACTCAAACAGGACCACGGACAGGGGACCAGAGATGGGGCCTGGGATGATGGGTTGGTGGGCGTGAAATAGGATCTCCAGGAGGGCAGGGATCTAAGCAGCTGCATAGGCCTAAAGCAGTAATTGCTGCTGAGACTCCTAGCCACAAGGATTCCTGTCACCCCAAGAGGACTGTGGCTGCCCCACACAGGGTACTGACACACCACCTGCAGGGGGTGGGTTGGCAAAGCCTTAGTGAGAAAAGAGAAGGAAGAAACAGTCATTCGATAATGCTCCGGCAGCAGGCCACATATGCTGGCTCTTCTCTGACTGAGCAGCTTCCTCGCATAGCCTCTCTGACCCCCCATCTGCCTCCCTTTCTGTTTCAACTCTGGTCTCTCCGTTCCCTCCCAATTCAGTACAAATCTGGCTCCTTCTCATCCTCATCGGGCCAGCTGACAGGAAGCGTGTGGTTTGCATGGACCCAGCCTGCTTGCTTTAGGGTGGAAACCTGCTCAACCCTGGTACAGTCAAGCCTGAATCTGCCTTGCAGAGAACTCTGGGTGCAATTCCCAGAGGTGAATGGGGAAACATCATTACAAGGAGTTTGAGCTGGACTGTGCTGTATTTTAGCTAGAAGAGGGTGATGGCTGCTAATCCCTGGGGACTGCAAAAGGAGACCCCCAGGTTCTTTGCTGAGTTGTCCCTGACATTGGCTCCCATGAGCAGAGAGTACGACGACTACAGGGGAGAGACGTCGGACATAAGTATCCCTCTGGAACTTCATGCTCTGCTGCTTGCTCCATTTTCTCTGCAAGCCCTGCTGCATGTGTAGCGCTCATGTAACCCGAAGAGGCAGACACAGCATTCCCTCCCCTTCCCCTGAGGCGCCTGTTAATAGAGCTTCCTCAGTGCCATCTTCTTGCTTCTTCCTCATAGCTGGAGGGAAATGAGGCCAGGTCACCTTGAACACAAGCCTTAGTCACAAGACCCAACCTCTGCTGGCTCAGGAAAAATGAAAGGGGTACCTAAGTTGGCCATAGTGTACATTGGGAAAGGAGCCCCCAGGGCTGAGTGCAAAGAGTGCGAGTACACCAGCAGAGGGCATTCTCCATTGGTAGGGATGAGTGGGTTGGTGGAGTATTTTCAGGGCCGGCTTGAGCCATTCCTGCGCCCCGGGCAGTGGGCGTGCGACACATGCGCAGCTCCGCCCCCTGATTGCAGCTCTAAGGGGCGCCACGCAGCCAGGAGCACGGCACCCCTTACAGCTGCCATCAGGCACCCCCCATAGGTTGGCGCCCCGGGCAGCTGCCCGGCTAGCCCCTCCCTTAATCTGCCCCTGAGTATTTTTGAGATCATTGGGCCTCATCTGGTGAATGCACCATGCTTGGCAAAAAAAAAAAAATCCATACAAGTCACATCTTATCCTCTCAAAGGGCATGTAAAAGAGACATATAAGATAGGGGAATAAAGGAGTTTAAAGAGGGCATGATGGCTTGCTCAGTTTTCACCGGTGCGGTAGGGTGTTGCCTTCCAGCGGAGCCAACAGCCTCCATGGGTCCCTGCCCTCCCAGAAGGGGCAGGACTGAATGTGAAAGGGGTGGGGCTGAAGGCAGCCAGCCCTCAGTGCTGCCCAAAGCACAGTGCCCAACCCAACCCATAGCACTTCTTGGAACACGTGGCCCGGCGCGTCACCATAGCACCCCAGCAGCAATTGAAAAGGCCCAGAGCTCCGGCCACCACCACTACTACTGTGAATTGCTGGACCCCAGGGTAATTACCCCCTTTGCTCCACCTCTGTCGGTGGGCCTGTTGCCTTACAAGAGCAGAGTGACATCAGGGCCAAATCCGTTACTCAATATAATCATCTCTGGCCACAGTGTAAATAAAAAAGAAAAACAAGACAAGGATACTCAAAGCAGTTGTAGTCTGCACCTTTACTACTCTGTATGTGGCTCTGCCGCCACTATCAATGCTAGCTTGGGGTCCTTCATAGACTGAGTACTTACAGGATGTATTGGTGGTTAATATCATCTAAGTTTCCCTTGTTAATCTGATATCATACTGACTATGCATATGACCAGGAACCACTACTCATTCGGATATATGCCACCTATACCGAACTGAACGTGGGAGCACTGTTCTCTTTACAACTTGGTCTCTGAATGGGTTGCATTTCTTTTATGAATGTGATCCCTGTTCACTTCATTCTGTTGCTGAGGATATTGACTCTTTATGGGGTGATTGAATATAGCCACATGCTGCTTTTCTAACAACAGGTGCAGAGAGAAGCCACCATCCCAGCACTCACTAGCATTCATGGCCAAAATAATATCGCACCTACCACACTATGAGATATAGCACATTGTGCTGTCAGCATACATTCAGAGATGAATCATTTCCTAGAAGTCACCTCTGATTTACCTCAATTAGTATGTTTTTCCCCTCTGTCCTGAGATTTGGAACTATGTTCCCACTAGCCATTCATCTCCCATACTTTGTACTTTCTAGCTACAGATAGCCCTAGCTCCCAAAGCCACTGTTCCATGAAACATATAAAAGGTCTTTCACATCCAACTAGGTATAGAAGATCTCTATTATTGTTGTTTTATTTGATCTCTGAATTACACCTTTATGCATGTGTTGGACAAAAGCTGCATTAGACAAAAGGTGTCAATGCCTACCTTCCAATACTCTGTATAGGAGGGGGGGTATGTCTACACTACAAAGTTAATTCAAACTAACAGCCGTTAGTTTGAATTAACTTTAATAGGGGCTACACATGCAAACCGCTATTTCGAATTTAAGTCGAAATAGCGGAGCGCTTAATTCGAACTAGGTAAACCTCATTCTATGAGGAGTAATGCCTAGTTTGAATTAAGTAGTTCGAATTAAAGGCTGTGTAGCCACTTAATTCGAACTAGCTGGAGGCTAGCCCTTCCCAGGTTCCCCCTGGTGGCCAATCTGGGCCAAACCAGGAAAACTCCTCTCCTCTCCCCCAGCCCCGGGGCCCTTAAAGGGGTAGACTCTGGCCAGACGGCACTTGCCAGAGACAGCCCTGCCAGCAGTCTCTGCCCCTGACCCAGTGGCCCCAGGATGAGCCAGGGACCCAGTGACAGCCAGCCATCCCCCGCCCAGTCCCCCAGCACTCAGGGGCCATCCAGGGGCCGTAGACGGCGCACGCCCTCCTGGACTAGTGCAGAGGTCATGGACCTCATTGAGGTTTGGGGGCAGGCCCCCAACGTCCATGATCTCCGCACTAGGAGAAGGAACACAGCCGTCTACAGCCGCATAGCGGCCACCATGGCCCGAAAGGGACACAGGCGCACCCAGGAGCAGGTACGCCTGAAAGTTAAGGAGCTGCGGCAGGCGTACGCCAGGGCCACCAGGGGTGGCGCCACAGCAGGGGCTGCCACCTGCCCCTACTTCCCTGCCCTCGACCAACTCTTGGGGGAGGGGCGGTCTGCGCCAGCCCAGGAGGCAGCGAGCCGGGACCGGAGGGCCCTGACCTGGGTGCACCGGAGGGGCCACCACCAGCTGTTCGGGCACCGGAGTCGGCAGAGTTGTCCAGGGAGGCCATACCGGGTAAGTGCCAGCACTGTCCCCTGCCCCGGGGAGGGAGACCAGGGACCATGCGCGTGGGCCATGTCTCCCATGGATCACGCAGCCACCTGTGCACATGCGAGCACATGCCATGCCACCCTTGGGTAGGTGGCTCCAGCTGCGTGACTCCCAGGGGCCATGGCCCAATAGGCACACGTGTGTGTGAAGAGACCTGACACGCTCCTGACCCCGGGGCGGGACCCAGCAGGACGCCCTCCCTTCACACGCCCCCTCTACACAGAGGCAGGGGACATCTCCCCCCGGCCACACTATACACGGCACAGGGACATGGGTGCGGTCTTGGGGCAGCTCCCACTCCCGGGGAGAGCCAGACATCCTGACCATGGCCTCTGTGCAAGCACGTCGGCTCTGACGGTGCAGGGCAGGTCACCCTCACCTCGCAGGGGGGCTGGGCATCATCCACCGTGTCCCCAGGGAGAACTGACCACATCTCTTCTTTCTCTACAGCTGCACCAGCTGCTCGTGCAGGGCGCACCACCCCTCCCGAGACATGCTCCCGCACCTGCGGCCTGCTCCGGACCACCACCACACGGCAGGAGTACTGGGACCAGCACCTGGGGGCCCTGTACCTCACCATCGAGGCCTGGATGTGGGAAGACCTGCAGCTCTGCCAGGAGCAGCTGGCTGAGGACCAAGCCAGAAACGCTAACCTGCAGGCCCTGCTGCAGAGCATGGTGCCCTGTGCCAGTCCTGTGCCTGCTGCCCCCCCAACAACTGTCCTTCCTCCCACTCCTGCCCCCCCCCACCTCTTCCTCCTCAATCTCCACACCCTCCTCCTCAATGTCCACACCCCCCACCTCAACCTCCGCACCCTCCACCACATCCCCCCGGGGACGCCGAGGCCCCCTCCCTCACCGTGCTGGGAGGCGGTTGGCCCGGCGAGACCCCCTCCCCGTTCTTCCCCTTGCTTCCCCCTTCCAGCTCCCTCCTCCCAGTTTTCCCCCTCCCTTCTCCCACCCTCTCTCCTGCCCTCTCCCGCCTCCTTTCCCCCGTCTCCCCACAGTTTCATTCCCCCTCCCCAGTTGTGTTGAATAAAGAGAGTTGTTGTTTTTTAAAATACGTCTCTTTTATTTGACATCAGGAAGGGGGGGCTAGGGAAGGGTAAGTGGAAGGACAAGAGGGAGGAATGGGGCACAAGCCCCCAGTGGGGCAGACCAGGGAGACTGTTAGCGCTCCTCAGGGTGGAAGCTCTCCTGCAGGGCCCCCTGGATCCTGACATCCCCTCAATGGTCCTCCCGGATGGCAGCCTGCAGACAGTGCAGCCAGGCTGCCGGCAACGTGTCCATGAGACGCAGCAGAGTCCCCGGGGGCAGGTCTGGTTCCATGTTGCAGAGTGCCGTGGTGTCCCGAATGAGGGCAAGCAGAGCACTCCGAGACACAAATGCTTTGCTGTCCCTCAGCGAGGTAGACCAGCAAGCAGAGAAACCTGAGAACTGTCTGTCCGAGATGGGGGGTCGGGTCCCTTTAAGCACAGCCCTCGGCTAGCCTGAGGCAGCAGCCCCACACGCTAAGTCCAACCCTGATGCCCTGCTGGCACTGGTTCCGGCCAGCCTTACCTTCGATTCAAGGTCCACTCAATGTGGACGTGCTATTTCGAATTAGCAAAATGCTAATTTGAATTAGTTTTTAGGTCTAGATGCATTATTTTGAATTAGCTTATTTCGAATTAACTAATTCAAAATAAGTTAGTTTGAATTAGCGCTGTAGTGTAGACATACCCTAGGTGTCTTGCCAGCTGGCTGCTTTGCAAGTTGCTTCAATAGGAGCTGCACCACATTCTGCCCAGGACTGCTGGTCTGATGTGCTTTCACTGGTACAAGGTAAGCTGAAAATGTCCATCAAGAAATCATACATTAATATAGCCTAAAGCCAGAAGGGACCATTGTTGCTTTTAGTCTGATCTTCTTTAAAACACTTTTCCTGAGTCCATTCCCACTTGAACTACAGCATTTCATAGGTGCCAACTCTGTGGGTGCTCTGGGGCTGGAGCACCCATGAGGAAAAAACAGCAAGTATGCAGCACCCACTGGCAGCCAGTCTCCCCCCTACCCCCAGCACCTACCCACTGACCAACTCTTCTCCCTCCCCCACAGCACCCCACACCCACCACAAACAGCTGTTTTCAGGCATTCAGAGCAGGGATGGAACATGCTTGGGGTAGGAAGCGAGAAAGAGGCAGGTTGGGGGTGCGGTTGAAGGAAAGGGATGGAATAGGGGTGAAGTGGGGGCAGGAAGAGGCAGGGCAGGGGCAGAGCTTAGGAGAAAGAGTGGAGTGGGGGTGGGACCTGGGAGAAATCTGTGCCTAGGCAGCATATCTTTTAGAAAAACATCCAATCTTGATTTAAAGATTTCCAGTGATTCCATGCTTTTGAAGCTGCTTTATTTTCTTTATGCTGCTCCAAAAGAGACAAGCAAGCTGAATGTTTTTGTCCTCATCAAGTAATGTTTAATGGCTCTGATCACATCAGTGCATGATCCTTTCCATCTTATATTTTATTCAGGGAAGAGGAGGAAACATGAGGGAATATTGACTAATACTAAAGATGGAATTTTGCTTTGGATTGAGATAGGGCACAGTTTCCAAGATCACTTTGACAGCGTTCAATGCAGCTAGTGGGAATTTGCTGAAAAAGAAAATGAAGAGGCCTGTGGCACCATAAAGGCTAACAGATTTATTTCGGCATGAGCGTTCATGGGCAAGGATGAGTTGCAGATCTTGATTCAACCTTCCCCTTTAGTGTAGACCTGACCTTAGTCTTTATGGTCACAGGACTCCTCATTGTTTTTGCAGATACAAACTAACACCACTGCCCCTTTGATACTGAAAAAGACTGCAATTTCTCCCAGGCTTCTGGCTTAGGTAGTCACAACCCAAAAATACAACCTTAAACAAAAGAAAGTCTCAGGGCCTGGTTCTGCCACCATTCCTCACACTGAATTCAGCAGTGCTCTTTCCAGACAGAGGTGTGAATTGACATGAATAAGGATGGCAGACCCCCGTCCTAAAGAAATATCATCGGGTGTATCTAGACGTCATCCCTTTTTCAAGAAAGGGATGTAAATTAGGCACGTTGATATTGCAAATGAAGCCGGGATTTTAATTTCTCATGCTTCATTTGCATAATGGCGGCTGCCGCTTTTTTTCTAAACAGGGCTTTTTCAGAAAAAAAACCCCCGGCAGTTTAGACAGGGATCTTTCGAAAATAAAACCCTTTTTCGAAAGATACTGTACTCCTCAAAAAATGAAATTCAAATCCCAGCTTCATTTGCAATATCGGCATGCCTAACTTACATCCCTTTCTCGAAAAAGGGATGTAGTATAGATACACTCATAGTGACCTTCAGTTCAAAAGAAGGAATGGACTCTTTGGAGCACCAGACTGAGCCACTACCATGGAAACTGAGCTTTAGATGAACAACGAGTAGTCCTGTGGCACCTTAGAGACTAACAAAAATATGTAGTATCATGAGCTTTCACGGGTAAAACCCATTTCATCAGATGAGCTGGAGTGGAATTTACCACTCAAACCAGGACATTTTCTGAATGAGGCATCTATAGTTGGCACAGTATCTGAAGAACCGGTCCTTGAGTGGCTGCCAGTCTCTGCCTTGGTGCCTTCACCCCTCTTGCCAATGCTTTATTTAGTTTTCCAGATTTCATGGCAAACAGCTTGTGGAGTCTGAGTTCCCATGGAGCACACACTTCCATGCTGGTGCTGGGCAGCCTTTGTACAGCGGGCATGAATAGAGAAAGAGGTTTTCGGCAGAAGAGAGAAATGAATGGGGTGGAGGGAAAATGAAGGAAAAGGCAAAATAATCCTTTTTCTAAGCACACAGGGAAATGACTCTTCTCCCCAAAAATGCTTTATTCCAAGACGGTGGGTTCTCGAGTCTGGGAAGTGGTCACATCTAGCACAGGGAAGTGAGAGTTGAGGGACAGGCATGTTGTCTCTCCCCCACCCCCTTCAGCTCTCTCCCTCCCCCCCTCCCCTCTCTCTGCCCAGAGTTCTGCTGAATGTGACATTTTTGCCTGGTGCCTCACACAAAACTCTGCTGCTAATTTTATGCCCAGGCTTCTGTTGCTGTGTAACTTGAGGCCACAGACTTCTCAGCAGCCTGCCAGCCAGGGTGCACACCACTTCCAAGGCGGCTCCTGCTGCTGAAGAGTGGGGGAGGGGAAGGAGCTAGACAGAGATAAGCCTCTACATTTGTGTAGGGTTGTATGGCTGACTACAGTCTATAGTTTGCCAGGGGAGTCCCCCTGTGTCCCCTCTTTTGCCTCCTGTTCCTCTGCCTGGGGATCCTCCTTTGCCCTCACTCTGCCCCCACCTCCTCTGACTGTGTCCAGCTAGCTAAGTGGATCTGGCCCAGATCACCTCGCAGCAGCCTAGCTAATCACCTCCCCTTCCATACACATCACCTTTTGTATGCAGGGCAGGTTCCATCAGGCTGCTGTAATGCACACTTAGGATTGTGGCCACAAAGCCCTTTTCACAGTATGAGGAGGAAATATGGAAGCAACTGGCAAGCAGCAGCATTTATATCATTGCAGCTACAGCTTTGCACGTGGGGTTTGTCTTTTTCATTTTCCTCAGGCGGCCTCTTTGTACCCAAAGAGAGTCCTGAGGAGCCACCAGACTAACCAGCTGACTAACCAAGCTGGATTGGGCAGGTGTCCTTCAAGGAGTGACCACAGCACTTCTCACTTAAACTAGCAATTCACTTGCAGTTAATACCCTCGCATGCAGTCTCTCACCCAACTTAGCCACCATCATCAGCTTCATTCTGAAGCATTTAGGAGATGAGTTTGTGTGTTGATAAATGCAAAATAATGCACACGGAAATCATAATCCCAACTATACATACAAAACAATGGATTCTAAATTAGCTGTTACCACTCAAGAGAGAGATCTTGGAATCATTGTGGATAGTGTAGTAGATCAGGACAGTGTAAATGGTGTAAATTGGTGTAAATTGATGCAGTAAATTCAGGATTCCCTGGTGTGGCATCCTGACAGGTCTTCTGCTCCGTCAGTGATAAACGTTCAGCTGCTCAATGTGCAGAGGGAGTCTAAAAAGCTAACCGAATATTGGGAATCATTAGGAAAGGAGTAGATACTAAGACAGAAAATATAATATTGCCTCCATAGAAAGTCATGGTATGCTCTCATCTTGAATACTGCATGCAAATCTGGTCACCTCATCAAAAAAAAGATATATTGGATTTGAAAAAGGTACAGAAAGGGCAACAGAAATTATCAGGGGTAAGAAACAGCTTCCCTTAAGTGACCTGCCACAAGATGTCAGAATATGTTAATATTGAAGCTGAGTGGGTCTAATATTTATTTAATTGTCTTTCTTTTATATAGGAACTAGATACAGTGCTCCCGTTAGCTAATTGCTAAGTTATCTGCCAAAAACCCCTAGAGTTTTCCAGTGCTTTAGTAGCCCCTGGAAAGCGGTGATGTGGGGGGGAGGGTGGATGAGGTTGGTCCTCCTCAATTTGCTGCAGTAACACTGCTGTCCTCAAACTGCCCCACTTATGCTATCATGCCCCCTCACCCCCACCCTGCATTCAAGGCATGCACAGGTCACTCCCTACTACCAAAATCTGTAATGGTGTCCCAGATTCTATCCTGGGCACAGGTAGAAGGACAAGGAATGGCTGTGTCCCCATTTGGTCAACTGACAAGAGCCCTTGTCCCCCTCCTTTCATGACAAGCAGCACTGCCATTGTCTGCTGATTCCCTCACTCAGGAGCCACACTTCCTAGGAAAGTGGAGGAAGCACTTTCAGATTGCATGCCACTTATGCCTCCCCTGCATTTCCCACTGCCCAGCAGAGACCACTCAACACTGCTCTCCTCTTCCCAGTCCCATTTCCCCTCCTTTTTAACACACCAGCCTGCAGATGGAAGAGGGGAACTACATGTTAGAAGAAAATAGACGGTGACAGTAGAAGAAATGGAGGTGACACCCATTGCCCTCTGAGTTGGATGGTATGTAATAGCCTGCTTTTCTAGCCAAAAAGATGATGGGTTTGCATTATTCAGATAGCAGGAAGCAAATTTCCCTCCACATACTCCATTCTAGGCCCTTTGGTCACATACATGCCTTGTTGTAATACTTTTTGTCCAAAATATGCCTAGTGAGGTATTATTTGAAAAATAATTACTTTCTGATCAATAATACCATAGTGGCATGTGTGTAACAACATTATATGTAAAGATATTTGCACATGTTCAAACTCACATAGCTCTGATTAGGAAGTGATAGGTAAGCCGCTCTATCTGAAACCATGGAATGTGTGTTTACCCCAATTTACATATAGTATTAAACAAGACAGCCATGGGGCAAGAACAGACCCGGCTGCATTTTAGCAAACAACAACATGGAACCTCTTCTGCCTGAAGATACAGCTTCATAATGGGAATTAACTTCATCCAGGAGTAGCCCTCAGGAAAATGCATTTCAAAAGGTGACTCTGGTCATCTGAAGAAGTGGGCTGTGCCCGTGAAAGCTCATGATACCATCTACATGTTTTATTAGTCTATAAAGTGCTACCAGACCATTTGCTGTTTTTTAAATTTCTCCTGTACAAACTAACTCGGCTACCCCCTGAACCTTCTGGATTATAAAAGTGAGAGGCAACCCCCCCCCCCACCCCCCGCCCAGGGTATCTCTCCCTATCTCTATCTCTATCTTTCACTTTGGGAGAGACCATGAGTACAATGGAGGTGACTGGTCATTACCTACAGCCCCCAAGTTAAACTCCTCCACTTCATTATTAAAAATCTACAACCTATCCTGGAAAATGACCCCTCACTCTCAGAAGCCTTGACAGACAACCCCCTAACCTGAAACAAATTCTTTCCAGCAACCACGCAGCACACCTCCATCATAATCATCCATGAACCTACCCCTGCAAGCAACCCCAGTAACAACTCTGTCCACACATCTATACAAGCAATGTCAACACAGGACCTAACCACATAAGCCACCACATCAGAGGCTCATATAACTGCACATCCACCGATGTGATCTATGCCATCAAGTGCCAGCAGTGCTCCTCTGCCATGTATATTGGCCAAACTGGACCGTCTCTATGACATAGGATTAATGGACACAAATCAGATATTCAAAATGGTAACAAACAGACACCTGTTGGAAAACATTTCACTAATGTTTTCCAACAGGCACTCACTAATAGATCTAAAATGACTATATTATTACAAAGCAATTTCAAAATCCAGCTTGAGAGAGAAGCTGCAGAATTTGGCTTCATTTATAAGTTTGACACCTGGACTCAAGGTCTGAACAAAGACCTGAGCTGGATGGGCTGCTACATTCCACACCCTAATGACATTAAAAGCTAAGCACTGGGTACTTAGAGCCCACTCTATTAGACTCATTTAGCACGGACTCTCTAATTGACAATATTTTTCAGCATTTTTTTCCTTCTCTTTCCCTCTCTATCCCCTCTCTTTCCCAGCTATTTATTTGTACCCTAGACCCCTTAACTCCAACTGAAGAAGTGGGTTGTGCCCACGAAAGCTCCTGATACCATCCACATTTTTTGGTAGTCTTTAAGGTGCTGCAGGATTATTCGTTGTTTTTAAATGAATGAGAAGAGAAAGTGGAAGAGAACAAAAAGAAATGTCAATGTGGAAACAAGACACGGGAACTAAGGATGGACAAACATCAAGAAAAGATCCATCCTACCCAAGAAACCCCCATCTGGGGCAAATCATGCCCTGCATACAAAGAAGACTGTATTAAAGAAAGGTTATGTGAAGTATCACAGGGAAGGGGGAGACACATCCTACTGAAAGGGGGAAGAAATATATCCTCATGGTAACACCCTTTGCCACTACATATCCTGAAGCACTTGCCCTAACTAACACAAGGACTAATTCTGTGGCAAAAGCCCCTTTCACTATTTTTAGCACAGTGGGTTTCCCTAATGAGATGTTATCTGACAGTGGGTCAAATTTCATGTTTCAGCTGTTCAGTGAGTTATGGAAGTTGTGTGAGGTGAAAGAACTAAAAGCTGCCACACATCACCCAGAGACAAATGGATTAGTTCCATGAAACGAAATCTACGCAAATAAGAAAATTCAAGACTGGGGTGAAATGCTACCCTAGCTGCTATTCACTTATAGGAGGTGACCCAAGAATCAGCCGTGTTCTCCCCGATTTGATCTCCTGCACAGAAGGGAAAGTGAGGGAGCCCCTAGATCTCCTCAGCCTCCTGAAAAGGGGACACTGAGGCTCAGGGACAGCCAGTAACTGAATATGTGCAAAGGTTAAGAAAAGAGTTAAAAGACATTACGGGCATTGTTGAGACTAGCCTCAAGAATAATCAGTCCAAATAAGAGGGGTGGTATGACCAACATACTTGTAAACGCTCTTTTGAATTAGGGGACTTGGTGTTAGTATTAAGCCCTGAGGGGAAAAAATTCAAAATGCAAAATTCTTGGGAAGGATCTTTACAGGTGAAAGAAGATGTGAATGAAAATACATATCACATTAAAAGGCTTCATGTTAATGCTGACCCTCCGCTGGTATATGTAAACAAACTTAAAGATTATCACAGCAGGGAAGCCATGGTAAACATAATCTGTTCTAAACTGACAGGTAAACTGATGTATGTCACCTCGTCACCTCGTTGATTTAATGGCTAAATGCCAAAGTGATTCATCTCTGGAAAGCATGGATATCTGCAGTGAGCAAACACCAGTTGAAAAGACAGAGGCGTTACGAGTGCCACAAGAACCCAGAGAAGTGTTTTTCAGCAAGTTAAGGAAGACCCACTTGTCATAAAATCATTACAGGAGGATCACAGACATCTCCCAGCAGAGCAAGGTGCAAGAGCAAATTCACACAGAAATACAAAGCATACTGGACCAGAGAGTAATTAAAGAGTCTTCCAGCTCTTGTGCAGCACCTGTGGTCTTGATCCCTAGAAAGACAACACTGTAAGGTTTTATGTTGATTGTAGGAAAAGCAACATTGTCGCCGTGCCAGCTGCTTATCCTATGCCTAGAACTGATTATATGCTGGATATCTTAAGCAAAACTAAATATCTCAGCTCTTTTGATTTAGTTAAGGCATTCTGGCAAATTCTTTTAAATTATGATGCACAGAAAATATCTGCTTTTTTATCGAGATGGGGCTGTGCATTGAAAGTGATACCAATTGAATTAATAAATGTAGGAGTCACTTTTCAGAGGCTGATCAACCAAGTATTAAGTGGATTACAGGACTTTGCAAGGGCTCTGACACAACAGTGCTGCAGCTAAGCCAGCAGAAATGGCAGAAGGAGATCATCTCTCTTATTCTTTCTCAGCCAGCCTCTTTTGCAAGCTGCCATGCCCAGGCACACCCACACTGCCTCTCCTTTCCCCATCTTCACAGGAGAAAAATCAAATCAAATTAATGTACTTCTGAGGCAAAACACCAACCTATTCCTGCTTTTTCCACCCCAGTGAATCCTCTGCAATAAGACAACATCTTCGTGATGACAATTCCTCCCCACAAGCTTCCCCCAACCTTCTTTCTGTAGCACTGTGGACAGCACCTCCATAACCTGGCCCTCATCTTTAACTAGAACCTATCTCTAGGTTCTTACACCTATGCTACAGCTAAATCTTGCCCATTTTTCTCTCTAACATCTCAAAAGTATAGATTTTCCTATCCAGCCACACAGCTAAAACTCTCCCCTAGCTCTCAGCATCTTGATTACTGCATCATCCTTCTCCCTGGCTTTCACAAATGCAAACTTGTATTGCTCATAATCATTCAAAATTCTGCTGTGATGATCATTTTCTTTGCCTGTTGCCTTGATGATGTTTCCCCTCTCTTGGCGTCCCTTTGCTGGATCACCTTTTTCTATTGCCTCAGACGTGAGCTGCTTGTCTTCACTGTCAAGGTCCTTCACTGCCTTTCCCCAACCAACCTACCATCTCTCATTAGGTGTTGAAATGTCAACTCCGACCTCTAACTGGCCCAAGACACCAGCCTCCATCACCCACTGGTTAAGTTTTCAAGCAAGCACCTTTGTGTTTTCTCCCATACTGTCCTCACATTTGGGAGAAGCTCCCAATAAACATTTGCAAAACCACCTCATCAGCCACCTTTAAATCCCTCCTCAAAACTCTTCTGTGCTGTGACGCCTACAAAAAACTTGACACCAGTTAGGCCACTTGCACTGAAACCATTGTCTAACATCCTAACCAATCAATATGGTCTCATTGTTACCTTGTACTGCCCCATCTGTCTATATCCATCTGTTGCCACTTGTGTTATGATTAGATTAGAAGGTTTTGGGGGCTGAGACTTTTTTTTTTTGTTCTGTGTTTGAACAGAGCCTAATGAAGTCCTGGCCCATGACTCGGGCTCCTAGGTGCTACCATAATACAAATAAATAAATAGTAATACTTAGAGCAAACTTGTGATTTTGCTCAAGGAAAAGGAAAGATGGTGAGATATCCCTTGGATGAAACTAATGAGTACAAGAAAATCCTATCAAGTATTTTTTTATTTATTTGTTGACTTCAAAAGAGCTTAGCATAATAGATAAGCACTTTCCATAAAATCCATAAATCATCAGGCATTGACCCTGTAAGGGCTCTTCCCCACTCTGGCACTCTGAGTGCAGAAGATGGGGGCCCTGCAAGAGACCTTAAATATCTTGCTTCTATAGGCTCTGCTTACAACAACTCCCCAGAGTCACACATTCACTGATTTTTTGTGGGGGGAGGAGGGGTACCTACTACCACCAAGTGAAATAAAAGAATAACCCTTTTCTTCTTGAACCAAGGAAGAAAGCACTTGGACTTCTTCCAGAGGGGTACCCTCAAGCTCCTTTACCACAAGAAAGCTTGAAAACAAAGAGAAAAGAACTGCAGTTTGTGGTAGCTGACCTCTTAGTTTGAGGCATGCATGCGCACACACACACACACACACACACACACACACACACACAGAGAAACCTGTTTCTTTCCAGGACACAAGACTCAAATCACCGCCTTAGAAAAGGTGATTTTATTAACAAAACAAAAAGATATACTTGATGAAGCATATTTGGTTGCTAGGTGTTACAGAGCAACTGACGAAAACAAAACACAGAGAACATCTCTGGGTACGCTCTTAGATAGTGAATGGGGGACAGAAGGCATAGATTCACACAAAGAAGTTTAACCAAACAACCAAAACAAATAAAAATAGCCTGATTGCAACCGAGTACATTTTTTCTTTCTACTCATGAACCGTGCTGATCCGTACTTCAAGGCCCAGTTCATTCCCATATCCAATATTTCTTATAGGCATAGTAATTCTGATTACTGCATTTGTTCCCTCCAGCCCTTAGCTTAGAATTCTCTTTCAAAGAGAGCAGGCAAGGTATCTAAATACAATACAAATTTCAGCACTGTATCCCCATTGGTTCTTCTGGCCCCCTGCCAACACCCTTGCTAGCTACCTGAGTTTAACCCCTTAGTCAGCGGGTGCTGGCCAGCACTCCTCCTATCCATCACAGACCCAATAAGCCATCAGTGTCCCAAAATTACTAAGAATTCACCTACCACAAACATCCCTCCCAAAAGAAACAAATCCCAGAAAAGGCTTGGCTGTTTTGCAGTTTTATCTGAAGAGCATCCCAGGCAGACTCTGGCAGATTATCAGGGAAGTGATTTCTAAAAGCAGAACCATCAATTGACAGTGCCCTGCCACTGGCCATGAATAAATAATATCCAAGAACCATGAAGGAAAATTCCCCAAGCTGGTCTCAGCCATCATGCCGAAATGTGGAAAAAGTGGTGATCACTTAGGCCCTGTCTGCACTAGGCAGGGTTTGCTAGTATCGCTATACTGGCAAGTCCTTGTATTGGAGATGCAGTTTATACCAGCAAAAGGCTTTTTCTGCCAGCATAGCTTATACCAGCTCTGCAAATGAAATAATCTATGCCAGCAAAAAAACATTTTGCCAGTATAACTGCATCTACACTAAGGTTTTTGTTGGCATAGCTATGTCAATTTGGGAGGTGACTTTTTCACACCCTTGACTGACATAATTATCCCAGCAAAGCCTTTGAGTATAGGCAAGTTATGTATGATAAGGTGGCCCTTGTCTGGAGCCCCCTCCAGCAGCAGGCTGAGACTAAACAGGTCTGTCTGCCGCAGTTTGCCCTTGCAGAGTTCCCAGTAACTCCATATCAGGCTTTTTCTCCATCTCAGTAATACCCCTTTTTGAGGCCAGTTAGGGTATGTCTAGACTACATGGCTCCGTCAACGGAGCCATGTAGATGAGTTTACTAGACATAGGAAAATGAAGCGGTGATTTAAATAATCGCTGCTTCATTTACATCAAAATGGCCACCACGCTGTGCCGATCAGCTGTTTGGCAGCACAGCACGGTAGTCTGGACGCTCCGCGGTCGACAACGGAAGCCTTTGTCGACCGCTCCGGTAAACCTCCTTCCACAAGGCATAATGAAGCAGTCGACAAAGGCTTCCATTGTTGACCGCAGAGCATCCAGACTGCCCCGCTGTGCCACCAAACAGCTGATCAGCACAGCGCGGCGGCCATTTTGATGTAAATGAAGCGGCGATTATTTAAATCGCCGCTTCATTTTCCTATGTCTAGTAAACTCATCTATATGGCTCCATCGATGGAGCCATGTAGTCTAGACATACCCTTAATTACCAAATCATAGTCTACATGTTATATACCAAAAGCCCCAAATTACAGTCCTTCTATCACCCCCAGCGCATGCAGTCCTTAAAATCCCATATCCTTGTCCATCAATATAGCACATATGATGCTGCAGTATCTTCCACCATATACAGGTTTTTCTTCAATCCTCTTTTGTCCTTTTGCCAGGACAGTCACCCAGCCCTTCATCTGGAATGCATCTCTTCTCTTACAGCCTCACTGCTGGGAATTCATCCTCGCCAGGAGAGCATCCCTCAGCTATCTGGCTCCAGCTCTTCAGCCTGGAGATGTTAGCAGGTAAGTCCCGCCACTGCCCCCATGCCTTCAGCTCTCTCCAGCCCTCAACTCTGGCTCTCCAGCTCAGAAGTCATTAGGAACTCCCTGGCTATGTCTACACTCACGGCTTCTTGTGCAAGAAATATGCAAATGAGGCTAAGTGTGGAATATCGCCGAGCCTCATTTGCATACCTAATGAGCCACTGTTTCTGGAGAAGAGGCTCTTGCGCTAGAAGGAGCTGTCTACACTGCCCCTTCTTGCGCAACAAAAACCTCCTTGTGCAAGAGGGTTTTTGTTGCACAAGAAGGGGCAGTGTAGACAGCTCCTTCTGGCACAAGAGCCTCTTCTGCAAAAATGGCAGCTCATTAGATATGCAAATGAGGCTCGGCGATATTCCACACTTAGCCTCATTTGCATATTTCTCGCGCAAGAAGCTGCGAGTATAGACATAGCCCCCGTGTTTCTCTCTGGCCTTCAGCGCTCTCCATCTCTCCTTCTCTGGCTTAGGAAGATTGTCCAGCAAACCCCTCTTACTGTTCCCCTATCTTCAACTTCCCCACAACAACCCCCTTACAGCTTGCTTCAGGTACCTCCCACAGTCTCCTGGTTTCTAGAAGCTTCCATCTACCAACCCTCTTACTGTCTGACTCCTAGATTGTTGTGAGACAGCTTCCCCTTGTTCCTTTTCCTGTCTTACCCTCACTATCTGTCCTCAGACACTCTCCTCTCTTAAAACCCAGTTAGGAGGCATCTGATAAGTCACAGCAGTACTGACTTCCTCCTTTTCATAGGGTTGATGCCATCCTGTGGCACCAAGGCCTTAGAAAATTGGGTCCCAGGCATTGATACACAAGAGGAATTAGAGTACAGGGACCTGACAGACCAAACACACTCTCCCGTGACCATTCTCTAAGTAAGATGTAGTGCATCTGCGGGGATCAAAGGTAATGTAATGAATTTTAGAGTTCAAAACACAGTCATTGTAATTCCCCTTACTGTGAACTTTGAACCGGGACTGGTGACAAAGGAGAAGAGAGTTAGGGTGAAGAATATCGTCACTCGTTCCTCATCTGGAGAGTGGTCTGAGATAGATTTGATTAGAGTGGAGCAGGGTGGAGTAGATTAGACAGATAAATGCTTGTGCCTACTACCCTGTCCACAAATGAAAAAAAGAAGACACAGAGAAGGAGAGACAGGAAGAAAGGAAAAACCTGGGAAGCAGGAAAGAAGAACATGAATGGAGAAGAAAGACCATGATGTGGGGGAAGGTAAAGAACAGAGAAGGAAGTGGAGAATCCATCCACTTCTCCAAAGGCATGTGATGCACTTCCAAACCTAGCTAGATATGTCTCGTCTTCTAATTTATGAGAGGCATGAAGTTGGACCAGGTAGCAACTAGGCTGTAAATCACTTCTGGTTTTGAACCATGTGGGACTCCTTGTGCAGAGAGGGAGGGGGAGAGCTGAATGAGTCAGAACCCAGACCCTCTCTAACTTTGAATCATTGCTTTGAATATATCCTCTAGGCTTCCAAAATCTTTCCCCCAATCTAATCTTCTCCCTCCTCACTATCTCCCCTTTCCCCTGTTCCTGCTCCCTTCCCACATCCTCCTCCTCCCGACCTACTTTCCTCCCCACACTCCTTCCTTTCTCTCATTGATTCCTCCCCTCTCCATCCTACCCATCTCTCCACCCAGTACCATATCTTTGACCCTGAAAGAGAGAATGGAATTCCTCAAGGCACCTTCCCTAACAGCAGCTAATGACTTGGCTTTTGTCCGGGTCCTGTCCTGATGGCTCTCTCTTGTCATCTGGCATGCCAAGCATGGGAGGAAGCTTCTGGAATGAGAGCCAGGAAATCCACAGGCTGACCTGGTAATCCTAGTGAAAGCTGGGCATGCATTAGTGAGTCCTGTAAAATAAGCAGCAGACTTCAGTGTCTGGAGCATCTTGTCCCCTGTGCCCTGAAATACTGCTCAGTACTGCACATGTTCTATGCTGGTAAATGAGAGAGAGACTAGGGGAACAGACGCTACCAACATGAAGCCTTGGACCAAACTTACTGCTAGCGCAAGCAGAGAAGTCATTAGAAGTGCTCCATTTTTACCAGCAATTGAGTGTGGCTCTCTTTTGTCTCAGGAGCTTAGCCACCACCCGAGCCACTCACAGATCCATCTTACCCCCAATGCACCCAGCCCTCAAAGGGCCAAAAAAAACTGCCACATTTGAAGACACTGCTCCCTAATTGTTCCTATGGAGTCTGGCTATGTCAAATTACACGCCTACTCTGACCGTGAAGCAGAAAAGAGGTGGCAAAAATTCCATGTGATCTGACCTCTCATGCCCAGTGATCAGTGAGGCACAGGAGAGCAGCAGAGGGTCACACATATATATTGATCAGGCAACAAGAAGCATAAGGACATCAATATATGCACCAGCCAGCTGTCCTGTTAAGTAGGACTTCTACTTCCAAGTTCCTGGCTGAGAGATTCTTGAGATTTTGTTGTCACTTATGGAAAAGTTACTATTGCACACAGCTGAACAGCATAGCTAGGACTGACCAGTGCAGCTTTGTGATCCATGTAATCAGACAACTAGTTTAATTGCACAGGAATTCTTACATCAAAACATGCTTTTGGTGCAAGCAGTCCAGTATCTCCCTTTTTGACATTTCAGAGCAGATCTCTTCTCTTTCTCTGGTACCCCACTTCCAACAGTGATTTATGCCAGATGTTTCAGAGCAAGGGTAAGAACAAAATGCATCTACACACTTCTGCAGTACAGTAGAGGGTACATTTATACATGAGAGTAAATTTCTTATCCTTGCTGGCGATCGGCTTATGCCTTAAAGACTGGATACCTCCTGCTAGTGTCAATGATAGATACTAGATGTCCACATATAAATGTATTGTCCTTTTTCAAATATCACTAGGTTGCATGCTGCAATAGTATCATGCAGCAGTGAGTTCCACAGGCTAACTAAGCATTGTGGGAAAATGCATTTCCTTTCATGCAAATTGAAATTTTGTCAAGTGTCCCTCCTTTTTTTGGCTAGGGCTAAATAGGAAGAGTTTAGTCAGTCTTCTCACTTCCATTAACTATTTTATACATTTCTAGAATCTCTCCTCTCACCCAGCTCCTTTCCTTCTTCCTTTGGGTGATGCAGACTGAGAGTGAACACAAGCAAAGATACAAAATCAAACCATGGAACAATCCTTAATTTATCATTTAGGCCCCATCTCCTACTTCAAAGGGCCATTCATAGTGAATGGATGTGAGTCTGTGCAGGTTGGGGGCCTCTTCAGGGTGCAGACTGTCTCTCATGTGTTTGTACAATGATTAGCACAACAGGTTCCTGTTCTTGCTTGCCACCTCCAGGTCCTACTATAAAATAATAAAAATAGCAAAAACAGTAGCACAGAGACCTCTGATCAATGAAAGTCCCTTTGCCAATGAACTGTCTGGCTGAGCCTCCCCCTAGATCTGATGTAGTGAGTGTCCTTACATTTGATGGCACACACGCAGTGCTAGTCACTGCTACACACCAGCAGTGTTCAGAGGGTTCAGCCACTCTGCTGAGAACTCACTCACGTACACCTGTCTCAATGCTGCCCCAGAAGGAGGGCAGAGAAAGACATTCCCCAGACAGGCCAGACTGCTTAGATGTTACAATGGGCAAGCAGGGTAAGATCAGCCCTGATATAACATGATCATGGTTGGGCTGATACTGAAGGAAACAGCTGACTTGCAAACTATTGGCCAGAGTGCCTTTGGGAGGAGGATGTTTACTATATCCAGCCCATTCCACTTGGAATGCCCTTGGCTTAGCTTTGCAAAGGAAACAATTGGCTTAAAGGTCCATACTTCTAAACCTCTCTTTCCCTCCCCCTCTGTGAGTATGCTGGCCTCCTGCAAAGTCCCCCAGAACAATCCCTTTCCTTCACGAAGATAAGATAGCTTTGTGCATCACTTTTCAAGGCAGCTTTTGAGAAGATGTCAGTGTTTTGCTCTCCCATCTTCAGGCTCCTTTTAAGGAGCTATTAGTCTTAAAGGTTCCTTAATCCCCCAACTAAATTTATCAGCTGTTGATTGCAGCCAAGAGTTAAGCTAAATTAAACTTTGGAATCCCATGTACAGTGTATCAGATGCACTGAAGTTCGGTGGAGCTGTGAGCCACTGAATGTCCCAATTACCAAATGCCAGGAGACCTGTCCTTCTAACAGGACGTTTCTCAGGGCAGTTTCACCTATTCCAACCAGATGCCGCATTCACCACTGACAACCAATACAAGGATGCAATCTTCCACTAGAACCCCTGCTACACAGCAAGAGTGAGTATGCGTGCAGGCGTGTGTGTATCTTTATACCTGCTTCTGCAGTTGTGTGCATGTGTGGAGGGGATGGGTGCAATGGCTGTGTGCACGTTTGCGGTGTCTGCGCCAATATGTACACATGTAATGGACATCTCTGTGTGTGTCTGCTCTCCATTACTTACCTGCAGGTATTCTCCTTCTCTCGCTCTCTCGGCATCTGTCACAGCTGTTACCTCTGCAAGCTCCCCATCTGCACAGCCCAGGCAGTGAGACAAAAGGAGTCTCACACAAAAATTACATAATCCACATAAAAAATTGGGTGGTTTTTGTGACACCTGTTTGCCCACCTTCCAGAACAGTGCAGTTGAGTGTTCTCTGTAAGCTGAGCGCTTGGGCAACCATCCAGGAGAGATTCAGGTGCTGCTCAGCTGATTAGCAGAGCACCCACCACACCCGCAGCAGTCAGCATGTGTTTCTACTGGTGGTGCACCTCCACACATGCTTTGGCGCACATAACAACATTTATTCTGCACATGGATGGAAAAAATTAGAGGAAGCACTAGTGCAGTTCTGTGCTATCCCAATGACCAAAGAGGGACAGCTACTGATCCATATATGCCACAAAGGCAGGCAAGGTACAGCAGAGGACTTATCCATTACAAAATACATCAAATAGATATTAAAGTTTAAGAGGAAGTGGAATAGGATTCAGACCCTTCACTTATACATCACTTGTTCAAGCTAGGTCAATAGTTTTCAAAAATCATTATCCATCTAACAGTTGCTCAGTGGCCATGTAAATGGCCAACTTGCTAGCAGACAGATCTTCTGATCACAAAATAAACACTCCTTTGTGCTAAGCAGTCCCTTTGTTGGTTGTTTCAATAACTGAGGGCCTAATCCAACTCCCATTGAAGAAAATGGATTGACTTCCATGGACGTTACTGGGAGATGGTTTAACCCCTGAGTGGGCAATGGAGAAAGAACTCCCATCCCATGACCTAGAAGTGGTCCCTGCAGACAAGGATGAGGTACATTGATAGACCAGTATGGAGGAGCTTGTGCTGCCAGGAGCCACGCAGTTCTTTCTCTGCAGAGAATGGAAGATTTTTTTCTCTCTGAGACTATCAGTCTTTTTTTTGCTGAGCATGACATTTGCTTTTTCCTAGGAAAGGAACACGGAAGGCATGAGAAATTTGAAATTCTGCCTTCGTATGTCCCCACAGCTATCAGACACAGAACTAGGAAGGGAATTGGGACAAAACACAGCATAGAATGGGCAGGTGATCAGACCCAGATACAACAGCTCAGAAAACAGGTGCTAGTTCATTGCCTTCCTCCTCCCCATTAACACCCCCCCCCCACACACACACACATATATAAATGACCAGTGGTAGCACTTGGGAGGTGCCCTATCTGCCTATGCCCCCGCCAAAATTGTAATTACTAAACAGAGTGCCTCCACATCCCCCCTGCCCCTCTGGGTGGCCCTCCATGCACCCCCTCCCCCTGCAGATACCAGTCATCCCTACCCTCACATACCATGCTGAGCAGAAAAATCAACAGCAGGGGTCTGGCCAAAGCCAGGTGCTCAGGACAAGTATCCCTTTCAGGAATGTATGTCATTCAAGAAATAGGACAAACAGAGAACAAGTCACCTGCTTGTATCCACAGGAGTAATAAAGGCTGTCCAGTGTAATGAATGCAGTGAGCTATCTGCCTGCCCCCATTGGGGGAAGAGGGTTGTTGAGCATTAACAGTGTGTAACCTGAAAGAGAACCCTTTGCCCATCCCGTCCCAAGGCAGTAGCAAAGCCTCTGCTTTTCAGAAGAAGAAAGACACCCTCCCACCCTGGCTTTTGGGTCCTGCCATGAAATACATGCTTATGAATAACTAAAGAGAATCAAATCCCACTCGACCTGAGAAAGGCAAAGGAGGCCACCTCAAGAGAGAGAGGGTGACCACTGTGCATGTGCTCAGTGGAGCCAACAGGATCGCCGGGTCCCTGGGCAACGTGGGATGGGGCAGCTCTGTACTCCCAGAAGGCAGCGGGGCGGGGAAGGAGCTCATGCAGAAGGGCCAGGGCAGAGGCAGACATCCCCCAGCCAGATCTCAGAGCTGGCTGGAGCATGTGGCGTGGGTTCTGGAGATTTGTAAGGGGAGACTGCAGAATAGTGGGCAACCAGAGGAGCATATACTGAGACATCTAGAGAATCGCTCTTGAACAAATCGTCTCTTCAGAAGAAAGGGCATCAGAGGGATGCTGCTGAAGATTTCACATCTCCAGTCTGAGAGTCACCTGGAGGACTCCCTGATGAAGAAGGGAAGAATAGTGCTGGACAGGAAGCCTTGGAGACTGAGGGCCTCTGATACCGCATTACAGCTAAACCAGCATACGCAGCAGCAGGGCAAACCTCCCTCACTCATTGCCTGCTGCCATCAGACCTGGAGAGACAAAAGTTAGGCATAAGAGGATTTCCAAGGACATGGCCTATTCCATCCTTGAACTCCCAATTAGTGTCCGTTCAGGTGGCCATGTTTGTGATGTGGACATCTGTCCAGAAGTAACTGGGCTGAGGCCCTCCAACTCATTTCACATAGGCCATTGAATTCACCAGGTGTACAGAATAATGATTTTTAGTTGTTACTACTGTCTTGGACTGAATTCAAACCAGTGACCTAAAGATAGCTGGGTCTGTATCCCATTCTCAGGAAAACCATTAGATAATGAAATATTGCCAGGTAAGTTAGCAGCTGACAGAACCTCACCCCCTGTCTGATGCTAGTTATAGACTTTCAGAGCCAGCACTTTTCCCCTGGGATGTTGGCCAGAAAAAAGCCCAGAATGAAGTTCTGGGATCAATGCTATGTTGGTTCCCCTCATTCCACCCTGCCCGGCCTCAGGACAGCTGAGTACAAATTTCTGACTATTAAAAGTCATCTCATTTTGCACTTGGTGTTAGCAAACATAAAACAAGTGCACGGCAAGTACATTTGTCTGAACAGCCAACAGATCTTTACTAAAAACAGAATCCTTTCACTTGGAAGCATGCTCATGATCCAAATTTGGGGGACATAATCTGGGGTTCTGGATTATCATGGGACACCCACCCCCTGGCTGCTAAAAGTGAAGGCAAGGCTTACTGCAGGCCACTTACCCAAATCTGAAGCCTTTCAGTTTTCCCATCTCCCCCGCTCCAAGTGTGGCTCAATCATGCAGCCACCTTTCTTCTGAGCTAGTTTACACCGGTATGTAACCCTCTGCAGAAATAATTATATGGGTTTTTCCACACCAGTGTGAATAACACCACAGTGGCAATTACGACAAATGCCTGAGAGATCCAACTATCTACTGTAGAGAAAACTGATTCTTTCCATTCCCCTAACCGGAGGGTCAGAATTTCGCACCGGGGATAACCGCTATTTTTCCTGTTGTAGATATCCATTTGAGAGTTGCTGGGAGCTTTATAACATACACCTATTTCTTTCACTCTGTTTTTGTTTTTCTTGTTTAGTGAGCTGAGTCCAGCTCTCGCCAGGGGTTTCTACAGAAATTGGTCTCACTGGTTTTGATTTGTATTCTCTCCTTCTGCTGATACCTCTCAAGACCTTTCACTTTCTTTCCCACATCATTTACAGCATGTTAAGAGCAGCAAAGCGCCCAAATCCCACCACGGGAGTGGCCAGCCAGTGACCTACTTCCAGCCACAGAGGTATCTGTTTACAGTTGCTAGATTTGGAGTCCATTGCCACAGAAGTTTTTTCCGAAAAAACTTCAACTACATCCACTCTGCAATCGCATTCTTTCGAAAGTAAATCGAAAGAACAGAGGGTTTTTTTCCGGCATTGGTAATCTTCTTTCTATGAGGAAGAAACCTTTTTCCAAAAGAGCTCTTTCAGAAAAAGGCATGTGTGGATGGGGAGGAGGGCTTTTTTTTTCAAAAGAAGAGGCCTCCAGGAAATAACACAGGTGCCCTGGTAGCCCCTCCATCCAAATTAATCAGGACTCTATAGTTCCTGTCTCTTGGCCCCTCTTAAATATGCAGGCACCCTGGACAAGCCTTGTGGCAGAAAGCCGGCATTAGAGAAGCACCTCACCACACAGCTCTCCCTGCCAGAGGCCTTGCCACCCATAGTGGAGCCACAAGCCCCCCGCGACTCCCCTGGCCCTTGCAAGGAGCAGTCCCAGGGGTCCCAGGACCCACCCAAGGGGACCAAGAGGGGGGCACCCTCCTGGTCCAGAGCAGAGATCCTGTCCCACCTCGAGCTGTGGGGCGAGGAGGAGACATTGCAGGATCTCCGCTCCCAGCGCCGCAACACGGACACCTATGAGCGCATGACCGAGTCCCTGGCGGAGTGCTGACACCCACCCTGGACCTTGGAGCAGGTCTGGAGTAAGGTTAAGGAGCTCCGCAAGGGATACATCTGGGCAAGAGAGTACAGCTCATGCTCAGGGGCAGGACCCCACACCTGCCCCTATTACCAGGAGCTCCTCCAGATCCTGGGTGGTGGGGAAACATCTTCCCCACCGATCATGGTGGACTCTGGCCTCCAGACCCCCGTCGTTGCCCAGCCGGAGGTCACGGTGGAGGAGGAGCAGGAGGACCAGGGCCAGCCAGAGGAGAAGGAGGAGACGGACACCCTCACCCTGTCCCTGGGGCCGGTGCCTATCAGCCAGGATGTCTCGTCAATTGCCAGGGAGGGATCTTCAGGTGAGTGGTCTTAGTTTGACACACACACAGCATGGGGGAGGCAGGCGCACAGGGGGCCGGATGTGAGTGTGGTTCAGGCTGCTCGGGCTGGACATTGTGCTACAGTCCGTGCACATGGAACTGTATGCAGCATTAGTGTGGGCACCTGGATTCAGGAGGCAGCCCTTGAGCACGGGTGGGATCCTGCTGCCAGGCTCAGGGGAGGCCACACATGTCTTGCCACAGGGGGGAGGGGCAGGGCCCTCCCAGCACCTGCCACAGCTGGAAGCAGGCTAGCCACAAGGGTGCAGGCATGACCCCAGACACAATGAGGAGTGCCGCACAAAGCACACGGAACGTGTGAGGCACCACCCGTTCCCACAGGCGGTGCTGCAAGCCGCACATGTTTGTGCAGACACCAGGGCGGCCCAGGCTGCTCCCGGCTCTTCTGCCACCCATGAGGAGATCCCACTGTGGCTGGACACTTCCCTTCCCTGCTTGTCTATGGGCTGGAGTGGGGGGGAAGGAAGTGGGCAGCACAGTCACCTGGGCACCTCTGGGCCCTGGTGAGGCAAGGCCCACTGTGCAGACCACACATGGCCTTGCTCCCGGGACATTCCCCTCCTCTGCCCTGAGGACTGTTGGTTGCTGCTTACAGAGGAGGGCACAGCCTCAGGGACGGTGTCTGCATGGATGACTGACCACCTCTCCCTCATTGTGTTCTCCACAGCCGGACCAGCTGGGACTGAGGGGTGAGCCACACCACCGCAGCCACCTGCCAGAGCCCTGGGGACCTGAAAGCTTGCCAGAGTCCAGGAAGACCTCATGCGCCAGCATGTCAGCATCCTGCGTGACATTCAGCAGACCCTGGTGCAGAAGGTCTGTGAGGGCTCAGAGTGGTGGTACCACGCATGGGACCAGCTCATGCAGTGGTGTGATACCATGTGTGCCATCATGTTGCGCATGATGGCACACCCGCCAGCCGTTCCTGCTCCTGGCTACCATCCTCCTGCCCCCCCTGCTATTCCCATTCCCCCTCTGCCTGCCCCCCGCTATGCCTCTGCTCCCTCCCCAAGTGATGCCCATGCCCCCTCTCCCTGCCCTCCCTGCCATCGCTGCCCCAGCTCCAGCCCCCTCCTATCCACCCACCTGTGGTCCCTGGACCCACCCAATCCCAACTCCAATGAGGTCTCCGCACCCGCGGTGACACATCTAGCTGCCCCTCTCCCCCTCCAGGTTATGAGCCCCCCCTCTCCCTGCCCACCTTTTTTAATATAAGATAAATACAGACTTTGTTTTGTTCCAAACCAAACAGGTGTCTTTATTCTGTGGTCAGGGAAAGGCCAAAGAGAGGGGTTGTGGAGGGGAAGGGATAGGGCTGCAAGCCAGAGGCCCCTTGTGGGGAGCCCCGGGGGAGTTACTGGGGTCCTTGAGAGAACCTCTCCCTCAGGGCCTCCTGGATGCGCACCCCGGCCTGATGAGCCTGTCGGATGGCAGCTGTCCTCGGCTGCTCGAACGCTCACCCCTCGTGGCAGGCATCTGCCCCCCACCCTGGGAGGAAGGCCTTCCCTTTCCTCTCCACAATGTTGTGGAGTACACAACATGCCGCAATCACCTCAGGGATGTTGTGCTCCCCCATGTCGAGGCGAGTCAGCAGGCACCTGAAATGCGCCTTGAGGCAGCCGAAGGTGCACTCCATCTGGATCTGGGCCTGGTTCAGGCAGGCATTAAATTGATCCCTGCTTGGGTCCAGGTAGCCAATATAGGGTTTCATAAGCCATGGCATGAGGGGGTAGGCCGCATCCCCTATGATGCACAGTGGCATCTGCACATCCCCAATGGCAAGTTCACGGTGGGGAAAGAATGTGCCCGCCTCCACCTTGCTGTAGAGTCTTGAGTTTCTAAAGACGCAGGCATCGTGTGCTCTGCCCGACCACTCGGCAAAAATGTCCGTGAAGTGTCCACGGTTGTCGACCAGGGCCTACAGCACCATTGAGAAGTAGCCCTTCCTATTAATATACTGAGCCACTTGATGTTCTGGTGTTTGGATCAGGATGTGGGTCCCATCTATGGCTCCAGCGCAGTTCAGGAATCTCCGGGCACCAAATCCAGCCAGGATCAGGTCTAGGTCTTCCAGGCAGATGACCCTCTGCAGCAGGATCGAGTTGATGGCCCACACAACCTGCAGAAGGAGATAAAGAAACACATAAAACAGAGAATGAGAGAGGGGGTGCCTGAGCCTTTGGGAAGTGCCCACTCCCCTCCCATTCCCTCTCTGCCCCACCTCAAACACCCCAGGAGCCACCCTCTATGAGGCCCCAGCAGCAGGAATGTGTGAAGGCGGGACGGCACAACCCCCTGCAGATGTGGCTTCCCCCCACACCCCGAAACAGCCCCAACCCCCCTTTCCCTAGGGTCCCCCTTTTCCAGGACTCCACCCCCCCTGCAGGGACTGCAGCCCCAGAGTGCCTTACCTCCATGAGGAGGGCCCCAACGGTGGACTTCCCCACACCAAACTGGTTGCCCACCAACCGGTAGCTGTCGGAGATGGTAAGCTTCCAGAGGGTGATTGTGACCCACTTCTCCAGGGGGATGGAGGGTGTCGCATCTCCAGAGGGCAGGGGTGAGCCAGGCACATTGCTCCAAAAAGGTGGCCTTCCGCATGCGTAAGTTTTAGAGCCACTGCTGGTTGTCCCATCGTTCCATGACCAGCCGGTCCCACCACTCCGAGCTGGTGTTGAGCCTCCAGAAACGCCTCTCCACAGTGGGTTGCAGTTGCTAGATTGTAGCCCTTGCACCCAGGGAGAGGGTCCCCAGAATAAGCTTGGGGAAGGCAGCTGGCACAACTGTAGCATGGCTGTGTGGGGCCATCGTATGCCCACGGGCAGCTCTGGCTCCATGCCACCAAGAGAAAAGTTGTGGTGTACAAAAAAACAGGGCAACCACAGCAGGCACTGCGAGAGCTTTGCTGTCCCTCAGAGAGGTAGCAAGCAGGCAGCTGAAGCAGAGAAACAGCTGTCCATGGGGGGTCCCTTTAAGGGCATGTCTCTGCAAGGCCCTAGCACCAGCACTTGGAAGCAACTGGTGACCTAAAGCCCTGCCTGAACTGGTTCTGGGTGGCCTTTTATGCGAGAGAGTATCCAATCAGTCTGGACGCTATCTTTCAAAAAAGCACATCACTTTTTCAATGTGCTTTTGTGTGTGGATGCTCTCTTTCGGAAGAAATTTGTTCGGACGATCTCTTCCAAAAAAAGCTTCTTCCAAAAGAAGGCTGCAGTCTAGACGTAGCTTCGGATTCCAGGAGCAGAGGATTCTAGCTGGTGGACTAAAGGGACTATTACACTGCCTGACAAAGAAGTAGCAGAAGCTAATAAATACTCAAGCAGGTCTGCCATCCACATGAGCAGCAGGAAGAAGTGGCTGGAAGCCGCTCAAGACCCATAATGAGGACATGGAAGAGAACGGTGCCGCGTAGGAGAGTCCTGTCCTTCCTCTAACAATAGCTCAGAGCAATGCATGAAGAGATCCCTATAGACAGCATGTGGCCTACAAAGAGCTTTGAGGCCCTTCTAATTGAAATGTGCTCCAGACCTGCAAGGTGTTCTTTTAAGGCTGGCAATTCCCATGGAGATGGCTTTCAGCTCTAATTTGCATTGTGATCTGTCACTGCATCTGATGCGTGCCCATACCCCCAGCAACTTCAACCTGATTTATTATTCTTGGACTATTTCCTGGGAGCAGGTTGGAAACTGCCACAGCTAGTTGAGGATAGTCCTGGAGCTCAGAGAGCAAAGCAACCCTACACTGTCCTGTGACTGGAAAGATGCCAGCAAAACTGGAGGGAATTCTGAGATGAGCAACAAAAATGATTAAGGAGCTAAAGGGACTGATTTATGAGGAACGATTAAAAAGGCTAATTATGTATAGCTTGGCTAACTGATGACAGGGGATAATATAACTGTCTATAAAAATATCTGAAGGGAAATAGGCCCAGGGGAGAGAGGGGAATTGCTCAAGGAGATAGAATTGGGAGCAATGGGATAAAGATGAGTAAGGAAAAAGTAAGCTGAGAATTAGGAAACAGTTCCTGTCAGAGAGACAGCTATAAAACTGGAGCATGTTCCTAAGACCCATTCATTTCTTGGCCTCTCCTAAAACAGCCAGCTGAGGTGGTGGCTGCATGTCTATTGATTAGCCTGATGAGACACCCTCCCTACTGACCCATTTCATAAATGCAAACTCCTCTGATCCGGTGTCTTATTCTAACAAATTTCAGTGATTCTGCGCCTGAGCTGGATTCAGAGCAGTGACCCAGGAGAGTCTGGCTCTGTGTCTCTGTCTCACCAAATGGAAAACCCATTAGCTAATGAACTATTGTCAGGTAGCATCTGATGGAGTCTTTGCTCTCTGTCTGTTGAGGGGCACAGGTTCTCATTCCCTTTTGTGAATAGATTCAGTAGGATTTCAGTCTCTCCCTCTAATACATGGGGCTTTCACCGCTGGACTACACAAGGCAGTCGCATTGACTAGTGCTCCACTTGCTCTACATTAGCTGCTGGCTCTCTGTCCCCACTGGTGAACAAACACACATGCATCGGAGCAAGGCAGGTAAGCCACAGGCTAGCAGCCAGGGGGAAAGGTACAGCCCCCACCTTCTCAAATCAGTTAAAAGAAGAAAACAAGAGGGAAAGCCATCCTGGTATGTGCCAAGGGGAATATAGCCCCCAACCAAGAAGATGCTGCCATCCCTAAACCAATGTATCCTCTTGCTCCCATATCAGTAGGTAGGAATTTGTGAGGAGGGCCGCAAACTCCTCCCTACAGGTTTCAGTAAAGGGCACATTGTGGGTCCATGCTGCTTTCATGCCCATCCTACCTGAGTGAAACATCCAAGACAAAAAACATCAACCAGCTCCTGTCCACCCAGAGCAAGGGCAATGGGGCTGCTGGGTGCTGGAGTGAGGAACAAGGAGGTCAGGATGATCCCCAAAAGGTAATTGTGACAGACTGGGCCGGGTCTGGGCACGGCTGAGGGCGTCCGCTCAGGGAGAATTGCTCAAACTCGGGGCTCCTTACAGCCCCAGACTGGAGACCTTCCCAGATAGGCCACAAATCAGTCACACCGAGCACTTCAGCTGCCAATCTGGCCAGCCAGAAGCCTCATGAGCAAAACCCCTCAGACACCGCAGCTCCTCCTGTGCCCCAGTCAGCCCCAGGCCTGCACACAGGTGAGGGATTTCAGAACCCAATCTCACCTACCCCGAACGGGTTCTTCCTATCCCAAGAAACCAGCCACAGTTCCCAGGTCAATTTACACTCTGGATCTTACCCACAAGACCACACTGAGCCAATCCTTTAGAATCTAAAATCTAAAGGTTTATTACTAAAAGAAAGAAACGCATGAGAGTAAGGTTGTTAAAGGATAATACATTACATGCATCGAATCATCCAGTTCTCGATGCAGGCTCTTAGCAGAGATGTTATAAACTTCTATCTTAAAAGTCTCTGGTGTACATCCTATGTCAGGATGGGTCCACGGTTTTTTCTGGCTCGTTGTTCCCTGCAAGGCTGCATCTGGGATCAAGAGCAAAACTGAAGACAAAATGGAGGGTACCACATGGCACTTATATACCTCTCCTGGCATCTTCTTGGCCAGAGAAGGTCACATGGTCCAACAACCTATCCTTGCGTCCCATGCTGGTTTGCAGGTATCAGTCACATTCCTGAGGTGTGTATTGGCACCTAGAGGTTCATTGTCCCCTTGCTAATTAGCATAGCCATTGGCTGAGCATTCCTTGCCCATTGCTCAGCCACAGACAGAGAATTTTCCAGCATCCCTACAGAGTACATGTTTATAACTCCACATACAGATATTATACAAATACATGAATAGCATATACAGAATCTGTAGAACAGAAGCTTTCATGTGACACCTCACATGGCCCCCTTTGTATACATTTTGGGGCAAATACCCCCCCCCTCCATGGGTGCAGCAGTGATCTGGCTGCTCCCTTCAAAATCCAGTAATGTGACAGTAATAGCATTTTGGAAGTAAATCCTGTGGCACACTGGAATGCACAGGCATGTAAAAACATAAGAACAGCCATACTGGGTCAGACCAAAGGTCCATCTAGCCCAGTATCCTGTCTGCTGACAGTGGCCAATACCAGATGCCCCAGAGGGAGGGATCACAACAGGTAATCCTCACGGGATCCCTCCCCTGTCACCCATTTCCAGACAAACAGAGGCTAGGGACAACATTCCTACCCATCCTGGCTAATAGCCATGAATCTATCTAGCTCTTTTTTGAATGCTGTTAAATCCTAGCCTTCACCACATCCTCTGGCAAGGAGTTCCACAGGTTGACTGTGCACTGAGTGAAGAAAAACTTCCTTTTGTTTGTTTTAAATCTCCTGCCTATTAATTTCATTTGTTGACCCCTAGTTCTTATACTGTGGGACTAAGTCAATAACTTTTTCTTTTTCACTTTTTCCACACCAGTCATGATTTTATAGACATCTATCATATCCCCCTTTAATCTTCTTTTTCTAAGCTGAAAAGTCCACGTCTTTTTAATTTTTCTTCATATGGGATCCATTCCAAACCCCTAATCATTTTGTTGCCCTTTTCTGAACCTTTTTCAATGCCAATATATCTTTTTTGAGATGAGGCAACCACATCTGTATGCAGTATTCAAGATGTGGGTGTACTATGGTTTTATATACAGACATTTTTGTCTTATTCTCTACCCCTTTTTTAATGATTCCTAACATTCTATTTGCTTTTTTGACTGCCGCTGTACACTGAGTGGATGTTTTCAGAGAACTATCCACAATGACTCCAAGATCTCTCTCTTGGGTACAGCCGGTTCCCGAGTTGCGAACGGTTAACTTACGACTGTTCACAGTTACAACCAAAGCTGTCGTAAATGGCAGACCCCGAGTTATGAATGCGATCCGCGCTTACGAACTCTATGGGGTCCGACTTACGAACAAACTGAGTTATGACCAATTGCTTGGTCCATATCCGGTTCATAAGTTGGGAAGAGGCCGTAGTTGTAGCCAAATTAGTCCCCATCATATTGTATGTATAGCTGAGATTGCGTTTTCCAGTGTGCATTACTTTACATTTATCAACATTAAATTTCATTTGCCATTTTGTTGCCCAATCACTTAATTTGGTGAGATCTTTCTGAAGCTCTTCACAGTCTGCTTTAGTCTTAACTATCTTGAGCAGTTTGGTATCTGCAAATTTTGCCACCTCACTATTTACCCCTTTCTCTAGATCATTTATAAATAAGTTGAATAAGATTGGTCCCAGGGCAGACCCTTTGGGAACCCCACTAGTTACCTCTCTCCACTCTGAAAACTTAACCATTTATTTCTACCCTTTGTTTCCTATCTTTTAACCAGTTAACAATCCACCAAAGGACCTTCCCTCTTATCCCATAACAACCGGATGTACAAGAAACTGGCTACACAATAATACTCTACTGGTTTGCAGAGTGGGTTGGATACACCCTCCGCTTTTGAAACTGCTTCCAGGTGCTGCCGCCGGAGAATTTCCAGTGTCACAAAATCCAGCACGGAGGGCGGTGAAACTAAAGAGCTTTATTGCGATGTTCAAGTCCGCAGCTCTACGTATGGTTTCCTTCCCGCTGGGATCCAGCCATCACCCCGGAAAATCACGCCCCAGAGAATAGCGCAGGTGTGTCTGTGTAGTGCGCCCTGTGTGGGGTGTGCACTGGAGAGCCGTTTGTGAACAAAAGAAAAGAGAACAGGCACCCAGCCGGTAGATCAGTGAGACTAGCCAGGCGCTACGAACTTGGGGGGAATGAAGAAAGCAAAGGGAAGGGCCCTCCCCAAAATGCTGAATGGCACCTGGGGCTCAGTGGCTCTTCCTTGTTATTCCTCTTGTGATACAAAGCAATCCACACCTCTGTAGTCATGGGCGTAGGCCAGGAGCTAGAGGTGGCTGGAGATGAGACGGCTCCATTTCCTGGCTCTTGGGTGTGAAGGAAGGGCTTGTCTCACCCCAGAAGTGGGGCCAATAACAGATATTACCTCACCCGCCTTGTCTCTTTAAATCATCTAATTCACTGGTGGCCCAGTGCAGTCTGAGGGCAGGATTCCCCCTGACCAAGGCTCCAGCAGGACTCTTGATCCTTATTCTCTCTCCTAACCAGAGGGCCTCTGCCACGGCAGCACACAAGAAAGGGGCAGGCTCCCCGGTCCCTAAACTTGCTCCCCCTTAGTCTCTGATGCTCCGTCGAGTAGGGGGCGTCTTCCCACCCCTTCCTTCCCAGCTCGCGGCCCCCTTTCACCTGGGGCTCCCTGCCCGCGCGATCACCCAGACAGCCGTCCGCCCCAGATGCCAAACCGAACCCCTGCGGAGGGCGCACCAGAAACTCCGCAAGGAAAGCGTTGCGCCGGCCGGCCAAGGGGACAGGTTTCGGGAGCTAGGGGAAGTTGGGTGCCAAGGATTATTAATAGCGCCCCTTGATTAGCGGGGAGGGGGAAAGTGAATGTGACACTGAGTATGTCCCTGGGCATCTGACACCGGTGAGGAGAGGGTATGGCCCGCTGAAAATAGAAAAGGCCAGGAGCCTATATAAGTGGGGATGCCACCCCGGCTGTCACCTCCCCCTTGGCCACCTCCAAACCCAGCAGCCCAGCGCTTAGGAGCAGTCAGAAGGTAAGTAGCGAACAACTCGGCCCAGTGCTACAGCAGGGATGGGCTCGCCCTGGTAGAGAGACCGGGACTGCAGCCTGAAGGAACGCAAGGGGTGGGGGGGCGCACACAGAACAGCCGGGGGAGACCGCCGAGAGCCCCGCTTGCGAGCGAACGGCCGGCAGGTGGCAGAGCCCCGAGGAGGAGAGAGACAGGCCCGTGCCCCCAGGCCGGGGCGATGGAGGGGTTAGTGGCACTTTAGATGTCCCTCCCGGTGGGGCTGTCTGCCCGCCGCTGGCCCGGGCTCACGTGGCAGCCGGGACAGTGGCAAGGGGGCAAGGCAATGAACTGGGCAGAGGAAGAGGCGGGTGGAGCTGAAGGGCCGCGTTGTGGCTCCAGCTGGCGTTAGACTGGGAGCCCGCTTTAGACCAGGGTCTCGTGTGAAAAACTGTCCCCGCGTTTTCGGCCGATCCCTGGCCGCTTGCGGAGCGGTGCGCTCAGTGCTGGTCCTGGGCACCCAGCTGGGACCCCATCGCAGGGCCACCCTGGCCTTTGCCCTCCCCCTGCCCCCCATTAGCCGGTGCCCGCTCACTTTTCTGGCTACACTAGCCGCCTTCTAGCAGCCGCGATACCGGGGGGGGGGGAGGGGGGGTAGGTGCGCTCCGCAGTAATGGAGCCATCCGCTCGGAAGCCTCCTGAGCAACGATTTTCCTTGTCTCTTGCTCTCGGGCCAGGTCTCCAGCCCCGGGGAGCAGGGTTGGAGAGCGGGGAGGTTCGGGGGCTGTGGGGGAGCGCGTCAGAGACGCGGGCATGAGGCTAACTCGTTTGGGGTGGTCCCGAGTGAGCCGAGCCCGGCCCGCCAGCACTGCGCGGGTATCTCCTCTGCCAGCTGCTTGAGTGACCCTCCAAAGCTGTGCCGCGAGTCCTGGGCTGCCAGCGAAAGGGGTCCGAGACCGAAACGCGAGCCCCTGCGCCCAGAGAGTCTCTTTCTCGCCCTGATGCGCAGGGAAGGCTGGGCGCACCATGCGGGGGTCCGGTGAGACCAGGGCCAGCGAGCCTCAGCACTGCGGGGAGAGAGGCCAGGCAGGGAGCAGCAGCTGCTTCACACCAGGCTGCTTCGTGGGGGCGGGGGGATGACAATAGGGCCCTCTCCTCCTGGGCGCAAGCAGGGGCGTCTCCCTGATGAGGAGCGGAGGTGAACAGTTGCTGAATCCCGAAGATCATGCCAGGATGTGGGTGCCTCTTAAGGAGCTGGCGATGGCGGGGACGTGGGGCATGGCTCTGGGCTGATGAGGGTGGGTCCGGGCTCCGCACGCCAGCTTCGGAGAAGGCTTTGTCACCCTCTGGCTCTTTACTCAGGGCCAAAGGGCGCCGCGATCCATCCATCTATCCATCCCTGGCTCCTCAAAGCGGAGACGAGGGCGCAAGAGAATTCGCTTGGAGCACAGGGCAGGGAAACCGAACTGAGTCCGGTTCGCGTTGGGGCAGCTTAGGTTTGGCACAAGGCGCCCTGTTCTAGGTAGGGTCCGCTTTAGCTTCTGCTTAAGGGAGAGCCGACCCAGGCGTCCTCTGCGCACCGGGCTGTGTTGAAAGAGGAACTTCCTCCTGCCCGAAGCAATACCCCAAACGGGGAGGAGACGATGCCAAAGAGTCAAGAACCGCCATCCTTCCCGCAGTGAGGGGCTTCTACTATAAAGGACCCCAGTATTGTATCCCACCCACCTCCCGTGCACTCAGCGGCGTGTGGGACAAGTTCTACCTGGACTGGGGTAGAGAGGGGCGTGTTCCCTTAAGACGCAGCTGCTGAGGAACCACTGAGGCTGAACAAAGTTTCTCCTGTCTCTGGGCCCGATCCTTCCAAATCTTCAGCAGGCCCGGCAATCCCATTGCCTTCGGGAGGAAGAAGCGGCGGGGACGGGCCAGGAGCTGTGATGGGAGCCTGCTGCCAGAAGCAGGATCTGTCACACTCCCCTGCCCTTGTTGGAGTCACTCCGATGCGCAGCAAAGGCGCCGGCACCTGCCACATGGATCTACCCTATTGAGCCCTGACAGTGGCTGTCCCAGCCTTTCGGCGCCTGCACCCTGCGCTGCCCCGGAGGGAGGTGGACTCTCCGATGGCTATTTATGTGAGGGCAGGGGAGGGCAAGGCGCTTGGCAGGAAATTCAGACAAGGGGCCAGCCCGCTGCTCTGGGAGCAAAGCAAGATCACGCCTGAGACTGCTGCGGGCGCAGGGCTGCGCATCAGCCTCGTGCCTTTAGTGTCCGTACCTCCCCCCCCCCCCCGCTGCCTCGTGCCTACAGCGTGCCGTGAGTCCAAACCGGGCTCTGTGTCCCTGGGAGGGACTTGCGCCGCTGAGCACCCAAAGAAACCAGGGCTGGGAGGAGCAGGGGGGGGGGGGAAGGGGGAGGGAAGGATGCGTCTCCGCGCGGGCAGGTGGTCGTTTGCCGCCCACCCTGGAGAGCCGCTGGAAGCGCAGCAAATGCTGCAGTGCCGCTCTCCGCTGTCACTGGGACAGCTCCCTGCTGACTCGCGGGCGCAGAGAGGGGCCCGCGCTGCACCACCACCTCTCCTCCCCCGCCCCCGGGCGCCTGCCCTTGACACGCCTCCTTTGCCAGCCTCGATCAGCCCCTGGCGCGGCTCCAGCGGGGCTTAGTCTCCAGCCTTCTAACCCCCTCCTCCCTCCCCCCCCCCACACACACACCCCGGCACCCCCGGCGTCTTTCCGCAACCGGGCTAGCGCCAGCCCGTGCCACTTTCTCCCCCGAGAGCGCCAGCTGGCGCGGGTCCAGCCCTTCCCGGTGTGCCATCCCCACCCGGCACTGCAGCTCTGGTCATATGAGCGGCAATGAGGAGAAAGGCACTTTTGAATCTGTGCGCACTCGCCTCTCTCTTCCCACAGTGGCAGGATGGCTATGACGGACCTGCTCAGCGCGGCGGACATCAAGAAGGCGGTGGGAACCTTTTCAGGTGAGTGGCTTTGCTCCCTCGCCTCCCCTCGGGGCTCTGGTGCAATTTTGCTCCGCTTTGGGGAAGGTCAGAGGCGCCGGCTGGATAAAGCATCCGACCGAGATGGGGAGAGAAATGCAGCGTGAGCCTGTCGGGCTTCTTACACCCGGGATGTGTCCTCTGCAAACTTCCCCGGCGCTGCAGAGCCTGACCCGCTCCCTTCCTCCCTGGGCAGCACAGGCAGACACTCGGTTCTTAGGGCTGGGGTACGTACAGCTGGAAGAAAGCTGTAGCCACTTTGCGGGTGGGGAGCAGAGCCTAGGGGACACCCCCCACCCCCCTCCTAGTCTGCCCCAAACCCAGCCCCGAGCGTTGCGGAGTTCTCGGTTCTTGTTTCAGTGGCAGATTCAGCTGCTGCAGCCTATCTGTCCTTTTGGGGTTTGCTTTTCGGGCTGGGGATGAGTGGGCGCGGGGCTCAGCCTGCTGGGTTGCACAGGCTTCCCGTCGCGCAGATGGCTGCAGTGGTCCATGCTTCGGGCACAGATGCCTCCAGGTTCAAACTCTCAGCCCGCGCTCGACAGGTGACCCCCAAACAAACCGCACCGTCCTTCGGGCGCCGGCTGAGTCCCAGGCTTCCGTCAAGCACCGTCGGGCTCTGTGTTCTCGGGTGATCGCGATGCGAGCCCTCAGAACTAAGGGGAAAGCCCCTTTCCTCTTGCTGCCATCCTACACACACACACACTGCTGCCATCCTACACACACACACACACACACACACACACACTGCTACCATCCTACACACACACACACATCCTGTAGGGGACCTGGGACCCGGATCTGTAGTCCCACCACAAAGTGACATTAGCCGCCGTTTAGGACTCAAGCAGCTCCCCCCAGACTGACACCCCCCCCCATGTCTGAGGCACTGCTGCTGGGAGGAGGGTGCTTTGCAAACAGGGAAGCCGGCAGCACTTCGATTGCCCCTAACATTATAGGGGCCCATATGGGCAGGGGGGCTGGCGGGGGGGGGGGAAGCAGTGGACCAGAACCCCATCCTCCTTCTCCCCTTTCCTATCACTGGTACCAGTACAGCAAAGCAGAGCCCTGCCCCAGAGTACAAACTACTCATCCCTATGGCCACTGGGAGTTCCGAGGTGCCCTGTGGGGACAGAGGAACCGGGAGGTGTCAGCCTGACCTAGAGGCAGGGCTGATCGGGCTGAGCAGGCCAGAGCTCTGATTTCCGAAAGCAGACGTTTTAAAACGTGTGGGGTGCAGTTTGAGTCCTGCTCAGGTTTCAGGGGAAGGCTGGTACTTCCCTTGGGGAGATCCTGCTGTGTAAGCACTGGAGAGAAGGGAGGAGAGCGGGGGTTACTTCCCACCTTCCACAATGCCTCTTTGAGTGACCTTGGGTAAGGCACTTCCTTTCCCCTTCTGCACAGTGGGGGCATTGCGACACGTGTCTCCCACCTTTTGTCTATTCAGAATTTAAGCTCTGGGTCAGTGACTGCCTAGAACTCAGTGTATGTACAAGGCCTACCACACTGGGGCCCTGACTGAGCAGCCTCTAGGGGGAGCATTAAGATGGTGGGCTCTGTGGCAGACAGGGAGAAAACCAGGAGCCTGCATCTACATACCAATGTGCAGCAGCCCCTAACTAACCCAGCCTCACTCATATTCCCCCGCAGCTGCCGAGTCCTTCTGCCATAAGAAGTTCTTTGACATAGTGGGACTGAAAAAGAAGAACCAGGAAGATGTAAAAAAGGTTTTCCACATTCTCGACAAAGATCGAAGTGGCTTCATAGAGGAGGACGAGCTGAAGTAAGCGAGACGAGTCCTCCCTGTGGCCTTGATATTTTCATTTGAGTAAATCACACCCTAGTACAGCAGGGTCCCATGCAGTCTCCTGCCTGCCCTGTCGTGGAAAGCGTCCAGCTCTTTGCACGGTTCCAAGGGGGGAGTAAACAGTTAAAAGTAGGATCACATCTAACTTTATGTGGGTGGTCTGTTGTCTAACAACTACTCCATCTAAAACTGTCAAGGGACAGCACTCCTTGCTGTGTGGTAAAGAAGGTCACTAGCTTTGCCTTTGGGTTCCATTGTATGTCTCAAAACCCCTGCCCGTAATCTCAAAAAAACAGAAAGATTAAACCCTGCTGCTGATCCAGCCTCCTCTTTGTCCTGTGCCTTTTCATTAGATTTATACTGAAGGGCTTCACCCCTGATGGCAGAGACCTATCTGATACAGAAACCAAGACACTCCTGACTGCTGGAGACAAGGATGGCGATGGCAAAATCGGCATAGATGGTATGTGGCTTCAGGAAAGGTCAAATTCTACCCCTAGCACATAAATTCCACCATAGGTTTCATTGCCGGCTGTGGTTTTCTGGAGGGCAGATTAGGATTTAGGACTTGTTAAATGTGTAGTGCCTTCCTCGGTGCAGAAACTGAGTCCCAACACTAGAGGGAGCAGGAGCTCACAGAAGCCCAGATTTAGCACAAGGTGGGAGAGAGCAAAGGCAGACTCACACAACAGAGAGCTAAAGAGCTCCATCTAACTCCCACTTGTGTCAGTGGGAATCTTTCCATTGGTAGCAATGGTCTCAGGATCAGGCCCTCAGAGTTTATAGGAGCTGAATTTGGACACAGGGCTGACAGAGAGAGCGAGCAGGAGCTGAGGTCCATTAAAAATGCTGTTGCACTTCAATGAGAACATAATGCAAGAGTTTGGATGGGTTAGCAAAGCAAATTCTGTTGAGTAAGTCCATTGTATGGCCTTCATGCCATCATTATGTATCCAAATTCCCACAATATGTATAGTATTTATTTTCATGGGAAAGATGAGGAAACCTGTCATCCAACTTCATTAGCCATCAAGATGATATCATCAGGTTTACAAGAAAGGGGCACATTCTTGATCCATGCATGGCTAAGAAATTTGGAAACTGACCTTTTGCTCTTCCTGGCATCTTAAACTAGCCCACCAACTACATTTCTCCTTTTCCTTCTTCTTTTCTCTCCTCTACATTACTGAGGCTCATTCAAACAGCTATGAAGATGAGCAGTTCCAAATGAAACCTTTCCCTATTATAAGAGAAAAGGGGGAAGGCAGGGGGTCTATCTGGAGCACTATGTCAGCTCAAAAATAGAAAATCACTAGGGATGACTTACAAAATTACCCAGTGAGAGAGATGACATAAGCTCAGCTGCCTGTGTAAGGCACACCAGTAGAAGAGTGTCTATAAGCCTATTTCTAGGCTACCTCTTATGTCCTCAGCCTCTGATTATGTCACAGTGGCATATGAGCAAACCAAGCTGCTGCTGATTAGTATCAGCAGTCTTGAACTCAGGGTTCTTTGTTCAAAATCTCAGATACTTTCACTTGCTTGATTACTTACAGACCCTTCCTAGTCCCACTCAGATCAGTGGCTCAACTCCCAGAGATCTGAACAGGAGTGGAATTTTCAGGAATCAAGTCCTCTGAAGATCCTTGTAAGGATGCTCAGAGTTGACTATCCAAGTTGATACCTCCACAGCTGTGAAACAGGAGCAATCTCAGTAGAGTTGAAAGAACACTCTACTTATGAACTATTTCAGACTCCTCTTAGTTTATATGAAAGAGAACAGTGTTGGAGTCACTTAAATTAATGCTGTGGCCAACATTCAAAAAAGGTGAAAAACAAGTGAAACAATGCAGATCTGTTTGTTGTATGAGAGCAGAGGAAGTATTTCCTTTGCCTGAGTCTCCTCTCCAATCAATTTTACATCTGTGTATAAATCCACTGAATTCTCTGGAGTTACTGTGGATTCACACAAGTGTGTGAAGGGAATCAAGCTTCTTATGTTTTTTCCTCAGCACATTCCTGGTCACATCCCCACCAAGCAAAATACTAGAACTCTCCTCTTCCAGCAAACCTCACTCTTCCAAACCTCACTCTTCCAGCAAACTCATGCACAAGTGAGATGTGGAGTGTGTGGCAATTTACCTGCTGTGGAAGACAGAGCAAAAGAGGGAAGGGAAATGGTGATCAGTGACATGTTTGAGACAGTTTGCTCTGTCTTACAATATGACTGATTCCAGAACCATGACATAGAGATCCAAACTTTTCCCAACAGATCACAGCATGTATCAATACATTAATTCAGGCCCCAGGCTAGCTGAGGTTTTGGGAATACTTCTAATTTTACCCATCAATTTTCTCACAACTCTGCCATAAAAGATGGTCAGAATTCAAATGCACTATATGTTGGCCCAAGTTAAAAAATTAGGAGAAAAATCAGGAGGGGTTAGAAAATGCTCTGATGAGTTTTTCTCACTGTTGCACTTCTATGTGTCCCAAAATAATGTATTACAAGTTTGGGGAGAAGAAATGATTAGTCTATAATAAGTTCACATGCATAAAATAAAATACCACAGGTTTGTTCTTGGTCCCCCTGCAATGTTGAGGAAAAGTCTGCTGATGGGCCAAAGAGCATTTCAGAATAAAGTGAAAATAAGTTTTATATAATTATAACTCTGGAATTCTTAAACCTGAGATATTGAAAATATAGGAATCATTCATATACATTTTTGTAAAATATAGATAGGTTATTCATATACATAAATGTATTTTATTAAATAAATAACTTTAAACTATACTGACAATGTACCATAATAGCATCAATATAACTATACTTTAGAAAATATCTGGCTATAACCATGTTTACATTTTATTCTATATATAGCAGATATTAGAAAAAAGATTAAACTATTGTTGCCAATGCATTGAAATGTGCTATCTGATATACATTAAACACAAGTTGTTTTCCTTTTTTGAAGGCATGAAAGGTTTTGCCTATATGAAGGCAGAATTTCCCTCCATGGGCTTTCTTTATGCGGTGGCTTGAGCAATCACTGGCTTTTCTCTTTCTGCCCTGAATATTAGTGCTCGTTCGTTTTTGTTTAAGTTACAAGTTGCACGACCTGGCTTATCAGTCAAACTGTCCTGTTCACATGTGCACTGCCTGCCCCTTACCCATCTTTTATATTGCATATTCTGCCCCACTAATCCTAGTTTGGATTTACATCCTATAGAACAGGGATGGGGAATGTAAGGCCTGGAGGCCAGTTGCAGCCACCATCTTACATGGATACAGCTCCTGAGACTCAGGCCACCCCACCCCCCAGCATTGGGGAACACGGGCTAGTGCTCCAGCCCCCTGCTGTCCCACCAGGGGGCTGGATCACACAAAATCTACTAGCCTGGGTCCCTCTTGTGCAAAGGGAATATAGGAAGTATCTTTTTCCTTCTCAGCCGGGGTCACATCAGTGAGAGTGATTTTTCTGTGGGTCAGCAGCCCCTAACCCCCAAAAGGTACCCTACCCCTGCTATAGAATGAAGAACTGATGAGTGTTAATTCACTTTAATCTCTACTAGCATCTCTGAACAGGATGGCCTACTAGGGTTTATCAAAAAAATATTCTGGAACACCTCTACGGTAGGCATTCATTATGTCACTGTGGTTCCATGATTGACCTCATTGCTAGTAATTGTTTCCCAACATCTAAGATCCATTTTCCATACTTTTATATTTCAAGGCATTGCCCCTCATTATTTCACCTGTCAGTAAAGTCTTCTCATGTATTTACTGCTGGTTACATCCCACATTTGTCATAGTTACTCTAAGTTGAACATGTTAAAATCCCCTCAGTCTTTCCTTTTGAGGACTTGCCCTCTAAACTGTTCATCAGCTTTGTTGCCTTTCTTTAGATTCCCTTCACTTTATCAGTGTCTTTTTTAATATACTGAGGTACTCAAAACTTTACAGAGTATTCTCACTCGTCACCATTACAAGTCTGTATAGAGAGAGGAATTATGACTTCCTTGGGTAATACATTATTCAAAGCTCAATGTGGGAGAGAGTTATTGAGATGCCATTACACCTTTCCTCTGCTTTATAAGCTTTGCTTCAAGATTTATTGTTTACCCAAAACACAAGGAAACTAAATGCAAGTACATTGATTTTTTTAAACCGCTACAGTTGTAAATAAATAGCAATAAAAGCCACAGGGTGAAATTCTGGCCCTATGAAATCAATGGGAGTTTTGCCATTGACTTCAATGGGGCCAAGTTTTCCTCTAGTGATTTTAAAGCAGATGGAATTGCAGCCTTAGACTTTAAAAATGTACTGGCTTCTGTCAGTTTGCCAAATATCGTTATGAATTATATTTAATATATTTATAATACTGGGGCACAAATGAAAAGTCTTTCGGATATGGTGCCAGCCAATGACATAGTGGAATTCATTGCACTACAAAACTTCTCTGCAGTGCATGCCTTCTTTCTGTTATGTGATGTCTGTTGGGTTCAAAAAGGAAACTGATATAGTGACTTAGCAGCTAAAGGGGCAGTCTAGGTGGACTGACGTATCCTGAATTCCCTCTGTGGCTTCTCAAAAATATTTTTGCTTCACTATGAGGTTTTCTAACCCACAATATGACCCTCTGATGATTCAGGTTTATGAGCCATTCAGTTATTTAAAAAAGTTGTCAATGAAGTTGATCCTGCTGACTCGGTGACTTTATGAACCTCTTTTAACATGCTGCTTCTTTACTTACTTTTTTTCTTGCCATTTTTAAACAAATTTTCTCTTCTCCAGAATTCATAACTTTGGTGGCTGAATCATAAAGCCTTTGACCAATCTGAACTCTCCATCTGCCCTTCATCGCCTGATTCCAACCTCCTTCTGCTGACCTCCTTGGCTCCTATTCTATTTATTTATATTATTTTATACTCCCACTCTGTTCTCTGCAACCCTGTAACTCTGTAATTGTGCTGAAAGATGCTGTTAAAATAATAAAGGTCACATCAATTTGGGCTCTACTTTCTGACTATCACATGTTCCTTCATTTAGGTGTGGAATATATTTGAGAGGAAGGGGATATTGTATGGGCTTTTTGCAGAAACCATGCCTGCTTTGTATCTCTCATTAGAGTAAGGTAGGAAGCATTTTAAATAATTATTTGGTGTGAAATATACCCAGAGTAATTCATTCAGTCAACATCCCTGCATTCGGGTAAGACTGATTTTACTGTCCTTAACCATGTCTGATAGATGGATGCATACGCAAAGCCTTGAAAAATATCCAGCAATGGCAAATACACAACATTATTTGGCAGCTTGTTCCTCTGATTTAACTATTCTTATAGCTACACATTTCTAATATTTAACCTATCTTTTCCTTGAGTCATGTCAATGGTCAAGACACTGCTCTCCACCTTTATTGTTTGTTAAATCGTGTCCGGGGCCTGGAGATCTTTGGAGGAAAGGTTCTATAGGAATATCAGTTGGCATCCATCATGCAGGAGGCTAATTTCACACTACTGAAACACAGTCATTTCTGAGATGGAGTGCAGTGTGTATTTACTAGCAACACTACACTCCTACTTAGGCCTGAAATGAAGAACAATTCACCAAATGAAACCACTGGGGGAATTTCTGAAAAGGAGAAAAAAGTAAATACATGCGCTGAGATTCGGCCATGACAACAAATAGGAATGATACCTGCATTAAAATTCCTATTTGTTGTGAAAAATATCTTGGAAATGTTAATACTACTAGATACTGAGTCACCACCATACAGAACACCACTCCCTAGCACAGGTGCAGGCAAAATACGGCCCAGGGGCTTGACTTTGCCCACCACGATCCTCTGGACTACCAGTGACCCATGGCCCAGTGGAACCCTAGAGCAGCCTCCCTGCCTGCTATGCCCCCACATGCCACTTAAAGCAGCTGGCTGCTGGGGCCAGCTTGTGTATCTCTGTGCCACAAGCGCCATGTGGGGGCGAGGGGTTCTGCACCCTGCCCCCACTTTTAGCACAGTCCTTGCAACTCCCATTGGCCAAAAACTGGCCAATGGGAGCTGCCCGAGCTGTCCTTGTGGGCACACACACTTCATGGAGCCCTCCTCTCCCCCATGCCATGTGCAAAGACACACACGTTGGCCCCAGCAGCTGACCACATTGAATAGCATGTGGGGATGGGGCAGGCAGGGAGCCTGCCCAAGGATCCTGCTGGGCTGCTGGCTGGGAGCTGCCCTGAGTAAGCGCTTCCCGACCAGAGCCTGCACCTAGCACCCCACCCCTTCCCATACCTCAACTCCCTACCCCAAGTCACAGCCCAAACCCTCTGCACCCCATCCTGCACCCTCGCTCATGCACACCCTAGTCACAACTCCTTCCCAGACTCTGCACCCCTTCGTATACCCTTCTTCCAGGTCAGAATCCTCTCCTGCACCTATACATCTTCCTGGACCCTACAACCTCCCCCAGGTCAAAACCCCCTTCTTCCCCAAACTCCTTCCCAGACCCACACCCTCTCCTGCATCCCAATCCCCTAGCCCAAGCTCCCTTCTGCAATCAACCTTCATCCCAGATCCCGCACTTCCTCTATTAGTACCATGGAAGAATTTGACCCTTGACCAGTTACCAAATTCTTGGAGTGTCTCCCTCCCCCCATCAAAAATTATTTCCCAGCCCTTCTCTAGCACCAGGATGGGCACCAACATCACTCAATGTAGCAAGTCAGCAATCCATAGCTCCATGCCAGGACATTGCTCAGTGTTGACTCAGAAGGAAGAATACTTCCTGAAGTTTGTGTTCCTACTAAAGGAGTCCTCTGCTTTTGTAGAATGACAAAGCTAATGGATGAATGAGTGTGAAGTAAAGTATATGAAAATGGAGTAATAAAGCAAGATGGTGTTTGCTAATTTGATGGCTTTTACTCAGCAACTGCTGACCTCAAGTGGCAATAAGATGTAATTACATGGATAATAATCACAGGATGTGTGTGAAAGAGCATTAAGCAAGTGTAACACTCACAGGTTAGTCATTTTTGGCCAGGCTCAAACCTGTGCCCTTTGTAGTTTAACACATGAAGCTCTACTGCACAAACTGTGAAAGAGCAGGAAAGCCACAATATTTCCGCCCCTAAGTAATAAAAAACTAAGGGTCAGGTCACAGCCCCTCCAAAAATTGTGAAACTGACTTAAAACCATGAGATTCTTTAAAAGTAAAAATGAATTTCATTTTGGAGCCTTTCTATTTGCCTTCTTGTTTGTGAGCGTTTAGGGTTCCGTCTTTTTCTGGAACTACGAAGGTTAGAAACTTACTTTTACAAAAGTTTGTTGCACAATCAACCTATGGTTGCTCACTTGGGTTCCCTCAAAGTTCCATTTCAAACAAAGTTTCTAGCCTGTCTGGTGGTGATGAAAAATCTTCCAAATGTGAATCAAATATGAATCTATAGCCTCTTCAGTCTGAAAGGCCTTAAACAATAAAGTGTGCTAGTTCTCAAATTTCACTATGAAACTATTGTTAACGATTTCACTGCTGAACTCTTAACATCTTAGCTAATTCAAAAGCTTCAGAGGGGTAGCTAAGTTAGTCCGTAACTGGAAAAGAAGTGGGTTGTGCCATCTGAGGAAGTGGGCTGTGCCCAAGAAAGCTCATGATGCCATCTATATGTTTCGTTAGTCTCTAAGGTACTACAGGACTATTAATTGTTTTTTAAGTTTTATCTTAGCTAATGTCCTGGCTCAAACTGCACCCACATTTTCGCAAGGGCCAAAAGCCCCAATTATTCACCATTCAATTGACAAAATTCCCAGCATCCTCTATTATTCAGTTATGCAGTTTTGACACAAAAGTCTTCAGCATGCTGTAAATAAACATTTGGGGCACCATCAAATAAACTGAACCTCACATTAAATTACAGGGGATACAGTACTGACTGAATTCATATTTTTCATATTTACTTCAATAAAGCCTTCAATTGTTGACTGTATCTAATGCTGACATACAATTTACTGTATAGATTGGAGACCATAGCCAGCCTTGCAACAGAGTACACGGGGTATACATTACACTATGCCTGTTACATACATAAAATAGCTACACAGACCTGTAGTGTAAGGTCACATACTGAAAATAACAATCCCTACCAACTGTTATGTGCCTTTGCAAGACAGCAGAGTTAAACTCCCCTTAGCTTCCTGATTTTGCAGATAAAACCATTTTCTCTGTCCTGAAAGTTAAGATCTCTATAATCTTCTCCCCCCAGATACAAAACTTTCAGAGGGGTAGACGTGTTAGTCTGTAATTGAAAAAAAACTTTTAAAAAAACAAATAGTCCTGCAGCACATTAGAGACTAACAAAACATGTAGATGGGATCAACGCACTTCTTCAGATGAATGGAGTTTAAGGGATCCAGGTTCCAAATAAATAGCAGAGAAAGAGAGGGGATGGGGAGAGAAAGGAAAGGAGAAAAAAAATGGGAAAAGAATAGTCAATTAGAGTGTCCATGCTAATTGAAGCTGATAGAGTGGGTTCTAAGTACTCTTAAGTACCTGGGGTTTGGCTTTTTATGTCATTAGGATGTGGAATGTAGCAGGTAATCCCCGATCAGGAGTTTTCTGGACACGCATTAATGGATCTCAAAGTTTCCAAGCCAATTTCAAAAAACCGTTTGAAAGGGAATCTGCAGAACTTAATTTCCTCTACAAGTTTGATACCTACAATAAAGGTTTAAACAAAGACCTTAACTGGATTACCCACTACTTTCCACATCCTAATGACATAAAAAGCCAAATACCAGGTACTTACAGATACTGTGAAGGGGCACAAAAGTCCCCCTCCTTTTGGGGGTCTCGTTCGGGCCCTCAACTTTCCTCTATTTAGAGTTTTTCACATCTAGTCTGCCTCTCCAGCAATCCGTGTAAGTCCCGGCCCACAAAAGTCTGTGCACTCACCACTGCCTAGGGGGACGGGGTAGAGGGACCCGGACCCGCCCTCTCTCACGGGTCCCAGTCCAGGGCCCTAAGGACAGGCTTAAACACGTTCCTGTCCGGCTGACAGGGACTCCTGCTGCAACTCGCCAGCCCGCAGGCCCAGGCAGGGGAGCTGCGCCCTGGACTACTTCCTACCCCGGCTCCAGCTGGAGAACTCCTCAGCCGTCACAGCCTGCACGCCACAGCCACCACTCCTCTCCCGCTCGTAGGGAAGCTCTGGCCCTGTTTGTCTGTTCCCTGGCCCACCTTCTCTCCTTCCCCTGTTCCCGCTCTTTCTTCTCTCTCTCTCGCTCACTGCCCCACCTCCCTTGCGAGCTCCCTCACTTCCCCCCACTCCCGTCCCAATGTCCCTTTTGTATCTCCCGCCCCGCTCCCCCTCCCTGATGTCACTTCCAGCACGATTGTGACATGGCCGCAGCACCCCTCCCCCCCCAGAGCCGCGGCGCCACTCAGCTGTACCACGGCGCACAAGCAGGCGGCGCAAGCAGCAGGCTGTGTTTCACGCTCCCTGCACAGCGCAGGGGTTGGAGCACTCGGAGTGCGAGCGCTATCAACTTCATTTAGCAAGGACACTCTAATTGACTATTCTTTTCCCATTTTTTCTCTTTTCCTTTCCTTTCCCTCCCCATCCCCTCTCTTTCTCTGCTATTTATTTGGAACCTGGACCCCTTAAACTCCATTCATCTAAAAAAGTGGGTTGTGCCCATGAAAGCTCATGATACATTTTCCCCAGATATAGTAAAGCAGATGTTATCATCCAAATAAAGACACGATGTTGGAAAACAAACAGTAAATACACACTACAGCCATTATACAGCTTGACAGCAGTATGGTATGTTTGCAATAAAACATGGAATAGACACTATAGGAGAAATTAGAAGAGGTGTTGATTCCTAGATTTAAGGAGGGTTAATATGTAAGTAATGTTTAGACTACCCTGATTGTGCTGTTTCGATGCGTTGCCAGTAAGGAACTTGCCTGTGAGGGGCAGGGTAGACTGTGCTTCTCCCTATTTCCCCCAGGTGACTAGATACTTTAAATTTTAGGCTGGAAGGGAGGTTTTAGTCTCTTCTTCCTTCCTCATGAAGAGTAGATTCTCTCTCTCGCTGTCTCGCTCACACACACAGAGAGGTGTCAGGGGACTTTGTGCTCCAGCTGCTTTTCCTGCACTTTACCAGGTGCCTCATCAACTCTGTTTGCTCCCCATGAGCCTCAACATTTTGTCCTCCATCTTATGCTCGTGTTCCCTGCATGCTTTCCTGTCCTTTTCGGTGCAGATGACCTCTAATAGCAATTGCTTCCGTGTATTCAGTTGAGCCCTGTCAGTGCAGGCAGATTGCATGAGCTCATTAAACATTTCATCCCGTGTATGTTTTTTCCTCTTCTAATTTGTGATAGTAAAAGTGCAGGAGGAGCAGGGATAGCAGGTAACAGATTGATTGTTCAAGCTGGATTGGCGGGGACGGGGCGGTAGGGGAGAACAATGGTAGACTTTGGAAAAGATATATTGTAAAAACCAGAAGGTTAACTCTTTTACAGTGAATGAAGCACGGTGCTGCAAAAAAGACATGTTATGTACAAGGGTGAATTTTTCATTTTAAACTAAGCACCTACCAGTAAGGTATAACACATGACAGCTAAACTCCGGTTGCTGGCAGGCATGGTAAGCAACATGTTAGGAGAGCTATTTCGCTTTGAAAACATGGGAAAGGGTGCTTGAAAACTACAGCTCTTGTTGTTTAGGCATCTGTGTTTGCAAGGGAGGGGGGTATTTGTGAGGGCCCCCCCCCCTCCCACACAGCATGCTTTCTGCTTTCCTTTCCCACAATGACTTGAATGGGGGGCAGAGGGCAGGGGCATATGGGCTCATAGTCAACACATAGTCACCTCCCCTCTAGTCAGCCCCCCTCTCCTGTACAAAATATCCGTTCTTCAGGATGATCCCTTCAAGCCTACTGCAAACAGGGTAGCAAACCTGGAGTCATGATTTGTTGGGGATAAGCAAATGGAGGTGGATTGCCTCAGTGCTATAAATTACAGAACTTCCTCCTTTCATCCAGGTTGTCATGCATGATATCAGTCTTCTCTGAATCATACAGAATGACAGGGAGTGGATGCTGACTGAATGTGCCCTGAAACCTGGACCTTATGCTGCAATTCTTTGTGCTGCTATGATGCCAAAGCACTTACTGCTGGCTTGGCATGGTAAGGTGTTTTACCATGGAAGACGGAATAAGACAGCCCTCCCCAGAAACGTTCTGAGAAGGATTGAAGAGTGCCTCAATGAGAGCTTTGTAGAGCTGTGCAGGGAGGATTCCCGCTCCATTTCCAGACACATTAACAAACTTTTTTTGGGGAGTTCCCACTGTGTAGTGGACTGGCTGCCACTGTATCCCCTGCAGAACAAAAAGATTAAACTCAATTACATTTAACCACTGTAGCATTATTACAGATTTCAACTCACCAGAAGTGCCCTCCGCACCATCTGGGTCCAGCACCAATAAGTCCTGGGAGGGAAAGTTAGAAAAAGGCCCTGGCTGTCAGTGAGATCGGATCCTCCGCTTGCCTGCTGAGCTTTCTCCCCCTCTCCTCTTCTACAATGTCCTCCTCATTGCTGCCCAAAGCTGCCTGAAGAGTTACTTGGGGAGGTATCCACAGACAGTTTTGGGACAGTAGTTGGGTCCCCCCCACCCCGAATCCCATGCAGCTGCTCATAAAAGCGGCATGTCTGAGGTTCTGACCCAGACCAACCATTTGCCTACTTTGTCTTCTGGTACGCTTGCTTGAGCTTCTTTATTTTCATGCAGCATTGCTGTGTGTCCCTGCTGTGTCCTTTCTCCACCATGCCCGAGCACCCCTCTCCATCCCACAGCACCACACAATGCAGTCCCTCCAGGCCCAGAGAGTCAGGCAGGCAGCATGACCCCCAGCTCTAGAGTGCCAGGAGGGAGGGTGGGAGACATGGTTCCCCTTGGCCCACAAACACCCCCAGACAAGCAGCATGAGCCACCCAGACAGCCCTAGGCTCTAGCCACAAGAGCTGCAGGGTGCCAGAAGGAAGCAGGAAGAAGTAATGGGCAGGACCACACAGGGCAGTTTGAGGAGGCACAGCCTCTCCTGGCCTTGATACACACCACCGTTGCCATCCAGCATGCTGGCTTTTGTGAATCACATTCTAGGCACCTGTCTCTCCCCATTCATTGCAGAGGGAGCCCAAATGCCTAAGTTAGACTTTGTAGATCACAGTTTTGTTCTTGGGATTTTCTAAACACCTCCAAGTTAGGTGCCACAACATCAGTGTTGCAACACTTTGTAGCTCTCACCCACCCGACTGTTCTCCCTTAGAAAAAATGGCAGACGTAGCAAGGTAATCAAAAGTGCTGAGATCACGGCCTCTAATTTCTCTGGCTGCTTCCCCCACCCTAGAATCATCTCAGTTTTCACTGGCTCAAGTCTCAGCCAAATAGCTTTCATCCATGCCTCAGTCTCTCTGAGGTGCTGAGTAAGTTATCCTACTGCACAGGCAGGATTAGAACTTGAAGAGAGAGAAATATGTGGCTGGATATCATCAGTATATTGAGGCATCGTAACGTGTATTTCCTTACTAACAACCTCACCTGTACTTTGGACAAGAGGAATGACAAAATGGAATCTTGTAGAAGTCCACTAGACAGCCCTCTGAGCAGATGAATGGCTGTCTAATACAACCTCTGTAATCAAATAAAGGGAAAGTGCCACCCTAAAGAAAGATCATTTATTCATGTAATAAAACCTCTATCAGATTCTGAACACTGGGAAATATTCATGGTTAATGTTATCAAAGGTAGCTACAGATCTAAAAGAAACAGCAGGGACACTTGATCTTCCTCATTCACCAAAGAGAAATCATTGGCCAATACCACCCACACAGTTTCTAAATTTCACCCAGGCCCTGACTGAAATAAAAAAGGTGCAAGTGATCCAAACATTGCTGAAGTTGTTTTAGACATTTATGTGCATGCTTAACTTAAACTCTTTGGGACTCTTAGTATATGTTTGTACTATGCCCAACACTTTGGGACCCTGATCTAGTTATGGTCATTGGGTACTGTTGTAAAAGAAATAAAAAATAATAAAACAGTTTTGTTTTAAATCAAGAGTCTCCCACTTCCCCTGTTAAAGGCCTCTGCATAGGAACAACTAGGCTCTTGTATCTTTCCCATCCACTCTAGAATTAGGTTGCTTAAGTCTTCTAGCTCCTATTCAGTAATGTCCCTAGAAACCTACTTTAGTTTTGTCTCCCACATTAGACTCCTTGCAACCACACTCTGATCTCTCCTTCGTCAAGATTACACAGGATGATGATGCCAGTTTATCTAGGATGATATTCAGGTTTCAGAATTTAAAAACTTACTTTGCTACCTACCACTGCTCCTACGCACCATCAGTATCATTCATGTTTTCTGCAGCCTGACGAAGCGTGACCCACCTACTGAGCCACAGGCAGAGCACGGTCTATGTGCTGATATGACAACTGCCGATCCCAATTCCCTTTGTTACTCACAACTCACAATGTCCTCCTGCCTGTAAGAGTTGTATGACTGCAAGTAGTAAGGCTTCTTACAGCTGCTGGGTGCAGTGTGCTTTCCTTCTTCATTTCGCTAGACGGGGCCTGCCACTCACCAATCCCACCTAACAGGTAAGGTGGTGGGAAAGACATAAAGAGAGAGAGAGAGAGAGAGAAAGATATGGGGACAAATAGATGCTCTACTTCTTCCCAGCTGCTGAATGGGGACTTCATTCAAGCAGGGGCGGCCCATGAGCATAGGCCGACTCGGCAGTCGCCTAGGGCGCCGTCTTCAACGGGGCACCCGGGGTGCCCAATGATGACGTCACGGCCATTGACGGCCGTGCAAGCGGTGCCATCAATTGCACGTTCCGCCTGGGGCACCAGCTGCTGCAGCCCACCTCAGGCCACCCCTGCATTCAGCTAGCTTCCTTGTTGCCTGATGGGAGAATGAGGGAATCCCTTCTTTTTTCACTTTTTTCCCTTGGGTACCTTTGCTCTTTCTGTAACTGGGGGAACAGTCTTGCTATTGTGGAGAACTTTTCTGACTTATAAATTACCTCAGTAAAATGGGCTAATGAAAGGATCTGAATCCTCACTCCCACTTCCTTTGTCCGGAGGCCTACCGACTTTGAGGGCTCCCCTCCACTCTCCTGTGTGGCAGAATCCTCATAATTCCAACAAGACTGATTCCAAGTTTCCTGGGAGGGGAAGGGCTCGACACCCAACCTTGCCATGTTCACTTAGGACAGGAGCTAGGGAGTTTCCACTCCCTGTCGTGCTCTCTCCATACTGGATCCTTCCTGGACCCACTGATCATTACATACAGGTCAAAACAAACACAATTACTAACAGAGGTGAAAGTGGCATGGTGCATGCTAGTGCAAAGAACCAGCCGCTGGCCCAGCACGCACAAGGCTGACTTTTTGCTCCCCTCCATAGATAGCCCTGCCAGGAGGGTTCAGCAGCATTGTCTCGGCAGGGCTTCACTGCCTCTTTTGCCTGGTGGTAAAAGAGGCAGAGAGGTTAAAGCACTGTCATGGCAGCACTGTACCCTACCATCAGGGCTACCAACAATAGGGAGCAAAACTGCCCCAGAGCCTGGCAATCAGAGCTATCCCATCCACTGGACAGTTCATCCAACTGCCCGCAGCCCCATGCTTTGGGGGGGCCCATGGGGCCCAGAGCAGCCCAGAACACTAGCAGGGGACCCGGCACCAGCAGTAGGGGTCATGCCTACCCCTTACTCACCAGCAGCAGGAAGCAAATCAACCCAGCCCCAGTCCACACTAATCCCCCAGGTTCCAGTTGCAATGCTCAGGGAAGGAGGGTGGGGGTAGGGGAGGCACTGCGCCCCCTCCCAGCCCTCACCAACAGCAAGAAGCAGAGTAACACGTCTGGGAGCCAGGGGAATGGAAGAGGCTGGGGCCAGGTTGCTCCATTTCTCCCCACCACCTGAGAGTGCAGGGAGGGGCCCAACCCCTGCTGCCTGCACCCAAGCCCCCTGCTAATACCCTGGGCCACATTGCTCAGAGGACAGAGCTTGTGGGGGAGGGGGAAATGGGAGGGTAGAAGTGGAGCAGGGGTGGGAAGAGGCAGGGTGAGTGCAGGGCTTGGGGAAGGATGGAATGGGGGCAGACAGGCAGGGAAGGGACAGGAAAAGGTGGGGTAGGGGCAGGGTCTGGGGCATGACCATCTGCTTGGATCATAGGGCCCACATAGGCAACCGCACCCTTAATCTACCACTGACAACATAAGTGAAAGAATAGCTTCCACCTGTGAGGAGTCAAAGAGAGGAAAAGAGGTAAAACTGGAGGAACAGAGTGACTGGGCAAAGGGAGGGAAGAGAGAGACAGAGGGCAGTACATCCAAGAAGAGTTCTAACTTTCAGGCAACATCAATAGGAAACTAATGAATGGGACAGAGGATCATTTGGTGGATAGAAAACTTGCAAAGATGACAAAGGATGGATAGTGTAAGGATGGACTGTCCCTTCTAGATTCCTGATGAGGACATTGGAACAACCAGAAAACCTGCCTCCACATAATCCATCGCAGTTAGCACACTTGATCCACAGCATAGGGTGGTGTAAATCTTTGGGACTTTGATGAATGCTGGGTGGATTCTAACTACATTACAGACAAGATCAATACATCTCATGGACATCATTACTGAGCCTCTCTGGCTTCATTAAAGGAGTTCTCTAAAACCTGGAACAACTCATTTACCCTTTTTAAATACTGGCACTAATGTCACAAGATTAGCTTTCTTCAAGTCTTCTGGAACTTTCCCAGTGTTTCCAGACTTATTGAAAATCAATATTAACAGTTGAGCGAACTCCTTGGCCAGCTTTTAAAACTCTTGAATGCAAATTATCCAGAGCTGGTGATTTTAAAATATCTAACTTTCATAGCTGCTGTTTACCACAAAATACTAGTAGAATGGAAAGAGAGTTATCAGATGGCTACGTCGTGTGACTTTTGAATTTTTACCATCACAAAGCTAGTGAGAGGCTAAGAGCAGCCAGAGCAGCTGACAAAGGACTAAGGCAGATTGGCTAGGAAGGCAGTGAAAGTAATGGAAGAGCAGGGCTGGAGGCAGGACTGGAGTGCTTCTTTGGGTACTGGAGGATGCAGGGAGCCAGCCAAGTTAATGACCAATATAATCACAACCTTCTCCTTTTCCTCTCTGAGGGTTGTAACAATATGGTTTTTCTGTAGCCACGTTGGAAGGCCTGTGGTAGGCCTGAACCAAAGCATTCCTCTGCAGCCAGACTGAAGAGCAGTAGCCATTAGCTAGCTGTAAGGCCTAGAGTCACATACTCACATTCCATCTAAATTGTATTAAAATAGTGTTACACCAGGTTGTGAGAAGGGGATTTTGTCCTGATAGCTCTCCCACTGTCACCAGATAAAGAAACAGATCTCAAGATGGGTAAAGAAAACTTAAGTAACACCATTCTGTCTGGCAAGAAACCGCTTATCCATAGTTGAGATTGTGGAATCCGCACTCTATGGTTAAGTATCCTCACTTTTATATTGTTTGTCTGTATGATCTCTGTCTGGTGTGTAACTGTTTCTGTCTTCTGTATAATTAATTTTGCTAGGTGTAACTTAATTAAGGTGGTGGGATATGATTGGTTAGATAATTTTGTTATGATTGGTTAGTAAAATTATACTAAAATAATTAAGGTATAGCTAAGCAGGACTCAGGTTTCACTATATAAACTGGGGTCCAAGTAATAGAAGGAAAAGGCTGGAAGAAGATCAAAGAGAAAAGAAGGAACACCAAGAAGAAAAGGGAAGACTTGGAAGAACTATTCACCTCCAAGACACACCCTAAGACCAGAGCTGCCAGGATTCTCCTGCATGACCGTGACGTGGAGCAGCTAAGATCCAGAGAGACTGATTTTGCCTGGCCAACAGGGGAAGTCTGCCTGTCTTTATCAGGATTGGTGAGCATGACAGTGTGTGCTTAGCATGTGTATTCTGCTTGTTTGGGAATTGTCAATAAATAGAGGATAAGAATATTACTGTGTGAGGCTCTTTCAGTGGCTAAAGATCCTGCAAAACCCGCAGAAAGTTATGCCCTGAGCCCTAGGAATTGGGTACGGGTGGGTCTGTAAATTAACAGGGTTGCATCTTGAGCCCTACGAATGGGGTAAAGGTGTGTGTCCCTACAGTGTGGAAGGGATAGAGAAATTTGTGCGGGTAACAGGGTAGGCTATAGCCTTAGGCCCTCTTATTTTTAGGCCCTAATATTTAGTCCTTCCTAATGTTTAGGATCTACCATAGACTCTATTTCATATCAAAGTAACAGCAGAGCAACAGTGGCAGGGCCATCAGAAATCTTTTGTCTCATTAGATATTGCTTTGTACAAATTAATCCATCAACATTGTGAATTCAATTTATGGTGGTTATGATTTTGTCTTCATGGGCTAAGTAAGTGTTTATGGGCCTGAGCAATATTGAACTTTCAACACAGTAGGGCTATACTGGACAATAGAAACCACGCTGAAAAAAGGAGGATGACAGAAATTGAAGGAGGCTAAAGAAAGATGGAAAGGTACTCCTTCTCTAACGTTTTTTTTTCCTCTGACCAAAGCTGGTGGTGAGGAAGTCCGAATGCCAGCCCAAGTTAACCTGCTGCACCTGATGAAAAGAATCAGCTTTCTGTGACTTCTCTAGCTGCAGTCCTCCACTCCTTGGAGACTTTTCAGTGATAGTAATATAAAATTATCATTCTCCAATGATCCAGGCAAGTGGGGCATGACTTGTCAAGATCTCATTACATATTAGACTGAGAAGAGTCCACAGAAATACCAGATTCTACATGCTTTTTCATTGACAAAGTGAGAGTACATCAATCAGAATCATTATCTGACCAAATCAATGTTTAAATATGTGAAGCCTAACAAAATATTGGCAAGTGAGAATAGCTTATCTATGCACTTTCTAAGTGTATTGTTTTTATTGTCACCTGTTTTCAAATACCAAAATGTAAGGAATGGTCAGTGAAGGCTTCAATGGTTGGAAGAATATCACACACATTACCAGTCATGCAATGAGTGAGCTGCATACATTGTCAGTTAGCAGCTATCAGACCCAAAAGAAAGTTAGTGGCAGAATTGATACCCAAATGCAAAACCAGTTTTTGAAAGCTTGTGCTTATTGGAAGAATGTTCTCAGATGTGTAATTGAAACCATAGATTTTTCTCACTGAGCAGTGGTCTGCCTTTGCATGGTTCAGATGAGATTGTTGGATCAAAACACAATGGTAATTACCTCAGCATTCTAGAGCTAATGGCTAAATTTGACCCTTTCTTAGCTCAGCATATTAATGAACACACAAACCACAGAAAAGGCCATATATCATACCTATCAAAGACTATCTGTGATGAGTTCATTGGACTGTTGGCAAAGAAGACACTGCCGGTCATTGTAGATGAGCTCAAAGATGTGGGATATTTTTCCATGTCCGTCAAGTCAACATCAGATCTGTCACATCTAGATCAGCTATCATCTTGCCTTATGTGCTACTCAGCAGACCACTTGAGCATTTAGTGACTTTCATAAACATCACCTACTATGCAGGAGGGAAATTTGCCTTGTACCTACTTGATTTCCTCACCAAAAATGACATTAATATCAGCCTTTGTCATGGCCAAACCTATGACAATGCAAGTAATATAAGTAGCAAATATTCAGGGATGCAGGCAAAGATTAAAAAAGCGCAGTGCTTTGATTGATTACATACCACATACTGTACTCTCACTCAACCTTGTTGGCTAGTCTGCCATGAATTGTTGTGTTGAAGCAGTTTTTCTTTCTTTCTTTCTCTCTCCAAGAATTGTACAGATTTCTCTCTGTTTCAACCAGTTGTGGGGTGATTCTTAAAGATTCACTACCAAAGGGATATCCAGTGCCCAAATCATTCTCAGGGGCACAGTGAAGCACCAGTGCTAAAGCTGTGAATGCAGTTGTTCTGGGATACCCCAACATCCTTGAAACACTAGACAGCATCACGGATGATCAATCTAATAAAAAATCAGCAAGAAGAACAGATGCAAAGATTCTGAATGATGTAATATGCACTTTGGAAACTAGTATTTTGTGTGAGGTCTGGAATGATACACTTCATCCATTCAGCAGGTGCAATCTGAGCTTGCAAAGTGCTAGAATTGACCTTTCCACTGCTGTAAACCTAATGAGGAGTCTTGGAACTGCTGTTCAACATATGTAAGATAGTTTTGATGAGTATGAAATTTAGGCGGCTGAAAGAACTGCTAAAACATGAATATAAGTCAGCCAAACACAGTAAAAGTCAGAAGACATGATGATCCAAATGCCCACTCATTCTGTGACAAGGTGGTCTTCAGAGTTAATCCCTTCAGAGTTAATTACTGACACACAAAAAAGTTCATTAAAACATCGGATCAAGGCTTGCAAAAATATTGACAAAACCTTTAGTGTACTGACACATTTTTCACCTAATATTTCAAGTTCCAAAATCAGTTAAAGTATCTGTCAGAGGTTCCCAGAAGATCTCCCAGTAGATTTTACTAAAAGAATTTCTTCAATTTGTTGAATTCACATCGCTCTCAAATATAGAGAAAAGATGACAAAAGCAAATCTATTTGGATGTACCACCACAGAATTCAATGAGATAGAATGTTTCCTAAAAGTTGAAACTGCATTATAGCTTTATTCGTCACTAAAGATTACTAACAGCAGTTGAGAACATTCCTTCTCTCTTTCAACAAGGGTCAAAAATGTCTTCTGATCTAGGGCTATGTCTACACTGGCAGCTTCTTGCACAAGAACTCTTTTGCGGAAGAGTTCTTCAAGAGAGCGTCTACACTGGCATGTGCTTTTGCGCAAGAGCATCCATGCCAGTGTAGACACTCTCTTGTGCAAGAAAGCTCTGATGGCCATTTTAACCATAGGGCTTTCTAGCACAAGAAATTCCTGTTCCCTGTCTACACTGGCCTCTTCTGGAAGAGCTCTTGCGCAAGAGGGCTTATTCCTGAGCGGGAACGTCAGAGGTTTCACGCAAGAAGCCCTGATTTTATACATTAGAATGTCAGTTTACTTGCGCAAGAACACGTGGCCAGTGTAGACAGGCAGCAAGTTTTTGCGCAAGAGCGGCCGCTTTTGCGCAAGATCACGCCAGTGTAGACACAGCCATTTATGAGTATTTCAGTGCTTTGTCCCTCTTGATCATCAAGAATGAAATCGTCAAGTCTTTGAGTTATGATGATATCATTCATGGCTTTGCCACAGTTAAAACTAGGGTAAAAATTTGGTTTCAAGAATTTAGTCAAATGAGAGTTTATAAACTTACTAATTGTACATAATGAATATGCAAATAAGCACATACACGTCTGATGGCTTCACAGTTTCTTGTAATACGTAATTCACACTCAGGCCCCCTCATAACCTTAATCGGGCTCTGGTTACCTACTGATGTGGGTCCATACTGTTCCCCCGCCACCTAACAGCTTGCAGGAGGAGGGGGCTGTTGCAGCAACAATACATGGGGGCTGCAACACAATCACAGGAGGGCTACGTCTACACTCATGGCTTCTTGCGCAAGTACAGCCGTTCTTGCACAAGAATCTGCAGAGCATCCACACTGCCCACCCGCTCTTGCACAAGGAAATTTACAGTACGGCGTGGTAAGAGAGGGCTTCTTGCGCAAGTGCTATGCTCTTTTTTATCAGGTGTAAGCCCTCTTGCGCAAGAGGGCAATGTGGACGCTAGGCAGGGATTTCTTGCGTAAGAAAGCCCTATGGCTAAAATGGCCATCAGAGGTTTCTTGCGCAAGAGAGCGTCCACACTGCCACAGGCGCTCTTACACAAAAGCACAGCTTGCACATGGCAGCGTGGACGTTTTCTTGTGCAAGAGCTGCCAATGTAGACATAGCCACGCAGCGCAGGCCAAGAGCCAGCTGAACAAGCCAAGGGACAGAGGCGCAAGCCCTGGAGCAAACAAAAGGAGCAGGGAGCGAGACACTGGAAAAGGATCGTGCGCATGCGCAGAAAACTCCAGTTAGGCTGACGTTTAGCGAACGCGCTTCGTGGAAGAGCCCATTATGTACCGAAGGGCATAATCCGTCACAGTTCTTTATCTCACCCCCGCTCTTTGCCCCAGAACTCTACCAGGACGTGACCCCACCTATTGGTAAAACATCACTTTCTTGCCCACCCTTTTTTTCCTAACTCTCCCCATGGAATAATTCCGCCTAGAGATGGTACGGGCCACCGTGGTCTGTCCAATTAAAAACAAGGTCCTGGGAATGTCATTAGTTGCTGGGTAGAAACAGCATTAGGCGCACGCGCACTGACCCAGAATTGCAGCGTTGAAGACTTCATCCCCGACTTCAGCTCAGGCAGCTTAAACGCTCGCATTGGGCGGGGCCTTTTCTTTGATTGACAGACAGGCGCACCAATAATCAGTATATCCGTCAACCAATGGCCTCAGAGTATTCGAGGAGGCACCCGTCCCACAAGGCGGAGCCAAATGGAAAGGGGACTCAATAGCCACCCGAGCGGCCGGTGGGATGGGCAGCAGCGTCAGCCAATCGCCCGTCGCAGAAGCGGGCGGGCCCAAGGAGGGCGGTGATTGGCTGAGGACTGGGGGTTGCTAGGGTAGCACCAGGAGCGGGGCCGGGGCTGTGGAGCCTCCGATGTGGGCCGAGTTCGAATACCGCCCCCCCGCGCCCATCCCCCTCTAACCCCACCTCCCCCACTGGGGCCTTAACCCCTCCCCCCCCCGCCGGCTCCCTCCCCTCGGGCAGGGCTGCAGCCCGCCCCGGCGTGACACTGCCCGGCCCCGCTCGCAGCAGCCCGGGCCATGGTGAAACTCGCCGCCAAGTGCATCCTGGCAGGTGAGCTCGTCCTCGCGACTGACCTCCCCGGGGCTGAGCCCCGCGCGCCTCTGGGCTCGCTCGCTGTGACGGCAAAACAGTGGCGGGAGCCCCAGCGACTTCTGGCGCCACAAACTAAGCGTGGCTGGAGCCCCCTTGGCGCTGGGCGTCCCGCCTGACCCCCCAGTAATGGGCCAGCTGCGGGATTCAATAATGCCCCAACGCGTCCAGTGTTTTAAACATCCGCCCCCTGCCCTTTCCTGATTCCCCCCCCCCCCGTGTCCTGTCCACTCGATCAGAGTGCCTCCACCACGCTGCTTCATTTTGTAGAGTGACCTTCATTCCAGAGGAATCAACTTTCTAATGTGCTAAGGGGGTGCTTGATCCTTGCTGTACCCCAGACCCTGCCCATACCCTGTCCTCAAAGGTTCTGCCCTTGCTTTACCCTTCCCACTTCTTCTGGTCCTGTTCTGCCCCCTTTCCCTGAGCACACACTGCTCTCATGCCTCCCCCTTCCAGTGCTTCTTGCGTGCCATGCAATAGCTGATCAGGATGGGCAGAAGGTGCTGAGAGATCGGGAAGGAGCTGATTAGGGGTCTGTCCATGGGTATATTGACCCTGGAACACCCATACAGTCATTACCTATGCTTCACAACAATAGTGAATACAAATGTATAAAATGCAAAGGGTAACAAACTAAGAGGTACAGATGAGGAAATATGTTTCCAGATAAGCTATGAAATATGATGGCAAGCCAGTGAAAAAGATGAGGATCAAAGACCACTCTTCACAACAATGGAAAGATGATATGACAGGAAGGGTGAGAGAGACAGAATGAGGAGCCAAGCCCAGTTTCATGAAATAGGCTGGCACATTCCCTTTTGTGCTGAAAGAAAAAGTATGTGCGAAATAAGGATGATTACAAACAACGAGGCAGAGGGAAGTATGGTGTTAGCCAAGTGTGAAAATAAGAGAAAGGCAGATGTGTCTGAGGAGAGGCTCTTCTTGCTCAAGAGAAGCACAAGTTTACCTGAAAGAACCAGAGGTAAAGCTGCAGGTTTGGCTAAGACACTGTTAAGGAGTTGTGAAGTATGTACACTTGAATGCCGTCAAACAATAGTAGCAAGACATCAAATGTAAAGATAACTGAAAAGCATAGGTATAGTTCTACTTCTGTCTTTGGGAGGGGGGCAGCTCCAATCAGGGCAACAGGACCATGCATGGGGGGCAAATTCTGTGCCATCTGAGGTTTGCAGGGGATGATACCCCCTATGCTTCCCCAAATTACATTGTGAAAGGCACTAGGTAAAATGAAAGATTCTTACTTCCCTGTTTGATTCAGTAATCACCAAAGGGGAAGAGTCTTCATACTGAAGAGACTCACAAATTAAAGGAGGGGATGCTGTGACGGGCCGGGTCTGGGCATGGCTGAGGGCATGCATTCAGGGCTAATTGCTCAAAACTCAGGGCTCCGTACAGCCCCAGACTGGAGACCTTCCAAACAGGTCACAAACCAGTCACACTGACCACTTCAGCTGCCAGTCTGGCCAGCCAGAAGCCTCACAAGCAAAACCCCTCTGACACCCCAGCTCTTCCTGTGCCCCAGTCAGTCCTGGGCCTAACACACAGGTGAGGGGTTTCAGAACCCAATCTCACCTACCCCAAACAGGTTCTTCTGGTCCCAAGAAACCAGCCACAGTTCCCAGGTCAATTTACCCTCTGTATCTTACCCACAAGATCACGCTGAGCCAGTCCTTTAGAATCTAAAATCTAAAGGTTTATTACTCAAAGAAAGAAAAGCATAAGCGTAAGGTTGTTAAAGAAAATACCTTACATGCATCGAATCACCCCGTTCTCGATACAGGCTCTTAGCAGAGGTGTTATAAACTGCTATCTTAAAAGTCTCTGGTGTATATCCTATGTCAGGATGGGTCCACGGTTCTTCCCGGCTCGTTGTTCCCTGCAAGGCTGCATCTGGGATCAGGAGCTGAACTCAAGACCAGATGGAGGGTGCCACATGGCACTTATATACCGCCCTGGCATCTTCCTGGCCAGAGAAGGTCACATGGTCCAAAAACATATCCTTGTGTCCCATGCTGGCAGCCCTTCGGCCCTGGCTGGTTTGCAGATGTCAGTCACATTCCTGGGGTGTGTATTGGCACCTAGAGCTTCATTGTCTCTGCTAATTAGCATAGCCATTGGCTAAGCATTTCTTGCCCATTGCTCAGCCACAGACAGAGAATTTTCCAGCATCCCTACAGAGTACATGTTTATAACTTCACATACAGATATAATATAAGTACATGAATAGCATATACAGAATCAGTAGAACATGAGCTCTCATTCGTCATCTCATATGGCCCCCTTTGTACCAACTTTTGGGGCAACCCGCACCCACCGGTGCAGCAGTGACCTGTCTGATCCCCTTAAAATCCAGTAACGTGACACCCCCTATGCTTCCCCAAATTACACTGTGAAAGGCACTAGGTAAAATGAAAGATTCTTACTTCCCTGTTTGATTCAGTAATCACCAAAGGGGAAGAGTCTTCATACTGAAGAGAGACACAAATTAAAGGGGGTAATGCAATTAGGTGGGAACAAGAAACTCGTGTGCACCTACTCATCTGGAGGAGAGAGAGTGGGTGACACTGATGAGAGATGCACTGAGGTCAAGAATGAAAAAGAAAAAAAAAATCTTCCATGAGCAGAAAAAGAAGATTGTTAACTATGCAGTGGACAATGATTCCTTTGTTATCTCCAGGCACGATTTACAGTCAAGAGTATTGTTGTGTGAGCTAGTTGTTAAGAAAAAAGGGAAGATTAAAGGTACGGCAGTAGTTAGGCTGAAATGAATGTATTTAAAGAAGGTGCAAACAATATTTTGCTTTTAGAGAAATGGAGAAGGTGCAGGAGGGCAATGGAATTATTAACATTAGGAATAGTGTGAGGAGCAATGGTGGAAGGATAGGGACCAAACTAACCAAACTAAAAGAAAAAAGCAAGTAATAATAAAAATTATAATGCTGTAATAACAATTATAATGATGGATTGGAGAACGAATGGAGTAAGGGAAGAGAAGAGCATCACTAAGGGGGCATGCAGTGTTGTTGTAGCGGTGTTGGTCCTAGGGTATTAGCAAGACAAGATGGGTGAGGTAATATTTTATTGGGCCAACTTCTGTTCCTTTTATACCCTCACAAAACAATTTATTTTCCCAACACTACTGCTAAGCAATCCAATAATCCTGTTTCAATGCATGAAATAGAATTAATACTCAAAGGGCAGAGCAACAAATCAATGTACATAGCTTACTTTTCCAGTTGCAGTAAGTTCAGGCTTAATTTTTCCTAAGAACTGTGTCAGCCAAAGCCAGGGTGAGAGAGACAAGCTTTTGAGCATACCGAGAGCTCCTCTGCATAAGCTTGAAATCTTGTCTCTCACCAACAGAATCTCGTACAATAAAAGATGTTATCTCACCTACCTTGTCTCACTAATGGGGCATTCAGTGTGAAAGAAGAAAGCAAAAATTTGCACCAAAAATTGGAAACAAAAAAACTTCCTTTAATTCGAGGCAGTATGTGGAGAAGCATTGTGTCATGAAACATGGAGGTAATGGTATATTAAATTGTGCAATAGCCTCCCCAGGGAAACAGTACACTAGAGGACGGAACACTAGAGAACATGTTGTAGGAAACAATCCCTAATCGGTCAAGGCTGAACTAGATCAGCGGCTCCCAAATTTATTGGTTCATGTACTTCCTTAAGAAGTTGTTGTGAACTAGATGACCAAACAGGGCATTTCCTCCTTAATATTTTGGCCTATTCAGCCCCAGTGTAAACAGGATCTCTGTCTCTAGATGCTATCTCTGTAACAGGATTGTGACTCTGAAGCGTAGAATGTCTGTTGAGTCGGTGTGAAGCAAAGGAACTAGCGACAAGCATGGTTGAGAGCTCTTGTTCAGAATGTCACCAGGTTCAGCCAGCACTGGTCCCTGTGAGAACCAGGAGGAATATTGGAATGCAAAGGTTCCATGGCAGCCCAAATGTGACAGCTGATCCGAGAAGTGGAAGTAACAGCTAACAAGTACTTGCCTTAACAAGGTGGAGCAGCTGTGTGTCCAAACTTTGGGGAACATGTACAAACAGCACCATTGCAGCACAGCTTATTAAATAAGGGCCTCTGTTTTCAGCTTTTTACACTCTTGAATTTACAAATTATACCCATGCAATAACATAGACTTTCAGCTACTAGTATTAAATATAGTTACATCAGCCCTAAATTTGGCCTATGATTCTGTGAGCAAGAGTCATTTATCTGGAACACTCATCCTGCTCCAGACATATGTGTAGCTTTCCCACTTTACCTCAAAACACAGTGTACACGTCCCATGATAGGATCAAAACTTACCCCCTTCCTGGGTTCAAAGTAACAACACAAAATATTAATTGTAGACTTGGTTGCTTCCTAGGATCCCTGCATATGGACTGTTCAACCTAGATAGTTTATGAAGAGTTAATCCCTGACCGCTAAACCCTTTGTTCTGGACAGGCCAGCACAAAGGAGCTAGAAAGTATGCATAAGCACACCAGCCTCACAACAAGGCCTGATGTAGAGCATATTCCAGGGAGTGGCCTTTGTGTGCATTTTTAAGACCAGCAATTCAGTGCTATTGCAATGGCCCACAGGGACTATTGCAGCAGGAGCCTAAATTAGGACAGCCCTATGGGATAAGCTATGCTCATCAGAGCCAAACAAACTCCTAGCAGCTCCAAAATAGAGGAGACACAAGCCATCTCTCTGTTGTCCCTGTTACGGGCTTTTCTCCTGTATGTTGATGAATCAGGAGGTCCTTTCTTTCTAGAGAGTGACACTCATAGTCTACACTTCCATTATGTCCAGGATGGAGCTAATAGGTCATCTGCAGCGGGAGTTGCTTAGTGTCTGTTAGCAAGCAAAACACCTACTAATTGGGGAAGGGTTTATAGGAGAACACTACCAGCCTATTACAATTCTTCTGCAGCATGAATAACCTGCTTCCTCCAAACAGAACACACTTGGATTTTGGAAGATTTGTAATCTTGAGAGAGGATGTTTTCATAGCCAGTCCTCTCTCTCCTTCTATTCCAGTTTTATTCTTCACACTGAAATATGCCTGAGGACCAAAATAAGTTTGGGAATCTTTAATTCTCCGTGCTAGAAAGGATACAGAGCCGACCTGTGAATTTCAGAATAAATGGCAACCCTGTCTTGATGTTTAGGGTGCCTCTTGGCCATGGACATTGCAGACACCTAAAGCCAGCACTGCATATGCAATAGCAACACTCATTTCACCACGTAGACAATTGTCCTATTGATTTTTCTTAGATGTTTTGACTGTAGTGACTGATACTGGTAAAATTGTAAATGCAGGTAACAAAAAGCTCTTTTTGGAATTTGGTGGGAACAGGATTGAGGGGAGCTGAAATGAGATTGTAAGCCATGGTTGGTCTTGTCCTTTGGTCATGCAGGTGACTCAGCAGTGGGGAAGACTGCCCTGACCCAGATGTTCTGCAGTGATGGAGCTCATTTCCAGAAAAACTACACACTGGTAAGCTTTGTATGATGAGGACATGTACTGAGGGAGGACAGCAGGCTTGCTTTGCTATTGGGTGACCTCTCTAAAAATCCATGAGTGAAGAACAGGAAATTTTAGGACCAGCTGAATTACTGAGGATTGGTTTTAGCTATAGACTGGCCTTTACACTGATGCATTAACGTTTTATAGAGCTTTCTGTCAAAATACTTATATATACCAGGCAGTAAAAATAAACTGACTAGCATCACAGTAGGTTTCCATGTATATAGGGAGTTGACTTCAAAGCTTAACATAGAGTAAATTAATTGTGATGGTTTCCTTCTATATGAGAATCTTCACAAGCTTGTGTGGCCCTAGACAATTTTCCATTTTCATGGAGCTCAAAGTAAAAATGGTTTGCTCCACGAGGAAACTGCTTACTCCAAACTAGGGATGTTAAATATCGGTTAATTGAATAGTTGATTAACCTCATGGATTCTTATTGGTTAGTCGACTATTCTATAGTCCCGGGGCAGCACCTGTCCAGGGGGAGGGGTCTGAGCTCCCGGACCTGGCACAAGCCAGTACTTGAGCCTGGCTGCCTGCCACTTGGCTCCTGATACACTTTAAATGCAGAGCTGCAGTGGGGGAAGGTCCAGGACCCAGTGCAAGCTGGGACTGAGATGGGCTGCTGGCTAGCCTGCTAAAAAATGTACTGGCAACTGGTGGGGGGGGGGGAAGGAAATGTATGTAGTCTATAGCATTAACCTTTAAGCTTTTGCTTATCAGTTAATCCGTTAATCAACTATACTATTACATCCCTACTCCAAACAGAATATCTGAGTGTAGAATGTATGTTCTTCACTGTACAAGCATGAAGATATGCTCCATGGCCCCAAGCTATTGAAATCTAAAAAAAACACTCTAAGCGGAAGAGGATGCAGTCTGCAGCCCTTCCATATGAAAAACATTAATGATGAAAGATGTACAGAAGCAGGATGAAAAATAAGTTCTGTCATACATATTATCCATTCAAATAAAGAGCAAAATTAAAACTGAAGAGAAATAGACACACAAAAGAGGCTGGGTGGGGGTGGGGGAGAGACAATAAAATAAAAAGTGGAAGAGGCACAAAAAGAGGACTTTAGAATTCAATGTGCCAGTACAGAAGATTCAGGGAGATGTTTCGGAGCAACCAAGCAGTGAGTCTTGACCCAGCTCTAGATCCAAAGTTCTCAACTAATATCCTGGTGTGTGAGCAAATCTCTAGAGACTAGTTCTTTTCCATTGCCTGTCTCCACATGAGCAAGTCTCTAGGGGTTGAGAGTATTTTTGACTTTAAGAAAATTTAGAGAGACAAGGTCAGTATTTTTGACCTTAAGAAAATGTATAGAGACAAGATCCTGAAGAAGAGCTTTGTATAAGCTCAAAAGCTTTCTCTCACCAACAGCAGTTGGTCCAATAGAAGATATTACCTCACCCACTCTCTGTTTAATATTCTAGGACTAACACAGCTACCACACCACCACATACAACATGTAAAAAAGTTTGTCAGTAGGACTTTAAAAATTATTACTTTGAAGATGGTTCTCCACAATCTCAGATTGGTAGGATTCTGGTGATCTAAAAGGATCACTGCACCCTAGAATATTGTGTGTTGATTAATGTTTTCTTGATTCTGCTTGACAGACCACAGGCGTGGAACTGTTGGTGAAGACTGTATCTGTTCCAGAGACAAGTGATAGCGTGGTGAGTTCTGCTATATCACAAATAGAAACAGAAGGAGCTCTTCAGTGCACAAAGTCCAATCATTACGTGACTGTCTGATATGTCTCACTGCCTTGGATGGATTCACCAGAAGTTTACTTGATTATTAAGTAGCATCAGGAAACCTGATCATGCTCATGCTCTAAGATAATACAAATAATAAAAATAATTATGTACAATAGCTGATTTTTCCAGTGATAATTTGTTTTTAAAAACAAGTACTCCTGTGGCACTTTAGAGACTAACAGACATATATAAGATTATATTTTGAAAACATACATGTTTACATATTCAGCTGCACCAGCTCTTAAACTAAAGCTCTTACCAATCTAGATAGGCTCCTGTAGGATACTCAGATATCCTTCCCTAGAACAATGAAGATTGGGCCCTGTGCAGAATCCTATGTGTTAATGCTCTGCACTACCATTAAGCTATAAGTATACTCAGATTAGCATCCCAATCTTTTGTTCCACAAATCTAATTGGTGCTTGGAGCAGAGATCGTTCCTGGTGCACTGCGGGGTAGATCTTTTCACTGTTTCTTTAGGAAATCCAGCTACTGCTTTGCACTTGCCCTCTGGGCTAAGTGCATTTTGGAGGCTGTGAGCTCAGCCAAGGAGGCATGAGGCTACTTTGATGTGGTTGAACAAGAAGCAAGTGTGACAGCTTCAAATGTGCACCTCTCAAGCCACATAGAATCATAGAAATACAGGGCTGGAAGGGACCTTAGGAGGTTATCAAGTTCAGTCCCCTGTGCTGTGGTAGGACCACATTAATCTAGACTATTCTTGACAGGCATTTGTCCAACCTATTCTTAAAAACTCCAATGATGAGGATTTCACAGATCTTAACGACCCTTGTAGTTAGAAAGTTTTTCCTGATATCTAACCTAAATCTCCCTTACAGCTAATTAAGCCCATTACTTCTCATCCTACCTTCAATGAACGTGGAGAATAATTGATTGCCATCCTCTTTCTAGCAGTCTTTAACATATTTGAAGAAAGTTAGTAGGTCCCCCCTTAGTCTTCTTTTCTCAAGACTAAACTTGCCCAGTTTTTTTAATCTTTCCTTGTAATCAGGTTTTTTATCTTTGTTGCTCTTCTCTGGATGCAATACTCCAGCTGAGGCCAAGTAAAGTGGGACAACTATTTCCTGTGTCTTAGGTACAGCACTTTTGTTAATGCAACCTGAAGTGGTATTAGCATTTTTTGGAAATGAATCACACTACTGGCTCATTCTGTTTGTGATCCTCTATAAGTCCCAGATCCTCTTTGCATGGTCTTCCACACAAACCTCCTTTCTGTTTCAGGAGCTCTTCATTTTTGACTCAGCGGGCAAAGAACTATTTTCTGAGATGATGGAGAAACTGGCAAGTATCATGTAATAGTCTTCTGGTTCCTAAAGGTGCCTTTGCTATGAAAAGGATCTGAGCTACCCGGTCTGGCAGATGCAGCAAGCCTTGATCTGAGTGGGAGGAGGAGAAATAGGTCTCAGTTGCCTCTGACCCCTGTTCCTTTACTTTCTGAAACTTAGAACAGTATTCTAGGGAATCTTTTCTAGGGAAGGAAGTTAGGATCCCAAAGGAAGTTCTTTTGGTTTTTACAAAGAAATGGGAATACTAAACTGAGATAGCTATTCAGATGTCTTGGGTGGGGGGCGGGGGAAAGGTTGTTCAAGCTTTTAGAAGAACTTCCATTTCACCAATTCTAATATAACAGATTTTTGCCTTCATACTGATCTTTCTGTTCCATAGAGACTCCGCCTTATGATGAGACATAGAGTTATTCTTGACTTCTCACACTCCAGCAAGTGTGTCCCAGTCCCCATACATTAGGGGCCTTTCCATTGTATGATCTAAATTTGAAGCCTGGGGTCAATTAATTAAGTGTGAGGTCCCATTATATCAGACTTGTTTTACTTCTGTCCTGGAATGTATATCCCATACAGACACTTTTCTGGGGATGTATTGGCCATTGACCACATTAATTTCATTAGAGCTAACAGTATCTTTCTCTTGATGTACAGTGGGAGCAGCCCAATGCCTTATGTATTATATATGATGTCACCAATGAACAGTCTTTCAGCAACTGTGCCAAATGGCTGGAGAGGCTGAGGGCACGGACACTTGGAATGCACCTTCCAGGTAGGAGATGGTGAGATTCTTTGCATTGATTCTTATGTTGTGGCACCATCTCTTCCCATTGAGATGTGGCGTAAAGCATTATCTTAAATCCAAGCCAGGAATGGCTTCCTCCAATTCAACCAGTCTGAGAGTAGGACAGACCAGGGAAGTGCATATTCTAGGTGGTTCCCTTGCTGTCTTTACTAGTACCTTATCTAAGGAGCCATAGCCTAGCAATCCAGTTTTTTCCTCCCATTTTCTAACTCACCCACCAGTGCTAACAATTCAGTTTTTCTTTTTTCTTTTCCTTTGTTTCACATTTTGTGTAGGTGTTTTAGTGGGGAATAAAACAGACTTGATTGGTCGACGAGCTGTGGAGCAGAAACGGGCAGAGGAGTGGGCTGAGATCCAGGGCCTGCAATACTGTGAGACATCAGTGGTGAGTCTTTCTCCATCTGTGGAAGTGGGTGTCTTCTCTTTTGGGGGCTCTGTTACAATTCTTTATCATTTAATCGACTCCCAGTATAAATGTGGGTGTTTTTATTGAGCAGTTAGAAGCTGAAATAATTTAATGCTTCCTCCCATCCATCTTTCATAACCTCTCTTCTCTCTTTACAGAAGGAGATGGAGAACATCGAAGTTCCTTTCCACATCTTGGCAAACTCATTCCATCAACTATACAGAGAGAAGGTGGAAACCTTTCACTCACTAGTATGAGGGCCTTGGTATAGAAATTTGCTTAATTCCTGGGGGATTTCTTTGAGTCCAAAAACACCCGGACGGACAGTATCCCACGGAGTAGAAGATGGAGAGAGAGTGAGAGAGAGATTTTTCTTTTTTACTTGTGACCATTTCCTGACAATTGAGATTAAACCAGAAATAAATATGTGGAAAGGTGTCCTTTCTGAGGTTGAGAGCTGGTATTCTTTTCATGTCCCCTGACTTGGTTTTCTTCTTCATGGAAATTTGTTGGGCGGGTGTGGGGTGCTTTAGAATGGAAATTGTCAGCCTTCTGCTTTGAGATTGCCCTGTCTTTTGTCAGAATGGCTTTCCTGCTGCTGGAGACAACAGTCAGACGATTTGGTGGGTTTTTGAGATGGAGAAGAATAGGGAGGCTAAAGGGGCATTTCTCACATCAGAGAGCCCATATCTGAAGGAGGCAGGCCTGAGGACAGCCTTGCACCTGGAAAGTACATTCACTAGCATGGCTGGAATAGACTTTAGGCTCAGAGTCTGTTGAGATGTGCCCATCATGTATGGCATGAGCTGTGACATATGCAGGGATTCTTCTTGACTCAGGTATGGTTTAAGACAGCAGTCTCCAACCTTTTTAAGCAAAAGATCACTTTTTGAATGTAAGTGCAATCCAGGATCTACCTCAGACTCAAATATCCTTGTCCCGCCTCCTTTGTGTCCCTTCTCCAAGGTCCTGCCCCTGCTCACTCCATCCTCCCCAATCCTCCCTCTCTTTTACCAGGCAGAGGCAGAGGGTTGGAGTGCAGGCTCTGATCTTGGGCTAAGGGATTTGGAGTGTGAGAGGGGCTCTGAGCTGAGCCTGGGGCAGGGGGTTGGGGTGTATGAGGGGGTACAGCTTCTGTAAGGGAGTTTGGGTCCAGAGGGGTGCATGACTGGGGCAGGGGTTTGAAGCTGGCTCCAGCTAGACACTGCTAACCTCAGGTGGCTACTGGGTGGTGGTGGGGTAAGGCAGGTTCACCTCTGCCCTGGCCCTGCACTGCTCCCAAAATCAGACAGCAAACTCCCTCCATCCCAAACCTTGTTGTTCCCCCATCCCATTGTGTGGAGATAAAATACAGGGTAGGAGGGAGCACCCTGACATCAGTGTCCCCTCCTCTCCCTTCCCTTCTCTGCACAGCAAGCAGAGGCTCCCAGTGGGGCGGAGGGAGGCAGCTCCAAGGCAAAGGGCAGGAGATGTACAACAGTGGGGGGAGGGGCAGCTGAAGTGCTGTGCTTGACAATTTCTTGGCCAAACCAGACAGGATCACCTGTCAGAGGCTCCAAGATCTACCAGTAGATCCCGATCTACTGGTTGGTGACCACTGGTTTAAAATGTGCCTATAGATTAGGTCTAGCTTATGTGATGCGCCCAGGTTCATCTGCTTGGAGCCCACTGCACTGCTGATGCAGTCTGTGGCCCTAATCTGTGTTTCTGACTCTTCAGAGTATACTTCTTACTGGGACTTGTCTCATTTTCTCCGCATGTTAGAAGGTGTCTGGCTGCAAGGAGCTTCTCTTCTGTATTTCTCATAACTTGGTAATGCAGTGCCCTCTACTGGTCCCAGGCCACAGATTTGCCCAAAAAGAGCCACTGTGTTGCAGTGAACAAGAATTGTTTTCTTATCTTCCTTCTTCCACCTCCCAGCCTTTATCTTGAAGAGCGTTCCCTAGGCTTCCAAATAGATAATTGCTCCTGCTCTCCCTCCACTTATCCTTCCCCCTCCTCCCCCCCAGCTTGCCTTGGTTTGGTTTTGTGTGTGTTTTGGGGACAGGGAGTATTCCTAATGAAAGTCAGTAGCATTACCGCCTTTCTAGGTCCAATTATCCAGTTTCTTGGTCAAATAAGAACCTTGTTTTGTTCTGTTTTCACCATACATTCTCACAGTTCCTAGCATCACTTCGTTCTGGTTTCAGTTTTGCAAACAGGACACAAGGGGAAAAAAAGGCCGCCTGGCTTTAAACTATTGTGAGTCTGCAGAGGGACTTGCTCAGGTTGAGATTTGGTTTAGGGAGGGGTAACATCTCTTCATAGAATTCTTGTCTATAATATAATACTGGTGTAGCATGTGTGAGAACCCTTTCAAATCTCCAATGCAAGGAGATGCATTGCAGTTAGGAAAAATGTCTGTGCAATTCAAGTTAGGATGTAGCACTTTTATTCCAGAAGAGGGTCAAATGCAGAAACTCTCATCTGTTTCCAAGGTCACAACATCATTTATCTAGGGTTTTGCACAGTCATTTCTCTGAGATAAGCTTTCCAGGAATCTTAGTGGGTTGGATGTAATGCATCTAAGTAGGAGATGTGGAGGCAGGACCCAGCCGCCTCCAGCTGCTATGAATAAGAGATAATTATTTTTAATACTGTGCTGAGTTAATCAAAGAACTTTAGAACTTGCTTTGATTTGATGGCCCCTCCTACAGTTTTACTAGAAATGTGCTTATGTTACATGATGGATCTTTTCGTATTTGAAATATCTTGCCACGTGTGTCTTTGCCACCTGTGGCATGATCTGTGGAGGATTAATATCTTGGGGGTGAGAGAGAAGGGGAAACTCATGATTTTTATGTAGGAAAGTCTATCTGCCCCAGAAAAAAACAGCCATAGCTCTTAATGACTGAAGAATAATTGTATGTAAGCTCAAAAGTTTCTCACTTCCCAACAGCAGTTGGTCCAATAAAAGATATTACCTCACCCACCTTGTCTCTCTAATATCCTGGGACCAACATAGCTACAACAACACTGCCAATAGCTCTTAATAAACAGTCAGTAAAATGGAGATGGGTGACTGCTTTTCACTGAATGAAAGCAAAAACTGGAGAATCTAATTAGAAGAATGCTTACAGTGCCAATTGGTGATTTATAAGGTAGCTGCTTCTTATGGGTTAGTGAAGAAAAATGCATCCCATTCAGGGAAAGATGTATTGCCTGGGAGTAAAAATGTGTAATCTAACTAGCTAGCTGTAGGGATTCATCTGCCGCCCCTTTACCTCTTTGTGTGGGCCATGTAAGAAAACAGGTTGTGTTTAAAACATGTTGGTTAACCTGTTTCAATACACATTTTGAGCACTAATGTAGACACGATTTAATGTCTTTTAAAATGTTAGTTGGTCATGATCTTCCAAAGGGAGGCACTTCGGTTTGACTGTGTTCAGCTAATTTATTTCAAAGGCATGATATGTCGTCTGTGTTACTGCAGGTTGAACCTCTCTCGTCCTGGACTCTGGTCTGGCTACATCCCTGGTCCAGCCCCAGAAGTTGAGAGTGGCTGGGAGCGGAGCTGGTCTGGTCAGCGGCAGTCTGCAGGGCCAGTGACCTGGGGTAGATAGCCCCAGGAGCAGCTGCCACTGTGCCCACAGGAACAGGGAACCCCAGGAGCAGCGGCCGCCGTGCAGGGGATGGGGATGGGGAACCGTGGGAGCAGCTGCCACCACACGCGCACACGGGGCTGGGGCTGGGGAACCCTGAGAGCAGAGTCAGGCAGGTGAGCCAGAGGAGGTCAGGCCTCTGGGTACTCCTGGAGCATCAGCCAAGTGGGGAGCCCTGGGAGACCCCAGATGCCTGACCTCCCCTGGTCTGGCAAATTCCCTTGTGTGGGACCCATTCCAGTCCTGAGGGTGCCAGACAAGCAAGGTTCAGCATGTTTTTTAGGGGGGAGGACTAGCTCAGTGGTTGGCACATTGGCCTGCTAAACCCAGGGTTGTGAGTTCAATCCTTGAGGGGGCCATTTAGGGATCTGGGGTAAATCTGTCAGGGATGGTACTTGGTCCTGCCATGAGGGCAGGGGACTGGACTCAGTGACCTCTTGAGGTCCCTTCCAGTTCTATGAGATAGGTATATCTCCATATATTTTAAAATATGTCACCTGACATATTTTGAAATGATACCTGTTTTCCTACTATAGATGTGGCGCAGTTGGCAAGGGTGGTAGTGGTGTGCAGAAGGGGCACCTGAGAGCTAGGTAGTTTGAGGGTTTGTTGTGGCAGGGAGGCTATGGATGCTCAGTATTTCTACATGAGGGGGCTTGGAATAGCTCGAGGGGCAAGAGGAGCCTGAAGCAGCTGGGGGCATGAAATAAGTGAGGGAAGTGTCTGGGACCCATATTGGGTTTCCCATACCTTTTTGTGATCATGTTCAAACCTACATTCCTCCCTTTGGAGGATTGACCTGCCATCATCTCTTCCCCATGGGTTTTAGTCTGTGCTGTTGCATCCAGGGGGAGAGCAGTGAGCCTAGCAGCAGAGAGGGTACATCTACACAGCAGCGTTATTTCGGAATAACTGACATTATTTCGAAATAACAGTGCGCATCTACACAGCAAGCTGTTATTCTGAAATAATATTGAGATGGAGGACTTCTTACTCTGACTCCTGTAAACTTCATTTCACGAGGAGTAAGGGAAGTCGAAGGAAGTGCTCTTCCTTTGACTTCCTGCTGCGTAGACAGCGCCAAATGGCAAATTAAGCTATTTTGACTTCACTTATGCAATTGACATAGCTGAAGTTACGTATCTTAGTTTGACTTTTGCCCTGCAGTGTAGACATGCCTTAAATTCCCAGGATGTGCTTTTAAAACCTAAAACCAACCCAGGCAAACCAGGACAGCTAGAAGTTGTTTGGGATAAAAATCAAATAGTCTTGAACTTACCAAGTTTCTCTTTAACAAGACACAGTCTTTCACTTTCCTTTTTTCCTGTTTGCTTGCGTGGCTGAACAAAGTCTCCTTTTTCTTCTCTGAGTTCCCCTCTCAGCTTTCAGAAGCTCAGTTTTATAACCCTGTTTCACTAAGCCCCTCATTAGTTCTTTCGCTGCTCACCTGAGTATGAAATATCACAAGTTGTTTTTGTTATCTGTCTTTGTCATTTTTCAAAAAACTGTCCCAGAATACCAAGTAGCATTTCTTCTCAGTAAGGTTAATGAAGGAAAAACAAATCTGGAGGTTTTAGACCAAACCATTTTGGAGAGATGAACCAAAAATTGTTACACACATTTTCAAAAGTGAGTGTCCAGTAGCTTTTACATTGTAATGTTAAAACTCCCAATTTTTTTCTCCAAACTTCCCAGAAACATTCTACCCTGGAATAAGCTGCAGCATGTAAAATTTCAGGAAGATCAGCTTCTCTAGCAGAAGCTAGTGGGAGTTGTAAAATGGAGCTTACAATGAGCAGCTTACCTTCAAATGCAACAATGGAACAGTCGCTGTTCTGTAATAAATGGTTGAACATCCTGAAATAGGGAGATTAGAGCAGATTCTTCAAGACATTAATTAATTTCAGGGGGGGTAGCCAAGTTAGTCTGTACAGGATAAACTTAAAAAACAACAAATAGTCTGGTAGTACTTTAAAGACTAACCATCTACATGTTTTGTTAGTCTTTAAAGTGCTACCAGACTATCTGTTGTTTTTTAAGTTCATTAATTAATTTGAGAGTCTCGAATGTTTGGAAAGGACATCTTGTAGATAAATTATATCAAATTAATTATACTCTTTGGGTCAAATTCATCCTAGTATAATTTCACTGACTTTGAGGGATGGATTTGGTATGTAATGTCCATTGACTCCCTTGGGTAAGGTTCCTTTATATAATTTGTATTATCTTAAGCAGAACCAACCCTATAGACAAGAATGGCAAAAGACACTGCTGATAAGGTTGAAAGGAAGAGGGTACTGTGTTTGGGAAGTAAAAAAGGGGTTAAGCTTTAAAATATCAATTCAATGGGACGCTGGGCAGGCTCCAGCAGGAAATAATCCATCCCAATTAGGAAATGCCTCTCCAAAGAAACCCAGAGACTGCTGCAGGTGCTGACAACAGGGAAATGCACTGCATTTCTAGTCTACGCAGCTTCTACTTTGTCTCTTACTCCAGGCTGAGGGCTCTGCTTTTGGCACCACACCTAAAACATTCAAGTGGGAACTGCTTCCCATTGCCATCCTGCCATCTTGTCCTTCTATGTTTGGACTATGATGAGTCCCCTCATGGTAGCAGAGAGACATTTCCATTCTTCCCACTGTCGGTCGTGGAGACTCCTTTCCCTCTGCTCTGTCAGGCCCCTTTCCCCCTTAAACTGAGCAGATGTCTTATTCCTTGTCCTCTCAATGGACAGCTGTCAATGATGCCTGTTCTTATCAAGTATTTTTTCCATCGGGTAGACTGTGCTCCAAGCTCACCAGGCACAGGACCCTGGGGCTGTGCAGCTTTGTCCTAAGGGAGGGCCAGAACTTTCAGAAGTGAAGTGGAGGGCTGAAGAGGAGCTATTTAGAGAGCTGTGTTCATGGGCCCCTCCTCCCCTTTACTCTGAGGGCCCAGCATCCCTCCACAATCAGAATGCCATTTCCTCCTGCTGTCATCTTGCCTGGAGAGTCCTGTCCTCTTGGCCACTGGCCCATGGTTCTTGACTCAGAAAAACAGCGGAGGGTATGGGCTGCTCAGTTGCAGTTAAGGTTTCTCAGACTCTTCCAAGAAATGCTCTTGAGAGGGGGTGACCAAGTCCTGAGTCCCAGTTCAGCTGCCCTGAGAACCCAAAATGTCACTCCAGCCATGGTATATTCCCCTGGCAGGAGGACCCCTGGCTAAGCACTGGCAGCTTGGTTCTGGCTCTGCTGAGGTGGCTTCAATGTAACATTCACAGACACTGGCTTTTTGCATTCTGACTTGGAGTTATTTTTTCCCCTTGGGGAGTTTCTCTCATTCTTCTATCTCAGCCTCACATATCTTCTCCCCTGGAGCAGTTTGTCAGCAAAGCCTGGATTTGCTCTTTTCCCTGGTCTCCGAGATCAAATCCAAATCTGGCTATGTTTATAGGGGAAATGTGACAGACCTTGCATATCAGGCTGGGGTCAGAGAAGGGGTCAATTTGATGAGGTTCCCTCCAGCCAGACTTGCATCAAGTGGAGAAATGTGGAGCTTGCATAAGTACTGGAAAAATACCCAATGCCTATCCCAGCCAGCAAGGGGCACTGAAGGAGCAAGGGATAGTGAGCAGAGAAGAATATGCAGAGGAGAGATCAACTTCTGTGTCTCAGACAATCAGGAGAATTGCAAAGGGAAAGGACAGTATGCAAGAAGGAGTGCATCTCTGTTCCACCTCACTGAAGACATCTGGGGAATTGAGTGGAAACCAGGAGCTGCATAGGGAAATAGCATTATTTGTTCCAGTTCATGGTGTTTACCATGAAGAACAGAATGGAAGAAGGAATGACCAACTTCTGTCCTGGCAAAAAGGAGAGCTTCGGGAAATAGGATGGGGGGGGGGGGGGGTCAACGCATCTGCTTGGGGGTTTTGATATTAGAGGCAAGCTTAAGATTGGGATGTCTGGAACAGGATCTGTGTGGAGACATCATAGCTACAAAGGATGTGGCAGTGATGGGTTGGGGCTCAGGGTGTCAGTGCAGGATAAGAACAAGGGTTAGCCATGCTGGGGTCAATGTGGGGGTGTTGAGACTGAGGGTGATGTGGGGCTGAAGTGACACATAATCTCAAGGGTGTGGAACTGAGTCATATCAGGCACAATAAGGGGAGGTTGAGATGCATGCATAGGGTCAGCATTGGAAAATTGGAACTGCAGGTAGTGGTACCAGGATCAGGGAGCAAAGCATAGAGGATAGGACCAATATAGGATTCTGGGGCCTGGATACCTGGAGCTGGAAAGTGTACAGCTATATGTGCTAAGTACATAATGGTGAAAGTCAGTGTAGTTGTGCTGGAGAGGTGGATTGAAATCTGTCACAGTATACAAGGCCTCTGAATAGAGTAGGGCAGATACTTTAATTCACATAAGTATTTGTGGAAAATATATTTAGGTATCAGTTATCTCTGGCTGTGTCTGCAGTCCTATTGTATTTTGCTTTCCTTGAACATTTCAGTGATCCAATCATGCCAAACGCAGGGAACAAATTGTAAATTCATGTGTGAATTATTTGCCCCAGCAACCTGAATATAGAAGTTATGTTCACCCATTCAAAGAGCACAAAAAAACCCACATGATTTGTGCCCAATTACAACTAACCCATACATCCTGAATTTTGGGTGTTGCATACTCACAGCACAGATTTCATGATCAAGTCATACAGCAAAAGAACTCAGGAACAAATATTGGCAAATTCAAGAAAATCGCAATCACCACGTGGATATTCTGCAAACAGAAAAAAATGGCTAAATTAAATGAGCAAATTACGTGCCATAAATAATTCAGCCTTTCTTTCACGCTCTGCATGTGAAAGACCTATTTTATTGTATGTGCTTCAGTTGCTTGGTCTTTTAAGTCTAAGCAAACCGTCCCTGGCTGCTCTTTTTGTATTTCACCAGTTTCATGTGGACATGGTGCACTGTTACTAGAACTTGTTTTTATGGGGGTGGGTTGGTTTCAGCCTGAGCATTCTGTAGCTGGGAGTAATAGAACTCAAGGCTATTTGAAGGGTGTTCAACTCAAAGCCAGATGATGTCAGAGCATGGGGTCTGGAGGATGTAGCCTTGTGGTGTTGGGATGGTGGGTTTCACAACTAGTGTCCACCTGGAGATACTACGACTGGGATCAGTGTAAATATGCTAGTGTTTGGGACAGGAGCAGTGTGGGTGGCCATAGATCAGCATGGGGATCTTGGGGCTTGAGTACATGTGGGGACTGTGGTGAGCGTGGTGGGTTGGATTCAGATCTGTGTGGAGATACTTGGGGTAGAGGGGAGTGCTGTGTCTGGGAATGAGTATGGAGCTGAGTGGGGTGAACAGCTGGGGATGAAAAGATAGCATTAGGACTCACAGAAGAGCCGCTAAACTCAGAGGAATAAATAAATTCTTTCCATCCACTGTGGTTTGCCCACCCACCGAAAGCCCCAGGATATTTCTCTTGGGCAAGGATTGAGTCATTGCTGCTCATGATGACCCTGTCACCTGAGTCTACCTAGTGGTATGGCTTCTGCTATTCCTTGAGACAGGAGACGCTGCTAAGCAGAAGTGACAGGGACTTACAGGAGAGACTGGACAGAGCACATGGCTGAAAAGGAGTCTGCTGGATGTCAGGCCACAATATATGCCCCAGCCTATGCTATCTAGCTGTCTCCCAACATCTTCTGTAGCACTGCCCATGCCTCCCGCCCACTTTTGTGCTGCTGCAACCTCATGCTGCACCTCCAGCGTGTAATCCCTTGGTGCTGCCTGTGTCCGACATAACACCCATCTTTCTGGAGTCTAATGCCACAGCCCAGAAGAAGCAGTACTTGACATGGCTGCCACTGTCCACCTGGTGCCCAGCGCAGAGCTCAGAGGTTGGTTGGCTCTCTGCTCTGGCAGGAGAATGGGCTGGTTTCAGGGCCCCAGGACAGTGCCTGAACTTGGTGTGTATCCATCTGAGTGGGGGTGTCCCAGGCAGGCACCCCTTCACCCCCACCATCAGACTGCACTCTTTTATTATACCATCTGTTTTCTCAGTGCTGGAGATGATGCTGGGGATATGTGACTTGGGGCACTGAGGCGGAAACTGGCCTGCACAAGGCCGGCCATGTGTTTGCCTCCTAGCAATGCAGCGGTCAGCAGCAAATTCTTTGCTGCTGCCTCCTCTCAGTATGGGAGAGAGAGAGCATAGGCCTGGGTATGTAGGAGAGACAGGGAGATGGACTGTGTGGAGGTGGGAGAGAGAGAGAGATGGGGGGAGAGATTGAGTGTGTGAGAGAGAGAGAGAGAGAGAGAGAGAGAGAGAGATGAACTGTGTGAAGGGGGGGCAGACAGATGGGCAGTGTGTGGGAGAGAGGAAGAGAAATTAACAGAGGAAGAGACAGACAGATGGACTGTGTGTGGGAAAGAGAGAAGTATTGTGTGGAAGGAGAAGGGAAGTAAGGTTGTGAAAGAGCGAGAGAGAGGCAAATTTGCCAGTTATGAGCAGGGAGAGAGATGGTCTGCACGAAGGAGAGAATGTAGGGAGACTCCGGTAATCGGTGCGTTGGAAATGCCATAGATGAATGGATGGCTGGAGATAGATACACATTGTGACAGAGAGTTTGTGTGAGTGGAAAGGAAGAGGGGCTGTGTGAAGGAGCAGGTGAGAGGGGTGTGAAAAGAGGAGACATCTGTCAATTGGGAGAAAAATGGTATCTTCAACGCAGGGGGAAGAGGGAGAGAGGTTAGAGATCCTGAGCATGTACAAGAACAAGAGGGACTAAAAGTGTGAGAGCCCTTCCGTGTGTGGATGTTTGAGATTCCCTTACCATGCACTGGGAGAGAAGACTGAGGGGCAGGATTTGGAGACAGGCAATGTCTCCGACTGATAGTAGCAAGCAGCACAGGTTAGGGTGAACTAACAACACAGAGAAAGGAGTTCCCAGGTCTGAGAATACAGGGAAAGTAAACATCCTCGGGCGCTAGTACAGAACCCTTTAGCCTTTATTCGGGTTCAGGGTGCGCTAGAGCATCACACTGCAGCTGCTGACTATTGTTGCTGGTATTTCTGCTGGATTATTTGGATGACTTTAAAATGACAGAACAGGTTTGGTTTTGTTGGTTTTTTCTCACCCTGTTCCTCCAGTGTGGATTCTCCATCAAGACATGCACCCTCTCCTCTCCCAGCCATGTCTGAGCCCATGGCCATCCTCTTATGGCTCCTTCCTATTTTTTTCCTGGTCTTTAGCCACCATCTTTCCTCTCTTTCCCCATCTGACTCTCACTGACCTTTTGTTCTGTTTGCTACATTTTCTCTTTTCTTTTTTCCTCTCTTTTTTTAGTCTCTTTCTTTCTCTGTGACTTTCTTACATCTTAGATTTCTCTCAGTCGCTCATCATCCCTGTACCTTCCTCTCCTCTTTGTTCCAGACTCTTTCTCTCCCAGTTTATATGTTTTTCTCTTTTGCTCCAGTTTTTCTTCTAGTTATGCTGTTTCAAGTCGCGTTTTCTCTCCTTAGCCCTTCTATCCCTTTCTGTCTCTGGCTGGCTGTCTCCTTTCTCTCACTCTCTGGCTGTCTCTCTTGAACTGGGTTGTGAATTCTATCAGCATCAGAGCAGGGCAAACTGTAAAACTGAAGTTCCCGGAGGGCCAAGTTGTGATCATTTTATTTTAGAAATGTCCTTGGATGTATAAAGGTGTTTGAGGGGGAGGGGTAGCATGTGTACTGGGTGGGGGAGGAGAGAGGAGTGCAGGCCAGAGTAAATGGAGCTTAAGATTAATATAGGTCAGTTGCAGACAGGAGTCCAAACAGCCTGTGTAAAAGAGGAGTGGCTTGTCGCTTTGGGCTAGATCCTGGAATGATGGCACCTGAAGAGTTTTACCCAAATGACAGATGGATCAGACACACACGGGCACACAATCAGGAACCGTATCTTCCAAGAATGCAACCAGTAGTGAGCGGGATGCGACTCTGACACTGCACAATTGACCGCTCCTCTCCCACGCATCTCGCCAGCTCGGAGAGTTTATGGGGATCTCCTATGATCCCAGGGAGCTGGTTCTAATTCTGCTTCTTCTCTTCAGCTCTTTGTCCTGTGCTCAGAATATGGAGGTCGGAGGCATTGCTGGCAGACCCCGCTCTTATGTCCTCTGCCCTGCCTGCCAGTTGTCTCAAAGGAAATGGCTGCAAATAGTCAACAAGCCAAGTAAACTAGTCAGTGACACGCAGAGGAGAAAGACCCTCCCTCCCCATGTTTGGTCTTGCAATGAAGTGCCCGGACGTGTGTTCAAGCTGCCCTTTGCTGGATGGAATCAGAATTGTCCAACCACATGTCAGGCCGTAACAGCTAATGGAGATTCTCCATTAGCTCTTGTGGCAAGGGCCTGGAATTTTGGAGCAGAAGGACCAAATTCTGTCCTTGATGATGCCATGAAATCCTGAGCTGCCGTGGTGTGTAACATAGTGATAATATTGAAGTGACCTCACTGGCCACAAGATTTTCACAATATGTATGAACAGATGCCTCTCTCCCACCAGATAGCTTCCAGACAATGCACAGGGCCACATTAACACACATCATCACAGTCTACAGTAGATGATAGATAATACCATTGGTTATACACCCAAAGCACAGCCTACAAAATCCTGGCTTAATTTCTACCAAGATTTTTAAAAATAGGATCTTAAAGTTAAGCACCTAAATCAATATTTAGGCACCTCAATTTCCAGAAGTGCTGAGTTTCTGTCATATTCCGGAAAGACACTTGGAGCTGCTGTCTGCCCAATACAGTCCACTTATTAGGTGTTTAAATATGAAGAGATTAAGCAGGCTTTTTTTTTTAAAAAAGTCTTGGTTTTTATTCCTAAAGAACAAAATAATAGTCCTAGCCTATCTTTCACTTTTGCCTGTGACAGGTTCTTATCCTGTGCCTATCACAATGGTGTCTGGGCACCTTGATGGTGTTTGACATGCTTAGACTGACACGTTTAACATAATTCTTCTATATGGGTTCACTCTGTGGTTCCTAACATTTTTAATACAGGATTGTGTCATATGACATATTTTCAGCAGCTGCGTATCTACAGATGGCAAAACTCCCACTGATTTCAAAGGAGACCCATTTTGATTTGAGCGTCTATGTGTTTGACCCCTCTGAGCTCCTGTACTCTCAAAATTCTTAAATAATCTTTGGCTCATATATTTCTCTAGATGCACTCCACTGCAGAGCGAGATGCTCACTTACTAATGAATTCCAGAAAGTCAGCTGCTTTTCCCTTCAGATCTTGCTCTGTGACGGCACTTCTGATATGCACATAACATTTCTTAGAAAAGTCCCTGTCTCCATCATTAGCTCTCGCTTGCACAGCTGGACGTTAGAGAAGTGAGAGGATCTGTATCCCCTAAACCAGCCAGTCTTTTGTCGCAAGAGGGCTGGGAATGGCCTAACAGGGACAGAGGAACATGCAGATGACCTGAGGCAGAGACACCTGCATGACTCCCAGTGGCTGTGCGGGGAAAGTAAATCTGTTCCATTCCATAGGAGGTTCCGCTGAAGAAGTTTCTATGCTGCTTCTGTAGAGGATCAAATAGAAGGTACTTGAGTTAACAATGGACAGTGGCTTTGGTGGATGGAAGGGAAAAAGGTGAGGCAGCATGAGGGCTTTTTCTGCACTACTAAAATAGAATCATAGAAGTGTGGGACTAGAAAGACCTTGAGAAAGCATCTGGCCCAGCACCCTGTGGTAGGACCAAGTAAACCTAGATCATCTCTGACAGGAGTTTATCCAGCTTGTTTTGAAAAATTTCCAGTGATGCAGATGCCACATTCTCCCTTGAAAGCCTGTTCCTGGGCTTAGCAACCCTTATAGCTAGAAACATTTTCATAATATCAAATCTAAATCTCCCATGCTGCAGATTAAACCCATTACTCTTTGTCTTACCTTCAGTGGCCATGACTTGTTCCTTAAGTACCCTAGTATGAATTTCAGAAGGTCCTTCTATCTTAAATAGCTATAAATTAGCTAAATATTCTTTAATCTGTTCCCTGCATTTCACACAGGAAGAAAGTTTGCTGCCAATAAATATTGATCAACGTCAGAGTGAATAATCCCCATTGTAGGCCTCATTTTTCCTTGCTTATGCTTCTAGAAAGCCTTTCAGAATCCTGCCATTTAGGTGCAATTAGATTTCTCTCCCCTCTCCTCCCTCATGTTCTCTGTTTTTCTCTCTTTCTGTTGATTATTGGTATATTTGCATGAAAACAGGGACCACGTTTCCTTAACAGTTAGTTCACTCCTGCATGCATTTCCCAACTGGAGTTTCACAGACTTTTTCCTGTGAAATTATTGGCTCACCAGTGAATCCCAACCTGATCTGAAGAGACCAACCCCTTCTCCAGAAGTGTGAAAAGCATCCAGGACTAAGGGAATGTTCTCACTGTATTCAATGGCAGTTTGGGCACTGGCTTCCATGGATATGAGGTTAAGCCTGCTGTATCTGAAGTTTGTTCAGTTCTAGTCTTACATGCACATATGCTGCTCCCCCAGTGAGCCCCATCCTCGTGTCTTCTACTCAAAGCAACTCCTGGTCACTAGATAATTCCACATCCCGTTCTCAAACCCCGCTCCAACAGTGGATATGGCTTTCCTTCTTCACTGTTTCTAGCTCTGCAATTCAGACATTAGCTCATCCTTGTTTGCAGCCTCCCCAAGCCGTTCCGCGTGACACCTTGATCTGGAATATGCTTCCAGGGTTGCATGTGCTTTGTGTTTGTGGGTGGATGTGTGGGGAAGGGCAGGTGTTTATGGAGGATTTGCTCAGAGGACTAGAGGCTGGGAGTGGCTATGGCAGGTGGATTTCTATGGGGTATTGGTCTGTATGTGAGTGGACGGATTAGGTAACCTGTACGGATGTGAGAGAGTAGGCAGTGTGGATAGATGGGGGTTGTGCAGGGAGGTGTGCAAAGCTGGGTACTCTGGGGTGGAATTATAAGGAACTTTAGATAGATGCAGAGTTGATGGTGTGTGCTCTGTTTGCACAGCAGTGGGGAAAGGGTTATATGTGCGGGTGGGAATGAGGAAACTGTTCTCCCTGGTTTTGTTGGTGAGTCCCACCCAATACATCTGTGTGTGTACCCCACTAAGGATACTTTACCAAATACAGTAATTCTGGCTGGAGTGACATAGCAGCAGCCTGCCCTCTGTTAGAGCTAATGGGTTACATGCATTGATTTCTTTCCTATTCCTATTGATCAGGCAGTTGCTGAACATACAACACGCAGCACAGCATGGAAAGAGAGAAAGAGGTAAAAGAGTTCACATCCCAGAAACCCAGTGCGGGGCAGAATTTTCTATGGAAGCCCCATCCATCTCTGCTGCAGGTCTCACCCTAAGGAGGGACAGTATTTCCCTGTGGGAAGCAATCTACCCACAAGGCCCAAGAGATGACATTTAGCAGCATATGATGAAAAAGGGACTAGAATCAATACAACACAGAAAGGTCTATTGGTGAAGCAGCATGGGAAATTCTAGGACCAAGGGACCATTTAAACCAATTAAAAAAAATCTCACCCCAGGAAAAGTGGAGATTCCCTGAATGTGGGGGGGGGGGCGGGGGAAGATATCATTTAACTTGAAGACTGAATTCCTCTCTCACTCTGGGAGAAGAAAGGGCAGGTTGGGGGTTGACTGGAAAGAGTCAGGTGGTGGCAAAAAAGTCAAGCTTTAATGGTCATGGAGAAGAGGGACAATGACTAGGAGCAGACAAGAGAGGTGAAATGAGAGCAAGGATGAGAGGGAGGAGGTGATTAGATAAAGGATGGAAGACAGTACAGCCCTTATCCCATTCTAGGTGCTGTTTGTGCTGGTTTTTGAGAGTCCATAGTACTCATCTTTTTCTTGGACATGTATTTTGTTCTGTGATCTAGTAGAACAAACAGAGAATAGATCCTAAAATCACAGATCAGTGAGGATTTCAAAAGGCACCATTTAAACATTGAAGAGCCAGGATGGTCCTGTAGTTAAAGCATGGAAGTTGGGATTCCGGAGGCTGATGGTTGGGCTATTCTACAAAACTGAGACAACTTACCTACATTGCTCAGGGCTGTGAAAAATGTCACGTCCTGTGCAATGTAATTAAGTTGACCTAAGCCCCAGCATAGATACTGTGAGGTCAACAGAATAATTCAAATAGATTTACTCTAGCAACAGAAGAATTCTTTCTCTGTAGTGTTTACTCTACAGAGCAGCTACAGCACAGCAGCTGTGCTACTGTGGCATTTCCTGTATAGACATGCTCCTAATTCAATTCTAGCTCTGCCACAGTCTTCCTGTGTGACCTTGAGCTAGTCATTTAAAACCTCATCCAAATCTCACTGAAATCAAAGGAAAGACTCCCACTGACTTCAATGAGATTTGCATCAGGCCCCTAATCTTTCTGTACCTCAGTCCCCTATATGCATAATGTGGATAATAATACTTTACAAGAGTTGTATGAGTATAAATGCATTAATGTTTGTAGAATACTTAAATACTATGGTGATGGAGGCCATATGAAAACCTAATTAGAGAGTGTGTTATGTAGTCCATCTTTCCTTTGCTCCGATACCTATTTTCCTCTGTCATGGTTTCTCTACCTCCTAACAAATTACTTTTTCCTCTCCCTTCTGGAGATGGCTCTTTTTCTGCACAATATCATTCCTCTAGGGCAAGGATGGGAACCTTTTTTGTGCTGGGGCTGCTGACCCACAGAAAAGTCAGTCGGAGGCTGCACACAAGTGACAAGCCAACCCCCCCCCAACCCCTTACTAACATGGCCCCTGACTGAGAAAGAGGAAGACACTCCCTGCATTCCCCTCACACACCAGAGCCTAAGGGGGCCCAGGCTAATAGCTTTTGTGTGCTCCGGTCCCTAAGTAGGCGCAGGATCCCCAATGCTAGGAGGGGAGCCATGAGTCTCAGGGGCCTGGATCCAGGCAAACTGGGGGCCACATCTGGGCCTCGGACCTGAGTTTTCCTACCCCTGCTCTAGGGAGTCTCGTGAGTTTCCATATTTGATCTCTTTCCTATCCACCTTCTTCCTCTAAATCATATTGGCCCATTGAGTTACACTGCAAACAATTTTGGCCTATTATATATGTATGTTAAATCTTAAATCACTTCTGTCACTCTTATGATTAAAGGAGGAGGCTGGGAGTCAGCACACTTGGTGTTCTTCCAGTGGTATCAATGATTCACCATGTGGCAAAAGCACACTTCACTTTTCTTTCCTCAGTTCACTCATTTTTAAAATGTGTATAACAGTCCCAACCTCATTTAGCTGCCTTGAGACTGACGGTTGCAAAACACTGTGAGAGCTTCAGATGAAAAACAGTAATGAAGTCTTGTTATTAATGCACTGTAGATAGCTTTTGATACTAGTAATGATTTTGCTCTATTCACCCTCTCTGCTTATCTCACCCATATCCTTTTATGACTTTTTCCTTAACCTCCAGCTAAATGTCTCAGACTGAAGTGCATCTTTTGGATAAAAGGAGCCTTTTTAAGAACTCATCCCCTTCTGCAACTCAGATCTCCCTCTTGTCTGCACTGTCCATAACCTTGACATCATACATGATTCTAAATTATCCTTTTCCCACATCTCCTATATCTATGCTTCAGCCTGCTACCATTTCCACATTGCTTATGAATACAACTGCCACAGCACCATCACTACTCCACGTTTATGTCTCCTCTCAAATTGACTGTGGCAACTCCTCATGTGGCCTCCCCAAATCCTTAGATCCCAGCATGTGCAGAATGTCATTGCCTGCCTCCTCACACCCACCAAAAAGCTCCACTGCACCACCCAGTCCTGAAACGCCACCTCATTCCCTGCATAATATAATTCAGAGTTGCCCTCTCTGCTTTTAATGTTCATCTGTGGCCTTGCTTCATCCCATTACGTGCACTTTGTCTCTTTCTTTTACACCTTCCCCACATCCTTCACAGATAAAGTATGGTCCCTGTCTCTCTCCTCCCCCAAATCACATCACTTTTGGTGTAAGAACCTTCCCCTCTTCTGCTTCTGCCATCTGAAACAGATTTCCAGTATCTCTCCGTTTTATCACTCTGCATTTCATTTCAAATAGTATTCAAATCTCCTTTTTCTCCCAGAGCCTATTAGTCTCTCTCTCATTACTCAGTAGTTGCATTGGATAGTTTTGTTTAAAGCATATAGCAATCTCTTATTGTAGCTCTGTTATAAAAATCTGTGACTATGTTGTTATTCTGTAATGCATTTTTGTATAAAAATGATTCTCGGTATAAGAGATGAACTGTAGCTTGCCAAAGTATGAGCAGCAGCTGCAGCTGTGTGCACATTGAAGATTTTGAGTGATTATAGTGATTTTGTTTCTTTGCCTCTTTGCTGTAGTTGGTTCTCTTCTTCTATCATATCACTGAGGATGGTAGGGGAATTAATTATTCAGAATGGTTCAAAGGCATATAACTAGGATAGCAGGAAAGGAAAATTATGTCTGAATATCAGGAAAAACTTGATAAGAAACTATATTAGGTCATAAGTACCCTTAATTCCTATTCTAGTCCATGGGAATTTAGGATGTTTTTCATCTTGCAGGATTGGGTTCTAGTAGACTGTGGAATAGGCTCCCAACAAGGGAAAGAGCTCCTATTAATAGCTTGTGTCATTTGAAACTGTATTGGTCAAAGCACTAGAAAATGCAATGAAGGGAACAATCCTTTGCTGATGTAGGAGATCACCTAGATGACCCAGTAGGTATCTTCTGTTTCTGACTTCTGTGATTCTACTAATATCAATACAATTGGAACATAATTCTGTTCTTTCAACTGCATTGTTCTGGTTTCAGTTTAAATCTGTGTTTTGGATTCATTTGTTTTGCAGGGGTCTGTTTTGTTTTGTGTTGTTGTTTTTCTGGTCCTCTAGTTATGACTGTGGTCCCAGTTGTACAACTTACACAATGGTTAGTACTTACCCAATCATCACATAGGAGTCAAATGCTTGCTTGTATGTACAGGGCCTAGATCCCATTGAAATCAGTAGAAGTTAGTTTCCTAGATATCTTGGAGGATCTAAGCCTAAACTCCTTGGGGTGGGGCCTGTCTTTTTGTTCTGTGTATTGTGCCCAGCATGATGGGGTCCTATTCCATGAGTAGGGCTGCTAATGCTAGTCATAGAAATAATTAAGGGTTTACAACTGGGCCCTAGAAGAGCAATCATGGCACCAGACTCTCTCTCCCTCTCCTCATTAAATCACCCTGTTCTATAATGAGAGTCTCATTTGCAGAGGTGCTGACATCTGCAGCTCCCATAGACTTCAGCTGGAGCCGCCAATGCTCAACATTTCTAAAGAGCAGGGATAATTTTTTCAAAAGCACCAAGTTACATAGGCACTTAAGACCCATTGAAAGTGAAAGTCATTTAAGGCTCCTAAGCGACTGTCATTTTTGAAATTATGACTTAGGATACAAAGTCACTTTAGATGTTTTTGAAATTGTAGCCCAAGTTGCTAATATTTCAAAATCACATCCCGATGGATTTGCAGTGTTGTTGGTCCCAGGATAAGAGAGAGACAATGTAGGCGAGGTAATGTCTCTTATTGGACTAGCTTCACTTAGTGGTAGGGACACACTTTCAAGCTTCATAGAGCCCTTCTTCTGATCTGGAAAAGATAGCTAGATTGTCACAGCTAAATACAAATGGGACAGGTTGTAAAGCATAAGGGGTTGCAAAAAAACCCACAGTGAAGCGGACAATTGACACTTCTGCAGTTATGGATCAGAGAAGGTTTAGTAAGTTACAAATTGTTGTAAAGAGCCATAAAACCAGTGTTTGTGTTGCAGCCATGATTTTTTAGTGTCTAGCAGAGTTATAAATGTAAGTTCCCAGCTCATCTTTTGAAGGCATGTGGGTTTCCTTTGAGGACGAGGATGTAGAATGATTGCTCTGTGAAAACTGTTCTCTCACATGTGGTAGAGTGTTTTTGTCTTTTATCATTGTTCTGTGTTAGTTCATTTGAGAGCATACTGAGTGGCTGATTTCACCCACATAACCATTCTTGGGGCATTTGATGTATAAGATGAAGTATACCACATGTTGTGATAAGCATGTCTAGGATCCACAAATCTTGAAACGTGTGTGTGTGGGGGGGGGGGTATTGATGTTTGTAATAGTAGAGATATGTCTGAAGGTTTGCATCTATTGTTCTGAGAGAGTCTGGTGTTGATTTGGGTGAGTGTGTCCTGATCTGTGGGGAGGTTTCTTCTGATGATGATCATAGAGAGACTGGGAGGGGTATTTGAAGGTCAGAAGTGGCAGTTCAGGAAAGATTTCTTTTCGAATCAAGGATAGGTTTTAAATGTTTGATGATACCCTGTGTAGGTTCCAGCGTGGGGAGGTAGATGACACCTTGGGGTGAGATCAGTGGGGGTTTTCTCCTTGTATTGAAGCAGGTTCTCCCAAATCATCCACGTGCCTTGTTCCATTTTACAGGCTACTCTGATGGAATGTCCTTGTTTGGTAAAGGCAGATTTATGTGTGTAGAACTTTCTCCTTCCACCATGTTCTGTGGTATCTGAGTGCCCCATGGATATGTTATGCTACACATTTAATTCTAGTTATCTTTCTTCACCAGGTCTCCTGACTCAGCGCCCAGGGGCAGCCCGTGAGCCTAGGCAAACTAGGCAGTTGCCTCGGGCACCACCAGCCCTGGCGCCCGATGATGACGTCACGGGGCACCCCGTGATTACGTCACGGCCATTGACGGCCGTGCAGGCGGAGGTGCCGATCGCACCTTCCGCCTGGGGAGCCAGCTGCCGCAGCCGGCCTCAAACCACTTCTGTCAGTGCCCTTTATACAGCAAGCTTCTCTGTTCTCTCCTACTTCCTGCATCGAGCCTTTGTGGATTCTGGGAGCAACTGAACATTTCCATGATGGGCTAAGATCCCCCCCAGGAGAAAGGAATAAAAAATGAATGCACAGGCAGAGGGAATGGATCAGAATCACCACCATGGTCCCTCTCTCCTACGATCTCTCTGGCTATGTCTACACTGCAGGCTTCTTGCACAAGAAGCTTTTTGAGGAAGAGATCTTCCGCAAAAATTTCTTGCGCAAGAGCGTGTCCACACTACAAAAGTGCATTGAAAAAGCAATGCACTTTTGCTCAAGAGAGCATCCAGACTGCATGGACGCTCTCTTGAAAGAAAGCGCTGATAGGTATCCACAGAATGGCCACCAGAGCACCTGTGCTTTTTTCTATAGGATTTTTTTGTGCAAAAAGAGGCAGTTCCCCATCCACACACACTCGTTGAAAGAGGAATAACTATTGCGCAAAACCCCCTCTCTTCTTTTGATTTTTTTGCGCAAAAACGTGCTTGAGGTGTGGATGCGCCGTGAGTTTTTCACAAAAACTCTGTAGTGTAGACATAGCCTCCCTGTCACAGTTATAAAACCATCTTGGGGGGGTTGGGGGATCTATTTGATAATCCCGCCAGCTCCTAAATAACCTTAGTCTCCGAACTTCAAGACCCCAGGACTTCCCTCAATTCATAGAATCATAGACTCATAGATCACAGGGCTGGAAGAGACCTCAGGAGGTTATGAGTCCAGCTCCCTGCACAAAGCAGGACCAACCCCTCTCCATAGATCCCTTTCTGGCAGACAGCGCCTCTTTCTGGAGGGGTCCCATATGAATCTAGTCATTCATCTGGACTCAAGGCTTGAGGGAGCAGAGATCTCTGAGGGTAATGGCCTTTCCAGTATCCATTTATAACAGAACAAGGAGAACGCCAAGGCTACGTCTACACTGCAGGCTTTTTTGTTCTTGTGCAAAAACTTGCAGGGTGCACGCGTGTTCTTGCGCGAGTAAACTTACAGTACAGCGTCGGAAAACAGGGCTTCTTCCGGCAGAGTTATTCCTCTCCCCATGAGGAATAAGCCCTCTTGCACAAGAGCTCTTCCACAAGAAGGCAGTGTAGACAGGCAACATGATTTTCTTGCGCAAGAAACCCCTATGGCTAAAATGGCCATCAGAGCTTTCTTGCTCAAGAGAGCATCCACACTGCCATGGACGCTCTTGCGCAAAAGCACATCTCTTGCACAAAAGCACGTGGCAGTGTGGACATGCTCTTGTGGAAGACCTTTTGCACAAGAACTCTTGCACAAAACAGTTCTTGCGCAAGAAGCCTGCAGTGTAGACATAGCCTTCAACTGTGGGGAGGAGGGAGAAATAGTCCCATCCATCCCCTGCTTAAGACAGTGCGGTAAAAGCAGCCAGAGAGGGGTGATGCCATGTGGAACCACCTGTAGCCAGCAAAACTGCCTTGCTGAGTGGAACTCCCTTTTATTCAGAAAGAACGCCTCGATTCCCCTCCCCCAGGAGGAAGAGAGCAGGGTCACCCCAGCTCGGCGGTGAGACGAAGGACACTGGCTGGGAAGGAGCAGAGAACAGACTCTGGCTCGCTTTAAGGCCTCACAACCCGGCCTGGTTCACGCATCCCAAATCAAGCACGTGTGTTCCCGACAGGCCCAGTGGGCTGCGCCCAGCTGTGAGTGTCAGCGCTGCAGAGCATGCCGCGTGCCAGGCACGGGACAGATCCGGGCCGGCGCTGCAGGGGCCGGGGGGAGGTCTCGCTGGGTCAGGCGAAAGGGTTCAAATCGCAGCCATGAAACCTGGGTTAGTTCTCCCGGGGGAACGGCGGCTGGTGTGGAACGGAGCAGCCGCTGCTTTGGCTCCTGTTCCCGACAGTGCCAGACATCAACATTCATATGTTGACAAACAACACCCCCTAAGGGGGGTTGTCCTTTGATTGCTTATAGACTTACATGTCTGTGCTCTGAGTGGGGAGCAGGGCCAGGTGGGAATTCGGGGGAGGGGGGGGGAATAGCGAGGGCTGCTCTGATGTGGCTGGGTTAGCAATTTAAAGGAATAAATAGGCTGGAGGCGGCGGGGAGTGATCAGAAAGACTCGGAGTAGGGCTGGGAAGAGCGGGGGTTTGGGCATTTCTGCCTCGTCGAAGGAGTTTACCCTGCCCAGATTTTGTTGGGCGGTGAGACACTAGCTTTGGGAGGGAAAGGGAGCGTCTCCTTCTCCCACCCATACCTCAATGGAGCCACGTGGTTGCCCCCGTCAATAAAATTTGTTTCCCTTGCATGGATGCTCTGGAAGTCGTTTGTAGACTTTCCTGGTTTTAATGTGTTTACTGGGACAAAGGAGACAATCGGATGTCGTTGTCAAAGGAGCCACGCTGTTGGGGGCGGGGGGGGCGAATACAAAGGAAGAGAAAACGTGTAATCGTCACACAAGAGCAAACCTGTCATTGCCTGTCTGTGCAAAAATGGTTAGTCTAGAAAATTAGGCTAACACCAGGCAGTTCGGTCATTTATTTGCAAAGCTGATACGCAAATAAAAGTGTTTTATTGTAGGTCAGTCAATTCGATGACAGGAGGTGACGTTTAGAGGTTAATTTATACGTGGTGCAAACTGGTTTGTAATTCACTTTTTTAAACAAACTCTTTAGCGTTCAGCAGACTTCTGAGAGATTGTCTTACAAGCATGAGCTCAGCGGGGGAGGGGCGGGAGGAGAGAGGGTGAGTTATGAAATTGCAACTTGTCTCAAACCCTCCAACTGATTCAGCTTCCCTGCGCACACGCACCCCATGGCCGAAAAACAGTGAACTTAAAGCAGTCCTCCTGGCCTCTTGTTCTCTGAACTATGAGCCTGGTCAGAGAGAAATTAAATCGGAAGCATGGGAAATTAGATGAAGTGTTTTTTTCTCTTTACTACTGGTAGACTAAAGAACAGTTACAGGTATAGAATGAGGAGGTGACTAATGTAATTAACCTGGTGTTTGTAATGATACTGCCCAGGAGGCGGGAGAGGGTGATGGCATGCTTTCATGTATGTTACACTGTGCAATACTGACATGTTTTCCAATTCGGTACTAACGAGTTAGGTCTGACCCAGGAAACATAGATACACTGAACTACTCTGACTTCAACCAATGCACCTTTCTGTCAGATGTCGACATGAAAAAGGCATTGTGTTTTGAGATCAGGGAGTTCAATGTGCAGCAACTTTTTCCAAAAGCCCTTTTCATTGCTAATCTTTTCAAAATGTCTGTTTGTTGGAGCAGCATTTGGGATTCCACGGAAAGCTACAAAGAGAGAGAAAGACACCCAGAGATTCAGACACGATTGGTTAGGTAAAGACAAAGAAAGGAGAAGGAGGGAGGGAGTGTGGAAAGCCCGCTATGTAACTCGTAGCCAGCCCGAGAATAATGGAGACCAAGCGCGTTTTAAAAAATAAATTTTAATTACCCTTCCACGTTACATTTCCCCTGTCTCCTGGGAAGAGAAACGGCTGATTGAAGTTTGGTGCTGGTCTAACTGTGATGTGAGGGTTGTCTTTGGAGCGCTGGGCACGTATAGCTGGAATGCGAAGGAGGCTGGGCTGAGAGCGAGTGAGCGAGCGAGATCCAGCTACGCCTTTCTCTCGGCTCCTAAAGCCTAGGGGAGTTACCATTTCAGGGTTCGGAAGAAGAGGGGTAAAACCAGGAAAGGACAAGTGGGAAGGCTAAACACCCCCGCCTCTTCCCTTCCTGCTCCTCTGAGCAGAGCAGGGCCACTCACATTTGTAGACGCGGGGGGGAAAAAAGGATATAGGAAGTGGAAGCGCTTGCCCCCCCCCACCCCCAGTTTCCCATCATCATCCCGGTCAAGAGGTACAGGAGCTGTTCTTCAGCACCGCGGAGAAATCGGTGCAGGGGAGCTGTCCGGTTCAGCACCACCACGTTAATGCAGTAGGTGGGAGAGGAACTAACAAGGGAGGAGAGACAGAGGCAGCAAATCCTGCAGCAAGGCACTGGTTCCCTTATTTTCAGAAGCTTTGCCAAGAGGAGGAGGGAAATCCGTCTCGATTCTGTGGGAGAAACCCCCTCCCTTGCCCACTTTACCAACAACAACCGCTGCTGCTGTGGGGGAAAGCCATGGAAGGCAAGACCTTAGCACCTGTACAGCTGAAATCAAGGGCTCACAGTATACTGAGAAGTCTGGTTTGGTGGTAGGAAAAAAGAAAGGACGAAAAGTAAGGAATCTGAACCCAAAAAAAGAACCAACCACCAAAATCCAAGGAAGATAACTGAGAAGAAAAAGGATTTTCATGGCGCAGGCTGCAGAGCTAAGCAAGAAGCCTGAAGGTTGCATCTCTGCTCTTACAATCTCTAACTGTCTAGGTCCAGATAATGAGAGATTGTGTTGAGGATGCTGCTGCTGCTACTGCTGCTCCCCTGTTCACTGTGGAAGCCATCTCCAAATTAGCCATTACATATGGAAACTGGAGACCAGAATTTTAGAAAAAGGGATTAAGGCATCTCATTTTGGGGGGGTTCTCTCTTTATTATTTTTTGTTCTTTTCTTTTTTTCTTTTTCTTTTTTCCTTTATTTTTATATGACAACCGGAACGTTTCTGATTTAAAAGGCAAGCCTCTTCCCGTGTGGTCTTTATAATTTACACTGTTTTCCGTGGGCTTTCTTACCTCCCTTTTTGATATCTCTCTCTATATACCCATTATATTAGTAGTGGAATTATTATTTTATTAACACACACACCCCAAGAATCAGAAGGCGGTTGGGTATTTGTATAATGAAGAATTATGGGGCTCTTTGACAGAGGTGTTCAGATGCTTTTAACCACCGTTGGTGCTTTCGCTGCCTTCAGCCTGATGACCATAGCTGTGGGGACCGACTACTGGCTTTACTCCAGAGGGGTTTGCAAGACTAAAAGTGTCAGTGAGAACGAAACCAGCAAAAAGAACGAGGAAGTCATGACCCATTCTGGATTATGGAGAACCTGCTGCCTGGAAGGTATTTGATTCCGGACCCCCTCCCTCCCCAAATAAATCTCTCCACGTTCCACCATTTTCTCACTTCATGCTTTCCACCGTGGAACCAGGGTGGTTGGGTTAGTTGCCGAGGAAAGAAAATGCTATACGAGGGGGGAAACATGCTGTCTACTCTCTTCCTTTATTCTTTCCTTCCCCCCCCCCTTCAAAAAAATCTCTCCTAATTGGAGTAATCTATGCATTGTGCACACATCAAGAGACCCTGTTAAAATCAACTGTGTGATCCGCCTCTTTCCGGATCATTATTGCCTGGGAAAGCAAGCGAAATGCTACATAACCGGTGCACTGTTGGCTATAATAACAAAGTCAAATAATTGCTCTCCTTTGCAAATTGCTTTGCTGATCATAAGTCTGGGAAGTGAGACACATTCAAAACACCTCATAGGTAAATATCAAGTTCCCTTGCTGTGGGGGGGGGGGACACACCTAACCCCCAATCTTGTTATGTCTAAGCAGCCTGTTTTGGAAAACCCTAATGATTGCGCTCGGCTCAAGCAGAGTTCAAGAGCATTTCGTAATGTCTCTGAACAGCCACACGCTGCTGGGGTGGGTTTTGTTTTTGCGGGGATTTTTCTCCCCCGCCTGTGTGTTTGTTCTCTTGAAAGGGTTGCTGCAAAGGCTGAAAATAAATAAGTCTTTTGAACAGAAAACCAGTCTGAACATAACGTTGGGAAACTAAACAGTAACTCTGCGCTCACAGACAGGGGCATGTCTGATGGCAACGGGAGAACCGGTACTGCAGCCAGTTCCTGGACTCAGACGTGGGGGGAGGGAGGGCGAGGAAGAGGCAGCAATTTGCTTTGGAATCTGTGTTGTTTAGGATTGCTCTTGGTGTCTGTGTGCATTGGGGGAGGGATGGTCTGAAAATTACCTCCTGGCAGGAGAGGGGCACTGTGTGGTGGAGGGAGGGAGACACACAGCATTTCAGCGGACCGTAAAAATCCGTGTTTAAAAAGGCTAGACTTTAAGCAGGGGGGGTCGATTGGGGGTGGGGACCCACACAGCGAATATGCATGTATGAACATGTCTCCACGGGTCCACCGAATTAGCCTGGATAGCTCCGATGAGGAGGAACGGGCAGTGGATTCCGCAGAATTGGTTTTCTAAAACCAGCCCTGGAGGCTTGGGGGTGGGGAGGCAATACACTGTGTATGTCCTAACGTCTCCCACCAAAGCAGGCTGTTAGGAAAAGGGTTGTGGTCCAGGAAGAAGCGCGAACGCCCCCCTCCTTCCCCCATCCCTCCCAGTTCTTGGTGCAAACGGTTGAGTGATGGCTGGACATGTTTTGAATAGCTAAGTGACTTCATTGAGCGATGCTCTGTTTGACGCATACTGCATTTGGTGCCCTTTCTCAATCCAAAGCGCTGCCTTCTCACACACTCTGCAGAGGAGCTCTCTGCTGAATACTATATGCCAGCTCCCAGCCAGGAAATCAATCGCGGTAAATTAATCGGGGAGGGTTGAAACACCCCTCCCCTCCCCCACCCCAAGCCCCCGCCGTAATGAAGGGCCTCCCCCGGCAGCTTTCATCCCCATCGGGGCAAGAGAGGGCTCCTTGGTGAAGCGCTGAGCAGCGCCCTTCGCGGGGAAAGCAAAGCAAAGCGGAACCAGGAAGGCAGCTCTAGGGGCCAGGAGCCGCTGGGTGAGCGGTGTCCCTGGGCTCGCAGAGGTGCCCCGGCGAAGAGGGAGCTAGAGGCGAGAGACAGGGGAAGAAGGGCACGGGTGGAGGAGATATTGTGCACTCCGGTTGTGTGTGTGTGTGTGTGTGTGTGTGTGTGTGTACCCGCAGGCACGTATCTATGGCTACAATGGGGGGGGGGAGAGCAGGAGGTTGTATTTGTCCCCCACTCTTGACAGGACCTCCAAAGGCACGGGGGGCCACATGTCCTGAGCTGGGATCACCGGTAGATTACACGCAGTGGGCTATTTGCGTTAAAAGATCGTAATTGTCGTCCCCCCCCCTCCCTCCCGTGGTGACCAGACCTCCAGATATTAGGGACTTTGTCTTATTTGGCAGCTAAACCCTTCCCCTTGGAAAAAATAAGTATTCACATTTTTCGCACTTGTTCTCCTGTCACCTCCGCCCCTCCCCCGAATCCCCAAAGGTGCCATCAGTCCCTTGTGCTCCCTCACTAATATGCTCTCAGTCTCCCTCCCTGGCTCTGGGCATGAGCTGCAAGGGTTGGAAAGTGCAGCCCTGCACCAGGGGTGTGAGAGGCAGACAGACAGACAGTTGACTTGCCCCCCTGCAGGACCCTCAGCCTCAGCCTGTGCTGGTAGGGCTCAGAGCCCCACTCCCTGGCAAGAATCAGCCCCCCTCCCTCCCTTGTTGTATTGCTCTGCCCCCAAGCCTGGCAGCACTGTGCTGACCAAAGGGGGTATTTTACAAGCCTAACACTAGGAGGAATTGGCCTGTGCTGGAACAACTCAGCAGCGCCTCATGCTTCCCTAGGACTGGCCTTCCCGCAGGGATTTGTGCGGGGTTGGATTTCTTTTCCTTCCCCCTCCCTAGCTGAAGAGGTTTTGAAATCTTCTTGTCAAACGGCTGCCTAATGGCTGCAAATGAAAAGCAACTTTGTGTTTGCTTCTCATCTCTCTGGGGGTTTTATTAGTGAGGTTGGATTCCCTCCCCTTTCTGGAGAGAGAATCAGAAACGCTTCCCTCACTCAGAATATTTGAGAGCTGGCTGTTTGGGGGAGAAGGCCTGTCCCCTCCTTCCCCACAGAGTTCACTGGGAGCCTGGCACCCAGGAAGAGGGAAGGCTAAGCTCTCACCTGGGACCTAGAATATAGGATCCTGACAGTCCCTTCTGACCTCACCATTCTGTGAATTGCAGGATGAGTGGAAAGGGCAAAAATGGCCCCAAGCCTGGAAACCCCCCCACATCTACAGGGTGCTGGTGTACTGTAGTGAGACACACTCACCAGAGGGTAGAAGTTTTTCCAGCAACTTCAGTGGGCTTGGGTCCCTCCTGTGAGGTGAGGAGAGACCAGTGGTATGTGAGCAGCTACACGGCTGGAGACGTGAGGAAGCAAATGGTGTTTGTGCTCCACTTACTGACAGACAGATGCTGGCCAAGCCACAAGCAGGAGGGAGTTGCCTGGGGCTTCCAAGGATTCAGTGAAATCTGGGTGGGTGCTAGAGAGTGGTGGAGAAGTGATGTGGTAATATGTTACGGTTGTTTTTTTCTTGTACCCCAATGGATGCCTCTCTTCTGGGTTCCTTCTGTTTCACCAATCAGTTATCACCTCGAGCTCCCTCCTCTCTCTTGCCCCTGTCTACCTCTCCAGTACTTATACGGCCCAGTGACTGTTGTATCAGCCTCCATGTTCATTCTGCTTTTGGCTCTCTTCACTCATTCTGCTCCCTGCAGTGATCCACCTCCCCCATCTTCATCCTGCGGTAAGAGGGAAATTTAGTATCTCTGGCCAAGATTTCCAAAAGTCGTTAGTTATTTGGGGGAAGTGGGAGCATGTTTTTCAGAGGCACTTTTGGAAAATCAGGTCTCTTTAAGGTGTCTGAAGTTAGGCACCAAAATATTCAAGCACTCAAAACCACTAGTCCCTTTTGGAAATCTTGTCCCTTTGTTCCACTTCTTTAAGACAGTAGTTTGGTTCCCCGCAATGGACTTTCAACCTTATATGGCGATCCTTCTATGCTGGAGTGATTCCACTCACAATGTTCTTTCATGGCAGAGGGTTCTTGCCCCTCTTCTGCCAGCCCACCAATGAGCTCCTGTGCGTAAAGTGCCAGACTAGTGATGCTTTTTGATCTTCCTCCAGGTACTTCTCTCTCTTTCTCGTAGAGCTTCTCTGTCGAAGCATGTCACTCAAGAATCTTTGTGCTGGTTTTCTTAACAGGTCAGAGACCAACTCTTCCAATATAAAAACCCCGCACACTTTTTAAATTGCTCACTTGCCTACCAAACAGCTGAGATCTGCAAACTCCCTGCACCTATGGATCTGCCACTACTCAACACCTTTTCTGCCTTTAAGAAAGTTGCTGATCCTCCAAACCATTTTCCTCTTTGCATACACCCTTCGTATTTGTATTATTCTGAATAATACTTCTGTTCTAACTGTAGATTTCCTCTACTAAGGACGAATTTAATCCTCCTTTTATAGAATCTTACAAACTGAAAGACAGTAGCTTATTGGGGCCTTATGAAGGCTAACAGTATGTTAAGAACTATTAGGAAAGTACTAGAAAACAAGACAAAAATATCACAATGCCACTGTATAAAACCAGACTGTGCCCACACCTTGCAGTTCTGGCTGCCCCGTCTCAAAAAGGATATAGTGGAACTAGAAAAGTTTCAGAGAAGGGCTGTACATGATACAGGGAGTACAGGGAGTAGACATGATACAGGGAGTAGAACAGCTTCCATCTCAGGGGAGATGTAAAACATTAGGGTTGTTCAGCTTAGAAAAGAAAAGTAAGGGGCTGGGAGGATATGATACAGGCCTATACAATCCTGAGAAAGTGAATTGAGAAGTGTTATTTACCCTTTCACACAGTACAAAAAACAGGGGTCACCTGATAAAATTAAAGGTAGCAGGTTTAATACAAACACGAGGAAATATTTTTCCACACAATACACAACTCACCTGTGGAACTCATTGTGCTGGGATGTTGTCATAGCTAAAAGTATAACCAGGTTTACAAAAGAACTGAATAAATGCCAGGAGAATAGGTCTATCAATGGCTATTAGCCAAGATGGCCACTAATATAATCCCATGCTCAGACTGACCTTAAACCTCTGACTAGCAGAAGTGGAAGATGGGTGGATCATAATTGCCCTGTTCTGTACAAACCCCCTGAAGCTGATACAGATGCTGGGTAAGATGGACCATGGTCTGACCCAGTATGACAGCTCTTATGTTATTAAATAGAAATGAGCTGTATTTTGTATTTCTATATTGTTATTGGCTCTGTCATGTCTTTATTACTAGAAAAGGGACAGCTCTTGGAGGCTTTTTTACACTGGGGAGGAAGGAGAAAATAGTCCAAGGAGAGAAGGCACGAGTGATGTGCACAGGGTTAGACATCCCTGTAGATCTCACTAGTGTGAAGACAGGTAATTGAATAGATGTTGGTGCAGAAAATAATTCCTGCCTAGAGACCCTTCCTGAGGAAAATTAATGAGCTGCTCTGTTTCTCTTTCCAGCTTGATATATCTGAATAGTGCATAGGAGTTTAGTGACATTGCAGTGTTCGTGAAAAGGAAAGGTTGACAGCAACAAAAAGCAGGGTGCAGACAGGCATTGGGTGAGCTTTTCCCATCCAGTTCTGGCAGCAGACTTCATCCTTAACCTGCATAGGCCCCCGGTTATTTCAGGTCTGGACCCCCTCGTAGCTTTGTCATTGTACCTTAATCTGCTCCTCAGACCCTGGTCCTGATACCACTCCTACCCCCCACCCCAATAAACACATCCCACTCTGCCAATGCAGCTTAGTTCAGCCTGTTATTCTAGCCCTTAGCTCACACAGCTTTGACAGTGCCCCTCAGTCCTGACTAGTAGTACCCCTTGCTGTTCTATTCCTGGACCTCCTCTGAGCATACGCTGTAAACAGCAACAAATTAAGTCAGGCTTCTTGTACCTTCAAGGTCCAGGATCACAGGAGGCCTAGATGCAGTGCTGAGTGAGTCAGAGCAGCGGGCGATGGCCCAGCGCATAGCTGATTGCTGCTGGCTTTCCACCTGCTAAAGGGAGGGAGGGTCTGGGCTAGCCAACTGCTTCTTCACTGTGAAGAAGATCAAGGCCTTAGAAGTGAGGGAAGAAGGATCACATTTCATTAGGGTTAAGGGACAACAGGCAAGAAGTTTGCTTATGGAGCCCTGAAGCTTTGATGGTTTTGGTTCCCCTCTAGGCTTAAGTCAGAGCTGGCTGTAGATCATGGCAAGCTGTGCAGAGCTTTTATGAGGTGGGTGAATATCCAACAGGCTGAGACCAGAAAACTCATTTCATTTGTATAGGGGCTGGAACCAGGAGTGCTGCGGCACCCCCTGCCTTGAGGCAGATTCCATCATAGCCAAGGTTTACCGTTTGGTTCCAGGGCTCTCAGCACCCCCACTACACTAATTGTTCCAGTGGCCCTGTTCCTTTGAGAGTTCTCACTGGCTAGTGCTAATCTACAATGGTGAAGGGCTAGGAACGGACTTCTAAATAGCTCTAAAAGAGTAAATATGAATCCTCCTATGGAGAGAGAGTGAGAGAGCATGGAGTTACTATTGTCCTGAAATGCACCAGGAATTGCCTTGTTGAAGGGAGTGGGTGGGAAATGGAGTGGGAGGGACACAAAGATATAGTGTGGCAGCAGTAACGCATAAAGAAATTACATGGGGGATAAGATAAATGTTCTCTTTTCCAGAGATACTGAGAACTATTCCTGTTTGATGTTTCCATTTTAACTCATGCCTTTCTCTGTGCTCCCCTTCATCCATTCCATTTTAGTATTATCTAATCCACAGTTCTTCACGGGAGGGGGGACAGCAGGCAGGAGGATTGATGAGGTTTTGCAGGAGTACCACCCTATTTAAAAGCAAAATCCCAAAGCAATGGTAAGCCTGGGATCAGGGAACTTTTCAGACTCATCACTGCCCCTGTGTGAAGAACAGATTGCCAGCTGAACATTCCCTATTGTATCTGGGGGGAAGCTACCATCCTCCATTCTGTGTCATTTCTGCCCTCCAGACTGAGCAAGGCGGCAGGGACTGTACACCTGCACATCACACAAGGTCCTGCCCACTCCAAAGGGGTCACAAAAGAAAATATGCTTTGCGAGATAATTCAGCTGCAGCCCACCCTTTCTTTTCCCCCAGATGTTCAGCGATTAGGGTGCATTTCAGGGGAAATGCAGAACTGATGTTAAATAAAATTCACCTCAAAGTCAAGGGTTTTTCCTTGCGTGTGTGACCTTACTTCTGCATCTCTATTCCCAGCTGTTTCCTCTCCCTCCATCTTTGATTCATTCTAGCCATCTCCATTTTATTTTGTTCTCATTTCTCTCTGTTGTTTTCCCTTTTTTATTTTCTTTTTCATCTTTATCTCCTTTCTGTTCTTTCCTTCAAAAACAGCTCTCCTTTCCCTTCGTTGCTTCTCTCATGTTCACTCCCTGTTCTCTGTTGTTCATCCCCCTGTGTCCCTATCTTATTACATGATCCTGTCCTCTTGTTTTCCTGGCTTCTAGCTCCCTTTGCTCCTGCATTCTCCTTTTTCTGTCCTCTCTCCTCTATTTCATTATTTATTCCTGGTCCTTCCCCATCTCAGTCGCTTCTCTATCTTCCCTCACTGAAGGATCCTGACCCTTTGAAATCTGTTCCTCCTTTTCCACTTTTGAGTTTTCCCCACTCCCCCCTTTTTTAAATGCCTCTTTCCACCTCCCTTCCCTCTTCCTTTCATCATCATCATCAGCTGCTCCTCTCCTTTCTTCCTCCAACAAGGAATTTGACAGCTGTTGCTGTTGTGAAGGAGAAGCCATATTCCACACTTGCCTGCCCTCCTTTCCCCATTGCCTCCTCTTCTTTTTTCAGAGGGAAGGCTGCCACTTCTGAGAGTGGGAGACCTGGTTCCCCTCTTCTTCCTTGCCCTCATGGTAGTTGCCTGCAAATGAGCCAATTTTTCTACTTATGCTGCCTCCTGCCCTTTGTGACTCATTGGCAGTTCGGCAGAGGATCGGGCTCAGCTGCAGGCTGCCAGCCAGTGGGCCAGAAGTGGTTCACAGCAGCCCTCAGACATGAATTAGGTCCTACCAAAAATAAGGGGTGCCCTGGCCACAGCCCTGGGTGAGTGTTGTGCTGTGAATAATCTCCAACCATCAGGGAGAAGTGCCATGGCAAGCATTCATTCCCCAAAATCTACTGCTACTGAGGAGGTTTTCTTTGCAAGAGAGGAAAGAAAAGCTGAGTTTAGCACTGACATTTAAAGGGTTTGGGGACCTGGGAAAAGTCTGCAGGCTGCTGCTTGAGTCCCAAATGAATAGCTAGATGGAAGGACAACATGATGACAGATGAAGTTCTGTGTGACAAAGTGATACATGTTTTGGGGGCAGAGGGAAAAAACGAAACCACTCGTACACCCTGACTGGGTTCCACATTTACAGCATCAGCTCAGGAAAGGGACTGGGAAATCAAGGTAGGCAGCTCAGTGAAAACCTCTGCTCAATGCACAGTTGAGGCAAAAAAGCAAACAAGATGTTAATGATGCATAAAGTATAGGATGGAGAATAGTATAGAAATGATAATGATTTTTTATAAATCAGCGGTGCAGCCTTCTCTGGCACACTGTTCAGTGCTGGTCAGCTCATCTCACAAAGGTTATTGCAGAACTAGAAGGGATGGAGAGAATAGTGACAAAAATTATTAGGGGCATGAAAAAAACTCCCATGTAAAGATTGAGATTGAGATTATTCGCCTTAGAAATGAGATGAAGGAGAGGGGACGTGATTAAAAAACATGAAATAATTATATGTCTAGAGAAGATCAGGTGGGAGCATCGTGTCTCCCTGTTTTGTGACATAACAAGGGGCCATGCGATGAAACTGAAAAGCAGCAAAAGGAAATACTTTTTCACTCAACATGTAATTAGACTGCGGAACTCACTGCCACAGACAGTTGTTGAGGCCAAGAACCTAGTAACATTCAATGAATGGAGGGACATTTATGTGGATGGCAGGAATATTCAGAGTTGTTAGAATTCATGATGATAAACATTTTACAAGGATCTAAATCCTCTTGCTTCTCTAGACAACCTCTCACTGTTAGGAATGAAATGAGATCTTTAGGGGGGAATACGCCACATGTTCCTGATGTGGTGTTCTTACACTCTTCTCCGAAGCATTGGTGATAATCGCTGTCAGAGACAGGATACTAGACTAGGTGGGCCTCAGGTCTGTTCCAGTCTGGAAAACCCTGTGTTTCCAAATGCAAGCCCTGCTCAGTTGCACCCGTAGGCTTTTAAGTAGCCTGTGTTTGTGCTGGTGTAAATGATTGCCCTAATTTCACAAACTGACAGTGAGACTGGGTTGTTTTTATCATTCTTCCCTGGGAAGGGTCGTGGGGGAGAGGGAAATTGGGGGTATATGGAATTAATGAGAGTCTTTTCTTTTGCTCTGTTGAATAAAATGAGTAGTCAGCAGCGAAGATGCTAGATATGTGCAAAGAATTATTACTGTCAGACTCCTGGCTGCAAGGGAAAGCAAAAGGCTTTGGTCCTCTTTGATGCCATCATAACTGAATTAGAAATGAAGTTGTCTCCTTTCTCTTGCCTCTGTGGGAACGATTACAGAACTGGCATTCAATGCCATGCAATAGCGTACTGCTTTCATACCCAACTGCAAAGGTCCTGATTTTCCTCTCACGCACCTGAATGGAACTTTGGAATAACTCTGCGGAAGTTAGTGGAGATGTTTTGCTTTTTACACCAGATGCAGGTGACAGGAGAATCAAGCCCATACAGTGTGATTAGTGAGTGAAACAGGGATCTCCACCACTGTCGTTCTGTGCCTTTCCCTTTCCAGTCCACTAGGGCAAAATTCAGTGCTGACATAAGTGGCTGCCATACCAATGAATTCAACTGAGTTGCACATTCCTTTACAACAATAGTAAATTGCACTGCCAACTGTTTTGAACAGCTGGTGGTCCCTCTGGTGCCACGCATCCCTGGTGCAGAGTAGGAGACTTTGAGCACTTCCCCGTCCCCAGGTCTCAATTGGCCTGGGGGCAGGGGAGTGGCAGAGCGGCTGTGGGCTGGATCAAAGGGCTTGGTGGGCTGGATTCAGCCCATGGAGGCTGTCTTGTGCGCCCCTGGCTTAAGGGCACAATGTCCCCGCCTTTACTATCCCAGGCAAACTCAGGTCTCACACACTGGATTGTCACAACAAGACACAGCATAGGAGAGGCAGGAGGCAGAGTCCATGTCAGTAGAATATATACTGTCTGAAGTTCATACCTGGCCCCCCACCAAATCTGTAAGCAAATACCTGCAGAACCCTTGTGGACTTTATTGTGAGCCTCATGCCCCAGAGACTGCCTACTGACACCAGTCAGCTTTTCAAAACACAAAATGAGGGTGATCTATAATATCCCAAAAGAGGTCAGATTTGGGCCCACAGTGACACCCCCTCCTGTCCAAAGCTAGGAATTTTTTTAGCTGTCTGTTTTTTTCTAGAAGCAGCCAAACTGCCAATAAATCAAAGAGTCAAAACATTGAATAAAGCAAACGCTCTGTCAAATTAAAAGCAACACTAGCCAGCCACCTCCCCTGGATGTTTTTTACCCTTTCATTTGTCTCTTCCCATTATCCATTTTTTTCTTCTCTATACACATGTCTATTTTTCAATGTCTGTATTTCCTTTCTATTTCCTTCCTACTTTCACTCCACATTATCATTCTTCTTAAACTTGTTCTTTCTCTGAGACCTTCTCTCAAAGACCTTGTTTACACTATGGCTACGTCCACACTGCAGGCTTTTTGCGCAAGAACTGTTTTGCGCACGAGTTCTTGTGCAAAAGGTCTTGCACAAGAGCGCGTCCACACTGCCATGTGCTTTTGCGTAAGAGATGTGCTTTTGCGCAAGAGCGTCTATGGCAGTGTGGACGCTCTCTTGCGCAAGAAAGCTCTGATGGCCATTTTAGCCATAAGGGTTTCTTGAGCAAGTGTTCCCATCTACACTGGCCTTTTTGCACAAGAGCTCTTGCGCAAGAGGGTTTATTCCTTGTGGGGAGAGGAATAACTCTTGCGCAAGAAGCCCTCTGTTCCAACACTTTACTGTAAATTTACTTGCGCAAGAATGCACGTGCAGTGTAGACACTCCACAAGTTTTTGCGCAAGAACAGCTGTTCTTGCGCAAAAAGCCTGCAGTGTAGACGTAGCCTATCAGTTTAGCCACATTGGGATTGATCACCATTTAGCTGTGAGTGGAGACAAGCACACATCCTGGGCAGCACCATTTCAGCTAACCATGGTTAAATCAGGGTTAAAACCCAGCTAGCTGAGTCACTGTTGATCATGGGTTGTCTACCCTCACAGCTAAATTGTGGGTAGTCCCAGTGCAGCTAAACCAATCGCTGAGAAGCAGTTCTGAAACAGGGCTATTTCTGACTGAAGACAGAGCTAAGACTTTTTTCTGAATCAATTTTTCTCTACTCCCACCATCTCAATCACCAGTCCACATTGAATTTCAATTACCTGTTTGTTCTCTCTATGCCACTTTCTCTCTCTCTCTCGCTCTCTCTCTCTCTCTCTCTCTCACACACACACACACACACACTTTGGTCCTCTTGACACAACATTTCTAACCTTTTGGTCCTCTTGTGAGGGACTGAGCTAGGGCCTGGGTCACCCTCCAAATGCAGCTGATGAGAACAAGTGGGTGACAACATGAATTTGAGGGTGTCTTCTTACAAATAAGTTGACTGTCCTGCTATTAAGGTGGAGGGGGTTGGAGGCTGAATGTTGCACTCATTTACTAGTGCTTCCCCCCAGGAACAGCACCCAGAATGGGTGATTCTACAAAGCCAGTCAGATATAGTTACTGCTGCTTAGTTTAGATCCTGAGCGTTACCTTTTCCCTTAGTCCAAGGGGAAATAGTTTGGGCATTAGTATCAGCATGGCTCTGTGAAGGTCAATTTCTGAGTGGGAGAGTGAATGAACCATAATAAATGTTCAGCAGGGTTCTGTGGATCTCCAGAGCTGCATGGAAAGATGGAAGAGAAAACAGAGGCAGAGGTCTTCTGTGGGCTGCTGCTTCTGTTCCTTAAGGTGTCGCCAACTCAAGCACAATCAAAGGTGTTGAAATGGGGATTCTGGAGGTCTGGGCATCTAAGCAAAAGAGTGAGAGAAAAGGGGGAAAGAAGGGGAGGCAGAATTGGGAGAAGCTGGGGAGAGGAGAGTGGTTTAGTGAGAGGATGTATTGTAATGGGAACTGGCTAAAACAGCTGGGCAAAGCCCCATTAGGTGCCATCTCCCTTAAGAGGCAGATGCACTGGTGGAACTGGAAAGTTTTCTTGCCTTTGGGAAGTGTCTTTGGTGCCTGTAGGGGGAGTGGAGCAAGGACTGTACCCGAGGTTAGGTACAGAGGAGGCAGCTGAGTGAAGGAAAGACTCCTCTCCCCCCAACAAACCCAACCTCTTCTGGAAACATCTTGAGAAAAGGGGAAATTTAGGCGAGACCAAGGGGCCCTGGTCATGGGGCCTCCCAGCCTTGTCTCTTCTTGTCTTCGATGCACCCCAGCCTATTCCAATCTTCAATGCACCCCAGTCAGCTGCAGAAGACCCTAGTGTATCTAGGGAGATAGCACAGCTTGGCTTTGAACCCCCTGCACCAGGGCTGTGCCTGTCCAGTGGCCCTTCTGTATCTGTACAATTAGCACAAGGGAGTCAGTCATAGAACAATTGCAAAGTTGGTCCCTAACTGTCAGAGATGGAGAGATGTACCTCTCCCCCCAAGAACCTACTAGAGCCAGCTACCTACGTGTCTGCCAGACCAGAAAGGATTTTACAGAAACCCTGTCCCCCAAATCCTCCTCATGCTCACAAGCCACATCCGTGAGAGTTCAGAGTAAAGACTGAGTAAACTAAGGGAAGGCAAAGACACCAACCGTGTGTGTGAGAGAGCAAGGGCTAGGGGTCATGTAGTAGACTGATGTGGGATTTGGAGATTAGAGAATCCAAAAGAAGGGCCATTTGTTCTGTCTACCTGAGGTATTGTTGTGGCTTCCACCACTGTAGTATCTGACCACCTCATAGTCTTTCATGGATTTCTCCTTACAACACCCCTGTGACATAGGGCAGTGCTATTAGCCCCATTTTATAGATTGAGAACTGAGGCACAGGAACTTGTGCATGGTCACCCAGGAAGTCTGTGGTGGAGTAGGGACTTAAACTCAGGGCTTCTAAGTCACAGCCTCATGCACTGACCATTATACCCTCTCTAGTCTATGGTATGAACTGCCAATTTGTTCCTTTAGCAACAGGAACATGTGATTGTGGAAGGACAGCTCTGGTTTTTCAGGAGTTAATCTCAGGGGCTGGGATGAGATCATAGGACAGGTGTGTTTCTTTGAGCAGTGTGATTATAAGTAGGTGCACGTGACAAGGGAGAAAGTTAGGAGACACCCCAAAATTCAGAGAATACTGTGTGCATGGAGGAGCAATTCCAGAAACGGAGAGATTTTCCCCTGCCCCCACACACTGAGTAGAGCAGAGTTTTCTAGAGCTAGCTTGGCTGAAACGGCAGGAGGGAAACCTTGGCAGGGTGATGGCCCTTTTGGGAGGCAGATGACATGATGGGACTGGAAGAAATCAAGATCAGAGAGAAACAGAGGAAAGGGGGGCTATGCCACAGGTCCCACTCACTGTGGGAGGGAGGAGAGGCACCTCTTTTAGACACACAAAACATGACAGAGGAAGCAGGATCTACCCTTTTCCTGGAGTCTGCTGTGGGCAAGGGGTTTTTTTTGGAGAGCATATGCTGGGGGGGAGGTGGGGGCGTCATTGACTTCTATGTGCCTGATACAAGAACAGGAAGGAGGAGAGAGTGGGGGGAGAGGAAAAGTAAAGTCAAAGAAGTTGAAGGTAAAATCTGAAGTCCGAGCTTATTCCTAGAAGATGTTTATCAGACACATCCCCAGCCTCAGAACCTGGAGTATAAAGGGGCAAACTCCTTATTTCTCATCCCTTTTGTATAGGAGAAATAGCTAAGTGGGGAGGCAGCGTATGAAGAGAGAGGAAAGAGAGGAGACAGGCGTGGAGCAGAAAGGGAAACAGGGAACAGGGATATTTGCAGCATTCATAGATTCCAAGGCCAGAAGGGAACCACTGTGATCATTCTGGCTTTCTATGTAACACAGGCCAAAAATCTGCCCCCAAATAATTCCTCCTGCATATGTGTCCATGTAAGCAAACTTCATGCAAACATAGCCACCTCTTGCCTGGGCTCTCTCCTGACTCATTCTGGCCTCACGGCTGACCCTGAAGTATGAGTCTGTACTTTTTAATGCTGGGAGACTGGGATGTAACTTCAGTGACAGCTGCTTAGGACTTTGATCATGCAGTGTCAGTTAAACAAGGGAAGCAACGTTTGATGCTCCCCATCATGAGTTGCTGCCTAAGGACCAGAGGGCTCCTTAGTATGATTATAGTACCATTCTTATTGCTACTTTTATTTCCATGGCAGTAGTGTCATTATGCCCCCATCGTGGTCAGAAGCCCTTTGTATTAGGTGTGGTATGAACATACAGGGAGACATGGACGTGGTCCAGAGAGGTTACAATCTAAGCTGACAAGCACCATACCAAGGGCATCACAGCAGGATACAACCAATGTGTCTATAGCTCTTATGGACACTATAGACGTATTTATATATACTGTTTTCTGCATAAATAAAAAGAGTATTTCAGCTACAACTGACTACCCTACTCCTCCTGTGGGATTGTAGAGAATGGGATGCAGGGTCTTTTCCTACTTTCAGTCTGAGAAAATCATAATAGGTCACTACTTACTCTCTGATCCCTTTCCCAAGATTGATTGTGTTTCAAGTTGTTCCCATTTGCCAGCTGTTTGGTGCCGTGTGTGAAATGAATTGGCTGATCTCATTTTAGTCCCTAATGGACCGGTCTCTTAGTGAGGAGCCTAAAAGGGAGCTGAGCTCTTTTAAAAATCTGCCCCCACTTGTGAATGCTGAGCACTGGGGAAAGTGGCCCCCCTGCGATGTTAAGTCTCCGTTGCAACTGGATCTCTTGTTTGCAGTCTCAGCAGAGCAAGGCCAAGGGCTGAACAAGCCATAGAGACCAGGCTCCCACCCCACCACCAGGCAGTGGCCCTTCAGGTCAGGGCCAAGGTTCATTGGGAGGCAGTGCTGCTGCCCAGATGGGTGTTGCTCTGGGGATAAATAGAGAAGTTCAGTCTCTGGGGTTGTCAGTGCAGCATGATTTACCCATGTAAACTCACTCAGTTTATGGAAACTTAGCTGTGCAGGATTTACTGGTAAAGATGTGCTTCTCCGTGAAAATAAACACAAATCTGGTCTGGGCCTATTCTGCTCTTCACATCATCAGTTACTCTCATTCTCATTGAGAGCGCTGGATCTTTTGTGGCTCTCTATGACCCCACACTGACAGCACTGTTTCCTTGAGGAAAGGCTGGAATTAGACTCAAGAGCCAGCTGGTCCCACTGCACTGATAAATCCATGGGAAGGGGCTCAAAGAGGAAATCTCCATGGCAAACCCCTCACAGAGCTTTCACCACATTGTTCCAGCAGGGAGAGTGCTACACACCCATAGAGAATAGGCAGTGTGTGCCAGTCCCGAGCCCCGCTCTTCCTCTGGGTTCAGTGTGGGGAAGTGGGCGTCCCCAGCAGCCGCTTTCCCCAAATAATGTACTCATTAGAAACATTAAAAAGAGGCTGCAATGGAGCATCAGGTCAGCCATTTGGAATGAACGGTGCTGATCGTGTTTTATGAACTGAATGTAAAGCAGCAATGTCTTGGTTTGTAATCACTGAGATAATGAGAAACTCTTGATAGGCGATTAATGCTGTGATCTTTGCTTTCAAGGCTGTGACTTTTTCTGTTTGCCAGCACTCCCTGGAAGGACCCTTGATCTTCCACTTGTTAACAGAATGGGACCTCCTGTTATTTTCAGGACCTACTTTGAGAATATTGTGATACCTCCTTCTCCCAGAGTACGGATTTCCAGTTCCTGGATCAGTCATCAACTTTGAATGAGTTAGTGGCTAAGGCCATGCTAAATGAAGTCTTAAGAGCTGGGTAGCATATATAGGGGAAGAGGATGAAATAAAAAAGGGAATTGGCTCAGATGGGAAGGTGGGAATGTGAGAATGAAGCGGAAATTAGTTCAGGTGGGTGGCAAGGACAGGATGATGGGTAAACTAGGATGAGAGCACATAAAAGCAAGAATGATAGGGGATTAGAACTAGGTTGAAGAAAGGAGAGAAAATGGACAGGTCCATGGGGAAAAAGGGAAATATGTGCGAGGAAGGATGAGCAGGGAATTGGGTATTTGGTCATGGGGCGTGGAAAGGAATGTAGAGACATTTGGAAAGGTTGTGTCAAGAGTGGCTGGAGGAAGAGTAATTAAATCAGATGTATGGGTTGAAATTGGGCTATTGAGATATGTTTGTTCATAACATATCCCATTAGTTTGCTGATTCCCTTCACCATATGGACTCTGGTCTAGCAGAGTAGCACTTGATCCAGGACCCAAAAAGGTGAGCAGAAATGGCTTTAAGCTACCTTTACATTCCCCTGATTCTGAACTTGATCTATGGACTCCAAGGATGCGTCTACACTGCACCGTAACTCAAAATAAGACATGCAATTGGAGCTACACAAATTGCGTATCTTATTTTGATGCTATTTTGAAATAGCTTATTTCATCATTTGGCATTGTCTACGCAGCACCAAATTTCGAAATAAAGCGCTATTTCAAAATGTACCTTACTTCATGCAGAATGAGGTTTATAGGGACGTCAGAATAGCGAGCCCAAAATCCTGTGAAGATGCAGGATAGCTATTTTGGGATACTCCGGAATCTTGAAATAGCATTTCAGTGTAGACGTGGCCCGAGGAGCCATTCTGGTCAGCAGGGGATCTTTGTTTTTCCCTTTTCCTGGGCCACCTCCTCTACATGGGGAGGTTGGGGGGGGGGTGTAAGGGGGAGGAGAGGCATGGTACAGGAGCTACTACAATGGTTGGTACCATTTAGGGATTAGTCCATACTGAAGGAATCCTCAGGTTGCCAGTTAAACCAGTTTTATGGATTCTTTGTGCCACTAAGTAGCCCAGAGCAGCTGGAGTGAACCAGAGGATATGGCCCTAAATTAGTTTACATTAATATCTATGGGATTCCAATGGGGAGTTTAATGGGGAGGTTGCCAAATAGTCTCATGACAATATTTTGAGTGAGGTGTGCATGCCCTATGTTCCATAGAACATTAAAAAGAAGGTGTCTATCACCTCACACTGTGCTGCTACAATCTTTGTCTCCTCAGTCAGCTCTCTTAAAAGTGTCACCTGCCAGTCCAGTTACTAGATGATAGAAAAGATATATTTTGATTTTTTAAAATGAAGGAATTAGGAGAAAAGATATTTTCTAATAATGTTGCAGCCAATCAAAGAGAAGCCAGTCTACCAAGAATTATGTGTTCATACACGAGGGTAATGAGTGCAGTGGAAAAATGCAAATGGATTGATAGAAAATGCTACAATAAAATAGAGATTATCCGATTACACTTTGGTGGATTATCTGCTCTCTAATTGGCTGAATCACTCAATGGGTGTCTTCTAGAAGCCAAACACAGTAGTGCAGGTCAATAAAGTTATAGTGAGCAACACTCTGCTACGTCATTCAGCATCCTCCAGTGAGAATTATTAACTCTATATCATAGGCAATAATCGTTGTCACAGGGTCATTCTAATAGGCCACGCTTGGTTATACTGATAATTTTGTACTGATTCTATCAGGTACTGTTGTATCATGTCATGGTCATTTGGTCATGTTAGGTTACCTAGATTGTCTATTCATTTTCTCCTGAGATACTACTTTTTCAGGGCTGAACAGAAAATGTCAAGAATTTTGTTGGACTATCTCAAGGGAGAAATGATAATGGCATGCTGTATAGCATCTCTCACAAGCTGGTTGCTGCATCCTATCGCGGAGGAGGTAGCTTTTCAGGGATGTATGGTTCTGTGTCTATGGCATACCCTTAAAAATGTGCATTTACCTCATGTAATCATTTAAACAGCTGCTCCAGTTTTTGTGATAGTTCTCCATTCTACATACAGCAAATCCTATCAATGCTATCAATAATGGTAAATACAGGAAACAACGTGGTTCTTTGGGCATCTACCGTGGGTGCATCACACGTAGGAAGACAATATCTGTGTGATAAATTAAGTAGCAGTGTGCTGACTGAACCGCAATGTGACAAATGACATTATCAAGCACCTTTGGCTGTCTCATCTGGCCTCTGCTTGCTGGCTCACTACATCTCTCATTCTAAAACTTTAAACCGCTGGGGAACTTCAAATAGCCATCACATCACCCAGCCAAAGAAATATTTTCTCCTTCCTCTTCAGAGAGTAAATTTGTCCACTCTCCCCTTCAAAATAATTAAATTTATCCAAAGCCCATTATGAGTAAGATACAGTCCTGAGCCAGTCACCTTGTTCAGTCCTCTCCTAAGACTACTCCATGTTGCTGGTTTAACTAGCTACCTGGAGATTGCCCTGGTGTAGGGGCATGTCCACACTAGAAAATTATTTCAAAATAACTTATTTTGAAATAATAACTCCTGAAATAACTATTCTGAAATAGCGTGTTCATGCTACAGGGAAGCCTCAAAGTTAGTGCGAGGCAGGCTCCCTTAATGTAGACACAATACCTCAACTTACAGCCCCAGGAAGCACTGGGGAGTACTTACCCTGAATGTCTCTGGGGAGTAGTTATTTCAAAATAGCAGCAGTTGAGTGTCCACAGTACCACTATTTCGAAATAACTATTTCGAAATAAGCCTTATTCCTCGTGGAAAGTAGGAGTTATTATTTTAAAATAACCAGCCCCTTATTTCGAAATAACAGGCTTAGTAGTGTGGGCACTCCACTTGTTATTTAGAAATAAGGGGAGTTATTTCAAAATAACTCCCTAGTGTAGACCAGGACCTAGGGGAGTTCCTGGATGGCACAGAGCTACATAATCACACCCACCTGGCTTCCTCTTGATTAGGAGACAATGGGCAAGAGAAAAATGTTGTCAGAGTTCACTGGTCCTATAGCAGTTCCCAGCTGCTGCATGAGCTTGTTTGGGCCATGAGTAACCTGGCATAATTTAGAGCAGCCCTGTGGTTACTCTAAGGGTGCATCTACAAAGCAGGGCTTAATTTAAAATAAGCTATGCAAACTGAGCTACGTCAATTGCGTAGCTTATTTCAAAATAGCTTATTTCAAAATTGGGAGCATCTCCACAGCATTTATTTTGAAATAGAGCACTCTGCCTCCGACTTCCCTTACTCCTCCTACAATGAGGGTTACTGGAGTCGGAGTAAGAAGTCCTCCAGCTTGACAGTATTTCGACAGTATTTTGAAATAACCGCCTGCTGTGTAGACACGGACTAAGTTATCTCGAAATAACACTAGTTATTTCAAAATAATGTTGCTGTGTAGACGTACCCTAAGTTGCGCCACAGACTAAACCAGCCCAGCTTCCTAGTGTTCAGAAAAACACAATGACAGTGTAAAGCTACCTTTAAGCCACCACACCATCAGTCCTCTTCTGATTACAGCTCAGCCAGACCTGACAATAAGGGCCAGGTGCTTGATAGAACTGAGAGACTGGAGGTCCCCAGCTTCCGCATAGGACCCACCACTCACTTAAGAAGATGGACTTTAAAATTGTGACATGTTTATGTATATAAAAGCTAGGCTACATCACTTTTAGAGGTTTTTATGGTTTCCTCTGAGGCCTGCACAGTTGGATTCATAGGAACCAAGATGCCTACTTTTACCACTGGTGTGATACAAAAAGAGTTTCAATAACATTTTTAAAATTCTGATAATGCGGGGGTAGGCATCTATAGAATACATATGGCATCTACAGAATAGAGAATGGCAAAGGGGTAATATAAAGCTGTCACTAAGCAGGATGATCTGTCTAATACACCTGGTTAGGAAAAGGAAAAACAAAGATAGAAATACAATTTTCTGAGATAAATGGCCCATTTGTCATAAACAAAATTAATTTAAAATGTTTTAGTTAATTAGCTGTGTGAATACTGCGACTGCCTTCACCTTATGTCCATAAAGCCATCTTTTTACATGGCCCTCCTTACCATGGTATCGGAGCACCTCCCCACTTTTCGTTATTTACCCTCACATCACTTTTCTGACCAGCACTCCAGCCTTCCTTACGTGCTATGCCACATTATATCACCTGGTTCTTCAGTTTATCACGTGACTGCAGTATATTGCCTGACAATCGACACGATATAGGAACAGTATATAGATACTTTATAAATCATCTGCGTATTAGATCTAATTTGGGTTTTACAGTACTTCTTGCAAGCGCCTAGATCCTCTGAACATGGAAGGATTCTGTAGGCACTGAACCACAAAGCACTGGCCTTCTCTAGGAAACAGCCAGAAAGAAGTTATTCCCTCTGCAATTCAAATCAAGCCCACATTTTCTTCAGCAGAGCTATTTTAAGTCATTCATTATCTTTTTCACTCTCCAAAGGAAAGACTGTTTGATACTCAGAGGTTGCTATAACCAAAGGGGGAAGAGAGGACACTGGGGTATTGTTTTTGCTGCAAATTCAGACATATTTGGGGCTAGAAAAAAGATTTTATGTCTTGCAATAAAAACACCAAACACTTCACATTAGAAGAAGCCAAAAAAAAAAAAAAAGAGAGAGAGAGAGAAAATCTCTTGAAGTCTTGGGCAGTGTGGTTTTCCAGTACTATCAGAAAAGTTAGGCCTGTGATTGACAGAATGGGGCAAATCCTTAACTGGCATAAATGAGTGTAACACTAGGAGACTTAGTTGGAGCTACTCCTGTTTACACCAGATGAGGAGCTGATCCAGTTGCTCTCGTTTGGCCTCTGTGAGGTGAGCAAGATTTGGCTTGCAAGTATCTCCAGGGTGGATGAGGATCAGTGCCAGGCTGCCAACCACGATACACTTGTAAGATTTGGCTTAACTTTGATTATGAGTATGCAGAGTCTGGTAAGACCCGTTACCAGAGGTATTTCTTTGCATGAATTGTTACACCCAATTTTCCACCTCACTCTTCCCACATAAATAGTGAATTTCACAGAGAAGCTGCCACTTATGATCTTCTGCTGCACTGGCAAGACACACAAGGCATCCAGATTATCCTGCCACAAAGGTCTGGCTCTAGGTGCATTGTGCAGCTTAGGTGAATACAGGACTTGGCATCCCTGATCTCCGCTCATTTTCTTCCACACACTGAGCCAACAACCCACCTGATCCCTTGTCTATGTAATTTCTCTCTGATTGTACACATCTTCTCTTTCTACTCATTCATGCACCATGGGTGCCGTTAGTTCCCAAGCGTGCCCCATACCTTATCCATTGTCAGCTGTAGAGCTAAAAGGCACCTACCGAATATAATTGAGCAGAATATGACTGAGCAGGGTCAGAGCCAAGTGATCAAAAGCTACACACCTAGGCTACGTCTACATTGCATCCCTCTTGCAGAAAAGCCTATGCAAATGAAGTGTGGATTAACATATCGCCGCGCTTCATTTGCATAATTAATTAGGGGCCATTTTTGCGCACGAGGCTTTTGCGCAAAAAGGAGCCATCTACAGAGCTCCTTTTTGCACAAAACCCCCCTCTTGCGCAAGAGCTGTTCTTCCTGAAAAAATTAGGAAGAACGGCTCTTGCACAAGAGGGGGGTTTTGTGCAAAAAGGATCTGTATGGACGGCTCCTTTTTGCGCAAAAGCCTCTTGCGCAAAAACGACCCCTAATTAATTATGCAAATGAAGTGCTGCAATATGCTAATCTGTGTTTCATTTGCATAGGCTTTTGAGCAAGAGGGATGCAATGTAGACATAGCCCTAGAAATGAACCAGATAGGACTGGCCTATGGCACTAGGACAATCCCAACGCTATTCTAATCAAAGTATAGGTATAACAGCTATAATGCCCAGGGAAGTGACCTGTAGCCCCACTATTACACTACTGCCACTGATCAGTGCTCTTGGCTACTTGGCTAGCACTGCTGATTGGAACTTACACTACTTTTAGAGGCCAGCACTCATCAGCCTGGAATTCTTCTACCAACTCCAACTCTTTCAGAATAGTGTTGGGACTGGAGAGGGATGGAGGGTAGGAGTATACACAGATGGGATTCTATTCTGGCAAAGAGGCAAGGAAACAAGTCTGGTATAGGATCCGGAAGGACAGTGTAACACACAAATTTAAAGACAGGAAATATGAAGAATATACTGGCAGCAGATATTGTCACATAGTCAATGTTTCATTTGCTCACTCCAGTTTCTGAGGCACTGTGAAAGCTTGATTCAAATGCTGGAGAACAGAGGGCAGTGCCGGACCGAGCCATATTTGCGCCCCGGCCGCGCAGTGCCTGATTGACATGGTAAGGGGCGCCGCAACTCCGGGCGAGCGGCACATGCGTGGCCGTGCCCCCGGGCACCAACCTATGGGGGGTGCATGATTTACGTGGTAAGGGGCGCCGCGCTCCCAGGCATGCAGTGTATGCGCTGCCCTGCCCCCGGGCACACGGCGCCCCTTACCACTTCAATCAGGTGCCGTGCATAGGTTGGCACCCTGGGCAGCTGCCCTGCTAGCTCCCCCCTTAATCTGGCCCTGATAGAGGGCTGGGGGTCTACTAGAGACAGAAAAGGTTCTGGTGTCAAGCTTAAGCTACCAGACAAAACCCTACCTCACTAACACATACATGAAATATACTCTTGGAAGATGGACAGTTCGGGTGTAGTTTTATTTTAAACAACTCGTGGCTCACAAGGTTGATCAAAGAATGTGTGACTTTTCCTGTCATTCTGAATAACCCTTAGTGAGGTGAATCCTCTGTAAAGTCCTCCCCTCTGCTCTTGGGCTGGCAGTGTGAATCCAGGAATGCTCTGGGTCTGAATGGGATGAAGTTTAGCAAGTGAAATATAATTGAATCAAAAATTGAAGCTCCCCTAGTTAAATGTGATGTTGTTGCAGGAAGTTACAGCACACTAACAGGAAGTAAGCACTGCCCTGTGGTATATAAGGCTGTAATGACATGTCATTCATAGAGCTAAGTTAAGCATATGGTGATTATAAAGCTAGAGGCTCTGTGAAGTTTGTAACTTTTTAAAATCTGCTTGGGAGAAGCAGGCATGGTTCAGTTTGGAAGGAAAATGGAGGGAAGGCTGTGTGCCAGGACTTCTGTTCCTAGATGTATGTCTGCTTCATGGTGGCATTTTTTTCCCCTCTTTCTCGTCAGGACAGTGCCCAGTCAATGGAACTTCCTGTGGTGGGTGGGAGACATCTGGCTAATGAGGAACAGATGAACACCCACACGCTATAGCTGCTCTTTCCTCAGCTGTTTCCTCATTTGCTTCGTTTCTGATTCCGATATCCTCCCCCACTGCTGAGCTTTGCCCTCTTTTTGTTTTTAAAATACCAAAACCCGCATTTTTCAGAATTTTCATTCAACTGGAAAAGTTGGAAACATTTTGTTTCAGTTCATTTTAATTAAAAGCAAATGGAGTGAAAGGCTAGAGTCACAAAATGAAGGAGGAAGAGAAGCTGCCTTTTTGCCCTTTGGTTGGGGCATCCTACTCTGATGAGGGGGAGCCTAGCAGTTCATACCACTGACTAGAGCAGGCCCTTGAATGCAGGTCCCTCCTCCCCCTTTAAGGTAAGTACCCCTACCCCACAGGCTATTAAATGTTCCAGGGGTGAGGGGTGTCTCTTCCATTGAAATGGTTCCACTTTGTGTGAAATACCTGAATAATCCTTGGTGGGCAGGGATTTAAACTTGAGTCTCCCACACCCCCTGTGAGTACCTTAACCATGGTGGTGAACGTTATGAGTGGGCACAGCTACCTCCTCCTCCTCCTCCTACCTGCGTTGGAGTGTGAATGTATCCCAAGAAAGCAAAAGGAGACATTTTGGAAATGTCAAAAAAAAACCCTTGTTTACATCTTTTCCACTTTTTCATTTTTCTAGACAGGCACAATTGGCCCAAATAGTCACAAAATTCATAAAATGCTGCAGTCAATCCAAATCTACATTTTTTTGGCAAAAAAATGTTTCAGATAAAAAATTGTTGGATAGACAGAGCCCCATCTCAGTTCCAGAATGTCTACACAGCTCTGACAAGACATCTCTTTTCTGCTCTGCCATGGAACAAGGGGCACACGGTGTATAATTAATAAAAAGTGTTAGGCTTCTGTGCCCCAGGGAAGAGGAGTAGGCAGTGTGTAATGGAGATTATTATACTCTGGGGAGCTGTTTATTTAGTGCAACTTGTTTTAATGATTTGGGAAGGCTTTTCCCCAGGACTTTTGTAATGCCGTCCCCTGGGATAGGTACTTTATCCCCTTGTGAGAATTTCCATGTCCACCCCTGTCTCCCCCACTCTCTGTAGCTCGCTGGTGACTTGGTTGGAATAGGTGCATGTGATTAGGGCTAGTGACCTGTATTTCCCTTCCACTTCTCTGGCTCCCTTACTGCCTGAGGACAAGATCTGTGTCAGTGCTCTTTTGTTCTTGTCTAGTACATAGCAGATTCCAGTAACAGGAGCTTGCTGGTCTTCAAATAATGGCCTTCAGCAACCTGAGAGGCCAAGTGCAAGCTGAGTCCTGAGAGACACATGAACACTCAAAAGATGTGTGCATGTCACAGCTCACAGGAGAGAGCCCCATGCCACTAGACAAGCTTATGCAGACAGAGTATTTCCATAATTCCCCGTTGAAAAGAGCTGAGTTACTTTCCTTTTATTAATGCAGTTGGTTTTCCCTGAGATCTTCTCCCTAAGAGATCTGATGAGAAAGCCTGAGCCTTTTCTCACACCTTCTGACGACAGTTTTACTGCACCAGGTTGGTTCTTGCTCCCAGGCATGGAGTGGAACTGACACCAGGTTTAAGTTTGGGAAGGAATCTTTTCATCCTGAGGCATTTTGACAAGGACCTTGGGGTCTTTTCCCTTCCTGTCAGGCACTGAGGAAGGACTGTAATTGTGTTGCAGGAGGGTGTATTCCCCAAGCTCAGTCCCTTTCAGTTACAGTGGGCAACTGAAGCCCTAGGAACTCCATCCATCCCGTCGTCTTCTGTCTTCCTCATTCTGAAGCTGTCGCTGAGTCCTGAATGGGGATTAGCTTTCTTCACCGCTCTGCCTTGGATGAAAAGCTGCCACAGTTCCTTTGTGCTCTCCCTGCCAGCTCCATTTGTGACATTTCCTGATGATGATGTAGGGCAACAGCTTCTACACATCACAGGCTGCATGGATGAGGGAGGCTGGCTTCAAGGGTGGATGATTTTAGAGACCTGAAACAGGGAGGACCAAGTGAGTCTATTTTATTTCATTTAACCTATTCAGTGATGTAAATAAGCGGAGTCCCTGCTACATCCTCACTAGAGCACACAGGCCTTTGTCTAGTGCTCAGACCCACCGTTCCTGGGGCTTGGCTTTACTATCACCCAGTGTAAATCTCAGCCTAAGCCTGCTCCAGCATCTTAGCTCTTCCTAGGGCTTCCCTCCAGCGCCTGCTGTATGTCTCTTCTCTAGTGCCCCTTTCCAAGAGGCAGGGCTGGATTAAGGGGGGGGCTAGCTGGGCAGCTGCCCGGGGCACCAACCTATGGGGGGGGGGGCGCCTGACTGAAGTGGTAAGGGCTGCCGTGCACCCGGGGGCGGGGCAGCGCATACACCCACACGCCCGGGCGCGCAGCATCCCTTACCACTTCAATCAGGCGCCCCCCATAGGTTGGTGCCGAGAGGTGCGGCCGCACATGTGCCGCTCGCCCGGGGGCGTGGCACCCCTTACCATGTCAATCAGGTGCTGTGCGCCCGGGGCGCAAATATGGCTCGGTCCAGCACTGCCAAGAGGGACACTCCCACCTCCCTTATACGTCTGGTTCGGTTAGCAAGCTGCCCCTGCCACAACACGTCATTGGTGTTTGCACAGCTTTAGACAGGATTCTCACATGCCCTCGCAGGGGCAGGGGAGACTGTCAGCTGGAGAGCCTGTTACATCTCTTTTCCTCCCCACAAATCAACACCTGCCTGTACTGGTCCCTGTGTAACCCATTTGAGACTCAGTGGGTCTCGGCCTCGGCTCCTAAAGTATCAGGAAACTCCTGAAGACCTGCTCCCCTTGCTGCCTACAGCTTTTTCCAAGGCTGCAGCACAGGGGTAGGTCCATGAATCCCCTGAGTAACCTCTGGAATCTAGGGTGGTGGGAAGTGCTCTTAGCCTTTTCCCACACAAGATACTGAACCTGACACCACTATTGAAATTGGTATACATTTCCCCATACTCATTGGAAGATTTCACCCAGGGATACATCTAGGAATCCTCACACATACAGGTTAGCAGAGTAAGTTTTGGCATCTGTAACAGCTCACCTCTAACTTAACATCCCTATACTGATGTGAGTATGTCCCAAGGGTACTGAGCTGGACACAGCCACCCCTGTCTAGCTGCCTGGGCACAGTACACGTCTTGTGTCATCGTGGACTCTTAAATCTTCAACTAGACCCATATCTCTCCTTAGTCACAATTATTATTGGGGCAAAATTTCTTCTTGCCCTTCAGTGTCCCTACACAAGACACACACAAAAGGAGGAGCTGGTGATTTCCCTCTGATCTTGGTACTAGGGTCTTTTTTGACTTCTTCTCTTGTCCGTTAATTTTTTGATAACTCCTCTGCCTGTCCAACAGAGTGTCCCTCTGATTTAGAATGCAGCTACGGCAACGGTGACATCTTCAGTGGCTCCATCCCCAGAAAGCCCTCCCTTTGCTGTACAGTCTCCACCAGGGTGGAAGGACAGTGTCAGAGCACCCAAGTCTGTGCCCTCCCAGGGAGACTTTCTGGCTGTGTCTAGACTGGCCACTTTTTGCGCAAAAGCGGCCGCTTTTGCGCAAAAACTAGCCAGCTGTCTACACTGGCCACTTGAATTTGCGCAAGAGCACTGATGTTCTAATGTAAGAAATCAGTGCTTCTTGCGCAAATACTTTGACACTCCCGTTCGGGCAAAAGTCCTTTTGCGCAAAAGGGCCAGTGTAGACAGCTCAGTTTTGTTTTGCGCAAAAAAGCCCCGATGGCTAAAATGGTGATCAGGGCTTTCTTGCACAAAAGTGCGTCTAGATTGGCCACGGACGCTTTTGTGCAAAAAGTGCTTTTGCGCAAAAGCGTCCGTGCCAATCTAGACACTCTCTTGCGCAAATACTTTTAACGGAAAACTTTTCCGTTAAAAGCATTTGTGCAAAATCATGCCTGTCTAGACGTAGCCTCTGTGTATGGCTCCAATATTATGAAGGCCACTATTTCCCCTCTTGTGAAGGTCTTGGATTTGAGACAAGTTAGCTGGCAAATCAAGGTGAAGTGTGCAGCCACTTTCCTGAGAAACATGGGCTGACCTCCAAACTACTGGAATACCTCCCACTGGAACACTCTCATCTGGTCCAGGGTAGCTACTTATATGGCCTCATGGTCTGTAGCAGCATCCTCACTGAGAGGGACTGGAATGCAGCTTGGGCCACTGCCATCAGAAAAGGTACTAAATCGATAATCCAGGTCCACTGAGCTGCAGGAACTACCTGCTCAAAAAAGACTGAGTAAGTCTGTGGGACAGCTTCTGATCACAGCTTGGACAGGGGAGGGCTGGGAATTACTGGCAGCGCAGGAAAAGCTCCCAGATTAATACATTTCTGAATCAGCTGATTTTTGAATGGTTGCTGCCAAACCTGTTGACCTACACGCTGGGGTTGAGTCTTCTTTACACACTGCCACAAGGTCTAGCAGGCTATATCCTTGCCTTGTTGCTGCTGCTGGAGAATGGCAATTTGCTCTGCTAGTTCCACCAGCTGTTTCAGGAATTACATCTTCCTCCGTTGTCAGAGGGTTATGGAAAAATTTGGCTTCTGATGCCAGCAGGAGTCCCCGCCCCATCTTCCACAGAGCACACAGATGCTGCGTTAGGACTCAGACTCACCCCCTTCCTGTGATACGGCTCTATCGGTCACTCATAAATTGTAACACTTCAAAAACCTCAGTCCAAGCTTGGCTGTCCCTCGGGTTTCCCTTCAGGAGCGCCCAATGTGGCGCCCCAGAAAACCACTTCCCCTCCATTATAAAGAGCTACTGTTGCCCCAGCATGGCAGCAAAACCTCAGCTGCTCTATGCAAGACTCTATCCCAGCGGTGGGCGATCTGTGGTCCAAGGATCCTATGTGTGGCCCATGAGATGTTTTGTTTACTGTTGCCCATGCACAGGGTTGCCAGATTCTGCTGGGCTTTGTCCAGATAGGTTTTTTTCCTACTGGTATTACAAAAGTGACATGCATTGAAAGCGAGGGCACGTGAAGTGAGGTGCGTGCCAACTGCACACAACATTGACTGTGAGGGCCGTGTGTTCCCTCTGCATCCAATCAAAGTGCTGCTACAGTTCAGTCAGCGCCCACCGCCAATTCTAGGTATGCAAGCACAGTTAGCAAAACTACCCTATCCCAGGGGGCCATCTTGGTTATGACAATCTTGCAGCCCACTGAGATGGAGGGCCACTCATGTGGCCCACTCACTAGCCTAGGTTGCCCATCGCTGTTCTGTCCTCTGCCTCAGAGGTGGATCAACATCAGAATTATGCCACCCTATTACATGAGCATTTGAACTAACCTGGACGATTTTCTTTATTGGTAAGGAAAACACTTGTAATGCTTAAGCAGCAAATCTCTAGCAATGGAAAGTCATGAGAGAGATTCATCTCATTCTGATTACTATCTTTCCTTTTTCATTTTAGCTGCAACATGGATTTAGCAGCTAATGTGTCATAAATGTATAAAGCTGCTTGTTGTTTTCTAACTATCTTTGGGTGTATTATGGTCTGGTCATCGTCACACGGTATACTTTTCAAGTTTGCTTTCTAAGCTTTCTGATAGCAGAGTATTGACTTCTAGCTCCAGTATTGTGCTAGGGAGTTCTGATATGTCCCCTCAGAACTTAGGGTATGTCTACACTACAGCACTAATTCGAACTAACTTAATTCGAATTAGTTAATTCGAACTAAGCTAATTCGAACTAGTGCATCTAGACCTAAAAACTAATTCGAATTAGCGTTTTGCTAATTTGAACTAGCATGTCCACATTGAGTGGACCCTGAACCAAAGTTAAGGCTGGCCAGAACCAGTGCCAGCAGGGCATCAGGTTAGGGCTTAGAGCATGGAGCTGCTGCCTCAGGCTAGCCAAGGGCTGTGCTTAAAGGACCCGACCCACACCCTGGACAGACAGTTCTCAGGGTTCCCCGCTTGCTTGTCTACCTCGATGAGGGACAGCAAAGCAGTCCTGACAAGGAGTGCCTTGAGTGCCCACGTTTGGCACATCAGAGCAATCGGCCATCAGCCCGGCTGCACTTGCCTCAGGCTGCCATCCGGGGGGGGGTCATTCAGGGGGCTGTCAGGATCCAGGAGGCCCTGCAGGAGAGTTTCCACCCCAAGGAGCCTGCAGAGCCACCCCAGTCCTCCCCATCGGGGGCTCGTGCCCCATTCCTCCCTCACCTCCTTCCACTTACCCTTCCCTAGCCCCCCTTCCTGATGTAAAAAATAAAGGACACGTGTTTTCAAAAATAGAAACTCTCTTTATTTAACAAAACTGGGGGTGGGGGGGATTAACCTCTGGGGAGACTGGAAAAAGGAGGTGGGAGAGGGGAAGAGAGAGGGTGGGAGAGGGGAGGTGAAAACCTGGGAGGAGGGAGCTGGAAGGGGGAAGCCAGGGGAAGAAGGAGGAGGGGAAGTATAAAACTATGGTACGCCATATCTTCAGTATTGTGTAGAGATGTGGTCTCCTCACCGCAAAAAAGATATTTTGGCCTTGGAAAGGGTTCAGAAAAGGATAACTAAAATGATTAGGGGTTTGGAACAGGTCCCATATGAAGAGAGGCTAAAGAGACTGGGACTTTTCAGCTTAAAAAGAGGAGACTGAGGGGGGATATGATAGAGGTCTATAAAATCATGAGTGGTGTGGAGAGGGTGCATAAAGAAAAGTTCTTCATTAGTTCCCATAATAGAAGGACTAGAGGACACCAAATGAAATGAATGGGTAGCAGGCTTCAATCTAATAAAAGAAAGTTCTTCTTCACAAAGCAAATAGTCAACCTGTGGAACTCCTTGCCACAGGAGGCTGTGAAGCCTAGAACTAGAACAGAGTTTAAAGAGAAGTTAGATAAAGTCATGGAGGTTGGGTCCATGGAGTGCTATTAGCCAGGGGGTAGGAACGGTGTCCCTGGCCTCTGTTTGTGGAAGGCTGGAGATGGATGGCACGAGACAAATGGCTTGGCCATTGTCTTTGGTCCATCCCCTCCGGGATACCTGGTGTTGGCCGCTGTCGGCAGACAGGCTACTGGGCTAGATGGACCTTTGGTCTGACCCAGTACGGCCATTCTTATGTTCTTATGTTCTAAGCTCAGGGTCAGGGGTCTCACTGGACCAACTTGATTTTCATGCAAACCTGCTCCTGGGTTCGCATGTGGCCTTTGGTGGCCAGGCTGGCAGCTATCCTGCCCTAGACGGCTGCATTCCTGTGCCTAGTGTGGAGATTGTGGACGTTGGAGGCCTCCCCCCCAAACCTCGATGAGGTCCACGATCTCCGCACTAGACCAGGCGGGCACCCACCTCTTGCGGCCCCGGGCAGGCTCCTGGGAGCTGCCAGCCTGGTCCTGGGAAGAGGGGGAGGGTTGGGTGGCAGCGGGTGGCTGGCTCATGCCGTGCCAGGTGCAGGGTCTGCTGGCTGGGTGCTGGCAGGCTTGCACCTGGCACGGGCACCGTAGCCAGACCGTGGCCCTTTAAGGGCTCTGGGGCTGGGAGGGGGGCAGAAGAGTTTCCCTGGCTTGGCCCAGAGTGGCCACCAGGGCAAGCTGGGAAGGGCTAGCCTCCAACTAGTTCGAATTAAGTGGCTACACAGCCCTTAATTCGAACTACTTAATTCGAACTAGGCGTTAGTCCTCGTAGAATGAGGTTTACCTAGTTCGAATTAAGTGCTCCGCTAGTTCGAATTAAGTTCGAACTAGCGGTTTGCGTGTGTAGCGCCTATGAAAGTTAATTCGAACTAACGGCTGTTAGTTCGAATTAACTTTGTAGTATAGACATACCCTCAGAAATGAATGGTGAGAGCTAAGATTCCCGAGTTTCCAATGGTACATGGCTTACCCAAAATTCATTTTTTAGTTTTGGTGGTTTGAGCATCAGGCCTTTAACACTTACTCTGGTTCTTCACATTAGCAGTGTTTGCAGGTACTGCTCCAAGACTGAAGTTAACAAGTTCTAAATCTCAGATGAGTACAATTTTCAAACACTTCCAGACTGTGTACAGGCGACCCCCGCATTTATGACCTAATTGGTTCCTGGAGAACCATCGTAAGTCGAGCCATCGTAAGTCGAACCCTTATTTCCCATAGGCGCAATGTTATAAATGACAGTTCTGTTCCTGGAAACCCATTTCATATCCTAAAAATACCAAAATTTACAAGAGAAATGGAGGAAAACTAAACTAAATAGTTCAAATAATGCACAAAATTAACTAAAAAGTGAAGACCAATGTGGCGGAGATGCGTGCAGTTCAAGCAGCAGCTGCAGACTGGCAAGTCTGACTGACCTTGTGTGTTTCCTGTTTTGGGATGGCGTGTGGAGTCTGAGTCGTACGCCGTCGTAAATGTGAGCTGCAGGCATAACTTGGGGGGGGGGCGGTTAGGAGCTATCTTGCATGAAAAAAATGGTCATAAATGCGGGGGGGTTGTAAGCTGGGTGGTCGTAAGTCGGGGGTCGCCTGTATATGTAACAAGCAAGCAAAGAGAAAGTTGAAGATGTTGAGTCCAGGAAGAGCCCTGTTGTGTGTACAGTACTGGAGAGGTGACCCCTCCGTTTTGGGCTTTAGGATTAGGGGTCAGGGAGGCAGCTCAGCAGCCTCATCACATGTGGTGGAGTGGGATTGGAAGATAGGAAAATGGGGAGGGAGAGGGAGTTGAAGCAGCAGGGTGTTTGAGGCTGCAATGTACTTACAAAAGCTCTTTCCTGTGAGATCCACCCTCACATACTGCTCTCAGCTACTGGTGTGACTGCTCCAGCCAGCCAGCCTCTGGTTCCCTCTGCCTAGCATACATGGGGTCTCTTGCTTCCACAGAGGGTGAGTATGTGAGTAACCTCTTGGGAGCATGCAGGAAACCCACGCCCTCAGTAGGGCACGTTCTTTGTGGTTAGATTGAAGGGATCCCCACACCCTAAGAACTAGGAATGGTTGAAGGGGAAAAGGCAATGTCCTTCTGGGTGTTAGAATCTGGTGTCAAGGTCTCAAGTCAGCTCAGACAATATTGGCTTGGAATTCCTGCATCAGAATGTAGGTCCTTGGCGATTTCAGAGAGAGGGAGAGATTTCAGTTGTCAGATCTGATTGGCTCTTCCTTTGGACAATGGGAATTGGAATGTGTTAGTCCCATCATGCAATGCATATCTGCACCCAGTTTCCAAACCAAGAGAGTGCAGGCCCAACAGTACCCATACTCAGGTTGTGTGGGGCGGGCTGGGAAGGGGGAGGCTGGAGAGAGTAATAGAAAGGTATCTATTTAGATGCTAACTGTTGCTGAGTTAGAAAGGCTTCACAACATGCTTAGCTATCTCATACACAAAGGTCTTTTATCCCTATGAGTGCTATGGCATCTGAGTTACCCTGTATCTTGTTGTAAGTCACAGCGACCTGTGAGGATCTCAGCCAATGCGGGTCAATGGTTCAACAGTCTGTTGGCCTCCTATGAGGACCATATCAATAGTGCCGAATGATTTGAGGTCACATGACCCCGTACCAACCAATTACAATGTGTTGGGTAGTCTAAGAGCGTAATTATATGCAATCGATATTTCATAAAGCAGGAGGCCTCTTGCTCATTGGTCTCCCTCCCTTCCTCCAGGGACAGGCTGAGCTTCTGGTGTGAGCTTTGCAGCTGTTGCTCCAGAGCCATGTGTTGTGGAGTACAGATGGCTTTTGGATGGCCAGATGTCCTGATTTTATAGGGACGGGCCTGATACCTGAGGCTTTGTCTTGTATAGGTGCTTACTACCCTCCAACCCTGATTTTTGACACTTGCTATGAGGTCACCCTAAGTGGCTTCATGCTAACCAAGTTCTTTGTAGACTCAAGATGTCTCCCCCTTTATTGTAGCCTTGCCCTGACACATCACTGTTCCCTATACACCTTTAACAAACGCACTTGGTTCTCTATTAATTTGTTCCACTCTGATGGAGTTGAGTATCCGCTCCAGCTGACTTGGCATAGGAATTTCCGGCATGCTGAAGGAGGGAAACACTGTACCCCGAAGCTTCAGCTTTGCAGTCTGGAGCCCAGTCAAATGGCTTTGCAGATGGCCCCAAAGTTGCCTGAATCAGCCCCAGTGCAATGCACGCTAGGCAGGCTAAGCAGTGCACTCATATTTTCTATTATACCCGCTGGCAGAACATAGTTGCTTTCTTACATCTGGGAGATTATGTAACATTTATGGTTTTAATATGATTTTAAATGCGTATGATCCTTCGGGCCCATTATTGGTCCTAGGGTTTTCCCCATTTCATGGCTGGTTTCCGATCTGTGTACTAATTATTTCATTGCATACAGTAGTTTGATTGATCTGTAGCTAGTGGCAAAGACTGTGATTTCTCTTTCTGTAAAAGGGTTCGCCTGGAAGTCTGAAAGAGAGGCCTCATTACCACTGCAATAATCCCCAGCCATGTCTCTACACAGGGACATGTTCATCACACACATGTCATCGGGGAATCAAACTTCAGCATTTTCTCCTTTAGAAACCCAGGCTTTTAGCTGAGGAGATAAAAGATCAGCTTCACTGGTTCTGACAGGGGAGAGGGAACTTTATATTTGATGTTAATACCAATGGGTCTTACATATCAGGCTGCCTTAGGAGGTGAGTGTAAGTGAACCAAAGGCAATCTGAGCAGGTGTAATTTGCACCTTTTTCTACTCTGACAGCATGTAATTCACATCAGAGATGCACTTAAACTGCCATCTGAATTTGGTCCATGCTATTCTATAGAGGATAGTGGTGCACACGCTCAGATACGCCCCCCCCCCCCCCACAAGACCATCCCATACCTCAAAGCGTAGCATGCCTACATCAGCAAGGAGAGGAAATGCATACACACAAACTGAGGAGGGACAGAGCCAGACCTGATATAATCCCTCCCTCCTCTACCCTGTTACCCTGACGTAGTGATTCCAGACACTTACTTTCTTGTCTGAAAGATTTGCTTCAGTGGGGGAACATTCTATGTCTGCGATCAAAGTAGGGCAGAATTTCTGCACCTTTTATGGAGTGAAATGCATCAGGGTTGAATTCTGGAGTAGTTTTGAAGAGCACTGCTTTCATCATAGCACCATAGAAATGTCATCAGGGAATCAAACTTCCACTGGAAGAGACCTTGAGAGTTCAGCCCCTTATGGTGTGGCAGGATCAAGTGAAGCTAGGCCATCGCTGGTAGGTGTTTGTCCAGCCTGTCCTTTAAAACCTTCCATGCTGGAGATTTCACAACCTCTCTTAGAGCTGAAGTTTTTTCTCTACATTTTCCTTGTTCCCCCTCCCTTCCACAAGCTGCAGCTGGTCTGGGGGGGGGGGGGGGGCTGCGTTCCACAGGTCCAGGGGATTGGGGCTCCAAGGGCCAGCCCCAATCTCCAGCAGTTCCCCACCCTGTAGCTCATTCAGGATTGTGGGGTTCTGGGGGCTGGCTTTCCCTCCCACCCTGCAGCTGGTCTGGGGAGAGGGGGCTAGTCTTCCACAGGCTGGTCACAGCCTCCAGCACCCCCCCTCTCCCTGGGCCTGCAGCTGTTCTAGGGCCAGGCCACAGTTTCTGGCCCCAGCATCTCCCTGGAGGGGTACTCTCCTCTGGGGGGGGGGGAGCTAAGCCACAGTTCCCAGCCTCTTCTATGAGGGGGCTGTCTCCTCTGAGGAGGGGAGCTGGGTCATGGCTCCCAGGCCTGGTCTCTCCTTGTGGGGCATCTCTGGATGGGGAGTCAGGCTGTTCTGCCTGACCCCAGGAGTGGTCCCGGGGGGGCTGCAATGGTGGGGCTTGTGGGTGGGGAGATCCCACCCCCCATCTGGCACCGTTTGGAACAGGAAGCCACTTACCCGGTCTGGTAGCTGACAACATGGGAAGCTTCATCCCAAGCCTCATCCCCAGGTGGCCAATCTTCCCCATGGTCACTCTGCTGTATAGCTGTCCTCTGATTAGTCCCCTCCCTTTCCATGTTATGGAAAACAGTCCCATTCCAGGCACTTCCCATTTTCCTGGCACAACCAAACCCTGTTTTTGCTTTAAGTTAAGATAAGAGGAAGCTGCCTACCAAAACTGGTGGGCATCGCACTTACTGTTTAGGAGGAGTTCTTGAACAGATTCCCAGACAGACTAACAAACTCACAGACTGATACACAAACTCTCTAAAATATATATAGATTGTAGCTTTAATGCAACCTGCAGCTCAAAACACAACAGAGAAAACAGTGCAGAAACAAAGTCAACATTTTAAATAAAAAGATAATAGTTGAGATAAAGTAAGGGGCATTGGCAAAGCAGATGTTTTCAGATAAGATTTGAAAAGCTATGGGGAGTCAAAGAAGCAGAGTGTTATAGAGAAATTATTTTGTGCATGGGAAGCTTCAGCGGAGAAGCATCTCCAGCCACCCATGGCAATGTTATGAGACGGGATAGTAAGAAAACCAGTGCAAATTGGACAATCTGATCTATGAGCTGAAATAAGATCTGTAATGCCGGGTGAAGGAAGTTCATGTAAGGTTGTAAAATAAAAAGGGGGAAATTTGAAACTTGACCTTGAAATGCGTGGGAACCCAGAAGAGATGTTAGAGGATGGAGAGGGAGTGAGCAATATCATCATGTTTTGTTGTATGCATGGGGGATGGACATCATGTGAGTCCTGGTGAGGTGGGATTTGGGAAGTTACAAAAGGAAGTGTTCAAGGTGGTACAAAAGAAAGGGAGGGATGAGGAGTTCAGCAGAAGGAAAGTCAAAACAGTTTCATTCCTAGGCCATTTTGCAGAAGCACTGACAGGCAGATTTGGAGTCACAGGAAATGAGGGAGGAGAAGGAAAGGATAATGCTCAGGTTGCAGATAGAGGAAGCAGAAGAGGGCTTTGTTGGGGATGGGCAGGGAATGGATAGACATATATTTTATTAAGTTTGCCTTTGAAGCATCCTGTGACGGGGCATCTGCCCCACACTGGCCCTTTAATGGTAAAACCCTGCCCTGGGAGAGGACGGAGAGCAAAGCCCCACAGGTGAGGCGGGTACCAGCTAATTAGGGCCCAGCTGGGGCTGTATAAATAAACGGTCCTGGAGGGAGGAGAAAACAGACACACTCTTGCTCTAGATAGGAACAGGAGGGGCCTGGTTGCCAGGGGGAGCTGGTGGTGTCCTGAAACTGAGTAAGTGCTGGGGTGCTCTGGCTTGACCTCACTCCCAGGCTGCAGGGCCTGAGGCAATGCCTGAGTGTACTAAGGCTTCAGGGAAACAGCCAGGATAGGCAAAGGCAGCAGGTCCACATCCTCTTGCCAATGCTGAGTGGCCATTTCAGACTGCAGTTTGCCCCTAGAGGTAAGGGGTTAGATGAAGACTGGTAGTGGGTCACTGAGGCAAGGCAAGTATAGCGAGATAGGGGTTCCCTGGGAGGGGAGGACCCTGGAGTGCAGGAGCACTGAACTTGGAAGGTACCAGCAGGTGTGACACCAGCTGAAAAGGGCTGAAGAGCTCATTTCCAGAATGACCACCTAGAGTTGCCCTGGGGGAGGAGGGGTGAGTGCCTGCCCCATGACATATCCAAGTAAAGTTGAGACAAAGCCACAGATTTACATGGGCAAGAAAGACAGAAAGTGTGCATGGGAAAATTAATAAAAGTGTTAAAATATTTACACAGGGGGATTATCAACATAAAAGTTTAAGATAGCAAGATGTGGAAGAGGGGACACATGTGGTTTAGTGGAGTAAGAATGAGAGAGCCTTGATTCTGTTCCCAGCTATGATACTGACTCACTGTATCCAGCCTTGGACAAGTCACATTTAGCCAAATTTTCAAAAGTGCTCACAAGGGCTACGTCTACACTGCAGGCTTCTTGCGCAAAAACTCTTTTGCGGAAGAATTCTTGTGCAAAAAATCTTCCACAAGAGAGCGTCCACACTGCCATGTGCTTTTGCGCAAGAGCATCCATGGCAGTGTGGATGCTCTCTTGAGCAAGAAAGCTCTGATGGCCATTTTAACCATAGGGGCTTCTTGTGCAAGAAATTCATGTTGCCTGTCTACACTGCCCTTTTGTGGAAGAGCCCTTGCGCAAGAGGGCTTATTCCTCATGGGGAGAGGAATAACTCTTCCGGAAGAAGCCCTGTTTTACAACGCTATACTGTAAATTTACTTGCGCTAGAACGCATGTGCATTGTAGACAGCTGGCAAGTTTTTGCACAAGAACAGCTATTCTTGTGCAAGAAGCGTGTAATGTAGACACAGCCTTTAGCTGTTTGTGGCTTCATTGCTGGGTGCCCAACATGAAACATCTGGCATCTGATTTGCAAGGGTACTGACTCCTGAAGTCACATTGAAAACTGAGCCCCTAAAGTTCAGCACCCAAAAAAGGAGACCCACAACATTAGTGAACATTTTGAAAATGTTGACCTTGCTGTCCCCATGACTCAGTTTCCCCCTCCATAGAATGAGGATAATAATATTTCTCCATTCCTGTCAGAGGGTATGTCTACACTGCCACCCTAGTTCGAACTAGGGTGGCTAATGTAGTCATTCGAAGTTGCAAATGAAGCCCGGGATTTAAATATCCCAGGCTTCATTTGCATCTTGCCGGGCAGGCGCCATTTTTAAATGCCCTTAGTTCGAACTCCGTGCCCGCGGCTACACGCGGCACGGAGTAGGTAGTGGAGTAGGTAGTGGTGGAACGAGGTGTACCGGTAGTTCGAATTAGAGATCCTAATTTGAACTACCTACTCCGTGCCGGTGTAGCCGCGGGCACGGAGTTCGAACTAAGGGCATTTAAAAATGGCGCCTGCCCGGCAAGATGCAAATGAAGCCCGGGATATTTAAATCCCGGGCTTCATTTGCAACTTCGAATGACTACATTAGCCACCCTAGTTCGAACTAGGGTGGCAGTGTAGACATACCCAGAGGTGCTAAGCTCTGTGGACAACAAGTACCATGTAAGTGCTAAGCATGATTATTTTTTATTAGAAAAAAATCAAAAAGACCTTTATTCCACAGTGATTAGCTCTTGTTACAGAGGAGGAATCTCCTCTATGAGAACTCTTAGATAGGTGGAAGGTTGTTAAGAAACCTGCAAAACTATTAATACATCCCAGAAGGCTGGACTGGTCCACATCCACTGTGTCATGAAGCCAAGGATAATCTAGAAAGGCTTCATAGAAGATTATGAGATTTCAGTGGTATGGTCAGGGTGAAACCAGATTCAAAAGGGGCAACGATAACAATTGTGAGGAGGCTGGATAAAAATGGATGACTTTTTTTAAAAAAATGTTTTTATTGAAATTGTAGTTCATTGTAAAATATAAATCCATTTTAAATTAAATTTTAAGTTGGCAACCTATGTTAAAGTCTAAATGACTTATAAGCTGTTAAAGTCATTTCACTTAAATAAAAAATTATGTAATACATTTTTGCTACCAGATTTTAAAGCAAGTCAGACAACTGAATGGGTGGAAGTTATGAGCTAAGCACCTGGAACCACAATTGGTTGATATGCTAAATCAGCTTTCAATAGCAGCAATCTCTTCTACAGGTAGAGAAAAACTTTTTTTTTTTCAATTCAGTTTTTTCAACTAGTGTAGTTCAAGCAATACCTCATTCAAAGTTAAAAAAAACACCTGGAAATGGAAAAAGCAGGAAAGCTTAGTTTTTATTTAGAGATTGGAAGGGAAAAACAAGTGTGAAAGGATGAGATCTACTAGTTTCATCTTGAAGGCTATGGGACCAGGAACAATCAGCTCACTTCACTCACTACAGATCATACTTCCTTTGTTCAATTAATCAGTTTCAGATTCAAAACATGTTTTGATACACTTTTTTTCCCTTATCCTTTCCAACACGTTTAAGGTAGTTTTACTTAATTTAAAAGATGATGGGTTTGTTCATGTTAAATTGAATTTGATTTTCTATTCAAATGGAATTTGACAGAAATTACAAGGAAAAAAATTAAATATTTAGTAAATAAATGGATCAGTCGCCATTTTCTAAAATATTTTTAGAATGTAAAAACTAAGAATCTGAACAAATTTTAGTTAAGCTATATAATTAAATAATTGGGTATAGATAGGGTGACCAGATGTCTCTTTTTTTTTTAAGGGGCAGTCCTATATTTAAGCTTTTCTGCAAGTGCCATGACTCTTTCTTAAAAATGGGCAAATTGTCCTGTATTTTCTGTCTCCCCCTCATCCATATCGGTGGGACCTACTACTGACCAGGTCCCTGCATGCCAGCTGCCCACCTGTCAGCCGTGAGTGGGAGGGATGAGTGGCTGACAATGGGAGTGGGTGTGCAATGCTGGTGGTGAGCAAAGCTGCAGCATGCAGGCCCAGCTGCTACTCCTGCTGGGTTCATCAGCACAGCCTCTACTGCATGCTGGCTCTCAGCCAGCAGGTCCTGGCCCTCTGTCCAGTGTTCCCTGTAAGGTGGGTGCTTATGTGGCTGCTCAGGAGAGATTCAAATGCTACACAGCTGATTTCCAGAGCACCCACAGCTAGGTTTTGTTTCAACTTGTGGTGCACGTTCATACATGCCTCTGTGCACATTAAATTATTCTGCGCATGGATGGAAAAAAATTAGAGGGAACATTACCCCAGTGCCATTTCTGGTTGGCACTGGCTGAACTCTGCAGTAGCTGGTGAGTGCAGGCAGGTGCCAGGGATCAGTCAGTTATGTGTTGCTTTTGCTGTCCACCCATCAACCCTTTATGTGCTCTCTTTCTCACTTTCATCTTCTGCTTTGTCCTTTCACCAGCCTCCAGCCCTACTGCTCCTCCATATCCCACTCCCTGGGACACATCCTGCTCCCAGCACTGTGCAAGGAACCAGCTCCTGGTCAGAGAGCTGAGCTCACCAGCAGCCCAGACAGCAGGCTCCTTCCTTTCCCCACTACTCTGGCTGGGTGGCACCCCATGAAAGACCAAGATCCTCTGGCCGAATGCACTGGCAAGGAGGAGCTAAGCCCCATGTGTGCCAAAACCCTCCATGTTACTGGCACAGGAAAGCCTCTCCACTTCTCAGCTAAGCTCTGAATGCAGGGAGGAAGTGATTTCCAGCCTGTAAGTGCCCTGCTCCTGCAAGCTCCATAGCAGCTCTCTTCACACACTCTCCATGTCTTGCCCCCAGGAAACATGGAGCTGCTCTGACCCCTAGGCATCCTCCCCGGCTGAGCCATCTCTGAGGCCCCTGCAGTCAGGTTCCCTGGGCCCTGGTGCACAATGCATCCTCAGGGCTTACCCCTTCCTGCCCATGCTATAGTTGGTGGACAGGAGGTGGCCGGGTTATACTGGTGGCCAGCAGCAGCCTGGAGGTGTCAGCTGCCTTTCAACACTGTGTGGGCAGGAAGGGACAAGCTGCGTCCAGCCACAGGAGTGAGCGAGGGAAGAGCTCTGCAAAAACATGGGCATCCCTTCCCCTCCCCTCTCTTCCCCTGTAATTGAAAGCAGGCCCATCCCTTCTCTACTGCACAGTGCCAAAAGGCTGCTGCTGGCCACATTCTGGTGTGAACCCTGGCAGAAATCCAGGGAGGGGACACATGACTCTGCATGCCACCACCCATATATGGCCTCAGGAAGGCACAGTGCTAGATGCACGTCTGTCCCAGGGACCCAGCTAGGCATACAGGGTGGAGAGCTCCTGGCTGGGAGGTTCGTGTTGGTTGGTTACCCCATCCCGTGTGAGAATGGTGTATAGGAATGTGTGTGTGTCACCTCTTCCCATGTGAACTCTGAAGTCTTAAAGAGAAGAGGGTAAATAAAAAGAATCCAACTACAGAATATTTCTTTTTAACAGTGGATCAGTCACCTTGATGTTAATTTGAATGTTTGTACTGCATATTCGACTGATTGCCATTGAACTTGCTTGAATACGAGTAATTTTACCATGTGTCCCATATTCAGCATAGGGAAATATAGTCACCCTAGATATAGATAGAGTGTATCTTCTTGGTTAGAGCATTTCATTTAGTGTAAAGACTGTTTTAGTGGCAAATCAATGTGTTTTAATGATTACCAACCAATGATAATCAACTTCTTTTTAGAAAAATAAATAAAAATTATACCTCCAAAACTTGATCAGTTATTTAAATCAAAGGTTTCTGGGTTTGTTTATTTAAATTATGATTAAAAGTAGTTATTTAGATTGCTTCAATTTAAATCTATCTACCCTGTGTGAGAGAGGTAAGTCGTGAGAGGAAGTATTCTTCCTGACTATGTCAGAAGCTTTCAAAGGTCTTAAAGTGAGTGGGAGGAGAGATATGAAAAAGGAACAGTGGCGGGAGGTGTTGAGTTTGCACAAACAATCCTCAAATATTGGGTTAATTTTACATTGAAAAAAGGAAGCAAATTTCTCATGCTTCTCTTTGACTCCCATAATGGAGTCTGGAGAAAGTTCAGAAGGCAAAGACAATCTAGGTATGCTGGAAGAGTCTTAATAGTATGGAAAGAGGGAGCAAAGATTACTAGGGCCTTTGAAATGAGGGAGGAATCAAAAATAAGAATATATCTGGTAGGTTGTCTGAATAGCTTTCCAGATCTCACAGTGGACATGGAGAAGGGACATGCACCACTGTTTTTTGAAGTGCTGTTGAAATACTGACCTGGGTGATTGAGGATCTGTAGCTAGTCTGTATGTAAGAAAATCTGGAAATTATGGAAATAGTGTAAATTTTAATTTGGGAGAATATAGGAAGTTGCCTAAGAGTGGAGAACACAGTGTATCTTCGCAACAAGCTGGGAGAGTATGGGTTAGCAAGGAGAGACTGAGAGCAAATCAATCTGAATTCAAGTGCTAAGAAGAGTAATAGATGGCGCAATGGAGAGAATGTTCAGACAACCAAAGACTGATAGGTGGGTGTGGAGGTAAGATCACAAGAAGAGTGGGAAGCAGGGAAAGGGGATTATAGAATCAAGTGGTTATGCCATGGGTATAGAGGAGAAAGGGGGAACATTAGACATCATTCTAGGAGTCAAGGAAGTTAAAGGAGACAAAGTTAGGAGGACATCAAGGTGCACAATGAAGTCAGAAAGAATAGAAATTAACCAGAGGAGAGTCACACTTGAAGTGGAGAAGCAGTAAAACACAGAACGGAAAAGATGGCCAGAATAGGGGAGGTGAAGAAGGAGGGATTCAGATGTGCTCCTTGGAGAGAGAAGAGAATTTGAAAGGAGGATTGAGTCACGGTTCCAGGATTTGGATCTATCTTGTTTCATATCCTAAGGGCTTTGATGCCATCTTGAGAAAATAGCCTCCCTTGCATAGTGAGATAATTGTGCACAGAAATAAATTTCAAGCATAAATGTCCAAGTCAGGCTCTTCCCCTGCATTGCTCTCATGTGACTATAATCTCCATTCCTGCCCTCCCTGGAGCCACTCCTGCAGCTGGCTGTCACCTTCTCTGCACCAGGGAGGGACTGTCTCTTGGTTCAGGCATTAGATCTGTAATTTTGTCTCTTTCCATGGCTGAAAACAGCTGTGAGTTGTTCAGTGCTGCCTATCCACACAGAAGGTCTAGAGTTTTCTCCCAGTGGCAGAGGGAGAGGAAGGATGAAGGGGCTCCTTTTGGGAAGAGGATCACCAAATTAGCTAGGTTTCTTTCTCAGCTTGGCAGCCAGCACTATGACAGAGGGTTCCTTTGGAAGGACATGGCTGTAGTAGCATTACAGAAAATAGCATAATCTGCTCAAGAATCTGTAGAGTGTGAGGGCGAGCCCGTGTCTGTGACACTGAGAACCCTCCCTTGCTGCTTTTGTGGGGAGGCATTGGGACATAGGGGCTCCATCCCCTTTTTCCGCTCCTATAGAGAGATCTGTGACAGAGCACCTGTGCCTGGGACAGCGAGAAGGCATCACACTCTCAGGGTGGCGCTCCTATACCTGTGACAGTGGAACTTGTCCTACAGTCACTGACTGGCAGGGTGTGCTGCTCCCTAGGGCAGGGCCATGTTGTATACACCTAAGTCACTTCACGTGCTGCTGATTTATAGACAGGCTCACATAAGCAATGCTCAGGAATAGAGAAGCCCAGCAGGACTCTGGGGTGTGCTTAATGCTTGTGTGAATATATCCCACATGCTGCAGCTAAATTATCTTCCTTGCCTGCTGCTCCACTTCTGTCATCATCTCTTCTTGAATCCCTGCATTGGCTTCCAGTCTCCTTCCATATCAAAGTCCCACTCCTCATTTTCATCTTCAAGGCCCTGCACTGCTCTAGCTCCTCTCCCCGCTCCTGTCCTTTACTGGGCTAACTCAGCATGCCTCTGCACTTCCCCGAGCTCCTTCTCTCTCCAGCCAGGACTCTGCACTACCTCCTGTGCTGCCCTCTGTCTCTGGAATGCCCTCCTTGTGCACTCTGCAACCCCTTCTCTTCTTTCAGACCCACCTCCCCCTTTTCAGGACTCACGTATTTCACTTAGTTTTCCTCTACTAATGCTTCTCCACCACTCCTCTGCTCTTGACAGACTGCTCCTTCAGTGAATGTCATATGTTATATTTTTAGAATGAGAAACCATTCCAGAAAAGATACACAACTCAAACCAGGAGCAAACAAGACGTGAACATACAATAGCTCATCTCAAGATGTTTTTCCATCACAACCTCTATTTTTTCCTTACCTTGACCCTCTTCTCCTTTTAAAGTTAATTGGTGTTTTCCCACTGACTTTAATAGCAGCAAGATCCAAACTTCTGTTTCTCATTATTTTCTGTTCTATGCCTAACTTAAGGGCCTGATTCTGCAAGAAGCTGGGTGCCTCATGTGAAATGCAAAACACCCTCAATTCTTACTGAGTTTCAGGTGCTGGGCAGCTCACATTCAGGGTCGTAATACTGTAAGATCCCTCTAGCAAACTCCTGTCTTTGTAGCTGCCTTTAAAGTGTCATGCACACACCTGCCATTGTGGAAAGGCATAATAATGCTTAACCTTCTGATGAAACAGCATTAGCTGGGAAAGTGTCTCCCACTCTCCCCGCCCACTCTCCCTTTGTGTAGCTGCCTCTCTCCCATTGTCAAAATTTAGCATCCTCCACAGCGCAGCTCAGTTTTGCTTCCACACTCTGGAATATATCCAGTCTCTGCTCTCTATCCCTCTCTGCCTGTCTCGGCAGATATTCTACACACAGCACTTCCAGCACAGCAATTAACGCTCCCTTTTCTGCCCCCTGCAGGAGATCTTCCAGTGCTGGGTTTGTTACAGAATCCTCGTGGTTTAAGCTAAGTCTCTCAGGGCACGTCTACACTAGCGATGTTGATCATCCATTCTAACATTTGACTTAGCGGGTCTAATGTAGACCTGTAAATTGAACACTGAGGGCAGCCCCTGCCAGTGTCCAGTACTCCTCCTTCTGCAGGGAGTAAGGGAAGCTTCTGGGAGCGTTTGCTTCCGTTGGCCTCCCCCTGTGTGCTCACCGCCATGGCTTGGCTTCGGGTAAGTTGAATCTAGTGCCCATATTGTGTAGCTGGAGTTGTATACTTTAAACTAATCTGCCTGGTCTAGTACAGACCAGGCCTCATTGTTTTGCTGGGGTGTCTAACTGCTTCTGTGCTGCCACAGACTGGGTTAGCCTTTCAGTGAAACTTTGGTAGGGACAAAAGCCAGCCCTGAAAAGTCATTTGCATCATGTATGTAACTGTTATGGCAAGTGGGAGGAGTGGTGAACAAAGCCAACGGTGGTTTTGGTTCTAGTTTTGCCAAAATTCACATGGGGTGCGTCTAGACTGGCAAGATTTTGCGCAAAAACTTGCCACCTGTCTACACTGGCCGCGAGAATTTGTGCAAGAACACTGACGTTCTAATGTATGAAATCAGTGGTTCTTGCGCAAATACTCTGACACTCCCGCTCAGGGATAAGCCCTCTTGCACAAGTTTTCTTGCACAAGAGGGCCAGTGTAGACAGGCAAGTTAATTTCTTGCGCAAGAAAGCCCGATGGCTAAAATGGCCATTGGAGCTTTCTTGCGCAAGAGAGCGTCTAGACTGGCACGGATGCTTTTGCGCAAAAGATGTCTTTTGTGCAAAAGCATCCATGCCAATCTAGACGCTCTTTTGCGCAAATACTTTTAACGGAAAAACTTTTCCGTTAAAAGTATTTGTGCGAAATCATGCCAGTCTAGACGCAGCCATCGGGTTTTAACTAGAGAATGACCCAAGATGTAAAGTTTAGTGCTGGGTTCAAAGCTCCCCAAAGACAGGGCTGTTTGAACCTGGAGGTTCGGTTGGAAACTGTCTAGTTTCAGCTTTCCAAAATCAAACCCAGCAGTGGTCAAGGCTGTGTTAACCAAGAGGCCTCTGAGGCCCAGACATAAGGGCTCAGTGATTCTATAGGCTCCATTTTTAAAGAAACAGACAGGTAGACAGAGGAGCAGCAACAGCTGAGAGAGCTGAGTGAAGAAGTCCCTGAGGAGCTGCTGGCCAGCTGTGTGCTTAGCAGCCACAGCTGTGCTGACAAGCCTAGAAGAGGATGGATCAAACCACGTGAGAAAAACTATGCTCTAGTCTAGTGTCTCATGTAAAATTCATCCCAATATGTGCAGCCTCAGCCCCATGAGCAAACCTATACATAGAGCAGCAAAGAACCTGGCTGTGATTAGCTTTTATGCATAATCCAAGGCTCTGAACCAACTCTATAATATCAAACCAGTGTGCTCAATGGATGGGAAAAATACTGGAGAGGTAAAATATTTTAGACTCAAAATTCCAAGGGGTTATTATTACCCACTAGCAATAATTGGTCTCCACTCTATTCCAAGTAATATCCTTACTTGTCCTGTGCATCATGAAACCTCAGATCTCATCTTCAACTCCCTCCTCCAAATCTCATTCCTTTCAAACAGCCTTCCATCACTAATCCCGACCTGGCTTTTCTCATAGGCTCTGCCCACAAACTCCATCTGAAACAGTTGTGACCTTAGCAATACTGTTCCATCCAGGGAGCATGCAGGCTCCTGGTCCATGAGCAAAAGCTTATTGCAGTCAAATTGTTTGTGAGCACTATGGCTACACACACACATTTGCTGAACAGTGGGTCTGTACCTGCAGTTTGTTATTTTAGGGTCTCTCCTCAGAACCAGTGTTGCATGCTCACATTATTGTAGGGACCTTCCGGTGTCCTGGACTTGTTTGGCACGTTAATGTAATCGAGCTCTTGAATGGTGGTTTGGTGTGGAGTTCTTGCTGCGTACTGGCCAGGACACAGATTGTCAGGAGCTGCTAGACGTAACTAAAAATTAAAGACATAAATGTGCATCACTGCTTTTTAAACAATGCTGTTGTGTGTATTCCATTCCATGTGGTCCAACTCAGCTGTGAAGTGGGCACTAAGAAAGAGTGGTTTAGCAAGCAACACTTGTCTCTGGGCCAGTGCAATTTCAATCTGAGGAGTTGTGCTCATTCACAATGCTGCACAGTTGGCGGAGCATCCTGTCAAAGAAGTGCTCAACTGAGTTCCCTTCTGGCCATCTCTGGTGGGCTGCCGAGGGGGGTGTTAAAGCTCCCAGTGTGCTTTTTGAACAGAGTGGGGGATAACCAATATTCCCTGTCTCAGTAAACCTGGGTCTGTTCTCAGAGGGTACGTGCATGAGTGATCACTGAGCACATCATGGCTGCTACGTTCATATGTGGAGCTGCTGCACCAGGGGACCTTTCTTAGTGTAGCATGAAGAACTTTGAGTTCCCTGAGGTATGAAAGTCCCAACACTTATTCATCCCAAAATAAAATCCCGACTCAGATGTGCTGGATGGAATAGCAAAACCAGCTTCAGAGTTTCTCTGAGGAGAGCCACCTCATCTCATGCTGCTCTTTACCTGCATCCACTGCTGTGACACCCACCTACAAAACATTCAAGCAGTCAGGTAGTCCCTAACTGCTTTGTCCTCCTTCTCCCTGGAACATGAGGGCAATGAGGTGAAAGGGGCCAGCACCCTTCTGCCGTGGGAAAGGTTGTTTTGTGTGCAGGGGTGGAAATTAGAGAATTCAAATGCTCCCAAATTGTGACTACCCCAGCATTGTGCCAACAGTACTGTGTTCCCTGAAACCCAGGAGAATCACAGATCATGCGCCCAAGATCAGTAGACACAGGATCTCTTGCTACTGTGGAGGAATGGTAAGGTGACTCAGAAGAGGACGTGAGGACTGGATTGAACAATGCTTGTATAATTGGCCTGTTCTGTTCTCTGGATTATTTCCCATGGGCTCGGGGGTATATTTTTAATTATTAATAAAAAATAACTTTAATATAGCACCTTCCATCCTAAAGGACCCCAAAGCACTTTACATAATTTATACACTAATTACTATGGACCTGATTCTGCTTTGGGTTATCCCGATGTAAATCTAAGGAACACCACAGAAGTCACTGAAGTCATACCAGAATGATGCCAAAATAACTGAGGCTAGAATCTCTCTACCCAAAAGAATGTGTCAGAGAAAGAAAGAGAGAGAGAAATAACTGAGGCTATATCTAGACTGCAGGCTTCTTGTGCAAGAAGCTTTTTGTGGAAGAGATCTTCCGCAAAAACTTCTTGAGCAAGAGAGTGTCCACACTGCAAAAGCACATTGGAAAAGCGATGTGCTTTTGCGCAAGAGAGCGTCCAGACTGCATGGACGCTCTCTCGCAAGAAAGCGCTGATTGCCATTAACAGAATGGCTACCAGGGCACCTGTGCTTCTTTCGATAGGCTGTTTTTGCTCAAAAAAACCCTGTTTCCCGTCAATACACACCTTTTTGCGCACAAGCTCTTGCGCAAAAAGGAGTTATTCCTCATAGAAAGAGAAATACCTATACCACAAAAACCCCTTTCTTCTGTCGATTCACTGTAAATTTTCTTGTGCAAAACGCGCTTGAGGTGTGGACGCTCTGTGGGTTTTTCCGCAAAACCCCGCAGTGTAGACATAGCCTGAGGCTAGAATCTCTCTCTACACCCAAAAGGATACGTCAGAGAAAGAGAGTGAGAGATGTGAGACTGGATAGAAGGGATGAGCATTCTGATCTCCTTTTCCCTGTCTAATTTTTAAAAAACAATCAAGGAGGTTTCGTGTGTAAAGTGACAAGAACATAATGTCCAGGTAGCAAGTTAACCCTCAAAAGTTGGGAAATACAAAAGCCAAAGTTCTTATAGCAACCTTCAGTCAGCCATAGTAACAAGAAGTCCTCCAAAATACTCCCTGTTATATAGAGTGGGCCTGATTCTGTTCTCAAAATATACATCTACAACCCCAGATGAGTTGCACAGATAGATCTGAGGAGAAAATATAGTCCAATATGGTAAGTTAAGATATAAACTCTTTGGAGTAAGGACTCTCTCTAACCAGCATTTGCCCAAAGCCTAGCACAGCTCTCTTCACTGAGGTTTTTGAGAACTACCACAGTATGGATGAATAATAATTATCTGAGAATTTTTGCATTTCCTAATTTTTGAGAGTTTAATATTGTGGCTTTAACATTATGTCCATGTCAGGTTTTGAATACAGTTTCTTTGATAGTAGTATTATTTGTAATTTAAAAAGAAGAAAAGAAAAAGCATTGAAATACTAACACTTACCCTCCCACCTGAGATCTGCATCTCTCCCCCGACATCTCCTTCTGGAAGTCCAGCCACCAACTCAGATTCCACATGGTGGAAATAGCATTGCTTATCTCCTCCCCACACCCTACCCACTTCATTTCTCTCACTACAGATAATTACACCACCCTTCCAGTTACTAGCCTCACAGTTTTGGTGTCACATTTAATTCCCCTCCCACACATATGAAGGCTGTTGCTAAATCTTGCATGTACTTCCTCTGTAATATCTCTGAAATTCTTCATTTACTCTTGATCCTGCTATAACTTTTCTCCATGCCCCTGGTCATTTTTTGCCTTAACTACTGCAATTTGTTCACTGGTCTCCCCAACTCTCATATTGTGTCCCTGAAGGCTATTCAACATACCCCAGCTAAAATTGTTCTCCTTAAGTTATACTCCATCCAGCTACGCCACTCCACTTCTTGAATAATTTGACCTGGTTCCAGTCTTGCCTTCAGGGTCTTGCATAGCTTTGCCCTTGTTTATATCTCCTCTCTAGTTGCCCATATTTTCTCCTATGTACCCTATATTTTAGAAACACACCTCCTTGATGTTCTGTTTCTCTCATCTTCTCACAAAACACTCTAGGACCTACCCTTTATGTCTATAAAAGTCAAGACCATTATAATGCTGTAGAAATAATAACTAAGTTCTCTGCGTACCTCTACAATTTGCATAGTCACAACTTTGGGATTCCATAGTGAAATAGCAACAGAAAACTAGCCCTACCTAATTAATATCTCTTCTCTCCTTCTTTGAAATCTATTTCTAATTCCAGTATACCCATCACAGTTGTTTCAATACACCATGTACAGAATGAAGGGCAATAGACCAACATTTCTTTTGGTGAACTCCTTTTTGTTCTGCACTGCTTTTTCAAACGAGATTCATCTCCAGCCTTGGTGTATCATGCTCTAGTTCAGAAAATAGTGTCACAACCCTGAATTGAGCACAAAGTTTGTCCTATGCATGTGTAATGTGGATTTTTCTGTCCTATTGTCATGCTACTTGTTAACGTTTTAAATCACACTGAAGACTAGCAATTGCAAAGTTGAAACATTTTAAGTTAAATTAGTTTTATAGTTAAAATAGGTATGCACTACAGATTTTGTTTGAAGTTTTCTAGACAAATTCATCTGTTGTCTGAGACAAATGATGGGAAATTTCAATCAACTACATTTTTGTGTTAGAAAATTATGATGCTATGAACAAGGTTGTTTTATATGAAAATTTCCAACTATATGTTAATGATAGGCTTTGCTCTCACAGGTACAGAAATACTGTAGCCAATTCTGAGGTAGAACACATCGCCTATTTAACAACTCTCAATAACATTACTCTAGAGTTTAGAATAGGAAGTAAAGAAGAATACAATAGCCAACGAATGAATGAATTTTAGTCCAGCTGTAATGTGGCAAGGAGAATCAGGCTAATGGTCTTACTGGGGAGAGGTGGTAATTAATAATCACAATATTTCTGTTCTATATAGGTTTTTATATCATCCTCACCATTGTTGTTTCTGAGCCCCTTCCAGTATGGCATTTATTGATGTGATTAACATCTGTCACATTTGGTTCAGTCCTTCTTTCATGCTCTCCCTAGAGGGAGAATTATGTGTGCAGTGTATTGCCTGGTTTGGTAGTTTTAGTTTGTTTTAATGTAAATACTGCTGTGTGTTTATATAAGAGAACGCAAGGGTGAAGGAGGATACCTTGCACTTTAAGTAGACGGTGGTGAGATTCGTGGTAGGCCTTGGTTCCTGTCAGAGCTTGTTTCTCAATCTTGGACTACACCCCTCCCTCAGAAACTCTGTCTCCTGTCCAGATGAGCTTTACCTTTATGATCATGACCACGGACAGGGAGGGGCAAAGGGGGCAGTTGCCCCGGGGTTCTGTGAGTCAAAGTGGCCTGGGGCTCCGGCCACCTCCACTGCCACAGTAGCAGCAACAGCAGCCAGAGCCCTGAGTCCCTTTGAATTGGTGCCACCAGGCGTTCCCCGGGGCTCTGAGGGCTGGGGAGGGCCCAGCGTCACAGCCCAGGCAGCACTGAGAGCTAGCTGCCCTAGCCCTCTCCCTTCCATCTGAGATCCTGCCCCTTCCACCTGAGGGCCTGTCCCGCCCCACCCCCCAAACCTTGCCCCAGGGCCTGTAGTGGCTGTCGACCCCACTGTTTAGGATAGAAAGTTCCATTGTGCCTGAGGAGCAGAGCTGGAGAGTACATGGGTAGTTCCTCACCTATCTTTCATCTAAAAGGTGGTACCTCTGCTAGCATAGCAACCCTTTGCACTGTGTCAGGACATTGGTTCCCATTCAGATGTTTGAGCTGCAACTGCGGAAGCCCCAAGGTTATGTCTTGTAGCAACATCCCCTTTAGCACCATAGCCAAGGCCTTAAAAAACAGGCTTTTAAATTCATATTAAATCACCTAAATCAGTGGCCTAATAGTGCCGAGCCCCCAACAGATCCCATGGAGGTCAATGAGAGCTAATAGAAGGTCAGCACTTGAAAATCTAGCCACTCATTTAGGTGACTGAATATTAATTGAGGAACAGAAGCCAAAATCTTCAGAAGCGACTTTGGGTGCCTCATTCTGGGCTGTCCAAGATGAGATGCCTAAAAGGGCCCTGATTTTCAGAAAGCTGGATGCACAGCACTTCCTGACGATCTGGGATTTCAGGCTGGGCAGTCAAAAAGGGGACACCTGAAGCCACCCGTCTCGTCTGACAATGATGGCTAACGGAAGCCTCCGATTTTTGAAGGTCTCGACTGATACATATAAATATGAACTCCACTTAGTTTCCCATGGTGCTCTCTGCTATTTTTCATCTGTGCACAGACTTTGGCTCGGAGCCTCGCTTCGCCAGCTGGTCCCACACAGACTCAGCTCCGAGATGGGGACTTGGAACAGACAGAAATGTGTATGTCTCTCTCTCTCACAACATGATTTACCTACCCCTTTCACACTTTGTTTCTGGCAGCTTTTGCGTGGGTAAATATTAAATACCAGTCTCATCCGAGATTGGGATTACTAATAAAAACAGGAAGTCTAAACCTGGCTGGGTTTATTCATTTTGCTTTTAGGTCCTCTGCTACTTGTTCTCACAGCACTCCTGTGAGATACCACAGTGCTCTTATTTCCATTTTACAGATGAGTAACTGAGGCTCAGTGGCATAGCCAGAAGGGTCCACGTGGGTGTGCCCCAACTGAGCATGGGTGGGCAATGATGGGTGTGGGGGTTAAGCCCCCGCACCCTGGCCCTGCTTCTTGGCCAGAGCGGGTAAGTCCTGGCACCCTGACCTTGCTCCCCAGCTGCAGTGTCAGGTGGAACAGGGTTAGCCTCTGTGCCCCATTCCATCCCTTGGCTGGAGCGCAGAGCAGGCTGGCAGAGCAGGGCTAGAGCTGGGGCAGACGGAGAGCCATGGGGTCCTGCATGGATAGGCCTGGATGCAAAGTGGGTGGGTCACAGTCCACTCACAGCTAACTGACTTGCCCAACATCACACTGAGCATCTGTAGCAGAACAGGGACCTGAGCTATGATCTTTCCCTGTCCCAGGCTGGCACCCTAACAACTGGATCCAGCTTTCTTCTCTCGTGAAGGAAGCAGAGTCTCATTCAGCTCCCCTTGTACATCTCCCCACAAGCCTCTTCCCCGAAACCTCTCCTGAGAAGGAAATATCAAAAAGCATGCTGGGAAAGGTGGCTTTTTGTCCCTTGTGCCACGTCTGCTTGTTGCTCTCCGAAGTCTTTCTCTCTACCTCACACTCCATCTCCAGATGTACAGTCCTACCCACTCAAAATTCCTCCTCCTGCAGGAAGGGGGTGTCTCCTTCTCAGGAACTCATTGTTATTCAACAGATTTCACCCTCTAGGCATGGAGGACTTTTAAACACTCTGTGCCTGACAACATGGTTCAGAAGTAAATTATGTTACTAACAACATAAGGCCAGCTTCTCAGTTGTGTAAGCCAGTATAGCTCCATTGATTTCAATGGCTCTATACTGATTTACACCAGTTGATCCTTATATATGCCCAGACTGAATGCTAACCACATAGTAAGGGTGGGATATGTAAAACCGTGGTGGGGGAGTGAAGTTTCGCTGCCCAGTTCCCATTAATTTTAATATGAATTGGCCATCCAACACCTATTGCAAACTTCAGCCCAACCTACTATTTCCAACATACCTGTCCCAACTGGCAAACTCTATGCCATTGGTCTATGTACTGTAGAGGCACACTGGGGTCATTCAGGCCACCATGTTCAGAAGCTTGAGCAGATGCAAAGCAACCTTTGCATGGGAACCCAGCGGGTTTTCCATGCTGGTGTTTGGTTGTGCCCAAATGTCTGAGCCCAGTTGCTTGAAGCCTCTAAGGGGGCAGAGTGGGGACAGGAATGGGGGCATGGTCTAGGGCTCTAGGCCAAGGAGGATGTCCAAAAGGGCCCAGGAACAACCAAGGCCGGCTCCAGAGTAAGTCAGATCAGAAGTGTGGCTAGCCCAGGATGGGTGGCTTTAGGTGCTGAAGGAGCCCCTGGTTGGCTGGGCTGCAGCAAGGGCACCAGAGAAAAAATCCCCACACTTACATCATAGACAGGGCCTTACCAATTTCACGGCTGTGAAAAATGCATCAGAGTCCATGAAATAAGCCATTCTCTGCGAAATCTGATGTCTCCTTGTGCCTAGGAGTGCCCCCATCAAAGGGGGCTTCCAACTTCTTACTGGGCAGTGAAAGGACAGGATCTGTCCCTTCCCTGCAAACTCCTCAGGTGGTGGGAGGGGGGACCAGACCAGACACCCCCCTTTACCTCTTTCAACTTCCTGGGGCTGCAAAAAGCTCTGTGGTTGCTGCCTTCAGAGTCCAGAGTCCAGAAGCGAGGGTATCAATCTAATGATCCCTCTGCAACAGGTTTGTGACCACCCCCTGGTTATAACAGGACCCCACGGTTATAACACCATGAAATTCCAGGTTTCAACAGCTGAAAAAGTGAAATTTAGAAATTTTCAAATCTTATGTCCATGAAATTAGCCATAATGTACCATGAATTTCCTGGGGCCAGATCATAGATACAAGTCCCTGGCTGGAGAAGAGAGACCGACAGGCATATAGGACATTGACTGTGTATAGGGTTAACATTAAAAGGAAGAGGAGAGGCAGGATTGGGATGAAGCCAATAGCAAAGGTGTGGGGGTGTCATGGAAAGTGTTGGGGGTTCACACAGCAGAGGTCCCAAAAGGGTAGGTCATGGGGGCAGGGCAGGGGGGAGGAGACAGCTCTGAAGACAGAAGGCAGTACAGAACTGGGCCACTTTAGGGTTGCTTCTCGTATGGCAACTCAGGGATGGGAGACAAGGGAATGCCAGGCTCAGAGAAGCTGCCCTTGTCCTTACAGGGTCTTGGGCCCCAAGACGGGCACCCAAATGGCTATTTGCAACTTCTGAGAGTGTTGGCCACAGGGTAGAGAAATGGCCCTTCCGCGTCCCACGTACCTGAGTGCAGAATGGGGAAGGCGGTTTGCATGACACTCAGGAAGACTGGTGACCAGTTCCCTCCCCCACCCCACGTGTACTGGAGGCTTTGCTATCAATGCAGGTGCAGGGGAGGCCGTTCTCCTGTCTCAGCAGGCCACAGGTGCCCCATTAGAGAATCGCTGAGTGACCTTGCAACATTGAGGGGACATGTAGGCCTTCTCAGCACCAGGCTTTTTTTCTGAAAGGTTTCCCACTACTGGCCTATCTTAGGCACCCATTCCCAGAGCCTGAGCACCTCGCAGTCTGCAATGTGTTGATCCTTGCAATGCCCCTGTCAGAGAAGGAGGTGCCCTGAGCCCCATTTTACCAATGGGACGTGAGACACAGAGGGACTAAGGATGATATTTCGGCACCTCGCACCTAGCGAAACCAATGAGAGTTAGGCACCTACTTGTCTTTGTGAATCCCACTGTGGTGTCAGCCCAGCTCTGTAGGGCACAGGCTTGTGTCATGGCTGTTTCCAAGCTTGAGCATCCACACTGCAGTGCTAACCTGGGCTTACAGTTGCTCGACCTAGCTCCCACTGCTGGGCTAACACATCCATATAGTGCTACACAGACCCTCTGACTCAAGTCCCTCGCTCGAGCTGTGTCCATATTGTCAAATGGCATGGCTTGGACCTGAATCACATCAGGGTCCTAGGATTCAGGCCTGGGGTTTGTTGACCCACATCAGACTGATTTGTGTGTGGACAGAAGGGGATCGTGGGCTCACATCTGAGTCAGAGCTGGGCTTAGAGGGCCGTGTAGGCATACCCATAGGGCATACCCATTGAATTGCATTGTGAGCACAGGGTTAGTAGAACATGAGTTAGCAAACCCTGGGTTTGTTAGCTAGGGCTTGAATATCTAAACTCATTTGTAACCACATGATAGGCATTACTGAACTCTGTGTCCCAACCTGGGGCTCCAGCATCCACACTGCATTATGCAGGCCTGAGTCCAGCCACCCATAGCCTATACTTCCTAGTGCCCTCCCAAAAGGTAACTGCATCAGCCCTTTGTTTGGGGTGCAATGTGGAACAGCTTGACTGTCCACCAAACTTGCCACTCCACGGAACTAAGAAAGTCAGCCCATGGGATTGGGGGAATATTTTTGGTAGACTCCTGGAGCACAAGGCCATAGAGGCCGCATCTACACCGCAAAGCAATACAGCTTGAACCCTGGATTCCAGTTTGTTGACTTAGGCTTGGCCCCTCCACCCTTATGGGGTCCTGAAACCCAGGTTCAAGTTCTAGGTTTGCAGTTTCACTTCTGGGGGGATTCTGCACCACTGCGTAATGCAGAATTTTACAGAAATTAACATTGTGTGTGCAGAATTTCCTACCCATAGAAATGGGTTGCAGAGCTGCTGACCACCACTAAGGGCTGTTGGACCTGGCAGAGCACAGATCACACATAGAAGTCACTACTGTGGGATGGGGAGGGCTCCACCTGCAGCCTGGGGACCCCCTAGTGCTCCTCTCCCCCATGCGCCTCTGGTGCACTGAGGCACCGAAGCCCCACACTTACCTGCTCTTTCCTCTCCCTCCTAGCACTTTTGGTCTCTGTCCCCACTCCTCCCCTCCCTCCCAGAGCTGGAATGTCACAAAACAGCTGTTTTCTCATGGCTGGTCTCCCGGGAGGAGGGAAATGGGGTACAGGTGTATTGGCTGTGGGTCTGTGGCTGGGTCCTTGGGGGAGAGGTTGTAGATTTCTGGGCCCCCAGCTGGCTTCTTGAGGGGGAAGAGGTTAGAGAAACAAGAAACTGGGTTATCATAGAAGTTTCTTTAACTCTCTACTCCAATGGGAAATTTTTTGTGTCTGTATTGTTACAGACATACTTGCTGACAGGAATTTTGGAATAAATTACCAAAATAATTGAAACTGATGTGATCACGTTGTGTTATTTTGACAAATAAATTTTGCAGAATTTTAGAATTGTGCGCAGAACTTTCTGATGCAGAAGTCCCTAGGAGTAACCATTTGTGTGTAGCTAGAAATGGGGTCAGGCTTGAGCCCGAGTTTGAATCCTGGATTTATACTGCATTGTAGACATCCCTAGGGATATGGTCCTTCACAAGGGGCCCAGACTCCAGCCCAGGCCTGAATGTCTACCCTTATAGCACCTTGGCCTGAGTCAGCTCCAGGTGTGGTGTTGAGTACAGATAAACCCTAAGTATTAGTTACACAGGAAGTCTGTAGTGGAGCAGGATGTTGAACCTGGGTCTCTTGATTTCCAGTTTGTTCCCTGACTACTGCAATATCCTTCCTCTCATCTGGCTGGGCTCTGGATGTGTTAGCAGCTGAGGTGCTAGTGGAGACAAAGTTTGGGTGGCCAATCGCGTTCTCACCACCTTGGCACGTAGATATGCTCTGAGACAACAACACGGTGGTTAAAGTGACAGCAGACACCCTGTGGGCATGAGCCCTCCCAGCTTTGCTGCCACTGGTGGAGCTAAACTGATGGCCACAGTCAAGAGCATTTTTCAGACTAAAGCCTGGTGTAGACACAAAGCAAACAGCAGTGCCTAGAGATGGCACAGTGTCATCCAGCAGGGCCAGTGTGAAAATCCCAGTGGCTGGGCACCTGCTTGCCCTGGGCACCTATTACTGGTAGTGGATTTTCAAAGAATAAGCTCTGCCCCATATAGAGCTGTGAAGTTTGCCCCATTGTCTGAGGGTACATCTGCACTGCAATTAAAAGTGTATGGCGGGCCCAAGCCAGCTGATTCTGCTTGTGGGGCTTGGGCTAAGGGGCTGTTTAATTGGGGTGTAGATGTTTGGCCTCAGGCTCTAGGACCCTGCAAGGTAGGAGTGTTTCTCTCTTGCTCTCTCTCTCTCTCTCTCTCTCTCTCTCTACACACACACACACACACACACACACAGAGTCTCAGGCTCCTCCCAAAAAGCTGTGTTCCTCTGTTATTCCTTATTCACCTGACTCTGTCTGCTTTCCCCACAGTGTTTGCTGAGAGGGGACATTCCCTGCTGAGTAGGGTGATTCCTGTCTGCCAATTGGAAAAGTCAAATCTATGGCTGGAGGCTTTTCTGATGCCACCCGTGAAAGGGGACAATCAGCTGAGGTGCCGCTGACCATGGTGATTTAAAGGGTTTAGAGCGGCAAGCTAACGAGAAGTGGAAGGTGGGCAATTTAAGCAAGGGAAAGGGGTAGAGACATGACTATAGAGAGGGGACAACGTAATCTTTGTCCCCTGCAACTCTGGGCAAAATGATGGCACGTGTGGTGGATAAGAGTTGCTTTTTTTGGAGTTTGGGAAAACAAAGAAGATGGGGTCTGCAGAGCAGTCAGCCCTGGCCAGGGGCCCAGCAGAAGACAGCTTCTAGGTCAGAGGGGCTCTTCTTTCCCAGACTGCTGGCTGTCACAAGCAGTCAGGAGCAAGCGAAGGAAAGGACGCTCCTCCCATGGCAAACAGGAGCACACCATACGGTGAGAGGTAACGGGTGAGTCAGCAGAACCCAGCCATTCACACTACATCCAGACAACCATAAAAACAAGAGGGAAGGGTTTGTGCCACACTTGGGCAAAGGCATCTCAAGTGCCTTGTGCTTTACCTGCCTGGCATGCAGCTGTTGTGTGTGCGGGTCATGGCCGTGGGAGGGAGACACAGTGGTTTTCCTTGGCTATGAGGCAATCTTTCTAGGAGAACCTTGGCTGCACTGCAGGTACTTCCTGAATGTGGGGCTTGGTGTGGTGAGAAGGGCACAGTGGTTCCACTCTGCAGTCCACAGGAAGAGGTGGGGCAGCATGTAATCAACTGCTCTGAATATGAATAATGAGGAGGAAAAACTTCTGAGGCTCCCAAAGATATTTTGTTCCTACCTTCTAATACACTTGTATCTTAGATTCACCTTTGCTGTGTCCCAGCTCCTTAATGGGAGCTCCTTGCATTGGTTGTTAGATACCATATAGTGCCTTTAAAACAGCAAAGATAAATGGATCAGATAGGAGCCAAGCACGGAGATTTGATATTGAGGAGCATAACTATCAGTACTGCATGGACAGCAACACAGTAATGACTTGCATTAAACTCCCAAAGTCCTGCTGCAGCAGAGTCTGGGCTCCAAGTAAACCCTGGGATGAATTCTTTGTGCTTGTTCGCATTCTTCAAATGTCCCAAAGTCCTGTCCACAAATAATCTTCCCAGGACATTCCCCTAACCAGGACACCTGCATTGTTCCTTCCATGGCCTCCTGGTGGGAAAGACTGGGACTGGAGTAACTTGTGTGTGCACCTCACAACCAATAGCATTCCGTCTGTGCAACAGCTTGGACTACAGTGGCTGTAGGGACCCTACCTCCTCCATTCCTGACTCCTCTAGTCAGTGTCCTGGGCATTGTTAGCATTGTTCCTTGTAAGGCAGTGCAGTTCCCTAACATCTTCTCATGCTCCCTTCAGCCCATCCCAGGTGGGGCTGCTGCCAATGCCAAGAGCAGCTACTCCATAACATTAAGGCATCTGGGCCCAGGTCTTCTGCACAAATACCTCTGCACTGGCTGAACCCCTGCTGTGGAGCCTAAGGGACCGGTGCCTGCAAACCCAATTGCCTCAGTCACTGTGCAGACACAACAACTCCCCCCTCTCTGCTCGTCAAGGGCATTCAGTTTTATATGGATGATGCCACTGTAAAGGCCAAGAGAAAACTCAGGAAAAGAGAGGGACCCTGCATGTGGGGGAGGGGGAACCCACAGAAATAAATAACAAGATTGTCTTCATGGTCTCATTTTGCAATAGAGTGAGTGTGCCGATACCACAAGGTAGGGGCGGAGTGATGCCAGAGCTGTGTAACCACAGGTCTGCGAGTCTAGCCCAGCAAGGTGTCAGCAAGGGTCAGGGAGATAAACTGCTATGCCCTTCCCACCAAAATGTAGAGTGTCAGGTTGGAAGTGTGGAGGTCTGTCGATAGCTGTGTGTGCATGTTGTAGTATCTTGGCTACTGCTTACTTGTGCTGAAAGTGGCTGGTCTGGTGAGGGTAAGAGCCCTACTATTACTGACAGTTCACTGAGTTCAGGGTAACTTTCCTTTAGCTCCTAAAATCCTGAGGTTTTTGAAGCCGAAGGTCACACGTACACTCCAAAGCTGCAAGTGTGCATTTTAACCAATGCCCATTAGATCAGGATAGAGCCTCCAGATTCCTTACCATATGTGTGTAATTGGGATGTGATCGAAGAATTAGAAGGGGTCAGACAAGATTGACAAGAATAACTAAAGGCCTGGAAAAAATCTCCTATGAAAAGAGATTTAAAAGACTGTGGAAACAGACTGTGGAACTCACTGCCACAGGAAGTCACTGAGGCCAAGGATTTAGCAAGATTTAGAAAGGGGTGGACATCTCTATATGATATCAAGAATATTTAGCATTATCGTAGCTGATGCTCACAAAAAACCCTCATGCACCAAATGAAATGAATGGGTAGCAGGTTTAAAACTAATAAAAGAAAGTTCTTTTTCACACAGCGTGTAGTCAACCTGTGGACCTCCTTGCCAGAGGAGGCTGTGAAGGCTAGGACTATAACAGAGTTTAAAGAGAAGCTAGATAATTTCATGGAGGTTAGGTCCATAAAAGGCTATTAGCCAGGGGACAGAAATGGTGTCCCTGGCCTCTGTTTGTCAGAGGCTGGAGGATGGCAGGAGACAAATCGCTTGATCGTTGTCTTTGGTCCACCCTCTCTGGAACACCTGGTGCTGGCCACTGTTGGCAGACAGGCTACTGGGCTAGATGGACTTTTGGTCTGACCCAGTACGGCCATTCTTATGTTCTTATGCTTCAGGATTTCAGCTTAGGCACTAGGGAGAGACCTTATGTAGGGGGGTGGGGGAGGGGAGATTATCCCACACCTGCCTACTTTGGAGTTCTGACCCATTCCTCTGAGGCCTCTGGTGCTGGTCACTGTCACCAACAGGCTACTGGGCTCATTGGATCTTAGGTCTGACCTAGCGTGGCAATTCCTATGTTTCCATATGCATATGGAAATGTGAAGGGGGAGTATAGGAGAGACTGGTTGACAGCGTAATGTGCAGGCATATAAGGAAGGAGGCAGAGAGGGCAAAAAGAATGGCCCAGAGGGGAGCTGTTTGCCTGGGCTGGTTTTTGATGTTCTCATTTGTTCTTTCTTCTCTTGTTTTGCAGGGAATTTTAAAGGTCTGTGTAAGCAAATCGATCACTTCCCTGAGGATACAGATTATGAAGCCGACACAGCAGAATATTTCCTCCGTAAGTCTGCAGGCTCTTTTCCTTGGAACTGATTGTAGGTGCTAGCGCCTGGTGCCCTCTGCTTCCTGTAGATGACACTGTCCAAAGTCTGGTTCCCTTGAGGATTAACATGCCAGATGAGGCAAAATCGGGAAGAATTGACGAGGGGCGTCTTTAAGACCTTCTGAAAATCTGTCTCCCAGGGTTCCCTGCCTCTCACTCCCACCTCCACAAGACCAAATCTACTGGATGCTGCTAGATTCAAACTTGCACTGGCAATTAAAGGGCTTTTTAATTAAAGGTATTCAATTATTATAAGAATCTGTAGCCCCTCAACTTCCCCTCCTGCATAAATACCATGGGAAAACATTGACAAGGAGAAGGAAGCACCTCCAAGATGCAAGGAAATATCCCACTAAGTCGGAAAAGTAACACAGATAATGGGCTTCCAGTGCAAATGGCTCTAAGGAGAAGGGAAAGCGACAGAAGCACTGACTGTCCCCAGTTGCAGTCATTTCTCAGGTGGGAGGGACTGAGAACCCCTGTGCAATGAGGATAGGTTACAGAGCCTTACACATAAACTGTAGGTCACTTCTTCCATCCGGTCCCCAGGCAAGGAGATTAGAAGCTTTAGGTATAGGGTCACAAGCCTTTCTCTTCTGCATCACTGAATTTAATGCATACCAGATCATTTGTGATCAGGAGTCGTTTACCCTCTGCTAATTGTTGATTCGTATAAAATGAGTCAGTGGTCTTATCTATTTCTGGAGCGAGTAGTCACCTCGTGGAAACGATCACCATGACAGACACTTATTAGCAGCCTTGGCAGCAGTCGCAGGAAAGCAACTGAGAATTGAATAGGGGCATAAAGACTAAATTCCCTTCGATGTAGTAGCCCAGTGATGGGCAACCTGCAGCCCGAGGGCCACATGCAGCCCATGGGGGTTCTGCGTGTAGCCCATGAGACACTTTCTTTACCATTCCCATCGGCAGGGTTGCCAGATTCCATTGGTTTCAATCTGCATCGTTTCTTTCTACCAATATTATTAACATGACTCCCATGTAAAGCAAGGGCACATGACATGAGGTGTGTGCTGCTTGCACACAGCATTGACTGGGAGAGCCGTGTGCTTCCTCTGCATCCAGTCAAAGCGCTGCTTCGGTTCGATCAGTACGCCCCGCAAATTCTAGGTGCACAAATGCAGTTAGCAAAGCTACCCTCTCCCGGGAGAACGTTTTGGTTACAACAATCTTGCAGCCCACTGAGATGAAGGAGGGTGACTCATGTGGCCCACTCACTAGCCTAGGTTGCCCATTGCTGTAATAACCCCTCCATGGAGAGAGGGAGGCACACCTGTGGGGAGGTTAGCTGTGTGTGTGTGTGCGTGCCCTTGGGGAAGAGGGGCATGAAAGCTAACACCACTTCTTCTTCTGCTGTCCTTGTTGGTAGGGATTCATATACTGAATTCTTATACTGTGACCATATCAGATTTTAAAACTAAGTAGGCTTGTGCTGGGCAGTGCTTAGATGGGAAAGCTCTGAGGAGCACCTGCTTCTGTCACCAGAACTGTTGATCAGTCACCTTTTGTGGACAGACCATTTGTGTAAGTGGGCTGTGGATAAGAGCCGTAGAGTGGGGGGCACAAGGAACTGCATGGTAAGCACAGAGCCTGTTGGAGCAAACACTGCTCTTTGGTGCACAGAACAGACTGAGGAGTATGCACCAGGGCCACAGCAAGAAATGCTTCACTTAGGCTACGTCTACACTGCAGGCTTTTTGTGCAACAGTGGTTATTAATATTCTTAATTCGAACTACCGTTACTCCTCCTGCAATGAGGAGTAACGGTAGTTCGAATTAAGAGTGTTAATTCGAACTACCTAGCCCGTGCCGCGTGTAGCCGCAGGCAGGTAGTTCGAGCTACCGGGCATTTAAAAATGGCGGCGCCTGGGAACATGCAAATGAAGCCCGGGATATTTAAATCCCAGGCTTCATTTGCAAGTTCGAATGACTACATTAGCCACCTAGTTCGAACTAGGGTGGCTAGTGTAGCCATACCCTCAATGTCTCCAATTGTGACTTGTGTGTGTTTGGAGCATGCAGGCGGCCCAGCGGCACCATAGCATTAGAAAGATTTGGGATTCTTTCAAGATCATGTATGTGGATGAAATAGAGAGACTATGCTAGGATTTTCTCATCAGTTCTAAAATATTTGCCCACCTGCTGTGGTTTTCAATAATGCCAAAGAGACTGTTTCCTTAAAATGTGTTTCTGGTGCATTGCATGCCAGGGCTGCAAAAGTGGGTGAGACTCCTCAGCAGGGGCATGGGCACGCTGGTTTGTGGCTGTAGGATTACCTCTGACAGGTTTGCTAGTGAAGAATTGCATGCTAGCATTGATCTCTTTTTCCTAACTAGAGCTTTGGAGCATTTGTTTTGGGGGAAGAGCCCACAGAAGACTATACAGATCACTGTCTCCTCCAAAAGGAGACAAGTATAGGTCAAATGGTAGGCCTGTTATCCATGACAATGTCCCCTTTAAAGCAAATCCCCAAGACAGAATCCCTTAGGAAAGAGCTCACTGAAGTGGGATTTTGGCATTTGGTCAGACAAATTGTGAAGTACTTGTTGTGTCATGTTTGGTAGAAGGAGCCTCATGCTGAGCTAGGCCTGACTGGAGAGGACCTGACTTCCAGGTTCTTCCCAGGACATTGGCCAAATTGGAGCTTGTTACTGTTGAGGCCTCACCTGGGCTGCGCTTTGTAGTGTTGACATGAGTGTCTCTAGAGCAATGTTCCCTCTAATTTTTTCCCATTCACGTGGAGAATAAATTGTGTTGTGTGCACCAATGCACGTGTGGATGTGCACCACCAGTAGAAACACATGCTGCCTGCTGTGGGCACTCTGCTGATTAGCTGGGTGACACCTGAACCTCTCCTGGGTGGCCGCCCAAGTGCTAAGCTTACAGGGAATACTGGTCTAGAGGTTGTTTCTGACCTTTAGATTAGGTTGTTGCCTGGATCAGAGTGGCCAGGAGATTGGGACGACAGAGCGCCTGATTCGGACTCAGTTTGGTTTTGCTGGCCATTTAGATAAGATGGCTCTGGTACCTTGCAATCAAATGGCCTGTGTCAGGAGGTAGCTGCAGCGTGTTTCTTTCCCTTAAGACTCTGAGGCTGGGTAGAAGCCGTTCCGAACACATGAACAGCTCTCCTCCCCTTCGGACTGCAGAGTCTGCCCTGGACTCTGGAATGGGATGGTGGGTTCGGTGAGCATCCCCTTCTTCCAAGGTAATTTGACTCTGTGGAGCTTTGGAAATGAATAAGGCAACTGAACTGGTTAGATAAGGGCAGAGTTTCACGCCTTGCAGTGTCCTCTGCTCTCAATTTCACACTGTGACCTTGTGTTCTCCCCAGCCTGGAATGCTAAAAATCTCCACAAGGCCCCTCCACACAGCAGGCATCCCCTTGGCATTTGCTTACAGTCACCTGGCTCCCCACTGTTAAATCTTCCCCCACTTCCCCAAAGCCATTAGCATGGTTATTAACATCCTGTTCCCTGAGGTGGAACTAGGCAGGACTGGGGAACAGGCGAGAGGTTCCTCCTTCGCTCTGGGTTTATAGCCATGCAGGAGTTGTGCTAGGATCAGCACCAACCAGAATTCAGTGCCTGTACCTGTTAGAAGGGATAGATTCTCCCACAGGGCCTGTGAACTGGCTGTTCCTGCTGTCTAGGGAAACCCCCTTTGTTTGCTTTATACAGGTTGGTTCTCCCACTCTGGCACTGAAAGAAGAATTGCATTGCGCTGTTCTTGCATTGAGGCACGTTCTTTTCCAGCCACGTGTGTATTTCACGCTGTAATGTCTTCATCTTTCCACTGGAGAGAGCGGAAAGGCCTCTCTCATAAAAATACTGACTATACCTGCTGTAATGTATTGTGCAGCATATGTCGGTCCACACCAGTGCTCTCTGCTGGGCAGAATGACTGAATAAGTGTGAGTTCCTCCGGGGAGGGTGCATGTGTTTGCACTGTTGTCCTCTGCTGGATGGAATATGCATGAGGATGTGCAATTAGCTCACCATTGGGGTGCCATGCTTCTGGAGGATTAGGTTATGAGTTTTATTTCCCAGTGCCAGGGATGGCTGCAGCCTCTGCCTATAGCCACAGATTGTCACCCTGCACCCGCAGCAGCTTTCCAGCTCTCTGCAAATCTCTCCTTAGGAGGCAAGTTCACTTTCCAAATGACATGCAATTGATTGACTCTTTGGATGAAGCATTTGTGGTGTTGGCACTGCTCATTAAAAACCCAACTGCAGTGCATTATAGGTGAGAATAATAGATGAAGGGTCCTACTTAGTCACTCACTGAGTGTGAACAAGTGCAGGAGTGAGATGCCTGTAAGGGATTCAGGTTATGAAAGAGTCCCAGATAAACTTCTGCCACCAGGCCCCCTGACTGTCACTGGCTTCTGATAGTCTTAATGACAATCCAACACATGGATGATCCATTTGTGACCACTTCTCTGCTTTTGTCTCCCTCTCTCCATCCCCTTGTCTTTATTCTTCCCTGAATCACTCCTCTCCATATTTCTTTTCCTTCTCTGTTTCCCCTTTTTCTCCCCCATACAATACATGCTATTGTTTTCCCTCTGTATCTGTCTCCTCCTCCCCTCCCCCACCCCCGCTCCTTCTCTTTGTCTCCTATATTGTTTTCTCTTCCCCCTTTCTTCTGGCTCCTACCTATGCTTTTATTTCTCCCCCTCTCCCTCTCTTTTTCACAGGGGCTGTGAGGGCCTCTAGTATTTTCCCAATCCTGAGTGTGATTCTGCTTTTCATGGGAGGACTCTGCATTGCAGCCAGCGAGTTCTACAAAACCCGGCACAACATCATCCTTAGTGCCGGCATCTTTTTCGTGTCTGCAGGTAAAGAGACAAGGGATGAATGGGCTGCAGGGATTGAAGACTAAGAGTAATATCACGGAAGATACCATCAGGAAAAGAGAGTAGCAGGCTGTCCAGGTGATGGAGCAGTAGGGGCAGAAGGGAAAGGAGGTGGTATGTTTGCACAGGCAAAAAGGGCAACATGCATTTTTCAGTCCAGGCGAGCTTTATTTCAGATGAAAGATAACATTCAACAAGAAAGAGTAAATGTAAAGTCTCTGTGTGTGTGTGTGTGGGGGAGAGAGAGAGAGAGAGAGAGAGAGCACACAGTGACTCACTGTGACATTCTGCATCTGAACTGAAACACAAAATGGCAGCTACTCCTTGCAGAGAGAGCGAGTCCTCTACAGGTACTAAGACAGTAAGCAGAAAACAAAATGGCCCCATCTCCCTTCAGTTACATGGCTACCTCCACCACTGGACAGAATCTGACATGAGACAGATGAAACCATGAAGCATGTCAACAGAGTGTGTCCACCTTGGGTGTTAGAAATATGGGAAATAAATTTCCCCAGGGCAGGGTTAGATTGCGTAGGCAAGGGAAGGCAGGAACTCAGAACTGGATGTACATGCAGGGCTGGCCTTACCATGAGGCGAACTGAGGTGGCCGCCTCAAGTGCCAGACTGTGGGGGCGGGGGGCACCACTAGGACCCAGAGTGTAGAAAATTGTGTCTGCTGCTGGTGCACAGGTAGGTAGCAGAGCAGGACCATGAGAGGAGTAGAACAGGAAGAAGGCAGAATTGAGAACTTTCCAAGTTTTGGCCCAAGCAAGAGGACATGGGGGCGTCATTTGAGCTCCCCACCTCAGGTGCCAAAATGTTGTGGGCCGGCCCTGTGTACATGAAGACTAAGCTCCTCTCTACATCAGCTAGGGGAGTGTGTCTCATGGACTCAGGTGCCAGCAGCAGGATGAAGGTCTAGGTTCAATGAACATGTGGAATGAATTGCTGTCTAACCTGGGACTCCCTAGAGAGGGTTCCAAACAGGGCAAGGCTAGAGGCTCATTTGGGGAGCTGTGAGCAAACAGGCTTTCACCAGCACTGGACTGTTCTTGGGAAGATCAGTGGGATCTTAGGCTTTAACCTCCTGCTGTCCTTTCCTTCTAGGATACTCCAATGTTTTCCTCTCTCTCTTACCCTCACCCACAGGTCTGAGTAATATAATTGGCATCATTGTGTACATATCAGCCAATGCTGGAGACCCCTCAAAGAGCGACTCCAAGAAGAACAGTTATTCCTATGGTTGGTCCTTCTACTTTGGGGCCCTGTCCTTCATTATAGCTGAGATGGTGGGAGTGCTGGCCGTCCACATGTTTATTGACCGTCACAAACAGCTGCGTGCCAATGCTCGTGCCACGGACTACCTCCAGTCCTCCGCCATCACCCGCATCCCCAGCTACCGCTACCGCTATCAAAGACGCAGTCGCTCCAGCTCCCGTTCCACTGAGCCTTCACACTCCAGGGATGCCTCGCCCGTCGGGATCAAAGGGTTCAATACCCTCCCATCAACGGAGATCTCGATGTATACCCTGACCAGGGACCCCCTGAAGGCTGCCACCACCCCCACCGCCACCTACAATTCTGACAGGGATAACAGTTTCCTCCAGGTTCACAACTGTATCCAGAAAGAGAACAAGGACTCTATCCACACTAACACAGCCAACCGCCGGACCACCCCGGTATGAAGCCGCCGCCAGGAGCTGAAATTGGGGAAGGAGCAGGCGGGAGGTGGGGAGGAAAACGGAAGAAGAGGAGCAGGGGCAACAGGGAGGGCAAGGGAGGGAGAGAAAGCAACCATGGGGGAAACCTTCCAAAAGCAAAAAACAACAAAAAACAGAACAACAAGAAAAGAAACAAAAGAAACAACAATAACAAAAAAGCATAAAAAAATAAGAAAAAGGAAAAAAAAGAAAAAACTTTAAAAACCAAGAGAGATTTAAAAAAAATAGAAAATAAATTTAAAAGAAAATGCATGATTTCCCATGTACCATTATTTTAACATTTAATAAAAACAAATTTAAAAAGGGAACCAAGAAACAAAAACAACAACAACAAAATTTAAGTGGGAGGAGGAGGAGGCAGCTCTTTGGATTTTTTCAGGTTTCATTCTTTAATTCTTTGGTTTGTTTTCTGTTCAATTTTAACCCAGTGTGGACGCACAGGCTTCAGGAGTGGGGGGTCTCCAGGAAGCATGGGGGGTGGATTAGCAGTGATGTGTGCATCTGTGGGACTTCTAGGGGTCCACCAGGACTCTGGAGATCTTGGGGTTACTTGTGATCTACTCAGACTTGCCACAACCCTGGGATCAAAGGTGATTCGTGTCTCTTGTGGGTCCCTGAAGGGTTAACATTGACTTTCCTGTCCTTGGGAATCCCAGGAGTTAATGCTGAGTCCTTGGTCCCCAGGGCTCCCAGGGCATTAAATGGTGACCAGTCTGGACTCACTAGTCCCTGGGGATCCTGTGTTTAACAGCAACATTGCAAAAAAAAAAAAAGTTTATAAAAAACAAGTGGCAATTTTTTAATAAAACAAAACCAACTATAAATAACTGTAAATACAATACGTGGATTTACTTGCAAGAAAACCGGATAGTATTTTTCTTTTTATTTTTGTTTTCTCCAGCTTTAAACTGTGAAAACATGGGAGTTAGAGGTGGGGAGGGAGGGAAAAACACATTAGCAGGGGAGGGGGGGTCTTGTAAAAAGAAAACAGAAATTGAATCTCTTAGCAAAACAAAAATCACTGAGAGGCCAGAGCTCACTCGGCTGGCAGGAGGGGAGAGGCTTCCCGCTGGTCACAGGAGCTTTGTGCTAGACACACATCTCTCCCTGAGGAGAGGAAGATGCTGCTATTGTGGGGACGGGTGACAGACAGCATAAGGACTATATGCTAATCAGGAGACTAGCACTCACACACGCACTCCCATCATGCATGCAGTGGTTGCTCGCCGGGGTAGGCAGACATGGGATGCCTACTGCTGTATATACCTTCAAATGTCAGTTTTGCCTAGTCACCAAGCGCCTGACCCCCACCCCCACTGAAACCAATAAGAGTGTCCATTGACATCAGTGGACATTGGATTAAGCCCCACATCTTAGCCAGACCTTGTCTCGTACAAGGCCTGATTCTCCACTGCCTTGCCCTGGCATAGTCATTTACACCCAGCAGGGTAGGTGCAAAGGGCCATCAGATCACAGGCCCCCAGGTGTAGTGTCTTACACTTGTTCCCCCCCCCCCCCCCGAGCAATGATTAAAAGAGGTACAAGGCAGTGAGGCCCTTGAGCTCCTATATATATGCTCTCCTCTTCCTGCTCATACACACATTGTGCCTGATTCTCCTCTCCTGCTGGTGTGATCCCAGAGACCCCACTGCCTGCAGTGCAGTCACTCCTGATATTCACAGGTGAGCTTGAGTGGAAAATCAGGCCTACACCCTCGCACACATCCTCCCCACCACACCTTTGCCAACATCTGCCCACCCCTCCCTGCTTCCTTTCAAGAACATAAATCCTGCAAACCTCCTCACCATGCCTGCTCGGTCCCAGGGACTATCACATGCACTGGGGACTTGGCCTGACATTTAGTGCCAAGGCTTTGTGCTGAGGAGAATCAACAAGCCAGGGGGCCCAGAAACCACTTGAAATTCAGCTCCCTTTATAATGCTGCTACCAGGACTCCGTTAGGGAAGGACAATGGGGAGAGTGGGCAAAGCAAACAGGGAGAGTGTTATCAGTATGCCTCTGTGCGTCGCTCAGTAGCAGACCAGCCCAGGGCCAGCACAGATTGAGAGAATTCTCCATGGACATACAAACAACAGAATCCCTTCTGTTGCATCCCGGGGCAGATCCAAGGCTGAGGGTTTATTGAGTGGGTCATGTGACCCTTTCAGCTGCTCATCCCCACTCTTGACTCTGTTCCTATTCCTGCTGCGCCAGTTTTAAGGATCTTTAAGTCCCATGGTTCAGCTCCCACTGGAGAATAGACACTGTTCTGAAAACAATTCCTGCCCTCAGATATTGCTGCTTTATCCTTCTTTTCCTCTCAGCACAGGACAGTGGGATCCCTTTCAGGGCAGGGTTGGGGAGCAGCATGTGGGAAATTTAAGGCCAAGGTTAAACGAATTTTCTCTAGGGCTCAAAGGGAAGGTCTGGTGCTGATGGAGAAGTATAGAGAAAGCTTAGATGAAACTGATCATCTAGGTGCATGCCCTAGTTTGCACTGGGTGTCTGAGATTCCTGCTGAATTCCATGCCCCTCCCAGCTTTCCATCCACACCTGGTCCCCAGGACTTTTAAAATGTAAAAGAACAGATGAAAAATAATTGCCCCCTTCCCCTCCAAACACTGAGTTAAAATTGGTTTCCCAAACTCTGGCGTAGACAGAGTACAGTATTTTGGTTTAAATCCAAAGCTGCTTTTAAGAACTTGGTGCCCACAGAGTTCTTAAGCATTCCCAGAAGTATCGGAGAAAATGAATGAGCGCCTGGGTGTGAGAGTGAATGTGCCAGAGAGGGAGAGAGAAGGGGGAGGACTAGGACTGGCAGGGAAGCTTTTCCTGAGGATGTTGCTCATGTCCAGCTCAAACCAGTTCAAGAAACCAACCTCCATTTTCTTTAATTTGTGACTTTTTTTCAGACTGTTAAAAAAATTTTAAAAACAGAAAATTACAAAAAAAAAAATCCTGGTACATGAAATAAAGGTTGTTTTTTTTATAACTTGGTCCTTGTTTATGTGGATTTATTGTGAAGTCTTGAAGAAAAGAATTCTTGGCCTGCCAGAGGAGTCCTTCAGGGGAACAGTGACACAGAGTAGTTTAAAGGGAAGCATGGGTCTGGTTAGGAGTTCTGGCTGATGTTGCTGCTTCCTCTGTTCTTCCCACATGTCTGTGAGCCAGGAAGAAAGGACAACATGGGGGCCTGAGGAGAAATGGTTTTTGCCTCCTTATGTTTAAAGTAAATGCAATTAAACTGGGGTTGTTGGTATGTTTGTGTTCTAGAATAACAAACATGAGGCCAGATGCATTATGGGCTTTTCCTGCTGACATGCCAGTTGTCTGGCAGTGTTGTTAACTCTTGCAATACTTGTTACTTATTTTAAAGCCCAAGCTCCAGGACTCCAGTGATTACCTGAGGGTCTCAGCTTTCATTTCAAAATAAAAAGTGTTTAGCCCTTCTAGCAATGGAGGGAAGCCTGCATATATTAATCTAATGCAGCCACAAATCCAGAAGGCAATTTTTTTTAATTAAATCTCATGTATTTAAGTCACTCATTGTTTTGAGATGCTTGACTCATAATCTTTGACTGCTTAAAATTCATGATATTAGAGAAGCAACAGTGTTAAAGTTTCTGCAAGCAGGCTCAAAGAATTAGGAAGTGGGGCTGGGACCAGACCAAAAGAGGAGCCTTCTCAGATATAGACACTTTGTATTAATTGTCTGGGCCTATTACATCCTGGCATGTCCAAAGCAATTTATAAGGAGGGAGTATGCCTGTGTGGATGGAATCAGCTGCCCTTGGCAGTCAGGGTCTATATAGAGGAAACTCCTCACTGGAGGGAAATGAGGCAGAGCAACAAGGATAGGGTAAAGTGGCTCACCAGAAATGGAACTGAGTTACCAAGTCTTTCCCCAAAACTCAAACTTGCCATCCCCATTTCCTGATGTGAAGCCAGAACTCAAACCAGATCCTCCAACTTTTGTCCGAAATTCAAAGGCATCCTCGATATCATCAGCATCTCCCTCTCCCTGCCCCCACCAACACACAAAGTGTGGATGGGGTTAGTTAGTTGTCATTCTATTTTCAGTTTCACTCAATGCAGGCAATTGCCTCCTGATTCCAGCCAAAAGCAATAGTGCTAAAAGCCTGCAAGGAAAGGTTGTTGTCTGTAGAATGTGGGGCTGGCTGGACCCAGGAAATCCTGACGAGGGGAAATGGCCTGACAAGAGGGCTCTGGCATTGACACAACCAGGAGAGTAGGCGCTGCTTTGAGTGACTGACCCGCCAAGCCTTCTGGAGCTTTGCCTGACACTGAATAGGGACTGGAGGAGAATGAGGTGGCACACAGCTGAACAGAAAGGAAAAATCTCTGCAATAAGCAATTAGAAAACAGCTGAATGGAAGCAAAAGGTAGTGGGGAGATAGCTCCTGATTATACCAGGGCTGGGATGGAAACCCAGTAAAGGGCAGGGGGCAGCAGAGTCTAGCCAGAGAAATGAAACAGTGATGAGAAGTGTGAGGAGGAAACACAGACCTTGTCTACACTATCAGATAAGGTCAAATTTATTAAGGTCCATTTTTAGCACCTAATTTTCAAAAGTGCATGTCCCCACTATGTGCACTGTGTTGACATAACATGTCCCCAGTGGGGTGGCTACTGCCGACTGACAGCTATGCACTGTGGGTAGCTATCCCACAATTCCTGCCACTCCTTTGCATCCTGGGTTAAGCTCCCAGTGCCTGACAGGACCAAAACAGTGCAGTGAATAGTTCTGGGTACATGTCATCAGCATTCCATAATGCACTAATCTCCTCCCTTCCCTCTGCTTGAAAGCAATGGCAAGCAATCTTTCTGCACCCTTTTTTCCCAGGTTATCTGTACAGATGACATAACAGGGCAAGCATGGACCCCGTTCAGCTGCAAAATATTATGGCAATCATAGCAAACATCTCACGCCTTATGCTGTGGTATGTCCAGAGCCTCTCCAGGGCCCACCAGAGCAAGGAAGATTATGAAGAGGCCATGAACAGACCCTTGTGTGAAGCACTTGAGTTGAGCAATTGGCAGATGCTGGTGACAGTTGATCCTCTTGACAGTGGAACACCGATTCTGGTTCCGTGAGAGAAAAGCACAGACAGGTGGGACTGCATAGTTATGCAGCCATGGAATGATCAGCAGTGAAACTTCACATGCATAAAGCCACTTTCATGGAAGTTTGCAGATGGCTTTCCTTGGCCCTGAATTGCAGCAATACCAGAATGAGACCCGCTCTGACAGTGGAGAAGCAAGTGGCAATAGCCCTGTGGAAACTAGCAACACCAGACAGCTACCAGTCAGCTGGGAATCAATTCAGAGTGGGAAAATCTACAGTGGGGCTGCTGTGATCCAACTAGCCAAGGCTATGAAGAGTGGCTCTGGGAAATGTGTAGGACACAGTGGAAGGCTTTGCCACAATGGGGTTCCCTAATTGTGATGGGGCAATAGATGGTATGCAGATCCCTATCTTGGCACCCAACCTCCTTGCGAAAGAGTATATAAACTGCAAGGGGTACTTCTCAATGGTGTTCCAGGTGCTGGCTGATCACAAGGGCCGTTTCACTGACATCAACATGGGATGGTCAGGAAAGGGACTCTGACCTCTTCAAAAAGCTGCAAGATGGAGCTTTCTTCCCAGACTGGAAAATTAACATTACAGGCATTGAAATGCCAATAGTGATCCCTGGAGAGCCAGCCTACTCCTTGCTCCATGGCTCATGAAGCCATACACAGGCAGCCTGGACCGCAAAGTAAGTCACAGTTCAACTCAGGCTGAGCAAGTTCAGAATGGTGGTAGAATGTGTTTCTGAGCGTTTACAGGGACAGTTTTGCAATTTATTGACTAGGTTACACTTCAGTGAAAGCAACATTCCCACTGTTGTGGCAGCCTGCTGTGAGCTCCATGATATCCATGAAAATAAAGGGAGGCCAAGAACATTGACTTTCACTGAGCTGGGTCTGCTCTACCCTAAAGTCGATCATGCAAGGTCGAATTTACTGTTACTCCTTGCAAAAAGCAGGGGTTCTGAGATCAACTTTAACAGCCCTTAAAGACGATGGAACAGGCTTGGTGGTGTGAATTCATTGCTTAAAAAATCAGCCTAATGTAGCTAAGTCTGACCTAAACTCCTAGGCTATGTCTGCACTGCAGGCTTCTTGCACAAGGAGATCTTCCGCAAAAAGTTATTGCGCAAGAGCGCGTCCACACTGCCATGTGCTGTTGTGCAAGAGAGCGTCCACACTACCATGGACACTCTTGCACAATAACGTTCTGATGGCCATTCATAGAATGGCCATCAGAGCATCTGTGCTTTTTCCAATAGGGGTTTCTTGCTCAAGAACCCCTTGTTGTCCATCAACACACACCTGGCTTATTCCTCATAGAAAGAGGACTAACTCTTGCACAAAAAGCCCTGTCTTCTGATGATCTACTGTACTTTTTCTTGCACAAAAACACGCTTGAGGTGTGGACGCTCTGCAAGTTTTTGCACAAAAACTCTGCAGTGTCGACGTAGCTCTAGAGTAGACCAGGCCATAGGGTTCCTGTCCCTTCCAACACAAAGGGCAAAGTGGGTAAAGCAATGTCAGCAGAGGGTAGATCTAGTACATTCATTAGCAAGAAAATGGGAATGTCAGGAGACGCTGGGTTAGGGCAGGCTTGGGAGGCCATGCAGGCTGTGGCAAGCCTGCATCCCTGTTGCTTGCTGTTCAAGGGATAAGGAGGGAGCTCATGGCTCAGAAGGAGCAGAAGTGAAAATGCTTCAGGTATATGAAACACACCTGTGGGGAGGGGAGGGACTGTGGGTCCAGAGCCCTGCTAATATTAAACCGATGATGGTGGTTAAGAACACTTTGCATTTCTCTGGCCTCTTTATCCGAAGATACTAACAAATATGAACACCTGCGGGTTCCTAGCCTTCCTATGATGTAATTTCTGTGGATCTCATCAGAGAAGGAACCAGGCACATGAGGAAAGTGACTTGCTTAAGGTCACACAATGAGGCAGTGGCAGACCCTGAAGCAGCGCTCTCCTGCTTCCTGATTCCCTGTTCTAACAACTAGGTGGTACCATGTAGAAGAGTCCAACCAGGAGGAGCAGAACTGAACCCCTGCCTCACAGATGCAGGATGACTAGCATCTGAACAAGGGGGAACTCTTTGCAGGGGGTTAAATATCTCACAGGGGGGAGGTCAAAGGAAGTGAAGGGGTGGAGGGCTGTGGACCCCTGTGGAGGGAAAGATGAAGAACATTCCTTGGGGGATATGGATCCTGACAGCTGTGAGGGGGAGTTGTGGGGGGAGAGTGTTGCGGCAGGCAGGGAAAATGGCAGCGAAAGAGGCAATAAGCAAAATCCAGAGGCAATCTCATGGGGCGGGGGAGGGTGGGATATTAGGTTTTCTCCTAGTCCTAGCCTTGATTCAAGCCTAGTCCTGCCTCATACCAGGAAGCTCATGGGTTACAAGACTAGATGGCCATGACATGCAGAGCTTCGGTGTGTGCACCCCCAACCTGGTAGTACAGGAGTTAGCATGCTGGAATCTTCTATCTCACCAGCACATTGTGACTGACAGTGAGTGTGGGTGCCACCAAAGTGGCTAATTCCTGGTATCTGCAGGGAATATTATACTTCCCCTCAGTCACAATTTCCTTGTTGGAGCTCTCTCCTCCCCCCGCTGCCCTCCAAAAAACCCAAAGGACACAGACACTTGCTGCCCCAGGACTTCTATTTAGTAGCTGCCACATCCTAGACTGAATGGGGAGCTGGTATCCAACCGTCTTTGAATCTAGTGGAAAGACTGCAGCAGAGGAGCAAAAGCCATTGCTCCTCCTCGACCTAAGTGAACAGCCACAGCAGCTAACCCAGCACAGAGGAGACAGATTGGGATGGCTCCCAGGTCTGCCACCCGGGCAGTGCAGGGCACTACCCTCTGGCACTCCGAACCCACCTGGTGCCACAGACAGAGTCTGGGCACAGAAACCCGGCTGGCTTGCATGGCAGCGTTCGCCAGAAGGCCAGCGTGGAACCTTCCACTTCACATAGGTAAGAATCCCACCCCTCTTCTGCAGACAGAGTCTGGGGTTTGGACTAATGTGTGAGATCAGCAGGGTTAATTCTGCTGCACGACTGGGCCAAAGGCTGAAAGGCTCTCTGGGAATGAAGGGGTTGAAGCAGCAGGTTGGCTCTCCTGGGCTGACACTGATGGATTACAGTATGTCCTCTGTATTAATAGCACTGCAGTTCTCTCCTCTGACTCTCACACCCGCCTGCTGCATCTTGCACTGATCAATACCCAGCCAGGCCTCGCATTACAATTCCACAGCTCTCTCCTCTGGTCACTTGTAAACACTCTCTGCCCCAGCGCTCTCTCCTCCTCCCTTTCTCTAGCTAGCTGCCTCCCTCCCGCAATTCTCTGACACTCCTTTTCTTCCCTCCTCCATAGCCTTCTTAATTAGCATCCACTTCCCATTGCTGGGGACAAGCTGTCCCCCAACCTGCTGCATATAAGTAACTTACTCCTAAAAACTACAAAGGGCCTGGCTTGTATCTCCCTGAGGAGCACCCCCGCACAAAGCCATGATGTGATGCAGCATGGCTGTGTTAGAAAGGATACAGGATCTGATCCCCTTTCCTTCCCCCCGATTGCTGCAGCGGAGTGCTGGGAGAACAGGCTATAGAATACGGCCCTTCATGCAACACTGAGTCACAGAAGTTGTATGAAGCTGGGGTGCCTGGGATTGCTGGCTTTGTTGCCATTTCTCTAGTTTACCCTCTCTGGATTCACTCCCAGGGCAGTGAGATCTGTGCCTTTTCCCTTTACTCTTTTTGCTTTTCCTCTCCCTCTGGACATCACTTGATCCATGCCTGTCCCGTTCCTTCTCCCATCTTTCCACCTCTTCACGTTGGCTTCTCAGCAGACATCCAGCAGCCTATCTCCATTGTACACCTAACCCCTTCCATTTGCACGGTCCTTTCATCCTTAGCAAGGATCCCTCTTCTAAACAAGTCTCCTTCAGATTGTCTGGGTCTGCCTCTCCCTTGCCCTGCATCTTCCGCAGGCACTTCTGTGTGGGATTCACCTCGCCACAGGTGGAAATGGCAGCCCATGGCCCAAAGCTGTGGAGAAGCAGGCTGCTAGAGTCTGGGGAGTATGACAGAGCACTGCTCCTCATCCCCTGCCCTGAGATGAAGACACTGCTGGAACAGTAGAGAGATTACCCTTTGGTTTCCAGTGCTGGGGACTGAGCCAGCAGACCAGCTGTCTAGGGGAGTCAAGGCCGTCTGCTCCTTAGTCAGCAATGGGAGTCCCTCCATGCCCCCTGCTGTCTCTATAGCACTCCTAGCCACGAGGACAATAGTCTGAGCCTGAAGACTCAAACCTAGATCTCCCAAATCCCACCTGGCAGGGCAGAAGTGTTAATTCACAGCTCAGTCAGCTCCTGATGGACTCTGGCAGTGAGATGGGCCCAGGGATCTGAAGTGGCCTGGCAGAGCAGTGAGCTGATTGCAGGGCACCAGGTCCTCCTCCTTCCTCTTTCCCTTTTTCTTCCTTTGCCTCTCAGCCTCTGCTCTTCTCCCGTTTTGGCTCCAGACTGGCTTGGTGCACAGTGGGCACTGCTGCCTCCTGCAGGCTGGGATCAAAGCTCAGAGGAAGCCTGCACTGGGCCCTTTGATCTGCATGTTTCAAGCTGCCAGAACAAGCCAGTGGGACGCCTCATCTCAGAGATCATTACAGATGCCTGATGTTCCGTTTCCACTCATCCCCTGGGGACCCTTTCCACAAGCAGCGGCAATGGGACTGCATGGAGAATGAGGGCACAAGGAAGGGGATGGAGCTCCATAGCAGGCCAGGAGCTCGTTCACCAGAGAACGAGGGCCCTGTAACTACAGTGGGCATCACACACACACACATACCAGCAACAAGGCTGGTCTGAACACAGGCATACTCTTCTGGGGCACCATCATCCTCCCATTCTACTCTCCCCACTATCTGCTTCTCCACTAGCTGTCCCCTTCCCCCTGGTTCCTACCAGCACTGCCATGTCCGGGAATTTTCCTACACCCCCCATATGGGGGTGTATACCCCCCCAATTTCCCCAACACCCCCCCGTTTTGTGAACTATGGTGCCATACAGCCCACCTACACCCTCATGCTCTCACCCCTCATCAGCCCTGACACTCCCCCCCCCCGTAAATTCGAACACCCCCCCTAATTTCAATTCCTGGGGAGGCTACTGGCCATGTCTTTCACCAGGACAGAGGTGCCTGAACTGCTCACTACTGAAGAATGAGACTGGGAGGTGCCAAAGGAGACAATGGCCTCTCCATCCCCACTGCATTGTTGCCCTGTCCCTTGGCGAGTCTCAGAAATTGCTTGCCTCTCCTTCAGGGCTGTGCACAGCCAGACATGAGACAAATTGGCAGAAGGATGGGGTGGGTTCTCCCTGGCTGGAAAAGCAATCTCCTCAGCTAGGGACTTACCTGGTCCCCTCACCAGAATAGCAGAGCACCTTCCAACACTCCTGGAGCAAGAGAACAGAATTATGCAAAGCACTGATGGAAGCTAGGCATTAACAATGGTGTCATACGAAAGTAGCGGCAGGAGCGAAATAGCCCCTAGAAGGGGACAATCATGGCAAGAAAGGATAAACCAGTGAATAGGGTTCTGGATGGGGATCCATGAGATTTGCATTCAGTTCCTGGCCCAGCTCCTTGGGCAGGCCATTCCACCCTGTGCCTCAGTTCCCTTCTACACAACGGGGACAATCTGTCTCTGCCTCCTAAGGTGTAAGGAGGCTACAATCCATTCCTGAATGTGATGCATTCATGTTATGGGGGGAGGGCACAAAACTGTGGAGAAATGTTTCCTCCCTGGGATGTGGCTTGTCCCATAGGGCTACGTGATTGCGAGGGAGAGATCTCCCTGCATGAGGTCCATGGATCTGTGGTTCCCTCCTAGGACTGTAGAGTGCAATGATTATTCTACCTATGCCCCCAGAGGTGTTTTTAAGGTACAGAGGACTGAGTGAGAGAGACAGGGAAGGGGTAAGATCCTGAGGCCAAACTTGTGAATTTAGTTCAGGCCTCAAGGGGTGCAGACTGGGGCAGGCACTATATAATTATAAATAACTGAGCACTTTGTACTATTCATGTTCAAAGCACTTTCCAAACATTAACTAATGAATCTGTCCTAGTAAGGAATGCTTTAAAGAGGTGAAGCTGAAAGCAAATGGCTCATGGGTGGGCATGCACCACAGCTGGATTAAGACTATACATGGGGCTTGATCCCTCAAAACCACCGCCCCCCAACACCTCTTCTCCAATACTCTCCCCACCATGCCCCTGAGTCACTGGTGCTGTGTGCTAACCTCGCCACCCTAATCAGAGTCACACTTCCCAGATGCCGCCTGCCTTCCCCTGCTGTCCCTCAGGCCATGGTGTGAAGTGATCTGAGGATTACTGAGGTAGAGGGGGGGCGGGCACCAAGGATTCAGGATGTGTGTCTTGTGCTGGCCACATGATGGCTAGGCAGCAGCAACCAGCTGTGTTTCACCCTGTTTCATCCTGCCTGTTGCTCACTGGCTCACTTCTGTGCCAGGAATCCTGCCACTGCAGGGTTCTGATCCTGCAGCCTTTGTCTGCGGGTTAGGCTGAGGGGAGAGCACTGCCCTGTGGGAAACAACCCATGGCTGCTCATGTGGATCTGGATGTCCTCAGCTTTACTCTTCCTCCTTATTTTTTGGTCTAAACATTGGCCTAATCTCTCCTGCTTCCCTCACCTCTTCCTGTGGTAGCATCCATCTGCAGGCTGTGTGCAGTCCCTTCTGGGGATACATGGCCTAGCAGGGCAGTGGTTAATCTGCCTGGCTCCTTACTCTGAGATCAATCAATATAGTATCATCTAGCGAGCACAGCAGATCTCAAGGCACTCTCCCACAGGAGCTGAGAAGATTGGCTCAGCTGTCAAGCCATTCATAACTCAGGAGAAGTGGAGCTGCGAGGCGTTAAACCTGAGCCCACAGGAGCGACATAGTCAGGAAGAACTTTAAAAACAACAAATAGTCTGGTAGCACTTTATAGACTAACAAAACATGTAGATGGTATCATGAGCTTTTGTGGGCACAGCCCACTTCTTCAGATGACCAGAGTTTTGAGTTTAGGATGTGCAGACCCAAAATAAATAGGGGAGAAGGGAGAGGGGGGGAAGGAAAAAAAAGGAGGGGTGGGAAACAAGGAGCAGAGGGTATGGAAATATCAAAGGGAAAAACAAGTAGGCAGAACTGGCAATCTATAAACACCTGAAGATTGGATAGTTGAAAAGAAACAGATCGAAGGATAGTAATAGATAGGAAGGGTGCTAACACTAGAATCTACATAGACAAAAAGCTGTTTGCACCTTCATTGAATGTTAGGTTGATAGTGTCCCAACCATCCCTGATCATGATTGAGGCCATCAGCATGAGAATTGAACTTGCGGATGAACTGTAATTCCAACATCTCTCTGTGTGTTTGACTTGTAGAATTGGTTTGTGATAAGACCGCCACCATAGTCAGAAAGAGCGCAAGTGCCCACAGCACTGCTATCATATATATAGTAGCCCAATGTCTGTGACTCTGTAACGCTGAAACGCTGGCTATTCCCTCTAGGTGGCTCTGTTGCCTCCCTCCGTGGTGCTCGGCTGACTTCTGCGCCATTCAGCCAGGCCACCACACGGGAGCAAGAAGTGCAAGCATCCATTTGGGGTCCATTCTCCCCATGCAGCACGGGGGTGCTGCATGGGGAGCATGGAGCCCAAACGGCCGCTTGTGCCGCTTGCTCCTGTGCAGCGGCCCAGCTGAGCGGCGCAGAAGTCAGCCGAGCACCACGGCGGGAGGTGAAGGGGGGGGGGGGCGGTGATGTACACGCCCATGGGGCGGGGCCTGGATAAGCGTGCATCCCCGACGGAGACAGAGGAGAGCGGAGAGAGAGTGAGAGGCAGGAGGGGTAGAAGAGAAAGAGAGAGAGACAGAGAGAGAGGCAGAAGGCGGAGGAGAGCTGAGAGAGAGGGGGGGAGGCACTAGGAGGAGGAGAGAGAGAGAAAGAGACTCGGAGCAAGAGATGGAAGGCTCAGGAGAGAAGACCGATGTGGAGGAGAGACCTGAAAATCCCATCTTATGATGTGCTAATATGAAAGATTTGTCCAGGAGGAAGGGAAGAGGGGATTTATTTTCCTCAGTTTTAAGTGCCATAAGGCATATGGGCCCTTTAACCCAAGGAATTCTGGGAACTAGAGATGAAAAATCCTGTTTAATTCGTTAACCAGTTAATCAGAAGGGAGAGGGGGGAAGGAAAGAAAAGGAGGGGGGTGGCAAACAAGAAGCAGAGGGTATGGAAATATCAAAGGGAAAAACAAGTAGGCAGAACTAGCAACCTATAAACACCTGAAGATTGGATAGTTGAAAAGAAACAGATCAAAGGATAGTAATAGACAGGAAGGGTGCTAGCGCTAGTATCATGATATCATGATATCATGAGCTTTCATGGGCACAGCCCACTTCTTCAAATGACCAGAGTTTTGAGTTTAGGATGTGCAGACCCAAAATAAATAGGGGAGAAGGGAAAGGGGGGAAGGAAAAAAAAGGAGGGAGGGTGGGAAACAAGGAGCAGAGGGTATGGAAATATCAAAGGGAAAAACAAGACTATCATTAACAGTACTTCCTTGTGACTGTCAAATAATTGGTGAAAATGCAGAAAGAGCACCCTACCATGGATGTTTCAGCCTTTTCACTTACTTTATTTCTAAATCTGCTTAAATTAAATATGTTTAACATATTGTTTAACCAGTTAACCAATTAAAGGGTGGGCAGGAGGGGGGGCTGCTCCAGCCCGGCTTGAGTGACCCCCCCTGCCCATCACTGGGTTGGAGTGTCCCTTCCGCCACAGGCTGGGACATTGGAGCAGCCCCTTCCTATGGCAGGCAGCTGATCCAGCCCCTACTAGTTAACCGGTTAAACATTCACATCCCTACTGGGAACCATCTGAGTACATCCAGGCAGGACCACTTAAAGGAAGGGAGCAAAGGGGGCAGTTGCCCCAGGGCCTGGCAATTCCAAAGGGCCCAGGGCTCCCAGCCACTACCGCTGCTACTGCCAGAGCCCTGGGCCCTTTAAATTGCCACTGGAGCGCCATGCGCTAGTCAGCACTGAGGGCTGGGGAGAAGGGCGCAGTGCACTCTGGGTGGCGCTAAGGGCTGGTTGCCCCCAACCTTGTGTCTTCCACCCAAGGTCATGCCCCTTCTGGGAGCGTGGAGCTCAGCCCCTCCCCCATCTCACCCCCCTCCCCCCCGCCCCTGCACCCAGGCCACTCTTGCCTGGAGGAATTTGAGGAAGTAGGAAGGGCACCTGAACTGGGGAAGGACAGAGGAGCTGGAACTGTGCCAGCGGGGCACTGCCCCACTCAGAACCATGAGCAAACAAAATGCATGTAAAATGCACGTGCCCTCACTCAGTGGTGTGCACCGTTCCTGGCTGGTTATGGAACAGGTCGACCCTTCTGGCTGCAGGACTCACATAAAGGCAGCCAATCCAATGCTCCAGGTTATGTAGGGCAAGCTCTAGTAGGGGGCGCAAAAGGAAGCAGCGGAAGTAATAACCTTCCCTGAATATCCAGGCAGCTGCAGCTGAGGACTGAGGGTCACTTTCAGTATGAGCCTGCACGACTAAGGCAAGTTAGTGTGAGCTGCTGTAGAACTGCCCCTGGGTGGCGCTTGAGTTTGCTTCTGGCTACAAAGGGTCTGATGTTAATGTGAACTCTCCTCATCCTCAGATATCCCTCAGTGTGAATGTTCCACAGTATGGTCCTGTTACCCTGGAGCACTCTTCGTTCTCCTTCCTCTGTGATCTACACTAACGGCCACGCAGGTGGGAAACCCAGAGACTTTGATATTAAAATATTCCAGGGTATTAAACGCCACTACGCTGAGTGTGTCTGATGTTAGATCACAGAGAGAAGGAACTCATTCTTACAGAGGTGAGCAACAAAGGCCAACCCCACCGCTATTGCTGCAGTAGTTCCTAAATCCTGTTTTGATGCTGCTTCAGGCAGTGCATTTCTAATCTGGCTAACCATGGACTCATATTGCCCTCTAGTGACTGCTCACATAGCACTATAAACTTAAAAAAACAACAAATAGTCTGGTAGCACTTTAAAGACTAACAAAACATATAGATGGTATCATGAGCTTTTTCATCAAGAGACGGTGAACTCTGGTTTCAAAGTAGAATGATGGGTCTGGGATCTGTCCTCCCTGCTGAGGACAATGATGTCTGTGTGTCTGCAGTATGTGCTTTTGTTGAATGCTCAGAGTCAGCAGGGCTAATTCTGCCTTTGAAAACAACAATGGTCCGGTAGCACCTTAGAAACTAAAGGTACGTCTAGACTGCAGAGCTCTTCCGGGATACTGGAGGTCTCCCGGAAAAGTTCTACCACGTCCAAGGAACGCATCCACTTTTCCGAAAAAAATGACAGAAAAGCGGACGCGTTTTGTCAGCATCCCTGTAAACCTCATTTTACGAGGAAGAATAGATGTTCCAAAAGAGGTTTTGTTTCCAAAATTTGGCCCTGTGTAGATGGGCCAAATTTTGGAAAAGCCTCTTACAGAAATAAATTGGAAAAAGATATGCAATTTGCATACCGCAAATTGTGCTTCTTTTTCCAATTTGTCTTTGTAATCTAAATATAACCTAACAAAAATATATAAATAGTATCATGAGCTTTGGTAGGCACAACCCACTTCTTCAGATCACAAATATGGAGCAAGGGGCCTTTGAAGGCAGACCTGTAACAGCTTGAATTGAGGTCTTTTAATCGTGGGGTCACAACCCCTCTTTGTGCTTTAGGATGGAGTCTGGCTATTTCCTGGTACTAGCTGAGTTGATAATAGTTAACTTTTTAGCAGAGATTGATCATCCTACCAGCAGGACTCACTCTTAAGCAGTGGGTTCCCTCTAATTTTTTTCATCCGTGTGAAAAATAAAGTTTGTTATGTACACCAAGGCATGTGTGGATGTGTACCACCAGTAGAAATACATGCTACAGGCTGTGGGTGCTCTGTTAATCAGCTGGGCAGCATTTGAATCTCTCCTGGGTGACTGCCCAAGCACTCATCTGACAGGGAATATTGGTCTTAGGAAGGAGCTGGTCTCTTTCTTGGATACCAAAGAATGCATGACCCCATACTGAGCCTGCTGCTCTTTTTTATTAATTCATGGCCTGTACCCAACAGTCCTGGGGGTGACAGGAGAAAGGGACTGGAGTGCAGAGCCTTCAGCATCTAGGTCCCCAGTCCCAGTGAGACCCAGTGGTAGTAGTGCCAATGTTGTATCACAGTGACAGCTGTCATGTAAAATAAGAGTGAGGAGATCTCAGTGCAGTCTGTGCTGATTGGGTGTTGGTGGTGCAGAAAGTCCTACAGCTACTGGCACTAATTAGACCTAGCACTGATAGTCACAGGACAGAGGCCAAGAATGAAGGTGGCTGCAGAAATGAGCTCAGGATTTTAAAGGACACTAGCAAGGGACGGCAAGGGGGACAGTGTATAGGAAGCTTGCACTGCGGCTGGTCCTGCTCCTTCTGTACCAGTCTTGGAAATGAAGTACAGGACTTCACTCTGCAGGGTCTGTCAAGCAGAACCTTTCGCCACCATTTCATGCTCTTGATTCTTTTTTAATTCTCTAAATGCATTTACCAATTGATTTAAACAGTGTTGGGCATTGGGTCTTCTAATTCCTTAGGCGGCAGAGCCATCCAGTGGAATAAGTTCAGCATAGCAGGAGGAGGCTTCCCTTCTCCATCCCTTCTTTCCTAGGACTAACAGTAACACCTAGTGCAAACAGCACCCCAACCATAGATCTCAAAGGGCTTTGCTGAGGAGGACAGTGTCATCCCTATTTCACAGGATGGGAAACTAAGGCACAGAGAAGGGATTTGTCTTACTCAAGCTCACCTAGCAGGCATGTGGCAGACAGAACCCAGGCCTCCTCACTCCTATCCCAATAGTCCAGTCGCACCCATTGTGTGCAAAGTGCAGGCTATACAGCTCTGAAGAACTTTCAGTCTAAGATGACCCTTATGTCATTTAGAGGAGAGCTAAATCAACAGAAATGAAAGAAACTGGGGGGGGGGGGGTTAAAATTAAAATGATTCTGACAGTAGCAATGAGAGGAACTGAGGTCAGTGCCCCCATTGTGCTAGGTACTATATTCAGTCCCTGACTCAGATGTCTATCTAGAGACTGTAAGCTAAGACCGAGAAAAGGGAAAGGAAACTGAGGCACATAGAGGGGAAGCCGCTTGCCCAGTGTTACAGTGCAGGTCAGTGGCAGAGTTGGGAATAAATCCTGATCTCTTGACTCCCCATCTAGTGCCTGTCCCCTGATGAGACCACATTGCCCCATGTGAAGAAGGGAAACCTGGATATGCCATCAGATTAGCAAAGAACATTTTCCAATTCAGCAGGACTCCCAGCTCTCCCTTCCAGCTTCTCTCAGTGGAGCTGCATCACTGTTGGCATTCTCCCTCCTCCTCAGCAGGAGGTCTCACCATGGACACAATTAATATGATTTGTTTAAGTATATGTTGTGTTCACTGCTGTGCAAAACACAATGCAGGCAGGCTGAGCGTGTGTAGTGTTAGCCATGGAGGCCAGGTGTTTATTCTGTGGGTACTCTGGTGAGTAATCAAAGTTTGCTGCCTGGACAGCAGTGCAGCAGACACAAAACTGTTAAACGAGGGCATTACTGCATGGCAGGTGTAGCCCAAGAAGCAGAGTCAAGCACTATAGCAAGCCAGCTCTCCCTCTGCTAAGGGCTGCAGCTACTCCAATCTCCAGCGGAGGTTGAGCTTCTGAGGCCAAAGGGGGTGGCTACGAGGGAGGGGTTTATTCAGCTCAGCTGTTGAGAAGCTAAGTGGGATCATGTGTCTTTCCCCACCCCTCTTGCTCTGGCTCACAAATGTGATGGTCCCGGTAGTGGTGGGAGAGTTCAGGACACCTCCCCTTTCCTTCACCCAGACCAATTTATCCCCTCCCTGTTAAAGCCCATCAACACCTTCCCTATACAATCCTGCATGATTTTGTCAGTTTAGGTCAGCTGGCTGCCTCAATTTAGAGGCAAAGCTCTGACCTGGCCTCTAGCATCAGCTATGACCTTGGGAAGTGTGTTAGTCCAGATGGGGGCTGTGTCTTGAGCTGCCGGTGTGCAAGCTCCTCAGAGCAAAGTGAGGAATGCATCTTCTCTTTTCCTGCCACCTCAGGGTGTGTGAGGCCTGATGGAGGACATATGTAGTCAGGCTTTGCCAGGAGAGACAAAGGCACATGGGTGACTCCTCCAAAGGCAGAACTGAGCAGATGGTGCTGAAATCTGCTCAGGAGGAGAGAAGGGACCCTGAGGCTCAGAACACTGTGGCTTTGTCTACACGGGCGGCTTCTTGCATAAGACCATCTTGCGCAAGTCTTCTTGTGCAAGAAGACTTACGCAAGAAAACGTCCACACTGCCATGTGCGAGCTGTGCTTTTGCGCAAGAGCGCCCGTGGCAGTGTGGACGCTCTCTTGTGCAAGAAAGCTCTGATGGCCATTTTAGCCATAGGGCTTTCTTGCGCAAGAAATCCCTGCCGAGCGTCCACGCTGCCCTCTTGCGCAAGAGCTCCTGCGCAGGAGGGCTTACACCTGTTTAAAAAAAAAGCGTAGCTCTTGCGCAAGGAGCCCTGTCTTACCACGCCGTACTGTAAATTTACTTGCGCAAGAGTGGGCGGGCAGTGTGGATGCTCTGCAGATTCTTGCACGAGAATGGCCGTACTTGCGCAAGAAGCCGCGAGTGTAGACATAGCCACTGTAGGTCTTAAGAACCACATGCATTGGAACCCAAAGCAGCAGGCTACCCTTCCGCTAACTTCTCAGTGTGGGGTTCTGGGCCCCACTGGGTGGTATGGGTCTATGAACTTTCCTCACTTAAGCCAACAACCCTCCTGTACTACCAGCTGAGGTGAGTAACAGTGGGCAGGGTTAAACAGGGGGGCTGTGTCTACACTGGCACGATCTCGCGCAAAAGTGGCCGCTCTTGCGCAAAAACTTGCTGTCTGTCTACACTGGCCGTGTGTTCTTGCGCAAGTAAACTGACATTCTAATGTATAAAATCAGGGCTTCTTGCGCAAGAACTCTGATGCTCCCACTCAGGAAGAAGCCCTTTTGCACAAGAGCTCTTCCAGAAGAGGCCCGTGTAGACAGGCAACATGAATTTCTTGCGCAAGAAAGCCCTATGGTTAAAATGGCCATCACAGCTTTCTTGCGCAAGAGAGCGTCTACACGGGCATGGATGCTCTTGCGCAAAAGCACATCTCTTGCACAAAAGCACATGCCAGTGTAGACGCTCTCTTCTGGAAGAGTTTTTGCAGAAGAACTCTTCCACCAAAGAGTTTTTGCGTGAGAACGCGCCAGTGTAGACATAGCCAGAGAGTCACCTTCACCAGGCAGACTCTTGAAACCACCTCCGGCTTAGCCAGTTTTGTATCCACTGGGCATTCTGAGGAGAATGATGAGAGAGGAGAGGGAAGGTTTTGAGAAGGTGGGGGAGGATGACACCACTGTTGAAGCAACTGGGAATACACAGCAGTTTCTAAGTGTTGCAACGAATGTAGCCTGAACCTGCATTTGTGTAACTATCCTGGAGACAGAGTTAAAGCTGATAGCTTTCTTCTGGCAAGGACCCACTTATCAATAGTTGGGGGCGTGACATCCTAATTTTTTTATTGCTTTGTTATTATGCTCCCCATCTCTCTTTTTTATTTGCATGGTTCTTTGATTGTTTCTGTCTCCTGTATAATTAACTTTGCTGAGTGTAAACCAATTAAGGTGGTGGGATATTTCAGTATACTCGTTGGTTAAAGTATACCTGAAAATATTACTATTTATATTGGGAACAAAACAGGAAGTGGATGGGGAAAAAAGGAGGAAAAAAAGGAAAAGAAACTGGATTCATGATTGCTGGAAGCTAACCCCAATAAACATCAAAATGTTTGCATCTCTGGACTTTGGGTATTGCTGTTCTCTGTTCATGTGAGAAGGACTAGGGAAGGTGAAGGGGTATTGCCCTCTAACAGTCCCCAGTGGGCTAGCACCAACTCTGGCTATAACCACTGAGCCATCGGCTATTTTGTTGTGGGACTCCCTCAGTCAGTCCTGTTGAAGCTGTTCCTCCTTGGATAAATAATGAAAGAGTGACTGGAGGAAGGAGACTGGCTCCTGGGTCTCTCACCTGCCAGGTAAGCACCCCAACCACTGGACTCAGAGTCATTGCCACTCTCTTCCTCTCTCTCTGGCCCCATGACTGGGTCTCCCACATCACAGATGAGCACTCTAACCCCTGAGCTACAGGTGGATACCTGCAATTTCATGTGGAGTGAGGCAGGCATCTAACACAGTGGTTCCCAACCTTTTTGATACCAGGGACCAGCAAACCCATTCACAAACTTTTGGTGGACCAGTAACATTTTATTTCAATATTTGCATATTCATTATGCAAATAACAAATGTGCCAGATATGCAAATAACCTTACTGGTCCACTAAAAGCCCCAGCCTCCAGAATCCCCCATTGCCAGTCCTAATCCCTAAACCCCCCCCAACCCTCCACTACCTCCCAGTGCTAGCCACTGACCCCAGAGTCCCCTGCACCCAATCCCCCCATGCCAGCTTCCTGCCCTTAGCCCCCCAGTACCAGTCCCCCACCATCACCAGACCCCCCCCCCAGTGCCAGCCTCCTGTTTCCAGAGCCCCACTGCACCCAATCCCCCTAGAGCCTCCCCCCAGGTTCCAGCCCCCACACCTAGCCCTGACCCCAAAGCCTCCCAGTGCTAGTTCCCTGCCTCTTAGAGCTCCTCACCCCTAGAGCCCTCTAGCACTAGCCCCACCCACAGAGCCTCCAGTGCCTGCCCTGCCCCCCCCCCAGGTAGTTCTGCACTGCCTCCCAGCCACCAGCTGAGCATTGTTGCCCGGGACTTGGCTGCTCTAAGACTGCCATGCCAGGCTCCGCGTGGCCAACCGACTACATAGCAAACTGCTCTTCCACAGCTGAGAAGAGACCCCGCCCCTGTCCTGCCAGGTCTGGGGACAGCCCAGCCCCCAACACATGCATGGGATTGTCTGTGTCTGCAGCACAACCAACAGGGACACATGCACATTTCTGGTGGCTCAAGAGTTCCTCCCCAGATCATTAACAGTTGGGGCTTAGAGGTGCAGGATCACTCATCAGCCCACGCGTGTCTCGGGCTGGTGGTACTAGCCCCTTGACACCCACTCGTTTGAGTCAGGGAGCCCAGCTCCCCCTGCACAACTCCAACCAGTTCTGCCAGCTGCAGCACCCCAGGAAGTGGCCAGACATGTGGTGCAGGCTGGAGCCAGTAGGGGAGACCCCACGGGGGAAGCCGGGCCTTGCCAGGGGAGAGGTGGAAATCACAGATACCCAGTGCAGCTCCCCGGGGTCTCTAACCTGATCCACTTCTGTAGTATTGATAAAGGCCAGGACACTCATGGCCATGAAGGCTCCACTCCCTGGTCCTGAACATGCCATCCACAATGGAAAGGACACGGGACAGCCGCCTGCCACGCAGCCCCGCCATTAACTGATTAAACGAGGGAGGATAGGGGAGCTCTTCTAGCCTACTAGGCTGGAGCAACCCCTGTGCTGAAGCTTGGCTACTCCAGCCCCATGGGGCTGTTGGCTCCCAGCACATGCATAGCACCCAGACTCTCCCTGCAGAGCCCCCCCCCCATAGAATCCCATTGCACCTGCAACTCAAGCCACCCCAATGAGCCCCTGTGCATCTAAAGCCCCCCTACACCTCCCAGTGAGCTGCCTGAACCCAGATTTCCTGCCTCCCACAGAACCCTTTCATCCCACACCTGGATCCCCCACACTAACTGCCTGCACACTTGGATCCCGCCAGGCTGAGGCTGCCTGCCCACACCTGGTGCACCAAGCAGGGAGGGGCAGGCCCCTGGCGGACTTGATCCTTGCACTGTGCCAAGGTTGGGTGCAGCCTCATTGCCGAGACCACGTCCTGGGATGGGGAGGCAGAACTGCAGGGTGATGTCCCACGTTCATGCAGCCAGTGATCTATTCTCCCCATTGCCGGGCTGGAGTATCCACATTTATTGAAAAGTAAAATTTTCAGAACTTTAAAATATTGTGGATATAATTTTTATTTTATGAGCCTGTGACAGACTGGACCGGGTCTGGGCACCACTGAGGGCATCTGCTCAGGGTGAATTGCTCAAAAATCGGGGCTCCTTACAGCCCTTGACTGGAGACCCCACCCAAATAGGGACAAACCAGTCACATCAAGCACTTCAGCTGCCAATCCGGCCAGCAGGAAGCCTAACGAGCAAAACCCCTGAGACACCCCAGCTCTCTCTGTGCCACAATCAGCCCCAGGCCTAACACACAGGTGAGGGGTTATAGAACCCAATCTCACCTATCCTGAATGGGTTCTCCCTGTCCCAAAAGACCAGCCACAAATCCCCAGTCAATTTACACTTTGGATCTTACCCACAAGAGCACGCTGGGCCAATCCTTTAGAATCTAAAAGTTTATTAATAAAAGAAAGGAAAACATAAGAGTAAGGTTGTTAAGAAGAATACATTACATGCATCGAATCACCAAGCTCTCAATGCAGGCTCTCAGCAGAGATGTTACAAACTGCTATCTTAAATGTCTCTGGTGTACATCCTGTGTCAGGATGGGCCAACGATTCTTCCCGGCTTGCTGTTCCTCGCAAGGCTGCATCTGGAATCAGCAGCAGAATTGAAGGCAAGATGGAGTTTGCCTCATGGCATTTTATATCCATCCCTGGTATCTTCCCAGCTGGAGCAGGTCACATGACCAAGTGACCTCTCCTTGTGTCCCATGGCAGCAGCCATGATATTGGCTGGTTTGCAGGTTCCAGATGCATTCTTCAGGTGTGAACTGGGCACCTTGAGAGCCATTGTTCCTGGAGCCTCACTAATTAGCAGAGTCACTGACTGGACATTCCTTCCTTATAGCAGGCAGTTCAGGCCCACTGCTCTGACTCAGGCAGAGAACATTCACAATATCAGCACAGAATCCATATTCATAACTCCACATACAGATATCACACAAGTACATGAATAGTATACATAGAATCAGTAGAACATAAGCTTTCATGGCCCCCTTTGTATAGATTTTGGGGCAAACACAAGCCATTGATCTGGCTGCTCCCCTTAAAATCCAATAACATGACAGAGCCCACCCAGAATTCCCTCAGGAGCAAATCAGGCACCCATTCTGTTCCCATAACCGGATAAACACTGTGATGTTGGGCCTGATCTACATTGGCAGAACTGTAAGACATTATCATTACCTCACCCTCCACACAGAGGATATTGGTTTCCTCTCTGCTCTAGGGATGTTAGATAGCATGTAATTGAATAGTCTTGTAACCGCATCAAATTGTTACCAGTTACACTACTATTCTATAGTCCCTGGAGGTGAGGCCAGCAGCCAGTGTGCTCCCAGCCCCATTCCTGTAGAGCCCCCTGCCACACTGTACTGCTGCCTCTGATACAGGCTTAAAAACTGGCTTCCCGCGCAGACTGGCTCCACCTGCCGCCCCACACTGCTGCTTCTGATATAGAAGCAGCAGCACAGGGTGGCAGCAGCCCCTGTTCACGGTGGGCCCTTAGAGGCAGCAGCGTGGGGGGAGGGGAGGCGGCACTGTGGAGACGGTGCTGGAGGGAGCCAGCTTTTAAGCCGGCTCCCGCCTGCCCTCACCCTGCTGCCTCTGTAGAAGGCAGCAAGGGTGACGCAGGCAGGTCTATGGAGCCAGTACGCACAGACAGACAGCTTAAAAACTGGATCCCCGCACGTATTGGCTCCCACCTGCCCCCTTTCATCCTCTGCACTGCTGCCTCTCTATCAGAAGCAGCAGCGTGGGGAGGGCGGAAGGGGGGAAAAAAGCAATCTGGTGCTCGTGGGGAGCCAGCATAAAGGGTGGGCTCTTCCCTCCCCACCCTTGCTGCCTCTGCTCCTTTTTCACACTTGTGTGGATTTGTTTGTTTGTTGCTCATTCTCTGATCCACTTCTCACCTCGTCTTTCTGCTTTGGATCTTGTCCCTTTGCTCCTTTCACTATTCCCTCTTCTATGCAGAATGTCAGCCCAATAATATCCTACTTGAACCCACAATATTAAGTCAGGTAAAATGTATTAATTCATCCTTAAGAGGAATAAAAAAACTTAGTTATGGACTATGTTACTACCAGGCCACTTGCATAGGGTCTTAGGGCCTGCTCCTAGTCAAGTCAATGGCAAAAATCTCATTGTCTTCATCGGGTGCATTAGGAGAGTCAAGGGAATATATGTAATGAAAGTTGCTATGGCACAGCTGAAATTGGCTTGGTGAGGCTCCTACCAAACTGTTAATGGGTTACTACTAACATACTGAAATCCCTGGATCTGCCCATTGCATTTGTCATGTTAAGTAGGAATGAAAAAACCACCCAGAATAGTTAACCAGTTAAACAATTTAACTAGTTAGACACTGGCTGTAGGTGGTGGGGGCTGCTGTCGTCCCCACTCACAGCAGCTGTGAGCAGAGGGGGCCATTCTATCCCCATCAAGGCTGTGACTTGGTGACCTGCTGCTGGGCTGCCACAGGCGTGGGGAGGGGGCCTCCAGTTAATCAGTAAGCATGCTGACAAGCCTTTAACATCCTGGTTAACCTTTAACATCCCTAATGTGAAGACCGCTTGATTGCTGGTCTACTACAATTACTGATTGCTTGTGTTTTATATGGTATATTTCTATAGGCATATAATATCTTACTGGTGGCTGATGAGGGGATATTGTGGGTTTTAAGTAGCATCTGTTCTATCTCTTCTGGAAGGATTTTGCAGTCATGGATTAGGTATGGGAGAAACTTTGTATGCCTCTGAGGGTACGTCTAGACAGCAGCACTATTTCAGGATACGTCCAGTATCCCAAAATAGTGTTTTCTGCATCTTAACGGCGTGCCCGTTCTTTCAAAATTCAAAATTTTATCCTAAAGCAAAGAAAATTTTGCTCCTCTTCTTGCACATACTTATCCTTCAAGTATTTTGTCAACCTCTCCAGACACACACAAAAACTAACTAAAATAGGTTTGGCATTATTATTTATCTTTTATAGTAAATGTTAGAGGGTCACAGAATTTTTTTCCTTCAAATAAGGGGTCACCAACCCCAAATTATTGAGAAAAACTACTCTAGACCATCATTCCTATCCTGCTATGCTGCCCTGCCTGATACATACACAGAGACAGATAAGGTGGGCGTAGTAATATCTGTTATTGGACTAACTTCTATTGGTAAGAAAGACAAGCTTTCAAGTTTACACAGAGCTCTTTTTTGGGTCTTGGCTTAAGAAAGCTTGTCTTGTTCACCAACAGAAATATTCAGTAACAAATATTACCTCTATAATATCCTGGGACTGACAGGACTGCAACAATAGTGCCCAATACACATATAGGCTATGTCTACACTGGCGCGATCTCGCGCCAGAAATATGCAAATGAGGCTAAGCGTGGAATATCGCCGAGCCTGTCAGCCGGTGGTCAGGGCAGTGAGTGGTGTGTGTGAGCTATACACCCGAGACTTTAACTGCTAGGAGTGGGGTCCCTTAGCAGTGGGCAACCTGGAGGAGGTTGACGGGTGCCCCAAAGAGTTTAACGTCCATGTCTTTACTGCTAGGATCGGGATCCTTTGCAGTGGGCAGCCAACAGGCTGACAGACGCCCCAGAGTTTAACAGGGAGAGCTTTACACCTCAGACTTTGACTGCTAGGACACAAAGTCCCGTCGCAGTGGGCAGCCTGGGGAGGCTGAGAGGTGCCCCAACGGATCTGTCCCCTGGAAGCGACACGATCCAACGCTCAAGCTCTCCCTATATCTGTCCCTTATGACCAGCTGGAGTTCTTTTGTTTGTGTTCGGTTCGGGTACAGCAGCACGGGTTCAAGTCAGAAACTCAAACCACACTTGCTTATTTGTAGGAGAAAGAAAAGAAAGAAGAAAGAAAACTTGGTTCAATATATATATTTAAACTTATAAAGTGAATGAGGGCACAATCTTATTTTTCTTGTTTACAATAGAAGTGAAACAGGTTGATTAGAGAAACTTATAATAGAGTAACTAAATTAAAGTGTACACATAAGAAACACATTGCAGGTATAATTCTCACCCCTGCGTTCCAGACTTGGCGTGGCCAGCGTCTTTCTCTCAATCCCTCGGGAAGAAGTAGGGCGAGGCTGGGCGTCCCACAGACCTTGGGAGACAACATATACCTGCCAGCAGGTATAGATTGGAGCTCAAATGGGGTGGGCTACTAAACCCCTCTTTATACCCCTGGGGTCACGTAGGCTTCTTCCTGGTCTCAGGTGGCCAATTAGGAAAAATGGCTTTGAATGCCAAGTTTCCCACGGAAGGGTGCAAAGCATAATTCACACCTGGGAAAATGCAGACAATGGGCACTTCTAGTATGTGATGGGCGAAGATTCCTCTCCTGGGACAGTGTAGGCGTGTCAATTACTGGTGCTAGCCATCAGGGCAGCAGGAGGCCCTGGGTCGTCAGCTAGCCCATCTACTGTCTGGTTTCTGTTTATCAGAGTCAGAGACAAGCAGCACACCTGCATTCCCAGGGCATCAAAGGCTTACTGCCTTTCTCTTGCTCTCTGGGGGGGGGGGGGGGGGAACAAGATGGGGTTCATGTCTGGCTACACGAGCCTCATTTGCATATCTAATGAGCCACCATTTTTTTCAGAAGAGGCTCTTGCGCAAGAAGGAGCGTCTACACTGCCCCTTCTTGCGCAAGAAAAACCCTCTTCTGCAATACCGTTACACCTATTACTTTTCAGGAAGAACGGTATTGCGCAAGAGGGTTTTTCTTGCACAAGAAGGGGCAGTGTAGACGCTCCTTCTTGAGCAAGAGCCTCTTCTGAAAAAAATGGCGGCTCATTAGATATGCAAATGAGGCTCGGCAATATTCCACGCTTAGCCTCATTTGCATATTTCTGGCACAAGATCGCACCAGTGTAGACATAGCCATAGTCTAGAGATGACCATTCTGTTCCTCACTATACCAGAGACTTACTGTGTGAGCTACTGGAAAATGTCTATATCTCAATTTTCTTTATTTGTAACATGTGGGTAATATTTACCCTTCCTAGTAGGGACATTTTTTAAGCCTAATTTTTATTTGTAAAGCACTTTGAGATAATTAGATAAAGAACACTATATAATTGCAAATATTTAATTTACTAAGCAGGTTGGATCAGCATTCTTTGCTGTTTGATTTTAGACAGAAAAAGATGCCCTGGATATTATAAACAAAAACCTCAGTGCAAAAAGCAATCTTCTTGAGATCAGAGGTTTAGATGAGTGCTGACCAGATAAAGTACCCAACACCTTAGAGATAAAGAATATAAGGGATTAATTTACTACTAGAACACCATGCAAAAGCCAGCCACCCAAGTATTTTGTTTTAGGTAACTAAGAGAGGGAAAGGATGACTTAAATAAACTTTATTGCCAAAACAAGGGATACACGGATAACCTAGTAAAACACAATATAATCCCCAGTTCTGCACAACATAAACATTGGGTTTTATACCATGTGGTGATTCTCCCTTCCTTTCAGCAGGTAAGATTGGGAGAGAAAAGAAAGTCACATATGTCCTCTGAAGTAACAGAACTGCTCTGGGTAAGGCATGCCTCACCCATCTACTAGAATGTTTTGAGGGTGTCTACAAACATGCGGACTGGGCTAATCCAATTACATATAGTGTACTTGAACTTTCAGAAATCCTTTCTGACAAGGTCTCTCATCAAAAACTATTAAACAAACTAAGCAGTTGTGGGATAAAAGGGAAAGTATTCTCATGGATCAGTAAATGGCTAAAAGACAGGAAACAAGTGGTAGGAATAAATGATCAGTTTTCAGAATGGAGAGATGTAAATGGCAAGGTCCTCCACGGGTATGTACTGGGGCCAGTGCTGTTTAACAATAGTAAATCTGGAAAACAGAGCGAACAGTGAAGTGGCAAAGTTTGCAGATATAAAATGAATAAAAAGTGAAGTCCAAAGCTGACTGTAAAGCATTACAAAGGGATTTCACTAAACTGGGTAGCTGGGTAACAAAATGGCAGATGAAATTAATTGTTGCTAAGTGCAAAGTAATGCACATTAGAAAAAAATAATCCCAACTATACAGACAAAATGGAGGGATTGAAATTATCCTTTAGCACTCAAAAAAGGGATCTTGGAGTCATTGTGGATAGTTCTCTGAAAATATCTGCTAAGTGTGCAGTAACAATTTAAAAAGCTAATAATGTCAGGAACTATTATGAAAGGGATTGAAAGTAAAAACAGAAAATACTATAATGCCACTATATAAATCCATAATACACCCATACCTTAGATACTGTGTGCAATTCCGATCACATCTCAAAAAAGATATTACAATTTTTAAAAGTACAAAGAAGGGCAATCAAAAGTATTAAAAATATGGAACAGTTTCCATAGGAGAGATTTTTAAAGTGGGGACTGTTTTACTGAGAAAAGGCAACTAAGGTGGGAAATGATAGAGATCTATAAAATCATGAGTGTTATGGAAAAATTCAGGAAGGAAGTGTTATTTACCCCCTCAAGCAGCACAACTAGGGTACAAAAATAATAGGCAACAGGTTTAAAAAAAAAAACAGGAAAATACTTCACACAAGGCACAGTCAACCTGTGGAACAGGAAGTTGTGAAGGCCAAAATTACAAGTAGGTTAAAAAAATAACTAGATACGTTAATAAAGGATAGGTCCATCAATGGCTATTAGCCAAAATGGTCCAAATATCCCTAAATATCCAACTGCTAGAAGGCGGGACTAGGAAACAAAGGGCTGGATCGCTAAACATTGCCCTCTTCTGTTCATTGCCTCTGAAACACCTGACAACAGCCAGTGCCAGAAGACACACTAGTGGGCTAGGCCCACCACTGGTCTGATCCAGTATGGCCGTTCTTACTAGGGACATTAAATATCAATTAACTAATGGAATAGTTGATGGGATTTCCATCAACTATTCTATTAGTTGATAAGGACTAGCACAGGGCTCCGCCTTTGAAACGTACAACAGCCCCAGCTGGCAGCCAGGGGGGGGGAGTCCAGCTCACCCACCCCAACGAGCTAATTCCTGCGGCAATTCACGTCCAGCTATGGCAGCCAGGGATGCAAAAAGCGGCATCCCTAGGCCACGCTGTGGGCTGCTCAGGAGCCGGGCTAGCAGCCGGGCGCTGGCGTGTAACCCGAACCCATGCGCCGGGGGCTGTACCGCGTAACCGTTTGAACGGGTTCGCCCCGCACCCCTGGCCGGGTGCCAGCAGCAGAGCGGCGCTGCAGTCCCGCTTCAGCCACACACGCGCCTCCCGCTTCCCCCCACAGGCGCCTCTCGGTGCCGCCTGCGGACAGGCCGGGCGCGGTTTACAGCAGGGGCAAGGTCTGGCTCCGCGGCACAAGGATGTGGCGGCTCCACACTTATGGGGCCTTCGACCAGGCCCTGCCCCCAACAACCCGGGTGCTCGTTTAGCCCCAGCAGGGGAGCCAGGCCCGGCCCGGCCCAGCCTCCCTCCCGCGGCTTCCTTGCGCGTCGGGGCTCGGGCTGCAGAACAGCCAGCGCGGCCGCGACAGTCTGGGGAACGCCCCCCCCCCCCCGGACAGGGCCTGGCTCAGCACGTAGCGCCACGGCGAGCGTGACCCGCACGGCACTGTGGGAAACTGGGGGACTGACACGGCTCTCGCGCGCGCTCTCCCCTCCCCCCACTTGGAGTCAGCCTCCAAGCTCGTAGCGCGTTCTCGGCGCGCTTTGACGACACACAATCACGCGCGTTCTTTTCCTTTACGACAGCCGGGGGGGGGGGCGGGGCGGACTTTGGTGATTTACGGCAACTCGCTCTCCTCCCCCACAGGACGGAATAGCCCTGTTTTGCTTTTACGACCATTCGTCTGGGGGTGGCGCGGGGTGATGACGTAGAGGGCGGTGCGCGCCGGCGTGGAACCTGGTTGAGGTTCTCCGGCAGCCGTCACCCCCGCCCCGACCCGCATCCACCTCCATCGGGACCCGGCTGGGCCCGCACAGGTGAGGGGCGTGCGCAGGGCTCCGGCCGGAACAGGCCCGCGAGGTCCCGCGCGCGACTTGGAGTCTGTGGGGCCCGGATCCGCCTTGAGCACGGGACGTCCGGGACTCAGCTGCCGGGGCGGGAGCGCGCGGCTTCTACCCTGTCTGGGCCCGGGCCCGGCTACCCATCTGGGCTGCTCGCCCGTCCCCTCGGCTGGCCCTGTTTCCCAGGCGCGGCTTCCGCAGCCTCACAGCCGGGCACTGCTGGCTCACGGCTTGTCTCCAACCTGCGGTACTCGCTGCTGCCGGATCTACACATGGCCGATCATGTCGGCCCAGGTCCTCTAGGGGGTTTCGGTGCTTAGCACCTGCTGATTTGAGTAAGAAGGGCTTAAATCCCTTTGAGGATCTGAGTCTTGATGACACAGGATTACATATTTCTGGGAATAAGAAAAGCTGCTTCACAGACGCTAGCTAGGACAATAAGTATAAACATAGTAGATCCTCAAGCATAAAGGCACAACGTGATCCCTAGGTGTGGTCTGAAAGAAACGTCCATCTCGGAAGTAATTGTGCTATTATGCACAGTAAAGAGAGTAATGGAACCTTTTTCCAGGGCATTTTATATTGGTCACTGACAGGCACTTGTCTTGTTCAGTTTTGTCTAACAGTTCAGTTCAGGAGATTCTTACACAGGAAAGTAATTATATTACATCCCGACAGTGCTGTCAGAGCTCCTGACACCTTCACCTTTTCCTTGACCCCAGAAATTCTGGGAAATGATCCTAGCCCTAGGAACTCTTCTCCGTGTGTGTGGCCATTAAAAGTGGTACCATCTATTCTTGTCTTTTGAATGGTCATCATTGCTCATTAGTATCCAATGAAGTTTCCCAGCAGTTTTGTAGAGTTAAAATGTTCCAAACACTTGAACTACGTCCACCCCATTTTTTTTCAAGGATTTTAGAAGATGGCTAAATTCATGACGCCTGTGATCCAGGACAACCCCTCAGGGTGGGGTCCATGTGCTGTTCCAGAGCAGTTCAAAGATATGCCATATCAGCCCTTCAGCAAAGGGGATCGTCTGGGAAAGGTACCTGTGCTAACGCTGCTAAATAAATCACTGGAGCAATCAGTTAATGCCCATATGTTAGGCTACATGGCAATTCCTGTTAGCTGTTCTATCATATTTGCTGTCTTAGTCCTATACTGTTCCTAATAATGCCTCTACACACACACTGGTGCTCCACTCCCTGTAGCTTCCTTATCCCCATTGCAGGTGTTGCAAGAAGTGTTGTATGAACCAAGACCTCTTGATAGTGTGCATAAGCAAAGCAAGAAGTTTGAAAGAATATTGATCATTATAAGATGATTGTAAGTGAGACTCTGGAACAGAAAGCACTGTTTGCTGTCGCTGAGTGGCATCTGAATTAAGAGATTGTGGAGCGAGAGAGAGTATAAGATGTTGGGTGATACACACTCAACAAGTTTGTTTCTGTTGTCTTTTTTATTAGGTTGCAGACTGGACAGGAGCCACTTATCAGGACAAGAGATACACAAGTAAGTGCTGTGTTGGTGGCTGCTCTTTGCTAAGATTTCGTATGAGGTTTCTTCAACCATCATCTAATTTTCCTGTAAACTGTATGGCCAAGTGGTCACGCTTGTCCCTATTTAGCACCACACAAGCTCTCCAGGAAGGCCCTGCAGCAGCTGGGGAAGGGCCACCCCAGGCCCAGTTTAGCTTTTGTGCCAACCTGCTGGGGATGTCCAGTCCTGAACCAGCCCCAATTATACTTTAGCAGCCCACCCCAGCTCCTGCTGTGCCGTGGCCAGGAGAAGTGCTGTCCTACTCTCCCAGCCCAGATGCTGCTGCAAGAAGAGAGAGCCGGGAGAGTCCTCTCTCAATGCAGTAGCCCCGGAGCACCCTCCACCTCAAATCCCTCCCAAATGCAGCCCAACCCCATAGGATGGACCCTTAGCTAGAGCCCTCACACTCCTGCACTCCAGCCTTCTGCTCAAGCCCTAAGTCCCTTTTCCCTGACTCTGTCCTAGAGCCTGCACCCCCTGTCAGAGCTCTTGCACCCCAACTCTCTTTCTGTTGGTGAACAAGCCCTAAGCTGCTTATCCCCAGCCCTACCTCAGAGTCCAAACTCCCAGCCAGAGTCCTCACACTCCTGCACCCCAACATTCTGCCCTGGCCTGAATCCTGTCCCACACTACCAACCCTTCAGCCCCACCCCCAATACATGAATTTTGTTATGTACACCAATATGCAGATGATGTCACACATCACTTCCATATTGGTGAACATAACATTCGTTCTGCTCAGGGTTGAGAAAAATTAGAGAGAACATTAGTCATGCCTGCTTCCCTCCCTCATCTTTGTCTCTTTAACTCAGAAGTGTGCCCTACCCTTGGAGAGAGAGGCACTTGAGATTCTCTCTATCCTTGGAGTTGCTTCTGGCTTTGAGCTTCCTTGTGACATGGTACAAGGATGGAAGCCTCACCCCCTAGCTCCTATGCTTCTCTAAGGGAAAAGCCCTAGCTGTGGTTTCAAGCTGGGGTGAGCCAAGTGACAGGGTAGGAGGGCTAACTCTGCGCTCATGTCATGAGGCATCGTTTGCAGACCAGCAGCAAGGTAATTTGGGTCATTGTGTCCTCAGATAAGTACTCATCACAATTTGGCGGGGGGAGCCAGTATGCATATTTTCATGAGGAGGATGAGACCAGCTTCCAGCTTGTGGACACAGCACGTACACAGAAGACGGCATACCAAAGGAATCGTATGAGATTTGCACAGGTACCTTGCACATTTCCTGAAACCTTTCCGAAGCAGTAAAATTGCTGTAAAGATTTTGCTTATAACCAAAACACTCCTTCCCTTATCTTCCTCATTTTCAGAGGAATCTTAGGCGGGACAAGGATCGCCGGAACATGCTTCAGTTCAACATGCAGACGCTGCCTAAGAGTGCCAAACAGAAAGAGAGGTGAGGGCCCCAAACCTGAATTCTCTACTGATTTTGGAGTCTCTGAACAGGTGTCTTCGTGTGCCAACTGGCTTCTGTCAATTGAGTTGTAGCAAAAACCACTAGATCTAATTGGAAACACAAACCCAAAGCTTCAGAACAGGTGCTTTGCTAGACTTTCTTCTTGTTTGAAGTGATGATGGTAGAACCAAGGGGATTTTCTAAGCCAAACCCAGGAAAAGAAATCAGTGTTTCAAAAGTAATGTGTGTACCTTCTGAAAGCAGTTGTGCAATCTTCAAAGGCTAGATTGTCCCACTGAATTTGCCATTTTCCAAGAGTCAGTGAGAGCAGCGTTCCTAGAAACAGTGCTTCAGCCAGCTGCGGGGTCCAGTAGTTCAGCAAATGCTTTCAGTGACTTGGGACCTGAAAGCCCACCGGTTTCAGCATAACTTAGGAATGTGGGAGTGCTGGGGACCGTTTCTCATGAGCTTATTACATTCCTCCACAGAGACCGTCTACGTCTACAAAAGAAATTTCAGAAGCAGTTTGGAGTGAGGCAAAAATGGGACCAGAAATCACAGGTAAAATAACTGATTTTCAACTATACTGTTTGATCAGTTCCTCTAGCTGCTCTTATTATACAGTTTAGCCTGTTTCCTGTGGTAGCTTTCCTCTAACCTTCTCTTCCTCCTGCTCTTCTCACACAAATCCTGATGTGCTGTGTCTCTTTCTTTGTCCATCTGCACTTTCTCTGGCCGCATAGCAGAAGCCTCGTGACTCCTCTGTTGAAGTTCGCAGTGACTGGGAGGTGAAGGAAGAGATGGATTTCCCTCGGCTGATGAAGATGCGCTATCTGGAGGTGTCAGAACCACAAGACATGTGAGTTCAAGACAGCTAGGGCTCTTGTGGATATTAGTTTTGGCATAAACTATGTGTGGAAAGAGTTGGGTGCTGATTAGTGATCCAGTTTTATGAAGTTCCATGGTTAGGTGCAAAAGTCAGTAGAAATCCTCCTGCCAGTCACTGTTGTCCCCTTGCACTCTGAGAGAGCATTGTTTGTGCAAGTGTCTCTAACTCTCCTCTCCTTATGACTGCAGAGAGTGCTGTGGAGCCTTGGAATATTATGACAAAGCTTTTGACCGCATTACCACAAGAAATGAGAAACCTCTGCGGAGCATCAAGCGCATCTTTCACACTGTCACTACTACTGATGATCCAGTCATTCGCAAGGTACAATATCCTTCCTGCCCATTGGCTCGCAAGATACACTAGTATGTATTTTATTGTGTGGTACTCTTTGAACCCTGCGGTTCCCAGTCTGCCCTAAGCCAAGGAGTCCAAGATAGTCCTGCTCCCTGGAATGAGAAGAGATTAATACAGCAATACTAGAGTACGTCTAGACTACATGGCTCCATCGATGGACCCATGTAGATTAGGTTTGTAAACATAGGAAAATGAAGCGGCGATTTAAATAATCGCCGCTTCATTTAAATTAAAATGGCTGCCGCGCTGTGCGGATCAGCTGTTTGTCGGCTCAGCGAGGTAGTCTGGACGCTCCGCGGTCGACATCAAAAGCCTTTGTTGACCGCCCCGTTATGCCTCGTGGGATGCGGTTTACCGGGGCGGTCGACAAAGGCTTTTGATGTCGACCGCGGAGCATCCAGACTACCGCGTTGAGCTGACAAACAGCTGATCCGCACAGCGCGGCAGCCATTTTAATTTAAATGAAGTGGCAATTATTTAAATCGCCACTTCATTTTCCTACGTCTACAAACCTAATCTACATGGCTCCGTCGACAGAGCCGTGTAGTCTAGACGTACCCCGAGGGACCAGTTCTTTAGAGAGCAGAAATTTGTGATCTCTGTAGCAAAGAAAATGGTATTGGCCAAGACAGGAATTACTTGACGCAGCGTTTCTCAAACTGTGGGTCGCGACCCCCAGGGGGGTCGGGAGCAACTTAGACTGGGGTCACAGGACAGTGCGGTTTTTGGGCACTCTGTCCGGTAAAAAAATTGAGAAAATACTGAACATGTGCAATGTCCGGTATTTTCTGGTTTTCCAGCTGGGCGCCTGATGGAAGCCTGGCGGGGGCTGGGGGAGTGGCTGGGAGGCGGGGTGCGATCAGTGTTGAGAGCCTCTGGTTGCATGTGATGCCTTGGGGAGGAGGGGAAGCCCTGTACATGCTCCTGAGCGCTGGTCAAGTGCGTGGTGGAGCCACAGCCTAACTCGCTCACGCTTCACCGGGACTGTGCGCAGGACGGGCAGCGCCTTGAGATCTGCATGTGCCCGGGTCAGTCCTGCTCCCTGCCGGCCAATTTGTGCCCCCGACCCCCTCTCGGCCGGCCGGTTCTCCCCCACTTTTCCTCCTGATCTTTCCCAGCCAGCCCCACTGCCCCCGACGACCCTCCGACGACCCCCCCAACTCCCCCAGCCAGCCCCACTGCCCCCGCCAACCCTGCTTCTGGCAGCCAGTTCTCCCCTCCTCCTCCCGATGTCCCCCCGCCAGCCCTGCTTCCCGCTGGCCGGTTCCCCCGCCCGATCTCCCCCTGCTGCCCTCGACAACCCCCCAAATCCCCCGGCTAGCCCCGATGCCCCCGACTCTCTCTCTCCTCCCCCTCCCCCCGCCAGCCCTGCATCCCGCCGGCCAGTTCCCCCATCCAATCTCCCCCGGCCAGCCCTGCTGCCCCCGACGACCCCCCCAACTCTCCCTTTACTCGTGGAGCAGTGAGGATGGGGGGTCACACACATTCATTTAGAATTTTAGGGGGTCGCAGTATTAAAAGTTTGAGAACCCCTGGCTTAACGTGTGGATAGATGTCAGCCAGTGGAAAGCTCTATTCTGGAAGGGCAGATAGACTTACAGGCAAGAAGAATGAAGGAAAAATGTCAAGGTCACAGATCTGATTCCCAAGATTTCTGGGCTTGACAGAAAAGATCTTGAAGTCAGGGACAAGATATTAAGAACTTACTATTTCTTGCGAATGCAGATATCCCTTCTGTTCTCTTATAAGTTCTGTCTTTTCTCCTCAACTTGGTTGGGCATTTGCAGGGCTGGATTCTCTGGGCAGCATTTGGCTGCCCAACTTGTCACAGTCTTGAATCAGCCCAGCCTCCAGAGTCTAGAAGAAGGGAATCAATGTCTGCTTTGCTAAGGCTGTAGTTGACTTTCGGGTAGTAGGGACAAGAATGAATGCTATCTTTGCTCACATGCTTCACTCTGTCTGCAGCTGGCGAAAACCCAGGGGAATGTGTTTGCCACAGACGCCATCCTGGCCACGCTCATGAGCTGTACCCGATCTGTGTATTCCTGGGATATCATTGTCCAGAGAGTTGGATCCAAGCTCTTCTTTGACAAGAGGGACAATTCTGACTTTGGTGAGGAGTATCCCAGAATCAAAGTTGGGCAAGGGAACAAATTACAATTTTTTTGCATTTAGCGGTCCTTATCCCCTTTAAATCAGTATTACATCTCAAATCTCCATGCTGTCTGGAGCAACAGCTGCACTACCTGTGTATGCTTTGAACAGATTTGATGCACAGTATGGGAGCTGAGTGTCCTTTTCAGAGGGGTGACTGTCCTCCTTATGATTGTTTGAACCTGTCTCTTTTCCCAGACTTGCTGACAGTAAGTGAAACTGCTAACGAACCACCACAGGATGAGGGCAACTCCTTTAATTCACCCCGCAACTTGGCCATGGAAGCAACCTACATCAACCACAATTTCTCCCAGCAGTGTCTGAGAATGGTAAGAGTCTTAGCAAGGCCTGTCACACAGACATTACTGTGGAAGACTGAGTCTGCAGGTCTGGAACTTACTACTATTATCAGTGCTGAAGCAGCCTCTTATTAGAGCAAGAGGCACCTCTTTTGGCAGGGACAGGGGATGTCTTTACATAGAAATCATTCCAATTCTGGATGTGTAGATTAGCTTTGTGGAGATGGGGAGGCTTGTAGAAAGAACAGCCTTCTTCTTGGAGCACTCCATGAAGAGGAAAACCCACCCTGTTACTGAAGCAGTCAGGATTGTGACAGCATTAAGACAATTTATAACACTCTGTGGAACACTGGATGCTGGTTGGTTGAGGGAAAGAGTCTTTAGTTGCAAAGTGAGATGGGAGGTGACTGGCTGGTGTAGATGGTGATGTGGACAAATTGGAGAAAATCCAGAGAAGATCCACAAAAATGATTGATGAGCTGAAAAACAGACTATGAAGGAAGCATTGGGTGGGGGGAATGGGCTTGTTTAGTATGGAAAAGAGAAGACTGACGGGGGACATAAGTTTTCAAGTACATAAAAGATTGTTATTGAAAGGAAGGTGATTAAATTATGCTCTTTAACCATAGACGCCAGGACAAGAAGTAATAGGCTTAAATTGCAGCAAGGAAGATTAGGTTAGACATTAAGAATAACTTCCTGTCAGAGTATTTAAGCACTTCAACAAATTACTTAGGGAGGTTGTGGACTCTTCTTTGGAGGTTTTTAAGAACAGGTTAGACAAACCTCTCAGGGGTGGTCTAGATAATACTTAGTACAGCCTCTGCACCAGACTGGATTATTGAGAGATCTGCATTTCTGTGATTTTATTATTCATATCTATGTTTGTTTGTGATCAACTGCCTTAATTCTCTCAAGATGTTGGGCTTCTTGTGATCTGTCCTGGCTTTGTCTGCAGGGGAAGGAAAAATACAAGTTTCCCAACCCAAACCCATTTGTGGAGGATGACATGGATAAGAACGAAGTGGCCTCTGTTGCATACCGGTGTGTTGTTTGCTTCAAGCACGTGTCTGGGGAGGGAGTTCAGAACGATTCAAGTGTAACTTCTATTAACAGCTTGCTAGTGGTAGTGTGACTAAAGATTTATTTCCAATGAGCATTGCCACATTCTGTGATGAGAGAGATTTTAGGACTTATGCTTCAGGCCAGTTTATCTCATTTTCATATTGGGCTTGAAAAGAGAGGGGTGAATCCTCACTATGAGCTGAGGGAGTAGGATGGGAATGGCTTTTGTGAGTACTTAAGAGGATCCAGGAGTGGGGATAGAGAATAACACAGTGGATTCTTTGCTTGCAGGTACCGAAGGTGGAAGCTGGGAGATGACATAGACCTCATTGTCCGCTGTGAACATGATGGAGTGATGACAGGAGCTGGTGGGGAAGTGTCATTCATCAACATCAAAACACTGAACGAATGGGATTCCAGGGTGAGGGAGAACCAGATACAAACTTCTCTAGCTCCTCCATTGCTGTCTGATGTACCAGGTACAGCAGGCAAGACATGAGACAAGCCTCTTGCGTTACCTCATGTATCTATTATGCTATTACATTCCATCAGAGAAGAATGACTGGGGGGGACCAGCAGTGCCAGCTAAACTGACTCCACACCACCCAAGCGCTTGATAATCTGAACTGCTTTGAGGTTCCTGCATTCCATGTGATAGCCAGTCCCATGGAGCTCTCCCTTGACTTATTTTTCCCCAACCGGTACCCCCATATGCTGGCCAATACATATCACTCCCTCCGGAATCAGGAATTCCTTTTACACCTCCTATCTCTTCTCTGCATGGTATTGTTGGGTAAATCACAGGTGATCCCTGTGTGTGTTCATTACCTATAGTTTGCTGACTGTGGGTTTGACTTCCCTTTTCAGCATTGCAATGGAGTAGACTGGCGTCAGAAGCTAGATTCGCAGAGAGGAGCTGTGATTGCCACTGAGCTGAAAAACAACAGTTACAAATTAGCCCGCTGGACATGTTGTGCACTGCTGGCTGGATCAGAATATCTTAAACTTGGGTGAGACCAATATAGGATTTGCCTGTCAAGTACTTTCTAACTGCTTTTGCTGTCGGGTGGCGCGGTGCACATGTGCATCAGAGTTGTTTTAAGTAGAGGCACAATCACAGAATTCCCTCCCATTTTTATTCTGTTTGGTAAACTGAAAACTTCTTTTTAATGTATTTTAGCATTGATGAATGGCAGTGTTCCCTGTAAACTGTGCACTTGTGCAGCCACTCAGGATTCAGATGTCGCCCAGTTGATTAGCAGAGCACTCACAGCTATGTTTTGTTTGTACTGGGGGTGCACATTTGCACTTGCCTCGGTGCACATAAAAAATGTATTCTGCACATGAATGGAAAAAAATCTGCTTCTGGATGGAAAAGATTAGAGGGAATATTGGTGACTGGGATGGAATGAGGTACCGGGCAGACTGTGATTTCAGGCAAGCTGCTTCCCCACAGCATCCTGTTGACTGACCTGAAAAGACCATTTGTACATGTGACAGAGTTCAATCTCCATGGCCCATTCAGTTCTTGGCTTTTCTGCTGAACATGAGAGGTAATTATAGAGGTTAATGTGGTAGATCTTGCCTGAGACCCCTGGCACATCCTCCAGAGATGTATTGGTGAGGTCTGTTACATGAAAGTGACAACTTAAAAGTGAACGGTCCCATTACTGATCTCCTGAGCAATCTCCTTCCAGTCTTCAGAGCACCTTAGCCAAGAGGTTTTTTCAGTGTTTACTTCACCATATTGGCACAGAGCTGATGCAATTCCATTAATTAGAACCTCCCTCCTCCCCCCCCCTTTGCTGGCTAACCATCCTAGTCTGTTGCACAACAGAAGCGGTGGGAGCTGGTCTGTGCCATGTATATTTCTCTTTCTTTGACATTTTAAATCAAATTTATTGCTGTGATACTCTTCCTTTTTTAACTTTTTTTTTTTTTTTACTTTCTGGTGACTAGCTGTTTAAAATAAGATGCTTAATATTTCTTGTCTTTCTGGATTCCGTCTAACGTGACATACAGCTGCCTCAGACTCATCTGTTGATTGAATCTAATCTGTCTATTAATGACTATTGTTTAATCTCAGTCTTTCCGGTTTGTGGGGCTTGGGAATCATCTCTTTATCACCTCTTTTGTCTTGGACCATGGAATTGTGGTTCTTGCACTCTTTACACTACAGTGTAGCTCCCACTGATGTAAATCACCCAATACATTGACTGAATAAGTCTACCTGTACAACAGGGATTGTGCTTAGGTTGATGTCCTTAGGGTGACATGGTCTGTGTAAACACTGCGTTACTTACATTGGCTATTGGCTGTCAGCTGCACCTGTGGCACCAGCTATTAGTGCCCCACACAGTTAAGTAAATGGAAGTACTCCCACTGAGACCATGCACTGCCAAGAGTAGGATCATAGTGTGGATGTGAATCACTGCTTTAGGTATTGCCATAGCTATACATTGATTTGACTTAATTTTGTTAGTATAGACAAGCCCTCAGCAACTGTCTGAGACATAGGTTTGGCTTCCCAACAGGAATCCTGTTTGTTTTCTCGTTTGAAGTGGGGGATTGATTCTTGCAGTTTAGCCCAGAAGTTAAAATCTAAGTGATCGCCTCATTATGGTGGCTCCCCTGTGAAGTCTGGTCTGGGTCGTTGTCTTTCCTGATGTTTTTTGCCTTTCCTCCTCAGGTATGTGTCCCGTTACCATGTAAAGGACTCTGCACGCCACGTGATCTTGGGCACACAGCAGTTCAAGCCTAATGAGTTTGCCAGCCAGATTAACCTGAGTATGGAGAACGCATGGGGCATCCTGCGCTGTGTAATTGATGTCTGCATGAAACTGGATGAAGGCAAATACCTCATCCTCAAAGACCCCAACAAGCAAGTGATCCGTGTTTACAGTCTTCCTGATGGCACCTTCAGCTCTGATGAGGAGGAGGATGATGAAGAGGAGGAGGAGGAGGAGGAAGGTCTGTAGAATTCTCCATGACTAAGGCCTGAGAGAAAGGGGGTAAATGTAACTGGGGGGGGGGGTTAAAATCTCAGCATTTTCAAGACCCATATTAAGGTGTAGGGGGGTGTAAAGAGTATACAGTCATTGTGGGTCTTTCAATCAGTGGTGAAAGTAGAGTAAATGTGTTAAGTACTGCCAGAGATTGGAAGGATGATGAAATAAATACAGAGATATAAAAACATGACTAGAGAGGGAGAGCATGAGTCACGCCATTTGGGGTATCACTAATTCATCTGAGAGAAAAACAATCTGAAACACTGAATGGAAGGGGGAGTCACTTGGGAAAGGAAAGCTCAGCTCAGTAATACTGCGACATGGGAGGTGGTGGTAACTTATTTCAGCACAAATGGCTGGTAACTCAGTGCTACTGTGAATCAAGCCATCATGACATTTTAGATAAAGAGGAAATTCAAAGTGAGACATTAAAAATGAGTAGCTAGATGGGGGGGGGGAACTTTTTTGTTTTGGGGGCCACATGCAACTGGGAAGCTAAAAATAAAAACCCCCTCACTGACATCCCCTCCCTCCCCATTGAGAAGCATGAAAAACCAAAGACTCTCAAAACTCAGGGCACCAGGATTCCCCTCGCACTGCAGTCCCATGATGGATGAGAAGGCTCAAGGCTTCCCTCCCCAGAGCCAGATTAACTCTTCTGGGGGCCTGCAGCTACAAGATTTTGTGGAGCCTCCTAGGGCTAAAAATAAGTTCAGTTTGCGGGAGGCAGCTCCTGGGGAGTGGGGTGGGGATGCAGGAGATAGGGTGCAGGAGGGTGGGAGTGCAGGGTCTGGAAAGGAGGGAGGGTGCAGGGTGGGGATGAGGAATCTGGGAAGAAGGGTGCAGAAACAGGCTGGGAGTGTAGGAGTTGGGTATGGGAGGGAGAAGAGGATTAGGGTGCTTACTTGGCATAGCTCTCATTTGGCAGAGGGCCACAGGTGACTCCACACTGCGCTGCACTTGCAGGCCCTGTCTCCCGCTGCTCCCACTGGCCACAATTCCCAGCCAATGGAATGACGGGGTGAGGCCTGCGGGCAAGTGTTTCCCTCTTCTGCTGTGCTCCGAGCTGGGGGGTGAAGGTGGAAGGGGAAACAGCATCATGCAGAGCCGCTTCCTCTCCTTTACCAGGCAGAGCCAGCCACGCAGGGGCTTTAGTGCTGGCTACATGCTGCTTCCCCCCTTCCCTTGCAGTGGAGAGCTGGTGCTTGCACTCCAGCCACCAGGGCGGGGGGGGCCAAGGCTCAGAGACTCACTGAGGGAGGTGGGAAGCTTCAAGCCTTGAAGGCCAGATCAAGGCAAGATGGGGGCCATAGGTTCCCTGTTCCTGGGCTAGACTGATTTAAACAAATGAGTCCATTTCAAATGGATGACTTTGGAAAGTAAGCACTTAGGGTTTTGTGGTGGCACTAGTCATGCAGCCTGGGATACTTTCTACAAGGGAGGAAGATCCAGATACTTGCCTATGGCAAGTGGTGGCCTCCCCACTACCTGAAACAATTGCTGATCCCTGGCATATACCTCTCATGTTCTGTCTCCACTGCGGGAAGGCAAGCTGGCATGAAGCTCATGTTCATGGGATATTAAAAAGATCTTAATGCTGTTTTAATCTGCTTGTAGACTTGGATCTATTCACTTTTTGAAGGTTTTATGGACAGTCACAATGACTAGAGATATATTTTAATTAACGTTTTCAAAATTTAAGTGAATCATGCAGCAACATAAAATAATCTATAGCAATTTATTGGTCATATGATTTTGTTGTCCATGTGGCCCTACTGAACATTCTTGTACTAGGTAAAAAGGGCAGGCAAGATTGTACATAAAGAGGAAAAGATATTACATGTCTTATTATTATTTCTCTGGCATTTTCTCAAGGAAAAACCTCTTTTTCTTTCTTTCTTTCTTTCAGAGGAAGAGAGCTAAACCCTTCAGTGACCAAATGCTCCTCTCATCTTTTGCTATCAATGGGTGGACTTTTACCTGAACCTTTGCACCGTGCTCATTTACAAATCTAATAAACGGAATAAAGTGTTTTGTTCTGTTTAATGAGTTTCTTCTTCATTGTCTTACGGATAAATATACTTCAGGGCGTCCCCCCTGTAAGTCGCCCCAGTATACATGGGTTCTGCTCTAACGTCGTTGACACTTGTAGGAGATGATGCATTAAGTCCTCCCATTCCCCACTTTTACATTGTGCAAAAATAAAAATTGTGCAATTGGAAGTTAGCTGCAGGAAAAATATTCCCTGCTTTACATTGTTTTGCTATACGTTCCAAAAAAAGTGAATGTATCTTGGATGTAGAGCAGGAATGCCCTGTATACACAGAAACCTAGCTTACAAGGGTGGTGTGACAAGAAATCCTGGGATGAAAGAAGCTATTGATATGGCAAATGAGCTGTTGTAATAAAGTATGATGTTTCTCAAGACATCTTATCTTCTCTGCCACCATTTTGTGCTGGTGCTTTCCTGCTTCGTGCAGTTGGGAGGAGAGGTGTATTCTTCTCTACTGCAGTATAGGAAAATAAGGTTACACCTTTTTTTCCTCTTGAAATAATGCATAATATTAAAGACATGATTGCTTCTGAAATGTGTAGTTACTGATGCCCCTTTATGACAGAGTGTGCTGGGATAAAGCCACTATGAGTATAAGCTCCAATGACAACTTGTAGTTTGGCACAGCAGAAAGTTGTCCTATAAATAAAATCCCATAAATAAAATCCCAATCAAGCTAATGTAGATGGCTCAGTTCTACAGAGAGGGGTGGTGCTCTTCAGACCTCCGTGTGCTGCTTACTAATAGTTTTGGCAGGCTGAACTGGTTGGATGATGGTATTGCAAGATTTTCTCTCTGCCATCCATTCCCCTGTAGCCTTATGTTTTATCTGGTGCAGGGAAAAGAACATGTCAATCTTCAGGTTCAGCATAGAAAATGGGGAGTTTAATTCCAGGCTTCTGTCAATAGATTGCTATTCCCCTGCTCCCCCCCACCCCAATGTACAGGTATATTAGTGGAAGGAAGTAATAAACAATACCATTTCATTAACACTTGATCTCAAAGTGTTTTTCAGTGTAATACATGGCACTTATTTCACTTGCCATAGACATCAAACTGCCTGTAATTCAATAGTATTATCCTCTTAACATACTAATTAGTTAGCCAATTAAACTTTGTGTAACTGATTAACCAATTAAACAGGGTGGAGGGGCTGCTGTGGATGGGAGCTGCTCCAGATGGGTTGAAGCACCCTTGCCTGCAGCAGACCCCACGGGGCTAGAAGAGCCCCCCACATACACACACTCTTCTATTCATGGAAGCAGCCCCCACCAAATAACCATTCAGATCCCTACTTAAAACAATGTATTACTAGTCTTACTTTGGTCAGTGTGGTTACAGCTGCAGTAGTGGAACCTCCTAGAACCAGGTACGTAGACAGTGCTTCCCTGCCTTTAGTCTCATTTAGATGGAATGCTGGCCTGCTCTTCTCCCCTGCATCAACCTCTTCCAGCAAGTTTTACCTCTCAGAATCTTGTAAATGGATTTCACACAGGCCTGGAATTTAGCTCTATTCCAGAAGTGTCAGACTGTGCTCCCTCCGCATGGGCTGCCCTAGAGTCCTCTTTCTCCTGGAAAGAAGCATTTGCCTCAAGTCTTTGGTTGGAAACAGTGCTATATAGAGGCCTGTATTCTCAATTGTCCAAGGTAACGTGTCCTACTCTGCCTGTTATGTAAAGTTGGACACAAACAGACAAGTATAACCTAGATTGTTTACATTCAAAGAACTGTGATAAAGGATCAATCTGGGATAATAGGACAAAGCAGTGTCTAGAAATTAGAGGAAACATAGTTGAATCACTGAAATGTGTTTTGATATGTTGGTGTTAATGGGAGGAGGTTGCAAGTCCGTGACTAGAAAGACAAAGCAATGTCTTAAAAGCCAGTGTCACCATTGCTGATGACACTGTGCTGTGCCTGTGGTTCTGCAGCAGTGAGGTTGCGAGTGAAAGTTGGCACTGAGACAGAAGCTATGATCTTTCTCTGCTGCTAGTCTCCCCGTTGCTGTAATTGTCTTATTTTATCTTCCAGGAAAGCAGCTCGGAGTTCAGCAATAGTTCCAGCCTATTTCCCCCAAAAGGATGCTTATTACCATGTTTAACTCTATCCACTCTGAGAGTGGAGTGTACAGTGCACAGCCAGCTTGCACAGATACAGCCGGTCCCCAAGTTACGAACAGGTTATGGACTAAACACTTGGCTGTAACTCGAAATGTTCGTAAGTCAGACCCCATTGAGTTACATTGCGACCGCTCTGTTCATAAACACGGGTCTCGTTCGTAACTCGGGGATTGCCTTTACGACCGTTTAATGGGAGGTTTGGTCGTAAATGCGACCAGTCGTAAATCGACCATTTGTAACTCAGGGACCGGCTGTATACAGAGCAGCGTGAAGTATGTTAGGAGAATACCTGAACTTCAGGGTAGACACCCTAAATGGCTCTCCACACACCCAACCTGTGCCTTCCCTGTATACACTAGGGATGTAAAACTGGTTTAAAAATGTAACCGTGAAATTGCTAAAGTTGCATGCACTGCGGACTCTGCAATATAAAGCTTATTTAAGCTTAAATAAGCTTTATATTGCAGAGTCCGCAGTGAAGCCTCCCTGGGAATGGGAATAGCAGGAGCGGCCGGATGAGGCTTTGCTGCAGGCTCTGGTGTTGGCTCCTAGGGAGCCAGCGTGTGACCTGCACCAGGGGACTGGGCTGGGTCTCCCACGGACAAGGGTGGACCCTGTGGGGCTGAAGTAGCCCCCTGCCTGGGGCAGATGGGAAGCTGTTCCTGCCCCTATCAGTTAACCAGGACCCGGTAAGCCTCCCCTATTACAGCTGAAGCTTACTGGTTAACCAGTAACCCATTTACGTCCCTCCCATACATTGCTGTTTCTCCTGTACAGTGCACAGCTGCAGGAGCCTTTCCCCCACGCCCTGTCTTATGCACCGCACTGGCAGCCTGCTTCTCCCTGCTGCCGGGGTAGCGTAGGGCTCCACGCAGCACTGTGCAGAAGGGGCACAAGCCTGTCAGAGGGGTTTCCTGTCACAGACCTGTGCAGCAAAGGCCCAGAGAACTGCAGCTGTTTTCCCCAGCTGCGCCCTGCAGGTGCAGAGGAATGGCCGGGGGAGGAGGGGGGTGTACAGTTGCCGACTGTCTCAACCGGACACATCCGCTGCAGTGGTGTCCGGTCCGGGAGAGTTGGCAACACTTGGCTGCAGGGTTCACATGGGCACGGCCGGGCCGTGGGGCTCATCCCTTTACCCAGGCTCCGGGTCTGGGCTCTGCCTGGCCTCCTTTGACTCAGCTCCCCTGCATCTCAGCTAGAGGCGGAATTAATTCGGGCCTGCCCCTTTAAGGCTCCTCCTGAGACGCTTCACGTGACACGGGTATGCCAATGCAGCGCCGATAGGGAGCGTGTCGCCTACAACACGTGACGCAGCAAAATGGAAAGGGAGGGCGGGCTCCAAGCTGGGCAGCTGACGGACTCACTGCCCACCTCTCCCGTGGTGGGGGGAAGGGAAATAGGTTGCAAGAGCGGCTTTCTCGTTGGTGGGGTACAGTCTGTCCACCGCAGGAGGACTGCAGTCCCGGGACTCAGTGATCCCAGTTTGGTGTTTACGGGACTGCCGGACGGGACCTGCCTGCATCGATTCTCTACGGCCTGACGTCTCAGGTGCGTCAATACGTCACGTGTGGTGACTCGAACGGACATTGGTCAAGCCCCTTTCCTTATTGGGCCGTGGGGGTGGGGGGGGGAGGCCGTGCCCATTGGCCAGGGGTGAGGGGCGGGTCACCTGTCTCCATTGAGGGAGCTTCGCGGAGCAGGGGCAGACCATTTCCCCACTAGCGGGGGGGGGAGTCACGGCCCATTTCCGCACTGGCCGAGGTAGAATGGGGTGGTGTGCGCGCGCGCGTGCGCGCGGGGCACGCGTGACAGCCCCGTTTCCCGTTAGAGGGGGAGTTCCTTAGGGGCATGTGGCCCCTGTCACGAGGGGTCTGTGGAGATGAAGGAAGCACCAGGGAGGGAGGGGAGAGGGTTTAGCACCAGAGACTGGGCAAGGAGGTGGCCAGATGAGGACTAGATGCGTCCATAGCTGTGCCTGGTGGGGCTGCAGTGCCCGTGCCAAGGTGTATCCGTCCCAAAGCTGAGCCCTGGAGCGATTCACCTGTAGCCCCACTGGACTCTTGAAAGCAGCTTGTGACGGGGTTTTGTTTTGAACGCAGCTGGCCTCGCGATGGCCTCGCCTGCTGCCCACTGTGCATGGCACCTGCTCCTAACCTTTGCCTTCTACATGGGCTCTTCCTGCACTGTTGGTGCCTTCACCCTTCCACACCACAACTATTGCATCATTGGTGCTGGCCCTTCAGGCTTGCAGATGGCCTATTTCCTCCAACGTGCGGGCCGGGACTATGTGGTCTTTGAGCGTAGCCATGCACCTGGCAGCTTCTTTGCCCTTTATCCACGCCATCGCAAGCTCATCAGCATCAATAAACGACACACTGGCAAGTCCAACAGTGAGTTCAATCTTCGCCATGATTGGAACTCCCTTCTCAGCCATGACAACCGACTGCTCTTCCGACACTACTCTCATGACTTCTTCCCTGATGCTGACACCATGGTGCGTTACCTTGAAGACTTTGCTTCCACATTGGCGCTCCGGGTTCAGTACAACACCGCCATCATCCATGTGAGACTGGAAAAGAACTCACAGACATGGAATGGCCATTACTTCATTCTCACAGACCATAACAGCCAGAACTACAGATGCAGGTAACCAGCAAAGTAGGCTTGGCCAGATATGCAACTTTTCACAAGCCTAGTACATAGCTGCCTGTTGGGTTATAGGTGACGCCATATAATTATTGGAAAGTGAGCAACACGACACTTGATTGAGCAACATCACGCTGAACTAGTTTAAAGTGCTGAGAAGTGTTATTTCTATTCCCATGGGAAAGGCGTTTTAGTAAAGCAACCATTTTAGCATAAAACCATGAAAGTTTTGAGTCTGAGATGATCTGATTCTAAATGCTATTATATGTTTCCAGATGTTCTTTAGGAGCCCAAAACTGGATCAGCAAGTCAGGATTGAGGTGCATTATGTGGTGGATGGATTTGGGGCAGAAATGGAGTAACATGGTGCTAGAAATTAGGAATGAGGGGCTGTCAGCGAGTTGTGTAGACAGTTCAGAACTGAACAGGAGACAGTGCTGCCAGTTGGGATTATCTGATATTCCTTTCCACCTCTTAGATGTTGCCCTAAATGAAATAACAGCTGGAACAGAGGGCCTGTGAGATGATTCTGCATGTTTTATTAACATCTAGAGCAGTGGTTCCCAAACTTTTTGGCATCATGCCCCCTTTTTGATTTTTGAGAAACCCTCGTGCCCCCCCCTTCCAAAAAAATAGCAGCAAAACTTGTTGAGCCAAAAAAAAAAAAGGAACTGACCAGGGGAAAAGGGGGAGGCTGGATCACCTGCCCCCCTCCGCCCCCCGGAATTCTTCTTGCCTCCCCAGGGGGGCACACCCCCCAGTTTGAACATCTCTAGTCTGGCACCCTCAGGACCTGACCAGTGCTGAACCAGAAACTTGCTGTACCATGGGAGGTCAGTGTTATCTAGCAGAATTACCAACACTGTCACTGCTTACTGGACTCTTAGAAGACATTTAGGGGTAAATAGAGCTAAATAACAGCACAGAACACATTGGCTGTGTCTAGACTGGCAAGTTTTTGCGCAAAAGCGACCGCTTTTGTGCAAAAACTTGCCAGCTGTCTACACTAGCCGCTTGAATTTGCGCAAGAACACTGACGATCTAATGTATGATCGTCAGTGTTCTTGTGCAAATACAATGACGCTTCCGCTCGGGAAAAAGCCCTCTTGTGCAAATGCTTTTGCGCAAGAGGGCCAGTGTAGACAGGTAAAAACTGTTTTGCGCAAAAAAGCCCCGATGGCGAAAATGACGATTGGGGCTTTCTTGCGCAAAACCGCGTCTAGATTGGCATGGATGCTTTTCTGCAAAAAGTGCTTTTGCGCAAAAGCATCCGTGCCCATCTAGACGCTCTTTTCCGCAAATGCTTTTAACAGAAAAACTTTTCCGTTAAAAGCATTTGCGGAAAATCATGCCAGTCTAGACGCAGCCTGAGAGCCAGGACTGGTGGCTGCAAGCAAACTTTATGGGACCATGGGAAACTTGGCCACACTCATGATAAGTGGACATCCAGCTAACTAAAATCATGCCAGGCCACAGATGTCACTGGAGAAGAGTGAACCGCTTCTGTCCAGCACAATCTGTTGTTTATTTTTTTAACTGAGATATTTTCTGTCCGACAATAAAATGATAGAGCACTGCATTAAAAGGTAACACATTTAACATGTGTAAAAGGAAATACTTTTTTGTGCATGATATAATTAACCTGTGAAACTCACTGGCACTGGATTTTTTTAATATAAAAAGCTTAGAGCGACTTGGAAAATTAGACATTTATATGTATAACATCTACAATGGCCTTTGGACTGTTGACCCTCGTGGTAAGGAGAATAAGCAGATCACTAACTGAAGTTGGAAAGATGCTTCCACCCATGCTATGTAGTACTAAGCAGTGCAGATACATTGAACAGCTGGTTCAGTATGGCAGGCTGCAAAACATTACCCAGAAACAGATAGCAGTAAGGTAATCTGATACTACAGGAGGTGGGATGGCAGATAAAAGCTTATGTGGCAATTCCTGCGTTCCCTAATGTTGATAACGTCTTCTCTTTACAGCGTACTGTTGGTAGCCACTGGAACATGGGTTCCCAATGTGGTAAACTTCCCTGGCTCAGAATATGTGGAAGGCTATGAATCTGTGTCCATCAATCCAAAGGACTTCGCTGGCCAATCTGTGTTGATCTTGGGCCGGGGCAACTCGGCCTTTGAGACAGCAGAGAACATTCTGGGCGTGACCAATTTCATACACATGGTGAGCCGTTCCCGTGTTCGCCTCTCTTGGGCTACCCACTATGTTGGAGATTTAAGGTATGTGGCTGCTCTCTTCCCTAGTTTTAATGGGAATTGTATGTTAACCAAGTGAAATTGCTGTTGGTTGGTTGGTGTAGCAGACTCAGTGACTTGGAGGATTAAGAATGGGCTATGGGTCTTTCACCATTAGGCTGCTGTTTTAACCCAATCCATGTTTGCAGTTACTGAAAGTTGTCCATTTGATGGCTTTTCAGCGACTTTGGTGAAATGAATTGGTAGGGGAGTCACCAACATTTCCTAATGGAAACAGTCATAAAAACTATCATGATTACAATCACTAATCGGCCCTTTGCTTGCTATATCATGAGGGAGGCCCAGGATTGACTGGCCCATGGAGGATAGTCCCTTAGTTAGAGCACTAGCTCAGGAGACCCAGGTTCAATTCTTTGTTTTGCCACAGATGCCCTCTGTGACCTTGAACAAATTATTTAATCTCTCTGCCTCAGTTCTCCACCTGTAAAATGGGGATAATAGCAGTGCCTACTTCATGGGGGTGTTGGGAAGATTAACATGTTAATGACCATGAAACACTCTGATGCTGTGTGAATGGGGGCCATGGACTGAATGGAGACTGAGCTTTCCTTTTATTGCCTCAAATGTATACCTCGCAGCAGCATGGAGGAAGCTTTTCCTGCCACTGTCTATGCTGTCTCTGCTTGGGTGGTACATAAAAGATGCCTGTCTCCAGCATTGTCACTCTGGCATGCCACCAGCACCAAATTCCGACAGCCACAACAGACACTGATTGTGGAATAGCTATAGTGTGCTTCGGGACAAGAATAGTCGAATGTGTAATAAACTTGTCATGTTTTCAGTAGCAGATTTTGAACCCCAGATCCCTCCTCTTTCTTATATTTTTCCCTGTTCCTCAGAGCCATTAACAATGGTCTCCTAGATACATACCAGCTGAAGTCTTTGGATGGGCTCCTGGAGGGTGACTTGGAAGATCTGGCTATTGTGAAGGATAAGAAAGGGAAGCTGCACATCACTCTCAAATTCTATCTGGAGAACAGCAACAGCAGTGCAGGTGCAGAATCCATCACTCTCCCACAGGATGAGCTGGACAATTTTGCCACTCGGGCACCTTACGATCGTGTCATCCGCTGCCTGGGCTGGAAGTTTGACTTCTCAATATACAACAGGTAAGGGTAAACCAGGGCCTGGAGGAGGCAGGAACAGAGAAAGAGGAAATATATATGTGGGTGTGTGAATTTGCATGTATCACTGCCCTCTAACAGATGGGTGGTTAGACCTAAGCAAGTGGAGTTGTTTGAATTTGCAGACCTGCTTCCTTGGTTCCCTGGGGAGAGGCTTATGTCTCAGGAGCTGAAGACCTTGAGTCCCTGATGTCCCATATGCATTGTCAGCTGGTGACTGCATAAGAGGTGTACAGATACAGATCCATATAGCAATGTTCTGTTCTTCATCCCTCAACACACATTCTCTTCCTCTGCTTTATCTCATAATAAAGTCTGGAAGTGATATCAGTAATTCTTCTTAAATGGGTGGTTACTGTGTCAAGTGGCTCAGGCCCAAATGTGACCATCCAAAATCATCTTGAAATGGATTAAGGACAGTGCTTTTTTTGTGATGGCACTGCGCAGTACACAGTACTGCACCTCCAGACACAGTACCGGCACCTCCAGTCAGAGCTCAACAACTCTTCCTCTGGAGTACCGGCACCTTCTGCGTCCCCCCCCAAGCACTGATTATGTATGTTAAGGACCAGTCAACTATCTGGTAAGCAAATGCTTATCGGCTACTCAGTCGACCAGTCGTGTTGACTAGCCAATTCTTCCCCCTTGCTGCCTCTATCAGATAGAGGCAGTAAAGGGGGAGGGGGGGGGGAAAGGGGTACTTCAAAGTGGCAGCACCACACAGCTAAGCTGGGGATCTGCTGTGCAATGCTGCCGCTTTGAAACCTCAAGGCGGCGTTTCAAAGGGGCAGCCGCCACACAGCTGATCCATGGGGTCAGGACCCTGGGTTCTGGGGAAATGCTGCACAGAATGGGGGTCAGCTGGGGAGTCCCAGCTGACCCCAGCCTCCATGGCTTTGGAATGCACAAGAGCCTCTTCTGGGGACTCTTGTACATATCAAAGCAGGCACACCTGCTTGCAGCCCAGAGTCAGCAGGACTTCCTGCTGGCTCTGGGCTGCACGCTGTGTTCCGCATTCCTCCTTTGAAATGTACAAGAACCCCAGGAGGGGATCTTGTACATTTCAAAGGAGGAATGAGGAAGTGCTTGTCAAGTAGTCAATGGAGATTCCATCGACTACTCAACTAGTCAATTAACTGCAATTTAACATCCTTAAAATGGATATGCTTGATTTCTAATAAAATTCTCTCTGTGCACTCCTGGCTGGAGAAAGGAATGAACCTTTCTGAGGGTAATGGGACCAGGAAGCAAGATCTTTCAAAATGACCAGAGCATAACCTGTGCTCACCTGGCAAACACACTCAGCAGCCCACCCTTAAATCTCCCCTTCTTGACTGGCTTAATATGCTCTTTTGTGCACCCAGATCTCTTAGACTGATGCCAGGGAAAGGGAATAAGAAGAAGTATCCTCTGATCAAACTCAGTTATGAGTCCAGAGGCACCCAGGGGCTCTTTGTTCTGGGCACTGCTAGCCACTCTGTCGACTTCAGGAAATCTGCTGGGGGCTTTATTCACGGATTCCGATATACAAGTGAGTGCTGGATGTACAGAATGGAGAACTGTTAGGAAAGAAGGGCTGAGGTGGGAAGGAAGAATTCATACACTAGTGGTGGATTAGTGAAGGCAAATGTTACTAAGTCATCTTGAAACTTTAGTATATCACATTCTTGTTGTAAGAATGTGTATGTCCAGTTTGTTGTTGCGTCGCAAGGAATGGGGCAGAGAACAAGCTATGGAAAAGATTTTGGGCCCATATCTGTTGTCTTTAGTTGTATCTTTTTTGTTTTGTCTTTGTTTGCAACTTTGTTTTCCTGTCTCCTGCCTTCTATCTCTTATATAACACAGTACATACATTCTTGACATCAGGATCTTGTCTTGTGAGTGGTTGTGGGTGACAGGTCTGTTTTTGTGGAGCAAAAGGTTACCAAGTTTTGGGCAGAGGACTTAATATTTTTTGCAAATTCTTAAACTTGAGAGAGACTGCCACTCTAGTGAAATGATTCTCTAAGCCTTAAAGGAACTCCCCTACTTTCCAGTCTGTTACGGTCACCTCAGCCTTCTCTGGACTGCCCACTCTGAGTAACCCTTGGGGGGAATTCTTAGTGCTGATTTGGAGTTCACATGGTTTGCTATAGTCTAGTATCTATCTTTTTTGTCCTGATGCTGCTTGTGTGTCCTTGTTGTGCGAATCAATATATTAAAGGTAAGAGCTGTATTTTAAAGTGAGCCTTTTCTTTCTTGCCTTGCTGTCATAGCTCGTGCTGTCCATCGCTTGTTGGAACATCGTTATCATGGAGTCCCCTGGCCATCATCAGTTTACCCCATTACACAACTGACCAACTCCATCATCAAACGGGTCAATGAGGCTTCTGGAATCTACCAGATGTTCAGTGTCCTGGGTGACATAATTCTGCTGAGAGAGTGAGTGAGTAAATAGTCCCTGCACTCTACTCCATCAATAGGTCCCTTCTCTTTAGGAGCTGAAACAAACCAAAACCTGCTGAAGTCAAAACTGTGTTCCTGCATTCTCCCTGTTGAAAAGCATTCAATGAGATATGCTGTGTCTATTTTGGATGGGGAGAAACTGGGCTTAAATTCTCCCTAAATATATCCCAGAGTCCCATGGCTTGAGACTCCAGCTCCATGAGGTGCATTGGAGCTCTGCTCCCGATGGCTCCAGCTGAATTTAAGCCCCAGGGAAATGGGTCCCTTGCTCTGGAAATAATGGAGACTTGTAATAGGATATTGAGCTTTTTAAATGCCTGCATCCTTAGGTCTGGTTCCTACCAGATGAATAACTGAAAGTCATTGCCATCTGATAACTGTTCAGTAGCCTTAGCCTGTGAGGATATCTAGGGTGCGATGTAGCTGCCTTGCTCCCTTGTTGGCTGATTAGATTGTTCCTTGTAGAGAAATCTCATGAATGTGATTGTGGCTCCTAGGAATGCCACAGCATTTGAATACCTGGAGGAGTATCCAGTTGGGATCCTGGCAGAGCTGGAATTGCACACAGGGAGAAAAACCCACAACGGGCTCTTTGTTGTCATCATGGAGTATGGGAAAAACTTCTCTGGGGCTGACAAGGATGTCTTCTACTACAACCGAGCAGTGGGAGAGGCACAGCATGCCTGGCAATCTAACTTCCTGCACCCTGTTATTTATTACTATAAACGACTCCCCACAGGTAAGCTGATCAACATCCTCCTCACTCTTCTACCCTGATTATTCTGTAGGTACAAGATGGAAAGTTAGGGATCGATCAGGACAAGAGAGAATTTTGAGTCCATCACAAGACATCCTGCCCTGCTTCTTTGAAGTCGCTCCCCTATGGTATACTAGCCACTACTGTTGGGACTCATGGTATACTTGTTAACCACTCCCCATCTGCGTATATCCATTTGTTCTCTGTTGTCTGATCCTTGTAAGCCTTTTGGGATAGGGATCATCTGTTTGTACAGCACCTGACGCAATGGAGCCCTCGTCTGTGACTAGGGCCCCTAGACCCTATAGTAGTACAAATAATGGTAAGAATACAGAACAAAGAACTAGAAGTAAGAAGGGAAGTTCCTTTGGAATTCATGAGCACTGCTCTTCAATTATCCAAAAGACATCACTGATGAGTAGTGATGGCAACTTCCTGCAATATCTTTTGGGAGATCAGATTGTATTAAGTGCATAAATGGTTTGTGTGTCATTGTGGGTTAAGGATTGCAAGGATTGCATACATTCCATGGGAGGGTGTGATACAGAGGGACTCTCACCGCTTCTCCCGTAGAGGATGATTTAGGGAAATCACTCAGATTCTATTATCTCAAGAGAAGTACCATTTCCTGGGAAGGCTCACATATTCTGGTTCCATGCTACAAACAAATAAAGGACTTTTGTATAAATAGCCCAAGCTTAAACTGATTCAGGCCCTTCATTCTGGTCCCTGATCTAAAGACTGATATGAACTATTAACCACAGGAAAAAACAGTTGTGAGGTTAGGAGGAGTGACATCTACTAATTCTGGCATGAGTTACAAGAAAAGAGAGTATGATTAATAATAACATAAAGCCTAAGCACGGTTTGACATGATTGGTTGGTTCAGAGAGATCAGAGCTAAAGTAGCAATGGTAGGTGTTTTGTGTGTGTCCATCCATCTGTCCTGAATCGGAAAAGTATAGGGTGCTGCAGGGCAGGAGTGAGAGGCAGTGACAGAGCTGAGAGCAAGCCCAGGACTGGCATGGCTGGGACTCGTTCTGTAGATCAGAATGAGGTACAGTGTCAGAGTGGTTGCAAGTGTGGGGGAGCAAGGTTTGGAAGTTGAAATAGCTGTTGCAATGTTAACTTCCCATCTCTTTGAGATCTCCCAAATTCCATTTTGATTCTGGAAGAGGAGGACAAAAGCATATTTTCTCCTTTGTTAATATGATCTGTTCTGTCAACAGAGCGTGAGATGAGGCGCCGTCCTCCAGATTGGACTCTCCCCCGCCCAGATGCTGTCCATCATATTGTGGAGGATTTCCTGACAGACTGGACTGCCCCAAACGCCCATATCCTCCCACTCAGACGCTTCCTAGAAAATTGCCTGGACACAGATCTGCGCAGCTTCTTTGCAGGTAACATGTATGCTAGCTGCAGATAGGAGATCTATCTGAGTGAGAGAGGATGTTATCAGGCCAACAGATTAGTTAACATGAAAGATCCCTCTGGTTACTGAACAGCTGGCAAATCCTACTAACCGTCTTCATTTCTTTGATACGCTCCATGAAACAAAAAGAAGTGCTGGGTCATATCAGGAGCTCACCCGTTTCAAAATAGCTTGTAATCATAATGTCCCCAAGAGTGTAGGGACATCAGGGTGGCCCTTGGCAGGTCCTGTTGCCTCAGAATGTATGGGTATATCTAGACTACATGCCTCTGCCGACAGAGGATGTAAAATAGGCTACCCGACATAGTCAATGAAGCCGGGGATTTAAATATCCCCGGCTTCATTAAAATAAAATGGCCACCGCGCTGTAGCTCAGCTGATTGTTGGCACAGTGAGGCAGTCAAGACGCGGATCAGTTGACTGGGAACGCCTTTGTCGACTACTTCCTTATGCCTAGTGAAACGATGTTTACAGAAGCGGTTGACAAAGGCGTTCCCTGTTGACAGATCCGCGTCTTGACTGCCGCGCTGTGTCGAAGATCAGCTGAGCTGGCACAGCGCGGTGGCCATTTTTATTTTAATGAAGCTGGGGATATTTAAATCCCCGCTTCATTGACTGTTGGGTAGTCCTATTTTACATGCCTCTGTCGGCAGAGGCATGTAGTTTAGACATACCCTATGGTAGGTGTTGATTCAGCATCCCACAAGCTGCAGCTTCCCTTCTCCATCTGAAATGAGCTTTGTGCTGACAAATACCACAGCTGCTTTCAATTGGGAATGGTACGGACAGCTGGTGGAATGAGAGATGAGAACTCTGTGATACCAAACCTGGAAAACCAGTCTCTCACATTCTGAGCTGGAGAATGGGTTGGGAAACCTAGATATGAATTTCATGGGGCCACAGAGAGAAGTGCCTCTGGGTTACCAAGTAGAACCACCAGGTTTCAATCTCAAATTCAGTTCCTCTCTGAAATTACAAATTACGGGGGGGGAACAGAGTTAATTTCTGTAAATTAATCAAGCCAGGATGCTTGGTAGAGAAGTGTTGTCATTCACTGTTCCTGACCTTTATCCTTTTGATTCGGAATAATTGACTTGTTGGGAGATCCTGAATTATTAAGCATGTATAGAGTATCTCAACATGATCATTTTTATTTTTATTTGTAGAATCCTGTTTCTTGTTTGCTCTCACTCGCCAGAAGCTGCCTCCTTTTTGTCAGCAGGGATACATGCAAATGCAAGGGCTTGTGGGTAACGAAAGACTTAGGCGCCACGCAGTGGAAGCCGGCCTGATGGAGGACTATACTGTTATGCACTCTACAGATGCACTGTTTGATAGACAGAGGGATTCACGTGACCAGTTGCTGAAGGATTATGTGATACCAGGTAGCCCCCTACATCATCTTGTGAACACCAAGGATGAACTTTAGCCTCTCTCAGTTCATACTGAAACCCATTGGGACTGTTGTGACAATAATGTAACACACATCTGCAGCAGGATTCTGACCTCTTTCATGTGCCACTGGCTCCCTGTCCATCCCTCCTGCTGTCCACATATTGCCAAAGACTAAGGAAGTTAAGAGGCGGGTAACTGGCGAATCGTGTAGTTGATACAATTTGTATCAACTACACGATTAGTCAAGAAGGGAAAGCGCTCTGTCCTGGATCGCGCCTGGTCTGGGACCTACCCCCACTGCAGCTCTGCATTTTAAATGTTAGTAAGAGCCACCCAGCTACTGCTGCATTTGAAATGCAGAGCCGTATCAGGGATAGCTCCCAGACCCGGCGCAAGCTGGGACAGAGCCAGGCTTGCTCAGTCTCAGCTTGGGCCGGGTCCAGCAGCCCCCGTCCATGGGGGTCCCAGCAGGGAGCTGGGACCCCCTGTGAACAGGGGCTGCTACGGAGCAGCCTGTGTTTGTGGCCAGCCTGGGCCACTGTGGACAGGGGCTGCTGGTACAAAGCAGCCCCTGTCCATGGTGGCTGGGGTTGGCTGCAAACAGAGACTGCTCCGGCAGCAGCCCTTGTCTGTGGGGGGTGTCTCAGCTCCACTCCTGGGCCCACTGCGAGCCCACCACGGGCATAGGCTGCTTTGCAGCAGCCTCCCCTATTCTCCCCTCTTCCCCCCCCCCAGTGCCGCTGCCTAGAGGCAGCAGTGGGGGGCAGGCGGCACCATGTAGACGGTGCTAGGGGGAACCACTTTTAAGCTGGTTCCCCCCAGCATCGGCTCCTGTTTTCCACCTCCCTTGATGCCTCTGATACAGAGGCAGCAAGGCAAGGGGGGAATGAGAGTAGTCGACTTGACTATCTGATAAACCTAGGCTTTTTGGGTAGTTGACTACTCAACTAGTCGCTTACATCCCTACCAAAGACCTGCTCAGATCTGTTGTGACTGACGCTGTGAAGGCCAAGACTATAAAAGGGTTAAAAAAACCTACTAGATAAGCTCACAGAGGATGCGTCCGACAATGACTATTAGTGAGTATGGGTTGGAATTGTGTCCCCAGCCTCTGTTTGCCAGAAGCTGGAAATGAATGACAGGGAATGGCTCACTTGATGATGACCTGTTCTGTTCATTCTCTGTGGGGCACCTGGCACTGGCCACTATCAGGAGACATGATACTGAGCTAGATGGACCTTTAGTCTGACTGTGGCCAGGTCCCCTGAGCAGCAGGGTGGCTTAGTGGTTAGGTCCCAGAATTAGCTGGTGGTAAAGGGGTACAGCCCCCTACCACTGGTGCCCTGGGCATAGGAACTCCGGCCTATTACCTGAGTATAGTTCTTAAGTTTGAGGCATGGCCCTAAGAGTCCAAATTTCCTCCTCCTCAGTGGGGGTTCCTCATAGGTTCTCCTTCTTTCCTTTGAGGGGTGAGGTTGGAGGCTTACATGCCCTGAGGGCTGGCCAAGTAGACAGGCTCCACCTGGGGGTCCTGCACACAGCAGAACCAACTCCTGTTCCCTAACTGAGCCAGGGTCCTTCCTTTTTATACTCCTTCCAGGCCTGGCATTGGCTACAGGTGAAGCGGGGCAGAGCTAGCTGGGCCAAAAGGCTTTGTTTAACTCCTGTACTGACAAGCTCTCCTCTCTTCACTTCCTCTCACTGACCCAGTGTGGCTGTTTTTATGGGACCAGTGTGCTCTGGAGGATAAATGAGAAGCTGAGATTCAGTGAGGCTTCTCCTTTTAGCTGAAGACCTCACAATGCCTGAAGACAGTGTTGCGTTTATCTTATGAACCAATGTCTGGGGAAGCAACTGGGAATCACAGGTGTAGGAAGAGAAAGAGAGAAGAGATGCACAGATGCTTTTGATGTGACAGTCACATGTTTTGAGGACAGGTTGGAACTTCCTCATTGGATGCTGGGTCCAGCACATTCTTGTGTATACTTGAAGATTTGTATGTTCAATGAATACAGAAGCGGTACCTTCAGAAACAAAATTTTTCCTGCACTTTGGTGGAGGCAGCGAGGTGCATGCCAATATATTTAGTGTAGGGCAATATAATGTCACTGCCTGACAGGGGTCCCAAAAGCCACCCCACTCTCTAATGATGAGCAGCTAACCTGGGAAGCTTAGGCCCAATGTGAGTTATCACTAGATTGACCCTGCTACCCTTTCTGTTACTTGAGTTGGTATTCTGTGCCTGCTGCTCCTATTTAGAATAGATAGTCCCTGTATTTTTTTTTTTTTTAGTGCAAATAGGAGAGATATTTTGCTATGTCCTTCCAAAAATCTTCTAGTGTATTTCACTCTAGTTAAAATGTGTATTCTAGTTTTCTTCCCAGATGTTCCTATTTATAGCTTTCAAATGTTGTATGGTAAATTGTGCATATCAATCAATTGAAGACAGACCTCTGTCACTTCCTGAAAACCACTAAGCAGGGCACTGGAGATGCAAAATGGTAGGAGTTTGAACTGATTCTGCCTGTGTCCCCATGATTTCTGTGAAGTAGAGGAGGGGCAGACAGGAATCAGCTTCCCACTCTCCCTATATCCATAAGAATATTTTGCATTTGTGCTTCCTGCTAAGATGAATGGAGGAAAAGAGGTGGACCTTAATAATTCCTTCCCATCAGCTGTTTCCTAAGTAGCATTTCCCAGGGACCTCTTAAACTCTCTTGGTCTTTCTATAAAGACCCAGTTCCCATAGCTTTTTGCTGCTGGAGTTTGGGGAGCAGTTGAGATGAGCGAGGGATTGAAAGGTGTCACTTTTAACTGGAAACACTAGAACTGTTTTGCCGAAGAGTTCTTGTGCAAAAGTTCTTGCGCAAGAGCGTGTCCACACTGCCATGTGCTTTTGCGTAAGAGATGTGCTTTTGAGCAAGAGCGTCCATGGCAGTGTGGACGCTCTCTTGCGCAAGAAAGCTCTGATGGCCATTTTAGCCATAGGGCTTTCTTGCGCAAAAACTCTTGGCTCCCTGTCTACACTAGCCTCTTCCTGACAGGAAGCATCAGAGATCTCGCACAAGAAGCCCTGTTTTCTGACACTATACTGTAGATTTACTTGCGCAAGAACGCGCATGCAGTGTAGACATAGCCTGGATGAAAATGTTGCTGCTATCAAAAGATCCACTTAGTAGTTACTATCAAGTTGATAGGGAGAAATAAGGTTGGCCTTTCACCTGCTGTAAATTGGTATTGCTCCACTCTCTTTAATGCAATTACATCCATTTGCACCAGCTGTGAATCTGGCCCAGAAGGAGGCTATTGAAAAGTCTATATTCACCAAGCAGCCCCCACAACTTGCTATGGGCTTCTTACATGTGGTCTGTCCAAAGAGAATGGAATTAGGAAGGCCACTGAACACTGACAGACCTGTCTGACCTAAAGGTTCAGTTTTGTTGTCTGGTAGACACTAAAACCAAGAGCCAGACCCACTCTATGTACGGGGCGTGTGCGCGCGCACACACACACACGCACACACAGAGAGAGAGAGAGTCAGAGCATCCTCTTCTCTTTCACTGTAGTATCCCACACAAAATCCTAAGGCTGTAAATTCCTAATATGTGAGTTGCCTAAGAATGCAGTTCTGCTCTGAAAAGAGACTAAGAATGGCACTTTCTTTACTAGTTTGGTCCCTGTTATGTGTCAGAATCAGAAACACCAGCATCTGAAGGTGTTACTGTTTATTTCTGTGTGTAGAGCCAGCAGCTGAGGGAATGAGCAAGATTAGACGTGAGCCAGAATCAATAAACAACACTTAAATTCCAACTTACTTTCTGGTGGCTCTTGAACAACATCCATTGTCCCTCTGGGATCCCAAGCAGGGATGGTAGTTAGGAAAATCACTCTATCCATAAAGTAGACAGGTTGGATCTGGATGTCACAAAGGAGCAATACATGCACACTCCCATGGTGCCATTTTTGTAATGACTTTTCAGAGCATAATTTCATTTTAATACTGATGCCCAGTGTCATTTCTCTGAAGTGAATTACTGCCTGTTGTAATTGGTTGTACGTATTTTGTATGGCTATTCTTCCAGTCCAGTTAAAAAAATGTTTGCACTGTTTCTATGCTTGGTTTTTTAACCCTTTGGTCGGGGGACACCAGCTGAACTGATTTTTATAGGGAATCAGGGTGCTGTTATGTGGGGTTTTGCTTTAAGTAGGCATTTGTGTTACTTCCCGTCCCATCCTTATTTTTGACACTTGGTATCTGGTCTCCCAAGCGAGGTGTCACGTGGCCAAGCCCTCACGGATGCGCCTTGGGAGCCCGTCAGGGGCACAAGCTGCTGGCTCTGGCCCAGTCCGGACCCTGCAGCGGGTGAGCACAGCGGAGCCAATCTGCAGCCGGGACTCACGTGGGGGGCGGGTGCTCTGCTGCTGGTGGAGGACGACAGCCGGGCTCGTGAACAGCCCTTCTCAGCAGCCAATCAGCACCCAGGAGCCCGCCCCTTTTTTCAACCAACCAAGAGCTAGAATTACCCGCGGACAGTGTCGCCAGCCAATGAGCTCCCAGTATTAGACAAGAGTGGGCCGGAAGGCGCTGTTCAGGGGCCGATGAGCGCGCGGCGCTGAGAGATCGGCTTCCCTCGGCCAATCCGGGCGCAGGATTTCAGGCGGCGCCTCCTCCCTCGCCACAGCCAATCTGCTTCCGGCAGCCTTTGTGTCACTTCCGCCGTCGGGAAGGTGAGTGGTGGGGCATCTGAGGAGTGTGCCGTGCCGCTGGGAGCCAGCCTGCGGGCCAGGGCAGTGGGCGTCGGGCTGCAGTGGTGGGGGAAGGGCACAAGGTGGGGGAGCGCGGGGCTCTGGAGGGCTGGCACAAGGTGGGGGAGCGCGGGGCTCTGGAGGGCTGGCACAAGGTGGGGGAGCGCGGGGCTCTGGAGGGCTGGCACAAGGTGGGGGAGCGCGGGGCTCTGGAGGGCTGGCACAAGGTGGGGGAGCGCGGGGCTCTGGAGGGCTGGCACAAGGTGGGGGAGCCCGGGGCTCTGGAGGGCTGGCACAAGGTGGGGGAGCGCGGGGCTCTGGAGGGCTGGCACAAGGTGGGGGAGCGCGGGGCTCTGGAGGGCTGGCACAAGGTGGGGGAGCCCGGGGCTCTGGAGGGCTGGCACAAGGTGGGGGAGCGCGGGGCATGCGGGGCGGCGCATGGAGAGCTCAGGGCACAAGGGACCACAGCGTTGCCATACCAGGCAGACGGGCTGGGGGCCGGGCCGGTGCAGCAGTGGAAGAGGGTTCAGGGAGCGGGGTGGCATTTCAGGGGGGCAGGATTAGTATTGTATAAGGGAGCAGCACAGGCTGGCTCATCTGGGGCACTGGTGAGGCCTTGGAGTACTGTGGGTTAGGCTAGTGTAGTGGAGGAAGAGGCATAATATCACTGGGAATGGGACTGGCATGGAATGGCCAGACATGGAATGGGGGGCACAGTGGGGTGAGGCCTTGGGATGAGAGGGAGGGACACTGAGGGGCTATTAGGGCAGAGATGGGGTGGCAGGGTACGGGGAAGGAGTATGGGCAGGGCTGGCATGGCAGAAAGAAGGGCATTGGCTTCACTGTAGGAAGCAGGAGGAAAGTAGCAGCAGCAGCAGCAGCAGCATTCCTGGGGCTGTAGAGCTGTTAAGAAGCATAATGCCTGGAAATGCTCCTTCTCTGCTCTCCTTTTCTCCATGGCATGGGCTGATCCAAAATGCCTTTTTTCCTTTCATTATACAGATGGCTCAGAGGCTCATGCTGAGGAAAGTTCTATCCATCACCCTCCAAAAGCTCTCTGTGCCGCCTGTGTTGATCCTTTCCAGGGTGTCAGGAGCACCATGCTACCCTAGATCACTTGTCCCTCTTACCCAGGTCACTATGCCTGCTTCCATTAGAACATTTTCTACCACACCTGTCTGCAGGGTCACATTTAACATCCAGGATGGGGCTGACTTCCAGGACAGAGTTATGAACAGCCAGAAGCCGGTGGTGGTAGACTTTCATGCTCAGTGAGTATTAGGTGTGGAGTCTTGGGCCCCTCCTTCTTTTCTCTTTATATCCTGGAAGTAACATGCTGTCACTATGGCTTTGGGCAAGTTGGTTACCTTCCTTTTGCCTAAGTTTCTACTTCAGTAAGGAAGGATAAAAATGTCTTTCTATCTTTCTGAAGTGCTTTGTGATCTATTTGGGGAGAAAACCTAGCCTCATATAGCACTATGCTTTAGGCAAGTTTGCTGGTATATCTATACTGGCAAACCTTCCTAGTGGAGACACAACTGCTACACACGCACACAAGCACTTTTGCTTGTGTTTATACGGGTTCCCAGAACAGAATAAGCTATACTGGCAAAAGGTTTCTGTGTGCTCCTCATTCCTCCCTCTCTCGCCCTCCTCCCCATACCTGTGCACCTTTGTTTCCATTTCCTTCCATGGCACTGTGTGGCCCCATTTTCTCCATATCCCCCATTATCTCCTCCAGCCATTCTGAAGCATTTCCCAACCTCCGCTTCATCAGGATTTCTGTATGCCCCCCACTACTTTCACCCCTCCTGCATATCCCATTTCCCCCCACCGCCACATGGCGGGAATTTTAAGTGCACTCTTCTTACCTTTTTTTCCTCCTATTCTAGAAGCTCTGTACCATTTTTCCCTCCCTACATACACAGGATTCCTCAGTCTCTGTTCCCAAACACCAAGGATTCTGTTTCCCTCATTCTTTCTCAAACACTTGGGATGTTGAAATGCATTTAATTAAGTAACCATGTAACTGCTGAAAAAATCAGCAGTTACACAGTTGCAGGCAGCTTCCCAGGAGCCAGTGCATGCAAGAAGCCAGCTTTTAATCTGGCTCCCCATGAGTACTAGCTCCCACCTGCCCTCTCCTCTCCCCTCTTCTCCCTGTTGCTGCCTCTGATACAGCCTCTTTTAAATCCGCTCCATGCCTACCGGGAGCATATGTGTAACTACACTTTCACATTCCTAACACACACACTATGCCAGGAGCTGTGTGCACATTGTTATTTTCTCTGCTGTTTCGCTTTCTGGGAAAGAAGTCATTCATGATGTCAACATGTTAAACTCTTGGGAGAATGAGCAGAGATGACATGTGGCATGTTATTCTGAAAGGCCTTAATGCCTGCCATCAACCAGGTTTTTTGAGCTGTAGCACTTTCAGAAATGCTGGTGACTGTGTTAAAGAGCTGGCAGGGTGTCATGTGTTCGCCATTTTGTTCCTTCCGGTTTTCCAGATTTGCTCCTTCCCTCAAATCAGTGGGCTTCTGGCTGTTGGTGCCTAGAAGGTTTGCTGGAATTGATCAGGTGCAGCGCTCAGAAACTTGCTTCACACCTCAAAGTGTTGTAGCAGCATAGCTACATTGCTCAAGGGAGCAGAAAAACCACACCCCTGACTAACACAGCTAAGCTGACAAACCTTCCCTTTCCTCCCACCAATGCAGCTATGTTGAGGGAAGAGTTGATATAGCTGTTGTTGATATAGCTGTTGTCATTCAGGGAGGCAGTGTTCCTGTACCAACAGAAAATCTTCTGTCATTATAGGCTGCCTCTGCACTAGAGGGCAATGCTGGCCTAGGGGCTATAGTGCAGATGTAGCCACAGACACAGAGAGAAACTTTTGAGTTTAGCATGAGGTTATAGCAAATTTGGCAGTAAGTGTGCTACCAATATCTGTATACAAAACATAATGCTTGTGTATGTCACCAAGATGTTAACATAGATCGTGTAACTCATACCAATTCATAGGCTCTGTGCTATGCCCAGGTTTTAAATGGTACCTTGCAGTCAGAGAGAACCTGTACCTGCTGATTGTGGGAGAGGGGGCACACTAAAGGTTTGGGCACCCCCACCAGACAAAATTCCACTTATCCTCAGCCTCCCTTCCTGGAAAGTAATGCCCCTTCCCTGCAGCTCCTAGCTGTTGCTCCTTCCTCTCTGCACAGGGCTCAGCCAACTGGCTCTTCAAGCAGCTGCCAAGCAGGGAGGGGGCCCAGCCACCTCTTGTGACTAAGCAGGATGGCAGAAATCTGGGGGGTGGGATATGACTCCATCCCTCCCATACACACGCATATCACACCTTTGCTGGCAGGAATCTTGTCAGTGTGCCACATTCCTAAGGGGGCTCAGTGTCCACTCTTCCATAAGGGTGGCCATGTGGCTTCAGTGCTTCCAAAACTGAGCATCTGGGCTCCAGCACAACTGTTTCACTCTGCGAGCTCTGCCCAATGAATCCAATTGGATAACTCCTCATCAGTGATATTTCCTGTCTTCCAGGACCAGTACACTTCAAGTATTTGCAGTGACACCAAGCAGCCTTTTCCAAACAGAGTAGGGTTTATTAGTCAGCTCTAACACAGCATTGGAAAGTCTTAAGTTAGTCTACACAGGCTTGGCCAGTATGATTAGCCAGCAAAGCAGCTATGGAATCTCTTTTCACTCTCTCTCCATGTACTTGTCTCTGTCTCTACATGAAGCAGCTTGTATCCTAGCATCCTGTCATTTCCTGGTCTGTTGTCTTCTTCCCACTGAGTTTGCATGTTCAACTTGCTGGAGTTTCATGTGGTGTTCCTGTGGATTAGTGTTACTGTTCAGTTGTTGCGATTCCCATAGTCTTTCTGGATCCTCCACTGATATGAGTCAATATCAGCCAGTCCTTCGATGACCCATTCATACTGCCCCAGAGAGTTAGGTGACTCAACACTTCATTTCTCCTGCTCTGCACCTATGGGGTAACATACTCATGTACGAGATTGCCATGTGTATCATTCATAAAAATAGTTCAGAAGATTCCCATTTTGTCGCAGTAACAGAATGAACAAGCATAACTTGACAAGCCGATTGGAAAGCCGATTGGTGTGGAGATGCACGTAAATCGGAGGGAGACTACTCTTAGAGGAGAATCCATTGATAGAGATTCTCTAAGCTGTAGTCAGAAAGAGAGGAGGGGAGAGGGCAAACCATGGGCCAGAGCAGACAAACAACCGTGTACAAAGGAATCCAATGCATCAGGGAAGGGCAGACAAATAAGCAGTGGCAAATTTTTAAAGTGCGTCTACACAAATGCTAGGAGTCTGACTAATAAGATGGGTGAACTAGAGTACCTAGTATTAAATGAGGAGGTTGACATAATAGGCATCACTGAAACCTGGTGGAATGAGGAAAATCTGTGGGACACAATCATACCGGGATATAAAATATATCGAAAGGATAGAGCAGGCCGGGTGGGTGGCGGAGTGGCACTGTATGTGAAAGATAATGTAGAATCAAATGAAATAAAAATATTAAATGAATCAACATGTTCAATAGAATCGCTATGGATAGTAATTCCATGCTCCAAAAATAAGAAATTAGCAGTAGGGATATATTACCGACCACCTGACCAGGACAGGGATACTGACATTGAAATGCTGAGGGAGATTAGAGAGGCTACCAAAACAAAGAACTCTATAATAATGGGGGATTTTAATTACCCCCATATTGACTGGATACATGTCACCTCAGGAAGAGAAGCGGAGATAAAATTTCTCAATGGCTTAAATGACTGCTTCTTGGAGCAGCTAGTGCAGGAACCCACAAGGGGAGAGGCAATTCTCGATTTAGTCCTGAGTGGAGCGCAGGATCAGGTCCAGGAAATAACCGTTACAGGACCGCTTGGGAATAGTGACCATAATATAATAACATTCAACATTCCTGTGGTGGGAAGAACACCTCAGCAGACCAGCACCCTGGCATTTAATTTCAAAAAGGGGAATTACACAAAAATGAGGAGGTTAGTTAAACAGAAATTAAAAGGCACAGTGACTAGAGCCAAATCCCTGCAAGCTGCATGGAAACTTCTTAAAGACACCATAATAGAGGCCCAACTTAAATGTATACCCCAAATTAAAAAACATAGCAAGAGACCTAAAAAAGAGTCACCGTGGCTTAACCACCATGTAAAAGAAGCAGTGAGGGACAAAAAGGCATCTTTTAAGAAGTGGAAGTCCAATCCTAGTGAGATAAATAGAAAGGAACATAAACACTGTCAAATCAAGTGTAAAAATGTAATAAGAAAAGCAAAAAAAGATTTTGAGGAACAGCTAGCCAAAAACTCAAAAAGAAATAACAAAATGTTTTTTAAGTACATTAGAAGCAGGAAGCCTGCTAAAAAACCTGTGGGTCCCCTAGACGATCGAACTATAAAAGGCGCAATCAAGGACGATAAAGCCATTGCGGAGAAACTAAATGATTTCTTTGCTTCAGTCTTCACGGCTGAGGACGTTGGGGAGATTCCCAAATCTGCACCGTCCTTTGTGGGTAATGAATCTGAGGAACTGTCCCGGATTGAAGTGTCATTAGAGGAGGTTTTGGAACAAATAGAAAAACTTAATGTTAACAAATCTCCGGGACCGGATGGCATTCATCCAAGGGTTCTAAAAGAACTCAAATGGGAAATTGCTGAACTATTATCTGTGGTTTGTAACCTATCCCTTAAATCGGCTTCCGTACCTAATGACTGGAAGGTAGCCAACGTGACACCAATATTTAAAAAGGGCTCTAGAGGCGATCCGGGCAATTACAGACCGGTAAGTCTAACTTCAGTACCGGGCAAATTAGTCGAAACAATAGTAAAGAATAAAATTGTGAAGCATGTAGAAGAACATAATTTGTTGGACAAAAGTCAACATGGGTTTTGTAAAGGGAAATCCTGTCTTACTAATCTATTAGAGTTCTTTGAAGGGGTTAACAAACATGCGGACAAGGGGGATCCAGTAGATATAGTATACTTAGATTTCCAGAAAGCCTTTGACAAGGTCCCTCACCAAAGGCTCTTGTGTAAATTACATGGCCATGGGATAAGAGGGAAGGTCCTTTCTTGGATTGAGAACTGGTTAAAAGACAGGAAACAAAGGGTAGGAATAAATGGTAAATTTTCAGAGTGGAGAGGGGTAACTAGTGGTGTCCCCCAAGGGTCAGTCCTAGGACCAATCCTGTTCAACTTATTCATAAATGATCTGGAGAAAGGGGTAAGCAGTGAGGTGGTAAAGTTTGCGGATGATACCAAACTGTTTAGGATAGTCAAGACAGAAGCAGACTGTAAGGGACTCCAAGAAGATCTCACCAAACTGAGTGATTGGGCAACAAAATGGCAAATGAAATTTAATGTGGATAAGTGTAAAGTAATGCACATTGGGAAAAATAACCCCAACTATACGTACAGTATGATGGGGGGTAATTTGGCTACGACAAATCAGGAAAGAGATCTTGGAGTTATCGTGGACAGTTCTCTGAAAACTTCCACACAGTGTGCAGCGGCGGTCAAAAAGGCAAATAGGATGCTAGGTATTATTAAGAAAGGGATAGAAAATAAGACCCGGAATATCTTACTGCCCCTGTATAAAACTATGGTACGCCCACATCTTGAATACTGTGTACAGATGTGGTCTCCTCACCTCAAAAAAGATATTTTGGCCTTGGAAAAGGTTCAGAAAAGGGCAACTAAATTGATTAGGGGTTTGGAACGGGTCCCATATGAGGAGAGGTTAAAGCGACTGGGACTTTTCAGTTTAGAAAAGAGGAGACTGAGGGGGGATATGATAGAGGTGTATAAAATCATGAGTGGTATGGAGAGGGCCGATAAAGAAAAGTTATTTATTAGTTCCCTAAATAGAAGAACTAGAGGACACCAAATGAAATTAATGGGTAGCAGGTTTAAAACTAATAAAAGAAAGTTCTTCTTCACACAGCGTGTAGTCAGCATGTGGAACTCCTTGCCAGAGGAGGCTGTGAAGGCTAGGACTATAACAGAGTTTAAAGAGAAGCTAGATAATTTCATGGAGGTTAGGTCCATAAAAGGCTATTAGCCAGGGGATAAAATGGTGTCCTTGGCCTCTGTTTGACAGAGGCTGGAGAGGGATGGCAGGAGACAAAGCGCTTATTATGTTGACTCTTACTCCTTTTATTTACTTAGACTTTTTCAGCCCATAGTCTGACAGCAACAAATGCCAGAGTCTATTTTATTGCTACCTTTTACTGCCCCATGGTTGAGCTCACTCCCATTATGGCTCATGAGGGTCTCTCCTTCCTGTGTCAGAAATATTCTTCCTAGCACTAAATGTGCTGCACAAGCTCGTTACGTTTTCTTTATTGACAGGTAGGCCTAAACAGACAACTGGCACAAATTACTACATGAAAGCTGTGTATTACATGAGATCTGTGTCTTCCAAATGGATCTCCATGCAATTTTAAAATCATTCCTAAATACTTCTCTTGTTACCTTCATGTTTCCTTCAGCTGCTACGAGTTCCCAGGTGACCAGAAGTAGTTGCTGAGAAGTTCATAGCTTCATCTGTAATCCTTATATAATGCCTTTTTGAATGCTGTTTGCACTTCAACTTTTGCTTGTACCAACAAGTTGTTATTGGCAAAGGCTTTTTCTAACATCAGCAAAATCTCTATCAGCAATGAAAATATTCCAAGATGTTATCTGCTCAATTATAGTAATAGTAATAATTTTCTGTCTCGTTTGTGTCTGGTGGCACCTAGTGGCCCCAAGCAAAATAAGGGCCATCTTTATGCTCCATGTTTGTACAGAACCAAGCACAGTCTGAAAAACTCTAAATCAGGGGTCTCACACTCACAGCCTCGGGCTATCCACAGTTCCACAATCCAGCTCGCATTCAGCTGCTGGCACGTGAGTGCCTGTGGCCCAGAGGGTGGTGTCCATACCCTTCCACCAAGTCCAATCCCTGCTTTGCCCTCTCCCCCATCACACCCCTCTCTCCAAGCTCCCTCCTCTGAGGGACACGGCCTCAGAGATTACCGGGGGGCCTGGTGTGGGGCAGCAGCAGTTGGGTCCCCTTGTACTCACTACGACCGCAGGGAAGCGGAGCAATGCAGCAACCTCTGCTCTGCCGCCATCTCCCAGGCCAATCCAGTTGCTCCGCTTCACCGTGGCATCGGGAGGCAGAGCACCCCAGCCCCAGTGTGGACTGGCCTGGAACATGGTGGCAGCGTGAAGCAGGCTGCTGCCTAGCACTGCTTTTGCCATGACGGGAGGAGCATGACCCTTGCCTGTTCAAAGGACGGTTGGGGCGGTTGCCTTATGGGCATGCTTAGTAGACTGACAGGTTAGCCGGCACACAGCCCAGCTAGAGCAGCCTGGTTGAGCCTATTGAGCGGAGGGGCAGTGCAGTATGCCCTGCCTGGTACAGGGGGCTGCTCCAGCCATGCCACGGGTGGAGGTCTGCTCCAGCAGCCTAGCGATGAGGCAGGCCAGTTAACTGGTTAAACATATAGTAGTTTAAATCCTCTGGGGGTGGCAGGTGGGGCTGGGGGACACGTGGGGCGGGAGGCACATAGGCTGGCATGTTGAGCTGGGAGATTTGGGGGGAGCAGAGGGAGAGAACACATGGACATCCCTTCCTGCCCCTCCCCAGAGCTCTGCCAGAGAAGGGTGCCTGCTAGCCCACCTGGAGCCTATGAGGACTGGCACTGGCCCTAAGGTAAATGGAGTTTGAGAACCCTGGTCTAAATGGACAAGACCAACAGACTGAAATAGAAACTAGTGATGACAGGATTAACTTGTATGTCCGCAGTTAGAGAGACCAAGAGCTATTGAGAGGAGTAGCATAGGAAGAAAAACAAGCTGTGGTTTCAATCTAAAACATGATGTAAAGATTTGGGAATTATTATTTTCTTTGTTAGTATAGGTGGGCTTGAGATCAATACAAGAGGGGCAGTATGACACAAGTGCAGTTAGAGGAACAGATTGGCACTTTGATTAGCACCAGTATGCTCCATTCAAATACTTGCTAATACCAGACTTTGGTACAGGTAATGTCTGGGTTTTTTTCTTTTTAGAGACAGCCTTTCCATGGCAGTGATTTTGCTGTGGAATAGAACCCCTAAATAAACTCTGGAGACTAAGTTCTTTCAAGAATAATGGGCTAACACTGAATAGCAACCTCTTCCCACCCTCCCTGATTTAATTGGGCCTTTCTTATGAGCTTCTCTAACTATATTGCAATCCAGGATTGGTCTGACTTAAAAGTTATGTTGGCATAACTATTATTGGTCAGGGTGTGAAAAACTCACATCCTGACTTGACATAGCTTTGCTGACAATATCAGTGTAAATGTAGCTCTGTAAACAGAAGTAGGCAATTGTTGGCATAGCTAAAGTCATTCAGGGAGATGGTGTCCCTATGCCAGCAAAATAAATCCTTTTGTCAGGTCTGATCAACACCTAAAACTTACTGCGTTGCTTGGGGCTAAGGATGTTAAATTGTGGTTACTTAGCTAATTGTATAGTTGATACAATTTGTCGATACAATTTGTATCGACTATCTGATTAGTTGATAGAACCGCTCTGCAGAGCCACAGTGGGGATAGCGCCAGGAGCCGGCTCAAGCCGGGACTGAGCAGTCCCAGCTTGTGCTAGGATCCAGGAGCCACACGCCCCGGAGCTCTGTATTTTAAATGTAATAAGAGCCGCTGGGCTCTTACTACGTGTAAAATGCAGAGGCACAGTATCCTGGACCAGCGCAAGCTGGGACTGCTCAGTCCTGGCTCATGCTGAGTCCCACAGCCCCTGTTCACGGCAGACAGCCCCTGCGGAAAGGGTCTGCTTCACAGCAGTCTCCCCCATCTCCCCACCCCGCTGCCTCTGACAGGGGGAGGAGGCAGGCAGCACCCTGGAGATGGTGCCGGGGGAAACCAACTTAAAAGCCTGCGGGGCTTTTCAGTCCCTGCTCATCTAGCGCTCCATGCGGCACTTCTGCTTTTGAAATGTAGCAATAGCCCCCTTGCTATATTTCAAAAGCTGAAGTGCTGCAGTGGGAAGCAGCATGAGCAGGGACTGCTTCAGTCCCTGCTCATGCCATTTCCCCGCTGTGCCTCTGCCTCCCACGGTGCTGGGGGAAACCAGCTTTTAAGCTGGCTCCTGCCCTCTTGCTGCTTCTCTCTGATAGAGGCAGCAAGCAGGGAGAGCAACTAGTCAAGTTACTACTCGACTATCCAATAAGCTTATCGGATAGTCGAGTAGTCGCTTACATCCCTAATCGGGGCTATGAAAAATGTCACCTTCGTGCAGCGCAGTTAAATCCACCTAACCACATTGTAGATCCAACTAGTTTGGAGGAAGAATTTGTCCATCCACTTAGCTACTGCCTCTGAAAGATGGATTATCTACACCAACAGAAAACCCCTTCTGTCCGTGTTGGAAGCATCTACACTAAAGCAGCAGCACTACGCCTGTGCCACTGGAGCTGCTGGAGTGTAGCTGTACGCGCAGCATAGGCTCTGTCCACACTAAGGAGCTGTGCCAGCATAGGTATAGACAGTCTCAGATCCTGTATTGCTTTCTGACATTTGATTCTGAGTCTAACAATCACTAAGGGAGTTAGTTAATGTTCCCACTCAGTGTTTAAGTTGTGGTATCTCCTATAGTGTAAAGGTCAGTGTAGGAGGGAGTGTTGGGTGGTGATCAAGTTGTCTGTGAAGTACCATGGATACTATGAATCCACAGTGGCTGTCATGGCACTTCCTCATGTAACACCTGCTCTTTTCCTTCTCTTTGAGGTGGTGCGGCCCCTGCAAGATCCTGGGCCCCAGGTTAGAGAAGATGGTGGCCAAGCAGCAGGGGAAGGTGCTGATGGCGAAAGTGGACATTGATGATCACACAGATCTGGCTATTGAATATGAGGTATGGGCCAGGAGTACGAGGGCTGTGTTCCAGCAATGGCTAGGCAGGGGCCCGAGGGTGTCCGTGCATTAAGGAAAGGCTTGTCAGTGCAGCAATATGTTGGCGCTTGGGGTGGGAGGTAGGTGATTGCTTAGGGACTCCTGTTTTATGTGTCTCGTAGATACATTAAAAATAATGTACAGTTGTGTCTATTCTTTACTGGACCTAAACAAAAATAAGGTGTTCAGTCACCTCTGGTTGTAGCTGTATCAGACTCGTCGTATATGTTGCTGGTGTTGGTAATGGGGAAGTGCCTAAAGTTCTCTCAGCACATTTTTGATTGCCTGAGTGTGACATCCCCTCCCAACTCTTGCTGGAGGTTGCACTGATAATTTTCCTGAAATACTTAGTTAACTTTGGAAAAATAAATAAATGTGCACATATACATGTACAAGTCATAGTAATTTATTTTGTAGGAGTTTTTTTGCAGATTGAATAATAAAAATCATGTACAGTTGTCTCTGTCCTTTACTGGACCTAAACAGAATAGAAACAAAAATAAGGTGCTTTGTACAGTCTTGGTTTTTGTTCCTTTTGCTTTTTTGGTTGCATTTTTTTAGACTTGCTAGCTACTAAGTCTGCTGCTGTGCAAACTGGGAGCCAGTGAAAAGTGATATTAAGAAACAAAATACTATTTTTCATAGAAGACTTATTCAGCCCTGGCAAGGCAGGAAACAAACCTGGAATGGGGAGGTGGGTAGGCAGAAAGCAGGGGTGGTGAACCTGGTACTGGCACTGGGGAAGGAGCCTGTCAGCACCTGCAGCTTGGAGTTGGGAGATGCAAAATCCTGGTTAATCAGCTAACTGGTTAAACCTTATGTTGAACTTGTTAACGGTTTAAGTGGGATTCTGGGGAAGGGAGGCCCTCTCCATCCCAGCTGGAGCAGTCCTCAGGGCTGCCGGCTCCTGATCCCAGTCCCCCCATGTGGGGGGGGCTGCCGCTTCCAGCCCCCCGTGCACATCCCTACTGGGGATGGGTGCAAGCAAAGCCACATGAGCCTGCCACCCCAGGACTGAAGCTGGAAACTTGAGCCCCGCTGTCCTGGGGAGGTGCAGAGCTTACTGGCTGTCTGGTTCTCTGTCATTTGTGGCTCTAGAGGGAGACAGCCCATCCCCTCCTGCCCGTGGACTGCTGTTTTGTGACTCTCCCCACCCAAATGGCTGCCTGGGAGGCTGTGGCCACAAGAAAAACCCCTGGTGGCTGCATTTGAGAACTGCTGACCTAGAGGCTCTGAGCCATGTGGTGCAAAGCACTGTGCAGATGTATAACACGAGGACAGGCAGTGCCCCGCCGAGTTTGCATTCTAAGTAGGATGTTGGCTTGCTGATCACTTCAAATGCCAGGCAGCTGGTGGAGTGACAGGCCTAACATGTAGCCCCGTATGCTGTTAAACACCCATTCTCGTGTGATCCACACAGGTTGCCCTACAGTTCTGGAGTAGGCTGAATCCAACACCTGCCCCTCATTCGCTGGCTTTCCCTCCCAGGCTTTAAGAGGATTCCCTGGCGGTTAATGTCTCATCCTCAAGCTCATCTTTAGTTTTGTAGGGAGAGTAGGTGGCAGGAGGAATAAATGCATCCATTTTCTGGCAGGTTGCATCCTCGGCACTTTCGGTAGGCCTTCTCTCCACTGATGGTCATGGGAACTCCCTGCCCTACCCTCTGCTACTGGATGCTTTGGGAGAAGATAATTGAACACAGAGATGAATTCTGCCATTTTTTTGCTGATTTGAGAAATTTAAAAAATCCCCAGTACTGGGGCCCTGATGTCTCCCTTTCCCTATACCTAGTTGACAAAGAATGCTGCTGCCATATTCTACAATAAAACCCTGTAGCAAAAGGTTTAGTGTTCACTCTCCCTTGTGGGAGGTGAGCCCTGCTCCTTTCTCTGGGGGATTAAAGCCTCACATCTTTGTGCCAGGACTGAAGCTAAGACAAGGAATTCAGAAAAATCTGTTAGCCAGCTGTGAACCAGCTTGTGGGGAATGTTCTCTCTCCAGGCGGGGGCTGGGAGGAGGTTCACATGATGTTAATCCCAGGCAGCAGTGGGTAAGTCTTTGGGAGGAAATGGAGCCAGCCTGTTCCTTCCCATTCCCGTTTAAGTGGCAGAACCGACTGCCTGGAGTGTGGAGGCACAGCTTACATTAGGGATGTTAAATTTAGTTTAATCAACTAATCAATGGAATTTCCATCGATTAGTTGATAAGCAGTGAAGCTGCAGCCGGGTTAGCTCCCACTAGGGAGCTAACCCTGCTGCGGTTTTGCATTTTAAATGTATTAAGAGCCCACCCCCGTCTTTCCTCACCAGTCTAATAGATGTACACAAACCACTGGGTAAGGATTGTTCTGGCCACAGATAAGAGGGAGAGAATCAAATTGCTCAGTCAGTATTGTTCCAAGTCTTGCAGAAGCACTTATGCTATAATTATACCAGCGCAGTCCCAGGCAATTGGAAAACAACATGGAATACCAGTATTTAAAGGCGCTAGGGAAAAGGTTGAGAATTACAGCCCTCTGAGTGTTGTTTCTCTAGTCAATGGGAAGTTGGAGGGATTAAAATTGTTCAGTTTAATAGGGATTTGGCCCAGGGAAATCTTGTCAAATTGGGTGTCTGAAATGATCATTCTAGTTTAGTAAGTAACCCTGGTGGGAGGATGTAAGCAGTGTTTGTGCTGCAGTCAAGGCCTGGATTATAGGGCCTCTTCCTGAATCTTAAATGTAGACACAGGCAAGCTCTGTTACTTTCCCATTCTGCAGAAAGTTCTGAAGATGGACATGCGCCTTGGGCTATCCAGATGATAACCCTCTAGTTTTGTTAGTGCTTCAGACTCCTCCGTGGGCAGGTTCTTTGATTGGAACTGTGGTGAAATGGAAGTGTCAGGGGAGTTTTGTTCTTATCTTTAAAGTTTCTGGCTGGCTTTTTAAGGACATTTTGTTCCTGATTTGTGTTGTCCTGAGCTCAGCGTTAGATTAGTCTCCCTTTTGTTTGCTAGTCAAAGTGGTGAGAGTGTAAAGGTTGGAGGGGCTGGCCGGCATAGCTCCAGGCTGTTTTAGGTCAGCAGAAAACAGGTGGGGAACCATTTTTGTCTGTCACCTTTTTTGGGTCGGGGGCCACTGACCCACAGAGAAATCAGTCATGGGCTGCACAAAAGTGACAAACAAACAAAAAAGCCCACCCCTCACTAGTGTGGGCTCCCCAATGTTGGGGGGGAGCCCCTGAGCCTCAGGGGCCAGATCCAGGCAAGCCAGGGGTTGCATCTGGCCCCCAGGCCTTAGGTTCTCCACCCAAGCATGAAAGAAAAGGCTAAGGTGTTCAGGGTGAGGGGTCAGAAAGCCACCTGTTACGGGGCAGGAACTCTGAACATCACTGCTAGCAACATCCTCTTCTAGCAACAGGGGCCGATGGCCCTTCCCCCTTGGGATCTAGGGCTCTGAAATTGTTCTCCTCTTGTGCACTGGGATTTTCAAGGCCCTTTTCTCACCCCCACGATTCCCCTGCTAGCTGCCAGGAAACTAGCTTCCTCCCACAGTTCTCCCTCCCCTCCACGTGCAGACCCTGGCTGTCTGCCCAGCCTGAGATTGCACAACTTCCTCTCTGCAGTGGATTCTTTGGGAGGCGGGGGAATGGAGAGAGACCCCCTTGGAGAACTTTGGAATGCCTGAGCATTCCTTCACATGGGTCTCTGCCTGCCCTTGGCTCCAGGCTGTCCCAGCAGAGCACGTATGGTTTCCTGCTGCTCGAGACCGTGCAAATCCAGTTCTGCACTAGACAGGACTAAAAATCTCAGGAGAATGGAGTCTTTTCTCCTCATCCAACGCCCTCTTTTCAGGAGGTCTCAGAACATAGCTTTTGTCCCACTGTGGTTCCCCTTCTTAATCAGAAGGGCAAAGATAGAAGTATAGTCTTGGCTTTGATCTGCTCTGTGTGGGGTTCTGTCTCACTTTTCAGTTGCATTGGTTTGTTGCCAGGATGCATTTTAATCCCAGGATGCATTTTAATCCCAGCACGGTCCCTTCTCCCATGCTGCTGCTGGTGGCTGGTGTGGTTGCTTTAGAAAGCTAGCAGTGGGATTTCTATTCCTGGAGACTTCTCCACGTAGCTTGTTCCCTGCATTGGTCCTAAACTTACCAGTGAAGCCTCACCACCTCTGGCCTCTCTCTGCTGCATAAAAGGGCTGGAGTGATGTAAATGGGCCCTAGCAGCCTTTGGTCTGACTGCAAGAGATTACCCCTGGGGCTGGTAGTGCAGAACCTGAGGACTTCCTGATGAGCCCTGGCATAGGGGCTGCCCAGAGGACATATTGGGATGCTGTTGGAAACTGGACTGGTCCATTGGGCTTTTTAATGCTATGCTGGTGGGGCACCCTCTACCCAAGCAGTTGAGCCTCTGGAAGGACAGAGTAGCTGAAAGCCACTATAGCTTCTCCCCACCCCCCCCAGAAAAAGAGCTGAGTTCTGTGCTGTGCCCCTCAGGGAACCCATGCACACAGCAGCTGGGAGGTGATATTCCCAGCTCGAGGCAAGGAAAACACACTAGCGCACTAAGACTAGCAGTGTTACCGTGGTGGCTCTGGCTAGCCACCCAAGTACAATCCCACTTGAGCCACTGGGTAGGCATTCAGTCAGTGAGCTGAGCTGCTGCAGCCACACGGCTGTTTTAGGCTCTTAACTTGTGTCCATGTGCTCAAGCTAGGAATCCGTCTCCCAGCTGCTGCCTAAACGTACTCTTGGAGGCACAGCCCAGAACTAGCATATCTAATAAGGAGATCAGTGCTCCCGCTGCCACCTTAAGGAGGGGTGGGGAGGAGAAACTTGCATGTTGCCAGTTCTGTACTTAGCGTTGACACTTGGTTTGTGGTTCAGGGTGTGGGAGGAGATGGAGGCCTCAGCCACAGGTGCACGTGAGGCTCAGAGCCATGCTGGCCCACGCACAAAGCCCTGTAATTCAATGCAAAGTTAACTGCTCCTCCTCCGCTCTGAAGGCTGCTCCTGGTCCTCACTTGGGCCAGTGCTTGCTTTCATCATGTGACCTTCAAAGCTGATGGCTAGATACGTGAGGCTATTTTATCGAGGAGTTTGGGTAATTCCACTTGCTGTTTAACCTACCTTAGAGACATAAGGAAGGATCCCTGGAGAATAACAGCCTCAGGAGGGCATAATTAAGGGCAAGCTCAATGTGTCCTCATCATACCCTTCCTTCCTGAAAAAGAACGAATTTTCACCCAGGCACAACAACTGGCATGGTGGGCAGCTTTCCGGGCTCACACTACACTTCTGCAGCTAGTCACTAGGGGGTGTTAAAGAACACAGATTAAACAGGCACTTGGCAAGCGGAAGGAGGAGCCCCAGTGCCTGTATTAGCTATAACTGGTCTGTACAAAGTCCGGAGAGTATACATAGGAGCCATTCTGGATGGGGGAGGGTCAGGGTGAAAACAAATTTATGTCTAACTGCCAGTGAGAGAAGAGCCAGATCTGAAGGATTTCCTGTGGGAAGGATTTGTGTGGGTGGCAGATCCCTGATGGCAGCAAGAGACAGCGCAGCTGGGAATGTACTTGCTGAGAGAATGCATTCCCAGGATGGATAGCTTACAAGATACGGATGGGACACATTCCAGTGGATAAGCTCCAAGAAGATAAGGGCCATGATGGAGCAGCAGGCATGTGGTTGGCTGTTCTGAAATGCTACAAAATTCTTTCTCTTGCTGTTCCTTGCTGGTTTAAGTCCCATTATGTTTTCCTCCCAAAAGATGGTCAAGCATGCGAGGAGTTGTTAGAGTAACACCCACAGCTCTGTAGCTTGCTGCCAGCCCAGTTTGAGGGCTTTTCTTCCCCTGTCTAATCAACCCTCTGCCCCTGAGGGTATTGACTTGTTGTCAGTGAAGCCATGAGCTGTGAGAGCAGGAAAGTGGAAGAGGACAGGGAATCCTCTTCTGCCTGCTGCTCTACTTGGGAGAAGGTGCACTTCCACTCTGGCCCATATTGAATTCTGGGGGAAAATCATGGGGGCACATCTACACAGTTATTCTGAAATAACAGTGCACATCTACACTACAAGCCATTATTTTGAAATACTGTCGAGCTGGAGGACTTTTTACTCCGATTAGTGCAACCCTCATTTCACAAGGAGTAAGGGAAGTCGAAGGAAGGAGTGTTCTTCCTTCAAGTTCTTGCTGTGTAGATGGCACCAAAAGCTGAATTAAACTATTTTGACTTAAGCTGCGCCATTAACGTAGCTGAAGTTGTGTAGCTTAATTCGACTTTAGCCCTGCTGTGTAGACGTGTCTCCCCTTGTAAAATGTCTTTTACAGTGCCCTATAAAGCATTTTTAAAATATTGGTCTGGTTCCTTCCTGTGCATCTCTGAGATGAAGGTGGGGAGAGGTTACTATTTTTATTTGTGGGGGGGAAAAGGTATTTTGTCTGTATTTTAAATTTTAGGTCTTGTCTAAACTACAAAAGCTTCCTGCATTGATTTTATTTAAATCAAGGCAGAGACGAGGCTTGAAAAAATGAGTAGCATCAATGGCTTCCATGTTCATTGTTAGCTCTCACGCCTCCATTAAAGGGCTGAACAGAGAGACCCTAATTTCTAATGTCAAAAGCAAGCAGAATAAATAAAACCCTGAAAACTTGTCAGTCCTTTATGAGTTATACAGAAGGGCCCAAGTCTTGTGAGGGACTTTACAGGTCATCCTTCAAAGCCATTGTGCAGCGGGGCTCCTGCCAGAATAGCTTATTATGTGTCTGTTTGCACTCTCTTTGCCTTCCAGGTCTCAGCTGTGCCTACTGTTCTGGCTGTGAAAAATGGAGACGTTGTGGATAAGTTTGTGGGGATAAAGGATGAGGATCAGCTGGAGGCCTTCCTTAAGAAACTCATTGGAGCCTGAACACCAGAGGAAGACTGTGAAACCTGCACCCAGGCCTCTGGATTTGGCCATGTTGTGCGTTCTCTTGCTGAGGCAGGCGTGAAGCAAAACTGAACTGCCTTGTAGAGCCTGTGCCCTTTTTGGTGTCCGTGTGTGGCCCACCTTCTCCTCTGGGGCAACAGTAGTCCTGAGCAATTGTGAGGGATGATGAGAGGTAAGGCCTCTCATCCTTCAAGTTGGGGGAAGAGAAGCTTGAATTGTGTTTCCATCTGCCAGCAAAGACTAGCAGTGGGGGTGGGGGACAATTGCTAAATTCTGAACTCTCTGTCCAAGCCAGACCCAGAGCAATAGATGGTTGCTCTCTGCAGGATGTGGACATACATTTGCTCTGGGTGGGTTTGTTAAAATTGGGGATTGCTCTGCTTGGCCATACAATACCTGCAGCCTTGTCCCTCATGAATCCTCTGTGGCTCTTTGAGCCCATGCCACACTGTCCCTTGCTGCTGATTTATGAAGAGAAAAATTTTGGTAGGTCTATAATAAAGAGAACTTTATTAATCACTTCTGTGTAGTTCTGTGGAAAAGTCTGATCTCTGAAATTGTGGGGAAGTCTTACTTGGAATAGATAGGGGTGTTGCTGCTGCTGTGATAGTTGAGCGCAGATAAGGGGACTCCCTAAATGGAAACAGCCCAGGGAGGGGTGTCTCATCTGCATTAAAACAAGCAAGTGCATTATTTCTGTGCAGCTCCCAGCACTGCTCCTCTGGCTCTTTGGACTGGTCTGACTTTTCAGGTGCTGCTGGATTCATAAAGCTGGCACATCTCCTGATTAAGGAGGAATATTGGATCTTGCCAGTAATGTTCTCACCCCTCCTTTGCTCCTCATCCTCATTGCTTCCTGAGCAGTCGGTGAGCGCTTCCACACTCCTGTTCGTATAACTGAATCTGTTCTTACCAGTGAACTCTGCTACAGAATCTTCACGGGAGGCTGCAGTGATTAGTTCTGAGGGAAGAGTTGTTGGCGTGAAAGGAAGCTAAGGGGGGATGCCTTGTCTCTACCTTTGGACTTGAATTCATCTGGCCTTTAAATGATAGTAGTGAGTTTATACATTCATAGCTCTAGTTGAGCACAGTCCCGCCCAGCTGCTTCTCCCCACCCTGCCTGCCCGCCCTTTCTGCTTGTTCCTTACACTTACCTCTGTCCTTCCCACCTGCTCAGCAGTTGCCACCTTCACTAACCTCTCCCTCAGTTGCTCCCATCCAACACACCTTGGAACAACTACAAATGAGTTCTCAGGGTGAAACACCTGACTTTTTTCCTTTATATCACAGAGGTTTAATTTCATAAGAACATAAGAATGGCCGTACTGGGTCAGACCAAAGGTCCATCTAGCCCAGTATCCTGTCTGCCGACAGTGGCCAGCACCAGGTGCCCCAGAGAGGGTGGACGGAAGACAATGATCAAGCGATTTGTCTCCTGCCATCCCTCTCCAGCCTCTGACAAACAGAGGCCAAGGACACCATTTTATCCCCTGGCTAATAGCCTTTTATGGACCTAACCACCATGAAATTATCTAGCTTCTCTTTAAACTCTATTACAGTCCTAGCCTTCACAGCCTCCTCTGGAAAGGAGTTCCACAGGCTGACTACACGCTGTGTGAAGAAGAACTTTCTTTTATTAGTTTTAAACCTGCTACCCATTAATTTCATTTGGTGTCCTCTAGTTCTTCTATTTAGGGAACTAATAAATAACTTCTCTTTATCGGCCCTCTCCACACCACTCATGATTTTATATACCTCTATCATATCCCCCCTCAGTCTCCTCTTTTCTAAACTAAAAAGTCCCAGTCGCTTTAACCTCCCCTCATATGGGACCCGTTCCAAACCCCTAATCATTTTAGTTGCCCTTTTCTGAACCCTTTCCAAGGCCAAAATATCTTTTTTGAGGTGAGGAGACCACATCTGTACACAGTATTCAAGATGTGGGCGTACCATAGTTTTATACAGGGGCAGTAAGATATTCTGGGTCTTATTTTCTATCCCTTTCTTAATAATTCCGAGCATCCTATTTGCCTTTTTGACCGCCGCTGCACACTGTGTGGAAGTTTTCAGAGAACTGTCCACGATAACTCCAAGATCTCTTTCCTGATTTGTCGTAGCCAAATTAGCCCCCATCATACTGTATGTATAGTTGGGGTTATTTTTCCCGATGTGCATTACTTTACACTTATCCACATTAAATTTCATTTGCCATTTTGTTGCCCAATCACTCAGTTTGGTGAGATCTTCTTGGAGTCCCTCACAGTCTGCTTCTGTCTTGACTATCCTAAACAGTTTGGTATCATCTGCAAACTTTACCACCTCACTGCTTACCCCTTTTTCCAGATCATTTATGAATAAGTTGAACAGGATTGGTCCTAGGACCGACCCTTGGGGGATACCACTAGTTACCCCTGTCCATTCTGAAAATTTACCATTTATTCCTACCCTTTGTTTCCTGTCTTTTAACCAGTTCTCAATCCAAGAAAGGACCTTCCCTCTTATCCCATGGCCATGTAATTTACACAAGAGCCTTCGGTGAGGGACCTTGTCAAAGGCTTTCTGAAAATCTAAGTATACTATATCTACTGGATCCCCCTTGTCCGCATGTTTGTTAACCCCTTCAAAGAACTCTAATAGATTAGTAAGACAGGATTTCCCTTTACAGAAACCATGTTGACTTTTGTCCAACAAATTATGTTCTTCTACATGCTTCACAATTTTATTCTTTACTATTGTTTCGACTAATTTGCCCGGTACTGAAGTTAGACTTACCGGTCTGTAATTGCCCGGATCGCCTATGGAGCCCTTTTTAAATATTGGTGTCACGTTAGCTACCTTCCAGTCATTAGGTACGGAAGCCGATTTAAGGGATAGGTTACAAACCACAGATAATAGTTCAGCAATTTCCCATTTGAGTTCTTTTAGAACCCTTGGATGAATGCCATCCGGTCCCGGAGATTTGTTAACATTACGTTTTTCTATTTGTTCCAAAACCTCCTCTAATGACACTTCAATCCGGGACAGTTCCTCAGATTCATCACCCACAAAGGACAGTGCAGATTTGGGAATCTCCCCAACATCCTCAGCCATGAAGACTGAAGCAAAGAAATCATTTAGTTTCTCCTCAATGGCTTTATCGTCCTTGATTGCGCCTTTTATAGTTCGATCGTCTAGGGGACCCACAGGTTTTTTAGCAGGCTTCCTGCTTCTAATGTACTTAAAAAACATTTTGTTATTTCTTTTTGAGTTTTTGGCTAGCTGTTCCTCAAAAATTTCACTTCATTTATGCCACACACATTGGAATACTATCAATATTTGATGCCTTTTATGGGTTTTTTGCTTTGTCTTCAGTCTCCCTTACCTTGGCTCCAAACAGCATCTTCTCCCATAAGGTGGTTAAACACTGGAATAAATTGCCTAGGGAGGTAGTGATATCTTCAGTGATGGAGATTCTTAAAAGCAGATTAGATAGACATCTGTCAGGGATGATCTAGACGGTACTTGGTCCTGCTGTGAGGGCAGGGGACTGGACTTAATGTTCTCTCGAGCTCCCTTCCAGTTCTAGTGTTCTATGATTCAGTGATTTCATACATTATTATAAGTGGATAAGGGGTTTTCCTTCAGGTGTATTGTTACACTTTACAATCAGGAGTACATTTTAAGGAGTGGTGATCAAAGTCCATAAGTGCTGGGCTGTAGCTACAGTGCTGCTGGCAGTTTTGTTCTTATCTCAGAGCTGAGCAATGCGGTCTGGTCCACTGCAGTAAACGGTACCAGTGGCCCAGTAGGGGACACTCTTTCAGCCAATGCTGAACGAATGCCCCGCTGCCTTGTTATACAGCTCTGCTGCTGGAGTTAACCTTTTTTGAAAGAGATTTAAAACCATTGTTGGCCATGTATGATCTTTAAAGAGCCCCTGCCACTTTTTTAAATGGAAGTGTTTTAAACCTGGTAATAGTGCCATGCCTCCTTAAATCCCCCTTGGCAATATCCATTCACTCCAGTATTTTCACTTCCAAAAAAGACACTCCCTTTTCCAGCATATGCAGGAAAAATGGGGGAATAGCAACATGTATTCTTACAATCGTTAACTTTCATGCCTTACCATCATCCCTAGAACAGGAAAAAACAGACTTGAACAAAGTGTGACTTTGCATTGTGTGTATAGAAGACAGTATAAATTAGCTATTTTATCACTTCCTTCCAAGGGAAAAGACTAGCTTGGGGTTTGTGTGGTATTCCAGTATCAAGGCGCAGAGTTACTGGCAAACTTTTAAGATGGGGGCTATGTTTGTACGACTGTTTCTGTAACAAGAATGTTGAGGATCCCAGTATTTGATGTGCTCAGAGATTTCTTGTTTTAGTCATCCCTAAGAAACAGCACTTTCAGTCGTGAGAAAAAGATAGTGTATTATATGCATCTGATTCCACCCTTGAAAGTCCCAAAATGGCTGGGTACACCTTTGACACATTAGAGAAATAATGAAAGGGCAGAGAAGTTCAAGACTGTTTTAGGCAGCACGGTCTGAACCTCAAAAATATTTAACTTCCATTGAAATTGATGCAAGTTAGAAGTGTAGGAACAGCTGGTCCAGGGCTTCTGAATTTTAATCTCTTTTTATTGTCTCTGTGGAGGGAAGCTGTTCGGTCCTAATGACAGCAACTAATAACAATCTCCCCACCATGTGGGTGTAAACAGGAAGGTTTGCATACAGTCTCAGGGTGTAATGTAGCAGTTTTTGCACACACTAAACCTGATGGTCTGTTGAGGGGGCTTGTGCAAAAGGCAGCCCCACAGCACTAACAGCTTTCTCCATATCAGTGGCTAAAATGCTTCCCTTTGTTTCTATTGCAGCAGAGTTGCTGTGTTCTTCCACTTCCTGTTTTGAAACATGCATGGTGTTGCTCTGTTCTGTTAAACTTTTGCTGTGCTCTCTCTCTTATCAGTGGCTGCACCACAGTGCTGTACATAGTTGCTATAACTATACAGTTATATTTAAAAAACGGGTCATGGACTTTAAATTAAGCCTACGTGAGTGTCTGTCTTTACATAAAATGTTTCTGTCCTTCCCTTCTCTCCCATTCTGACCTCTTGTCTCCTGGTAATCATCCAGACCCTCTGGGCTCTGTGGGAGGCTGCAGAGCTAGGATACAGGGAGATGTTTATCCTCTCAGCATTCCTGCCACCTAGTAATCACACTTAGTACTTTGTATTTACAAAGCAAAGGCTGAACAGAAGAGACCAACGCCATTTGCAAAATGCTGTGTGCAATCTGTCCTGTTTACCTATTTGGAAAATAGACGCCAGACATCCTGATCTGGCCAGGACCTCAGCCTTTTACTAACCTGTCCTGGAAATTACAGTTCTCGAGGGTGACCTGGAGCTGCCTGAAAGCTCACCTGTGCTCAAACTCGTCTAAAGAAGTGGGTTTTGCCCTCGAAAGCTCATGATATTGTGTTATTTTTGTTCATCTCCAAGGGTATGTTTACACTATGGGACAAGGTCGAATTAAGATGTGCAACTTCAGCTACGTTAATTGCGTAGCTGAAGTCGAAGTACCTTAACTTGGCTTTTGGCACTGTCCACGCTGCAGGAAGTTGAAGGGAGAACACTCTTCCTTCGACTTCCCTTACTCCTTGTGGAAGCCAGACTACTGGCATTGACCAGTTAAAATTAGCTGTCTTTACTAGACCTGCTCATTCAAACCCTGGAAGATCAACTGTGGTAGCGTCTATCTTCTCTGGAGTGTAGACGTACCCTTAAGTGCCAAAGGACGACTCGTTGTCTATAGCTATACTATCCTGCCACAAGCAGCCACTAAGCCTGGGAGTGTGGCTCATTCCTCCACATCTGCTGCTCCCTTGTGAGTGCAAAGGAAATGAATCAGAGTAGGGAGTAGTTGCCTCTTGTCACTCAGTGCAGCAGCTGCAGTCATGTTCATCCTCCCCAGGGGGCATAGGAGCCAGGGGGACCCAACCAGACAGGAAGACACCAAAGAGGAAAGCCCCCAGCCCTCTCATACAGCTAGAGGAAATGAATGATGGAAACTTGAGAGCTCCATGAGGGGGATGAACCCAAGAATATGCTTCTTTCTTCCCCCTCCTCTGCCACCCATGCAGAGCAAGAGTGCTGGGGAGAGGCCTCATCTCTCCATTGCACCTTGTTTTTGGGGAGAAATCCCCCCGAAGTATGCCGGGGAGTGAGCCAGGCCTGCCATCCTCCCATGGAGATGCTGCAGTAAAGCAAATAGCCCCAGCAGCCTACTGGGCAGCTGCTTCCTATTTTCATTTAGAAGGGCATTTTGTGAATTGGGCATGGGGGATTGTGGTGCTGTTACAGCTTCAGATTAGCATGTCAGTTTCTAACTGCTTGCCCCAATCCTTCTGAGCCCCCGAGGATTCAGATATTTGTAATAAAACTAAATTAGAATGCACTGAGTTCTGCCTATGACCCTCTGGCAGCTCATGGCCCTCTGCTTTTATGGAGGCATACCCCTGGAGCTATCTTTCAAACATTGGTGACTCTGGGGAAACACACAGCCATTTCTACCAGTAGGTAAAACAGCTGCAGCTGATGCGAAAAGAAGAGATGATCCAGTCTTTTTTTATGAGAAGGTCCGTCTCTTGCCAGCTCATCGTCTGTGGAGGAACCTTATTCCCCTCCCCTAGCTCTCTCTTCTTCCTGTTTTGTGTATTCCTTATCTGCCCTTCCTAGAAGATTTTGCATAAAACTTTTTTTTAATCAAGTTAAATTTGCCTAAAATGCCCCAGCACTTTCCAGGGAAGATGACCCCAGACTCTCTAGGCTTATTTGTGTTACATGACACCAGTCTCTCTCTCCTGCTGGACACAGAGCACTATGAATGTGCCCAAACCAGTTCTGCACATAAAGCACTCACTGGCTGATGGGGCTTCCTGGGAAGCAGGAACTTCTTTTGGCTACATTTTTTCTCTTTCCCTTACTACAACACAGGGTATTGCTGCTTCACCACTTAATGCCCAGACCTTAAGGGACAGTCAACAAAATGGGTGAGCTCCCACTCTGTCTTTGATCAGCTTCAATCACTGGTTCGGAGTGCATGGCCCTGCACAGGTAACTAGCTTCACAGGCCTGGCTAACAGGGCAAATACACTGTTAATGGAGTGTTATACAGCACACGTGCTGGGACATGTTATCTAATATTTATATAACTGTGTTGTTTCTTTTATCTGAATTTTTAAGCAAATTGCCAGAGTCCTTTCTGCTCATTAGGGATGCTTCTGATGCCAAGTGTAATCTTACAAAGTTTAGTCAGTGTTGAGTGATGCTGGAAAAGAAACAGTTGCAACATTCTGTGTGTGTGTGTGTGCGCGTGCGCGTTTTATATATATGGTTGTGCAAAAAATGGCTTTTTTTCCCACCCTTTTGTAACTCAGAATTGACTGAATAGTTTTGGCTCAAACTTTCCAGCAATATTCACCTCTGCGAGGAGAAAGCAAGCATGGCAAATTTCAGACCATAAGATGAATGTTTTGGAAAGTTATGAGCCTCTGAAAACCAGACGTGTGTTTGTGCGGGGGATATAATGAAACTACTTTGCAATTTTATTATCCAGTGATCAGTGGTTGCTGGAATATATTTGTACCATGGTTTGAGTCCCTTCTTGCTGAATGGGGCTATTACATATCAAATAATTTCCTGGGCAGTCAGTTTGTCCTGCAGCAACATTAACTTGGGTATAGGGAGAGTTCTTCCAGCAAGGCAATGACAAATGTGGGTGAAACATTCTCTACAGGAGGCTGAGTGACTCAGGGTTCCTACAGCACAGAACTTCTTGCTGCTGGGAGCAACATGTCTGAAAGATGAGAACACACCACATAAGAGGCTGGCCTGGGTTAGCATAGCCTCCTCTCTCAGGGCAAGAGCACAGCTCTGCAGGGGACAAAGGGATTATGCACAATGTAAATTGTGCAGATAAAAAAACAAGTAAAGGCCTTGTTGTCCTTCAACTCACTGATTGCCGGAAATTCCTCAGGTGACTGGTTTAGCAGCTGCAGAGATGGGAGGGGTTATTGTTCTATTATGATTTGATACAGTCTTGACAGTGGCAGGAAACAACCAAACTAAACCTCCTATTAGTTGTTCTTTCTGCTTAGCAGGGCTTCAGCCATAGGTCTCAAGCATAGCTGCTGTGAGATTTCAGGACTCTGCAGTGTCCTGAAGGAGACCTAGGTTCAGGTTCCAGGTTTGGTCTCTTCCTCACAAGACCAGCAGGGGCTTGGGAAGGCCTGATGGCCTTGGGGTTAGGGCTCAGCATTGCTATGCTGGGACATTCAGGTTTTATTCCCAGGCCAACTCTCCATGGCAGGAGGTGGGAGTGCTACCTAGAGAGCATGCTGGAGGGAGGTGTCTTTTCTTCATCTGTGGTGGTTGTAGTCTAATATTTTTGAGTTCCTTGGACAGGAAGGTGTAGCCCTTTTGAAGCTGGAGAGCTGAGGGTAGGATGAGGAGGAACATCAGAAATACACCAAAGCTACTCAGAGATAGGGAATTAGATGGGTGGCTGCCTGTATGTGTGAGACCTGGGAACCTCTTGATGTGAACTGGCAGAGGATGTGGGATGCATGGAGTTTTATAGTAAACCCCTGGGTCAATTATGTGGGAGGTCTTTGCTGAGAGCCAGTAACACGGGCATCATAATCAATGCAGAATGTATGTGAGGATAGTATGTAAGGCGTTAAGTACCTATACTGGAAATTATCTTCTTAAGGTCAGAAAGTAGTCACCAAGAGGTGACAAACTGTTCCTTTCAGATAGGAAGGAAACATTTATCTGTCTGCCCACAAACTCAGCCTACTTCCCCGGTTAATACCTATTTCCATGCGGAGCTTGCAGTTAATACCTAATGAAAATTAAGTAATTAACAAGCAACTATGAAATCTACAGGAAGGAACATACAGCAGGAGGGTGCCATTTTATGGATAAAAGAGCACAGAGCTGTTTTCACATATCTAAAGTTGCAACATAGGACCACCCTGGTGTGCTTTCCAAGGGGGAAGAGCTGCTAGCTGGCTTGTTTTATAAAAGGCGGATCACACTGGTTTGGCTGTTTGATGCTAGGAGAGGAACTTTGGGTGAGTTAACTTTACCCAAAGGGAATGTCTTGTTAGTTAAAGTATACATGTTATTCTTTCCTATGTAATCCTTTGTTCCTGCTATTTCTGCTTGCTGTCATTTGAGTCTCTGTTCTTTTAAGTAAACGTAGACTTGGTTTTGCTATAAATAAGTCTCAGGGCTGTGTGTTAAGTGGAGCTCTGTGGTAGAAATGGTAGGCTGGGATGTACTGTTCTTCCTTTGGGAGTCGCAGATCTGTGAAGTCTGTGAGTGTCCAGTGGCCGGAGATGCTTGGAGGACTTGGAAGGTGCAGTGTGCCTGTTGCTAACTTGTAAAGAAAGAGCAGGGCCTGCAGAGGCCTAGAGAGGAATGCTTGTGTGGCCAGAGGCTGGTGATGCTGGGGAACAGCCCCACAGCTGGCAGAGACACAGGTTCTTCAGACTTAAGAGCTAGGGCAGATGGCACTGGTAGCAGGGTTCCTCACAGCCCAGGATCCCCCTAGGAAGCAGCACAAAATGTACTACAAGTAGATACCTTCAGTCACTCTCTCTTCCCAAACAATGAGTAGTCCTGTGACACCTTAGAGATCTGATGAAGTGGGTCTTGCCCATGAAAGCTCATAATGCTACATATTTTTGTTAGTCTCTAAGGTGTCACAGGACTGCTCGTTGTTTTTAAAGTTGCAGACTAACATGGCAACCCCGCTGAGTTTCTCTTGCCAGTATCTCTCCTCTCCTGATTCCTTGCATTTGTTGCTGTCTCACTGGTGGTATTTTCCACATCCTTGGGGAAAGATCTGCTTGTTGCTTCCTATTTGTGGGAGGGAGCGAAACAGTTGATCCAACAGCACAACTTCCAGCCCTGTTCTTCAGAGCGCAGCAAGTGTACCTGGGGGGCATCTTGACTGGAAAAAAAAGAGATATACCTCTCTCATAGAGCTGGAAGGGACCTCAAGAGGTCATCTAGTCCAGTCCCCTGTCCTCATGGCAGGACCAAATCCCTAAGTGGCCCCCTCAAGGATTGAGCTCACAACACTGAGTTTAGCAGGCCCATGCTCAAACCACTGAGCTATCCAGTCTCTGCAGCCAGCAATTTTTGTTCCTGAATCTATTTCTGTGCCTCCTTTTCCACTCGCCTCTTGAGGAACTAGAGTGTTTATGCCCAAGGACAGGAACATTGGTCACTTTCCATCTAAGGAACAGCCAGACAGTTTTGTTTCCTGTGATAGAGGCATTGATGGCTGTAGGGAAGAGTGTCTGCCTCACCCCATTGGTGGTATGTGGTGTGCACAGGACTGTAGGTGATGGGCATGGCTATATGTGTCAGCCGGATGGCTTGCTATACTGTCTACGCAGCAGGAAGCAGGCGGTTACAATTTCCCTCAGAAATCCCTGGCTCACATTCAGTATCCTGGGGCTGACTGCTCCCAACTCACCTTGGATTGTGATCTCATTGGATTTTGTAATCCAAGGGCTTAGCCAATATGTGGTAGAAGATCTGCAAGGAAAACTCAGACGAGTGATTCAGCAGGAGTGTTTCTCCCTATTCCATCATGGCGCTGATGTGCTCCATGCTGTGTGAGGTGCCATGCTTCCGATGAATCATAAAGACAGGGAGCTCTGACCACTTGCATTTGTTACAAGCTCCTGTGGCATTTTTGGGGCAAGAGGTGGGTGTGTTAGCATTCGTGTTCCAGCTAAATTTCAGTATGGCCTCCTGCCTCCCTAAATGGAAGTGCACATGGATTGGGTGGTGGCTTATCTCTGTATGTGGGATACTTTCTGTAGTTTAACAGCTATCTTGTCCTACCCCACCGGTGGCTGTGCTACCCTGATCAATGGAGTCATTCCCCCAAGTGTATCTTTGTAATTGCTAATGTACCTTGGGCAGGGCAGGATGGCAATACAGAAACGTTAACTAGTATCTCTAAGAGGATTAGATGAGAGAGAAGGGAAGAGAGGATGACAAATGGTTGCTTAGGTATAGCCTGATGAGATCAGTCCAACCCTGGGAGAAACTGCCCTCCCACCCTCAATGCTCATAAATACAGAACCAACCGGGCTACACTGCACATTGGGTTTCTGCAGGCCCCATCAAAATAATGTCTTGTGTCTCTCTTGCTTTCTTCAGCACTAGTGTTCCCTGTAAGCTGTGAGCTTGTGCAGCCGCTCAGAAGAGATTCACATGCTGCCCAGCTGATTAGAAGAGCGCCCACAGCTAGGTTTTCTGTTTCTACTGGTGGTGCACATTCACACATGCCTTGGTGCACATTGAATGGAAAAAATGCACACATGGATGTAAAAGATTAGAGAGGACATTGTTCAGCACACAAGTGATCTATTCTAAGAACTAAACCAGTTATTTAGAGCCAGAAGGAGCTTCTTCTCGCTCTCCTGTAAGATGATAAATTAACCCTGTTTTCTCCATAAAGGGAGGGGAGGTGATAAAATAACATTTAGCACTTACAAGTGCTGTGCAGTATCACTGACTAACCACCCCACCTCTGAGGTAAACTGAGGCTCATAAGAGAGCTGGGCCCCAGTGTTCAGATGTCTCCACTCACTTTGGGAGGGCTCTTTTCTGAATGCCCAGCTAGAGACACAAATATCCAAATTTTAAAAGTGACCCTTGGTTCTAGGTGTAAAGTCAACAGACCCAGCCTTTGGCAGGTGGGATTGAACCTGGGACCTTAGCTCTTGCAGCAGAGGCTCATGACTAAAAGACAACCACCACTTAGCTAAGGTTAAGAGCAGACTTCACTCTCCCTTCTTACTGGCTGGCCTCAGTGCCTCTGAGTTACATGAGTGATGAGCTTGAGACAACTCAGAGGTCTGATTTTTGGGGAGGTCCCAAGTGGCTCCTGGACTAGCAGAGGGACAGCACTCCTGAGGTTCACAGCCTCTCAAACTGGTCTCCCAGAAAAAAAGGGTTTGTCTACACAAGAAACTTGAACAGAATGAAATCAGTTTGGAGGCACATTTTGCTAACTCAGTGCATTCCTTGCATGGAGGCTTTTGGCTTGGTTTCAGAGTACCCTATATCAGTTTGACTTACTTCAGTAAGCTTATGCTAACCTAAGGTGATCAGATGTCCTGATGATCAGGGCTTTGTCTTATATAGGCGCCAATTGCCCCCCACCTCCAATCTTGGTTTTTCACACTTGCTGTCTGGTCACCCCATGTTAAACAGAGACAGTATTGCTGAACAGAAATAAAAGCATTCACGTATTCAGATTGCATGGATTCAGCTAAATCACGTTTTAAACCTACATAGTTAAATTAGTTAAATTTTCTTTGGCCTGAGACACTTAAAATTGGTGGCCATTCTTACAAAAATTGGGGGCCCTAGGACTTGATTTTCAGAGGTGCTGAGCATTAGCTGAAGTCTGTGAGAGCTGCAGTGCTCAGGAACATGGACAATCAGGCCTTCGTACCTTTCATACACTAGAAAAAATGTGTCCCACTAGCCCAGGGGTGGGCAATAATTTTTGGCAGGACAGGGCCTAATCCAGAATGGGTGGAGCCAGAATGTTTCTGGGCTTCCTCACCCCCAGACTGTAATTGATCTGAGGGTAGGGGAACCCCTTTGCCCCCCCTTCCCATTAGGCGCACATGCCCCTGGCAGGCCGGAAAGAGGCTTCACACACTCCCCTGCCCCTAGGCCTTGATTGGCCTGGAGGCAGAGAGAGCGCGAAGCCTTCTCCCGCCCTACCCCTGCCCTGCGAGGAGCACACGGCACTTCAGAGTGCCAGGCGCTGCTCGCAGGGCAGGAGGAGACATCACGCGCTCCCCTGCCCCCAAGTCCTGATTGGCCTGGGAGCGGGGGAGCTGTGCGAAGCTTCCCTCACCCTGCCCCCGCCCTGCATGAGTGTACGGCACTTTGAAGTGCCATGTGCTCCTCACAGGGCGGGGGGAGAGGGAGGGTGGAGGAAACTTTGCGCGCTCCTCCTGACCCCAGGCCAATCAGGACTTGGGGGCAGGGGAGCGTGTGACGTCTCCTCCCGTCCTGCGCACAGCGCTTCAAAATGCTGCGTGCAGCTCGCAGGGTGGGAAGAAGCTTCACGCACTCCCCCACCCCCAGGTAGGGTTGCCAGGTGTCCGGTTTTGAACCGGACAGTCCAGTATTTGAGCTTTCTGTTCAGGAAACAAATTGAGAAAATATAAATGTCCGGTATTTTCTAAATAAGATGTAATGTAGATTGTGATGTAATATCAAGTGTGTCCGGTATTTTTGTTGAATCCATCTGGCAACCCTACCCCCAGGCCCTAATTGGCCTGGGGGGTGGGGGAGGGTGGCAGGGCCTCCACGGACTGGATCAACCCACTTGGCGAGCCGGATCCGGCCTGCGGAGACCCTTTTGCCCACCCCTGCTCTAGTCCAAGAATAGGGCAATGACAGTTGTGCTAGCATTAGTGTAGAAAAGCCTTAGGGGCTTTTACCACCATGTCATAAAAATCTGCTCAGATTTTTGAGCCATGATTGTAAAATTACCATGGCTCTGTCTGAACTAGAGCTTTGTACCCATGCCACTGTGTCTTGACTGGAAAAGATATGCAAAGGTTTCTAATTCATACACATCCTAAGGCCAGAATTGTCCAAAGAACTCAGCTCCTTTTTAGGCACCCAAATACATGGCCAAGTTTCCAGAAAAGAGCAGCATGGTGAGAGCTGAGCCCTTTTGAAAATGTGGTCCTTATTTTGGTACCTTAAAGGGGCATCATCTCTTTTTAAAAATCTGACCCTACTTGTGGGTACTCAGCATTTGAAAAGTTGGCCCCAATGTCTTAAGGTGGACGCCTCAAATGTCTTAAGGTGGACACCCCAAAACTGTGTAGCAGCTCTTGAAGAGTCAGGCTGAAGTGAAGATCATATCTGCAGCAAAGCCAGAGTCAGGAGCTCCTATCTTCTACTCCTATTACTAGCCCATCTGTCTGAACGCACTTCAATTTTACAGTTGCAAACTTTTGCCTCACCCTAACTGTAGGAAACCAGAGACTGTGGGCTTGGTGGAATTCCATGCTATGCTGCTGGCTGCTAGAGAACCTCCAGCAGCAGTGAATGAGTGTCCATCTCCTTCTCTCCATCCACCTAAGATGTCTCTGCCCTCTTCTGTGTTGGGGAGGATGGGACAGGAAGGCCCCCTCTGCTGCAGCCCACTAATTAGTTAGGAATGTCATTTCCAGCACAGATGTGGACTCTGAACTCCCTCTAACCTCGGTGAAAATCAAAACAGAATCAATGGAGCTTGTTTTTTAAATAACAGGAATTTGGGGAAGAGGGAGAAATCTGGCCCTCAGATGGCAGGTGGTGGGCAGGCTGTACAGCACCCACTGTTACTGTCTGAGCTGCAGAACTGGAAGAGGTTGTGTCTAGCTCCTGACTCCCTGCCCAGAACAGGGAATGAGCCTCGTCAGACACTCTGGTGATGACTTCCAAAGACTGGTTCTGATGGCTGGCTGTGTGGCCACTGCCCTCTGTCTCCCAAACTGCCATCCTGGTGCTGTAACCCTCTGCAAGAGGTTCCCCTGGTTTGTGGCTACTGTGCAAATACTTTGGCTCCTGCAGTCCATTTCCTGCAATAGAAGTTGCCCAAGGTGGCTCACTGTAACCTGAAGTTTTGCACTGGATCCTGCCCTCTACCAAACAGGTTGATCTGAGACAGGGGACAGAGTGGGAGTTTGGAGCTAGGCATTCCCTCTGTGCCTCCTGGGATGAGGTTTACCTGGGAGGTCAACAAATGCCTTTGATGTCGACCGCGGAGCGTCCAGACTACAGCGCTGCGCCGACAAACAGCTGATCGGCTCAGCGTGGCAGCCATTTAAATTTAAATGAAGCGGCGATTATTTAAATCGCCGCTTCATTTTCCTATGCCGGGTAGCCTACTCTACATGCCTCTGTCGCCAGAGGCATGTAGTCTAGACGTACCCTCTGACATGGTTGCTGGTTAGGGTTCTTCATGTGAGGCATATGGTCACTGTGTGATGGGTCCGGTTTAGCATTTCACCTCTGAACTGTGTTGTTACCCCTTCCTGTCCTCCACAGTTGAACAGCCCAAATTCAGTGGTCAGGGTTTCTAACAAGTCCGGATCAGAGTAGAATGAAGCTGTTTACTTGCACCCTGCAGAACTTCCTTGAGTCACTTGTAAAACCCATAAAGCCATATGATTCATTGCACTTTTTTCTTTTTCTACAGAAGCTTCCTCTGTTATCTTTTTGGTCTTTTCCTAGATCTGAACTGGGACATGCACCACCTTGTGCTCTCTAGAACTGTGTCCTTGCATCCTTATAGAGGCCAGGTTAATTTGGTTCTCATTTTAAAACAGTCCCCAGCTTCTGCTTGGCTCTGAGCTCCAGGAAACCTCTCTGCTCCAGGATCCTGTTACCAATTTGCTCTGACTCCAAACTCCACTTATTCTAAGATCTATATTTCTCTACCCTAAGTGTTCTCTGCCCCCTCCTCTGCCCATCTAGAGAGACTATTTGTACTACCTACCTAGTTCTATACCATGTTCATCCCCCAACAGTTCGTATTTATCACTCTACGCTCCCCACTCAGCACTCTCTCTATCCTCACCCTGTGCTTCCTCTGCCCTGAGCTCCTGCTCTGAATTCTTCTCCGCCTTCCCAGTTCCCCACTTTGTCCTCTCTTGCCCAGAACCTTGACCTTTCTCTGCTGATCCCACCACCTTCCTGTCCCTCATCAACCCTTTTTTCTAATTAATCGCAAGCCCTGCCATCCTTAGCTTCCCTGAAGCTAATTTGCCTGGGATTCTGCTAGAGAAATGAGAGAAACCTTTACAATGACTTGGTAAACATTTGCTTTTCAGACAGTGATCAGTAGTTCATTCTCTCTGCTGCTTGGACCAGGACATCACAGGTAGCACAACTGTTTTGCATTCATTTATCCCACAGCCTCTTTGCCCCGTGAGTTAGAATATGGGATATATTCAAGGTTCTTTCTTTTAAAATGTTGTCATTTAAATTATTAGCTATGCAATGAATCGTTTGTGTGTCTCCTGTGACATTACAGTGGTGATGTGTCACTCTCCAGTGACACCATGCAGGGAAGACTTTCCTTCTCTCCCTTCCCTCCTCCTCTTCTCTCTCTTTGTCCTGCGGCAGGACGGCATACTCTGTCTTTCTGAGCTTCAGGGTTGTTGGAGCATTGTAATAATACTGACAGGTGAGTAATTAATTGAGAAGTTACCTGATGAGATCTGAGCCTGCATGGAAACCTTTCTACAGGGTAACCAAAGAAAACTGGATTTCTGTCTGTTCACCTGCAGAACAGGCTGAAAAGTGATAACAGGCACAGAGATTCAAATATGCACGTACTGAAATATCGAACACTTTCATACAGCATTCATGGGGCCAACACCTCAGCTGGTATAAACCAGCACTCCTCTGCTGGCTTCAATGGAGCTGTGCCCTTTTATAGCTGGTAAAGATCTGGCAGAAGATTTATTTTGCAGTATGTCCACCAGCACAGATTCCTATTATATTGAGAGGCACACACATACAATGTGTGCACATAAAAAAAATGTGTACACACACACACAGTGTATACACACACTCAAATGTATTCACAAAGACATTCTCATGTACATATACAAACACACATGGTGTTCTGCAAGAGGAGACGTATAGCAAACATTATTTATGTCACTTCTCTCACTTCTCTTCTCTCAGAATGGCCCCTTATATTTCTCTATCCTCATCTGTCTGACTTTCCTGAATTCAGATATAGGTCTCAACCATCATCCTACGCCAGTGCTTCCATGAATAGCTATGGAGCTACAATCCACATTTCCACCTGCAGAATTTGACTCTTTGTCTAGACATGGTGACTGCACTATTTAAGGAAATTCATGCATGATGCCTCTGGAAGGCATGCTGCCATAATGTATCCACTGCTGGCATAGCTTAGCCTTCATTTGTTTGACTAGGCAGGAGAACATTTGAAGCACAGTTCCATTGTTTCAAATTTAAACCAATCCAGATTATCTGAAAATGTGTTGTATAAAGTCGGGATGTGCAAGGTTAACCGGGTGACGCTTAAGTGGCTTACCAGTTTCAATTAACCATTGGGAGCTGGAGCAGCTCCCCACCTGCCATGGAAAAGGGGGCTGCTCTAGCCCCACAGGGCCCACTGCAGACAGGGATGCTCCACATCTGCTTGTGGGGGGAGAGGGGCTGCTCCAGTGTGCCCTGCCGCAGTGGGTGGGGGGCTGCTCCATTCTACCTGGCTGCAGTGGGCAGGGGGGTCACTCGAGCTCAGCTGGAGCATACCCTTCCTCCTGTCCCTCCTTTAATTGGTTAACCGGTTAAACATCAATTAAATGGTATTTTACATCCCTAGTATAAACCTGTGTGTGACAAGTTGGATCACAGGGGTCCCCTTGGGATTGTCACCCAGTGTGATGGTCAGGTCACTGAGCCCATCTGTGAACACTGACAGATCAAAGTAAGTTACTAATAAAAAATAAAACAAAACATGCCAGCTACACCTAATACACTAAGAGAAGTTGTCACAAATAACATTTCTCTCCCTAGTTCTTATTTCAGGTGCAGTTTTTCACAAGTCAGAGCTTATCTTTTTCTCTAACCTGGACTCAGCAATGCTCCTCCCCCCATCTTATTACAGTTCTCTTTTTCTCCAGGTATTCTTGTGTATCCTCTTAACAGTTCCAAAGCCAGTTCAAGACCATTATTCTTTGCTTCCTATCCCTTAAATAGAATTTCCCCAGGGCAGGAAATCTTTGTTCAGTTCTCCCTTCCCCTCTGGAAAAGTACAAAATTCAAGATGGATTCCAGTACTAGGGGGCATGATCATGTGTCTTTGTAGGACCAACCACAGTCTGGGCTTACAGGAGAAACAAAATCATTCACAGATCCTTGTCTTGTGCACCTTAAGTTCCACTAATGGCTCTCATAGGAAGACCTAGATTAATAAAACAGGTTTCCACTTAATAGTTCTAACTTCACATGCAAGATTGATACATGCACAAAAATAGAATATACACAGTCAGGGGATCACAGGCTCTTCAGTGACAAGTTATTTGCCCATTTTGCATAAGGCATATTTGAATTATGCATGTTCATATTAAAAAACCTATTTCTATAAAAATATGGGGGCATAGCACCACATCAATATGACATTAATAATAATAGTAATTAATAATCATGGACAGTGTGTAATGTGGGCAAGGGGAGGCTAAACCTCCCCAAACTTCACACTGGCAGGGGGAAGGGAGGACTGGCGGATTACCACTTAGGCGCCAGCCAATAGCCCCCAGAAAAACCTACCCCCACCACAGCCCCAGGGCAGGAGGAGCGCTCACACTGAGCTTCTCCAGTCTCAGGGCCGCAGTGGCACCCCTTAGGGGAAAGAGACAGAAAGGAGGTGGAATGGAGCGGGGTCAGGGACAGAATGGAGGTGGGGCTGCAGGGGAAGGAGCAGAATGGGAGAAGGGCTCAAGGCTCAGGGCGCCACTACTGTGGTCCATGGCTGGGGGAAAGGGGCTCGAGGCTCAAAGTTCTGGCCAGGGTTGACAGCTTCATTGTGATTCTGGCTGGGTCTGAGCTTTCAGCCCTGCCACTTTCCCGTAGCTCTGACCAAATATTCAGCCCTCCTTCCCTATCCTGGCTAGGGCTATAGGATGGCTAAGAGCAGAGAGCGGGGGCTTGGCCTTGGTCAAAAAATGCAGGGCATCAGCTGGAAGAGGCAGGGCAAGGGGCTATCTCCCCAAGGGGAAGCTTCATCTGTCACTTATGATAATGATAATTAATATGCAGCATTCATTCACATTTGCCACAGGTATGTCTTGCTGCTTTTTGCAGCACTCAGGAACTTCTGAACAGAGATGAAAAAAATACAGGATGTTCCTTGTAATAGAGGACTATTGGCTACCCAAATCAGGCATGTCATGTGTAGCCACAGTACTTTTTTCACAAAGCCTTTGTCTTTGGTATGTTATTTGTAACTAGTCTCTAACACAGTTTGGTCAGCCAGAAGGAACAAGGTCAAAGATGTGTACATAGTGGCAGATACACCCAGGGAGATCATGGGGTCCCTGCTGGCATGTACCAGGAGGGGCATATTAGCTAGGCTGCAGGTTTGTGTTCTGACTGCCAGCTGCAGCCCTGCATGCAGTTGCTAGTGTCTAAACTGTGTAAAGTTTCCCTTCTGATGGTTAACCCAGTCTCGCAACTGGATGGGGAATTGGTTTCCAATCTCTGATGCTGGGGGCTCTCCAGCCCACTTCCCCAGATACTCTGCAGGTCACAGATGAGGTCATTGTGCTGCTATGTGACTACAGCCTGCAGGAGAGGAGAGGAGGGGGAGGAAGGAGTGGGTGGTTTCTTTGTACTTTCAGAGATTTTAACAGCTGGATTCAGAGAGGTTTCCCAGGGCTTTTCCCAGGAAAGAGGTCAGTGGGCTTCACAAGCACTAGCTCCGCCTCTGCTAAACTCTGTGAAGGGCTCCCTTGCCCATATAAGGCTAAAGTTGTCACAAAGAACCATAAATAGTTGTGTTGTCATTACCTGCCTCCTCATGCACTAACTAGGGCACCTTTCCAAGTCAGGTCCTTCTTCCTGTCTGAAGTGACCTAGTCTTCTCTCCCCACCCACCTATCCTCCCTGAAGATAGCATTTTCCAAAACAGCACATCTATATGCACGCACGCACCGAGAGAGACTGTCTCTCTGTGCCCTTTGCATTGTGCAATCCTTTACAGCAGAGCAAAGCAGACTGAAAATGCTACCTAATCATCATGCGCACTGGGGTCAATATGTTAGGTCGACAAGGTGTGGGTCAGGGGAGAGTCAAGCCCCTAGTCTCTCATAGGATTATGAGTTTTTATTCAGAGCTGCAGTGCCTGCTACCCTTTCTCCACTGGCAAGGAAGGCGCTTTTGTTCTTTAAGTGAGCTGCTTTACTTGTGGAGGAGGGGACAGGAAGAGAAAGGAAAAAGCTCTGCAGGCACAACATTGAAGAAAGAGAAAATAACAAGCCCTTAAGTCCTGCAGAGGAAAATATGCTCCGAAAGGCTTATCCCTCTTTCCAAGATGCAGTGTATCCCTGAGGGGGGGTGCCCAAGTACAGAGACTTTCTCTATGAATGGAAGGACACTATCTCTGATAAGGAAAAATGGTTCAGTGGGTAATACAGTCGCCTTGGAAACCTGTGTTCAGATCCCTGCTGTCCCGTGTAACGTTGGGAAAGTCACTTATCCTCAGCTGCCCATTTGTAAAATGGGCTAAGAACAGTGCCCTGTCTCACAGGGGTGTTGTGAGAAGACAAGCATTAAAGACTGTGAGGCATTTAGATGTTAGGGGAACAGCAGACAGATAAGTACCTGATCTAGATAACGGAAAGGCAGTGTAGTTTGAGAATCAATATGGTATAATGGACAGGGCACTGAATTGGGAGTCAGAACACCTGGTGGGCCAACTCACCAGCCAATATGTCAAATGTAGTTCCCAAGAGCAGCAGAACGCCAGTCCTCCTCTTTAGGGTTTCTCTACATAACAAAATGGTGTCAGCACATCTCAACACAAATCTTTCCTAGACTCTTAATTCTTTCCTGTAAGCCAGGGCCTTCTGCCAGGCCTTTCCAAAAGTTGTTCTTGGAGCCTTACCCTAGCCCTACCTCTCCCTCTCTGATTAGGCTGGCTCTCTTTTATAGGAGGGGCTGTTGCCAAGCTCTCATGTAACTCCCGTTACCTCAACCAGTCATTCAGAGCCTGGAAACAGCCCACTAGGTCACATGCTTGTGTTCCAGGATCAGGTCACTGTTACAGCTGGGTGGTATTCCCAGCTCTTGTCTTGCTGTGTGACCTAAGGGAAAGCAAGTCACTTCTAATCTTTGTGCCTCATTTTCTCCGCACACCCTTTATCTGTCTTGTTTATACTACAGACTCTTTGGTAAAGGACTTTTCCCTCGCTGTAGTTGTACAGTAAATCCTCCTCATTCACAGTGGATGCGTTCTTGGCACCACTGTAAATGGTGAAATCTGCAAATATTGGCAGCAGCTCCCAGCTGCCACAGTGAACTCCCTGTGGTTCCTGGCAAGTGCAGGGTTGGGGCCTTGTTGCCGTTTGGCAACAGGCACCCCCCAAAGTGACATCCCCCACAGGCCGGGGGATGGGATGCAATGGGGGGAATGGGAGACACCCAGAAATCACGACTAGCAATTTTGTGAATCGCAAGGGTCTCCTGTATAGCATCAAGCACAACTGGGCCCTGATCTTTGCTGGAGGGTCTCTTGTGCTAGTGTAATACCTATAATTATACAAGCAGGGAGAGAAGTGCTCCTGTCAGAAACCCCTAATACAAGGAGGAATGTGAATGCTCCTGACAGGGGAAGGCGATATGTTGACCTTCTACTCAGGGAAAGGCAGGAATGTTCATAATGGGACATACTCCAAATAGAGAGAAGGGGAAGGATGCTCTTATGTGGGAGTTCTGATATTATGGATGATGGATTTGCCCCTAATCTTAAGTAATAATCCTTTCCATATCTTCTTGCAGTCCAGAAGCCATAGACCCTATTATGACCCAGTGGCTGTAGCCAGGCTCATGGCACTATTGCGCTGAATGTGGTGTGTACATGTGTACACATGCACACACTCATTCACTTACTCCTCCCCTGCTTTCTGGGCAGCTGCATGGATGCAAAGGGAACTTTTCAAACTGAAAAGCTCAGATGTGGGTGCATTGCATCGACTTGTGCTGTCTAACTTAAGGCACCCACATGCAGCAGTCTTTGGAAATGTGTCCTTAAAGGAGTTGGGAAGCAGGGTGTGGTGCTCCACATCCTCTTCCTGACTGAATCATGAAGCAGCGCCCTCCTGATTCTGGGTCAAAGGGTATTGCTCCGCCTTTCCCCAGAAACCAAGGGAAGATTGGCAGCAGTGGGTAGCCCATGCCAGTACAGGGCTAGGAACACACTGAGCATTAGGACCTGGCTGTTTCCATCAGGGTTTTTCAGCGCTGTGGAGTCACTTCAGCAGGGCACTGCTTTCAGGTGAGGGGAGGAAAAATCCCCTTTGAGCAAACAGGCAGCTCCACCCTCTGCACCACGGAGAGCCCAGTTCCTTCCTTGGAGGGAGAGGGGTGCTAAATTGTGTGTGCCTGGCACTTCCCTCCTTGGGCAGGCTGGTGCCAAATGGTGAGGTCATGTGTATCAGGATTAAGCATGAGTTCAGTTTGCAGGGGGAAGGCAGAGGCCACTCCTTTCCCTGTTGGAGCTCTGTGCCTGAAGGCATGCTGAGCAGTCACTCAGGGAGCAGGGAAAACGAAAGGGATACTGGGAGCCAAGCAGGATAGTGCCTTACAAGCCAAATTAATGGAGAGTGATAGGAGGAGTCATAGCTCTCAGCACCCTTAGTTTTCTTCCTTCTCTGAGAGGGCTGCACCCAGAGTCCATCCTAGGCAACAAGAATCCAGTTCAGGCTCTTTCCTTCCTCAGTGCATCCATCCAGGAAACAGGTCCCTTTAACACTAGACTTCATACTCTGTGATGTGTAGGAACCCACAAAATATGGGGAAAGGAATGTGGATGTTCTTATGGATTGTGATGTTTGATAGGATAATCTTTACAGGAAAGCTGAATCACTTGTTTTCACCTTTCTGCCTCTTCCCTCCCACATCTAAAGAGGTAGTGTTTTTGAAATTCAAAGCCATGCATGCAGCAAGACAATAGGTCTTTATACATCTACATTCATTTATAAAGACTCAAAGAGCAATATAGGCCTTTGTGAAACTAATAAACCAAGGAGGTACTTAGACTTCATAGTTAAACCACATCCATAGGAAGCAGAACAGCAGAATAACAAGTGGTTTCAGCAAGCTGACATTTAAGTTATGAATAAATAGACAATGGAAAGAGGGAGTGAACAAGAATACTTCCTGACTTAGGTTTATTGATTCACTGGGTGGAGGGGAATTGGCTTATCTTCTTATTTCATATTTTGGATCTTCACTACATTTTCTTCAACTTCAAGAACAATATCCGAAAAATTCCCTTATTAATTAACCAGAGGTCCCGGCAGGAGCCCATTGCCCCATTCTCCCCACTGCAAGTTGTGGAATGTCCCAAGACCAACAAAAGGCCACTGACTCCATCTCTTCTGCAGCCTTGGTTGATCCAACACTCTCATACTTCCTGTTATCTGAGAAATACACATGGAATTGGTGCCAGCCCAGGGCTCTGCAAGCCCAGGAACTAGTGGATGCTGCACTAATTTTTATAGGGGCATTGTGTTTATTAAAGCAGTCAAGATGCTTTCTTCATTTTAGGCTTATCACTGGACATGGAAGCTACAGGTGCTTTGATAAATGGAATGAAAAGGTCAGGTGGTTTAACTGGAGCTTCTATTACATCTCTGCTGAAAGATAACTTCCTGTGGGGAAGACACTTCCGTATATCTCCATCAATATCATCCACCAGTGATAACTCCTCAGTGGGTCTCCAGAGCTATCTTTCCATCATGCACAGCACTAATGCCTCTGTCTAGATGGCAGTCATGTCAGTTCAGGCATCTGTTGCCCCCAGGTTGCCTCTGCACATCTGACAGCACATTAAAGAGTCAAAGAGAGCAAGGAACAGCTGCCTCAGCTTGGCAGTACTCAGCTCCCTACTCTGCCCATGTGTTTCAGAGGGCAGGGACGGAGAGGAACACACAGTTGGGCAGTACAGAATGGTCCAAGCTGGTAATGGGAGGCAGGAGAAACTGGTAACCTGATAGTAGACCAGAGGAGGCTTGCTAGAGAGCAGGAGAAAAGTCCCAAGTGTGGGAGGGAATCTTAGCAGAGAAGCAGGTGGGATATTTGAACAAAGCATTGTAGTGACTCCAGATGCACAAAGCTTGCAATTTGTGATACCAAAGGTTGGTGGGTATGGTTACAAGAGAGCTGCAGCATAAGCAGTTGAGCTGAATGCATACAGTATGTAGCATCCAGTGATAAACAAAGAATGCAGCTTAAATAAATCCAACCAATGCGGGTGACTACTTACTGAGTGCATAGAACCACACCTCCACATGCAGACGCTCATTGGTTACCAGAGCTGTAGTTCCACTTTTGCTACCGTACCCAAAGCCAGAAAAAATGGCTTTGATTGGACCAGTTTGATTGTTGGAAGCCAAAGGTTCTCTCTTTAATTGAGGATAGCTATAACATACCAAGATTGTGATGCCAAGCATGATAGGAAAGTCATGATGAGACTCGAAATGACTCCTCCAGTGCTGGAAAATGCCTCACTCCTGGGACCTCTGGGGCATGCTAGAATATTTCAGGCTAGTCTCATTTTGTCGTCAGTCAATAGGGTAGAAAGAAAACCACAAAGCCATTTAATTAGAGCAAATAGTTGGCCTTAATTACCATTAAAGGTTAAGCCTAAGGCAAACACCAAACTTAATGTTAACTGGGAGGGCAGTGTCAACAGAGCAAACAGCAATATGGGAACCTAAGAAAGGAGGGATGCCATACTGAATCCTGAGGCACCCTTCCTTCTGCTGACTGATTCTCCAGGCCTAGCTTCTTTCCCCCTGCTCCCACTATTTGAATTTTGGGAAGAAAGAAAAAAGATTCTTAAAACACAGTCTCCAATTAGATTCCTTACTTAGCTTTTCAGTCAGAAGCCCATAAAAATAACTGAAACTAAAAAGCACCAAAACAATGTAAGAAATAGTTAAACACCGCTTGGGTTACTGTGTTGTTGGACTAGAGAGAGTACAGCTTCCAAATGGTACATTTTAGTCAATTCTCTGAAGGTATGTCTACACTTGCCACTTGGTCGAACTAGGGAGGCAAATGAAATATACCGAAGTTGCTAATGAAGCATGGGATTTAAATGTCTCACGCTTGATTAGCATATTCGCGGCCGGTTGCCATTTTAAAAAGCCAGTAGCCCGAATTAACTCACCACATGTAGACGCAGTAGTCCGATCCAAAACCTTCCCTCGAATTAACTGTTACTCCTCATTGCACAATATTTAAATCCCACGCTTCATTAGCAACTTCAGTATGCTTCATTTGCCTCCCTAGTTCGAACTAGGGAGTAAGTGTAGACATACCCTGACTTCCCTAATCTAGTGACTGGACTCATTGTGCTGTATTTTACCACATCCAAGACTCAGCCTTGATCCCTGGAAAGGAAAGTTAGTGGTTCTGACAGTAGAAATCTTCACATAGCCCAACCAGGCTGAAGAGAGAACACCAACACTTGGCTATATCTTAAAATTACTTTAAAGTCTGTCATTCTTCTCAGTATAAACTTCTCTCTAGGAAGGCAAGTTTGTTTGCTATCCCAGTTGCATAAACATAATGGCAGGGGAGGGAAGGGTTGGGGGAGTGATATTATTCTGCTCCTCACAGCTTTATTCATTTGCTGAGTAAGAAGAATGCCCCCACCTCCTTCTAAACTCAGGAATCCGAAGCATTTCTTACCCTACCCCCGTCCAAGAAAGGGGAGGAGGAAGAGGAGGTGTCTGAGATGCTGAGAAAGATTCTGAAATAATTGTAAAGCCACAGACCTATGAGACAGTAGTGGTGAGATGAGGATATGACAAACAGGCCTAAGCTTAGAGCATTTCTCACTGGCTGATTTGCTAGTAAAATAGGTATTAAGCTGTAAACATCCACTATTCTTGTCTTATGTAGGTGATACAGGATGTGTTCTAGAGATCTTCTAGTGAGTCTGGGTAAACCAGCATCTCACAGCCCATATCGCACATAGTTACCCTCGCTGAGTGATCCTTACTTCTGTTGGCCCTGTTGTGCAATGGCACTGGATGACAGCCTCGCAGGAGAGTGAAAGCCAGATATCAAATGCTGCACAGGAAGAAAATGGGGCAAGAGGAGTTGGAAATGAGACTGAGGGGGACAAACTGAGGTACAAAACAAGCACTGTGCTTGCTCTTAGAGACTACAATAATGGGCACAATAGAAACTTGTAGAGTAGATTAGACTGTAAGCACACTCTGAGACATTCTTGTTAGCATGTTAGATCAGGAATGTGGTCTCCCCAATTTTACATCAAAGCATTTGGAGGAAATCATGAGCTCCAAGAAGAGAGCCTAGGGGTCCTTAGACTTGACAACATTGCCCTCTGCCTGAGCTGGAGATACAGTCTTTCCTGATGCACTTCTGGAGAAGACAGAACCATGTTTCAACTGTGTTGTAACATAGTAACTAGGCTAGTCTGCTGGGGTGCAGAGGAAACACTCTAGACATGCTGAGTAACAACAGAGATTCTTTTGTTAATTGCATCCCACTCAAACTGAGAGCAGAGATGGTGGATGCATATGCTATTCTGCTGCAGACTTTGCCACCAATGTATTAAGAAAATGACCACAGTTTTCTTCTTAAGAAACACGATGATGAGGTAGGAGTTTAGCAGATTATGAAAAAGAATGTGTCTGTTCATTCACTTAGCACAAGAGTGAGTGGATGGGGCGGGGCACGTTTGATAAGAGTTTACTATAGACTGGCATAGTAAACCAGGGATAGGGAGTGTGCTGCAATAAAGTTACAGAGCATCATGCACATTCCCTCTGGCCTTGGGGATAACAAACTAGGACAAACAGTTGAATTCGCAGCTTGTGTATAGCTTTGCATAGTGCCCCCTGCCAGAACGCAAGTCAGCAGAACTAAAACTCAAGCTCAGGTGACCAGAAATCAAACCTGCATTATTTAAATATCTAACCTCTAGGACATGAAACCAGTCTTGTTTCTTGTTTTTATGTTCATGGTTCTCCTCTGTCAACAATTGAAGAGCTGAAGTCTGGTTCTTGTCCTGGAGAGGAGTGAAGAGGCATGGACACATAGGAAAGGGAAATTGTGTGCTATCTAATAGTTGATTGCTATTTCCCAAAAAGATCTGGCACTGAATGAATATAGTGCAGGGCACAGAGGGAAAGGAGTAAACAAAAAATCCCATAATGCATGCAGCTGCTTCCACAGTGGTGTCTTTTGTGATGGTGTGTGTGAACTCAAGCTATAACTTGCACTGAAGGCCACTAGCACCATGGTCACCAACCCGTTGATCGCGATTGACTGGTCCATTGCAGGGGCAAGACCAGTTGATCGCAAAGCATTCCAGCCCCCCAAGAAGGAGCCCGCACTGACACTACCTCCCGCGAAAATGGAGGTAGTGTAGGCTTCCTGCGGTGTGAAGGGGAAGTCCCACAGCTGTGAGCCAGGTCCGGTGTCTCAAGAAGTGCATGGGCTGCTCTTCCCCTCCCCTAAACAGCTGGCTCACTTCCTGAAAAGTCGGGTCTGTTGCACCACCGGGGATTTCCTTCCCTGTGCTTCCTGCCTTCCTGAACATGCAGAGGGAGGGGGAGAGTAGGAGTCCTGGGACTGAGTGCCAGTTCCAACTTCTGCCAAGCGGTCCCTGTCACCTCCCGCTGGCTAGACTCCCACAAGTACCTATCCCAGCCCCCACCAGCACCCTTCCCCCTGGCCAGACACCATACAGCACCCTCCTCCTGCCCCCTTCTCAGGCCCCCACCAGTACCCTGCCCCCTTCCCATGACCCCATCAGCACCCTGCTCCTGCCCTGGCCCCCAACAGCACCCTGCCCCCTGGCCAGACTCCCACCTGCCCCCTGCCCAGGTCCCCACCAGCCCCCCCCGGCCAGACACCCACTAGCACCCTGCTCCTGCTCTCCCCCTCCTGGCCAGACACCTACTCCCAGCTTGCTCCTGTACCCTATTTTCCACCCAGATTCTGAACCCCCATCCCTATCCCACTCACTGGCAGCCCTGTCCCGCACACTGGATCCCTCATTTTTGGCCCCACCTCAGATTGTAGAGGGGCCCACAAATTCCACTAACTCTGGAACCCCAGAAGAGTTAATCCGGCCTGGGGCTGGAGTGTCAGGGGAGTGAGGTGTCTCAGTTGGGGCTACATTAGTGAGGCTTGGGATTTTTTGGAGGGGTTGTTTTTTGCATCTCACTTGTGTGGCCCCAACTGACTTTTCTGTGGGTCAGTGACCCCTCACGCAAAACAGGTTCCCTGCCCCTCTCATAAATAAAGACAATGCTGAAACATTTTGTGTTGGACATTATATTTTATTTAAAAATGAAGCCTGGCCAATAAGCCCCCAACTGGGGCCAAGCCCCATCTGGCCGCAGCATCATAACACTCCTGCCCCCTACCCACCCCCACAGGCCTGAAACCTGAGCCTATCATACACTGGAACCCCCTGTCCTGAGCCTCTCACATCCCCAAACTCCTGCACCCCTACATCCCTAGTATTCTGCCACAACACTTCTGCACCATCCACACACCCCAAATCTGTGTCCTGAGCCCATCATACTCCCAATCTCCCTGCCCTGAGCCCCTCACACACGCCAACCCAACCTCTTGCACCCTCACATCCACAAGCCTGTGGCTTGCTCAGCACCCCAACCCTCCACCTAACCCCAACACTCCCCAGCCTGGAGCTCCCTCCCTGAGCCAGCATCCCCTTCTCCACCTCCTCCTGCACCCAAATTCCCTCCCAGAGCTTGCACCTCTCACCCCTTCCCACACCCAAATCCCTCATTCCCACCACAGAGCCCGCACCTCTTGTCTCAATCCAGTGAGAGTGAGTAAGAGCTGGGGACAGAAAATGATGGAGAGGAGGGGAACAGAGAGGGTGGGGCCTCAAGGAAGGGTTGGGGTCTTGGAGAAGGATGGGGTAGATCTTGGCTTGCCCTGACATTTAAAAAGTGATCTTGGGTGTAAAAAGGTTGGAGACCACTGTACTAGCACATGCTACAGCTTTAGAAAACCAATACTCAGCATTCTTGAGGGATCCTACATTTTGGACTTTCAGTGAAGCTCACTTTGTTGGTATTTCAGATGCTACAGAACTCTTACCAATACTATGTTGTAACATTCTGCAGATATGTACATGTGTGGTTTTCTTAACAAAGTCCCTGTGGTTAGAGTTTAGCAATATGCCTTCTCTGAGGTAAACAACTTTGCTCACTTGTCCCTCTTCTTCTTTTATTGTATCAAATTTTGGCTAGGAACACTGCGAAATAAAAGCAGAAATTTTATCTGCAAAACATTAGTAAAGTATTTTCATGATTAATGTGCATTTAGTTGCTGGCCAAAGGTGCTGACCTCTTTGACAGGCTTGGAGACAGAATCCTCTGTTTATCTCAGGAATGGTACAGCACAGGCAAAAGAAGTGCAAGTTTCCACACATACATAGTGCCTTGCCAGTGAGCCTCAAAAAAAAATAAAAAAGACTGAACTTCAAGTATTTAACCCAGTTCTTTATGTGTCTGGTCGAGCACATTAACTCCATTGAGATACCTGACCTGGTGCAATATATGCACAGAACATGTCTGGCCTGGCTCATTACATACACTGAGCATAAATGGCCCAGAACATAGTCACCAGCTTCCAGAGAACAATCAAGTGGCTGCAGAGCAAAACACACCCAGTATTAGGGATGTAAAATCTAGTTTCATTGATTAACCAGTTAACCAATTAAAGGGGGGGCATTAAACGGGCACCCACCACTGACAAGGACTGCTCTGGCCAGGCTGGACTGCCCCCCACCGACTCCAGCCCCCACTAATTAACCGGAACCAGTAAACATTACTCATTAAGAGTGAGGCTTACCTAACTGGTTAACCATTCACATCCTTACCCAGTATAGTGTGCTGCTAGAACTGGTGTCCAATTAATTCAAGCAAAATGCAGGTCAAGCTTAGAGAGAAATCAGAGCTGGGAAGGTTTTGTGTACACAAGGAAAGGAGGAAGGGTATTTACTTCTTCCAGTGATTATTCATGTCCATTCCATTTAGGTGAGTGCACTACATGCACGACTGTCAGAAGATTTTTCCTCCAGCAGTACCTGTTGAATCGGTCACACAACCTGGAGTGGCCCCTTCATGTCCGTGTATTTAGGTCCCTGCTGACCCCTGGCTCCCTCTGTTCCTTCTTACCGCCTGTGACAGTTGTTGGAGCAGCTCACTCTTGCATTCTGCAAGTGCCTTCCTCGCAGCCTTTCCCAATATTTCTGTACTTAGTTTTCTCTGCTGTTGTTAATGTTAGCTTGTGGTTTGGGGAATCTTCCCCCATCCCTGTTTCCTCTGGACTGGTGTATGACTCAGTACCAGGGCTTTAAACCCTGTGAGAAGTGCCTGAAGCCTATGCCATTGGTGATCCCCACAACTCCTGCCTTAAGTGCCTCAGGAAGGGCCATCAGGCAGATAAGTGCAAAATCTGCAGAGTGTTTAAGCCTCCAAGGAAAAGGAGAGAGGCTCCCAGCTGAAGCTCCTGGAGTATCACGGAGGCAGCACTTCACCCAGAAGTGGCACTAAAGACAACTCTGGCAGGCTCAGCATGTAGCACGGTATGGGACCTCTCAGTACCAAAAAAGGATGCTACCAGGGAGCACCAGGACCAGTCCCTAGCACTGAGGTCCAGTACCAGCATATTATGCTACTCTCCATCGCAGGTGCCACAAAAGAAGAAAAGGAAAAACAGAAGCTGCTCACCAGCACGGCACACCAGTTGGGTGCATCCTCCCTTGGGACACTTTAAGCCTGCCCACATACCACACAGCCGTCAACTCCAGCCATTCCCAGAAGGCCATCGAGTCCCCAGCGAGTGGTGCTGGAGGAAGTCGCGGGAGGAGTACCCAGACCTCTCTTCCATGTGGGAAACATTCGAGGTGGCTTAGGACTTGATGAAGATGATACAGTTCCAGAGCCTCACACCTGCACCTTGGTATGGCAGCCCTCTGAGGCAACAGTGCGTGGCTCAGCACCAAGTGCGGCACCAGCTATCACAGCACCAATGTCAGCACCAATCGCCATGGCATCATTATTGGTGTCTACGGTGGCACAAACACACCCAGCTTCCATAGCACCGATGGTGCCCAGCATCAAGAGAAACCAAGAAGGAGGAGGCATCACTCCTCCTCGCTGTGGCACTGATCCCTGGCACTGTTGGTTTCTGCCCTACCCTGGTCCACATCAGAATATACATCTAATTCGAAGGCAGAATCTTATGCCTCCAGAAGGCGCACACATCGCTCCAGACCTCAGAAGTGAACCCGGAGCAACGCACCACAGATCATGCCATAGGCATCATGACCTACCCCGTTGAAGTGGCAGTGGCTCTTCTGGACCTCATGTGCTTACCACCAGGCCCAGGGCCCACACTCCAGGCTGGCCTCAGTGGCATCAGTATCCCGTGGGACCCAACAGCCACTTGTCTTTTCTTTCTCAGCCAAGTGGTTGAGAAAGCAGATTCCTCTCATGCTTTAATAGCCTATTGCACATTGGTATCTTTGACCATTTTCAATCCCAGTTTCACTCCAGCCACAGAATTTAAACTGATCTGTAATGGGGCCAGTCATATTCAACATATTCACAAACTATTTGAAAAGGGAGTAAACAGTGAGGTGGCAAAATTTGAAGATGATAGAAAACTACTCAAACTAGTTAGGTCCAAAGAAGACTGCAAAGAGTTACAAAGGGATCTCACAAAACTGGATAACTTGGCAACCAAATGGCAAATAAAATTCAATATTGATAAATGCAAAGTAATGCACGTAGGAAAACATAATCCCAGTTATACAGATAAGATAATGGGGCTTAAATTACCTGGTCCTGTTACCACTCAAGAAAAGAGATCTTGGAGTCATTGTAGATAGTTCTCTGAAAATAGCCAATGTGTAGCAGCAGTCAAAAAAGCAAACAGAATGTTGGGAATCATTAAGGAAGGGATAGATAAAATGACAGAAAATATCATATTATCTATAAAAATCCATGGTAGGCTCACATCTTGAATACTGCACGGAGATGTGGTCACTCCATCTCAGAAAGGATATCTTGGAATTGGAAAAGGTTCTGAAAAGGGCAACAAAAATTATTAGGGGTACTGAATAGGGATGTTAAATTGTGAGTAATTGACTAATTGAATAGTTGATGCATTTTGCATCAACTATTCGATTAGTCGATAAGGTGCCTCTGCCTTTGAAGTGTAGCAACAGCCCTAGGGTTGCCCATAGGCAAAAGCGCCGTGTGGAGCCTAGGGTCAGCTGAGGACTCCCCTGCTGACCCCAGGCTCCATGCTGCACTGCCGCTTTGAAACACTATAGGGAGCCTGGCGTCAGGCAGTAAGGGGGGGGGAAGTGACTAGTCGACTAGCCTGTTGAATATCCGATAAGCATTTGCTTATTGGATAGTTGACTAATCCTTCACATCTCTAGTATTGAATGGCTTCCATATGAGGAGCAGTTGACAAGACTAAGACTTTTCAGCTTGGAAAACAGATGACTAAGACAGGATAAGATAAAGGTCTATAAAACCATGGCTGGTATAAAGAAAGTAAATAGGAAGTATTATTTATTCCTTCTCATAATACAAGGACTAGGCATCACCAAATGAAATTTATAGGCAGCAGGTTTAAAACAAACAAAAGTATTGTTTCATCCAACACACAGCCAAATTGTGGAGCACCTTGCCAGAGGATGTTGTGAAGGCCAAATCTATGACAGGGTTAAAAAAAAACCCAAGATAAGTTCATGGAAGATAGGTCCATCAGTGCCTATGAGCCAGGATGGGCAGGGATGATGTCCTTAGCCTCTGTTTGCCAGAAGCTGGGAATGGGTGATGGGGATGGATCACTTGATGGCTACCTGTTCTGTTTATTTCCTCTGAGGCACCTGATATTGGCCACTGTTGGAACATAGGATGAGGGATGTTAAATATTGGTTAATTAAATAGTCGAGTAACCTCATGAAGTCTTATTGGTTAGTCAACTATTCTATAGTTCCCGTGGGCAGGCCTGACAGCAGTGAGGGTGGTAGGTGGGAACTAGTCTGCGAGGGGAGCCAGTTTAAAAATCAGCTCCTCTTGCGGACCAGCTGCTTGTCACCCTGTGCTGCTGCCGCTGATGAAGAGACAGCAGAGCAGGTGGCAGCAGCCCCTGTTGGGGGGGGGAGGGGAGTCCTTAGCTCCTGGACCCAGCGCGAAACGGAACTGAGCTGGGCTGCCTGCCCGCCTGGCTCCTAATACACTTTAAATGCAGAGCCACAGTGGGGGCAGGTCCCAGATCCAGCATGAGCCAGAACTGAGCCAGGCTGCTGGCCAGCCTGCTACAAAATTTACTTGTTGCCGAGGGAGGGAAATGCGTGTAGTCTAGCATTAACCTATAAGCTTTTGCTTATCAGTTAATTGGTTAATCAACTGCACTATTACATTCCTACACAGGATGCTAGTCCAGATGGGCCTGTGGTCTGACTCAGTATGGCAATTCTTATGTTAACTACTCTCCAGTAATAAGCAGACTTGTTTTATGATGCTGCTGATGTCTTTCTCTTTCCTAAATGTATCTTTGGATATAATGGGCCATTCCATTGTCTTGTCCATATCAATACTGTTGATTATGCAGGTGTCCCTGGTTCCCTCTTGACCTGCCTCCCCTGCATTCTGTCTTTGGTGGTAGTTCATTTTCAAGGCCAAGATCTGTCCTCTGTGGAGTCCCACAGTTAAATTTGCAGCCCTCTTAGTCTTTTCCACCAGCATTCTTTTCACCCATCTGTATCTTTTACCCCCCTGTTACTTAGCCATATGTATCTTTCATCATCTTTAGTGACTTCTCCTACTCCACCTTTTATGTCTTGATCAAATAAACTTGTAACTTTGTTCCAACTTCCTTCAGATAAATCTAAGACAGAAGTGCTTCTCTTGGGCAAGAAATGCTTGCTCAAACACATTTTCATTTCTTCATTTTTTTTTTTCAGTTTAAGCCTCTCATTTGCCTTTTCTGTTGATCAGCTTAGCATTACTCTCAAACTTTCTTTCTGTTACATTGTCTATGCCCATGACATTGTTTACCCCACAAGGCTTTTGTGAGAGGCTCCACCTGGGTAGTACCTTGCATTTTTATTTACCTGTAAAATGCCTGATACTTATATAGTACAAAAGCTACAGAGGGGCAGCCAAGTTAGTCTGTAACTGGGAACATTTAAAAAACAACGAACAGTCTAGCAGCGCCTTAAAGACTAACAAAACATGTAGACCCACTTCTTCAGTAATCATAACCCTACTAATTAATAGCTAAAGCTTCCTATCAACACTTCTGCAACATTGCTCACATTTCACTGCCACTGACTTCTGAAAGTCTTATCCATTATTTAGTCTTTCTCTCTTCTAATCTTGACTATGACCTCATCATCTTCTGTGGTCACCTCAGTTCTTGAAATTTCAGCAAGCAAAGAAAATTGTTGCCTATTGTTTTTGCATGTACAGGAATGAAAAGGTGACACCAGGATGGGCCCAGTAGCACCTGCCCCAGGGATTTCCGGGCTGGCTCTGGTGGAGGAGGTGCCAGACTGGGGCAAGGCATGTGGGGTGAATGGCCTTGGGACAGGCCAGGCACCACCCACCTAGGGGCTGAGCTATGATTGTGGGAGTGTGGTGAATGCGAGGCACGCATGGGAAGCCTCTACCAACCCCACAAAGTTGTCGTCCCCTCTCCCGCCCCCGCCAATTACCTCATCTGACTCTGGCAGGGCCAGCCTGCCAAACTCAGGCGGCCTATTCTAGTTCTTATTGGCTGGCCACCATGTCAATCTACCATCCTCCCTGACTCAGCGTCCATTGGCCTGGGCTCTTTGGAGGCGGAGCGATGCTCGTTCTCGTCCTCTCGGGGGAGCTTAGAACGCTACGCCCTCTTCCTAGCGCCACCTGCCCGCCTCCTCGGCCGCTGTTGGCTGCGGTCGAAGTCAATCAGGAGCAAGCGGTGTTTCTATTGGTGGGCGATCGGGAAACGGGGCAGGGCTTTTGGTTGGCCGCGGCCGCTACCCCCGGCTTGAAACCTCGCAGTGCCGGGGAGTTTAGAGGCGTTAAAGCCGGAGCAGAGCTGCGAGTCCGTGCAAGGAGCCGACCCCGCGGATCAGTCTCTCAGCGCCAGGAGCAGGCGCCGCGGCTTCTCGCAGGCTTTGACTGGACTCAGGTGAGGTGCGGGGGCGGCGGCGCGGGCGGGAACGAGGAACGCAGCGCTCGGGTCTCGGGCTGGCGCTAGCGGCTTGGAGAGCGGGTTGGGTCGGTCGGGTGGTTCTGATCCGGTGCCTGGGAGCCGCTTGTCTCGCCCGCGGCTTCGCCCGGCCTGGCAGCGCAGCCGTTACTTGCCGTCTCCTCTCTCCGCCCCGGGCGGGGCGCCTAGGGCAGGGTCACGGAGGTGCCCCTCTCCGCGTCCCGTGCAGGGCGAGCCCTGGGCCGGGGGGGGGGGGGAAGCGAAGCACGTGCCCGCGCCTCTCCGCCGCGGTGGCGCTGTGCCGCGGGCGTTCCCTGCCCGGCGCGCGGGTGGGGGGTGGTGCCGCTCCCTCAGCTCGCGCGGGTTAACTTCCAACCCCCCCCTCCCCCTCCTCCTCCCCCTCCCAGCGCGCGAGAGTAACGGGCGGGCGAAGGGACCGTTTGGCAGCTGTCAGGGCTCCCGCCCTGAGTCACGGGCTGACAGTTCCGCGGCAAAGGCGCTTGCAACGGGCTTGGCTTCCGCCCTCCGACCCAGACTTCCTCATTCGCCTGGCCCCGCCGCGGGGAGGGAGTGGCGGAGCGAGATGCAGCTTGCAAGTGCGCCGAGGCGGGGGGAGCGCGAGGCTTTCCTGCCCCGATCCAGCAACAGCCACCAGGACACCCTCCCGCTTTGTCACCCGCCGGCCTGCGCCTGGAGCAGACACAAACCTTGTCGTCCCTCTTTTGCCCGTCTCCCCCCGCCCTTCGGGGTGAGGCGCACCCCCGCGAGTTTATCCGCGCTCCTGTCCTGAGCTGCCTCCACGCGCTGTGACATGCGCCTTACGGCAGGAGCTGGTGCTGTGGAGTAGGCTGTAGCGTGATGGTAGCGGTTTGCCCTGGACAGGGGAAGGAGGCAGTTCTCACAATGGCTACTAGTGTCCTCTTCCACCCCTGTCCTGCTGCTGAATCACCTTTGTGCGGCTCTGCAGTGCTTCCTGTTAGTGGGTGTCTCTGTCCTTGCCGCCCCAAGCCTGGGCTAAGAACCTAGGGGCTTTTGCAGAGGGGACTATTTAACAGGCCTGTCTTATCTAAACTGACGGGTTTGAGAGTCGAAGCTGAATGGGTGTTATCCTAGAAGGAATCCGAATCAGCAAGCCATGACGCCCTGCCCTTCTCAGGGTACAGAGTAATTTGCATAGAGGTGTGGAGTTTTATGAACCATAAGGATGTGAGATTGCAACTCACATCCTCAACTCTTTTTTTTTTTTTTTTTAAATAAGCGTAGGTGACTTCTGAGTTACTTGTTTTAAGAAGTGAAACCCCTCTGATCAGTTACCACTTGTATAAAGAATAATTTATAACTTAATCACCAGGTAACAATATGATCAATTTGGTTGTGCCACTCCAGTGAAAGCAAACCTTGGTACAGCTTTGTATTGACTCATATGCTCAGACTTGCTAGAGTTGTGGCATTCAAATGTTAAGCTTAGCTGAGATAAGCAAATATTTCTACTATGTGGTATGTTGAGAGGTACCAATTGGAAGAAAATTAATACATGTAAGTGGAGCTACTTTTGTAATTAAGTATTTAGAAATTGTGCAGGATAATGCTAACAGCCCTAATAAGCACATGATACTACTGGGCTGGATATTCTGGCCATGTGAAACTGCCTCTGAAGCTACATCTGTAGTAAATTGTACAGTTTACCTTCTCTCATTGAAACTTCACATCAATAGAGGCTAGTTAGGGTGGCCTGTTTTTCTTGAGCATTACTTCAACAGATATGTATAGTTTGTAGAAAAGAGATTTTTTTTTTTTTTTTTCTGTAGTGCCTGCCTAAGGTTTTCATTAGTTTTGTTGAAATTGGTGTAGAATCATGAATGGTGCCAGATAAATAGCTATGAAATGTCTGCACTCTTCAGACTGGATATGACTGATACAAGGTTGGATGCCTTATGTAGTCTTGTCTTGCCAAGATCTGATGTAAGTTTTCAGTTCATGATCCTATGTATTTGTTGGTCTCTAAGGAGCCATGGGACAACTTGTTGTTTTTAAAGTTACAGCCTAACATGTCTACTGCTCTAAGGCTTAAGTAGTGAGACCTGTGGTGTCCAACTTGTTTTGAAAACAGTAGTCACTACTGTTAATGGCTACTACTATAGCTAACTAGCCACACTCAACTGGCCAAATAGCCACATGTGGCTAGCATGTTGGACACTGTGGAGCTAGACCCTTGTCAGCTTGACCTCTCTATTTTTGGAGAGGGTGTGGTTGTTGAAAATGTACAATATTTCTTTTCTAGATGTCTTCTGATTGGCTTCCTTAAAATGGACTAAAGAAAACAAGTCTGTGTACTGTCACAGCTTTAAACCTATGTTGTAAAGCGACTCTGAAATAATGAAAAGTTCAGGAAAATATTTATCCATAAGGTAGCACTGGAAGGCACTGTACATGTATCTTCACTTTGGAGACTTGATACTTTTTTGGGGGGTATGCATTGCAATTTAAAAACTTGAACTCTCCCACACCAAGGTGGGACATTTACGAAGTCTGGGCTGCATACCAGTGTCTGCACTGCACTTGAACAGACCCTTAGCTCTGTGAGTCTGAGTTTTTAATTGCAGTGTAAACATGCCCCATATGTCCTCCTAAGCATTTGTTTCCCTGGTATGAAAAATGCCAGGATTAAAACTCTGTAGTAAGGAGCAAGTAGTACTTTAATTTTTTATAAATGTGTCTGACACACAAATGTTCAAAGCACTCAGAGGCATATAGATAATCCAAATGATCACTGTCTGACTGGTAGGAGGCAATGTGAAAGCATGAAGCAATATTGTATTGGTCTTGTTTTAAAAATGCCTTATTAAATGATGCAATAAACCCTATTTCATAGGATAATTCTCTTCCAAACTATTTCCAGGTGAGAACATGAATGTGCATGCCTGCATGGTTAACTGTTTGAAAATGTAGCTATAAAGTTGCTCTGGTGTCTAAAATATTTCGGGCACTGTTTAGACACTGTCTTGTGACTTTTTTTTTTTTCCAGTATGCTGAGTTTCTGGGAGATGAACAGTGTGCCTAGTTTGTTCTAGAGCTCTGTTACCTCTAACCTTCTGATTATACTGGAATTACTTTAGATGCTTGGCTCATACTCAAGGCTCTTGCATACGAGTAGCCTTCTGAATCTTTCTTTTGCCCTGGATTATGTAATTTTTAGGAATCTATATGACAGGGTGAAATCCAAGCATGGACCTGCTGGAGGTATAGGCACATTTTTATGATTAATATAGGACTTAAAGAGAAATTAAGAGTTACTCAGAATTCTTTCTGCAGTAGGCCTATATTGTTACAGGACAGGCTTTGCTCCTCTTAGCAAAGAGGATCTGTAACAACTAAACTTTAAGGCTTAGAAATTGGTGTGAAAATCTTCTGAAAGATTTCTGAATTTGCCTGACTGAATGTAAAATTGAACATGCTCTTGTTGTAAATGCAGTACTTAATCTGAAAGGATGCAAGATTGCATTGAAGGTTGATCCTGACTTCTGTGTGAATATGTTAATGTGCTTAATGCTTTAAATTACAAATAAACATGCAATACAGCTGTTTGCATATGAGTTAAAGAGAATTTTTCCTTGTGTTCATTTTTCAGTAATTCCTGAGGGCTGGGATAAAGCTGTAATAGTATAGTATTGCCTGCAGTAGCAGTGTTTTAGCTGGCAATCAATCTAGCTCTGTGCCAGCTTGAGGTGACCTTGCATCTTCAGTTTCTTTTTGGTCTGAGAAACTGTTCAGTAAGACTAATTCAGTCTTCTGGTGCAAAAGGATGTGGAAACTCACAATCTATCTTGGAGCAGTATTCAGTAATGCAAACTGTGTAGCCATGTGCAATTGCAGTGTCTATCCTGGAAGTTATTACCAATGGGTGTGTCCTGACAAATTAGGAGTACATTAACACAAACCTCTAGTTAATCTCTATGCCCATGTGTAATTATGATTTATCCCTTTCATGCACACTTTCCTTTTAAGTCTCTTGTTGCTGTGACTTCAATCTGTAATAAAGGACAATAGTATATGATGAACTTAACAAGTTTCAAAATGCTTGTCATGATTAGGAGCACCATGAATTTTGCTGCTCATCAAAAACTACAGTTCTATTGATCCATTTTGGCAGGAAGTCCATGTGATGTAGTTTAAGACACAGGAACTACAGTTCTCATTTCAATGTATGCAAACCAGAGATTTAAAGTTGTAAGTCAGGTTCTAGTTTTGATTTTTAAAGAAATCTTTAGTGTAAGTAAAGCACCTTTTTGCATTCAGGCATGAGTTGTATCTTGTTAGTCAAGATTGCAAATTTCTGTTTATTCTTAAGTAAAATGTATTTTTGTGGTTCCATTAGCTGTAATGGGATTTAGTGCTGTCACACAGGAGAAAACCTTAACTTCCTTTAAATGTACCCTGCATCTTCACCTAGAACATAAGAATGACCCTACTGGGTCAGACCAAAAGTCCATCTAGTCCAGTATCCTGTCTGCTGATAGTGGCCTATACCAGATGCCCCAGAGGTAATCATCATGTGATCCATCCTCTGTCACCCACCTCGAGAGAAACGGAGGCTGGGGACACCACTTCTACCTGTCCTGGATAATAGCCATTGATGGACCTAACCTCCGTGAATGCTTGTATACTTAACCTCCACCTGTATACTTGAATTATACTGTCTTTTGACCAACCTTGATATGCAGGATGCTTTACAGTTAGAATGCTGGCTGTGTCTTTGACTGGCAAACACAGCCACCCTGAGTGGTTTTAGTGGTGTACTTGGTGCCGTTTTGAGTAGAAGTGAACTAGAATGACTGATCTGATATTTACAGCAAGACTGAAGTAGTAATTTTAGTTACATTTGAGAGTGAGATTAAACCACTAGAACACTTACTTGTTAACACCCATCTCCCCAAATGTAGCAGGTAGCTATGTACAAAATATGGTTTACCAGGTGAACTTCACTGTGGAAAAAACAAGGGCTTTTTGGCTGTGAACTATTGAGCAAGGTCTCTTCTACGATATGTAGAATGCCTTGCAAAATGCATTACCAACCTGACCATTGCATTTAGATGGTACTACAATATGAATGTAACATTAGCATGTTATAAGGGGTTTTTTAAAGTTTTTATTGCATGCTGAAGTGTTATGCTTTATTTTGATTCAAAAGTCTTAAATTGTTAGCTCAAATTCTTCTGTATAAGATATTGTATGTAAGGCAATATGAAATGCATGCATGCGCGCACACACTAGGGATGTCAGTTGAATAGATGAGAGCATCTCATAAATTCTTATTGGTTATTTGACTATTCTGTAGTCCCCATGGGTGGGGCTGGCAGCCAGTGCTCCCGTCCACTCCCAAAGAGCCCCCTGACACTCCACATTGCTGCCTCCGATACAGAGGCAGCAGCATGGGGTGCCAGGCAAGAGCTGGCTCATGAGGGGAGCCAGTTTAAAAACCAGCTTCCCTCGCAGACTGGTTGCCTGTTGCCCTGCGCTGCTGCCTCCGATATAGAAGCATCAGCCCCTGTTGGGATGCGTGTGTCTGAGCTCCCAGACACAGCGTGAGCCGGGACTCAGCTGGGCTGCTTGCTCACCTGGCTCCTAATACACTTTACCCCTGCAGCAGCTCTGCATTTAGGTCCCTGAGCCAGGTTGCTGGCCAGCTTTTTAAAAAATGTACTGGGTGGGCACAGGGGAGGGGAGAAATGCGTGTAGTCTGTAGCATTAAACTATGAGCTTTTGCTTATCGGTTAATTGACTACACTATTACATCCCTAACACACTCTTACCATTGACAGTCATGTGTAATGGTCATGATTCAGCCACCTAAAAGTGAAGTTCTTCAGGAATTCCATTGACTTAAAATATTTTTAAATATTAAATGTGGCATCAACCACAACTGTCTGGTTCTCTCCTCTTCCACTTAAAGGTAACTTCCATGTAAAATACTTTTTTTCCCTTGTGGAAATATGATTGACAGGATGGACTCTAATTCTTGGATATGGGTGTAAACTTACATCTTGGTTTTTATGTCAAACTGATATTTTTGACTGGTAAAATATGGTGGTATGTCTAACCTCTTTTTTCTAAAGTAGATGCAGTAATTTGTCAGTATTTTTGCTTGATTAGGTACTGTGGAGATTCATCATGGTAGACTTTAGCCTCTCCTTCGTAAGTGTGGTAGACAGGGTAAGTTTATTGTGGCCCATGCAGGAAGGCTATTGCTCATTGACTGAGGAATGAGAATGCTCATACTTAGCTTTATTTTTTCATCAGTGGAACTTTGTCTAGTACATGATATTTTTCCAAATTATGCCTTTACAGCAGTGGTTCTCAAACATTTTGGCCCATGGCCCACCTGGCTCAATGCAAACCTTTCAATGAATCACCAGTTGCTAATGGAAACTCACCATTAATTACATAATTACACCCAAGCCATTTTTGCTAGTGCTGCAGCTAGGGAAAAGGGTTTAATTTAACCAGTAAGAAAAGAAATATTTATTTATATTCAACAGATTAGCACTTTAACTAACTTTCTCACGTTTTTATCAAACTTTATTTTAAATAAAGTAAAATATTTTAATTTTATGTCAACACAAAAGGTTCCCATGTTTTCTTCATTTTATGGCAGGGTGGAGAACCTTTTTGGTCAGGGCCATTGATCCAATAGGTTTTTTTTTTTTTTCCCCCTGTGGGGATCACACAAGTAAGAACGCCCTCACCTCCCCCCCCCCCCCCCCCCAAATCCCCAACTCTCATTGATATGGCCCCAATGGAGATACTTCAACTGGTGCTCTAGATCCACTGAGGGAGGGGAAGAGACAGGGAGATGAATGACTAGTTGACTATCTGATAAGCAAATGCTTATTGGATAATCAACACACTAGTCACTCCTTCCCCCCCCGCCCCTGCAGAAAGAGGTAGCAAGTCTGGGGGGCAGGGAGGGTGAAAAGAAGGGAGCGCTTCAAAGCAGCAGTGCTGTGTGGAGCCCAGGGCCAGACCCTGAGCTCCACCCGGTGCTGCAGCTTTGAAACAATGCATGCAGTCCGGGTCCCCAGCTGACCCTGGGCTCCATGCAGAGCTGCTGCTTTGAAATGCCATGGGAAGCATGAGGCTTGCGGGGGACTGCTTGAGTCCCCCACTGGCCCTGTGCTCCCCACAGTGCTTTTGCCTTTTAAATGTAGCAAAAGCCTTGGGACTGTTGCTGTACTTCAAAGGCAGAGGTGCCCTTATCAACTATTTGATTAGCCCATTAATCTAAATTGAACATCCCTAGTTCAGAACTTCTCATAGGCCAGATTTACTCTTCTGGGGTTCCAGGGTTAGTGGGTTTTGAGGACCCCCCAGGCTCTGGGGTTGGGCCAAAATGTGGGGTTCAGTGTGTGGGATAGGGCTGCCAGTGAGAGGGATGGAGGTGCAGGAGGAGGTGTGGGTGCAAGGTTTGTATGGGAGGTAGGGTGCAGGAGCAGGCTGGGGGTAAAGTGTCTAGTCAAGAGGAAAGGTACAGGAGCAGCCTCCAGACACCACATCATTGCACTGCTGTTTCCTCCAGTAGACGGGGAAGGGAGCCACTTGCTCTGCCTATCTCTGTGAGTTGGTTGAATAGGGAAGGCTGTGGCTTTTTTCACCCCCTGGCACCCCTGCACTCTCCAGCGCTGGTTCCCCACCGCAGGAGGGGGGCTGAGCTGAGCTCAAGCCGCGGACCATACTTTGAGAACCACTGCTTTACAAGGAGGGGAGCATGAAATTGCAGGGGGTGTGCCGCCTGTCAGAAAATTTGCTACTACCTCTGCTGCTTAAGATGAATCTCTTCCCATTCTATTGCATTTGGAGTCTGCTACTTATGAACAGCGCTTGCATTTCAGACTAGTAAAAACAGGTCTCATACTTTAACCCAGCATTTCCCAAACTATGGGCCACGGGGAAAAAAATACCGGGCCTCAGTGTGGCTGCCAGAAGGGGGGCGGGGCTGGGAGGAGGTGAGAGAGTGTGTGTGGGAAACCAGCCACCAGGAAGCAGGGTTGGGGGCAGCGGGGCTGTTTGGTGGACATTGGGGTGAGCAGGCGGCAGGGGGGCTGGCTGGGGGAGATCGGGAGGAGGAGGACGGGAGAACCAGCTGCCGGAAGCAGGGCTGGATGGGGGAGATTAGGGGGAGCGAATCAGCTGGTGGGAAGTGGGACTGACCCAGGCACACGAGTGCATCCAGCCCCGAGGATTCCATTTTACCCTCCCTCGAGTAGTTGTGAACTGCCTGGCTGATGTGCTCATGCTGCGTGAATGTGTCTATCTACTAGCCAGGCAGTTCTCAGCTATGGACTGATACACCTAATAATAAAACTTACCTAATTAGAAAATACCAGACATTTTATGTGTCTGATATTTTCTCAATTTGTTTCCCAGACAGAACCCTCAAATACCAGACTGTCCAGTACAAAACTGGACACTTGGCAACCCTACCCCTCCTTGCACCCTCCCTTCTAGCCAGATACTCTACCCTCAATCTGCTCCTGCTCCTGCCTCCTGGAGTGCCCATGTGGCACCGGGTGCCCCAAGCCCTGGCCCAGGCTGGGCAGAGGCTGCAGCCAGGTGAAACACTGAAAACTTATTCATTTTTAATTTTTTTATATGCGTTTATATTTTTGGGCTGCAAAAAACATTACTTTAGTTGGAACCCATTTTTTTTCAGTAAAAAGTTTGGGGAAACCCTGGTCTAGCCAGCTTTCTATCCATCTTACAGTCCATTTATCCAATCCATATTCCCTTAATTTGCTGGCAAGAATATTGTGGGTGACCGTATCAAAAGCTTTGCTAAAGCTGGCACTGGGGGCTTGGGAGGACCAGAAACAACTTATTTGAATATTCATCATTTGCTTAATGAATATGCAAATGAATGTTACCAGTCCTCCAAAAGCTCGTGAATGGATTTACTGGTCCCCATGTCAAAGTTTGGGAACCCCTGCTTTAACCAGTTTTCAGGATAAAGAAGATATAACAGGAGTGACAGAATGTGGGGGAAGCACTCATATTTATGGTAAGTGCTCTAGAGCAGTGGTTCTCAACCTTTCCAGATGTCTGCACCGCTTCCAGGGTCTGATTTTTTTTTTTTTTTTTTTTTTTTTTTTGTCTTGTGTACCCCAAGCGTCACCTCACTTAAAACCTTGCTTACGAAGTTGGACATAAAAATACAAATGTCAGACACACTTGTTGAAAGTGCTTGCTTTTTCACATCATATTTACAATATTAATATTCCAAGCAGTTTATTTTGTACTTGTACTCTGTGGTACCTGAACGTACATGTGTGTGTGGTGTGGTTTTTTTTTTGTTTGTTTGTTTTTTCTTTTTTAACTTGTGAGCCTTGTGGCAATGGCAGGATTGAAGCCAGAGACATGCTCCCCATAGCTGAAGTATTTAACTTAACTTTGCAGGGCTCCCTGTGCCATGTTGCCATCTGGTACTGGCCCTGCACTTGCAATCTCTTCCCTTCCCCCAACCTGTAGTGCAACCTTCATGAGGGTTGCAACCCCCCAGTTGAGAAATACTGATTTAGGGAAACTGAATTCCTCCTGGAAGACCTCTGCATACCCCCAGAGGTATGTGCACCCCTGGTGCTACTGCTCTGGAAACACTTCATAGGAGGGCTTGGGAGGACATGTTCATCAAAACCAGTAAAAGACTGAAAGGGTTATTGTAGGTATATCTTACTGAAAATGGACAACTTCCTTTTTAGAAAGAAGGTAGAGGTCAGGGCTGGAAGACTCACCAGAAGAAGCAAGTTAGCTTTAAACTCATGGCTGATAGGGCAAAGGAAAACTCAATATAGCAGAAATAAGTGGAAACTGGAAAACCTCAGGTGCACAATAGGGGATGTTAGTGTATAATTAACCAAAAAGCCCAGGCTTATTGGTTATCTTAATGACTGTACCAGAGGCAGCAAGGGGGGTGGGGGGTGGAGATGGGAGCTGCCCACGCATGCCAGTCCTCATGGAGCTGCCTCCTCCCCCCCCCCCCCCCCCCGCAATGCCTCCACAGAGGCAGCAGTGTGGAGGGGCAAGCAGGAGCCAGTAAATGTGGGGAACCAGCTTTCAAGCTAGCTCCCCTTGTGTATTGGCTCCCACAGAGCTGACTGCTCTCTCCCCACACTGCTGACCCCTCTATCAGAGACAGCAGTGGGGGGGGGGAGGGGCAGGCAGAAGCCAATATATGTGGGGAGCTGGATTTTAAGCTGGCTCTCCTTGTGTGCTGGCTCCTTAAGGCTGCCTGCCTCCCACAGAGGTGGGGGTGGGGGAAAAGCTGGCACCCCAAGAGCACTAGGTACTGCCTGCCCCCCTGCATGTGTAAATGTGTAACTGCTTGAAAAATTTTAGCAGTTACACATTTACAAACACAATAGTTAACATCTCTAATTTGAACTAGGGATGTTAGTGATTGAATAAACACGTAGCCACATAAAAACTTTGGGTTACGCTATTATTCGATAGGCCCTGTGGGTGTGGCTGGCAACCAGTGGGCTCTTGGCCCCACTCCTGGGGAGTACCCTGCACTGCTTCTTCTGTTACAGGGGGAGACAGGAGGTTCCACAGATGTGGCGTTCATGGGGAGCTGGCTTAGGCAGGCATAGTCTCCTCCCCCTCTTTCCCCCTCCCCCCCCCCCAGCCTCTGTATCAGGAAGCAAGAGGTGGGGAAGTAGTGTGTGTGTGTGTGTGTGTGTGTGTGTGTGTCTCTCTCTCTCTCTCTCCCCCCCCTCTTCTCTTCTCTACCACCCCCCCCCCCCCCGCCCCGAGGCAGCTCAAGTCCTAACCTCCCCTCCGCTCACCATGGGAGGAGCCAGACAGCCAACACAGGCTACCCCAGGGATGGAGCTGGCTCTGCATTGACTACATGTTGACATCCCTAACTTTAATATGGCTGCCAGACAACTTCAAGTTTTCATCTGTGTGGATAGTAGGATGTTAGAATGTGTATAATGCACATCTGTGTAACTGCTGAATTTTTTTCAGTCGTCTTACACATGGCGGCAGTCGGTACTCGGGGAGCCAGCTTTTAAGCCAGCTACCCAGGCTGCTGCCTCTATCGGAGGCAGCAATGCGGGGCTGCAGGTGGCTGTTAGCTGTGCAGGGTGGCAGGCAGCTCCCCAGACATGTAACTCTGAATGCTAACCAATAAGCCCAGGCTTATTGATTAGCTGTCTACATGTTTAAACTTTCACATCCCTAGAGGATAGGGAAAATATTGGAATACTTGAAACATTATTGCTATGGAGATAAAACAAGTTCTGGCACGCTGTTGCACTCTTTAGGTACCTATAGGCCAGGATGGTATGGTTGTAATAAAATTTTCCTTGAGAGAGGCTTGTACCCTACAGCTCCACAAAAAAGTAGCCAGCCTTATTTTTCTTCCCTGTCTTCAAGTGAGATGTAATTAACTTAATCCCAGCCTCCTCTTGTGACAAGCAAATGTGTATGTTTACTGTGATGTAAGCAGCTGGAGAGTTCTCATACTTAAAACATCTGACTAAATTTTTTTGAACACCCCCAAAGACTCTCATTAGCCTTAATCTAAAGTCTTAAAAGGGAGAAAAGGTGACCCTGAGATAAGGGACTAAAACTGTCTGTCTGAAAGTGCTTATACATGCTCATGCAGTGTTCTTGAGGAATTCTACATGTCTGATCAAAGTTCTTGCTGCTTGTTCCAACTCCTGAGGCAACAATCCCCCAGCAAAATTGTTTGAGCAGCAGGGATGGGCTGCAGTTTTCCAAACTGCTGCTGTTGTCTTAAGTGGGATTACTCTGTCCGGTGGCCATAAAGTATGTGCTCTCCCTCTGGAATGTTTTCCTTGTGGGCATGCTGTCTCTGGTAGAGGGATTCTCTCTACTGCTGAGAGAGCATATTGTATATCACTAATAAACAACAGTTGCAGGAAGCCTATAATGCAGGATAGTTATCTTGGAATATTTGTTTTGAGCAAACAGTGTTAGGTAGCAGCTAGCCTAGACTTGCTGAATTAAGATGATTCTTGAATTCAAGACACCAATTGCTGCTTGCAGCGGGTTGCTTATTTTCATACACCAATGTGTGTGCTTTGTAAACCTAGTTAACTTTATGGCCTCAACTATAAAATATTTCCCTCCCCACAAAGTCATATTATGTGATTAATCATCACCATTGCTCTGAGCTGTGATGGCAGTGTCATCTTATGATTTTTGATAGTTCTCACTTAAAACCTTTGTCCCAAAACAACCCTCCTCTGACCAGCATTATACTAGAGCTTCATGTGCCTACCAGCTGGTTTGAGATCAAATTAAGGGACTTCCGAAGATGGTCATACAAAAACATGTATCCCATATTCACCCTTCTGAAAATACCTGCTAGAGACCTTTCAAGGAAATCTGTAAGATACATTGTCCCCTCTAACTCTCTCTCATGCTTCACTTTACTGTAGACTAATTCTGATTTATGTATCAAATTCCCTGTTGTATAGCACAGAGAGGAAAGGTAGAAGGAAGTCTTTTTCTGGACATGACTATCCACTTCTAGAATCCAGTTTGCCATTCACTAACGACACAGCGTAGAAATGGGGGTAGTGCACATATGAAATTAACTAGTTTTCCAACAGGATAGAGGTTCAGTGTCTTGATTTGGCCATATTTGAACTCTAGAACTTAAATTTCTCACCAGTGCTTAATTTATTCCTCTTCTCTAGTGGGTCCAACTACCTTTGCCCTGTTCTAAGATTCTTGATACTTAGCATATTTGTCACATCCTCTTGTGTTCTATCCAGCTGAATATGACTCCATAATTACCTTCGTTTCTAGATTGCTTTTTCTCATGGGTTGGGGGGGGGCATACATTATACTGAACCTTGCACTTAGTTATACCACTGTATACTATTTCAGCTTGTAAGTCGGGGCATAGCCCTAATGTCAGTTCATCTTTTTAATAAATCACCAAATATTGGTGTTGAACTATTTCATAATTGCAATGTCTTGGATTAATCAGGATGTGACTAGAAGGCAGAGAAATACTCCTGAGGAAATTCTGCATGCTCCCCTCCCCCCCCCCCCAAAAAAAAATTCTGTGCACAACACTTTAATATTTTGCACAGTTTTCCATATTTGTCAAATATAGAGGCTCCAGCATGGCAGTGGGGAGCACTTGTCACTGGCTGCACAGAGGTGGGAGATCACCCTCCAGCTCCCCCACCCTCAGACATGGACTTGGCAGTGAGGCTGCACCCAACCCTGATGCAATGTACGGGCTGAGCCTGCTCCAGAAATTCTAGGATACTGCCTCTCTGTGCCAGGAGCATGAAGATGTGCAAGAGACTCTCACTTGCTTAGCCCTGGCCCCCTTTTTCCAGGTGTGGCGCATGCAGGCTCAGTCTGGTGGAATCGGTGTGTGACTGGGGGAGGGGGGGAGAGAGGGGTGGGGGGGTGTGTGTGTGTGGAGGGGGGGTGATCCAGGTGTGGAGCAGGGCAGGAAGCAAGGGGTTAGAACTTCCTGCAGCCCGGGGTGCTTTCTGGGGGTGGGTCTGACACCGCTCCAGTGGCTTCTGAAAGGGAAGAGGAAGTCCTTCTGCACCCTGTCAAGCCAGAATTAGTAGCTGAGCCCAGCGGAAGCTAGAAGTCTCTAGGGCATGTGTAGCTCCCTCTTCCCCTCCCCTTCGGTGGTTTACCTTTCTTCTGGCTGTTTTGTTTGCCTAAAACAATGCACCTGTGCTGCTGGGCAGGTGTGCATGACTGCTCTTGCGACTTCCTATTGCTTCCCTATCAGTTCACTTTTCTGTAGGAAAGCAAAAAAATCTGTGCAGCACATGAATTTTGTTTGTGTGCAGTGGTGCAGAATTCCTCCCAAAAGTAACTATAGCAAATCTAGTAATGATTGCTGTGTGTCTTGAGTAAGAGCCGCATCAAAAGGAACATGGCTCTCTTGCAACACAACCTCTAAGTGAAGTTGAGCATAATGAAGAACCTCTTTAAATTCAAAGGAGGCTGTGTAGGAGTTTCAGGATGGAATTCCTGCGCCCATCCCTGTTGCAGTGTGCAGCATTAATCAATTGGCTGAGTGCACTATGACACTTGGCTTTGTCTGTCTATAGCAGGGGTAGGCAATTTTTGCCCAGGGGCCACTTCAAAAAATTTTTGGCCCTGGGCCACCTGGGAAGGGGCTTGGCCTAAACAGGAAGGGGCGAGCCCTAAATGGGAAGGGGCAGGGCTATGCCACCCCCAGACCAATCATGGTCTGAGGGTGGGGAGCCCCTTTGCCCCCCCCCCTTCCCCACTAGGCACCCATGCCCTGGAAGAGGCTTGGCACACTCCCCCACCCCCAGGCCAATCAGGGCTTGGTGTAGGGAGCACAGGAAGCCTCTTCCCGCCCTGCAAGGAACATGTGGCACTTGAAGTATAGCAGGCTCCTCACAGGGCTGGGGCAGGGCGAAGGAAGCTTCACGCAGCTCCCCTGTCCCCGGCCCTAACTGGCCTGGGGATGTGGGAGGGCATAAAGCCTCCTTTTGCTCGCGCTCTCTTCCCCCCCCCCCCCCCCCCTGCAAGCAGTGTGCGGCGCTTCAAAGCACCGCGTGCTCCTGGCAGGGTGGGAGGAGGCTTCATGTGCTCCCCCGCCCCCAGGCCAATTAATGCCTGGGGGCGGGGGAGCATGCGAAGCCTTCTCTGCTCTGCCCTGCGAGCAGCACGTGGCACTTTGAAGCACCACATGCTGCTCGCAGGGCAAGGACAGAGCGGAGAAGGCTTTGGGTGCTCCCCTGCCCCCCAGGCCTTAATTGGTCTGGGGACAGGGGAGCAGCAGAGCCTCTGTGGGCTGGATCCACCTGCTTGGCAGGGTGGAATTGGCCCGCAGAGGCCCTTTTGCCCACCCCTGGTCTATAGTATCAGGCTATATATGTGTTAGATCAAACAGGATCCAGCTACTGGCCCATAAAATCCATAATATCTTCAGTGATAACTAAGGCTTTAGGCTACAACCCTCTTTACAAACTGAGGTATGGCTTTGATTGTGCTCTTTTCTGGTTCATCTTTCTACTCATTTGGCCACAGGATCCTCTCTGCCTGTACTAAGCAGCCCTAAGGAGCTGAAACCAAATAGTTCCTCAGCAAATTCAGAGGGACAATAATAATGACACACAGATACTGCAGTCTTGCAAGAAGTTGCTGTCTGTTAGTTCATTGTCTTGATGCATTTTATCTCAGCATACTGCACGTTCCAGTTAGGCAGCATCTGCTATATAATTAGATCTCCTTAAATATGTGTGTGTGTGTGTGTGTGGGGGGGGGGGGTTTGGGTTTTTTTAAATGTATTGGTTTTTGACAGACTAATCTCAGATGGCTGGGGAAGGGGGAATAGTTCTATCAACAGAATCAAGTCAAGAATCTTGCTCAGATCATAGGTTTGACTAGGACTTCTGGCATGTCTGTTTGACGATTCTGATTAGCCAGGCTGTTCAAGATGAGTTTCTTTAAGCCTTCTACATTAGCAAAAGAATCCAAGTTCTCCCACTGGGAAGAGATTCTTAGCTGTGGTTGAATTGTACCTTACATCTGCCACTAACACAATTTCTCTAATATCTTTTTGTTGTGACAAGGTTCTGAGTGAGTTTGCCCTTATTGATGGAAGGTCCTAAGCTGATGTATTTAGTGGGCTGTAACTATATTGTTCAAAAAACTTAACTGTTAAATGTGAACTGAATACATGAAGTATTTGGACAGTGCCAATTACCTAAAACAAGCTAACCTTCATTTTTCCCTTTTCTAATCTTGTCTCTGCAATGCTGGCATAAAGGTCACTCAGTACAGTGTCAGGATAACTTCCCTTGTAGATGATGCACTTAAATGTAATAGTATCTTATTAGATGATTATCAAAAGTTAGCTTCCAGACAAATCATTCATGCAGGTAGAAAGAGAAGTACAAGCTCCAAGCCTGAACATGTACATTTATGCTCTGTTACAGTGAGTTGTTTCAGACAATATTTTTACTCTATGGCCCCATTACCAGAGCACTTGATAAACATCAATGATGTTTTTTCCTGATGACTTAAAAGTAGTGTTCCGTTTTACAGATAAAGAACTGATGTACATATGACCTTCCCAAGGTCACATGAGGTATATGGCAAATTCAGAAACTGGAACTGGTCAAAGACTTGCGCTACAAGACCAACCTTTATCTCTTTGCTATTCTCAGACTAGAAAGGAGACAAATCTGCCTCTGCAGATCTTTTTCTCCAGAAATTTAGTGCCTATGGAACTAGTCTGTGAATCTCTCAAGTTAGTGAAAGCTTTTGAAGACTTAATCCAGAATTCTCCTGGTTTAATACTAGCTGTCTAACCAGCAGTCATCCAAGTACTACAATAAATCTGTTGGTGCTTTTTGATTTTCTGTCTAACACTAGTTGTTGTTTTACCTAGATAGTTTAGTCCAAGCCCATTTTGCTGAGCAATGGCTCAATCCCAAAAATAACAATGCTGACAAAGTAAACACTGAAGCTGAGGAGGTAATACAAACAGTTCTGGAAGAGTAAATTACAAACAGATAATGCTGGATTCTATTAAAGGTCTTAAAATAGTTCTTAGTTTAAAACTTAGAGGCAATGACTTTCAGCAAGGGGGGCAACTTTTAGATCTTTCTTAGGTTGGTCAAGGTGAGTTTCAATTAGAATTGTTACATGGGCACCTAGTAGTCCTACTGGAAGAAAGAGGTATGTGGAAAAGAATTTGCTTAACTCATAAAACTTGAGGATAGAAATCTGCAACAAGACTAAAGCTCTGGCTGTGCTACAGAACTTACTATAGCACTGCATGTGCTAAGCTGCTCCAGCCCCATGGGGCTTCTGGCTCTGAGTCTGTGCGAGCTGGGAGTCAGCAGCCTCATGTGGGTGGGAGAGGTGGAAGCAATGACAGGTTGGGGAGGGCTGCTGGCTCCCAATCAGCGCAGGTTTGTGGCCTGGAAGTTGGCAGTATGCAGAGTAGAATCAGCAGTTATCTGGTGCCCAGGAGCAGCCTGAGGATAACTGTTAAGCGTCACCCGTTAAGGGTAATCTTTACCAGTTAGTTGTTTGCCTGATCACATCTCTAGAATAGATATGATCTTAACTGAAAACTAAAGTGTCAGGTCAGAAATCTGGAAGGAAGTACATAAATATGGGGTTCTCATGCTTTTATTTCATAGTGTGGACTATCTTAAGATCTTGTGGGCAACCTCCCATTCCATTCATGACTGTAGAGACCACTTCTCCTCCACTTGAAATTGTCACATCCTTGTGGTGATCATACAACTACTTACATGGAAAAGGATGGCTTTTATAGCTTCCTCCCAATGTGATTGGCATCTGGATAAAAGAAAGTAAATAGTTGATTAGCCAGCTCTCTGGACCACTGTTTGGGAGCTACTGTGTCAATTGATCTGTGACATTCTTTGTGTACTATTTCTGAAAACAACAGATGGAAAACTTTAACTAGAAATATAAAAAACCTTGGTAACAGCACAATTATCTGCTCATCTGAACTATTGCCCAAAATAAGTGTATAGATAAATGTCTATACCCAAAACAAACTACTGAGGAAAAACAAACAACTTGCTAGTGTTGCTCTGCATCTGGTATCTTTCCCACACAGACTGGCTACCTGGCTCAGCACACCTATTAATTATTTGTCTTTTAAGCATGATTGCCTGTGTTGATGTTGTGTAATTGAATAGTCATGTAACCTCATGAAATCTTAGTGGTTACAGTCAGTGTGCTCCCAGCCCCACTCCTAGGTAGGGATGGAAGCAAGTAGTCCACTAACTGATTAAGTCTAGGCTTATCTGTTAGTTGACTACTCATGTTTCTCTCTTTCTCTCCCCCCCCCCCCCCCCCACTTGCTGCCTCTGTATCAGAGGCAGCAAAGGGCAGGCGGGAAGCAGGAGCTGGTGCAGAGGGGAGCTGGCTTAAAAGAAGACTCCTCTTCTCCCCCCCAGCACAGTCTCCGTTGTGCCACCTAGCCCCCTGCCCCCACCCACTCCCACACTGCTGCTGGATCAGGCTTGCTGCAGACAGAGGCTGCTCTGGCAGCAGCCTTCGGGGGGGGGGGGTGTCCCAGTTCCACGTTGGGGACCCCTCCCCCCACAGACAGGGGCTGCTGACTCTGCAGTTTAAATGTAGTAAGGAGCCAGGCTGCCTGCCCAACTCTGACTACATTTAAACTGCAGAGATGCAGTGGGGTTGCTCCCGAACCCAGCACAAACCAGGACTCAGCACCTTCTCTTAATGACTAATCATGCAGTTGATAGAATTTTTATCGACTACACAATTAGTGAAATACCCACTTCTTGACATGCCCTACTCTTGGGAAGCCCCCTGCCACTCCACACTGCTGCTTCTGTATCAGAGGCAGCAGCATGGGGCAGCAGGCAGCCGGTCTGTGTGGGGAGCTGGTTTATAAACTGGGAGCTGATCCACAAGGGGAGCCAATTTATAAACCAGGTCCCCGCACAGACTGACTGTCTGCCGCCCTGCGCTCCTGTCTGATGCAGCTTGGACCACCCCTCACAGATAGGAGCTGCTTTGCAGCAGCCTCTTGTCTCCCACCCCATGCTGCTTCCTCTGCTAGAGGCAGCAGGTGGGGTGGAGGGCAGGTGGCGCTGGGGGAACCAGCCTTTAAGCCAGTCCCTCCTGACACTGGCTCCTGACACTGGCTCCTATCTCCCTCCCCTCCCCTCCCCTACAGGAGGTGGGAGTGTCTGCCAATCATGTGCAGGGAGCTGCTTCCCACCTGTATTGGCTCCAGCCTTCCCCCCTCACTCTGCACATTTGCTGCCTCTCTATCAGAGGCAGCAGCACAGGGAGGGGTGGGGACAGGCGGGTCTGGTGCTTTTGGGGAATTGGGTTTTAAGCCAGCTTCTCACGGGCACCGGTTCCTGCTCTCTTCCCCGCTGCCTCTGATAGAGGCAGCAAGGGGTTGCAGGAGGAATGCGTGTAGTGTACAAGATTAACAGATAAGCCTATGTTTATTGGTTAATCGTATATTCGTCTATACACTGACATCCATAGTGTTTGACCTATCTCTAATTACCAGATCAGCTTCTGTCGCAAAGAGGTTTCAGCATGTGGAAATTGGCCTATATTCATAGCAGTGTGTTGTGATAGCCATGTACATGAATATAGTTTCATATCTTTCATACTCAGCCATGTATAGGACAACTTAGTGTTGTAGTTCACTAGGGTACTTCTAAATAGCTGGCTTCAGAACTTAACTGGACAATTGCATCCTTCACTGAACTGGGATCTTGTGCTGGTGTCACTCTTGCAGTCCCTTTAGCAACTGATTTATTTATTGATGTATTTTTGGGCCATGGCCTCACCACTTCAAAAGGATTTGGGAGCATAAAGCTCCCAAAGAATAACGCTAGCACAGGGAATATCTGCATTATTGCAGAAGTCCCAGGTGCAGAAGATAGAGTGGAGCTTGTCCCTCTAGCACTGGGCTGGGCAAGATGCAGCCTGCCTAATGCTTTGATCCGGCCTGCGGACTGTATCTAGCTGCCCATGCCACAGAATTTCTAGGCAGTGGTTCAGGCAGCAGGATCCTATTTAAATGGCTCTCAGTTCTGTCACAGCGCTAACACAGTAGGGGGTTGCAGTCGTGAGTCCTTTAAATAGCTGCAGTAAGCCTAGGTGGCTGCCAGGCAATGCAGTAGTGGTGGGAGCAGTGAGCCCTTTGGTGTTTGTGGGTTTTTTTTTAAACTTCAGATCCTCTGGCCCCAGACAACTCTTGGGGAAGGCTAGTCCACAGCTCCGCCCCTTCTGGAGGTGAAGCCAGCCAGTGACCATGTACCCAAATTCATTAAGTAGCCCCACTGAAAAAATTATTGCCCACCCCTGCTCTAGCAATTCTCTCCTACTATTAGCTCTATAGTTGTGGTGTGAAGCAGAAGGTAGGGTAGTGCTAAAGAGTGCCCTAGAATTCGAGGTGCAAATAACCTCCTTCATCCTCCTTCATCCTGGCACTAGTGTTAGCACCAGAACAGGAATGGATTTGCTTCTAGTTTGGGCACCGGATTAATTTCTGTACTGCATGGATAATGACTATTTCTAGAGGCCTTATTTTTCTACATGCCTATCCAGCACAATGAACAACCTAGAACGACCCCAGCACTCTGATCCATTGGGCTGATGGAGGCAGAAGCGTACCGTGGATGCTGAAGCCATGGGCTAAGAGGGCTAGCTACCAAACTGCATTGTGCATTCTAACTCCTCTTGCTGCTGAAGAGCAGTTTTAGTGTGTGAGATGTAGGACAAGAAACCCTGAAATAAAGGCTTTGACTGGTCTTAATGTGGCTGTCCTTCATTGGTTGTGTTTTTGTTTTAAGATTTCACACCCAGGTATGGACCCTTTTGAAGACCGCTGGTTGTGGTCCCATTTCCTAGACAAATGGCGTTCATCTCTACTTGCATTTAAAGGGAGAAGAATCTCTAGACTAACAAGTGTATGCCCTGAGTAGAAAGGGGCATATATGTGTGTTAGTTTAGTTATGTTCAGTTTAATCATTTCCTGAGGAATCCTGACTTAGCTGAAGCACTCAGCCTCTGGTGTGTGCTGCTTGATTATAGCCAAAAAAGGCAACTGGCTAAATTCTTGGAAGTTGCATTTGCAGGAAGCTGTGTAATGGATGTTAGAATATATCTCTTGCCTTGCCAAACCTGATAGGATTATGAATACAATAATTTGCTTTAGTTCCTTTTTTCTGTCTTTAACCCCTTGGCTGGCTTGTTCTTCTGTAGCAGAGAGATATGCTAGGCCACCTGAGACTTGCAAGAACTCGTGCTGAATCACCAATCTATTCTTATAAGATCCTGCACTACTTTTGAACTTCCTGTAGTGTGGTGTAGTGCTAGAATGGTCTGGTCTGACAGCTGACTCTTACTTCAGTGGTTGCCTCACTTACAAGTGTGTGCTATCCAATCAGTGTAGGGCTATGCCTACATTGGGAAGGTTTGGCAACAGTGCGAAAGTTGTCAAAAGTGAAAACCAGTCAAACCAGTGTTTCTGCTTCCCATTGTTAACATTTCATGGACACGTTGCTAGCACCTTGTGTATAGATAAGAGCAAAGCAATGTGGGTAAACATCCCACAGGGCCTACTGTGCAGTGTTGTTAAGGCAGATCTGATTCCCTTGTAGCCCGGTGAGATCTTCATGCTGAGGAATATCGAAGCAGCACAGCAGTCTCTCCAGCCCTCCTGTAGCAGCACTCTGCCTGCTGCTGTGTTTCTAGTGCAGGGCGGAAGACGCACTCCAATGATTTGTTCTTTGTTCCCCAAACAGCCACTTACTCAGCTGTCAGATGCTTCTTGAGCTTTGAAAGGGGACAGGTGCATGCCTGCAGAGCAGCAGAGACCACAAAACGCTGAGCACAGCCATCAGGGCAGGCATTGTGGGATACTGGTGGAAGCTAGGTCTCTTGACAAAACAAACACTCTGTTTGTCCATGCTGGCTCTTTGTGGACAATAAAGGGAGAGAAAAAGACAAGTCTCTCACAAGGTGGAAGTCTTTTGTCACCAAAACTGGGTGTATTTTTTTTCCCAACAAAGTTGCATTGTAGTGTATATGCTCTCACTGTGTCAGCAAAAGGCAGTTTTTGTTGAGAAAATGTGGAAGTATACACAAGGCCTAGGATTTGAAAATGGTTACCCTGCCTTTGTTCCTACTACTATTTAGCCAACAATGGATGTAATAGCTGTTTCCATGGTGCCCCTTTTGCAGGTTGTACTTGTCCTGTTGCAGAAATTAGGCCTAAAATACTATCAAGTCAGAGACAAGTGGCTTTACAAGCTTCACTGCAGATGCACTTGAATCTAGAAGCCCGAGTAGACAAAAGTGTTTTTTAAACAAGCTTGTTTAATTCTCCATTCATAGTCTAAAGATATAGATTTTAAAATGAGTTCATGTGATATTTGTATGTGGACTGCTTGTTGCTTATTGATGGCTACAAAACTTGCAGCGCAGGAACAAGTACAGCATTCAGTACAAAGTGAGACTACAGTTATCCATTTGATAACAGAATTTCCTTGACTGTATGGACACTGCTGAATTGGGGCTCAGCACCCTTCTGTATCATAGCTGGAATTTTTCCAGCCTTCTCTTGCCCCTGCATATGCCCAGTGCTGGGATGCATTAGGATCAATTTAAAGCCCAGCATGTTGGGGCCAGATTGCTTCTGCAGTGAAGCTCTTAAGGCCTCTTGTGTCTCTGGGAAACTCTGCTGTGCCAGAATGCTGCCTATTTGGCTTTGCAGGCTTTGTTTATACCTTACATAAATATATTCTGAAGCTACCTGAAGAGGAACTGTTGTAACGGTATTTGACAGTCTCCTATTGCATGCACAAACCATTCTGCCTGTTCTTCCCCCCCCCCCCCTTTTCTAACTGCAAATTCTGACAAATTTGAATAGAATCTGAATGAGTTACATGACTGGCAAGTTGGTGAACATAGATGCTAAGAAAAACAACAAAAAATGGTCTGGTAGCACTTTATAGACTAACAAAACATGTAGCTGGTATCATGAGCTTTCGTGGACACAGCCCACTTCAGATGACCAGAGTTATGAGTTTGGGATGTGAACACAACTACCAAAAGTGAAGTGGCTGGCTGGCTTTCTCTGGTTTAATGAACCCTGATGCATGCAGTGCCTTAGAATCTTGATTAGCCAACCAAATGGATATAAAATTGGTATCTGCATCTGCAAAAAGGATCTGTGGTTATCCACATTCATAATCCACAGATGTGGATACTTGCAGCTGTGAAGCAGACATCTGCAGATTTGCAGAGTTCAAGATAAAACTTGTATCTGCATTAAACTAACCACAATTTAACATCTTTACTAGTCAAGTAGTTGATGGAAATTCCATCAACTTGATTAGTTAATAGGCACTTCTGCATTCCTCCTTTGAAATGTACAAGAACCCTGCTGTGGCTTTTGTACGTTTCAAAGGAGGAATGTGGAACAAAGCATAGTGGGAAGTCCCACTGACTCTGGGCTGCATGTGGGTGCTAGCTTTGAAATGTACAAGAGTCCCCAGCAGGGGCTCTTGTGCATTTCAAAGTGGAAGTGCACTCACAGAGCCAGGGTCAACCGGGGGCTTCCCAGCTCAGTCCCTCCCTGACCCTGGGCTCCATGTTGCACTGCCAATTTGGAATGCTGTGCAGAGCCTGGGATTCAGCTGGGGAGTCCCCAGCTGAGCCTGGGTTCCAGGCAGTGCTGCTGCTTTGAAACTCCTCCTTGGCGTTTCATAGGGACCAGGCTCAGCTGTGTGGTGCTGCCCTTTGAAGTACCCCCCCTGCTTATTGGATAGTTAACTAGTCTTTAACATCCTTAATCCGCATCCATATCAGCAAAAATGAGCTGCAGATGTCTGCATTCACACAGACAGATATAAAGTGGATATACATGGATTTGCTGGGTTCTTCAAATGGTACTTTTCGTAAATCCCATTTTAAGAGTTAGAAAGTCCTTGACAGAAGCATTCCTGATGCAGGTTTTGATAGATGAACTACAGACTGCTTTGTTTTATACATACTCTTAGAAATCCCCAGTTTTGTGTCTGCAGCGTTGGTGATCTTGCCATCTCTAGGCCTCATTTCTGCAACCAGCACAGAAATATATTCTTTAAGCTAAGGATGTGAATGGTACATCGGTTATGGTTAATTGGTGGGGGCTGGAGCAGCCCCATGCCCTCCCTGTTCAATTGTTTGTTTTTTTTTGTTTTTTTACATAAAGTTTAACCAGTTAACTAATTAAATAGAAGTTTACATCCCTACTTTAAACAAGATAATGACCATGCTATTTCTTAACTCAGAGTTCTGTACCCTGATAACCAACTCTCTCTCAACGGTATTTTCCTGTAAAGATGATCTGCAGAGCACAAACTGAGTTAAACCTAAATCTGTGTTGGAGGCTACCATAATATGGCTATATTTTAGTCAATTTTTAGCCAACCTTTTAAATTCTCAAATTTCATTTTGGGGCACTTTGGGATGTCTTTGAGGAATAAAGGGTAACTGACAGCTCAGTCAGGCAATCCATGGCATTCGTAAATGCTGAAGTACGTAAGACATCACACTTTTGGTGAACTAAAATACCAGAGAGACTTCAAATGGAGAGGGAGCTTAAACTTGATTAAAACTTCTGTGGTGAATTCTGTCAACAGCCTGGGATAGTAGTAAATCTCACCTTAACTTGAATGCGAAACAAGCAGAGTTCTGGTAAATTACTATAGTGTTTAGTGCTAATGTCAGTAACTCTTTCTCTCCTCCCTCCCTCCCCCGGGAATAGAAAATGTTTCATCAATTTGTTTGTTGGTTCTTCCTGTCATTTTAGGAGCAGAAACTCTGACCTTATCTGTAATGACGACAAACCACATGTGACTAACTGAAGTGGAGTATTGGGGGGGGGGGGGGGGAAGGTGGTCCCTGATAACTAGGAACCTAAGCCAATGTAGTGTCCATTTGTTCCTAGGAGATTATAATGGTGCTTGAGTTGTAAAAATTTGTCTTTTTTTTTTTTTTTTTTTTTCCCCGGCAGGTCCCTAGTTATAAAACATCATGGCTCAAAAAGATGTTGATAAGTACCTTTATGTGGACAAAAATCTCATCAACAATCCACTGGCTCAGGCTGACTGGGCAGCTAAGAAGCTGGTGTGGGTCCCATCGGAGAAGAATGGGTTTGAGGCAGCCAGTCTGAAGGAAGAAGTAGGAGATGAGGCCACAGTGGAGCTGGCAGAGAATGGAAAGAGAGTGAGAATAAACAAAGATGATATTCAGAAGATGAATCCACCCAAATTCTCTAAAGTAGAAGATATGGCAGAGCTGACCTGCCTGAATGAGGCCTCTGTGCTGCACAACTTGAAGGAGAGATACTACTCAGGGCTCATCTATGTAAGTAACAATCTTCTGTATTGGGAAGGAAGGCTTTTATTCCACAGGGGCGGATAAAATATGGCCCATGGGCTGGATCCAGCCTGCCAAGCCTTTGGATCTGGCCCGTGGCTCACTGGGACCCTCAGGTAGGCTGCCTGCTTGCTACAGCCTTAGGCCACTCAGTGGCCAGCTGCTGGGGGCATGGCCCTCTTGGTGCTGTGCACCCCGTGTGCAAGGAAGAGGGGGCAGATTTCACATACTGTCCCTGCTAGAGATGTTAAATTGTGAGTAATTGACTAATTGAATAGTTGATTCATTTTGCTATTCAATCAGTCGATAGGGTGACTCTGCCTTTGAAGTGTAGCAACAGCCCTAGGGGTCAACTGGGGACTCTCCCTCTTCTCCCCCCCCCCCCCCCCCCCCCCGACCCTGAGCTCCATGTGGCACTGCCACTTTGAAACACTGTGGGAGCCAGGGGAAACACCAGTTGGCCTTGGGCTGCATACAGCACTACCACTTGAAGTACCCTCTCCTCATCTCCATTCTCTCTTCCCTTCCCCCCCCCCCCCCCCTTGCTGCCTCTTTCTGTTAGAGGAACCAAGGGTGGGGGAAGCAACTAGTCGACTATCCGATAAGCATTTTCTTATTGAATAGTTGACTAGTCCTTCACATCCCTAGTCCCTGCCCCTAGCAAATCATCCCAGCTCACACTGGCCAAAGGGAGCTGCAAGGATTGTGCTGGGGATTAGGGCAGCGTGTGAAGTCTTGACCCCTCCTCTCCCCTGCCCCCCTTGAGGGTACACAGCACAGAGAGGCACGTGGCCCCAGCAGCTGGCCACTTTGAGTAGCTTGGAGCTGTGGCAAGCAGAGAACCTGTCTGAGGGCCCTGCAGGCCCAGGCTGTCCTTTGTGGCAGCAGCCCCTGTCCACAGGAGGCCCCAACTTCCTGCTGGGACACCCCCTCCCCCATGCACAGGGGCTGCTGCCATGAAATAGCCACTATCCACAGCTGGGCTGCAGCATATTAGGGGTTGCTTTGTGGCAGTATCCTTCTGGCCCCCGTCACCCACTACCTCTATTGGGGGAGAACAGGCAGCACCATGGAGACAGTGCTATGGGGAACTGTATCTGATATAGGCAGCAAGTGGGGGGGGGGGCGCGCGGCAGCAAAGAGAATGCAAGTAGTCGACTTGACTACATGATAAGCATAGGCTTATCGGATAGTTAACCAGTTGACTACTCCTTTACATCTCTATCCCAAACATGCACAGTTAGCCTTATGTCTCCTATGAAACTCTTGTGTGACACTGCTGCTTGGGAAGCCCCAGAACTCTCCCCAGGGGGTAGGATGGAGCCCTCAGGGAATGCTGTGGTGAAATGGTTGGACTTTAGCATGTTGAATGTCATTGTTTAGAGTATGTTTTGAATATCATTAATTTTGCTTTTTGGCTAGAAAAAAGAGTTTGAAAAGTAGTAAACAGGAAGCCTGATTAAAACAGTACTAAACAAAAATCCACTTGGGATGTATACCTAACATCTGGCTTGCTTTTCCCCACATCTGGAACCTCAATGGGAGGGAATGCTAATGCCAAGCTGGCTGTCTAATCTCCTTCTGAGATTCAAGTTTTTAGCACGTCTGCCCCCTCCAGTAACAAACTGTACCCCAGTATAGTGTCTCTGAAATGAGAAATATATCTGAACTGGCAGGTTCTAGTTCCTTCCCACTTGACAACACGTACAAGAGCAGCACAGTTCTTTTACTGGGTTGTCATGGAAATGACAGCAATATCTGTTGCATGACTCTCATAATCTACAATCACAAGGAATAAGGTACAGGAAACCCTAGAGATGCAACTGCCCAAGTTGCAACCCCCTACACTTACAACCATTTTTGTAAGTGCAGAGGGGGCCGAAACCCCCTGACATACGTCCTCGGCCCACATTTACAACGGTGCACGACACCTATCGTAAATGAGGGTTCGAGTTACAACACCCCCGATTTGTGATGCTTTCCCAGGAACTGATCACATCACAAGTTGGGGGCCGCTTATATAAGAGCCAGGCTCTCTGACATGCTTATGTGTGTCCAAAGGAGGAGTGCTAGAAGATAAAAATTTGAAATTGGCATTGATTCTGTAGTTCCTGTTCAAAGGTCACTGTTAATGTGACTTGCATCAAACAGTGACTTTTAGAATAACCTCTTAAGCTGTTAAAGCAGAAAACTTAAACAAATAGTCTGGTAGCACCTTAAAGACTAACCAAACAAGTAGATGGTATCATGAGCTTTTGTGGGCACAACCCACTTCAGATGATAGATGCTGTTAAAGGGCACAGGATGAACTAGATGATATGGTAATGTGGTTCTTTTTAATGCACTGGTTGCTTACATCTTGAGAAATTTTGTTGGTCCTAGCCTATTCATTCATAATAAAGAATGATAGCACAATGGCCAAAGCTGGAATAGCAGATCTTACAAGAAAGGCCGGATGTTCGGTATCTCTGTCTAGGCAATATGAAGTGGATTCTTTAGTGTCTTATGTCTGCTGCCCTCTGACCTATTGAGGATGCTAGTGTTACTGTAGTGCTAAAGAAAATCTTGATTACAGATATCTTTGAACAGCAACATTCAAACCTCTCACTGTATCTTGTTTTCTCTCACAATACATCTCCCATAGTCTCTCTGATACCTGCTTACTTAATCATCCAAAAAGGCCTAGTCCACTTCCATGCCACTTGTGGCAAGGCAATGTTTGTATCTGGTGATTAGCAATCTAATCTAGGGTAGAAAGTGGCATATGTTCACTCCTGCCATGTACTTCCTGTAAAAACCCCTTTGAACTGCCAACTTCTAGATCAGTATTTTCAACCATTTGTGCCAAGACCCCTGGGCATCAGTACCTCCTATTGCTGATCCCTAAAAAATTTCAAATGAAGGTTGAAAACCACTGTTCTGTGTAATACCTAGAGTCTTTGGCTCCAGTTCTGACCTTTTATGCCACTCCAGAGGCACAGGGGACATAGTTAGCTGCTACAGAATACCGTTGTTGAAGTGAGGGTTCTTCCAGGTATGGAGCTTTTTCACCTGCTCTGACAGCCTCCTCTATCTAATGATAGAGGTATGCGTGGGAAGATGTGGCTGGAGCTCAGTACATTTAGTTATGCTAAGTTGATGAATAGCTGATTGGGAAGTTTATATGTAACCCCAGCTGTCCCCACCTCCCTGGGCTGTGATTTCAGTGCAGCTCAGAATCAAAGCAATATCTGTGCCTTAGATTGTTGAGAAATGGGTACATTGTCACTTACATAGTATCCTTGTATACTTATTAGTATGCTAGATAATATTTCCCCTCCTAAATGGAACTCATTAAGTCCTGAAACTAGTGATATGTAGTCAATTTAAAGTGACTTAAATATTTTACTTGCCTTGCAATAAGCTGCCATTTCACAGGCGTTGTGGGAAAAGTGGTCTCATGCATAGGTGTAACAAAGTGAGATTTCCTTCTTAAACCTAATTTAGTAATGTGTTATGCTAGTAAGAATCTTGCTCCTACCAATCCATCCAAAAATGAGTCCGAACAGCTCACTTATTGAATGGGCAGATTGGCCAGCAGCCCTCCCTAGTAAATTGGAGATTAAGGTGAAGGGCTAAAATCCTTCTACTGGACAGCAGCTGGGCACTAATCTTCGTGACAGGAAGAAAGCAAACAAATTATCTCTGGCATAAAGATCTCTGGAAAGGTCATAAACACAACACAGCTTTGCTTTTGGCTTCTCTCTCTTCCTGCTGGTGGGGGCTTTGTTTCTGAGATGTCTTCTCCCCCCCCCCCCCCCCTTCCTGTGAAGGGGGGGATGGGAAAGCTTGAGGCTAAGATTACAGTGGTGACTTGGAGATGCTTGATCAGGGAGTGGCAGACATTTCAACATTTAAAGAATTTAGAAATAGCAAATCAGTGTCACAGACTGAAGAGAGCTGTTTCTACAGAGCTGATTTGGTTTTAGACTGACTTTTTTCTGATTGTGATTATCTGTGTTCAGTCTTTGAACTGAGTTTAACTTGGGGGAGGGGAGCCTAGGGGCTGGATCTGGCCCCTGAGGCTCGGGGAGCTCACGCTGGTGCTCCAGCTCCCCCTTGTCCTCTCCCCCTCTCAGTGGGACCAGAGCGCACACAATCTAGGCTGGCCCCTCAGGCTCTGGTGTGCAAGGGGAGTGTCTTCTCTGTAGTCAGTGGGCCCCATCACTGAGTCTGGCATGTGTTTTGCTTTTCTTTTTGTGTGTTCACTTATGTATGGTCCCCGGCTGCCTTTTTCTTGGTCAGAGGCCCCAACCCAAAAAAGGTTCCCCAAGCCTGTAAGTGTATTCTCTAGCTCAGTGGTTCTCAAACTTTGGCCCATGCCATGGCCCAATGCAAACCTTTCTGTGGGCCACCATTTGCTAATGGAAACCCACACTAATTACATAATTATGCCGGAGCCATTTTGCTAGTGCTGCAGCTAGGGAGAATGGTTTAATTTAACCAGTATGTAAGGAAATATTTATTTAAAGTATTAAACAGATTAACTGCTTCAACTTTCTTTTTTTTATTTAAAATGAAGTTTGATAAACTAAGTATTTATGTCCAACACACACAGTTCCCATATTTTCTTTCTTTATGGCAGGGGTGGGGAACCTTTTTTGGGTCAGGGGCCTCTGACCCACAAAAAAATTAGTTGGAGACCATAGAATTGAGAAGCTTAATTCCCCCCCCCCCCAATCCCTAACCCTCATTGGTGTAGCCCCCAATTGAGACACTTCACTCCTCCGGCACTCCAGCCCCACTAAGGGAGGGGGAGAAACTGGGAGGACTGAGGTTCAGGGCTTCCTGTAGGTCAGATTTACTTTTTTGGGGTTCCAGGGTTAGTGGACTTTGTGGACCCCCCAAGGCTTTGAGGATGGGACAAAAAAATGAGGGGTTCATTGTGTTGGACAGGGCTGCTGGTAAAAGGAATGGGGGTACAGGATCTGGGCAGGAGGTGGGGTGCAGAAGGGGGTGAGGGAAGTCTGGATGGGAGGTGGGGTGCAGGAGCAAGCTTGGGAGTAGGGTGTCTGGCCAGGGTGAGGGGGCAAGAGTAAGGGAAGGCGTAGTGTGTGCCCAGCAGGGAGGGTGCAGGAATGGGCTGGGGTAAGGTGTCTGGCCAAGAGGGAGGGTGCAGGAATGGGGAGGGTCCGTGAGGAGGCTGGAGGTGCGGAGGTCTGGGCACAAGGGGGTGGGGGGGCACTTACTTGCCTTTGTGCCCCACACAGGTCTCAGGCACTACCTCCCACTGCTCCCATTGATCAGATTCTGGCCAATGGGAGCACTGGGAAAAGCCTCCAAGCAGCATGCCTGTGTGCTGCTGTTCCTCCAGTTGTGTGGGGGAGAGGGGAGAGGAAGAGCATTTCTTTTCCATGAGCCGGGTCACACGCAACAAGACTCAGGGCTTCCTCCTCATCCCCCAGCAGGACGCTGGCATTCCAACTGTGCAGGGGACAGAGGGTGAGGCTGGAGCACCAGCCCTGGCTCCCTGCTGCAGGGAGAAGGGGAGGCTGAGATGGATCCCCAGACCATCTGAGAGGCAGCTGTGGACCACTAGTGGTCTGTGAACTGCACTTTGAGAACCACTGCTTTAGCTTATGTTGGCAACATGTTTCTCCACTGCTCATCTTAAGCATGTCTTCTGGATCAAAGCAGAATGTAAATCCAGAACCTTGCAAAAATTCCAGTTCAGTGACCAGATCAGCAGAGGATAGACCCTTGAAAAGGATAGACCATTTTTTCCTGCCCAAGCTGGTCTTGACTTATGAGTCAAACATGCTTAATCTATTCCTGTTGGCATTCTGCAGCTAGCGTTGTAATGATAAAGAGTAAAGCTGATTCTTAGTTTGCCCTGTGCCTCAGTTGAAACACAAGTGAAGTTTAATCCCAGAACTGTAATATTGGGCAGTGATGTCTGAAGCAAAGCACAGCTGCAGTGGAGGCCTCTTGTCTCTAGAAACTTGGGTTCAGGTCCTAGATTGGGGCACAAATGGAAAAGACGACTGACATGCGCAGTAGGGATGTGAAGGACTAGTTGAGTATCCGATAAGCAAGTGCTTATCGAATAGTGGACAAGATAGTCGACTAGTTGCTTTCCCCCTCTCGCTGCCTCTATCAGAGGCAGCAAGGGGTGGGGGAGAAGGAGTGCTTGGAAGTAGCTGCACCTCTTGAAGCCTGGGGCCAGATCTTGGGCTCCACGTGGTGCTGTCGCTTTGAAAAGACGTGGGCAGCCCGAGGTGAGCTGGGGTGTCCCCAGACTGCATGCGGCATTTCAAAGCAGCAGTGCCACGCAGAGTCCAGGACACCACAGCTAAGCCTGGGTTCTGTGCTGTGCTGCCTCTTTGAAATGCTGGAAGGAGCCTGAGGCTGGGCTCCCCGCCGCATTTCTAAGCGGCAGCGCCGCACAGAGTCCTGGGTTAGCTGTGGAGCTGTAATGTGTATAAGCAGTAATGGATATTCACAAGAAAAGCATCTCTTTAAACTCCTGCAAAATAGTTGTGCAAATTCCAACTACACTATAGCTGGTCCCTTATCAGGTGTGATTCAGCAGGCAAACATGCTATTAAGGGGAGGGAAAGGGTGTGTCAGGGGCTTTCTATGGGCAGGTGCGGTGGAACAGAGCTTCACTATATCTGATCCACCTTTGGCATTAGGTATGCAATAGATCATGCACCATTGTAGTAAATTAGTGGAATGGGCCTTATTAACTTCAACTCCCAGGTTCAGGAGTCTGGGAGTCCATGCCAGCTCTCTGTCCAAGCACTGTATTGGACATCACAAAGAATCAAGGTCAGTGTCTACTGGTGTTACGGCAATCTACTAGCTAAAATTCAGTGCACTTGCCTAAGCATGGCAGTAATTGCCAATTCTAGGGATGTTAAACGAGTAATCAGCTAATCATGTAGTTAGAATTTCTATCGACTACTACATAATTGGTTGGAAGCCTCTAGGAGCTACCCCCTGCTGTGGCTTTGCAGTTTAAATTAAGGATGTTAAGGACTAGTCAACTATCCTATAAGCAAATGCTTATCTGATAGTCGACTAGTTGCTTCCCAGGCAGCAAACAGTGGGGGCAGAAGAAGGGGTACTTCAAAGTGGCAGCACTGCAAGAAGCCTGGGAACAGGTGGGGATTCCCTAGTTAACCCCAGGCTCCATGCGGGTGCTTCCGTTTTGAAATGTGCAAGAGTCCCCGCTGGGGACTCTTGCACATTTCAAAGCAGGCACGCCACATGCAGCCCGGGGGCAGCAGGAAGTCCTGCTGACTCCGGGTTCCACGCGGGCACTTCCACATGGAAATGCATAAGAGCCTTTGGGTTCTTGTGCATTTCCAAGTGCATGGAGCCCAGTTCAGCACAGAATTCCAACTTTGAAATGCACGAGAGCCCCCACTGGGGCTTTTGTACATGTCAAAGGAGGAACGTGGAAGTGCCTATCGACTAGTCAATAGAAATTCCATCAACTACTAAATTAACTGATATTTAACATCCTTAGTTTAAATGTAGTAAAAGCTGGCTGCGTGGCAGCCTAGCTCTTAATACATTTAAACTGCAGAGCTGCAGCAGGGTAGCTCCTTGTTCCGGAGCGAGCTGGTTCTTAGGCTGGTTCAGTCCCAGCTTGTGCCAGGTCCAGCAGCCTCTGTCTGTGGCCAGCGCTGAGGGCAATGAAACACACTGGGCAAACCCAGCAAGGAGCAACCCATGGGTGAGTTTTTTTTGTTGGGGATGCCGCTTCCCCCAAACCCTTCCTGTCTGGTCTCTGGTGGCTTGGGGGAACCTCCGCAAGTGTGTGCCTGCTGTGCACATCCTGGAGCCGGGAGAGGAAACCAAAGGGCCACAGCAACCCCGGGCAGGCTGACTGGGCTCCAGGAAGGCAGTTTTGGGTTGGCAGAGGGGTACTTGTCCTGCCTATTTGTGCCTCCAGCCCCACAGAGCAAAGCCATTTCAGGGCAAGGGTTCCTCCCTGGCAGGGGCTGCACACTAGCTCCCTGACATGCCAGGTAGTGGCACCCAAGCACTGCATGGACCAGGCAGGAAACGGGTAGCACTCAGCCAGGAATTGTAGGGCCAGAGCGGGCAGACAGTGGAGGCTGGGCTGTGAGAGCCCCACTGTGCATGAGCAGGGCTCCCAGGAGAGTGGAGCCAGCCCTGCACATGGGATAGGCAGAGAACGGAGCCACAGCTGAGCTGCCCCCAGAGCAGCTGGCTCATCCTGGGAGTGGGGGGAAGGAATGCAAGTAGACTTCCCAACTACTCTCTTACATCCCTAGCCCATTCGTGTCAGTTTTCTCTTGGGTCTCACTTAAGAGGTATTTAATATTGGGCTACTAATGGATCAGGTAGCTCAGTTCGTCTAACTCCTTTGGTAGGATCCCCTCTTGGAGAGATGCTTCAGTAGTATTGGGGTCTTTAAGTAGTGTGCAAGATGTCTGGTGTCCTCCAATGCGAGGCTAATTCTGAAACTGCCCTCATACACAGGAAAACTTGTTTGGAATACTTTCCATTGGGAAGGGAGTTTCTAATGGACATTTGTGCACCAATGAAGCCATATGAAAATGGGTGTGGGATTAAAATTGCATGCCCAAACTCTTGTCTTGAGTCAGACACCTAGGTAGGGCTGATTATTCAAAGTGAAAGCCACAGCCAGAAAACTAGGGTTCTGACTATAAACTATGTAACCATTGCTATTTCCACTCTTCTAATTGCCGTTAGTCTAATCTTTACCATGATCCAGTTGAAGTTAAATCTGATGAAATGCCTCCTATTCTTGGAGTAGAGGACTCTTTACTACGCTAAAATAGTCTTATTTGAGAAGGTGGGGGGAAATGTAACATGTAGAATGTGTCGGACATGGCCTGTTCTTCTAATAGCATTTCATTTAGACTGAAAGAATGGCCTTATGAAGCAAATACACCATTGGTATAAACCACAGGAGCAAAGTTTTGTATTCTTAAAATATCTAAGAATACAGTCTTCCTTCTGTTCAAAATACTTTTTTCAATTGGAAGGTGTATTCTGAGACTTGGAATGAACAAAGCTGTAATACACTTTTTCTCTCCTTGCCTTGACTGTTTTCTCACATGGGTCTCTTAAAATTACATGTTTGGGCATCTGTCTTGCTTTTAAAACTATGCAGGATTAAAATCCAGTGAAATTACATTTAAAAAAATTGGGTTTGGTATGATGGATGCTGCTGGTAGTGGTGGTAGCAAATAATATTCTTATTTTGGAAAGGGGAGACTTCAAAACAGTTTTTTCATGTTCATCAGTTCCAAGCTACACTGGGCTTGTGACTCTCTAATTTTAAATGTAGTCCCAGTCATCTTTGAGTCTTGTATGTGAATGAAGTACAATGGTGCCTCACAATATTTCCTCTTAAAACTAACTTTGGCTTGACCCACTGAATTCAAGCCTTGTTTTGAATGAAGGGGTTGGGAAGACACATTAGCTGCTGTTGAACAATCAAAATAGCTTCCTTGGGTCTTCCTTCAGGAATTTACTCTCTCCATCTCCCATCTCTTCCCTATGTCCTTTCTAGGAAAATGTACTATTTTAACAGCCTTTTTAATATAGGGAATTCTGCTGGAAAGGAGCAACTTTGTAGGACCCTAACCCAATGGTGGTCATACATTTAAAAGCCAGGAGGATCTGTTATGATGGTCTAATAGTCTAAGTATAATACAGGCCATAGAACACCCTCAAATTCTTAGTGATCATTTTAGAGAAATACTTAGATCCGCCATCACTAACACAATTTACCATGATCCTTGGTAAATTGTTCTAGTGGTCAGTTACTCAGTGTTAAAAACATATGCTTTCTTGTCAGCTAGACATTGGCTTGTGATAACATGACTCCTGTATTTCACATTTCTTGGCAAAGGATAGCTCTAAGAACACTTGAACCAGAGGATCACATACATGTTAAAGGGTGTCCTGTTATATATTAAGGAAAAATGAATACTTACCTGCCCATGGTGCTTAATGCAACACATTATTTCTTGTCACTGCATCAGCTTATAGTACTACATAAGACACTTGTTCCCTTGTGTTTCTTATCATGGTGTCCTCAGTCATGCTCTGAGCAGCCATAATAAGCAGACTCTACAAATATGAGCTAGTGCACAATAATATGTGCTCCCAGGCTTCTGGAAGATGAGCACCTGGTTTTTTTTTGTGTTTTTAATTTAAAGCAGTGATAGGGAAGCTAGGCTAGTGAGTGGGCTGCATGAGTGGCCCTCCATCTCAATGGGCTGCAAGATTTTCATAACCAAGATGGTTTCCCAGGATAGGATAGTTTTGGCAAAGTGTGCTTGCATACCTAGAATATGTGGGGTGTGCCAATTTGAGCCTTCACAGATACAAAATTTGTATCTGCATCCACAAAAATGTGCCACGGATATCCCCATTGACATCCACAGATGCGGATGTCTGCAAATTTGCAAGGTTCTAGACGTATCCATATCTGCAACTCATTTATACAGATATTTGCAGAGCTCTCCAATTCAGCCATAGCAACGTTTTGGATGCAGAAGGAGCACATGGCTCTCACAATGTTGGCTGTGTGCAGTCAGCACACACCTGAGTTCACACAGGCACCACTCAAGTAATATTGGTAGAAAAACAAAATGTCACATGGGCCACACATGGAACCCTGATGGGCTGCATGTGGCCAACAAGCTGCAGGTTGCCCACCAGTGCTTTAAGGTAAAATGTATACCTTCTGATCGCTGAAAGTAGGAGGAACTAGTTTTGATGGGTCCTGCAATTAACCATGGAATGAGCTAGCCAGTATAAGTCAGTTTCTGCACAATAGCATTCTGATACCTTGGAGTACCTGGTAGGGTAGCTTGAAGGAGGCAGTGTGTCATACTGGTAAACTTGGTTTTAGTTGTTGCCCAGTATCTAGTATTGACTTGTGCCTTCCTGTCTTGTCTCACTGCCCTAGTAGAACCTCTCAAAGAGGAGTGACTCAAGCAAGAAACTTGAAGGGAACATGGATTTGTCTGACTCTAACCACTGTGCTGTTCTTTTCTCTGCAGACCTACTCAGGCCTGTTCTGTGTGGTTATAAATCCTTACAAGAACCTGCCCATATACTCAGAGGATATTGTGGAGATGTACAAAGGCAAAAAGAGGCATGAGATGCCACCTCACATATACGCAATCACAGACACTGCCTACAGGAGTATGATGCAAGGTGAGTGGTAACTATGGGACAGTGACTTTTAGTGAGGTCTTGAAGTCAAAATGATATTTGAGACCTAGGTCAAGTCTATACAGCACTCTGAGGTGCAAGTAACTTTCTGGTTCAGGGATGTGAAAAACACCCCTGTTAACTACTCCCCTCAAAGCACTGTGAGCTCTCTTCCAGAGCTATTGCAGTGGCCATACTTTCACTTTAAAGCACTGCTGATTTGTGAAGAAGCCACTGGGTAATGTTACTTCATGTCCCCCTTCTAAGGAGGGGAAGAGGCACATGAATGGGGTGTGTGCACATGCTTATAATAAAGACAGTGAAATTCAGTGGGGACAAACCTAAAGCTGTGTTTGGTGCTGGAAGCCTACTGTGGTCTGAAACCTTGAACTAGAGTGCTAATCAACTATTTTTTTAGTAGCATGAAAAATCAAGCAAGTTCTATCCTGTCAAGTAGGATAAATACTTATTTGCTATATTGGCTTTTTTGTAAGTTTAAAAAAAAAAAAGCTTAGTTTTCTGGATACCCTTAGCAGAATGCATTTGTAGTGTTGTCAGAGAGAAATAATGTATTGCTTGTTTTTTGGCGTCACTTGGGGATCCTTAATGGAAAGCTTCTGAGGATCATGTATGTACCCTATCTCTCAATAAGGTGATCTCCTCTTAGAGAATCAAAGCCTGCAACTGAGGAATCTTGTGGTATATAGAGCTAGCTCTATTCTGTCTCTTCCTGTCTTGGTATCTGGGTTATAGTGGCAGAAGTAGCAAAGCTACAGAGAATGCCTAAGACAGATGATAGTGGACAATCTGAAACTGTGGCAGTCTGGGACAAGACAGCATGGGAGGATTGAGGCTGAAACTCACCATCTTGTAAGCAACTGGTCACTCTTAAAAATCTAGATTTCTGTCACTTCCCCTAGAGAGGTAGAACTTGTATTGCCGCCTTGTTTTGGAGAGAATTCCATGTGGTCAATTTCTAGTTATCTGGCCTTATGTATAGGGGCCTACCAAATTCATGGTCCATTTATGATCAGATTCACAGTCATAGAATTTTAAAAATCACAAACTTCATTAGCTTAGATATTTAAATCTGAAACTTTACAGTGTTGTAACTCTAGGGGTCCTGACCCAAAAGTAAGTTTTGCAAGGTTACTGTAGTGTAGAAGGAATTGCAAGATTATTGTAGAAGGGTCACAGCATTTCCACCCTTCTGCGCTGCTGCTGGTGGCACTGCCTTCAGAGCTCAGTGACTGGAAAGTGTAGCTACTACTTTCTGGCCATCCAGCACTGATTGCAGTGCAGAATTAAGGGTGGCAATACCACAACACCCTATAATATCCTTTGACCCTTATTTGGATTGGAACCTCTAGTTTGAGAAACACTGGTCTCCTCTGAAATTTATATAGTATACTGTAAAAATACACAAGACTACCTTTATGGTCTGTAACACATTTTTCAAGACCATTAATTTGGTAGGGCCTTGCTTATGTGGCTTGATACAGCCAGTGGATTCCACCACTTCTCACCAGCCTCTCAAACTCTCCATCAAGGAGCTATGATAGTTAGATAGTGTGGAGGGAAAGGGAACAGGAAGATGATTGCTTTCCTGTTGCCCAGATCAGTGACACAAAGGAACGCCAACAAAGGCTGTTGGAGTAAAGCACCTCAGGACACTTGGCATGAGAGAGAACTCAAGGTGAAATGAAAAAGCTGTTTTCAGGGGGTAGTGGAAATAGGGTGGCAATGACTTCGAGGGATAGGAAGCCAGTGCTGCTGCTTAGAGCATGATTCCCTGCTGAGAAATATAAATACTTTTCCTAGCTGTCACTTTAAAACTACTCTGCTGCATCCAAAGAACTCTGCCTGTAACTTGTCCTTGAAGGAACCTTATTTCCTTTTTAAACAAAAGAATTTCTAAACTGTCTTTTGCTTAAGTGATAAGACAAATGTGCCTTCTATTCACTACATGGTAGCATGACTGCCCATTACCCTCTTATCTGTAGTTCACTTCCTCTATTACTTCCTTCTCTTCCCTGCCTACTCCTTGTCAGCAACAGTGCCAGCAGCTTTCTTTAAACAAGCTACTGACTTGTCCTGGCAGAGTTTCTAGTTTGCACTTCTGTGCAATAATGGAGGCAATTCTTTTAATGCGATTGTAACAGGATTCTGGAAGACAAGAGGCTTCCTCTGATTATAACCAACAATGAAACCACTTGAAGGATCTAGAGCAAGCATCCTGTATGGCAGGGTGGGGAACCATTTTTGGTTCCTCACTGATGTGTCCCTTTGCCTGAGAAGGAGAGACATTCCCCTCACACATCAGAACCTAGGGGGACCCAGCCTAGTAGATTTGGTATGCTCTAGCCTGGCGGGGGGTCCTGGAGTGCCACCCCAGGCTCTCAAATGCTCAGTGCCCACCCACAGCCTTGGAGGCCAGATCAAGCAAGCTGGGGGCTGCATCTACTCCTGGGCATTAGGTTCTCCATCACTGCCGTATGGAATCTTTCTGCTAATTACACAAGTTGGTTCTGGGGACAGCTGCACAGTAGTGGCTTAAAAGTGATAGGTGAAGTTCTCTTGCATGTGGTGATTCATAGCCAAATGGTCACATTCTCTCATCTATCTTTCTGACTTTGCAGTGTTAACTGTCTGAAACCCAGAAATCTCAGACTTGCACTGTTAATTCACTGCACAAAGGCAAAGAATGGTACTCTGACATCTGTACTCTTAGCATTTTGGGGGGGAGGGGAAGGGGAGAGAAGGTTTGAGTTCTGCATAAGTGTTTCCTTTGCCTCCTTAAAGGGAACAGGTGGAGGAAGAAAGAGGGTTGGCTACAGTCCTGGCCACATCCAAATTGCTCTCAGCTGTTACCTCTTTCCCGCAACAAATCTAACTGCATGGTGAATGTGTGTCTTGTCCAACTAGCTGGCTGCTCCAGGTTCTTTTTACCTAGTTCAGAACAAATGTGGTTACCTACCCTCCTTTGTGCACTTCTTGGGCTTGGAATTTATTCCCATCTGATAGTTGGGCTACCTAGTGTGACCACACAATTTAACAAGGCTTTCGTGGGCTCTGCGTGTGGGGTTTCAGTGCCTTGTAAAGGATATGCATTGGCAGCAAAGTAACTAAAGCAATATTATTGAACAAGGAGACTACCAAATGGCAGAAACACTAAACTGTAGGAATTACTCCAGTAGCAAAACCCCCATGTAAGGGTGGAGGCTCTTGTGAAGTTTCTGGTCCCATCCAACTTCCTGGGCAATGGAAAGCAACATTGCTGTTTTGGCTTTCTCCCATTTTTCTCATTTGTGGGGGAGGCTTGATGCATCAGCCAGTGGTATGGGAGGAATCTGCATGGAACAGAAGATGGAAAAAGCCCAGTGTTCTGCAAGGACTGGAGGCATTTAGGATTAATGGCTGTAGCCCATTCTCCTTTCAGAGCCGCATATGAAGGGAAACCTTAATGGTACGATTACAAACGATATTAAAACACATTTAATCATGTAACTGCTGATAATTTCATAGAATCGTAGAACTGTAAGGGACCTTGAGGTCATCAAGTCCAGTCCGCTGCCCTCATGGCAGGACCAAGCACTGTCTGTCTAGATTTCAGTGGTTACATGCAGGGGGCAGATGGCTCCTATGTCCCTCTCCCCGCTGCCCTTAATACAGAGGCAGCAGGGAGTGGAAGGGGAGAAGATGGCTCTGCAGGAGCTGATATGCTTTTAAGCTGGCTCCCTGTACATACCAGGAGTCTGCATGTAACCGTGCATGTTAACCAATGATCCCAGGCTCATTGGTTAACCATGTATTCAGTTACTTTCACATTTCTACCGAGTACTCTTAAAGATAGCAGGCTGGTGACTCTGACCTCCACCAGCATGGGGTTCAGTATCTCTTGAGCAGATAAAGCAGAAAGACCTACATGTTAGTTGGCTTGGATACTGGATTTTGTTTGGTTTCACTATGCTTATGGTATCTGCATAAGCAGCCTGTTCAAGGTTAGAAGTGGGGGTAGAAACACTGCTTTTATTCTAGAAACTGTTTAACCCTTTGTTTTGTACCTAGGCTGATGCACTACCTTTCAGAACTGAGCAGTCTGGTGCACCAGTGCCTATATGTTCCATAGGATTAAATGACTTGTAAGGAAACTCAATCCAGTGCACTGCTGTGAGTTAGAGCATTGTGAAAAATTTGTCCATGTTTAAAGTGGTACTGTTTTTATCCCCCATCTACTCTTCTGTGTGGGGCAGTGGAGGGACCTCAGAACTCTCTCCTTTTGAATAAACTTTGGAAATCCTCATGTGCAATTACCATATTTGTGTGTGGGAATGAAATACCCAGTTTGCCTAAGCACGGCTCTTCTCTCTGTGGCCGGTATCTTGATTACCTAATGGTTTGAATGCTTTCAGAGGAATTGCAGGGGGAGGGAGAGGGAGGGAGAGGTCTTAAGCATGCATAGCATTACACTACTGCAGCAGATGTGCACAAAAGAGAGAGTGCATACAAACTTTGGGCAGGTAAAAATTTCTGCAGTCAAATGTAGCTTTTTCAGTTGTCGATTTGGAAAAGGCAATTCAGAGATGTTGAAATGGAATGTTCAGGCTAGCTGGGAAGCTTTCTTCACCTGCTCAAGATACTGGTGAAGAATCTTCTCTGTGAAATATGCTGTAGTGCCAGTGTCTAAAGAACCACACAAATAAGGCTGTTGAACTGTTACACTCAACCTTTGCGTCAACAGGGAGTACAATTAGTCCCTAACGGCTTCTTCAAAGCTTCTCCCTAGAAGATTGATCTCCTTGCTCCTCATGTGCCTCTCAGGCCTGGCTGTGTCTATTCCCTCCCTCCTTGTCAGCTTGTCTGTCTTCAGCAGGCAGAATAAGTAGCAGGTCCAGAGTGTTTCCCACATGTCTATTGTTCAGTTTTTAGTAGGGATATGAAAGGGTAACTGGCAAGCATCACTCTTAACCAGTAATATGTATTGGTTCTGGCAGCTTCCCTGCCTGTCCAAAAAAAGGTTCTATACCCCTGAGCTAAAAGGACTGAAACGTAAGGGTTCATCTGCATTGCACAGAAACAGACCTAGACTTCATGCTATAGGACAAACTGATGCTCACTGCTGTGGAAGTATATTTTGCAGTATAAATTAGGGATGTAAAATTTCAATTAATTGGCTGTTGCTGCACTTGAAAGGCAAAAGCGCTGTTGGGAGCACAGGGCCAGCAGGGGATTCCCCTGCTGGCCCTGTGTTCCCCGTGGCATTTCAAAGTGGCAGTGCTGCATGGAGCAGGGGTCGGCGGGGGACTCCCAGATGGCCCCAAGCTGCATGTGGCACTTCAAAGCAGCTGCACCATGTGGAGCCTGGGGTCTGGCCCCGGGCAGCACTGCTGCTTTGAAGTACTACCTCTCTGCCGCCCCGTGCCCCCTTGCTGCCTCCATCAGAGGCGGTAGGGGGTAGTGACTAGATGACAGGGCTGGCTTTAGGCCAATTTGGCCGATTTCCCCGGAATGGGGCCCCGCTCCCGGGTGCGCGACACCCTGGGCGTGTGACGCATGTGCAGGGCCCCGGGCGAGTGGTGCATGCGCAGTGCCGTCCAGGACGTATGACGCATGTGCAGGGCCCTGCACGCACAACAGCCCGGGCGCACAGCGCATGTGCAGTGTTGTCCCGGGTGCGCGGCGCCACCCCCGGAATCAGGCCCTGCACTTGCTAAAGCCGGCCCTGCTAGATGACTAGTGTGGTGACTGACTATCCAATAAGCATTTGCTTATCAGATAGTTGACACGTCATTCACATCCCTAGTATAAATGTATCCTTAAGTATTGAAGCTTCAGGTACAAATAAACTTTATAATCTTAAGAGGAGGAGTGCCCTTAGATATTCTAAACTAGAACCTAAAATTGGCCTACTGAAGAAATATATGTAACCTATAGGGAGTCTTATTTCCAGAGCTGGGCAGAAGCTTCTCTCAGTTAATGGTCCCACATGCGATTTGCAAGTGTCTTTTTGCTTTGAAACACCATTTTTATTAAAGCATCTGTGGTGTACTGCTTGCTTACATGCCTTCTGATTGATTCTTATAAACCAAAACAGAAGTGTTAGCCAATTTATAGCACTTCAGCTCACACTGTCAGCCTCTCTGCTGAATACTGTGTTGACCCCATGAGCACAGGAGAATGCATACTAGTAGGGATGTAAAATCCCAGTTAGCTGGTTAACCAGTTAAAGGAAGTGTTTGCTGTCAGAATTCCTCCAATATTTGTGCAACCTAAAATTGCAGGTAGACTCCACACATCTATATGGAAACAGGAAAATGAATACTGGAGAAGGGGGTCTGGGATCTGGTTCAAGACTGATTTAGGAAATAAGCTTAGATGTGTTTTCAGTTTATTGATGGAAAAAGTTGTACATGTTCAACATTTTTGTACAACTTTCAGCTTCAGATAGCAAGAAGCTAAGATTTAGCTTCAGATGATTCTCCCTTTATTCATTCCTAGAAGTTCTGTTGCTATCCATGTCCAAGGTTATGTTTATATTAATTCTGTTTTTGAATCTTGAATTTTGACTTTCTACACTGTGTTGCTTCCAAATTTCTGCCCAGTAGGAACATTAAAATGCAGCAGAGAATCTGTCTAATGATAGAGCTTCTAACCTTGCTTGCAGGATATCTAGATGGCATGCATGTTGAAATACCACTGGTCATTCTGTGCTGCTGGCACTCCCATCAATGGAGTGGCTGTGGGGAGAAACTTGAACTAATATACAAATGTAGATAAGGCCTGCTTTGTGTTGGAGCAAAGGATGTAATAAAATTACATGGTAAAATCAGAGATGCAGGATTGAGAAGCTTTCTGGATTAAAACTCATTGAAGGCTAAATCAGTCCAGCTCTCTGGCTTGATCCTCTCATTTGATCAGGCTGTCAGTTGCTGAAATGGGTTGCATGCATGTGAGAGGAACATTTAGTAACAGAAACCAAGAGGGCTAGGGAGTTTCTCTGGCCTCTCTCCTGCCAGACAGTATGCTCCGTGGTTAGGAGGCAGGCGGTACCATTTAGAAATGGTTAAGCCTTTTGCCTTAATGAGTCAGCTATAGGCTGGAGATTGCAAGCCAAGCCTTTGCCTTTCAGATACACTTCCTCTTAGCTGGAAAGATGATGTCACCATTGTGTGAATGCTATATTACTTTTCCTTTTATGGAGATGTGCAGACTCAAAATCTGACTTGCTCATGCAGAGGAAGTGGGTGATAGAGGCCTTTTAGGATGTTCTGTAACGAAGATGCTTAGTATAAACTGAATGTTCTGTTCTAGCCTTCTGACGTCTCTTCCTCCCCACCCCTAAATCCCCCCAAAATAACATGAGCTGAGGTTGTACCTACCTGCCCATTGTGCTAGCATATGCAAAAGCAGTCTCAAACTCCTATAGTTCATTTGCTAAGTACAATGTTTCATCGAGGCTTTCTATATACATCTCTTGTGAAAGGAAAAAAAAATCAAATCAGCTTTTGCCTTAATGACTTTTTTGTGCAAATGCTTTCAGGTCCTGGAATCCATCTAAATGAACACTGTTATCTGGGACTACAAAGGTTAAGAATGGTTAGGTTTTTTGCAAAGGCAAAAACCAAAATGTACGATGCAGTTAGGGTACATCTACATAGGAGTGTTATTCCAAAATAACTATGTGAGCGTCTACACAGCTAGCCTGTTACTTCGAAATTTTGAAATAATGGGTGGCTTATTTTGGTGGTTGTAAACTTCATTTCATGAGGAATAATGCCTCCTCCAAAATAGCTCCTCCCCCCAGGTCATTCAAAATAATTACTCCCCTGTGCTTCCTGGGGCTCTAAATCGAGGTAGCGCGTCCACATTAGGGGAGCCAGCCTCAGACTAATTTCCAGGTTTCTTTGTAGTGTAGACGCACTATTTCGGAGTATTTCTTCTGGAGTAGCTTATTCTGAAATAATCATGCAGTGTAGACGTAGCCATAGAGTATTACAGAACACCTCAAACTTGAAGTTTGCATTACTTTCTGGATCCTTAAGATTATTTCTTGTTTGTAAGCACTCTGATATTGTGGCAATAAGAACTAAATACATCTTAGACGGAAAGATTTCTTTGCCAGCTGGTCTGAAGTACAAACTTGTTGTCACAATTAGACTAATGGTTTAATTATTAAATGCATAATTCAGAGGAATGACCATGTCTGCAAGCAAATTCTTTTCAGGTGTTGGCAAGGTACTGTGTTAGACTGTATCGACAAAAAAGGAGTCCAGTGGCACCTGAAAGACTGAACAGATTTATTTGGACATAATTATTTTCAATTACTCTTTTGATTGTCCTGAAATAAGCAATTGACATTGTGGTACCCAGTATGAGTAACTTGCATGTGCTGCCAGTTTTTGGAGATGTGTTGTGAGGTGGGCTTCTGAAGCCATGTCTAAACATACCATCAGAATTAGTGCTGCAGTGGTTGATCCCCCATGTGTGTCTATTTTAGTGGGTCTAGTGAAGACCTGCTAAATTTACCACTGATTGCTCTTTCCTAGACTGATACTCTTCTTGTTCAGGTAGAGTTAAGGGAAGTTGACAGGAGTTTCTCCTGTCAACTGCCCCGCAGTAGAGACTCCACAGTGACTCCAGCTAAGATACAGTGACTCCAGCTACAGTATTCATATAGCTGGAGTTTATGGAATATATAACATCCTGGAAATTAGAGTAAGTGCCTCTTAAAGAGGAACAGCATTGGAGAGCTGCTCCTTTTTGTAGCAGTTCATCAACTCTTTGGTCTTCTGCTAGGATCCTACTTCCTGTGGCTTAACACAGCATTTGAGTCAATCAGTACACAATTAGAAGAATTCCAGCTATCCCAGTGATGGCTGTTTTACAGTGATGGGAAAGAATTTCCCCTTAGATTCCAGACTGGAATGTTTCCTTTTATGGTAGTGTCTGCATACTGCTGTGACTTGCCTGCACTTGCAGGTACATTCCTGCTGACTTAAAGTGGAGGTGACTCATAGCTGCAGCTGGCCATGGGGAAAGCAAATAGGAGGGGGGTGAGATAGCACTGAAAGGGTCCAATGTTATTGTCTAGGGCTTTTCCTGAATGTTCATCAATTTGTATGTTTAATTCTCTAGTAAGGTGTGTGTGTGGGGGGGGGGGGGGGAGACCTCTTAATATCTTCCACAGGTAGATGTTATTAACTAGACTGCTGCTGAATCACCATCTTCCCTCCCTTATGAAATTCTAAAACATTCTTCTATACCCGCATTATTTTCAAACTTCATTGCAATGCAGTGCCCTCTGACAACAAAAATTTTATGACATGGCCTGAGGGGGGGGGCAGAGCTTCTGCCCTGAGTCCCAGTGAGATTAACACTGACCCAGGCAACCCCACTTAGTGGGCCCAACTCAGTCCAAGAACTGCTGCTCTGGCAGACACTGTCTAGGGCATTTGATTAGTATGAGTTTGATTCTAGTATCTATCATCTGTTCTAGTTAGCATCTCACTTGTGTGGCTGTGCCAGTGTGTTATCACAAGGACAGGGATGTTACCTTTTTGTTTTAAACAGGAGCCCCTGAACACCCAAATGAGTGTAAGCTCTTCCTGCAGACAGGCTGGGCTGCTCCTTACAGTTTTCAAAAGGCCATAGTTCTATATGAATGTACTATAAAGCCAACCAGGTGTCAGCCCCAGGTGTTGCATTCAGGAGGACAATGTGCAGATGAGTCATTAGTTATTCCCTAATGTAGCCTCCAAGTGCCCAGTCATGCAGAATCATTCTGGCATGTGCCTTGGTGACCCATTGACTGACTGGAAACCTTAGAGGGTGTGGCATTCTGAACTGAGGTCTGTCCCTTAACCTGTTGTTCAGCAGTGGATTCCTTAAAGGGCTATACTGAACATACATTCTTCGGTGATTAAAGAGCCTGCCATTTCATTTTAGGTAATTATACTTATAGTTAAGGTTGCCAGAGGTTTCATTTTAAGACCCTGTGGTTTTTTTGATGACTTTGCCAGATTTAAACTATTTAGGGTGAGACTTTCCATATCGAATATTTGCCTTGTACTAGGAATATTAAAATGTGTTTATTAAAACATCTAACCACTGACAAAATTCAGTGGTTGCATGAGGGACACAGTCAGCTCCCCAGAAACCAATGTGTGAGGGGAGGTGGCTTTTAATCTACCTCCCTAAGTGTACCAGCTCCGTCTGGCGCCCCCCCCCCCATGCTACTGCCTCATAGAATCACAGAACCATAGAGCTGGAAGAGACCTCAGAAGGTCATCAAGTCCAGCCCCCTGCTCTAGGCAGGACCAATCCCAACTAAATCAACCCAGCCAGGGCTTGGTTAAGCTGAGACTTAAACACCTCTAGGGATGGAGACTCCACTACTTCCCTAGGTAACCCATTCCAGTGCTTCACTACCCTCCTAGTGAAATAGTTTTTCCTAATATCCAACCTGGACCTCTCCCACCACAACTTGAGACCATTGCTCCTTGTTCTGCCATCTGTCACTACTGAGAACAGCCTCTCTCCATCCTCTTTGGAACCTCCCTTCAGGAAGTTGAAGGCTGCTATCAAAAGTTGATAGGCAGTTGAGAGGCAGCAGTGCCGGCGGGAGGAAGGGGCTGTGTATAACTGTTTACATGGTTAACCCATGAGCCTGGGCTCATGGGTTAACATGCACAGTTAGTTACTTTCACATTCGTACCTGGCATACATATTTTTTTGCAATCTTCAGTAAAATGGTTCAGTCACTTCCGAGGACAGATCAGGGAAAAATACATGTTTTGCTAGGTGGTGGTTTTTTTTTTTTTAAAAGGACTCTTGAAATAGACTTCTTAATGAAACATTCTATTTCCATATTTTGGAGCAGTGACCTGAGGTTTGTGTGAGCTGGCAGCCCTGGTATGTGAGACACCTTTTGTGTTTGGATGAATTTTTACAGGAATGGGCCAATATGATTGTTGGATGTAGAAAGAGGAATAGGAAGGTATGTGGCTGGGTTGTTTTATGTTAAGCTCTGTGTATGGCAGGGATGGGGAACCTGGGGCCAGATGTGGGCCCCAGCTTGTCTGGATCTGGCCCCTGAGGTTTGGGGTCCCCCCCACCATTGGGGAGCATGCCCTGGGGACTAGCTCCCTCTTCCTCCACCCCTAAACCATCCCTCACGGGGCTGGAGCGCACAAAATCTACTAGCCTGGGCCTCTCAGGCTCTGGTGTGGAAGAGAAATGTGGGGAGTCTTTGTCCTTCTCAATCAGGGGTAGGGTTGCGAATGACTCGTCTACTAGCCAATAAGCAAACTAGTCACTCGCCCCCCCCCCCCCCCCCCCGGCCTTTGCTGCCTTGATCAGAAAGAGGCAGCAAGGTGGGGGAAGCGCAGGGGGTGCTTTGAAACATCACATGCAGCTTGGGGTCAGCCAGGGGCACTCCCCCTCCCCCCCGCTGACCCCAGGCTCCATGCAACGCTGATGCTTTTGAAACGCTACAGGGCCAATGGGGGACTGCTTGAGTCCCCCGCTAGCCCCATGTTCCCCACAGAGCTTTTGCCTTTGAAGCGTAGCAACAGCCCTGAAGCTGTTGCTACACTTGAAAGGCAGAGGCGCCCTTATCGACTAACTGAATAGTTGATGCAATTTGCATCAACTGTTCAATTAGCCAATTAATCTAAATTTAACATCTCTAGTCAGGGGGGCCACACCAGTGAGGATTTTTTGCTTATTTTTGTGCTCCCCCAACTGTTTTGAGGGTTTTTTTGTTTTGTTTTGTTTTGTTTTTTGTTTTCCCTCTGTGGGTCATTGGCTCCTGACCCAGAAATGGTTCCCCAGCCCTGGTGTATGGCATTCTGAAAAATCTCACCACATTATGCTCAAACTTGGTTGGCAGCTAAATTCTTGGAGAGTCAGTCTTCACAGAGCATGCTGCATCCCCATAGCTCCCATGTGAAACCAGACTTCATAGAAGCAGTGTTGTCCCACACAATAACTAGGCATTTTCCATCCCTGGGCTAGGTCTCTCCTTGTAATTAGCTTCTGGGAGCTGCCATGGCACTGGGCTCCAACTGAGCATGGAAACTTTTCTCTACTGATGCCCAACAAGCATGCAGGAGGAAGCTACCAAAATGAGGAACAGGAGGGGAAAGTGCTGATGAAACACTAGGGTAATGGAGGGAGAAAAGGAAGGATAAGAGCGAGGCAGGGGAAGATAAGAATGAGAGGGATAATAGTAGGAAGTAGATATGGGTTTAGGAGTGGTAGGGACTATGTAAGGGGATGAGAGGACGGGTAGGGATGTGGAGGGCATGGGCAGACCTTGAACAGGAAGGGAAGTGGAGACTAGGGGGGTAGGGAAGGAAATTAGGCTGGAGGATAGGGGTGTTGTGACCATAAATTCACTAATGTTTTTAAAAACCTGATATAGCACTATTAGTTTCTGCATAGATTTTACTATAGTTATGTGTATTCAATGCAGAGTTTGGATGGTGTATAGTAAATGATACATGGCACTACACTGAAATGTTAACCAGTTACACATTGAGCACCATCCATTCTGCACTGAATGAAGCAAGGCCCTTGTGTATCAGCCAAGAGTGGGACAATGGTATGAGTGCATGTACACAAGGGATCCAAATTCAGGTTTATGGCCAACCTTAATTCTGGCACTTCCTGTATTTGACATCACAACCTTAATTTTGTTTTTAATGTGGCAAATTTTTATGTCTAGTAATACAGTGTCTCAGTTCTCAACTTGCCACATAAAGGAGAATTGCTAATACAAGAATCTTGAGGCACTGCTTGTTGCACTCTGGTATCCCCAGGTCAGCTAAAGATGTAGTTAATGCTTAGGCCTCCCTTACTAATAAGGATAGGTCAATGTTCCCAGTAACCATGTGGCAGGGTTTGAATTGCATGGCATAGTTTGCATACAGTAGCAAATAGTTCAGGAGGCACTGGAATAACTCCGATGGGGGTGGTGGTGATGGAAATCTGTTCACACCCTAGAAAAAGCAGCGTAAGGATTACATCTGGATAGATAACGGTGCTACCTTTAGGATTTGGGGAGAAGGGAGGAACTATTCCAAGATTGTTAGACGGTGGGTACCACTTCTGAAGACACTTGCATGAGGATGTTTTGGGGAGTGTCAATATACCGTCTGGACTTAATAGCTTATGCAGAAGAGGCAGAAGTGAGTTTTGGCTTGTCTGATCCTGTCTTGTTGTGGTGTTTGTTTTTTATTTCAGATCGAGAGGATCAATCCATTCTGTGCACGTGAGTATTTATATTCCTCAGCTTGTCTTGCTGTCGGCTCTTGTTAAAATCCTGCTGGAGGGCTCTTAATTGAGAGTTTACTAGAATCAGTATGTCACACAATACTATAAAATCTAGGGAACATGTCTCTTTATTTCCTACCATTTAACATCCATCCCTGCCTACCTATCTTCTCTTTCTGCAGAAGGATTGTCTCCTGCATGAGCAGGAAAGAAATGATCTTAAGATGACTCTCTAGTGGAAATGTTGCTTTATTGATACTTGGAAAGGACTTTAGAAGACCTGTAAGGGGGGGGTGTGTGTGTGTGTGTGTCAATAAAGCAATGAGGAAGACAATAGCCTAGGCTGAGGTTGCAGTGAATAATGTGCCTATGCAACACTTGAATTTCTTCTGAGCCTAAAAGTGAAACTGATCTACAGACCCTGTTCCTTTCTGGTGCTGAAGGAGTTTAGATTTTTTTGCTTAGGGAAATTCCTTTTAAGGAATTCACTTAATTGCCTTGGTGTCCGTCCCCTCCCCCCCCACCAATTATTCCTCAGCCACTTGCATGTGAAGGCTGCCAAGTAACAGGAAAGCAAAATTTCCTTTTTTTTTTTTTCCCCCCCCCCCTTCTCTCCTCCCTGTATTCCCTACTCTTCACTTCCTCTCTTCCTCCTCTCCCCCCCCCCCCCCCCCCGCCCAAGTCACAAGAAACTGGCTGAGCAATAGTACGGGTTGCTTTACTGTTCATTTAATATGCTCAGGTTTTCTGTTAGGGCAAGTATCTCAAAGCAATGTTTAATGGCAAGAATACAATTAAAAGACCTGTGGTCAGCTGAAAAGTGTGGTGTTTAAAATGTGAATGCATTTTCCCCTCATCTTGTTCTTGAATGAATCCCAGACTGTCTTTGCAGAGGTGAATCGGGAGCTGGTAAGACAGAGAATACAAAGAAGGTCATTCAGTATCTGGCTCATGTTGCTTCTTCACACAAGAGTAAAAAAGACCAGGTAAGTTCACTACAAAGATATGGTACTATCTTGCTGACCACTTAAGTAATGGTACACTAGGAGATACCTTGGTTGATACTGGTCGAATAAAACATGTATCAACTTGCACATCGTGGAGTAGGGAGACCACGAACTATGGAGCCATGACAGTTTTATGTATGGCTTAAAAACACCCTACCAATCAGACCATTCTCCCTCATAATTCCATTGACTTCACTGGAGATATACAAAGGATAAACTTTTTCACTATCTTGGTTTCATGTATAGGTGTATTTAGGGCACAGTTTAGAAATAATCACACATCAGTCCGACTCATTCCTATAATTTGTGATAAATCCAAGCCACTGAAGTGACCCAGTCTCTAGAGATGTGGCTTCCTTGATTTGACTCCCTGTATCTTGAGGCTGGCTGCTGAGTGTGTTTTATAGGTCAATTTGGAGCGGTTCATAGATATGAGCTGAAGATTTGAGTGAAACAGATGTTTTCACTCATGTAAAAGTTCTGTAACTAATAGAACAAGGGTTTTTTTTGAAGTTGTCTCACTTATATTTTTTCCCCCCTCCCCTCTCCCTTTGATGGATTATTGCCGAACTCATCAGTTGTATCCTCTTAGGTGAGCTGCACGTTTACTGCACGTTCTGCACCAGGAATGCATTTTATCCCATTGTGTGATTTGAGCACCTTTTCACTTCACACTAGTGTCACTTTCTGCAGCTAGAACAGTCCTGTAGACAACTCACAGTTCCGTTTTGTGACTCACAACAAACTTTTGTGAGATGCTGTCAACTAGTAACTGCAGTTATGTTAATGACACATTTATTCACAAGGTCTCTCTCGTAGAACTTCCCAGAACACTGTAAGAGAAACTGTTCCTGCATAGTGAACTAACCAAAAAGAGTTGAACTGAACCTGGCTTTCCTAGAACTGCATATGGAGCTTCTGTGTGCATGGTGTTTCTAACTAGATGAAGTTTCCTGACTGTGTAGCCTTTCACCACAGCAAGTTAGCTCTGGGTGCAGTTGCTGGGAAAGGTCAGTAAACTGCTGCCCTGAGTGTACTGAATGTTCCAACACAATGATCTTGTTAGCCAGTCTCTTACATGGGAAATGCTGTTAACTTCTAAGCTTTATAATTAAATCCAAATGCCAAACGCATCTTTTGTGTCTAGGTAAAAACCTGCTCTTGGTAATTTAACAATAGTCATGCTGTGTGTGTGTGTGTGTGTGTGTGTGTGTGTGTGTACAAGGTATATGAAAAGGATACCCACCTGCATGCAGAAAGTATGTGTAAGCACATATGAGTGACTTCTGGAATCAGACAAAAACATAGCCTCCATGTGCCAGACTTGGAGACATACAAAAGCTTTTGCTCTGGGCTGTCAGTAGCTCTATTAAGAAACAATTTGGCTTTTTTATTTTTTCTTGGCATGTGTGGTAGAAGAGTGATTATAGGATTGGGAATTAAGCAGTCTGCTGCTGCTTAATCTTAAATGAAATTTCAGTAATCTAAGCAGACCAGGGATCACCAGATTACAGTATAAACCAACCTTTAGCTAACTTGACACATGACTTTTTGAGTTCAAGCTCTATTTGGAAGGTTTCCTTCAGGAATCTTGCAACTCACTTTCTCCCACTCTGGCTCCATTTTGGTTATCAGCCTTATCAAAGAGGACTAGAATTATTGATATTAGATAGCAATTAGAGCTGTTAATGGTTAACCAGTGGGGGTGAAGCAGCCCTCTGCCTGCCATAGGCAGGGGTCTGCTCCAGCCCTGCCAGGCCCACCATAGGCAGGGCAGGGGGGATCCAGCCTGGCAGGAACAGCTGAGCCTGCTTGCCCTCATTTAATTGGTTAATGGGTTAACTAATTAAATGGGATTTTACTTCCCTGATAGTAATGAGCCCTCTCTACAGCCTTGCTGGCCTTCACATTCCTTAGACCTAAATTCAGAGTCCAACTCCGGATGTTAGTGGTTTGAGCATTGGCTTGCTAAACCCAGGGTTGTGAGTTCAGTCCTTGAGGAGGCTATTTAGGAATCTGGGGCAAAATCCATCAGGGATAGTACTTGGTCCTGCTGTGAAGGCAGGGGACTGGACCTGATGACCTTTCAAGGTCCCTTCCAGTTCTAGGAGATAGGCATCTCCATTCCTTTCGTTTGAATATAATACCTTTTGAGACCCTATTACTATCCAAGGGCACCAGTCTACAGACTATGCTTGTGCTAACCCCCAAGGTCACTAAGTTAGGCCCTACTGAAGACAATATTAGATTGAGGATGGAGCACAAATCTAGGTTTTCTGCATTGACAGTGCAACACTGTAGTGGTATAAGGCTATAGGCAACAAATCTTTCTGGTATCCTTTTGGTCAAGAGACTAAACTTATGACTAGGGTTACCAGGTAGACCCCGCCAAAAAACCGGACACACTTGATCATGGCGGGGGAGGGAATGGCTGGGAGGAAGGGGGGCCAGGAAGCAGAGCTGGGGAGGGTTGGGGGCTGCAGGGCAGGGCGGAGGAAGGGGGGCGGGAAGCGGTGCTGGTGGCAGGGGGAGGGGTGCAGCCACTGACCGCAGCCAGAGTCCAAGGGGCTGTGTCCCCAGCAGGCACTCCCTCGAGTTGCTAGTAGAAACCGGGCGGGGGGAGTGGCTGGGAGTCCCTCCCTCTTCTCCCCTCCTCCCCCCCCCCCCCAGGCTTTTGCAGGTGATCACAGGCTCCTAGTGCCAATTGTGGCCCTGCCTCCCAGTCACTCCCCCACCCCCGCCAGGCTTCCATCCGGTGCCCAGACGGGAATTCAGAAAATACCGGACATTGCACATGTCTGGCATTTTCTGAATTTTTCTACTGGACAGACAGTGCAAATACCAGACTGTCCGGTAGTAAACAGGACACCTGGCAACCCTACTTACAACTGAAGTATCTGAGTTCCTACTTTTTTTCAAATTATAGCTGTTCAAAATCCTTCTCTCAGCTGCAGTGGAGCACCCCTTTCACTGTACTGATTTCTATTTAGTTGTAAGGATTCTAAAGGAATGGTTAATATTTTAGCTTTTACTTTAAAAAAAAAAAAAAAAAAGCACAGCATTTTATGGTGGTAAATGCTACTAGGCAAGGTGAGCCTGTGTTTAGAATATGCAACATTAAAATCCCTGGTTTCATTTAATCAAATTGCGTATCAGGGAATGGGACAAGTAAATTGTGATTTGAAGCTTTCCATGTTTGCTCTGTGCCTCAATTCAGTTAGCTCTTTAGTTTTGAAAATCTCAAATCCTGAAAGAATAAAGTTAACTTTTTTCCCATCAAATTCAAATGCCATGTTGGAACTCTTGCAATTTTTATCCTAAGGGATGTAGTGACTGGTGCTGTTCTTCTTAAAGCACTAGCTGCTGGAATCATGTTTCTTGACAATCTCTGCTTTCCCCATTTTTAAGGGAAGTTTGTATATCTCATGGCTGAGAGACGCTTGCACTCGTGAATCATAAGGCTCAGAGCAGGGGGAGAAAAGAAACCAAAACTTATTTTTTAAAATGGAATGATTTTTTTAAATCAATCTGCTGATTTTCTGGGGCTTGACCCATATTTAAAAATAAAAATCATGAGACTGGCAAGGTTCCTCTTCTGGCATATGGTAGCTTCTCTAAAAAATTGTTTCCAGAAGTTGGGAGTGTATGGAGTTGAGTTTTCAGTAACAAACTTAAATTGATATGAAATCAGAGATAGAAGGTACAAAGGGATTAGCTGCACATGTCCACTATATGCTAGCAGATCTAGAACTTGGTACTGCAACAGTTTGCATGTGGAGTGCAGGATTTACCCATCTCAAATACTAACTAATTCTAAAAACATTCTGTATGTAACTGGATCCGGGACCTGCAGTTACAGGTGCAGAAAGGTTGATGTATTAATTACAGGATCTCAGTGGTTCCTATTGAATTCTGAGAATTGTAAGATTTCATAGCTCAAAACAAGTTTCTCTTCCTATTGGAAAGAGTCCTTAGCATGCTGCTACTTCTACCTAGCTAATGAGCCTTGCAAAAACAATCTTCGGCCAAACAATGGCTGCAGAGATGTGAATGCTGCTCCCTCCTATGAGGTCCCACGTGAAAGCCTACATGGGCTATTTAAATACAACATCAAAAGCATGCTCTACTTAAAACTAACACAAAGGCAATGTTCAGGTTACATATGCTACTGCTTTTATGGTAATAGCCTCCTAATCAGATGCAGCATTTTAGTAGTATACTGAGAATTTGCTTCTGCAAAGGATTTGGTATTCCTGCTACACTGCAACATTCTGCGGAGCCCCACTTCCCATGATTAGTCAATTTGGTAGCTTTAGCTCCACCACGCTCCTCATAGTCCCTACTTACCATTGTCATCTGCCTACAGGCAGATGACATGCTCTATGCCTACTACAGGTCTCCTTACCCTCTAGATTCTACTGTCCTGTTCCTCCCCTTCTCAGTGCTTCTGATTCCTCCAACTTCCATGTGTCACTAATTGCACCCTCCATTCCTGAGGTTAAAAAAACATGAAGGGATTAACTTGCCCACAATGCACATGTTGCTATGAGACTCTTAACTGTCATTTTCCAGTTCTAGTGTAGTTAAATATGGCCATGCCAGCTTGATATTTTTTTAGCTGAATACTTAAATATATTTAATGCCAAAGTCTTACTGCTATTTTAATCTAAATAGTCTTTTGATCTTTTCCCTTTGTCCAGCAGTGAAACTGTAATGTTGAATTTGTGACATCACTTATTTCCATGGCAACAGATTGCAGTCACAAACAGGATTAGGACTTCACTGCTGGATCACTCAGGATGGGAACTGCTGGAGAGTTGGGATGGGTGTTGCAGCTCACATGTGTGCCAGAATAGCAGGAGAAATTCAAAATTACTGACAGACTTTTTATAGTAAGTTTGAGGTTTTCTTCCTAGCACAGTGTGACCTTATGGGAGGAATGGCTGTTGTAGCAGCCTGTTCCTTTCCTGTAACTAAACTATCATTTTATACGTACTTGTGGCAAAGTGAATAGAAACTTAGCTGAGGTTGTCTCTTCTGTGTGTAACTCTTCAGATTAATAGAAATGGTTGACTCTGTACTTTAGGCTTTTAAAGGAAAACTGTGACCTGAATGCATCAATAAGAACTAGAAATGCCAGCATTCTAATTCCAAGTTTTAACTTTTGGGCAAGTCATTTCATATCTCTGCCTCATTTTTACCATCCTTAATGGGGCAAATATTTATCTTACACATGTATAGAGGCAACTTGAGGGTTGACTAATGTTGATAAATGCAGTTTTAGACTAAAAGGAGCCATAGAAGTACTTCGTCCTGTAAACACACTCTTTGCAATCTGAGTCCTGGGATCCACGCTCATGGACAAAAATGTTGGACTCTATTCCCCTTTAGCTGGTATTCCTGAAGGCTTACTCTCCACTATTAAAAGGAGAGACCGTAACTCATTTATTAATTTCCGTATTTGGGAGCATAGTGCTGACTCTGTGGGTGGTCCAGGGTGGGAGCACCCATAGTGGTTGCCAGGGATGTCGTCATGTAGAGGACTACATGATTAACCAATAAGCCTGGACTTAACTGTTAATCTTGTTGACTACACACTGCCTTCCTCCCCCTTGCTGCCTCTGTATCAGAGGGGCAGCAAGTGGCGGGGGAGAGCGGGAGCAGGTGCCTGTTAAAAGCTGGCTCCCCGCGAGCACTGGATCTGCCTTCCCTCTCTTCCCCCGCCCCACATACTGCTGCCTTGAATCGAGAAGTAGCAATGTGGAGGGTGGGGAGGACAATAGAGCCAATACGTACTGGGAGCCAGCTCCCAAAAACCTGCCTGCCGTTCCCCTCTTCCTCCCCTCCCCGCTGCCTCTGTAGGAAGCAGGCAGGAGCCAGTGCTAGGGGGAGTTGGCTTAAAAGCCAATTTAAGCTCCCCAGCTCCCTCTGCTGTTGCCTGTATGTCAGAGGCAGCAGTGTAGAGTGGCAGGCAGCCTGTCTGCACAGAGAGCTGGCTTCTAAACTGGCTTTCCTCACGGACCAGCTCCTGCTTGTCACCCTGCACATCTGCCTCTGACACAGAGGCAGCAGTGCAGAGTGGCAGGGGCTCTGGGAGTGCCCTGGCTGCCAGCCCTGCCCCTGGAAACTATCAAATAGTCATGCAGTTACACAACTATTCAATTACATGATATCTAACATCACTCGTGGATGCTGAGCATCCACTCGTGCCAAGCTCACATTGCATCTCTTGTCCGTTGGTGGCCCTGCTGACCAACTCCTCCCCTGCCCACCCAGTGCTTCTGCAGTGTACAAATAGCTGATTCAGGTATTCAGGAATTCTGGTTGGTCTCTCTCCTTCCCTGATCTTTGGGGGGGGAGGAGTGTATGGAAGTAAAAGAGTAGCAGATAACATGCTTAGACTCTGCTACCACTACTTGCCTCTTGTTGCATTCCCACAAAGGAGGCTTTTGCTGGTCTGTGTAGATGCAAGAACTTCAGTGCAAGCAAACTATTGTCCCAAACCCAAAATTTGATTTGTTCTGACAATTTACTGGTGAGCTCATCCTCTTGTAGAATCCAGGGTTCTCTCCCAACCAAAAGCCAGGTTTGTTTTATTTTTCCGCATGGGAGGCACAATGTTGCTGGGATATAGACATGATCTGGGGGAAGAATCATTGGCTTTCTAAAATGTTTGTTTAGGGGAATATTACCAAAGATTCGATGTGGCTTCTCTGCGTAATGCCAGGTTGATGTGAGATAAATGTTGATCCTCTGGTTTAAGGTGTTTAAAAAGTGTCTTCATCCACTTCTGGTTTTCTGTCTAGGGAGAGCTTGAGAGGCAGTTGCTTCAGGCTAACCCTATTTTGGAGGCCTTTGGAAATGCCAAGACTGTGAAGAATGACAACTCCTCAAGATTTGTGAGTATTGTTATCCTGCATTAGTAGTTGTGTCCAACATTCCAGAGGGAGAAGCCATTAGTTGAATGAATTGTTGAGAGTCTTGCTTTACTTTGGTATCTGATATGTAATCCTGGGATGTTCTTGTAACTGGTTTCCCTTAAGTGAAACTGCGACACAGTTTTTACTTGTCATAGAATTATCTGCAGATTGCCTGGTATGCAAGTTGTTGAACCTTTGCTAGGGCTCCCTGTGCTATTATTTCAGCTTCAGTCTATCATTCATTTTTCTCCCAAGGAGAGATTAGTGACCCTTATTGTAGTAATCCTGGAGGGCAGTGGAAAGCTTCTAAGAGATGGGAAGCTACATTTGAACAAAACTGAAGTTGAAGTGGAGCTGTGGTAATGGTGGTAAATGTAGAATGTCCCGTCTACTTATGGCACCTGCTACTGAGAAGGTGGAGGGGATCCACTTCAGAATGAAACTTAACATGTTTCCTGATGCCTAAGCATTCTGAAAGCCATGTAATTTGATGGCCCTATGTCTGTCATAGAAGTAATTTATAGTTTCAAGGATGTTAAATTGTTCCATGATCAATGAGTGTTATGTGCTGGCTGGGCTTTTGTTCTGTTTTAAAATTTGTTTTGGCTGGTAACTGTTCTTAGGCCTTTCTGTTCCATAGTGGGACCTCCTATCATGTTGCTCTAGTTGTGATAGCATAAAGTAGCATTAATTTCTGCTCATCTTTCTTAGGGCAAGTTCATAAGAATCAACTTTGATGTCAATGGCTACATTGTGGGAGCCAATATTGAAACTTGTATCCTTTCCTTGGAGCCACTTAATAAAATAAATTACAGGTTGGGGGGAGCAGGAATGTTGATATCTACCTGCCTAAGTATAGCCGAATAGCATCTGCCAGCTCAAGAGCAATGAAGTCAGAGGGAGCCCTAGATTTCAGTCAACACCTATTGTCTTAAGCTAGAGAGATCCCTGTTAAGATCCCTAATTTTTCTGCAAGTTTTAAAAAAAAAAAAAAAATCTTTTAAAATGGTACACCATTTTAGAACCTATATTGCTGCTATCAAGAATCCCTTCTGGATTAAATAATTCTGATGTTATGGGATAAAGTGGCATTTTAAGCTGTGACATGCTGAATGGACTTGGGATTCCACCTCTTTCATCTTTTAACCAGGGGAATGAGGAATGTGGCATGTCTTTCCTCCCTTTTATTCACAAGTCAGTTTTGCATCCTACTCTAAGGACACTGACCCCAAATAGAACCTCTTTCTTATGATGAGATTGGAATGGGAAGTTACTTGTTAGTCTCCTTGCTCTTCCTTTACTCTGTGAAGATCTCTTGGAGAAATCACGTGCAATCCGTCAAGCCAAAGACGAGAGAACTTTTCATATCTTCTACTACCTGTTGTCTGGGGCAGGAGAGCACCTAAAGAGTGAGTACCTTGTGTTGTAACTAGGTTCCCTTTACCCAACTGCCAAATATTTCAAACACTTGCAGTTTAGGCCTTAGTAGTTCCTCTGTTCCAAATCTTGAAATTGCCTCCCATTGTTTGTTTGTTTGCTAAGCAAGACTTCTCCTTTCAGCTGTTTCCTTAAATCTTTCTTTTTTCCCTTCCTGCAGTGGTACCCCTGCCAGCGATGGCCCCACACCCTTCCTTAGCTGAACTATTGTTCCCTGTTCAGTCTTGTCTAATATAGAGCAAGTTTTTAAGAGAAGGAATGATCTTATTATAAACCTGGCAATTAACAAAATGCAGAATATTATTTGGCACCTATGCAGCACTAGGTGTGCCTGTGCTCTGCTAGCACAATACTTCAAGATATCAATCTAAACTTCCTGTTAAGTAAGCAATCTAAATTCATGTCATGGGAGAGGGCGCACACATTGGAGAGGTGGGGGACAAGGAGAGAACCTTCTTCATAGCATTAATAGCAGAACATACTGTTCTAGAGCTGGGTGGTGACCTCTCATAACTGGTTTGAAACAAACAGGGTACCAGAAGCTGTATGCCCTTGCCAAGGCAGTGCCTGCTCCTAATGCAAGTAGGATCCAAGAACCACTGTCTGCTTTGGCAGTATGCTGGGAGATGGGCTAGAGGAAAGAAAACAGTGTCTGGGCAGAAGAGTGTTCTGATCTGTATTTACAGAAGTACTGCTATAAGAAAAACTTTGATCTAATCCTAAACCCTGGTTAACCCAGCAAGACTTTCGACTTGCTGGGGACCAAAAAACAAAAAAACTCTGAAGGACAGATCTTCAGAAATAATCAGGTATCCAACTTGCTTGGGTGCCTAGTCAGATTTTTAAAAAGCACCTAGCCACATCTTTAGGCTCCTGAATACTTCTGAAAATCTGACCTTCAGTGCAGAGGTCCCCAAGTGTGGGGTATGCCCCTTAGAAGGGCATGGAGGAACATTGGGGGACCATGGTGTAGGGCCTAAGCCAGCCCATGTGTGGAAGGAGCACCACTCAGCCCTTCCTTGCTGTCAGCCATGTGGCTGGCCTATTTCTAGTCTCAGCCTGGCTCTGCTCTTGGCCCTGCTCCATTTCTGTCCCAGGGCCTAGGCTGGGGGCAAGGCCAGGAGAAGGGACTGGCTGCCAATTTTCCCTGTAAGATGTGCAGCTGCTCAGAAGAGATTCAAATGCCTTGCAACTGAATAGTGGAGTGCCCACTCTAGGTTTTTGTTTCTACTGGTGGTGTACATGCCTAATGCACATAAAAATGTATTCTGCACATGGATGGAAAAGTTTAGAGGGAACATTGCCAGGTGTTAACTCCCACCACAGCCTGGCTGCAGCTCCACTCCCACTCTAGCCTTGGCCACAGCCCTGCTCCTAGCCCCTGGCCATGTGCGCCCTTCCCCTCCTCCCCAAGAGCTGTGGACAGGGGTGGGAATGACTCTAAAATTTGGGGACTGCAACTTTAATGTGAGACCAGAATAACAAAATCTGCCTTGTGTTTTGTCCCTGCTAGGTATTCTTGCCTTCAATGCTGATGGTTTGGCAGGAGAGGGGAATGTTTGGGAACAATTTTTTGGTTTTGGGCTTTTTTAAAAAAAAGAGAACTGGCAAATGTCAAAATGAAGACTGCAGATGGTCATAACTGATTTTGTTGGAAGCTTGTTCAAAGCAGTTCATTCATTTTGGTAGCTCCAGGAAAGCATACACCCTCAACTGCTTCAAAGAATGCTAGCTTGTTACCTATAATGAAGGCTACAATAATTCCTTGTATCTTCCTCTCCCTTAAGCTGATCTGCTGTTGGAGCCTTACAACAAGTACAGATTTCTTTCAAATGGGCATGTTACAATCCCGGGTCAACAAGACAAGGATATGTTTCAGGAGATCATGGAGGCAATGAAGATCATGAGCATCCCAGATGAGGAGCAGATAGGTATGGATCCTATGAAGTGCTTGGAAATGCATGGGAAAGGATTTAAAAGAATGGAACAATCTGGTCATATTCAAAACAGATCAGGGGAAGGCAGCCTCTGTTATATCATGTTACACAAGCCAATTAGTGATACCTGAGAAGCAAGCAAGCTACCTGCTCGTGGTATGGCAGTGGCCCATCTCAAAATTCACCACCATACCTTTAGTTAATGCAGAATGAAGCATATCACTGTGCACAAACTGCCATGTCCTGTGCTTGTTACCGATCTGGAGTGCTACATGTAGTGCTTTAGCTCTAAAGCTCATGTTAGGCACCTGTCATGATGTTATCTCTACAGTTTCCTGTCTTCCAGAGCTAGTACTTGGCCTCCTATGAGATGTACTGCAAGACACTTGTTCACTCTACATTTCTCAAGTCGGGGCTCTCAGGCATAGGGGTATTTATTCCACAAATAGCTGCAATTCCTTAGTTTTGAACAGTGGTAAAAAAAAAAAAAAAAAAAATGCACCTCTATCCAGCTTACTGCATAGCTTGCTAACCCAAAAGTGTCCAACATCTAGACACTGCAGCAATAGCATTTTCTAAGGCACCTTCTGAAAGAGCTCTTTTTCCTCCATCTACTTTCTAGGACTGGCCAAAATTCAGTTGTTTTGTCTTCTCCCTAGAATTTCAAACATCTCAATTTAATATTCTTGTTTGTTTGTCTTAGACTAAATCCTCCTCCAGGTTCTGAATCAGTCAAGGAGGCTGGAACCAATGTGTGGGTGAAAAGACGCCTTTGCATTGAGGCCTAGTTAAGGATTTGGCAACTTAATGTATGGTGAAAGAGACCTCACGTCCACTTTTTAATTATGCGCTAGGACACATGTTTACTGGCAAATGAGTGGTTCCAATAGCTCATTTGCAGAGATGCATAGAATGCTTTTTCCTCTCTGTTCCGGGTGTGAAATACATTAAATGCTCTCTTCAGATTATGAGAGGCTTACATGTTGCAGCTGGTTTGTTTATTTGGTTTGGATACAAATTCTAAACACTCTAACCATCTTTTTAGATGAGACAGTGTAAAAGTCAGCTTTCTGTCTGAGTGCCAGGTCTACAGATTCAGTCACTGAGTTGTCAGATTTCATATCATGTCAGTGGGTGTACATGTGCTGCTTTCCTGTCAGACCTGAAATATCTATGGAGGCTTAATTGTGAACTAGAGATACTATAAACCAACTAGTGCTATCATAGGTAGAAGGGGAGACCACTGGAAGAGGAAGTAGATTGACCTATTAGTAGCGAACTCTAGTTCCATTTAAGAAACTTGTTGTTCAGTGAGTCTTGAGGTAAAGATCACTTTTTTTCCCAATATTGAAACATCTCCCTCTGTTCTGTTGCTGAGTCTCTTTAAAGGGCTAAGCGGGTGCTTGAGTGTGTAGTCCACAGTGGCACAGTTACTTCTGTGGACATCCTGATACCTGCACATATGCCTCACTACACATGTTCTGCCAAATGAAACCCTTATGGTGCTTGTGTCAGAGTGGTGAGAGTGAGCTGAATGAAAAGAACAAAGATCTGCTTAACCTTAACAGGCTCTCACCCTCATTCTGGTATAGCTTTGCCCTTCAGTTTTTTTCCTTTCAATTATTATTACACAGTCTTGAAATTTTCATTCTGATACCTGAGGTGAACAGGAAAAAGAGAATGCTGCTCATACCTGCTGTGATGGGTAAAGTTTGCTTTATCAGTGAAAGAGAGAGATACATGCCCCCCTCCCCCCCCCCCCGTAACAATTATTTTTATTTACACTGGGCTTGATAAACAAAAGTGTTTTTATTTAGTATAAAAAGTAGGATTCAGTGATTGCAAGTGAAAACACAGATCAAAGCAAGTTACTAGGCCAAAATAAAACAAAACACACCAGCTAATTCTAATATACTAAAACTTGCTACATACAATTTCTTACTGTGAACAGTTCTAATCATATTTCACAAGCTAAGCAGGCTCCTAGTTTGGGCCCCATCCTTTCTCCTGTTCAGGCTTGGATGTTTCCAGCAGGCATCTTAGGTGATACATCAGGGATCTCCTCATGTCTGTTGGTCTCCCCCCCCCCCCCATTATTTTGTTCCCCGTCTTATATCCTCTTTGCCCAAGGCAGAAATTCTTTGTATTCAGTTTAAACTTCTCACCTGGAGTGGAAAAGTACCAGTTCCAAAATGGGTTTCAGCAACAGATTGCCTAGCCAGATGTCTTTGTAGGACCAACCACAGTGTGGGCTTACATAAAAAAACTAAACCAGAAACTTGATGATCAAGTCAACGACATGTGAATGAAGTATCACTATCTGGACTAATAAAACAGGTTTCTGCTTAATATTCCTATCATCATATACCAGAAGAGATACACATATTCAGCAGATTACAGCTTTTAAAATGACCTGTTACACCACCTGTTTTGCATAAAGTGTCTGAGTTATGCATATTCATATTCTTTAAGCCAATTTTCAGAGCATGGGGGGGGGCCTGTGACACCTGCATTACATGTGTTGCTAATATGCAATTTTAATTTTCTAAATCTGATGTTTTAGTGACCTGACCTTTCTTTGTTCTATAAAAGGTCTGCTGAGAGTAATCTCTGGTGTTCTTCAGCTTGGCAACATAGTCTTCAAGAAAGAGCGCAACACAGATCAAGCCTCTATGCCAGATAATACAGGTAACTACACCCACACGAACAATCAGTGCTTCCTCTTGATGTGCACTTCTTACCACTTACATAAGGGATCGTATTTTATAAAGCTCCATGCTTTCCAGGGATCTTAAGTGCTTTAACAAAACATAGGTGTACAAATCATTTTATTCAGTGCTGAATTTCAGATATTTTTCGGCAGGAAGAGTCAATGTTCTTATGGTGGCGTTGGCCAGGAAGTGAATATGGCAACTAGTTGAAACTGGATTGTATTACTAGCATGTGGACTGAGTGTGCAGCTCTGGTGAGATGTATGAGAGCATCTGTTAAAACCTATTCTCAGCTTAAATTGTGAATTTTATGGAACCCTTTGAGGATCACAGGGGTTTTTTCTGGTCTTGGAATTTTAAGAGGCCAATAGACAGTAGGCTGCTGAGGACCTTTAAAAATGGCCTTTGGATTATACCTTCAGCTGTTATATCGCTATTTATTTAGCAAATCTATTTAAAATGCTATCCTTTTAGAGAGGAAAGGAGACTCACCAGATGAAACATTCCTACGCTGATTATAGTTGCCCAAAGACACCATTCAGCCAGTGCAGATAGTTGAAATATATATATATATATATATATATATGGAATCCCTGCTAATCAGTCTGTTTGGATACATCTTCAGATTGGGTTCAGGATGTTAACTTGGTGCTCATGTGCCACTAGGCTAGTTGTTTCTCAATACCACCTAAAATTTACCCTTCTGTTTCCTAAAGCAATTTAACACACAGTCTAGGGATATAAAATCTTGTTAAATTGGCTAATTGGTTAAACAGATTGTTTAAGGGGGCAGGGGAGCTAACTAGTTAATCAGTTGTCTCCTTCCCCTGGCAGTTAAGGGTTGCATCCGCCAGGATGCAGGAGCAGCCCCTGCCTGTGGTGGGCCAGGATGCCCCACAGGCAGGGGGCTACTCTTGAGTCCCAGTTGGAGCAGGCCTGCTGCAAGCAGGGGCTGCCCTGGAGCAACCCCTGATCACAGCAGGCTCTCTATGGAGCTGGAGCAGCCCCTTGACCAGCCCCCCCTGGTTAAATCTTCACATCCCTAACATGCTCCTTTTTGTTTAGATCTCTTCCTTGATTCTCATTAACCTGTTTTTTTTTTTTTCAGTTAAATGCCAGCATTGAATAGCTCTTGATTCTAAGAAGTAGATTGCTGGCAATATCTTTCTCCTTTGTCATTTGCCTGTGAAGCAAAAGGAGCGTTAATTGTAAGGTGAAAATTTTTTTTTTCCTTCCTCTTTTCCTTTCTAGCTGCTCAGAAAGTGTCCCACCTTTTGGGTATCAATGTGACAGACTTCACCAGGGGAATCCTCACCCCGCGTATCAAGGTGGGACGAGACTACGTCCAGAAAGCTCAGACAAAAGAGCAGGTATGTATTCTGCAGAAGCGAGTGAGCCCTAGTGACTGTAGCAGCATGGCACTAAGATGAACATAGGCACTAAAGATTTCCATAGCCTTAGATAGCATCTTAATTGACAGATATAATTGCAACCAAATGTGCGAGCAGTTTCCACTCTACATTGCTTAAGTACTTGCCTCTGAGATTTATATAAGTGGTGGTGGTACAGAATGAGGTGGCTCTTATTTCCTGTGTGTATTGACAGGGCAGCCTGTGATAAGGAAATGCAAATCTAGTAATTGACTGTCTTGCTAGGAAGTGAATCAAAAACTGTCATGGGGCAGTTGGCCTCCACGGAAACTCCTTGTGGTCTGCCATGATACAGGTCATCCTACCTCAGTTTCCCCCACAACTGGCCAGGACTGGTAATCCATTTAGATGATAGTCCCAAGTATAACATTAACAAAAAGGGTGTTCTTCCTTCCTGGGCTTAGTTTTTTCCTATTCTTTTTCAGAGCTCTGATTCTCAGGACTTGTTCACTCTTGCAGTCCTAATCACAGGAGCAAGCCAGCTTCCCTCGTGGAACTATCCTCAATCCTCTTCCAGACTGTTTGAGAGTTATCCTTTTCTAGGCCTAATAGCGGAGCCAGTTCTACCTCTCCCATCTGAGTACTCAGGGCCCTTTATAGATGCACTCAGCTGGGAAAGGGGCAAGAGGTAACAATTAAATGGGGCTAGCTGTTCCTCAGCCCTGTGAAGGGCCCATCGGCCTATAACATGGCACTTCCTACACATTAGATGCAAAAATAGTGATGTTCATGCTCAGCCTCAGTGTTGACATGCCCTGTGGGATCCTTGAGTCTGCAGAAATTTAGTTGTAAAATGAAGCAGATCACTCTGGACCTGTCTTGGCTATATGTGGTAATTGACCTAGAAACAGGCTGCTTCCTGCCAAAGGGCTGCACTCAGTGTAGGATCACTTCCCAAACTGCCATATGATGAACACTTACTTCATTGTGGTCTCTGCTATAAAAATGTCCCCTTTAGTGGTGTGGCGAGAAGGAAGAATGCTTTATCAGATTCTAGTAACAGCCTCTGATGCAGGAATTTGTCCTTCCAGGAACTGAAAAAACACAAGTCTGATTCCATAAATACCAATTTATTATAGGCTGCACTAGAGAATGTTCTTTTATGGAACTCTAAAAGGTCACCATGGTACAGACATTGACTTTTATGAGAGGAATAGATAGAATTTCCCCTTTGGAGTGCCTCGTATTGGCTGCTGCAAGATGCTGGAATTGGTAATTGTTGGATCTGATCTGGTATGACAAGTCCACTGTTAACTGAGTCCACCCTGCTCATCTGGAAGAGTCTGTAAAATGATTGACTCATTCACAGTGATAGCCAGGCCACTGACTTCCATCTGGGTCTCCAATGTGCCTGATTACTGAGATGCTTAGTTTTGGATTATAGCATAACTCTTGTTTCTATTTTCCTTCCTACTTAGGCTGACTTTGCCATCGAGGCACTGGCCAAAGCCACTTATGAACGTATGTTCCGTTGGTTGGTGATGCGCATCAACAAAGCCCTGGATAAGACCAAAAGGCAGGGGGCATCCTTCATAGGAATCCTTGACATTGCCGGCTTTGAGATTTTTGAAGTAAGGAGCTGTTCTATTCCTGGATTTAATGCAGTATCTTTCTATATCAGCAGAATATTGCTGAGGTCTGGGGGGAAAAACAGATTCTCCCCTTTGAACTGAACTTTTAGTTGGACAGTGGGATACTCCATTACATGGGCAGTATCTAGGTGTTATTTCAAAAGGCTGCATTCTTTGATATTAATTCGCTGAAAATATTGAAACTACCTAGAGTATATTCTGAGGCTTTCCTCATTTCTGGAGTGTGTATTGTGGATATTGCAGTAAGCACGTGTGTGGTTCTGTATCTCTTGATTTTTTTTCTCCTGACTTTTGGAGGGTCTCTTGCAGTGTGGAATTTAAGAGGTCCTGTCAATGTTTTTGAAGTTGACTTAAAATGTTTCAAAACACTAAAGGGAGGATGTGTGGATGTTTTTCTAAAAGATGTGCTTTAGAGATTTGGGGCAAATTCTATAGCTTGTTCTACGGGAGGTTTGACTGGATGATTACAATGTGAAATGATAATCAGTGGGATACAGTAATACCAGGGCACAAAATATATCAAAAGGACTGAGTAGGTCACACTGGTGGGTGTGGCACTATGTGAAAGGAAAGCATAGAGTTAATTTAAACATCTGTGATACAGTTGGGTTTATTTAAGAATCTTTATGGGGATAGTAATTCCATGCTTGAATAGCAAGAATATAGCAATAGGTATATACTACCAACCATCTGATCACGTTGGTGATAGACTTTGAAATGCATAGAGGTTAGAGACTCTATAAAAATAAACTCAATGATGGGGGATTTCAGCTATCCCCACATTATCTGTATCTTGTCCTGAAGTGTCATGTATGCAGTCAAAGTCTTTCCACACTTTAAATGATTCTTTGAGCAGCTAGTACGGAAACCTTGTAAGAAAAGACAGTTCTTGATTTAGTCCTCAGTGGAGTACAGAATAGGGATGTTAGCCATTAGTTGACTATCTGATAAGCATTTGCTTATCAGATAGTTGAGTAGCCACCTGACTAGTTGCTTCCCTCCCCCTTGCTGCCTCTCTCTTACAGAGGCAGTAAGGGGTGGAGGAGCAGGAGCTGGTACTTGGGGGAACTGGCTTTAAGCAGTTCCCCCTAGCATCATCTTTGCATGGGGGCAGGGGAGGCAGAGGCACAGTGGGGAAACAGTGTGAAGGGGGACTCCTTCAGTCCGCATTGGCGCCGGTTCCAGCTGCCAACACTTCTAATTTTGAAATGTACAAGAGCCCCCCCAGGGACTCGAGCAGGTGATTCAAGCAGTCCCCACTCACCCCATGCTCTCTGCGGTGCCCCCCTTTCTGCTGTTATGAGAGCCAGTGGGGGAGAGGGAGACAGGGACAGGGACAGGAACAGGTGCTGGGGGAAGCACCGAGCAGCTCCTGTTCACATCAGCCAGCGCTGGCCACGAGTGCAGGCTGATCCAGCACCATCCCCTGTTCGTGGCAGACATGGCTGGCCATGGACAGGGGATGCTGGACTCAGCACAAGCTGGGACGGGGAAGTCCCAGCTCATGCTGATCACTGCGCCTCTGCATTTTAAATGTTGTAAGAGCCGCTGGGCTCTTACTATGTTTAAAATGCAGAGCAGCAGCATGGGTGACTCCGGAGCTGGCTCCTGGAGAGATGTCCATTGCCACTCTGCACAGCAGCACTTATCGATTTTAATTGTATAGTTAATACAAATTGTATCGACTATATGATTGGTCAGATAATTGCATTTTAACATCCTTAGTATAGGATCTGGTTCAAGAAATGAATATAGCTGAATTGCTTGTTAATGTGACCATAACATAAGTTTAACACCTGAAAAGGGGGTGGATAACAAAGCAACCCAACATGGTGGTGGTTAATTTCTGAGGGGGAACTACATTGAAATAAAGACGTTAGTGCCAAATGTGAAATCCCTGCAAGATGAATGGAAACTTCTTAAAGACTCCATAATAGCAGCTCGGTTTAAATGTATACCCACATTAAAAAAGATAAGAGGACCAAAAAAGTATTATGGTGGTTAAATGGCAGAGTACAAGAAGCAGAGGCAAAAAACCATCCTGTAGAAAATGGAAGTTTAAATCCTATTGAGTAAAATAGGAGCCTAAACTCTGGTAAGGGAAGTGTTTTTAAAAAAAAAAAAAAAAATCTAACTTTTTTGGCCTTCCTAATTTAAGAATTAACCAAAGGACCCCCCCCCCCCAAAAGTAAGTATATGAGGAAGTGTTTACTCGTAACACACGAACTAGGAGTCATCAAATGAAACAGGCAGCAGATTTAAAACAAAAGGAAGTATTTCTTCACCCAGTACATAGCTGACCTGTGGAACCCTTTGCCAGAGGATGTTATGAAAGCCAAAACTATAACAGGGTTCAAAGAACTAGATAAATTCATAGAGCATAGGTCCATCAGTGGCTATTGGGATGGGCAGGGGTGGTTTCTCTAGCTTCTGTGCGCCAGAAGCTGGGAATGGGTGACAGAGGATGAAATATTTGATTGCCTGTTCTGCCCATTCCTTCTGAAACACATGACATTGGCCACTCTCAGAAGACAGGATACTGGTTAGATAAACTAATCCGAGTTTGGCCAGTCTTGCATTATGTCCAGTCGGGCTCTAAGTTCTATGAAATGCCTCTAAACATTTCTTAGAAGTGAGGGAGAGTGGGTCAGATGGAAACATCAGACATTTTGTGGCCTATGTGCATTCCTACCTGTCAGCCTGTTCAGCAGCATGGAGATAAGGTATCCAATTCCAGAATATCATCTTAAAATATTCAGAGGCCTCTAGAGGGTGAAGAAAACACTCTCCCACATCATCCAGTGCTTCCCTGGGTTTCCAGTGCTCTTGGAGCAAAGATTTGGTGGAGAGAAGCAGGAGAGGAGGAAAGAGTCTAGGCTCCCATTGTTCCCCAGATCTATTAAGGGAACTCTCTGGCTTTGAGGCTGTAGGAAAAAGGGGAGACTCTTCTGCTGTAATCTGGGACCAGGAAGGTTAAACTGCAGCATTGTGGAATATATGATGCTATTTGGGGGCAGGGCTAGCTCAGTGGTTTGAGCGTTGGCCTGCTAAACCCAGGGTTGTGAGTTCAGTCCTTGAGGGGGCAATTTAGGGATTTGGGGCAAATCTGTCAGGGATGGTACTTGGTCCTGCCATGAGGGCAGGGGACTGGACTCAATGACCTCTCAAGGTCCCCTTCCAGTTCTATGAGATAGATAGGTATATCTCCACTTTCAGTTATACATGCAGCTGCTACCAAATGTAGAGAGCACAGAACAATTTGTCTAGCCTATAGAAGTGATCCTAAGTGTTTAAATTAAAACTGTAAGTAAATCTTCTAACAAAGGTGACCTTTCAAGTTGTCATCTAACTTCTCCCTTTTTTTTCCTCCCTATTAGCTGAACTCATTTGAACAGCTGTGCATTAACTACACAAATGAGAAGTTGCAGCAGCTTTTCAATCACACCATGTTCATTCTGGAGCAAGAGGAGTACCAGCGGGAGGGCATAGAATGGAACTTCATTGACTTTGGCCTAGACCTACAACCCTGCATTGAGCTCATTGAGAAACCGGTAAAAAAACAACAACTTGTACATCCTTTCTGAGCAGCAAGAAGAGGCTGCAGTGCATACTTCTTGCATTCTGTGCTATTATGCATACAGCCTCTTGGAAAAGGTTGGAGACTGGTTTCCAGTTCCTGTAGTCCTTTATCCAAACAAGTGATTTTGCTTAGTTGTGAACATGGATGCTTCTTTTCATCTTACTTCCAAATATCAGATGTACTGGTACCTGTTGCTAAACTAATGTTCGCATGAATAGGTCACTTACCCAACCACTTTGGCTTTGTACATAAGGAGTTGCATAGTGCTAGATGCAGAAGTGGGCTACTTCCTAACTGATGGTAGCTTTCACATTCATCTGAAACCAAGGTAGTAAGCAGCATCCTTCTATTTGGGTCTCTTCCCAGCTAATCAAGAAGATAGATGAGTAAATTCCCTAGTTCCTACAACATTAAGGATTACTTTGTGAAATCCCCTGCAATAACCTTCTGTATTGTAATGCTTTTTCTACACTTGTAAGGAAAGCGGTGGCCACATAGATTTATTTCTATTTAAAAAGCATCTGTTCACCTACGGTACCCAAAACTATCCTAGTCTCTTCACTAGGAAGACCCTGTACAAGGGAGACTCCAGACTCCCAGCTGGGAAATGAGGTGATATTTTGTAGTTAGCTATTTCTGTATTATTGTGAATCTGGTTTCAATACAGCAGCTATTGGGTTGGGTACAGGTTGTACCTCCAAAAACCCGTATTCTCTGGTCTGGCAACATCTGTCGTCTGGCAGGGCCACGAACGCTCCTGGACCAGAGAGCCGGAAGACTAAGGGCAATAGGGCCAGCAGCCTGGCTGGGGTCAAAGCGAGACAAGAGCAGGAGCCCTGCGGCAGCCTCTAGCAACCTGCAGGAGCGTGCGGCTGGGGCTGGAGCCCCGCAGCTGCCCCCCAAAGCCTCTGTTGCTCAGGAAGACAGCAGCAGCTGGGCAAGTAGCCCAGCCAGGTTGGGGGTGGGGGAGGGCAAGGCAGGATGCCTGATGCCAGCAGCAGGTGATGGGCTTGAGAACCTGTGGCAGCAGACTTCCCCATGTCTAGCAAATTCTCTTGTTCAGGACCAGTCAGGTCCCAGTGGTGCCAGACCAGTGAGGTCCAACCTGAATCTTTCTTTCAGAAATGTTTTAAATGTTGGCAGTAGGGATGATTGTGTGTTTTTTACTGAGATGTTCTGGTATATCTCCCTTGCTTTAGGCAGGGCCCCCTGGCATATTGGCTCTGCTTGATGAAGAGTGCTGGTTCCCAAAAGCAACTGACAAAAGCTTTGTGGAAAAGGTGATGCAGGAACAAGGCAACCACCCCAAATTCCAGAAGCCAAAACAACTGAAAGACAAAGCTGACTTCTGCATTATGCATTATGCTGGCAAGGTAAGACTTTTATGGCTGTGTGGCATGAAACCAGAATGTGCTGCTGGATTCTTCTGCAAATCTAACGAGATCTAGCTGTTCTTAGAATTTAATTCACACCAATTGAAGACATTTCTATAATAGGTCAGGTACCTGACCTATCTGACCCTACCAAATGCACTCTCCTTGTGGCTTAGGAAGCTTTACCTACAAAAGTAGTGCTAGACTTTAAATGCCAGACTGGACTAAGATGACCTAACTTGAATATTTGTTCCCCAAAAGTCAGTAAGTTGAGTGATCGCCCACTGCTGTTCAGTGACAATTCCAAGGTAGTGCATGTTGGTATCACAACCTTATTCCTAGCTCTAACAGCATATACTACAGCAATTTTTCAGTTTAGTTTAATTTTGTAGATGTGCTCATTGGATCTCTTATAGCAAGCAGAGTGGTGGGCACAGGGTCAGATCCTAACTGCATCCTTTATGTTGGTTTTTATGGCCCTAGCTGATCCTGCTCTCTTGGAAACCCTCAGACAATTTCTTGGGTGACACCCCCGGGGGGGGGGGTAGCCCCCCGACAGTGACCAAGTCTGGGGCATAGTTTAGACCTCTCGGGCCTAGTCTCACAGTACACTGCCCCTGTCTCAGGGGAAATACGGCCCACTGGCCTAGTCCTTTGTATGCATGCTCTGAGGCCTAGTCCTTCAGCTGAGCCCCAAATCGCCAGGGCAGGAGGGGTAGGGGGGCCTGGGCCCTCCCTCTCCACCAGGCCCCGACCTAGGGCCCTATCAGTGGCGGGTGGCTCCCACCACTGGCTCAGTGGGGGTTCCTCCCTGCAACACGCCAAGCCCTCAGGGGCTTTTCCAGCTCCCTGCCCTGGGTCGCTTCCTACCCCCTTCCCCTGGCCTGTAGCGGTCCCACCTGTTGGCGTGAGTCGGGTGGTGGTAGCGGCAGCTCCCCAGTCAGCGTCGGGGTTTGTGGTGGCAGGTCCAGTGCCTGGGTTGTGGGGGGGCTGGCCGGCAGCTCCATCATTGGGGTCAAGCTCAGCTTAGGCCTAGCAGCAGCACGTTCAGTGGGCCTGGTGACTCCCTCTCTGGCGGTCGGGTCTGCGGCTTGGGAGGTTGGGCGCTAGCTCCAACTCCGATGGCGGTCTGCCCCTTCTGAGCAGGCCTGCAGCCTTTTATACCTTGGCTCCCCTGGGAGCATGCCCAGTAGGGCTGCGTGGGTGGGGCCCTCTCTGCCCCCTGCACCAGGTGGTTTCCCTGGGCTTGAATGCCTGGCAGGGTCACCCCCGTCATAGTCACAAACATGATTCTTTCCCTAGGTGGATTACAAAGCAGATGAGTGGCTGATGAAGAACATGGACCCTCTGAATGATAACATTGCTACTCTTCTCCACCAATCCTCAGACAAGTTTGTGTCCGAGCTGTGGAAAGATGGTATGTGATTAAAACTTTCTTGTTGACAGTCTTTACTAGAAGAATTTATATTTAACTTCTGGCATCTGATAAAGCTAACAAGATGTGCTGCTTTTCCCCTTTAGAATGAGAATGTAGATCAGCATGATCTGGAATAGTCCTGGTTGAGACTGTTTTAAATTCTGATCCACAATACCCACTCCCACCTGCTTCTGTGATGTTTCTTGCATTTTTGTCCTGTTTGAACCAGCAAAAAACTTTATAGCCTGCAAATCATGCAAGAGAGACCAATTTTCCCCATGTTACTAAAGCCAAAAAAATTGAGTTCCATTATATACAATATATAGTAACCAAACACAAGTTTTACTCCTTTTTACTGGTTTAAAAAAAAAACTTGCTTAAACCATGTAAAAATACTTGTAATTTATGATGGACCTCAAATTTTATCTCATTTAAATGCCAGTATTAAATTAAAAAACAAACAAACTTGCTTTATGTTGCTGATTCTATTTGATACTGACTAAAGATTTAGAATTTATCACAGTTTTGTGTGTGGTGTGTTGGTTTTTTTGCGGGGGAAGGAGGGAAGGTTTTTTGGGGGGGGGGGGGTTCGGCCCATTCAGTTCCACTCGCAACAAATCTGCTTCCACTATTATGGCAGAGGGTACTGCTGGACTTGAGGGAACCCGCTCCCACTGGGGTTTCCAATATGGAACTTACTGTTTGTTTGCTTGCTTTGCTTAGGTGGTAATACTGTAGCTGAAATGAGGGGTTCACGTTTATTGGCTTATAGCTGCAGTGCATGCCAAGCTACTTTTCTAACCAAGGAATTCCAGGCTAAAATCTGAATCTACTAGAACGTAGCCTGTAGCTACGATACCCAAACAGGAGGTCTCAGGGCAAAATGATTTAGTTAATTCTGTCACTAGTGTGTTCTTGCTTCAGTGTCATTAGGTATTTTACTCTTTCCTCTTTGGATGTGTTGCTTTGACTCTGACTGTTACTCTGGCTTTTTCCTTGGGTTTTCTTTGACGTCTCTGTCTATTGCAGAGATGCAGAACGTTCAGAGAGCCTATTTCTATCAACACTTTCCTATTCTTCATCTAGAACCAGGTGACTGAGAAACCCGGCTGTGTCGTGTGTAATGCATCTTAGCCATGCAAGAAATGCTTCCATTAATTCTTCTGTCCCTTTGCCACTCCTGCTTCTTTGTTCAGTCCTTTTGCTTCATGCTAGTAGCCCCTCTTGGACTTGAAAAACAAAAGCAAAGCTCATACCTTGCAGTGAGATGCTTGAAAATGCAGGTACATCTACATGCTATCTATATACTCCTAATACCTGCATAGGAGTAGTTAGAAAAGAAACCTAGGAATATTCAAGAAGTGAACATTTCCTTAATCTACCTGAATGCAGACCCAGTGGGTTTTTTTGTTCTTGTTTTTGCATTTCAGTGCAGGAGTCTGAGGGATGGTTTCTGAGATGGTACCTATAAAAACAGAATTTCAGCTGAATAGTGTTCTAGTGAAATGATTTTACTTCAGTTGCTAACCATTGGAGAATGACTTGGTGACTATTTTATGTGACTTGTTCTGAATGGAAAATGGACTACCTGGTAAACACTGTGCTGCCTCAGGCTTGCAGAATTCATCCAGAAATGACAGAATGCAGCTGAACAGTCCCCATGTGCTCTTACTAGCTAAAGTTTCTGTCTAAGTTATTGTCATTTATGCAGTTTTCATGTAGATTGTAGGTATCGAGATTTTAAGAGGATTGTTCGAGCCAGAATCTGGGATACTCTTCTGTGGATTTCCCTATGATGTCATCCAACGCCGTAGCTGCCTTTCCTCCCGAATTTGAAAGACTTGACTATTTTTAGCAGCTGTTTTAGGGGTGACAGAGTGTAACGTTGTCTTTGCTGCATAGTAGAGCCTGCCTCTTCGTAGGGTGTCTCTTCTTACTAAAAGCTTTTTATTTTAATGTAATTTAATTTTTATTTTATTTTACATCCTAAAGCAGGGTTGTACTCAAGTGAAATATATTCTCGTGGAGTGGTTTTCTTCCCTCCCCCATGGATATGATGATAGCTTTTGCCTGACATCTAAACTCGGGATTTGAAGATCAGAGAAGCAATGGTGCTACAAAGCCAATGTAATTAGGAGTTTAAGAATGTGTGTCTTAGTTTTGTAGGCTGGTAGCAATAGGGTAGGAAAGTTGGGAAGATAATGCTATAGCTTCTCCTGGTCTTTTCCCCTAAACTTTGGCCAGTGTCTGTTGATAAAATAGTCTCAATTCAAAGATAGGGATGTTCAGTTAATGTGTGTCTAGTGGCTTCTTCAGTTTTTTGGAGCACAGTGTTTGTGGTACAAAAGGAAGCTGTTAGAGATCCTAACATCTCTTTCCACCAAGGCTGTTGGAAGTGCAATACCTTTTCATATCTAACTTAATGTACTTCTCCTTTACAAAGTGACTCAAATGTTATTAAGAGGTTCCAAGTTAGTTTCCAAGTAAAAACATGGCATTTCTAACATTCAACCGAGAATCTAACTTGGAACCTGATGAGGAATCTGAGCCCTAGTCTACACTAGGGAGTTATTTCAAAATAACAAGCGGAACAGTCACACTACCAAGCCTGTTACTTCAAAATAACTCCTGCTTTCCATGAGGAATAATGCTTATTTTGAAATAGTGGTACTGTGGACACTCCACTGCTGCTATTTCAAAATAACCAGGGCTCGACAAACTATTGAATCGACTCACCACAGGAGGGTAGATTTCAGCCTGGCGCCCCGTTTACCAGCGGCACGCGCATGTGCAGTGCGGGGCTGGCGAGTGGCTTTTGCCGCCATTTGTCAAGCCCTGAAAATAACTATTCCCCAGAATCATTCAGAGTAATTACTCCCCAGTGCTTCCTGGGGCTCTAAGTTGAGGTACCACGTCTACATTAACGGAGCCTGCCTTTGACTAATTTCGAGGCTTTCCATTAGTGTGGACACACTATTTTGAAATATGTATTCGGGAGTTATTTCGAAATTTCCTAGTGTAGACATGCCTTGAGGTAGTAAACAGAAAATCCATTATGCCACTACTTGTCTGCGCTTCAGAATACAACTGGCTCTTTTTAACCACCAGTTGGGTACATCTCATGCAACAATTCATCACTCCGAGACCCAGTAGTGAGCTGCTGCTTTCTTTCCTTCCTGCCCCATTCCTGCACAAATCTGGACAGGACTTCTACATCTGTGTAGAGAAGAAGCAAAAAGGGTCCTACAGCTCCTCTCTTATCCTGCTCTATCCAAATATTTTTTGCACACACTAACCTATCAGACTAGTGGAAGTTCTAACTCTTTTTCTGTTCTCTTTAGTTGACCGTATAGTTGGGCTAGATCAAGTGGCCGGTATGTCAGATACAGCATTGCCAGGAGCCTTTAAAACCAGGAAGGGTATGTTCCGAACAGTGGGACAGCTCTACAAAGAACAGCTATCCAAGCTGATGGCTACCCTAAGAAACACCAACCCCAACTTTGTCCGCTGCATCATACCCAACCATGAGAAGAAGGTAAAGGATGGTTTCTGGCTGGGCTAGCAAAATACTGATATAGTATCTTGGGAGGGAGGGGATGACTGGTAAACCTCTGCTTCTGAGGGATACAGCTATGGCTTTCAATCTCTTATAAAGCTTTGTAGGAAGATCTGACGAGTATTCTTCTCTGGTGACTGCATGTGTTGCATAGCAGAAGCAGCATCTACCTCTGTTACTCTTTAAATCTGTCAGGTTAGTTAGTCCACTTCTGATACCTGCCTGAAGCACAAAGATGTATGACTTCCTTTCTAGTTGACATAACATTGATCAGCCATGCTGTTCTAAGGTACCGAGAATGAATCCCATAACTCCCTTAACTTTGTAGGTGGGATGCTGCTTTGAGATCTTGCTTTCATCTTGATTCATGATGAGAGAAATAGTTAAGATTTCTTCATCTTACCTGTTGTTCTGGTAGTCTTTATTGTAAGAAGGCATAAGGATGTTTTTTACAGCTCTTGTAAAACTTTTATAACAATTGCAAAATACTTTCCCTCATTAGGCTGGCAAACTGGACCCTCATTTAGTCCTGGATCAGCTCCGCTGTAATGGAGTGCTGGAGGGAATCCGTATCTGCCGACAGGGTTTTCCAAATAGAGTTGTCTTCCAGGAGTTTAGGCAAAGGTAAAAGTTCCGATCAGAGCATAAAAGCAGCCTTTTAATTATACCAGTTTAAATGCATGCTCAGTATATAAGAGCTGCTTTGTTTTAATCACAATTTGATTCTCTGCTTCTAAATGGCAGGGAACTTAAATATCAAAGGCAGTAATGTAGAAGTTGCCCACTTGTTATGAGAGCAAGGCCTCCCTAGAGGTTCTGGTAATCTGTTGGATATAGGCTGTTGCTTTGCTTCTCACAACAGCTGTAACTTTTTTGGTAAATCTATAGTTGGTATGGTGGGAAGAAGACCTCAGCCGAGATTGTGGCTTTATCATCAGTTACTGAAGGGCATAAATGCTGTGTATTGTAATCCACTACAGATTGGACCTCCCTAGTCTGGCATCCTTGGGACCTGAGTGGTCCTGAAGGAGGGATTTTTTGCTATATCAAAGGATATCATTTCTGCCGCCTCCCCCTCCCTCCTTCCCCCCCCCCCCCCCACTCTACTCCCACTCTGGTCCCCCAGCCAGCTCCTCACCTGCCCCCAGCCCTGCTGCCCCGTCATGGCAGCCCATGGTCCTGCTGCTAGGGCTCCCAGCTCCATCACGGCAAACCACTGTCCTGCCGCCAGTGCTCCTGGCCCCTCCAGCCCACAGTTCTGCCGCCGGGACTCCTCCTCCACCCCGTGCGGCAGACCACTGTTCAGATGCTGGGGTTCCTGACCCTGCCAGTCCTACCAGGGCTCCTGGCCCTGCCAGCCATGCTGCAGCAGCCCATGGGACTGCCGCCATGGCAGCCCACTACCCCACTGGCGTTCCTGCCACCTGCTCAGCTGCCCTCCCACAGCAGGGCTTTCAGCTGCTGGCTTCGCTGCAGCCAGCCTCACTGGGTTCCCGGACCCCACAGAGCTCCTGCCTCTGGCACTCCAATGGCACGCTCTGGTTCAGCAACATCCGTGGTCCTGCCAGACCACGGATGTTCCAGACCAGGGAGTTCTGTTTGAGAGGTTCAACCTCTAGCTACAAACTATACAAATTCATAGCACCATGGGAATATGTTCCTACCATTATTCTCTCCAGGTTTCTTCATCTGAGTGTCTAGTGCAACCTATATGAGATCTCTCAAACTGGTCTAATACATAGATTATCCCCACAGATATGAGATCCTGACTCCAAATTCAATTCCCAAGGGATTCATGGATGGAAAGCAGGCTTGTGTGCTGATGGTAAGCCACATCCTAAACCCTACTTGTGTGCCTCTGGGCTGGTGAGGAGAATGAGGAAGGTCTAAATCAGACCTTCCTTCCTTATCTAGGTGTATTACAGAATACATCACATGTGCTCACAGACCTGAATTTTCCAACTGGATTGTCTGGTCTGTTATGGGGAGAGTAGCAGAAGACTATTGAAAGTAAAAACCCCTTTACCTGATGCTGCTGGATCTTCTGCTAGCCAAATGACATACTGGGATTTTTTCATGCTGGTGAGCTGAGACTGACACATGGCAACTCTGTAAGATGGCAGTGGTTCTGGTCTGAGTGGTGTTTGCTGGCAGTAAAACTGTTTGTGATGCATAGTTGAACATGTTCTTTGAGACCAATGTCTTTGGCCCGTAGTGATAGCTGCTTTTAGTGCAGTCTCCAAGTGGCCAGTGCAGGAATGCCTGTTGCAAAGCGGCTATCTAGCATTCAGACCAAAACTAAACTAGTTTGTAGTGGATGCCACATCCACTCTGTCATATGCAGAATGTAGCCAATTTTTTTCCAGCTGTTAAATGCTTAATGCTAGCCAGTTCCAAGGGGAAGATGATGTTAGGTGGAGCACTTCTGGCAAGGGTAAAGAAGCTAGAAGAGCCCTATCATTTATGAGAGGGATCAGCAGATGTGTGCTGTTTAGGAAGGGGAAGAGGAAGATTAGGCACAGTATATGTTTCAGTTTTGATTAAACCCAAACAACCTCTGGCAGAGGATGGGAGCACAATACTAATCATTTTAGCTTCTTAAATTGACTAGTAATATGTACTTTGTGCAAAAGAGGCCAAACCAGGACACACACATTCTCCAAAGCACTCTTGTAGATTTCTGTAACACTTGAGCATTCTAAACATGACTGTATGTTTCCTCTGACTCTCCATCCCACCCCATCCCAACCTTGACTGAGCTGTAAGAATCCTCCAGCTAAGGATAAGACTTCCTTTAGAGCAGTGGTTTTCAACCTTCTTTTCATTTGCAGACCCCTAGAAAATTTCAAATGGAAATGCATGAGCCCCTTTGGAAATCTTAGACCTATTCCCTGGATCCTGAGGGATCTACAGACCACATGGTGAAAACCACTGCTCTAAAACCAGCTGCGACAACTGGCCAAATGATCTCCATGCAGGGGAGAAATGTTCTCTAGTATTGTAAACAGTAGTTTCTTGTGACACCTCATTCAGAGCAGTCCTAGTGCACCTTCACCTTCAGTAAGAGATTTTCCTATTTATAATGGATATATCCTTCTTCTCTTCCCCCCCCTCCCCCCCCCCTTTAGATCAAAGCATTGGAGCTAGATCCAAACCTGTTTAGAATTGGACAGAGTAAAGTTTTTTTCAGAGCTGGAGTCCTTGCTCACCTTGAGGAGGAAAGAGACCTGAAGATCACAGATGTCATTATTGAGTTCCAAGCGTGCTGCAGAGGATACCTAGCCAGAAAGTAAGGACCATATTCCATGATGAACATATGTATCATGCATACTTACTCTTGTTGGGTCAAGCTTATGTGCTGTGAAGTCAACTAAAAATGGTTCTTTTCAGAGGACTAACTGGGGTTTCAGTCACAAAATGCAGTAGCTGATGTTGAAGGCATTTACAGAATTCAACAATAGTTTATGAAAACTCTACACCAGAATGAAATCAGTGTCTTTACTGAATCCTGGTAAAGACTTCAGGAAGAAAATGTTTGAGCTAGTATCCTACATCCTCATTTTTGTAATCTGTAAAGCACACTCTTCTCTATAGGTACTTCTAACAGTGGAGAAGCCTTTTGCCAGAGCAGTCACAGCCAGAGATGGTAGAAGTGAGAATGTGAAAAGGATTTCTAGATCAACATGGAGATATAGTGTTGGGCAATACAAATGTTTAGTTTTAAGAGGCAGACGTGTGAAGAGTATAACCACAGCACACTTCTGTAAGCATACCAATGCTATGGTGAGCAAACAGATAGCAAACCAATAGTGAAGGTAATCATGGGCAAGGGAACAAAGATCTCTTGAGTAGGGAGTCACTGAGGCAGGGAGGATTGTTCCTCATGGCAAAAGTTGGAGAGGAGGTTCTTCCTCGCTGCTGAGGAAAATGAATGGACAGCAGCCCATGTATACTGAGCAGTACAGTCAAGGTCTGAAATAAAGGAAAGCTTAGAGAGGACTATCTGGAAATGACAGTTGGAGATGGCTGAAGATTGATTTGATATAGAAGTCTGTGTGAAACTTGTGGCTTTGGTTTTCTGACCCCTCTTATTTTTAGGGCCTTTGCCAAACGTCAGCAGCAACTAACTGCAATGAAAGTGCTTCAGAGGAACTGTGCTGCTTACTTGAAGCTGCGTAACTGGCAGTGGTGGAGGCTGTTCACCAAGGTACACCTTCTCACTTGGCTATTTGAGGAAGAGTTAACAGCTGTAACTGCAGCTTTCCATATTCAAACAAAAAACAGGACTATGTAGCACTTTAAAGACTAACAAGATGGTTTATTAGGTGATGAGCTTTCGTGGGCCAGACCCACTTCCTCAGATCAAATGGTGGAAGAATTTCCACTATTTGATCTGAGGAAGTGGGTCTGGCCCACGAAAGCTCATCACCTAATAAACCATCTTGTTAGTCTTTAAAGTGCTACATAGTCCTGTTTTTTGTTTCAGCTACACCAGACTAACACGGCTACATTTCTATCACTATTCCATATTCAAGACCATCTTCTCCATACAGTCTCTCTGCTCCATGTTGTAGCTGGATAATACCAGCAGAGCTGACCAAGTGTAGTTATGCAGGATATCTGCATGCTTAAGGTACTCTGTTGCATGGGAATCTAGTAGTGCTGTGGAAAAAGCAAGTGTCCTCTTCAAGCCCATAAGAGCCTTGTACTCTGCACGCTTCTAGGAGGAAGGCTGTTCATTGTGTAGCTGACCTGTGCTGTTGCTGGGAGTTGTTTAGAATGATTGCTAGAGGGGTTCACTATCCCTCTCTAGAGCAGTAGAAGAAAAGATGGGGGGGGCCTGAACATCTGATTCTCTACTAGTGGGATCAACCATTTCTTTACCTATACTGAAGTGGGCATCAACAGGAATTGGGCCCTTGAGCTGAGTCAGGAGCGCAGTAAATCTTCATCTTCCTTTTCTGTGAGACTTATTCTACCTCTGTCTTCCTGTAAATCAGCCTTCCCCAACATGCAGAGGGACTTCCACTCTTGCACATATCTCTTCTGCTGTCTTTTTTTTGGTGCAGCAACAGGTGCTTCATTTATCTAGACAATACCTCTTTCTTGCTGTATCTTGAAGAAGGGTGGGTGGGCATCAAGAGCTAATGGTGTGGTTAGGTTACACTGAATCTCCAGTGATACTGCTTCTATGCAGCATCTCTTACCATAGCATTCTTTGGTATCCCCAACAAAACCCTGGTAATTGGCCATTCCTTTAGATCATCCAACCCTTATCTAACCTTGCATTAGGACTGGCCTGTTTTCTAGCATAGGTTTCCTTCCAGTGCCCGTTTACTGAATGAATGCCTCTTCATGCTATTTTTCTTGCTATTGACTCTCTATGCATTCCATTGATGGTTTTTTTTTTTTTTTTTCCCTTGCAGGTGAAACCACTACTGCAGGTAAGCAGGCAGGAAGAGGAGATGATGGCCAAGGAAGAAGAGCTGGTGAAGGTCAAGGAAAGGCAATTAGCTGCAGAAAGCAGACTGACTGAGATGGAGACCCTCCAAACGCAGGTGAATCTCCCTCCCAAAACTCCAGCTTGTCAAACGGCAAGATGTCTATCCTGTCACATAGTTAATCCATGATGTGTAAACTGCAGAATTCCTGCTTAAATGTGTGCATCAGTTTTCTCTAAGTTATACATTCCAGCTCTCCTCTTTTAGTGGATCAGTATAGTACAGCAAATGGCTGTTACTCTGATAGCCATCATTTGGATCAAAATCTCCATTGACTGAGTATTATGGAGAGTCACTGAAACAGAATGTGGTCATTAATTATCTCTGGCTTGGAGTACAGAAGGATTTGTGGTGTGAGTTTTGTTTAGGGATAACATCTGTGGGTTTTTTCTATGACCAGGGAGAAGGAAATATTCTTCATTCAATAAGGGTGGTCCCCAGACATTTCTTAAGGGTTGATGTAACACACAAACTTGTGTAATATAACCATGTAAGGGGGAAAAGAAACTTAAAACATGACATGCCTATTTTGGCTTGAGTAGCAGCAAGAGACTCCTGGTCCTGTGCTGAGAAGAGTCCATGCAAAAGGAAAATCATATCTACAAAATATAGGAAAGAGTACCTGAAGTTTCGCACAAAAGTGAAGTCAATAAAAGTTTGAGATTAGGAATTTAAAGATCCTGGGCTTGTCTCCTGTTTAGCTAATGGCAGAGAAGATGCAGCTGCAAGAGCAGCTGCAGGCAGAGACTGAGCTCTGTGCCGAGGCTGAGGAGATCAGGGCCCGTCTAACAGCAAAGAAACAAGAGTTGGAGGAAATCTGTCATGACCTGGAGGCTAGGGTGGAAGAGGAGGAGGAACGGTGTCAACATTTGCAGGCTGAAAAGAAGAAAATGCAGCAGAACATTCAGGTAATGTCCTGGGGATGGTATAAATGTGTGACTGGAACTGGCTGGTGAGTATCAGAATAGTGGTGCTTCCTCAGTGGGAAGGATAACCGAACAGGAGGCAAAAAATTGTGATAGTGTGGAGTTCAGATCCCACCTTCCTAACTTGTTATGGTCTGTCTCATTCGTGCCTTCAGGAAGTTGGCACAAACTACTATGTGAGGAGACAGCAATAGGACAATTCTAGATGGGGTCAGCTAAGCTGAATATGCATATAGCTATCTGAGAATTTTCCTAGTCCTTAAGTGATGCTTAGATCTGAGGTTTCTCCTAGGTCAGTGGTTCCCAAACTTTTTGGCATCATGCCCCCTTTTTGACTTTTTTGAGAAACCCCCCCCCCCCCCCCAAAAAAAAAAGCAGCAAAACTTGGGGTGGGATTGACGGGTGTGTGTGTGGCTGGGTTGCCTCGCGCTGCCTCCCCTCCCCCGGAGGGGCATGCCCCCCCAGTTTGGGAACCCATGTCCTAGGTGGTTAGGTGGAACCTTAATTAAAATGGGAGTCTGGAGATTACATATCCTTTCTAGCAGAAGCAGCTATGTCACTTTGTCACTTAGATGACTATGTACTTGATTATATTTATAGCTGGGAGGCAGTGTGCCACATCAAATTAGTGACTACTAATTTGATTACTTTTTAATATTTTGGTGGTTCAATTTGAGGGACAATTTGTATTAATGGTTGTATTAATACATGAGTAGCATGCCTTGCTTTACTCTGGGCTTTATTCAGGAACTAGAGGAGCAGCTGGAAGAAGAGGAAAGTGCAAGGCAGAAACTTCAGCTGGAGAAGGTTACCACAGAGGCCAAGCTGAAGAAGCTAGAGGAAGATCTGATAGTCATGGAAGATCAGAATCTTAAACTGGCCAAGGTAAGGAGCACTCACAGCTCCCTACACAAGTGTTGGGAGTGCCAGCTAGTCTGAGTTCAGGAAGGCAGATGCAGCAACTCTTGGTATGTTGTGACCAGAGAGGAGCTAAATTGGGTGTTCAGTGACTGCTGCTTTCCTGAGCTGAACACATTCCTGAAGTTAGTTACCAGCTAATAAGTTGACATGCAGAGACTGGTACTGTACTGTGCTCAAGCAGTCTTGAGTGCACCTATTCTGTTTGACTGTATTGCTTAGGGTGCACAACATGTAGCCTGAAGAGCTCTCTTCACTTTCAGAAGGCTATCCAATACCAGTCAGCTATTTTAAAAATAGCCAGTATTTGTAGTATACACTGAATCCTGAAGCCTCCTTCATCACCAGGTTTTATCTCCCTTTGGTCAGTATACAGTTCCTTCCAGGGAATGGTCCTGAAGACCGAGATCAGTTTCTGCTCCCTCTGTCAGCAAACCTTCCTCTGAAGCCAGTCAGCACCCGTTGCTTGTGTCCTCAAGAAGTGTGATTGCTAGAGAGCTCACAGGATAGGAGTGCGGCTTGGTATACATGAGATGGTTTGACCTGATACTGTCATTCAAACACTGCCAACCTTGAACAAATTGTCCAGTGCAGTGAAAGAACCAGGGATCATACTTGGCCTCAATTTAAAGTGTCCTAATTCTTAATTCAGGATACTAAAGTGGAAGGGTGATATTGTCCCTGTATTCAACCCGTTGTCTGTAGCCTTTGGAGATTTTGTCATAGAATGATCCTGTATATGGGAATTTGGAAACCCAGGAAATGTGGGTCAGCCACCATTCTCAAACCAAATCGAAGACTGAGTTTGGGGTTTGTTTCTGTGGCAGAAGCTGGCACATCTGAAAGGGTTGTAACCTATCAAAATTCCCGCATCTGATTTGACACTGGTTTTTAAATCCTGCAGGAGAAAAAACTGTTGGAAGAAAGAGTATCTGAATTCACAACCAATCTGACTGAAGAAGAAGAGAAGTCTAAGAGTCTGGCTAAACTCAAGAACAAACATGAGGCCATGATCACAGATCTGGAAGGTAGAGAGAGGGCTTGAGAAGAACTTCCATATTTAGTATTACTGTTTCCCATGAGACAGGATTTCCTAAATCTTAATTGGACTGATTCTAGGTCTGTGGCCCCATTGGGATTCTAAGTACCAAAGGGTTAATACACTGAGGCTATAGTACTGCTGCTATTGATCCATTTGATGGAATCATTCAGTGGCTGGCTAGCTGAAGGTTATATGCCTTGTCAGCTGAGCTTTGGTCTAAATAAAACCCTCTAAACTGATGGACTAATGGCGAAGAAAGACTGGTTCCATTTTTTTTCATGCTGTGGGAGTCTTTCTGCTTTTCTGCTTCCAGCAGTACCTGTACACGGGGGTTAGTGCTGCTGCTGATCCAGAGTGTATCCTTGTTAGTGCAAATTTAAAGATTTTATTCACCTCTGACTGGTCTCTGCAAAAAACTGCTGGGAGAAACACATCCTGGAGCAGCCGATTTCCTTTCTGTGCAGGGAAGGGAGAGATTGTAGCTACAAAGTGGTGCTTAGCATGTGCAGTGAAATGTAGGTTGGCAGGAGCATGGCACTGTCTTCCCTAGCAAAAGTATTCTTATGATGGAGGGAGAATAAGGGGAAGCAGGCTGTACAGTAACAACTTGAAAACATTTTCCAGATCTTGTGTCTAATAGGACTGAAAGATTGGGGGCAGATGCTGCAGGTCATTGGAATAACATACAGTATCCAGCAAGGAAAGGGGGTGGGGAGGTTGGATGTCCTGTTAGAAAAGATGCACTCAGTTTTGCTCTTTTGCTAATGCATCGCGTGGTGTCTTAAGAATACATATCTACATTTATGTTACTGTGTCCGCCTTCCTGTCTCCTTCAGAACGGCTGCGTCGCGAAGAAAAGCAGCGGCAGGAGTTGGAGAAGACTCGCAGGAAGCTTGAGGGAGACTCCACCGATCTACATGACCAGATTGCTGAGCTGCAGGCTCAGATAGCAGAACTCAAAATGCAGCTGGCCAAGAAGGAAGAAGAACTACAAGCAGCCTTGGCTAGGTGAGGCTTTGCCACCTGATTGCAAAGAAGAGTTTCTTGTCAGTGTTTATCAGAGTAGAAACTGAATGGAACAGGCAGCTCTTGTAAACTAGTTTGACTGTAAGATCAGTGCATTTAACACTATCACTTTTTGCTGCTGATTCCTGCCACAGCAATAGAATAAAAGTATTCTGTGAAATGCCCATGCTTCCGAGGAACAGCAGTACATCAAAGGGACTTGATGGGGGCAGTAGCCGAAGCAGCTTAGTTTACTTAACAGGTTCAAAAATTTAACCTTGAAAACTCAATGCTTAATCTAATGTAGAACATAACTTAATATAATATGTGGCCTCTTCTCTTCTGTCTTTTTTTCCTCCCTTGTCAATATTCTTCTGTCCTCCAGTTTTAGAGGTGAGATTATCTAGTTCAATATGTGGCAGACAGAACTGCCGCCTTAATTGTAGTCAGAATAAGATCAGAAACTGGAATCTTGGCCTCACAGACCAATGTAGAGCACTACGTTCTCTCCTACTCATGCTTTTTCCCCCCTGGTCACTCCAGCATCATGTGGCTAGAACCGTATTGTTGTGATTAAAGATCTGTCTTCTGCAGGGTGGAAGAGGAGGCAGCTCAGAAGAACATGGCTTTGAAAAAGATCAGGGAACTGGAATCGCAGATCACTGAACTGCAGGAAGATCTGGAATCTGAGCGGGCAGCCAGGAACAAAGCCGAGAAACAGAAGCGGGATCTGGGAGAGGAGTTAGAGGCACTGAAAACAGAGCTAGAGGATACGCTGGATTCAACTGCTGCACAGCAGGAACTCAGGTAACTGCAGTATTCAAAAACAGTGAAGCTTGATGAGGCAAACCAGGTGCTAGCATCCTCACCATGGGAGGAGGCGACCTGTGTATTCCGGCATCTAGAGAGACCTGGCTACAGTGAAATGTCTGGACAGGATATAGTCTCACAAGGTGGTATCTTTTCTGGTTTGTGAAAGCTGATATTTTCCTAATTGTAGAATGGTAAGGTCCCCGAACTATTATTCTTGCATCCAATGGGCAAAATAGACTGTTTGGAGGACAGCTCTCCAAGCTTTGATCTGAGCTGAGTCACAACATTTAAAAATGGTTGTGTTTGAACTCTGATAATCACTCAAGAATTGTGTTTATCATTTCATAGCTTGTGTTACTTAACCGTTATTTGGGTACCTCTATCATAGATGCCAACCTACAGAAGGATGTATGTTCCTTGTTGTTAGCCATTAAAAATGTCTGTGGGTTTGCAGGTCAAAACGGGAACAGGAAGTGACTCTTCTGAAGAAGACCCTGGATGAGGAAGCAAAGACCCATGAGGGACAAATCCAGGAAATGAGGCAGAAACATTCACAGGCATTGGAGGAGCTGGCAGAGCAGCTGGAACAAACCAAGCGGGTATGTAAAACAATGGGAGTCATAGTGACATGGAAGACTATCTCCCAGGAAAAGTAGCTTCTGTACAACAGGAACCAATATTTAAAACTCCAGAGGAATATGGAAATATTTGTAATACACCTGGTCAGTTACAGGATGGTAACTAACTTGTCTCAAGTTTTTTCCTCTCCCCCTCCTCTCTACCCCCCAGTAAATCAGCATCTACCTAGAAGCATGATAGATACTTAGTTACTTAATGCTGCACTCAGTGCTTGCCCCTTCTTTCTCCCCACTTCCTCCATATAAGTGCTTGCCCCTTCTTTCTCCCCACTTCCTCCATATAACTGTACTGTATAGCTGTAACATTCTCTAGTTCCTTTCACTGATGGTACTTCCTGCTCTCTAGTCCCCGCTCTCTGTAACTGCAGGGATTTTAATTTGGAAATCTGAAGTACCAGACTGTCCTCAGTTTTATCTTCTCATGACTCTTGCTACTTTGAGTAGGTAAATGTCTGCAGTTCTTCAGTGGCTTGGTGCTGAAATCTAACTGAGATTAGCGTTCTTGAGCAATCAGGGCTTAACAGTGAAACACTATTTGTGGGCTATCAGAATAAACCCCTCACTGAGACTAAAGCTCCACTGCATCTAAAATCTGCTGTTTTTCTCCGTAAGGTGAAAGCAAATCTTGAGAAGGCAAAGCAGGCTCTGGAGAGCGAGCGTGCTGAGCTGTCCAATGAGGTGAAGGTGCTTCTGCAAGGGAAAGGGGACTCGGAGCACAAGCGAAAGAAAGTAGAAGTCCAGCTCCAAGAACTACAGGTGAAATTTACGGATGGTGAGAGAGTGCGGATGGAGCTAGCTGAGAAAGTCACCAAACTCCAGGTAAGTCTGTGTTTTACTTAGTTCCTGTGTCTGCACAAAGCTGGGGGTAGGAGGGAGTCTAGTGGAGAAGCTCTACTTTCTATATGGGGCCATGGATTGCTGCATCTGCTTTGTCTAGCTGATAGCTGGACAGTAAATATGTCCTGCAGGAAATGCCTCCTCTTGAGCTGTGTAAGCTCCCCAACTATTGGAAGGGAGGAATACAAAGGGCAGATATACATTCATTTGGGGCTAAAGTAACACGATAATTGAATCTTTTGAGGGCTTAAAGTCTGGAGTGTCTGCATGTCAATTCCACTCCAAGGTAGCTTTTTCTTTTTTATCCTGGGATTCCATTATTTACAGGCTCTGAACATGGGTGTCTTGGGGGATCACAGCTCCCTTTTTGTATGGCTAATTAGGAGAGGGTGGGACCAAAACTATTAATGGGGGCATGGTATGGGAAAGGCAGAAACTGCTTAAAGGATTACTGCTGCCTCTATAAGGGAAAAATAAACCTTTTCCTCCCTCCCCCTCAAACTAGACACCTTCATCCTGTAGGAATACCTGGTGAAAATTAGTGTGTGGCATACTGTGATTCAAGAAAGAGCAGAGAGGTTGCTGAGGAACTACAGCATATCTAGTCTTGGGGCAGGTGGGTTGTAAGAAGGCAAAATATCAACTCTCTGTAACCATGAATAAATTGTACAGAATCTCCTATGGGCTGTAGCAATATGGAATGTGAATAGGGAATGGAATATGAATTAAAGTACCATTAGTCTCTGATTCAAGGATTCCATCTTTGGCACTTAAACATACAACACGTCCTGCTTGCAACAAAGAAGGTGGCTTTTTGTCTGGTCAAAAGTTGCATGTCTACCCCCTAGTTTGATTACTATTCCATTTGTTTGCTTTAACTTGTCTTGTAGGTTGAGCTGGACAACATAACAGGCCTTCTGAATCAGTCTGACAGCAAGTCAATCAAATTAGCAAAAGACTTCTCTGCTCTGGAGTCACAGCTTCAGGATACCCAGGTGAGATGTGGGAGTTGTGGCATATGTATTGTACTCATAATACTTGCAAGAATAATAGAGCACTGAGCAGATCTCTGAACTAAAATATTCATGGACTTCTGTGCATCTGGTGTTTCTGGCTGATATGATATGTTAAGTGGGTCTCACAGGAATGACCTCTCCTCTTATTTTCTACCCACTCCATCAGTACGTGGAATAAAGCTAACTTCCCTTATCCCAAGATTGGAACCATTCCAGTCACCTTCCCACTTGTGTGCTGCCCATGCAATGTTCTCACTTTAACATCATTGGTGGTCTTTTGGTGACCAATGTAGCGTGTAACTTCTTTCCATTTGTAGCTTCCTTGGAAGACCATAGCAACTGGTAGAAAGTAGTCTTATTTGGTAGTGAAGGGGAAAGCAGGACATCAGGTACACATGAGTGTTTCAGAAAACCTTATTCGATTTAGATGGGCTTGAATACAAGTGCTATTGTAATATGTGGGCCTGTATCCAAGTGTTGAGTTCTGAGGATACCCTACAGAATGATAAATGAGGTCCCAGTATTTGTCTGGCAGGGTAAACAGCATGTAGATGGAATACCATGATACTTAACTGGGAGGCACTGAACAACCGGGAGGATACATCATAATCAAGAAGGGATTAACTGGGGAAAAAAACAATTTAGAAAATCTCTTAGCACTTGTTGCTTACTGTCTTTAACCTACAAATTCTTTACAACAGGGATTCTCTTATTTGCATAGCACCATGCACAGTGGTCCCAATCCTGTTTGGAATCTAGGTCTACTATAATACAAACAATAAATAGTGTATCCCACGTTAGTTATAAAGGTTAATAATGAACTTCTGATTAGAATAGAATATATGGCAGGAAAAGGCCAGTGTAATTGTGGATTCTGTATGCAGAACCAGCACCTATCTATCACTACCCTGTTCTACCATCTGGCTCAAATGCAGCCATGCTTAGACTATTGTAATTGGGTCTTGGCATCTCTTTACCAGAAGGAATCTACTAATGAAACACTGCTCAGGAGAGCAACTGATTTAAGGAGCTAGATGAAATCTCTTATGTATAACTTTGCTAAATGGGGAATGTGGTGAATCTACAAATTTGGGGGTGTAAATGCCAAGAGAAGAGAATTTAGTGGTACATGGATATAATTAGGATGAAATTGAGGGGGAGAAGCTTAGGTTGAACATTTTGAAGGTTGACTGTGGGACAAACTCAATCACTATCACTTGTGTTCTTGGAGCACGCCTTGGAAAGGATTATGGGGTGGCTGAGCTGGGAGGCAGATGCTAGCAGTTGTGCATCTCAGCTCTACATAATGGTTAGAGGAGGACTGGAAATAGGAGTTGTAGGTGTTCACCATGTCTGTACACTGACTTGCTAAATGACATCGAGCAGTTATTTAAATTTGTTAGTGTTTTTTTTTTTTTTTTTCTTTTGAAAGTAGGGTACTTAAACTAAACTTCATGAATTGACATCCATCTTGGGTGACTGGGGATTGTAAAGTTCCTTACATGAAAAGGTTCTAAATTTCAGTGTCTTTGCTTTGTAGGAACTACTGCAGGAGGAGACTCGCCAGAAGCTGAGCCTCAGCACCAAACTGAAACAGGTGGAAGATGAGAAGAACAGCTTCAAAGAGCAGCTGGAGGAGGAAGAGGAGGCAAAGAGGAACCTAGAGAAACAGATCTCTGCCCTTCATCAGCAGGTACAGAAGCTGCAACTCCTAGAACAAACCTTTCTGATGGTGGGGAGGATACTAATACATGAAGCTGACTCCTAGAAAATCTAGTTCAGATGGAGACTGCTGGTATGATCTGGGCTTGTTAGAAAAGGAAACTATCCTGAGGAAGCAGTGACCTTGCAGGGCTCAGGCAACTGAAACTGAATATGAGCTAATGCTAAAGTATTTTAGATTTCTATTGGCAAACTTTTCTAGAAATACCTGTGTGACTATTTGAGGAGAAGGGGAAGCTCTTCATCCCACCTACTTCCTAAGTCTGACTAACATCAATTCAGTTCTAAGAGAATAATTTCTCATCTTCCTTCCCTGTCTATACTAAAGGGATCTGTGGTTTGACTTAATCTCTCCCTCCCCAGGTAGCAGACTCAAAGAAAAAAATGGATGATGGTCTGAGCTGCCTTGAGGCAATGGAGGAAGCCAAGAAGAAGCTGCAGAAGGACTTGGAGGCAATGAGCCAGCATTATGAGGAGAAGGCAGCTGCTTATGACAAGTTGGAAAAAACAAAGACCCGCCTTCAGCAAGAGTTGGATGACCTCATAGTGGACCTTGATCACCAACGCCAGATAGTCTCCAACCTGGAGAAGAAACAGAAGAAGTTTGATCAGGTAATGTCAGTTGTGGGCTATGCAATGGGAGGATTTTTTTTTTTTCCTCTTCCTCTTCCTTCCCCCTCCCCCCCCCCCGGCCCTCTGAAAATACTGCCTACCACATTAGGGAATCCCTTTCTGAACCATGATGGGGGTGGCAGGAAGAAAGCTGGCACTGGTGGAAATTATGTTCCTTGCATGTGAATTTTAATGTCACCTCTTGTCCAGTAGGGTCTGAAATTTTGAGTTTCATCTAATTTGTATGTGTGGCTTGAGAGCGGACCGAGGTTCTGGGCAATTTGCAGAAGTCTCTTTGGATTTGAATATAAGCAGTGAGTGTGCAACTATGGCTGCATTCTAGTCCCAGCCCTGCTAGTCAAGTTGGGAGCCATATGTTTGGCGCTCAAGAGCCATGTTTTCTGCAGTATCCTTTCCACCCAAGTCCCAGACACTGGCTGGAAAGGGAATAACAGGCACTGGCTGGAAAGGGAATAACAGGAAATAAATCTAGCTCAGCAAACCTCATAACAGCTATTCTCTCCTCTTTTAGCTGTTGGCAGAGGAGAAGAACATCTCTGCCAAGTATGCAGAGGAAAGAGACCGAGCTGAGGCAGAAGCCCGCGAGAAGGAGACCAAAGCCCTGTCCATGGCTAGAGCCCTGGAAGAAGCCATTGAACAGAAGGCAGAGCTGGAGCGGCTTAATAAGCAGTTCCGCACAGAGATGGAGGACCTGATGAGTTCCAAGGATGATGTTGGCAAAAGTGTAAATATACTGTTGAAACTTCTCCTGTCTGTCGCCCACATTCCAGTCTGTTAGGCACATTTATTGAGCAACGTTCAATATAGGCGCATCTGTAGAGGAATGCAATTGGAAGTACTGCTGAACTCATGCCATGGCCTTAAGAGTAGGAATAACTTTTTTTTGTTTAGGGATGAGTGAAAGACAAGAAGGAGAGATGGGATTTGAAGAGTGTGATAAGAGCACAGGCTGGGCATTGGCTAAGTAATATCTCTTACCCATGGTGGAGAGAAAAAAGGGAGCCTGGCCCTTGAAATATAGGGAGCCAGCCTGAGAATGGGAGACAATAAACCAAAAGATTAGTGATAAGGAAGGGCAGGTTTGAAGTGACATTTGAAGAACTTCCACATCTCTGGCAACCTGACATGAGTATTTCATGCCTCAGTGGCCTGGCCTAATGTTTGTTTCCTATTTAAATTTTCCCAGCATGCCTGATCAGAGGGAACAGGAAAATTCATAGCTAAGGTCAAGGTTCAGATTAAAGGCTTTCAAATATGAAGAACAGCTTTCTGTAGCTTTAAGTGCTTGGTTTGAAAGGACATCATGGTGCTAGTACAAGTAAACTTAGGGTATTTGCATCCTTTTCCTCAGTGAGCTGCTGCCCTATTGATAAGCACATTTGGATGCCTCTCTGCTCTTGGAGTGGGTGAAGTTGGTGGCTGTTATTTGGGTGATATGATATGAGTGTTCATGCTGCAGGTTCACGAGCTGGAGAAATCTAAGCGAGCCCTAGAGCAGCAGGTGGAGGAGATGAAGACGCAGCTAGAAGAGCTAGAGGATGAATTGCAGGCCACAGAGGATGCCAAGCTCCGACTGGAAGTAAACCAGCAAGCCATGAAGGCACAGTTTGAGCGTGACCTCGTGGGCCGGGATGAGCAGAGTGAGGAGAAGAAAAAACAGCTGATCAGACAGGTAAGTATCCTGCTACATATCTTGAAAGTTGTGTGCTCAAAGGAAAACTGCTTCCCTTTATTAGACCTAGGACAGCTGACACAGCCTTTCCAGATCTAGCCACTACCACTCCAGGAATTCCTGTTGTCATTGGGAGGCATTGCAGGTGCTACAAGTCACACACTGACATGTGCTTCCATATACCATTGTGGCAACACCGCACCATCTGTCAAACCAAGAAACCAGAATAGTGCTTTATTGCACTGATGGGGAACACTGTCTTAATTCTTTCTCACTTGTCTCCTTCACTTCCTCTCTTGGTGGGGACAGAACTCCTGGTTATGTCTGTGGGAGTTGAATGGTTCATGCTTGCTTGTTTCCACTGATACCTTCTTTCTCTGGCCAGGTACGAGAGATGGAGGTGGAACTGGAAGATGAGAGAAAGCAGCGCTCCATGGCTGTGGCTGCCAGAAAGAAGCTGGAGATGGACTTAAAGGATTTGGAAGTCCAGATAGACTCTGCCAACAAAAATCGTGAAGAAGCCCTCAAACAGCTCCGCAAACTGCAGGTGAAGGATTTCAGTCCTGTGCCTGCTGCTTTATATGGGAACATGGGATGGAAATCTGACTTTTTTTTTCCCCTATCAGAATCATGCATTTTCATCACCAGAGCCGTGTGGCACAGCATTCAAACCTTAATCTATGCAGAGATTCAGTTGGAAAAGTTCAGCAGCAATGCAAATGTGTCTAATCCCAATCTGTGTCAATCCATTAGTTTATTTCCCTATTGGAGTTGCAAAACCAGGAAATCTTTCTTTGTAACATTGCTTGTGTATGCAATTGCAGGAATGAAGGATGCTCTCTGAAGTCTCCCTTTCGTTGTCTTTGCAGGCCCAAATGAAGGATTACATGCGGGAGCTGGATGATACACGTACCTCCAGAGAAGAGATCTTAGCCCAGGCCAAAGAGAATGAGAAGAAGATGAAGAGTATGGAGGCAGAGATGATACAAATGCAGGAGGTAATATAGGCAGATGGGGCCTATTCACTTCTTTTAGCCAAGCAGCAGACTGCCGTGTGGCTCCATAAGCTATCTCAGCACAGCAGTAGCCCTCACCGTCTGAGACCCAGTTTCCTCTGCATACTTCAGCCTTTTCTTGCTAGCTGAGACTGACTGACTCAAACACAGTCCATGTGGAAGTACAGAACATTAGTCATCTTACTTGTTGGAATCCACCCACTACCAGTATCTGTCCTCTGATTGGTAACTTCACACTGCATCACTGACAGCCTCATTTGCGTTCCAGGAACTTGCAGCTGCTGAACGGGCCAAGCGTCAGGCCCAGCAAGAGAGGGATGAGTTGGCTGATGAGATTGCCAACAGCAGTGGCAAAGGGTGAGTTGAGTATTGGCTCCCTTCATTGGGGAGGAAAAGGTGCCTTGGGAAGGTGCCCTATAGAAGTATATTTTCTACCCTGCAATGTAATACTGTAGTTTGTTTAGATACTTACTGTTTTTGTAAGGCTATAACTGGTAGGCTTGTTCTAGGAATGTGCTGCATTATCACCACCCAGCACTTAATTCTTATTGTCATCATTAGAGCCCTGGCCTTGGAGGAAAAGAGACGTCTAGAGGCCCGGATAGCTCAGCTGGAAGAGGAGTTGGAGGAGGAGCAGAGCAATACAGAGATGGTCAATGACCGGCTCAAGAAAGCAAACCTTCAGGTACAAGCTCAGGGTCTTCCCCTGCCCACCACCACCAGGCTCTGTAAACTCCCAAACTGAGTTCTAGATGGGCTACCCCCTATCTTCCACACACTGCAGATTCCAAAAGTGTTTTACACAACAGTGTCCATAGACTGCCATAGATAAATTGGGATAGCCATTCAGTGTGTATGGCCGGCACATACTAACCCTGGAATGTTAACTTCTTTGAAAGAGAAAGTAGCTGGGACTTTTTCCCAAACTCTTTGAGTCCTGACACATCATCCTTTTGTAGTAAGGGGTGACTGTTATCTATCAGCATTAAGTATTTTACTACTTATCTCAGTATATTAGCAGTCTCACTTTATAAAAAATCACTTTTACTGCATCCTCCAAAACAATCTTATCAAGTGCAGTGTCTTTTAAATGAAAACCTTAACCTGAATGTTCTTTGCATGTACTGGATTGTAAACTCTTAGGGCAGGGACTGTCGTCTTTTGCTTATACGGTACTTAGCAGAACAGGGGCCTGGTCTTTGACTACAACTCCTGGTTGCTATTGCAAAATACAGGGTGATTTATTTTCCACTTCACCTAGAGGGCCAAAATCTGCAAAAGTGAGTCAGATTAATAGATTTTAGAGAGACTAGAGACAGATCTTCAACTTGCAGCCTCCAGAGTTGATTCCTAGATGGGGAGGAGGGGGGTGAGAGACGCAGCAGTGAGAAGGGAGAACTGGACCAGCATTAGGAGGAAGGGAGATTACAAGGGAATGGATGCTAGGGCATTCTCAGAATATAAAAAGGAGTAGCGAAGCTGGTCATTATACAGGTACTGTGGAAAGGGGGAAGTCACACTTCCTAACTGCTCAGCTTCTGGTAGGTGGGGGGAGGGGAGAGTAAAAGATACAGAGATGAAATACTGGTTTTTCTCTTGGTTCTTGGCCCAGTAGCTAGTCTGAACTGAATTTTGGAACATCTTTACCAAGGAGCCTTTTTCACTTCAATGGACTGATGTAATGCAAATTCCCTCTTTACTGCAAGTCTGCCTGATGCATTTTCAGTGCTGAGTTCTGGGCTGGAGGTGGCTTCTGTTTCTACTACCATTCCTTTGAAATGCCATTCCTGGGTAGCTGAAATGAGGCTGTTCCAAGCATGTGGCTCTGGCAGACCTTTCTTGCGAGGGCAGCTGGATGCTACAATGTAGGGCAAACTATGACTGCCATGGCACATGGCCTGTTGCTGGCAAAACAGCTCCAGGGAAGGGGACCTAGCAATCTTAACTCTCATCCATTCAGCCATGTGCATTTCTTAGTTGAGCAAACCAAAACAGGCTTCTAGGAGTTTGTCCTTTTGTGACTATGGAGAGTGTTATGGTGCATGATACAGCGTTAGTCAAGCTTGACTTGTACAACATAAGCTTTTTTGCTCATGCTGGAGGTTCTTCCTGACAAGCATCCACTGGCAAGTAAAAATTAATCAGTCTTCCAGCCCAGAACCCTCTTGGCATGCTGAGTCTTTTCTCTCCTCCAGATTGATCAAATAAATACCGACTTGAATGCCGAGCGCAGCAATGCCCAAAAGAATGAAAATGCTCGCCAGCAGATGGAGCGTCAGAACAAGGAGCTTAAGGCCAAGCTGCAGGAGATGGAGAGTGCAGTGAAATCCAAGTACAAGGCTTCCATCACTGCTTTGGAGGCAAAGATAGCACAACTGGAAGAGCAGCTGGACTCGGAGACCAAGTATGTTCTAGCATAACCTCTTACAATGTTAAAAGCTACAGGTCTCTCTGATGTACTAGCACAGAGCAAAATCTTTTTCTTGAGTGCTCTATCTGGCTCTCAGGAAAGAGTAGCTTCACTGACCTCTCCCCTTCTCACAGCAAAGGCCCTAATTCCTAGCATATTGAGCTTTGCCATTCCGGGATCGGCAGCTCTAAGTTTAGATACTCCCTTGGTGTCCCCCTCAAACTCTGGCAAAGAAGTTAAACTAGCTAGCTAGTATCTCCAGGAAACCTGACTCTTGTCCCCTTTGCTTTGCCAGCTCTGGGTGGAGCTCTTATCTCTCTCCATTCCCCTGAAGTGCAATGACTAGCGAAGCCTTGTTGCTAACCCACATGCCTGGGTACTTTCTGTCAGTGATGATGTCCACAGGGTCACTGGAGATAATCTGCTTCCTGAGTTGACCCTGTATTTCTGCACAGGGAGCGCCAAGCTGCAGGCAAGCAGGTGCGCCGTGCTGAGAAGAAGCTAAAGGATGTCTTACTGCAGGTGGATGATGAGAGACGCAATGCTGAGCAGTACAAAGATCAGGTATGCACAAATACGTAGCTGTCAGTAGTTTGGCTTGTGATGAATGGCTTTCTCCCACCCAGAGCCACATCTGTTTCATCAGTTACAGAACAGTGGCATTTCTTCTCTGTAGACTTTCCATTGAATGTTACACTGAGAATACGGCTTCCCCTGATGTTAGCTCTGTCCCATTTTAATGGCTGGTACAGCTGAAAGGGTGATGCTTTAAGAATATCTCTCTCCTTCAGTAACTTCGGCAGTTCATCCGTGCAGCATAAGTAGGAACAATGTCCTATAACTGAGTTGGCTCAGCCTGGCATCTAAAAATCCAAGTTTTGTTCCTCTGCTTAAAATCCCAGGGGTAGATTCCTGTGTATAGTGGAAGGAAGAGTGTAGTTTAGGCTGTTAACTTCTGAATGAAGGAAAAGCTTAACGCTAAAATCAAGTCAGGCAACTAACCTCAAGGAGTGAAGAGTAAGAGTACATGCCATTAGGGACTCTGCTTCCTTTTGGTTTAACTCTCTGCTGCAGTACTAAAGCTCTATGGTAGACTAGGAGTGATCTTTCTGAAAATTTGATTACTACTTTCTACTCTGCAGGTGGATAAGGCAAACGTGCGCTTGAAGCAGCTGAAGCGCCAGCTTGAGGAAGTAGAGGAAGAGGCCCAGCGAGCCAATGCATCTCGCAGAAAACTGCAGCGTGAGTTGGAGGATGTCACTGAAACAGCTGATGCAATGAATAGAGAGGTCAGCGCTCTCAAGAGCAAACTCAGGTAAGGGCAACTGGTCATGCATAGGAAATCTGCTCCCACCCCCACAAGCTTCTGTCCTAGCCAGTGTGCATCTCCTCTAAGGAAGCAGTGTGGCAAGGCCCTTCTCTGCCATCCCTTCCTCCCCAGAGCATACCCCATCTGACTGATTGTAAACTAATTATGGTGTTCATGCTCTTCCAGGCGTGGGGACCTGCCATTTGTCACACCACGCCGGATTGGCAGGAAGGGCACAGGAGAATGCTCAGATGAAGAATCAGACAGCAAGGTGGATGCTGGCAATGCCAAAGCTACTGAATAAGTCTTCTCATCTGACCTAGGTTACACCAGATCGAGTGACCTACTTACCCCTCCTCCAGTGGACTTCCTGCAAACCACCTCCTGGGTAGCACAGAGTCCATCCCAGCAAATGTTTGGTGCATCTGGAGCCACTGGGCACTTGTGTTCCTCATTTCTTCCTCCTTCCCAGCTTCCAAGTTCTCTTTGTATTTAATGCCAAAGAGTTGGGACTCTAAAATCTGACCAGCAGAGATTGACAACTACAAATATCTGTAGAACTGTCCATGCCGTGGCTGCTGGCAATTTGGTCACACTTGGAAAGAGAAGGGTTAGGGAAAGATTTTAATTTTTGCTGTAAATCTACTTTGTCTTCAGATCCTACTTTGATAGATGCAGAGAAAGCCCCTTCCTTTTTTCTCCCTCCCTCATTTGCTTTTTGGCAATCATGTTCAGTGACCTCAGACTACTACTTCTTCTTCAGTGAGCCCACCTTGATGGTTTGGAAGCAGTTTCAGGAATAATGGGGGTGCATTGGCCATTGCAATTTACCTTTTTTCTTTCTAGAGCCCATGCGTTCACAGGCAAGGGTGAAGGAGGGAAGCTTCTTTCAGGATCACTCACCTGGGGAACTTGCCAAAGACTTTTTTCTTACTGTCTGGCCAGATCTCGGAAGTGCAATGATGTACTGTTAATGTCTCTGCTTCTATCTGATTGGCTCTTTATCTAAGGTAGTTTGGACCAGTAGCTGGTGACAGGGACAGAGAAAGCAGAATCATCTCCATATGCTTGTCTGCAAATCTCTTGAGGACCAAATCTATTGAATGGTAATGGACCGAATCTAGTGGAACTTAATGTGTTTTGGTGGGAGGGGGGAGAATCCCTCTCTTTATTGATATGTCCAAGCCTCTCGTGTAACCAGGGGATGGGGCTAGTTATTCTGCACCATTGACTAAGAATATATTAAAAACCCTTTAATCTGCACAGATATACGTAAAAGGCCTTTGTCTCTTGTAATAAGTAATTAAGAAAAAATAAAGGTGTTTCACTGCCTTTCTATTGGGACCTTGGTTATATAGAGATAGTCTTTACTTTTCTATACTGTACACTGGTTGCTGGATTTACCTGTATTCTTAACCATATTGTATATGCTGCATTTAGACTTAATTATAAGTAAAGAAAAATAATTAAATATGAAGCTCCATACTGTATGCCTGAAAGCGCTTGAAAGTCAGGCTCCTGTGTCCCAGTCGCTGTCAAAAGGATTTAAAACCTTTTTTATATAAAAGTGCCTTAGCATGTGCCTCAGCTATGCCACCACTACAGTCAGTAATGATTACTGGTGCTCCACTGATGTTACCAATAAAGATTATCCATGTGCTGCAATTCGCGTGCTTGTGTTGCTGTTCCACCTTCACTGAACACAGTGGAGATGACCTGTGGAGCTGCCGAAGGAAGCAGTTGTATGAAACGAAACTATCCATTGAGTCAGTTTTGCCTTAAGAGCACAAAGGCACCAAGTAACTTTTTTACCCAACTTCCTATAAAGTATGAACCAGCATTCACAGTACCCCCAAGAGACTTCTGGTCTGGGGGCCTCTCTCCAGCCCTGACAGAAGTAACCCTTATCTATACAAGATTTGATCCAGTTGGTGAAGGTGTAAAATTCTGCCTGTTCCAGCTGGTTCTGTTCATGGCCTGCAGGATAAGGATGTAATTGCTCTAATTGTAGAAGAGCTACCTCTAAGTTTTGAAATAAGGAATATGTGTTACCTACCTCCCTGCTTCTCCCACTGAACTGCTAGGTGACAGAAAGGTCAGTTCAGCAGAGGAGTGCTAGAAAGGACTAGAATAACCTTACTATTTTGCTAGGTTTGCTCTATAGTCTCAATTTTCCAATGGGAGCTATAATTGCCCTGGGGGCAGGGGAAGCACATGAAGTCTCCCCTTCTTTCCTCTCCCTCAGCCCCACCAGGGTTGCAGAATGCCTAGATGAAGCCACCAGCTATTTTGAACAGCCTCGGGCTGCAGCATGTAGAGACCCTTCCTCAGGGTCTTAGCAGGGCAGGTCACAGGCTGGATTAAAAGGCTTGGTGAGCCCCTAGCTTACCTCCTGACCTGAAGTGTATAGTGGCTGCTGCAAAATCCAGGGGAAGTGCCTTATTTTCCCCAGCAGGTGGCATTTTAAAATTGCTAGTTGCTGCAGCAGAGGGGGGAAGTGAGTGACCATAAGTGTGATAAGGAGCAAGCAGCTGTCACTCAGAGCATAGGAGAGTGAAGCCTAAAGGCAGGACAGGGGATTCATGTCTACACAAGTGCTGAGAAGGATTGGAGTGATCCTGCTGGAAAGAGCAGAGGCCACCAGTGGAAGAGGTGGTAGGTCCGAAAGCTCCCCACTTGCCACAGAAGAAGTAGAAGAAATTAATGCTGCTTATAAACTAGCTTCTGTTTAATGAGGCTTGCAAACTTCCCTTAAACATCAAAACATGTAAAGCTTGGCTTTTGGACGAGAATTTTCTTTTGTATATGAAAACCAGTTAAAAGCATTCTTCACTTTTTCTTTATTAGTGCCTTGTATGAGAAGGCAAGTCACATGGGAGAGCACTCTATGCATTTATTGCCATCACACTGTTTAAACATGGCTGTTCATGCCTAGTAAGTATTCATTCTACGTGTTAAATCTGAACAGCAATTCCCCATGAGAGTGCCTAGAGCAAACGGCACAGTAGTGCTAGCACTACATGAAATGCAAGCTTTCCCATGTGTGAAAGACTTGCCGATTTGCTAATGTCTCATCAGTCTAGCTTTACCAGGGCTCTGGGTGTTTGTTTGAAATGAGGATCTCTGCCTTTCTCTGTGGAAAATAAATGTACCAGTACCTCAAGGCCTGACTTAGTCCATGTAGTGCAGTGGTTGTGTCTTGCTGACAGGCAGGTGTGGAGGGGGTGATGTTCAGTGCAATACCCCTGCCTGAACTGTTTCCTACTAAGTGAAGCTCTGAACTCTTCCAGATAGGGGCCCATTTGGGCTCAGCAAGAGCTTTCGAAGTTCCCATCTTTAATAACGGAGCCTATTAGAGAGCCGGGGTCTGTCCTGAGTGGGGCATATTTCCTCTCTCCCATCTCTTTGAAGGAAAACAGTCATGGAGTCAAAGGGACCAAGGACTGCTTATTAAGAGCATGACTAGGGTTCCCTCAGCAGTGCCTGTTTGGACAGTCTCCTACCAGCAGAGATGAGCACTGACACAATTTGTCTAAGGGGGCTTCTGAGAGCCAGTGAAGCAAATTGTAAACCCTGGATATGATGGAAACCACTTTAAGTCAGAGGCTGTGGCAGCACACTTAGCACTCCTAGTTGTTTCTGTATTTATGGGTGACTGTCTCTCCTGATTCTGGTGGTTATATGGGGAGTAATGGTAACTGTGATTCATTAAAGCCATAAACTACAATCCCGGGGCCCTCATGTCCGCAGGGCTGTTTCATTGCGGTGTAAACTTCTGGGCTAGGCTGGGCCTCTGCCTGCACAGCAGTGAAATAGCCCAGCTCCGCAAGTCCAAGTTGAGTGGTATAGGCCAGCCCCAATATTGAGCTGCTGTGCAGACACATGCTAAAGCTGCCGATCAACTTCAACAGCTAAATAGTTACTAGTGACCTCACTGCTTTATTACAGCACTAAGCAAGAACGGTATCTAGATGGAAGTGGGGAGACTAAGCTATTGCAGCTTATCTGTCCTGATTGAAATCCATCTGGCACCACCTCCCCCCAATGGGTGTCAACCCTTAGGTTGAGAAACTGATTTAGATGGGTTGAGTTCCCCTGGAAGACCTCTGCATGCCATCAGGGGTATGTGTACCCCTGGTTGAGAACTGTTGCATTAGATCTAAGCTGATCCTCTGTAAAACACAGGCCATTAAATTCCACCCACCAGTTGTGGGCAAGTGTTGCTGGGTGTAGTTTTGAGACTATCATTCACAAAGCCATCCAGTTTTGTAGTAAAGTCTTTAAATGGAGACCATCTACTGCAGGGCTAGACAAGCTGTGCTAATGACTATGCAAGTGGGGGGGAAATTGATGAATCATTCAGCAAAATGTGCTGAGTCAACATCAAAACCGTGGAACCAATCAAAATGTTCTGTGGGACTGAATGGGAACAACCCCAAATCTGTCATCTCTATATCTGCCGCAAAACAGAATTCCTGTTCTCTGCCCATTTCTATGAATGAGAGATGACACTGCTTTCCACACAACTATCACTTGACAAACCAAACCCCTTTCAAATCTTAATGACCTGTCCTAGTTCTTCCTCTATCCTGTAGCACCTTTACCAACCTCACACTTGTAGGTTTAGGCCCCCTACTACTGAAACTGAGAGGGATTCCCTTCAAAATCAGCTAGTGAAAGAATAGCAAGACAATATTTACTCAGTTTGTAACTTCTTGGGACACTTTTTGGTCTCAGTGGGTGCGTCTAGACTGGCAAGATTTTTTTCCGCAAAAGCAACTGCTTTTGCGCAAAAACTTGCCACCTGTCTACACTGGCTGCGAGAATTTGAGCAAGAACACTGACTTTGTAATGTACAAAATCAGTGCTTCTTGCGCAAATACTTTGATGTTCCCGTTCAGGCATAAGCCCTCTGGCACAAGAGGGCCACTGTAGACAGGAACGTTAATTTCTTGCGCAAGAAAGCCCGATGACTAAAATGGCCATCAGAGCTCTCTTGCGCAAGAGAGCGTCTATACTGGGCACGGATGCTTTTGCGCAAAAGCAAATCTTTTGTGCAAAGGCACATGACAGTATAGATGCTCTCTTGCGCAAATACTTAATGGAAAAACTTTTCTGTTAAAAGTATTTGCACAAAATGGGGACCTGGTGTGAGAGTAGGGCTCCTTGTGCTATCACCATACAAATAAAGGCTAATTAAACATATACATGGTCCCTGACCCTCAGCTCTTCCAATGGGAAACTCATCCTCTCATAAACTGGACTTTCTAGTCTCTAAAAGAAACGAATATTTATACAACAGAGAAGTGCTGTGAAGCTAGAGCCAGGTGGAACAATTTTAAGAAGCAGTTCCCCCAAACCAGGTCCCTTTTTGCTAGCAGCAAGCTCTGCCTACCAGCAGGATGGCTTCTGTGGGGAGGGACAGGGGAATGTACTCTTGTTTTCCCCATTTACACAGAAAGCCTTGTATTAAAAGAGGCAGGGAAGAGCGCATAGCCCTCAGCAAGCACATAAATGCTTTACTGGACATGCTTATGCTTTGCTCCAGGGGAAAAAAATGACACCCATGTTAGAGTTGAGTGCTCTGATTGCATTATTTGAAGGGAGAGGGGGATGAAGAGAGGTGTGTAGAAAATCCCTTCCACTTGGCTCACTCTAGGCCAGTGTTTCTTAAACTTTTTAAGACTGAGGAACACCAAACAATATTTTTTTTTAATGAGGAACACCAAGGATTTTTTTTGTTGAGCAAAAAAAAAAAAGGGGGTGGGGGAAAGTTATTGAGGCAAAAAAATCAAATCAAATAAAAGGTTGCCTGCCCCTTTAAGGGTGGCCATTTTGAACTCTGTTCTCCAGAGCACACCGGTGCACTGCAGAACACAGTTTAAGAAACACTGCTCTAGGCCATTCCAAAGCTCAGAAACTGCTTTCTTCTTTGACAGTATGTCTTTGTGCTGGAAGGATAAGTTGTCCATGGCTGGGTCTCCTGATGAGGTGCATCAGAGCTGTCTCTAGGGTACGGCGAATCAGGGTGACTCTGTGTCACTGGCTACACGATTGACTGGTGTAGCAGTCCCAGAAGTGATGCAATCATCACTTCCTCCCTGGGGCCCACACTCCCTTAGGGACATCCCTGGGGTGTATGCACATCAGAGGCACAGAAGACCTCCTAAGAACAGCCATACTGGGTCAGGTCAAAGATCCATCTAGCCCAGCATCTTCTCTTCCAACAGTGGCCAATGCCAGATGCTTCAGAGAGAATGAGGCAATTATTAAGTAATCCATCTCCTGTGACCCACATCCCCACTCTCCTGCATGCAGTTTGGTGGTACAACTGGTCTGCATGTCTCCCATGTGGTGAACAGCCTTTCCAACCCCTGTGAAGGCTGCTCCCAGGAGCCTTTGAGAACCCTTCCAGCATATCACTGGCTACCTCAACAGTTGCCGCTGTTAAAAGAACCTGACGAAATGGCCATGTATAAATCATTAAAGACTTGTGTAACCACTGCCATCTTGAGACCGCTTGTGGTAACTGCATACAAGGGACAGAAATGCACAGGGCTTACCCTTCCAGACAAAGGTCTTGTCTATACTTGGAGTGAGCCTCAATTAAAGCCATCCGGATAGCCTACCAGTGCAAATTCCAGCTTCCCTCATCTACACTTGGGGTTTGCAATGGTGCAGCTGTGCCAGTGGCTGGAACTGAGGCCAATTCCAAGTGCAGAAAGGGCCCCTCAGTTGTGGCTGAAACAGGCAGCAGCGCTGAGCAGTGTTATAAGTCCATTCAGCCAACAAAATCATGCGTTTGACAGCAGGGGGAATGGTCCTGCTCTTGAGGGAAATGTTCTTGGCTTCTACCTCAGTGAAATGGGCTAGTGAAAGGATCTGAGTCTGGCTCCCACATCCTTTAGCCAGAGGCCTCCCTGACCTCGCGGGCTCCCCTTCCTCTCCTGTGTGGCAGAGTCTCATAATCCCAACAAGGCTGGGCCCAGGATTCCTAGGGGACGTGACTCTCAACCTTGTTGGATCGTCTAGAGCAGGGAGTAGGGGTGCTTTCTCCACACTGGATGTTTCCCTCAGCTCATAGAGTTCAAAGCAAATACAACGTTTTAAACAGCAAGCAGTTTAAAAAACAAGAACAAAACAGTAAAGGTTATACAAAAACACATAACCCTGCTCTGTGGCATGGGGACATCGCACAGTGTCTCTGTAAGTTCACAGGCTGTTCTTCACAGGTCCCAGCCCTTAGCTGTGCTGCAGTAGGTTCGACAGTTGTTCTGGCAGTGGCCACGACCCTTCTCTCCAGCATCAGCTGCCTCCCACCCTTAACAAGGTTATGATCTGCCTCCCAGTCTAGCATGCAAGGCTTCTTGGCTGGTGGTGTCTCCCTGAACTGGGCCTGTGTCCCTGGTCCCCTCATTCTCCTCAGCTGCTCACCGCACCCAGCTCCAGACTGCTTCAGTCCACTCTTTGTTGCTCTAGCTCTGGCTCCTGGCCTGCTTTCCTGGCCCTTCTGCCTCTGGGGCTATAGCCCTGCTCCCTGCACAGATCTGCTCTTTGGACTGTCTCAGGGTCTGTTCTCTGGGCTGTCTCTCTGGCTTTCTCTAGCTGGTTCTGCTTTGCTCCACAGCTCAGCTCGGGCCCCTACTCTCTGCCCCACTCTGACCTAGCCAATTCCCACTCATACAGAGGATGAGACCCACTTGGCCTCCTGACTCCCACATTGGCCTGCCCACCATGTCTATCAGCCTAACCTGGAGCGTTAGCCCCCAGGAACAATGGGAAGAAGCTGTCAGTCTCAGGGTCCTAATTTCACATTGACCCTTCCCCTTCCTTTTGGCACTCCGTGCTAACCAACCAAGCCCCACCCCCTCACTGAGTTTCAGTAAGGGGACAATAGTTCCCTTACACATTAACACAGGCCTTTCTTCAGTCTGGTTATAACCTGTTTAGGTAGGGTTGCCAGACGGTTTCAACAAAAATACCGGACACACTTGACATGACATCACAATCTACATTACATCTTATTTAGAAAATACCGGACATTTACATTTTCTCAATTTGTTTCCTGAACAGAAAGCTCAAATACTGGACTGTCCAGTTCAAAACTGGACACCTGGCAACCCTATGTTTAGACCCTGTCCCCCACAGATTGGGTTGTGATCTAATTTGGCCCCCAAAATGGTCAACAACCATAGTTTTGGCTGAGAGTTGAATATATAATGACTAGTCACTTTTAACTGGGTCAGCAATATCTAAACGTATCAGGACAGTACATAAGAATGGCCATACTGGGTCACCTTGTCTAGCTCTGTAGCCTAGGTTTGTAAACAGAATAGGATGAACAGGACAGCCACCCAGGGCCCAAAGCCACAGGGTCAGAAAAATGAGTCGGGGGGAGGGGATAAGGGGGGGCGGGAACACAAGGTCATGGGCTTCTCCCAGATTTCTTTTTTCCATTTAGCACAAAGGTTTTCAAACTGTAGGGCACGCCCTCTGCACCTCACTGTTTGAAAATCATTTCCTCCTGGTGGAAGATCAGAAACTGGCAAGGGCCACCCAGCCTGCTTGGGCCCCCGGCTGTCTGTGCAGGGGGAGCGGGGGTATCGGCTGGCTGCCTAGATGTCCTCCCTGCCCTATTCCCTGAGTCAGGTGCTCCCCAGGAAAGGTGGGTGGCACAATGCTGAGCTGTGCCCCGATGTGCTCTTGTCTCTCCCCCAGAGGAACCAGGTGCTGGCTGGAGATGACCTCTGGAACCGGTCTCTACCCACAGAGCCCAGCTGCGAGCAGCAGAGCCAGAAGCACCAAGGCAGCAGTGACTGAGCGCATCAGGGAGCATCTCATGTCAGCTGGGCTCTGCAGGCAGAGGCCGCTGAATGTCTCAGGGTACAGCTTGGACCTGTGCCACCCATACATTGTGACCCCCCCACGTATTCTCTCGGCGCGGCACAAATGTGCTTGCTCACTCCAGACACTGAAATTCCTACTTACTGCTCTGCAATAGCCTGTCTCCCAACAGGGAATTGGGAACCACAGAGAATGAACAGAACAGACCATTCCTGGCAGATCTATCCCTTATCATCCACTACCAGCTTCTGGCAGTCAGAGGTTAGCGGCATCCAGAACATGGGGCTGCCTCCCTGTCTTGACTAATAGCCATTGATGGACCTCTCTGCCAGGAACGTATCCAATTCTTTTTTTAACTCAATTGTAATTTTGGCCTCCATAACAGCCCATGACTGTTATGTGCACTGTGTGAAGAAGTACTTCCTTGTGTTTGTTTTAAACCTGCTGTCTATTAATTTCATTGGGTGACCCCTAGTTCTTGTATTCTTTGAGGGACAAATAACACTTCTTCTTCGAGTGATGTCCCCGTGGGTGCTCCACATTAGGTGCTGGGCTTGCCCTGGTGCCGCAAGACGGAGATCTTTAAAGCCGTAGTCAGCTGGAGCGCACATGCGCAGGGGAGGGGCGTCTCACGGCATTCGCTCTCTCCCGCGCTGCGCGATCCGGTCTCAACCAGTTCCTCTTCAGCCGCCTCAGGCTACAGACGGAGGAATCATCTCTCCTTCTTATCCAACCTTTGTGAGGAAAAAAATTTCAGTTTTACTTCAGTTTTTCGTGCTATATTAACTTCGTTGTTAAGTTCTTTCGTTACTACTTAAAAAAAAACAAAAAACAAAAAAACAAAAACTGTTCATTGTTAGCTCCAAGTTCTTCCTACCCGTTGTTGAGTACATAGTTTAAAAAAAAAAAAAAAGGGACAGACAAAAGGAAATAAGACTATAAGAAGAAACCACAGAGCAGCGGCATAAACTTTGTGGCCGCGGCTTTAGAACCCTTAAGATGCTGGGTTCTCCTGGATTCAAAAAATGCTCTTCGTGCAAGGACCCCATGCCCTCCTCTGACGGCCATGCGGCGTGTATAAGATGTCTCAGCGAGAGCCATGTTCTGCAAAAATGCGGACACTGTTCCAAACTCACAGCAAGGGCCCGACAAGATGGCGAAATGAGGCTCCGCATGATTTTATTTAATAAGGCCCTTCAACCACCTGCGCCAGCCTCCCCGACTCGGCCCACGCACCAGCCTCAGAAACGGAGCGCCTCCTCCCCATCTAGAGCCCCCCCTAAGAGGCCCAGACCGTTACCGAGTAGATCTCTCCCTTTAACGTCTCAGGGCAGAGCTACTCAGAGATCTAAGTCCGACGCAGCAGTTTCAAGCGCTCGTTCTGCTTCAAAACCGCCTAAAACGGTGTCTTCAGCGCCTCATCATGCTACTGACACGTCTCTGGAGCCAAAAACTCCCCCGGCACCAAAACTGTTGTGGGCACCGGTTATTGCACCGGCACCGAGGCCGCCCTCAGTGCCGTCACGCGCCGCATCTACTTCGTCATCCTCTTCAGGGGACTTAATAACTCCGGCGCAGGAGCAACCGTCACCGAGCTCTGTGCAGGATCGTTCTTTGCCTCAAAGAGCTCGAGATAAGACCCCAGCACCGGTCCCACACTCGCAGGACCGACAACCTACAGCACCGACCCGAGACGCGCTGGTACCGACTCAAATCCAATCGGCACCAGCCTCCACACGCCCACATGTTTCCCGTGCCAAGAAACATCGCTCGGCACCGGCCTCGGCACTGATGCATGCTGCACCGGCCTCGGCACCGGAATGCACAATGACTAAAGCACGATCTAAGACACATCACTGCCGTAGCCCCTCTCCGGTCTCTCCAGTGCCTGTATTCTCGCCTGCTCCATCTCCATCTCCATCTCCTCCTTCTCCATCAAGCAGGAGATCACCATGGCTATCTAGGAGGTACTCTTCACCAGACAGACTGCCATCTCCCTTTTTGACGCCTCCCAGACATCACTTAGGTTCCTCCCGCTATTCTTCAGCCTCGCCTTCGCCATTGCACAGCAGGTCATACTCCCCTTCTCCATCTATTCAATGGAGAAGGTCTTCTTCGCATTACGACTACACCGCTCACCGTCGTTATACTCGCTCCCCGTCCCGCTCCTCCCATTACTACCGGGACCATTACCACCATTCCTGTTATCGCAGAGATCCATTGCCTCACTATCGCACAAGTCATTACTCACCTGGATCGCCTCCACGTTTGATAATGGTTTGCTCTTCTTCCAGACATTCTCCTTCTATTCCACCTGCCCACCAAGCTTTGCCCTCCACTCGTCCGTCTCCTCTTCTTCAGGAACAGCCTCATGTTTCCTCTCAGTCGCAACCTCCTGAAGTTTCTCCTACGGACCAATCTTCTTCTCCCGACGATGCAGTTATTCCTGGAGACACCTCACCACCTGACGACTTAAGGCAGTTTCAGGACCTTTTCAAAAGAGTAGCAGTCTCTCAGGAAAGTCAATTAACAGAAGTTAAGGACAAACAACATTGTCTCAAAGAATTTACAGACTGCTCACTCTACTAAGTTAGCCATACCTCTGGATGAGGCTATCTTGGAGGTGACTAATGAGCTCTGGCAGACTCCCGCCTCTGTTCCCCCCCACTAACAAGCGGGCTGATAAGAAATACTTTGTGCCCCCAAAAGGCTCTGAATTTTTGTTTTCTCACCCACACTCAAATTCTCTTGTGCGCAACGCGGCCCAGCAACGCGCAAGGACACCTCAATATAAGTCTACCACCGCTGACAAAGATTCAAAGAGGCTTGATTTATTTGGGAGGAAAGTATATACCTCTTCGACTTTGCTCCTCTGGATCTCAAATTATCTGGTGCACTTGTCAAATCATAATTTTGACAATTACGCAAAACTCACAGATCTTATGGAGGCACTCCCAGAGGCTTATAGACCCCTTCTTAAGTCAATAGTCCAGGAGGGTTATGCTGCCACTCGTACTAGCCTTCAGATCGCCATGGACGTTGCAGATACTGCAGCGTGTACGACAGCCACTGCAGTTGTTATGCGCAGGGCCTCACTCCTCCAGTCCGCGGGCGTACCTAAGGAGTTACAGTCCAAGGTAGAGGACTTACCATTCGAGAAAGATTCTCTCTTTGGAGACAAGACAGACTCGGTCCTACATTCCAACAAGGACACGAGAACAACCCTAAGGTCTCTGGGGATGTACATCCCTCCCTATAGAAGGAAACATTACTCCCCCTTTCAGAGGCATTACGATTACTACCATCCCAGACAACACTGGCAACCACAACACTGTCAGTTTGATCAATCACGCCAATCTCAGCGACAGAGGCCCATAAGGTGCTGAAACCAAACTAATCGGGCGCAACCGCAATCCACCAATAAGCAGCATGTTTGACGTGTTGGTCGAGAGCCAGCAACCCCCTCCTCGAAGCATCGGTCATATCTTTCACCATCGTCTGAGACCCTTTTACAGCCAATGGGCAAAAATCACCACAGACGCATGGGTCTTGGAAATTATCCGCTCCGGCTACGTCATTCCATTCCAGACTCTCCCCCCCCCCACACACAACCTCCCCATTCCCGTCTCTTTTCAGGGACCCTTCTCACGAGGATCTACTTCGGGTCGAAATCTCTCACCTCCTCGACATAGGAGCAATAGAGGAAGTGCCACCTCAGTTTCAAGGGAGAGGATTTTATTCCCGTTATTTCCTTGTCGAGAAAAAGACGGGCGGATGGAGGCCCATATTGGATCTTCGTCAGTTAAACAAACACATTCAGAAACAACGCTTCAAGATGGTGACTTTAACCGCGATTCTGCCCACGCTAGAGCGCGGAGATTGGTTTGCTGCTCTCGACCTCAAGGATGCCTATTTCCATGTGACAATCCATCCCGCTCACAGGAAATTTCTTCGCTTTACAATAGGGGACGACCATTACCAATACCGAGTACTTCCATTCGGTCTCGCCATCGCACCACGAGTTTTTACGAAAACGTTCACAGTCGTGGCCTCTTACCTACGACGCATGTCAGTCATCATCTATCCTTACCTCGACGACTGTCTGATAAAAGGACGCTCCTCGTTGGAGACCACGCACATGGTACGGGTTACAAATGACACTTTCCTCTCCTTGGGTCTTCTTCTCAACGAGGACAAATCCACCCTAGTACCTACCCAGAGACTCGAGTTCATAGGGGCGCTCCTCGATTCAGTCACAGCGAGGGCATACTTACCTCTACCCAGATTTCAAACACTGCAGAACTTACTGGATCAGCTTCTCTACAGTTGCTCGGTGCAAGTAGCAACAGTTCTCAAACTAATGGGCCACATGGCCTCCACTACTTACGTCGTTCCCCATGCCGGACTTCACTTTTGCCCGCTACAGCATTGGTTAGCCACAATATACGATCCCATATCACACAATGTGGGCAAATGGGTACCCGTTCCTACCACGGTCAAGTCTTCTCTCCAGTGGTGGACAGTAGGTGACAATCTACTCTCCGGCACGCCTTTCCGGTATCCGTCACCGAGTATCCACATCACCACCGATGCCTCGCTCCTCGGTTGGGGTGCTCACATGGGCAATCTCGCCGTGCAAGGCCGTTGGTCTCCTCAGGAATCTCTTTTACACATAAACCTGCTCGAGCTGAGAGCCGTTGCCAACGCTTGCAGACATTTCCATACACATCTCCGCAATTCCACTGTGGCCGTCCTCACGGACAATGTAGCCATCATGTTCTATATCAACCGCCAAGGAGGTGCACGATCCCGTTCTCTTTGTACGGAGGCAAGCCGACTATGGAATTGGTGCATTGCCAACGGCATCACACTCGTGGCCTCCTACTTACCAGGTGTCAACAACACGATGGCCGATTCCCGCAGCAGGAATTTTGCGACACAACACGAGTGGGAGATCGAGCGCCATGTACTTCACTCTGTATTTCGCCACTGGGGATTTCCTCAAATAGACCTTTTCGCCACGGCTGCCAACAGGAAGTGTCACCGCTTCTGTTCCAGGGCAGGCCTAGGGCACCACTCGCTAGGGGACGCTTTTCTACTGGATTGGAATGGTCCCCTCATGTACGCTTTTCCCCCTATCCCACTAATCTTCAGAGTCCTCCAGAAGATCAAGTCCGACAAAGCCTCGGTCATCCTCATAGCACCCGAATGGCCTTGCCAGCATTGGTACCCGATTCTGTTGCACCTGGCACAACACCCACCATATCGGCTACCACTAATGGACAATCTCCTAACACAGAGGCGAGGTTCCCTCCTTCATCCCCAGCCACATACACTGCATCTGTTGGCCTGGTACCTAGTTGGCTGAATGCTTCGGAAGCCCTCTGCTCCGATAGTGTTCAGAATGTTCTTATACATAGCAGGAAACAAAACATACGAGTCACTTACCTGTCAAAATGGCGTCGCTTCACTTCCTGGTGTTCTGACCGCAACCTCGATCCTCAAATTGTCCCAGTTCCTCTCATCTTGGACTACATGATGCATCTACAAGAAAACGGACTGGCTTTAGCGTCTTTAAGGGTCCATCTTGCAGCACTAACAGCGTTTAGACAGCCAATAGGGGGAATCTCGCTCTTCGCTCACCCTCTGATGAAGCGATTTCTTAAAGGTTTAATGAATCTAAACCCTCCTGTACATTCCCCCACACCGTTGTGGAATTTGGACTTGGTACTCTTCACTTTGACGACACGACCATTCGAACCTCTGGCTACCATACCTCTCCAGACCCTCACCCAGAAGCTGATTTTCCTGCTTGCCATCACATCGGCGTGCCGAGCGAGCGAGATCTCTGCACTGATGGCGTCGCCTCCATACACTGTCTTCAACAAGGACAGTTTTATCCTGAGACACCACCCGACCTTCAACCCTAAGGTCTGCTCGCAATTCCATCTTAATGAACCTATAGTCCTGCCGGCCTGTTATCCGAAACCTCATGCATCTCCTCTAGAGGCAACCCTTCACACCTTAGATGTTCGCAGGGCCTTAGCGTTTTACTTGCAGCGCACTAGGCCCTTTCGTAAGACCGATAGATTATTAGTCTCCGTAGCAGAACGATCCAAAGGACAGCCCCTCTCATCCCAGAGAATCTCTAAGCTAATTGTCAACTGTATATCACTATGCTATACCCAACGTAACGTTCCCTTGCCTCAATCCCTTAGAGCCCATTCTACTAGGGCAGTAGCCACTTCTACTGCGTTCCTTAAAGGTGTCCCCCTTGCCGATATTTGCAGGGCCACCACCTGCTCTTCTTTTGACACATTTGCTGAACACTATGCCATTCATTCCAGATGATCCTCAGATACTTCTGTGGCTACCGCAGTGCTTTCCTCCTTACATACACAGTGACTTCCGAATCCCACCTCCTTCTTCGGGTGCGTACTGCTTCTCAGTCACCTAATGTGGAGCACCCACGGGGACATCACTCAAAGAAGAAAGCGAAGTTACTCACCTTCGTGCAGTAACTGTCGTTCTTCGAGATGTGTGTCCCCGTGGGTGCTCCACTACCAACCTGGCCTCCCCACTTCGGAGTCTGTTCTCTTTTGCAGATCCTGAGACGGCTCCGAGGAACTGGTTGAGACCGGATTGCACAGCGCGGGAGAGAGCGAACGCCGCGAGATGCCCCTCCCCCGCGCATGCGCGCTCCAGCTGACTACGGCTTTAAAGATCTCCGTCTTGCGGCGCCGCGGCAAACCCAGCACCTAATGGAGAGCACCCATGGGGACACACATCTCGAAGAACGACAGTTACTGCACGAAGGTGAGTAACTTCGCTTTCCTTATTCACTTTTTCCACACTATTCATGATTTTATAGATGTTGATTATATTCTCCTTAGTTTCCTTTCTTCTAAGCTGAATAGTCCCAATCCTTTTGTTCTCTTTTCATATAAAAACTGTTCTATACGCCTAATTATTTTTGTCACCCCTCTCTGTACTTTTTCCAGTTTTACCTTTTTTTTTTTAGCTGTGGGGAGGGAGATCAGAAATGCACAAAGTCAATATTCAAGGTATGTACACACCATGACTTTATATAAGTGCATTATGATATTTTCTTATTTTCTATCCCTTTGCTAATGGTTCCTAGCATTCTGTTAGCTATTTGACTGCCACTGCAGAGATGTTTTCAGAGAAATATCCATGAGGACTCCAAGATCTCTTTCTTGAGTGGTAACAGCTAATTTAGGTCCCATCATTTTGTAAGTATAGTTGAATTCTGTTTTCCAACGTGCCCTATTTTGCATTTATCAACATTGACTTTCACCTGCAATTTTGTTGCCTATCAGCCAGTTTTGTGAAATCCCTTTGTAATGCTTCACAGTCAACTTTGGACTTAATTATCTTGAGTGATTTTATATTGTCTACAGACTTTGCCACTGTTTTTCAGATCATTTATGAATATTATGAACTTAACTATATGGCTTCAGTTTCACTGCGAGTTTTTTCGGCAGAACATATGCTAATGAGGAACTCATTAGCATGAGTCACGATCTCATTAGCATATTTTCTGCCATTTGTTTTTGCTCAAGGGGTTTTTATGCAAAAAGAAGCAGTGTGGATCGGGTTTTTGCGCAAAAAAACCCAACGTCCACACTGCTTCTTTTTGTGCAAAAACCCCTTGCGCAAAAAGAAACAGCAGAAAATATGCTAATGAGATCACGACTTATGGGTCCCAAAATAGATCACTAGGGGACTGCCACTATTTACTTCTCTCCACTGTGAAAACTGGCCATTTATTCCTTCCCTTTGTTTTCTATCTTTCAACAGTTAGGGTACATCTACATAGCAGGGCTAAAGCCAAAATAAGCTACGCAACTTCAGCTACATCAATTGCATAGCTTATATCGAAACAGCTTAACCCGGCTTTTGACACTGTCTACACAGCAGGAAATCTGAAGCAGAGCTCTCTTCCTCTGACTTCTCTTACTCCTTGTAAAATGAGGGTTACAGGAGTTGGAGTAAGAAGTCCTCCAGCTCGCCATTACTTTGCTTCTAGTGTAGATGTGGACTATGTTATTTCAGAATAACATTATTCTGAAATAACACTGCTGTGCAGATGTACCCTTACTGATCCTTGAGAAAAGCTTCCATCTTATCTGATTGCTGCTTATTTTGAGTAAGAGCATTTGGTAAGGGCCCTTGCCAAAGGCATTCTGAAAGTACAGATATCCCTCATGCACTGGGTTACCCTTGTCCATGTGCTTGTTGACACCCTCAAAGAATTCCAATAGACTGGTGAGGTATGACTTCCCTTTACAGAATATGGACTCTTCCCTAACATATTGTGTTAATTTATTTGACTGATAATTGTTTTTTCTACCGATTAGTCCATAGGACGGCATTTCAAAGTGGCAGCCCTGCATGGAACCCAGGGTCAGCTGGGGAGTCCCCAGCTGATCCTGGGCTCCACGCAGCGCTGCCCCTTAGAAACGCTGGGGTGGCATTTCATATCTAATAGAGGCAGCAAGGGGGGGCGGGGAGGAAGCAACTAGTAGTTGACTAGTCCTTAACATCCCTACTCAGGAGCCTTTTTAAAAAAAATCAGTGTTCCATTAGCTGTCCTTTAGTTATCTGGTACAAAGGCTGATTTAAAATCAGACTTTAAGATCAGGCAAATATCAAAAGAGATATAGTACTGAGTTTTACAATATGAAAAAAGTGATTCTGGCAATTATTGTCGCACAATTCTAACTTCTATCCCATATAAAATAATGGAATAAATATTAGGAGGAAAAACGACACTAAATATATAAGAGGGCACCATTAGCTCTGTAAAAACTTGCCACAGGGATGTAGACAACTTTTTTTATGTTGCGAGACTAGAGATAAAATCATATATATAGAAGCCCAATGTCTGTGACTCTGTAACGCTGAAACGCTGGCTGTTCCCTCTGGGCGGCGCTGTTGCCTCCCGCCGTGGCGCTCGGCTGACTTCTGCGCTGCTCAGCCGGGCCGCCACGCGGGAGCAAGCAGCACAAGCGGCCGTTTGGGGTCCGCTGCATGGGGAGCGCGGACCCCAAACGGCCGCTTGTGCTGCTTGCTCCCGCGTGGCGGCCCGGCTGAGCAGCGCAGAAGTCAGCCGAGCGCCACGGCGGGAGGCAACAGCGCCGCCCAGAGGGAACAGCCAGGGGGCAGGGCCTAGACGAGTGTGCGTCTCTGACATCAGGAAAGGGTGCCGGATTCAAAAGGAGGAAAGCAAAGCGGACGCAGAGGAGACAGAGAGGATAATGGAGGAGGCGGAGAGGACGAGGAGGACAGCGAGAGAGAGAGTGAGAGAGACGCAGCAGGAGGAGGAGAAGAGAAACACAGAGTGAGAGGCGGGAGGGGAAGAAGAGAAAGAGAGAGAGAAGGAGAGAGAGGCAGGAGGCGGGTGAGAGCTGAGAGAGAGGGCGAGGCAGTAGGAGGAGAACAGAGAGAGAGGCTGTTTGCGCCGCTTGCTCCCGCGCAGTAGCCTGGCTGAGCGGCACAGAAGTCAGCCAAGTGCCACAGCGAGAGGCGAAGGGGGGCGGGGCGGTGATGTACACGCCCAAGAGGCGGGGCCTGGATGAGCGTGCATCCCCGACGGAGACAGAGGAGAGTGGAGAGAGAGTGAGAGGCAGGAGGGGGAGAAGAGAAAGAGAGAGACGGAGCGGAGAGAGAGTGAGAGGTAGGAGGAGGAGGAGAAAAGAAAGGGAGAGCGAGAGGCAGGACGGGGAGAAGAGAAAGAGAGAGATGGAGAGAGAGGCAGAAGGCGGGGGAGAGTTGAGAGAGCCAGGGGGAGGTAGTAGGAGGACGAGAGAGAGAGAGAGAGAGAGAGACGGAGCGAGAGATGGGAGGCTCAGGAGAGAAGACTGATGTGGAGGAGAGACCTGAAAATCCCGTCTTATGACGGGCTAATTGGCTAGTTAATACAATAGTAGCTGTTGAATTTCACTTTAATGACTAGTTTTGTACCATGACTAAATTTGTCCATGTTTAATAAAGTGAGATAAAGGTACTTCTGTCCCAAATTCAGTGTTTCCATTAGTTATTAAGGAAATCCCTAAATTGTTTTTGCAGGTGGGGGAGGGGAAAGAGGCTACTGCCCCTCCCAGCTATCTACACCCAAGTGTCTAACAATGTTTTTGGTGAGCTTTGTTTGCTAAATTATAATTTTTGCAGATAATGAGAAAGTTGTAGATGGAATATTTTGGATCTAAGTAAAGAATTTTAGAGTTGTTCAAAAACCTGAAAATAAATTACAGTTGGTTCTAACAGCAACCATGTCCTGTGTGTTGAAAACTGGCCGAAGGGGATAAATGTCTATTGATAAATAGCCATGTATCAAGATAGGAGGGGCCATGGAGTCTAGTAAAGATCTCCTGTTTTGGGTCACACTCAAATAAGGCACAACCTTACTTACAACCATGTCTAGATTATGATATTGTGCATGTGATAGTGCTACATGGGGAAAGCTAGGAGGTTGGAGTTAAGGCTATGGATTGCCTCTGATGAAGAGGAATACGATTAATGCATTATAAGCTGGAAGTGCAAGAAAGCTTCTTGTGGATGTGAGAAGCCTGAGTATTTTTGGATAAGTATTGTTAAGGTTTCAATGAAGGTTGCTTTTCCTGGTGATTTCCTTGCCTTTCAGTGATTGTCATGTGGGATTTGCATTCTGCCTACCTTAAGCCCAAAATAAATAACTTTTTTGCTTTTCATAGACTAGATTGGGAAGAGAGAGACTCTTAAATCTTGAGGCCAGATCTACACTGGTGGAGAAAACTGATGCAAGATACGCTTTTGTAAACTGTGTAGCTGGAGTTGATGTATCTTGCACCAATTTTCCGGGGTGGCCCCACAGCAGGAAGTCGACTGGAGAAATGCTTCCGTCGACTTTCCTTACTCTTCATGACAAGGAGTACCAGTGCAGATGGGGTAGCCTCAATGTTCAATTTAGTGCCTTGTTTCTTAAACTGTGTTCCGCAGAACACCCGTGCCATGGCCGTTTGAAGAAAAAAAATGGCCAAGAGAGCTGTTGAGATGCAGTGGGTGGTGTGAAGAGGCGAGTGAGTGGTGACACGGCTGGAAATGAGGCAGGGCTACCCGCGTTCCTCACGTGCTTCTGCGCCCAGCTTGCAACTGCCTGGGAAAGCTCCATGCCTCGATTGCACCCCTTGCTAGATGGGAGGAGCATTGCAGGGCCAACAGCAGGGCCGGCTCTGATTGGCTGTCTCTGCTGCTGCTCTGGGGATCCTGCCTGCCAGGGAAGAGAACTGCCCTAAAGCTGCCACCCCGACTGAGTCTTTGCACCGCTGTCTTTAGCCCTTGCTTGTTACCCAGGACAGCTGAGGGGGGCCAGCACATTCCACCCTCTTGCATAGACAAGGCCCTTCCCTTCAGTATTCTGTGTCAAAAATAACAGAGCCAGGGGCTAGAACTATTGAAGGACAAAACATTAAGCAGTAAGGGACCCACTGTGAACTGGGGGGGCAGGGTAAGGCCCTCAGTGCCCCTAATGCTGGCGTGGCTGCTATGGCTGCTGTCAGTCAGCTGCTTGACATTAACCCATGCTTGATAAGGTATTGAATTTATAATTTCCACCAATATGAGTAAACAGAGTAAATTACATTTCCCTATCAAAAAGACAGAAGTCTAGAAGGCTTCATAGGACAGTGAGAGAATATTGTTGTTGTCAGTAAAAGTGTCATCTGTTGTTCAAGGGGCAAGCTTTTTTTTTTTTTGCTCAACAAAAAATCCTTGGTGTTCCCCATTTAAAAAAAAATTGTTTGGTGTTTCTTCGTCTTAAAAAGTTTAAGAAACACTGATTTAGTGGATCTTTACTAGACGCGCTAAATCGAACCCTGGAGGATCGATTACCAGAGTGTTAATCCTTCCTATATTAGATCATTTGATCAGGAAAGATGGCATGTGTGCTCTTCTTCTGACTGTCTGCTCAACCCCAGGAAGCATGCTCTGAAACGGATCACTCTTGACTACAAGATAGGTTGAAAACTCCTTGCAGCAAGAAATGCTCAAGTCAAATGATATCGCGGTAGCCTCACTTCCTGGTCCATCATTTCTAATGTCACTGTTTCATTGCACTGAAAAAATCATCCTGCAGGATCTGTGTGGTCTGAGGTCAGGCAGGACTAAAATAAGTCTTTCCTGCTAAGAGGGAAGTAGGGGCCAGAGTGTGTATTTACGAAAAGCCTGACTTACTGCCAGTGTGAGTCATTAGCGCTAGTGTGAGCTGGCAGTGGAAGGCGGGAGAGTTTGTGCTTTGTAATTATCCCCTTTGTGGAAGGTGAGGGTCAATGGTAGATTCCTTGAAAGGGCAGAACCTTTCTGGGCAGGGAGCCTCAGGAGGCGCCTGATGGGTCTGGGAGGTTCTAGAAAGTATTGGCAGTTGAGAAGTAAATCAGTGCCTGGGCAGCTCTTAACCATGTGAGCGCTTGTGTCTCGCCTCTCATTCCTCCCCTGCCTTGTCCTTAGGGGCCCTGCAGTGGTACCCCAGACAAAACCAATGCTAATGTCAACAGGCACAGGAAGGAAATAAAGATAAAGTGATGGCAAGCAGCAGGAGGAGCCGTGCCTGGGCTGGAGCTGCTGGCGTCCTGCCTCAGCTTCCTGAAGCAGACTGCCAAAGAGCTGGGGCGGAGGCTCTCTAGGCAGAGGAGATCCCACGTGTTGGGTCAGGGAGCCAGAGGCTGATGACAACATGGAGAAGCAGAGGAGGGAGTTTGCCAGTGAAGAAGCTGCCAGGCTACCCACAAAACCACAAAGGGCCTCCCACAACCAGACTCTGACAAGCCCCTTAGACGCAGGGCAAGGCTCTGGGTCGTGGATGGCAGTTCAGGGGGAAGGCCAAGGAACCCCTTTTGTGGCAGAGGTGGCTAGAGACTGAGAAGAGGACTCTGCCTTTGCTATGGGGATGAGGAATAGGCTCCAAGTGGGCCATAGGGCAATTCACCCCAGCCGCAGAGAAGAGTCTTTGGGAGAGGGGAGCAGCCAGAAACCAGTAGGTGCCAGGAGCAGAGAGGAGCCATAATGAGTGAGGTGAGCAAGTCTTCACGCTATTTTTGTATCTCACTTGGTATTTCTATGGGTTTGTTATACATGAAATTGACATAATTTAGGGGAAAACATATTGTAATATATTGTAGAGGTGTTGTCATTATCCCCCAAAACCAAGTATTACAGCCCCAGGAAATCCAGTGTTAGGTTCAGTTTAAAAGAAACGTAACCCCCTTAAAGTAAAAATGCACTAGTGAGTACCCAAATAACCTTAACTCTGACCTGCAGTGACAGCATGATGGGAGCCAATTTAAAAATATGATTGTGCTTTTAAATATTATTTTAAATGAATCTGACAACATGAACACTAAAGTGTCTCAGTCATAATCACATGGTTAGTGAATCGGATCACTCCAGGGCAGAGTTATTTTCATCGCTTAATCACATGTTTAGATTTCTGTAAAGTTTATCCTTCACACTGAATTTCCTGGGTTTATAATCTTTGTTTGAGGGATTATTGCAACATCTCTAAAATGTACTTTATCCTAAATTACTGATATGTCGTCTCCCCTTTAAACTCTATTTTAACATATTTTGTGTTGTGGATTAAAAGTAATAACAATGTATGAGGCAAGTCCCTGGCTGGACTTGAGTGTATAAAGCAGTTATAATCATGAGTCAGAGAAAAGATGTCCAGAACACTCGGCCCATACCATCAGAAAGCATGAGTCCCAATTCAGTGGCAGACAGAGATTCCACCACAGCTTTGTCAGCAGCTTCACAGACCTGTGATAGCCCCTTTGATTTTGTTAGGGCTGGTAACATTTTGATTTTGGTTTGGACTTCTAGCTGTGGTCTGCTTCCTAAAGGCTGTTCAGCATGGAGAAATGAGAGAAGGGGCTGGAAAACATGACTAAATATGACTTGGTTTCCGATTGCTACAGACTGTGAGTTTAGCTGCCCCTCCCTACCAGCAGCCACAGCTGGAGATCCCAAGGTTTGAGAAGAACCATGAAGAGCTGCAGTCCACTCCCCACCTTCCCTTTTTCTTTTTTCTATAGGGAAATCTGCAATCCATTATTGGGGCTAGAAAGCCTGGCATGTTTGAATCATCTTTAAAATTTCATTAGGCTTTTATATTTCCTGTAGGGGATTATGTAGTGTCTGGCATTTCAATAAATTCAGGCAGAGGGATAGTTACAGACTTTTGTGGTGGAGATTGTAAATTGCATTTGAAATAATCTCATTCTCTTGGAGATAAGAGAGCACTGATGATCAGCAGAGAGGACCACATATTCTAAGACAGATGTGTGCAATTTTGCAAGCCTGCCATCTGCATAAAAGCACTGTGACTGTGCACACAAATCACAGTCCTGAGTCAACAAAGTACTCAAGTATGTGCCTAACTTTCAGTATGTGAATAATCCCATTGACTTCAATTAAACTTCTCATGTGCTTAAATTTAGGCAAATGCTTAAGTACCTTGCTGAATAGGTGGCCAAGGGATTTCTGCATACACTTTGCCAGCGACATCACTAGCTGGCAGTGTGTTCACGTAAACATCCAATTGTCATGTGCATTCACGATGTTTATGTAAATAAATTAGACGTGCAATTGCATGCACACAGTGGAGTTTTCCCATCTTTGAAAACCATGTCCAGAATATCTTTGTGACTTGTGCATGGTTTGTTGTTGTGGGTTTTGCTCCTGTTCTTCAGCATATGTTTGGGTGAGGGCCGGGTGTGGCTGTGTATAAAATGGAGAGAACTCTTTAAAAATGTGTAAATATTTAAAACTTGCAAATAGCCTGAATTATGTTTTGTACAAGCAGCATATTGACTTGCCTTCTAATGTTATTTTTTCTGTAACTTTATCAAGGCACATTGCACATTCAGTGTAAATGACAACTTATATCCTGCCAAAGAGAGCCTACAATTTAAGGCAGGGGTGGGGAACCTAAGCCCTGGGGGTCGGATGCGGCCCCTGGCTTGCCTGGATCTGGCCCCTAAGGCTCAGGGCTCCCCTCAACATGGGGGAGCCGTGCTGGTGCTCCAGCCCCTCGCTGCCTCCCCACAAGGCTGGAGCACACAATACACAATCCAGGGTCCCCCAGGCTCTGGTGTGTGAGGGGAATGTGGGAAGTGTCCTTCTCCTCAGTCGGGGTCCATGTCAGTGAGGATTTTTTTTTTTTTGCTTCTTACTTGTGTGCAGCCTATGACCCAAAAAAGGTTCCCCACCCCGATCTAAGGGCTCAAGCTTGCCAAAATGTAGATATAAATGCTGACAGGCAGAAGTGAATCTAGGACCTCTGGAGCTTAGTGCATGAACCTCTACCACTTGAACTAAAAGCCAGCTGGCTCACAGCTCAGGCTGCAAAGTACACACATATTCTCTCTCTCTCTCTCTCTCTCTCTGTAAGTGGTCTAAGTGCCACTACATGAAACAGTGAACCACACCCACATTGCTAAATAGCCAACAGGTGAACTCATTATAATGCAGGTAGCACAGTCTGGAATGCTGAACAGCACAACAAAACACATGGAAATTTCAGCTGAAAAGTGAGAAAACAGAGTGTGTGAGGAGTAAATGGAAAAGTGTGAGCATCTGAGAAAGATTAGAGGCATGAAGAGTGCTTAGCCTAGCTGAGAAGGGGCTTGGAAAGATGATTTTAAACTACCTTTGCACTGCCATGATATTAGGATTACTTCTTGCTACTATGAACCCCAGCCATACGTTGTATTCCTGTTACCTATCACCAGAGGGGGCTATAGTGGCAACTAGGGCTAGGTCAACACTGCAGAGGTAAGTCGGAAAAGGAAACACAATTTATCTTTTTCTGCTTTACTATCGAAAGAGGCTTTTCCAAAATTTGGCACGTCTACACAGTGCCAATTTTCAGAAAAAAGTGCTCTTTCGACACATCCCTTCTTCCTTGTAAAATGAGGTTTACAGGGATAGTGAAAGAGCGCATCTGCTTTTTCGAAAATTTTTCCAAAAAAGTGGATGTGTTCCTTAGACATGGCATTGCTTTTCTCGCTTGGTCACGTTCCCTGCACTGACCACAGAGGGGGAAGATGATGTAGGAACTGCTGAGGATGGGCGGGTCAAGAGAACTCTGGGGCCCTGGCATATCATGTTTGTTGAGGCCCCATCCCCTTTCACTTCACTTCTTTTACACAAACTTTCCAGACATTTGGGGGCCCAAAACAATTGTCCCCTTTTCTCCCTTCTTGCAAGTTCTGGCTGTAGAAGCTCTATAGCACCCACGGAAATCCTCCTGTAGTGAGTTAAATCAGCTTTAGGACAGCGAGATCTTGACACCATTGCATGTATGTGGGTGCACTTCAAAGTCCTATTTAGTCAGTGGCCATGGAACAGTTTTTATAGTGGGGGTACCTTGTCCACGCCACCTCACTGCCTCCTAGAACTGGGGCCAACAGCTGGGACCCCAGCCCAGCAACAGAACCCCCAGGTGCAAGGCCAGCAGCTGAGCCAGACCTGTGGCCAGCAGCGGAGCCTCTCAGGCAGCAGCGAGCCTGGTGGACAGGACCCCTGGCAGCAGGGGCATGGGGACGGTAGCTAGGATGGTGGGCAGAAAACCTGGGAGTGCTGCAGCACCCCCACATTTCTACTTCCCATGCCTATGTGTTCAGTACATCAATTGGTAAAAATACACTAGTTCAAGAAATCGGCCTACTAATAAATAGAGGTGATGTTAATGTGCAGTTAGGGATTGTGAGTAGGTCTTAAACTAGGGGTGGAGAACCTTCTTTGGGCCACTGACCCACAGAAAATTCAGCCGGAGGCCACACACAAGTGAGAAGCAAAAACAAAACAAAACAAAAATCCACCAAATCCTCACTGACGTGGCCTCCAACTGAGGAGGAGAAAGATACTCCCCACTTTTCCCTCCCACATCAGAGCCTGGGGGGGCCCAGCCTAGTAGATTGTATGTGCTCCAGCCCCATGGTGGGACTACAAGGGGGCTGGAGCATCAGCATGGGCAAGCCAGGCATCCAGGTAAGCCAGGGGCTGCATCAGGCCCTCAGGTCTGTGGTTCCCCACCCCTATCTTAAACCATACAAAAACCATATGATCAAAACCACTATGTTATCATAACTTGGCCAATCATCACCTTGACCATCTTACTTGTATGCAATGTAAATGATGACTGTATTCTGCCAGAGAGAGCCTACAACTTAAGGGCTGGAGCTTGCAAACATGTGGACACAGGAGTAAAACTTCAGTGTGAATACCCTTCTTTTAGTCTGAGGATTGTGGAGTGTAAGCTCTGCGGGGCAGGGCGCATACTGTCGTTTATTTGTGCAGTGCCTTGCACTTCGTGGGCATCACTGAACAGTGTTTTGTTTGTGTATTCCTGTGAGTCCATGTAAACTGAAACTCTACTACACTGTGACAAACCAGCCACGATAAACATTGGTATGCCAGGTAAAAGGTGTTACAACTTAAGTGACCCTGCAGCAGTGCCATATTTACAGTGGCTCCATGGAGCTGGGCCTATGCTCAGAAGGGGCCCCGGATTGCTCCACTTGCACTGCACACCAAGACCCCATCAGCTCCCCCATCCACCTGGCTGAGAGCCCCACTCTGACCCCAGGCCCAACCATCTGCTCCTCTCTGTCCCCTCTCCCTGGGGGAGAATCCCAGTACATCTTTGGCTCTCGTCAGTCTCTGCTTCCCAGCACCTCAGGGGACCTGCCTGTCTCCCCAGAGCTGAGCTGCCTGGGACTGGGGCATAATCCTAGCAGTCTCAGCCAGGGGGAGACTCAGTCATGGTCTGTGGGTGGGGAAGCAGGGAAGTATCCTGGCCCTGCCCCTTCCGGTGCAGCCCAGGGCCACTTCAAAAATTTCTGAAGTGGCCCCTGGCAAAAAATTATTGCCCATCCCTGCCTTAAGCCGAGCTTGGCACCATCTCCTCAGCTCTGTGCTCCCATTGGCTTCCCTTACTCCTCACAAATTGAAGAGTACCAGTGCCAACCGGGAACACCCTCGGTGTTCAATTTAGCAGATCCTTGCTAGACCTGCTAAATCAAACACCAGAAGATCAATCTCCAGCACAGGAAGTGGACACGTGGCCTCAGTTCAGGACTGTTTCTCAGAGCTCTGGAAAGTCAGCATCTCCACTCCCATCGTCCAAGCAGCAACTACGGTGTATGGTGGCAAAATTGCATTGATTGTTGAACCTTTTTACATGTAGGCCAGGGGCATTTGTTTGGTCGTGCATGAGGCAAGTGCAGTAGTGAAAGTATTGGGGGAAGAGGAAATAAGGGTGTGTCTCACATGTTACACACAACAAACTGAATTGTGTGACAGGGAGTCAACAGATCTGGGTTATAGTTGTAGCTCTTCCACAGACTTATGACCTGGGAAATGTCACAACCTCATGCTGTTTCAGTTTCTCCTTCACTTAGCTGAAGATGATACGTTCCCGGCAGGCATGGTGTGAGGGTTAATTCTTTAACAGTTGTCCTTTGAAATCATGGGATGGAAATTGCAATAGATACATACAACATTATTAATGGCAGAGAGTGTCCTAGAACCCATGAGAGGTACAGTAACGTGCCACAGCTCCACATGTGCTCCTTAACAGAGGGCGCTTTGGAAAGTGCCACTCAGTGCCATCCAACGGCAGTTCAGTCACACTCTGCAGTTGCTGCTACTGCAGAGCTCCCTGCTGGAATGGATTCTTCATCTGGAAGATGTTTAAAATTGGTTGTGAATGGTGCACAAAACTAGGGTAAAGGTAGATTTTATATTTCTTTTCTCTGAACGGGGCAGGGCCCATTGATTAGGGTCTCCATTCCCAACCTAAATTAGAGGACTTTATCAAATATTTTAATTGAATTTTCCTAGACTTGCCTTTTCACATGGAATCTAATCAAGATGACTGGGCCAAGCAGTTACCCTTGGCATGCTGGCAGGTAGAAACTGCATCTAAGCTTCCTCTGGGTATGCATCATTCCATGGAGGTTTACAACTAGTCAACACAGACTACCATGTGCTCACAAACAGGCACATGCCAGCAAAAATATATTAGTTGAAATTATTTTTAACTTGACCTTTGAAAACGATTTCCAGATTAGGAAAAGTGTAGTGCAGGGGAGGGTGGAGTCAAATACTGTAATTGTAATTCAAAAGTTCAAGGCTGGATAATTTTGTGGAGATCAATAGTAATAGGTATAAAGATATGCTGAGATAGGATAATCAATTCTCCGGCTGCAGGGCATAGACTGATAGCTGGGGAGCCAAAAAGGACTTCTCAAACCCATCTACACTATTGGATAGGTCCAACATAGGTTTTTTCCCTTTCCTCTGAAGCAGTGGTTTTCAAACTTTTTCTCATGACCCAATTGAAGAAAATTGTTGATGCCTGCAATCCAACATAATTTGATCAGAGTGTAAAAGGGGGCTCCGGCTAGGAGGGGATCAGGGCTGGAGCAGGAGGGGCTTACCTTAAGTGGCTCCTGGCCAGTGATGCAGCAGGGGTGCTAAGGCAGCTTCCTGCCTCTCTTACCACCACAGACCATGCTGCGCTCCAGAAGCAGCCAGCAGCAGGTTCCCAGCCAATGGGAGTGCGGAGCTAGTGCTCAGGGCAGGGGCAGTGTGCAGAACATTGTGTGCTCTCCCCCCCACCACCTAGGAGCTGGGCCTGCAGCTGGCTGCTTCTGGGGTACAGGTAGCTGCCTCAGCACCTCCACTGATTACTTGATCCCCTTGCAGCAACGAGACCCAGTGCCTGACATTCTACGATCCAGTACTGGGTCATGACCCATAGTTTGAAAACCACTGCTCTGAAGCATCAGGGGGTGGTGGTTACTGTCAGAGGTGGAACGATCAGCCAGATGGAACAATGACCTGTTCCTATATAACAACTTCAGATACCGAAATAAAAAGAAGAGTAATTCTGTGGTTCACACTGGTCTCTAATTGAGAATTTATCAAATAGCATACAAAATGTGGGGCAAACTCTGGCCTCACCCAATAAAAAAAACAACAACAAAACAATACCTTTCATGTAGACAAGGCCTAAGGGCTAGGCCACACTGGAAAGTTATACCATTAAAAGCTAAGGTGAGAATTAAAACTAAAAAATTTATTCCAGTACAAATCCCTGTATGGACACTTATCTCAGTGCAAGGATATGTCTATACTAAAGCACAGGTGTGCTGGTGTAGTAGTGTGGATAGTCCTACATGAATAGATGCTTTTTCCTGTTGGTGTAGTTAATGCCCCTCTCTCTAGGAGGTGGGAACTACATTGATGAAGAATTCAAGCTGCATCTACAGTGACCTGCCCACATTGCATTGGGCATGACATTTTTCACTGTCCTGAGTTAGGTAGCTAGACTGATTGAATTTTTAAGTGTAGAAGGCCTAGCAGTACTTTGTTTTCAATTTAGCTTATGTTACTTCGGGAAAGGCTTTCAGATAAACCAGAAAAAGCTACTCTTAAACTGGAATAAGAGTGTCCACACAAGGAGTTGCGCTGGTATAATTATACTGATTTAATTGTATTGGTAAAATTATACCAGTATAACTGGTAAAACTGTCCTGTGTCAGTTTTGAAAACTGTACTTGATTTGGTGACTCTGTCTCTTTTCTGATTGTTTCTTGCAAAACCAATCCCATTCCAGGCACATGCCCTTTTCCTGGCACAACCAAACCCTTACATTGTTTTAAGTTATGATAAGAGGAAGCTGGTATATTGAATTTGGTGGTTCTAGCTCAGGTGTGGACAAGATATGCACCAGATCCAGCCCACCAAGCCTTTGGATCCAGCCTGCAGCCTATCCTACTGGGACCCTCAGTCAGGTTCCCTGCTTGTCACAGACCCAAGCTCAAAGTTGCTAGCTGCTCCCTCCATGTGCCTCTCTGCACTGCACACCTGGGGGAGGAGGAAGACTTTGCATGCTGCCCTCCCAGCCCAATCATAGCAGCTCCTAGAATCAGCATCTGGCACCCCACCCCTTCCTGCACCCTAACTCCCTGCCCCAGGTCACTGCAAAAACCCTCTGCACTCCCATTCCCCAGGTCACAACTCCCCCTCCGACCCTGCACTCTCTCTTGCACTCCAATCTCCTACCCCAGGTCACCACCCAAATCCTCAGCACGCACCTTCCCCCTGTTTCAGGTCACAACTCCCTCCCAGACCCTGCATCTCTTCCTAACCCCTTCCCCAGCCAGAATCCTCTCCTGCACTTATGCTCTCTCCAACCCTGAAGCCCAAGCCACTGCCCCAGGTCACAACCCCCTCCTTCACCCAAACTTTCTCTCAGACCCCACACCCTCTCCTGCACCCTAATCCCCTACCCCAAGCTCCCTTCTGCACTCAATCTCCATCCCAGACCCCACTCCCTTCATTGAAATGCAGCCCATGACCACTTACCAAAATCTTGGAGTGCCCCCCCCTCAAAAAGTATCTGTCCTAGCTCTTGCTGTTTAGGAGGAGATCTTGAACAGACAAACCACCTCTCTAAAATAAAGAGTAGATTAAGTTGAGAATTTGCCCTCACCTGTGTTCACTGCCCTCACCAAGTTGAGAATTTGCCCTCACCCACAGTGCTGGCTGTGTTCACTTTGTCTCCAAAAGGGTGTAGCAGATATGGGGAGATTTGCAAGCCAGGCAGTGAAAAGGATTAGAGCCCCCAAAAGCTCATGTGTGAAGAGAGAGCGCACAGCTCGGGGCCGCGCAGCGCTGCCAGCAGGCATGCCAACACTACATATGCCACTGAATAAGCGGGCACGCACTGGGGGCGCCTGTTTCTCACACCTTGAGCCCGACCTGCGGCAGACCCGCCAGGAGGTGAAAAGGCGTCACGTTTAATGCGCCCCCCACCACGGGGCAGCTCAGGCAGGCGCGGATCCGCACGAATGAGCGGGTGCAGGGAGCACCAAGCACAGCAGGGCGCGCGTGCCCGGACTGGGGGTGCAGCAGCCCCGCCCCTCCCCTTCTCCCGGCAGTCAGGCTCCAAGTACCCACCACCCCGCGCGTGGCCCCGCCCCCCTCATTCCCGAAGGTTGCCGAGGCTCCGCCCCTCCCTCATTCCCGAAGGTTGCCGAGGCCCCGCCCCCCTCATTCCCGAAGGTTGCCGAGGCTCCGCCCCTCCCTCATTCCCGAAGGTTGCCGAGGCCCCGCCCCCCTCATTCCCGAAGGTTGCCGAGCGGGGTCGCGCTGCCTCGGCTCCCTAGCTGGCGTGTCCGGAGATAGCCGAGGAGCTCCGGCCCCTCCCCTCCCCCCCCCGTCCCCGGCTGCTGCCGCCACCGCCACCGCCTCCTCCCCTGTGGCCGGCCCTAGTCAGTGCCCAGGAGGTTGGTGGAGCGGCCGCTGCGGGACGGACTCTGCTGCTCCCGCGACGCGCTCCCTCGTCCCGCCGGCGCCGGGCCCGCAGCGCCACCGGACGATCGCGCCAGGCGGGGACCCTCTCGCCCGTGTGCGGCGGCGGCGGCGGCGGCGGCTCCCCCAGGGGACGCGGGGCGGCCGGGGGGTCGGGCTCGGATGGCGGAGGGGACCCAGCCCCAGCAGCAACAGCTTGTCCCCGGCGGCGCAGCCCCCCGGGGCGTGAAGCGGGAGCCGGAGCTGGAGCAGCCCATGCCCGGAGGGGACGGCGCCGAGGCTGGCCACAGCAAGCGGCTGAGGACGGAGGCGGAGGCGGAGGCGGGCGGCGGCGGCGGCGGCATGCAGGTAGCGGGGCCCCGGGCCCAGCGGGCAGGCTGCGCTGGGGGGCCGCGAGCGGGGGGCGGTGCAGGCGGGGGGGCCGCGAGCGGGGGGCGGTGCAGGCTGGGGGGCCGCGAGCGGGGGGCGGTGCAGGCGGGGGGGCGCCCCCCCCCGCCCCGCCCCGCCCCGCCCCGCCTGCGGACACGTAGCCGGGATGTGGGGCGCCGAGACCCTCGCTTCGAGGAGCGGTGGGATCCGCGGGGGAGCAGGGGCGCCGGGCCGCGGGGAGCGGCGCGAAAAGGGGAAAGCGGCTGGCCAGGTAGCGACCCAGCGGGAGGCTTGAGGGCAGCTCTGGAGCAGCGGGGCGCTGGCCTACGGGGATGGGGCGCTCTCCTGGGGCCATAGGCTGAGATCGGAGCGGGATGTGGGATTTATTTGGGTGGTGCGTCAATTCCCCACCCGCAGCTTGGTGGTCCCATTGGCAACAGAAATGAAGCCAATGTTCCCAGAGGGGTTTTCGTCCTTCCTTGTCCCAGCGCCGAGGAAATCCACGAAGTTACTGTTTCTAAGGGGAAGACAGTGCTAATTCTGGAGAGTGACCCTGAGGATTTCAACTGTTTGATCAAAAGGACCGTTTTTAAGCTGTTGTATTTGCCAATACTTTCTTAAATCACGTGGCTTATTTTTTTTTATTAAAATTCCTTTAAAAACAAATTCTGCAGATTTTTTACTTGGTTGTGTCCCGCTGCCCGTTGATGATTGTAAGGGTCTCCTCAGTAATGGAGAAACTGATGGGGCAATACAAGAGGTATTATGAAACTGACCACATACAAAGTGATTTTAAATGCTCAGTGTAAAACTGGATAAAAATAGGTGGTTTTTTGCTAATTGATTCAATAGTAATCTGAGGTATTATAATTAGAGAAGGTATACAGTGTTCAGACTGTCTTTTACTGTTCTGTTTGTGCTTTTTTAATAAATTGGCAATCTTGAAAATAGATCATTCTGCCCCATATTTTGTTTTTTTAAGCACTGACTTTTCCTGTTAAAGGTGTAGTAATGCCTAAAATGGCAAAGAATGTTGTAGAATTCTTGGTGTTCAGCATGGGGGCTGCCCTTCTTTAACATATTTTCTTTTGCCAGATTACTATGTCCCTTGCACTGACTGGATGCCTATTTCTCTCTTGGGTACCCCAGACTGGTGACAGCTGCTTATTGTGGATTTCCTTTACTGCTTTTTCCTGTTGTTTCTTCTGCTTTTCCCATTTTTAATGAATGGGGGAATAGTACTGAACTCCTATTTTCTATAGTTTACAGCGTGGTAAGAGGCATCATGTGGTTGAAGTATTAAGAGTATGGAGCAGAGATGTCTTGGATATCATGAGTGAACAAGGAGGATTTGGTCTGTAACCTTAGAACCTGCTCTCCTATAGATACAGATGGGTGTCAGTTTATGAATTCACATGGGCACATGTCATATCAATATACTATTTTAATTTACTGAGAGTACATTTCTTCTCCTGGCAGTTTTGTTCCTATGTGTTCTTCACTGGGCCTTTCATTCCCGCATGGCTGAATATCTCCCTCTGATTGTAGCTTCTGTGTACTGTATCAGAGTCTGTGTAATGGCAGCGCTGCCTTGGGAGATGCTATGGATGGGAGTGGCAAAGGCAAATGGTTCGGCCATCGTGCATGTGTTTTACAGATTAATGACACTTAGCTGGATCATGCTCTTGTGTGCTTGTAAATAACAACTAGTTTGGAGGTGCAACTATTAAACAAAAGAGAGGGTGTTATGGAGTGTGTTTATTTTTCTCTCTGGCTATATTTTACATGTTTTTCTGCTAGAGGTAAGCAGTTAGTCTCAGTGCTTCTTTCTGCTGTTTCTTGCACTGAATGTGCTGGAGCTCTTTGAAAACAATGAGATTAATTCATCGTGTGGTTTCTGCTTTCACTCCTGCTTGGGTTTGTGGTTCTTAATAGTCTCTGAAGGGAGGGACATTTGTGTCCCATGGAAGTGTTTCCCCCACTACGTTGCATTAGTCTGGAGCTCGCCTGTGTGCGGCCCTTCCTGGTTGTTGTCTCTGCCATATCCCTCCCACTCCCCATGTTCCACCACACATCCCTCTTTCTCACCCCATTATATCAAAAAAAAAGTCATATAGCACTTCAAAGACTAACAAGATGGTTTATTAGGTGATGAGCTTTTGTGGGGCAGACCCACTTCTTCAGATCATATCAATTGAACTTGATTTGGGACATCATGTATTCAGTTTCCAATGCCACTTGCTCCTCCCAGGCCGCCAGGAAACACGTGCTTCCCCCTTTTTCCCTGACTGCAATATTTTTCCTTGTGTAAAAGTGTGAAGTGTGAATTAGATTATGCATTATACAGAGGCAGCAGCATTCAGGGGAAAGTGGCTCCATGGGAACCAGTATGCACAGGGAGCTGGCTTAAAGCTGGCTTCCCCAGGCTGCTTGCCTCCCCACGGTGCTGCCTTGGATACATGTGTATAAACGTACACGTTAACTGATGAGCCCAGGCTCATCAGCTAACTGTATATACGATTACACTCTTACATCCCTAATAACTACAATGCCTTAATGTACAAATTAGGGCTGTCAATTGACATGCATTAACGCCTTCAGTTAAGGCAGGACAGGATTAACGCATTCATTTTTTTAACACGTTAATAGCAGGTGTTAATGCTGCGCTGCCCCTTTGAAGTGCCACTTGGCGCTTCAAAGGGGCAGTGCAAGCGAAGCCGGGGATCAGCTGGAGTCTCCAGCTGATCCTAGACTTCTAATGCGCTGCCCCTTGGAATCGCTTCCATGGTGCTTCCAAGGGGCAGCGCCGCATGGAGCCTGGGGTCAGCTGGGGACTCCAGCTGATCCCGGGCTCCATGAAGCGCTGCCCCCATTGAAATGCCATGGTGGCATTTCAAAGGGGGAGGCGCACAAGATTAATTGTGTGATTAATCGTGATTAAACTTTTTAATCACTTGACAGCCCTAGTAAAAATTTGATACTTGATTGTCCATCATGAGAGAGAGTGGCTAGATACTATTAACATTTGAAGTCACTAATTTTTGAGCATATCCTCAGTGTCTAAATTGGGCATGATGTTTGCAAAAGTTATTAATTGTACATATACTGGATTTTATAAATATCAAAGGTTTTATGGAAGCTAGAAATAATGTGCAACCAGTGACCATACTTTGCAGCTCCTGCAGGTCTTTTACATTCTCTAGTTACTATTCCAGAAGTACTAATCTTTGTAGCTGCTGTCTTCAAAACTTTGAGAGTCTGTGCTTGTGGACCATGTATGAGGGGGTCCTGAACTGCCATATTTATCACAACTTCCTTTATGCTAAAGCATTATGTATTAATGTCAGCATTAAGTAGAGAGAGAATCAGAATAAGGAAGGAAGAGTGTAATGTAATAAATCAACTCTCAATTACTGAAAAATCTTAACTCTTCAATAAACCTAATGACGCTTTTTTGTCTGTGAATATATGATTTAAAAACTAGGTCACAAAGAGAGACTCAAGATAGTAACTGGATAGTGAGAAGCTAAAGCTGGGGACAAAGTGTGCATTAGGTGCTAATGTAACCCCTAAGTATATTGAGTTTCTTATTCTTCACTCTCACTTAGCTCTGGCTCTAGCAGACAGCTTACACAGTTAGGGTTTCATTATCTAATCTATCTCTGATCAGCCTGGATAAGCCCTGTTTGGCCGATGCTGATCTTGTTATTAGGGTGGTGTAAAGCTGGTTGAGCTGGGATTGGGACAAATCGGATCATAGCTGGTATCTGAATCCAGGACATATTTCTGTTAATCAGGATGTGGGAGGGGGAAAGAATTAGACATAGCAGCAGAAGGTCCAACATAAGCTGCTTTGATCTAACTCTCTGTGGCCTGTAAGTGACAGATGTGCTATGCTGGGCCAGTAATGTGTACTGGGAGGGTTTGAATGCATTTGCAAACTTTTTGAACAGAGTCCTAAGTGCATTGTTGCTTCATCTATTAACCATTTCAATATTGTAGTGTGAGAATTCAACTTTCTTTTTCTGGGGGTTTTGCTGCTCCAAAGAGATGATTCATTGGTTCACTTGAACTAATCTTTCTGAAGTTGCTTTTGAAAATGCTTGATCCACTACTTCTCCAAGAGGTTGCCTGTTGCACTAATTGAAGGAAGAGTGCCACTGAGACAAGCACAATTTTATTTCTGTGTGAAGGAGTGAATTGGGGCAATGAGGTGGGAAGTGTTCACTCTTTCTCCTTCTCTAGGAGAAAACGGGGGAGAAAAATGGAACTGAAAAAAATCATAATGAAAAAGATTGAGTCGGAGGTGTACACCCTAGCCTCTTCACTGGGGCTTTAAAAGAAGGCCAAAGAACTCACAGGTTCTTGGCCACTGCTGGAGAAAATGTCCAAGTGATTGTTTTCTGAAAAGTTGAATTACTCAACCACACAGCCTTTTGTGTTTTCTTTTTAACTTGGAGGTAGCTTTCTATCTGAACTTGCCTTGTTTAGTGGATTAAAATATTTTTGCTTCTGTGAGTGATGGTGCTAGTGCGATGTATCTGCTAGTAAAGTGTTGGAGACTTTATTTTCCAGCACTGCTCTTTTGGGAATGTCCCATATGTCACATACATTCAGTATCTCTGTGAGGCACATGAATGGAATTGTCTGTTGTCAGCTATAAATCTAACTGGGCATTAATGGAACTTCAAGTAAGGTGTGTGCAAGGCAGGCCATTGCTGTTTTCCTGGCTAATGATGCCTTTTCTCCTTCTTGCCATTTGTGCATCTCTGCTGAGACTGGGTTGGATTCTGCGAGGAAGAGAGTGGACTGGGACTGTAATAGGCCAGAAGATTGGTTGATCCACCTTTTATGGTATGAGTGCATCTCTAGGAAGCTGGCTGGTTGCCAGATCCCCGTAACAAACTCCTACAAAAAGAAGCAGATGCTTTAAGTAGAATGCTGTAGATTAGAAGGTCCACACTGGGTTTGAGCTTTTCTCTTTTTTTACACTTAGTGGCCATCACCATATGAATGATACCAGGAATGTAGAATATTCTGTGGTAGAACTGAGCTTCATTTTCTGTATTAACCCCAGTCTGAGATTCTGTGAGGGATGTCAAGGGAGTTTAACTGGGAAACTGTGGATTTACAGAAGTTTTTGGGTGGGGACAGGCACATTTATGCTGATGTGGAGGTGCACAAAAACTGCCCTCTCGTTCATAATTATTTCTTTGTTCACTTTTGTTCTCTGGATTTTTTTAGAATCTCTATATGGATGCTATAGTTGTCTCATAAGTGAAACCTGGGAAGGTTTTATATTTTCCCCATGTTTAAAGGGAACCTTTAGGAACAAATTGAATGTTGAGACTGGTAGTGAAGTTGGGAGCTCTTTGTATCTGGCTCTCTCCCTCCTGAATTCAGTAAGATAGGAAAACCCAGGGTAAATCAGATTAATGCAGTAGAGCACCAAGAGAGTCTGTCAATATATCCCTGGATTTTAGAGGTGTGTATTGAAAGGGAATAGCCTGAATGCAAATCTAGAAGTTAAATCAAGGTCTGGTCCTTCTGGAGGCTGTTTCCTTTCCATAGAAGGATGGGTGCTGTATCAACATTTATTTAATTAATTACAGTATTCCCGATTAGTAACAGTTGAATGTTTGCATTTCCGAGAAATCCTAGGATCTTCATGGCCATTTTGAGACCTTCATTGTCCACTTAGCCAATGAAGTTCACAAACAGGATAGCACAATATGATCTCTTCCTCCCAGCTTCCCCTGTCAGAGGTACTCTGTGTTATTTCCAGTGGTTTTATTTGCAGAACCTCCATTCCACCTTATCTTTGAGCTCACACCTCAGTTTTCATAGTTGTTGAGAAGAAGGCATTAGTCCCTTGAGGATTGTGGGAAGTCAGGCTTCCTATATCACTCCAGTCTCTCTCCCTGGATGTATTTACACTGAGAATTTTCCCATTGTTGGTCTAACAGTAGTGAAAACATAAGTGTACATACATGGTGTGCCAATGACGCAGCTGAAAAAATGCCAGTGCCTCTAGTGATTCCACTGTTGCTAGTACTGCTGGAGTCAGACTGGTGCTGGACCAGTGGAGGGAGGGGAGAGAAAAAATTTTCAGTGTAGACTGCCATTCACTCAACTGGTGAGTCTCATAAAGATTGAACTGTCGTGTATAACTCGGTGTAAAAGTAAGAGCAAAAGGTCAGGGAAGAGATTAGCAGGTGCTGTGGGTGGCATGGCAACCTCATGTTTAATTTCCCCATTTGAAATATTAATTGACTGCATTTGTGTCTGTATAAAAGCCTCTTCTGTGTTATTACAACTAAGGGATCAGAGGAGCATCCAGAAGTAAAGTGAGAGAGGCAATTAGAGGTAACCAGTTCCAGTTCACTGAAGCATTCTGTTGATCTACATTTTACAGTGGTTTTGAGGTGACTCGGAGTGTAGCTGTCATGAGATAATCCCACAGTTTAGGGATTAGAACCACTTGGCTGAGTTTTAGGCCTTAACTCTCTCTGCTTTACTATGAATTTCATTTTGTCCACAATCATTTTGAATTCATGAAAAATGCTCCATTGAAAGATGTGCATCAGCTGTTTGTATGTGTTTTTTCTCAAAACGCCTTTTTCCCCCTTTGTGTCAGTTTTGCAGATACACACAAATTTCTGTACTTGCGGCTATTTTGAATTAACCTATTGCAAGTTTTGCTATACCCTGGGTTTTACTTAAAACAGTCTGTTGTCTGATCATTCTGTAATGTGGATTTCCACTTCTGTGCTGTCTCCAAATTTTTCTGCAGAAGTTTGTGAACAATCCCAATCCATTCTCATCTGCCTTATCAAGCAGACATAGGGTATTTACTGAATGCCACCAAAGTGTCTCTGTTGTTGGACTGGCATGGAACGGGACAGTAGCTGTATGGGAAGATACAGTGTGTTCAAGTGGCTTAACAGTGTGTTAAATCAGAGGAAGTTGTGGAAGAGGTTCCTAGTTTACTTTGTGAGAAATGATATCTAGACTTGAACATGAGCCACCTATAGTGTGGTGCAAAGAAAGCACTTCTGGCTTCTGCTGGCTTAGTCACTGAGGGCAAGTCTACACAGCAGGGCTAAAGCCGAAATAACCTATGTGACTATGTCAATTGCGTAGCTTAAGTCAGTATAGCTTATTTTGGCTTTCGGCGCTGTCTACATAGCAGAAAGTCCGAGGTAAAGCACTCTTCCTCTAACTTCACTTACTTCTCATAAAATGAGAGTTACAGGAGTTAGTCGGAAGTCCTCCAGCTCGACATTATTTCAACATTATGCTGAAATATCTGCTTGCTGTGTAGATGCAGACTATGTTATTTTGGAATAATGCTGCTGTGTAGACATAGCCTGAGAGACTGGGACCCTATCAAGTATACTAGCACCTCTTGGTAATCTGGGGTGTGTGGGAGTGGGATGTTTCCAATCCCTGTGAGTTAGGATGTGTGGAACTCAGACTTCTGCTTGGATGGGTCTTCTCCTACAGCAGGCTAATGGCCCATTCCCCACTTCTTGCTAACCAGTGTGATTGATTGTGTGTGTCCCTGTTGCCTCTGCCAAGGGAGAATTCTTTTCACAGGATAATTGGATGCATTCTTCCAGGGACATGGGTTAGACGTGTACAGTTTGTTTTCCTTTATGGCTGTATTGTTTTTGCCTGATCATAATTGCCTCTGCTGTAACAAAAATACTATTTAGTGCAAAGATGGGAAGAACCTGTATTATTCAAAAGCAGGGGGTTGGATGCTTTTGAAAGCTTTCCCCTCCCTCTATTTGTGGCTAAAATCCTAGCAGAGGAGCTAAAGAAATTATCTTAATGTAGTGTTGCTGTGTAGTGAACAGGGAGGCTAGTTCCATGCCCCCAGAATGGGCAGGGCTGGGGGCAGCTAATCCTCAGGGCTGCCTAGACTACGGCACACTGCCTCCTCTCCACCCTCAGAGCTTCATGGAGCACACAGCAGTGGCCGGAGCCCCAAACCCCTTGGAATTACCCAGCCTTACGGCAACTGCCCCTTGCCCCGGTTGGTGGGCCTGGTTGTGAATATCACATTATTCTCCCGAAAGGCTCTGGAGATCCTGGGATTGAGCTCCAGCTCAGACTCCTTTCAAGGCCTGGAATGCATTCTGTTAGCTTCAAGCTTTCTTGCAAGGCTTTTCCTAAGCTGTTATTTTGGAAAAATTTTGCAGCTATCTGAAGTAGTTGCCACCATTAGGGGTGATGCTCTGGGGTGAAATCCCACCACGGCCTCACTTAAGTCTTAATATAATATAGTGTTGTGTGTAATAGCAAGAAGCAGTAATTGGAACCACAGGTATCATTTGATGCCTGCAGTTGTAGTTTCCTCTCTGACGGGGGTGGGAATGAGGCTTTTTCTATATGCTGTATATTCCATAGACTACTGAAGCTTCAGCACTACTCTCTAGAGTCGTGTCTTTCAACCTTTACAGGCAATTGTATCCCTGTCAGGAGTCTTTGTCTTGTGGACCCTGAAGCTACACCTCATTTAGTAACTACTTGCTTAAAAATGCAGACATAATTTTGCAGAAAATTTGCTTACTTTTCATTTTTAACATCAATCAGTTGGAATATAAATATTGTACTTACATTTCAAAGTGTAGTATATAGAGCAGTATAAACAAGTCATTGTATAATGATGAGTAGTCCTGTAGCACCTTAGATACTAACTAACATATCTTTTGGTTAGTCTCTAAGGTGTCATAGGACTGCTTGTTTTTAAAGTTACGAACTCACACAGCTACCCCTCTGAAAGTCATTGCATGAAATGTTAAATGTGTACTGATGTCGCTAGTGCTTTTTATGTAGCCTGTTGTAATAGTAGACAAATATCTAGATGAGTTGATGTATCCCCTGGAAGACCTCTGTACCCCCAGGGGCACGTCTATCCCCTGATTGAGAACCACTGCTGTAGATCAGTATTATCTCAAAAAAGGTACTGCTGATGGGGTCTCCCCCTCCCAAGTCAGCCCATGTGTGGATTCTTTGATTTCTTCTGCTGCCTTTTTAGTTCTGAGTGAAAGCTTCATGCTCTTTGGTGCGAATGGAGGATGTTCCATAGCCACCTCTCCTTTCTTGTAGATATTGGGGGATTCTCTAGGAAATTCACTCTGTGTGTGACACTCCCACGGGATTCTGGGCTCAGAGCGAAGAAGACTTTTTTTTGTTAACTTTCACTACAAGCACTTACAGCTTCTGCCAAGCCAGTGAGTGAGAGCTTGAGGCTCTAACACCAGTGCTCATACCCCTGGGAGATCTGGGATGTTTGAGAAAGTATTCCCAGTACATGCTGGTCCAGGAAACGTGGGACTAGAGCTTGAACTTGGATCTCCTAGACAGAACAACCACTAATCCAGACCTGAACACTTGTAGGAATTTGAGGAAATCTCCATTATCATAACACATTGGCTCCAGCAGTGAGGGATTGTGTGAAGTAAGCAGCAAGATAATTCATTTCTTTTGAAACTGTTGTAATGGAGCACAGATGCATACAAACATGTGTTTATGGCTTGGCTGCTGAGTCTCGTAAATGTCTTACTAAAGAAAAGCATGATGTGGGCATTCTGCCATTGTAGCAGGGTTTTTGAATGCAGTATGTTAACAGAAAGTTAAAATTGCAAAGTCAAAAACACAGAAGTTAGATACTGCAAGAATGGTGGTTGCTTTTGCAATCTTAATTCAGCTCCCTTGTGTATGCGTTACAGTACAGTTTTAATTACATGATCACATACTATTTGGCCAGCATTCACTGGGGCCCATAACCTGTGCCAGTGAATTCAGTGGGAAATTTGATACCGACTAAAATGGGTGCAAGATCAAATCTTTAATGGGTAGCTATTCAGTATTTCTTTTTTTTTATTCTAATCATCCATTGTGTGGCCTCATGTATTATTTAGTGCACACCATCCAAACCTTGCGCTGAATACCGAATTATTAATTTCCTCATGGGACTTTCTACAGGACTAGTCTCTATAGTATCTGAATATTTCAGATATTAATGATCTGATCATCACAGCAATTCCTACATGGTAGGGGGTATTGTTATTCCTACTTTGCAGATGGCAAATTGAAGCTCAGAGAGATTGTCAGAAGTGTCAACTAAATTTGGGAGTCAACTTCGGGACCTCTGTAGCATGATTTTTTCAGAGCACTTAGTGTTTTTATATATTCTGTGCCCATCTCCAAGCAGCTGCACTTACAGGTGTGTGTTTTCTGTTCTGTGCTTCTGCAAATCAGAGCACCCTGTGGCTATGTCTACACTGCAACCTTTTTCTGGAAACAGATATGCAAATAGCGAACCACAATTTGTGTACGTTTTTCTGCTTTTTTTTTCGGAAGAGGCTTTTCTGACATCTGGCCTGTCTACACGGGGCCAAATGTAGGAAAAACCTTCTCTTTCCAAAGAGCCCTTATTCCTCATAAAATGAGGAATACAGGGCTTCGAAAGAATGTGCCCGCTTTTTCAGAAACTGTTCCGAAAAGGCGGACGCGTTCCCTGGATGCGGCAGAGTTTTTCCGGGATACTAGAGGTATCCTGGAAAAACTCCTGTAGTGTAGACATAGCCTGTGTCTTAAATTGGTCACCTCAAAAATGAAGAATTCACAATTAGTGATCACCTGTGAAAAATTTGGTTTGAGTGACTTGCCCAGCATTACACACAAACTTTGTGCCCAAGGTAGGGACAGAATTTGTTTCTCCAGGGCAGCATTCACACACCCAAAGCACAAAGTCATCATTTTTTTTCCTGAAATCCCCTGCCTCATTCATCACTCACCTTCCACCTTCTGCAACAAACAAGAGTCTTATCGATGATGACCTCATCACGTACAAACCATTGTCTGAGCACTCTCCATCTTGTGCACTGAATGAGGCAGGGATACCAAAATGAGGCAAAAAGTAATATGTGATCATGTAATTCACAGTTGTATAACACATACATAAGGGGGCTGAACTAAGAATTCTTGACTTTGCAACTTCAAAAATTCTGCATTAGAAATGTTTTAAAGTAATTCTGTAACCCTTTTCAAAAAAGAAGACCAAAAAACAATTTGTCACGTGGAAACTTGCTGGACCTTCATCACCTCTGATGTCGGGCACTTTAGATCAACAGCAAAAACGTCTGCTGCTTGAGCCAACATAACTAACTGGTAGTCTCTGTCAGTGGTTCGCAAACTTTTTTTTCCGCAGGTCACTTGAAAATTGCTGAGGGTCTCGGTGGACCACTTAATGATCTTTCCAAATATTGTTTGTACCATTAGCTAACTATTGTAAAGCACTTTGGATAAAAGCACTATATAAAAAAACCCTTAATAATAATCAATGCTTTTTTGTTTTACACAATAAAGCACACGATTCATGTTTTAATGTCAGTAGAGGTCTCTCCCCTGCCACAGCAATCACAGAACTGAGGCTAGGAAGGAGGGTCATCTCCTTCCACCCTCAGCCGCAGCCCTGGAGCTTTGGCCCCCACAACCCTGCACATCCCAAATTCCTCTGCACTTGCTCTTCTCACTCTTCTGCCCCCCCTCCCGGCCTTCTGTTTTCTCCACCTCACCCCACTGCCCCTTTCTACCTATTCCCTATTCTCCCCCCTGAGGCCATCACCTCACCTTACACGTGGGGGTCCCGGGTCCAGACACCTAAGTTTTGGAGCCACACCTGGTGGAAGGCCCTTCATTCTGTCATGTGTGGCAGCCCAGTTGCACATCTTAGGGGAAGCTATCAGCAGATCACCTGAATGTTGCTCATTGGACCACTGATGGTCTGTGGATCAGTTTGAGAACCTCTGCTCATTGTGGACCAGAGCCACTAGAGGGGGAGAAGAGAGAGACACGGTGCCAGTAGGTTTTACAATTACTTGTTAACGGTAGAAATATGTTGATACTTGGGAAACCTGGATCTTGTTTCAGGTTCTGGAATACGTGGTCGCTGATGGTTACATGCCCTTCTGTTCCTGTCCCCTAGCATGTATCAATTACAGTCTGTCACTGCCTCCTTCCTGCTTCTCACCCCCTTCAGTTATAGCCAAGTTGCTTCCTCTTTCATCTCACTGCCTGGGTGCACAATTGAGCCATCAGGAGAGAGAGACTCCTTGGTCACAGTCCCTTGGCCCAGCACCAAAGCAGTCCTGGATACCAGGAGACGCAGTTGCAGGGAGAGTCTTGCTTAGCCCCTACATTCCTGGGCTGGAGCTTGCTTAATGAAGACGTAATCTTTGAAGAATTTAGTTGCCAAAAGCTAATAAGTGTCTACTGAACTCAGATTTTCTGGAGGCTTATAATTTAGCCAAATTTAGGTGGATATTTGAGATGGCAAAATACACATTCCTGAAACAAGGGCAAACCTCTGCCTAATTTCAAGACTGTTCCAAATCATGGAGGCTTTACTGCTGTTCAAGAAAGTCTACCAATTTTTTTAAACATGGAAGAAACTACGTATTTTCCCCAAATGTAATCCTAGAAAATGACTGAACAATTTTTGCTAAAATTTAAAAATTCTGAAGCAAATATCTAGCATGGAAATTTTCAGCCTGAACAGTTACATTTTGAGAAAGCCATAAGCACCTGAAAATAGGGTCTTATAATTAGGTTTAGCAGAATTTGATTTTTTTGGTAATTTTGCTTGCTAATGTCAACATTTCTAAGCATTTTATTTATTTGTATTTTAAATTCCCACAGTTGTGGGAAATTATGTGGTGGAATGGGTCAATAATGGGGTCAGCCATTAAGTAATTAATGACAGTAGATTTAAGATTAAAAAAATGTTAAACTTTAAGCTTTATAACTACAGGTTGGACTTCTTTTATCTGGCGCCCTCAAGACCTGACTGGTTCCAAACCAGGGAATTTGCCAGACTCGAGAAAGTTCCCTGCCACAGCCCCCAGCCACTGATTCTGCCAGATGAAGGGAGGGCGGGGGAACTACTTCCAGTCCCTGCCAGGCTACCTGCTGGGTTGCTGGACCTGCTGCTGCTGCTGCCTCAGCTGTATTGCTTGCCATGGACTGCTGGGGGCTGGCACTGGCTCTGGTTGGGCTGCTAGGAGCTGCCAAGTGCTCGGACTCCAGTCCCAGCCCCACGGCAGCCTGCAGGCTCTGGCCCTGCTTCCACGGGCTGTCCGGGGCTCTGGACCCGGCTCCGCGCAGCCACTGGCTTGATCCTCTGCTGCCAGGGGCTGCTCCAACCCAGTCCCAGTGCTGCAAGCTATCGGGAGTAAGGATGTTAAGGACTAGTCATCTATCCAATAAGCAAATGCTTATTGGATTGTCGAGTTGACTAGTCGATTTCCGCCCCCCCCCTTGCTGCCTCTATCAGATAGAGGCAATAAAAGGTGGGGAAGAGAGGGTACTTCAAAGCAGCAGCGCCGCACCGAGCCTGTACCGGCTTTGTGTGGTGCTGCAGCTTTGAAATGCTGTGGCGGTGTTTCAAAGGGGCAGCACTGCACAGCTGATCCAGGGCACATCTGCGTGGCACTGCCCCTTTGGAATGCTGCCTTAGCATTTCAAAGCAGTGCAGCACGGAGTTGACCCTGGGCTCCATGTGGCGCTGCCCCTTTGAAACACTGTGGCAGCATTTCAAAGGGGCAGCACCACACACCTGAGCCCAGATTCTGTGTGGCACTACCTCTTTGAAATGCCGCCTTGGCATTTCAAAGGGGCAGCGCTGCGTGAAGCCCTGGGGTCAGCTCTGTGCGGCACTGCTTTGAAATGTCGTTGCGGTGTTTGCATGGAGCTCAGGCTCAACTGGGGACTCCCCAGCTGATCCCGGGTTCCAGTGAAGTGTGCAGAGCCTGGGGTCAGCTGGGGAATCCCTAGCTGACCCCAGGTTCCGCATAGTATTTCAAAGTGGCAGCACAGCATGGAGCCTGGGGTCAGTGGGGGACTCAGAGTCCCCCTCTGACCCCATGCTCCATGAGGGCGTTTCTGCTTTGAAATGCACAAGAGCCCTTGCTGGGGATTCTTGTATATTTCAAAGCTGGCATGCTGCCTGCAGCTGGGAGTCAGCAGGACTTCCCACTGGGACTCTTGTACGTTTCAAAGGAGGAATGCAGAATTGCTTAGCGACTGGTCGAGTAGTCAATGGAAATTCCATCGACCATTGATTACTCAATATTTAACATCCTTAATCGGGGGCTGCTGCTGGGTCCAGCCCCACTGCTGTGGGTTACTGGGGGCTGCTGCCAGCCCAGCCCCTGCCCCATCCCACTGTTTCAGCCAAATGCCTCCTGGATTGCTCTCCTGCCTCTAAGCTACCACGGATGTTGCCGGACCAGTGAATTCTGGTTTTGGAAGGTGCAACCTGTATTAACATAAATTGTCAACATCACATGTCAAAATATACAAAGTAAATATCCTTAAATCATACTCTTAAGTTCTCAAGTTTCTTATTTTGCCAATCTGTAAATTTCAAGTATAATTGATATAAATATTTTTTTGTTGGGGTATGTGTATATTACAATGAAATCAACATTTACTGATCTTTACTGGTACAAATCTAATCTTTCCAAGTCTACTTATAATGGAATGTGTTAGACAAGCTTAACTGTAGGTATGGCTATAAACTTAGCCTACAATAATAAACACACATATGAGTTTGTAAATTGAGTGTTTTCCTAATGTGTATTCTGCATTCATACTTTGTCCTTTGTTTAAAATAGTCATGATGCTACATCAGTTGCCCATTTCTACTTTCTTATTTTGAGAAACCTATTTCTGGATTCCTGTGTTTCATGAATTTCTCAGCAGAGTTCAGATGTTTAGACCATTACTTGGTTTGTCTTTCTGTTAGAATATTTTACTTGCATTTTGAGGGCGGGATTTTAAGACTTATGACCAAATGCCTGGTTATTTGGGCAGGAGTAGTTATGAGGCATTGCTGCTGTTAGGGAATAGTGTGTGAATTTAGACCTTGGTAAAGTTTTCTGCATAAGTGGGCACACAGGAGGCCGACCGACAGGGGGCAAATGAGGCAGTAGTAGCAGTGGTGGCCAGAACCCTGAGCCCACAGCACTCTGGTGGTTCTGAGCTTGCGGGGGGCACATACTGCCGTCTGGGCGGCACTGAGGGCTAGCTACCCCTGGCCACGCCCCTTCTGCCTGAGGCCCTGCCCCTTCCAGGGGTGCGGTATGCCTTCTCTCCACCCCCCTTGCCCAGGGCCTGAGGAGGCTGTTGGCTTCTGTGGCACACAGAGTATAATTTTGCAGAGCAGTGCAGCGGAACTATAATTTATTGAGCTTGCTGTAGGGATGTGTGTTATATCTATAAACAAATGATTCTTAATTAGGAATCTCTCCCTCTTGTCTGGGTTCTCCTGTATTCTATCTTGGGGCTAGAGCATGAGTCTGTGTGCAGGATCTGTTGTGTAAAACATTACATCTTTGTATTTTATATAGTTTGTCATTTAATCATGGAGACAACTATCACTGTTAAGATAACGCAAAAGAATACAATTGTGATCTTGAATGAAAACTGCTGGTTTATGGGACTGAGGGGTTCATGGATTAGGATTAGGATATGGCACCTTTCACCTCTTGGTTGCTACTTTCCAGTCAGGTAGTACAGCTTGCTCAGGGGATAGAACACAGACTCCAGAGACTTTCACCTCAAGGTACCAATTAAAATTAGGCCTAGTTTAGTGGTCATTGTCAGATGAAGTCACTATTTTCTGATGGCGGTTCAGTCCATTTTATGAAATTACTTGGTAGGGATTGCATAGAGAAGACTAATCCCTCAGAATTTAAACCTGAATTAAAAAGGCTCTGAGGGGTAAGGATGTTAAATTTAGATTGATCAACTAATCAAATAGTCAGTGCGATTTGCATTGACTGTTTGATTAATCGATAAGGGCACCTCCGCCTTTGAAACGCAGCAAGAGCCCTGTTGGCTCTTCCTACGTTTCAAAGGAGGAAGTGCTGCGAGGAGCACGGGGCCAGCGGGGGATTGCTTGAGTATATATTTTGTTAGTTTCTAAGCTGCTACAGGACCACTCATTGTTTTTTTATTTTTTTTAATTAAAAAGAAAATCTTTAGCTACTGTGATTGTGAAGATAACCAACTAAATATGAATCTGTACAGTGTGAGCTTCTTGAGTCTGTGCTAGAAACCTCCATTGCTTCTGTTCTTGCTTACAGCTTGCCTATGTAGCAGAATTAAATTAACAAAACTGGTCAGTTCATTGCTGCAGTTGAAAACCCTCTAGGCAGCAGTGAATCTGACAAGAATTGCATGATACTCATTCTGCTGTCCCGCTGCTTTTCCCATAGTAGTAAGGAGAGGCTATGTAATGGTTCATGAAAGAGGATGATGATCCAGAAATGGATGCAGGGGGAGAAATGCAGTAAAGGAAGTCTTCTGAATTCTTTTCCTTTATCAGCTCCTAAAGGAGCTCAGGCTTTGGGGAAGGGAGTTTTCTCCTCTGTCACATACCAACTAGCCAGAGCCTGAATGAGCCTCTGAGCATGGTGCAGGGGACAGCAGCAGAGTAGGAATCCAAGTAACCTCCTTTTTCCCCGATAGACTTTCTTTCTTTCTTTTTTAGTAGGGTTATTCCTCAGTTTAGTAAATTTTTGACCAGTGGATCTCTCTAATCCAGGGATGGCCAAACCATGGCTCAAGAGCCACATGCAGCTCTTTTATAGCTAAAGTATGGGTCATGGGGCACCCCTTCTCCTCTTGTGCCCCTCCTTTCTTCATTTACCAGACTGGAGTAGTGGGGAGCTCAGGGCTTCTGCCCTGTGGTGGGCTAGTCGGATTAGGGGTTTCTGTCCAATGGGGACAAGGGTCTTGGGACTTCAGCCTCGTAGGGTTAGAGTGCTGGGACTGAAGCCCTGACCTTGGGCAGGCGCTAGGCCCGAGACCCTCTTTCTTCTAGGGCTGATGCCCCAAGCCCTGGAAGACGTGCCCCAGCTCTTGAACTTCTGGAGATTTGTGTATGTGACTGAGGCTCAGTAAGTCTTGCCTCCACTGCTCTGTTCTATGGTAGTATAATAATGAAGGCCAGACAACTATCTAGAGAGGGGTGGGCAAGATTTTTATCTTCACAATACCCTTGTGAGGTTAGGAGGTACTGTTAATCCTATTGTAAAGATGGGGATGAGAAGCATGGAGAATTTAAGTGATTTACCTACCATCACCCAGGAAGTTGTGACAGAGCAGGGAACTGAAGCTGGGTCTCCAGAGTCCCAGAAGCACTGGGCCATCATAAGAGCATAAGAATGGCCATACTGGGTCAGACCAAAGGTCTATCCAGCCCAGTATCCTGTCTGCTGACAGTGGCCAATACTAGATGCCCCAGAGGGAGGGAACACAACAGGTAATCCTCATGCGATCCGCCTCCTGTCACCCATTTCCAGACAAGCAGAGGCTAGGGACATCGTTCCTACCCATCCTGGCTAATAGCCATTGATGGACCTAACCTCCATTAATCTGTCTAGCTCATTTTTTAACCCTGTTAAAGTCCTAGTCTTTACCACATCCTCGAGCAAGAAGTTCCACAGGTTGACTATATGCTGAGTGAAGAAAAACTTCCTTTTGTTTGTTTAAAACCTGCTGCCTATTAATTTCATTTGGTGACCCCTAGTTTTTATGTTGTGGAAATAAGTAAATAACTTTTCCTTATTCACTTTCTCCACACCAGCCATGATTTTATAGACCTTTATCATATCCCCCCTTAGTCTTCTCTTTTCTAAGATGAAAAGTCCAAGTCTTCTTAATCTCTCCTCATATGGGACCCATTGAAAACCCCTAATAATTTGGTTGCCCTTTTCTGAACCTTTTCCAATGCTAATATATTATTTTTGAGATGAGGCAACCACAACTGTACGCAGTATTCAAGATGTGGGCGTACCATCCTTTCTTCTTAATATTCAACTCCTTTGGATGTTGATTGAGACCAAAAGCTGAATAGCCTCTTTTAGAGGTGATCCTTTAGTGATGGGGAACACAGTAGTGGAGGAGGAGGATGTGTGCTTGCACTGTTGCTGCCTGTGAGGTACTTGTGAAGGGCATAAATAGAAGACTTCTTTCTCTAGGGTCTGCACATCCAGCATCTCTTGCCAGCACCAAATTCATTTAAAGTTAAATGCATATAATGGAACTCCACCCTATCCCTAGAGGTAGTGCCTTTGAGACTCTAACCCAATAAATCATTAAAAGAATGCCGTGTGTGTGGACTTCTACATCTCTCTTCCAAGTGCAGGATGGATGGTGAGACAGAGATGTACCATTTCCTCCTTGTACTCGGCTAACATATTCTACATAGGAAAGCTATGCAAAGAGATTGGAGCAAATGTCCAACCCCATGGCTGATTTACAGGTGTATTTTCCCCACTCTATTCAAGTTCTGTTTTACTCCTCTTCTGTTTCTGGCCCCTAGAGGTAAGACTTTCAGACATTCATGCCAACTTGAATAGAAGAAAATGCCTCTTTGTAGCAGCTGACAGATGGGCTTGCTAACATCTGGTGACCCAGTGCCTCCAGAAGTCTTTATCTTTCAAAAGTTTCTCACCACAGTTAATTTCATATCAACACACAGGAATTAGCAATTTCAGGTTTTCTGCTGACCTTTTTCGCATCCTATTGGCTGATGGATACGGTGGTAGCAATCAGTGGGCTATCTGTACTAGGGATGTTATATATCAATTAATTGAATAATTGTGTGACGGCATCAGATCTTAGTGGATACACAATTGTTCAATAGTCCCTGTATCAGAGGCAGCAGCGTGGGGTGGTGGGTGGGAGCTGGTCCATAAGGGGGGCCAGTTTGAAGACCAGCTCCTGCCTGCCGCCCTGCACTGCTGCCTCAGCCCCTGTCCACGGGGTGCCTGAGCTCCCCATGGATAGAGGCTGTGCCAGCATCCCATGGAGCAGCCTGTGTCTGTGGAAAGTCTGGGCCCACCATGGACAGAGGCTGTTCTATGGCAGCCTCTGATCATCCCCCTCCCCTGCACTGTTGCCTCTGATAGAGACAGCCGCATGGAGGGGGGCAGGCAGCTCTGAAGAGCTGGTGCTTGTGGGGAGCCAGCTTTTAAGCTGGCTCTCCATGTGTATTGGCTCCCACTCACCTCCTCCCCCCACCCTTTCCTGGTGCTGGTGCCTTTGATGGAGAGGCAGCAGTGCGGGGGGGGGGAGGGAGGGGAACAGGTGGCTCTGTGGAATCCAATACGTGCAGGCAGCTGGCTTGAAAGCTGGCTTCCCACGTGTACCGGCTCCTGCCTGCCCTCCTCATCCTCTGCGTTGCTGCCTTTATCAGAGGCAGCAGTGTGGGGGTGGGAGGGAAGGCAGGCGGCTCCATGTGATCTGGTGCTCATGGGGAGCCAGCTTAAAAGCCGGCTCTCCAGAGGCACTGGCTCCCACCGCCCCCCCCGCTACTTCTGATACAGAGGTTAATTGTGTAGTCCACTACACACTGACATCCCTAATCTGCACTAGCGCTCCTAACATTGCTGATGTTGCTAATGCCAGTTTAGCATCAGTAAAGATGAGAAACTTGTGGAAAACATCCCTAGAGTAGACCAAACATTAATGGAAGCCAGTCCTTGAGCATTCACACTGTAGTAGTAGGAACACTGTCCACAGAAGCAGCCCTACGTCTCAGATTCCACAATGCTCTGCTAAGCATGAGGCTGAGGCATGCTGAAAGAATTTTCTTGAGTCCCTCGAGTAGGGCTTGTCAAACTAGGAGGGTCAGGTCACGAGGTTATTTTGTGGGAGGTCACAGGCTTTCAGCCTGCACCCCAAACCTACTTCCTCTCCAGTTATAATCTTGTTAAATATAAAAAATGTGTGTTTAGTTTATAAAGGAGGTCGCACTCAGAGGCTTGCTTATGCCTCACCAATACAGAAATGTTTGAGAACCACTGCCCTAGAGTGTTGGTCAACAAAAAGTGAATGTCTCTCCTCCCCTGAGTTGGCTATAGCAGAGGATTGGATGGAAGGAGAGGGTGCAGCATATTGGTATTTTTGAAAGGCAACTGATCCAACAGGTGGGGGCAGGAGGTGGTGAGGAGGCAGAAATATGTTTCAGGCTTGTGCAGTGACTGTCTTCCCCTTGCCTCTGTGATCTTAACAAGTAAGAAATCCCATGTTGTTAGGGAGTGAAAGGAAAGACTGTCTTGCAGCCTTGTGTAAAAAGAGGCCATTGAAGAATTTGTATATCTATTGCCCAGGTGGCCGCTGCTGTTCCTCACAAAAAGAGGCTGTTCTGCCAAGAGTATTTAGAGTTCCTGTTTCTCAGTAGTGTTTGGAGAACCAGTATCTACCCTTACTCCGTGGGCGTGTGTGTGTGTACGTACTCAGCACAGCTGAATACTGGTTTTAGCCTCTGTGCAGAACAATGGAAGGAGGCATAGTTTTTCTGGTAAAGGATCTTGCTCAGCACTGGTATCCCCCACCCCTCTTTATATTTTATGCAGACACTCTTTTAAAAATGTTATTTGGACTCTTCTTCCCTCTCTGCAAAAAAAGAGGAGAAAATGTTTGTTTTGGTGGCTGCCCTGATTCCTTTGAGTTTTAAACTCTGACCTTTCAGCTGATGACAGGTGCCCCTCCCCCTCAGCACATGTCTGCAATGCTCTCATCTGCCAGCATGCGAGTGCTGCCCTTGAAAACAGCCTGGATTTATTAAAATCATTGCCAGTTGCCATGACAGCCATTGTTGCTGTGGGCTAATAGGAAAGGCAATTACTGCTGCATGTTGGAGGAGCATACTGATGGGGGAGGGAGAGAGAGTATCCCATACTGATTAGCTGTGTGACTGATAGACTGGCTGTCATAGAGAACAAGCCAGAGAGGGCAGAGAGTTTGGAGATATCTTCTAATAAGGTTTGGCTGGGCGTGCTATATTTTCCACCTCCATGAGCTAATCCAAATTGAAAGATGCACACCCCTCTCTCTCATTAAGGAGGAACATCTCATTTTAGATTCAGATTTACTTCCATCCAGTGTAGGTCTGCTCATCTGTTTCTTAACCGCCATCAAAAGTTGAGTGTTGAAGATAGAAAACTTTATACATGTTGAAGAAATGAATCTGGCCTCTTTCCAGCCATCGCCTCTTCTCCATAAATATCCCTTTTCTTCTCCTGTGCCCAGCAGTTTGAAAAATTAATTTCTGATTTTTTTTAATTGTGGAAGGAATGGTGTGTGAGAACCAAGAATGGGAAAGTGTGTTTTGGGCAGCTTACTTTACCTCCCTGCTGCACCAGCCTGTCCTATCATGGTTAGACTTTTGACATGGTATCTGGTGTGCGTGTAAAGGCTGAAACATCTTGACAGGTGACTGTAGTAGTTTCTCCACAGATTACGAGTGATAATAAAAGCAACTAATACCTATTTTTTCCTAATGCTTTGGATAGTAAATGCCCCTTCTTTCTGATGTCAGGAGACTGTATGGAAGCAAAAGACAGGACTATGCAGCACTTTAAAGACTAACAAGATGGTTTATTAGGTGATGAGCTTTGTTAGTCTTTAAAGTGCTGCATAATCCTGTCTTTTGTTTCAGCTAGACCAGACTAACATGGCTGCATCTCTATCACTATTCTGTATGGAAGTAGAATTGGTGCCATGTGCAAAAGAGTTTTAAACTGTAAGGAATCAACAGTTCCCTGAAATGTGCGGACGTGGGGCGGGGGGAGCTCTGCTTACTCTCCTGGAACTGTAATATATAGGAAGTAGTTTATTCACATTTGTCAAAGTCCTGCTCCCTTAGATATCAAAACACTGGCTTTCCCTCACCTCTCTGAAGGTTCTTCCTCCCTTCTGGGAAACTGATGCCATTTCATGACTTGGAGACATTTGGAGGAGCTCTCCTCTGATTGGCAAAAACCCCATTGTGTGAGAGTTTCTTGTGGGATCAGATTCATCATAGTGTCAGCTCTCATTAAAATGATGCTTTTGTTCCATTTGGGTGAGGGAACAATCCTGGGGAAGGGATCTCTTTCCATCAAAGCAAGAAAATGAAACAGCCCTCTCAAAATTGGACCTTACATTCATGTTTCTGTTTGACATCTCCCTCTCTCTCTCCACTCCCCATTTCAGTTGCTCTCACAGCAGCTGTTTCCAGCTGCCCTTTGGATCTTGCCCTTCTGGGATGACTTTAGTGACTCACTCAGTTGGGATGGCTTCCACAGTATGGCTGATTCTTGCTGTGTAGAGATAAGTACATCAGGAAGAGGAGGAAGATTTTTGGAGCCCTGTTTTAAGTCTTAGTTAGGATTGCACTGTGTCTTACTGAAAAAGTACTTTCATTTATACATTTAGTGTTTATCTCCCTGGATCTGATCTGGTAGTAAATGTGGCTGATGAGCTTGGTGAACAATATTTCAGAAGGCAGTGATGCAAAGGTCAGGGTGGGGATAGTTCCTTATTTCCCTCACCAGATCTGTTCTTTCTTTTCTTTAGGAACAGGCAACATGCAATTTGAGAAACTTCTGGTGGTAGTGATGCAGTAATTCCTGTTAATTAAAGGGTTGTATGTGTGTGTTCCAAAGTAGGAGTTAACTTCATGCTCCTCTCCTCTCCTTCCCCTCCTATATAAATCAAGAGTTAGTATAACGTGCTAGCTGCTGTTCTTGCCATAGAATCTAAATTTTCAAAGTGTTCTAAATGTGCAAATGAACAATGTGATGCTCAGTTTTTAAGAAGGTAATTTTAGTGCTTTGTATCTGAAATGGGCTTTGCTGTTTCCGAAAGATCCCGGGCACCTCTAGAGTGACTGTTCCTCTACTGTGTCAGGGAAGGAAATGGAGAAGTATAGGTCATTGGCACAGGTCTGGTGCCACTGTGGTTTAAAATACTCATCCGCAAATAATTTAATAGAAGAGTCATTGTGAGTGTAAGCTATGTAAAGAATTATTTCCAGGCCAGACCAAGTTGAAGCTGTTGTCATCAGCTCAGCACATGGTGAGGAGGTGCTGCCTTTTGCCTTTAGCTGCTAAAACTGCTGTTTGTGCACATCCTTTCCCCAAACGGGGGTTATTGGTTCACAGTGCACTGTAATATGTGGGATATGTGTAAACTTGGCAACCAGATGTGGGCTAAAAAGAACTTCTCTCATGAAATCCTTGAGGTACTTTTGTCATGTAGCAAATCTGGCAGGGTGTGCTGAGTTGAATATACACTAAAGAGGAGAGCATTAGGAAACTTATGGATGTAATAGGGATGTAACTAGGGATGTAATAGTGTAGTCAATTAACAGATTAACCAATAAGCAAAAGCGTATAGGTTAATGCTATAGACTACATGCATATTTCCCTCGCCCCTCCCTCCACCAGTAAATTATTAACAGGCTGGCCAGCAGCCCAGCTCAGTCTTGGCTTGTGCCAGGTCCGGGACCTAGCCCTGCTGCGGCTCTGCATTTAAAGTATATTAGGAGCTAGGTGGGCAAGCAGCCCAGCTGAGTACCAGCTTGAGCTCAGCGCCAGCCTCCTCCCCTCCGCCCTCCAGGACAGAGGCTGCTTCTACCCTGCGCTTGGGGCAATAGGTAGCTGGTCTACGAGGGGAGCTGGTTTTTAAACTGGCTCCTCTTGCGGACCAGCTCCCACCATACAGGAGCAGTAGTGCGGAGTGACGGGGGGCTCCTCAGGAGTGGGGCCAGAGCGCACTGGCTGCCGGCCCCACCCCCGGGGACTATAGAATAGTCGTAACCAATAAGAATTCACGAGGTTAATCGACTATTCAGTTAACCGATAATTAACATCCTGAGTCTAAACTTTTCTCGATTTAGGAATCCAGACCTTTGGGAGTGTTTCCAGATTTGGGCCCATTTCAGTGGGAGGAGGGAGAGAAGAAGAACGTTCTAGACACATCATAACATTTTCTGCTCATTTCGGAATGTCCTCCCATCCTTACCAGTGAGGCAAAATTACAATTAATTCCATTAGTTAGTTAAAGATATCTGAGATGTTCTGGGCAGCCACCCGCTTTCAGTCTGAGTGGAGAAAATAGTGTACTGGGCTGGAATCTTTCACATATCAAACTTGTATGCAGTCGTGTTCATTTTAGATATTGCTGCTCTGTCACTGAGGAGTCATTCTGATGAATCTCGCCCTCTTTGGCACACCATGGTGTTCTCCCCTTAGCTTTCTCAGGGTCCATGTGCTAGAATATTTAAAGCAGGATCCCCCTTGTGGAATCTTATTTATTAAGTCTTATCAGAATAGTGACTCTTTGGCTCCTTTGTCCCTAGCTTTGTTCCTTAAAACAGGAATCTCTCAGCTTTCCTGGAGCCTGTGTTGGCAACTTGCTGGCTGCAGCCCTTGACCAGCTTCTTTGAGCCTGCCCTGCTGAAGTCTGTTTTTCCTAGGCAAGCAGGCAGGCCTCTCTGGCTGTCTGCTTATTTTTTCCTCCTTTGGTTCTCTGGAAGCTTTTCTTTTATCTCTAGGCCTGGAACTGGTTTAGCCACAGGGCCTACTAGTCATGTGACTGCAATAATTTTCTCCATAACTGCTTAAAAGGGCCAGTCACCCTTTGACTGAATGTGTGTCTTTCTAGAAACTCAGTTCCCTTTACAGAATAGTGCCATGTTCAGATGATAACTATTTCTGAGGCTGAAAATTAGGAAACTGTTTTCTCCTTTCTCTGTTCTTTGATTCTTTCTCTCCTGTTCCTTTGCCCCCACTTCCCCTCCTGGATTTTTCCCCTTGTTTCCCCATATTTACTGGAGCCGCAGAGTAGCTGTGTTTTCTACATCGAAGGGCTGTCAGCTGCAGAGTAAGAATGACTAGGATTAGTCTGTTTTCTTCTGTGTAAAGCTCTAGAGACTGGGCTGTACAGGAACATGTGATCTAGTCACTTTTCCCTTGCAGAAAGCCCCAGGAAGCTCTGTGCAGAGGGAACAACCAGCTGTGTGTAATTAGCATGGGTTCTGATGTTGCTGTTGGGGTAAGCAGTCAGGGTTGCTGGTTTCTGTAAGTGTGCGTTTGTTCAGGACATGCTGGCTTGCAGGACTGTTATGCTTAGGTCCTCTCCTGGAAAGTGGAGTGTCCTTTGCCATGTTGGACTCCCTGCAGCGAAATGAAACAAGCATCCCATTGGAAATTTGTGCCCACACACTTCAGGTTTCAACCTCTACCTGCAAACTATTGTGGGACAGCTGATATCAGTGCATGTTGGTTTTATCTTTCCCTGACAGCCTTGTGTAAGTGCATTGAGATGTCTGAATTATTCATTCCTCCTTGCCCTGCTGTTCATATTGAATTTGCCTTGTGGCTCTGGGGCACCTTGCCAGGCCCTGAGGCAAATGATTCCATTGCTTTGTGTGCTGTGTATAGGCACAATGCTTTGGGTATGTGAGTTTTGGGGAGGGGGAGAATGATGGTGGGTCATTTGATTGTACATGTGATTATACAGTTTGAGGTTTAGCTACAGGTCAAAGATGGCTTTGCAATCTCTTGACCTGTCTAAAGAGGCTGGTGGGATGAAAACACTTTCCTCTTTAGCAAGGACTACATGTCTGTTTTTTGTTCTCAAGGCAGAATGGATTCTTGAGGCATGCTCTTTACTTCTTCTTACCATATTTCTTCACTTTATGTGCTCACATTTAATCCTCATGGCAATGATTACCCTGTAAAGCCTAGCCTTAGTTGCACAAGCATCTTTTTTTTCCATATCTCCTGTTCTCCAGGGCCAGTGTGCTACACAGCAACCTTAGTCGTTACCTGTCTCCAGTTTGAGGGAGAGAGTTCCCCTATTGTCAAAATGGAAAGTTTCCCACCTGTTGTAATGCTAATTTTAGTAAGTCTGAAAATTTTTCCTATTAAATGTTTCTTCTTTAAAGTTCTTATTCTGTCCGTTGATCATAGCACCACAGGGCTTAAGCACTCCCAGCTACATAGTTGGGGCAGTTTATTGTGAAAAGTATCACTTTTCTTGCTAGAAACTTCCAAATTCATGCACTTAGCAGTGTTCCCTCTAAATCTTTTGCATCTATGTGTGGATTTTTTCCATCCATGTGCAGAATAATTTATGTGCACCAAGTCACGTGTGAATGTGCACCACCAATAGGAAAAAAAACTCTAGCTGTGGGTGCTAATTAGCTCTGCTAATCAGCTCTATGGCACTAGAATTTCTCCTGAGTGACCACATAAGCACCCAGCTTACGGGGAACACTGGTGTTTAACTATGGGAGAGACAAAGAGAAAAGGAGCTATCTTTATCACTCTCTGTTCCTTCTTTGCCATGTCCCACTGACTTATAAGCAATAAAGTTCAGATGGCTGCAAAATATCCCTGGAGAAGCTGTCTGACCTGAATTTATTCTTAGCCGTGGACTAATGCTAGCACCGGGAGTGGGAACTTCAGGGTTCTTTCTCTGCTCAGATCAAGTAGTGTGTAATGCATGCGTAACTCAACCCTTTCTTTGTGTGTTCCTCATACTCTTTGCCCAGAGCCTCCCATTAGCTGTGCTGGGTAGAGGGCTCACACTATAGAGACACTGAATAAATATACTATCCGCTAGTCTTGCCAGTGTGGAACTCAGAGTCTGTGGTATTTTTGACAAGACTGAAACAGGAATAACTCCTGGGGTTACAGCCAATATTCCGTCTCAGTCAGAGGTGGGATAGAGACTTGTGGGTCCCTGCACCAGATCAAGTGGGGGGCTCTCTCTACCTCTTCCTCTTGCAGTTCTTCCTCCATACTCTTGTCAGGGAGTGTGGTCAGGGAGCAGGGACTTTCTCCCCTTCCTAGCAGGAGTACCAGAAGGCAAGTGGAGCAGGGCAAGTCCTCTGTGCCCCAAACCTGCTCCCCTGCAGGAGTGCTGGGCAGACATGTGAAGCCTCCAGTGCTCTGACCCCATTTCCTCTGCAGGAGCACTGGGAGAGGGGGGCTCTCCATTTTTCCAGGGATCCTCAGTTGGCCCGGGCCGCTGGGCACAGGCCCCGGTGGCCTAATGCGATGGTGTCCAACACACTAGCCACATGTGGCTGTTTGGCCAGTTGAGTGTGGCTAGTTCAGAACTGGTTGGGCACCAGAGTGGCTAATCTGCCACTGCTCTCATTAAAACAGATTCTAACATTTGAGGTGATGTGTGAATGATCTCTGAGCACAGAATGGCTGATGTATTAGTCTGTGTAGCTGCAGCACTGCTGAGATCTAGTCAGTGGCTTGTAAAGTGCTTCCGGGACTCCAGGGTATGAAAAGTGCTAAAGAAAATGAAAGTCTGTTCTAGAGAGGAATCTACACTATTCACATCAGAGCAAATATAGAAAGGAAATGGAATGCACTTTTTAGGAATAAGTTGGCCATACGTGACAAGTATTTTCCTGCTGGTTGGTAGGAAAGATTTCCTGGTGAATGGGGCCCCATCCGCATTGATGAAATTTATCAGAATTACAAGCAGGAGCCAGAGAGAAAAGACTGAATCTGTGTCAGCTGTTTGGTATCCAGAGGGAGGTAGAGGGGAAGCGGATATTTCTCCTCCTTCCTTCCCCTCTCCTGTGCCTAGATCACTGGAGGATGCTATTGCTTTTGAAGAAATGATGTTAGTGTCACTTTGCTGTGACTCTGTGTAACAAATGACAGAGGAGGCTGGTTATGATTCTGTGGGGACGGTAACAAAACACCAGGCAGAAAAAGGAGTGGAAGGTCAGACCTATATACACAGAAGAGACTGCTGAAGCAAGAGCCAAAAACAACAGGAGAATGGAGAGTGGTTCCACCTGTACACCAGGGATGGGGAACCTACGACCCGCAGGCTGGATCAGGCCCCTGACTTACTTTGTTCCAGCTCATGGTGAAGCTCTGGGCTTCCCCCCGCAATGGGGTGAACTGGCACTCAGACTCCAGCCTCATGGCAAGTCTCCAAGGCTTGGTGCCCCCCTGCGAGGCTGGAGCATGACCGGAACCCCGGCGCACTCAGTTGAGTGTGAGTGAGGTGATTTTTTTTTTAATTTCTTTTTGCACTTCTCTCTTGAGTGCCAGGTCAGTGACCTTGTTTGTTTGGGTTGCGTTTTTTGCGGGGGGGGGGCGGGGGGGGGGTTGTTTTTGTTTTTGTTTTTTTGCTTCTCACTTGTGTGTGGCCCCTAACTGACTTTTCTATGGTCCCTGCCTCTAAAAAGGTTACCCACCCGTGCGCTACACTTTTCTAACACTCACCAGGAGAGGTGAGTGGAAACTCCCATTTCTTTTTCAACTATAAAGGGGGAAGGGGAACCTCCAAACACAGGAGAAATACTACCCTCTAAGGTCAGTTAAGCACAATCCTCCCCCCCCCCCCCACTCAACAGAAAAAAGTTGAGAGAGTGGAAAGGGGCACAGCAGATTGTAGAGTCAGTATTCTGGGAAGTCCACGTTGCTGCCATCCTTCCAGCAGCCAAGAGAAATGGGTGAAATGGGTGGTGGTCTAGGTTCCCCATTATCTGGCCTCTGCTTGCTCAACTCTTTTGTATCAGGTACTAGCTACAGGTGTCTGATTACATTTTGAAGCTCCTCCTCCTGTACCCTAACTGGAAGAGTGGAAAAATCTGAGGAGTAGCCATGTTAGTTTGTAACTTTAAAAACGAGTAGTCCTGTGGTGTCTTAGAGACATAACCAAAATATATAGAATCATGAGCTTTCGTGGGTAAAGCCTACTTCAACAGATGCACTGAAGTGGAAATAACAGAAACCAAGATGTTAAAGGCAGGAGAAATTGGCTTTGTAATGCGCCAGCCAGTTAATATCTTTGTTTAGGCCCTGGGTAGTAGAGTCAAATCTGTAGATGAATTCCAGTTCTGCAGACTCTTTCTGGAAGAACTTGTTTTTTCTCCTTCCCTAATCTGCCTCCCTGAGTTTGGAGATTTACTCCTCCCTACTTCTAGATGCTTCACTGGAAATGGGAATGAGAAGCAGGCTCTTTTAGTTTACTGTTCTTCCCTCAGTCTATATTTCACAGGAGTTGAGTCCTCTGCAGTCTTTCTCAGCAGTAACATCAGTATAAAATGTACATGATTCCTGGCAGTTTTATTACTTCCCATAGAATTCTGAACAGCTGTAATGAAACTGTCCGCTGACAAGCATCTAAATTTCACTGTTGCCGCTGTGCAAAGTGTGACCATCCTGCCCAGGGACTGGAGCTGTCTTTCGTTAGACTCGATCCGATGCAGTGCTGTCTTGCTATTTGGTTGGTGTTTGGGAAATTTGGTTTTTCTAATCAGGATCAGAAGGACTCTTTATTTCAATGTGAACTTTTAAATGATGCTAATGCAGGAGTTGATGGTTGAAGCCCTGATCATTTACTAGGGATGCGTCTACACAGCAGCAGTATTTCGGAATAACGGCATCTGCACAGCAATTCTGTTATTTTGAAATGAATTTGAAATAACAGATGGCTTATTTTGAAATCTATAAACCTCATTTCACGAGGAATAACACTTCTTCCGAAATAGCTATTTTGAAATAGTGGTAGTGTGGATGCTCCACTGCTGCTATTTCGAAATAGCTCCTCCCCAGGGCCATTGAAAGTAATTATTCCCCAGTGTTTCCTGGGGCTCTAAATCAAGAGTACGCGTCCACATTAGGGGAGCCTGCTTTGGACTAATTTTGAGGCTTCCCTGTAGTGTGAATGTGCTATTTTGAAATAAACTATTTCGAAAAAAATTCGAAATAGCTTATTTTGAAATAAGCATGATGTGTAGACGTACCCTAGGGGAGGAAATCTCTTTGCATGAGCTTGTGGATTTCTGAACCTTGCCCATCAAATAAGTGCTACTTATATCTGCTGGAACTTGGGGAGCCATTTACCCTGTTAGCTGCTAGAAACTTCAGTGTATGGCTAGCAAGACAGGTGGTTGGTAAACCAGCCATAATCATATCATCATCATGAAGAAGCAGAAGGCAGGAAGTGTGTGTGCACACAGAACTGGCAGCCTCAGTGCCCTCCGGCCCTGATTGGTGAGCTGGAAAGTGGAATCAAGTGTTGATGGATTTAATTGATAGAAATGCCCCTTTTCTCCCAGATGCACCAGACTATGTCAATAATTAACCTGAGTGAGTACAACAAAGCTAGGTTCCTGGTGCCTAGCTGAGGTCAGAGCTACTGCTGATGTCACACCTTTCCATTCACCAGAATTCAGTTTGAGCACCTCCTCTGCTTGGTAAAGTTGAGTTATATTATATTCAGCTGTTCCCTGCTTATAGGTAAGGGGGAATGTACAGTATGAGCTGATATGTGCCTCACTTGATGGTTCTGTACAGTACAGGTTGGATGGGGAGTATCTTGGCATGGGGAGGGAAGCCAAGAATTGTGGCTGGAGGGAAGCAGATTCCTTTTCCCCCCCCTCTTTGCCTGAGGTGAAAGGTGATGTCACATGAAATGAAAGTATTGCAGAAAAGCATAAAGTCCTCTTTCTTAACCTAGAGCAGTTTTAAGGGCCCAATAGAAATTGTTCTGAAACACACACATTGGAAATGGATGGATTTTCCCAAGCAAGATGTTTAGTGGGCGGTACTCCACACTACCCTGTGGCTGACCTAAGTTTGTGTCCCAGTCTCTCACTCCCTGGGCTGAACATCTTTTACAAGTCATGCAGAAGGAAGAGCGAGTAAGCAGAATTTAAATCATTGCAACTGTCTGGGGCTTTGAATAAAAGTCTTGGCTATGTTTACAAAGAACTGCCTTTTTTTTTTTTTTCTTCAGCAATAATGCTTTGGTCTGGCCTGAGGTTGAGATTGGCTCTGTCAGCTGCTGTGTGCCATGGTGCCTTCTGGCTGCTCTAGTTCTGGAGTCTGCTGTCTTGCCAAATTCTCTGTACCTAATTTGAGATGTTTGTGTATGTAGCGAGAGGATCAGCTCCCTTTCTGTCTCCTTCAGATGAACTTGCCACGTTCCAGGAGGAAATACAATGCGATAGTGTCAGGAACCTAGCATGTTCAGAACTCTTCAGCGTTGCATCTGTATGTGTAGGGAAAGGACTTATCTTTTTTATGCAAATAAATCCCCAGGGATTTGAGAGGGTGAGGTTTTTTTTCCTCACTTTGTCCTGCAGGGAGATGCAAAATAATTTTTAAGCTTTTCAGCAATATTCACAGGAATTTGGAGTCTGGAGTTTTTACATCTCTTCTTTTTTGGTGTGTGTGAAAAATCAGGAGAGTGGAACTTGGGCCAATTATGGAGTATCCATTTATTAATAAGAAGAATATTTGACACATTGTAGGGCCAGTAAAAAGAATGCTTGATAATACTGACTTGTGTTTTGCAAGCAGGAACTGTACAAAATTTCTATCTGCTCATTGCTCCTCAGTAGAGTGACCATATTTCCCTATGCTGAATACTTGACAGTTGGTAAAATTACTCGTATTCAAGCGAGTTCAGTGGTAATCAGTCAGAACTATGCAGTACAAACACTAAATTAATATTTAGCTGGTTGAGCCCCTGTTAAAATGAAATACTCAGTAGCTGGAGTCTTTATGACCTGGCCTGTGGCTTTGCAGAGATCATCTCTCTTCCTCTCGCCCTGCTCCCCTGTGGCTAGAAGCAGCTTGTCCCTTGCTGCCCATAGAACGGCAGCTAACACCTCCAAGCTACTGCTGGCCCACTGACATAACCCCAGCCATCTTCTGCCTCCTGGCTACTGCGTGAGCAGGAAGGAATTAATCCCTAAGGCTGCCTGGTCCACTAGGGCCCAGGGAACCTGACTGCAGGGATTTCAACCATCCCTGCCAGAGAAAAGCCTCAGCAAGAGAGGGTGCCTAGGGGGGAAAGTAACCCCCCCCCCCACTCCCTGCACTGCCTGAGGGCAGGACCCAGTGCAGGGACAGTCTGTGATGAAGGTGCTAAGCCCCTGTTTGTGGGGCGGCTGCTGTGGAGCCTGCAGGATTGGGGCACAAACAGGCTGGAAATCACTTCCTCCCCACCACTGCAGAGTTTAGCTGAGGGATGGAGAAACTTCCCAGTGCTAGTGCTGTGTGGGGCTTTGGCATGTGCAGGACTTGGCTCCTCCTGGCCAGTGCTCTGGGCTGTAGGGTCTTGAGCTTTCTCTGGGTGCCAGCCTAGCTAGAGGCAGTGGAAGAAGGAAGGAGCCTGCAAGTCAGGCTGTTGGTGAGCTGAATGATCCAGCCAAGGGCTGGCTGGTTCTCTGCACAGTGCTGGGAGCACGGACGAACCATGGCCAGGGGGAGGAGCATGGCGGAGCAGCCGGGATGAGGGGCTGAAGGGGCGCACAGCAGGGAGAGTACAGTCTGGGGAGGGGTACTCGTAAAGGCCCAGCAGGTGGGCATCAGAGGTGACATGCAACTAGCCACCACCTGCCAGAGCTCACCAGCCACTGCAACAAGCTAAAAATGAGTCAGGGGATGGGGGGCCTGCTGGCCAACAGGAGGCACTACAAGGACGGCACTGATGGACCAGCAGGGGGAGCAGCGGGCCCCACACACTGCAGCTTTGCCTGACCACCACGTTTGCACACCCACCCCATCAACAGCCTTTGGATCTCCACAACTCACTGCTAGTGGGTAGGCGGCTGGTGAGCAGGTATCCAGCCAGCAGTAGAACTCACCTCTACTGATGGGAGGGGACAGACAATTTGCCCATTTTTAAGAAAAAATAGAGGGCTTAAATATGCGACTGTCCTTTTAAAAATGAGGCATCTAGTCACCCAACCCTCAATCCTGACTTCTGTCACACCTTATTACTTGCGTTGTGAACGCTTGCACCTTTCTGGTAGTGGGGCTGCTTGGTATTCCGGTCCTGGGCTAACCACAGAGATGCACTTAATGCCTATCTGACCATCACTACCTCTTGCTTTTCCAGTCCTGATATGTTCCAAGGCCAGTATTTGGGCCAAAGATCATTAATTTTATGAAGAATCCTTTGTTTTTTTAAATTCTTGCAGTTTAGGACAGGGTTTGAAGAAGATAGTACACACCTTCCCCTCTACTACTTGTACAAGATGAACCTCTGTGGACTGGGACACTCTGGTCCAGCAACAACCACAGAGGTTGCCAGTGTCTGGGAGCTCAGCCTGTCTGAGATATGCAAGATAGCAGGCAGGCTGCAGGGGCAGTGGCCTGGGGGCATGGAACTTGGCTGGCAATCAGAGCAGGGCCGGGCAGGGAGCCCCAGCAGTGTGGAGGTAAGTCCCTGTGGCTGGGGATGCAGAGCCGCTGACGCTGGCCAGAGCACGGCTGCGGCTTGGAGTGGAGTCCCACCGGCAGGTGAGGGGCATGGTACTGGCCAGGCCAGCACCCATTAGGGGAGTCCCAGCATAGCCCGTGACCTGACCTCCCTTGGTCTCTGCACAGTGCTGGGGGCATGGGAGGCAAACCCTCTCTTTCAGGACTTCTCAGGTCCCAAGGGTGTGAGATCAGGGAGGTCCAACATATAGTCTCTTATCTACTTCCCCAGTCACCTATGTATCAAACTCTTGGGCTTTCTCTTGGGTATTTCTAGGAGCAGCTGTTCTTCCCTTAAAAGCAAGACTAGCACTCCAATTCAGGTCAAACATGAGAAAAGTCCTGCTTTGAATGGCTGGATAGTTACCTGGTGGATATTTTTCTTCACTTGTTACCTGGTTTCTCTTATGGCTTGTCTACCTTGCTAGAAGCTGTTTTTTTAACCTTGTGGGTCACTAATATGCATGAGCTATCCTGATGAATAAAAACACCAACCCTATACCCCTGCCTGCTGTTGCCTTCAGAGGGTATGTCTACAGCGTTTTTTTTGGAAAAACTACACTTACGTCCCCACTGCTATTGCATTCTTTCAACAAAGTCGAAAGAACAGAGGGGTTTTTCAGATGGCGGTAAACCTCTTGCTATGAGGAAGAAGCCTTTTTCCGAAAAAGCTTTTTCAGAAAAAGGCGTGTGTTGGATGCAGAAGAGGGAGTTCTTTTGAAAGAAGAGGGCTTCAGGAAATAACACAGATGCCCTAATGGCCACTCGTCCATACTAATCACAACTTAAATGCAAGATTACATGCAATCAATGTGGAAGCTATCTTTTGAAAAAGCATATCGCTTTTTTGTTGTGCTTTTGCTGTGTGGACGCTCTCTTTCGAAAAAAGTTTTTCCGGAAGATCTCTTCCAGAAAAGCTTCTTCCAAAAGAAGCCTGCAGTCTAGACATAGCCAGAGAGTTTACTTTGCAGTAAAACTAAAGGGCCTTCACTATATTGTTAACCTTGAGAGAGCTCGTGCACCTTCTTACCACAAGGTTAAGAACATGCCCTTTTTTTTTAGCAGTGAAGACAAGCCTTTAGGCCTCAGTTTGCTGGCATCCTGCAAGCTCTCCTTTTTGTGATCCTTTCCCACTTCTCTAAGGTACTTCCTCACTTCTTCCCTGTAGCAGGTTGATCTGAATCCTTCTCTGCTCCCAGCTCTCCTTCCTAGCTTTGCTGCAGACCAACCCCATGAAGCCTCGGTCTCGTTTTTCTCCTTTTTTATGCTTCTGCAGTTTGACTGCAGCAGTTCTGGGGAGGTGGTGTTCTTTCTGTGGGAGCCGGGGAGACAGCTGTGGTGTTCTTGGTTTTTCCTGCTTTTAACCTCTTAGTGGCTGCAGCTATAATTTACACCAGGGGTAGGCAATAATTTTTGTAAAGGGGCCACTTCACCAATTTTGGTAATGGTTGTGGGCTGGCCCTGGAAGGGGTGGGGTCTTGGATGGAAGGGGCAGAGCCTCAGGCAGAAGGGGAGTGTCCCTGGCAAGGGGAGAGACTTCCCACACTCCCCCATGGGGCGGGGGTGCATGTGAGGTCTCTTGCACCCTCTCCCGCCCTGCCAGAGGTACACAGTGCCCAGAGGGAACCACCAGCTGTTTTGAACAGCTGGCGGTTCCCTCTGATGTCGCATGGTCCTGGCTGGGGAGGAGGCTTTGCACACTCCCCTACCCCCAGGCCAATCAGAGTCTGGGGGTGGGGGAGCGTGTGAAGTCTTCTGCCCCCGCCCAGCCAGGACATGTGACACTTATAAGGAATCACCAGCCGTTTTGAACAGCTGGCAGTTCCCTTTGGTGCCATGCGCGCCTGATAGGGGTAGGAGACTTTGTGTGCTTTTCCACCTCCAGACACTGATTTTCCTGGGGGCGGGTGAGCCAGAGGGCGGATCAGACGGCTTGGCAGGCCAGATTTGGCCCATGGCCTGTATCTTGCCCATCCCTGATTTACACTGTGGTGACTTGGTCCTGCCCTTTGCATAGAGATCTAGCGAGTTGCAGCCTGGGCAATTACTGGATTTAATGGGTTATTGACTATAACCTGTCATAACGGACAGTCTGTCTGTGGCCGGTATTTCCCATAGCTCAGAAGGTGTTTTTACTGGAGACATATTCACTGGTTTCCTTGCTCTTTCAACATGGGGATCTCAGGGCAAAGGAGCTAATTGTGCTTAGCAGGAGGTAGCCTTGTAAAGGAGGAGGAGGTTGGAAAGACAAAGAAGTGTGTCCAAAAGAATTTTGGGGGTGCTATTTAAAACATTTATTACTTATTTACATAGTACCATTGGTGTGACTGGCGCCTATACAAAAACTGTAAGATGGGGGCTCTGGCATAAACCACTTATAATCTAAATGACACCAGATCTGAGGCTGGGCATAAGAGAAAGGCAAAGCTTACTTTATATAACGTTGTGCTATTTGATTGTTATGTTAATTTCTATTTGAAATTGGTTTGATATCTAAAAAGGTATTGGGTGTTGTGATTTGCTTTATTTTTGTTTGGATATGTTTTTGAAAAAAAACTTAACAGTGTAGGAATAGGGATCAGCATTGGAAAGTTAAATGAAACAAGTTGATCTGGAGGAGGGAGTTGAATGAAGACAGGGAAGATTGCAAGGCACGTGTTTCTTTGTTCTGGAACTAGTACACTGTTACAAATTTGTAAGAAGGATTTGCCGCTCTGAATATATCAATGTATCCCAGCTTATTGGCTGGGTAAAATGCCAGAGTCACTACCTATCCCTCTACATTTTACAAATTAATGCATGTGAATGTAGTATTAGTGAAATGTGCAATATTAACAGCCCTGGAGATTTAAGTCATCTGTTTATCCTCAGAGTGGATATAAAAGGATTAGCATTAACAAGCAGCTTTGCACCCACACCACTTCCTGCCAGCATATCCCAGCCCTGATTGGGAGTAACCTTTCGGGGTAAGAAGAGTGTAAGTTCAGTTTCCATGGACCCATTCAGTCCTTGTTACTGCTGTTGAGATTGCCAGTTTGGTGCTGTTTTGTAATGTGTGTGTGTATGTGTGTTTTATATGGTCATCCATTCCATAAAGGACTGAACTGAGACTTTGTTTTATGCAGATACTGCAGAATATTCCTTTATGTTCAACTAAGTGGATTTTTTCATAGCTGCATGCCAATTTGGCACTGCCCTGGAACTCTCAAAAGAGCAAGTAACAGTGTGAGAGGTCTTCTGGGTATTTCACTCCTTTTTAGGGCTGCTCTTTCCACTGACAGACAGTTGGGATTAGCATCCAAGTTATCTCTTTATCTCTTTACAAGTGATTAATGCGCTGGACACTTTGTTACTAATGTTACTTTTGAAGAAGTGATTCTTACAGATGACTGATGGTTGAGCTGAGAAATTACCCATTTGCCTTAATGATTTGTCTGTCTTCGCTCCTTCCCCTTGTGTTGCAATCTCGTGATGACTCCTGTGTGCTGAGAGGGCTGTTGCGCCGTATGAACCTCACTTCAGGGGTTTCATTCTCTCATATAGGTGCCCTTTTGTTTGCTATGGCTGCAGGGAGAAGAGGTTTCCAGGAGGGGGAATGAAGGGGCCAGGCTCAGTGGTTTTAAAAGAGGGAATGATTTTTAGGGAGGGCCTGGGAGCTACTTGGTTGTGACTGATTCCAGATGGTGCTGCTGGAACACAAAGATTGCCAGTGTGTTTGGGATGGTGCTGACCGAGGGCCCCCTGAGCGTTTCCTGTGTGGCTGGCTCCACAATCCTACAAGCTTAATCAGAACCAGCCGCTGCTGAAACACACATGAAGCCTCCCTTTATCCAGCCTTCTGAGCTCCATGTTTTCTCCCACCCCTTTTAACCCTTTACATTGTAGTGGTAGTTTTTCAGCCCGCCCTCCTGAGATCTATCCCCTCTCTAGTCCTAACCTGTTGCTTGTGAGAGGTTAGCTACCCAACAGATGAAATTCAGATTGTATAGAGTATTTGGAAGGGAGATTAACTTCTCCCTGAGAAACAGCAGTTTGTAAAAAGAAAAGTTGAAAATGAAGGCCATAAATATCTGTGCTATCTCATACAGTCAGTTCAGAATATGCTGTCCTGGAAAATTCCCCAATATCTGTTTTCCTGAGGACCAAATAAGTTCATGGAGTAGGGATGTCAACATGTAGACGATTACATGATTAACCAATAAATCTGAATTATTGGTTAATCTTGTCGACTACACACCTCCCCCCCACTTTGCTACCTCTGGATGAGTACTGGATCCTTCTCCTCCCCACCCCTGCGCTGTTTCCTCTGATAGAGAGGCAGCAGCACAGAGAGTGAGGGGGCAGGCGGGAGTCGATATGCGCGGGGAGCCGGCTTTCGAGCAGGCTTTAAATGTGTGCCGCTCCATGGACCTGCCTGCTCCCTCCCCTTGCTGTCTCCTACAGAGGCAGCGGGGGAGTGTGTGGGGGGGGCAGGCAGGAGCTGCCTGCCCTGTTGCCCCCCCACCCTAATGCAGGGGCGGCCTGTGAGCCTAGGCAGGCTAGGCGGTCGTCTAGGGCGCCGCCGGCCTGGGCACCCGATGATGATGTCATGGGGTGCCGGGGCGCCCCGTGATGATGTCACGGCCATTGATGGCCATGCAGGTGGGGGCGCCAGCTGCCGCAGCCGGCCTCAGGCCACTCCTGCCTTAATGCTTTTATCAGAGGCAGCAGCATGGGGCAGGAGAAGGGGAGGCTGCCGTAAAGCAGCCCCTGTCCATGAGGAGCTTGGACCCCTTGCAGACAGGAGCTGCAGCCACCCCATGCTGCTGCCTCTGTATCAGAGGCAGCAGCACAGAGTGGCAAGCAGGACCTGGTCTGTGTGGGAAGATGGTTTTTAAACTGGCTTCATTTGCAGACCGGCTCCACCTGCCACCCTGTGCTGCTGCCCCGATAGAGAGGCAGCAGCTCAGAGTGGCAGGGGGCTCCCCCGGAATGGGGCTAGGAGCACACTGGTTGCCAAACCTGCCTCCAGGGTCTATCGAATAGTCAAGTAATCGCTAAACTTCATGTGTTTACACGATTATTCAATTATACGCTGTCTAGCATCCTTATCATGGGGATAGATAATCAATAGCTATTAGCCAGGATGGTCAGGGATGGCAGATCATGCTCTGAAGTTCCCTTGCCACTGTTTGCCAGAAACTGGGATTTGGTAATGGGATGGATCACTTGATGTTTACCTATTCTGTTCATTCCTATCTGAAGACAGAATAGAGGGCTAGATGAACATTTGGTCTGAACCAGTATGGTTGTTCTTGTGACAAACCTGCTAGTCTTGTTGAAAAACATTAGTGCTGCTACTCACTTTCCTCCTCCTCCTCCCCCAAAAGAAAACTCACTCTAAAACACAGCTATGCCTGCTTTATTTATATCGCCTCATCTCCAATTCCCACCAATAAATTGATTCTCTCTTACACAGAACACATCATGAATTAATTCTGCCCTGCCTTTTTGTGGGACTATTGCTGTCCTTATCCTGCAGGAAGTCCCTGATCTCTATATGGATCTCCCCCTTTGCATGTAGGGCCTCTGTTTCCCATTCTTCTTTTCCTCTCCTCTCAGTCTTCTGAGAAGTCTTCTACAAAAGTATGAGCAGGTGACACTTCATCTGCGCTGCTGCTTTTCCACCTTCCCAAGGAAGGAGTTAGTACTTCCCTGGTTTCACTTGCCTGCTCAAATTTTGTACTTGTTGTGGGTGAGTGAACAAATGGAATTTCGAAACCCTGTGTCACTGCTGGTATGTTTACACTGCACTGCAGGGGTAGGGGGGGTGTAATTCCCAGTTCAAGCTAGTGCACCAAAAATAGCAGTGTGGTGGCAGCAGTTCAGGCTAGCTGCCAGAGTGCAGTTTTGATGTAGGTACCTATTCAGGCATCTACCCCGTGCCGCTGCAGTTAGACTGCTGTTGCATTGCAGGCTATAGTGAGCAGGGCTTGTGTGCATATGTCTGTTTGAGTTGGGAATCACCCCCCCTAGCTGCAGTGTAGGTGTGCGACCTAGGACAAGTAGTGAATAAAGTGCAAGATGCTTCATCAACAGCCCTGCATGATCTTGGTATGGAAAGGTAGCTCGAACACTGGATTTTAAAGTCTGTATAGGCTGCTGCTGAGTAGAACTAGAAGTGGAGATAAGATGTAAATGTAAACACCACTGTCTACCAAAAATTCAAAATTTGGTGCTGCTGACTTATGTGTTTATAGCATGCCTTTGTATCTGCTGGAGTATCTGTCATACTGGACACCATATTCCCAGGGGTCATGTAGGACCAGAAATGGGCCAGCCTTTAGTCCTTTGAGGTTGGAAACACTTTGGAAATACTGCCACCTCTAGCCTGGGTATCTTCTAACAAAATTCAGTTTTAAAGTCGCTTTAAGTAAACTGAATTTTTTTTTTTTTTAGTCTCTTTATTTCAGAGGGCTAAATGTCCTAAAGCAAGAATCTCCATAGCTCATCTAGGGAGAGAAAAGCACAATTAGCAGAAGATTCCTTTGTGAGTTCCAGAAAACACGGTCAGCTACTTCCCAGGCATAAAACCGTGGAATTTTATTAGAGGCTTTGTCCATACTACAAAGTTTTTTTTTTGTCAAAACCTGCCTTTTGGCGACAAAACAGGGGGAGCTTACACACTGCAATGGGACTTTTGGCCAGAAAAACACCCAGTTTCGGTGACAGGAAACTTCCACCCCATGAGAGATTTTTTTTTTCTTTTCCTTTTCCTTTATTGTCAACAAAGAGCCAGTATAGATGCTGCTGTTTTGTCAACAGAACTGGCTTCTGCCAGTATCCCACAATCCTGGTGGCTCTGGTCAGCTTTGATCTCTGCTTCCCTCCCTTTAAAATATATGAGATGCTGTGTTTGGGGAACAAACAAAGAGCAAATCATTGGACTGCTCATGTTCTGCCCTGCGCTAGGAACATAGCAGCAAGCAGGTTGCTGCTGCAGGCGATATGGGGATAGGCTACTATTCTGCTTTGACATTCCTCAGAAAGGAAAGCTCACCAGGGAGGCGACCATCCGGCCATAAATGTCGGCATTATGACATGTGGCCCAGAGATCTTGTAACGTCTCCTCCTCACCCCACAGCTCGAGAAGGGACTGGATCTCTGGGCCTGACCAGGACGGGGCGCGCCTCTTTGTCCCCCTGGGTGGGTCCTGGGGCCCCTGGGGCTGCTCCTGGCAAGGGCCAGGGGGTCGTGGGGGGCTTGAGGCTCAGCCATTAGCGAGCAGGCCTGTGGCAGGGACAGCTGCGCAGTGAAGTCCTGCTCTCTGACCAGCTTCCTGCCACAAGGCTTGTCTGGGGTATCTGCAGCTTTGAGGGGCCAGGAAACAGTCACTATAGAGTTGTGATTACTTTGTATGAAGTGGCCACCAGGGCACCTGGGCTTTTTCCTGGAGACCTCTTCTTTCGAAAAAACTCCTCCCTCCTCCCTGTCTCCACATGCCTTTTTGCAAAAGAGCTCTTTCGGAAAAAGGCTTCTTCCTCATAGAATGAGGATTACCAATGCTGGAAAAAGCCCTCTGTTCTTTCGATTTACAGGAAAACCCCAATTACGACGGCCTGAGTTGCGACCCCCCCCCCCCCGCACTTAAGACCATTTTTGTAAGTGTGGAAGTGGCCGAAACCCCCAACTTATGTTCTCGGCCCGCATTTACGATGACACACGGCACCTATCGTAAATGAAGATTCGAGTTAGGACACCCCCGACTTGCTACACTACCCCAGGAACCAATCGCGTTGCAAGTCGGGGGCTGCCTGTATTTGCGAAAGAACGCGCTTGCAGTGTGGATGTTCCGCAAGTAGTTTAGACGTACCCTGACTGTAAAGCCTAGAGCCCTGCAGTGAGACTGCAATCCCACAGGACCGGCTGCCCTAATAGCAGGAGTTGATAAAATGTACTCTGTTATGGTTGGCATTGAGTGAGCAAACCCTTAGCCCCAAACTGTAGTAACTGGTGGGGAAACACTAAATCTCTCATTAGTTTACCAAGAGTAGCCTATTAGAGAAATTGTGAATTATTTTGAGCTTCTCTTTCCTATATATGTTTTTCTCCCTCATGCTGAATCAGATGTAGTACAGCAGCTTAAATCAGGTTAGAGAATTGCACTCACTTATTTCATTGTTCTGTGACCACATATGTGCAGACGGTCACTATTGTATCGGCTTGCTGGCAGTACTGGGAGCAGTTTCTCTGTTAATTGTTTTTCAAAAAGCAGTAATAATCCTGAAATATAAATAACTTGAATGGTATGTTTCAGAGTTCTAAAAATGGTATGCTTAAGTGGTTTAAGAAATTCCAGTTTTTAAAAACAACTGCTTATAACTGGTGGGAAACCTTTTTTTTTTTTTTTTTTTTTTAAGTTGGGGGCCTCTGACTCACAGAAAAATCAGTTGGGGGTAACATGTAAGTGAGAAGCAAAAAACCCCTCTCAAAAACAACCCCCCCATAAACCACAAACCCTCACTGACCTCGTGAGAAGGAGGGGGGAAAAAACCCTCACAGATGTGAAGTAGGAAAAAAAGGCACTCCCTTCAAGCTCCAGCCCCATGGCTTTGGGGGGGTGGGGAGTGAGCGCTGAGGCTCAAGGTTTACCAGGGCTGGATTAACTCTTCTGGGGGCCCAGGGTGAGTAGATTTTGTGATCTCTGGGGTGAGGCCAAAAATGAGGGGTTCAGTGTGGGGGAGCGGGCTGCTGGAGATAAAGGTGCAGGGTCTGGGTGGGAGGTAGAGTGTATGAATGAGCTGGGGGTAGAGGTGCGGGGTCTGGGCTGGAGGGAGGGGGCAGAGGCTGCTCCAGGGGAGCGTAGATGGCTCCGTGTGGCCCTGTGCACTGCAGGGAAGGACTCCTGCAGGCACCAACACCCACTGTTCCCATTGGCTATGATTCCCAGACAATGGGAGCAAATGGGGGGGTGCTGCCTGGAGGGAGCGCTTCTCTGCATTGCACAGAGCCACTTCCTCCTCACACCTGGCAGAGCGCGTGGGTCGGATTGGGCCCACAGCTTACCTTGATCCGGCCCGCAAGGCTCAGGACTCCCCCCACCCCACCCTGTAGTGGGGAGCCAGTGCTGGTGTTCCAGCCACGGCACTCCTCACATGACTGGAGTGCCAATGTTGGCTTGTGCTTCTGGGTGGCGGATCTCCAAGCCTTGCTGGCTGGCTGGATCAAGGCAAGTCATAGGTTCCCCACCTCTACTTTATAATCATTAAAAAAATCTGCATCTTTTCACGCAAAATTGTGGTGCAATTTGTTTTGACAACTGTGTGATATACACATGACAACAGTTTGTCATAAACAATTTCAGCAATGTAAAACAAGGGTTTTTTTAATAAATATTTTAATACTTAAATTTAAGTGAGGGATAGAAAGATTTGATATACATTATAACAGGAGTTAAAGTATTTGTACATGGTTTAAACAAGATTTTGTTTTATTCTTTTAGTGATAAAAATAGTGTCTGAATATCTCCAGACTTCAACGTGAAGCTTCAGAATTGTCATTCATGCTTAAATTTGACACTTTATGTATGGGTTTAAACAAAGACTCTAATTATCTCACCCATTACAAAGATAGCTTCCCCAGTTATCACCCCTAATGTCATTACCTCACAGAAACTAACCTTTCCCCCTCACCCCCACTCTGTTCTAAAATTTGATTTGTCAATTTCACATGCGTTCATTTTTTTGATTGTATCACGTTGGTATATATGGTTGTGCTGATTTTCTTCCACATATTGATCTGAGGAAGTGGGTCTGGCCCACGAAAGCTCATCACCTATAAACCATCTTGTTAGTCTTTAAAGTGCTACATAGTTCTGTCTTTTGTTTCAGCTACACCAGACTAACACGGCTGCATTTCTATCACTATTCTGAATTCCATTTAGATATCCTAGAAGACTTACCCGGCATTGCTTGGCTCCTTCAGTGCATGGAGCTGACGATGTCGGGGGTATAGGAGTCAGGACAGGGTCTGGGGGGACAGTACAGGAGGCCACTGGAGCCTTTTTGGTCCCCTCCCTCCCCAGCTGCCAGGGACTTTTTCGCTTTTCTCCCCCAGGCCACCATCAGCCTTTTTGCTCTTCCCCCTTCCCCTGGCAGCCAGGGGCCTTTTTTCTCTCCCCATTCTCCAGCGCTGCAGCTAAGGGCCAGGAGGGTGGAAAAGTTTTGAGGCATGGGGACTACTTACTTATCGTACTCACAGGCAAGACGAAGGTGCTCTAGCGCTGCTGGCCACTCTCTCGGTGGTATAGCTGCCCCCCCCCCCCCCACACAGCATATAGCTCTCCCCTGTGGGCTTGCTGTCCCGTGTGGTTACTCTAGTATTGTGTCCTTCCAAACAGCCCCTCGTTTTCCATGTTATATAAAACAGTCCCTTTTCTGGTGCTTTCAGTTGTCCTGGCACAACTAAATTCTGACCTTGCTTTAAGTTAGGAGAAGAGGAAGCTGCATACCAAATTTGGTGGTCCTAGCTCTTACCATTTAGGAGGAGTTCTTGAACAAACAGACTAGCAGACAGACGCATAAATCTCTCGATAGATAGATAGGTAATATATTAATTGATATTTTTTTAGTAGCCAGACAGAATCTGTCTCTTGCAGGATTTGCAAGCCTTAAGGTTTTTGTGGGTGGGAGCAAAATAAAAAATTAAATAATCCTGTGCAGAGCTCTTACTACAAGCATTGTTGAGAACTGTTTGTTTAAAATGTAAAGTTCTGTCATCACTGCAGTTTGAGGTCTTTTGCTGTTTTTTACATGCTCAGCCAATTTTGGCTTTTTTAACACTTGGTATGAATTGCACCCGTATGACAGTTTAGGCTTTCACATGATTCTCTCTTGTAAAACTATATTTGTTTTCTTTCGATGTATGATAGTTATAAAGGGACACTTTGCCACATTGCTCTTCTGTTTAAAACTTTGTTATTTGCTGTTACTAACAACACTTGAAATGATTCGGGGAATCAAAAAATTAGAGAGATTCTTTTTATTTGGCCTTTTTTCTGTTTACATTGTGCTATTAACAGAAGAGTAGTCATTTTCACTGTTTCTGCTGTACAGTCAATTAATTCCCTTTTAGTTTGAGATTTGCTACAGTGGCAAGCAAATGGGGGTTGGAGCTGAAGATAAATATTGAGAGAAACACTTTTAAAAATAGAGAAATTTGATTGTGAAATCAATCAAAATTCAGAAGGACTAAGAGACAAGTGAAGTGCACCAAATCATTTCTTCTAAAACTTAGATTTCAAGACCACAGTCTCTGTTTATGATGAACTTTCTTTCCTTATTTGTGGTCTATTTGTTGTACAAATCAGCATGACAAATTGGGAGTTAAGGAAACCTATCAAGGATGCAGGTTGGGTAGGGAATTGTGAAAATGTGACACCCTTTCTTTCCGACCAGAAAACCTTACCAAATTATCTGGAGCCAATGAATTCCAGCTAGCTTTGTCTGATTTCAGTGCTGCTTTAGCTGACAGGAATAAATCTCCATGTGGATGCTTGCATGTCTTGTTATACTTATGGCTCCTGGCTACATAGCCAGACAAAACATGCAAACTGCTCCAAATTACTGAAATTCTTATTGGGGCTGAAGGCTATTTTGATTAATCTTAAATCATTTCCACTTCTTGTCTTTTGCTTCCTTTGCTATCTCACTGGATAGCGAAACAGGCTTGAACTGGGATTCTGCCCTGCAAATTGAAAATACATTACTCATGGTGTGTGGGGTTTTTTTTTTTTTTAGTCTATTCTTCCGTTCTGTAAGGCTTAGGCAGTTTGGAGGGCTTTCTTACTTCGTTATAATTAGTGCCTTGTCCATTAATCATAACATAGAGCAGAACCATTTGGCTGAGTAATGTTACAGGTTGTATTGGGCTATAGAATATCGCAGTACTACTGTAAAGATGTGCATTTTGCTTATGACTGGGAAATGCATGGCTGCACTGAAAGTCAGGGTTCATGGTGTGGTCTAGCATTTGGAGGAGAGGGGAACATGGGCAGTCTCTCTGTTGTAGTTTTACAAGGCAATCTATATATGTGTCTCCAACTTTTTGCAAGTATATGTTTCTGGATGGGGAAGTACAGGACATAGTTCCTTAAGCATTTTTTAAAATACTTCTTTCCTCCATGTTTTGAGAAAGCGCTGAAGCATGCTTGGAATTAGGTGAGACTTAAGTCAGATGTCCTGTGGGATTTAGGTACCAGTGTCCCTGTAGTTTTTTGTCCCATGCAATCCATTTACCAAGAAAGGATGAGGTGCATTTTCCATTTTGTGTTAAAGGCAGATATTTATGACCATCCCAGTTGTTTACATTCCACAGACATTTACCATTTCTTCCGAATTCAGAGCAGAGAAGGGATATATGGAGCTGTTTCCTTAATTGCAAGACTCCGTATCCCAAGTGTCTAAATTTAGCTTTGATTTTTGTCAAAAGCATCCTATTTTTTAGACAAACGGGAAACCTTGCATCCTGCTCTATGAGGCCGCTAAAGAAGCAGGAGGAGGTGAGGTTACCATGGAGATGATAGTTGTGTGCAAAGGGGGAACAGCATGGTTTAGAATTCCAGGAAGGAAGGAGGAGTGATGTCATAATATTTCATGCACCAGCCCAGGAACCACTGTGAGATTTGTGGGTGTGTGTATTTTTTTCAGGAAGATCAAGGAATTGCAGTCGGTCGTGTAGAAAGGCCCTGGATGTTTTGTTGTCTTGAATTTGTTCATAAATACTTGTCAAGTCAATACCCTGAATGCTTCTGAATGTATAAAAATGAGTAGTCCTGGGGCATCTTACAGACTAACAAAAATTATATATCTATCTATCTATGAATAAAATCAAGATCATCTTATCTGAAGAAATGGGTTTCCTATGAAAGCTCATGATACTATATATATTTTTGTTAGTCTCTAAGGTACCACAGGACTGTTGTTTATTTTTAAAGTTATATACTAATACGGCTACCACTCTGAGACTTTGACTGTATAGTGTGTCTATATAAACTGTATTTTATAAAACACTGGAAAATTTAACCAGCATTGCTCAGGTCCTTAACTCAACTTTTATTTTTTGGAAAATAAAATGAAAATGTACATGCTTCATTTAAATCATTGCTCTGAGGTTGGGCTAGGGATGAAAGGATCAGTATGCAAGCTGCTCCAGAGGAGAGGACTACCCCAGCACTTTCGCCACAGCAGCTTGGGGTCAGATTAGAAGCACTTCTCCATGGTTGCTGTAGCTCCAGTGGGCACAGTTGGGGGAGGAGTGCATATGCACTGGCTGGGGCAGGTCCAGGTCCAGCTTTGTCTGCCCCCAGTGCTCCCCAGACAGAGTGAGGAATGCAGCAAACTGTGCGCTTTCCCCTTGCTTCCTGACAAAGGGGAACAATTAGGGATATAAACAGTTAAGATCTTAACTGGTTATCTGGTAAGCATTAGGCTTATTGGAATGCTTACTGAGTTATCAGTTGGATGGCAAACTGCACCAGGTTGGAGCAGCCCTGGTTGAGTCTGGCCAGTCGCATGAGGGCGACAGACAGGACTGTGCCTGAGTTGGGCCCTCTAACCTTGGCTGCACTGGATCAGCCCAGGTGGCCAGGCAGAACCTCAGGTATGCTGGTGTGGGCTGGCATGATCCAGGCCCTGGCTGGGCTGGAGTGGCCCAGGCTGGTGCACCAATGGAACCCTAGGCTTAGCCATGCTAGCAGAGCCTTGGTCCCAGTGGGACCCCAGCCCTCGTTGCCATGGGCCATCTGGCAGGACTCCAGCCCCTCTGACACAGCCTGGGATAATTTTATCCATTTAACTGATTAACTATTTTAATGATTATTTACATCCCTACTAGCAGTGTTCCTGTACGTACGTGTGTGTGTGCGCGCATGCACACACGCGCTTACAGCCAGCCCACACGCCCCTTCATCTGCCTGGGGATTCTGTCTCTTTTCTGTATGGTTTTATGAGCATCAATCCCATTCCAGGCACATCCCATTTTCCTGGCACAACCAAACCTTGACCTTGCTTAAAGTTATGATAAAAGGAAGCTGTATATCCAATTTGCTGGTCCTAGCGCTTACCATTTAGGAGGGGTGCTTGAACAGACACACAAACTCTCTCAAAAATATAGATGATTTTCTTCTGGTAAAAACAAAAAGTGATGTAACAATACATGACTGCATCTGTTCACAGACAATGTGATTGCCAGCTCACCACATATACATGCCTCTGGGGAATAGAACTTACAGTCTTTTACTGTTTTTCTGGATTTCTTTTCTGGTGAAGTAAAGAAACAGCTTCACTCATTTAACCAAGTGGGGAAACCAATGTACATGGGGGCAAGTATATATATCTTAGGCAATAGAAGGTAGTGGTACACAGTATAACCTCCAAGGGTGATACCTCAGATCCAAATTATATTTTTATGTCCAAAATTCGGCTTGTAACAATACAATGGGATGGGGAGGGAGAGGTCTGCAATGCAGTTTTGCCCTTTTTCCTACAGAAGACAGGGCCACTGACAGGAAAGATTGGAGGTTGAAGCAGTAGGAGAAGTGCAACAGTGAGGTGAAAGGACAGTGATTCCACCATCGGATGGTATTGGGATCCCTGCTTGGGTGTTGTCAGGGTCCTGCTTAGGAACATCTTTCATATCCACCTTTGTTTAATATGCATTTGAGAAATTTGAAATCCAGACACCCCACCATTTCAAAATCTCATCTAGTTTCTGGAAGAAACATGTAGCTTTGTCTTTTACTTTCTTTCTCCTGAGTCCAAGGGTTCCCCGTAAGCTGTGCACTTGTGCAGCCATTCAGGAGAGATTCAGATGCTGCCCAGATGATTAACAGGGCGCCCACAGCTAGTTTTTAGTTTCCATTGGTGGTGCACATCCACACATGCCTCAGTGCTCACAGAAGAATTTATTCTGCACAGGGATGGAAAAAATCCACACAGGAATGGAAAAGAGTAGAGTGGGGTGGGCAATAACTTTTGTAAGGGGGCCACTTCACCAACTTTGGTAGGTAGTGGTCCTGGGCTGGCTCTATCCCTGGAAGGGGCAGAACCTCGGGGGCGGGGGCAGGGCCTGGGGCAGAAGGGGCAGTTTCCTTTAGGCACCACATGCCCCTGGGGGGGGCAAGGGGGAGAGACTTCGTATTCTCCCCCGTGAAACAGGTTAGCAAGCAAAATCTCTCAGCTCCCACCCCCGTAGTGCCAGGGGCACATGGCTCCCAGAGGAAACTACCAGCCATTTTGAACATCTGGCGGTTCCCTCTGGTGCGGCGCACCCCTGGCAGAGGGAAGGAGACTTCGCATGCACGCTGCCCAGGCCCTGATTGGCTTGGGAACGGGGCAGTGTGCGAAGTCTCTTGCCCCCTGCAGTGCCAGGGACATGTGGCGGGGGGGAAGAGACTTTGCATGCTCCCCAGTCCCTGATTGGCCTGGGGGCAGAGGCATGGAAGGGTGGGCTGCGGGCTGGATCAAATGGCTTGGCAGGCTGGAGTAAAGGGAACGTTGGTTGGGACTCCATCACTGCTTGTCACATGGTGGTCTGGCTGCTGTTTTGGTGATAGCTCCATCACCAGGAGGAACCGAGGATAACTAACTGTATTCAGGGCTTGTCTACACAGAAACACTCAAGAATGTTAGGATGAATCAACTAAACAGATGAAGACAGTGTGCTTTAATTTATGCACGTTAAACCCTGTGTGGATTGTCTAATGCAGGGTGTATGAAAGGCAGTACTAGGTTTAGACCAGTGTTTCTCATCCTTTTTTTTATTAAATATCCTCTTCTAAAAAATAAAATAAAATTGTAAGTGCCCTCAGTACCTACAGTTTTCACACACACACAGTTTTTGTCTACTATTTCAACACATTTGTTTAAACAACTTAATCATAGCTGGGCGGGTGATGGAATTTTTGGGTGTAAAAAGTACAAAAATAATAAAGCGCAGTAAAACTTAAAACAAATTCAGTTTTCTCCAAGTTTCAGTTGTGTTGATGTACCCCCCAGACTTCTCTCAAGTACCCCTAAGGGTACTCGTATCACTGGGTTAGACCAATGGTCATTTAGCCCAGTATCCTGTCTTCCATTAGTGACCAGTGCCAGATGCTTCAGAAAGAATGAACACAACAGGCAACCACTGAGTGAGCTATAGGCTGTTATCCACTTCCATTGTCTGGCAACAGAGGCTAGGGACAATCAGAGCATGGGGTTGCATCCCTGGCCATCTTGACTAATATCCATTCTTGGATATGTCCTCCGTGAACAGAGACATCCCATCCATAGGATGATTTGGGGCAGCCATCCCAGGCCCCGTACTTTGGGGGCCCCCATGGTGGCTCCCTCAACCATCCTATGGACGGGACTCATGGGGTCCATGGCAGCCTGGGGAATTACATGGGGGGACCTCATGAAGCATGGAAGAAGGGGATGCCTCCGCATACTCATTGCAGCAGTAGAAGCTGGAGTGAACCAGAAGCCTGCTCCACTCCATTGCCCACCTTCCAGCTTGCTGTGCTCTGCTTCACTGAAGCAGTGAGAAGTGTAGTGCCCCAGCCCCAGGGCACTCGGTGTCCTGCATCAAGCCCCCCGGTAATCCCCTAGCTTTTGTTGCTTGGGGGAGGAGACTTTGGGCAAAGGGGTGCAATGGGGGCAGGGTGGGAGGGGAGCCTGTGATTGGGGGGTGCCCTGGGCCCTGCGCTCCATGCCTCCCTAGGGACGGCCCTGTCCATGAACTTATATAATTTGTTTTTGCATCTTGTTATATTCCCTGGCAGGGAATTCCACAGGTTGACTGTGGTTTGTGAGAGGAAGTATTCCCCTTGTTTGTTTTAAACAGGCTGTCTATTAATTTCATTGGATGACCTCGACACCTGTCAGGTTTACTGCTGCTGTCCAGAGACACATGAGCAATTGAGAAACTTGACAAGAATTATGTTAATTTCACTCCACTTTCCCTAGCAGCATCAGGAATTCAGGCATCTGCACTGCCTTGCTGCAGACTCAGTGAAAAAACACATCTTTGATTTGCGTTTGAGAGGTTTTGTAACTGTAAAGACTAGAAACTTTATTTTAAATGAAAGCTTGAATTCAGCAGTTACTGATTCTCCTATTGCTAGGGAAAGCATTGGCCAAATTTGCTAGAACAATATAGCCCACGCTTAGCAGGATAAGTTCCTAGTCATGTGTTTGCAGTCCCCAAGCTGCAGGGAAAAACTTATGCTGAAGGTCAAGTAACAGTTACTACTGAAGTCTGTTACACCATTGAACAGTCTGTCAAGGGAAATGGTAACTATCTTGTACAGACCATAGTGATGGATAAAGGAGAACTAAGATCATTTCAGTTTCCAATTTCTCTTTGTTTTATAGAGGAAAATTAAGGGACTGGCCAGTATGGGTGAGAACTGTGGTATTTCCTGCCTTGGATGCTGACTGTCTGTGAGTAGAGGGGAGGGCAGGAGCAGGGCCCAGCTTGCCCTGAGCAGAGTCCTCCTTCCATGTGGCTCTCGCACATGGACAGTGTTTGCTGTGTCACACATATGAGTAAATAGACTTCATTAGAGGAGGAGTTGAGTTTGTCTTATCAGATAGGTTTAAATCTTGTCTTGTTTGGAGACCTCTGAAATTTCCATCATTGCGAACGCAAGTTCATCTTCATAAGTGTTAGTAAACAACGAATAGTCCTGTGGCACCTTAGAGACGAAGAGAGAGAGAGAGAGTATCATGAGCTTTCGTGGGCAAACCCCACTTCTTCAGATGAGCTGGAAAGTTCAGCTCCATAGTGTGAGTGGTCTGACTGCCAGTGTCATTTTTCAGAACCATCTCGATTAGATGACATGTAGCTGGAAATGGAGTTGGGCGTTTGTGAGCTGTCTGTACCAGTTCTTAAGTTGCTAATGCTGGTGGAAGTGAATTTGTATTAGCAAGACTGGGAAATTAAAACAAAACTCAGAAACAAAATCCAAACTCTCTAATGTCAGCTGAGTGTAAAACTCTAGCATCGACTTCACGGGAGGTGTTGTGAGGGTAAGTCACAGATCCAATGGGCTGGCATATATGCTGTAACTATTACTGCTGTGCTATAGTTACAAACACTGGGAATGAGGGAGTCAGGGGGAAAGAGAGAGGCTACATCTACACTGTAGAGTTTTTGCGCAAAAACTTGTGGAGAATCCACACTACAAGCGCGTTTTTGCGCAAGAACAAGTACAGTAGATCGTCAGAAGACAGGGCTTTTTGCTCAAGAGTTATTCCTCTTGCTACGAGGAATAAGCCTTTTTGCACAAGAGACAGGGGTTTGCAAGAAACAGGGGTTTCTTGCACAAGATACCCCTATCGGAAAAAGCATAGGTGCTCTGATGGCCATTCTGTCAGAGCTTTCTTGCACAAGAGCGTCCATGGCTGTGTGGACGTGCTCTTGTGCAAAAGCATATCTCTTGCTCAAAAGCACATGGCAGTGTGGATGTGCTCTTGCGCAGGAACATTTTGTGGAAGATCTCTTCCACAAAGAGTTCTTGCGCAAGAAGCCTGCAGTGAAGACGCAGCCATAGTAATATTCCTGTGACAGTCAGAAATCTGATGCCCTTGTGCTCCCCTCTCTTCACCTTCTTCCCCTGCTTTAAAATAGGTCTTAAGCATCTGGGAAGTGGCTTTCAGCAGTAAACAAAATAATGAAATACCCCACGGCAGTTTGATTTGATATCATTGACTAGCACATCCTAACTAAATCTCTTTGGAGATGGCTGGTTGCATGTAGCTAATGGGGAGAGAAATCTAATTTGGAGGGAGTTGTGAGGGAACTGAAATTAGTGGGGGTTGTCCGGTCTCACAGGCTTTGTTGGCACTTATTGGAAGGAAGACATTTTCTTACCCCTCTCTGAGGGGGGGTGGTGTGTGTGTGTGTGTGTGTGTGTGTGTGTGTGTGTGCGTGCGCGTGCGCACATTTTAAAAATCAAGTCTCTCTTTCTCCACTTCTATTTTGTGGAATGAGATTGGTTGAGCGTAGGCAGTAAGATTTATTTTGCTCTGCATTTAGTCTTTGCGTCCTCTTATCCTTTGGATCCACTACTGGGATTTTCCCTCTACTTGGGTTAATTGGATTATTCACAGTTTAACCCTTTCAAACCTTTTCACTTCCTGCTCCTATAGTTTTGCCTCGTTTTAGCTACCCAATCTTCAGATACTTACTGATTCCCTCTAGCTCCCTGTCTCCCACGCCCTTCCCTTTTTTTCCCTCCCCCCTCCCCTTCCCCTCTCCTATTTATTTTGGGTCTGCACATCCTAAACTCATAACTTTGGTCATCTGAAGAAGTGGGCTGTGCCCACGAAAGCTCTTGATACCATCTACGTGTTTTGTTAGTCTATAAAGTGCTACCAGACCATTTGTTGTTTTTTTCTGTAACAGACTAATTCGGCTACCCCCTGAAGCTTCTGCTCCTATAGTGTTCAACAATGACAACCTTAGTACAGAGTAATCATGTAGCAAGACCCTAAATCAGGGGTGGGCAATAATTTTTGATGGGGGGCGGTACTCCCAAGAATTTTAAGTGGTCAAGGACTGCACCCTTTCATGATATTAATGGAGAAGCGGCAGGGTCTGGGATGAAGGTTGGGTGCCGAAGGGCGCTTGGGATAGAGGACTGGGGTGCAGGAAGGGGTGTGGGATCTGGGAGGGAGTTTGGGTGAAGGAGAGGGTTGTGATCTGGGGCAGGGAACTGGGATGTAATAGGGGATGCAGGGTCCAGGAGGGGGTCTGGATGCAGGAGAGGATTCTGACCTGGAGGAGAGATGTAGGAGTGGGTGCAGAGTCTGTGAGGGATTGTGACCCAGAGCAGGAGCGCAGAAAGGGGTTTCCGGGGATTTGGGTCATGACTGAGAGCAGGGGATTGGGGTGCAAGGTCTAGGGGGGAGTTATAGACACAAGAGTGGGGGTGCAGAGACTATGGGTTACATGGGGTGGGGGTGCCAGATGCAGGCTCTGGACGAGAGGTGCAGTTGTCAGCCAGCAGCCCAGCAGGTTCCCCAGCCAGGCTCCCTGCCTGCCCCAACTCCACAAGCACTCAGAGCAGCCGGCTGCAGGGGCCATGTGTGCTTCTCTGAATGCTGTGAGCTGTGGGAGGGAGGGGTACTTCACATGCTGCCTGTCTTGTACACAGGCAGCTCCCATTGTGCTAGGGGTAGGGGCAATGTAAGAAGCCTCATTCCTTTCCCCTGGGTTCTCAGTGTTCAGAGAAGCTTGCATGGCCCTGCAGCTGGTGTGAGGGCAGGGAGCCTCACCGAGGCTCCCACTGAACCATGGGCTGGATCTGGTGGCTTGGCAGGCCACGAACGGCCAGTGGGCTATATTTTGCCTACACCTGCCTAGGGATGTGAAGGACTAGTCCACTTTATCCGATAAGCAAATGCTTATCTGATAGTTGACAGACTAGTTGCTTCTCTCTTCCCCCCTCTATCGGAAAGAGGCAGCAAGAGGAGGGGGGAGAGGAAGGGGTACTTCAAAACAACAACGCTGCTTGGAGCCTGTGGCCAGACTCTGGGTTCCAAGTGGTGCTGCCGCTTTGAAACGCCATGTGCAGCCTGGGTGTCCCCAGGCTGCATGCAGCATTTCAAAGCAGCAGGGCTGTGTGGAGCCCGGGATCAGCTGGGGACTCCCCAGCTGACCCTGGGCTCTGTACAGTGCTGCCGCTTTCAAATGTCTCAGGGAGCCCAGCGTTAGGCTGCATGCAGCTTTTCAAAGCAACAGTGCCACGTGGAGTCAGCTGGGGACAACACAGGGCTGTTGCTGTACTTCAAAGGCAGAGGCATCCTATCGACTCATCAAATAGTCGATGCAAAATGTGTCGATTATTCGATTAGTCAGTTAGTCAATATTTAAGATCCTTACCCCTGCCCTTGATTCACAATTAGTGACATGTAAAATTGGCAGCATCAGAGACTATTGGCAGGAGCCACCTTTTCCCATGCACTGTCCCATTTCCCCTGAAGAGCTAGGTTCAGTTAGTGCTACAACATGCACAGGAGGGAATTTGCAAACAGTACAGCACCATTTCTGTATGAAAGGCAGGAAGGTATCTTGGACCCTTCTGTGATCTTGGTGCTCTGGATGCTGCCCACTCTCTAAGCTCCTTTTTCAGCATGTTGCTTAAGAAAGTAATTCTTCTCTTCAGTCACTATTTTTGCAACAGTATCTTTGATTGTTTTCTGTGTGCCCCTGACCATAGTATGGATACTTCTCATTGTATAGTTTTTCCTTTTTGTTGCATGGAGTTCTGTCTTACTCTTTTTTTTTTTTTTTTTTTTACTTAAGTGCAGTCTTGAATCCTGTGGACCTCCCACATAGCTCTCAAGACATCTCTGGCTGGCTTCCAGAGGTGGATGAGGCTTTTTTTAAACAACTAGCAATAGCATCCAAAGCACAGGACTTGGTGGTGATGGGGGACTTCAACTATCCAGACATCTGTTGGGAAAATAACACAGCAGGGCACAGATTATCCAGCAAGTTCTTGGAATGCGCTGGAGACAATTTGTTGTTTCAGAAGGAAGAGAAAGCTACGTGGGGAAAGCTTTTCTTGTTTTGACTTTAACCAATAGGGAGGAACTGTTTGAGAATTTGAAAGTGGAGGGCAGCTTGGGTGAAAGTGATCATGCAATCGTAGAGTTCATGATTTTAATGAATGGTAGAAGAGAGAGCAGCAAAATAAAGACAATGGATTTCAGGAAGGCAGACTTTAATATTAACTCAGAGAGATCATAGAATACTAGGACTGGAAGGGACTTGGAAAAGGCAGGGACTTGGAGATGGTAGGTAAGGTCTCATGGGATGCAAAAGAGAAAAAACAATTGAAAACAGTTGGCAGTTTTTCAAAGGGACATTATTAAGGGCCCAAGAGGAAACTATTCCACTGTGTAGGAAAGATAGGAAGTATGGCAAGAGACCACCTAAGCTTAACCAGGAGATATTAAATGATCTAAAAATCAAAAAGGAGTTGTATAAAAAGTGGAAACTAGGTCAAAGTAAAAAGCATGAATATAAGCAAATAACACAAGTATGTAGGGGCAAAATTAGAAACATGAAGGCACAAAACAAGTTAAATCTAGCTAGAGACATAAAAGGTAACAAGAAAACATTCTACAAATATATTAGAAGCTCCCACTCCCGTGTCGCTGCCTCTGATAGAGAGGCACCAGTATGGAGAGTGAGGCGGGTAGGTGGGAGCCGATACATGCAGGGAGCTAGCTTTTAAGCAGCTCTCTGTGTGTGCCGGCTCTGCAGACCTGCCTGCCCCTGCTTCTCTGCCTCTTACAGAGGCTGCAGTGCGGGACAGGCAGGAGCGGTGCTGGGGGGGGCTGGCTCTGTAGTGCTGTCACGGCACATCGGGGGGTCCCTGACCCTGCACCCCCATCTGCAACCAGATGTGAGACTCAGCCAGCAGGTAGAACAGAAGGTTTATTGGTTCACATAGACACAGCATCGCTTAGGATCGATGTTAACACAGGAGCCAGGGCAGACAGCATTATTCCTCTCAGGGGAAGGGGCTCCCAGGCCCCTCACCCCCTTTTCCTGCTCTCAGCCTCCTCTCTTCTAGCCCAGCAGAAACTGCCTGTTCCCACAGGCCCTACCCCCCCAGCCTGGTGTAACCCCACAGCCCCTGCCTATCCTTTGTTCTCTTCCTGGGCAGGGGTTGTGATCTCCTAAGTCTGGCCCTCAGGTGTCTGGGCCCAATACATATCTGCAGTGAGTCATCAGGAATTTCACATAACACAATACAGCAAAGAGCGAACACAGGATTATAAAAGTAGACAGCACCCCCACTACATCACAGGTTTCCTCCCCCCACGCTGTTGTCTCTATCAGCTGGCTCCCCATACGAATAGGGTTGCCAGATAGTTTTACAAAAAATACCAAACATGGTGGGGGGAAAAAAAACACGGGGACCAAACTTGTTGAGCAAAAAAGAAAAACCAAAACCCACAACCGCACAACAAAAAAAAAAAGAGTCACGATGCCTTTAAATCCCGGGGCTCCTCCTGCCCCCAACAGATGTCCCAAGCAGCCTTCTGTCCAAGAAAAACAGAAAATATCAGATATTTTACATGTCTGGTATTTTCTGTTTTTTTTTACTGGACAGAAGCCGCAAATACCGGACTGTCCGGGCCAATACCAAACACCTGGCAACCGTAATGTGAACTGGCTTCCGCCTGCCACTCTGCGCTGCTTCCTCTGAGCCGGTGCTGGGGTGAGCCAGTTTAAAACTTACAAGTCCCACAAAGCTTAATTTTGTCACTCTTCCCCTCCCCACCAAACCAATTTTTGTTTGCTTTGTTACTTTCTCTCAAACACTTTTATTTTGGTCATATATAGCAGTGTTTCTCAACCAGTGGTACGAGTACCCTCAGGGGTACTTGAGAGAAGTCTGGGGGGTACGTCAGCACAACTGAAATTTAGAGAAAACTGAATTTTTGTTTTAAGCTTTATTATTTTTGTACTTTTTATACCCAAAAATTTCATCGCCCACTACGATTAAGTTGTTTAAACAAATGTGTTGCAATGGTAGAAAAAAATTTTGTGTGTCTGAAAGCTGTAGGTACTGGGGGTACTTATAATTTTTTTTGAAAAAGGGGTACTTTATTAAAAAAAGGTTGAGAAACACTGGTATATAGAACATCTATCTCATCTAGCGTAACAAGGAGTCTCTCTCCAGCCTTTCTGCATCTTGTCCAAGTAATACCTCTAGTCAATGTATGATGTGAACAAGAACATCCTCCAAATAACTACTTCTCCCCTTTTTCATTGACTTATTTATTCCTTTTTCCTCCACTGCCAGCCACACTGAAATTATCTATGCTTCTGACCTTTTTTCCTTTCCACATCTTCTGTGTCTGCCAGTCTTTCTACTTTCCAGTGTACTGTGAGAATGTAGCCAATATTTCTAAAGCCCTTTGAAGATAAAGAGCTGTAACAATACAGCACCTCTGCAACATTGAGGATTTCAGCAGCAGAAGAGTCATTCATGTCTCTTGCCTTGCCAGCAGCAAATACCTTCTCTCTGTCTTTCACAGGTGTCGTGATATTTTGAATGTCTTGAGCTATTGATATGAGCCTGACTATAACCATTACAATTAAATATAACAATCCTTGGTAATTTTGTTGAGTTGTACTCTACCTTTTTCAAAAGCAACCTATTCATGAGTTTTTATTAAGATTTAATTATATAGTGAGTTTGAAGAATCTATTCCATTATTATAATACACTAGGATTGTAGAGCTGGAAGAAACCTTGAGAGGTCATCTAGTCCAGTGTTCCTCAACAACTGATCTGTGGACTGACATTGGTCCTGGGGATCTCTCTGACACACTTTAGGAAGGCAGCAAACCAATTCCTGGTATCAAAAAGGTTGAGAAGCACTGACCTAGTCCACATCCCCCATTCTGAGGCAGGGCCAAATAAACCTAGATCATCTCTGATAGTTGTTTGTCTTATCTATTCTTACATGCCTCCAATGGCAGAGATTCCACAAACAACATTGGTAACCTAGTCTGGTAATTAACTACCCTTCTTGTTAGAAAGCTTTTCTCTCCTAAATCTCTCTGGCAGCAGGTTAAATCAATAATATTCTGTCCAGCCTTCTGTGGGTATGGAAAAAAATTAATCATTGTCTTCTTTTTATAACAGCCCTTACCATATTTGAAGAATGTTATCAGGTGTCTCCTGTCATCTTTTTCTCAAGAATATACATGCCCAGGGTTTGTAACCATTTTTCCTAGGTCAGGTTTTCCAAACCTTTATTATTTGTGTTGCTCTTCTCTAGACTCTCCCCAATTTATTCACATCTTTCCTAAACTGTGGCACCCAGAACTGGAAATGATGCTTCTGCCTCGGCCTCACCAGTGTCAATTGGAATGGAATAATTACCTCCCATGTATTATGTACAACGTTCCTGTAATACAACACAGACTCGTATTTGCCATTTTCACATGTCACATGTTGGCTCAAGTGTAGGCTCAGCAGGATTCATTTTAAATGCTAAACATTGATTTCAGCTGACACGTTGAAACTGATGAAAAAGTAGCCAGCAGGCACAGCTCCTAACCCGGTGGTGCCTGTAGGGATTGAGAATTACGTGCCCTGTGGTAGTGCAGGGAGCCCCCTGCAGCCATGTGTCATGGACCTGCTCCCTCATTCCTGTGACAGCGGGTCTGCAGAGAGCTCCCTGCACTGTCACAAGGCCTGTGACACTCAGTCCCTGCAGGCTCAATGTGTGGGAGGTCTTGGTGGGGCAGAGCAATGACTCCTAGCCAGGGCCAGCAGGAGGAGGACAAGACCATAGGTGAAAGAGACCACCCAGCTCCTGAATGTCTCGTTGTTGATCTCTCTGCAGTCCTGGAAGTGGGTCTCTGTGTTGTCCTGTCAGGACTGCAGCCTTCCACATACCTTGCACCTGCAGGAACCAGGTACCACCAGTCCCATAACTGTGCAGGGCTTCCTCTGCAGCCAGGCTGTCACAGTGCTGCTTGCTAGGAAGGAGTGTGGAATCTGTCCTTTGCCACCAACTGTGGAGCTCAAGGCCACAGAGGGCTACCGGTCCTCCTCCTTGCTATCCTATCCTGCGGGGAAGTGTCTTTACTCTTCTGAGCCAGGATCACATCCTCCCCCTGTGCCTTGTGCCCCTATGTCTTGGTCCCTTCAGCTGTGCAGGGAGCCTCCCAGAATCCTCCTATCAGTGCTGGGAGTCCTCTGCATTTCTGCTGTCTGTGCTGCTCTAAATTCACTTCTACCCCTTAATTTCCAGGAACTGTAAAAATAAAAATAAAAATCAGCAAAGACTGAAAAAAAATTCAAAAATCTATATAAACGGTAGATATTGGGGGGGGTGTGTGTGTGTGTGTGTGTGTGTGTGTGTGTGTGTGTGTGTGTGTGTGTGTGTGTGTGTTAAAAATTGATTTCTGTCAAGCCTACTCACATTTAATTTGGGATCCACTATAACAGCGGTCTCCAATCTTTTTAAGCACAAGATCACTTTTTGAATTTAAGTGTAATGTAAGATCTACCTCAAACCCTTGTCCCATCTCCTTCCTGCCCCTTCTTCGAGGCCCCACCCCTCCTCATTCCATCCTTCTTTCCTCCCCCATCCCTCTTCAATTTCACCAGGCTGGGGCAGAGAACTAGAGTGCAGGTTTTGGTCTTGGAGTAAGAGATCTGGAGTGTGAGGGGTTCTGAGCTGAGCTTGGGGTGCAGGAGGGGGTTCTAGATGCAGGCTCTGGGAGGATGTTTGGATGCAGGGGTGCTTGGGGCTAAGGCAGGGACTTTGGGTTCAGGAGAGGGTTCATGATTGGGGTAGGGTTTCAGGATGTGGGCTCCGGCTTGGGCACTGCTTACCTCAGGTGGCTCCTGGTTGGTGGTGCAGTGGGGCTAAGGCAGGCTTGCCCATGTCCTTGCCCTGCACCACTCCCAAAAGCAGCCAGCAAACACCATCCCAAGTCCTGTTGTGCCCCCTCTCTGCTCTGTGGAGATAGGATACAGAGTGGGAGAGGGGGCACCTTGACATCAGCGCCCCTCCCCTGCCCTTCACAGAAAGCAGGAGGCTCCTGGGGGGACAGCTCCAAGGCAAAGGGCAGAAGATGTGCAACCATGCGGGGAGGGGCAGTTGAAGTGCCAGCACTTGATAGCCTCTTGGCCAAACCAGTCAGGATCACCTGTCAGAGGCTCCAAGATCTACCAGTAGATCCCAATCTATTGGTTGGCGACCACTGCAATATAACCTCCAGGTTGTTTTCAGCAGTACTATTGCGTAGCCAGTTACTCCCCAGTAGGGGGTAGTGCTCTGTACTTGTTTTTATGGAATTTCATCTTGTTGATTTTTACACATGCTCATTTGAAGCAAAATATAATAAAACAAACACTACACTTTTAAAAAAATATTTTTAATATTCTGGCTATGTATGAGTATGCAATGCAAAAAATAACCTAGCCACTTCAGTTGTTTTCTTAAAAGCAGGATTGACAAATTTGGAAATTAAATTAAACTGTGAAACAGGAATAATCATCTTGCCTATAGTGCAAATCTCAGCTTATCTTCTATGTGGGAGTGCTATGAGTGCTTTGATGACATCCCTCGTAGAAGCTAACCTTAGAGAGTGCCATAATCAAGATATGTCTACATGCAAATCAGGACCAGTTTAGTTACACTGATGCAAAGCCCTCTGTGGATGTAGAAATAGTGGTTTAAAATATAGATTGTCAATAAGTAGCCTATGGGCCAGAGGCTAATCACCAAGGTTAGCCCCTGGTAAGTCACCAGACTCTTTATTTGCCTGAGCATCTGCTGTTCCAAGCCCATGGGAGCCGCAGGAAGCGGTGTGGGCCAGGCAACTGCTTCCTGCAGCTCCCATTGGCCAGGGATGGCAAACTATGGCCAATGGGAACTGCAAGTGGCCGTACCTGTGGACATGCAGGTAAACAAAGTGTCTGGCAACTCACCATGGGCTAACCCTGGCAAATTGTGCTGGCCTATGGGTTGCTTTTTGACCACCTCTGGTTTAGAATCTGATTATCAATTTAGCTTGCATTTTAAGGGCTTGTCTAAATGAGAGAATTTACCAGTATAATTGAATCTGCTTTTAAATCAATAAGGATAAACTCGTGCAAAAGGGAGTGTGGATGCTACTTATTTCAATTTAAAAGTGGCTCATTTTTATTTAGTCCCACATCAGTTAACAATCTGTGCTAAACTCAAATAAACCACTCTTATGCTGAAATAATTGTCTAGATAGCCTTTTCCTTTGGTTTAGCTATATGGGTTTACATTTTCACTGTAAGTTATACACTTTGTGTGTAGACCAAGTCCTATTCTTCTGCAAAAATCTGCATATTTTATTTGTTAAAATAACACAATATAATCACGGCAAAGTTAATGATTTTGGTAATTTTATTTTAAAATCCCTGTCAACAAATATGTTAACAATACAGAACAACAACAACAAAAGATTCCTCTAGGAGCAGAGAGTTAAAGAAATCCCTAGGACAACCCAGTACCAGTTGTGAGGTGCTGAGAAAAGCTACATGGAGCCTAGCTGCAGTCAATCCCTGGCCTGGACATATACACCTCCCTCCCTCCAAAGCTCTGCCCTGAATCATCTCCCATCCCCAGGAGGATGAGGATAAAGTTGGGCACCCAGAGCATGCAGAGCCTTTATCCCTGTTGGGCTGGGCACTTGGTTCACTGTAAGGTGAAGAGCTGGGCTCTGCAGAGTCCAGTGGGCCCTAATGGCTGCCAGCAGCTCTGCTGCCCCAATTCTGTGGGGAAACTTGAAATTCTCTGCAGAATATTAATTCTGCGCAAATTCTGCTTTGCATAATGGCACAGAATTCCCCCAGGAACAATCTTTGGACTCAAAAATAGGGGTTTCCTTACCATTGTGAGACCAGTTAGAAGATGGTTTGGCTAGGAACTTCATTATATTTAGGCCTGGTGAATGAGCTTAGTTGTTGGGCTTGTGAGTGTTGCGATAAGGTGCCCACTGCAATCAACAACTTCAAAATTACTTAGGCAACTCAGCAACAGTTCAGGTTCCCCTCCTGATTAGCTCACTCTGTGTGCTGAGAACTGTAAACATGTACCTTAGCAAAATATGATTTTATATCTACAAGTGTCATTAAAGAGATACAGGACCATTCTGATATTGGCATAGAAGAATGGAACAACAGTAGAAGTTACATCATGTAGATAGTGGGGATAATAGAATGTAGTATGATTTAGGGATGTAATAGTATAGTCGATTAACCAGAAGCCTATAGGTTAATGCTATAGACTACATGTATTTCCCCCCTCCCCCCACCAGTACATTTTTTAGCAGGCTGGCCAGCAGCCCAGCTTGCGCCGGGTCTGGGACCTACCCCTGCTGTGGCTCTGCATTTAAAGTGTATTAGGAGGCAGGCAGCCTGGTTCATTCCGGAGCTCATGCCGGGTCCTGGAGCTCAGATCCCTCCTCCCCCCAGACAGGAGCTGCTGCTACCCCGTGCTGCTGCCTCGGTAACAGGCAGCCAGTCCGTGAGGGGAGCTGGTTTTTAAACTGGCTCCCCTTGCGAAACAGGTCACACCTGGCACCCTGTGCTGCTGCCTCTGATAGAGAGGCAGAAGTGCAGGGTGGCAGGGGGTTCCCCAGGAGTGGGGCCGGAGCACACTGGTTGCCAGTCCTACCCCCAGGGACTATAGAATAGTCGACTAACCAATAAGAATTCATAAGGTTAATTGACTATTAAATTAACCAATATTTAACATTCCTAGTATGATTGCAAAATAGTAATTACTGGTAAATATCGATAAACATGACGTGTGTTGGCAATAATAAAGCATCTTCTGCCACAAAGTAGTTGTCTTCATAGATGTTGTGGTCATGGAGTTCAGTCTCTGGATAAAGACCATCATCTTTTTGGCTATTGCTTCAACCTCATGCTCTCTCTAGGTCAGGAATGTCCTCATCATTAGACACTTTACACGTGAAATTGAATAGCATCAGTCAGAGGCTGTAAATTCTCTCCATCTAACTTCCAGCTGTTTCTCATAATGCAATTACTGCTGGAAACAGCAGTTCTGGCACAGGTTTGCTTTCAACAAATTGGTTCTGGTCAGCTTTGCCTAGTTTTTCCTCTAGGAACGAACAGCTCGGGTAACATGCAGAGCTTATTAAGACTCCAGAACACCCCTTTGCTAAACAATGCCTACTGCAGTGTGTTAGCAACAATGTGAAAACTAACTCTGTGTAGGAGTGTGGAATTGCTACTTTCCTGTCACCAGTATTTTATTACTTCTGCCTACATCTCTCCCCCTGTCAGCCCCAGAGGGGAGCAATAGCAGAATGAAACTGAAGCTGTCCTATTCAGTTTTATTCACGTCTTAGCATACCCCCCCCTTTTTTGGCAAGGGTAAGGTGAATCTGGCTAATTTCTCCCCTGATTTAAATTCGCAAGTGGGAGAGATTCTCTTCCTATCTCCACGGAGAATAAAAAATGAAAGCGTTGTGTTCACCTAATCTCTGCTGTAGTTGTTAGAATAGAGGAGAGGCTAGGAAATTCCAGTGATGAAGAGGATGTTGAAAACTCACATATCCTTCCGGTTAAGGCAGTGTGACAGGATTGCTGATATAAGAAGCAGTATGAGAAACGAGTCCATTTGGAGGTGAGGAAAGAAAAGTTAGAACATTGATTCTTTTTAGGAGTTCATGTGATAATACTGCTCAAGTTTAGTAAGATTAGAATTTAAACTGCACTGTCTAATATTATGTTCACATGCCACAGTGTCGCACAGTTATCAGGAAGGGGTTTCACACCTTTGCTGCCATTGTTTAGATGGAGAGAGTTTTCTCCAAGACTAGGTTAATTGTGTAGCAGCTCACAGCAGTTTACATTGTAATTATTCTAGCTCCACAACGGGAAAAGAGACATTAAAAAAAAGTTCTGTGGAAAATAGCAGAACTGTGAGAGACATCTTCCAGGAAAGGAAGTTGGAATAGCTTTATGATTATTTCATGCCTGTGGTCTCTTCTTCATGCATTCTGGAATATGTAGTTTCAGACTACTTTGTATCTAGGTGTATTGACTGCCACAGAAAATAGAACATGTCAGAAGAAAACTCTGATGTTACCTGCCTTTTTCCCTCAAATCCCTCAGATCACTGAATCATTGTATTCATCTTATAATCACTTGTTTCTATTCCTTACAACCATTGCATTCACCTTTTTTGTTATTCTCTTGCAGAATGAGCCGCTGACCTCAGGCTATCATGGATACCCTGCGAGGGACAATCAAGTAAGAGTTTGATTACAGTAAACGTGTGTGTGTGTGTGTGTGTGTGTGTGTGTGTACTTGCAGATGATCTGTCAAACTGCTTCCTACCACTGTTTGTTTGATCATGGGGACTGTTTTATTTCACTGGTTGAACACTTACGGAGGTATACAGTAAATTAAACACATTTTAATGGCCAAGCCCAGCAAAGGTGGCAGTTGCCTTGGGGCCTGGCGATTCAAAGAGGCCCAGGGCTCCAGCTGGCAGTGGCTGGAGCTCCAGACCCTTTTGAATTGCCACTGGAGTGTTGCTCTGCAGAGCTCTGAGGGCTGGGGGAGAGGACCAGGGAGATGCCGTCATCCAGATGATGCTGAGGGCTGGCTGCTCTCAGCCCTGTCCCTTCAGGGGGCGCAGAGCCGCCACCCCCCACTTTGCCCCGGGTCCTGTGGTGGCTGTTGGCTCAACTCTTTGCTCTGTTCTTATTGCTGTGACTCTAGCAGCTAAGGAGAGATACAACACAGTTGTTGTCTGAGGGGTCTCCTCACTTGCAGTGCTGCTCGAACAGGGAATAAAAACCACAAGAATGGCCATATTGGGTCAGACCAAAGGTCCGTCTAGCTTAGTATCCTGTCTGCCAACAGTGGCCAATACCAGATGCCCCAAAGGGAGTGAGCAGAACAGGTAACCATCTGGTGATCCCTACCCTGTTGCTCATTCCCAGCTTCTGACAACTGGAGGTTACAGACACCATTCCTGCCAGCTGTGGCCCAGCATGGGTTGCTTCTAGCTCTTACGAATTTTTCTTAATGCTTTTTGAGTCCTCAGGACCCAGACCCCAGCCAAATAAAGATGATGTTCAGTTCATTATCGTCATCACATCATCTCCTTCCCACTGTATAGAAGGTGAGAAATGCAAGCTAATGAGTCTGTGTAGAGCAGGCCAGGAGAGGACCATCATAAATTCTTTTTATTTTTTCATTGTGAGGCTATTTATCACCCTTTATCCCTTGTAGCTTATGGGTCAACATTGTTCAGGAAGTCCTGAAGCTTGTCTGAAACCTTTATTTTAACTGAAGAATTGAAATGTATGGAAATTTTTGAGGGACCTAAGCAAGGAGTATGGGCATGTGCACAGTAGAAGTGCAATTATGTTTGCATCTAACCCTCCCCTAAACAAACAAAACCTCCCAAACTCTGTTGTTGGGACACCAAGTCATGGGTTAGCTGAGCTTATATCCATGCATTCAACACTGCAGAACTGTTTGTATCTGTGTATTCCTGGGGAATTTGGAACATTCTTCCACAGTGGATCCGTGGGGGTAAGGGGCACCAAAGCCTGTGGTGCAGTGTAGAGTCTTTCATCTCCTACTTCACAAAGTGCTGGGGGGAAAAAGGTGGTCCATTCATATCAGCTACTCAGGCACAGCTAGGGGATTCCCAAGTACCTGGCAGAAAGAAAAGTCTTGTCTAACTGTAGTCTGGCATTGAAGCCACCTGTACGCCTCGTTTTAACTCGCAAGACCCTTAATCGGAGCAAGTACAATTGCAAGCCTAACCACCACTGAATCATACACTGAGTTTCTCTACACTATTGTAGAGACTTTATAGACAGCAAATAAGTGTTGAAGCTATGTTGGTTAAGTTAGTTCTGCCAGTGCAGAGTTATAATGCTCTTGGCCCTACCATTAAGTAGCAGATGTGGCAGTTCAGAGTACTGGCTCTGTCATCAATCATGTAATTCTTCTTCTGGCGGTATGTGGGTCTAAGAACACTTGCATTGGTACTCATCTGATCTCAGCTGTCTCCATCCTGTCTTCCAACTCCTGCCATTCAGGGCCATCTGGAGAACAACTGGGACACTATATGAACAGTCTCTTGAATGTTCTCCCTCACTTTGCACCCAAACCCCTGGGACCGCAGTGGGAGACAAAGATAAAAATATGGCGTTTGTAATGACCTCACGAGGATTTGACTGAAGCATCCAATCTAGGCATGCACATGCCCACTTTCCTAGTGGGGGCCCTGCAATTCAAAACCATCTTTTAAGTGCATTATTATTTTGCTTAAAAGACAGTAGCTCCCAGAGGGCTCAGTTAAGAGGGAGATCCATTGAACTAGTCACTGTGCAAATGTAGAAAGAGTGCCTCTGCTCTAATATGCTTATAATCTAAATAAGGTCAAAGTGGGGCTGGTGGGTATAGAATACAAGGGAGGGGGGAAGGGAAAATATAAAGATGATCATAATGGAAACATAGCATTGAATATATTAGCCAAATGTAGTAGGTTTCATGGTGGTTGGCTTTGTTTTATAAGGTGAGTGACACACCAACAAAACAAGAACAGAAAATCATGCAACAAATTAAAATGACTTATTGAATAAATATTCAGACTCAAATCAAAGATCTTTCTCAAGAACTGTCAGCCAAAGGAGCTAGAATTCCTCATAGCTTAGGCCCAGAATAAGTCTGGCAGCTGCTTGGGAGGAGAAATTGGTGGGTCTATACCAGGACATTGGCAACTATGAAACTCTAGTCCTTGGTCTTCATGAGACAAGTGCAAATCTCCATGCGGTACAGAATTATTCATAGAATCCAATAGAACACATAAAAAATATGAGCCCAGTGAAATACAGTACACCCTGTGAAGCCATGGACCTTATGCATCCAGTCAGGTGCCAACAAGCTCTGTCAAGAACTGGAAGAGAGGTGCTCCAATCCACAGTGCTTTCAGGGAGGGGGCATGTGGACTGTATGCACCTGAAACAGAATGGCTTGTTTGGATTGATGCTGCATTACAATGTGTTCCTGTTTTCTCACTCTGATGCAAAAGGCCGGCATTGCATTATTAGTTGTAGCAGTGGTCTCTTGCAGGGGTTGACTCAAGGCTTTTTTAGAGCTAGCTTTGCTTGCCATTAACTTTATTACAAACTCAGTTAAAATTCTAGTATAGGCAGGACCTAGGACAGTATAGTCAATATTGAATTTGAGGCATTTTTACTTGAGGTTAAAGATCTCCCTCTCTTGACAACTTGAGGAGTCTGCTTCATCTGCTGTTGCAGGGGTAGTTCATTTGACGTGGGACTGTGACCCCCTCAATTTTTTCTTATAGTATATTTCCTGTAAGGTTATTAGCCTGCTGACTGGTTAGTTGTCTGTCCCCTCTGTTCCATGAGTTCTGGGGGATGGTTACACCACAGTGCATGGCTTTTTAAATTTCCTGGTCAGACATTTAATGATGGTGACTGGCAGGTCTATTTTGCTCTAAGTGTGTTCATTCCCCTCTTTAATGGCACCTGTTGATCTGGGAATCATAGGGCCTGCTATGGCAACTGTACCTGATAGATCATGAGGACACTGCAGGTGGGCACAGGATCAGTGGACCAGACTGCAGATGTGCTTTCAACTCTATGCAGTGTAGCCCTTCCAAAAGGTCAACATATTAATGCGTATAAAAACATAAGACTGACCATACTAGGTCCATCTAGTCCAGTATCCTGTCTTCCGCCAGTAGCCAATGCAGGGTGCCCCAGAGGGAATGAACAGAATAGGCAATCATCAAGTGATCCATCCCCTGTCACCATTCCCAGCTTCTGAAAAACAGAGACTAGGGACACTATCTTGCCCATCATGGCTAATAGAGGATGGGATCCATCAATGGTTATGAACTTATCTAGGGCTTTTTTTTTTTTTTTTTTTTTGACCCTATAATAGTCTTGGTGACACTACATTCTCTGGCAAAGAGTTCCACAGGTTGACTGTGCATTTCACGGACTTACTGTGGTTGTTTTAAACCTGATGCCTATTAATTTCATTTGGTGACCCATAGCTCTTGTGTTATGAGAAGCAATGAATAGCCATTCCTTGTCTACTTTCTGTACACCAGTCATGATTTTATAGACTTCAGTCATATCCTCTCACAGTTGTCTCTTTTTTCCAAACTGAAAAGCCCCAATGTTAATCTCTCCTCAAACTGAAAAGCTCTAATGTTAATCTCTCCTCATCCAGAAACCATTCTATATCTCGAATCATTTTGTTGTCCGTTTCCAATTCCAGTGTATCTTTTTTGAGATGGGGTGATCACATCTGCACTCAGTATTGATGTGGGCTTACCATGGATTTACATAGAAGCAATATTATATTTTCTATTTTATCTATCGCTTTCTTAATAATTCCCAACAGTCTGTTCGGTTTCTTAACAGCCGCTGCACACTGAGTGGATGTTTTCAGTGAACTGTCTACAGTGACTCTAAAAATGGTAACAGCTAATTTAGACCCCATCGTTTTATATGTATAATTAGGATTCTGTTTTCCAATGCATATTACTTTGTGTTTATCAGCATTAAATTTCATCTGTCATTTTGTTGCCCGGTCCCCTTGTTTTGAGAGATCTTTTTGTAGCTCTTTGCAGTCTGTCTGGGACTTGCCATCTAAAATGCCTGTACTCAAGATAATTAAGTTATTTTATGGAAATTTCCTGGTAGGACAAGCAACCTCACTTTTTAACCATCATGTTTTCACTTTAGTATACTTCTCTGTAAAATGATTTTCCTTACATTTTTGCTCCTCATTATTACTTGATCTGTTAGGGTTTTTTCTTAGTCTCACTTTTGGCTTTGAGGCAGATGAAATTCGGACCTGGCTTTCATTAATGAGATTTTAAGGCTTTTAGCTAATCTGATTGGAGGCCTCTAATCTGATCCCAGCAGAGAGCAAAGTCCTTTGGTAGCCTCAGGCTGGGTCTGGTGTTATAGAGATGGCTTTGTGCAATCTATCACCTGGTTCTTTGCGGTGCAGGGTGAGGGAGACCATGTTTAGTAATTCTGAGATGCAAAAGCAGCAAGTTGGTCTGTTTAATGAGATTTCTCCCCACACTTCTGACTGGGAGCTGGATCTGAACAGATGATGTAGGCTTGGCTCCACAGAGGGCATAGGTGTTTGTAATAGTGAACTTTTATTTCAAAACCTTAGGTGCAAAGAGAGTTTGGGTGCCTATAGGGTTCAGCAGCAGCCAGGCAAGAGTTTTGTAGCTCTGAGTGGTGTGTAAGTCTGGGAGTTAGGTGCCTAAATACCTTTATGTAGCTAGGCCTTACTGTTTAAAAGCTGCATCGTACCCAAAGAACTGAAAGTGAACAACCCATTATGATTAACTTTTTTGGGACATCATGTTTGTCTCTCTAAGAACTGTGCTGTTTTTTTACCAAGTCATTTTTTTAGCAGAAATGGCAAACTGAATTTTACTTTCTGGGTAAAAGTGCTCAGGGATAACTCAATCTTTCTTCCATTGCTTCCTGTATGCTTTTTTCACACCTTTGAACTGGGCCGCTAATGTCTGTAAACATTTCATTGTGTAGTTCTTACACCATCTAGTGGATAAACCTTATGCAAACATTTTTTACTATTTCAGATTTGTCTCCTCCCTTCCATAAAACTGTTGAGGGCCTCAGTGGGTATGTGTATGCTGCAATGTAAGGCCAGGGTTAGTGGGATTCAAGTCAACCTACCTGTGTTGGGGGACCCTGGGCTTAAGCATCTACATTGTGTTTGTTCCCCGAAGTTAAGAATTTTTTTCCATTATGCTTGAACCCAGACCTCTGGCAATGTGCAGACCTGAGTCAAAGTAGCTATATCCCAGAGTCCTTAGCAACCCTCCCTTTCCCCTAATGTGGCCCTAGGAACTTGGTGCACTGTGGAAAAAGTCCCCCTCCCCTCATGTTATCAGGAAGCTGCTTGCTTTGCACATGGTTTGATTGGTTCGCTCTCCATTGAAAATCCAGGAGACTCTTTGATAGTGTGTTTGCATAACGGTGCTCAGAACGGAATGGGTTACAGCAGGGGTGGGGAACCTTTTTGGGGTCAGGGGCCGTTGACCCACAGAAAAATCATTTGGGGGCTGCACACAAGTGAAAAGCAAAAACAAAACAAAAAAAGCCTGACTGATATGACCCCTGACTGAGGAGAAAGATACTCTCCACATTCCCCTTGCACACCAGAGCCTAACGGGGCCCAGGCTAGTAGATTTTGTGTCCTCCAGTCCCACAGTAGGCATAGGCTCCCCAATGCTGAGGGGGGGAGCCCTGGGCCTTGGGGGCTGGATCCAGGCAAGCCAGGTACCGCATCTGGCCCCTGAGGTTCCCCACCCCTGTGTTAGTGACTTGAGCTGCTGCAGTTTGCCAAGGTGCATATGTGAGCATGCTTGTGTCTTCAGCACAGTGGATTGCAGGTTGTTGGGTTAGAGAGAATTAAGGAAGTTGTCCTATGAAATTGTGAATTACTGCTGGTTGACTCTAGAGATGTTAAATATCGATTAATTGGCTAATCAAATAGTCAATGTAATTTGCATTGACTATTTGATTAGTCGATAGGGCACCTCCGCCTTTGAAGTGTAGCAACAGCCCCAGGGCTGTTGCTTCACATCAAAGACAAAAGTGCTGTGGGGAGCACAGGGCCAGCAAGGGACTCAAGCAGTTCCCCACTGGCTCTGTGCTCCCCATGGCATTTCAAAGCGGCCGCACCTCCTGGAGCCTCTTGGGGTCAGCTGGGGACTCTGCCACTTTGAGGGGACTCCCAGCTGGCCCTGAGCTTCGCACAGTGTTTCAAAGTGGCAGACCCCATGGTGCTGCCATTTTGAAATGCCGCATGCAGCCCGGGACCAGCTGGGAGTCCCCAGCTGGCACCAGGCTGCATGCGGCATTTCAAAGTGGCAACGCCATGTGGAGCCCAGGGTCTTCTGAAGCACCCCTTTTCTCCCCGCCCTTGCTGCCTTTTTCTGATAGAGGTGGCAAGGGAGGGGGAAGTGACTAATCAACTAGCTTGTCGATTGTCTGATAAGCATTTGTTTTTCGGATAGTTGAATAGTCATTCACATCCCTAGTTGACTCCCAGCATGTTTGTCAAGTGGAACTGCGGCTACACTGCAAAGAAATAGGGTTTGGATCCTGCATCCTGACTTGACTTGAGCTCAGACCCTGGATTAGCACAATTGCAGTGTAAATTCAAGGGGAGCTAGCCAGGCTCAAGCATGGGCTTATATTGCAGTGTAGACATACCCACTGATGCAATGTGGGGTTACTTAGCTCTGTGGTACAGAGTGTATCCTAAATCTTCTCCAAATATTTAACTCTTTTAGCTTTGTAGATGCAGCACTGAATAAATTGAAATGGGGATTTTTATGGAAGCCATATTTGTTGCAATCTCAGTAATATCAGCCAAGTATATTACAGTCTGACTTACCATGGCTAACTCTCTGGGCCGCTCCAGTGGGCTCCCAGTGTCCTGCTTCATTGCAGTTCTTCTGGCCTTTCCTGCCTGAGCAGTCACTTATGCTTGAAACAATGGAAGCAACAGGAGTTGGTGAGTGTTTGTGGCCCATCCACCAGGGCACAGGATTGGTGAGAGCTTTATTTGTTTGAAGGGGAAAAGGAAACGCTTATATTAGGGGCTGTGTTTGAGCTGTGGCTGTGAGGATGGGGATCATGGTGGGCAGGGCTGCAAGTTTTCCTAGTAATTGTATGTTTGTTCTTTGGGTGACTGGTGCAGTCGTTTAAAGTTACCCAGTCCACAAAAGGATAGCACAGGTAGCAGCAATACAGACTTCCTCTGTGGTTGTGTCTCCTTGTTGATCTGAAGGGGGAACCACCGGGATGGGTGAAGGGAATTCATTCTGTATGTGCTAGTTTCCCCTCTACTCAGCCTGCTAACAAAAGGAACCAGTTGTTGTGGAGGTTTCTGTGATGTGACTACCTGCCCCTTAGGCACTGAACTGAGACTTCCAGAGTTCATTTTGTGTCTCCTGCCAAGCCAGCTCTTAGATATTATAGCATGTCTACACAAGGAAATTGAACTTCCTTGCTATAGTGGAATAACTCCCCCGTGTGGATATTTTGTTCTGGAATAAATGTGACTTTATTCTAGAATAATTACTCCAAATTATTCCCATTACCTCAAAATAGTAATTCTGTTAGGGTATGTCTACACTTGCACGCTAGTTCAAACTAGGGATGCAAATGTAGGTGACTGAAATCGCTAATGAAGCGGGGATTTAAATATCCCGTGCTTCATTTGCATAATCTCGCCCGCGTGCTATTCCGATCGCCAGCTGATTCGAAGCAGGAAGTGCGCTCTGGGCCTCATTAGTTCGAATCAAACCCCTTGGTTCGAACTAACGTTACTCCTCAAAAAATGTTCGAACTAGGGTGCAAGTGTAGACGTACCTTAATAGCTATGCCAGTGACTTGCCCTGTGCTGTATTTCTCTAGTGCTTTTCCTGCCAAAGTGCTTTATAAACCATGTCTGGGATTTGCTTCAGCCACTTTTGGGGTGAAGTTTGCCCTTTCCCCAATGTCAATTGAATATGGTGCTCTGCCTCATTTTGTTCCAGACAGCTGAGTAGCATTGCTGTGTGCCATGGTCTGCAGGCAGAATGTAATTGCATTCATTGGAATTGGGCCACAAAAGTGATCTTCAGCTGCCATAAAGATCTAGGGTTCAGAATATTAGTCTGAAACCTCATTTAAAAGATTACACCTCCAGGAATACAGAGTTCTAACATTGTACTGAAAGTACCATCTATCACATGACAACTGCTACTTCATGCCATTTCCCTTGCTGGTTTCCCATCCAAATTCTTGCCAGGCCTGACCTTATTTTTCTTGTGAGTGCAGAATATAGTCCAAGGTAGTATGGTTGGCTGCATATGGTAACTGCTTGTAACAACTTTCAGTCTCTCTGCCCTTTTGATCTGATGTCAATCTCCAGGAAAAAAGTTGTCTAATCCAGTGGTTCCCAACCTTTTTTCCCCGTGACATTTCTAGTGTTACTGGGAATGCCCCTGCCAGCTTGACCTCTTGTGCGAGGGATATGCAAGCCCCTGCTGTGTGGAGAACTTTATTTTCAGAACATAATTGTGCCATCCATGCAGCAGAAGAGTTTGACTGCTGTTTTGACATAGTTCAAGGGATAGACCTCTAGGGGTTTGGGGAACCCCGTTTTGGGAACCACTAATCTAATCAATTTCCAACTGAGCCCCTGACCTCTTGCGTTCTTATTTTCTTATTTTTTAAAATGTATATTAGGTTTCCTGAGCAGTTTAGCCATAAATGTTTGTGTGTTTGCTCCTGCTCATGGTTGTGACCCAGTCTGGATGAGCCAGGCATCACTGGCAGAAGCTTTGAAAACAGGCAGTCTCTTGTGCTGCTTGATCCTTTTGTGGCAACTGGAAAATTCACAGATCTGTGTCTGGTTCTTCTAGGCTCCTCACAGTCTCTCCACTTCCTCCTCTAGCAGCGAGTAACAGTGGGAGACTGATCTCTGCATTGCCCTCTGACAGATTTGGTCTGGGTCTGTTTCCTGTACCTTGGTTGTCCTGTTCCCTTTAGAGGAGGGGGGATGTGTAGCAGTACGAATTGGGATTCCACATTGGTATTACTCTCTTACAGGACAATACTTACTTACCGGCAGGAAAATCTCTGTGATTCAAAGTGTCCACATGAGGGAGTGGGGAAAATACTTTACTTTAGCCTCATTTGTGTGTCAGTCATGGTAGAGCCTAGGAGCCCCAGTCATGGCATAGGACCTTATTGTGCTAAGTGTGTATAAACAAAGAACTTCCTGTTTTGGGACTTGTCTACACAGGGAGTTTTCTGGGATACCTATTTTTGACTGACACCATGTGTGCCTATAGTTATTCTGTAATAAAATAACAAAATCCTCCTAGACAAAGGGAGAAATCTAGGAAGCAATCCTGCTGAAAGATATTGCGGAGTGATATTGAAGAGTAGATTAAAATATAGCATGGTCTCAATAACAAACGGATTTAATTTAAGGGTACATATATAAAGACTTGATTAATCGAGTAGGAAGGGAAAAGACTTACTTGAGACATCTCTGATACAAAGATGTGGCTTAATATGCCCAGGACTGTCTACTCAGCACCAGTGAGGTATTGACAGATTGGAAGGAGTTAAAAGCAACATAAATCATGAAGTTTTGGAAGAAAAAAAGTAAGGGTCAAATATTCCTTAGGGAAAGAAACTATAGGGAAGAGCCAGCCGTACACTAAAGGCACATGGTGTTACATGGGCTGAGGATCTTAATGCAGGTGCTGCTGCATGGATGAGGGTAGAAGGAGAAGAGGAAAGATGGGACCCACCTCTTTGCCTCCAGTGTCACCTACTCTTAGACGTGGAATTGTGCAGAGGAGACCCCTCTGGGGGTACTAGCAGGACTCACGTGAATCCCAACCCTCACCCCAGCCATGAACCTACATTGGGCCATCCAGCCCGTTTCCATGCCAATGTGTGAGTGTTCCCTCCAGCACAGCTTTGCATGCTCCAAACAGTGGGACCACCACTCTACCCATTGGTAAACTAGGCTTATAGATCTCACTGTCAGAAAGCTAGTATTCAGCCTAGATTTCCCTGCTCTCAATTTGAGCTCATTACTCCTAGTGTAGACCCCATTGTAAATAAGGAGGTTGAGGAACATGGGGGTCAGAATAGGAGTACTGAGTTCAAATTGAGAACAGGGAAATCTAGCCGGGCAAGGGGTCAGACTAAGGCTCATGGGGTCAGAACTAAAAATGTGCAAACTTAATGTCTGTCTTGTGTAGGGATATTTTTTCTTAGGGATATTTAGCATGCTCCTCAGTAAGGGGAGTAAAACTCCATGGAAAAGGGAAGTTGTCAGCTCTCTGCTTTTGTCTGTAGTTATTCAATTGTTTGATACCTTCTGAACTGAAAAAAACCACTTGAGTATCTTACATTTATTTAACAATTTTGATCCTGAAAGAGCCAAAGACACTGTACAAACTTCCTTTCTGGATATCTGTAAATATCTGCACATATCACTGAAACCACCTCATAGCTGACTGCAACATTTTTTTAAACTACTAGCTGCAACATCTCATAGCAGTAGATAATTCACTTTCAGTCCTAAAGTCTCAGTTCTGACGTGATCCACGCAGTAGTCAGCACAAAAGAAAGGACTTTGGAGGAGGCAACACCTCTGCCTGTATATGGGATTGATGTCATTACGTTTCTTGGAAAACTGCTACTGACCAGAACCAATGAAGGGCCTGCCTGCTGTGTGCCACGTGGGAGGAGATAGTTGATCTGTGCAGCTATATCTGTGCTTTGCCGGAAGAGGGCACCCAGTGCATAGCAAGTGCCAAATGTTACAGTGGAAACCATTCAAGACTCCAGAGCTGGATCTGTCTACTACAGAATGCATGTGCAGAAAAGCCAAGGGTAGGAGTGCAAAGTTTCCTCCTTCCACTCCAGAAAGTCATTCTCGTTTTCTAAGCCTTTTAGACTCTTCTGTCCCCACAAATTCGTTATATTCAGTGCTATTGTAATGTGTTGGTCCCAGAGTATGAGACACACAGTGTAGGTAGGTAATATCTTTTATTGGACTAATTTCTGTTGGTGAAAAACATGCTTTTGAGCTTATGCAGAGCACCTCTTCAGGTCTGGGAAATGTACTCAGGGTGTTAACCACAAATTTGTGACTGTTGCTGTGAAACAGGAATGTCATAAGAGTTGGGGAGGAAGAGAGAAAGTGGAGGGTGAAAACTGGCTGGTTCTGTGAAGGAGTTAATGACTGGGAAGTGGGAAAAGGCATGCTAAAATAGCTATACTTACTAGCATAGTAAGCCTTTCGTTACAGCTACTCTCTCTCTGGATGTGTAGGAGGCTAATCTTGACAAAAGAAATCTTATTTTTGGAGGTGGGAAGAAAATGTTATGAACAGTTCCACACAAAGCAAGGAGCACCCAATGTGGGTCGTGTGTTCGTGTGCGTGCGACTGAGGGTGATAATGGGCCTGTCAACTCCAAATACAATCTGCTTTGGAACTAGGACAAAAGAGTTAATCTGAGGGGCGGCAGGAGAGCTTTTGCTGGCAAGTTATGCAAGAAAAGGGTTAATCATGGAACAGTCTCTATCTGGTTGCAAGATTCTGTATATCCAAGGTGGTAGACAAAGTGAGAAATACAGGCGGGTCTTGCTGAGAAATTGGACCTTTAAAAACTCCATTCATCTGAAGAAGTGGGTTGTGCCCATGAAAGTTCATGATACCATCTACATCTTTTGTTAATATCTAAGGTGCTGCAAGACTATTAGTTGTTTCTTAACTTTTTCCAGTTACAGACTAACTTGGCCACCCCTCTGAAACTTGCTGAGAAATGTTGGAGAGAGGCAACTGTCCCTTTTGTGGGAAAGAGGGTGGTTGGACACTATGGCTGTTCTAAACTTAGTATGCTGTTGTTTTTTGAGCCTGCATTATTATTATGAATATTTGCGTGTGCTGTTGAGTATCATTCCTATTCAGTGTTTTATATAGAATGGGAGAATCACTGATGTGATTTGATCTAGGTACATCCCCCTTCAGGCCCCTAACCGCCTCAGTTTGCCTATGCTCCACTGTAGTCAGCATACCATAATTTATCACACCCTTTATAGGAATAGAAGAGGAAACAGGACTCCCACTCACAACCCCTTCTCCAGTGATCTGAAAACAGGTGTCTCTCCATCTATAACATGACAGCCATGATAGATTGAAGGCAAAGGCCCCCTCTGTCTGTCATTAATTGTAATACTGGAGGTCTTCTGTGGCTGACACATGATGTGTCCATCCAGGTGCCAGACAGCTGGGGTGGGTCACTTCGAGATAGCTCTCCCATATTGATATCTTTACATTACTAAAAAAACCTGTTACTGACCAGAACCAATAAAGGGTTTTTTGTTGCCAGGGACTGCAGTGACAGGCCTTTCTTTTCCCTCTCACGCATAAGCTGTGCTAGGCTGTGAACCCCAGAAACCTTTGAATTATATGACTCCTCCCCCATAAGATTCAGAATTCCATCGCTTTAACACATTTAAAGAAGGGTTCCTCCTTCTCGCCGCCATAAACACTTTTGTGCCACCCATTCCCCATCTTCTTTTAGATAAAGAAAATTGGGATAACAGTCCTCAGCATCAGTACTTCCTCACTCCAGTGAGCTATTTTGTTTCTTTTTACCCATGTGCTATTGGGAACTGCAGGAGATGGACAACAAATTATCTCCTATATATTATTTGCTCCATGCCTCCTCCCCCTCCCCTTCTCCCTCTTTCACTTCATGTTGCAGCACTACCATGAGAATAAAATGACTGGGAATTTCCTACCTACTGCTATTCTGCCGACGTTTCCAGTTCAGTAAACAAGCAATTCTGCATTTGCTGGTGCAAGATGGTGCCTTTAAGGACACTATCTCCTGTCAGTAGATAGATGTCCTTTAAGAAAAGACAGTGGGTAGAGGATGTTCATGCTCTTTCTAAAAAAGAGGGTTGCTCTCTCCGTAGAGTAGGGTCTAGGATAACGCTGCTTGAAGCAGGCATTTACCAAATGGATTCCATTCCCTGGAGATTTCTGGGAAGGGGGGGCGGGTGAGGTGAGAAGGCCTATATATGCTATTTTGATTCATTCCATTAGTGGATAAATCGGCAATGTCCTGGTTTAATAACTCTCCTAGATTTCCCAGTGGATCTGAGGAGGTGCTGGCAGAAACAACATCTTTGGGGGATGGCAGGTGGAAGGAAGGAAGTTTAAAGGAAATATCTTTGAAAACAGTCCAGTTAAGTGTTGTTAATAGGAGTGACGTGGCAGGTGAAAGTTTGCTTTACTTCTGCTGCCATTTTGATGGGGGGATGTGCATCAATGCCCTTGGAGTGTGGTCATCTGTGCTAATTTGATATAGAAAAAAATATTTCTCTGTTCTGCATTAATTGCTAGCTGGATTGTGTTTTTTCAAGACGTCTGTAATTAGAGGACAAGGGTTTTCTTTCTAACAAAGGTCAGAGGCTGATGTCTCCTGAGACTTGCGGTAAAATTAACAGAAATGTCTGACAGATTTTAGCTGAAAACCTGAGCAGATGCCATGTTGTTGTTTACTGAGGCGGGGAACCCACGACCCATCTCTTCCTCCACACACCCCCTCTTTCTACTAGACCAGCCAATCATTGGAGTGTGGATTTAGCTGCTGCTGCCACCACCCACACAGGAGACAGGCTTGTAGCTCTCGGCAATTTTAGCAGGAATCTGAGTGTTTAACTCTTTGGTTGCTGTGATTGGTGATGAGCTGCACTGTCGATTTGTGTGGGGCAGAGCGGCAATTGCTTTCTGCCTACTGCAGATTTTCTGAAGGGCTTGTTGCTGATGAGTATTCCCACAAGGATTATAATGAGAAGAAGCTTAAGTAACTGCTGTGTAATACGTGCTAATCTCTTGTGCTTCATCATCACTCCCCAGCTACAGCCTGGATGCCTGGGTTACACATTTTTGCATGTCAACAAAGCACCCAGGGGAAACACCTAACCCTTTTTATGATTGTCATCTGTGTTTACAAGGCACCCAACACCCTGTTACTTAAGGAGACTTTATATAGGTTTAAAATAGTACTAAAGAATTTAGTGTGATGGGGGAACATGGATTTTCCAACCCTGTGTAGCAGCCAACTCTGATTCTTTGCAAGGATCTGAGAAGATGGCTAACAGCCGGAAGAGTAAATGTCATGGGATTCAACAGCTCTCTGTTGAAAGCTTGGATAAAGGAGATGTCTTTTATGTTGCGGTGTACATGGTCAGGTTTGGACTGTCGTGTTTCCAGTTGGATGGAATTTCAGAGCTGACCCTTCTGAGCTTTTCCCTAAGGACAAATAGCTGATGAACTCCCTCTGAGAGCAGTTGTTGTGGTGGGGCATAGCAGGAGTGCTGGTCTCAGTGATAGTCCAGATTATGTTGGACTCTGTAGGTCAGTGGTCCCCAACCTTTTGGGGCTGCTGGGCACCCGGGGTGGGGCCACGCACGCACCGGGGGCGGGACCGTGCATATGCCTGGGGCTGGGGCCACCCATACAGCACGTGCCCGGTGCTGGCGCCACCCATGCGCCGCACTCCTGGGGCCGGCGCCAGCGCCAATCCTGTGCCGCGCGCCCAGGGGTGGAGCTGCCCATACGCCGTGCGCCGGGGCCGGAACAGCCCATGCGCCGCACGCCCGGGGGAGGGGCCGCCACCGCCTATGTGCTGCATGCCCGGGGCTGGCGCCACTCCTGTGCTACACACCCAGGGGCCAGCACTGCCCATATGCCGCGTGCCTGGGGCCGGCACAGCCCTTGCGCCGCGTGCCTGGGGCCGGCACAGCCCTTGCGCCACGCGCCTGGGGGCGAGGCCGCCCAAACGCTGCACACCCGGGGCCGGGGCCGCCCCTGTGCCGCGCGCCCGGGGCCGGGGCCGCCCCTGTGCCGCGCGCCCGGGGCCGAGGCGCCCCTGTGCCGCGCGCCCGGGGCCGGGGCTGGCCCCGTTCACTCGGCGGGTGCACAGAAATGGCCCGCGGGCACCGCGTTGGGGACAACTGCTGTAGATAGTAGCCAAGCTCTGAATTTCACTCAAAAGTTAATTTAATAATTGCACAATATGCAACACAAATGTAATATATCCTTAGTGGTCTGTGCTACATAAAAGGCATTTAGCATAATTTGGAGCTTATTGTCCTTCAGATTGAGCATTAGCATAGAACTAATTTTATCATAATTCTTGCCATTTCCCTGTTTGCAGTTAATGACTTTTATAGTCGCCCTCTAAAACTCAGGCTTTCATGCAGATTGGTGTCTCTGAGGCACACTGATATCTAGTCCTTGAACTGTGTCTTTGGTGTCCTCCTGGGTCATCTGTGCACTTTGGGTCAACATAGTTGTGCATGTCTCTTCCCTCAAATTTGCCTCCAGCTGGTGTAAATAACCCACTTCAGCAACATCACCTCCCTGAATGTTGGAGAGCAATGACCAACCTAACTTAAGTCAATGCAGAGTTGATCTTAACAGCCCTCCAGCAGCAGACGTGTTTCCTGCATCAGCAGTTGCTCTGGTCACAATTTTAAACTGCACTGCCCAGCAGTTATGGAGTTGAAAGTCCCCCTTTTTTCCCCCTAGTGTTTTGAGTTTGCCTTTTCCTGATTGCTCACTTTAGGAAGCCCAGCTAGCAGCTCACCCTTATCATGTGCAACTGCCCATTCTGTTGCACATGACAAGACACCAGACACACTACTGTCTGGAGTAGAGCAGAAGTACTGGTGCTCCTGGGCCTGCCTATAGGATGAGGAGGGTACTGTGCAAATCTGTGACATTTCCCCGGGTACAATCTGGACAGATGGGCAGCTGTGTCCCCTCAAATCTTACCCCTACTGTGACGGCTCCCAGTTCGGGCGCGAGCACCTAACCCCCCCCCACGTCGGGATCACGGCCCTGCGAGCCTGCCGTCTGTGGGTTAGTTCGAGGTGTGGTGGTTCTCAGTTCGGGCGCGAGCACGTAACCCCGCCACATTGGGGTCACGGCCCTGCGAGCCCGCCACCTGCGAGTTAGTTCGGGGCGTGTATCACTCGGTTAAGTCCAGGAAGTGAGGGAGGTGAATGGGGGCTAGGGGGACCCAGGCCCTCCCTCTCCACTGGGTCCCAGCCTGGGGCCCTAAGGGTTTGGGACTATGGGCCCTCACCCGGCTGACAGGGTCCCACCCCGTAATGCATCAGCCCATGGGTGCCAGAATGGCCCTGCCCTGGGCTGCTTCCTAGCCCCCCCCTCGCCGGTCTGGCGAGGTCGCAACCTCGGGGTTCTTACCTCCCCGGCGATGACCTGCGTCCATCTGCCTCCGTCCTTCTCCGGTGTCCGGGGCTTGTTCCTCAGCCGCGGTGGGAGGGATCGCCTGCCTGGCGTCTGCCCCCCCGCTCTGGCCCCGGTCCTGCGTTTAAACATCCCGCTGGGGCCGGCGCCTCCGACATCCACCCCACCCTCGGTGTGGCCGGCCTTCCTATGTGGCAACGTAGGAGGCGGGGCTGTGTGTCGGCTGGCCCTGCCCCCGGCGTGCCCAGACTCGCCGGCGCGGCCAGGAAAGGCCGCCTGCCCCTGCCCCGCACCGGATGCGGGGAATGTGGCGCCGCCGCAGCACGCCGCCAGAGTTTTCCGGGGGGGGTTGAAGCCGCGGCTCCCCCCGAGTGCGGGCCGGGATCGGCCCGTCACACACCCCCACCCCCACCCCCTTGGGGCTCCCAAACCTTCCCGCCCCTCCAGATCCCATATCTGGGAGAAGAAATCGGCATTTAGGTGTTTCTTCCCCGGTCTGTGGCTTATTTCGAACCTGTATGGCTGGAGGGCCAAGTACCACCGCATAACCCGGGCGTTCGTATCTTTCATAGAATTAAGCCATACTAGCGGAGCATGGTCGGTTATTAGGTGAAATTTATTTCCCCACAAGTAATACCTTAAATATTCCACCGCCCATTTTACCGCTAGTGCTTCTTTTTCGACTGTGGCGTAGTTCTGTTCCCTTGGCAAGAGTTTCTGGCTAGCGTACAAGATCGGATGCTCCACGCCTTTACGCTCCTGCGCCAGGACGGCGCTTAGGCCCACTTGAGAAGCGTCTGTATAAAGAAAAAACAGTCTTTCAAAATCGGGTTGTATTAATACCGGCTCCCTAGATAAACGCCTTTTTAGCGCCTCAAAGGCCTGCTCAGCCTCTGGCGTCCATTGAACCCGCGTGGGCCGGGAATTCTTTGTAAGCTCAGTCAGGGGTGCGGCTATCATGGCAAAGTTCGGGATAAATCTCCGATAATAGCCCGCTAGTCCTAAGAATTCTCACCTGCTTCTTCATTCTCCGGGGGGCATAGTTTTCCAGCGCTTGTATCTTGCTGGCCAGGGGTTTTAATCTCCCCCCTCCTACCGTGTACCCCAGCTACGATACCTCAGTCTTGGCGAGATGGCATTTCTTTGGGTTCGCCGTCAAGCCCGCTCTCTCCAGAGCTGTCAATGTGGCCCCGATGTAGTGTAGGTGTTCCTCCCAGCTGTTACTATAAATCACGATGTCGTCTATGTAGGCCGCAGCGAAGGTTTGGTAAGGAGCCAACAATTGGTCCATCACCCGCTGGAACGTAGCTGCTGCTCCATGGAGGCCGAAGGGCATGGTTCTAAATTGGAAGAGGCCAAACGGGGTGGAAAAGGCCGTCTTTTCCCTCGCCTCAGGCTCGAGGGGGATCTGCCAGTAGCCCTTTGTCAAATCCAATATGGACAGGTATTTAGCTTGCCCCAACCTTTCCAGGAGCTCGTCGACTCAGGGCATGGGGTACGCGTCAAAACGGGATATAGCGTTCACTCGCCGAAAATCGATGCAGAACCTCGTCGTTCCATCTGCCTTTGGGACCAGGACAATAGGGCTGCGCCACTCGCTGCACGAGTTCTCAGTCACCCCCCACTGTTGCATCAGGTGCACCTCATCCCAGACCATTTTCCACATCTTGCGGGGCAGGGGCCGAAGAGGTTCCCGCACGATTCTCCCAGCTTCCGTGACAATCCAATGGCAGCCCAATGACGTGCGTCCCAGCTTCGCCGTGAGGACGGTCCAATACTGGGCTAACAGTGTTTCAAGCTGCTGCCGTTGCCCGTCTGTTAGGTTGACGCCCAGGTCGGGTTCTGCCTCCTCTCGCTTGTCACCGCCCCAGGGTCCCAGGTCGTCCTCGACGGGGTTCCGGCGCGATTAGCAAGTTCTCCGCCACTGACCATTTTTTTAAAAGGTTTACGTGAAAAATCTGCTTATCCTTTCTTCGTCCGGAGAGGCGGATTTCATAGTCTACAGCCCCGACCCGCCGGATCAGCTCATAGGGCCCCTGCCATTGGGCCATGAGTTTGGAACCCGGCGTGGGCAGTAGTAACAGCACCCGGTCTCCCGGCTGGAATTCTCTGATTTGGGCTGTGCAGTCATAATATTGGGCCTGCTTCTCCTGGCCACGAACCAGGTTCTCACGGGCGAACTCCCCGACCTGCTTCAGCCTTTCTCTCAACCGAAGCACATATTGTGCCGTTCCCCGGTAGGTGGTGGTCTGCTCTTCCCAATCTTCTTTCAGGAGGTCAAGGATCCCCCAGGGCTGCCTCCCGTATAGGAGCTCGAATGGAGAGAACCCTGTCGTAGCTTGTGGAACCTCCCGAACGGCAAATAACAGGGCAGGCAACAGATCTTCCCAACCTCGGGGGTCGTCCCTCACAAACCGCCGGAGCATCTCCTTCAGGGTCTTATTGAAACGTTCCACCAGACCGTCAGTCTGAGGATGGTAGACCGAGGTCCTGGATCCGCTTGATTTTCAACATCCGGCACAGCTCCCTCATCACTCGAGACGTAACATTGGGCCCTTGATCTGTCAAGATCTCTTTTGGCAACCCCATCCGCGAGAAGATTTTTACCAACTCCCGCGCTAGCGTGGGTGCCTTAGTGTTCCGGAGGGCCACCGCCTCCGGATATCGGGTCGCGTAGTCTACCACCACCATTATATACTGCCAGCCCGTACGGGAGGCCTCCAAGGGGCCAACCAAGTCGAAGGCTATGCGCTCGAAGGGTGTTTCTATAACAGGGAGGGGAATGAGGGGCACCTGAGCCACCCCCGCCAGCGCCGCCCTCTGGCACTCCGGGCAGGAGGCGCAAAAGTCTGCGACCGCTTTTTAGACCCCTGGCCAAAAAAACCTCTGGGTTACCCGGGCCAGTGTCTTCTCCCGTTCCAAGTGTCCGGCCCAGGGGTTGTCGTGGGCCAGCCGTAGCACCGATCGTCGGAGCTGGAGAGGCACCATCAGCTGTTGTCTTTCACTCCCCTCCCCCGGCTCTTGGGTTACTCGGTATAACTGGTCTTCCCATACCTTAAAATAGGGTCCTTGGTGTCGATTGGGGTCATCCCTCGTGTTGTCCTCTTCGCCCTCCGCTTGGTCCCAGGAGTGACGCAATGTCGGGTCCTCTCGCTGTTCCCTCACGAAGTCCTCGGTCTGTCCGATCTCCGCCTCCACGTTCTTTGCAGGCGTGTTGGTCCTCTGGTTCTGGGCCCCGCCATCCCGGGCGTCATCTTCCCTTGGGGCCAGGAGGCCTTCCATTGCGGTTGAGCACTCGTTCCCTCCTGTAGCGGGGGTTCGGTCTTCCCCCCGTAGCAGTCTGGCGAAGCCCGGCCAGTCCCTTCCCAGTAGCACGGGATAGGGCAGGGTGGGGACTTTCCCCACTCTCCATTTTCTTTCCGCCCATTCGTCCGCCAGCCATACTCGCACCGATGGGTAGTCTCGGACCTTGCCATGGACACACCGCATCCGCACAGGGCTTCCTCCCTTCATCCCGCCGGGACAAGGTCTCCCCATACCAAGGTGACTGCTGACACTGAGTCTACCAGGGCCTCCACCGTTTCCCCTTCCACCTTTATCGAGGCCATGACGGGGGTTCCTAACCCAAACTGCGTCCCCTGAGGCCCCTCGCTCTGCCCCAGGGTACAGTCCATCAGCGGGCAGTCCCTCTTATAGTGGCCTTCCTGGCCACACTGAAAGCACGCGCCTCGGGTTGGAGCCTTCTTCTCCTCGGCCCCCCCCCTCACAGCCGTCCTCTGTTTCTGTCCCTTCTAGTGGCCGCTCTGGCCATACCGGAGCCAGCTTACGGCTGGTCCTTACGCCCCCCTGTGGGTTCCCGAGCGGCCCCCTTACCTCGGTCCTGCCCCCTGTTCGGGGTCCCTCTTTCCTTGGACCGGGGTGGGGCGGTCTGGGGCCGCTGTCCTCCGCCTCTGGCGTCCGCCCCGCCCTCGGTGTGGCCGACCTTCCTACGTGGCAATGTAGGAGGCGGGGCTATGTGTCAGCTGGCCCCGCCCCCGGTGCACCTGGACTCACCGGCGCGGCCGGGAAAGGCCGCCTGCCCCTGCCCCGCGCCGGACGCGGGGAATGTGGCGTCCCTGCAGGGGCTCCGCCACAGCATGCCGCCCGAGTTTTCTGGGGGGTTGAAGCCGCGGCTCCCCCCCCGAGTGCGGGCCGGGATCGGCCCGTCACACCTACATCTGTAACCTCAGGTACCTTTTACATTGCTTTGTTGTGAGAGACACACTCCTGGTCAGCTCTCACACAGTCTCCAGCATGTAAATTACTAACAGTTATATTGTATGAGTACTGTAGCTTAACCTATCATGAATTGCATTACATGGCGATACCAGCAGATTCTCAGTCCCAGACCTTCCATCAGAATTGTGCTCAACTCTCTTCTTCTGGACAACACAAGCTCATAGAAAATCCATCATTTCATTAAAAGAAAATGATATGCACAAGCCCTGTTATCTCAAGTGGAGGTTCCCACACACTTTAATCCAAACATACTGGCTTGATAAAACAATAAAACAAGTTTATTAACTACAGAAAGAAAGAAAGATTTTTAAGTGATTACAATTAATGAGGCATGAAAGTCATAATTGGTTAAATAGAAAATAAAAGATAAAAACACAAACTAATTTGCCAAATTAAATTAATTCAAAGCACAGGTTTTTCTCACCACAGGGTTTGCAGACTTCTTGGCTGAAAGCATCTCAGCCAGGATCACTCTCCCAGTTCAGTGTTTCTTCAGGTGTAGTTGGTGCCATGAACAGATAGGAGTGGAAGAGAGAGGCTATTTATGTTGTCCTCTTTTCTTATACCTTTCTCTCCTATTGGATGATTATCTCCAGCTCGGGTTCATGCAGCATCCAGTCTGAGAATCCTTAGCTGTTCCATTATCAAAATGTAAATTTCTAACTCACACTTTTCTTTCTGCTGAAGAATGGACATTTACCAAGGTAATAGTCTATTTGATTATGCTGATATCTGGCTCAGGTGCTCGATGGCTTTATGTCTCTGAGGAACTGGTTTGGGCTGTTTCCCCAGATCTGGAATATGTTTTTCTAATATCATGCAGCAAACCTTATAAATTTATGTTCTGTGTTGCCACACATTTTACCAGGACAATAATGTTCAGTAGGTTGAGTTTCCAAATAACTCACAAAGCAGATTTTGTACAGAATGTATCGTTGTCTTGTTAAAGTGGTTGCCATTAAATACAGATTGTCACAAGATTTACCTACAGACCAGCTGCAGAAATGTGGATGTCTGTGAGCATATTCAAAAGAGTATGACGGGGATCAGCAGGAATTCCATGCTAAAGCTAAGGAACTTTGTCAGGGATATCACAAGGCCAAAAAGTGCAACGATAGATTGAATATGGTGCCTCTGACCTGTTGTTTCTATAAGGAACTGCTTGCCATACTTGGCAGAGCTCTAACAGTGGTCCACAGTCTACTTTGAGGAGCCTGAGATGGAGATCCCTTCTGTGAACAGGTAGGAGGAAGACATAGCAGAAGGCTTTAGCCATGTGGCAAGTCAGGTCTGATTTAAGAGTCTGTCACAATCTAGCCAGTTCTGCCAGATGAGTGGAGATGAACCTGATAAAGGGAAGGGAACTCTGAAAGGTGTGTCCATACATTTTCCCTTACCGTGTTTAAATTCAAAGAGGCATCAGTTCACCCCCCCAATTAACAAGGCAAAGGTGTTGAGTTTTGTTTTGTTTTACTTGAGAAGAGGTAGTGGTACAGCAGACAGAATTAGAATTGCCATCTGCTTTCATTCACCTGTTGGGTTAGATGGGAAGTTTGTGCATAGGAATATCGCTTTTACGCTCCTGAGAGATCGCTATGCAGTTTTCTTGGTGATAGTCTGTAGTGCTTTGTTGAAGGTTTCTAGGGATGGCTGCCTTAGTTCTTCATCCACAGTAGGTCACTTCACCATGTTGATCTGCAAGAGTTTGGCTGGCACCAGCATAGTCAACAATCCAGCAGCCTATAGGTTCATGTGCCTTGCTCTGTGACCCTCAGGAGTGAGACATCAGCTAAAATCCCCACCAACTGTGGAAAACAGGGTCAGTGTTCATTATCCTTGCCCTATGCTCCTATCCATGGAACAGGGACTGAAATTCTTTAGCTTCATGCCACAGAAAATCCTCCCCTGACCTTTGCCCCAGTGAGCTTGTACTTACCACAGGTAGGGCTGAAGAGAAGTGCTGTGCCAGTGTGCTCCAAAGATGGAGTGTCTGTAAGTATTTCCTCTTAAAAGCCTTTATGGGGGAAAAAGGGAAGGGAATTTTGAAACCTGTATTTCCATGTCCCTTGTGTTGGTAAATGCAGGGGCACATCTGTCTCTTTTTATTAATAGCTTCTAGTGTGGTGGCCTTTTGGGGAACATTCCTCCCTAGAACAGCTGACCCTGATGAGGAGGAAGAGGACTAGAGGTTCTGTGAGGTCCTTCAAGCTGGTGCTGCATCGACCCACAAACAAAGCTTGGTGTGGGGGTGGACAATATATCCAAAACCATAGAGCACCCACCTGTAGTCCTGCCACCCTCCTCCACTCCCTCTCTCACATCTTCCTGCTTCTGCTCCTCCTCCACCCCTCAGCACCTCCTGCACACCATTAAATAGCTGATCACTGGCAGCCCTTCCTCCTAGTGTGTCCTGCCTGCTTGTGATCAGCTGCTCAGCCATGTGCAGGAGATGCTAGGGGTGGAAGAGGTAGGGAGGAAGAGGAGCAATGTGGAAAAAGGTGGGGTAGATGGGGTGATGATAGATGTTTGGAGAAGGGGTGAAGTGGGGGCAGGGCATGGGGAAGAGTGGAGGTTGAGCACCTCCCAGGAACTCAGGAAGTCAAAGTCATTGACTATGGGCCCAGGCATCCCAGCAGGACAAGGAGCAGGAAGTGCACCACGACATAATGGGTCTTCTCAGGTAGCAAACCCAAGTGCTGCAGACCCTGGTTGATCTAAAGATCCAAAAATCCTGGATCCTCCATACTTTGCTGTCCTTGGATAACCCCATGTTCACTGCCCTCTTCACCCTCCATCATACAACATGGCATAGAATCATAGAGCTGGAAGAGACCTCAGGAGGTCATCAAGTCCAGCCCCCTGCCCAAGGCAGGACCAATCCCAACTAAATCAACCCAGCCAGGGCTTTGTCAAGCCGAGACTTAAAAACCTCTAGGGATGGAGACTCCACCACCTCTCTAGGTAACCCATTCCAGTGCTTCACCACCCTCCTAGTGAAATAGTTTTTCCTAATATCCAACCTAGACTTCTCCCACTGTAACTTGAGACCATTGCTCCTTGTTCTGCCATCTGTCACTACTGTGAACAGCCTTTCTCCATCCTCTTTGGAACCTCCCTTCAGGAAGTTTGAAGGCTGGTATCACATTTCCCCCTCACTCTTCTCTTCTGCAGAGGTGAGGTGGTCATTACCCCACTACTCCACACTAGGGGACAGCAAGGAAAACTACAGCTTCATGTACACTGACTTGTGAGAGCCACAAAGAACAGCATTTTTGCACTCAACTGGACATAAATGTCTATTGCCTTTCTAATTTTAGTTTTTCACTATGTTAATTTACGTTAAAAATTTGTATATTGTTATCTGTGGTTTTATTAGCGCATTGATTTTCTGTACTGTTTGTTTTTTTACTCAGTCAAGTTCTATTTTTAGAGAATTAAATTGTTTATTAGTTTGCAACAAATATTACATGTTACAGTGCACAGTGGTAGACAAAGCAAACGGTACTTGTAAATCTACTCTTAAGTACCACAGAACCCACTTCAGGAAAATACCCGGTCATATTTATACATGTACAGCAAGCACTGCACAGTCTTAGCAGCACCCAGAACTCCAGGCCAGGGACTCCAGCTCCGAAAGCTTCTGTGGTTGACTGTTAAAGTGTTTTTTCACAGTCTTTCTCGACTGCATAGCTCCACTACACTCTTAATAGCCCTTGTGCCTGGCTTTTCTAAGTCAACAGGCAGTTGCTCCCCCACTACCCAGGAAGCAGCTTTCCCTCTTTTACCTCACAGATACTATGCAGAACACAATAGGCAGCTGTAACCACTGAAAAATCTTTGTCACTGAGGTCCAGTCTTGTGAGAAAAGCATATTCAGTAATCATTTGGCATCTGCCGAGCTTTCCCTCGCATTCTTGAGGTAGCCAGCATGTGGCTTTAGGAGCAAGAGGTGCTGAATTTGCTCTGCCTCAGGCTCTGTCCCCACTCTACCCTCTGCCCCAAGCACATCCTCCTTCACTCCATTCCCTCCCCTCCAGTACCTTCTGTATGTTGCTAAACTGCTGATCCAGGGTGGGCAGGAGGTTCTGGGAGGGAGGAGGAAGAGCTGATTGGCAGAGCCGCCAGCAGGCAGATGGCACTGCTGGCAGGGAGGAAGGGAGGTGCTGACCTATGGGAGCTGTCAGCGGGTGCTCAGTACCACAATTTTTTTCCTGTGGATCCTCCAGGCCCAGAATCTTGTAGTTTTAAAGATGTGTGTTCATTCACTTCCTCTGACCAGCCCACACTGAATATCATTGATGTGTCCCTGGTGATCCACGAACACTTGTGTATATATAGTTGCCCTTTCTGTTGATGTACTCTGTGGCATGGTTGGGTGGTGCCACAATAAGGATTTGTATTGCCCCAACAGGGTTTGGAAACCTCATTGCTACAAATCTATCCACTGTTTCCTGCAGTTTGCTGAGAGTCTCAATCATGCATAGCAGGAGGCAATTAATGGCCCTGCATGGCTGAATGATAGTAGCCCATGCTGTGAATTTTGTAATTCCCACTACCAATAGAAATCCAGCGTGGCAAACCTCCAGAGTGTAATTCACGCTGTTCTCCGCTCTCGTTCTGGTGTCCATGCGTGGGAAAACTGGGGCGAGTTTGCTATACAGATGTAGAAACGTGGCCTTGTGCAGCTGAAAGTTTGGCAACCGTGCTCATCATTCCAAACCTGCATTATGTGTGTAGCTGTTCCATGAATGCCACCAACAGTCTTGAGTTTTTTTTTTACTAAGTCTTACAGCAAACTGTCCTCAAAGGCCCAGAGGGGTAGCCGTGTTTGTCTGTAACTTAAAAAACAGCAAATGGTCCTGCATCACCTTATAGACTTAACAAAAAATGTAGGTGGTATCATGAGCTTTCATAGGGGGTGTGCTCAGACCACTATCTGCATTTTTTTTGTTAGTCTTTAAGGTGCGGCAGGACCATTCATTTTTTAAGTGTCCTTTATTGCAATACTTCCTGTAGGTCTGCAAATATGGAATAATTGTGTGTTCTGCATTTGCCATGTACGTGAGAATAGTGCAAAATTATGTGGGCTCCATCATTCTGGCAGAGTTGGTGGACACTGGACACTGCCAGGCAGGTCTGTGAGGTTTTTTTTTAAAAAAAGATGCAAGGATGAAGGGATATTTGTGGCATTATGGGATGGAGAAAGTTGCATGCTGGAACTTGACCCCAACTTCCCAGTGAGTCATTTCTATCCCACAACACATTATAAAAATATCCCAAAAGGCATTGTGCTGGATGGTGATGTGGGGGCACTGAGAGTTCAACCCATAATGCATCATATCTGCATCAACACAAGCCCGCCTGGTCACCATGCACAGTGTTGGTGCAAGTAGCCAAGTAGGTACACACCCTAGCGATATACCCACTTCGGCCATTGAACACCAGCATAACTTGTGTCAACTTACAGTTTGTACTGTAAGTATGGCCTTGGACACATCCCACTTTGGTCCCTCTGTATATGGTTTGACAGCTGTAGATACACATTTGCAAAGTTTTGATTCTGTTTATGGTTGTCTCACCTTGCTTTTTCTCTACTTCTATGGTCTACAGGTATCAGTTTTCCCTTAAATCTACATTTGGTTTTCTTTCTCCCATCCCTACTTACTATATAATTGTTCCTATGCTTCACAAAAGTCTTTAGCAATTGTGTGAATATCAGCAGTCCTTCTGGTGATTCCCTTCAGACCTCATTAGTGTTGCCCCTTAATTAACTGGGTGGTTTGGGGAGGAAGTCATTCTTCTCCTACCTATAAATTATACATGCATGTATTGGTCTCTTCAAGATCCCTTCTCTCACTAAAATCATATAACTGGTATTCTATGGCAAAAACAAGCTGACAATCCAGACAACTTGTCTTGTTTTAGATCAGTGGTTCTCAAACTTTTTGGCCCATGGCCCACTTGGCTCAATGCAAACTTTTCCGTGGACCACCAGTTGCTAACAGAAACTCACCATTAATTACATAATTACGCCTGAGCCATTTTGCTAGTGCTGCAGCTTGGGAGAATATTTTAATTTAAATTATTAAACAGATTAAATGTTTTAACTTTCTCATGTTAGTTTATCAAACTTCATTTTAAATAAAGTAAAATATTAATTTATGTCCAACACAAAACATTTCTTTATTTATGGCAGGGATGGGAAAGCTTTTTTGGATCAGGCAGGGCTGGACCGAGCCATTCCAGCTCCCCGGGCAGACAGGTTAATTGCGCCCCGGGTTGGGGGAGGGCGCATGCGCGGCCCCGCCCCCGTGCCAGCGCGTGGGGCAAGGCGCATGTGCGGCCCCGCACTGGTGTGTGGGAGAGGGTGCATGCGTGGCTCTGCCCCCGCCCGGTGCGTGAGAGAGGGCGCATGTGCGGCCACGCCCCTGTCTGGCGCGTGGGGGAGGGTGCGCGGAGCTGGCGGAGGCAGGATGCATGTGCCTGGCTCGGCCCAGCCCAGCTACCGCCGCTGGCATGCAACCCGGGGCCATCCGGGGCGGGCCGTGCAGGGCCCCGCGGCCGCAGGGGGAAGGGCGCTGCTGGCCAGCGCTGTGGGGGTTAACGCAGCCCCCCCCCCCAGGCGGCCGCTGCAGGGTGGCTGCTGGGAGCTGCTGCAGCCCCCGATCCGGGAGCTGGGCGCGTGGCGCCTAATGGCAGCTATAAGGGGCGCTGCGTGCCCCTTACAGCTGCCATCAGGCGCCCCCCATAAGTTGGTGCCCTGGGCAGCTGCCCGGCTAGCCCATGCCTTAATCCGGCCCTGGGATCAGGGGCCACTGACCCACACAAAAATCAGTTGGGGACCACCCAAGTGAGAAGCAAAAAAACTCCTCCAAAAAACCCCAACTCTCACTGATGCAGCCCCCAACTGAGACACCTCACTCCTCTGGTGCTCCAGCCCCACAGGATGAGGGGAAGGGACAGGGAGGACTAAGGTTCAGGGCTTCCCATAGGTCAGATTTATTCTTCTGGGGTTCCAAAGTTTAGTGGATTTTGTGGACCCCCCCCTTAGGCTCTGGGGTGGGAACAAAAATGAAAGAGAGGTTCAGTGTGCGTGACAGGGCTGCCAGCAAGTGGGATAGGGATGGGGGTGCAGGATCTGGGCAGGAGGTGGAGTGCAGGAGGGGGTGAGGATTCAAGGTCTGGGTGGGAGGTAGGGTGCAGAAGCAGATTGGGAGTAGAGTGTCTGGCCAAGAGGGAGGTGCAGGAGTAGACTGGGGGTAGAGTGTGTGGCCAGGAGGTAGGATGCCTAGCCTGGAGGGAGGGTGTAAGAGCAAGCTGAGGGTGTGGGGTCTTGGAGGGGGGAAGGTGGGTGAGTGAGGGGGATGGAAGTACAAGAGTCTGGGCATGGTGGGGGGGTTGCTTACCTGGTTTCATGCCCCCATTGCTCCCAAGTACCGCCTTCTACCTCTCCCATTGGCTGGTGTTGCCATTCCCCCAGCGAGGGGGGAGGGTGCTCAGCCCGCCCCCCCCCCCAACGCAGTGGGGAGCCCACACTGGCACTCCAGCCTTGTAGTCACCATGCAGGTGTGAGGCTAGAGCACCAGCTCTGGCTTCCTGCTTAGAAGGTGGGGGGAAGGGGGGCGTTAAGGAAGTCCCAACCTCAGCTTGCGGAGGGAGGCCAAGCAAGTGGCTCCATGTGTTGTCGTTTCCCCAGTGAGGTCGAGGGTGGGGGGGAATAGTGGCAGCGGATGGAGCTGCTTGCTCTGCTTCTCTCTGCAAGCCGATCTGGTGGGGAATGTTGGGACTTTCTTCACTCACACCCCTGCCCGCCGAGCACCAGGAAGCCAGAGCTGGTGCTCCAGCCTTGTGGCTGCTCAAGGTCCCCGCTGCATAGGGAAGGAGGCGGGGGCTGAGCTCAAGCCACAGATCACCTGTAAGGCAGCTGTGGACCACTAGTGGTCCATGGACTGTAATTTGAGAACCACTGCTTTAGGCACATAGAATGTTTATATAACCTTATGGATCTTTTTTCCTTTTATTGAGGACCAACACAAAGAAGATCATTAGGTTATGAGAAAAGAACAGAGAGGAAAAAAATTAAAGGAACCATGACAGTAGGCTACAGATAGTCAACCATGAGTCTATATAATGCAGTATTGGTAAAATACCTGAGTTCCTTTGCTGTCTTAGGTATAATTCAAATCTACTCAATAGGATTTATTCATCTTTGGGTTTCCTTGGAAGAGAGAATTCATTGCATACTGTTAAAAGGACTGTTCAGAATCTGCTCAGCTGATCCAGGGGCTCTTACAATTACAGAATAAAATTCTTATCTCCACTTACGTCCATCTCTCAGGGCTTGCAAAAATAATATTGAATTAGATCCAGGAGTATAGGGCCGACACAGGTAGATATAGTTGGCAAGCATTCAGTGCTGTGTTATTGCCTGGAAAATTTGTATCTCTTAGTGAAAAAGAATTTAACGTGGACAAGAGAGTGTTTTCTATTTTTTTAAATAAATGCCCTAATATTTTTAAGTTTCTTCTGCACAGACAGCAGAGGAATGGAGTTTCTTTGGCTTCTGTAATGGATGACATTGTCCCTAGGATTCTGTCCTGAGGTGTCAACATGGGGTATAAGCCAAGGTTTTTAATAGAATTTTATAATAGTAGAGTAGTAGAATTTTAATACACAGTTACTTGGAGCAGAGGTGGAAACTCTGCTGCTCTCTCTCCCACATATACTGCTGTAATATTGCTCCACACATAGCCTATCTGAATTCAGTGGATGATCTGTGTGTGCATGCTCGTGAGTTGCTAATGCCATGGGATAGTCTGCAGTAGTGTAAGACAGAGGCAAAAAAATTGATTCCTGATTTTAAAACGATGGAAAATAATTATCTGTTAGTGGTTCAGAACAGCAGCAGCCTCTCTCCTTCACCACCCCAAAGCCTTATACCTCAAGCCACATGATACTCTGATGTTGCCTGTTTGACCTGGATGTGGCTGCAATCATGGCCCATTGGTAAGGACACTGTCGTCGAGGTTGCCCTGAGTTTCCATTTTATAAGCCCTGTTTACTTCCCTTCCTATCAGTCCCCCCCACTATAAAATCCACAAACACATATCAGCCTCAACATTGCTACTTTGAATCTGGGACAGAGGAGGAATTTTTCTATCCACTTCCATTTAAATCAGATATGGGATTCCTGATTTGACACACTAAAAATAAACATGTTCTCCACAGTTCAAATACTGTTCTAATGCTTTTTTTTGCTGCTTTGTAGGGACAAAAAGGGAAAGCATTTAAACTTAATTTTGTGGACTCCACTGGTCAAAATAATGAATCTAAACTAATGTTTAATTGACCAAATCTAACTTTAAAAATGATGAACACTTTAAAATTGTGTCAGTGCTGTATGCCAGTTGTAGCAACCCCCTCCTGGGCACCTCCAAATGTACCAACATTTTGTGGCCCTTAATAGGTCTTCCAGTTATGGCATGGTGGTGGGAAGGGCATGGAATGTGTGTTAGAGGCAATGAAAAGGAGGATTTAGAAATGATGGTGGTGGGAAGATTCCACCCTTACTCCAGGGTTGGTGGCTCTTCAATCTCCAGTAAGTCTTAGTGAGCATCCCCCATCTCACTGCAGACCTTAATAGGTTCATTAGGGTATTTGCAACCCATCTACATTCCTGTAAGCTTAATTAGGTACGCAGGCCCATTGGGAGGCTACAGAGGCTTATTGGGGAACTGACAATCCTATTTAGGGTCAGTACGGTTGGTTGCATTTCCTAAAGGTTACAAGGGAAGCATCAGGAGTTGGTTTTGTCTGAAGGTGTGTTAAGGTTTGCAGTGAGCAAGGCCGTTGATTGAAAGGGGAGGGCGCAGCTGCTCTAGGGCCTGGTCACTTAAAAGGGCCCAGGGCTCCTGGCCACCACCCTACAGTGGAAGTGGCTGGAGCTCCAGGCCCTTTAAACCACTGCCAAAGACCCAGGCAGTACGCTCCCAGTGGTCCTGAAGGGCTAGCTGGGGGAGGCTAGCCTCAACCCCATCCCTTCCAGAGGCATGGATCTGGGCTGCCTCCCATGTTGACCATGGGCCCGGCAAATCTCTTCACAGTCATGGCAATGAGAGTGGGGTTTTGTGGGATTCCCACTGCTGTTCTTCATCTCCTAACACTTGTGGGAGAGGAGTGGAGGTTGATGCACTTAGGTGAAGTCTTACTTCTGTGAACCTTGTAAATTAAAAGCTTAGAGATTCACAGTTAAGGCATTCAAACTAATTTACGTATATCCTGGCAGGACACCTTCCTTGGTGGGTGGTGTACCAAAAACGCACTACACAATTGTATTTCTAAATGCTTGCATTTCTTGTAATATCAACTTTAACACTGAATTTTTGGAGTTTACATTTTGGTTCTACTAGCACTGTATGCTCTCTCAATTTTAATCTCACTTTAACAAATAGCTCTGTCTGGGAATAACCGCAAAGACTCTCTTCTTGCTGGCTCTGTATTACTCTACTGAAGCTACTAATTTGGGAGTAACAGCTAAAAAGATTTTCTGAATACCTGGTTCCTTTCTCCTTGCTATAGACTTCACCTTTCTTGGCTGACGAGTCACAGTAAAGTTGTGAACAGAGGCTTTTTGAAGTATTTACTACCATTGTGCAAGGCACTGGTGAGACTTCATCTGGAATACTGTGTACAATTCTGGTCTCCCATATTTAGGAATGATGAATTCAAACTGGGAAAGGTGCAGAGAAGGACTACTAGAATGATCAGAGGAATGGAGAACCTGCCTCATGAGAGGAGATAAAGAAGTCTGCATTGTTTAGCTTAACCAAATGGAGGCTGACAGGAGATAGAATTGTTCTCTATAAATACATCAGAGGGGTAAACAGTAGGGAGGGAGAGGAGTTATGGAGAGGATGGTATGATGAGATTACCTACACTGACCATGACCCATCTGTAAAGCTAGTAGCAAATATCCCCAATGGCCAGAAATGGGATACTAGGTGGGGAGGGCTCTGAGTACTACAGTGATTTTTTTCCCCAGGTGTGTGTCTGATGGGTCTTACTGACATGTTGAGTCTAATTCATCACCATACTTGAGTTTGTGAAGAAATTTTCTCCCAGGTCAGATTGGCAGAGAGTGTTTGCAACCCCCTGCAGTACAGGGCAGGGGTCACTTGTTGATTTGAGTAGAGTACATGGTGGATTCTCTGTAATTTGAAGTCTTTAAATCGTAATTTGAGGACTTCAGTAATATAGCCAGAGTGTATGGGTCAACCACAGGGGTGGATGCATGAGGTTCTGTGGCCTGCCACATGCAGGTTGTCAGAATTGATGATCATGATGGTCCTTTCTGACATGAGTCTGAGAAGTATATTTAAGGCCAGAATATTAATTACTGTGTGGCCAGTGATAGGACATGTCTGGCAATGTCACTGGAAAGGTTTGTTAAGAACATCCTCGTGTTGGGATGTTCTTCCTGTTTAGATTGTCTCTTTCTCTTCAGCAGGAGGTAAACTAACCCCAAGCAGTTTGCCTCCATAGGGTAATCCCTTTTAGAAGCCTGCTTCATGTGGTAGTGCATAGTTGAGCTGTACCTACCATAGGAACAGGCAATCCTGTTTTTCCAGTGTGTCCTCTGCACTATAACAAAATGGGTTTCCTTTTGAAACATGTCAGTGTTTTATTTGTATGGCAAGACATTCTAAAGGATCCTGGGGTCCTTTCTGGGTGGCTTAGTGTGCACACTTTGTATTTGCCTTTTTCCACAAGCCCCTTGGTTTAGAAACAACGTTTCCAGGTGCCTAGGTCATTGAGATGAGACTTACTTTGGCACTTCAGACATTCTGATCCCTGTAGATAATGCAGGAATCCTGGGAAGAGAGGTTCTGAGTGACTATGTACTTTTTTTTATAAGGTTAGAGTCCCTAGCAGCACCCAAAGGAGTAAACCAGCCTCAGAGAAGATCTGATTATCTCCATAGGAACTGTGGGTGTGCCCAGAGACTTTTGTGTCCCTCCCCAGACAGTTCCCACCCCCGTCATCAATATTTTATTTTATTTTATTAAAAAAGCAAAGCTGAAAGACTCTGATTTACACATTCTCTTGCTGGGACATTCTGACAGAGTTAGATAAGCCCCGGAACACAGCCATTTAGTCATAGAAATTTCCCTTTGACAATTGCAAAGCACGTTTCCCTTCCCATCTCCACTCAGACCTTTGTAGATAGTCGCTGAAGTATTTATCGCAGTGGGGCAATGAATGAGTCTTCATCTTTGATCAGTATACTGTTTCTGCATAAATTGTGGCATCCTCTGTCTGACTTTTGGCTTAGAAAATAATCAGTTTCCCCAGTTTGAAATGAAATTCCCCTTTTCCTTCCCACTCCAAGACGTAATCACATTACCTCCACTTCTTGGCCAGAGGGATACAACGCAATGTGGAAACATCAGTACATTCAATAACATTTACTAACCATGAAAGGATGTGGTCATCCGTATTTAGGTCCTAACTTAAAATTAACTAAGTTTTAATTTTATTTTATAGAAGAGGTTTCAGAGAATTCATATTTGCTAACAAAAACAGATACATTTCTGACCAGAATCTTCCATCTGACTATATAAATTTACATTAGCAGCATCTGTCGAAAAGAACAGTTTAATTTTGTTTTCCTCCCTTATGCTTTCGACTGCATGTTGATTTCCCCCTCTCCTTCTGTCATCTGATTGGCCCATCTTCATTTTTTTCTCTCCTTTGGCTTGCAGCATTAAGAGTGTTGGGCTGGGTTATTCTGGGTTAGTTCTTGGATGGGAACCTTCAAGGAAAACCTAGGTGCTCTAGGAAGTGGTATTGGTGATTGCCAATGGTAGTACTTTCCTCACTCAGTTCTGAGTCAGTGCCCTGATTTATTGCTATGGGACTGCTGATGGAAATGCCATTGTTTGGCCAAGAGTTAGCCCCTGTCTGAGATGTCAACCTTACATTCTCTCCCAAACCCTGCGTCAGGGAGCCTGGCTACAGCATGGTTGTACTTTTTGACCCAGTTACATCATAATTAAAATTTTGTGGTGTAAGATAGTGCTTATACTTGTTGTAAACAAGTCATATAATTGGGCTAAAACCTTAAAGATATCCCCACATCTCCACCTGGATGATAGCTTTAGTCTGATTAAATTATTTGTGTAGAAACAGTGTGGTTAAGTCCCTTCTAGTCTACATATTTTAATTAGATTAGAGGACATCAGTGTTGTATTCTTGGCACCATGATATGGTTATGTTTGTTGTGTAAACAGGGTCTTTTAAAACAGACTGATGCTCCTCCTGATTAAGTGTCCCATAACACTTTTTACAAGAATAAGGGTGGCCACTCTGTCCTACTTCCTGGCCGTATTCCCATTTTGATCATTAAGTTCTGTCAACCCAGATATCAAATAAAATATGATCTAATTTGAGTCCTGTTGTAATACTTTGGGTAGAGTTACTGTGTGGTGTTAAAACAGTTGCTGGGATTTATCCCAAGGATGGCTGCTTTTTACAGTCAGATAATGTGAAACTTTGTGAAATTCTTTGGAATCCTTCAGGATAGAAGATGATATATGAATATAAAATATTTGTTTAATCCTCTTTCTATTCTTCCCCTAATTTTTTTTATTAATCCTTAGATTTCTCCCTGGTAAGGAGTGGGGGGGAGGGAGGGGCAAATAAATAGCATGGTTCAGTGAGTAGACTAGAGTGTGGGACTGGGAATAGCAAGATGTTGGACTTTCTTCCTGTCACTGTCTTGTGTGACATTAGGTAAGTAACTTATTCCTCCTCTGTACTGCAAACGTAATAATAAGGAACCCATTTACAGTAGTTATACCCTGACTGGATTCCAGCGTGGTTAAAAGTGTGATGGCTGTAGATGGGATTTAAAATGAGGTCCAAGACTTTCACCTGGTTAAACAGTGCCAATTCATGCTACAGTCTTTAAGTGGGTAAAGGAAAAATGTTTTTTGGAATCAGGTTCCCGAATGTGGTTACGTTTGTGGCATAGACAGTTCCTTAGCCCGATTCCCTTTCCCAATCTTTAAAATGGATCCATGGGTAAACTATTGAGATGTCATTGTGCTTCTCTAAAGACAGCATTTCAGCTCCCCAAACTCATGAAGATTTTCCTCCTTAAGTGAAGCTGGAGGTCCCCCTAGCTGGCCAAGTTGATTCTTTCCCTCAAGTCCAAGAGGTGCCTACCCATTATTCAAATAGGGGAACCTCGTCCGTATTAGACTGACATGTTAAATACAGGTCTTGGATTGGCAGCAGTCTGCTGAAGAATGAACAGTATTGAAGAGTAAATATCTTAAGATATTTACAGAGAAGAAGTAATAAAACTTCTGCAGCAGGCAATAATAAGGCCGATAGTCACAGTATGCTTAGAGAGTTTTATATATGGAAGTTAGGGATCTCCCAACAACATAAGTTGTAATATAGCCTGTGAGACACATCCAGAACAAAACACTGATTAATGCTGACCAACTCAAATGGGCAGGAGAGTTTGGGAAATAGGTTGCAGAGGATAGAGAGGCTGAAACAAGATTCCTTCCAAGAGCTGAATCCAAGCAGTAGTGTTTTGTGGTTATATGCCAGTAGGACCATAAGGCTGCCTTGCAGGAGTCTGTGAGGGAAACATCTCTGAGGCTGGCAATGGAAACTGTCTTGTTGTGCATCGAGTGAGCAGTGGTCTAGCTTAGTTTCTAGCCTGTGAAGTCATAAATGCCAAATGCAGTCATAGCCATTATAAAACAAAGTGGGGTGGAGACACCATGCCTACTGATTTTGAATACATAGGAGATTAGCTGTAAGGGAGAATATTATCAGATTAGGGAGGTTTGAGATGCTTGGGTAAACAGTGTGATCCAATACCATATTTAAGACTACCCTTGTTAACCTGGCATACTCGATGCTGTGAGAAGATGAGTAACTACTTGTTCAGGTAAGTGACAAGGAGAAACTTTTAATATCCCATCTCTTGAGTAAGTTCTCCCATGATTGCCTGGTCCAGAGGCCACCCATGAGTATCTGTTCTGAAGTAACTCAGTCGTCCTATAGTCATGTTCTCCCTCTTTCCCTAGGAGGAACTTAATAATCAAGTTGTGGAACATGCACACCCAACCATTGTAGGCAGGCCACAAATTACTGCCAATCTTTTTGTGACAACTCCGAATACTGTCACCACCCCCAAAATACCAGCCAGCAAAATGTTGGTGGCATTCTGCTGTGGAAAATCTAAGATACTTTTGCTCTTTAGGAATTATCCTTCTGTGTATGGTCCAGAGCATGTAATTGTCACCTTCCTGTAAAAGAAACATGATAGCATCCAGATGATGATCTTGGTTGTCATTGAGTAAATAGTGATTTAGCTCCCTGAGATCTAGGATGGGCTGGAGCCCTCCTGTTTTTTAGGCTACCAAGAAGTATTCCTCTTTGGGTCTAGTTCCAAGGCTATGATGCCTTTTTTACCAGGAGTGTCTGGATTTCTCACAGCATCTTTTCTTGGTGAGGTGTCAGAGTGTTCATAGCAAGTGGGTAGTGAGAAATCTGATTTTGTAGTTTCACTAAACCATGCTTGGGATCTCTGAGGCACTGGTGACAAGGGCCAGCTTGCTTTTAAAAAAAACCCTTCCCAGCTGGCCTCCAAAGAAGAATTTCTGAGTGAGTACTGCTGGTGGCGGGATGAGTCTGTATTTGATGATTGTGGAAAAAGGGGTTTAAGGCTTGAGTTCCAGATGTTGCTTTGGAGGCAGAATGTGCCCTGTGCAGCAGTGGAGTTATGGAGCTGCCTTAAAACCAATAGTCCAGGTGAAATACAGCTTTCAAAGTATAGGCTGTCCCTTACCTTCCCTCCTTACAAAACAGACATAAGGGGTGAGACAAGGTGAGAAAATACAGGGTAGCTTTTTGCCTTAGAGAACGATTGGGTACTCGGGACTTTTGAAAATCAGGCCACCTATTTAAGAGCTTAATTTTAGGCACTTGTCTTTTAAAATTTCCCCTAAAATACGCTTGTGCGTGGAGCTTGAATTTGCCTCGGTTGTGCCAGTGGGTCAGTGAACTGCTTTGTGTGTTTGAGGCTGTGTTTCTATAGTCCAGAATCTCCAGCTTTCATTTTAAAAACACTATAAGTCTGGCTGTCATGGTTGTGAGTAAAATCTTGAGAATGACCCAAGTGCAACCAAAGCAGGGATGCCCTCCTGAATCTGCAGACGTCCCATTCGTGTCAGTGAAATGTTCACCCAGTGAGATTAAGGTGAGCATTGTTAATTGCTGTTCAGTGAAAGTAAGAAAGAAGCAGAAGGGTTATATAATCTCCACTGTCTCCCGAGAGTGAGAGATTATTTTGGTGCCACAATGGGTAATGTTTGGAGGGGAAAAAGGAGGGGGGGGGTTATTCTCCCATTTGACCTGTGGAGTCAAAAGGCCAAAGGAAAGGTCAGACCACAAGGGATTATTTTAGCTACACCAGTGGGGAGCCAAATGTGCACAACTCAGTGGGGCACAAGACCTCCCTGGGCCAAACCTGTGCACCTTTTCCAGAGCCTAGTGTTCTGATAGCAGGTATTGGGCCAGATGGCTTCTTCTCTGGTTTAAGCGCTGCCAAGAAATCATTGCATTTGTTACATCCTGGCCACACTGTTGAGCTTTTCTTTACAGCCATGAGGAGGGCCAGAAGCAAAACATCCCATCTCCCCTTTAGATTTTGATTGATTGATTGATTATTCTGAGACATGACTCTTTTGTGCCTATACCTTAATCCAGCATAGCCTGTGTTGTATCTGAACTCTACTGAAGAGAGTCAAGCCTGAGGAGTCCAATAGAGCATGTGTGAGCATATTTTGGACATTTGCGCAAACTACTCTGTGGCATTTTGTTTTGTCACGCTGGGTAGGTGGTACTGGTGGCAGTAGATTTAGGGAGAGTATCACTGCTGTTTCCAGTTGGAGCCCTAACTATGTATATAATGTAATATATTAAATGTTACAATATATAACGTAAGTATAAAGAGCAGAGGTGGTGTGAGATTTCTGTTTCATCTGCCGAGATAAAAATATTCTTTCCAAACACTCGCACATTTCCAAAGAGACTGCTGCCTCTGCCTCTTGATCACATTCAGTTAAAAAACAGTCTATTGCATTAGAAGAGAGGCCAAGTGAGGCTCATCATTTGGGGCCTAGTGAGGAGAAGTAATTCTGCATCTCAAGATGGGGAGGTAAAAGTAAACTTGTTTTTCTGTTTGGTATAGCAGTTTTACCAGGTTAGTTAGATGAGAGGTGACACTTATTCTATGGGCATGGAAGATGGGGTGGGCATATAGTGCGTAGGGTCTTGTCTTTTTAGACCAGTGCTGGGGGTTCAAGATGAGTGTCTTCTGTGCCATGCACCCCTGCCGTGGCTGGCTCCTGATTGGTAGGCTTTTGCAAAACTGAAATTGAGGATTAGCTCTGACTGTACTGAGCAAGAGGATGCTTGCCTTAGCCAGACATAGGGGGAGCAGGGCCCCAGGGCAGTTAGAACTCAATACTCTCCACAAATCAGGAGCCAAACCAGCTGTGTTAGTGATATTCAGCTTTGTAAATTATTGACATAGGAAGCCACCTGCAAAAGCAGATTAAATCCTTTTATCTTTTGAGTCTCTTCCCTTCGGCTCGTGCCCTGATCTTTTTGCTCTCTCTGTTGATAACTTTGGGGTGCCTGACCGTGCTGTCTGTAACCTGTGTGCTTGGGCAACCACCCAGGAGAAATTAAAATGCTGCCCAGCTAATTAGCAAAGCACCCAAAGTTGGCAACGTGTGTTTGTACTGGCAGTGCAAATCTGCACATGCTTTGATGCACATAACAAAATTTATTCTGCACATGGATGGAAAAATTAGAGGCAATATGAGTGCCTGGTACTCTATATACGCCATCATCTTAGTTTCAGGGTTTCCAGGATTTGTTCTCTGCCTTGATCCCTGCCAGTGGCATAATATAAATACGTATAGCTACTGAATTATGACTAAGCTTTGTATGTTCACTGATGTTGGCTCATGGTTGTGCGCTAAGATGTTTCAGGATCTAGAGCTGTGCAGAGTTTCTAGGTTTATGGATGAGTCCTGCAGAGGGAACTAAAGGGAAAGAGAGTTGTAGAAAGGGGAGGACTTGCTCTCACCCTCCTTGACCTTGGAGAGTAGTTCTCTGCTTCATTCAAGTTTAAAGAACCCATTTCTAAAGTAAGCGCACACTGGAGTTAGGAGTCGGTCTGCATTTATTACTAACCCCACCCATCCCTGCCTCTTGCAAGAATCTTGTGAGGCCATGATTGTGTTTTTAGAAGCAGAATGACAGAGAGAAATTCCCTGGAGGCAAATGCAGAGTGTGTGCTCTGCACGCCAGTACAGACACACAGGGCTGGGAACTCCCAGAGAGATTGAGTGAGTGAGTGAGTGAGTGAGAGAGCACAGAACAGCCAAACAGTGTTGGAGGAGGAGGGGGGGAGGAAGAAGCGAGACGCTTTTTAATCCTTAAACTGAGCAATTTGGATTTTTAAAAAACCCTTCATCTCTACTTTTTACTGAAGTGCCTTTTACGTTCCCGGATTACCTCCCTGCTGGGTTTGAACAGCCCAGGCTGACATGATGTACCTCTGGGTGAGTAGAGGATGGTGTTATGTGCGGGCTTCCACGCTTTGCACATATAAGGAATGGAAAGCTGAGGGATTCTGTACTAGCATGAATGGCCTTCCCCTTAGGGCTCAGCTCTTTGCAGCCCCTACAGAGTATCCTGTAGTTTCTACTTTCAAAAATTATTTTAAAAATTATATTGGTAACTGAATTTTAAACTGACTTTTCCTGTGGTGAAATCCCTCTGAGCTTGTATGTTTTTCAGCAGGTGCCTCAGAGAGAGAATTCTTTGTGGAATTATCCTTATTCTCTAGCACCTGTAGGATCTGTGCTGTTCCTGGGTGTGGGCTGATCCCACACATTTCTTCCTGTGCTTTGTGGAATTTTTGTACGACTGAGGGGCACTGTGGGGTGTAAGGGATAGAAATCAGTTTGATTGTCAAATGCCAGGAGAAGAGAATATGATCAGGGGAGGATTAGCATTGTAATTGGGGAGTATATGCCAGAAGTTGGATGCAAGGATGCTTTTATCAGAGTACCAGGATTACTGCAATTTCTGGTGGATTATGGGATATGATGACAGGAAAATGCATGTGAAATGATAACCATCTAGCCAGCTTTATAAAATACGCATACATTTTCATCCTCCGAACAAAGTCTGAAATTTTCTCTGGAGTAGTCAGCTGTTAGATTGCTTGGCTAGGATGTATAATTCTCTCTGCTCCTTGATACCCTTGAAGTCTGTCGTTTGCCCTTGGATCTGTTACCCATGCGCCCAAGATTGCAGGCTCCTGCATTTGATTTAAGGATAATCAGGTCAAAAGTTTAATATATTCATTACTGGTGAAATTGTGGGGTTCTGTCAATGTTGTTTTTGAAATCACGTCTCTCCTTCCCCAGCACTTCCCTCCAGTTTATTTAGCAAACAAAGGAAGCCTTGGAATACAGAGGTGTTTTACTGCTTTTTACTTTCTTTTGTTGTGCACACTCTAGCTTTGCAATCATAGGGAATGTACACATGCTGGGCAATTCATGCTTGCTTGTTTTTATAGGGTTGGCCCTGTTGGCAGACAGATTTCAACTTTTAAACCCCTTCTCCAGCCATAGATTCTGAGTGGAGAATGTGGCTGCCAGTTTTGGCAGGGAAGGGGGTTGGGATAGACCTTCTCTTGTGGATCAGATAAAATTGCTGCCTAGGCTTCTGGGTGGCGTGAAGCAAGAAGCTACTTGGCTGAGCTGGTAGTGATTTTAACTAACAGGCTAATAATGTTGTGATAGTTCTCCTCTGACTATGGGTGCATGTATGCTGGAGCTATAATTTCCAGCTCAGGTAAACATACACATGCTAGCTTTGATCAAATGAGTTTGTTAAAAGTGCCCTGCATTTGTACTTGGGCAGCTAGCCCCTTCTGCAGCTCAAGCTGCTGCAGCTACACTGCTATTTTGTAGTACTTTAGCTGGATCAAAACTAGCACACTTATGTCTGGAAATTACACCTCCCATGTAGATTGGCTATAGTGTGGGAACACATGTTCATAGTTCTGCTTTCCTTCACGTGTGTGTTAACAATTCTAGGTATAAGAGACATGGCCTGCCAATGTGTCAGCCAAGAGAGACTCAAAGGAGTGTGCTTCATCTTTAAAGAGGAGTGATTATGAACTGCTGCTCTTGTGGATCCTGGGAGAAGGTTTAGGCTAAGTCTTCACTGCCCCTTTGCTGCGCTGCAACTTTCTGGCTCAGGGGTTTAAAAAAAACACCCCACTCTCTCCCCCCTCCCCCCTCCGAGCGCAGCAAGTTACAGCACTGTAAAATGCCCGGGTAAATGGGCTCTCAGCACTGTTGGCTACTCCCCTCATGGAGGTGGTTTACACAGAGCACTTGGGAGAGCTCTCGCCCAGTGCTTGCGCTGTGGCCACACTTTCACTTTAAAGCACGTTGCAGCTGTGCTTTAATTTTAGAAATGTAGATAAAGCCTTAGTTTTGGCCAGCTTCCCAGCAAATTGAAGAACAGTATCCCCTCTTACGTTATATGTACCACTCTACCTCCCACCTCCACCCAACTCTCCAAGATCCGCTATTGCTGAGATAGGATTATAGTTAAAAACTAAGGATGTTTAAAGGGTTTTTAACTATTACATCAATGCTAAGGGCTCTTTCAAAGCACCAAGTATGTTAATTTTAAAATGGGTAACTAGTAACATTCTTTTCTGTTTCCTGTACAATGCGTAGGGCATTTTCTGTGACCCTTGTTCTTTGGAAATGGGTCTCACTCTACAGAAGCCTTTCCTTCCCAGTGTGTTCTATGTTCCCTCCCATGCTTTTGTTTCCCACTGATTTGCCACAAGAATTGGGAACCCAGAGTTACCTATCTGATTTGACTCTGAGTCTGCTGAGCCACATTCATACTGTAATTGGGCTCTGGTTTGTTGCATCAGTGCTTGTGGTCACTGCTCTTTCTCTTTTTGTTCTCTGTGCTGGGTTTTCTCTAGTCAGTGTCTTTTGTCCATAGAACATTAGAACCGCTGTTAATCCATGGAGATTTGTACTGAGTCATTCCTTAATTTAGTGTATAAAGCTACATTAATACAACGCTAAATTTTAAATGGAAGCCAGGAAATCTAGAGTTCAAGTTCCCACAGCAACCAAAATATTGTCCCTTGTGTATGCACATTACAATATGATCTTTCCTTAAGTAATCCTGAAATGCTGGACATGGTCACATACTATTCGGTAAATAATGCAACAAAATAAAATACAAAGGAACTGCACTTTTCTTTAACTGGGAGTGCAGAGTAGAATCCAGCCCAGAAGAGTACAGTATCCAGAACACCATAGCTTGGGGGTTTAACTGCCACCTCCTTTGAATGAGCAATCATATTTCACATTCAAATTACATTTCCTGCTTGCTGATCTGTATTCTCTAGTGTGTAATGTATCATAGGATCTTTTAAATAATGCCTTTGTAAGCTGCAGTGCATTCTGGGCTGTAGAGTTCTAGAGAGTGGGAAATTTTAAAATCTGATGTGATGACCTAACCTGTGGGAAACAGCTGGCTGTGGTGGGGGAAGCTGAGGAGCAGGCTATCAGTGGAGCTGCACAGTTGTTATAGAAAGAAACACTATTTACCTTAGCAGTGTTATAGTGTGGTGTTCAGTTATACCATACAGAAAAAGATAACTACTGTGTTTCAGTTCAAATACAGAACTTTAATCTTATAACTTTAATATTTCAATCTCTTATTTGTCAAACTCAGAAAAATACTATTCCTTATAGGTAGGGCTCTACCAAATTCACAGTCCTCTTTGGTCAATTTTATTATTTAAAAAAATCATCAATTTCATGATTTCACTTATTTAAATCTGAAATTTCAAGGGTTATAATTGTGGGAGTTCTAACCCAAAAAGGGAGGGTCACAAAGTTATTGTAGTAGAGATTGCTGTACTGTACACTTACTTCTGCATGGCTACTGGCAGTGGCGCTGCCCTTAGAACTGGGCAGCTAGAGGGAGGTAGCTGCTGGCTCGGAGGATGGTATGGTGTTGCCACCTTTACTTCTGCTTTGCAGCCTTCAGGACAGGAGCCTTGGTTAGCAGCTGCCACCCACCTCTGAAGTTAGTGCAGATGTAAGGGTGGCCCCCCATAAATATCCTTGTAGTTCCCCTGCAATTCCCATTTTGGATCAGAATACCCTCCCTCCTCCATTTGAGAAACACTTTTGTCCTCCCATTAAATCTGTATAGTATAGGGTAAAAACACATGAAATAGATTTCATAGTGAGAGACCAGATTTCATGGTCTGTGACATGTTTTTCATGGGTGTGAATTTGGTAGGGCCCTATTTATAAAAGACTAGCCATTAGGGATGTAAGTGTCTAACTGTTTAAATGAGGGGTGGGGAACCTAAGGCCTGGGGGGCTGGATATGGCCTCCAGCTTGCCTGGATCTGGCCCCCGAGGTTCAGGGCTTCCTCCCCCCCAGCATTGCGGAACCAGCACTGGCACCCCAGCTCCCCCCTCCCTCCCGGAGCGCACAAAATCTACTAGCTTGGGCTCCCCAGGCTCTGATGTGCAAGGGGAATCTGAGGAATATCGCTCTCCTCAGTTGGGGGCCATGTCAGTGAGGGTTGTTTTTTTTTCTCACTTGTGTGTGGCCCCCCACTGATTTTTCTGTGGGTCAGCAGCCCACGTCCCTAAAAAGGTTCCCCATACCTGGTTTAAATGGTTAACTGATAAGCATCAGCTAAACATTTTCTGTTATGGTTACATTCTTCGCTGGTGCATGCCCAGCTGCTGGCCCTGCTCCTAGGGAGCACCACGCTGCCCGCCCCCTGGGCTCTGCAGTATAAAGCTTTTACTGAAGAGTCCACAGTGCAGCTGGCTCCCCGGGAGCAGGCCTGAGAGTCGATGCGCGTAAGTGGGTTCCCCGGGAGCTGGCTGCGCTGTGGGCTCTGCAGTAGAAGCTTTGTACTGAAGACCCTGCAATGTGTGTAACCATGTAACAGCTAGGATTTGTAACAGTTACATGGTTGCTTTTTTTAACCATTCTTTTTACATCCCTCATAGCTAGTAGGGAGCAGGGCCAGTAGGCGGGCATGCACCAGTGAAGAATGTAACCATAACAGAAAATGTTTAGCTGATGCTTATCGGTCAAAAATGAGCTATGCAGAACTTCATAATAGGATCTTCCCTTTCCTTTCTTGCATACTTTGATGAGCAGGTCACTAGTTAATATTTTCAATGGCAACATCATTGGATTCCTTAGCCCCCAGTGAGATGAATGGAGCCATTAATGGCTTTCAGAATTACCATTTCAGATAGAAAATACAGGTAGATATCACTGCATTGGTTAACTTAAAAATATGAGACTGGTATGCCTCAACAATCATCAGAGCTACAAACTTGGGACTTGTCTACATTTTGAAATATTCCTGAATAGTTATTTCATTATAAGTCCCATGTAGAAACACTTATTCCAGAACAAGTGTCCACTCTGCGGCTTATACTGAAATAACTATTCCAAAATAGCTACTGTGGTAAATTTTCCAAATTCAGACAAGCTCTTACTTGCACTTCAAGCGAAAGCTTAAGTTCAGGCAAATAAGGCAGCAGCATGACAGAGGTGCTAGTATGCTGTTCTCACACACAATGGTGGATTTGAGCCCCAACACTACAATCAATAGTACAAAGCAGCTTTAGCTGTATCACTAGCCATTTTTATTTTAAAATATAAGTGTCCAGACACAGACTCATACCAAACTAAGTCTCTTTTACTTCACACCTTTCCTTATTTCCAGCTCAAGGGCACAGAAGAATAAGGCTGGCAGGATGAACACCTCTTTCCCTCCCCCACCTGTCAAGCCTCCTGTGGACTGCAGCAGCTCATTTTTGAACCATAAGCATGTCCATTTGGATACACCATGCTTTTTCCTCTATGCCAATCAAAAGTGAGCTAAATCCAAGGAACAGGGCATCTGATGCCTTCCAAAGTGTGCAGCAGGGTTGAGTACCAAAAGCACAGTGGGTATGTGCCTTCCCCATGGGAAGCCGAGCCCAGAGAGTCCAGCAGAGTCCATGTGTTTACTTGTACCCAAAGGAGCACAAAGAGCATGTAAAATCATATTCTGAATGTCTGTACAATCTATTGTGAGCAGAGTCTTGTGTGGATGTAGCTTATTTTGTGGGCCAAGTATATATTTTTCTCAATCTGATCCACGTTTAGGTCAATTGAATTTTGTTCCACATAGGCTTGCGCTAAAATAAAGAGATCTTAATATTGATGTAATAAAACCAACACAAACTTATGTATAGCCCTTAGTTGCTTTTTAAATAGAAAAGCCTTACTCTCTCATTAGAGGTATGGCCCTTAACCTTTGGATACAATGAATCATGTGGTACATATGTAGGGTCACTTTTATTCGAAGAAGTGCTTTATATTAAAGTGCAGGATGTAGACTCAAGAGTTGCACAGATGCTGCCTTGCTGAATGTATGTTGGAATATGAAAGGTTAGAAGAAAGAGCAGTAACCCCAGCAAGCAATTTGATCCATCTACCCCTCCTCCCATTCTCTGAGAGGGTTGAAGCCATCAAAGACGGGAGGGACTAATGGAGCAGAAGTCCATGTTGTTGCTAGGCTCTTGTTAGGAAAGCACTGGATTTCTAGCTCTGATCTCAGAGAGATTATAGCGTGTCTCGATAATTTCCTCAGTTCTCCCAGCCGTGCACAGGGTGCATGCTGAGTGTTTGTGAGCGGACTGGCTTCATGATTCTTTCACCAGAGCTCTATGGAAATGAAGCCCTTCCTCATAACCTCTAATGACTGTTTACTTTACAAGGAGAAGTGGTGCCAGCTAACTTACCGGGACATTTGTAGTATTTCTTCCTTTGTCCCCTTTTTCTTTTTGATCTGCCTTTCATTTGCCTTGTCTTCACTGCAAAGGGAGTTTGCTCTATAGCCTCTCTTTGGATTTCATAGAATCATTTTTCTTTTCTCTTCTTCTGGGTATTGAGCTCATCAGCTTTACCACCCTAGGGACCAGAAACCCAACTCTGCAGCCAAGCCTGGGCCATAGCAACGTGCTCCTGCACATGCCATGTCTTTCTTTCATTTATCCTCCTGCATGAGATTGGTTAGTGCCAGTGAATAAGCAGTGATGCTCAGACCTCAGTAGTTCAGGAGCCAAATTAGTGATTAACATTATCCAAAAGAGCCACAATAGCAGCTGGCAATAGTACTGTGAACTCCTATTTAAACAGTATGATGGGGAAACACACAAATATATTTTATATAAAAGAATAACATATATTAATCTCACAGCAAACAGGTTAATAACTTAGTGTAAGTTGATAACTTAATTGGCTAATATAATCAAAACATCCTGATTGGTTAGTTACTTAGATTGGTTAATATTTAAAATACAGAGTGTTCTAATATCCTGTGTTGCAAAGAGCTGCAGGAGACATATTAAAGAGCCACTTTCAGCTCCTGAGCCTCAGTCTGAGTATCACTGGAGAGTGTGATCATCAGAGGGTGTTTTTCACAGGACACATTATATATAGTCACATAGCAAGTGGCCATCCATGCCTATGAAATTCACATACTGTGCTAGGGCTGGATGTCTGAAAACACTGGAAGGAAAGGTTGGAATTGCATGGAGCTTTGTTAAATATTAATTTCCTTGTGGCTTTTCTATGGTTCTCCTTACTGTTCATATCTGAGTGCATCACGGTCATTTTGATTTTTTCACTATACTCCTGTAAAGAATTACTTAGTATTATGTAGCACTTAATGTGTTCAAAACACAGCTGTAATTGATTTCAGTTACAGTTCAGCGCTTATGCAAATCAGACCCTAAGGTATCAGTTTGAGCACCCAGAAAATGAGGAGCCCCCAATCAGTTATCACCTGAAAAGTTTGGTTAAAGTGACTTGTCCAACTTCACACAAACTTCAGGGGGTAGCCGAGGCTACCAGACCATTTGTTGTTTTTTTTCACACAAACTGTCGGTGACAGGGATAGAATCCAGTTTTCCAGGGCAGCATTCAACTGCCTGGACCATGAAATTCTTTCTTCCCTTCCTGTAATCCTCTTCCTTATTCACTATACACCTTTGAACTTTTGAAACAAATGAGGTGGAGGTCCTAGAGGCAACAGCTTCCTTTGCTACACAGACTTGATTCATCTTCAGAGCAGGTCCATCCTGTGCATAGGCACAGACTTTGGGCGCTCCCACCAGCAGGCCTCACCAATCAGCTCCTGCTTCTCCTGCTCTCCCTAGTACCTACTGCATGCTGTTGATCGGCAGTGGGCAGGAGGCAATGAAGGGCAGGGAAAGGAGTGGGCGAGAGGAAGAGGCTAGGTGTGCTCAGGGGAGGGTCACAATAGGGTGAAGAAAGCAGGATGGGGGCTAGACAGAGATGGGAAGAGATGTGGCAGGGATGGAGTCTTGGGGGAAGTGGTAGAGTGAGGGGTCAGGCATTCCCAGGGAAATCAGAAAGTCAGTGCCTGGGATCTATGTGCTGAATGAGACAGGGGTTCTGTGCGGGGAAAAAAATGTGATCATGTATTGTATCATAATCTGGTGCAGAGGGAGATTGATTTAAGATTGCACAGGCAACCTTAATTCTAGTATTTCCTGCCTTCTGAGTCCTGGACATGGCAACCTCAGTAACTTTTTAGCATAATTTTGGTATGTAATTTCCTAAGTTTAAAAAAAAAAACCCTAATTTTTTAAATTTCCATCCTGTAGCATCTTACTGACACCTGCATGGTTCATCAGCAGGATTGAAATCTGTAGATCCAGAGCACAGATCTCTCTGCCACTTGAGCTACTCTGTCACTTGAAGTAACTAATAGCAGCACATGATTGTGTCAAGCACTAGAGGGGGGATGAGATGTACACTTTGTCAGATGATTTCGCACATACATGCTGACAGTAAAGGAATAGTGAGACTTGAGAATTTTAGGCTCCTTTCCAGGCTCAGAAGGCAAATGTGACCTAGTGAGCACAGTCTCTTACGCCTGTACCCCCCAAACATGGACCCTTCTGACCTAGCCCTTTGACCCCATCCCTGTCTCTTCCTACTCCGATTCCCTGTCCCAGGCTCATTTTCCTCGACTGTCTACGTAGTCCCGGTATTACTTTGTCCTCATCAGATTTCTTTTTGCAATGTCTGTCCCAAGTCCTAGTCTTCCTCTCTGGGTTCTTTGTCGGTGTTCCCGTTTCCTTCTCACTATTCCATCTTCTCACTCAGCTAGTTTCAATTCACCCTTTCTTCTTCGAGTGGTTGCTCATGTCCATTCAAATCAGGTGTGCGCGCCGCGTGCACCGCGTCTCCGGAGCGTTTTCCCTAGCGGTACCCATAGCGCTGGCAGGTCGCCCCCTGGAGTGGCGCCGCTATCGCGGAGCATAAGTACCCCAGCCGGCGCTCCCCCTCCTCAGTTCCTTCTTACTGCTGACGGTCGTTGGAGCATGTCTCTCTGAGTAGTTAATGGTTCCCGTTTCTCTTAGTGTAGTGTTTGTAAATAGTTGTAAATAGTTTTAATTAGTTAGATAGTTAGCGAGTTCTTTGTTTTCCTTCCCCCCTTCGGGGGTGAGGAATGCCAGGGCGCAAGGCTTTAAGGCTTGCGCAGTATGCGCCAAGTTCATGCCAGGTTCATGCCTCACGATAGCTGCTTGAAGTGTTTGGGTGAGGGCCACTTAGCAGACGCCTGTAAGATCTGCAGGTCGTTCAAGCCGTGCACGAAGAGGGAGCGAGACTCCCATTTGAAGCTTCTCCTCGTGGAGGCGGCTTTTCAACCGGCACCGACTGGCCACTCCACGGTGCGCAGTGCGCCGGCATTGACGCAGAACACCCCATCCCATGCACGGACTTTGGTACCGAGGGCCCGGCACCGTTCTCACTCCCCGGCACCGAAGAAACTAAAGGCTTCGCGGGGTAGGTCTCCGAGCCGCAAGTCCAGGTCGGGCCTACACCGTTGCTACGTGTTGCTGGTGCAGACGTCTCCAAGTGCTGCTGTGCGGCAGAAGCGAGTGGACCGACCATCCAGTCCGGGTCAGCTACCCTCGCATCGTCCCTCAATGCCGGAGACTTTTGAGGCGGCGCAGGACTTGATTAGCCTCACTACCTCCCCTCCGTCGTCTGTTGAGGCGGAGCAGTCGAGGTCTTCTACGCCGGGAGCCATGTTGGCACTGGTTTCTCCTCCGCACCGGTTGGAACGGTCGGCACCGGTCACGTGTGCAGCGGGACCGTCCCCTGTGGGACCAGTACCGCTTGCCGCTACGTCGATGCCGGACTCAGCACAGGCGGCCAGGCCTCACCCGGCGCTCGGCTGGACTCGACCTCCTTCGGTGCTGGGATCTCTCCCGGTGCCGATCTTAGCTGCGTCGGTGCTGTATTACCCAGGCCATGTGGCACCGTCAGCAGTACCGGCACCGACTATAGTACGGGCATCGGCCCCATGGGCCATGCTGGTACCACTATTGCTGACGCCGCCGATCCCTTCTAGGGCGGCCACCACGGCTCTGGCGCCATCAGTTTTACCCACCATGGCGCCCATGGCAGCACCGGTAGGGGCGCCATCTCTGGGGCGCTTGGACTCCACAGTTCTGCACCCGCAACTGGCACCGACCTCGGCACCACAGTCAACGTGCACCGTGTCGGCGCCACAGTCGGGCCTGAAACCTGCCTTTCTGGTACTGGCACCGGTACGACCTCACCGCACGCATGCGGGCAAGCCAGAATCCGTGGCCAGGTTCGCCCCCCCCCCCCCCGATGGTAACGGGGTACTTGTCATCGGCACCACTCTGGCCCGAGTCTGATTATTCTTCAGATTCAGATGTGGGCTCTTTTAGATCGGGTCCTCGAGGGCTTCATCAGAGCATAGATCCCGTTCCCGGCACCGGCACAATCGTTCACACGTGCAGCAGACTTGGCCGCCTCAGCCGCACTGGCCTTTCTGGACGCCGTGGGCATACCATCAGTGGCAAGGCCCTGTGCCCCTGTCCACGGTGTCCAGTGTCTCCGGGCACTGAGCGCCCCCGTCGCTATCGCGACCCCCTCCCTCACCTCAGAGGACTGCAACCCTAGATGCTGCTAGAGACCTGCAGGCTTCGGTGCCGGAGCCATCTCCACACACGGTGGTGCTTGCCCAGCCGGCCCCCCAACCGGGCCCTACGCTGGATCTGGTGCCGATTCAGGAGTCATCGTTGTCGTCGTCTCCAGATAAGGCCTTAGCGGATCCCGCACTGGCGATGCTGACCATGGATGCTTGGTCACATCAGGAGTTGCTCCGGCATCTGGCCTCCAACCTGGGCGTCCCAGTGGAGCCAGTAGTAGAGGACATGGATCCGATGATAGACATCCTGTCTGATGATGCGCCTGCCTGTTTGGCTTTGCCACTCAACAAAACTGTGGCTAAGATCACAAATGCCCTGTGGCAGATCCCGGCTTCCTTAACCCCTACCTTAAAGGGAGTCGAGAGGTGCTATTATGTCCCGCAGTCGGGATACGAGCACCTGTATTCCCAACCTGTCCCGGGGTCCTTGGTCATCCAAGCCATGGCTCAGAAGGAGAGGCTTCTGCAGCCGGGGCCGTCCCCGAAGGCTAGGGAGCCCAAACGCCTCGATTTAATGGGGCGCAAGGTGTATGCCACCGGTGGGGTGCAACTCCGAATCGCTAATCAGCAGGCAATGCTGAGCCGATATGCATACAACACATGGCAGGCGATGGATAAGTTCAAAGATAAACTCTCCGCTGAGGCGTGTCAAGAGTTTGGGGCTATGACCACGGAGGGCAGAACCATCACCCACATGGCTCTTCAGGCTTCCCCGGATGCCGTTGACTCTGCAGCCCGCACCATGGCGTCAGGTGTAGTTATCCGCCGTGGTGCCTGGCTGCGGGTGTCTGGAATACCTCCTGATGTCCGGACTATGATACAGGACCTGCCTTTTGACGGCAAAGCGTTGTTCTCTGAGCATACTGACTCGAGGCTCCATACGCTCAGTGACACGAGGTTGACTCTCCGGTCCTTGGGGATCCACACGCCGGCTTCTCAGCGACGTCAGCTTCCCTAGAGACAACAGGGGAGAATGCAGTCCCATGTCCCCCATGGAGATTACTGGAGACGCCGTCCTCGCACTCCCAGTGGGGGTGCGGAGGCGGCTGCGGCCCCGTCTTCGTCCAGAGGTTGTCGTCGCCGCCCGAAAGGGGACAAGCCCCGTGGGGTTCAACAGGGCCCCTCTCAACAGACCAAGCACCCGTTTTGATGGTCCTCTAGAGAGTTGCGCACCAGTTCCACCCCCCGGCCCCGTTTGGGGCCAGGTTATCCCACTTTGCCCGCGCCCGGGCAGAAATCACCACCAACGCTTGGGTTCTGAGAATAGTCAGGGATGGCTATACTATTCCTTTCCTGGGCTCGCCCCCTTTCAACCCACCCGCCCCGTCCCTTTCCAGGGACACCTCTCACGAAGGCATTCTCCATCAGGAGGTGTTAGTGCTTCTCCAAAAGGGAGCAGTAGAGAGGGTCCCTTCTTACTTACAGAGCAAGGGGTTTTATTCCCGGTATTTTATTGTCCCAAAACCCAGGTGCGGGGTTCGTCCCATTCTAGACCTCGGGACCTCAACAAGACGGTGGTGAAATCCAAATTCAGAATGGTAACCCTGGCCTCCATCATCCCGGTGTTACAGTTAGGGGACTGGTATGCAACTCTCGATCTCAAGGACACTTACTTCCACGTGGCAGTAAGATCCAGCCACAGGAGGTTTCTCCGCTTCATAGTGTCCCGCTGTCACTTCCAGTTTACGGTGCTCCCCTTTGGACTTTTGACAGCACCCAGGGTCTTCACAAAATGCATGTTGGTCGTAGCGGCGTTCCTCCGCAAAAAGGGGGTACACGTCTCTCCGTACCTAGATGACTGGCTAATTCGTGGTCGATCCTACGAACAAGTGGATGCTCATGTTTCCCTTACAAGGGCTCTCTTCTTAAGACTAGGCCTCATGCTGAATGAGGAAAAGTCATCGCTGACTCCCTCTCAGCACCTAGAATTCATGGGGGCCCTCTTGGACGCCAGGGTGGCGCGAGCATTCCTCCCCAGGAACAGATTTCTGGCTATAGTGGAGCTGGTCTCCGAGTTAACCCGGTTCCCCATTACGACCGCCTGAGTCTGCTCGAGGCTGCTGGGGCATATGGCGGCATGCACTTATGTAGTATACCACGCTCGAATGAGGCTCAGATCGTTGCAGGCCTGGTTAGCAAAGGCATTCGACCAGTCCAGGGGTCTCTGGGACATGGTACTGACAGTGCCTCTAGCAGTAGTTGCCTCCTTACAGTGGTGGACTCAGGAGGCTGAGGTGTGCAGTGGGGTTCCGTTTACTGTACTTCCCTCCTCAGTGATGTTAGTCACAGATGCTTCGGACCTGGGTTGGGGAGTGCTCCTGGGGTGTCACAGGACCCAGGGCTTGTGGTCCCCTGCAGAGCGGGCCCTACGTATAAATGTCCGGGAGCTCAGGGCAGTCAGGAGAGCTTGCGAGGCCTTCCTGACGAGGCTCTCGCGCCGCTCCGTCCTGGTGCGCCTGGACAACACGGCGGCTGTGTTCTACATCAACAGGCAGGGGGGAGCCCGGTCGCCTCCCCTCTGTCGCGAGGCTTTGCTGCTGTGGGACCTGTGTGTAGCGCACGATATGCTGTTGCAGGCAGAATACCTGCCGGGGTGCAAAAACTTGCTGGCCGATGCTCTGAGCAGGTCCTTCAGAGCCCATGAATGGTCCCTCAAGGATTCGGCCCTTCATCAGGTCTTCCACAGGTGGGGTTGTCCCCTAGTAGACCTGTTTGCCTCGGCACACAACACCAAGTGCCAAAGTTACTGCTCCCTCTTGGGGCTGGGGGAACACTCCAGGGGAGATGCCATGACTGTGCCGTGGCCGGCAGGCATCCTTTATGCATTCCCTCTGTTTCCCCTAATCCCCAGGGTTCTGACCAGGGTCAAGATTTTCAGGTCCACGGTCATCCTGATAGCCCCTCGATGGCCCAGGCAGTTCTGGTTCCCTATCCTGGTGGATATGCTCAGCAAGGAACCTATAACGCTTCCGCCGGATCAGGATCTCCTGACCCAGCCCTGGAACGGGGGGCTCATCGTTCACCCGAATCTCAGCTCTCTCCACCTGATGGCCTGGTTTATCCGTGGCTGACGCAACCGGAAAGGGAATGTTCCCAGGAGGTGCAGATGGTGCTCCTAGGTAGTAGGAAGCCATCCACCAGGCGGTCCTATGCAGCCAAGTGGCAGCGGTTCTTGTCTTGGGCGTCCAGAAGGGGAGTGCACCCGTCCTGTGCACCTGTCCCATCCATTCTGGACTACCTCTTCGAACTCAGGTCCGGTGGGCTCTCTACCTCCTTTATCAAAGTACATGTGGCCTCACTCTCTGCCTTCCGTGTTGGATCGGCAGGAGTCTCTCTGTTCTCTGACCCTTTGGTCAAAAGGTTCCTTAAGGGTTTGGATAAGTTGTACCCCTCGGTTAGACCCCCTCTCCCCGCTTGGGACCTTAACCTCGTGTTGTCCAGACTTGTGTCGCCCCCCTTTGAGCCGCTGGCCACGTGCTCTTTGAAGCACCTTTCTATGAAGGTTGCGTTCATTGTGGCCATTACGTCGGCTCTCAGGGTCTCCGAGCTGAGGGCGCTAACTGTAAACCCGCCCTACCTAGTGTTCTTGGAGAATAATGTGAGGCTCCGTCCTCACCTGGCTTTTCTCCCCAAGGTGGTGTCACTGTTCCATATCTGTCCCAAGAAATTTACCTCCCAGTTTTCTTTCCAAAGCCCCATGCCTCTCCTAGGGAGCAAGTGCTCCACTCCCTAGATGCTAGGCGGGCGTTAGCCTTTTATGTCAATAGACCGAAACCCTTTCGTAAGTCCACACAACTGTTCATTGCTTTCGCAGACAGAATGAAAGGGCTCCCTATCTCGACCCAGAGGTTGACCAGTTGGGTCGCGGGGTGTATCAGGGAGTGTTATGTCTTGGCTGGGAAGGTCCCGCCCTGGGTTACAGCACATTCCACCAGGGCGCAGGCATCCTCTGTAGCCTTTGGGGCGCAGGTTCCGATTACCGAAATCTGCAGGGCAGCCACGTGGTTGTCAGTGCATACCTTTACGGCGCACTATGCACTGACACAGCAAGCCAGGGAGGACGCAGGGTTGGGTTCTGTGGTCCTCAGGTCGGTGTTGTAACTGTGTTTGTTTCTCTGTACCACGCTGCACTTTTTTTCAACAGTTCTCTGTGTTCTGTTACTTGAATAAATATGTTTGGGTTGTTCAACTTTTGTGGACTTGTCTTTCTGGGTGCTCTGACCCCTCCTCCGTGAAGTGGGGTTAGCTTGGAAGTCACCTGATTCGAATGGACATGAGCAACCACTCGAAGAAGAAAAGAACGGTTACTTATCTGTAACTGTTGTTCTTCGAGATGTGTTGCTCATGTCCATTCGATTTCCCCCCCTACTTCCCCTTTGTCGGAGTGTCCGGCAAGAAGGAACTGAGGAGGGGGAGCGCCAGCAGGGGTACTTATGCTCCGCTATAGCGGCGCCACTCCAGGGGGCGACCTGCCGGCACTACGGGTACCACTAGGGAAAACACTCCGAAGACGCGGTGCACGCGGCGCGCACACCTGATTCAAATGGACATGAGCAACACATCTCGAAGAACAACAGTTACAGGTAAGTAACCGTTCTTTTCCCGTTCCATCTCCTTTTCCCAATCCCAGTTTCCTTCCCCATACCTCCCGGCATTTGAATTCCTTGTTAGCGCTGTCTACATCTCCCTGCCCCATTCCACTCACATATTGGTTCCTAGTTGCAGCCTCCTTGTCCAGCCAATCTAAATTTCTCCCTCTCTCCCAACTCCTTGTCTGATCTCTGCATGTGTCTCCTCCCCCGCAACTGGCTTCCAGTCCCCCCATTCCATCACCAGCCTCCTTCCCCCCCGCCTCTGTCATAGAATCATAGAATCCTAGTGTTGGAAGAGGCCTCAGGAGGTCAAGTCCAGTCCCCTGCCCAAAGCAGGACCAACCCCAACTAAATCATCCCTGCCAGAATGATTTATCAAGCTGGGATTTAAAAATCACTAAGGACAGAGATTCCATCACCTCCCTAGATAACCCATTGCTGTGCTTCACCACCCTCTTAGTTTTTCCTAATATCAGACCTAAACCTCCCCCACTGCAGCTTGAGACCATTGCTCCTTGTTCTGTCATCTGTTACTACTGAGAACGGTCTCTCTCCATCCTCTTTGGAATCTCCCTTCAGGAAGTTGAAGGTTGCTATCAATTCTCCCCTTACTCTTCTCTTCTGCAGACTAAATAAGCCCAAATTCCACAGCCTCTCCTCGTAGGTTATGTGTTCCAGCCTCCTAATCATTTTGGTTGTGTAACAATATGGTTTTTCATTTTGGTTGCCCTCTGGTGGATCCTCTCCAATGTGTCCACATCCTTTCTATACTGGGGGGCCCAGAACTGGACACAGTACTCCAGATGTGGCCTCACCAGTGCCGTATAAAGGAGCACCCTAATAGGCCATTAGCCTTCTTGGCTACAAGGGCACACTGTTGACTCATATCCAGATTCTCATCCACTGTAATCCCCAGATCCTTTTCTGCAGAACTGCTACTTAGCCAGTCGGTCCCCAGCCTGTAAGAATGCTTGGGATTCTTCCGTCCCAAGTGCAGGACATTGCACTTGTCCTTGTCAAACCTCATCAGATTTCTTTTGGCCCAATCCTCCAATTTATCTAGGTCACTCTGGACCCTATCTCTCCTCTCCAGCATATTCACCTCTCTTCCTTGCTTAATGTCATCTGCAAACTTGCGGAGGGTGCAACCCATCACCTCATCCAGGTCATTAATAAAGATGTTGAACAAAACCAGCCCTAGAACCATTCCTTGGGGCACTCTGCTAGAAACTGACTGCCAACCAGACATCGAGCCATTGATCACTATCTGTTGGACTTGACAATCTAGCCAGCTTTCTATCCACCTTACCCAATCCGTACTTCCTTAACTTGCAGGCAAGAATATTGTGGGAGACCGTATCAAAAGCTTTGCTAAAGTCAAGATACATCACATCCACTGACTTCCCCATATCCACAGCACCAGTTACCTTATCGTAGAAGCTAATCAGATTGGTCAGGCATGACTTGCCCTTGATTAATCCAAGTTGACTATTCCTGATCACTTCCCCTCTTCCAAGTGCTTCAAAATGGATTCCTTGAGGATCACTTCCATGATTTTTCAGGGGACTGAGATAAGGGTGACCAGTCTATCTCCGTGTCAGTCCCAGCTGCCTTGTCCACCCAGCAATTGTCCCAATTTCTCCATCCCCCACCCCTGCCTCCTTAAGTTCTCTCTGAGCTTCATGGCCGTGCACTTCTGGGGCAGTCTGCACCCTAAATCCCTCATCCTCAGCCCTACCCCACAGCCCGAACTCCCAGCTGGTGCCCTCATTCCCATGAATTCCAATCCTCTGTCTCAGCTCCAAGCCACGTTCCATGCTCCGAATCCCTTGGCCCCACCCTCACCACTCATCATCACCATATTGATGCACATAACAAAATTCATTCTATATAAACATTCGAAAAATCAGAGGGAACGTTGCTTGACTCAGTCATAGTCTCACCAGACTTCTTGTTCCACATCTACTCCTTTCCCTCCCCCCTCATCTCAATTCTGTTCCTTCTGCATTCATATCAGGCGCCTGCCTCCTGTATGCTGGCAGCGTGCCAGCAGCAGGGTAGTTCAGAGGGCAGATGAGCCAGGGTTCCTGCTGTGTTTGGGTGCCCAGTTCCACCCCAATCAAGAGCAACTATTACAAGGAAAGTCCCGCTTTTTCCTTGTAGCACTGGGCTGGAGCATGCCCAGATACTGTGTGTATATGGCACATATATGGCCTGGACAGCGCTAGTAGTTAGAGAGGCTGTAACATGCTCAGTGAGGACAGACTCATTAGAGGTTTTAACTGGTAAGAAGTCTCTGCTGAGCCTGTATGAACTATGGGTTGTCAGATTTTCAGAAGGATGACAAAAGGTGTTGCCCTGACACAAACTCCACTCCCTGCTAAATTTCAGGTCCCTAATCCAAAGCATGAAGCTGCTATTCCAGTTCAAAGGAACAGCTGCCAACTATTAAACATGGGCAAAACAACACATTTTTCTCTAGGCTCTTTCTCAGAAACAGTGGAACAGTTGGGGCTGAAATTACCCCTCCCCCCCCTCAACAAAAACAACAGTCTGAGACAGACACCTGGCATGTAAAATTCCAGCCAAACAGTAGTTTGGTGAAGTTGTAAGCTACTGACCATAAGGTGTTATAATGGGAAGTGTTAATAATAGGTGATAGTACCAGCCAAATTTATGAAATAATAATAAAAATAAAACATCCGCTGCATATGTTCTCCCAGGGAGAGAGGATGAGAGAACAAATATGTGACTGATGTTAGGCATATTGTTTAATGCATTGCTGGAAGGCATTCAGATGCTATGGTGATGAATGCAGTATAAGAATATATATAGAACAGAATATTGGGGAGTGCTGTGTTTTAGGATTTAAGAAGTGTCTTGTCTCATGAGGAGCCTACATGTATGAAACTATGAAAGGTGAAAGCTCTGTAATTCTGGGGTTTATAGTACAAATGAGTCCCATTACTCACCAGTGAGTGTTCACCTACACTCCTGCTCTCATCATGGTTCTGTGCCATTTTCTGTAGATGTCATTGTTGAACATCACTTCCCCCTGCCCCCAGTTCTTATTCCCCCAAGCGAAATGCAGGAAGGAGAAACTTTTTCTTTTCTAGTGTGCTACTGGTCAGCAAGTTGTACTGCTGTTAATAATTGTTCCAGCAGCTCCTGGGAGTGGGGCCCATCACACTGGTTGTTGTACACACACACCTATATAGTCTAGCAGTATGCATTGCTTAATGTTCAAAATATATAAACATGATTTAATAAACATTGCCTATTTTTGTTGGTTTTAAATGTCTTCTGCTTGCTTCTTTTTAAGTGATCGCTTCCAGTTCCTGTTTTATTCCTGGAATGGCAAGAGAAGAACAGCTTTACAATAGCGGGGAGGGGAGATACAAGCACTAGTTAGTTGGTGGCAAGCTGGTTTAGGCACAATGATAAAGGTGGGAGAGAAATCTGCTAACCAAGTTCAGGTAGTAGCATTTCAGTTCTAGAATATTATATTTGGATGGTTTTGGTTGAGGGCCAATTTAGTTAATTTCCTAATGTCATCCTCCTGTTCAAAGCACGTGTAAAGCCACTTAAAAGAGAGTGGATGAGATGTTTCTCCTCATCTTCATCTTCTTGTAAAATCCCAAAGGGACAGAGCCTCCTTGGATAATGAGCACCGTCTGGATCAATCTCTAGGTGGGTCCTTAAGGCACTCTGGCTGGATGTTCCATCTGTCACTGACTATCTTACCACACCACCACAACGTTAGATGGCCACACAGTGTCCAGCCATTTCTTTGTACGCAGTGTGATTAGCATGCGGATACTACTCATTTGTCATCTTTTCGTTGAACTCAGGTTTTGGTTATTTGTTGTTGACGTATTAAGACTCCAGTCGACGATCAGGACCCCTTTGTGCTAGGTACTATCTAGATCAGTGTTTCCCAAATGGTGTTCCGTGGAACTCCAGGCTTCCATGAGAAAATTCCATTACAACAACATTTTATGATTTTTTAAAAAATAATAAGTAATATTTAAGCATTTATGAAGTTTATTGAAAACAATTTTCATTTGTGTTCATTTGTGTTTGCCATGATTTGTGTGTGCACAGTCAGTCTGTTATATACCACTGTAAATCCCCGTACTCACTTGAAGGGAGTCTTACAAAGTTAGCTATCATATATCGCTCACCAGAGAAGCATGCACAATTGGGGAATCACTCATAAAACCATGCGCAAAAGATATTGTAATGTGTATGTTGGATGAGAAGTCTTGTCAAAAAGTTGAGGCTGTGCCACTATCAAACAATACTGTCACACGTTGTATTCACGATCTTGCTGCTGACATCGAGAAGGAGCTTATTTTTCGGTTGCATTTATGTGATGCACATTCATTACAATTAGATGAGGCCTCTGACGTTGCAGGTCTTGCAGTTTTGCTTGTATGTGTCCGTTATGATTTTGATAAATCTATTGAAGAAGACTTGCTTTTATGTGAATTTTTACAAACCAATACGACTGGTGAGAATATATTCAATTAGCATTTATTTATTATTATCCTTTCTTATTTGTAGTCTACTTTTTCAGCTCCATATATAAGACTGTTATTAGGGGTTCTGCAAAATTCTTTCGAGTTTAAAAGGGTTCCGTGGGAAAATAAAATTGAGAAACACTGATCCAGATAAATAACAATAAGACAGCCCTGCCCCCAAAAGAGCTCTGGTCTCATTTTATTACTGGTGTGTGGTAGAAATTGGGATCTGGGGGAAAACTACAGGGCTGTGATTTAACTTGGATATAAGAAGTGGTGTTTGTTGCCAGGATAGGAAGCACTGAGAGAGTTGGATAGAGGAGGTTATCTGTATCAAAATAAACACATTTTGAGGGTGTTTATATACCTTTTGCTCAGTGTAGTTCCTAACGTGTCTTATTTAATTTGTTGCTGGCCAAGAGTTTTGTAATAGTAACCCACATTTTCTTTCTCTGATATTCTGTGTTAGTCTAGATGATTGGATTTATTTATTCCCAACCAGCAGATGGGGACATAACTGAGGCTTTTGACACACTTCCTCTCTCCATATGAAAACTTTACTGGCTTTCAGACCTTGCTTGTTTCTGTTTCCAAAAACTAGAGCCCATCAATACCACTGCCATCAGTGAGGCCTGAACAAAGGTGAGAATAGCCTATGATTGTGTGAATCAGCCAAGCTACACTGAGGGTACATCTACACAGCAACATCATTTCAAAATAACTTAGTCCGCATTGACCTAGCAGGCAGTTATTTTGGAATACTGTCGAAATACTGTCTCCGTGGGCTTCACCCCATGGTAGGAGCTTTATCCAAGCAATTGTGTGAATCTGCCTTTTGGGACTCATGATCCTAAATATCAATTCATCAACTCTCTCAGGGTGCGTCTACACAGTAGGGCTTAACTTGAAATAAGCTATGCAAACTGAGCTATGTCAGTTGCGTAGCTTATTTCAGAATAGCTTATTTCAAAATTGGGAGTGACTACACAGCACTTATTTCGACATAGAGCACTCTTTCTCTGACTTCCCTTACTCCTCGTACAATGAGGGTTACAGGAGTCGGAGTAAGAAGTCCTCCAGCTTGACAGTATTTCAACAGTATTCCGAAATAACTGCCTGCTGTGTCGACGCAGACTAAGCTATTTTGAAATGATGCTAGGTATTTCAAAATGATGTTGCTGTGTAGATGTACCCTTGGTGTGGCTTGGCTGATTCACACAATCATAGTTTCAGGAAGGTGACAGAGAACAGAAAAACAGAAGTTTTCTGAGGAGAACAGCTCCAAGGCTTTCTCTGTGGGCTTCACTCCATGTTGATTGATTAATTAGCAGCCATCAAGGGGCTACAGAAACTGGGTGAATCACCTGTGACAGAGACAAGGTCAGATCTGGACAAGACTTTGGCCTTATTTAGATCATGATATCACATGGCTATATATGTCTTTCACTCTCAATAAAATCATCCCTGGGGCCAAAGCAGTGATCCACTGACTACTTCATGAAAGATAAATTGTCAACGCTCTTCTTTCACAGCATATTCCTGGTGGGAGAGAAACTTGAAAAGTTTCAGCAGTTACCCTGAGTCTTCATATACTCTAGTATGTCTAGACTACACATGGCTCCGTCGACAGAGCCAGGTAAACTAGTTTACCCGGCATAGGCAAAGAAGCGGGGATTTAAATAATCCCCGCTTCATTCAAATAAACATGGCCCCGCACTGTGCCGACGATCAGCTGATCCGGCACAGCGCGGCAGTCTAGACGCGGCTCTGTTGGCTGGGGAAGCCTTTGCCGACCGATCAAGGGATCAAGGGATCGGTCGGCAAAGGCTTCCCCAGCCAACAGAGCCGCGTCTAGACTGCCGCGCTGTGCCGGATCAGCTGATCGTCGGCACAGTGCGGCGGCCATGTTTATTTGAATGAAGCGGGATTATTTAAATCCCCGCTTCTTTGCCTATGCCGGGTAAACTAGTTTACCTGGCTCTGTCGACGGAGCCATGTAATCTAGACATACCCTGAGTGATTCTGTCTTTGGAGGGTCCTACGTGATTCCTAAAGTAAAGCTCTTAGTCTTCCAGGATCAGATTCAGAGAAACCGGTTATTACCCAGGCCAGAGATCAAAATCCAGTTCTGCAGGAGAGGTCATTTCAAAGGAAGCAACATTGTATTCAAAGAAGGGGAGGAGGTGACTGGGAATCAGGATCAGTCCATATTACA